>CM060685.1:167250898-169847575 GCA_030686995.1 Artemisia argyi | reverse complement strand
TCAAATCGTTAATAAATATTTAATCTTTCGTTATCGTTTCTAATTCCCATTTTCTCGGAAAAATTTAAAATTTTTCTTATTATATTATTTTGGCGATTTTCACAAAATAATATAATTCACGAAATGACGGAATTAATCCTCGACACGTTACACGAAACTTAAAATCTTTATTTAATCCTAAACCTAAATCCTAATACTAATTATATTTATTAATTATAATTAAAATCCTTAATTATTCTATTAACCTAACCGGACCCTTAATTACTTCGGCCCACACACCTCAGCCCACTATTCATAAGCCCACACTACAAGCCCAAAATCATATTTAACTAAATTTCATCCGATCGACTAGTTCAAGCATCCCCCAAAACGCCTCGTTTATTTCTAATTCTTACACACGACGTACGGATTTTATTCTCTCATCTCATTAACCTACTAGCCAATAATTAGTGTGTCAAGTTTCACGTTTCTACGTTAAGTTTTGATATGCTTTTAAGAGGTAAAGTATTCGACCTTAGCGAACCCAAACCAATTTGAACTATATTCAAAACTTAACCGTTTTGAATCTAGTTTGTTTCTAAACGTTCCTAATATTATTTCTAGGATGATTTCATGCTTAAATGTTACGGATGATCAAGTATACTCAAGTAGTATACGATTTAATGAATCGTATGTTAAGAAAATGCTTTGGTCGACATATGTATGAATCACCCAACAAATCTCCTTATTATATGCTCTCACAACTCTTTCAAAACCAATATAATAAACACCTAGAGCTATGTTCACTGACATGGAATAGTGAGTGTGAAGTTCACATTGAAATTTACTCACTCACGTGTTATATATTCAAGTAATATATAACTACATGCATGCATTAGCTCATATTCATTCACACACTCTTTCACTTAGTAAATTGTCCTTCAAACTGTTTTCAAAAGACTTAGTAGTCGTTGGTATAGTATTGGAAGCAAAGGAAAGATTTCGGGTTCAAAGTAATATATATAACGATCGGGTTATATAGTTTGAAGTGATTTCTTGTGTTCTTTTCTTCCTAGCTCGACTCTAGTTCACTTTAAAAGTGTTTGTAAGTCTTTTGCACTTGTTTTTAAATCCATTTCCTACGTTATTACATTGTCATGCACTTAGTATATTTTGTTTCGTACGTTTACAATTTGCACGTTAAATTCACATATATATTTGTTGTTAGTACACGAAACGTGGTTTGCCTCTATCTTGGATGGCTTAGGAATCACGAAGCACACACCATTCACTTTAGTTGTAACGTTATAATCATTTCATGCACTCATTTTAACTTATATCCATCGTATGAAATTTAGTATAAAACTTAGTAAAATTTTGCAAGTTTTCAAGTTATATATTTGACCCAACTATGCTACTAAAACAACGTGTAACTTAAAATCTAGTTTAACAATGGTACCAAATCTTTTCACGACGTCATAGACCACCTAGCAAACTAAAGTTTTCATGTAGACAACTCGTAAAAATAATCACGTTTAGACACTCTAACCGATCCATTTTAAAAGGACTCAACCGGATTTTTCTAACTTAATTTTTCATATATAAACTTTAAGTTGTCGAGTGGGCTTAACTAAAGCCCACTAAGCTTTTGAAATCCGTAAGCCCACTGGGCCTATAAGATATGTTTTTAGTATCATAAAAATGGTCCAAAGCCAAGCCCAAAACTTTTTCCATGCCCTCGCCTCCAAAAATCTTAACGGGCCTTAATATAATTCGAACCAGGCCCATAAGCTATAAAAATAAGCTTTTAAATGAATAAGCAGTTAAAATAAGCTTTATACTTAATAAATAAGCTACGGAAAATTTTAGAAAAGTTCCATAATCATTTTTGTAAAATTGGACTAAAAATGTAACGCGACGACACCTAGAAGGACTAAATGTGTAAATATTGAAAATCAAGGACTAAACCTGTAAATACAGAAATCTAAGGATAAAATGTGATAAAAATAAATATTAGAAGGTTTGTATTGACTTTTGGACAAAGTAGAGGACTATAGTTGAAAAATATATATAGAGGACTAACGGTGTAACGCAAGTATCGTTAGTGTAAAAATGGTAAAAGTTGGAAAAGGAGACAAAGACTAAATTTATTTATCATTCTTATTTATTTTATATTCTTTTTTAATTATTTCATATCATGTTTAAATATTGTTTATATATATATATATATATATATATATATATATATATATATATATATATATATATATATTATTAACTTAACATTAATAATATATAACGATATTTTAAAAAAAGGTTAATATTTAGTTATGTTTAAAACTTCGATGGATAATTTTAAAAATCATATTTTGTCATATCATGCATATCACAATATTTTCACTGCACATCACTTAATCGTCATAACGAATATCTAATATTCGTTATTTTCTTTAAAATTACCAAATAGTTTTTGGTCAATTTCTTAGATAAATTTATTTATCAGGTTGTGTTTCGAAGCCGTTTTCATAAAATTCATCCGACTTTATTTTCTTCATTTTCAGTATCAATCAAGGTGAGTCATAGCCTCACATTTAATTATTTTCAAAACTCCGTGAGGGGGATACATGCTATAAATAGATTCACAAGTATTTTCTGTATGCTTTCCTGACTGATATATGCCTAAGTTAGCTATTGCCAAAAGACCCTTATTCATGAACCATTAATCACTGCGGTGAACGCGAATATAATGAATAGATCTATTTAAGGTTTGACAGCCTGTCCCACTAATGCTTGACGGAATGCCATATGCATGTGGTTAGCCGCATTAGTCGTGATAATTATATTTGAGTAAAAATAGGAACTGGCAAATCACCTATTACACGAGGGCAAAAATGTATCATTGATTTGATATACACCCGCCGTTTATGGTATTTGTTAACGTTTGCGTGTCATGAGACTTAGTGCAATATATGAACTGCAATATCAATGTTTTCAAACTGATTGTATTTTCCAATACAATCTTGCTTGTGTATCAAAATGATTATTAAATTCAAACTCTATGATTTCACTCAACAATTTTGTTGACTTTTAAGCATGTGTCTCAGGTATTTGACAGGGGAAGCAAGCATGGAACGGGCGGCAAAAATCTTCAAATTATGTTTAATTATGATCAAATATAATGTAAAATAAATGATGATTGATTTAGTTCAAAACATCAAGTTTTTATAATACTCTGATAAGGACCTATTGTATTTCAAATATTTATAAATGAAATTATGTTTTTAAAACGTCTCTTCGAGTCGTTTTCTATCATTATGACTTCGATCCTCACCGTAACACCCTAATTTCTATTCCGCTGCCGCATTTCAAATTAGGGGGTGTTACATTTATTGATTATCTTAACCCTAATCTGGGAACCGTTTACTAGTAACAACCAACAATCAATAGAAACTATTAGTGATAATCAATGGCTGCTGCTATGAGACAAATGGCTGCTAACTTTTCCAAGTTGAAAAAGTTTGAAGGTGTTGATTTCAGAAGGTGGCAAAAGAAGATACACTTCTTATTGTCAAGTATGAATGTGGTGTATGTTCTCACGACTAAGATTCCAGAAGATCATGGAGATGATGCTACTATGGATCAGATGAGGGCAAGGAGCAAATGGGAGAATGATGACTACATATGCAGAGGTTTAATTCTCAATGGTATGTCTGATTCTCTATTTGATATTTATCAGAATGTTGAAACTTCTCAAGAACTATGGGATTCCTTGGAAGCCAAGTATATGGCAGAGGATGCATCAAGTAAGAAGTTCCTTGTAAGTAATTTTAACAATTACAAAATGGTTGATTCTAGACCTGTCATGGAACAATACAATGAACTTCTTAGTATACTTGGTCGGTTCACACAACACAAGATGAACATGGATGAGGCTATTTTCAGTCTCTTGTATCATCGATAAACTACCTCCTTCTTGGAAAGATTTCAAGCATATGCTTAAGCATAAGAAGGAGGAGTTAACTTTTGTTGAGTTGGGCAGTCACTTGCGCATTGAGGATTCACTCAAAGCTCAAGACATTGACAAGCCAAAGAGTAGCACTGCTACTGGTCCATCAGTTGTCAATATGGTGGAGCATAACAACTCCACCAAGTACAATGACAACAAGGGCAAGCGTAAGCATCAAGATAACACCAAATCTGATCTTAACAAGAAACCTAAGGTGACTTGTTGAAAGTGTGGGAAACCTGGACACTTCAGGAAAGATTGCAAGGGTGGTAAAATTGGAAACAAATCCAATGGATCAGGCACAAGTGGAGGGAATGGTAACACCAATTCTCTGAAAGGTCAGAATGTGTTTAATAAGTTTTTTAAGATTTATTATGTTACATATATATCTGATATTTACTTTGTGCAGGATGATGATGTTGCGTGGTGGGTTGACTCTGGAGCAACAATTCATGTGTGTAAAGATAGAAGCTGGTTCAAGACCTACAAGTCAATGAATGATGGTTCTATTCTTCACATGGGAAACGAGTCAACTGCCCTGGTGCATGGAAAAGGATGTGTTGATTTGAAGTTTAGTTCTGGAAAGATTGTTTCTTTATTTAATGTTTTACATGTTCCTGATATTAGAAAGAATTTGGTTTCTAGTAGTGTTTTAAATAATTGTGGTTATAAACAGGTTATTGAATCTGATAAGTTTGTTTTGTTTAAAAATGGTGTGTTTATTGGTTTTGGTTATTTATGTAATCAAATGTTCAGACTTAGTATTGTTCATGATAATATTGATTCTGCTTTTATATCTACATCTAAACTTAATGATTCAAACCTTTGGCATGCAAGACTTGGCCATGTACATTTTAAAAGAATGCAAGATATGTCTAAGGATGGGTTAATTCTAGCCTTTGATATGAACACTGAAAAGTGTAAAACTTGTATGTTGAACAAGATAACTAAGAAACCTTTTCAAGGAGTAAAACGTGAAACTAAAGTTTTGGAGTTAATTCACAGTGATCTTTGTGATTTACATGCTACTCCCTCTTTGGGGAATAAGAAATACTTTGTGACTTTTATTGATGATGCTTCTAGGTTTTGTCATGTTTATTTATTACATTCTAAAGATGAAGCATTAGATAAATTTAAAGTATTTAAAACTGAAGTTGAATTGCAACAAAGTTCCCTGATCAAAAGATTAAGGACTGACAGGGGAGGTGAGTACATGGATACTTTGTATTTTCAGTCTGTTGGTATAATCCATGAAACGACTGCCCCTTATACTCCTCAGCAAAATGGTATTTCTGAAAGGAAAAACAGGGTGCTGAAGGAGATGGTTAATTCCATGTTGTCCTATTCTGGGCTGAGTCAAGGGTTCTGGGGTGAAGCTATGTTAACAGCTTGCTATTTATTAAATAGAGTTCCCAACAAAAGGAACAAAGTTACCCCTTATGAACTTTGGACTAAAAAGAAACCTAACCTTAATTATGTTAGGATATGGGGTTGTAGGGCTGTTGTAAGACTCCCTGATCCAAAGCAGAAAACTTTGGGTGAAAGAGGCATTGAATGCATCTTTGTTGGATATGCTGAGCATTCCAAGGCATATAGGTTTTATGTTATAGAACCTAATGAGTCTGTTTCAATTAACTCAATAATTGAATCAAGGGATGCACTATTTGATGAGAACAGATTCTCATCTATCCCTAGACCAAGTCAAAGGATTCCAAATGGAACCAATGACAATGGTGTTTCAGAGGTTCCTGCTGATGAGGTTCCTGCTGAGGTTCAGAACAACAACCTGAACCTGAGCTCAGAAGGAGCAATAGGGTGAGGACTCCAAAGTCATTTGGACCTGAGTTTCAATTATACTTAATTGAAGGTACAAGGAGTGAGGTCTCTGACCAATACTCTTATTGCTTCATTGTGGAGGATGATCCCAAAACATTTGAAGAAGCAATGAAGTCCCAGGATGTTGCTTTCTGGAAAGAAGCAATTAATGATGAGATGGACTCTATCATGGGCAATAACACTTATGTGTTGACTGATCTACCACCTGGTTGCAAACCTTTAGGTAGCAAATGGATTTTCAAAAAGAAAATGAAGGTAGATGAAACTGTTGAAAAGTTCAAGGCAAGATTAGTTATTCAAGGCTTTAAACAAAAGTCAGGAATAGACTACTTTGATACTTATGCTCCAGTGGCACGTATCAGTACCATAAGATTGCTAATTGCTTTGGCATCAATTCACAATCTGATTATTCATCAGATGGATGTGAAGACAGCTTTCTTGAATGGTGATTTAGATGAGGAGGTTTACATGAACCAACCTCAGGGCTTCATCATGCCTGGCAATGAAAACAAGGTGTGTAAACTGATTAAGTCTCTTTATGGGCTAAAACAGGCACCTAAGCAATGGCATCAAAAGTTTGATGAAGTGGTTTTGTCTAGTGGTTATTTACTTAATCAAGCTGACAAATGTGTATATAGCAAATTTGATGAATCTGGTAAAGAAGTCATCATTTGTCTATATGTTGATGACATGTTGATCTTTGGCACTGACCAAAATCAAGTTGATCTTACAAAAGAATTTTTATCATCAAAGTTCTCCATGAAGGATATGGGGGAGGCAGATGTTATCCTTGGCATAAGGATTAAACATGAAAGTAACTAAATTTCTATATCTCAGTCTCATTACATTGAGAAGGTGTTAAAGAAATTTAATTACTTTGATTGTACTCCAGTGAGTACTCCTATGGATACAAGTGAGAAGCTAATGCCTAATACTGGCAAAGCTGTATCTCAACTTGAGTATTCTAGGGTGATTGGCTGCTTGATGTATGTCATGACTTGTACAAGACCTGATATTGCTTTTGCTGTGGGCAAACTGAGCAGGTATACTAGTAATCCTAGTGCTCATCATTGGCAAGCAATTCAGAGGGTCTTTAAGTATTTGAAGAGAACTATGGATTATAGTCTCTCATATACTGGTTATCCTTCAGTATTAGAAGGATATACTGATGCAAGTTGGATCAGTAACACTGAAGACAATTTGTCTACTAGTGGCTGGGTATTCCTACTTGGTGGAGGTGCAATTTCTTGGGCATCCAAGAAACAAACTTGCATTACCAGTTCAACCATGGAATCTGAATTTGTGGCTTTAGATGCTGCTGGCAAAGAAGCTGAATGGTTGAAAAACTTGCTTCTTGAGATTCCATTGTGGTCTAAACCTATAGCACCTATTTCTATCCGTTGTGATAGTGCTGCTACATTAGCAAAGGCTTATAGCCAGATGTACAATGGGAAGTCTAGACACTTAGGTGTCAGGCATAGCATGATTCGTGAGCTTATCATGAATGGGGTGGTATCTATAGTGTTTGTTAAATCTCAACAAAACTTAGCTGATCACTTGACGAAGGGTTTGGCTAGAGACTTGGTTTTGAAGTCTGCTAAAGGGATGGGTTTAAGTCCAACTTAGTCACTGAATGCAAGGATACCCAACTCCCTTATAAGGAAACTTGGAAGCTGAGTTCAATGTGGAAAGCTGATCATTTAGTGGACTGAAGCACATGTATCACTAACATCCAAGGTTGTGCTTGTTACCTGCTGAAAGGAGGATGAAGTCTTCACTTCTTAATGGTTAATTTTCTTTGAAAAATTGCTAAGCAGGAGCATGAATTAAAGATGAACCACCTATGTAAATGTTGAAGTTTTGCCGCTTCAGGAAGCTTTGGACTTTTAGCTTTTACAACATTTATGAATTGGATATGGACACATGGCTTGTATAGTGTCAGGAGTATTTTAGTGTTTGAAAACTTGTGTGTATTTATCATCAGGTATTCAAATGGGTTGAAGGGATCAATTCTTAGAACACCCTGATTCTCGAATATTTGAAAGTATATGTACTAATGTGGAAATTCAATCCTCAGGATATTTTCATTTATGCACTTGTTTTGTTTTGTGTTTGTTTTTTCATGCAAAGGAAGTGAACTAAATTTGGGGAGAATTGTTGGAAAATTTAGTGCACTTGAGGGATCAATTTACACCTGGTAATGGGTTTGAAGGTATGGAGTATACACCCATTTGGTCACTGAATCCCCTGACTCAATAGTGGTTATGTATTGAATCTGCTGCTAGGATTCTGCTGACAGCTGATCATGCTGCTAGGATTCTGCTGACAGATGATCCTGCTGATAGCTGATTCTGCTGCTGATAGCATTCTGCTGCTAGCATTCTACTGCTAGTGTTTCCACTGATAGTGTTAACATTACCACTGCTAGTGATAATGTTTCCACTGATAACCACTGATCCCTATTATTATGGAAAGTATTATGATATAATTAATGGGCCGTTAATTATACATAATTCCATGAGCTAGGGTTTTGAGTATTCTCTATTATAAATAGAGGTCACATCATTCTGCATGGAGATAAGTTATCATACGATATACTAAACACAAAACCCTAAACACTTCTATACGCATCTGGTTCTTGGTTTGTGCCTAAAGCAAGAACATCACTTGGTCTTATCCCATAGAGATATTCGTGTAACCCAGACATATGGTCGAATAGTTTCTATTGGAAAGTGATACCACGATTTCAAGTGAATATCCGGTACCTTTATTGATTATCTTAACCCTAATCTGGGAACCGTTTACTAGTAACAACCAACATGATTTACAACACTTTAAAGCAACCAATTTTCTTAATTACAATAACAAAAGCATGGTGTACAACAAAAAATGGCAAGAACCCAAATTCAGACCAAAATTCATTAATCCTACATTAATAGCATTAAAAAATAAAAACACCCCTACATCAAAAATTACAAGTATTTAAGCACAATGTACAATAGTTGCAACCCTCCATTAAACCCATCCATATTAAGACACAGCATTTAATCCACCTCTTCACCAAAATATACAAACATTTTAACACAATGTACCATGAACCTCACATCACTCCTCAACTCACAATTTATCCTATATAGATTCGAAGAAAGAAAGGTACAAAATCGCAGATCTTCTCTTTTACATACTCAAAAAGTTATTCTAATAACAAAGAGTATTTCAAATGTTGAGAGTTAAAAGTGATGTTGCTTCAGAACGTAAATTATCATATTAGTGATGCCGAAATATCACTTTCTTCAAATGTTGAGAGTTAAAAGTGACGTTGTTTCGGAACGTAAATTATCATATTAGTGATGACTTGGTGTAAAAGTTTACACAATATAAAATGTAATAAAATAATTTTATTAATATCTAAAATTATTCTAGCGTAAAATGATTGCTATCGCTAAAGCTATTGTCATGAAATATGTATGATCAAAAAAAGTTACTCGCTAAATATATTATTTACAGTACCTTGCTAGTTTATAAGAATGAGTTGAGAAGAAAATCTCGTGAATATATCTCAACTAAATCGAAGTCCACTAGCGCTTATCTAATTGACTAATTCAACCAACGTACGTGTCTGTTTTTATATTTTCTAAACTTATAACATAATTAACCCCATTCACTTTTTGTTGATACAACACAACCCTTGTATAATTACTTGCTTTATGTCTGGTTAGAAAAGAGAAAGAAAAAGAAAAAAAAAAAAAAAAAAAAAGAATCATTCAATAAAATTCCGGGTATTACACATACTTTTGTTCAGCTTGTATCTTTGATCGATCGAGTACGTGATCAATATCTCACTTCTAGTTATTAAGCGAGTGACAAAGTGTGACAAAAAAACCATATTTAATTTACAAATTATTTTTTGTTGGTATAGTGTGGGACAAATTTAAAAGATGTTGAGTTTTTTTTATGTGAGATATATCCAAAATGACTATAGTCGCAAATAAATGACATTTTGTTGCTACACTCTAGTTCCGGTGAAAATTTGAAAATTTCGAGAAATCATAAAAAACGCAATTTAAAGCCTTGGCTCGTGTTTTTTTTACTATTTTTTTTTTCTTTTTCTTTTGTAGGAGTGTTTTTTAGTTGATTAGAAACAAACTTGTGATTCAAAGTTTTGAAAATATAACATTTAATTCATATTATTTGCATAATCTATACTACATATAAAGCAAAAATGGTCAAAGTGGAAAAGTGTAAAAGTGAAAAGTCAAGGAATGTGAAATGTTGAAAAAATTTATTAAAGAAAATTATAAAATGTAATTAATACTCTTATTAAAACACTCCATTACTTAAAAGTACAATGATTTATACACATTGTACAACCAATTAAAACAATTAATACAAATCACAAACCGGGTTGACCCGGGACGCTTCAAACCCGACGGGTTGAACCGGTTTAATTTGACCCATTTTCGACCTAACCTAGCAAGCTGACCCGGTTTAAATCGACCAAATTTTTGACCGGAACGGTTCAACCGGTTGAACCACCCGGGTCGAACCGGGTTTCAAAATATTATGTTTAATTCCCAAATCTTCAAACTTTTATTATTTTTCATTTATAACCAATTAATACAAATCACAAACCGGGTTGACCCGGGACGCTTCAAACCCGACGGGTTGAACCGATTTAATTTGACCCATTTTCGAACCAACCTAGCAAGTTGACCCGGTTTAAATCGACCAACTTTTCGACCAGAACGGTTCAACCGGTTGAACCACCCGGGTCGAACCGGGTTTCATAATATTATGTTTAATTCCCAAATCTTCAAACTTTTATTATTTTTCATTTATAACCTATAAACTTTTTTTTATCAATAAACTATCTGTCGCTATAAAATCATGTTGCTATGCACGGGTACTCGTCTAGTATCATATAAATGATAAAGTCGAATTTCGTGGATCTACACTAAACTGACTATTGTGAATCATCCGTATGTATTGAATCAACAAAGAAGATATTTCTATGTACAAAAAGTATGAATCAACGCGACCATATGCATTTCTCACATTTATTTCTCAATTTTTCAAATTAGGAATTTCTCATTTGATCCTGATTCTTTGTTGTATTTATTATTGTCACAAATTAATCTTTTCTTTGGTTTGCTTATTAAAGAAGTGCTTCTTGTCTAACAAGGTTTCATGAATTTGATTAAACCTGCAAGTAACAAGTAAGTAATAGTTGCTTAAATTTCATTTCACAACAAATAAATTTCTTTCATATCAAACTTATTCATCACATCATATTTGTGGGTTACCTTTTCTTTTTGAACGATGATTTGTATTAAAAACTAGCAAGAAGCTAGAACAAAGATACAACGAAAAAATTGATACATTTAAACGGTGCAAGCCACTCTAGGGGTGGTGATCCATTCGTTTTGAATTGAAATGATATGCGAAATCAAAATGAATAGTTATTCTTTGTTGTCTAAACATAATTATTCTCAAATCTTGCCTAATCAGCGCACGTCTCTAGGCTTTACTATCGCTGTTCATGACTGGTACAAATCTCTGTTAAGTTGTTCAAGTGGCTATCGATTAGTTGACTCCATACGCCCATTTTTCTTGGTTGCTAGTGTAACTAGTCAGCTCTTCTGGTTTGAACCAAAGGTTGATTTCATTCTTAGCTGTCTCAGGACCGTCGCTTCCATGGATAATGTTTCTACAATCCAAAAACGAAGACTTAAGAACTATATATGTTGTTACCCTTTTTCAAGCTATAGTGCTGATGTTACTCCATCACCATATATGAAAAAGTTATTGATGATATTTATACTTTTCTAGGCTCAAAATGTAGTTCCTATTCTTAAAACACATGTAGAATTTGAAACAAATCTTTGTTTAGTGAATATTACTAAAGTAGTACGTACCTTCCAACAACAATGGCCAAATCACCTCTAATGGTTCCCGGCTCCGATTTCTGAGGATCTGTGGCTCCAATAAGTTTACGGCCATATGTAATCACACCTTCTCCTTCCCAAACCTTCATATGCAAACTAAATGAAATAAGTGTACTTTTTTGTTCATGAGGTCCATAAAATATTGATGATTCGTACCATTGCAAGAACTGGTCCAGAGCTTAGGAAGTTACATAAACCATTGAAGAATGGTCTATCTTTGAGATCACTATAATGCTTTCCGGCAAAGGACTTTGATGGTACCACCAGCTTAATAGCTACAAGTTTGTAGCCTTTACGTTCAAACCGTGATATAATCTCTGAAATCTAGAAAACAATAAATCTGGATCTTCAAAAAGTAACATTTACAAAATAAGTATGTGGCGGAAATTATGTTATATGAGGGTTAAATTACCAGTCCTCTTTGCACACCGTCTGGCTTAATAGCAATGAAGGTCCGTTCCATCTGCACACATGCTAGATAAAGTTAGCACTATTTTTTCAAGGAAAAATTGGCAAATAAAGTAAAACAGGTTACCAAATTTGACGGAAAATGAGATCTATCATTATGTATACAGTTGTTTCAAGTATGTTACATATAATAAATCTATTATGTCACCAACAATCTAAAATCATATTTAACAAACACGTAAGAAAATTAACAGTTTATTAAATAAGATTAAACTACCTGTAATGCATGTGCCTCTTGGTCTTGAAGCATGTAAGCTGTCAAGTTACATATATAAACAGAAAGGTATCAGCATTGATCCATAATTCCATATGGATTAGAATAATAAGGTCACAAATTAAGGAATAAGAAAGTTTGAACTTGCAGCAGGAAGCGCAAAAGCTCCCGCTATCCACTGGTTGGAAGTCTTTGCGGAATCACCAAAAGCAGCTATAGCAGGCCATGCTCCTTTAACAGAAACTGTTGCTGCTGCAGCAGCTGTTCGTCCTTCTTCAAGTGAACCAAAAACAAAAACAAAAGAAATGATGTAAATTCCGCATTGCATATTCATAAGTACATATATAACACACATAAAAACCTAACTCAGATTTCGATGACAACAACAAAACTCAAAATATAAAATGTACAGTAAACTCACCCGATGCTATATAATGCTTGTGTTTGGAAGCAGAAGAAAGAAGAGACCGGGCGGTCCGTGAAGCAGATCTATAGATTTGAGAACTCATTCTCCTTGATAAATAGATCAATCCAAATCACAACCAATCACCAATATTCAAAATGAATATGAATAAGGTATGATCAGAGTTATTTGTATATAGTGTGAAATGAAGTGAGAACAAAGGAAGGTATGATAAGTTATAGAGACAAAGAATATTAAACATGAAGTTTGCAACTTCAAAATTATCACAAAGAACCCTCAATTTTAGTGAAGATCGACAAAACATACATTATTTTGGTTAAGGATAACTTTTAGTTGCTAAGTGAGCATTTATAAGAAAAACAAGTAAGAAGCTACTGTAACAACCAATCATTAGTGATGAATATAACTTCTTTTTAGCTATTCCTAACTTCATTCAAACAATGGTCATTGCACGCGGCGGCGGACGAAGAATTTGTCACAAGGTGTGCACTCTTAAATAAAATTTGAAAAAGGTATGCACTAAACTTTGAAATATGCAATTTTGCTTTTACACGAGTGATGGCGTTTTTAGGGTGTACACATGCATACCATATGTCTTAAGTATGTCTGTCCTGATTACATGAGTCATGATAAATCAGTTTGAAAATGTATATCGAAACATCCAAGATGATACCATAAACTTATAGTTTTGTTGAAGGTTATATGAGAAGAGATGCTTCTTCTTAATGTGTAACACTGTAACTATACAATTTTTGGTAAAAAGAAATATTTGATACTAGTATGCATTAATTGTTAATTAAATAAAAACTAAGGTTTTGTTTGTAAATATGTAATCATGTATACCACATGGGTTATAATATAACTATATCAAGTAAATATGCAACTACTACTTTTAGAATGTGTGATTTGTTGGTCAAGAACACCTTAGATCCGAACTATTGGTCAGCCCTAAGTAATGTTGGATGTATATCGACCGTCGGATCAGATCTACGTGCTTATCCTATGATATACTTTTACAACACAATGATCAAATAGTTCTTGTTCCCAAACATGCATAAGCAGGGTTACACTGCCTGCAGCAAGGCCAACAAGTCGAGGGGAAAAAAAAAAAAAAAGTTTGCCAGCCCGTTTGGATCCGTATTTATAAATAAAGGGGTTAAAATCAAATTCATTTTGACCCGATACATGCACCGGAAGATCACTAGTACCCATTTATTGTTTGTTACTTCCATAAACAAAAAATGAAGGAAATAACAATTTGGAATTCTTGAGAAGTAACTAAGAGGGTTTGTGTATGTACAAATAAACAAGTAGTCAACATCTTAACAGTTAATCCAACACCCAGCAACTATGTACAATGTATATTTGCGCGCACTGATGTCATGTCTTGTGTGAATGATCGAGCGTAGCTGAATCTGATCCTAGTTTGCAGTCATCTTGTAATGTTATCACCCATGCATCAACCTGAAAAGCACACCAAATACTTTAAGACATCCAAGTGTTGAGCGGCTCTTAAATCACACATGCCTCACAAGTCTAGTGATTCTTACTTACAGGAACAAATGTCATCACTTGGCCCAAATGTGCCAAAGATGCCAATTCAATCTTACCAGCCATAAGGTTGCGGTTTCAAGTTTCTTTAGGGGTATAGGTGTGTGCTTTGATCAATAGTAAATGAGACAGAAATTGCCATTAAATGACTGAACTTTATATAAGTTGATCCTACCAATCAGCTACGAATCACTTGGTTTTAATCTAAGGGTTAATACTTGATACACATGGTTGTTACTGAAACTTTGTGTTAGGTTACTCTACTATTTTTATTCACTAAACTTACGTAAAAAGACATATAGATTACTTTTCAAAAAAATCAACGTTAAACGGAATGATCTGAATGTATAAACTTCAAAGTTAAATAACCCGAATATTATGTTTAGTGATCTAAACTATAGTTTTTATAAGTTAATAACCTAAGTGACGTGTCATATAAGTTGAGTGACCCAAGTGAAAAAAAAAATAGTAGTAGAGTAGCCTATGTGAACAAAAACAATCAAATGCAGACACTCCAAGAGTATGGTAGGGTACCTGCAATTTTGAAGCACTTGAGCATTCATATCTTAGTCCCTGTCGAGTTAGTATGTAGAAGCAATAGTGAGTTTCCTCGTCTTCTTGACTAAGACTTGGCATACGCCCTACTTCAACTACGTCAGACAAAAGGGTGGAGTCTTGAGGACTTATATCTGCATAATAATACGACGATCAGTAAAGAAAAATAGCAACGTTGTACAAATGTAGAGTGATTAGCACGCGCTTGACGTTAAAACCGGTCTTTGAAAATTGCAAGTTTATCACGAATAGTAATCAAAACCCCCTAAAAAATTATCGTACTTTTTAAATTCCCCCCTTTTTTAGTCTTTTCTTTTTTCTTTTTCCGTACATGAGTCATTAAATTATGACTTTGTGTCCTGTTTGGTCATTTTGTAACCAAAAACCCCCTAAAAACAAGCTTTAAAAAATGAGAATTTTTATACGAGTGTTATAAATTTTATGTAAAAAGATGTTATATCAAGATGTATAGTGTTAAAACTTACACCAAAATATTAAGATTACCCAAACACGAAACATGACAGAAAACCATCAATTTTTAGTCATGAATGTAATGGTTTATACAGAAAATGAAATTTCATTTTTGAGAGCCAGTTCTCAGGGGTTCTATGGTTATAAGTTGACCCAAGCGGGACACAAATCCATATTTGACAAATGATAAAAGTACGTAGATATATTATGCATATATAACTCTTTATTTAAAATTTACCCTTCCACAATGAGATAAAAGTATCTTGCAAACCAAAATAAAAATACCATCAATGGTTCTTTAATAATAAACATGAGCTCACTTACCCGTGGAATTGAAATACAAGAAGATGCACTGTCCTTGAAGGACAACAAAGCGTGGAAGCCAATCATCAACTTCTGTATCGTCGATAGGAGCTGGTTCTCCAGGTAGTGCAGCCCATCTCTGTGAAACGAGATTTATGAAAATTATCAAATAGTTAACAATCTGCACATAGTTATTCGATACATGAGATGTATGCAATGAGTTGATGGAGATACCCTTCGCAGCTGTAAGTAGCCTGAAAGACGTGCAGACCGCAAAATTTCATCAATATGTTCTAACCTGCACGAAATGACAGGTGGCATTGAGTAACGAAAACATATTTTTCTGTAGTTGACAGAAACCACAATGAGTGGCTGAAACAGTCTGGTTCGGATCATGTTGACCCCACAAGCACTTTTTGGATCATATTAAATTTTGGGGCTATTTGCATAATAATCCTTAATCTTTTGTATCTACTTTGTGTTAATTATATTCAGAAAAGCAAAGTAATTTATCTTTTATAAAATGATTCAAGAAATTCTATGATTGACATTCCGTGACAATTAACGTGTTTGAACCATTCCTCTTTTACCAAAAACAATACACATTTCACATATTTGACCTGGATGAGATGATACACAACCAATCAACCCACTAATAAATACGGCTCAAAATTGCCCCATAAGGTATTCCGTTATGCACATTAAGAAAGAAGATATTAAACAAAACACATGGGCACTGGGCTATGCCTCAAAAAGGTTTATAGATATTAAAAGTAAAAGTCTTTGTAGCACTCACCTAGCTTTGAGATGAGCTTCCCGTTCCTCTAAATCAGAAAGTTCTGATCGAAGTGATTCCACTTCTGTATTAGATAATACAACCTATACAACACGGTAACAATAGTTTTAGGGAAAATGTAGATTAAAAATATAACTGAGTTAAAGAATGTGTTGTACTATATCAGACCTTTTGTTGCCCATCTTTGACTGCTGGCCAAGCCAACCTTCGTAGATTAAATAAGTTCAACATGGTTGCAGGTTTGCAGCACTTCTTACTTTTGTTCTTGCCCACAAACGGCTTCTGAAGCTATGCTGATGCAGATCAAAGAATTTATATTATAGTCAATTCAAAAGGACCTTCGAGTATTTCTAGTAAATTTTATATGCACACATAAGGAGACTGATGTCCTTAGTATCCCTAGATATCTAGATATCTCACTAAAGCCCGTAATGAAGGGTAACCATGTTGGTTTATGTGATGGGCATTGGTAGTCCAATACAGAATCATATAAAGATGCCTAGAAAAGCAGATTTCATGAACTGAATCAAGGAAACAAGTTCACAGTGAAGGGAATATTTTGCTGATTCACAAAGTCGAGGGTCGACTGAGAAATTTGTATTTATCAATCTGAAACATATAGTTCTTGTATAGATAGCAAAGGGATCACTGTCTCAATGATATCGCTTGTGAATAAATCTAGCATGAATAAACAATGCGCATAATTTTATGGCATGGCATCTAATGATACTACCAAGTACCGATAAATGTCTATCCAACTTGACTTGGTGACTTGGTGTTCTGGATTGCTTATTAAAACTGTTTTATCTGCTTAATTCTTTTTAAATGAAGTTTTTGATTACTTTTTAGAACTGCTTATCTGCTTAATAAGCAGTTTGAAACAGGACAGTGCCATCCTGCTTAATAGCAGAGACGTTACTTCCAAAGGGGAGGGGGGGGGGGGGGGGGGGGGGGGGGTATCTAGATCTCTAGGATTGCTTATTTAAACAGCTTATCTCTTTAAAAAAAAATGCAGCTAAACTTATTTACAACAAAATAAGCACATTAATAATTCCATCAAAACACTTAAACAAGTCTATCTGCACTTATATAGGGAAATCCTAAACACCCTACAACGTCCAAACTGCTTATTGGTGTTTCAGAAACACAATAAGCAATCACTTTCAATACCCAATGCCAGCTAAACACGGTATATGGATTAGCTTATTTTTGGGGCTAATGGGCTTATTTTAATTTAGAAAAAGATCATAAGCTCACTTTTTTAGCTTATAAGCTTGTCAAGTTGAGCTTATTCCACAAGCTCAACTTTATAAGCTGAAAAAAGTGGGCTTATGAGCTTTTTCCAAATTCAAATAAACCCATAAGCCCCAAAAAATAAGCTAATCCAAAACACCCACTACTTCATCAAAACAGAAAAACCCTTTTACAATTTACAAACAATCTAAAAAAACCCTTTAATTATTTACTAAAAAGGATTGTTCCTTTAATACCCAATTCATTATTATTCATCAACTACTTACCAATTTATAATAATCTTAAAAAAAATATCAAGAGCCAAAAAAAAAAAAAAAAAAAAAAAAAAAAAAAAGTCAAAGAGTTGACATAATAAAGACAAAATTGACCAACAAGATACCAAGCATAAGTTATCATTAAAAAAAAAAAAAAAAAAAAAAAAAAAAAAAAAAAAAAAAAAAAAAAAGCATTAAAACAACAACTTACAAGTTATGTAGCTGAAGATCGTTGGAATGCAGATTGAGGATGTTTTGTCGTTGTTATGTTTGTTGTGTGTGTTTTGGTAGAGAGATAAAGTAGAAAAAGAAGATGATGACAATGATTGCGTGGGGTTGTTTGTAAGAGCCTTCGGTACCCAGCGCCAAGGCTGGTGTTTTCCGGCAAAGCGCGACCGGACGGCGCCATCTCCATATCGTGGTTCACGTTTTCGCGTCCCGAGCCATCACGAACAGCTCAAATTGTCCCGGAAAACGCGACACGATGGCGCAAGCACGGTACCGAGCCTCGTGTTTTCCCGTTTTTTTCTTGGCGTTATCCCGTTTTTTCAATTTGTTTGAGAATAAGGTGCTTGATAAAAGATGTTCATGGTGTTTTCATGTTTTTTTTTTTTTTTTTTTTTTTCGCTGGTTGTGACTTGGTTTGAGCAAGAAGCAAAGAAACGAAATGTTGTCTTGATATTTGCTGGGTTTGAGCAAGAAGCAAAAAGCAGGTTGTTAGTTGGTGGCTGCAATATATGAAAACATTTTTAGGGTAAAGTGTTATATACTCCATGGGCTTTGTTTAATACTACATGGGCCTTGAAATGTGGCACTTTTTTTAAATCGAATTATTGTTGATGTTATATGACGATTGTTTAGATGTCCATTGCATGCACATGCCACAGTATATTTGATTAAATGTTCACAAGTACTTGAACATACATGGTGTGGATAAAACCAAAGTATGTACATTTGTTTTAATGTATCATTTATTTTTATTCTATTTTTTTAAATGTATTTTTTAAATGAATGAAATTTTAATTTTAATTAAATGTGTTAGTTTATTTAAATAAATAAATAAATAAAAAAGATATATATATGTGGGGTCCAAGGGTGCATGATGGCACTAGAAACTGGTGTTATAGGAGGGAGGGGATTTTTGGTGTTATGGTGAATTCTGGTGTTAAAAGAAAAGGTGCTGATGTGGCAGTATTTTTCCTCACGGCACCAGCGGGACGGCACCACGATACCTAGTGCTCTAAGTTTGTTTTATCGAATGATGATGTAAAAGACTTGTTACAAGTACATATAGCTTAGGTGATACGTTATTGTATTTTAGTTTGTGTTTTGGATAATTGGATTGTTTCTTTTTATTGTTTTTTAGTTGAATGTATATCTTTCGACGCTTGTATGTTGAAACATACATATACTTTAAAATTAAGATAACTTGAGGTGCCTAAATAAATTTTACTAAGTTTGCTTTCACTTGTCTTATTGTCTTTTAGATATATACAATTTTTTTAAAAGCAAATTTTATTAGAAAAGAAAACTAGCAACAAGCTAGAGAAAAATATTACATAATAGTAAGAATATGATTTTGCATTCAAATTATCAAATTAAACTTGAATTTACTTCTATTAGAACAATAGTTTTAGGAAAAAGTTTTATATCCAATTAAACTTGAATTTACTTTTATTAGAGAACCAAGTGTAAGATTGAGACAGAATTTCATAAAAAATGACTGCCCTTCTAGGAGAGGTTGCACCAACTAATAATTGATTTCGATAATTCCAAAGCTTCTAAATATATACATAATCATAGGTTTTTCTATTATCAAAAATTTTGAATACGTATTAACATAATTTATTTAATGATTTATTGATTATGTTAAATGTATGATAAAGGCGTTTTGCTTTACATTTATATAAGTTATTTACAGTGACGAAGCTAGCATTATGATTTATGACATAGGGTTGGGCAAAAAAAATTCACAAACAATAAAATATTTAGAGAACTTAATAATTTGGTGAGCATGTAAATGAGATGAACTTATTCAATTCGTACATATATATGTGTAACTAATAAAAACAAAACCATATGACAACAATCGTGCACAATGTTAGATAAAACTCAGATTACTTGTATTCACTTGTGAATTGATTAGATATAATGATGAATACCATCGAGAGTATATTAGAAAGATAGTTGTTCATAACAGGAGCTTAAGATATTTGTTAGTAAGATATATCATCAGTTTGATTGGATAAAATGATGAATAGCATGAGAAGTATATTTTTTTTTTAATAAAACAAAACTCCTATTAGAAATTTTGCATTTAAAAAAAATTAATTCATACCTGATTTAGTAATAATTTTATTTAAAAAAAAGATTATTTTTTTATTAGGTAATATTTTATATTTATCAATAACACAAGTAGAAGATAAATACAAAAAATATAAATAAGATATTTAAAAAAAATTATTTATTTTATATTTATCCACAACACAAATAGAAGATAAATACAAAAATATAGATAAGATACAATTAATAATAGGATTAAAATTTTTAAATAATTATTTCAAAAAATTTTTAAAAATTCCGCACGTGCGCGGGCATTATAACTAGTTACAAAGATATCATAAATCGAAAAATAATAACTTGTGAAGATATGATTATTTAATTGGGTGGGCCAAATTATTTTTCAAATACTTTCAAATGGAGAGTTTGGGTTGGCCATGGCCCATCCTACTCGTACGAATCCCATCAACTTTTCAAACATGTATCAAATTCATCATCAAATTGTCGCAATAAGAACCGGCAAATCAACCAAACAAACATACTCCACTCTAAATACCAAATATACCTCGCAAATACCACTCACACAACAGTACAACACCAAACTTTTCGTTTGATCAAGCAGACCACCATCTACCTCTATTTTTAGCCCTTCTCCGTGTGTTTATTTTAGTTTTATCAATTAGCTTATTGTGGAACCCGGTGAAAAGTGTAAATTTTCATTAAAAATTCTGATTTCTTTTAAATGAACCTGGTCCCGAACTGTGTGTCGCACAAATTCATGTCTTATTTAGTTAGTCCATTAATATATCAAAAGAAATACATGTTTTGTTCATTTTTATTACTTTTATACTCGTAAAAAAATCATGCGCAAACCTCTTACAAGGAAGAACACGCACACCTTCATACCACTAAAACTATCGACTTTTATGACTTTTATGAAAATATGCTTTAGGAAATCACTGGGGGATAGCAGCCACTAAATGTGGTTCAACAAAAATGACAAAAGAGCTTCATGATTTGACATATTTGTTAGCAGACTCTTTTATGAAAACCATAAAAGACTACTCAAAAGTAGGTCACGATAGCAACGAAAGGAAAGAAATGATTTTAAACTCCTTTGCTAGTTGGTGCAAGTTCCCCTTCTATGATATCGACTATGGTCACGGAAAACCCATATGGGTAAATTGCGGATTTGTACCATTTAAGAGAGGTACGATGTTATTAGATGATGCAAGAGGTGATGGAGTGGACACGTATGTGACTATGGGAGTAAAAGAAGTTCCTCCTCATTTTGAACAAGACGAGGGCATCAAAGCTTTTTCAGTTTAAACGTCTATGATTCGTCCTTAAAACGTGAAACCTAGTCATCCTTGTCATATATTTCTAATATGATTATGAACCAACTATATTATCCAGAAAATAAGGTGTATCAACCTACTAAATACAATAAAATCTGAGATTTTACACAAGTAGGAATATGCAATTTGCCATAACCTTTGGATAGCTTTTGATATCTATCCATGTAGTTGGAACAAGGTTCACCTGATGTCTATCAATCTATGTTATTAAGTATATAATTCGATTGAACAAATCACTGCAGAAGTTATAGGTATTTCAACCATCAAAGATGCAGATAGCACCAAATCAAGCCAAAGTTGACTTTACAGTAGTACAGGTCAATATGCAAATATGTCCTCCAGTCTCAAAATTCCTTCTTTAGCTTCTGTATTGGTTAGGATTAATTTTATACAGCTCTATAGATCCCAAACACCGCCTTTTGTATGATAAAGATAGTTTTCAAAGATACAGAGTGCACCAAATCAAACTAAAGACTTTCCAGCAGAGTTCCAGACGCACATACGTCAAAATCAAATCAAACGCAAAAAGTTTAGCATTCTGAATACATCGGTTGTTGCTTTACATTGAAGGGACAAAATCATTATCAGTATCAAGAATGCAAACAGCACTCAAACTAAGTATTAGGTTTCAACCATATTTTTATGGACAAATGTTTCAAAATGGTTTAATTTCTCATAAACATACAGCAGTTGTTCATAGATGAACTTGAAAAGAACATATTGAGTCTTAGATGGTCTTCTCACTTGTAAAAGCTTCATCAAACTTCATAAGCAGCCACCCAACTGTCAAACAGAAAAGGGTACAAAAACAAGTACCAAGTTAATTAAGATATCAGCATATAGACTTTTGACAAATCTATAGTGTGCAGAAAAAATAATACAGCTCTTGGGGCTCACAATTTGGCCATGCCAAGTTCGAGCCGAGCACATACTAGGCTCAGGCTGGGCACCTCGATGCACCTATATGAGCTATATCAACTGATCCCATCAAAGCCTATAGAAAGCATCTATAACGTTTATCTATTTGGTCCAGCTTTGTGGTTTAGGGACATCTACTTGTAACCTTTTAAAGATGGTCTATTGAGAATTTCTTTTTAAGGGGTTTCATTTTACTACTAGACGAGCATATCTAAAGTATTTCAAAGCTCAACACCTAATCCTGAACATACACATGGCTATTAGGTGTGTCACGCTAGTTCCTTTGTGACAAACAATTATGACACAGATGTGATTGTTAGTTTGTCACCCTTTCATTAATGCTGTTTGCATGGCCCACGTCTAGCTTTTGAGTAAATCATGAAATGACGAGACACCATGTTAAGATTTGAGTGCATGCTAAGACCCCATGATAAGTGAAACACAGAAAGAGCATCAAGTAGAGTCTTCTGCTTTTGTTCCTTACTGTCTTTTTCCGTGTGCGTGGGGAGGGCGGGGACAGGGGTATTTGTGGTGGACAGGTTAAATTTAAATAGCAACAGCCTTACAACACCCTATTTCTGGCTCTGAAGTGTTTTTGGTCTTTCAAAATTATACTTAACAACTCAAAAAGATTCAGATCATATGTAGCAAATAGCACTAATACATAGGGTGACTGTTGACCAAGACTTAACGAAAAATATTATCAAGCAAAGCTAAGAACAAATGTATAGTTCAAACACACTGCTAAGCTCAAGGTTTCAAACATAAGGTACAAAGAATCAAATATGATAATGCTTACCATAATAGCATCGATCTCCTCTTGAGTCATTGGTGTTCGTTTGGGTTGAAGAGAGGCTTTTCCACCTAGAGAGGCTTTCTCAGCAGCGGGCTTTGAGAAAAAAGTAGAAGGAACATCATTGGCAGCGGGTGCTGCTTGGGTCTGAGTTGCAGAACCTGCAGAATGATTTAAGTAAATATAAAAGTATAAAACGGATGGATATACTTGAACAAACTGAAGAAATACAATGCTACAAAAAAGACATAGATACACACTGAGTCAACCAATAAACATATTATGAAACATAATGTCACATATCCAACCTCGATTCCTCGAATAAAGGGCATCAACTACAGAAGCTACAGATCATACATCCCTAAGCCGATATGAACAGTTAACTTGGGTAAAGGCTTTGTATGCAAAAAGTTTGTAATTGCCTTGTATATATTAAGGTATCATTTTAAGCACAAAATCTTACAGGAACATACATGATGCATAATACATACCATGCTCTTTGGATTTGTGAGGGTTTCTATTCAGCTATTGTATCCGCTCTCTTTCCTTTCGTTTCACAAATAGATTGTATCCCTAAAGCAAACATTTATGACATGAACCTTCCAGCCACAATTCTATAACCTTACTAGTAGTTCAAAGTCGCTTTCTATCACATGCCAAATTTTAACCACCATGATGAGTTACTATAAGTCTAAGATACCTCCATTGCCATGCAGAGGAAGACAGGGAGGCATGCTTAATTTAGGAGTTCCAAACTAGGAGTTACGCAATTCAAAATTGATATTGCTTATATCAAATACTTAACACTAAGTGCCAGCGCATTTTCACTTGTATGGTTTGTATATAGTTAAGCATAACAACCAAAATATCTAAAACTTCACAAAATTAATATCAAACTGAAAGCATAGAAAATCAAATGATCCTCAATATTCATAATTGATATCTTCGTTTCTAGTATCACCTTACATACTGCTAAAAAATGGTGTTTGGGTTAGCTTATCTAGCAATGTTTAATTTTTTTAGCTTATACACTGTTTAGCTTAATAAGTCCCTCTAGAAAATCACTTCCATCCTAGCTTCTACAAATGACCTTATTTAGCTCAAAAACATAAAGATCTAATAAGCTATAAATTTTATGTCTTATGAACTTATCAACTTTGTTAAGAAGCTATTAAGCTATTGTGAGAAACAAACAAAGTGGCAGCCCTACATCAACCATGCCCATGGCCAACATGTCACCATGATTAAACGGAGATGGAGACGAAAATCGTACTCGTGACATCCACGTCATCCTCTCCAAAAGTTGAAGAACGGTGGGATCACCTTGGTCCCATGCATCCTCAGGATGCCAACCGGACCCTCCCCCAAGGACCCGGCCCCAGGCAATGAGTACATGTCCGAGTCGGAGGTGGAATTTGAACCCTAGCCATTTTTTCCAATAGGCCCCTCGTTGCCAATGGAGAGATTCGAACCCCGGTCTATTGACACAAGGTTGGAAGCTCTTACCATTGGACTAAAAGCCCATTGGTGACATCCACGTCATCCTACCTCCACTATAACCTAGTTAAATATAAATAAGCTAACCCGAGCACTCCCTAACTATCACCGAGGATGTATGTCAATCACCTAATTTATCATTTAAACCAAAATCTGGACCAGATGAATCTAAACATATCACGATCTATCATTAAGACATTAAAATCTAAATAAATAAAGATATTAAAAATGAGGACCAGATGAAGAAGGTTTGAGATGACGCTGAGGAAACTTGATCCTTGGGATATGTTTCAACGCTTGTGACGCTCCTCCCATTTTTAACACAATCGACGGCGGTGGTGGTTGTGACGGTGGTGGTGGTGGTGACGGCGGCGTACGGGGGAGAATATTGCGGGGCTGCGTTTGACGAAGGGGGTTTATTTTTTTCAACAAATTATGCCATTTTGTCAAAACTGTCATTTTTGTTTTATAAAATCGAATATGACAAAAAGTTTATAAAAATGAAAGAAAGAGTTGGTTTT
The DNA here is from genome assembly GCA_030686995.1 of Artemisia argyi. Classification (NCBI taxonomy): domain Eukaryota; kingdom Viridiplantae; phylum Streptophyta; class Magnoliopsida; order Asterales; family Asteraceae; genus Artemisia; species Artemisia argyi. Next base: position 169,822,152 of record CM060685.1, on the reverse strand, counting down.
CTATTTGGGTGATTGTGTTTTATTTACATCATCTTTACATCATCAAATTGGTAAATTGATCCTTCTATGATATTCCATCTGTTCAAAAATTATTATTCTCAAACAAAAACATCACAGTTAAAAAAATAAATAATAATAACTAGGCTATTCAACCAATTAAATATTATTTTCATCCACTAAATTCTTTTTTTATTTTTTGACACAAAAACAAAATTGTTATTTTGAAATTTCTTGAAATAAAAATAAAGATTATAATTTTAGAACCGAGAAACTATACTGAAAAGATTGTAGTAGTAAATTACTATAAGAGATATGTCAATCATGCTTCCATAACTCTCTCATATCTCTCAACACATCAATAATATCATTCCACCTCACTCTTACTTTTTTAATACCTCTCTATACTTTTTTAGTGCCAATAGGTGCTTTCATACCTCAACTAAAAAACATAATATTATACTTCCAAATAAATGCTACAACGGTCACATTCCATCTCCTTTTTGTTCATGTTGTCTAGGCAAATAATACCGCTAGCTGCCATACCTTCTTCATACCGCATAGGTGGCAATGGTGTTCACCGAATGTATGGTGCCATACTGAATCTAAACCGCAATCATTGCCACTACCCTAAGCTTATAAGAGTCTCAAGTGTCTTATCTTCTACAAATGTGACACCGGTTGTTTCAATTATCTTACTTTTAATGTTTACCATTAATTTTGATATTTGTCTTGAAATTTGTGTAGGTATATAAGGGTGGTGGCAGTGGTTGCGGGGTGGCCAGCGATTTGCCCCAAACCGCCGGGGAACACCGCCGCCTCCCCAGCGGGGATTTTCACTGCTGCGGTTTGAATTGAAATGTATACGTTGGAGCAATTATGAGTGGAACGTTGGGGGGGGGGGGGGGGTAAAATCAAAAAAAAAAAAAAAAAAACAAAAAAAGACGTTGGTGATTGTTTGTAACCAAACGAGACCCTAATATCACCATCTAAACCCAGAGCAACCATGATCCTTTCTCGTCTTGATGACGATGATGATGGCTGTGTTTTACAGCGGTGGTGGCATGGCGGTGCAAGAGGGAGAGGTGGAGAAGAGATGGATTATTTGTTTGAGAGAGAGAGATAGGATAGAAATGAGTAAAAATCTGATTTTTTTTAAATTAAAATGGTGATAAGGCGGTGGGAACAAAAGATACAACAAATGAGTTTTATTATTATGTTTTTTTTTAGAATAATTATGTTTTTTTTTCAAGTATTGTGTAATTTTCTTTTTAAGTATTATGTATTTTTATTTTAATTATTAATGAAATATTATGTTTTTATTAAATTATTTATTTATTAAAATAAAAAATAAAAAAATAAAAAGTTGGTGGTTTGGAAGGTATGAAAAAAATGACAATTGCCACTAAAAAGGGTTGGGAGGTATGGAAAAAATGTGAGTGAGTTGGAATGATATTATTGGTTTGTTGGGAGGTATGGGGGATTTTCATAGTGACCACTGCCAGTCAGCCACCACCCTAAGGAAGCATGCAAATTAGTTGTCTCAAACACTTTTTAATTAAAAATAATAATTGATAGACCTAAGAGTATGAATAATTTATATCTGAATGTATGCATTAGTATCATATTAGTTATGCTAGATAAATTCACTAGTGATAAACCAATAATAAATAGATGTCACATTAATTTAAACCAAAATCAACTATATTTTTAGAGGAAATCTTGCATGCTTTACAAAGCAGGTAAATTATCTGCTTTCTTTTGTAAAATATTTAAAAATTTTATAATTAAACCTCTACACTTTCATAGTTTTATGGTTCTCTAATTTTAATATATATATATTTTTTCTTTTTTTTATCAAGGAAAGCAGGTAACTTACCTGCTTTGTAAAGGAGGTAAGATTTCCCCATATTTTATGCTTCTCATTAGTTTATAAATAATAATGTTTCTAGTAACTTAAGCATTCAGAAGTAATCAATGGTGCAGCTACATAGCCCCGACCCCCCGAATTTTTTTTTGCGATGTAGGGGGTATATAGTTTTCGTGTAAAAAAATTTCGGTATATTCGGTTTCGACCCTCCAAAATTTCGGTATTACCCGAAAAGTAGCCTTAGGAAAAAAAAATTAGATCTCGACCCTCACTGGAAATTTATAAGCTTCGCCACTGGAAGTAATAGTTTAGGTAATTTATTTATGTTCAAAAAGAGTATGTTGTGTACAAAGAGATTTGGCCCTAGAAATTGCGAGTATAAGACAAAATATTATTGTGATCATATACATGAATTTAATTCATGCAAATGGTCTCTCATGAAGCGAAGAGGAAACTATACCAGCCACATTATAGCTACTTGGCCACTAGATACCATTACCCTTCTATTACTGGCGTTCTTATTTGTAATGTAGCAAATTATTTATTTATTTATTTATTTTTTAAGGACTATGTCACAACTAATTTAGTTGATATTCGTTAATTTTACCTGTCATTTAAAATATATATTACTTGAAACGTAATATAATGTAATGTGTAGCAATTGAAAATCAGGCGACATAAATTTATATGTTTAGTTTTACTTATATTTAAGAGACAACGTTGGCTTATAGAGTCGTACCCTCCTCTATCACAAATTCACAAGGAATCGTTATTTCTCTAAAGAATTTCATATACAAGCAAGTCGCGTGGCTAGTCATTCCACGTATCTTTCAGTTTTTGGTCTCGAGTTCTCATCAACTCGTAAGTTCAAGTTCAAATATCAATGTTGAAAGCTGGGAGGTTGTGAATGTAGCATTTTATCCATCACAATCTTAAATTTGAACTTCGTAAGCAGTAGCGGAGCTTGAACTTTTATTTTGAGAGGGCCAACGTACATATCTTGTATTTTGAGAGAGCCAAAGGCTATTTTTTTTTTAACATACAAATAGCATAAAAATATACACTTAGTACATAAATCTTGAGAAGACCACCACCCTTGTTTGGTCTCCACTACTCTCCGCTCATGTTCGTAAGATGAATTTTAATGGTCTAGTGTTTATACAGATCAATCAACTCTAATAAATACAGCTTTCTCTCATATCTGAAATATTTTCTACCAAATTTACTTTTTAGATAGTGATCGATGAATTGGTAGCTATAGCTTAATTAGTATGGTTAGAAATGGTTCATCCAAATTCATAATTTTACTTTGTGACTTACTTTACCAACATTGTATCGCTGTTACAAGGTTTAAATACTTATGTATAATTTTGGTTCTAAACACAAAAAGAAAAAGAAAATTGCAAGTCGCTCAAACAGCCATAAAGGTCATGTTTCAACATGTCACATATCTACTTCACTTATTTGCCACCTACGATATTAATCAGTAATCACAGTAAATTATTTAACCTATAAACACATTTCTTTAATTTATCATACTAAAATAATGTAAAACTGTTCTTATTAAGTTTACTAAAACTTTGCATATGTATGAAACAAAAAAGATTACCTGTGTACCAAGTCAAATTATTCAAATAAAAAACAAAGCTTGATAGGGATGGAGGAGCATCAAAACAAAAATGTTACTTCCATTCCAACTAATTTAAAATTTATCTTTTCATTATCATTGACGGGTAGATCATAAGTAATTTCTTAGCACGCGTTGAAAAGTTCAATGAAGACCAATTCTCATAGACTGTTGAAAAATTCTAGATTAGTTTCTAATAGACTGTTGAAAAATTCAAGATTAGTTTCTAATAGTGGTGACAAATAGGGGAGGACCGAGAGAGTTTTTCGATGTGACTCTAACACTCTGTTTCCAAGTTTTTGAAATGAAAAAATAGAAGAGAAGAGTTAAAAAAGGGCAGGAAAGAAACGGAGATGAGTGTAATTAAATTTTTTATATTATGTTCCCGAGTTAAGAGAGAAAAGAAGAGATAACATATGATTATACAATTATACCCTCGGTTATATTAAAAGTTTATGTTTTTATATTAGGTCATTTAAGTAATTTTATTTATTTAAAGCTTACTAATATAACTTAGTTTAGCCAAAATTACTTTCCTCTTCTTTTCTCTTCTCTTTTAAAAAAAAACTCGGGAACACGAATTTATTTTGATTACTTCCCATTTCTTTTCTCTTCTTTTAAAATAAAACTCGGAAACGCAGCGTAAGGGTTTGTTTGTTAAAATTTTCTATTAAGTGATGTTAAATTAAAAGATAATTTTATGCAGACACACTCAGTTTTATTACTTAATATTTTCAGTTAGTTTTCTCTAGTAAGTTATAAACAAACTGTTTTCATATTACTTAATAAATTCAGTATTTTTCATATTAAGTCAAGTAAGTCGAATTCAAACACTACCTAAATCACATGGATTCTTCTTACGTAGGATAACATTAGATAAAAAAAAGTTACCCTTTTTTTAAAATGCATCTTATTTTAAATGTTTTGAGTTTAGTTTTCATTAAAAAAAAAAAAAAAAAAAAAAAAAAAAAAAAAAAAAAAAAAACTCGTAGCATGTGGAAATGAGTAATGTATATGTTTCCCACTTTCCATCATGTCGTTGGTTTGAAAGTGCTGCCGTTGTTGTTAACATATTACTAGGGCTGAGCAAACGGACCGGCCGGACCGGACCGACCGACAAAACCGACCGGACCGAGACCGACCGGACCGGACCGACCACATTCGGTCCGGTCCTCGGTCTAAGCTTTTTGCCAAATTCGGTCTCGGTCCGGTCGGTCCGGTCCGGTCCGGTCCGGACCGACCAAAAACCCGAAAAAACTTGCCTAATTGGACCGGACCGACCGAAGACCGACCGGACCGAGACCGGACCGAGACCGGACCGACCATATTCGGTCCGGTCTCGGTCTATGGTTTTCCGGTTCTCGGTCTTCGGTCCGGTCCGGTCTTGGCCGGTCCGGTCCGGTTTCCGACCGATGATCACCCCTACATATTACTTAGAGTTAACTACATTTTTGGTCCTTGTGGTTGTATCAAAATCTCACTTTTAGTCCAAAATTCAAAAAACGCTCAATATTAGTCCAAAAGTCCACGTGGACTTCATTTTTAGTCCAAAATTCGACCCTAGTTAGTTTAGTCGTTAAGTACGTTGCACCGTTAGTCCCTAGTTAGTTTGGTCGTTAGCAATGTTTACACCGTTAGTCCTTGTGGTTAAAAAATTGAAAAAAATTCGAAAAAAAAAAATTTCCAAAAAAAAAATAATTTGAAAAATTAGAAAAAAATTCTAAAAAAAAATTTTTATGAAATTTTTTTTTTCCAAAAAAAAAAATTTGAAAAAAAATTTCTAATAAAATTTTTTCTTAAAAAATTCGAAAAAATTAAAAAAAAAAAAAAAAAAAAAAAATTTGACGAAATTTTTTTTTCCAAAATTCGAAAAAAAATCCAAAAAAAAAAAATTCGAAAAAAAAAATTTCTAATAAAAAATTTTCTTTTAAAAATTTCTAATATATTAAAAAAAATTCTAATATATATAAAAAAATTCTAAAAATTTCCAAAAAAAAATTTTTCTAAAAATTTCTAAAAATTTAAATGTGTATGTATATATATAAAAAATTTTCCTAAAAATTTCGTCAAAAATTTTTTTTTTATAAAATTTTTCGAATTTTTTAAGAAAAAATTTTATTAGAATTTTTTTTTTGGAAAAAAAAAGTTCGTCAAAAAAAAATTTTATAAAATTTTTCGAATTTTTTAAGAAATAATTTTTTCGAAAAATTCGAAAAAAATTCTAAAAAAATTTTTTTTGACGAATTTTTTTTTTCGAATTTTTCAATAAAATTTTCGTAAAAAAATTTTCGAATTTTTTTTTTCGAATTTTTCGATAAAATTTTCGAAAAAAATTTTTCTTAAAAAATTCGAAAAATTTTATAAAATTTTTTTTTTGACGAACTTTTTTTTTCCAAAAAAAAATTCTAATAAAATTTTTTCTTAAAAAATTCGAATTTTTTTATATATATTAGATTTTTTTTTAATATATTAGAAATTTTTTTAGAAATTTTTAAAAGAAAATTTTTTATTAGAAATTTTTTTTTTCGAATTTTTTTTTTGGATTTTTTTTCGAATTTTGGAAAAAAAAATTTCGTCAAAATTTTTTTTTTTTTTGTAATTTTTTCGAATTTTTTAAGAAAAATTTTTATTAGAAATTTTTTTTCAAATTTTTTTTTTTTGGAAAAAAAAAAAATTTCGTAAAAATTTTTTTTTAGAATTTTTTTCTAATTTTTCAAATTATTTTTTTTTTGGAAATTTTTTTTTTCGAATTTTTTTCAATTTTTTAACCACAAGGACTAACGGTGTAAACATTGCTAACGACCAAACTAATTAGGGACTAACGGTGCAACGTACTTAACGACTAAACTAACTAGGGTCGAATTTTGGACTAAAAATGAAGTCCACGTGGACTTTTGGATTAATATTGAGCGTTTTTTGAATTTTGGACCAAAAGTGAGATTTTGATACAACCACAAGGACCAAAAATGTAGTTTACTCTATTACTTATTTTGATAAGTAAACAAGTTATTTAATAAAGGTCATAGCGGAACATGTTTATTTTATCACTATATAATTATATATGGTTAAATGCATCGACAAAAAATGGTTCAGAGATTATCTTCCAGTATGATAAAACCAAGTTAGTGAGCAATGATGGTAATTTTCATGGTTTTATAGATGAAAAAGCTCTCACTAACACTGAAGAAGTCTTAGATGACCCTGACTCTAGTTTCGTAGACCCTGAATATAAAGTAAAGAAATGTGTTATCTATCTAAAACATTATCCAACTGTTCCTTAGAATCGAATGGAACCAATCTTAGGTATGAGTATGAATACCCAGAGCAGTTGAAATTGGCCTTAGCTAATTATGGTGTAGCTAATGGTTATTAGTTGTGGTATTCTAGGAATGATTGGAAATGTTTGTTATATTAGAGAATAAGTTGGCCCAAACCCGACCTGTGGGTTGGGTCCATTAGGGTTTTTTTTATTATTCATAACTATATATAGATTACAAGACATAAAGAAACTCTAATGGACCTAACCCACAAGTCGGGTTTGGACCAACTTATTCTCTAATAAGTTGGTGTCGAATTCAGGGTATCAATTCCTGAGACGACTTTTGTTGGTGTCGAATCCAGGGTTTCAATTCCCGAGACGACTTTTGTTTGTGTCGAATCCAGGGTATCAATTCCCGAGACGACTTGTGTTGGTGTCGAATCCAGGGGATCAATTCCCGAGACAACTTTTGTTGGTGTCGAATTTGCTTTCTTCGTTTATTTTGGATTTGGGTTATTCTATTTTATTTTGGTTTATTGTTTTAAATTTGCTTTCTTAGTTTTCTACTCCAGTTCGAGCTTTTGCAATTTCGCCGCTCGAACTGCGAGGGAGTATTAGAAAATAAGTTGGCCCGAACCTGACTTGTGGGTTCGGTCCATTAGGGCTTCTTTATGTCTTGTAATCTATAAATAGTACTCATTTATATAAATATTAATGAATAATATAGGATTACCTACGAGTTTACATTATCTTACATGTTAGTGACTTGGTGTAATGCGGGAGAGATGTATCTAAGGGTAGATGTGTAGAATACTTCTCTAACAAAAAGAAAAAAGCTCAAAAGAAGTTGTTTGATGACCAAGACCAAACATATAATACTTCTAAGGCATCCAAAAAAAATCCGTTAAACAAGCTGTCAAAAAACATGTCAAAGAAGCTGTCAAAAAGGGTGGTAGAGAGTTTAGAAAAAACAGTTAAAAAGAGAAAGAAAGTCGGTGTTAAAAAAGTTTATTTTTCAAAGCCAGTGGTTACTGAAGGTGGGAGATATGGTGAGGGGACAAGCAAAGAGGTTGAAAAGGGTGCTTCTGAACCTCGGTATCAGTCTCCTAAATGGACAAGGAAATCCATTATAGGAATAATCCTCTTATATGAACTTTCAGACTTTGGGCTTCTTGGATGAGTACTGAGAACTCATTTTAGATTAAGTTGTTGCACCCTCACCATAAGTGTTCAAGAAATTTTAGTGTGGGTTCATTAGTCACCAATAAGTGGATTACTTAACAGTTCGGAAACAAAATGTTAGCAAATCCCTTCATTGCATATAGAGTTATGCAGGCTGAAATAAGGGAAAAGTTTATAATAAATGTAAGCTTAGGTCAATGCAAAAGAGCTAAACACCGAGCTAAATATATTGCTTGTACCTATCATTCTTAATTTCAGGATCATACCACTCCGAAGCTCGACACTTCTTCATTAACGGTTTCTGTAAGAAATAATTTAATAAGATATATAAACAAACAAATTTTTTGTGAGTGTAATCAGATAATAAATAAGCATACGGATCGATTCTGACAAACAACGAATCTTCTTCCTGTGTTCTTGGCAGTTCATGCTACTAAAACCTTTGAAGGGAGATTAAACTCGCATACATTTTGTATGTAACGAATTTTGTTTGATAGGAGAGTAGAAGAGGAAGAAGAATGAAATAAGTGTGGGAGAGGTAAAAGAAATTAGGGTTGTAGTTGGATCGGGTCAAAGGGTAGGACGGGTAACCAAAGGGATACTTTGACCTATAATTTGTGCAAGGTGATTAGTTCATCATTATGGGATAATGATCATTATGGATTTGTGACCTTGTTTCGTGATCCGTGAAGATGGTGACCAAGATCTACAACTGTTCGTGCTCTTTGGTTTGCACAAGATATGTATTCTATTGTTTATATATTATTAAGTAATGTTGGTTATATGGGTTTGAGAGAAAAAACTTTTGTGTAAACAAGTGATAGATCTACTTATTTAATAGTTAAATAAAATTTTAAATTGATGTATGTTACTCTATTTTTTCCATCATCATGTGCATGAACAAGTGAATTCTTTCATCATATCATTCACACAAATACTTGTTTAGCTAGTTAATTAAACTTACATGAGATTGATAGTGTTACCCTTTTAGATAAGCATATTTTTTTGAAAGACACAATATATCTCTTTTTAATCATGCATTAAAATCATACCTCGCACATCGCTTTCCTAAATGCATAATTAAGAATTGCACATATTTAAGGTTAAAACATACATATAACTAACATGTGCTTTAGAATATCTCATCAATTTTAAAATAAAGCCACATAAAATCTATAAAGGTAAGAAACCTTAATTAGCATTTTTATTATTTATTTATTTATTTATTTTTACAAAGCCTATAAAAGAGCATTGTTAGAACACTCTACATATAACATATTCTACATTGTTACAAATGAACACAAACATCTATGTTTTAGAAGATTTAGTCATATTAAAATCACATGTAACAACTCATCATGAAGATGACTTAATAAAAGTCATCCTTTAGATCAAGAGATAAGCCATCTAAACTAAACAAACTATATATCCCAAATACAAGATCGAAGCATCTTGCTCGAATTTTCTTTTAACCGAAGAATTCAACACATCTTTGTTACGATTATGTGTGAGATATGACATATCCATTGACTGACGTTATAATGTGATTAGTTGAGTCACATTAGGCCAAGTATTAGCACATAAAACTAATTATTATCTTTGCTACACTTCGATAGGTAAATATAGGAATTTGATTTTTTCTAACGTGAGATTGAATACTTGGGAACCTATTGTACTAGAACCTCAATTTGACCTAACAGTTGGATTGCTTCCAGGAGAAAAGTTGGGTGTGCGGTATCACCCGTAAAATTGACAGTGTTTAGCCTTAATTGAGTACCACCAGCGATAGTATCATACTCATTCTCTCACTTGATAAAATATTTCTTCCTATATATGCCTAAAGTTTGTAGTACATTGGTAACTCCGTCTCTCATTAGGATTGAAAATTAAAGAAGTAGAAAATGGGGTTTTTAGCCAATCAAGATTACTTCCATCTCACATATATGTTTGAAGTATCAAAAATATACTTGTGTAATATGATCATATCTCTTGATTCTATATAAATGTAAGATGAATATTTTTTTAATAGTTGAATGCGTAAATATTAGAAATGTTTGGTCTTTATTTAGCAATTTTAAAATAATATCTTTTTATCAAAATGAAACATGCTCTTAAAGATTATATTTGAACATGTTTTGTAGGGCTGTAAACGAACCGGACGAATACGAACGGACCCTTGTTCATATTCGTTCATTTAATTTTAACCGAACAAATGAACGGACACGAACGCTTAAACGAACGAATTTTCTTGTTCATGTTCGTTTATTAAGAAAATAGGTTGTTCATGTTCGTTTATGTTCGTTCATTAAGAAACTAAACGAACAAAAACGTTCGAACATAAATAAAAATTGACAAACAAACACAAACTTTAATAAATTCTTCACAATATATTGTTTTATAAGTGTTGTTTATTTAAACAAACCAATTTTTAAAATTATAAAATTAAAATGTATGATATATGAACATAAATAGATAAATAAACATAAACGAACGTTAATGAACGCATAAACGGACGTTCACGAACATAAATGAACGGACGAGACTTTTGTTCATGTTCGTTCATTTAACTAAACGAACGTAAAATATTGTTCATGTTCGTTCATTTAATAAACGAACGAACATAAACGAACTTTTTATCGAACGGTTCATGAAATGTTCGTTGAACGTTCAGTTCGTTTACAGCACTAATGTTTTGTATGAAATTTGCATTTTAAGTAATCATGTTTCTTATGTTGTATTTTACATGATTAACTTGTTAGTTGTACTCCCATACTATGTTGTTTCGATGAGTAATGAATTGGATATTTCAATCAAGATAAACATTTAGACCACAAATAATCCTACACATTAATTTTTTTGATTATTGTGTCAATGCATGTCTAAGTAAGTTTGCGTTCTTAAATGACTATACAATATGTCTTATGCTTTAAATAGTTAAAGTATACTTGCATATACTAAATTGATAAAAATCACTTTCGAGCATTCATGCGAATTCTAGTACCCTAGTTAAACATCATATTCTAAAGCTCAAAGGGTTAGAATAGTTATACATTATGTGGGATTGCCAACGATTAACCAGGGAGGGGGGAGGGCAAAATACTCGTACATATATATCATTTCACCAAACACTCTCAAGAACACATAAATGCGGTTCTTACTCCCTAGAAACCAACAAACAAAACACTCACTACCCATCATCTAAATTCCAACACACATACACATTACTTAGCGAAACCTCGTTACTAAAAACACTTTCAAGCCTTTTAACCCCAACATGATTATTTTACATCAATACCTCCTCAAGAAAAGAACACATCATGTGTTTGACAACTTTTTGTTTGTTATGAAAAATTTATACATCACCAATCCTTTAACCATTTTTTTCTCTTGCATCGAGCTTTGTTAAAATAACCTTCAACTCTCACATCAATCGTACCCAAACCTTACAAGAACCACATCGACCATTGCACTCAAACCTTATAACTATACTTCACTCATGATAGTAATAGTTAGTTTAAGAACCTTCAATTCTCACAACTATTATAATCAAAGTTTATAACTACATAATCACACACAACTAAGATCATAAGGCTTATCATCCACTCACAATTGGAATAATGAAACTTATCACATGTAGGACCTTAAAACTATCAACTCTATCACAAATATGGCACGAAAATAAAGTAAAGATGGTGACTTGTATATATGTATGTGGCGTTAATATGTAAAAGAGAGAATAAGATGAAGAGAACTTTTATTGAAAAGATGCACACACAATACACACACAAGCACACACTTCAAATGACTCATTTGAGGTGTTTATATAGTACTAACATAAGATGCCCTAAAGGCTTTCTATGAGCTTGGACTTGGACTTGGATACATGATTAAATAACAAGGCTTATAAAACATAACACATAACATATTAGCTTTCCAAGTCCAAAGCCCAATGACTAATCTATTACATATCTTAACAAACGACACAAAGTTCTAAAAATGAGAATGACCATCACTTTTCTATTACATATTTTTAATGCTAACATCACATTATCACAAATTTGAGATTAAAATGGATTTCATTATTGATAGAATAATCTCTCATAACTTCCCACTATGTAGATATTAGGCACTTTAAAACTCTATGGTCACAAAAACGTTAAAGAAATTCACTCACAATAGGATTGCATGCACATTTTCTATTTTGAAACATACCATGTATATCATTGTCAATGCAAATGATATATTAATGTAAACCGTCTTTGTTAACTTTAGCTTAACACCAAGCAGTGGGGACTCAGCCGAAAACCTAAGGTGGTTCTTTGATTTGGATAAGTCAAAAAATCTACGGATAAAGAAAATCAATTAATATTTCGGTTAGAGTCGTGTCCAAATAAACAAAACGCATAAAGTAAACAGTAAACATTACTAATAAATTGATAATATATCTCTTTTTATATAGGACAACAATAATAACCACAACATTAATTTGTATCAAAACAATGTGTATATGCGAAATACTAACATAGTAACATAAAATAAATATTGCCTAGTAATGTTAGATACTTGTGTACTTTTGGTTTTTTATCTAAAAGCAACTATATATCACATCATGACTGAATTGATAATAATATAAAGTAGATGGTTAAAGTAAAACTTGGCTAAACATAACAAGTTATGTGTCTTAGGGTTTTAGTCATCATCTCTGTAAAATTCTACTCCTTCCATTGAAGCCATAACTTGAGCTTTGTTTTCTTTGTTCAAAAACTATAATGTACATATCTCTTTCTTTCATTTCCTTTTTCTTTTTTTTTACTCTAAGTTGGTTCCTAACCTAGCTTTAAGATGTGTCCTTAATTTTTCCTATGTATCACTTCTAAATGCTTTTAATCTCTAAGATGGTTCCCGAGAACCACCTTGGTTCTACATGGGTTCTCCCCTGACACCAAGGTTAATCCAACACATGCTCATAATGTGGAATCATTTTTATTTATATTTAGGTGCCTATTGTATTTTTTTCCTGTAATATAACTCTTTTTGAGCCTATGTTATGGGATGACTTGTCAATGACATATGTTTACTTTCACACATAATATGTCATTAAAACTTTGCCTATATGTTTACTTTTACACATAATATGTCATTAAAACTTTGCCTTTAAGAACAATGTTTAGACTATGTCTTATTAACAAATTATCCTTAACATTAAATAATACATCAACAAGTTCGACCCAAAGTCTTGCAAAAGTGTTTTCATAGAATACTCCCAAACAAGAAAAGCATACATAGTGCTTAACAAAGAAACCTTAAGGATTGAGGAATATTTTAATGTAACCTTTGACAAACGTCTATTCGAATCCACAATATCATCTTTGGTAGACGATGATGTCATAGAGGAACATATCATTCAAAACCATGTTAGAACTCCTTCTCCCAATGAGGACATGGAAGAAGTCACTCCTAGGATAGTAGTGTATCAATTAACGAACACATATCGTTCTTGTTTGTTTAGTTTGTGTGATTATTTGAACAATTATACCTTAGGATGTCAATCGATTTTTGACTCTTAAGCGTTAACGAATAACATTAACTGTTAATACAGATAAACAGTAAAAACGTTCATTTATATTTTGCGATCTTTTTATGTTTTGTTAATAACAATCGTAAAATCATTTTAACGAAATAAATAAAAACGTAAGTTTCGAGCCAATAGTTTTCTAACTTATTTCATTAAACAAATAAATCATCAAACATGTCTAGTTAAATAGTTTATATAAAACCAAAACTATTTTTATAAAACACTTATAAGTAACATTTGTTACTTATACCTTTATAAAAATACATAGTTAAATCTAACTAAATAAATGTGTAAGCAAATTGGACTATCTATAACCCAAAACCCATGACCCATGGCCCATGTATATTGCATCATGCATGACATCAAGTTGGGTAAAACAATGACCCATGACCCAAAGTCCGTGACCCATGACCCAAAGTTCATAACCCAAAACCCAAAGTATGCTTTGCATCACGCATGACATCATGTTGGGTGCCCATGACCCATAGTCCATAACCCATAACCCGGAATTGTAACCCAAAATTTGAACTGGACTGACCCAGGTGCCGGATCCCTTTAATTACACTGGCCGGATCGTTCTGGGAAGGGATCCGGCGGATACGCCATATCAGAACACATTTTGTCTATAAATAGTTAGCCATTTCCTCATTTCTTCTAACCACTCTCACACACATATTCTCTCTATATCTTTGCTTATCTAACCTCAGATCTTAAGATCATCCATGTAGTTTTTATCTTGGTGATTCTCTAGGTTTCTCTTAAAGGCAAAGATCATGACGTTTTGCATAAGAAGACTTGCAAACTTGAAGACATGGATTGCTAGGCTTCGTCATCACCTCAAGACCACTGAAGTAATTATTGTAGTTGATTCCTCTTCATATATCATAGATGTGTTATGGTAGTTAGTGGTGTCGGGAATTTGGCCTTGTACCGGATAAAGTGTAGGCCACGCAGGTTTAGTTCTACCTTGTGGAAGAACCCGATATCTAGTTTTGTACCAGATAAAGTGTAGGCGGCGTAGGTTTGGTTCTACCTTGTGGAAGAACCTGGTATCTAGCTTTGTATCGGATAAAGTGTAAGCGACGATATGAATTCTTCTCCGCTAAGTTAAGGAGCTTGTGGTGTAGTGATTACGAACTCTCGAGTTGGGTACTCGGGGAGTGGAGTAGGGAAAGGAAGGTGACCTTGTAGACAAACCACTATAAATACATGTGTTATGGCTTTATCTTTATTTCTCTAACTCGTAGTATATTTTATTCCATCTAACTATCAATATCCATACATCAAAATAGATTGACATAAGTCAATCTAAAAGTTTTAAAATAAAGTTTTAATTGGTAAAACTATTCAACCCCCCTTTTCTGGTTTTCTACATTAACTATTCATAAGCTTTTATAAATCACTTAACTCATTTCCTTGTTTTCCTTAGTTTGATCCTTTAGGCTATAGACTTAAAACAAGGATTGCATGTGGCCAGTTTATAATACTTTGATATGGTTATACTTCATAGCATTCACTCTCCTTAAGAGCTTAACTTAGTTTAGGAATCCTAACAATTCTCCAATATACTTTTATATTATAGTTCTCCTCGTTACTTGTGCTCCTTAAGAGTTTAAGACTAACATAGCTTCATTCCCAAATGTCCTTTTTATGCGACTTTCCTCCGTATGATGTTGTTATCACTATTTCATTATCAATATATTATGTTGCACAAAACTAACCTTTAATGTAAATTAAGCCTTTGTAAGAATTTGATCCGTTGATTCGCTAATAACGGAGGGAAATAAATTAGAGGAAACAATAATAATAGGGGAGTAATGAACTAGGGGAAAGGAAGTTTAAACGGGATTTGTAGTAGGAAGCTCGTAATGTCCGCCTTTCTGTTTCGACAAAAAGGAGAGAAGCAAGTGCAAATGGCTAAAACGAGTAACTTTTACCCATTTTACTATGTGTTAAGGTTTACATAATTTGTCATTCTTAAAAAAGAGGAAATAATTAGTGTAAATATGAAGATATTTAAAGTAAACAGTCTCTTATGTTTTAATGATAACAATATGCAACTTGTAATATATACGTAAAATGCATAAGTTACTCGTAACCATAAATCATCTAAACATACATTCCTCAACACTTCTCATCTTCAACGTAACAAGTCTTATCGTGCTTCAACACATATTCGAATATGTTTGTTATTATGTTATATTATGATAAAAACATTTAACTAACTATTGAGAATGTTTAGAATGTGTCTTATAGTCATGATGTCATAAAATATCTAAATAAAGTATGGTTTTTATATAAACCAAACATCGAACACATTTTATACTTAATCATACTCAATCTATTGAAAGCTCAACCACAACAAGATTAGAGCATGTGTCATATTCATCTTTGAAAGCTTTTTATCAAGAGAAGATCAATCATATGAGGCTTAGAGTTCTTGATGTCTAGATTAGTTATACATATCTTGTATGACCATTATACAATACATTGTATCACCACCATAAAAGATCTTGTATCACCATTCATATTCAAAACAAGAAGTTAGATAGGTTTATGTTTAAACCTTAAAACACAAGGGTTATAGATTTGGTGTGTTCAAGTCTTAAAACACAAGGGTAATAGGTTTGTTGCGTATGGGCCATTAAAACATAACTAGTTAGGTTGTACTCGAAGAATAGCTCGTTATCTTGCTTAGTATCACTAAACTTGTAAGCGACATTGTAAAGTTTTCTCTATCGAGAAGAAATCTCTAGTAGGAAACTCGGGAGTGGAATAGGGTGAAGAGGAGTTTTTTATTTTCCTATGTTTATATTTGCATTGTGTTGATATGTTCTCATTTAATCTCCCTGTTATTATTGTTGTAAAATTATTATTGTCACTTATCTACTACATCACACTTGATTGGTTAATTTGATATAAGAAATTAAAGTTTTTAAAAGATAACGTATTCACCTTATTCTACGTTTCCACAAACCAAAAGTTTTAATGTTTGATGGAAATAGAAACGTTAAAAAAACATAAACAAAGGTTGTTTGTTTTCTTTTCTTTAACAGCAATATGCATGTTATTATTATTATTATTATTATTATTTATTTTTTTTTTTTGAATAAGAGAATAATTGCATCTTTTCTACGTAAAAAATGTTTTACGTTTAGATGACTTAACTTATTTGTGGGAATATAAGAACAATAGATAACTTGTTTCCATTTTGTTGACGTAGTTATGGTATGCAATTCTTCTATGTAAACTCCAAAACTTAGGTTAAGACCGAAATATATTATATATATATATTCTAAAAGGCATTACACAGTAGCTACAGTACCAAACAGTAAAAAACAGTGCCACACAAATTATTAAAATAGTCCCTCAGGTTATTTATAAATTTCAAAGTTAGTCCTTAAGGACTAACTTTGCAAAATGCCGATAACTTTAGGGACTTTTTCTGTAAAAAAATTATAGTTTTCAGAAACAATTAACGAAAATAGTACTTGCGGTTATCGCTCTTTTATAGTTAATCCTTAATAACAAAAATAAAACAAAATTGACAACCGTTTCATTTCGAGTTTAGATAAAACAAAACATTCCCGCAGCAACGCGCGGGTACCCCCACTCGTTGATTGCTAATTATCCTTTTAATAGTAAAATAAGTCTTTCAAATCTATGCTAATTTTTTGAAGATTTAGAAGCTTTTCTATAAAGCATTTACATATTCTTTTAATCCTTAATTTTGAAGATTTAAAAAAATATTTCAATTCTAAAATATCTTTAATTAAAAATGGTAAAAATATCCACTACTATCTTAAATATTGTTTAATCCTTAATTTTTTTTATCACTTTTTGTTTATAACATATATAAACTTTTGCTTTTATAATGAATATATATTGAACTCGTTATTTGTAGGGTTATATTAAAACACAAATTCGCAAATATAATTATTTGTCGCTATATACCTTCTAGTGTTTTTAACATGTGTTGGAATTTCTAGTAACGTGTATAAATATAAAAATGATACGTTTTATTTCCAATTATCATGTCAAATCATGATTAGGATTATTATTCAACACCACACATTGTTTTTTCCATGATACTGTTATTATTTTGACACTTTGTACTTATTAGTGTAGTCCATTCCATACGCAGAATTTAACCCCGAATTCCACTCTAGAGAAATATTATATAAGTACTTGTATAATCCCGAGCTTCTATATAAATCTCTAAGCAAGTTTTGAGTTCTTAACCATCATCGTTAACAACTCTATATCTCTATATTTCTCTATCACGATGTTAGGTTCGTTGAGATCCATCTTCAGAAAAATCAAGTTCAAGAAGAGTGGTACTAAAGGACGTTCAACGTATGTAGCTAGAGACGATTTAGATGTGCAACACATAGGAGGCGTTAGTAAATGGACCACGGAACCTTTATACTGTGATATGAAGCATGCAAGAACATATGACAACAAAAGTACAATGAGGGTAAAAGTGTTGATGACGAAAGAAGAGGCACGTTTGTTACTTACAAAATGTGACAATAGAGGAGCTCTTAATTTCCAGGATGTGGCTACAGAGATCACACAAATCCCTACTGATCGAGTTGCCATTGTTAGTCATGATAGTCCTAATTATGGCAAAATCATGCTTGATAGCATACCTGAAGAGCTCTAGAACAGTGTCACTTTCATTAGTGTTTGGGTTAACTAGAATATCATTTTTTTAGTGTATGTATCTGTAGATTCATTATCATTATGTTACATTCATATAGCTTAGGAATTTAAACCATTGGTATGTTCGAATTGAGGCTTATTTGCTGCAAGCTCTATAATAGAATCGACTGTGAACTCCTTTTTATTTTACTTTAAATCTTTGGTTAATACTGTATAATTAAATAGAGCTTAACAGTCAATTCCTGGGCAATTTTGATTCAATTATATGTGGCAATCGTGCATGCAATCAAATAGGGTGTTTTAGTTTATTTAGTTGGCGTATCACCTTATGAGCTTATGTGAATTTTGGAAAGTTCATAAGCTCTTTTTATTTTGCTTATGATTTATCAAGTTAGCTCAGAACTCATAAGGTGAAAAAAGTGGGCAGCTTATAAGCTTTTCAAAAGTTACATACGCTTATAAGCCACTAAATAAGCTAACACAAACACCCCTTTAATTTGGTCAAGCATAATGTAAAAATTATTCAGCAACATTTCATAATATTCAGAGTGAACCAAACACAGTCAGTCAAATCTGGAGAGTTGAGAGACGAACAAAGGAAGCGGATCCTGTGCTTATTCAAAAGGCGATAGCATCCAAGTTTTTGTTTTTATTTTTCTGTTTTCTTTTTCTTTTCTTTTATTTATTTATTTATTTATTTATTTTTGTTTTTTTTTTGTTTTTATCTTTGTTTTTGTTTTTTTTCCCCGGTAAACAGTTGCTACATACATTTTACTCATGAAATAAAGTTTTGTACCAATTGGCAATAAATAACAAAACCAATTATATATACCAAGTGAACAAGATTTTGCTACTTAACGTATCATCGAATGCTATTTATTGCAGTACTGTCAATTTGAAGCCAAGGAATTCAAGTGATCTTTTACGTTCTTAAATTTTTAAGAATTGAACAACACAGTTAAATGGAACTTAAAATGGAAAGATATGGCTTTGAGAGTTGTGTGAAGTATGGATGGGGTTGGTAAGACTGGATTTGGATCGGGGCTTGTGAGATGTGAAAGATGAAGCTACTTTGCTCTAACATATGCAAATGTCTTTTGATGAAATGGATGGATGGTTGATTCCTTTGGTTTATTACACTGATTTGCCATCTTGTGAGGTTTGGAGATTGCTGCAAGGTATGGTGTGTTAGAGTTTAACAATTAAATAGCACGTATTGCGGAAGCTAGGAACAAGTATAACACATAAATATTAACTAAAACATAAATAGTAAACGTACCCGATGCACTTCAAATAAACCTTGATTCTTGGACAAATAGATCAATGATAAACCCCTTACCGTTTTGTTTATCGATCTCTTGATAATTACTAAAGTAAGTAATTACCTCGTTCTTGTACACACAAACTACCAACGAATAAAGGTTTGATGCAAGTAAACAAATCACTTAATTTTGGATGAACCAAAATCGATCCAAGAACCCTTGTGGGGTGTTGAGTCGATCGGCCAAGAAACAAAGAGAATGAAACAAAGTTTTAGGGTTAGTGTGTGTGCACAAAAGATGTAAAAGTCTAACCCTTGGCCTTGTATATATACTAGGTGAAACTTGGTGACCAAGAAAAGCATGGGTCGACCCTTGTGATTGGGCTTCGACCGGCCATGCACCCAAGAGGGTGTTTCTAGATCTTTCTTGACTCCCAAGTTACACTCTAGTCCATATCTTTCGTCCCTAATGATAGTTAGTCCATACGGTTAATAACTAACGACCATTTAGTCCATTAAGTGTTATAAATATATATATTCAATACATTTAATATATACATATTTATTTTTACATTATTCTTGTTTGTAAAGTGTGCAATCCCGAGGTCTCGGGTTCGATCCTAGACATTTACTTATTAATGTTTACACGTAACATTTAACAGCTCCCACTCGTATATCCATTAATAGTAAAATGACATTGGTTAGCGTCTTGCAACACTCCAATGTCCCTAGTTCAATCCGAGCTAGGTTTCCTGGAAAAACCTTTAATGATTCATCATTATAATTATCCTTTCATTACTAATACCACATTAATAAAGATGTGAGGTTCTTTATTAAATTTCTGTTTCTCGTTTCTTTATGATTGAACAAAATTACCAAAACATCTGAACGTATTCCAGATAGACTTTGGGCATGGCCATGCAAACATTTTGTCAACCCTACGAGGGGCCCAGCAGTATTAAACTTCTAAACAAATCAGAAGGAATAAATTCTTTCTTGACTACAAGAATAACCCATGAACTTTGCAACACTTCTGAAAACAACCCTTATAACTCCCTGTTACGGTGAGCGGTAGATTGCTTCACAAAAATGCACTACATCCATGACACTTATCTGGTATCTCAAGTCTGAGGATAACTTTAAATATGATTCTCACATTAAATATTAAATCATATTATTGGGATAAGTCCAATATTCAATTCATTGAATATCATGTGAAATTGGTATGACTACGCATCAATATACTTTCAAGTATATCCTAAACCAATACTCAAATTTGTCTTAGTTTAATGATATTCCCATATCAATAATCGACAATGGACAATTTAGAATAATAAATTATTCATGGATCTTAAACATGCAAATATAGGATATATTATTAAGACAATGAATAAATAAACATAAAACATATTTTATTTCATTAAAATAATAATTGTACGTTACATCCTTTATCCAAACACTAATCACAAATGGGCATGAAACTTTCAGCTAATCTAAGTCCTACACCTTCAGCATGCTTGTAAAGCTTGGTGCCAGGTAGAGGCTTTGTTAATTGATCTGCCAAGTTGTCATCTGTGTGAACTTTGAGCATTTCGATTTCGCCTATTTCGACTTGTTCTCGAACATAGTGATGCTTAATCGGGAAATGTCTGGTGCCTTTCATGATTCCAGGCTCATTGGCAAATGTAATTGCAGCTGAATTGTCACAATACATTTTAATAGGTCTTTGAATCTAAGGCATAACTCCAAGCCCTGAAACAAACTTCCTAATCCAAACAGCTTCCATTGCAGCTTCTGAAGCAGCTATATACTCACTCTCTGTAGCAGACATTGCTAGTACACTCTGCTTTCTGCTCCTCCAATCCACAGCTCCTCCATTAATGACAAAGACATAACCCGTCTGAGACTTCGTATCATCCTTATCACCTTTCCAAGAAGCATCGCAGTAACCTGTAACATCAAGTTCTGCTGATGGATTTTCCCCATAAACCAAGAACATCTCTTTAGTAGCCCTAAGGTACTTAAGAATATTCTTAACAGCAGTCCAGTGAGCTTCACCTGGATTCTGCTGATATCGACTGGTTAAATTCTGTGCAAACGCCACATCAGGTCTTGTACTTTTCACCGCATACATAATAGATCCCACAGCCGAAGCATAAGGGACTCTCTTCATGCGTTGCATCTCTGCAGGTGTTGAAACACAAACCTTGTTGCTCAAGCCATGTTGTTCTTGCATTGGCAAATATCCTTTCTTGAAATTTTGCATATTGAATCTCTTCAATATTTTATCAATGTAAGCACTTTGGCTTAATCCAATTAATCGCTGAGATCTATCTCTATATATCTTGATTCCCAGAATAAATGCAGCTTCCCCTAAATCTTTCATAGAAAAACACTTTCCAAGATATGTCTTAACCTTTTGCAAACTTGGAATGTCGTTTCCCATGATCAATATGTCATCAACATATAATATAAGGAAAATTACATTACTCCCACTAACTTTGTGATATACACATGGCTCATCAAGATTTTGAGTGAATCCATACTTTTTAATTTCACCATCAAATCTCTTATTCCATTGTCGTGATGCTTGCTTCAATCCATAAATGGATCTTTTAAGCTTGCATACACGATTTGGGAATTCTGGATTTACATACCCCTCAGGCTGCGCCATATAAATGTCTTCATCTAGGCGACCATTTAAGAAGGCAATTTTTACATCCATTTGCCAAATCTCATAGTCATAGTAAGCGGCTATGGCTATAAGAATCCTAATTGCCCTTATGTCAGCTACAGGAGAAAAGGTCTCCTCATAGTCAACACCAAAAGTTTGTGTATAGCCTTTAGCTACACAACGGGCCTTATAGGTGTGTACAATGCCATCCATGTCAGTCTTTTTCTTGTAGAGCCATTTACTCCCAACTAGTTTGGCACCCGGAGGTAGGTCTACTTCTTCCCAGACATCATTGTCTTCCATGGATTGCATTTCCCCATCCATAGCTTCTTTCCATTTGGCCTTTTCAGGTCCATTCATGACAGCTTTATAACTTGTAGGCTCATCAAGATCACCCAGTATATTCTCATCACTCTCTACATTAAGACATAGACGAGTAGGAGCTTTTACTGGTCTTGTTGACCTACGAATGGGAATCACTTCAACTTCAGGTGGAGGACCTAAACTTTCAGGTTCTACCGGAAGTTGGTTAGTGTTTTCAGAAGGCGCTACATCTTCTTGACCGTCTTCCAGATCATATATTCTCCCACTGAATTCTTGAGATATGAGCTCCCTTTCAAGGAAGTCTCCATACCTTGCAACAAATACTTTGTTTTCAGGTGGGTAATAAAAGTAGTATCCCATAGTTTTCTTAGGGTATCCTACGAAGATGCACTTCACAGATCTTTGTTGGAGTTTGTCTGCTGAGTCACGTTTAACATACGCCTCACAACCCCAGACCTTAAGATAAGACAGGTTAGGAGCTTTTCCAGTCCATACCTCATATGGTGTCTTATCAACCTTCTTTGTTGGAACCATATTTAGAATGCGAACCGCAGATTCTAAGGCATAATCCCAAAACGAGAAAGGAAGAGTTGTTAGATTATACATAGATCGTATCATGTCTTGCAATGTACGATTCCTTCTCTCAGATACACCATTTTGTTGTGGAGTATATGGAGAAGTAAGGTGCTGGACAATTCCCTCCTTTGCTAGATAATCTATGAACTCCTGACTCAGGTATTCACCACCTCTATCAGATCGAAGAGCTTTAATCTTCTTTCCAAGTTGCAACTCTACTTCTGCTTTAAACACTTTGAATGTTTCAAATACCTCATGCTTATGTTTAAGTAAATAAACATAACCATAACGGCTGTAATCATCCGTGAATGTTAAGAAGTAGCTAGCACCTCTCCTTGACACATGTCTAAGTGGTCCACACACATCTGTGTGAATAAGACCAAGTAGATCATTAGCCCTTTCAATCCTATTTTTAAAGGGTTTCTTAGTCATCTTCCCAGCAATGCAAGATTCGCATTTATCAAATGATTCATCATTGATCTTATTTAAAAGCCCATCATGTTGCAGCTTTTTCATGCGATCTTTGCCAATGTGAGCAAGTCGACAATGCCAAAGATAAGATGAATCCAGACCTTTCTTGATTCTCTTATTGTTGATGCTACACATTGAATTATTTTTAACGAAAGCATTATCATTATCATTCATATCAATTTCAAATACACCATTCACAGCAATAGCATTAAAATAAAAAACACCATTTAAAGAAACTGAAATTCCATTGCTAGAAATAGTATGATGAAAACCAAGGTTTAACAAACATGAAAATGAAATTACACCTCTAACAATTGACGGTGCATAATGACAATTATTTAAAGATAGTACTAAGCCCGAAGGCAACACTAAATTAAAAACTCCTATAGCTTCAACTCCTGCATGCGCTCCGTTACCAACGTGCAAGAATTGTTGTCCATATGCCAGCTTTCTCTCAACTCTAAACCCCTGCAAGGTATTGCAAATATGAATGCCACATCCCGTATCATATACCCATGAATTCAATTTAGGAGTAAGAGTGAATAATTCAATCATAAAGAACGCACCTGAAGTACTGGGGTTACCAGCTTCATTACCCTGCTTCTTTTGTCGCAAGTCATGAATGTAGAGAGGACAATTGCGCTTCCAATGGCCCTTTTCATGACAGTGGTGACAAGCCTGATCCTTCTTGTTTGGAGGATTTGTCTTGTTCTGCTTAGGCTGATGCTGTTTCATCTTGGGTTGTGGTTGATAGGCCATGACCTGCTTGCCTTTATCACCTTTACTTTTGCCTTTGTTCACATGCGATTTCTTCTGGATTCTCCCCCCATGAATTGCCAACACTTGTGGGGTAGGAGCCTTGACCTTGGCTGGTAGACTTTTCTCATAATCAACAAGCAATGCGAGTAATTCTGAGACTGTCTTCCCCGAGCAATGCATGTTGTAATTCTGCACAAAACCAACAAAATCCTTGTTGAGGGATCTGTTGATCAAGTGCACTTGCACATTGTCGGGGTAACCAAAACCAATTCTGTGAAGTTGATCAAACGAGTCTTTCATCTCATCCACATAATCAGCTACTGGTTTACCATCACCATGCTTGCAGTTGTGTAGCTTGTCAAGTTCATCATACAATTCAACTGCAGGTGGCTTCTCATAAGACTGCCTGAGGTTATCAAGCATATTCTTAGGAGACGAGTACTCATACTTCTTTTGTAATTGAGCACTCATGCTAGTGAGCATTAAACAAGCAACCTCATTATACTTAGCATTAGTCACCTTCCATGCTGCCTTTGCTTCTGGTGTTGCAGTAGCAGCAGGTTCAGCAGGGCATTCCTCGGTCACATAGTCAATCTTACCAGACGCCCTCAAGACAATTCTGAGCGAACGGTGCCAGTCATTGAAATTCTTTCCAGTTAATTTTTCTCTCTCAAGATGACTCTTGAAAGCAGAAATCACAGTTTGGTTATCGGGTTGAGCCATATCTACAGATAAAGTTCAAATATTAGTATTTTCGATAATCAATATCTTCAAGAAAAATGAAATACCCAAGGCTATATTCATATAACCAACTAATTTTCTTGAAAACCTAGGATCCAACTTTACATAGATTCCACCACATCAGTTGATCTGTTAGTGGTGAAAGTACAAAAGTTGGTAATCTGTCGAACAATAATTGGCAAACAAGATTTCCAATTCCTAGATCATTATGGGATTTACATCAAATTGATTCATCAATTTGCCTTGTAAGCATGTTTCATCCCATCTCATGCCTTAAGTTCTAGGTCTCACGCACAACTTAATTAAGTCGTCTACCTTAGAAACTGTAAAATTACAATTATGGTCTCACGCGTTAAAAGAATTTTACCTTGTTATAATAATTTAGCCTAGGTCTCACGTTTACTAAATTAAAATTCCAATTGTTCCTTATAGATAGATGGCACGTAACTTAAATTATTTAAGGGTATTATTTTTTGATATGTAAATCAAAATATGTACAAAGATGCATGCACTCATCTTTATAACATAAGTTTTCATAAAAACTTTTTATGTCCAATTCGTGAAATTAATACATAAAGTTTTACTTGAGGTTTATGCCAAAACCCTAAGATGACTTTCTACAATATATGATTTTAAAAGTAATTCGTTTAAGACATATTCAAGATTGTGATAACCAAGGCAGACTCTAAGGCTCTTTTCTAAGCCTTCAAATCACGGTTATGAATATCATCTTAAAAGACTTAATTTTAAAAACATATTTGCACAAAACATCAATCAAGCAAAAGTTTATGAATTCAATTTCAAAATAGTTATAAAGTATGAATTTTGCTAGTCTCGCCTGGGAGCTGATTACCGTGCGAATCGGACCACTATCGGCACCTAAGACCTTGCAAGATTCCTACTTTATCACTTAGGGTTTCACCATTATTAGTCCGTATTTATTTTCTTTATAAAAACAACCCTTTTATTGCTTACAACAAGTCCAACTAATAACAATAAAACAAGTATCAAAGAAAATAAAACAACCAATAATAAATAAGTGAAACAATTAGCCACATGCAATCCGTATTAGAAAAGATGCTAATAAAATCAATTCTAGGTATAATTATGCATGCAATCAACTAAGGCCTTCTCTTCTTGATGATGGAAGAGAGTCACATACATTGACGAATCAATTGCGTAGGCCAAAGCTAATAAACACACCACATAGCATATATAAATTGATTTTAATATGTATTGGAGTCTTCCCCAATTTAAGATCTATATTAAACATGTGATAATAAACAAGATCCATGACTAACATGCATGTAAGTCACAGATACAAACCTAACAATTAGCACATAGGTCACAAGATACGTTCAATTAACCGGTTAATGACCTAGGGTTTCTAGTGATTAAACATAATCCAAGAAAACCACAAAACCCTAATTAGGGTTTCATGGAAAAATCGACCCCCCCCCCCAAAATTAGGGTTAGGGTTTCGAAATTTTTAGAAAAAAAAGGAAAAACCCTAGATCAAAAAAACATGTATCTAAAACAATTAAAGATCCGGTTTTTATTACGTTTTAGTAATCAATTACATGTTATACAAGGCTCGTGATGCCACTGTTAGAGTTTAACAATTAAATAGCACGTATTGCGGAAGCTAGGAACAAGTATAACACATAAATATTAACTAAAACATAAATAGTAAACGTACCCGATGCACTTCAAATAAACCTTGATTCTTGGACAAATAGATCAATGATAAACCCCTTACCGTTTTATTTATCGATCTCTTGATAATTACTAAAGTAAGTAATTACCTCGTTCTTGTACACACAAACTACCAACGAATAAAGGTTTGATGCAAGTAAACAAATCACTTAATTTTGGATGAACCAAAATCGATCCAAGAACCCTTGTGGGGTGTTGAGTCGATCGGCCAAGAAACAAAGAGAAGGAAACAAAGTTTTAGGGTTAGTGTGTGTGCACAAAAGATGTAAAAGTCTAACCCTTGGCCTTGTATATATACTAGGTGAAACTTGGTGACCAAGAAAAGCATGGGTCGACCCTTGTGATTGGGCTTCGACCGGCCATGCACCCAAGAGGGTGTTTCTAGATCTTTCTTGACTCCCAAGTTACACTCTAGTCCATATCTTTCGTCCCTAATGATAGTTAGTCCATACGGTTAATAACTAACGACCATTTAGTCCATTAAGTGTTATAAATATATATATTCAATACATTTAATATATACATATTTATTTTTACATTATTCTTGTTTGTAAAGTGTGCAATCCCGAGGTCTCGGGTTTGATCCTAGACATTTACTTATTAATGTTTATACGTAACATTTAACATGGTGGAGGGATTTGTGTTTGGTTAAAGAAATGTAGTTAATTGGTGTATTTAATCTTTTGGGAAAGGATGAGCCTTCTACAATGGATGATGTTGGCGAATTACCTGAGTCTGATATGGCTTCTAGGCGTGATATCAGATTCTAGAAGATACTTGTTGGAGTGCTAGCTAGTCCAACTCATCTAAGTTTATCCTAATATGGAGTAGTCATCATTGATTTAGGATAGGTTTTAATGTAATCCTAGTTATAGTACAACGCGTCTATGTTGGTCTATATATACTGTGAAGGGTATGGATTCTCCTTTCCGAACAGATGATGCCTGCTCTTTGATTGCTTGTTCTGTATTAGTATTTTGTGGTAAGGAGTGATTCGACACTATATAGTTCGTTGGAACTTTATATCAGGTGTAGGAAATGTAGTCCATGTTTAAGGCCATCATTTGGTGAATATGTTTGATATTTTAGTCTTGTATCAGTCTGTTAGTAGGCTATTTTGTTCTTATATATATATTTAGTTTATGTGCTGCTGATTTTGGGAGCTTTGATATGTCTTAGCCCCTTATCAGTTTGCTTGAATGTTGTGTTTATGATTTTCAGTTTTAATATATATTCACATTTTCAAAATAAAAAAATAAGTAAGACAACTAAGTACATATTTTCGACCTAAAATATGAGTGTTACATATACGAGACCGCACTTTGTATAATGATATTTCTTCATACGTATTTAAATTTTTTTATAGTTTTATTTTCATCCTGTTGGATTTATGGTAACTAGGCGATTAATTGTTCTATATAAATTCTGATTTTAGCCTAAGACCTTAATTCATTCTTGTTATCGTTAGTAACAAAATAATTATTTGAAATCTGATTTGCTAATGGGCAAATACCAAAAGAATGCACTATACTTGTCAAAAATAGTACTTTTATGTATCGAACTTTTTTTTTCCTCATTGGTGTACTAAACTTCAAATTTTTTGCTACTTTTTCGCACTTTGGGACAATTTTGCCCCTCAAAATTTTGAAAATCCGGGGGCAAAATGTCATAAATTTGTACGGAAATGCATAAAAGAGGCAAAAAAATACAAGTTTAGTACACGAACGAGGAAAAAAAAAAGTTCGATACATAAAAGTACTATTTTTGACAAGTATAGTGCATTTTTTTTGGTATTTGCCCTTTGCTAACTCTCGAAGATTCAAAAGTTTTTTTCTTATTTACGTAGCATCTTTTGAAATTCCTAGCAGGTAAATGTGTATAGATATAAAATAATAATTAAAGGTTTTATTATTTATTAACTTACTAGCTATTGAGTAAGTACCATTCAACACAACCATCTTTTTCTATGGCATTCTCTAAAGACCAAGACCTTAAATCCTGATTGCGATAGATACAACGTTGAATAATATTCTTTTAACTAGTTTCATATTCATTTATAATCAAAATGACAATATAAATAAAATATGAAACTGTAAGCCAAAAGTTTTATAACAAAGAGTATGTTTGTGTTTTTTTTTTTTTTTTTTTTTTTTTTTTTTTTTTTTTTTTTTTCTTTCTTTCTTTCTTTTTTAACGACAATATGCATGCATGTATGTATCTTTTTTTTGAATGAGACAATTAATTAATTGCATCTTTTCTACGTAAACTACGTAAAGATGTTGTACATAAGTACATTTAAACGACTTAACTTATTAGTGGAAATGTAAGCACAACAAAACAAAATATAGTCTTGTTCGCATTTTGTTGACGTAGTAATGGTGTGCAAATTCTTCTATGTAAAGTCCAAAACTTGGTTTAAGACCAAAATTTACTGATTTTGTTATCATTCTAGTAATAAAACAATTCTTTGATATCTATTATGCTAATTCTTGAAGATTTAGAAGCTTTTCTTATGTTCTTGACATGTGTTGGAATTTATAGTAACGTGTATAAATACTAAAATGATAAAGGTTTTATTTCTAATTATCTAATATAATCATTGATTAGGATTATTATTCAACACCACCCATGATATTGTATTATTATTTTGACCCTTTCCACTTATTAGTGTAGTCCATTTCATAAGCAGAATTCAACCCCGAAATCCACTCTAAAGAAATGGAGTATCATGTAAGTACTTGTAAAATCCACAACTTCTATATATAGCATTAAGCAAGTTTTGAGTTCTCAACCATCATAGTTAAAAACTCTATATTTCTCTATCATGATGCTAGTTTCGTTGAGATCCATCTTCAGAAAAATCAAGTTCAAGAAGAGTGTTACTAAAGGACGTTCAACGTATGTAGCTAGAGATGATTTAGATGTGCAACAAATAGGAGGCGTTAGTAAATGGACAACGGAACCTTTATACTGTGATATGAAGCATGCAAGAACATATGACAACAAAAGTACAATGAGGGTAAAAGTGTTGATGACGAAAGAAGAGGCACGTTTGTTACTTACAAAATGTGACAATAGAGGAGCTCTTAATTTTCAGGATGTGGCTACAGAGATCACACAAATCCCTACTGATCGAGTTGCCATTGTTAGTCATGATAGTCCTAATTATGGCAAAATCATGCTTGATAGCATACCTGAAGAGCTCTAGAACAGTACTATCACTTTCATTAGTGTTTGGGTTAACTAGAATATCATTTTTTAGTGTATGTATCTGTAGTCATATTCATTATCATTATGTTACATTCATATAGCTTAGGAATTTAAACCATTGGTATGTTTGAATTGAAGCTTACTCGCTGCAAGCTCTATATTAGAATCGACTGTACTTACGTGAACTCCGTTTTATTTTACTTTAAATCTTTGGTTAATACTGTATAATTAAATAGAGCTAACAGTCAATTCCTGGGCAATTTTGATTTAATTATAGGGTAAAATCTTTATTAATGCATCATACTTGCCACAAATGTGACTTTCGTGTACTGAACAAATAACTTTTCTTATATGGGTACTAAACTTTCATTTTTTGGTATTTTTGATGTACTTTTTGACCATTTTGCCCCTCAGATTTTTAAAAATCCAAAGGTAAAAATGTCAAAAAGTACATCAAAAAGACCAAAAAATGAAAGTTTAATACCCATATAAGAAACTTTTTTTATTTGCTACACGGAAGTCACAAACGTGACAAGTTCAATACATTAATAAATATTTTGCCCTTAATTATATGGCAATCGTGCATGCTATCAAATAGGGTGTTTTAGTTTATAGTTGGCTTATCACCTTATGAGCTTATGTGAATTTTGGAAACTTCATAAGCTCTTTTTATTTTGCTTATGATTTATCAAGTTAGCTCAGAACTCATAAGGTGATAAAAGTGGGCAGCTTATAAGCTTTTCAAAAGTTACATACGCTTATAAGCCACTAAATAAGCTAACACAAACACCCCCTTTAATTTGGTCAAGCATAATGTATAAACTTATTCAGCAACATTTCACAATATTCAGAGTGAACCAAACACAGTCAGTCAAATCTTGAGAGTTGAGACACTGACAAAGTAAGCGGATCCTGTGCTTATTCAAAAGGCGATAGCATCCAAGTTTTTTTTTTTTTTTTTTTTTTTTTTTTTTTTTTTTTTTTTCTATTTTTTTATTTATTTATATTGTTGATGATGTTGTTGGTTTATTTATTTATTCTTTATTTTTTATTTTTTTGTTTTTGTTTTTTTTCCCCGGTAAACAGCTGCTACATACTCGTACATTTTACTCATGAAATAAAGTTTTGTACCAATTGGCAATAAATAACAAAACCAATTATATATACCAAGTGAACAAGATTTTGCTACTTAACGTATCATCGAATGCTATTTATTGCAGTACTGTCAATTTGAAGCCAAGGAATTCAAGTGATCTTTTACGTTCTTAAATTTTTAAGAATTGAACAACACAGTTAAATGGAACTTTAAATGGAAAGATATGGCTTTGAGAGTTGTGTGAAGTATGGATCGGTTATCGGGGCTAGTGAACTCTGAAAAATGAAGCTACTTTGCTCTAACATATGCAAATGTCTTTTGATGAAATGGATGGATGGTTGATTCCTTTGGTTTATTACACTGATTTGCCATCTTGTGAGATTTGGAGGTTGCTGCAAGGTATGGTGGAGGGATTTGATGAAATGGATGGATGGTCTCATACTGTCATGTGTCTTATCTTCTACCAACGTTAGACAAGTTGTTTCAATTATCTTGCTTTTAATGTTTACCATTAATTTTCACATTTGTCGTGATATTTGTGTAGGTATACAATAAAGCATGCAAATTAGTTGTCTCAAACACTGGGTAGGTTAAGTTTTCTCCCTAAAACTTTGCATATGTATGAAACAGAAAAGATTACCTGTGTACCAAGTCAAATTATTCAAATGAAGAAAAAGCTTGATAGGGATGTAAGAGCATCAAAACAAAAATGTTACTTCCATTCCAACTAATTTAAAATTTATCTTTTCATTATCATTGACGGGTAGATCATAAGTAATTTCTTGTTAGCACGCGTTGAAAAGTTCAATGAAGACCAATTCTCATAGATTGTTGAAAAATTCTAGATTAGTTTCTAATAGCGGTGACAAATAGGGGAGGACCGAGAGAGTTTTCCGATGTGACTCTAACACTCTGTTTCCACGTTTTTGAAATGAAAGAACAGAAGAAAAGAGTTATAAAAGGGCAGAAAAGAAAAAGAGATGAGTGTAATTAAATTTTTTATATTATGTTCCCGAGTTAAGAGAGAAAAGAAGAGATAACATATGATTATACAATTATATCATTGGTTATATTAAAAGTTTATGTTTTTATATTAGGTCATTTAAGTAATTTTATTTATTTAAAGCTTACTAATATAACTTTTTTCCAAATTATCCACTTTTGGTAAGAAAGTTTTGGAGAGAAGTTTAGCCAAAATTACTCTCCTCTTCTATTCTCTTTTCTCCTAAAAAAAAAAACTCGGGAACACGAATTTATTTTGATTTCTTCTCATTTCTTTTCTCTTCTTTCAAAATAAAACTCGGGAACGCAGCGTAAGGGTTTGTTTCTTAAAATTTTCTATTAAGTGATTTTAATTAAAAAATAATTTTATGCAGACACACTCAGTTTTATTACTTATTATTTTCAGTTATTTTTCTCTAGTAAGTTACAAACAGTTTTCATATTACTTAATAAATTCAGTATTTTTCATATTAAGTCAACTAAGTCGAATTCAAACACCACCTAAATCACATGAATTCTTCTTACGTAGGATAACATTAGATTAAAAAAAAAAAAAAAGTTACCTTTTTTTTAAAATGCATCTTATTTTAAATTTCTTGTGTTTAGTTTTCATTAAAAAAAAAATAAATAAAAAAAAAAAAAAAAAAAAAAAAACCCCTCGTAGCACGTGGAAATGAGTAATGTATATGTTTCCCACTTTCCATCATGTCGTTGGTTTGAAAGTGCTGCCGTCGTTGTTAACTTATTTACTTATTTTGATAAGTAAACAAGTTATTTAATAAAGGTCATAGCGGAACATGTTTATTTTTATCACTATATATGGTTAAATGCATCGACAAAAAATGGTTCAGAGATTATATTCCAGTATGATAAAACCAAGTTAGTGAGCAATGATGGTTAGTTTCATGTTTTTATAGATGAAAAAGCTCTCACTAACACTGAAGAAGTCTTAGATGACCCTGACTCTAGTTTCATAGACCCTGAATATAAAGTAAAGAAATGTGTTACTCTTTTCGTCCTATATTAAGTGTCCACAATGGAATCTTTGGATGTCTCAAATTAAGTGTCCATATTCTATTTCAACCAATGATATGAGACTTTAGTGGGTAAAAATGATATTTGATTGATGGAGAGTCACTACTACAAAAAAGGGCATAGAGCCCTGTTGAAAAGCATCATAAAACCCGGTTTTGCATGAGGGCTCAAAGGGGAGGGGACTCTATGCGAAAATCAAATAGAGCCAGGTTTTTAAAACGGGCTCTATTAGCGGTTATAGAGCCCGGTTTTCAATCTAAGAACATGGCTCTATTTGAACAAAAAACAATTAAAAAAAAAAAAAAAAAAAAAAAAAAAAAAAACACTCTTTTGCTGTAACTCCAGCTATAACACCAAAAAAATCGCAAAATGAACATTGTATTGATTCGAATTAAGAAGATTCACTGAAATTACAACTTACTTTATGTTGATACAATGAGATTAATCTTGCGACTACATTTGCAAAGAAAGCTACCATCTAACTTAATTGACTACTTGCACAAAAATGAAAGTGAAAAATAAATCATTCACATTACTGCGAAGTGTTGTTATTGCAGTGCCTTTAAATAACCTAACTAAAGTTGATTACGTCCCAAATCCGTCTTTAGAGTTGAAAATCACGCTAGATGACGAATACACAATAAGTCTTAACTTTGCCCATCCTAGCACACGCTCCGAACCATAACAATACCTGCAAAACACAACATCAACCATCTGCAGAAACTAAAACAAACATAGTTTACCTTTCTTGCAATGTTCAGACGACGGAGAGAAATCCACAACATTGAAAAGGCCATTTCATTTTGGAACTCTCCCTTAAGATTTTTATCATCTGTATCACTGTATGCATCTAACCTTTTAGTGTAGCTCGTTATTATATAAACATAATTCAATTAAACACATTCATAAGTGAAGGATATGTGATACCTTTGAAAGCTCCCAAATCTTTCAATATCTTTTCTCCTCTGTTAATTTAAGCCTGCATTGACAATTTGATATAATAGACAGAGATCAGTATAGAGATTAATGATTGCAAAAAACAAAACAAAAAAATCATTGTGCGAGATGAACAATACCTGCGTCATTATACATGTGTCTTGTATTATCTGTATATGGACATGAATGTGACAAGAAAAAGTGATTGACCAACTGCAAGAACTAAAAATGGTTTCGTAAACTCAGATGGCCTGATATAAATAAGACAATCAAGATTTGATAGATAGATAGATACATACTAACTTTATTCTAAAAAGAAAGCCAAGATTACCTTCTTATGTAGAAAATAAGTACCCAACCTCGCTTAATATTGTCACAAAGATACCTGGCCCTTCATTAATTTAAATTCTTATGCAGAACACAAACCTGTATTAGGTTCCACGGTTCCACTACTTCCTGAAGCTAATGTGATA
Organism: Artemisia argyi; assembly: GCA_030686995.1. Classification (NCBI taxonomy): domain Eukaryota; kingdom Viridiplantae; phylum Streptophyta; class Magnoliopsida; order Asterales; family Asteraceae; genus Artemisia; species Artemisia argyi. Next base: position 169,787,703 of record CM060685.1, on the reverse strand, counting down.
TAGAAGTACATCGATGAGTGAATACCATATACCGTAAGATAAATGATACCTATACACAAATGAAATGATGTCGTTAAAGAAAAAACACAATATGAAATGATTTTTAGCTTATATTTCGAAGCAACAACCGATACAAAAATGGGTGAAAAGGCAAACCAGATTTTGACTGTAAAGTACAATTTGATATGCATTTCATCAGCAGTTGACATGAAGCATACTAGAGCAGTTAAACAAAGGTCAGAAGACTCAATTCCATCTACCAAAGAACTGATGCAATTGAGATGCTAAAACAAGATGTGAATAAAGATATAGCCAAGACAAGTGTATTTATGGTTTATCACAACCAAATATAGCAACCCAAAATATTCTAGATGTGGTTATTAATCCATGTAGGCTCCATTCAAAAGATTTTTATATTGTTAATATCAGTTGATTGTTTCTTCGTATCCATAGTCTTGTTGCGAAGAAAATAATGAAGGTGTTTTATCAATTAACATGCTTAGACCTCTTCACTCATGTTCCTTAATGGTAAAACATAGATAAGTAACCCAATAAAATTTGACTCTTTGTCCCTCACTTTCGATTTTGCCCCAAATTGAACTACTATCCGAGCCACAACTACACCAATAGCATTGCAGAAAAGACACAGCGTCGCGGCTGCAGGAGCTGTTTCATAAACCTTTTGTTGCGCCATGGCATTAATTATGCTTGGTTATAAATACCAGAAGGATATGACAGTTAACAATTAAAAAACAAAGCTTATGATAAATAGCAGAAAACATTTTACACCATGTAACTACCTTTGCTGCTAATGCACTAATCATAAAGAACAAATCTTGTAGCAAGAGAAAAAGTTAAGCCAAAATTATGCCTAAAACTAACCCTAAGTTCCAATTAATCCAATATAAAAGCTTAGTACAAATACCACAAACACAATCCCTACTAAACTGTAACAAGTTATAAAAATCGCAAGACATCAGTAACCCATCAACAATTATGCCTAAAATTAACACTTAAACCTCAAAGTAACACTACACATACAGTCCATACATTAACCCCCAAAATTGAACACATACATACATTAGCCTAAGTTTTAAAACCCATAAGAAGAGGAAGACGACTCACCATGGTGGAGGAAGGAATTGAAGGAATGGTAGTGGCTTGCTGTAGACAGGAAGAATAATTAATTAATTGATGTTAAAAAAGGAATTACCTGATAGATGAGAAGGAGACCAAGGTTTGCATCTAAAAGCTTGAATAATCCCGCCCATATGAATAGAAAGGTGAAAAAACTTGAATAATCCCGCCCATTTGAATAGAAGGGTGAAAAAACTTGAATAATCCCTCCCACAGGAATAGAGCACGGTTGTCTATAACAAAACAGGGCTTTATGAAAAACTGATAATAGAACCCGGTTTATTAATAAGGAACCGGGCTTTATTAGTGAAAAAAATTCCGGAGGTCCACATAAAGCCCGTTTTTCAGTAAAATGGGGCTTTTATTGGGGGGCTCTATTACACTTTTTGTAGTAGTGAGTGTAGTTAGTGGAATTTTCTAAAACTTTGTGCATGATGTAAGCGGACACTTAATATAGGATGGAGGGAGTATCTATCTAAAACATTATCCAACTGTGCCTTAGAATCGAATGGAACCAATCTTAATACCCTGAGCAGTTGAAATTGGCCTTAGCTAATTATGGTGTAGCTAATGGTTATTAGTTGTGGTATTCTAGGAATGATTAGAAATGTTTGTTATATTAAAGAATAAGTTGGCCCAAACCCGACTTATGGGTTGGGTTCATTAGAGTTTCTTTATTATTCATCACTATATATAGATTACAAAACATAAAGAAACTCTAATGGACCTAACCCACAAGTCAGGTTTGGGCCAACTTATTCTCTAATAAGTTGGTATCGAATCCAAGGCATCAATTCCTGAGACGACTTTTGTTGGTGTCGAATCCAGGGTATCAATTCCCGAGACGACTTTTGTTGGTGTCTGGTGAGTGCTTATTCACTCACTATTATTTGACCAAATACCAACCCAAAACGACTATTTGAGCTAACAAATGCCAAGAAAACACGTGTTTTTTATGTTTGTGATATACAGGTACGGATATTATGAAAAATGAACAAAACAAAGCAAAAACCGGGCACGAGAGTAGGAAAAGGTCAGAAAAGTCAAAAGCCGAGGCCGGAAAGGATTTCACAAATGGATCAATATTTGAGCTCAATTTATCATAATCTACCTTGAAGATTTATCAGTTGTCATATTTAGCCCTTGGATTAATTTTTCAGAATGGCAGAAAAGGTCCTTGAAGATTACAAAGTTTACATAATTGGTCCTTGGATTTCATAATATGAAAATCTGATTAACACATCCAGCCCATCAAAATTATTACCCAATCCAAGTCCAACATTATTACCAAAGCCCAAATCCTTACAACACAAACCCATCCACCAAATCCTGACCCGGTCCATAAACCAAATAAATATAAAAAAAACTACCCCGCTCCCATTTTCCCCAATTACCTCCATTTACCCAGTTCCAAGAACCCTAACACTATTCACCATTCCCCAATCCAAAAATTAACCGTGATTAAGGGTATTTCCGTACAATCAAGGGTATTTTAGAGCGTGTCAAAGTGTGGAAGAGCGTGTCAGATGGGTAGAAAGCACAATCAGGACAGATGGCAAGCTATAATTGGAGAAGGCGCGTCATCAGATCTAATCCAAGGGTGGATAAACGAAGAGATGATTGAAGTATTGATCAGAGGGCTCAGATTGGTTTTCAACAAACACAGGTCACACGGATTGCCAACATGGCAATCCGAGACCCCCTCACCCTCATCTTTCCTATAAATAGGTGTTAGTTTTAGCTTATTGAGAGTAGTTTTAGTGTAGCGAAGCTATGTTAAATTTTAGACTTAATTGTAATTAGCTTAGATTTTGTAATGAATTTCAGTTAAAGCTTAATAAAATTTTAGTTTCCTCATATTTCTTATTAGCTTATTGCTTATGATTTCAGAATTTAGTTTTTATAAAATTTAAATTCAGCTTATTGTGTTTATCATTTTAGCTTATTTCTGCTTAAAACAATTTAAGTTTCTGTTTCAGTTTGTCAAAAGTCATTTCAACTTTTACTTCTATATAGCTTATTATTATGTACAAAAGATAAAAAAAATAAAAATAAAAAAAAAATCCATAAAAATAAAAAATACTTACAATCAGTTTAGTAAAAGCTCACATAAGAGTTAATTTTGCTTATATATACTCCATATAAGCTCTATAGCTTTTTGTGGAGTAATTTGAGTCATTTTTTTTTAAAGTTCAATCAAAGTTGCTGAATTTGGGAAGAATTGGTGTTGTGGATAAGCTAAATCAGTCAAGGAAGGATTTGGCCTATCCTAGAGATAGGCAAGCTAAGTGAATCAATCCTGTTCAAGCTGGATTGAAGGATTTGTAAGTCCTTGATTCTATATTATTGGTGAATAATACTGTTTCATTGATATTAACTGCTAGATTTGTTATTAATTTTGAGTGTTAGATTGTTAGAATTTGAGTTTCATTGATGTTGTAAGTCTGTAGTGATAGTAGTAATATCTTGTTAGTTTAATATTCTTAGATCTGTGGTAGTGTAGCTTGTTTGCTATTGTATTAATTTAGATTTGATATTTGATATAAGCAGTTGAAGTTTGTTCATCTGAGTTGTGTTTTGGTAGTTCATCATTTGTGATATAGCTTGTAACTAGTAATTGTGTTTGTGATATCTCTTAGATCTGAAATAACATCTTTGTGTGGATCTAGTTTGAATTCTGATTGAGTTTTGGATCTATTGTGGTGTCAAATTGCTATTTGTAATCTGTTGTGGATCTGTTTTGTAATAACTTTGTTGAGATTCTGGCTTGGAATAGATCTAAGTTGTTTTTAGCTTACTTGATAATTGATGATCTGCTTTGTATTACTTCATTTGGATCTTTAATATTGGAGTATTGATCTAGACTGAGTAGGATTTGGAATTAGTTTGATATTCATTGCTGAGAGAATTGATAGCTGTATCATTGAGAGTTGATTGACTGTCATCATTTTTGATCTTTCATATTGCATAACTGTTTGATCTGATATTTGTTAGTTGCTCATTTATTTGAGTGTCAGTGGTGGTGTAGTGGATCAGTAGATTGGTTAGTTAAGCTTGGTAATCATAATTGTTGTGTTAACTGCCATCTATTGGGTTGTTTGGATTAGATCAGTTAGATATGGTATTGGTGTTAACTAGTTGTTATTGCAGCATTAGTAGGTCATATTAAACATTTATAGATTAGCTGTAGTATAGGATTTAGGAAAGATAGTCAAAATAAACTCATTACTTAAAATCCATTTGCATAGATGTTTATGAGAACCTGTCACTTTGAGAATTGTTAGATTGAATGAATATCTAGGGTAATTAAGTGGTTAATTAGCTTAATATAACTTGTAGAATAGGATTGGATCAGTTAAAATTGGGGTTAGTCAAAACTTAGGTGCGTTAGAATTCGTCAAATTAGCAGCCTGCAGGATCAAAAGCTGCTGATCTCAGGTCCATCCAGTGGTCTAAATTGTTTTGGAAGTTAAATCTTTCTGGTTTTCAGAGCTCCCAGTAGTGTAGGCTAGGTTTTTCTCCCTTAGATTTCTGTTCCAGCTTATCAGAAAGCTTAGTAATAAGCTGTGAAGTAGAGGTGTTTGAGCATACATTTTTGCCCCATTTTGCATTTGCCAAACTGCTTATCAGCTTATCCATAAGTTTTTCTTTCTGTCATATCTGTTGTGCTGAGTTTATCATAGTTGTTGTAACCTTTGTGAATCACTGAGTGTTTATTTCGTTATACATCTGCTTATTACATAATGCTTATTTGAAGTTGTTTAAACCCATTTCTTAGTTTCTGAGTATATTCTGGTCTAAGTCCTGTTCAATTAAGCTTTTTATAGTCAAAAAATCATGGGTCAAAGTTTGGAGTCATTTCTGGTCAAAGTGCTTATTAATAAGCACTTTGATTAAGCAGTTTTCAAGCCATTAAGCACTTTATCAGCTTATTTTAATCTCAAAATTTTTCTCTGAGTTCTTTTTATCATTTTAGAATTTCTGGAATTTTTCCAAATTTTTCTAATCATTTTTACTATTTTTAATAATTTCTTTTGGTTATTTTCAACTTTTAAATAGTTTTTTAAATCCCAAAAATCAATAAAAAATACAAAAAGGTTCTGAAAAATACAAAAATAATTTTATAATTTCTTTTATAATTAGTTAGAATTTTTAGAATTTAATTTTCAATTTTCCACTTTATTTTTCTATTTTTCTTATTTTTAATTCACTTTTAATTCAATAAATACAAAATAAACTCTAGAAAATAAAAGAAAAGTCTAAAAAATATTTTTCTTTTTCTTAAAATTCTTTTTATTAGTTTTTAATTTTTAGAAATTATTTCCAAGTTCGTAGGGTAATTTTTCGTAATACGTTACGTTTTAATTTTTACGGTTGCGTTTCCGTTCTTACGTTTTTCAATTCGGTGCTTAGTTAGCTTATAATCTTTGCATGCTTTATCATTGTTTGTTAATATTTGAATTTCCTGATTGCTATTTTCACTCTATCACTCTTTCACCACTCACTTACACTACAAGATTCGCAATTCGATTATTCAAATTTTCCATTTGAGCCTTCGTTGGGAAGAACGACCCGGGAATTACTTTAACCGGTATTTCCTCGGAATATAAATATACTATAATTGACACGAATCAATTTTTTGGCGCCGCTGCCGGGGAAGGCTTAAAGTGAATTTTTGAATCATTGTTTTGGAAAATCGTGTTTTGATAAGCCTTCTTCTACTTTGTATATATATTTCTATAAAAATTGAAAAATCAAAAACACTTTTACTAAAGTGTTTTCAAAAATACCAAAAAAATAATAAAAGTTACAGCCTCGACTCGATCGAAAGAAAGGGCGTTGTAAACCAAATAAGTCTCGCAATATAACCAAAACGTAATTTAGTTGTTTATCGGACTATTTCAATTACTACAACCGAATAAGCGGGAAATACGGATAGCTAAGACATTAAATTGCTAGCTGAAGAGAGATCCATTCTTCTCTCCCGTCCCGTCGCGCGTGGGTTTGAAAGAAACGGTTTTCGATTAACGTTACGTTTTAAGAAAAGAAAAACAAAAGAAATAATAAGTTTTTGTAAAAAAATAAAAAAAAAAAAACAAAAAGATTTTCTTTTCTCTTTTCTTTTTCATTTTCTTTTTAATTTTTCTCGTGGTGTATGCACACCCGTTCTTCGTTTGAGAGTCTTACGTCTCCGTTCTCTAACCCCGAGCGGGTTTTACGACATACGAGTCGGGTTCATTTCCTTGACGAGGAGGAGATGAACCAAAACGAACACAACGGACCCCCGCCGATGGGTGGTCCGCAGCACAATGTTATCCCGCCGATGGGACAACAACCGGCATTTGATCCGCGTCCGATGGAAGAACAACTCCAATCACCATTTAACGGTGTGAGGAGAGCAATTGTGATTCCGGACATCAATGCCAATTTTGAGATTAATCACGGATTACTTAATTTGATCACGGGTATATCATTCCACGGGTTTGATAACGAAGACCCCTATGCACACATCCGAAATTTCACCGACATCGCTGAGACGATTAGAATGAACCAAGTGCCTCACGATGTGGTGAAATTGAAGTTGTTTCCTTTCTCCTTAAAAGGAGCAGCCCGGACTTGGCTGGAAAAGGAACCGCCTAACTCAATTCACACTTGGAATGACCTTGCTTCCAAGTTTGTGAATCATTTCTATCCTCCTTCTAAAACTTCTAATCTCCGTTTCCAAATCTTTCGATTCCAACAAGCTTTTGATGAATCGTTTAGTGAAGCTTGGGATCGTTTCAAAGATTTGTTGGAAAAATGTCCTAACCATGGGTTTACCGACCTTCAGCAGATTGATACTTTTTTTAATGGGTTGTTTTATATTGATCAAGATTCACTCAATTCTGCTGCGGGTGGTAACTTGTTGGCTAGGAATACAAATGATGCCTTCACGATAATTGAAAATAAGGCTCGTGTTAGAATGTCGAGAAATAAGCTTCCAATGCCCAGTAATGAGAAAAATAATGATGAAGTTAAAAGTATGATTTTGGCCTTAACAAAGAAAGTCGATGCAATTTCTATGGAAAAATCAAGTCAACAAGTCAATGTCGTTAATCAAGGTTGTACTACTTGTGGTGGTCCACACCCGTATTATGAATGTCCGACGACCGGCTCTTTTGTTCAAGAGAACGTGTATGCTGCGAATATGGGTGGCAACGGTTACCCACCTCTTCAAGGAGACCGTAATCTCCTCAGCTACCGTCCGAGCCAACATCATGGACCACCCGGGTTTAATCAACCTAATCAAGTGAATCAGAATAACAATGTGCAAAACCGTAATCATCAATTCAATAACAATCAAAATCACAACCGTGGAAATAATGGTTTTCAAGGACAAAATCAAAATTTTCAACAAAATCAAAATCGGAGAAATTACCACCAAGGCCCGCCTCAAGGGAATCATTTTCAAAACAATGGTAATTTTCAAAACCGTGGGCAAAATTTTAATAATCAAAATCAAGTTGTTGTTCCGAATCCGTCGCCCACGGAAGATTTGATTAAGCAATTGATTCAAAACCAACAAGCTTTTATGACAAAACAAGAGGAAACAACAAGGTTGTTAGCTAATCAAATCAATGATCTCAACAAGCGTTTAAATGATCGACCCTCGGGCTCTGGAACTTTGCCTAGCAACACGATCGCTAACCCGAGGGGCGATGCAAAAGCGATCATTACAAGGAGTGGTGTTACTTATGATGGACCGACGGCTCCGACTACCTCTTCTTCTCTACCTCCCAAGGTAGTCGCCCGTGAACCCGAGGCGACAACGGATACGGAAATTCCTATTGATAATGGAAGGACCGAGAACATCCAACCTCCGGTACTCCCAACTTCTAAAGGAAAGGAAAAGGTTGTTAATGATAATGAAAATGAAACACCCGTCAAAACAAAGTTTCCATATCCGTCACGCTTGAATGAACAAAAGCACCGCGAGAAAGATAAAAACCAAATGGAGAAGTTTTATCAGATTTTTCAAGAGTTACACTTTGATATAAGTCTCGCGGATGCTATACTTTTAATGCCCAAATTTGCTTCAATGCTAAAAGGTCTTTTGAATAATAAGGAAAAGCTTTTTGAAATGTCACGGACTCAAATGAACGAGAATTGCTCAGCGGTTCTTCTTAAAAAGCTACCCGAAAAGCTTGAAGACCCTGGCAAGTTTCTTATACCATGTAATTTTCCGGGTATGGTTCAATGCTTCGCCTTGGCCGATCTTGGTGCTAGCATTAACCTTATGCCGTTGTCGATTTGGAAAAAGTTGTCTCTTCCTAACTTGACACCGACGCTTATGATCCTCGAGCTTGCCGACCGATCAACGTCTCGTCCAATTGGCATAGCTGAGGATATTTTTGTCAATGTTGGGAAATTTCATTTCCCTACGGATTTTGTGGTTGTTGATTTCGATGCCGATCCACGGGTTCCTCTCATTCTCGGGAGAGGTTTCCTAAGGACCGGTCGTGCTTTAATTGATGTTTATGACGAGGAGATTACTTTACGTGTTGGAAACGAAGCCGTCACTTTTAATCTTGATCAAACCGCGAGATACTCCTCCGATTTCGATGTTTCTTCCATCAACCGTATTGATGTCATTGATGAACTTACGGAGGAGTATGCTCAAAATTTCTTGGTTTTACCGATAATGCTTCGAGTGGCAATCCCACTCCTTCTTTTGAACCGATCGTCTCCGATTCTTCCCCTTCCCTTACTCCGTTTGAGGGAAGTGATCTCGCTTGGGAAGAAATCAATGCTTGTCTTGCAAACGAATCATTTTCACCGGAATTTGATAAAAACAACTTTGATCCGGAGGGGGACATTTTATTAATTGAAAAATTGTTAAATGATAAACCAATTGTTTCTTCTCCTCCGGTTGACTTAAAAATGGCAGACGTAAAAGAAGTTAAGCCGTCTATTGAGAATCCTCCGGAGCTCGAGCTCAAGGATTTGCCTCCTCATCTCGAATACGCATACTTGGAAAAAAATGAAAAATTACCTGTTATAATTTCAAAAGGTCTTAAAGATGAGGAGAAGTTACGACTCTTAGATGTGCTTCGGAAGCATAAAAGTGCGATTGCTTGGCAAATATCCGACATTAAGGGAATCGACCCTCGATTTTGTACTCATAAGATTCTTCTCGAGGATAATCACAAAGCTTCCGTTCAGCAACAACGACGGGTTAATCCACAAATCCATGAAGTGATCAAAAAGGAAGTTGTTAAACTTCTTGACGCTGGAATGATTTATCCAATCTCGGATAGTTCATGGGTTAGTCCGGTTCATTGTGTGCCGAAGAAGGGCGGAATCACTGTTGTGAAAAATGACGATAATGAGCTTATACCGACTCGACTTGTGACCGGATGGAGAGTTTGTATCGACTATCGCAAGTTGAATGATGCGACGCGTAAAGACCATTTCCCGCTCCCTTTTATGGACCAGATGCTCGAACGTTTAGCGGGAAATGAGTTCTATTGTTTTCTCGATGGCTTTTCTGGGTACTTTCAAATTCCCATTGATCCCCAGGATCAAGAAAAGACCACTTTTACTTGCCCGTATGGAACGTTTGCCTATCGTAGAATGCCCTTTGGCTTATGTAACGCTCCAGGCACGTTTCAACGATGTATGATGGCCATTTTCTCCGATATGATTGAAAAAACCATGGAAGTGTTTATGGACGATTTCTCCGTCTATGGAAATTCTTTCGACTCTTGCCTTTCCCATTTGGAAAATATGCTAGTTCGGTGTGAAAACATTAATTTAGTTCTAAATTGGGAAAAGTGCCACTTCATGGTTAAAGAGGGAATAGTCCTCGGCCATAAGATATCCAAATCTGGGATTGAGGTGGATCGGGCAAAAGTCGATGTTATTGCTAAATTACCACACCCGACTACCGTCAAAGGAATTCGAAGTTTCCTTGGTCATGCCGGCTTTTATCGACGTTTTATTCAAGATTTTTCCAAAATAGCCCGGCCTCTGACCCATCTTTTAGAAAAAGACGCTCCGTTTATCTTCTCAAATGAATGCATCGAAGCATTTCATATTCTTAAAAAGAAGTTAACGGAGGCTCCCGTCTTAATTGCCCCCGACTGGGACTTGCCCTTCGAGCTAATGTGCGATGCCTGCGATTATGCCATTGGTGCAGTTCTGGGGCAACGTAAGAACAAGTATTTTCAGCCTATACACTATGCAAGCAAGACCATGAATGACGCCCAACATCACTACACAACCACCGAAAAGGAGATGTTGGCAGTCGTCTATGCTTTTGAGAAATTTAGGTCTTATTTGCTGCTTAAAAAATGCATAGTGTATACGGACCATTCAGCCCTTAAGTACTTAATGACTAAACAAGATGCGAAGCCACGTTTAATGCGGTGGGTTCTCCTCCTTCAAGAATTCAAAGTTGAAATTCGAGACAAGAAAGGAGCTGAGAATCTTGCTGCCGATCACCTTTCTAGACTTGAGAACCCCCATCAAAGTGTTCTCGAGAAAAAGGAAATTAATGATGCTTTTCCTCTCGAGACACTTGGGAGTGTGACCAAAATAGACCAAAGTACCCCATGGTTCGCCGATTTTGCGAATTACCATGCGGGGAATTTCATTAGACAAGGGATGTCGTCCCAGCAAAAGAAGAAATTCTTTAAAGATGTACAACATTATTTTTGGGACGACCCTTACTTGTTCAAAGTCTGTGCGGATCAAGTGATCCGGCGGTGTGTTCACGGTACGGATGCCGTTGAAATACTTAAGGCATGTCATAGTGGACCCACGGGGGGACACCATGGTGCCAATTTCACCGCTAAGAAGGTTTTCGATTCCGGCTTCTATTGGCCGACGATATATCGGGATGCCCATGAATTGGTGAAAACATGTGATTCATGCCAACGTCAAGGGAAAATCTCTCAAAAAGATGAAATGCCGCAAAATGCGATTCAAGTTTGTGAGATCTTCGACGTCTGGGGCATCGATTTCATGGGGCCATTCCCGTCGTCTAGGGGTAATAAATACATTCTCGTGGCCGTCGATTACTTATCAAAATGGGTTGAAGCGAAGGCGCTCCCCACCAATGACGCCCGAGTGGTTGTTAAGTTTTTGAAGAGTCTCTTTGCCCGATTTGGTGCACCTCGAGCCATCGTAAGCGATTGTGGGACCCATTTTTGCAATGATCAATTTGCGAAAGTTATGCTAAAATATGGTGTCACACATCGTCTTTCCACGGCTTATCATCCACAAACGAGTGGTCAAGTTGAGGTCTCAAATCGTGGTTTAAAACGTATACTTGAAAGGACCGTAGGTGAACATCGTGCCTCTTGGGCCGACAAATTAGAAGATGCATTATGGGCTTTCCGGACCGTTTACAAGACCCCAATTGGGTGTACACCATATAAGCTGGTTTACGGGAAAGCTTGTCATTTGCCCATTGAACTAGAGCACAAGGCATACTGGGCCTTAAAACATGCCAATTTTGACTTGAAAACCGCGGGTGATCACAGAAAAATTCAATTGAATGAGTTAGTAGAACTCCGTGATCAAGCTTACGAGAATTCTTTGATTTACAAAGAGAAAACGAAAAGAATTCATGATGCCAAGATCAAAGACCGCGTTTTTAACGTTGGTGATCAAGTGCTACTTTTTAATTCTCGGTTAAAGATATTCTCGGGGAAGCTTAAAACCTGTTGGTCTGGACCATTCACAATAACCCAAGTTTTCCCTTATGGAACCATTGAGTTAGCTCAACAAGATGGTCCCAATTTTAAGGTGAATGGTCATAGGTTGAAACATTACTTTGGAGGGGATGTACCGACTATGGTAGTCCCGGATCTCCAAACTTTCCCCAAGGACAATTGAATTCGGGGATCGAGTCAAGCTAATGTGACTCGGTGAACAAAAACAAGCGCTTCGTGGGTGGCAACCCATGCTTATCCAATTTCATCTTCTTAAAATTCTTATTTCTAACACCTAATGTGAGGAGGGGGTGCCTCTTCTACTCTTGTGTTTCGTGGTTGTTTGTGATGATTGTTCAGGATTGTCCATGATTTATGATGACTCTCGTGCTCGTTATCTCTTCACTTGGAGTCTCATTCATCGGTGCTACTTGGAAATCCTATATCCGTTAAATCTTATCGACTAACGTTTTCTTTGGCATAATTAATAAACGGCCTAGATTATTGTTAGGATTGGCTTAACCCATCAAACATTGAGGACAATGTTTCGTTCTAGTCGGGGGGAGGGTGAATCTTCGATTCGATTTTGACCTTGCATTTTTCACAAGTCGTGTACTTTTGCAACTCCGTTTTTCCACCAAAAATAAAAAAAATTGAAAAAATGAGAAAATTTCAAAAATTTTGAGAAAAAGTCATGAAAAAGCACAAAAAGATGAGAATAAGTTGAAAAAGTTGTGCAAAAATAGAATAAAGTTTGAATAAGTGTTTTGACACCTTGTTGACTTTCTTGCTGGCGAGAGTAGGAATAAATATTTTGACTTGACCGGGCATGTTGAGCCCTAGCTTGTTCCCTTAACCAATGATGATCACATAAGCTTGTGCTAGTTTTGTACACCAGGAGCTATAAAATGCGAATTCTTTCTTAAGAATCTGCAAGTTCCCGTACTTGACTTTATACATGCGCAGCTTAAAAGCTTTCGCTAGTCTTTTACATAAGGAGCTAGAAAACGCGAATTCTTCTTCTAGAATTTGCAAGTTTCCATATTTGACTTTATATATGCGTGGCTGATTATCGGCTAAGTATTCGCGGGTTTCATTATTTGGAATCTTAAATTGCGAAGAGCGAGAAATGATAGAGCTTATTTAGAAGTTAGATGCTAAACGTGGAGTAGTGGTTCTCTTTAGAGCTCATGAGAGGTACTTGTGGTTTTTTACTCCCATCAGATACGTCACCTATATATAATAGATGTTCTAGGTTAATTAGTGGTATTTCGGTTTGAATAATATTTAGTTCTTTATTTTCTTAAGAGAATTTTTGTTTTAGAAATTGGGTACATATCAAGGAACATCAAAAATAAGAGCAAAAAGTGAAAAAAATCAAAAGTAAAAAATTGATTATCTATGTGGTTTTGGAGCTACCCGATAAGCTTCCATTGATGTTATGAGAAAAGTCAAGAAAAAAAGTGAAAAGTATGAAAAGTGAAAAAAGTGAAAAAATGAAAAAAGTGAAAGTTGTAAGTATTGTTGAATAAGAGCTATGTATGTATAAATAAGTTGTTGGCGCGTGAGGTGCATGTGATACGTGATTAGTAATCAGTCACATGAGGTGCACGTGATTGTACTCCGCAACTTATATCCTTGATATTGTATGTACCCCTAATTCCTTGATGTGGACCGAATTTCTATTGCAGTAGTTCTTAAGAGAAAATGAATAACTACTTATCGTTTTAACTTAGGTATCACTATCGGAGTTAAAAATTATCGAAACGAGAAAATATGAAGAAATTCATTTCTCAACAAAATAAAATATTGAGATACAAAACCTAGGAAATGGGAGTAAGGAGTTTTCACAAGTAACTGTTATGAGTAGTGTTAGCATCTAATTTGTAGATAAGCTGTGATCTCGTTTGTACGCTTAGTTTGGGGACTCGTGAAAAATCAAGGATGACAATTTTTAACCGTACGGTCGCTTCTTAATTAGAAGTGTTTCTACTCGTTGACCCTAATAATTATTGCAAGATAATGAAAGTTCAACAAACCGTCACAAGTTTGAAGTATGGAAAAGTACAAAAATAGAAAGTGTAAGTGGAATAAAGGAATAAAAGGAAAATTTTGGAAAACGGAGCGTTTTCGGGAATAAATGATTTTACTACTTCTTTCGAACCTCATTGCTACTTTTCAAAGTTAGTAAAAAGAGTTTTGAAATTATTTATCCCAAAAGCGTGAATTGATCACATTGCGTGAGGACACAGCAATACTTTAGTCGGGGGGATTTTGGTGAGTGCTTATTCACTCACTATTATTTGACCAAATACCAACCCAAAATGACTATTTGAGCTAACAAATGCCAAGAAAACACGTGTTTTTTATGTTTGTGATGTACAGGTACGGATATTATGAAAAATGAACAAAACAAAGCAAAAACCGGGCACGAGAGTTGGAAAAGGTCAGAAAAGTCAAAAGCCGAAGCCGGAAAGGATTTCACAAATGGATCAATATTTGAGCTCAATTTATCATAATCTACCTTGAAGATTTATCAGTTGTCATATTTAGCCCTTGGATTAATTTTTCAGAATGGCAGAAAAGGTCCTTGAAGATTACAAAGTTTACATAATTGGTCCTTGGATTTCATAATATGAAAATCTGATTAACACATCCAGCCCATCAAAATTATTACCCAATCCAAGTCCAACATTATTACCAAAGCCCAAATCCTTACAACACAAACCCATCCACCAAATCCTGACCCGGTCCATAAACCAAATAAATATAAAAAAAACTACCCCGCTCCCATTTTCCCCAATTACCTCCATTTACCCAGTTCCAAGAACCCTAACACTATTCACCATTCCCCAATCCAAAAATTAACCGTGATTAAGGGTATTTCCGTACAATCAAGGGTATTTTAGAGCGTGTCAAAGTGTGGAAGAGCGTGTCAGATGGGTAGAAAGCACAATCAGGACAGATGGCAAGCTATAATTGGAGAAGGCGCGTCATCAGATCTAATCCAAGGGTGGATAAACGAAGAGATGATTGAAGTATTGATCAGAGGGCTCAGATTGGTTTTCAACAAACACAGGTCACACGGATTGCCAACATGGCAATCCGAGACCCCCTCACCCTCATCTTTCCTATAAATAGGTGTTAGTTTTAGCTTATTGAGAGTAGTTTTAGTGTAGCGAAGCTATGTTAAATTTTAGACTTAATTGTAATTAGCTTAGATTTTGTAATGAATTTCAGTTAAAGCTTAATAAAATTTTAGTTTCCTCATATTTCTTATTAGCTTATTGCTTATGATTTCAGAATTTAGTTTTTATAAAATTTAAATTCAGCTTATTGTGTTTATCATTTTAGCTTATTTCTGCTTAAAACAATTTAAGTTTCTGTTTCAGTTTGTCAAAAGTCATTTCAACTTTTACTTCTATATAGCTTATTATTATGTACAAAAGATAAAAAAAAAAAAAAAAAAAAAAAAAAAAAAAAAAAAAAAAAATCCATAAAAATAAAAAATACTTACAATCAGTTTAGTAAAAGCTCACATAAGAGTTAATTTTGCTTATATATACTCCATATAAGCTCTATAGCTTTTTGTGGAGTAATTTGAGTCATTTTTTTTAATGTTCAATCAAAGTTGCTGAATTTGGGAAGAATTGGTGTTGTGGATAAGCTAAATCAGTCAAGGAAGGATTTGGCCTATCCTAGAGATAGGCAAGCTAAGTGAATCAATCCTGTTCAAGCTGGATTGAAGGATTTGTAAGTCCTTGATTCTATATTATTGGTGAATAATACTGTTTCATTGATATTAACTGCTAGATTTGTTATTAATTTTGAGTGTTAGATTGTTAGAATTTGAGTTTCATTGATGTTGTAAGTCTGTAGTGATAGTAGCAATATCTTGTTAGTTTAATATTCTTAGATCTGTGGTAGTGTAGCTTGTTTGCTATTGTATTAATTTAGATTTGATATTTGATATAAGCAGTTGAAGTTTGTTCATCTGAGTTGTGTTTTGGTAGTTCATCATTTGTGATATAGCTTGTAACTAGTAATTGTGTTTGTGATATCTCTTAGATCTGAAATAACATCTTTGTGTGGATCTAGTTTGAATTCTGATTGAGTTTTGGATCTATTGTGGTGTCAAATTGCTATTTGTAATCTGTTGTGGATCTGTTTTGTAATAACTTTGTTGAGATTCTGGCTTGGAATAGATCTAAGTTGTTTTTAGCTTACTTGATAATTGATGATCTGCTTTGTATTACTTCATTTGGATCTTTAATATTGGAGTATTGATCTAGACTGAGTAGGATTTGGAATTAGTTTGATATTCATTGCTGAGAGAATTGATAGCTGTATCATTGAGAGTTGATTGACTGTCATCATTTTTGATCTTTCATATTGCATAACTGTTTGATCTGATATTTGTTAGTTGCTCATTTATCTGAGTGTCAGTGGTGGTGTAGTGGATCAGTAGATTGGTTAGTTAAGCTTGGTAATCATAATTGTTGTGTTAACTGCCATCTATTGGGTTGTTTGGATTAGATCAGTTAGATATGGTATTGGTGTTAACTAGTTGTTATTGCAGCATTAGTAGGTCATATTAAACATTTATAGATTAGCTGTAGTATAGGATTTAGGAAAGATAGTCAAAATAAACTCATTACTTAAAATCCATTTGCATAGATGTTTATGAGAACCTGTCACTTTGAGAATTGTTAGATTGAATGAATATCTAGGGTAATTAAGTGGTTAATTAGCTTAATATAACTTGTAGAATAGGATTGGATCAGTTAAAATTGGGGTTAGTCAAAACTTAGGTGCGTTAGAATTCGTCAAATTAGCAGCCTGCAGGATCAAAAGCTGTTGATCTCAGGTCCATCCAGTGGTCTAAATTGTTTTGGAAGTTAAATCTTTCTGGTTTTCTGAGCTCCCAGTAGTGTAGGCTAGGTTTTTCTCCCTTAGATTTCTGTTCCAGCTTATCAGAAAGCTTAGTAATAAGCTGTGAAGTAGAGGTGTTTGAGCATACATTTTTGCCCCATTTTGCATTTGCCAAACTGCTTATCAGCTTATCCATAAGTTTTTCTTTCTGTCATATCTGTTGTGCTGAGTTTATCATAGTTGTTGTAACCTTTGTGAATCACTGAGTGTTTATTTCGTTATACATCTGCTTATTACATAATGCTTATTTGAAGTTGTTTAAACCCATTTCTTAGTTTCTGAGTATATTCTGGTCTAAGTCCTGTTCAATTAAGCTTTTTATAGTCAAAAAATCATTGGTCAAAGTTTGGAGTCATTTCTGGTCAAAGTGCTTATTAATAAGCACTTTGATTAAGCAGTTTTCAAGCCATTAAGCACTTTATCAGCTTATTTTAATCTCAAAATTTTTCTCTGAGTTCTTTTTATCATTTCTGGAATTTTTCCAGATTTTTCTAATCATTTTTACTATTTTTAATAATTTCTTTTGGTTATTTTCAACTTTTAAATAGTTTTTTAAATCCCAAAAATCAATAAAAAATACAAAAAGGTTCTGAAAAATACAAAAATAATTTTATAATTTCTTTTATAATTAGTTAGAATTTTTAGAATTTAATTTTCAATTTTCCACTTTATTTTTCTATTTTTCTTATTTTTAATTCACTTTTAATTCAATAAATACAAAATAAACTCTAGAAAATAAAAGAAAAGTCTAAAAAATATTTTTCTTTTTCTTAAAATTCTTTTTATTAGTTTTTAACTTTTAGAAATTATTTCCAAGTTCGTAGGGTAATTTTTCGTAATACGTTACGTTTTAATTTTTACGGTTGCGTTTCCGTTCTTACGTTTTTCAATTCGGTGCTTAGTTAGCTTATAATCTTTGCATGCTTTATCATTGTTTGTTAATATTTGAATTCCCTGATTGCTATTTTCACTCTATCACTCTTTCACCACTCACTTACACTACACGATTCCCAATTCGATAATTCAAATTTTCCATTTGAGCCTTCGTTGGGAAGAACGACCCGGGAATTACTTTAACCGGTATTTCCTCGGAATATAAATATACTATAATTGACACGAATCAGTGTCGAATTCATGGTATCAATTCCCGAGACGACTTGTGTTGGTGTCGAATCCAAGGGATCAATTCCCGAGACGACTTTTGTTGGTGTCGAATTTGCTTTCTTCGTTTATTTTGGTTTTGGGTTATCCCATTTTATTTTGGTTTATTGTTTTAAATTTGCTTTCTTAGTTTACTACTCCAGTTCGAGCTTTCGCAATTTCGCCGCTCAAACTGCGGGGGAGTATTAGAGATTAAGTTGGCCCAAACCTGACTTGTGGGTTGGGTCCATTAGGGTTTTTTTATGTCTTGTAATCCTGTAAATAGTAATGTATAATAAAGGATTGCCTACGGGTTTACATTATCGTACATGTTAGTGACTTGGTGTAATGCGGGAGAGATGTATCTAAAGGTAGATGCGTAGAATACTTCTTTAACAAAAAGAAAAAAGCTCAAAAGAAGTTGTTTGATGACCAAGACCAAACATATAATACTTCTAAGGCATCCAAAAAAAACCTGTTAAACAAGCCGCCAAAAAACATGTCAAAGAAGCTGTCAAAAAGGGTGGTAGATGATGCGTGGGAATCGCACCTTGCTTTACCTCTCGAGGGATCTCGAGAAGCTTACAACCCCCACCAGGCAGTGTACCTGATCGTTGTAGTATAGTATAGTGACAAGTACCGGGGGATTGATCGTTCAGCTTAGGAATAGTGTCGCTAGGGTTAGAAAACCTAATTAATAGTTCTAAAGGTGAGGGATGATTATTTTCGTATTTTTATATTTTTATGAAAGCAAGTAAAATCTCGGGTTTTGAAGGAGTGGGCGGAATTAGTTGCTAATCAACTAACCCAAAACTAAGATGCAATCAAAATAAAATAATAAAAATGAAAATAAACTAATTATACTAAAGTTGTGAGCAGTAATTGGAGAAATTGTGTTTACTTAGACTTCACTACTCCCTAGATATCTTTTACATGTTAATTACTTGTTATACTTGTATGGATGACGGATTGTATTCCTTAATACCATTCGTGGGGTGGCATACATAACTCCCCAACTCTATGAGCTCTTATCTCCTCCTACACCATGACCCAGCACAACTATAGGGATTGTAAACAGTGGCTCATGCATTAAATACAACCAATAAAGACCTAGTACGCCTCGGTTCATGTTTCTTAAGACGTTCAAGCATGTTACCATTTGGAGATCTGCCAGTTTTCTTAAGCCTAACATATAAATCATTCATCCAAAACAAGAATAGACAAGTAATCAACACATAATCAACATCTAGGTTTCATTAGATCTAAGCAAACACAAAAGAGATCTAGCCTAGCATAATGGAATTGAGATAAGAACAAGATATAAACAACCAACACATAGACATATTGATTGAATTGAAAGAACACTTATCTCAATTACAATGCAAGGTCTCAAGGGTTTGGAACCCTTGAAAAACCTGTAAAAGATGCACCAAAATCGTCTTTAGGGTTTCACCAAAACTTCTCCCTTTTTAATGAAAAAACTAGAAAACTATATATAGGAAAAACAGGCTGACGGCGTCAAGAGTTACATGTGACGCCGTCACCTCGCCGCCATATACTTCCTCGGACGGCCTTGATCCACTTATGACGGCCTATGTGACGCCGTCATCAACCACGGTATTTTATTCTTGCCACTTTGACGCCGTCATGAAGGCTTCTGACGCCGTCACCACCTTCGGTAATTAATTCCTCATGTCTGACGCCGTCACCTTGTATCTTCAGCATGGAAATTTGGTACTTAGCCGTTTTCTTCACTTTTATGCTCGAAAAACGTCCAAAATGGCTTCTTTTCCAGAATTCACTCTCCAAACACCTAAAATCACAAAAGGAACGATTTAGGGCAATATTTGATCAAATAAATTCGGATTCGGGCTTAAATGACCCCCTAAAAACGGATCATTTTTCGCCTCATCATATACCCTTACACTTGAGATTTGCTTGTCCTCAAGCAAATGAGCTTTTATTCTACTCAAAAGACAAGTTAGGGGTCATTTAACACTAATATAAAAGTAATTACAACAAATAATCGTTCCACTAAAGACCAATAGACAAGCACGGAGGTCATACACAAGCACCTCACAAATAGTGTTTAGATACTCACATCTCTCGGGTGTAATAAAGTAATATAACATTATGGAAATGGAAGATATCTCTCACTACCTGTCATAGCAAAATAGATTACCATAGGCTTGGGAAAGGATCAAACCTCCACCATATGCACCTAGGATAAACTATCAAAGAGGTCTTTTAAAAGGGTTGTAACGTTAGGTATAGGGATATGAATTACACGGTTTTGTTGGATAAAGGAAATTTTACTGGTGGCGAGTTAACAATCTTGGTTAATTACATGTACAATATGGCGTTGCTAAGCCAAAACTAGACTCGACTTAAGCTAATAAATGAAAAATAAAAAAACATAGAATGAACATAGAATGAAAATGGGATGGTAGTCCATATGTTTTTTCTCTTTTTTTTTTTCTTTTTTTTTTTTTTTTTTTTTTTTTTGCATACACTCTTACCCTACCATCCAAAATAATACATCATGGGGAATGGGAATTCCCCTTACACTTGAATCTTTACATACTTTACATTAAACTATTCTAATGATTCGAATTAAGAAAATCAAAACACTTGGAGCACTTTTAAGATTAATGTTCATATGGGGGTAATATATGATGTTCTTCCCCATTACTCCATAAAATAAGTACTTACCCATGAGTCCCAATCATCCCAAAACAATATGTACAAGGATATGACTCGACTTAGCAACCATGTAATCAATTAGATAGTTAACTTAGGGTTTAACAAATAACAATAATGCACTAAAAATGAGCGCATACACGGAAGGCTAAGGCGATTTGGGTGTACATTTAAGTGGGGTGTAACAAATTCTTCCTTTAAGTAAAATGCTTAAAGTTAACGAAAAGATAGGCTCGGAGGGGTGTACTAGGGGTTTCGTGTACTAAAAATGAGTACAACGCTAAGGGTGTGGGAAAAATTAGTTGACTTAACTAGTCAAGTAATATGACTTAAATGGTCAAGTAATTATAATACGGGTTTAACACAAGGGTGATCCTAATGCCTCTTATCATGTAGTAAATCCTACCACACGAATGTAGTCTCACTAGCGGTCTCGGGATGCATCACTAACGCAAGTTCTAGAATCTAAATGCTACCGGTACACTCATAAGCACCAATAATAAATGCTTTTCCTATTAAAACTAA
The DNA here is from genome assembly GCA_030686995.1 of Artemisia argyi. Classification (NCBI taxonomy): domain Eukaryota; kingdom Viridiplantae; phylum Streptophyta; class Magnoliopsida; order Asterales; family Asteraceae; genus Artemisia; species Artemisia argyi. The sequence continues at coordinate 169,766,572 of CM060685.1, read as the reverse complement.
AGGCGAACCTCACATTTTTGGGTGGAAAATTTTTCTGAATATACGGTTATGTGCTAGTCATACAACCTCCTATCCATGAGACGCTTGCTATGGCTAAAGTTTCACTCTTAAATGTTGTAAAAAATTTTAAATTTGGCGCTAAAATTACACTAACAAGTATTTCTCATAGTTTTATTACTCATCTACTATCAAACAAAACAAACTCAAGCGAAAGTGCATATGTAAGGTATCATCTTTTTACCCTCCCCTTACACTTAAGATGAACATTGTCCCCAATGTTCAAGTAAAGAATGTAAAAGTAAAAAAGTAAAGAGAATGAAATCAAATACTCCCCTGATTCGCTCGGTATGGATTATAGGTTGGCCAGGTTAAATCTTCCTCCAAGAAAATGAACAATCAAAGCTTCCCTTCCAGAATATAAATCATCCTCTTGTCACAAATAACCTGTAAATCCTGACAACAATAGACAAGGCAACCTCGCGTAAAATCGGCGGCATCCTATATAAGTTACTAAATCCTAGAAAACAAAGTAAGATATAATGCTTGTGGAATGAAGTTTGCAGATTTCCTGGAGATTATAAAACTTAATAATTCACAAAAAACCATAAGACTCCGTTAGAAAAACAAAACCGGTAAAATTTACAGATTTTAACTCCTGACGCCGTCAAGAGCAATACCCTGACGCCGTCAGAATGGACCTGCAGAAATTCTTATGTTAAGTTTCCGGAAAATTTCTGGAAAAACTTTGTCCTACTTCCTGGAAAATCCTGCAAAACTTCATTATGACTCAATACAAGCATTTGACTCTAACAAATACGAATATACATGTTCATTAAATATTGTGGAGAATCATGATCGGTTTGTTTCTTAAAAACATATTTGGGGTTTCCCCTTACACTTATCTTTTGCAAAAATACCTTTAGGTTGAAGTTAAGACTAGGCTAAACAACATAGTAAAGTATTTTCACGTTTTATTTTAGAAGCATGATCAACCAACAATAAAAACGAAGCATGCATATGGAAACAAATAACAATCAAACAAATAAAAATCACACAAAACATGGGTTGCCTCCCAAGAAGCGCTTTTTTTTATTTACGAGTCTTGTAGCTAGACTCAAAGTCATGGGTTACTACGTGATCTCATCATTGGTTCCACTATCTAGGTCGTCTTCTAAACCAGTATCGCTTTCATAGTGTAAGTATTTTGGATCTTCGAATTCGAAAACATCATGTCGATACTTAGGACCAAGCTTACTAACATTCTTAAAGAATCCACATGATAAATCAGAAATATTTCTACACCCTCTCCTAACATCCTCATCACACAAGATAAGTTGGGAGCTCATCATATCAAGCCCGTCACAATCTATTTCCTTAAGGTCTTTTCTCTTGTATGGCGTTTGGTATGAAATCATCCTAATCCCATCAGTGAAGGTCATGATCCCGTTCAAGTCATCCACTATCAAATTAGTGATTTCACAAAAGGGTGCTCCAAAGACGACTTGTGATAACCTAGGGTCGACATAGTCCTCTACGTTGTCCACAATCGTGAATTCCATAGGGAATTCCATATTTCCTATAAACACCTGGATTTCATGATCCTTACCAACCACTTTCTCTCCCTTGTAAATCATTCCCCATCTGCAGATATTGTTGTAATGGAAAAGGGACATAACATTCTTAGGCATGAATATGTTGATGTAGACGTTATCAAAATGCTTGTGACCGATCATGCATGGAATTTTGAGATTATTCGGGTCACGCCTTCTTATTCCCCCCAACTTTCCATCCTTTGACCCATATAGATTCCCTTCAAGAGAGGGATGATACTCGTACACCTCCTCACTACCCCTACGAAAAATTACCTTCCTAACACCATTGGTGAGTACTACACTACCATCTTTCTCATCAAGGATTGCTCCCGATTCATTGATAAATGGTATCCCAAGGACAAGGTGGGTTAACGTTTGATTGGTGAGAGGGTCCGTGTTATCAACCACGGTGAGGTCGGTATTGTAAACAAGCTCTCCAATCCTAATTGATAGATTTTCTATCACTCTCTCGCGCGCATTGTGCTCTGGGAAGGTTTTGTGATATAGGGAAAGGGGGATTATGTTGACTGGGAAGCTAGGATCTATATGACTATCGGTTAAGAGCTTTTCCTTAATGGTACAAGGGATCTTGAAAACCTTAGGGTTACTTTCCTTAGTCAGATTGCTACCCATACTAACAACATCCTCCATTTTTCTCTCGGATTTTTCTATAATAGATTTACCCAAAATGGTTGGATCTTTCTCATGCTCTTCCGATTTCTCGTTCCTTTCATCCGGTTTGTCGGATTTCTGCGCGGTGCACTGCTCGGGTGAGTTGGTAGGTTTCCTTGCCGAAGCATGGTCAACCTTTGAGGTCTCATCCTTCGCTGTCTGACTGAATTTGTCAGTTTGTTGTTGGGCTGGGTTGGGTGCTGCAGCAGATATTGTGGTGATGGTTTTCACGAAGTGGATTGGTCCAGGGGGGTTGACAGGTCCTTTTCCGTTAGGAGATAGATGTTTGAATAACTTGCCAGGACTTTTTATTTTTACAGGGGAGACTGGTGGACTCATGACGGTAGCAGACTTAACCTCATCAACGTGAATGGGCTTATTATCAATATGTTCTTTGATAGCGGTCAACAGATTACAAATCTTGTTGTTCACGTTAGCCTGCTGTTGTTTGAATTTTTGTCTCGAGCGTAGTGAGCTGTAGTTCTTGAGATAGAATGAATTTTTTTAAATCATCTTCACAGCTTTGCCTGGGGGTACCTTGCGACGGAAAATGTTCAGACCAAGTGAGTGGAGAGGAGTCGTTGAAGGATACACTTCGTGTTTGGTACCCTCTAAAATTAGGTTTATCCTTCCATGCCTCATATGCTTCGGCAGAAGTTTGAGGACCCTGCCCTACGTGTGATGATGTGAATTCGTTATAAGCATGTTTTGGAAGTTCCATGCAGTTGTAGGTCTCATGAGGGCCATTGCACAGTTTGCATGTAGAAGCGATTCTGCTTATTTGGCTTGAAGGCTTATGAGATTCGTAAGATTTCATGAGAGACTTGACTCGACCTTCAAGTTCCATGATCCTACGGTCGGGAGTGCTTAAATTATTTGAAGGCAAAGATATTGCCTTGACCGTTTTGTTCAAATCACGGGGATCATTCCAATTTTCGTTGTCATAGAGAGCAAGATCTTCTATGAGTTCCCATGATTGTTCAGCACTAAGATCACGTAGCTTACCACCGGCCGATTGGTCAATGGTTCGCCTCGTGGAGATGTCGATATGCCATGATGAGGGACTTTTTGGAGTAAGTCCTTGAAACGAGTCCATGCTTCATAAAGAGATTCACTTTGACGTTGTTGGAACATCAAGATGTCATTCCTAAGTTTTGTAGTTCTCCCCGGTGGGAAAAATTGAGCAAGGAAACGAGTGGTGAGATCATCCCATGTGGTGATGGATCCTGCGGGTAAACGCTCAAGCCATTGACTAGCTTGATCCCGTAGAGAGAATTGGAATAGGCGTAAATGGGTAGTCTCTCTAGTTTCAACACCTAGGTCTATGGAATCTATGATTTTGAGGAAGTCCTTAAGGTGTTGGTTTGGATCTTCGGAACGAAGTCCATGGAATGCACATCCGCTTTGCACCAACAGGATGGTGTCGGATCGCAAGGGGGTCACATTGTCTCCGGTGAGCTCAATGGTGTTTCGGTAGCCTTGGTGGCTAGGTCGGGAATACTCTCCTAAGGTTCAGGGCCTAAGGGGTTCTAATGGTGGGTTTTGTTGTGGTGGGATGATGGGTTCAAAGATGTTACCACCTTCCATGATGTCGGATGGTAAAGAGTTACGAACAAAGGCACGAAGAAATAAGATAGACTAAAGAAGACCTGAAAATAAAAATAAAAATCTTACTAGAAAGGAATCTAGCAAGTAGACCTAATAAAAAGAAATCCTAACCTAGACAATAACTATTCCCCGGGCTGCGGCGCCAAAAACTTGATGCGTAGGAATCGCACCTTGCTTTACCTCTCGAGGGATCTCGAGAAGCTTACAACCCCCACCAGGCAGTGTACCTGATCGTTGTAGTATAGTATAGTGACAAGTACCGGGGGATTGATCGTTCAGCTTAGGAATAGTGTCGCTAGGGTTAGAAAACCTAATTAATAGTTCTAAAGGTGAGGGATGATTATTTTTGTATTTTTATATTTTTATGAAAGCAAGTAAAATCTCGGGTTTTGAAGGAGTGGGCGGAATTAGTTGCTAATCAACTAACCAAAAACTAAGATGCAATCAAAATAAAATAATAAAAATGAAAATAAACTAATTATACTAAAGTTGTGAGCAGTAATTGGAGAAATTGTGTTTACTTAGACTTCACTACTCCCTAGATATCTTTTACATGTTAATTACTTGTTATACTTGTATGGATGACGGATTGTATTCCTTAATACCATTCGTGGGGTGGCATACATAACTCCCCAACTCTATGAGCTCTTATCTCCTCCTACACCATGACCCAACACAACTATAGGGATTGTAAACAGTGGCTCATGCATTAAATACAACCAATAAAGACCTAGTACGCCTCGGTTCATGTTTCTTAAGACGTTCAAGCATGTTACCATTTGGAGATCTGCCAGTTTTCTTAAGCCTAACATATAAATCATTCATCCAAAACAAGAATAGACAAGTAATCAACACATAATCAACATCTAGGTTTCATTAGATCTAAGCAAACACAAAAGAGATCTAGCCTAGCATAATGGAATTGAGATAAGAACAAGATATAAACAACCAACACATAGACATATTGATTGAATTGAAAGAACACTTATCTCAATTACAATGCAAGGTCTCAAGGGTTTGGAACCCTTGAAAAACCTGTAAAAGATGCACCAAAATCGTCTTTAGGGTTTCACCAAAACTTCTCCCTTTTTAATGAAAAAACTAGAAAACTATATATAGGAAAAACAGGCTGACGGCGTCAAGAGTTACATGTGACGCCGTCACCTCGCCGCCATATACTTCCTCGGACGGCCTTGATCCACTTATGACGGCCTATGTGACGCCGTCATCAACCACGGTATTTTATTCTTGCCACTTTGACGCCGTCATGAAGGCTTCTGACGCCGTCACCACCTTCGGTAATTAATTCCTCATGTCTGACGCCGTCACCTTGTATCTTCAGCATGGAAATTTGGTACTTAGCCGTTTTCTTCACTTTTATGCTCGAAAAACGTCCAAAATGGCTTCTTTTCCAGAATTCACTCTCCAAACACCTAAAATCACAAAAGGAACGATTTAGGGCAATATTTGATCAAATAAATTCGGATTCGGGCTTAAATGACCCCCTAAAAACGGATCATTTTTCGCCTCATCAGTAGAGAGTTTAGAAAAAACCAGTTAAAAAGAGAAAGAAAGTTGGTGTTAAAAAAAAGTTTATTTTTCAAAGCCAGTGGTTACTGGAGGTGGGAGATTTGGTGAGGGGACAAGCAAAGAAGTTGAAAAGGGTGCTTCTGAACCTCGGTATCAGTCTCCTAAATGGATAAGGAAATCCATTTTAGGAATAATCCTCTTATATGAACTTTCAGACTCTGGGCTTCTTGGATGAGTACTGAGAACTCATTTCAGATTAAGTTGTCGCACCCTCACCATAAGTGTTCAAGAAATTTTAGTCTGGGTTCATTAGTCACCAATAAGTGGATTGCTTAACAGTTTAGAAAGAAAATGCTAGCAAATCCCTTCATTGCATATAGAGTTATGCAGGCTGAAATAAGGGAAAAGTTTATAATAAATGTTAGCTTAGGTCAATGCAAAAGAGCTAAACACTCCTAAGAGCTAAATATATTGCTTGTACCTATCATTCTTAATTTCTGGATCATACCACTCCGAAGTTCGACACTTCTTCTTTAACGGGTTCTGTAAGAAATAATTTAGTAAGATATATAAACAAACATTTTTTTTGTGAGTGTAATCAGATAATAAATAAGCATACAGATCGATTCTGACAAACAACGAATCTTCTTCCTAGGTTCTTGGCAGTCCATGCTACTAAAACCTTTGAAGGGAGGTTAAACTCGCATACATTTTGTATGTAACGAATTTTGTTTGATAGGAGAGTAGAAGAGGAAGAAGAATGAAATAAGTGTGGGAGAGGTAAAAGAAATTAGGTTGTAGTTGGATCGGGTCGAAGGGTAGGACGGGTAACCAAAGGGACACTTTGACCTATAATTTGTGCAAGGTGATTAGTTCATCATTATGGGATAATGATCATTATGGATTTGTGACCTTGTTTCGTGATTCATGAAGATGGTGACCAAGATCTACAATTGTTCTTGCTTGTTGGTTTGCACGAGATATGTAATCTATTGTTTATATCTATACTACTATATAATGTATTTGGGACTATTCTATAATTAGAAAGGCTTAAAAATTCAGACTTTTACTTACTAATTATGGAAACAACAACCCCTAACAATCACCCCAACAATTTATAACCACTTCAACAACCACCCCCAACAAGTTATAACCACCTCAACAACCACCCCCAACAATTTATAACCACCTCAACAACCACCCCAACAATCACTTTCCACCACCCCACCTCCCTCCTCTTCACCTCAACAATCCGCCCTCGCATCGCGCGGGCACCTTTCTAGTATTATTAAGTAATGTTGGTTATATGGGTTCACGAGAGAAAAAACTTTTGTGTAAACAAGTGATATATCTACTTATTTAATAGTTAAATAAAATTTTAAATTGATGTATGTTACTCTATTTTTTCCATCATCATGTGCATGAACAAGTAAATTCTTTCATCATATCATTCACACAAATACTTGTTTCACTAGTTAATTAAACTTGCATGAGATTGATAGTGTTACCCTTTTAGATAAGCATATTTTTTTTTGAAAGACACAATATATTTCTTTTTAATCATGCATTAAAATCATACTACCTCGCACATCGCTTTCCTAAATGCATAATTAAATGCATAATTATGAATTGCACATATTTAAGGTTAAAACATACATATAACTAACATGTGCTTTAGAATATCTCATCAACTTTAAAATAAAGCCACATAAAATCTATAAAGGTAAGAAACCTTAATTAGTTTTTTTTTTTTTTTTTTTTTTTTTTTTTTTTTTTTTATTATTATTATTATTATTATTTTTTTTACAAAGCATATAAAAGAGCATTGTTAGAACTCTCTATATAACATATTCTACATTGTTACAAATGAACACAAACATCTATGTTTTATAAGATTTAGTCATATTAAAATCACATGTAACAACTCATCATGAAAGATGACTTAATAAAAGTCATCCTTTAGATCAAGAGATATGCCATCTAAACTAAACAACTATATATCCCAAATACAAGATCGAAGCATCTTGCTCGAATTTTCTTTTAACCGAAGAATTCAACACATCTTTGTTACGATTATGTGTGAGATATGACATATCCATTGACCGATGTTATAATGTGATTAGTTGAGTCACATTAGGCTAAGTATTAGCACATAAAACTAATTATTATCTTTGCTAGACTTCGATAGGTAAATATAGGAATTGATTTTTTCTGACGTGAGATTGAATACTTGGGAACCTATTGTACTAGAACCTCAGTTTGACCTAACAGTTGGATTGCTTCCAGGAGAAAAGTTGGGTGTGCGGTATCACCATAAAAATGACAGTGTTTAGCCTTAATTGAGCATCACCAGCGATAGTCTCATACTCATTCTCTCACTTGATAAAATATTTCTTCCTATATATGCCTAAAGTTTGTAGTACATTGGTAACTCCGTCTCTCATTAGGATTGAAAATTAAAGAAGTAGAAAATGGGGTTTTTAGCCAATCAAGATTACTTCCATCGCACATATATGTTTTGAAGTATCAAAAATATACTTGTGTAATATGATTATATCTCTTGATTCTATATAAATGTAAGATGACTATTTTTTTAATAGTTGAATGCGTAAATATTAGAAATGTTTGGTCTTTATTTAGCAATTTTAAAATAATATCTTTTTATCAAAATGAAACATGCTCTTAAAGATTAGATTTGAACATGTTTTGTATAAAATTTGCATGTTAAGTAATCATGTTTCTTATGTTGTATTTTACATGATTAACTTGTTAGTTGTACTCCCATACTATGTTGTTTCAATGCGTAATGAATTTGATATTTCAATCAAGATAAACATTTAGACCACAAATAATCCTACACATTAATTTTTTTGATTATTGTGTCAATGCATGTCTAAGTAAGTTTGCGTTCTTAAATGACTATACAATATGTCCTATGCTTTAAATAGTTACCTCATGTCACAATAATCTATTAAGTATACTTGCATATACTAAATTGATAAAACTCACTTTCGAGCATTCATGCGAATTCTAGTACCCTAGTTAAACATCATATTCTAAAGCTCAAAGGGTTAGAATAGTTATACATTATGTGGGATTGCCAACGATTAACCAGGGAGGGGGGAGGGCAACATACTCGTACATATATAGCATTTCACCAAACACTCTCAAGAACACATACATACGGTTCTTACTCCCTAGAAACCAACAAACAAAACACTCACTACCCATCATCTAAATTCCAACACACATACACATTACTTAGCGAAACCTCATTCCTAAAAATACTTTCAAGCCTTTTAACCCCAACATGATTATTTTACATCAATACCTCCTCAAGAGAAGAACACATCATGTGTTTGACAACTTTTTGTTTGTTATGAAAAATTTATACATCACCAATCCTTTAACCATTTATTTTCTCTTGTATCGAGCCTTGTCAAAATAACCTTCAACTCTCACATCAATCGTACCCAAACCTTACAAGAACCACATCGACCATTGCACTCAAACCTTATAACTATACTTCACTCATGATAGTAATAGTTAGTTTAAGAACCTTCAATTCTCACAACTATTATAATCAAAGTTTATAACTACATAATCACACACAACTAAGATCATAAGGCTTATCATCCACTCACAATTGGAATAATGAAACTTATCACATTATCACAAATTTGAGATTAAAATGGATTTCATTGTTGATAGAATAATCTCTCGTAACTTCCCACTGTGTAGATATTAGGCACTTTAAAACTCTATTGTCACAAAAACGTTAGAGAAATTCACTCACAATAGGATTGCATGCACATTTTCTATTTTGAAACATACCATGTATATCATTGTCAATGCAAACGATATATTAATGTAAACCGTCTTTGTTAACTTTAGCTTAACACCAAGCAGTGGGGACTCAACTGAAAATCTAAGGTGGTTCTTTGATTTGGATAAGTCAAAAAATTTACTGGTAAAGAAAATCGATTAATATTTCGTTTAGAGTCATGTCCAAATAAACAAAACGCATAAAGTAAACAGTAAACATTACTAATAAATTGATAATATATCTCTTTTTATATAGGACAACAATAATAACCACAACATTAATTTGTATCAAAACAATGTGTAAATGCGAAATACTAACATACTAACATAAAATAAATATTGCCTAGTAATGTTAGATACTTGTGTACTTTTGGTTTTTATGTAAATGCAACTATATATCACATCATGACTAAATTGATAATAATATAAAGTAGATGGTTAAAATAAAACTTGATTAAACATAGAGAAAAATCTGGTGGATATGACTAGAGGAAGTAGTGATAGGACTGAGGGAAGCAACTCTAAAGTTTTCAGGATTTCCTGCACGATTAGGGAGAGGCTCTTAACCGATACTCATATAGATCCTAGCTTCCCTATCAACATAATTCCCCTTTCCCTTTACCACGAAGCCTTCCCTGAACGCACAGTGCATGAAAGAATCAATAATGCCGGGGTAATAAAAGATTTATCAGTTATGATTGGAGAATTTGTCTATAACATTGACCTCACCGTGGTCGATGACGTAGACCCTACCGCTAATCTAACATTAACTAACCTTGTCCTCGGGAAACCATTTGTCAATGAATCGGGGGTAGTCCTTGATGAGAAGGATGGTAGTGCATTATTCACTAATGGCATCAAGGAGGTAATTTTTCGGAGAGGTAATGAGGAGGTGTACGAGTACCGCCCATCACTGGAAGGGCATTTATATGGATCAAGGGATGGAGAATCGGGGAGAATAAGGCGGCGTGATCCGAATAACCTCAAAATCCCCTGCATGATCGGTCATAAGTATTTTGATAATGTCTACATTAACATATTCCTACCTAAGAATTTTATGTCCCTATTTCACTATAACAATATCTGCAGATGGGGAATGATTTATAAGGGAGAGAACGTGGTTGGTAGAGATTATGAAATCCAGGTATTCGTAGAAAATATGGCATTCACTATGGAATTTACGATCGTGGACAACATCGAAGACTATGTCGACCCAAGGTTGTCACAAGTTGTTTTCGGAGCACCCTTTTGTGAAATTACTAATTTAATAGTTCATGCCCGGAACGGAATCATGACCTTCGCTGACGGAATTAGGAGGGTGTCATACCAAACGCCATACAAGAGAAGATATCTCAAAGAAATCGATTGTGACGGGCTTGATAAGCTAAGTTCTCAACTTATCTTATGTGATGAAGATGTTGGGAGAGGATGTAAGAACACTTCGGATTTATCATGTGGATTCTTTAAGGATGTTAGTAAGCTTGGGTCCAAGTATCGAAAAGATGTCTTTGAGTTCGAAGACCCAAAATACCTGCACTATGAAAGCGATACTGAGATAGGGGATGACCTAGAGAGTGAAACCAACGATGAGGTCACGTAGTAACCCATGACTTTGAGTCTAGCTACAAGACTCGTAAATAAAGAAAAGCGCTTCTTGGGAGGCAACCTATGCTTTGTGTGATTTTTTTTGTTTTGTTTGATTGTTATTTGTTTCTGTATGCATGCTTTATTTTTATTGTTGGTAGATCATGTTTCAAAACCAAAATGGTGAAAATACTTTATTTTGTCGTTTGGCTTTGTCTTAACTTCATCCAAAGGTATTTCGCAAAAAGATAAGTGTAAGAGGAAATCCCAAATATGTTTTTAAGAAACAAACTCGGTCATGATTCTCCACAATATTAAATGAACATGCATATTCGTATTTGTTAGAGTCAAATGCTTGTATCGAGTCATAATGATATTTTGCAGGATTTTCCAGGAAGTAGGACAAAGTTTTTTCAGAAATTTTCCGGAAACTTAACATAAGAATTTCTGCAGGTCACTTCTGACGGCGTCAGGAAGAAATTCCTGACGGCGTCATGTGTAAAAATCTAGAAATTTTTCTAGTTTTGTTTTTCTAACGGAGTCTTAAGGTTTTTGTTGAATCTTTTGTTTTATAAACTGCAGGGAATCTGCAAACATCATTCCACAAGCATTATATCTTACTTTATTTTCTAGGATTTGTTATCATATATAGACCGCCGATTTTACGCGAGGTTACCTTGTTTATTTTCTCAGGTTTAACAGGTTATGTATGACAAGAAAATGATTTATATTTCTGGAAAGGAAGCTTTGATGGTTCATTTTCTTGGAGGAAGATTTAACCTTGTTACCACACTATCCATACCGAGCAAATCAGGGGAGTATTTGATTTCATATTTTACCTATTTTACTTTTACAATCTTTAATTGAACATTGGGGACAATGTTCATCCTAAGTGTAAGGGGAGGGTAAAATGATGATACCTTATAGGACACACTTTCACTTGAGTTTGTTTGTTTGATGGTAGATGTGTAATAAAACTATGAGAAATACTTGTTAGTGTAATTTTAGCGCCAAATTTAAATTTTTTTACAACATTTAGGAGTGAAACTTTAGCCTTAGCAAGCGTCTCATGGATAGGAGATTGTATGACTAGCACAAAACCGTATCATTCAGAAAAATTTTCCACCCAAATATGTGAGGTTCGCCTTTAGATTTTATAGGAAAAACATTTACTATTAGTGCTTATGAGTGTACTGGTAGCATTTAGATTCTAGAACTTGCGTTAGTGATGCATCCCGAGACCGCTAGTGAGACTACATTCGTGTAGTAGGATTTACTACATGATAAGAGGCATTAGGATAACCCTTATGTTAAACCCGTATTATAATTACTTGACCATTTAAGTCATATTACTTGGCTAGTAAAGTCAATTAATTTTTCCCACACCCTTAGCGTTGTACTCATTTTTAGTACACGAAACCCCTAGTACACCCCTCCGAGCCTATCCTTTCATTTCTAACTTTAAGCATCTTACTTAAAGGAAGAATTTGTTACACCCCACTTAAATGTACACCCAAATCGCCTTAGCCTTCCGTGTATGCACTCATCTTTAGTGCATTATTGTTATTTGTTTAAACCCTTAGTTAATTATCTAATTGATTACATGGTTGCTAAGTCGAGTCATATCCTTGTACATATTGTTTTGGGACGATTGGGGCTCATGGGTAAAGTACTTATTTTATGGAGTAATGGGGAAGAACATCATTTATTACCCCCATATGTACGTTAATCTTAAAAGTACTCCAAGTGTTTTGATTATCTTAATTCGAGTCATTAGAGTAGTTTATTGTAAAATATGTAAAAATTCAAGTGTAAGGGGAATGTTCGTTCCCTATGATGTATTATTTTGGATGGTAGGGTAAGAGTGTATGCAAAAAAAAAAAAAAAAAAAAAAAAAAACCTGACTGACTACCATCCCGTTTCATTCTATGTTTATTTTATATTTTTGTTAATTTTCATTTATTAGCTTAAGTCGAGTCTAGTCTTGGCTTAGCAACACCATATTGTACATGTAATTAACCAAGATGATTAACTCGCCACCAGTAAAGATTGCCTTTATCCAACAAAACCGTGTATTTCATATCCCTACACCTAACGTTACAACCCTTTAAAAGACCTCTTTGATAGTTTATCCTAGGTGCTTACGCCATGTGGTGGAGGTTTGATCCTTTCCCAAGCCTATGGTAATCTATTTTGCTATGACAGGTAGTGAGAGATGTTTTCCATTTCCATATTGTGATATATACTTTATTACACTTGAGAGATGTGAGTATCTAAACACTATTTGTGAGGTGCTAGTGTATGACTTCCGTGCTTGTCTTTGGTCTTTAGTGGAACGATTATTTGTTGTAATTACTTTTATATTAGTGTTAAATGACCCCTAACTTATATTTTGATTAGAATAAAAGCGCATTTGCTTGAGGACAAGCAAATCTCAAGTGTAAGGGTATATGATGAGCCAAAACCCATGACCTATAACCCATGGCCCAAGTATATTGCATCATGCATGACATCAAGTTGGGTAAAACAATGATCCATGACCCAAAGTCCGTGACCCATGACCAAAAGTTCATAACTAAAAACCCAAAGTATGCTTTGCATCACGCATAACATCATGTTGGGTGCCCATGACCCATAGTCCATAACCCATAAGCCAGAATTGTAACCCAAAATCCGAACTGGACTGACCCAGGTGCCGGATCCCTTTGATGACATTGGCCGGATCGTTCTGGGAAGGGATCCGGCGGATACGGCAGATGAGAACACATTTTATCTATAAATAGTTACCCATTTCCTCATTTCTTCTAACCACTCTCACACACATATTCTCTTTATATCGTTGCTTATCTAACCTCAGATCTTAGGATCATCCATGTAGCTTTTATCTTGGTGATTCTCTAGGTTCCTCTTAAAGGCGAGATCACGATGTTTTGCATAAGAAGACTTGCAAACTTGAAGACATGGATTTCTAGGCTTCGTCATCACCTCAAGACCACTGAAGTAATTCTTGTAGTTCATTCCTCTTCGTATATCATAGATGTGTTATGGTAGTTAGTGGTGTTAGGATTGGTTCCTCCATTGTAAAGGAACTCCGTATTTGGCCTTGTACCGGATAAAGTGTAGGCCACGCAGGTTTGGTTCTACCTTGTGGAAGAACCTGATATCTAGCCTTGTACCAAATAAAGTGTAGGCGACGTAGGGTTGGTTCTACCTTGTGGAAGAACCTGGTATCTAGCTTTGTATCGGATAAAGTGTAAGTGATGATATGAAGGCTTCTCCGCTAAGTTAAGGAGCTTGTGGTGTAGTGATTACGAACTCTCGAGTTGGGTACTCAGGGAGTGGAGTAGGGCAAGGAAGGTGACCTTGTAGCCAAACCACTATAAATACCTTTGTTATGGCTTTATCTTTATTTCTCTAACTCGTAGTATATTTTATTCCATCTAACTATTAATATCCATACATCAAAATAGATTGACATAAGTCAATCTAAAAGTTTTAAAACGAAGTTTTAATTGGTAAAACTATTCAACACCTATTTTCTGATTTTCTACACTAACTATTCATAAATATTTATAAATCACTTAACTCATTTCCTTGTTTTCCTTAGTTTGATCCTTTAGGCTATAGACTTAAAACAAGGATTGCATGTGGCCAGTTTATAATAATTTGATACGGTTATACTTCATAGCGTTCACTCTCCTTAAGAGCTTAACTTAGTTTAGGAACCCTAACAATTCACCAATATACTTTTATATTTTAGTTCTCCTCGTTACTTATGCTCCTGAAGAGTTTAAGACTAATATAGCTTCATTCCCAAAATTTTCTTTTTATGCGTCTTTCCTCCGTATGATGTTGTTATCACTCTTTCATTATCAATATATTATGTTGCACAAAACTAACCTTTAATGTATGTTAAGCCTTTGTAAGAATTTGATCCGTTGATTCGCTAATAGCGGAGGGCAATAAATTAGAGGAAAGAATAATAATAGGGGAGTAGTAACTAGGGGAAAGGAAGTTTAAACGGGATTTGTAGTAGGAAGCTCGTAATGTCCGCCTTTCTATTTCAACAAAAAGGGGAGATGCAAGTGCAAATGGCTAAAACGAGTAACTTTTACATTTTACTATGTGTTAAGATTTACATAGTTTGTCATTATTAAAAAAGGAGATTATTAGTGTAAATATGAAGATATTTAAAGTAAACAGTCTCTTATGTTTTAATGATGACAATATGAAACTTGTAATATATACGTAAAATGCATAAGTTACTCGTAACAATAAATCATCTAAACATACATTCCTCAACACTTCTCATCTTCGACGTCTCGAGTCTTATCGTGCTTCAACACATATTCGAATATGTTTGTTATGTTATATTATGATAATAATAGGGTAGTAGTGAACTAGGGGAAAGGAAGTTTAAACAGGATTTGTAGTAGGAAGCTCGTAATGTCCGCCTTTCTGTTTCGACAAAAAGGGGAGAAGCAAGTGCAAATGGCTAAAACGAGTAACTTTTACATTTTACTATGTGTTAAGGTTTACATAGTTTGTCATTATTAAAAAAGAGGAGATTATTAGTGTAAATATGAAGATATTTAAAGTAAACAGTCTCTTATGGTTTAATGATGACAATATGCAACGTGTAATATATACGTAAAATGCATAAGTTACTCGTAACAATAAATCATCTAAACATACATTCCTCAACACTTCTCATCTTCGACGTCTCGAGTCTTATCGTGCTTCAACACATATTCGAATATGTTTGTTATGTTATATTATGATAGAAACATTTAACAAAATACTGAGAATGTTTAGAATGTGTCTTATAGTCATGATGTCATAAAATATCTAAATAAAATATGGTTTTTATATAAACCAAACATCGAACACATTTTATACTTAATCATACTCAATCAATTGAAAGCTCAACCACAACAAGATTAGAGCCTGTGTCATCTTCATCTTTGAAAGCTTTTTATCAAGAGAAGATCATCATATGAGGCTTAGAGTTCTTGATGTCTAGATTAGTTATACATATCTTGTATGACCATTATACAATACATTGTATCACCACCATAAAAGATCTTGTATCACAATTCATATTCAAAACAAGAGGTTAGATAGGTTTATGTTTAAACCTTAAAACACAAGGGTTATAGGTTTGGTGAGTTCAAGTCTTAAAACACAATGGTAATAGGTTTGTTGCATATGGGCCATTAAAACATAACTAGTTAGGTTGTACTCGAAGAATAGCTCGTTATCTTGCTTAGTATCACTAAACTTGTAAGCGACATTGTAAAATTTTCTCTATCGAGAAGGGAGCTTGTTGAATTAGTGAAGGAAATCTCGAGTAGGAAACTCGGGAGTGGAATAGAGTGAAGAGGAGTTTTTTTTTTTTTTTTTTTTTTTTTTTTTTTTTTTTTTTTTATGTTTATATTTGCATTGTGTTGATATGTTCTCTTTTAATCTCCCTGTTATTATTGTTGTAAAATTATTATTGTCACTTATCTACTACATCACACTTGATCGATTAATTTGTTACTAGCAGGGTTCCCGCGCGATGCAGCTGCGGGCACCCTGTAATTTATTTTTTTCGGCTAATAATTTATTTTATTTGTACATTTTTTGGCAATAGCTTTGTTGATTAGTTTTTTATGGCAAAAGTTTGATGAAATTTTGCTTAGTTTGTATTATTTTATTTATTTATTTTGTTTAGTAGTTTGTTTGGTTTGTACAATATGTGAACATATTTTAGTTTATTATGTTCTTTTTGACAATAAATTTATGGATATCAAAAATTTCGTTTAGCTCGTGTCCGTTTGGGCTCGAGCCCGTTTGACCCGTGCCCGTTCGGGCTCGAGCCCATTTGGCCCATTGCCCGTTCGGGCTTGAATATTTGTATAATATGCTTTATTATTTGTATTAGTGACATTTAATGCAGGAATTGTATTTAAGTTGGTTGTACAATATGCTTGATAATTTGTATTTCTTATGTAAGGGGTGTTTTAATAAGTGCATTAATTGTATTTATTGACAAATTAATTAATTGTATTTAATGTAAATAATGATTTATTTATTGTATTTAACGTTATTATTAATTGTATGTTAGAATTAAATATGAGGAGAATTTCTATAAGTAGCATTTGTTGTTGTATTTATAACTTTAGAAGTTGTAAAGCTTAATTTTAAGTATTCTATTAATTGTAGATATTCATGCTTTATAGTATAGCATGATAAGAAAATAAGGTTTTTTTTTAAAGAAAACGTATTCACCCTATTCTACGTTTCCACAAACCAAAAGTTTTAATGTTTGATGGAAATAGAAACGTTAAAAAAAATATAAACAAAGGTTGTTTGTTTTCTTTTCTTTAACGGCAATATGCATGTTTGTAATTTTTTTTTTTTTTTTTGAGTAAGAGAATAATTGCATCTTTTCTACGTAAAAAATGTTTTACGTTTAGATGACTTAACTTATTTGTGGAAATATAAGAACAATAGATAACTTGTTTCCATTATGTTGACGTAGTTATGGTATGCAATTCTTCTATGTAAACTCCAAAACTTAGGTTAAGACCGAAATATATTGATTGTTAATTATCCTTTTAATAGTAAAATAAGTCTTTGAAATCTATGCTAATTTTTTGAAGATTTAGAAGCTTTTCCTTATCTATAAAGCATTTACATATTTTTTTAATCCTTAATTTTGAAGACTTAAAAAAATATTTCAATTCTAAAATATCTTTAATTAAAAATGGTAAAAATATCCACTACTATCTTAAATATTGTTTAATCCTCAATTTTTTTATCACTTTTTGTTTATAACATATATAAACTTTTGCTTTTATAATGAATATAAATTGAACTCGTTATTTGTATTACGGGTCATCTTAAAACACAAGTTCGCAAATATAATTATTTGTCTCTATATACCGTCTCTTTGCGTGATTATTTTTCTAGTGATTTTAACATGTGTTGGAATTTCGTTGGAATTTCTAGTATCGTGTATAAATATAAAAATGATACGTTAATTATTTCAAATTATCATGTCAAATCATGATTAGGATTATTATTCAACACCACACATTGTTTTTTCCATGATACTGTATTATTATTTTGACACTTTGTACTTATTAGTGTAGTCCATTCCATACGAAGAATTTAACCCCGAATTCCACTCTAGAGAAATATTATATAAGTACTTGTATGATCCCGAGCTTCTATATAAATCTCTAAGCAAGTTTTGAGTTCTTAACCATCATCGTTAACAACTCTATATCTCTCTATATTTCTCTATCATGATGTTAGGTTCGTTGAGATCCATCTTCAGAAAAATCAAGTTCAAGAAGAGTGGTACTAAAGGACGTTCAACGTATGTAGCTCGAGACGATTTAGATGTGCAACACATAGGAGGCGTTAGTAAATGGACAACGGAACCTTCATACTGTGATATGAAGCATGCAAGAACATATGACAACAAAAGTACAATGAGGGTAAAAGTGTTGATGACGAAAGAAGAGGCACGGTTGTTACTTACAAAATGTGATGATAGAGGAGCTCTTAATTTTCAGGATGTGGCTACAGAGATCACACAAATCCCTAGTGATCGAGTTGCCATTGTTAGTCACGATAGTCCTAATTATGGCAAAATCACGCTTGATAGCATACCTGAAGAGGTCTAGAACAGTGTCACTTTCATTAGTGTTTGGGTTAACTAGAATATCATTTTTTTAGTGTATGTATCTGTAGTCCTATTCATTATCATTATGTTACATTCATATAGCTTAGGAATTTATATCATTGGTATGTTTGAATTGAAGCTTACTGATTGCAAGCTCTATAATAGAATCGACTGTGAACTCCTGTTTATTTTACTTTACATCTTTGGTTACTAGAGTATAATTTTAGGTTTTTGAGTAAACCATTTGCTGGATCATATGTAAAGACAGTTGCCCATTAATTTGATACTTTGAGTAACACGAGTTACTATAGATCGAATTGACGAAGTCACTAATTTGGAGAATATAAAGTCATAGTTTCAACAATATAAAAACAAATTTAGAAAGTAGAGTTAATTGTTAGAAAATGCTTTAATAGCATTTTCCAAATGCAAACTACGAACTCTAGTTAACTAGAGCTAACAGTCATTTCCTGGGCAATTTTGATTCAGTTATATGTGCAATCGTGCATGCTATATATCAAATAGCTAGGACTGTCTCATTGTTGAGATTCCTCTACTTGATGGTACGGGTTCGACTATTGAAAAGATCAGGGTTGAATATGAGTGGAAACCGCCTCGCTGTGATAAATGCAAGGTATTTGGACATACTCTGACTGACTGCCCTAAGGTTGTTATACCTCCTGTTCAGCCTACTAAGCCTGTTAATGATAGTTTCACGACTGTCAATAACAGGAAGAAAGGAAAACAAGGTGGTTCTACAATTCTGGGTAAAGGAGGGTTTACTAAACCTGTTGTGGGTAAGAAGTTTCAGTATCAACCCAAACAGACTCCTCCTGAACCCAAGAATGTTGGTGGCAATAAGAAGAAGACTCCTGATGTGGCTAGTTCTAGTGGTACAACGATCTCTACATCTAACCAGTTTGATGCTCTTAATATGGATGATACGGATACGTTTGGTATTCCTACTGATGACACCAACATGGATGTGGATGATGGCTGTACAATGGAAGTTAATGAGGATGCGTTGGTTAAGACTGGTACTACATCACAAGAACCCCTTGTGAGTGATTTAATGGGAACTAAGGAAGGTGGTTCTACTCCTATAGTTGAGAAAATTAGTAAGCTTGAAAAGCTACTTATCGATGGGAAAGCTAACCTTTTGGATGATAAAGGTGTTCCTATTCCGTCTGCATCTGCCAATAAGAGGACTAACCCATTCTCTAAGGTGGGTGATATTGTGGTTACTAATAGTGATGAGGAGGAGGTTCTTAACACGTTCGACGAATCAGCAAATCTTTTTGGTGGAGGTCATGAGCGTGAAGATGAGTTGGATGACTATGATGATTACTCGAAGCAAATTTATGATCTTCCAGGGGAATTGGATGCTCTTAACGCCATTTATGGCTTTAATCTCCAAGGTCGTAGGAAGTAGGTTATATTTTTGTCCGAGTCTTTAAATGGTTTGTTTTCTTGTCTAGAAAATTGGAAGTATCTTGTTATGTAAGCCTTTCGCCTATGTAACGGGCTGAGATATGAGAATCACTCATATCCGTTGTACTTAAATGTTTTTTGGAGTAATATATTTACCGGGTCGTTGACCTTTTACCCAAAAAAAAAAAAAAAGTGGGCGGCTTATAAGCTTTTCAAAAGTTATATATGCTTATAAGCCACTAAATAAGCTAACACAAACACACCCTTTATTCAACAACATTTCACAATATTCAGAGTGAACTAAACACAGTCGGACAAATCTTGAGAGTTGAGACACTGACAAAGTAAGCGGGTATTGTGCTTATTCAAAAGACGATATATCCTAATATGGAGTAGTCATCATTGATTTAGGATAGGTTTTAATGTAATCCTAGTTATAGTACAACGCGTCTATGTTGGTCTATATATACCGTGAAGGGTATGGATTCAACTTTCCGAACAGATGATGCCTGCTCTTTGATTGCTTGTTCTGTATTAGTATTTTGTGGTAAGGAGTGATTCGACACTATATAGTTCGTTGGAACTTTATATCAGGTGTAGGAAATGTAGTCCATGTTTAAGGCCATCATTTGGTGAATATGTTTGATATTTTAGTCTTGTATCAGTCTGTAAGTAGGCTCTTTTGTTCTTATATATATACTTAGTTTATGTGCTGCTGATTTTGGGAGCTTTGATATGTCTTAGCCCCTTATCAGTTTGCTTGAATGTTGTTTTTATGATTTTCAGTTTTAATATATATTCACATTTTCAAAATAAAAAAATAAGTAAGACAACTAAGTACATATTTTCGACCTAAAATATGAGTGTTACATATACGAGACCGCACTTTAAATTTGTATAATGATATTTCTTCATACGTATTTAAATTTTTTTATAGTTTTATTTTCATCCTGTTGGATTTATGGTAACTAGCAGGCAATTAATTCTTCTATATAAATTCTGATTTTAGCTCTGTGGTTGCCACTAATTACATCCACGCTGGCAATTTGACCTGACCAATATTGTCCACGCTGGCGGCGTGGGTCCCACGTGTCACCGCTAAAAGAGTGCTACGTCGCCGCCGAAAGTTTACAGCGTGGGGCTTTGCCCGAGGAACTTTCGGCGGGGACATGTCCCCGCCAAAAGGTTTCTGCGGGGAGAAGTCCCCGCTGAAAGCGTGGAATTGTCCCCGCTAAAAGCAGTTGTTGTTGTAGTGGATTTATGGTAACTAGGCGATTAATTGTTCTATATAAATTCTGATTTTAGCCTAAGACCTTAATTCATTCTTGTTATCGTTAGTAACAAAATAATTATTTGAAATCTGATTTGCTAATGGGCAAATACCAAAAGAATGCACTATACTTGTCAAAAATAGTATTTTTATGTATCGAACTTTTTTTCCTCATTGGTGTACCAAACTTCAAATTTTTTGCTACTTTTACGCACTTTGGGACAATTTTGCCCCTCAAAATTTTGAAAATCCGGGGGCAAAATGTCATAAATTTGTACGAAAATGCATAAAAGAGGCAAAAAATACAAGTTTAATACACGAACGAGGAAAAAAAAAAGTTCGATACATAAAAGTACTATTTTTGACAAGTATAGTGTATTTTTTTTTTGGTATTTGCCCTTTGCTAATTCTCGAAGATTCAAAAGTTTTTTTCTTATTTACGTAGCATCTTTTGAAATTCCTAGCAGGTAAATGTGTATAGATATAAAATGTAATAATTAAAGGTTTTATTATTTATTAACTTACTAGCTATTGATTAAGTACCATTCAACACAACCATCTTTTTCTATGGCATTCTCTAAAGACCAAGACCTTAAATCCTGATTGCGATAGATACAACGTTGAATAATATTCTTTTAACTAGTTTCATATTCATTTATAATCAAAATGACACTATAAATAAAATATGAAACTGTAAGCCAAAAGTTTTATAACAAAGAGTATGTTTTTTTTTTTTTTTTTTTTTTTTTTTTTTTTTTTTTTTTTCTTTTTTAACGACAATATGCATGCATGTATGTATCTTTTTTTGAATGAGACAATTAATTAATTGCATCTTTTCTACGTAAACTACGTAAAGATGTTGTACATAAGTACATTTAAACGACTTAACTTATTAGTGGAAATGTAAGCACAACAAAACAAAATATAGTATTGTTCGCATTTTGTTGACGTAGTAATGGTGTGCAAATTCTTCTATGTAAAGTCCAAAACTTAGTTTAAGACCGAATTTTATTGATTTTGTTATCATTCTAGTAATAAAACAATTCTTTGATATCTATTATGCTAATTCTTGAAGATTTAGAAGCTTTTCTTATGTTCTTAACATGTGTTGGAATTTCTAGTAACGTGTATAAATACTAAAATGATAAAGGTTTTATTTAATTATCTAATATAATCGTTGATTAGGATTATTATTCAACACCACCCATGATATTGTATTATTATTTTGACCCTTTCCACTTATAATTAGTGTAGTCCATTTCATAAGCAGAATTCAACCCCGAAATCCACTCTAAAGAAATGGAGTATCATGTAATTAAGTACTTGTAAAATCCACAACTTCTTCTATATATAGCTTTAAGCAAGTTTTGAGTTCTCAACCATCATAGTTAAAAACTCTATATTTCTCTATCATGATGCTAGTTTCGTTGAGATCCATCTTCAGAAAAATCAAGTTCAAGAAGAGTGGTACTAAAGGACGTTCAACGTATGTAGCTAGAGACGATTTAGATGTGCAACACATAGGAGGTGTTAGTAAATGGACCACGGAACCTTTATACTGTGATATGAAGCATGCAAGAACATATGACAACAAAAGTACAATGAGGGTAAAAGTGTTGATGACGAAAGAAGAGGCACGTTTGTTACTTACAAAATGTGACGATAGAGGAGCTCTTAATTTTCAGGATGTGGCTACAGAGATCACACAAATCCCTAGTGATCGAGTTGCCATTGTTAGTCATGATAGTCCTAATTATGGCAAAATCTTGCTTGATAGCATACCTGAAGAGCTCTAGAACAGTGTCACTTTCATTAGTGTTTGGGTTAACTAGAATATCATTTTTTTGGTGTATGTATCTGTAGATTCATTATCATTATGTTACATTCATATAGCTTAGGAATTTAAACCAATGGTATGTTTGAATTGAGGCTTATTTGCTGCAAGCTCTATAATAGAATCGACTGTGAACTCCTTTTTATTTTACTTTAAATCTTGGGCAAATCGCATAAAAAGGTATCCATCTTAGGTCCAATTTCAATTAAAAGTACTATTTTTTTTTTTTTCTCAATTTAAGGTACCCGACTTTTTTTTTTGGCCGATTAAGGTTTTTTTCTAACTTTCGTTAACTATTTCGTTAGTAAATTACATAATTGGTCCTTGAGTTTGTATAGGCATTTCATGTTTAGTAAATTACATGATTTAGGTTTTTTTTCTAACTTCCGTTAACTATTTCGTTAACTTTTTACGTTTTCGTCAGATTTTTTACGTTTTCGTCCGATTTTTTACGTTTTCGCCCGATTTTTTACGTTTTCGTCTATTTTTTACGTTTTTCGTCCGTTTTTTTCACGTTTTCGTCCGTTTTTTCATGTCTTCGTCCGTTTTTTTCACCTTTTCGCCCGTTTTTTTTTTACGTTTTCGTCCGTTTTTTTTCATGTTTTCGTCCGGTTTTTTTACGTTTTCGTCCTTTTTTTACGTTTTCGTCCATTTTTTCACGCTTTCGTCCGATTTTTCACGTTTTCGTCCGTTTTTTCACGTTTTTGTCAATTTTTTTACATTTTTGTCCGGTTTTTCACGTTTTCGTCTGTTTTTTCATTTTTTCGTCGTTTTTTTTTACGTTTTCGTCTGCTTTTTTCCCGTTTTCGTCCGTTTTTTCACGTTTTCGTCTGTTTTTTCACGTTTTCATCCGTTTTTCCGCGTTTCATCCGTTTTTTACGTTTTCGTCCGTCTTTTCACGTTTTCGTCCGTCTTTTCACGTTTTTGTCTGTTTTTTCACGTTTCCGTTCGATTTTTCACGTTTTCGTCTGTTTTTTCACGTTTCCGAAAACGTGTAAAATTGGAAGAAAAAGTGAAAAAATGGACGAAAACGTGAAAAAACGGACGAAAACGTAAAAAATCAGACGAAAACGAAAAAAACGGACGAAAAACGTAAAAAGTTAACGAAATAGTTAACAGAAGTTAGAAAAAAAACCTAAATCATGTAATTTACTAAACATGAAATGCCTATACAAACTCAAGGACCAATTATGTAATTTACTAACGAAATAGTTAACGAAAGTTAGAAAAAAACCTTAATCGGCCAAAAAAAAAAGTCGGGTACCTTAAATTGAGAAAAAAAAAAAAGAGTAGTACCTTTAATTGAAATTGGACCTAAGATGGATACCTTTTTATGCGATTTGCCCTTAAATCTTTGGTTAATAGTGTATAATTAAATAGAGCTAACAGTCAATTCCTGGGCAATTTTGATTCAATTATATGTGGCAATCGTGCATGCTATCAAATAGGGTGTTTTAGTTTATTTAGTTGGCTTATCACCTTATGAGCTTATGTGAATTTTGGAAAGTTCATATGCTCTTTTTATTTTGCTTATGATTTATCAAGTTAGCTCAGAACTCATAAGGTGAAAAAAGTGGGCAGCTTATAAGCTTTTCAAAAGTTACATACGCTTATAAGCCACTAAATAAGCTAACACAAACACCCCCTTTAATTTGGTCAAGCATAATGTATAAACTTATTCAGCAACATTTCACAATATTCATAGTGAACCAAACACAGTCAGTCAAATCTTGAGAATTGAGACACTGACAAAGTAAGCGGATCCTGTGCTTATTCAAAAGGCGATAGCATCAAAGTTTTTGTTTTTTTTTTTTATTATTTTTTTTTTGTTTTTTTTTCCCGGTAAACAGCTGCTACATACATTTTACTCATGAAATAAAGTTTTGTACCAATTGGCAATAAATAACAAAACCAATTATATATACCAAGTGAACAAGATTTTGCTACTTAACGTATCATCGAATGCTATTTATTGCAGTACTGTCAATTTGAAGCCAAGGAATTCAAGTTATCTTTTACGTTCTTAAATTTTTAAGAATTGAACAACACAGTTAATTGGAACTTAAAATGGAAAGATATGGCTTTGAGAGTTGTGTGAATTATGGATGGGGTTGGTAAGACTGGATTTGGATCGGGGCTTGTGAGCTGTGAAAGATGAAGCTACTTTGCTCTAACATATGCAAATGTCTTTTGATGAAATGGATGGATGGTCGATTCCTTTGGTTTATTACACTGATTTGCCATCTTGTGAGGTTTGGAGGTTGCTGCAAGGTATGGTGGAGGGATTTGTGTTTGGTTAAAGAAATGTAGTTAATTGGTGTATTTAATCTGTTGGGAAAGGATGAGCCTTCTACATTGGATGATGTTGGCGAATTAACTGAGTCTGATGTGGCTTCTAGGCGTGATATCAGATTCTAGAAGATACTTGTTGGAGTGCTAGCTAGTCCAACTCGTCTAAGTTTATCCTAATATGGAGTAGTCATCGTTGATCGATTTAGGATAGGTTTTAATGTAATCCTAGGTATAGTACAACGCGTCTATGTTGGTCTATATATACTGTGAAGGGTATGGATTCTCCTTTCCCAACAGATGATGCCTACTCTTTGATTGCTTGTTTTGTATTAGTATTTTGTGGTAAGGAGTGATTCGACACTATATAGTTCGTTGGAACTTTATATCAGGTGTAGGAAATGTAGTCCATGTTTAAGGCCATCATTTGGTGAATATGTTTGATATTTTAGTCTTGTATCAGTCTGGTAGTAGGCTATTTTGTTATTATATATATATATATATATATATATATATATATATATATATATATATATATATATATATAAATAAAAAAACAAATTTCCGTAAAAAAAATAAAACGAATTAAAAAAAAAAGTTCTTGAAAAAATCTAAAAAAATTCCACAAGATCGGGTATGTTGGTGCATGAAAAAGTTGTGAAATGAAGTTTTTCTAAAAGTAGATACTATATCCGAAAAAAAATTATAAAAGAATATGTTTATAAATTAAATCGCTTTTTTGTGCATCAAAAATTCGTTTTTGGACCCAACTTCTTTTGACTTTTTTTTTATCAAAATAACATTGTGCATCTAACTAAAATAAGTTGAAAATTTTGTGCATTAAATTTTTTTTTCGCATTAAAATTCGTTTTTTGTGCATTAAAAAAAACTTATAAAAACTCAAAATTAGAAAAACTTCTTTCACAAAAGTTTTTTGCACCAACATACCCGATCTTGTGGAATTTTTTTGAAATTTTTCGAGAACTTTTTTTAAAAAAAATTTATTTTTATTCTTTTTACGGATATTTGTCTTTTTATTTTAACTTTACCCTATATAGGATAGAATCTAGATCAAATAAAATCAATCTTAAAGTTGTAAAAATAAGATCCAACTAAAATTTGACAAATGACACTCTTGTTAAAATAAAATTAATTAATTTTTATTGAGTAGAACTAAAATTGTGAAAGTTCCGATGGTTTTCTTTTTTAAAATGACGAAAATAAGGTGATACACTTTGATTCGACATGTAATGTATCAGGTTATGATGATACACTTTGATTCGACATGTAAATTTATAGTTGTGTATCACTAATCTAAAATCATGTATCATTTGGTTATTAGTTGCTAAAATGTTAATTCGTATTAATGCTTTATTTTTTGTGTATTATTGCTAATGTGGTTAACCCTCCCCATATATATATATATATATATATATATATATATATATATATATATATATATATATATATATATATATATATATATATATATATATACATACACACACACGGAGTATATTTAGTTTATGTGCTGCTGATATTGGGAGCTTTGATATGTCTTAGTCCCTTATCAGTTTGCCTGAATGTTGTGTTTATGATTTTCAGTTTTAATATATATTCACATTTTCAAAAAAAAAAAAAAAAAAAAAAAAAAGTAAGACAACTAAGTACATATTTTCGACCTAAAATATGAGTGTTACATATACGAGACCGCACTTTGTATAATGATATTTCTTCATACGTATTTCAATTTTTTTATAGTTTTATTTTCATCCTGTTGGATTTATGGTAACTAGGCAATTAATTCTTCTATATAAATTCTGATTTTAGCCGACCTTAATTCATTCTTGTTGTCGTTACTAACAAAATAATTATTTGAAATCTGATTTGCTAATTCTCGAAGATTCAAAAGTTTTTTTCTTATTTACGTAGCATCTTTTGAAATTCCTAGCAGGTAAACGTGTATAGATATAAAAAGTGATAATTAAAGGTTTTATTATGGGAGTTGATACTCCCATCACATTTTTTGATGCAAATACCACAACTGTGCAATTCAGTGTTGTACGATACAATACTGTAATGCACAAATTGTGGTGCAAGCATAAAAAAATGTGGTGGGAGTATCAACTCCCTTTTATTATTTATTAACTATCTATTGATTAAGTACCATTCAACACAACCATCTTTTTCTATCGCATTCTCTAAAGACCAAGACCTTAAATCCTGATTGCGAGTTGAATAATATTCTTTTAAGTTTTAACTAGTTTCATATTCATTTATAATCAAAATGACACTCTACAAATAAAATATGAAACTGTAAGCCAAAAGTTTTATAACAAAGAGTATTTTTTTTTTTTTTTTACTTACGACAATATGCATGCATGTATGTATCTTTTTTTGAATGAGACAATTAATTAATTACATCTTTTCTACGTAAACTACGTAAACGATGTTGTACATAAGTACATTTAAACGACTTAACTTATTAGTGGAAATGTAAGCACAACAAAACAAAATATAGTCTTGTTCGCATTTTGTTGGCGTAGTAATGGTGTGCAAATTCTTCTATGTAAAGTCCAAAACTTAGTTTAAGACCAAAATTTATTGATTCTGTTATCATTCTAGTAATAAAACAATTCTTTGATATCTATTATGCTAATTCGTGAAGATTTAGAAGCTTTTCTTATGTTCTTAACATGTGTTGGAATTTATAGTAACGTGTATAAATACTAAAATGATAAAGGTTTTATTTCTAATTATCTAATATAATCATTGATTAGGATTATTATTCAACACCACCCATGATATTGTATTATTATTTTGACCCTTTCCACTTATTAGTGTAGTCCATTTCATAAGCAGAATTCAACCCCGAAATCCACTCTAAAGAAATGGAGTATCATGTAAGTACTTGTAAAATCCACAACTTCTATATATAGCTTTAAGCAAGTTTTGAGTTCTCAACCATCATCGTTAAAAACTCTATATTTCTCTATCATGATGCTTGGTTCGTTGAGATCCATCTTCAGAAAAATCAAGTTCAAGAAGAGTGGTACTAAAGGACGTTCAACGTATGTAGCTAGAGATGTGCAACAAATAGGAGGCGTTAGTAAATGGACAACGGAACCTTTATACTGTGATATGAAGCATGCAAGAACATATGACAACAAAAGTACAATGAGGGTAAAAGTGTTGATGACGAAAGAAGAGGCACGTTTGTTACTTACAAAATGTGACGATAGAGGAGCTCTTAATTTTCAGGATGTGGCTACAGGGATCACACAAATCCCTACTGATCGAGTTGCCATTGTTAGTCACGATAGTCCTAATTATGGCAAAATCATGCTTGATAGCATACCTGAAGAGCTCTAGAACAGTGTCACTTTCATTAGTGTTTGGGTTAACTAGAATATCATTTTTTTAGTATCTGTATCTGTAGTCCTATTCATTATCATTATGTTACATTCATATAGCTTAGGAATTTAAACCATTGGTATGTTTGAATTGAAGCTTACTCGCTGCAAGCTCTATAATAGAATCGACTGTGAACTCCTTTTTATTTTACTTTACATCTTTGGTTACTACCGTATAATTTTAGGTTGTTGAGTAAACCATTTGCTGGATCATATGTAAAGACAGTTGCCCGTTAATTTGATACTTTGAGTAACACGAGTTACTATAGAATTGAAGAAGTCACTAATTAGGAGAATATAATGTCATAATTGCTAAAGATAGGATAAGATACAATGTATCTGTATTTGATATGGGATCTAATACAAGTGGTATCAAGAGCTAAGGTTGGGTGTGTGTATAATTATTTATCGTATGCTCTGTGGTTGCCACTAATTAGTGGACCCTCCACATCAAAAGATAAATAAGATTATATTCACTCAAAATGTGTTCGTTACTATTATTAACTAATAATAGTTTTGTCGAAAAGTAGATTGTGATTGTAGCAATGGCAGCGAAATTTGAAATTGAAAAATTCAATGAGAATAATTTCTCGTTGTGAATATTAAAGATGAGGGCTATCCTTAATAGGATAAATGTTTAGCGGCCATTGACGAAAGGCCAGCCGAGGTCACGGATGACAGTAAATGGGACGAGATGGACGGAAATGCTATTGCAAATCTTCATCTGGCGCTAGTAGATGGAGTTTTGTCAAGCATAGAGGAGAAGAAGACTGCAAAGGAGATTTGGGATCATCTTGCTCGATTGTATGAGGCAAGATCGCTCCACAATAAAATATTTCTCTAGAGGAAACTTTATGCTCTTCGCATGATGGAATCTACTTCAGTGACTGAGTGCGTTAATAACCTGAATACTCTGTTTTCTCACCTCACGTCTTTGAGTTGTAAAATAGAGCCACATGAACGTGCTGAAATTCTACTTCAAAGTTTACCTGACTCATATGACCAACTCATAATCAACTTAACCTGTAATGTTCTTTCGGACTATCTAGTCTTCGATGATGTTGCAGCCGCTTTTCTGGAAGAAGAAAATAGGCGTAACAATAGGGAGGACAGACAGGCCAGTTCAAGACAGGTGGAAGCGTTGGTGGTAACGAGAGGGAGGTCAATGGTACCTGGCTCCAGTGGGAGTCACAATCATGGTAAATCAAAAACAGGAAAGAAGAAAAATTTTAAATGCTTCAATTGTGGCAAGCAGGGTCACATGAAGAAAGATTGTAGGAATTTAAGAAACTCTAATCCTCAAGGAAATGTCGCCAGCACTTCAAAAGATGGTAATGCTCTGTGTTGTGAAGCAGTGGTTGCAAATGAAGGCATGACGAGATTTGCAGATGTATGGCTATTCGATACGGGAGCAACTTTTCATATGACCGCAAGAAGAGAATGGTTTCATCAATATAAACCTATCTCTGGAGGCCGATCTGTGTACAGTTGCAATGATGAAAAACTAAAGATCATTGGAATTGGAAGTATCATGGTGAAGGTGCATGAAGGTACAGTTCGTAATATTCGGGATGTGCGACACGTGGAAGGCATGAAAAAGAATTTATTGTTTTTAGGACAATTTGATAATCTTGGTTGTAAGGTTGAAATACAAAACAAGATTTTGAAAGTTATAAAAGGCGCGCTTATACTTATGAAATGTGAAATGGTGGCTACGAACTTATACCAACTGAAGGGAGAGATAGTGGAGGAGGCGGAAGCATCTGTTGCTTCACATAGTCCAAGTCATAGAGTTGCAGTAACATGGCATCAGAAGCTTGGACATATGTCAGAACAAGGAATGAAGATTCTTGTTGAAAGGAAGTTAATTCCTGGCCTCGCAAAGGTTTCTTTTCCTTTCTGTGAGCATTGTGTTATCAGCAAGCAGCATCGCCTAAAATTCAAGACATCGAATTCTAGAAGTGTCTCTGTTCTAGAATTGGTTCATTCTGATGTATGGCAGGCACCAGTTCTATCCCTGGGAGGAGCAAAGTATTTTGTATCCGTCATTGATGACTATTCCAGGAGATGTTGGGTGTACCCAATCAAGAAGAAGTCTGATGTGTTTGAAGTTTTCAAAGTTTACAAAGCGCGCGTTGAACTTGATTCGGGAAAGAAGATCAAGTGTTTGAGGACAGATAATAGAGGTGAATACACTGGTGATGAATTTGATACCTTTAGCAGGCAAGAAGGAATCAAAAGGCAGTTCACTACAGCATACACTCCTCAACAGAACGGAGTGGCAGAGCGGATGAACAAAACCTTGTTAGAAAGAGCAAGAGCAATGTTGGCAACTGCAGGCTTGGAAAAATCGTTCTGGGCAGAAGTAGTCAATACCGCATGTTATGTGATAAATCGGTCACCTTCAACTGCACTTGAGTTGAAGACACCGATGGAGATGGACGGGAAAGCCGGTTAACTATTCATACCTTCATATATTTGGAAGTCCTATGTATGTGATGTGCAATTCTCAAGAAACTACAAAGCTGGATCCAAAATCTAGAAAATGTTTGTTCTTGGGGTATGCTGACGGAGTAAAGGGGTATCGCTTGTGGGACCCCACTGCCTACAAAGTAGTCGTCAGCAGAGATGTTGTCTTTATGGAAGACAAAGTTCAAGAGAATGAAGAAGGTGATAGCACTACAAGTGAAACTACATCAATACATGTGCAAAAGCAGTCTCAGTCGAGTGATTCTTCTGAAGTCGTACCACAACATGAGGTGAATGAGACAACTGAGTCTCAAGCTCCAACGACTCGTACTCTTAATCGTGAAAGAAAACGTCCGGTGTGGCACACGGATTATGTTATGGAGGGTAATGTTGCATATTGTCTTCTTATAGAGGAAGGAGAGCCGTCAAATCTTCAAGAAGCACAGAATAATTCAGATGCTTCGTTCTGGAGGGAAGCAATGCAAGAAGAAATTGAAGCTCTTCATAAGAATAAAACGTGGGAACTGATGCCACTACCAGCAGGTAGAAAACCTATTGGAAACAAATGGGTGTACAAGATCAAGTGGAACGGTGATGACCAGGTGGAGAGGTATCGTGCAAGATTGGTAGTCAAAGGATATGCTCAGAAAGAAGGAGTCGACTTCAATGAAATATTTTCCCCTGTGGTTCGAATGACAATTGTTCGAGTGGTTCTGGCAATGTGTGCTACGTATGATTTACATATAGAGCAGCTAGATGTGAAAACTGCATTTCTTCATGGAAATCTTGAGGAAGAAATTTACATGCTCCAACCAGAAGGTTTTAAATAAAAAGGAAAAGAGAACTTGGTTTGCAGGTTAAACAAATCTCTATACGGTTTAAAGCAGGCGCCGCGGTGTTGGTACAAGAGATTTGATTCTTTCATCATTGGCCTTGGATATAACAGACTACACACAGACCCTTGTGCATATTAAAATAGGTTTGGAGACAATGATTTTGTCATCTTGCTGTTTTATGTTGACGACATGTTGGTTGCAGGCCCCAACAAAGATCGTATCAGTAAACTGAAGGCAGAGCTTGCTAGGGAATTCGAGATGAAAGACCTTGGACCCGAAAACAGGATTCTAGGGATGCAAATTCACCGAGATAGAGTTAGTAGGAAAGTTTGGCTTTAACAGAGAAGTTATGTGAAGAAAATCTTGCAAAGGTTCAATATGCAAGATTGTAAGCCAGTATCAACCCCGTTTCCTACTAATGTCAAGTTATCCTACAAGATGAGCCCTAGCAGTGAAGAAGAGAGGATGGAGATTTCTCAAGCACCGTATGCATCAGTAGTGGGAAGTTTAATGTTCGCGATGATTTGTACAAGACTAGACATTGCACATGCAGTGGGAGTAGTGAGTCGGTACATGGCGGAACCTGGTAGAGAGCATTGGGAAGCTGTAAAGAGGATCTTTAGATATCTTAAAGGAACCTCGGATGTTGCATTATGTTATGGGGAATCGGGTTTAACTGTCAAGGGATATGTTGACTTTGATTATGCAGGTGATCTTGACGGAAGTAAATCAACCACCGGGTATGCATTTACACAGTAAGCTGGGTTTCAAAACTGCAGTCAGTTGTCGCTATGTTGCATTATGTTATGGGGAATCGGGTTTAACTGTCAAGGGATATGTTGACTTTGATTATGCAGGTGATCTTGACGGAAGTAAATCAACCACCGGGTATGCATTTACACAGTAAGCTGGGTTTCAAAACTGCAGTCAGTTGTCGCTATGTCAACAATAGAAGCAGAATATGTTGCAGCTGCTCAAGCCAGCAAAGAAGCAGTATGGTTGAAGATGTTGTTGGAAGAGCTCGGGCACTAACAAGAGAAAATTACTCTGTTTTGTGATAACCAGAGTGCCTTGTATCTTGCAAGGAATCCAGCATTTCATTCAAAGACAAAGCATATACGAGTTCAGTATCACTTTGTTCGTGAGCAAGTGGAAGAAGGAACCGTGGATAACGTGGCAGATTATCTGACGAAAGCAATCAACAGTGACAAGTTTATATGGTGCCGATCCTCATGCGGCCTAGCGGAAACGTAAGCAACATGAAAGTGCAAGGAGGGATAACGTTGTGAGGATTGATTGGACTTCAATCGAATCTTCAAGTGGGAGATTGTTAAAGATAGGATAAGATACAATGTATCTGTATCTGATATGGGATCTAATGCAAGTGGGTTATGCAAGTTGTTGTGTGGTTGTCATTAATGACGTCAAAGTCTCATTCTTGTGCCTATAAAAGCCAACGGTAGATGGCTCATTTGGCATCCCATCTCAAAACAGCAAAACACATAGTAGTGTCTTTGTTTCTTTCTTTCTCTAGTACTTTTTGTATTTATTAGAGATTTGGTGAAATAGCTCCTAATACAAGAGATATAAATGTGTTTATCCTTGTAATTAGAGAGAATGTGTAACTCCTAATTTTACATAGTGAAACGTATCTTTCCTTGCCCGTGGTTTTTACCCTATTGGGGTTTTCCACGTTATATCCGTGTGTCATCTTTTGTTCTATTTCATATTTTAGTTGTGGGTTTGCTTCAGTCCGGTGTCACTTTTCTCAACAATAATCTCCACGGTAAAAACAAATTTTGAAAGTAGAGTTAATTGTTAGAAATGCTTTAATAGCATTTTCCAAATGCAAACTACGAACTCTAATTAACTAGAGCTAACAGTCATTTCCTGGGCAATTTTGATTCAATTATATGCGCAATCGTGGATGCTATCAAATAGGGTGTTTTACTTTATTTAGTTGGCTTATCAGCTTATGAGCTTATGTGAATTTTGGAAAGCTCATAAGTTCTTTTTATTTTTCTTATGATTTATCAAGTTAGAGCTCATAAC
The DNA here is from genome assembly GCA_030686995.1 of Artemisia argyi. Taxonomy (NCBI): domain Eukaryota; kingdom Viridiplantae; phylum Streptophyta; class Magnoliopsida; order Asterales; family Asteraceae; genus Artemisia; species Artemisia argyi. The sequence continues at coordinate 169,732,489 of CM060685.1, read as the reverse complement.
TCTCATAAGGGGAAATTAAAAAAGTGGGCGGCTTATAAGCTTTTCAAAAGTTATATACGCTTATAAGCCACCAAATAAGCTAACACAAACACCCCCTTAAATTTGGTCAAGCACAATGTATAAACATATTCAATAACATTTCACAATATTCAGAGTGAACCAAACACAGTCGGTCAAATCTTGAGAGTTGAGTCACTGACAAAGTAAGCGGATCTTGTGCTTATTCAAAAGACGATAGCAACCATTTTTTTTCCTTCTGGTAAACAGCTGCTACATACATTTTACTCATGAAATAAAGTTTTGTACTAATCTTTTTTCTAATAAAACAAAACCTCTATTGGAAAATTTTTATTTTAAAAAAATCAATTCATACTTTATTTGGTAATATTTTTTTAATTATTGTTTTTTTAAAAGATTTTAATACTAAAAGTAAGTCTAAATATTTCTTAGTTTAGCTAATCTTAAAAAAAAATATAAAAAAACGTTTTTAACTCATATATTCAAAAAAACTGAAAATACACATGGGCCTGAGTGCCATTTTTCATAATTGGGGGCGAAAAATGTACTTTAGAAAAAAAAAACGGAGTCCTTTTTTTCTCATCGACACAACAAAAATACCCTACAACAATTTTAAGCTTTAGTTTTTGAGTTAGTGGATTAATCGAGGTTCCAATGTCCTTATGCTCTCAAAACCAGATCGATCTCATACATGCAGGTGAACACACTGAATTTTAAAATTTATAAAGTAGCTAATTTTGTAACCTTTTGAACTTTTGGCTAATTGTTGGCTATATACTAAACGTTTAATGTGATTATAATGGTAATTTTACTGTATGTTGTGTTTGTGCCTCCGAGAGTACGTGCGCCATCTCTAGCTAGCACTTCCAGTCAGTGTCTTGATTATAGTCTTTTTAATGAAGAATTTACGGTCTATTTATAACCTTTGTTAGATTTGTGATATATATATAAAATTTGTTGTCTTATCTATATGATATTGCACTAATTTTTTGTAGTATATTAATGTGATGATTAGAAGTAGGAGCAAAGTAAGAGTATAAATCTCGAAAAGGTCTCTAACATGAGCAAAGTAAGAGTATAAATCTCGAAAAGGTCTCTAACATGAGCATTACCTCTACCGACAAGCGCTAATACCAGTGACCCTTTTTTTCAAGGTTCTCCATTCACTCTATTCCTTTAAAATCTTTTGATTATGTGTCGAATTGAACAATTGAGCGATGCAAGTCTGGAAACCACATATGGTTCTGTATCTACTGCATCAAGCATCCCATGCTCGATTAAAGAGAGAAAAATGAGTAAAGTTGACTGTTCATTAATATTTCCTACACTTGGTTTGAATGGTTTAGGAGGTAATAGCGAGATGTTTGAGGTTGGAATTCTGAATTTTGTCTAAATACCGCAGCTGACTCATGATCCTAACATTATGATTACTAATCCTGGGGAAACAACTAAAGATTCTCACGAGTCTAATACTAATCTGCATCTCAACCCATGGGCTGCTGATGGTGGTAGTAAGTTTGTAAAAGCTAAATTCCTTCTTTACTTGCTATCCTCTTCTCTAGAGGTGAGAAAATGGGTCGTTCAAGTAACGGGTCAAGACATGGTAGTTTTTGAATGGTCGACCAGGGATGAGCCGATCCACAAGCACCTTGAATTTGACAATAATTAGCTTTTTGAGTAAACTGAAGAAAATCATGACTTGATAAGTCAAAGGACATCTTTAGTTTATTATGCTCCCAACCCAATTAATAGTGGAGCCTTTTTCTATAACTCAAATTCAAAAACAAGCTTTTACTAATCAGATTGTTCTTCATGCAGTAAATAATTACCTCTGAAAAATTGACATTTACTAATGGTTTGGGATTAGTTAGAAGAGTGTGGAGCATGTAGTTAACCATATGAGTTATTTGCATAAAAACAAATTAAAAACCTTTTTGTTTTGAAAGACTGGTTTATGATCCAAACAGTTATTTAAAAAGAGATTTAAAAATGAATAAAACAGTTTTAGGTCAACCCTTCATAACCTGCTCTACAATGACCTGCTTATATCAATACCTCTAGAGATGATGGCCTTTGTAATTGCTAATTATAACTCAGAAAGCAACATCACATAGTGGTTGTTGTATCAGGTTTGCCTTGGTGTTGCATGTGTTGTGTGTGGTCATAAATCCTTCAAAGCTCACACCGTTGACCGCTTTATCAGCAAATGAGCACTCTCAAATGGGGTGACAGGATGGGCGACATGGCTAACGCGTCTAAATAGGTTGATGGAAACTGTTTATATGCCCTTAATAATTGTTTAGGTGGCCTAACAAATTACCAAGTTGAAGAAAACTGTTTGTGTGTACTCTACAAATGGTAAACTTTTATTAGCAGTTGTTATCCACTTGCGTTTGTCTTGCCTTTGTTTAGGTCTCTTTCCCTTAGTTGTAGGCCCTTTTGCTCGCTTGCTTGTCCCTGTCTCTGTGTGCTTTTTTGCTTGTCTTGCCTCTTGTCGTTTGTTTGGTGTGCTGCTTTGCTTTGCTTTGCTTTGTCTTCTTTCTTTTGTTCCTTGTTTGTTGGTTCATGCGTTTTTGCTTTGTTTGCAGGTCTCTCTTTTTCTATCACTCGCACTTTTGCACTTGCCGGAGGTCTCCTGGAAGCAGTCTCTCTACTCCCAGTTTTTCTAGGGTAGGGGTAGGATCTGTCTACATTCTACCTCCCCCATACCTCACTTCCGCGGGATTGGGTATTGTTGTTGTTGTTGTTGTTGTTGTTGTTGTTGTTGTTGTTGTTGTTGTTGTTGTTGTATCCACTTGCGAGGAGGTGGTAACATTTTCGATGACAAATGAGTTTATCTCTGGATTATATAGCAAATAATTTTATTAAGGGTTCCAATCAGATCCTCAAGGAACACAATGAGTGTACTATGCTCTTACAATGTTATCCCATGGTTGGAGCTCGAGTTCATTGTTTCTCGCATGCCACTATTAGTTATTCACCTTTATTTGCAGTATCCCTAATACAATTTTCATGTAAATAAGAATAAATTATTTGTGTTCCTTAGCCTCCAAAAAACTATTAAAGTAGCATACCGTGTTCAAACTAAAAATATTTTGTTACCTTTTGGTATTAGGGTGTTGTTGATAACGCATTGGCTAATAAGGAGTGTTGTGGGCTTCCGTAAATTTTTTGTTCTGTGAGGTACAAAGATTTGTGCATGTTTGTCTTTAAACTTAGTTTGGATGAGTGGTGTTTGGTATTGCTTTAATATACATGAAGGTCATCGATTAACAAGTTAACTTATTTTGCAGTTTGGATAAATGGGTGTCCACCTACTAATTGTTCAGGTTGTATAAAGGTCAACTGTTAATAGCTAGATGTATAAATTTGAAGATGTGATTTTGTGACAATGGCTGATGAAGAGCGTGTCATATTTGGTAAAACATGGTTTTTTGTTGCAAAATAATAGTATTAAATTTGCATACCAATTTCTCTATATTACCCTTTTTTTTGTCTATATTATGTCTTAATGATTTTATGCAAGCGCCAGTCGTTATTAGATCATATCACCGTTCACTTGGCACCATGAAAAGCTCATGAAAATTTGGCATGGTTCGGTTCAAGTGAGGATACTTTAATTTTGACTTCAGGCAAATTAAATGACTAAAATGTCATATTAACAATGCAAACCTCATATTTATGAGCTTAAACTCGGAAGTTAGTTGCAATATGGGCTAAAATAGCATACGATGATATGTCAATATGTCAGTTGCATGACAATTTGTACTTGGGGGTCTCATATATTAAGGTGTATCTAATTTTTGGGTTGCAGGATAGAATACATGTACTTACCTTTCTAAGATTGACATTTTATGTTTATGATTTGATGATTTAAAGTTGTTACTTTGACCATTTCCTAGGGCCTCTGTATATTTGTAAAGTTTCATTGGAGGCTAACCTTTACAACGATGATACAAATGAACAATGATTCGAAAAGAAGATTTCATATGATGGCCTATTCAAAGCTTTATTCAAGTCTTTTGAAATACTCCGTATGCAATACATAAATATTGTCAAATTATTGACGAAAATGATGATTAAGAATTAAGATTAATGATTATCCAGATGATAATCTTTCACTTTCAACACTATTGCTTGAACTTTCTTAAATTTCTGCATGATATGTTTAAATTTTCTCATGTATCAAGTCAAAAACACTAATTAAAAACATTTCTAACAAACTAAATTAAAAAAGAAATATGAAAAGCACAATATATTTTAAGACAATATATTCGATACTAATATATGATAAAAAAAAGTTTATGTCAAAACCCCGCGCGTGCGCGGGTCTAATAACTAGTTGGCAAGAAATAATAAAACCAATTATATACCAAGTGAACAAGATTTTGCTACTTAACATATCATCAAATGATATTTATTGAAGTTATTTCTGTACGCAATACTGTCAATTTGAAGCCAAGGAATTCAAATGATCTTTTACGTTCTTAAATATTTAAGAATTGAACAGCACAGTAAAACGAAGATAATTAATCTAAGAACCAAAACCTTGGCCTGCATACAGACTCAAGGTTTAACTTCATTTGCTTAAGCTCTTCAAGAGATGCAGATGAGTTGTCCTGAAGCCACTCAGTCGTGTTGGCTATAGCAAACTGAATTTTCTTCATGTTCTCGGGATGCCCATTATATTTTTTCATCTTATGCTTCAAGTTATATAAGCAATCCTCTAATGCACTGTATGCATCTGCTTTCTTCTTGAATTCTTGGTCCTCAAGTTTGTATCTTTCGGCATCAAGTACCATCTTATCAATCTCTTCCTTTGATAGTCTTCCATTTTCATTTGTAATTACGAGTTTCTCTTTCTTACCGGTGGATAAAATCTCAGCCGTGACTGTGATGATACCATCGGCATCTATTTTTAAGCATTCTTTGATTCGTGGAACCCCTTTACGAGCAAGTGGTATTCCAGAAACTTGGAACTTTCCTAACAAATGATTATCTGTAGATCTCACTCTTTCACCTTGATACACCTTAATAGTTACTGCAGATTGGTTGTCCATTTGGGTAGAAAAATTTTTGGTCCTCTGTGCAGGTATTGGAGTGTTCCTCGGGATCATAATATGCATTGCTTCTTTCCATTTCTCTATACCAAGTGACAAGGGAGTGACATCCACTAACACCAAATCTTGACAACTCTTTTCACTGTTACCACTCAACTTTGCAGCCATAATAGCAGCACCATGTGCAACGGCCTCGTCAGGGTTGACGCTCTTGCATAGCTGCTTCCCGTCAAAAAGTTCCTGCAACATACTCTGGACCTTCGGTATCCGAGTTGAGCCACCAACAAGAATCACCTCGTCTACACATGATTTCTTCATATTTGCATCACTTAAACAAGTTTCCACAGTCTTGATGCACTTATCAAATGCATCCATGTTCAGCTCTTCAAATTTAGCTCGAGTAAATCTCAATGAAAAATCAATTCCCTCGTGCAAGCAATCCAATTCAACTGAAGTGTGAGTAGTGCAAGAAAGAATCCGTTTAGCTTTTTCACAAGAAAATCTCAACCTCCCTAATGCTCTGTGGTTCCCCGTCAAGTCCTTATTCCATCTCCTCTTGAATTCACGAACACAGTAATTTACCATGCAATTATCAAAATCCCCACCTCCCAAGTTTGTGTCACCAGCAACAGCTTTCACCTCAAAATTTACCCCTTCAGCGATTTTCAGCAAGGAAACATCAAAAGTGCCACCACCAAGATCAAAGACTAGCACATTCATCTTCTTAATAATATCAGCTTTGTTTTCCAGCCCATATGCAATTGCTGCTGCATTGGGCTCATTGATAATGCGAATGACATTTAAACCAGCAATTGCACCAGCGTCCCTTGTTGCTTGACGTTGTGAATCATTAAAATAAGCTGGGACAGTTACGACGGCATTTTTCACAACTCTTCCGAGGTATGCCTCAGCAGTTTCTTTCATCTTGACAAGAATCATTGATGAAATTTCTTCTGCACTAAATTCCTTGTCTTGACCTTTGTGGGAAATAACAATCTTCGGTGTGTTGGCTGACCCTTCTATGACCCTATAAGGCAATAACTTTATGTCTTCCTGCACTTTGGAATCACTAAATCTCCTTCCTATCAACCGTTTCACATCTACAAAAATGAAAACAAGAATTATTTGATAACAATATATACAACAAAGATTTTGATTCCATTGAGCAAATCTGCCGAAGGTAGGAATATTATCATTTATAAAAAAACCAGATAAAATAAGCACATTATAATTGGTAAACCAGTAAACCTCAAGAATAAATCAAGTTCCATAGAAAATTTAGCTAGATCGTGCTAGCAGCCACAATATTAGAATACTAATAACTCAAGTCGCAATGGCTACCCAGGTTTGGTGGGCTACCCATGTATTTATCAACCTTTTATTGTTAATACACAAACGTGGATGTATTAGCTATACAAAGGTCATATAGCCAGCTTAGCTACACAATAATTACAATCTGAGACATAGAACCTTAATCATGAGATTTTTTTAGAAGTGTGGCTTTGTTCATCACACTTATTGGAACTGTGCATTTTTGTATTGTTGTTTTAAAAGTATATGTTACACTATAATTGGGCTTAACGAAATTGAGAAAAATAAAAGGATAGCAGGTTTCGATGAAAGAAAGAGTTTACTAAAGCTAAATATATTTTTCCGTTCAAAAAAAAAAAAAAAAAAAAAAAAAAAAAAAAAAAAAAAAAGAAAACAAAAACAAAAACAAAAACAAAAAGCTAATTATATTTTGGGGAAAGGTGATCCACCAAAGAAATAGTGTGATGGTAAATGGCTGTATTTGAATAATAAAGGGATTTAAAAGGTTAAGGTACACACGAATAGGAAGTGAGCAAGCAAAAATATAATTGGAAAGCTAGAGGGTTGATTCTCAAGGTGAATTAAGCAAACATTTATGCATTTAAAAGAGAAAAGCATGCTTGAAAATGTGTTTACGATAATCGAAGTTCTATGGGGTGATCAAGTGTTTTTTGGTTAGCAGTAAAGAATGGCTAATAAGCATGAGCATGAGCATGAGCATGAGCATAAGCTAGAACCGAAAAACTATATCTCTATCATAAAGAAGTTTTGCAAGATGACATGTTTTAGACCTGATAACAGAATACATAAATAATGCTAGGTGAAAATAGAACTGTGTAATAGAGATGAGAAAAGTTTGTAGAATGATTTGTAGATCATGCATTGGCAATAATAAGACTGAGAGCTGTCCCTACTATATTGGGTGACTACTGGTGTGTTTGTCTTATTAACACTATTAATATGGGACGATTACCGAAGCTATAAACTACTTGATAAGTAGGCTTGATATATCAGAAGCTTATTAAGAAAACAAAAGGACTAATATAAATCGGTTGCCTGCTTCCAGAATGAATGAAGATTTAATTGAGGTGAAGCTATGATAAGAAAGAACAACGCGTTGTTGCAGGAATTGGAAGGAGGCAATGAAAAGATAATTAGATAAACAAGTAAGCTGCAAACATGGAGATATAATGAAGGTAATATAGATTGTTCGTGGCATAGCAGAAGTTTAAGTACAGAAATGTTGAGAAGCATTAGTGTTACTCTAAAAGACATAATTAGTAAGTCGGCTAATACTTGGAAATTACCATGGATGCTTATTTGTTCTGCTTAGTGTAGATTTTGGTGACAAAATCCTTTTACAAGCAGGAAGATTATAACAACCGAAAAATCCGAACGTGAAATTGGTTAAGTATATTCTTCAAATTTCCTAAAACTTGTAACAGTCAATAATGTAAACACATAGCAAGTCTGTTTGTCCATAGCAACTTGAAGTTTTAATTCGAACTAGTGGTGAACGTGGGCTTTTATACTTTGATCAGGTCCACTTCATGAGGGATCCCATCGATGTATATCACACAACCCCAATAGTAGATTCACGTTTATAAACACATTAAAACCCTAGAGACCATTATGGAAGAACGCAAGGTTCGTTCAAGATTTATTAAAGCATTCCGATAGTTACCCGAATTGTACAAAGGAATCTCGAACAAACGATATAGTAGAAAAATAAAATGGAATAATACATAACAAAGTAAAAAGGGTAACATTATTAAACCATTTGCCTTCTTCTTTTTAAGAATTCAATGAACCTTAATATTCATTACCTAGGGTGGCAATTCAAGTCGGGTTTATGTTGCTTGAACACGACATGCATGTTTAACTACTCGGGGTCACCCATGTCATCCGTAACCCACATAACCCGTACGTGCACGACTAATTTAACTCGTTTATCTAAATGCTTTGGCAGGTTAAACGGGTTTGTGGGTAAATCCGGTCGTTTGTCCAATTTAACCCATTTATCTATACAGGTGAACATGTTAAACGGGTAAAGCAAGCAAGTTCAATGAACCGGTGGGCGGACTCATTTAACTAATTAAGTTATTGTTACAATATAATAACGAACATTTATTATAAAAGTGAGAAAATTAATTTAGTCGACTGACTAACCGAATATTGTGTTAGCAGGGTTCATTGCTAGTTGATTCTTAGCACCATCGCCAATGAAACGTTCTGCATTAGCAAATGCAACAACAGACGGCGTGGTTCTGTTGCCTTGATCATTGGGTATGATCTCGATTCGACCATGCTTCCAAACAGCTACACACGAGTATGTGGTTCCAAGGTCGATGCCGATAGCTGGGCCTTCGTTACTTCGTCCCTCCATAATGATCACAATGTGTAAAGAGTGTATATAATAATATATATATAGTTGATATATGGAGCCTTAATTAATGTTGTTTAGAAAGATTATAATTCTAAATCTTTTGGTATACAACTTCCGTCCATAATATTCGGCTGCAATCTAAGTATAGCCAAAAAAAAAAAAAAAAAAAAAAAAAAAAAAAAAAAAAAAACTAGATCGTGTTATATACCTTTCCAATTTAGGTCTAAGAGTTTTTTTAGTGGCTGTTAGCTTTTTGTTACAAAAATAGTCTTATCTAAAATAAATAGCTATGTTTGGACACATTAACTTTTAGCATTTATTGCAACAAATAGCTCCTAAATGAAAAGCTGATTCATGAAGTTTTTTAAAATTTTAGAGCTGTTAAAATTTTAGATTACTCATATACCTTCCAAACATTTATTTACAATTATAAATATGTACTTTTATGTCATTTTACATCTTATAATTACATTTAATAGCTAATTTACCAAACACTTTTATTAATAAAAAAATACAGCTTGTAGCTCATGTTAACAACTTTACAGTTTACAGCTTACAACTAAAAGCTTACAGTTAGTTTTGGCAATCATACCTTGAGGTAAGTCCATTTAACGTTCAAAATGCTTGTTGTTAAATTAATTCAATGAGGAGGCGCTTTATTTTACATACCTTCAAATTGTTGCATATCAATGGACAATCGTGGACTGTTCGGAAAAAAATAAAAAAAAATAAAAAAGGAACATTTATTTAACCTCTGCAAACTTACCCCACTCAACTTCACCCCAAACTGATCATTTTCCAAAATCACAATTCACTATCACTTTCTCTCTCTAAATGAAAACTTCAAAATAAAACAAAAACATAACAAATCATCCTATTTTAACCGTCAAAATAAAAGAAAGCACATAGAAATGAACGAATCGAGGCTATCAGAACAAGATCCGAGGAAAAAAAACATGGTAAGACGCTTCCGATTCATTATTTTGTTATTTATTAACTGTTTGTTGTGATTTTATTCTTATATTTCTGTTTTTGATAATGTTTATTAAGATTTTTCTTTTTTTCTTTTCTTTTTCTTTTTCTTTTTATTTTATTTTCTTTTATTTTTATTTAAGTTGATTATTAATATATAGAGAAAAATGAATTTGTTTTGGTGTGTTTTTTTATTGTGACTCTAACATGCTTTTGCTTATATTTTTTAGTGTTTACATTTGGTTGAATTTATGTGTAGAAAACTTTGCATACATGGATGGACAACAAGTGTTTGAGGAAATGTGTAAGTGAAAAGTATCATACGTGTGTATCACCAGTGATATTTGAAGTTGAACTGTATATGTGTATTATCCCTAGTGATATTTGTATTATCACTTGTGAAATTTTATTTATTTGATAGGTTTTTTTGTTTACTTGTTAAACTTTATTATATGTCATGTATAGTTTCACTTTTGATATTTCTTGTTATTGTTTCATAATCATAGTTAAGTTTTTTTTTTTTTTTTTTTTTTTTTTTTTTTTTTTTTTTTTGATGATATACTATTTACTGTGTGTTTTATCACATTTGTTTTATATTATAATTTTGATGTTTTATGTGCTTTTTGTGGATGATAATTGTGTTTTAGTTACTGATAAGCTATTTATTATATTGCAATATTGCATATTATTTAATTTGTTAGATTAAATAGCTTAAACATGTTGATTTTGCTTTAAACACATAGTTATTTAGTGTGATTTTGCATAGGGTTAACACACACAAATGTTACTAAAGTTTCACAAAAATTTGCTTTTAGTTACTATAGTTTTTTTTGTTCAAAGAGGTTACTCATGTTTGCGTGATCGGTTAATTAGGTTACTCATGTAAACGGGTTCGGTTAATTAGGTTACTCCCAGGGTGGGATACCGGGTGTACCGGTTTTCCACTATCTTTAATTTACATTTTTGGTCCCTGTGGCATAGCGGGTATAACAAATTTAGTCTTTAGGAAGTCATTAATGTTTTCAAATTTAGTACTTCGCGGATAACTTTTCATTATAATAAATCAACACTCATTTACTTTGGCTCGACCAAATTTAAATTTCGACACACAAGATGCAAAACAAATTATACAACTCGATTTTGTTTCCAACATAGAATCAAGAACGACAATTTGTTTCATTTTATACGAACGTTTGATATAAAATTAAACGTCAAAGTTAAGCTACTTCAACATCTTTCTTGTCACCACAAATTGTTGTTTGACCTTTTCTGACGCAACAAAACCCAAACGACCATTGTAATAAAAGAAAAGAAACATGTAATTGATCTATCCTAATACCTTGCAACTTGACATATTACATATTATTTTTTTGAGCTTCTGTTATAGCGAAACTAACTCAAATATACTTTTTTTTTTCTTTTTCTGTGATATGAAATAAACCAAACCGACCCTTTAATAATATGTACGTATAATCGATCTATCCTTGCTCAAACAACTTGACAACATGCCATGTTATTCCCCTTACCCATTCACTGACAAAAACCATTTCTTGTCCCTTCCAATATTCCCCAACTTGTGTGATAAAACTAAAATGTATACTAATTTATTAAACACACTTATGTTCTTGTTTCATGACTCGATCCATCGCTCACAGGAGAGGATTCGAGAAAAAAACATATAAAACGTAAGGAAACCCCATTACGGGTCACCCACAGGAGAGGATTCGAGAAAAAAAATCTAAGGACTAAATCTGTTAAACCCGACAACCCACAAGGACCATTTAGTAACTTTTTACCTGCTATCATAAGTTGTAATATGTTGAGTAACATAATTAACTGGTCACGCAAACATGAGTAACCTCTTTGAACAAAAAAAAAAAAAAAAAAAAAAAAAAAAAAAAAAAAAAACTATAGTAACTAAATGCAAATTTTTATGAAACTTTAGTAACATTTGTGTGTATTAAACTATTAACCCTTTTGCATATCATTTAAGTTGTAATTGGATTTATCTATTTAATGGATACATTGTGCGTATTTCAATAGGTTTTACAACATAAATTTGAAAATATATATGGTTGAATCAGTCAATTGAAGAAGCTATGGTTAAACAAAGCACAACATCTTCATAAACAAACTGAATAAGCTCAAACACATGTTATATCACACGTGATATCACCTGTGATATCACACATGATTCAACAAATAGAAGATGCTGACACATCTGTGATGTCACATGTGATATCAAATTCTCCTCCAAAAAGTTGAACAACATGAGAATGAGATACACGAAAAATTAGCAATAAATGTGTGGTAGTTAGAGGGTAGGGAGTCATAAATTCCTTCCGGCTAATGAAGAGACTACTCCAGTCTTCCCATTCACGCCCAAACCACGTTATTCGTATGTGGCCATTTTAAAACGCACGTTATTGCGTTAGTATCATTTCCAGGTTGTAGGCATTGGCCTTGCGTTATAACGCAAGTTGGTTGTGTAACGTGCGTTACAACGTGATACAAGGACCATAAATATATAAAAAAAATTCAAAACAGCCCCAACATAAACTAGCAACAGCTAGTTTTCAAAAACCAAAAAAAATAATTATATATAACGGCTAGTTTGTTTAATAACTTGTTATTATTATTTTTTTCAAAAAACCCACCTATATAAACTCATCTAATCTAACCCTTTTATAAACACAAAAATAAAACCATCTTTATACCCCACTAAAATTCTTTCTCAATGGATCCACATAATCCAACTTACGCCGCACATGTGAGCCTTTCCGATATCGAAGATGAAGCATACGCTTTAGCAATCTTTGCCGCTTATGGGTACACGAGAATAGAAGAAGAAGAAGCCGAATCATCTCTGCGGTTGACCCATAACCCAATTTCTCGTGAACGTGAGGTTACAGAGGAGCGTTTGAAGGCCGACTACTTTAATGAAAAGTGTAAGTATCCTCTTAGAGACTTTCGTAGAAGATTTCGTATGAGCCGGGAACTATTTCTTCAAATAGTTTCCGCTATTGAATCATATACTGCCGATCCTCTTCCGGATAATTTTGCATACTTTTCCCAAGCACCCGATGTTACTGGTCGGATGAGTATTAGTGTTTTAATGAAATGCACTATGGCCATACGCCAATTGGCATATGGCAGCTCACCGGATGCGTTCGATGAGTATTTGCAAATGAGTGCACGTACCGGATGTGATTGTCTAGATAATTTCAATAATTGCATTATTGATTTGTTTAAGGGAAAGTTTTTAAGAAAACCAAATATGCATGACATTCAAAACCTATATGCAAAACTTGAAAAGGAACATGGTTTTCCGGGAATTATTGGTAGCATCGACTGTATGCATTGGCAATGGAGAAATTGTCCGGTGTCATGGCAAGGGCAATATGTTAGTGGTCATAAAAAATACCCTACTATATTGCTTGAAGCTGTTGCGTCGCAGGATTTGTGGATTTGCCATGCATTTTTTGGTGTACCGGGTGCGAATAATGATATCAATGTTTTAGATAATTCCTCGTTGTTCGATGATTTGCTGAATGATGATTCCCCTGTAGCTCCGTTTGAGGTAAATGGATTTGTGTTTGAAAAAGGGTACTACTTAGCCGATGTGATTTACCCACTGTGGGCTACTTTCGTCAAATCATTCACTAATACCATTGATGATAAACACACTTTATTTAAACGGCATCAAGAGGCAGCACGAAAGGATATTGAACATGCTTTTGGTGTTGACGATGGGGAATAATACAACAACCAGCGCGTGCTTACCAGGTTACCAAGATAAGTAGAATCATGTATTCTTGCATCATATTGCATAACATGATTCTAAAAGATCAAAAATTTCATGTAAGTGAATACAAAGAAATTTTCCGGGATCCGGTTAGACAAATGCAAGACAGGTGGATTGATAGATGTGATAGGCGTTGTCAAAAGGCAAAAGAAATCCGTGACAAAGATGTTCATGTTAGTCTCCAACTCAATCTTATGAGCATATTTGGCGTAACCGTGAGGATTTTGAGGAAGAAGATGACGACTAGTTTTACTTATTTACTTATCGTATTATTCAATTCGTATTTTAATTCGTACTTTTATTATTATTTTTTATTTATTTATTTTTTTAATTTTAATGTTTTTATTTTGTATTGTAATGTTTAAGTTTTATTAATAAAATGTTTGAATGTTTAATAAATGAATTTGTTGATGGCAGAATTTGTAAATTTGTAAAAAGTCGTGTTATGATTTTCTGGTGTTTTTTGGTGTTATGTTATTTGGTGCTGAGATGATGTGGCGCTGACGTGGCGTGGTATTATTTCATAACTTAAGTTATGATAAGTTATGACTCCCTATACTCTTAGTAGTTATTGAGGGATTGTTGTGATAATGTGAAGAATGTTGTGATAATATGAGAAATCACAAGAGACACTGAGATTATAACATGCTTCTGTTAGATTTGTAATGCATTTATTTTCTTAATTGATAGCGTGTGCATGTTTCGATAGGTTTAACATTGTATTCAACACCAAATATATATTTATTAGGTCCCGAGCCACATTGCATGGTGCCCGAGTTTGTACTATTTTAGGAATGATAAGTGACTTGTATGATCATTTGTATGTAAACTCACAGTATCACACGCGATATTACTTTTAGCTAACTAAAACATTTTAGTTTACATTAAAATGGACGAAAACGTATGAAAACGGACGAAAATGGGCGAAAACGTAAGAAAACATATGAAAACGTATGAAAGCGTAAAAACACGTCTGAAAACAGAAAAAAACGTATGAAAATCTGAGTTAATTGTTAGAAAGAAGAGTTAATTGTTAGAAATGCTTTAATAGCATTTTCACTTTTGATATTTCTTGTTATTGTTTCATAATCATAGTCATAATTTCCACGATATAAAAACAAATTCAGAAAGTAGAGTTAGTAAATTTTAGAAATGCTTTAATAGCATTTTCCAAATGCAAACTACGAACTCTAATTAAATAGAGCTAACAGTCATTTCCTGGGTAATTTTGATTCAATTATATGTGCAATCGTGCATGCTATCAAATAGGGTGTTTTAGTTTATTTAGTTGGCATACCAGCTTATGAGCTTATGTGATTTTTGGAAAGTTCATAAACTCTTTTTATTTTGCTTATGATTTATCAAGTTGAGCTCATAACTCATAAGGTGAAAAAAGTGGGCGGCTTATAAGTTTTTCAAAAGTTACATGCGCTTATAAGCCACTAAATAAGCTAACACAAACACCCCCTTTTAATTTGGTCAAGCATAATGTATAAACTTATTCAACAAAATTACACAATATTCAGAGTGAAATAAACACAGTCGGTCAAATCTTGAGAGTTGAGACACTGACAAAGTAAGCGGATCTTGTGCTTATTCAAAAGGCGACAACGTCCAAGTTTTTTTGTTTTTTGTTTTTTTTCCTGGTAAACAGCTGCTACATACATTTTCTCATGAAATAAAGTTTTTGTGCTAATTGGCAAGAAATACCAAGTGAACAAGATTTTGCTACTTAACGTATCATCTAATGATATTTATTGTTGATTGTTAACCTAAACTTTGGGTTAAATGGGTCATATTAGAAAGTATAGTATGTATTAGTATCAAGTATGTAATTAGTGTAAGTTTAGGGTGTCATTATGTAAATTAAGAAACCCAATTAAGGGTGATGTCGTTTATATCAAACGACATGTTGTTTAGAAAGTCAGTTATAGAAACGGTTGAAGCATTATGTCGCTTCATAGGTGTCGGTTAGAAAACTATATATAGGGTCGATTATTGTAAGTTCGGTATGAACGAAAATTACAAGTATCAATAAAGTTATATTCATATTATTACCTGTGTTTCATTCATCATAGTAAGATTAAATCCAACAATGGGCATCAGAGCACGTTCGATTCCGGGAAACAAAGTACGAAGAAAGTATACAGAAGAATCAATCAAGTAAGAAGGAAAGAAGAAAGAAGGATACCTGTTCGTTGAAGAGATCGAACACATAAACAGTTGTAACCGGAGTTTGATCGGAGAAAGACAAACACAACCGGTTTATTGAAACCACTTATTGAGGTTACCCAAATCGAGAAGGCATCGATTGAAGGAAAAGGAAACAATTTCTTGAAGCAATCGAAGAAGGAAGCGGATTTGATTACCCCAACGACCGGACTGGTAAACCAAACCAGAAAAAAGGAGAAAGAAGGGAAGAAGGAGATTTTCTTTTTCTGTATGTTTGTCATACCTGTTCACGGTCAACCAAAAAAAGGAGAAAAAGTAGGGTCCTCTTGGTCACAGATACAAGTAATATTAGTCATTTTTTACTTTTGTTTTTATTTCTTTTTAGTTAGTTAATATTTCTTTAAAGGATTTAAAAAAATATATATATTAGTAACTAAGAGTTGATATTAAATCGATCAAGATTAATCAGAAACTTGGAAGATAGTAAGAATAAAGTTTTGATATTTTTCAATTTAGGGAGACAAAATAAGTTACTTTAAATTAAAAAATACAAAACTAGTAAGAAGTAAGATCCGAACCATTGTGGTTCACATAGTAAGTAAGAAAGAAACCTAGTTTGTAAGAAACCTTAATGTTTCCAAGTAAGTAAGTAAGAAACAACTCTAGTGATTTAAAGTAAGAAAGTACGAAAGAAACCTATTGTTTTCAAAACTCTAGCGTTTCAAAGTAAGTAAGTAACATAAAATCTATTGTTTCAAAGTATAAGTAAGAGAAAACCTAGTGCTTTTAGAAACCTTAGATTTTCACCAGTAAGAGGAAACCGTAGTGTTTTCACCAGTAAGAGAAACATTAGTGTTTCACCAGTAAGAGGAAACCGTAGTTTTTTCACCAGTAAGAGAAACCTTAGTGTTTCACCCCGTAAGAGGAAACCTCAGTGTTTCGACCAGTAAGAGAAACTTTTATTTCAAAAGCAAGTAAGAAAGTACGCAAGTAAGAAAGCAACAAAGCATGAAGATAGGAGAATCATCTACACCAACTCGTGACCAAAACATAGCACTTCAATGTCCAAAACTCACCGAAACAAACTACACAACATGGGAAATTATGATGGAGACAATATTGAAGGCATATGGTCTTTGGGAAACGCTTGAAGATACAGAAAAAGTAGATGAAAGAAAGATGCATACAACAAAAGCAATGATCCTCACAACATTGCCGGAAGATATTCTAATGCAAGTTGCACAATACTCGAAAGCGAAGGGAAGTATGGGAATCAATTAAAGTACGTTATATTGGAGCGGACCGAGTTCAGAAAGCACGCCTACAAACTTTAAGAAGCGAATTGGAGACCTTAAAAATGAAGACCGATGAAACCGTGAATGACTTTATGGGAAAATTGGGAAGCATAAGAGGCAAGTGTAAAAGTCTTGGTTCTAATATTAAAGACAAAGTACTAGTAGGAAAGTTGCTAAACTCCGTTCCAAAGAAGTTTCTACCAATTGTGGCATCCATTGAGCAATATCCAGAAATTGACAATATGACGTTTGAAGAAGCTGTTGGAAGACTAACTGCTTATGAAGAACGCCTCAAGAGTCAAGATGAACCGCAAGAAGATTACCAAAGAAAACTTCTAATGGCAAGTTCAAGTAATCAAGGGCGTGGTAGAGGTCGAGGAAGAAACTTTAGTAAAGAAAAAAGAGGACGTGGAAGAGGTACAAGTCGAGAACAAAGCAAGAAAGAAATGAGATGCTATGAATGTGGTGAATTTGGTCACTTTGCATACGAATGCACCAAATGGAAGGATAAAGACAAAAAGCAAGAAGCACATCTCATTTACCAAAGCGACGAAGAACCAACGTTGTTGTAAAGCAAGTCAAGGCAAGTTAAAGACCACCTTAAACCAAAGTTTAGTTTAAGGGGGAGTGTTGATTGTCAACCTAAACTTTGGGTTAAATGGGTCATATTAGAAAGTATAGTATGTATTAGTATCAAGTATGTAATTAGTGTAAGTTTAGGGTGTCATTATGTAAATTAAGAAACCCAATTAAGGGTGATGTCTTTTATATCAAACGACATGTTGTTTAGAAAGTCAGTTATAGAAACGGTTGAAGCATTATGTCACTTCATAGGTGTCGGTTAGAAAACAATATATAGGGTCGATTATTGTAATTTCGGTATGAACGAAAATTAGCAAGTATCAATAAAGTTATATTCATATTATTACCTGTGTTTCATTCACTATAGTAAGATTAAATCCAACATTTATTGCAGTACTATCAATTTGAAGACAAGGAATTCAAGTGATCGTTTACGTTCTTACATTTTTAAGAATGGAACAGCACAGTTAAATGGAAGTTAAAATGGAAAGATATACCTTTGAGAGTTGTGGAAGTATGGACGGGTTGGTAAGACTGGATTTGGATTGGGGCTAGTGAGGTGTGAAAGATGAAGCTACTTTGCTTTAACATATGCAAATGTCTTTTGATGAAATAGATGGATGGTTGATTCCTTTGGTTTATTAGCTAGTTGATGATGCGTTACTAACATACACTGATTTGCCATCTTGTGAGGTTTGGAGGTTGCTGCAAGTATGGTGGAGGGATTTATTTTTGATTAAAGAAATGTAGTTAATTGGTGTACATAATCTATTGGGAAAGGATAAGCCTTCTACATAGGAACTTTATATTAGGTGTAGGAAATGTAGTCCATGTTTAAGGCCATCATTTGGTGAATTGTTAAAAGGTGGAATATTTTTGATATTTTAGTCTTGTATCAGTATGGTAGTAGGCTATTTTGTTCTTATACATATTTAGTTTATATGCTGCTGATTTTGGGAGCTTTGATATGTCTTAGCCCCTTATCAGTTTGCTTGAATGTTGTGTTTATGATTTTCAGTTTTACTCCGTAATATATTTTCACATTTTCAAAATTTTAAAAATAAGTAAAGACAACTAAGTACGAGTACATATTTTCGACCTAAAATATAAGTGCTCTAAGACCTTAATGCATTCTTTGTTATCGTTAATAACAAAAAAATTATTTGAAACCTCATATCAAAAGTTTTTTCTTTCTTACGTAGCATCTTTTGAAATTCCTAGCAGGTTGTAATGCACTTACGTGTATAGATATAAAAAGTGATAATTAAAGGTTTTATTATTTATTAACTACTAGTTATAATACCCGTGCACGCACGGGGTTTTTTCTAAATTTTTTTGTTATGGTTTATTGTTGATTAAGATAAAAATATATAATTTCTTATCAATGATGTTATCTTCTTTATTTTAGTTCTAAAACACGTGCATACACGGAGTTTAGACATAAATTATATATAGGTTAGTTATTGTGTAATCTATATTATTCTTTGAAAACATTATATATAAATGTTTGTTATGTGATTTGGTATAGTTGAAAGTAACTGTGAATTGGTAAAGTCTAACTATATGTTACCTTACTCAAATCCAAAAGTCCAAAACTGATATGAGTAACTTCTGAACCTTTGTGACATAAAATGAAGATAGGCTCAAAAGAAATGGAAATATTAGATATATTGCAGAGTGATAATTGTAGCGATTACAACTGGAAAATCAGTTACACAATAAAATATACTCCCTATGTAAAAAGATATGGACTACGCAACTACAGTACCTGATTTGTCACAAACAAAACTCCAATGGAATGGCAAAAAGATACTGTATAAATAACAATCTACCTAGCAAAAAAAAACATCTAGTGATTATGGAAAATCCATCCATCAGTAGCTCCATCTCCATCGTCTTTGATAATTTCCTGAACATGTCATTACCGGCTCATTCGTCTCGAACAAATGTCCATATTCATCTGTAATTGGGGAAAAAATACCACAAACACAAACATTACAATTAAAGTTCATAAGAAAAAATGATGAAAAGTCCCTACCTATTAACACTTTCTCTGAACCTAGGCATTAACTTCCCCTAAAAATGAAATTACAATTAACGACAACAAACAGAAATCCGATATTATGATCTGTTAAATTATTTCAAGGAAACTGCTCAGAAGTAAGAAAATAACATAAATTATCTCAAACCATTAAAATAACATAAAACGTTGATCCGTAGTTTAATTTACACATTACCAATTGTAAATAAGGATGATTCAAGATATATGTGAATTGAACTCCTTTGCTGGTATACGGAAATCAAACTTTTACTTTTTGTACCCACATGGAAGAGAGATTTTAGCACTTTAAGTTTATAACATGGTTACAATTATCATGCAACGGGTTCTTTCCTGCAATATATTTGATTGAAGGTTAATCAACAATGCATGCATCAGCTAATAACCTATTTTAGTAACAAAAAAAGGTTATGTTGTTTAAATTAGTGTACTCCAAACACCCCTTAAGAACAAAACGATAAACATAACTTGATTATTACCTACACATAACTTGATTAATACCTTCCCGACCTGGCTCGTTGTGCATTAAAAACAAAAAGGTTATGCTGTTTATATCAGTGTACCCAAAACACCCCTTAAGAACAAAACGATAAACAAAACTTGATTAATACCCACCCGACTTGCTCATTGTGCATTAAAATGACTATTTTCAACATGAACGTGTTTGACCCGTTACATACCCACTCGATCTCATTGTACCACATGCAAAATGAACCCAAGTTTGAGGTGATAACACTATGTTTCTGTGATGATATTAGTTTATTTTTCTGCATAAAAGATCATACTTTATAGTTACAAATAACATGAAAATAAGTATCTTACCTGTGATAGTTTGGACCATTAACTTCAGTAGCCAATGGAAAAAAGTGATCTTTATAGAGCTCTCAATAAAGCATGATGGTTTCTCCAACACGGGGCTAACATGGGGCTACCTGATAATAACCAGAAACTATGTGAATCAAGCAATAACTAATAAATTGTATAAGATTTACCAATGGGCATTTAGCCTAGTGTTATATGAATGGCCCCTTAACAAAGGGGTTTTAGGTTCAAGCTGTAGTTAAGACATGTGTAGCAAATAAAACCACTGCACAACAATGCATAAAACCATTGCACAAAAATTGAGACCTTAATGGTTATTCGAACTCCTAGACACATTTTCTAAACTCGAGTGCCACAATGTTTCTCTACTTTTAAGATATTGTATCGATTCTCAACATATTTGCTGCCTCTCTCAACCCACTAAGAAAAGCTCCGTGCATTGTTGCTGGATACTGTTTATTCGTTGCTTCACCAGCAAAGAAAACTCTCCCATTTCCGATACTTTTCGCAAGTATATCATAATCATTACCCGATGCACCAATTCCAACATATGAATAAGACCCGTGAGAGAATTGATCTTGGCCCCACCGAGTACAAATCGCCTGAAGCGGTTCAGGCACAGCAATACCTTTTGGATTAAAAATCCCCTTCAGAATCTCCATAACTCTCTGGACCGGTTCCACAGGCGACTTTTTTTCAAACTCGATTGCAGCTTCACCCGCCACTAAAGCCACAAGGGGTGGCCAACCTGATACAGACGAGTAACTATAGAACAAAAAAAATTCACCTCTCATACTCGATTAATCTGATAAATGCCCAAATGTGTCGATTTCACCTCCACAAATATCATAAGGAAACAATATTGCAACTTTGTTTAATAACCCAAAACCTAATCTTTCTATCACGTCTTTCTTCCTTTGAGGAAGATCGGGTATGAATTTAATCGATTTCTTCTTAAGAACACCTAAAGGAACCGTACGAAGAACCATATCTGCATGATACTCTTGCCCATTAACATACACCAAAACCCCATACGACCCATACTTAATACTATCCACCGTTTGGTTATAAAACATAAGAAGATTTTCAGCTAACCCTCTAATAAAAGTATCATTACCTCCTGGTATAAAACAATGATCACCACCCATCTCAAACGGATCATCTTGATCCCAAAACACCATAGAAAAATTCGACATCAAAGTAGCATTCACATACTCCAAATCAGCCAAATGCTAATCCAACAACATCTTCTCCTGAGGATCTTCCGCTACTTTATAAATATACCTAAACGCCTCTAAAGCAGTACCTAAAGGAACATTAATCAACTTCGCTTCCTCCATCATCGCCTGGCTAAGCTTACAAACCCTATCAAGCAACTTATTAAACACCACTTCAACCTTGGAATCAATCTTCGGATTCACACTACTCCATTCGGTAAATAAAGCGGACACACATCCCTAGCCTTATGTAATGGACACCCTAACTGCCTAGCCAACACACCTAACGGATTCCCCCGTCAATACACTCCCACCTAAATCCGCAGCAGCCACACACTCCCCACCCGTCATTTTCTTAATCCTTACACGCCCGCCCGCACGCGCTCTTCCTTCCAACACAACAACCTTAAACCCTAGATAAATCAACTCTCTAGCTGCAACCAATCTCGCTAAACCCACTCCTATCACACCAACATCCCCTCTAGTCCCACTGCTCCCACCCTCTTCCCTATCATTTTAACAGACTTAACCGCTTCAGATAACCCAAAATTAATATACCCATGTACTAATAAAAAGTTATAAGCCGAATCAACTAAGTCCTTATACTCGGGTTTAATCGTCTTGAACACTTGTTCTTTAGTTAACGAAACATCAACATTTAACCTCCACCTAGCTAAGATATGGTTTCGAATAACTACATAGTTAGCTTGTTAAGTATCACCTATTTTCTTAACTACATTAGCTTCTACTTCTTCTTTGGTTAATGAGTCAGATGGGAAACCTATGGATATCGCTGATGAGGCGAAAAATGATCCGTTTTTAGGGGGTCATTTAAGCCCGAATCCAAATTTATTTGATCAAATATTGCCCTAAATCGTTCCTTTTGTGATTTTAGGTACTTTGGGAGTGAAATCTGGAAAAGGAAGCAATTCGGACGTTTTTGGAGCATAAAAGTGAAGAAAACGCCAAAGTCGTAATTTTCCAAGCTGGGAACAGTAGGTGACGGCATCAAGAGCAAATTTCATGAATTCCCATGACGGTCCAGTAGAGTTTTGACGGCGTCACGTGAGAAGGGCGTCAAGAGTAAAAGAGTCATGACGGCCTGGAAGTGTCTAAGTCTTGACGGCGTCAGAAGTAGATCTAGGCAGTCCGAGGAGAGTTTTGGCGGCGAGGTAACGGCGTCACAAGATTACTTTTGACGCCGTCAGACCTGTTTTTCTATATATAGTTTTCTAATTTTTCACATTAAGGGAGAGAAGTTTTGGAGAAACCCTAAGTACGATTTTGGTGCAACTTTTACAGGTTTTTCAAGGGTTCCAAACCCTTGATACCTTGCATTGTAATTGAGATAAGTGTTCTTCTAATTCAATCAATATGTCTATGTGTTGGTTGTCTATATCTTGTTCTTGTCTCAATTCCATTATGCTAGGATAGATCTCCTTTGTGTTTGCTTAGATCTAATGAAACCTAGATATTGATTATGTGTTGATTACTTGTTTATTCTTGTTGTGGATGAATGATTTATATGTTAGGCTTAAGAAAACTGGCAGATCTCCAAATGGTAACATGCTTGAACGTCTTAAGAAACATGAACCGAGGCGTACTAGGTCTTTATTGGTTGTATTTAATGCATGAGCCACTGTTTACAATCCCTATAGTTGTGTTGGGCATGGTGTAGGAGGAGATAAGAGCTCATAGAATTGGGGAGTTATGTATGCCACCCCATGAATGGTATTAAGGAATACAATCCGTCATCCATGCAATTATAACAAGTAATTAACGTGTAAAAGATATCTAGGGAGTAGTGAAATCTAAGTAAACACATTTTCTCCAATTACTACTCACAACTTTAGTATAATTAGTTTATTTTCATTTTTAGTATTTTATTTTGATTGCATCTTAGTTTTGGGTTAGTTGAATAGCAACTAATTCCGCCCACTCTTCCAAAACCCGAGATTTTAATTGCTTTCTAAAAAAATATAAAAATACAAAAATAATCATCCCTCACCTTTAGAACTAGTATTTAGGCTTTCTAATCCTAGCGACACTATTCCTAAGCTGAACGATCAATCCCCCGGTACTTGTCACTATACTATACTACAACGATCAGGTACACTGCCTTGTGGGGGTTGTAAGCCTCTCGAGATCCCTCGAGAGGTAAAGCCTGTTGCGATTCCCACGCATCAAGTTTTTGGCGCCGCTGCCGGGGAATAGTTATTGTCTATGTTAGAATTTCTTTTTATTAGGTCTACTTGCTAGATTCCTTTCTAGTATGATTTTTTTTTTTTTTAATTTTTAGGTTCTCTTTAGTCTATCTATTTCTTTGTGTCTTTGTTCATAAATTGTTTCGATGGATAACAATAACATTGATCGTTTGATTCCTGTCATTCGTGTTTTTCGTCGTAGGATTTTCCAAATGCCCGCCCCACTTCCTTTAGCAGAAAATGAGAACCCACCTAACCTCTCACCCAACCACTACTTTGACAATAATTCTGAGCTAGAAGAGTCTGATCATGATGATGACCGTAGGGCTAGTCCTTTTTACTATTCAGACTCCGATGAGGATCTTGATGATGGCGATGTGATTAATGAGGATAGAATGGAAGAAGAAATAAACCCTCTTAGGTATGTCAACCCTAGAACTAGGATTGAGTGCGATAGTTCGTTTAACATGCAATTTCCTTGTAAGATCGGATTTAAGAGCTTTAACGCCTATCTTAACTCATCTCTCCCAATGAACATAATCTCGCGCAATGAATATAATAAAATCATGATAGATGAGTTAGAATACAAAGGGGAAAATATTGTGGCTAGGGCAATACCATTGCATGTGTTTGTAGGAAGTTTGGTTTATCTTGTTGAGTTCATGGTTATGGAGAATCTAGGAGAATTTATTGATGATAAATTGACCCAAGTTGTGTTTGGAAGACCTTTCAAACGGTTGACCAACCTCGATGAAAAACTCATAGAAGGGTTAATTACATTCTCGGATGGGGATGATGATTTCGTTTATCAAATGCCCCGTACACACCCTAGGTTCAAGGATTTTTCCATGGAAAAGTGTAGTAAGTATCCGCCTATAGAGATGTTAAGTGAAAATGATAAGAGAAAAGGACTTGAGTATACTCATAAAAAGAATAAAAGATACTATCGCGGGTGCCTTGAGTTAGGGGATGATTATAAGAAAGATGAGGCGACTATTAGATGGCTCATTCTTGGGTATGTGAGCATAAGCGATACACGTTAACCCATGACCTTGAGTCTAGCTACAAGACTCGTAAATAAAGAAAAGCGCTTCTTGGGAGGCAACCCACGTTTTGTGTGATTTTATTTGTTTGTTTGTTATTTGCTTCCGTATGCATGTTTAGTTTTTATTGTTGGTTGATCATGTTTCTCAATTAAAGTGTGGAAATACTTTACTTTGTTGTTTAGCCTAGTCTTAACTCCACCTAAAAGTATTTTTGCAAAAGATAAGTGTAAGGGGAAACCCCAAATATGTTTTTAAGAAACAAACCGATCATGATTCTCCACGATATTAAATGAGCATGTATATTCGTATTTGTTAGAGTCAAATGCTTGTATTGAGTCATAATGAAGTTTTGCATGATTTTCCAGGAAGTAGGACCAAGTTTTTCCAGAAATTTTCCGGAAACTTAACATAAGAATTTCTGCAGGTCCATTCTGACGGCGTCAGAGGTTTACTCTTGACGGCGTCAGGAGTTAAAATCTGGAAATTTTACCGGTTTTGTTTTTCTAATGGAGTCTTATGGTTTTTGTGAATTATTAAGTTTTATAATCTCCAGGAGATCTGCAAACTTCATTCCATAAGCATTATATCTTATCTTGTTTTCTAGGATTTAGAAACTTATATAGGATGCCGCCGATTTTACGCGAGGTTGTCTTGTCTATTTTGTCAGGTTTTACAGGTTATGTATGACAAGAAGATGATTTATATTCTGGAAGGGAAGCTTTGATCGTTCATTTTCTTGGAGGAAGATTTAACCTGGCCACCTATAATCCATACCGAGCGAATCAGGGGATTATTTGATTTCATTCTCTTTACTTGTTCACTTTTACATTCTTTCCTTGAACATTGGAGACAATGTTCATCTTAAGTGTAAGGGGAGGGTAAAAAGATGATACCTTACATATGCACTTTCGCTTGAGTTTGTTTTGTTTAATGGTAGATGTGTAATAAAACTATGAGAAATACTTGTTAGTGTAATTTTAGCGCCAAATTTAAATTTTTTTACAACATTTAGGAGTGAAACTTTAGCCATAGCAAGCGTCTCATGGATAGGAGATTGTATGACTAGCACATAACCGTATATTCAGAAAAAATTTTCCACCCAAATATGTGAGGTTCGCCTTTAGATTTGATAGGAAAAGCATTTACTATTAGTGCTTATGAGTGTACCGGTAGCATTTAGATTCTAGAACTTGCGTTAGTGATGCATCCCGAGACCGCTAGTGAGACTACATTCGTGTAGTAGGATTTACTACATGATAAGAGGCATTAGGACTACCCTTGTGTTAAACCCGTATTATAATTACTTGACCATTTAAGTCATATTACTTGGCTAGTTAAGTCAACTAATTTTTCCCACACCCTTAGCGTTGTACTCATTTTTAGTACACGAAACCCCTAGTACACCCCTCCGAGCCTATCTTTTCGTTTCTAACTTTAAGCATTTTACTTAAAGGAAGAATTTGTTACACCCCACTTAAATGTACAACCAAATCACCTTAGCCTTTCGTGTATGTGCTCATCTTTAGTGCATTATTGTTATTTGTTAAACCCTAAGTTAACTATCTAATTGATTACATGGTTGCTAAGTCGAGTCATATCCTTGTACATATTGTTTTGGGACGATTGGGACTCATGGGTAAGTACTTATTTTATGGAGTAATGGGGAAGAACATCATTTATTACCCCCATATGTACGTTAATCTTAAAAGTGCTCCAAGTGTTTTAATTATCTTAATTCGAGTCATTAGATTAGTTTAATATAAAGTATGTAAAGATTCAAGTGTAAGGGGGATTCCCACTCCCTATGATGTATTATTTTTGATGGTAGGGTAAGAGTGTATGCAAAAAAAAAAAAAAAAAAAAAAAAAAAAAAAAAAAAAAAAAAAAATCGAAAAAATCAAGAAAAAAAGAAAAAAAAAATAGAAAAAGGAAAAAGAGAAAAAACATACGGACTACCATCCCTTTTTATTCTATGTTCATTTTATGTTTTTGTTATTTCTCATTTATTAGCTTAAGTCGAGTCTAGTCTTGGCTTAGCAACGCCATATTGTACATGTAATTAACCAAGATTGTTAACTCGCCACCAGTAAAACTTCCTTTATCCAACAAAACCGTGTATTTCATATCCCTACACCTAACGTTTCAACCCTTTAAAAGACCTCTTTGATAGTTTATCCTAGGTGCTTACGCCATGTGGTGGAGGTTTGATCGTTTCCCAAGCCTATGGTAATCTATTTTGCTATGACAGGTAGTGAGAGATATCTTTCGTTTTCATATTGTAATTTACACTTTATTACACCCGAGAGATGTGAGTATCTAAACACTATTTGTGAGGTGCTTGTATATGACATCCGTGCTTGTCTATTAGTCTTTAGTGGAACGATTATTTGTTGTAATTACTTTTATATTAGTGTTAAATGACCCCTAACTTGTATTTTGAGTAGAATAAAAGCGCATTTGCTTGAGGACAAGCAAATCTCAAGTGTAAGGGTATATGATGAGGCGAAAAATGATCCGTTTTTAGGGGGTCATTTAAGCCCGAATCCGAATTTATTTGATCAAATATTGCCTTAAATCGTTCCTTTTGTGATTTTAGGTACTTTGGGAGTGAAATCTGGAAAAGGAAGCAATTCAGACGTTTTTGAAGCATAAAAGTGAAGAAAACGCCAAAGTCTTAATTTTCCAAGCTGGGAACAGTAGGTGACGGCGTCAAGAGCAAATCCTTGACGGCGTCAAGAGCAAATTTCATGAATTCCCATGACGGTCCAGTAGAGTTTTGACGGCGTCACGTGAGAAGGGCGTCAAGAGTAAAAGAGTCATGACGGCCTGGAAGTGTCTAAGTCTTGACGGCGTCAGAAGTAGATCTAGGCAGTCCGAGGAGAGTTTTGGCGGCGAGGTGACGGCGTCACAAGATTACTTTTGACGCCGTCAGACCTGTTTTTCTATATATAGTTTTCTAATTTTTCACATTAAGGGAGAGAAGTTTTGGAGAAACCCTAAGTACGATTTTGGTGCAACTTTTACAGGTTTTTCAAGGGTTCCAAACCCTTGATACCGTGCATTGTAAGTGAGATAAGTGTTCTTCTAATTCAATCAATATGTCTATGTGTTGGTTGTCTATATCTTGTTCTTGTCTCAATTCCATTATGCTAGGCTAGATCTCCTTTGTGTTTGCTTAGATCTAATGAAACCTAGATATTGATTATGTGTTGATTACTTGTTTATTCTTGTTGTGGATGAATGATTTATATGTTAGGCTTAAGAAAACTGGCAGATCTCCAAATGGTAACATGCTTGAACGTTTTAAGAAACATGAACCGAGGCGTACTAGGTCTTTATTGGTTGTATTTAATGCATGAGCCACTGTTTATAATCCCTATAGTTGTGCTGGGCATGGTGTAGGAGGAGATAAGAGCTCATAGAATTGGGGAGTTATGTATGCCACCCCATGAATGGTATTAAGGAATACAATCCGTCATCCATGCAATTATAACAAGTAATTAACGTGTAAAAGATATCTAGGGTGTAGTGAAATCTAAGTAAACACATTTTCTCCAATTACTGCTCACAACTTTAGTATAATTAGTTTATTTTCATTTTTAGTATTTTATTTTGATTGCATCTTAGTTTTGGGTTAGTTGAATAGCAACTAATTCCGCCCACTCTTCCAAAACCCGAGATTTTAATTGCTTTCTAAAAAAATATAAAAATACAAAAATAATCATCCCTCACCTTTAGAACTAGTATTTAGGCTTTCTAATCCTAGCGACACTATTCCTAAGCTGAACGATCAATCCCCCGGTACTTGTCACTATACTATACTACAACGATCAGGTACACTGCCTGGTGGGGGTTGTAAGCTTCTCGAGATCCCTCGAGAGGTAAAGCCTGTTGCGATTCCCACGCATCAATCGCGATAAGCGTTTGGATATTGAGATCGGAAGAGATTCTACGGCGGCGATGGGTTGAGAAGTTGGTGGTGGGGTCATGTGGGAACGCTTTTCTTGGTGTTCTAAACAGGGTTCCTGCATATGACAAATGTGGATAGGCAATTCTTTCACTTCTGATAAGAATTGGTGCTTCCAAAAAATCTTGTGCATAAGATATTAGATGTATGGGAACCCTTTTTTAAAACACAAAAAAAAAAAAAAAAAAAAAAAAAAAAAAAAAAAAAAAAAAAAAAAAAAAGCCACTTGATGATAATTCTTTTGATTATAACACCATTTATCAAAAAGAAACATGATAAACAAAACCTAGTTTTGTTGTTGATCAGTCCTTTAACTGACTTAGCAGCCTTCAATTGGTTGATTAAAGAGCCTATAACCTCTTTAACACGAGCTTTTCTACCCTCAATGAACTTCCAATGCACGGATTCCACATATCTCACACTTGCATTATGCTTGTTCATCTCTAGCAATGTGTTTGCTACACCATTTTAAGCTTGCTCACACCATTGACTTCTTAGTTCTTTCATATGGTTGTCATCTTAATCTACAATTTTCTAATATTTTGAGTCAAGAAATTAGTCTTTCATTGCACGGGCATGTTGAAATACTAAACAATAACCATACCACCTTAGTTATTTTGTAACAAACTACATACTCTAATTCATTTCATATGATATACGTCAAGTTACAAATACTAACGATAACTCAAGGCCTGTCACATAGCAATAGTGTAGATTTGCCATATATCAATTATCATCAGGTATGTTACTGGGCCGTAATTGGCTACTTTTAACCGTTCATACATAAAACATGAAAGAAAATAATTCTCAAAAAGAAACTAATGGGCTGCATCGGTTTTGAGAACTAAATACATTTAGATTAAAATTTAAATAATTTTTTAGTTGGTATCTCTATGCAAAACTATCATGATACTCATAAAAAGGTAAAAACGACCACCAAAGTTTGTAATTCTTGTGTGTTCAACCAATAATAGTATCAACAAAAGAAATTGCAGAATCCAATATATAGGACTTTTGCATGTTTTAAGATATAATTCATGTTTTGTAATATAATGAAAGAATGAATCAAATACTGATTTTTTCCTTCAAAAGAGGATGTTGACATAACCCCTGGTATCTTTGTATACCAGTGGACATCAAAGTTCCAATTGGTTCCAGCTGGAAGTTTTGTGACAATCTGCATAAGCTTTTCATCAGGTAACTCAGATCCTTAGTAACCAAAATAAGCATAGTAAGTTCAAAAGTAAAACCATCAGCCTAAACAGCTATGACAGACCTGAGCTGAATTAGTGTATTGTGGCATGAATCTTGGTGCCCTAATATTTAAAATATAGTATTACAAATAAAAATCAAATAAAATCGGAAAAATTAAAATAGGCTAAAATTGCTTATTAAATTTAATGATACATATTCATCCATTAGGATCATATTAATTCCATCTAACTTTGACGTATTGTTGTTCGAATTATATCTATTACAAAGATATAGTATCTTAACTTTAATACTTAGCTTACTTTTCTTGGGGCTGATTTCTTGAAGAGGAGTGATTGCCATTGTTAACCTGTATATAAAAGTAAAAGAAAAACTATAGATAAAATGTTAAAAGATACGGAATAGACTGTTGAATTGGGACTATAAATCACTATATATAGGGTGTAAAGCTGGTTGGTTTTCCAGATTATTTGAGTTGTAATAGGATAGGGTAATATGGGATGATTCGTATTTGATTAGGAACCGTCAATTTTTTATTTGAAAATTACATTCTGGTCGAAAAGTATGAAGGATCAATAAAAAATTACCAAAAACCACAAAAAAAAAAAAAAAAAAAAAAAAAAAAAAAAAAGAAAAAAAAATCCATACTATTGTAACAGATTACTGTTTGTGCTACATCAACTCAAAAACGAACCGATGAAAGAGTACCTGAAAAGCATAACCTTCTATAAAAGTGTTTAACAATCCTTTTGCCATTTTCTATCATAGTTAAGAACACTTCAATTGTAATATGAGATATAAGTACATAAATCATTTAGAATTAGGGTTCTTTGAAGCCAATGTAAGATTTGAGGTATTGGAATATAGATATATGAAAGAATTGTCTAGGTGAATTGTCTGTGTTTCTTCAGAGATGTTTTGGTGAAATATAAGACCTGTGTGTTTCTTTTTTCCTAACTGTTTCGATACATATGAATATAAAGTTGCAAATGAGCGCTTTTTTCATAATTTTACAAATTAGCCCAAAACGATTAAAAAATACCTGGTAAGGACATGTGTATTGATCACTTTTTCCTTTCTATTATGTTAAAAACGATTTTTTATAAACTTTAGGTATATTTGGAAATATTTTGGTTTTTTTGATTTTTCAAAATCCATGAAAAAAATCAAATTAAAAAAATTATTACCAAATAAGGTATGATTTGATTTTTTGAAATGAAAAAGTCTCCACTAGGGGTTTTATTTTATTATATAAATAAAAGATATCCTACTAGCTATTGATTAAGTACCATTCAAGACAATCATCTTTTTCTATGGCATTCTCTAAAGACCAAGACCTTAAATCCTGATTGCGATAGATACAACGTTGAATAATATTCTTTTAACTACTTGTTTCATACATTTATAATCAAAATAATACACTCTACAAATAAACTATGAATCTATAAGCCAAAAGTTTTATAGCAACAATTAACAAAATATGTTTTTTATTATTATTTTTTTTAATTTATTTATTTATTTTCCTTCGACAACATGCTATGTATCTTTTTTTGAATAAGACAATTAATTACATCTTTTTTTACCTAAACGATGTTGTAATATAAAGGACTTAACTTATTTGTGGAAATGTAACTACTAACTACAACAAAACAAATTATAGTCTTGTTCCCATTTGGTTGACCTAGTAATGGTGTGCAATTCTTCTATATAAAGTCCAAAACATAGTTTAAGACCGAAATTTATTGATTTTTATCATTCTAGCTAGTAATAAAATAATTCTTTGATATCTATTATGCTAATTCTTAAGATTTAGAAGCTTTTCTTATGTTCTTAACATGTGTTGGAATTTCTAGTAACGTGTATAAATACTAAAATGATAAAGGTTTTATTCCTAACTAGAACGGTACCCGCGCAATGCAGCGGCGGGTACCATGTGATTATATGTTGCGTTATTTGGTTACATATTTAGTCGTCTTCATGCTTTATAAGTAGAGATATTAGAGATGGTTAAGCCAAATAATTTTAGTTTGAACAACCAACCGCTTCCTAATCAACTTGCTTCCTAACAAATTAATTTTAAAATTTTTCCATAATAAGCAAGAAAAAAATCTGAATTTTAAGCCTTTCTAATTATAGAATAGTACAAAATGCATTATAATGTAGTATAGATTATGTAATCTAATCATTGATTAGGATTATTATTCAACACCACCCATGATATTGTATTATTATTTTGACCCTTTCCACTTATAATTAGTGTAGTCCATTTCATAAGCAGAATTCAACCCCGAAATCCACTCTAAAGAAATGGAGTATCATGTAAGTACTTGTAAAATCCACAACTTCTATATATAGCTTTAAGCAAGTTTTGAGTTCTCAACCATCATCGTTAAAAACTCTATATTTCTCAATCATGATGCTAGGTTCGTTGAGATCCATCTTCAGAAAAATCAAGTTCAAGAAGAGTGGTACTAAAGGACGTTCAACGTATGTAGCTAGAGACGATTTAGATGTGCAACACAAAGGAGGCGATGGTAAATGGACCATGAAACCTTCATACTGTGATATGAAGCATGCAAGAACATATGACAACAAGAGTACAATGAGGGTAAAAGTGTTGATGACGAAAGAAGAGGCACGGTTGTTACTTACAAAATGTGACGATAGAGGAGCTCTTAATTTTCAGGATGTGGCTACAGAGATCACACAAATCCCTACTGATCGAGTTGCCATTCTTAGTCACGATACTCCTAATGGCAAAATCATGCTTGATAGCATACCTGAAGAGCTCTAGAACGGTGTCATTTTCATTATTGTTTGGGTCAACTAGAATACGAAGTATCTTTTTTTTAGTGTATGTATG
This sequence comes from Artemisia argyi, assembly GCA_030686995.1. NCBI lineage: Eukaryota > Viridiplantae > Streptophyta > Magnoliopsida > Asterales > Asteraceae > Artemisia > Artemisia argyi. The sequence continues at coordinate 169,699,498 of CM060685.1, read as the reverse complement.
TGTAGTCCTATTCATATTCATTATTATTATGTTACATTCATATAGCTTAGGAATTTAAACAATTGGTGTGTTTGAGTAGGTATTGAGTAACTGAGAAAGCTGAAGTGCTTTCTAGTTTGTTTATGCCAATAAATGCAAAGAAATGAATTATTTTGACAAAAAAAAGACAACAATAAAAATATACCTAATGAGAACTCCTTATTTTGAAAGAGAAGCATTGAGATATACTGTGCTTTCATTGAGAGTCGAACTCAAGACCTCCCGCTTACTAAACGGGTGCTCTAACCAACTGAGCTATGAAAGCAACTTGGTCAATGTCTTCAATTTAAGTTACTTAGACGCACCTTAAGTTTAGTTATTTAAAAGGCAAGAAATTGTCTTTCAACAATGTTTGAATATAATTTTGAAGCTTTTTACTCGCTAAATAGAATTGACTGTGAACTCCCTTTTATTGGTTATTACCGTGAAATTTTGGCTTGTTGGGTAAACCATTTGCTGGATCATATATAAAGACAGTTGTCCATTCATTTGATACTGTCAATTTGATGCCAACATTACGACAAAAAGTGGAAATATACTCCACGCATAATCACAAATATCTACGCATAATACCGTCCACCATTCTGCCACACTTCTCAGCGTCACAAATCACAATCAAATCTAAATATCTACGCATAATACCATCCACCATTTTGTGACGCCAATATACTCCACACATAGGACTCCAATTTTTATGACACTTATAACCGTGTAAACATGCTCTAATGTGTGTGTATAATTACACCATTTGTTGTAGTGCAAGGAAAAGGAATTCAAGTGATCTTTTACGTTCTTAAATTTTTAAGAATTGAACAGTACAGTTAAACGAATATAATTAATCTAAGAACTACTGTAAAACATTAGCCTGCATAGAGACTTAAGGTTTAACTTCATTTTCTTAAGCTCTTTAAGAGATGCAGATGGTTTGTCCTGAAGCCACTCAGTCGTTTTGGCATTGGCAATAGCAATCTGCATTTTCTTCAAGTTCTCGGAATGCCCATTTTTGACATTATAATCTTTCATCTTGTGCTTCAGGTCATTTAAATGATCTTCTAATATTGCAGTGAATGCATCCTCTTTCTTCTTGAATTCTTGATCCTCAAGTTTGTACCTCTCCGCATCACGCACTATCTTTGAAACCTCTTTCTTTGAAAGTCTTCCATTTTGATTTGTGATTATGAATTTCTTTGTCTTACCAGTGGATAATATCTCAGCCATGACCGTGATGATACTTTCGGCATATTCATTGACCCTTTGAAACCCTTTAGGAGCAAGTGGTATCCCAGAAATTTTGAACTCTCCTAATAAATGATTATCTGTAGATCTGGCTCTTTCACCTTGATACACATTAATATTTACTGAAGCTTGGTTGTCCTCAATGGTAACAAAAGTTTTTGTCTTCTGTGCAGGTATTGGAGTGTTCCTCGGGATCAAAATAGTAATTACTTCTCCCTTTATCTCTATACCAAGTGACAAAGGAGTGACATCCAGTAACATCAAATATTGGACACCCTTGCCACTGTTACCACTTAACTTTGCAGCCATTATTGCAGCACCATGTGCAACAGCCTCGTCAGGGTTAACGCTCTTGCAAAGCTGCTAACCGTCAAAAAATTCCTGCAACATTGATTGGACCTTTGGTATCCTAGTTGAGCCACCAACGAGAATCACCTCGTTTACACATGATATATTTCTCCAGTTTTGCATCACTTAAACAAGTTTTTACAGTCTGGATGCACTTATCGAACGAATCCATGTTCAACTCTTCAAATTTAGCTCAAGTAAATTTCAAAGAAAAATTGATACCCTCGTGCAAGCAATCCAATTCGATTAAAGTGTGAGTAGCGCAAGAAAGAATCCGTTTAGCTTTTTCATAAGCAAATCTCAACCTCCCTAATGCTCTTTGGTTCCCCGTCAAGCCCTTGTTCCATTTCCTTTTGAACCCCCGAATACCGTGATTTACCATGCAATTATCAAAATCACCACCACCCAAGTGTGTGTCTCCCGCAACATCTTTCACCTCAAAATTTACCCCTTTAGCGATTGTCAGCAAGGAAACATCAAAAGTGCCACCACCAAGATCAAAGACGAGCACAGTCATCTTTGATTCTTTGTGACAATATAAACTTTATTTTCTGGCCCATATGCAATTGCAGCTGCACACTACTACACAACTGGGCAAATGCAACGGAAATTTGCAACGGAAAATTTCCGTAGCAAATATGCAACGGGTTTGCAACATATTTGCAATGGATTAGCAATGACACAGGAACCCGTTGCAAATTCATAGCAAAAATTAAACTATTTGGGTTTGATTTGTACAATTGGTTTTATTTGTTACACTTTCGTTGTTGTACTTTGTTATTTGAATATTCATATTATTACTAATTTGGGTTTGATTTGTGTATTACAAATATTTGATTTTAGATTATAAATGTTTTCCAAATTAATTCAGTGATGATTTTGTGACCTAACAATCCCGTAGCAAAATCACCTCGTTGCAAAATTATACCGTTGCAAAATATTTTTATACTTATACGGTTGCAAAAGCCGTTGTAAATAGTTTCCGTTGCATATTTGTTGCAAAAAGTATCTTTTGCAAAAAAAGTCCTTTGTTTCTAACCGATTTTCTTCCGTTGCAAGGCTGTCACAAATATTTTTGCCCGTTGCAATTCCGTAGCAATTATAATTTCCATGGAGCATTTATACAACGGTCGAAATATGTTGGAAATCCGTTGCAAATAGCCATTTGCAACGGATTCGCAACAGATTTCGACCGTTGCATTTGCCCAGTTGTGTTGTAGTGGCAGTAGGCTCGTTGATTATGCGAATGACATTTAATCCAGCAATTGCACCAGTGTCCTTTGTTGCATGACGTTTTGAATCATTAAAATAAGCTGGGACAGTTACAACGGCATTTTTGACAACTTTTCCAAAGTATGCCTCAGCAGTTTCTTTCATCTTGCCAAGTATCATTGACGAAATTTCTTCTGCCAAAAATTCCTTGTCTTGACTTTTGTAGGAAATAATAATCTTCCGTCTGTTGGCAGGCCCTTCTATGATCCTATAAGGCCACAAGTTAATGTCTTCCTGCACTTTGGCATCATTATATCTCCTTCCAATCAACCGTTCAACATCTACAAATAATCAGCCAATAGTCTTCTAAAAGAATATATACAACAAAGAATTTGATTCCATAGAGCAAATTAGCAGAAGGTAGGAATATATTTTTTTAAGCTTTATGAACAACCAGAAAATGTAGAAGCACATGAAAATAAAAATTGATAAAACTCAAACTGAATCAAGCTCCCTAGAAAAATATAGCCACAAATACAATTAGAGTACTAAATAACCAAGTCATGCCCATGTATGTATCTAGCTACTTTTTTATTATGGCAATGAACAATATGCCTTTACGTCAATACATTGAAGATGCAACATGGTAAAACCAATTGAACATTAGACATAACCATTGATCGACAACTTACTTTATAATTAACAGAGTGAAGATATACATATCTAAAGATCTCAATGTAGAATTTATGATTGGTTTGACTACATGTATATATAAGTAATCGGGAAATGATTTATACTCTTCAAACAAAGTGTGCGATCTTGACATATCAAACGAGAGTGTAAATAAGAAGAAAGAATTATTGGATGACACATAATATAGATTTACTTTTGAGGGGATGAATTAGGAAGATCTTTCAGATGACACTTGATTCTTTTTTCTTCAAATATGCATAAAAGTATCTTTTAAGAATAGTTTGTTTATAAAATTTTTATATCCAGCCATCTACTCCCAAAAACTTCACATTGATCTTAAAAATAATCTTGCTATATACTCTGATATCATACTTATTTAAAAGACCTAAACAAGGTTACATTGTTGAGAGGGGCTCGATATATCATTACCCTTAATCATGATTTTTAACTTTTAAACAAACTTTAAGCCTGAAAACCTGAATACCCTACATGATAGATGCAAAACAGCTACATATCAATAATGACATTAGGTTTGATCATGTTAGATAATAAAGGCCTATAGGTCCGACTTATTTTTTTAGGCCCGTTTAATAATTACTAGGTTTTATTTATGTTAGTCACTATTTAATCTCTTGTGATCTTTGTTGAATCTGATAATACAATTTTTTTTTTATTTTTTATTTTTTTTACATGGCATCATAGCTATTCTTGTATTCAAAATTATTTGCACCTTCGCCGTCGGTATTTTTATTAATCTTGTTAGAATGCTTGGTTCTTTGGTTTTGATCGGATTATTTAATCAAAAAATGAGGTAGGTCCTTTCTGATTTCGGAACTTTACATTTGGTTGTTTTAGTTTTAATTGTAGTGTTAATTATTTATCGAGTAGTGATTGAGAGATCTAATTTTATGCCTAAATTGCATGTCAATAATTCATTGGTTGTAACAATATGGCCTATCACTTCATAATCTAATGAGGTAACTCAACATATGTTAGACATACAATTAGGCACAAGTTTTAGGTCTCTCAATCATTTTCCTTATTTATTTTATCTATTTTGTGGTTTGTTACTTAAAATTAATTTTGGGCTTTTTGGTTTCGTATAAAGGCACTGTTGGTTGTTGTTATGTAAGCATCTTTGTTGGAAATTGGTTTCGGCATGTCGCTATTACCCTACGGGTATCCACCCCGATCCTTACCTATAAAAGGGGATGTTTTAAAGGGTACTCATAGGTAACTAATGTGACAAATATTCAAGAGGGCATTTACTCCTCAAAATAGAACTAGAGTCCCTAAGAATAGTCAGTTGGTCAAATATAGTTCTTACTTAAACATTAACTTTGGTTTATGTTTATGTTTAGTGAGGAGATCACCAAATATTGTCATTCAACTTTGTTTGTTATTCCGCAAACAAACTTAAGTAAATTATTTGTTCACTTCTTATAAGAATTTAAATGTTGAAGAATCTTTGCATTTCCTTACTCGTTTCTTTATATTGTTTGAAGCTTTAAACTTACGTTATTAGACATGAAAGTTGGTTAGTTAACTTAGTTTAATCTTTGTAAACATCAAAACAGGAACAACAAGTGGTATCCGAGCAGTTTGATTTATAAAATTCTTTTATAAACAATTCTAGAAGTTTTTAAATCAAGATCCTATCATGTCTGTTGATGTACCCCAACTTGTAGATCCAAAGGGAGGTGTTTTTCGTCCGCCGCCCAGGAAAGTTTACAAAATGGAAAAAGAGAATGTTGTGTTATCTTGTTGGCATGGAAATCTATTTCATGAAATGTCTTGATGTAGGTCCATAAAAGCCCAAGACCAAAGAAGGCCTTGATAAACTTGAAGCCCAATGGTCAAATGATGGGAGGAGGGCAGTCAATCACGACCAACGCCTTAAAAGTATGACTATATCATGTCTACCAGATAATATAATTGAATCAGTCATTGGTTGTCATATGCCCAGACAATTATGGACTGACTTGATTCATAACTTTGAAAGTCCCTCAGTTATCAAGGAAAACAAGGTCATGGACCCTGAAACTTGAATATAATACTTTCAAATCTAAGGATGGTGAAAGTCTCTCTCAGACCTTTACAAGATACAAACATCTCATGAATGAACTTGAAAAAGATGGTGTCACGTTTTTAAATCATGAAATCAACATTGGATTTGTAAACAGTTTTCCAACAAAATTGCTAAACTTTAACCAAGGCTTAAGAAATCTAATCATGTCAAGAATCATGACTTAACTGTTCTTTATGGAAGATATGTTTATGAAGAAAATCTAATTGCTAAAATATATCATGAAACCAAGAAAGCCTTAACCTCATCACCCATATAAACTGCTTTCTTTTTTAATGCGGTTGTTCATAATTTTCAAGACAATTTAGATGATTAAGAGGATGAGAGAAGTAGTAAGAAATACATGAATGACCTGAACAAGGAATTTTATGAAAGGAATTTACTTACCAACTCCAAAAGATTTATAAAAAGAAAACCATCCAAGTTCAATGGAACAAAATCTTTTTACAAAGTTGGATGCTTTAAATGTGGTAAAATTAGTCGTTTTGATAAAGATTATTTTTCAGTATCATCCACACCCTCATATCAATCCCAAACTCCTTAAAACTACAACCTAAAATCATTACCACTAGTCAAACCTAACAAAATGAACCAAGAGTTAAAGGATTATATGGCAAAGTATAGAAATGCAAAATCCAAGCTCGCTCTTCTAGAAGCTAGTGCATCAACATCACAACCCTCACAATCATCACAACCAAAAAAACAAATGTCTAGTAGCTGAAACATATGACTAGATGAAGAAAAAGTCTTTTCTAATGATGAAGCCTTGAAGTGTTGGTGGCACTGGCTGGCAATTGAAAAGGAGTTGGCAAGAAATGGTAAATAGGTAGACATCACCATGAGAAAGGTACACATTCTTTTATCAATAGATGATAATGCTGATTGGAAAACTTTTCTTGATTATATCAATGTTGATCTTAAGTTTGTTGAAGAAAAAAGTGTTGAACTTATTGTCTAAATATAGAAATCTTGCCTTAGAACTAAGAATATGTAGGTGATGCGTGTGGATTGCAACGCAAAAGTTTTACTTCTCAAGGGATCTTGAGAAGCTTACAATCCTCGCCAGGCAAGTACCTGACTGGTGTAGTATAGTGTAGTGGTAAGTACCGGGGGATTGATCTTTCTCCACAGGGAATAGTGTTCGTTAGGATTGAAAATGATCTAAACTAGGTCTAGAGGTGAGGGATGATTCTTTTTGTATTTTTATATTTTTCTGGAAAGCAGGTAAAATTCTCGGGTTTTGGAAGAGTAAACGGAATTAGTTGCTAGTTAACTAACCCAAATACTACGTGTTTACTTAGGTTTCACTACTCCATAGTTATCTTTTACTGATTGATAGGTTTGTTACAATTGCGTGGATGCCGGGTTGTATTCCTTAATACCATTTGTGGGGCTGTGTACGATCTTCCCCAACTCTATAAGCTATTAACTCCTCCTAAGACGACACGTTAAGCGCCCAATCCTAGGGATTATAAATAGTGGCTCATGCATTAAATACAACTAAATAACCGTAATACACATCCGATTCATGTTTCTTAAGACGTTCAGCATGTTACCAAATAGGAGATTAGCCAGTTTTCTTAAGCCAAACATCGATAAACATCCAACCACAACAATTAACAACAAACCATTAAACAAGTAATCAATAACTAGGTTTCATTAGACCTAAGCAAACACAAACAAACCTAGCCTAGCATGTCAAAAGAAAGACAAGCGTAAGATAAAGTCAAACAACACATAGACATATTGAATGATTGATAGATTACTTATCTTCAATTAATCATGGAAGAAAAGAGGCTTTGAAACCTCAAAAAAGCTGCAAAAGTCGACTAGGGTTCGTACCCTAAGTTCCTACCAAAAGTCCTCTCCTAATGAATGAAAAATAGAAAAGTATATATAGATTTTAGAACTTGACGACGTCACCTTTTATGATGTGACGTCGTCATCCCGCCGTGTTAGGGTTCCTTGATTGCCTAGATCTACTCTTGACGCCGTCTGGTTGGAAAGTGTTCTGGGTCATCTCTCTTTAACTTAAAACGTGACCACTTTGGTGAAATAACACGTGCGCCGTCACGTGTAAATACCTCAAAATCTTTCTGGCCCGTCAAGTGCAAAGTAAATATCCACTTCTTTATCAACATTTGTTGTAAATACTTTTATATTAGTGTTAAATGACCCCTAGCTTGTATTTTGATTAGAATAAAAGCGCATTTGCTTGAGGACAAGCAAATCTCAAGTGTAAGGGTATTTGATGAGGGGAAAAGTGTTACACTTTTAGGGGGTCATTTAAGCCCTAAGTCGTGATTATTTGATCAAATATTACCTCAAATCGTTCCTTTTGTCATTTTAGGTACTTTGGAGAAGAAATATGGAAAAGGAAGCATTTTGGACATTTTTGGAGCAAAAAGTGAAGAAAACGGCAAAGTCTCCAAAATCAAGCTGGAAATAGTACCTGACGGCGTCACGCTTTGCATGTGACGGCGTCATGTGTTTGCAAAGAAGTGGATATAAAGTTTACACGAGACGCGCCAGAATGTTTTTGGGACTTAATGAATGACGGCGTCATGCTTTTGGACGCCTAGGCCGTCAAGAGCAATTTAACAAGTGACGGTCAAGAGATGAATAACAAGTGACGGCGTCAGATCTGGATCTAGGCAATCCGAGAAGAGTATTGGCGGCTAGTTGACGGCGTCACAGGTACAACGTGACACCGTCAGATGTGTAATCTCTATATATAGTTTTCTAATTTTCATTCATTAAAGGAGAGAACTTTTGGCGGAACTTTACCACAAACCCTAGGTCAAATTTTCACCTTCTTGTAAGGGTTTCAAACCCTTCTTTCAGCCATGGTTGAATAAAGATAAGTCTTCCAATAATCATTCAATATGTCTATGTGTTGTTTGTCTATCTTATGCTTGTCTTTACTTTAACATGCTAGGCTAGGTTTGTTTGTGTTTGCTTAGATGTAATGAAATCTAGCTATTGATTGTTTGTTATTAGTTGTTGTGGATGAATGATTTCGATGTTAGGCTTAAGAAAACTGGCTAATCTCCAATTGGTAACTTGCTTGAATATCTTAAGAAACATGAATCGGATATGTACTACGATTTTAATGGTTGTATTTAATGCATGAATGACAACTAAGGATGCCATGTTAGGAGCTAGTTGTCGGCTCGACATAGGAAGAGGTAGAAGCTTATAGAGTTGGGGAAGATCGTACACGACCCCACTAATGGTATTAAGGAATATAACCCATCATCCACGCAATTGTAACAAACTATTCAATTAATGAAAAATAGCTAGGGAGTAGTAAAATATAAGTAAACACATTTCTCTCATTATTGTTTTTCTCAATATTTACTTTCTTGTTATTTTATTTTTATTGCATTTGTAGTTAATTGAGTTAGTTGACTAGCAAGTAATTCTGCCCACTTTTTCAATACCCGAGATTTTTACTTGCTTTCCATAAAATATAAAAACACAAAAAGAATCATCCTTCACTTCTAGACCTAGTTTAATTAAGTTTTGATCCTAACGAACACTATTCCCTGAGTAGAACGATCAACCCCCTGGTACTTGCCACTACACTATACTACATCGGTCGGGTACACTGCCTGGTGGGGATTGTAAGCTTCTCGAGATCCCTCGAGAGGTAAAACCTTTTGCGTAGGCGCAATCCCACGCATCACTATCAAAGAGGGCCTTTCAAGGGTTATAATGTTAGGTGTAGGGATATAGAAAACATAGTTTGTTGGATAAAGGATATTTTACTGGTGGCAAGTTAATCATCTAGGTCAATTACATGTGCAATGCGGCGTTGCTAAGCCAAGACTCGACTCGACTTAAGCTAATCATAAACATAAACATAAACATAAACATAAATAAAAGAAACGGGATGGTAGTTCGTAATTTTTTTTTCTATTTTCTTTTTTTTCTAATTATTTTATTTTATTTATACACTCTTGCCCTACCATCCAAAATAATACATCAAAGGGGCCTTGGTTCTCCCCATACACTTGAAATTTTACATACTTTACATGTAACTATTTTAATGACTCGAATTAAGATAATTGAAATATTTAGAGTACTTTAAAAATATTTTGCACATATAGGGGTAATAATTGATGTTCTTCCCCATTACTCCATAACATTAGTACTTTACCCATGAGTCCCAATCGTCCTAAAACAATATGTACAAGATATGACTCGACTTAGCAACCATGTAATCAGTTAGACAATTAACTAAGGGCTTAAACAAATGTTGTAACAATAATGCACTAAAGATTAGTGCATACAAGGAAGGCTAAGGTGATTTGGGTGTACATTTGGGGGTGGATTGTAAACAAATTATATCTCTAAGTAAAATGCTTAAAGTTAGAAATGAAAAAGATATGCTCTGGGGGGTGTACTAGGGGTATCGTGTACTAAAAATGAGTACATCACAAAGGTGTGGGAGAATTACTTGACCAATGAAGTCAATATAATAATATAAACACATGTGTAAAAAAACATGGGTTATCCTAATGCCTCTTATCATGTAGTAATCTAACTTCACGAATGTAGTCTCACTTGTGGTCTCGGAATGAATCACTAATGCAAGTTCTAGAATCTAAGCACTACGGGTACACTCATAAGCATAAATGCTTTTCCTAAAAAATCTAGGGGCGAACCTCACATATTTGGGGTGGAAATTTTTTGAGTGGTACGGTTTTTGTGCTAGTCATATAACTCCTATCCATGAGACGCTTATTAAGACTAAAGTTTCACTCCTATATGTTGCAAAAAATTTTAAATTTGGTGCTAAAATTACCCTAACAAATATTTCTCTCAATTTTATTACACGTCTACTATTAAACAAACAAAAAATCAAGTGTCATTGTATTCTCTAAGGTGTCTTCATCCCCCCCCCCCCTTACACTTAAGCCGAACATTGTCCCCAATGTTCAATTAAAAAATGTCAAAGTAAAGAAAATGAAAAAGTGGAGCAAATACTCCCCTGATTCGTTCGGTGTGGATGGTGCGGTAACATGGTTAAATCCTCTTCCAAGAGAATGTAAAAACTTCAAGATTAAACCAACGCCAAAAACTTGAAACTTGATGCCCAAAAACTTGACCATCCATGTACATCTTATTGTCCAATATAACCTGTTAAACCTGAGAAGACAAACAAGAAAACCTAGCGTAAAATCGGCGGTAAAATCTACATAAAATAAAATTTTAAAAAGCAAATAAAGATATAATGCTTGTGGAATGAATGACTGCAGATTCATCGAGTTTATAAGTTAAAGATTTAACAAAACTTTACAATTCCGGCAGAAAAACAAAACTTGCAAAATTTTCAGAAAATTTGTACCTGACGTCGTCAGGTTTTAATTTCTGACGGCGTCAGAATGATCTGACAGAAATTTTATGTTTAGTTTCCGGAAAATTTCTAGAAAAACCTATGCCTTAATTCCTGGAATTCCTGCAAAATATCAGTATGACTCGATACAAGCATTTGACTCAACAAGTACTAATATGTATGTTTATATCTCATTGTTATCGTTCATGTTCAATTCGTTCTTTGAAAACAAATTTGGATTTCCCTTACACTTATCTTGTTAAAAACAAAATAAAACATTTTCACAATTTTACTTGCAACGTGAATCATAAACAATAGAAAAAAAAACACACGTACGGAAGCAAATAAAACAAATAAAAAAACAAGCAAACAAATAAAAGTTTGGGTTGCCTCCCAAGAAGCGCTTTTCTTTATTAATAAGTCTTGTAGCTAGACTCAAAGTCACGCCCTTACCTAGTGCCACTAATGCTCACGTACCCAAGTGTGAGCCATCTAATTGTTGCTTCATCCCTCTTATATTCATCACTTAGCTCTAAACATCCGCGATAATACCTTTTATTCTTTTCATGGGGATATTTAAGCCCTTTTCTCTTATCGTTCTCACTTAGCATATCGAGATGTGGAAGCCTATTACATTTCTCAATAGAAAAATCCTTAAACCTAGGATGTACACTGGGCATTTGATAGACAAAATCCTCATCCCCGTCTGAGAACGTAATTAACCCTTCCATGAAATTTCTTTTAATTTGGTTAGCCTTTTGAAGGGCTTCCCAAACACAACTTGGGTTAAGTTACTATCAACAAACTCTCCTAGATTCTCCATAACCATAAACTCAACTAAATAGCAAGGCTTCCTAAAAAACATGCAATGTCGTTGCCCTAGCAACAATATTATCTCCTTTGTATTCTAACTCATTTACCATAATTTTGTTATATTCAGTACGCGAAATTATGTTCATTGGTAATGATGAGTTAAGGTAAGCATCAAAGCTCCTAAATCCGATTTTACAAGGAAATTGCATATTAAATAAGCTATTTTTCTCAATCCTTTTCCTAGGGTTGACATACTTAAGAAGGTTCATCTTTTCTTCCATCCTATCCTCATTAATTACATCACCATCATCTAGGTCATCGTTGGAGTCCGAATAGTAAAAAGGGTTAACCCTATGGTCATTATCATAGTCAGACTTCTCTATCTAAGAATTATTGCCAAAGTGATGGTCAGGTGAGGGGTTAGGTGGGTTCTCACTTTCCACTACAGGGATTGGGATGGGTAGTTGGAAAATTCTTTGACGAAAAACACAAATAACAGGAATCAAACGATCAATGCTATTGTTATCAATCGAGAAGGTTTACAAACAAAGGAAATAAAGAAGAAAGATAGACTACAAGAAAACCTATAAAAAGAAATTAAAAATCTCACTAGATAGGAATCTAATAAGTAGACCTAATAAAAATAAAATTCAACCTAAACAATAACTATTCCCCGGCAGCGGCGCCAAAAAAATTGATGCGTGTGGATTGCAACGCAAAAGTTTTACTTCTCAAGGGATTTGAGAAGCTTACAATCCACGCCAGGCAAGTGTACCTGACCAATGTAGTATAGTGTAGTGGTAAGTACCGTGGGATTGATCGTTCTCCACAGGGAATAGTGTTCGTTAGCATTGAAAATGATCTAAATTAGGTCTAGATGTAAGGGATGATTCTTTTTATATTTTTATATTTTTTTGGAAATCAGGTAAAATTCTCAGGTTTTGGATGAGTGGGTGGAATTAGTTGCTAGTCAACTAACCCAAATACTACAAATGCAAATAAAAATAAAATAACTGAAAATAAATGTGAGAGACTTCTAATATGGAGACAAACGTGTTTACTTAGGTTTCACTACTCCCTAGTTATCTTTTACTGATTGATAGGTTTGTTACAATTGCGTGGATGCCGGGTTGTATTCCTTGATACCATTCGTAGGGCTGTGTACGATCTTCCCCAACTCTATAAGCTCTTATCTCCTCCTAAGACGACACGTTAAGCGCCTAATCCTATGGATTATAAATAGTGGCGCATGCATTAAATACAACCAAATAACCGTAGTACACATTCGATTTATGTTTCATAAGACGTTCCGCATGGTACCAAATAGGAGATTAGCCAGTTTTCTTAAGCCTAACATCGATAAACATCCACCCACAACAATTAACAACAAAAGCATTCAACAAGTAATCAATAACTAGGTTTCATTAGATGTAAGCAAACACAAACAAACCTAGCCTAGTATGTTAAAAGAAAGACAAGCGTAAGATAAAATCAAAAAACACATAGACATATTGAATGATTGATAGATTACTTATCTTCAATTAATCATGGAAGAAAAGAGGCTTTGAAACCTCAAAAAAGCTGCAAAAGTCGACTAGGGTTCGTACCCTAAGTTCCTACCAAAAGTCCTCTCCTAATAAATGAAAAATAGAAAAGTATATATAGATTTTACAACTTGACGGCGTCACCTTGTAGTTTTTTACGCCGTCAGGTACTGTTCCAGCTTGAATTCTTGACTTTGTCGTTTTCTTCACTTTTATGCTCCAAAAACGTCCAAAATGCTATGTTTTCCAGAATTCCTCTCAAAAGTATCTAAAATGACAAAAGGAACGATTTAAGGCAATATTTGATCATATTATCACGACTTAAGGCTTAAATGACCCCATAAAAGCGTAACACTTTTCGTCTCATCAGTAGGCATGAAATTTTAGAACTTAAACACGAAAAGTTATCTACCCTTTCTTTCAGCTCATAAACACTGAGATTCTGAAAGAAAATTAGGCCCTAAAAGAAAAACTTAGTGAAGAAAAAACTATCAATAAAAATTAAAAAATGGTTAAATAGTTTTGATAGGGTAAACTAGTGTATCAATGAACAAATTCCTAGTTAGTAGAAAAATATACTAGGAGGAGATCAACTCACTGAAAGTTCCTCTAAAAAGATAGTTAGTGAGCTTGCTTTTGTACCAACAACATTAGAATATAACCATGAAATTACTCCAATTTCAAAAGATTGGATTAAAAGGCATAAGTTTAGCAATACGCCGAATTTCAACACTGTTCGAATCTTTTACCCTCAACATCAGGCTGTCACTGAAAGCTCAATGCTTTCATCAAAAGAACACTGCATCTGAGTCTGTGGAAGAATCAGAGTTTATGTCTCAAAAACCCTTACCTCCACTAAACAAAATTAAGGGATTTAAACCAAACTAAGGGACCAAATCTCAACATGACTCCCAAGACTCTTCCAAAAGGAACATGTCTAAATCCAAGTGAGTCGTCAACCTTGGATGGCTTTCAAGAAATAAAGCAAAATGCAAAAATATAGTTTTTGTTAATGTTGATGCATGATCGTATGGCTATATGATATTTTAGCATATGGTTGTAATGTCCTCTAAATAAAATGTGATCTTGTCGTTGTATTTTTGTGGTAAATAAATCAGTGGGAAAAAATTTGTGGGAAATATTAGCCATAAACCATGGAAAATTAGTTGAAAAATATCTGTTAGAAAAATCCGTGGATAATTAACCGACAAATTACCCAAGGCAATATTCATGGGAAAATAGTCAATGTTGTGGGAGAATATTTACCCACAAGGTTTTTACAAACGGAAAAAAATATGTGATTTGTGAAATGGCCCTTATCCACGCATTTTCTCACGGATCTTATCATGGGTAATAGCACATGGTAGTAGTGAGATTTTGTAGATCTGGTTCTTGATAATATAATTGGTTCATTACTCGCGCGTTGCGGCGGTAGGTACCCTGTGATTAAAGTCCAAACATCAAACAAAATAACAATGACAAGCTGACTAACCTAAGGAAAACAAGAAGAAAATGATCCCGGTCTGGCCTAGTTCACCCGTTTTTACCGGTTCCGACGGTCCTCGCAGGTTCGTTTGCAGACCGCTTTTGTTGGCTAGCCAAAATGGTGGCGGCTCCTATTCCCATTTAAATAGGTTGAGCTCGTTGGTCTGGTCCGGTTTTTAAAACCATATCATCAACTTGTTTGCATATAAATTGTATGAAGTTTTGCGTGTGGTATTTGTTTGTACAATATCTCTACTACTTATAAAGAGTGTATGTTCATTCTTGAAATCTTGAATCTTGAAACTTAAATTAATGTACCCCTTAAATTACCCATAAGTACCCCTTAATATATACTTTGTATCAAGGGTCGAACCAAAATCACTGTTTGACAAGTATAATTATTTACGATTATATACCGTTGCTTTGCGCGGGTATTCGTCTAGTGTATAATAACATATATTTTTCATTTTAATGATGTTTTTAAAAATAACATTTATTATAAGAGTTGAAAACTCAATAGGTGGTTATGGTTATCGACCTTTTTTTCCTTATATTAAATTACATTGTATTTTTTAATTAGAGTGAATTACATGAATGGTCAATATGGTTTGTCGGTTTTTGTAGATTTAGTCACTCTACTTTTTTTTTCACCAGGTCGAGGCATTGAGGTCTCAGATGGTTACATGCAGATCCAGTCCAATTTCGTTACAAAAATGGTCATTGTGCTTTGCCAAAATTACATAAATGGTCACTGAGGTTTGCAAAAATTGGAGTGAATCCATAACCATTTGGACCTCAATGACGGAACCTGATGAAAAAAAAATTCGGTTACTAAATCTACAAAAACCGGCAAACCATAATGACCATTTATGTAATTAATTACTCTTTTACTTAATTTTTTTAAAACATGCCTAAAAAAGGTTTTAAAGTGTTGTAACTAACGATATTATAGCCATACTTATTAAATTTACATTTATTTATAATGACTATTGTTGGAAAATTTAGTGCACTTGAAGGATTAATTCACACCTGGTAATGGGTTTGGAGGTACGGAGTGTACACCCATTTGGTCACTGAATCCTCTGACTCAATAGTGGTTATGCTAGTGTGAATCTGTTTCTACTGATCTGATTCTACTGCTAGTATGGATTCTGCTGATGGTGGATTCTGCTGCTAGTAGAATTCTGCTGCTAGTGGAATTCTGCTGCTAGTAGATTCTGCTGCTAGAATGATTCTACTGATGGCATCAGTTTATTCTGCTGCTCGTTTTTAACCACTGATTCCTACTATTATGAAAAGTATTATGATATAATTAATGGGCCGTTAATTACATATAATTCCATGGGCTAGGGTTTGAGTATTCTCTATTATAAATAGAGGTCATAATACATCTGCATGGAGAGATACGATAAACACAAAAACCCTAAACACTTGAATACGTTTCTGTTCTTGATTTGTACCTAAAACAAGAACATCACTTGGTCTTATCCCATAGAGATATTCGTGTAACCCAGGCATAGGGTCGAATAGTTTCTATTGGAAAGTGATAACATGATTTCAAGTGAATATCTGGTACTCATTGATTATCTTAACCCTAATCTGGGAACACTCAATCATTAAATAACCAACAATCAATATAAACTATTAGTGATAATCAATGGCTACTGCTATGAGACAAATGGCTGCTAACTTTTTCCAAGTTGGAAAAGTTTGAAGGTGTTGATTTTAGAAGATGGTAAAAGAAAATGCACTTCTTGTTGCCAAGTATGAATCTGGTTTATGTTCTGACAACTGAGATTCCAGAAGATTATGGAGAAGATGCTACTATGGAACAGATGAGAGCAAGAAGCAAATGGGAGAATGATGATTATGTCTGCAGGGGTTTAATTCTCAATGGTATGTCTGATTCTCTATTTGACATTTATCAGAATTTTGAAACTTCTCAAGAACTATGGGATTCCTTGGAAGCCAAATATATGGCTGAGGATGCATCAAGTAAGAAGTTCCTTGTAAGTAATTTTAACAATTACAAAATGGTTGATTCTAGACCTGTCATGGGAAAATACAATGAACTTCTTAGTATACTTGGTCGATTCACACAACACAAGATGAACATGGATGAGGCTATTTCAGTCTCTTGTATCATTGATAAATTACCTCCTTCGCTGAAACATAAGAAGGAGGAATTAACTCTTGTTGAGTTGGGCAGTCACTTGCGCATTGAGGATTCACTCAAAGCACAAGCATTGACAAGCCAAAGAGTAGCAATGCTACTGGTCTATCAGTTGTCAATATGGTGGAGCATAACAACTCCTCCAGGTACAATGACAACAAGGGCAAGCGTAAGCATCAGGATAACACCAAATCTGATCTTAACAAGAAACCAAAAGTGACTTGTTGGAAGTGTGGTAAAACTGGACACTTCAGGAAGGATTGTAAAGGTGTTAAGATTGACAATAAAGCCAATGGATCAGGCACAAGTGGAGGGAATGGTAACACCAATTCTCTGAAAGGTCAGAATATATTTAATAAGTCTTTTGAGATTTATTATGTTACGTATATATATCTGAAATATATTTTGTGCAGGATGATGATGTTGCTTGGTGGGTTGACTCTAGTGCAACTATTCATGTGTGTAAAGATAGAAGCTGGTTCAAGACCTATGAGTCAATGAATGATGGTTCTATTCTTCATATGGGAAACGAGTCAACTGCGCTGGTGCATGGAAAAGGATGTGTTGATTTGAAGTTTAGTTCTGGAAAGATTGTTTCTTTGTTTAATGTTTTACATGTTCCTGATATTAGAAAAACTTGGTTTCTAGTAGTGTTTTGAATAATTGTGGTTATAAACAAGTTATTGAATCTAATAACTTTATTTTATCTAAACATGGTGTGTTTATTGGTTTTGGCTATTTGTGTAATCAAATGTTCAGGCTTAATATTGTTAATGATATTGGTAATTCAGCTTTTATGTCAACCTCTAAACTTAATGATTCAACCATATGGCATGCAAGACTTAGCCATGTACATTTTAAAAGAATGCGAGATATGTCTAAGGATGGGTTAATTCCAGCCTTTGATATAGACATTGAAAAGTGTAAAACTTGCATGATGACCAAAATTACTAAGAAACCATTTCAAAGTGTAAAATGTGAAACTAAAGTTTTGGAGCTGATTCATAGTGATCTATGTGATCTTCACGCTACTCCCTCTTTGGGGAACAAGAAATACTTTGTGACTTTTATTGATGATGCTTCTAGGTTTTGTTATGTTTATTTGTTATATACTAAAGATGAAGCATTATATAAATTTAAAGTATTTAAAACTGAAGTTGAATTGCAACAAGGGTCTCTAATCAAAAGATTCAGGACTGATAGGGGAGGTGAGTACATGGATACTCTGTATTTTCAGTCTGTTGGTATAATCCATGAAACGACTGCCCCTTATACTCCTCAGCAAAATGGTATTTCTGAAAGGAAAAACAGGGTGCTGAAGGAGATGGTTAATTCCATGTTGTCCTATTCAGGGCCGAGTCAAGGGTTCTAGGGTGAAGCTATGTTAACAGCTTGCTATTTACTAAATAGGGTTCCTAATAAAAGGAACAAGATTACCCCTTATGAACTCTGGACTAAAAAGAAACCCAACCTGAATTATCTCAGGTTTGGGGTTGTAGGGCTGTTGTAAGACTCCCTGATCCAAACACTACAACAAAAAGGATTTTATAGGACACCCGTTAGTGTCTTATTAGGTTAGTTTATAGGACCTTTAATTTAATAGGACCAAAATAAAAGTGTCCCATAAGAAGGGGTTGTAATAGGTGGTTAGGACACTTTTGAGCGTCCTATTAAGCACTAATATTATGAAACCAATTTCAGTGTCCTATAAAAGTAAATAAAAGACTGGCCGAACACACCCCCTAATAGGATACTTTATGTGGTCCTAATATATGGCTAACTAGTGTTACATTTTGAGACACATATTGGCATCCTAAAAAGTGTTTTAGTGGGACAAAATGGCATGTTGCATCAACAAATTTATTGGTATGGAAAATATTTCTTGATACAAGGCATCATTATACATAACATCGTCTAAAATTTGCAAACTATTCCATTGTATCATGATACATTTTAACATCGAGTGATAAAAAGAAATATGAAATTTCATTCCAATAAATCATTTTCATACAAAAGTTTGTAACCTCATAAGGTTGTAACATCATCAAAACTAAAGTCTCCTAACATTTGAAAACTATTCCAAGAGTAATAAACGGACATAAAGAGAGTTTCTTGTGTTAGCACTTATCGTCCTGAGGTAATAGTCCAGAGGTAATACCTACATTAAACAATACACATGTAAGCATAAGTTCCATGTTAGCAAATCATTAATTATATGGAATATTATAACTTTGAAGAAATCAGTATTATATGGCATTGTAGGACATGGCAAGATTATCACATTAAGTTACTGGTCATAAACTTGTCATATAGTCACAAAAACAAATGAAGTTTGTGTTTCAAGTTTTCACAAACAAGAAATACTGCAAGTAAAGGGATATCTAATTATTTTGTGTATAACTTAAACATTACAAGTTGATAGCCTCAACTGTTAGGCAATCATATAGTCAACAAAATGTTTTTAAGACATATGAGGAGATAAACGCATATGAAAATATTCTTGAATGGGTTGTTTAACAGCCATGAGACACATTTACATCAAAATGGATATAAACCAGGGTGCTTGGTGGAGGGTTATATGGCCTAATCAATGGCAAAGGATATGAATCATGGTGCTTGGTATGCTATAATTTAATGACCCATATAATAGTGGGTAATGGGTCATTACCCAATAAATTAGGGAGATTGCTCGTTACATTGCTTTGCATTCCCTTTGCATTCCCCCTAATTTCAACCAAGCATGCCCTAAAGTTAACTGTTATCAAATTAATTACCATTGTACATGATACGTGCGAATCGCATCAGGCTTTACCTCTCAAGGGATCTTGAGAAGCTTACAACCCCCACCAGGCAGTGTACCTGATCGTTGTAGTATAGTATAGTGACAAGTACCGGGGGATTGATCGTTCAGCTAGGAATAGTGTCGCTAGGATTAGAAAACCTAAATACTAGTTCTAAAGATGAGGGATGATTATTTTTGTGTTTTTATATTTTTTTAGAAAGCAAGTAAAAATCTCGGGTTTGAAGGATTTGGGCGGAATTAGTTGCTAGTCAACTAACCCAATACTAAAGATGCAATCAAAATAAAATACTAACAAATGAAAATAAACTAAATTAACTAAGGTTGTGAGCAATAAGTGGAGAAAATGTGTTTACTTAGATTTCACTACTCCCTAGATATCTTTTACACGTTAATTACTTGTTATAGTTGCGTGGATGACGGATTGTATTCCTTAATACCATTCATGGCGTGGCGCACTTAATTCCCCAATCCTATGAGTGCCTACTTCACTCCTATGTCGAGCCGGCTAAGAAGCTCCTAACATGGGATCATTAGAATTTACTCATGCATTAAATACAACCAATAAAACCTAGTGCACATCAGTTCATGTTTCCTAAGACGTTCAAGCATGTTACCATTTGGAAGTCTGCCAGTTTTCTTAAGCCTAACATCGAATTCATTCATCCAATACAACCATAAACAAGTAATCAACACATAATTAACATCTAGGTTTCATTAGATCCAAGCAACCACAAGATAGATCTAGCCTAGCATGGTAGAATTAAGACAAGAACAAGATATAGACAACTAACACATAGACATATTGATTGAATTAAAAGAATACTTATCTCAATTACACATGAAAGGGATCAAGGGCTTAGAACCCTTGAAAAACCTGTAAAATTCGTACCAAGTTCGTACTTAGGGTTTCTCCAAAACTTCTCTCTTCTTAATGTGAAAATTAGAAAACTATATATAGGAAATAGGGTCTGACGGCGTCAAGACAAATCTTGTGACACCGTCATCTCGCCGCCAAAATACTTCTCGGACTGCCTTGATCTACTTTTGACGCCGTCATGTGTTATGCATTTCCAGGCCGTCATGCATTTTACTCTTGACGCCCTACTTCGTGACGCCGTCAATTCTGTACTGGGTCGTCATGGAAATTACTCTTGACGTCGTCAGAAATTCCTTCTTGACGCCGTCACCTACTGTTCCCAGCAAGGAAAATTAAGACTTTGGCGTTTTCTTCACTTTTATGCTCCAAAAACGTCCAAATTGCTTCCTTTTCCAGATTTCACTCCCAAAGTACCTAAAATCACAAAAGGAATGATTTAGGGCAATATTTGATCAAATAAAATCAATTCCGGGCTTAAATGACCCCCTAAAAGTGGTTCATTTTTCGCCTCATCATATACCCTTACACTTGAGATTTGCTTGTCCTCATGCAAATGCGCTTTTATTCTAATCAAAATACAAGTTAGGGGTCATTTAACAATAATATAAAAGTAATTACAACAAATACATCATAGGGAATGAATGTTCCCCTTACACTTGAATTTTTACATACTTTACAATAAACTAAACTAATGACTCGAATTAAGAAAATCAAAACACTTGGAGCACTTTTAAGATTAACGTACATATGGGGGTAATAAATGATGTTCTTCCCCATTACTCCATAAAATAAGTACTTTACCCATGAGTCCCAATCGTCCCAAAACAATATGTACAAGGATATGACTCGACTTAGCAACCATGTAATCAATTAGATAGTTAACTTAGGGTTTAACAAATAACAATAATGCACTAAAAATGAGCGCATACACGGAAGGTTAAGGCGATTTTGTTGTACATTTAAGTGGGGTGTAACAAATTCTTCTTTTAAGTAAGATGCTTAAAGTTAGAAACGAAAAGATAGGCTCGGAGGGGTGTACTAGGGGTTTCGTGTACTAAAAATGAGTACAACGCTAAGGGTGTGGGAAAAATTAGTTGACTTATCTAGCCAAGTAATATGACTTAAATGGTCAAATAATTATGATACGGGTTTAACACAAGGGTGATCCTAATGCCTCTTATCATGTAGTAAATCCTACCACACGAATGTAGTCTCACTAGCGATCTCGGGATGCATCACTAACGCAAGTTCTAGAATCTAAATGCTACCGGTACACTCATAAGTTCTAATAGTAAATGCTTTTCCTATCAAATCTAAAGGCGAACCTCACATATTTGAGTGGAAAATTTTTCTGAATATACGGTTATGTGCTAGTCATAAAATCTCCTATCCATGAGACGCTTGCTATGGCTTAAAGTTTCACTCCTAAATGTTGTAAAAAATTTTAAATTTGGCGCTAAAATTGCACTAACAAGTATTTCTCATAGTTTTATTACACATCTACTATTAAACAAACAAACCCAAGCGAAAGTGCATATGTAAGGTATCATTATTTTACCCTCCCCTTACACTTAAGATGAATATTGTCCCCAATGTTCAAGTAAAGAATGTAAAAGTTAAAAAGTAAAAAGAATGAAATCAAATACTCCCCTGATTCGCTCGGTATGGATAATAAGGTGGCCAGGTTAGATCTTCCTCCAAGAAAATGAACAATCAAAGCTTCCCTTCCAGAATATAGATCATCTTCTTGTCATACATAACCTGTAAATCCTGAGAAAATAGACAAGACAACCTCGCATAAAATCGGCGGCATCCTATATAAGTTACTAAATCCTAGAAAACAAAATAAGATATAATGCTTGTGGAATGAAGTTTGCAAATTTCCTGGAGATTATAAAACTTAATAATTCACAAAAACCATAAGACTCCGTTAGAAAAACAAAACGATAAAATTTTCAGATTTTTACAAGTGACGCCGTCAAGAATTAATTCCTGACGCCGTCAGAAGTGACCTGCAGAAATTCTTATGTTAAGTTTCCAGAAAATTTCTGGAAAAACTTGGTCCTACTTCCTGGAAAATCCTGCAAAACTTCATTATGACTCGATACAAGCATTTGACTCTAACAAATACGAATACACATGTTCATTTAATATTATGGAGAATCATGATCGGTTTGTTTCTTAAAAACATATTTGGCGTTTCCCCTTACACTTATCTTTTGCAAAAATACTTTTAGGTGGAGTTAAGACTAGGCCAAAACAATAAAGTAAAGTATTTCCACTAATTAGTTTAGAAACATGATCAACCAACAATAAAAATAAAGCATGCATACAGAAGCAAATAACAAACAATCAAAATAAAATCACACAAAAATGGGTTGCCTCCCAAGAAGCGCTTTTCTTTATTTACGAGTCTCGTAGCTAGACTCAAGGTCATGGGTTACTACGTGACCTCATCCCTTGAAATGATATACCCCATCTAGTTGCGATCATTACTGTTATGGTGGTGGTGCCTTAACCTATCGATACTTGCAATCACCATCCCACCTACTTCACTTCTCAAGTTAGCTATCCCATCTTGGCTCACGCCTTCAATTGTGAAAGGCCCATACCACCAAGGACTTGGTTTATCGGGTGGTATTGTTGTTTCTAAGTGTCTCAAGAGTACCAAGTTCCCTTCCTCAAATGGTACATGATTTTCTGCGGGTTGAGTATGTTCGAATTTGACCTGAACCTTATTGCTTTTGCTTCTTTCATGTTTAGCCTCCTTATAGCTTTTGATTCTTGCCTCCCATGCAAGAATTTTATTCTGAACACGAATGGGTGTCGTGTCAATGTTGTTTTTGATCTTTCTCCAACTCAAATTCTCATGCCCACTTCGCGGAGTCATGGGGAAGCAAATCTTTCTTTTTCCAAATTTGAGCTCGATCTTCCTACCTTCATACTTAATGACAGCCCTAGCGGTGGCGAGGAATGGTGCCCCAAGGATTATTGGCATGCATCCATCTCCTTTATCATCGATGATCATAAAATCAACGGGGTACATGAATCCTGCGACATTAACTAATACATCTTCTGTGATTCCTGGGGGTATACGTACGAGTGTCCAGCGAGGGACAACCTAATATGAGTAGGGGCTGGCATTTTTGACGTTAGTTGGATGTAAATAGTTAGGGGCATAAGATTTACTTCCGATCCTTGGTCGGCGAAAGCACTAAGATATTTCAAGTCCCCGATGCTAGTTGGTATCTCAAAGTTCCCACATGCTATCTGCTTAGTAGCCACTTTTTGCACCAATAGCCTTTCGAATACTGATCCCCCAGGTAATGTATCATACTCATCTTTTACTTTTTCCTCTTTCTCAGAACCCTGTTTGGAAGGTTGGTTACGCCCATCACCCTTAATCCAATTTGTTATGGTGTTTTCGTTTATATCATGTTTCAGGTAGTGACTCAAAGGTTGGGATTCTGGGGGTTTTTCTAAGGTCTGTTTAGTAGGGGCTTCTACTTTCTCGTTATCCTTGTGGACAATTGTGATGGAATTAACAAATTGGGTAGTGGGAGTGACGCTTCCTTTCCTTAGTAGCATTCTTTCACGGGTTCTCTGGTTGGCACACTCCTCTAATAGACTCATCATCTCATTCATTTTCTCCTGCATTTCCTCTTTTTGCTTATAAACTGCTTCCTCGAATCTAGCAAGCCGATCTGAGTGAGTTGCCATATATTCTCTCATCCTAGCTTCAAACTCCGAGCTAAGCTCCTCGGGAGGGAAACAAGGTGGGGCATGGTTCTGAAAAGTCTCGACATTTTCTCTAGAAGGTGACTCAGATAATGGTGCCGAAGTTGGTTTCGAGACAGAATTGGCAGTAGCCTGTCTAGGACTTAATGGTCTCCTTTGCCTTTCGTCAAAATAGTCAACTTTTGCCTCGAGTTTGTATAGGAGTTCATCGGGGATTTCGGTGGTTCCTCCAGATGTCGAGACTGCATTGATGGCCGCTTTTATTGTATGATTAAACTCCCACATCTCATGATTATCGGCGGCGAGCTCTTTGATAATTGCCCAAGACTCCTCGGCGTTCTTATCACGCAGTTTACCTCCCGCAGCCCTATCGATTGTGCGCTTAGTGTGATAATCAACATGGTCGTAGAAAATCTGGACTAATAACCAAAGGTTTATACCATGATGAGGGACCTTATGGAGGAGATCTTTAAAACGGGCCCATGCTTCGTAGAAAGTTTCACCCTGATGTTGTTCAA
Organism: Artemisia argyi; assembly: GCA_030686995.1. Lineage (NCBI taxonomy): Eukaryota > Viridiplantae > Streptophyta > Magnoliopsida > Asterales > Asteraceae > Artemisia > Artemisia argyi. The sequence goes on along the minus strand of CM060685.1, from coordinate 169,674,592 downwards.
ACATCAAAATGTCATTTCTAAGCATTGTAGTCTTCCCCGGTGGGAAGAATTGAGTAAGGAAGCGATTGGTGAGGTTATCCCATGTGGTGATGGATCCCGCGGGTAAACGCTCAAGCCATTGACTAGCTTGATCCCGTAGAGAGAATTGGAATAGGCGTAATCGGGTTGTCTCTCTAGTTTCAACATCTAGGTCTATGGAATCTACGATTTTGAGGAAGTCCTTAAGATGTTGGTTTGGATCTTCGGAACGAAGTCCATGGAATGCACATCCGTTTTGCACCAGCCGGATGGTGTCGGATCGCAAGGGAGTCACATTGGCTTCGGTGAGCTCAATGGTGTTTTGGTAGCCTTGGTGGCTAGGTCGGGAATACTCTCCTAAGGTTCGGGGCCTAAGGGGTTCTAGTGGTGGGTTTTGTTGTGGTGGGATGACGGGTTCAAGGATGTTCCCATCGTCCATGATGTTGGGTGGTGAATAGTTACGAACAAAGACACAAAGAAATATGATAGACTAAAGAAAACCTAAAAATAAAAATAAAATCTTACTAGAAAATAATCTACCAAGTAGACCTAATAAAAAGAGATTCTAACCTAGACAATAACTATTTCCCCGGCAGCGGCGCCAAAAACTTGATACGTGGGAATCGCACCAGGCTTTACCTCTCAAGGGATCTTGAGAAGCTTACAACCCCCACCAGGCAGTGTACCTGATCGTTGTAGTATAGTATAGTGACAAGTACCGGGGGATTGATCGTTCAGCTAGGAATAGTGTCGCTAGGATTAGAAAACCTAAATACTAGTTCTAAAGATGAGGGATGATTATTTTTGTGTTTTTATATTTTTTTAGAAAGCAAGTAAAAATCTCGGGTTTGAAGGATTTGGGCGGAATTAGTTGCTAGTCAACTAACCCAATACTAAAGATGCAATCAAAATAAAATACTAACAAATGAAAATAAACTAAATTAACTAAGGTTGTGAGCAATAAGTGGAGAAAATGTCTTAACATAGATTTCACTACTCTCTAGATATCTTTTACACGTTAATTACTTGTTATAGTTGCGTGGATGACGGATTGTATTCCTTAATACCATTCATGGGGTGGCGCACTTAATTCCCCAATCCTATGAATGCCTACTTCACTCCTATGTCGAGCCGGTTAAGAAGCTCCTAACATGGGATCATTAGAATTTACTCATGCATTAAATACAACCAATAAAACCTAGTGCACGTCAGTTCATGTTTCCTAAGACGTTCAAGCATGTTACCATTTGGAAGTCTGCCAGTTTTCTTAAGCCTAACATCGAATTCATTCATCCAATACAACCATAAACAAGTAATCAACACATAATTAACATCTAGGTTTCATTAGATCCAAGCAAACACAAGATAGATCTAGCCTAGCATGGTAGAATTAAGACAAGAACAAGATATAGATAACCAACACTTAGACATATTGATTGAATTAAAAGAATACTTATCTCAATTACACATGAAAGGGATCAAGGGCTTAGAACCCTTGAAAAACCTGTAAAATTCGTACCAAGTTCATACTTAGGGTTTCTCCAAAACTTCTCTCTTCTTAATGTGAAAATTAAAAAACTATATATAGGAAATAGGGTCTGACGGCGTCAAGACAAATCTTGTGACGCCGTCATCTCGCCGCCAAAATACTTCTCGGACTGCCTTGATCTACTTTTGACGCCGTCATGTGTTATGCATTTCCAGGCCGTCATGCATTTTACTCTTGACGCCCTACTTCGTGACGCCGTCAATTCTGTACTGGGTCGCCATGGAAATTACTCTTGACGCCATCAGAAATTCCTTCTTGACGCCGTCACCTACTGTTCCCAGCAAGGAAAATTAAGACTTTGGCGTTTTCTTCACTTTTATTCTCCAAAAACGTCCGAATTGCTTCCTTTTCCAGATTTCACTCCCAAAGTACCTAAAATCACAAAAGGAACGATTTAGGGCAATATTTGATCAAATAAAATCAATTCCGGGCTTAAATGACCCCCTAAAAGTGGTTCATTTTTCGCCTCATCAGTACATTTACCATTTCTTTGAGTAAATCATATGTAGTATTTCATAACCTAAGCAACAAATGCATCAAACATATAACAAAATAAAATTTGAGAGCATGAGATGTATCAATATTTAAATAGTAGATTTCGTAAATCATATTTTATAACTGTAATACGTGAATGATAAAAATAATGATTTTCCAATAAATAAAAAATTGATTACTAAGTATACAGAATTGCATATAGTAGTGTCAAGTTAAAATAAACATATGATTTACCTTCAACTTTGTAGAAGTCAAAGTATAGATTGCTTCTTAATCCATTTTTCACCTTTAACAATTGGACCTTACAAATTCAATGGCCCGCAAATCAACCGAATCCTGGGAACAATTAATAACAAATAAAAATTCATAAGAGCGAAGTCACTAATGCAAGTTTTTATAATCATGACAATAACTTTACAAAGATACCAACAAATATTAAATTTGAGTGTACAAAGTTTCAATGGATGCATATGAAGATACCACAAATTAATCAAAATTCTTACCATAGTAATATAATGATTATCCCCATCGAAAATATTCAAGCGGTTACAAGAAACAATTGAACAGTTGAAGAGGTTATGGTTTGGTTAGTGGAACATAAATCAGGAGAGTAAAAAGCATAGTTGGTCAATTTTTGAGAAATGGGGCGGGAAACTTAGGGGGGAAACAAAAAAGTGGGAGGGAAATGAAATGTTTTTAGATTATAGATTATAAATTGCAATGTTTTGAAACCCGGTTTGACCCAGCCGGGTTACGTGCTAAACCTGTTATGGCAAAAAAAATGGTCATATTAAACCAGGTTATAAAAAATTGTTGAACCAGTATGACCCACCGGGTTTTAAGTGACCCGGGTCAACCCGGTTCTCGAAACCCGACCGGGTTTGGTTTTTTTCATGTTTTTTGTTTTTAATAAAACAAGTTAATTCTTAAAACCCAGTTAAACCCGCCGGGTTTTAAGTGACGCGATTCAACCCTGTTCTCGAAACTCGATCGGGTTTGTTTTTTTTAATAGAAAACCGGGTTGACCCAGTGGTCGAACCGGTAACCCGATGACTTGACCGGGTCGATTACAAACCCGATTTTCAAAACATTGATAAATTGTATAATATGCACATTTCTAATTAAAAGAAGAAAAAAATAAAATTTATAAAAGTTATTACAATCATAATTAACTTCATGTATAATATTTTTTAACTTTTATCTTAAATTTATTTTCCTTTTAAGTGACTATAATTTCCAAATTCATGAACGACTGATTCATGGGGTTTGAACTTATTGTCACACAGACTAAATTGAGTAAAGTATTTCCTTAGATAAACTTATAAATGCTTCATCTCTTAAAATGACTCTATGTTCGATACGAATTGAATTTTTTCCATCTAGTTGTCTAGCATGGGCATCAGGAAACAATAATCGACTTTCGCTAATTAAAGATTTCTGGCATGTCCTTGTGAACAATGTCTAAGTCATTATGTGGTGTTTCGATGAGTTTTGGCGGTCCCGGTAATTCCCAAACACGAAAGGGTAGTTCAGCTGACTTGTAAACTGTCTGCTACTCTAAGAGCATAAGTCAACTCGCGACAAGTAATGCTTTTAGATGTGAATAGATAGTTTGGGTGAACACTCACCACATTTTAACTAACACTTAGAGAATTAAATCTAGGGATTCTAAAAATAAAAAGTCAAAGTTTGTCATATTCTTATCTACCAATTAATGAAATAATAATCCAAGTGGCGGATTATCAACCATACTCACAACTACTATCAAAATCCTAATAAAAGTTTAATACAATTATCAACATTTTGAAAGAACGCCAACCCCCAAACTAAAAGATGCAGAGATGGGAGGTACGAAGAGGCTATAGCTCACTCGGTTTTTTACTTATACTCGAGGTACACACTGGGATGGCAACACGTCGGGGAATTTCGGGGATTGTATTTCCCATCCTCATCCCCATTTCCCATTCTCATTCCCATCCCCGCCCCCATCCCCATCGGGGAATAGTTTTACATCCCCATCCCCGTCCCCAATGGGGATCGGGGTTCCCTGTGGGGATTCGGGGATTTTCCATCGGTATCAAGTAAACATAAAATACACAAACTCATCGAAAATATAAAGAATTTGACACGTAAAGTATCTTAAGAAACGTACATCACTCATACTTATATTGTTTACTTGTTAATCCAACTTTAAAGCATCGTAGATACCAAGACAACACATATAATATAAGACTAACGTGCATTGTATGCGTGTATTTGGACAAAACATTAGTTAAATCATATATAGTAATTAGTGTTTAATTGTTTATACTTTTACAGCTATTTGATCATTTATATATCACACACGCATATACATTATATATCAATGCTCATAAAAAATAGAGTAAACTACACCGTTCGTCCTTGTGGTTTGCGTTGACCGCAGACCTTCGTCCTTTGACCAAAAAAATTGCACCGTTCGCCCTTAAGTCAGAAACGTTATGCACCGTTTGTCCCTCCATCCAACGGGGCCACTAACGCTCGTTAACCATAAGGGTATATTCGTAATTTCACATCCATTTTAATATATAAACCATTTAATTACTTATTTATTTCATTTTTACACTAAACTCACACACACACACTCTTTCTCTCTCTAAACCCACCGGAATCTTCATATTTTCCAGCAAACACCAGCAGATTCCGGCACCGCCGTCGCCGGAGAATTTTCCGGCGAGACTTTTTATTCGCCAAATTGATAGATCGGGACATCCCCATTCTTTCTGGAGCGTTTTAGCTCACGGATCCCCCTACAACCACCTCCACGCGCAACCACAGTGACCACCGCCACCACCGAGACTCTGCCGCCCCTTCCTCTTTGTTTTTCCGACGGTAATCTACCCCTACGCGCCCCCTATCTTCTTTTTCATTAAGCTTCTATCAACGCTATTTATCTAAGCTAAAAATTTTCAGTCAAGCATCTTCAAACCGGGAAAGCATCTTCGTACCTTTCGCGGCGCACTTGCTATCTTAGCCTGAATACATTGTAATTACGTGTAAAGCATTTCACACACTGCCCAATAGATGGCACAGCGAGTCCTGTAGCGACTTTGCGGCCTAACCTAAGAAGATGGAAGAAGGCTTTTGACCACCACTTTTCTTTACCCGGAACACTTTCAATATCTTTTTTTATATAAGAGAATCAAAAGTAACAACTCTTTCTTCACAGCTGCTATTTGACCATTCGCCGAGTCCTTCTCTACATATTCTATATGTAATATATATAGCAAGTCAAGAGAAGAGGAGGAATCGAATCTGTCGCTACTGTAGTAGCTCTTTTGTCTTTATCTACCCCTACGATGTGGATTGGTTGTTTGTGTTTGTGTTTGGGTTTCGGATTGAGCGAGGGTATAATTTTGAAACTATTTTTATTAAGTTTTTTTTTTTTGATAGATTTTTTTATTAAATTTTTGAAAATGAAAAGTGATCATAATATTTACTAGTAAAAATGTGAATATAAAGTTTATTTAAGAATGGATAAAAACGTATAATAATGGAAAAAAATTGATGAAAACGGGTGACAATGTAAAAAAATAGACGAAAACGGGCGAAAACGTAAAAAAAACGGAAGAAAGCGTTAAAAAGGGACTAAAAGCCAGACGAAAACGTAAAAAAACAGACGAAAACGTAAAAATATTGACGGAAACATAAAAATACAGACGAAAACGTAAAAAAAAACGAACGAAAACGTAAAAAACGGACAAAAACGTAAAAAAAATGGCGAAAACTTAAAATAAACAGACGAAAACGTAAAAAAATGAAAGAAAACGTAAAATAAACGGGCGAAAACATAAAAAAATGTGAAAACGTGAAAACCGGATGAAAACATAAAATAAACTGGTGAAAACGTAAAAAAAATGGATGGAAACGTAAAAAACGGGATAAAAACGTAAAAAAAACGGACGAAAATAGGCGAAAACGTAAAAAAAGTGACGAAAACGGGCGAAAACGTAAAAAAACGGAAGAAAGCGTTAAAAAATGGACTAAAAGCGAAAAATTGCACCGTTCGTCCTTGCACTGTTCGTCCTTATAGTGCAAAATGACTATTATACCCTCATAAGCAAACAAGTTAACGAGCGTTAGTCCACCCCGTTAGAAGGAGGGACAAACGGTGCATAACGTTTCTGACTTAAGGGCGAACGGTGCAATTTTTTTGGTCAAAGGACGAAGGTCTGCGGTCAACGCAAACCACAAGGACGAACGGTGTAGTTTACTCTAAAAAATATATACATATAAAAGTAAATGTTATATTGATATATATAATTTTAATATATTTATAAATAAAAGAAATCGGGTTCGGGTTCGGGGATTGATGCTATCCTCATCCCCGCCCCATACCCGATTACAAAATTCGGGGATTCCCCATACCCATACCCATCCCCGGTCAAATCGGGTTTGGGGATCAGGTCTCCATCGGGTACGAGTTTTATTGTCATCCCTAGCTACACACACAAAATCGACATAATTGGTTTCTCTGTTTTTGAATCATGGTATATAATTGATCAACAAAATATTGACAGGGATCAACCTATACTAATATCAATATTTTGATAATCGAGCAATAAGCGCCTCAAATTCATTTGGGTTGATTTGGAGCATCCTTTAAATACGGTCTTTAATAGCTCTCAAGTTTTACTAATGTATTTGAACCCTCGTATCAATTGTTATCATATATTTATCAAATTAAAGCTTAGATGATTAAAGTCTTATGAATTTAAACTAATAGGACCTACTTAATCAAAGGTCCTATTTAGTTTCATCCTATTAGGACCACAACTAATAAGTGTCGTATAATTAAACGTGATACAACTCATATATTTAATGTCCTAATAGTCTATATCATAATAGGACTCTAACAAATTAGTGTCCTATAAAACCTAAATAATAGGACCCATCCGTCAAGTGTCTCATTAGATTCGATCCTAATAAGACCATAACGAATAAGTGTCTCATAAAACTTACATAATGAGACACTTACAATAAGGGTCCTATATGTTTGAATATAATAGGACTCAAAAACTAATTCGTCATATTAAATGGCTTATTAGGACGCCACTTGAAAAGGCGTCCCAGAAATGTGTCCTAAAAGCCATCTTTTGTTGTAGTGAAAGCAGAAAACTTTGGGTTAAAGAGACATTGAATGCGTCTTTGTTGGATATACTGAGCATTCCAAGGCTTATAGGTTCTATGTTATTGGACCTAATGAATCTATTTCAATTAACTCAATAATTGAATCAAGGGATACACTATTTGATGAGAATAGATTCTCATCAATCCCTAGACCAAGTCAAAGGATTCCAAATGGAACTGATGACATTGGTGTATCAGAGGTCCCTGATGAATTATCATCTCAGACCCCTGATGAATTTGTGGAACAACAACCTGAACTTGAACTCAGAAGGAGTAATAGGGTCAGGACTCCAAAGTCATTTGGACCTGAGTTTCAATTATACTTAATTTATGGTACAAGGAGTGAGGTCTCTGACCAATACTCCTATTGCTTCATTGTTGATGATGATCCTAAAACATTTGAAGAAGCAATGAAGTCCCAAGATGTTGCTTTCTGGAAAGAAGCAATTAATGATGAGATGGACTCCATCATGGACAACAACACTTATGTGTTGACTGATCTACCACCTGGTTGCAAACCTCTAGGTAGTAAATGGATTTTCAAAAAGAAAATGAAGGTAGATGGAACTGTTGAAAAGTTCAAGGCAAGACTAGTTATTCAGGGCTTTAGACAAAAGTCAGGAATAGACTATTTTGATACTTATGCTCCTGTGGCTCGTATCAGTACCATAAGATTGCTGATTGCTTTGGCATCAATTCACAATCTGATTATTCATCAGATGGATGTGAAGACAGTGTTCTTGAATGGTGATTTAGATGAGGAAATTTATATGAACCAACCTCAGGGCTTCATCATGCCTGGCAATGAAAACAAGGTGTGTAAACTGATTAAGTCTCTTTATGGACTGAAACAGGCACCTAAGCAATGGCATCAAAAGTTTGATGAAGTGGTTTTGTCTAGTGGTTATTTACTTAACCAGGCTGACAAATGTGTTTATAGCAAATGTGATGAATCTGGTAAAGGAGTCATTATTTGTCTATATGTTGATGACATGTTGATCTTTGGCACTGACGAAAATCAAGTTAACCTTACAAAGGCATTTTTGTCATCAAAGTTCTCCATGAAGGATATGGGGGAGGCTGATGTTATCCTTGGTATAAGGATTAAACATGAAAGTAACAAAATTTCTATCTCTCAGTCTCATTACATTGAGAAGGTGTTGAAGAAATTTAATTACTTTAAGTGTACTCCAGTGAGTACTCCTATGGATACAAGTGGGAAGCTAATGCCTAATACTGGCAAAGTTGTATCTCAACTTGAGTATTATAGGGTGATTGGCTGCTTGATGTATGATATGACTTGTAAAAGACCTGACATTGCTTTTGCTGTGAGTAAACTGAGCAGGTATACTAGTAATCCTAGTGCTCATCACTGGCAAGCAATTCAGAGGGTTTTTAAGTATTTGAAGAAAACTCTGGATTATAGTCTTTCATATACTAGTTATCCTTCAGTATTAGAAGGATACACTGATGCAAGTTGGATTAGTAACACTGAAGACAATTCGTCTACTAGTGGTTGGGTATTCCTACTTGGTGGAGGTGCAATTTTTTGGGCATCCAAGAAACAAACTTGCATCACCAGCTCAACAATGGAGTTTTAATTTGTGGCTTTAGCAGCTGCTGGCAAAGAAGCTGAATGGTTGAAAAACTTGCTTTTTGAGATTCCATTGTGGCCTAAACCTATAGCACCTATTTCTATCCGTTGTGATAGTGTTGCTACATTGGCAAAGACTTATAGCCAGATGTACAATGGGAAGTCTAGACACTTAGGTGTCAGGCATAGCATGATTCGTGAACTTATCATGAATGGGGTGGTATCTATAGAGTTTGTTAAATCTCAAAAAAACTTAGCTGATCACTTGACGAAAGGTTTGGCTAGAGACTTGGTTTTGAAGTCTGCAAAAGGGATGGGTTTGAAGTCCAACTTAGTCACTGAATGCTAAGACACCCAACTCCCTCCTGAGGAAACTTGGGAGCTGAGTTCAATGTGGAAAGCTGAACATTTAGTAGACTGGAGCACATGTTTTATTGTCCTCCCAAGGTTGTGCCCAGAACCTTCTGAAAAAGGAGGATGAAGTCTTTACTTCTCAATGGTTATTTTCTTTGAAAAAGTGCTAAGCAGGAGCATGAATAAAGATGAACCACCTATGTAAATGTTGAAGTTTTGCCGCTTCAGGAAACTTTGGATTTTTAGCTTTTACAACATTTATGAATTGGATATGGACACATGGCTTGTATAGTGTCAGGTTTATTTAAGTGTTTGAAAATGTATGTGTATTTTATCTTCAGGTATTCAAATGGGTTGAAGAGTTCAATTCTTAGAACACTCTGATTCTCGAATATTGGAACGTGTAATGTACTAAGATGAGAATTCAATCTTCAAGATATTTTCATTTATGCATATTTTTTGTTTTGTGTTTAATTTTTCATGCAAAGGAAGTGAACTAAATTTGGGGAGGATTGTTAGTGCACTTGAGGGATTAATTCACACCTGGTAATAGGTTTGGAGGTACAGAGTGTACACCCATTTGGTCACTGAATCCCCTGACTCAATAGTGGTTATGCTAGTGTGAATCTGTTTCTGCTGATCTGATTCTACTGCTAGTATGGATTCTGTTGATGGTTGATTCTGCTACTAGTAGAATTCTGCTGCTAGTGGAATTCTGCTGCTAGTAGATTATGCTGCTAGAATGATTCTACTGATGGCATCAGTTTATTTTGCTGCTCGTTTTTAACCAATGATTCCTACTATTATGGAAATTATTATGATATAATTAATGGGCCGTTAATTATACATAATTCCATGGGCTAGGGTTTGAGTATTCTCTATTATAAATAGAGGTCATAATACATCTGCATGGAGAGATACGATAAACACAAAAACCCTAAACACTTGAATACGTTTCTGTTCTTGATTTGTGCCTAAAACAAGAACATCACTTGGTCTTATCCCATAGAGATATTCGTGTAACCCAGGCATAGAGTCGAATAGTTTCTATTGAAAAGTGATAACACGATTTCAAATGAATATCCGATACTCATTGATTATCTTAACCCTAATTTAGAACACTCAAACAATAAATAACCAACAACTATCCTGCAAGTTATTGATTTCATAACAAAACTAACACAATTCATAAGTTTGTTTGCTTAATATTTTAAGATTTTTTTTAGTTGGTCTCAAATACTTTATTACGTATGTAGTATGTATATATATATATGATGACAATGTCTATTATCACGTTTTAAGCAAGAGCCATAGACATTTAAACCGAAAAAGCTTTGATGCCCTCGTCTTGCTCGAAATGAGGAACGTCTTTTACTCCCATAGTCACATACGCTTCCACTCCATCACCTTTTGCATCATCTAATAACATCATACCTCTCTTGAATGGTACAAACCCGCAACTCACACTACTAGAAAAAGTGCCAATAGCAACGGCCAGATTTCGTTGCTAAATGGCCCAAATTCGTTGCAAAACGACGTTAGCAACGACATTGGCAACAACTTGACGTCGTTGCTATATCGCCCGTTGCTAACTTCAATATCGTTGCTAATTTGTCAAAGTCGTTGCTATTTAACAACGAAATGCCAGGTTGTTGCTAATTTCAGCTCCATGATAAGTCGTTGCTAATTCTGTAGATAGCAACGAAATAGGTTTGTTGCAATAAAAATTAGCAACGAGAATATTGTTGTTGATATTAGCAACCAATTTCAGATTTAGCAATGATAATCCTTTTGTTGCCGATAGATCTAATCGCAATGACCTTCCGTCGTTGCTAAATTATTTATGCTACAAAAATACGCTATTCATGTATTGATGTAATCCACTTTATATAAACTGCTAACTCTTGAATAAACAAGCTAATCACACCACAAAGAACCATTCCCATATATGAACAATTGTTATGCACTAATTGTTTACAGTAACAATAACCCATCAAGGTGGCTAGAGTTATAAGTACAAAATATATACAAAACACTAATGGCTTTTACTCATATGCCTTGGGGTCCAAAGGAAGATCAAAAGCTTGATCGACAGCATTAGCAATAAGGCCCAGGCGCAACCTTTTATGATCTTGTATCACACCAATCACCTTCATCTCTATTTTTCTAGCACAACTTCTCAAGCAACTCAAGTCTATCTTTTCCCTAATTCATTGTCCTACAAAAATAACCAAAAAGTTACAACTATAATACACACTTGAGTAGCAAAAGATATCATGGGTCAAACACAAATAAGAACAAGAACATACTCGTATAAAAAAAATTGAACAAATAATAACAAGTTCTGAAACGTTGTAAGCTGAACTGCCAACAACTTTTAAAGCATTATAAACTGAATTAGAAAGTAAATTATCAACAAAACTTGTTCTACAACAATATAAACTGAAAAAGGTACAAAAAATAAAAATAGAAAGCATACCAATTAGTGCCAGTGCACATCAGAGTTGGAAGACAATGTTAGAGGTATTTGGTAAGGAAGGCTTCAACAACTTTAATATGCTAACTAGACTCGTAGGCTTCCCTTTAGTTACTTTGTAACAATTCCCTCAAGCCATCTGTCATGTATATAGTATATATTGAGATCAGGTCTAATGAAATTTGCAATCGTAAAAAGCTAATGAAATCCACAAGTGACAAAATCAGAATAAGTTACCAGCATTCTCAATATAGATTAGATCTCTTTAATATGGGTCCTTAGGAACATTTTTGTTCATGTATTCTCCTATTGTTCCCTTCTTTGAATGGATGTGTCATCATCTATATTAAAGACTATTATGCATCTAATGTTAGCACAATATAGAATAAACTTAACATAAACCATGAAAAGATGATAGATGAATCAAATTTTATCTAGTCTTACTATTAAAACACATTGTTGGTAGAAAAAATATCACATTTGGAAGGAATATACCTCTGCTAGAATCTGGTACCGACAATGTACAAGGTGGTGTTACGGGTAGTGGTGATTCAGGCGTCAACACTTGTGATTTGCTATACCGCGTGCACTCTTCCCTCTCATTGCTTTGGATTGACCCCTTCCAACCATCTATAATGTGGTACAAGGAACAATTGACTTCCAACAAGTGACAAACATAATAATAAGATTAAAAAAAAAAAAAAAAAAAAAAAAAAAAAAAAAAAAAAAATTGAAATGAAAAGATACTAAATTACATTAGCCATGCTATGATGATGTTTGATGCTTAAAGCAAATTATTAGACAACAGCACACAAAACACAAGCACAAAAGATGCAAATTATGTGCAGTCGCCAGTAACCACCCATCAACCAAATACTTATCTTAAGGCTACTTTATCTTGTGGGTATTTTATTGTTAAGCTATTTTATCTCTAATATATATACTAACATCATTTATTAAAGACATACATGCTATGAAATCAAGCATACTGACAACAACATAAGACAAACAAATAGATGTTGAGACTAAATAACAGAAACATATCAATTAAGTTTAGAGACTAAACTTGGAACATATAAATTCAAGCATATGAAACACAAAATCGAGCAAAAACACAAGCAACTGTTGAGATAGACCATAAAATTAAGGATTTAAAAATTAGCAATAGATGATATTGGCATAAAACTATCGTGAAAAGTTGAGCAATAGATGAGATCTGTAGTAAAATTGAACAAAAAACATACCGTATAATCAAGCAAAAAAAGGGTTCGATTATACCTGAAATTGGAAGAAGATAGAGCGGCTGGGTGAGACTAACTTTTTGGGGATAAGCTTTAGGGTTTTTTTTTGCCTTATACCCCTTATCCCCTCTTTCTCCCACTCATAAAATTTCGTTCTCCCGCTCACAATTTTTTGTTCTCCCGCTCTTGAAATTTCATTTTATTTATTGTTTTAATTGAAAAACTTATTGTTTTTGTTAATTTTCATATTTTGAAAGTGAAAAGTGTGTGTATGATTTAATTGAAAAAAATGGGAGAAAATGGAAAATTTTGTGGTTTTTTTTTTTTTTTTTTTTTATATATTTAAAAAGAAGAAAAATAAATAAACGACAAAAATACACCGTTGGTCCCTGAACATTCCAAAAAACATCGCCTGGACCCTAAGTTTTTAAAAACGTCGCCATGCCTTCAAACCTTGGAAATTTTAGGCTGAATGCGTCCCTTGACCAGTTTTGTCTCGGTCAACGCTCATTGGGTTATTGGGTTACACGCAAAAGTTAATACCGTCTCAGGGAAGAGACGGTGAAGGGGTTCAATAACAATTTTTATTTCATAGTTGGTCCCTAAGGTTGTCTACATTTTCGTGACCGTAGGTAAAATTCCCACCCATAATTTAGTGACGTGTTCTCAATATGTTACATTGAGTTTACAAAAAATATACACAAATTGAATCCACGAAACAAATAAAGTATGGTTGTTTTCGTGCCTTTGCATATCAAATCACAAGTCATACGTATTGTGCACATTCTAAATTGGATTTAATATTGGAATGACAATTTTGACTTTAGTTAGTAAAAATGCAAATGCCAAATAACCTTTACCATTTACACATTTGACTTCCTAAAGTCAAACTTGCCATTACATTTAGTGAGCAACATAGGCAGTATATGAAGTTGATGCGTGGAATTGCACCATCGCAAAAGATTTTACCTCTCAAGGGATCTTGAGAAGCTTGCAATCCCCACCAGGCAGTGTACCTGTTCGTTGTAGTATAGTATAGTGACAAGTACCGGGGGATTGATCGTTCAACTCAGGAATAGTGTTTGCTATGATTAAAAAGTCTACTAATCCATTGTCGAGACCAAACATGATCTCGACCCACAAGTATTCGGCCAAAAATCAACCAATGCCGAAAACAATATCAAGTAACCACAATTTAACAAGAAATAATAAATATAACCAAGGTCTATATTCGGGTTGGTTTACCAAGCCAAACCCGAGTCTCTCGACTCAAACGAGTCTCGGCACAAACCATGAGCCACAATGGCTCGAAGCAATAATCAAAGATCACAAATAAGGCTCCAAGGAGCACACCCAACTTGCCCATTCGACCACAAAGGGTCTCGGCAACAATCAACCATATACGACCATCAAGCCGTGACTCCATCGAGTCGAACCAAAATCCCAACGCAAGCAATACATGAAACCACAACTCAAGACCAAGAGTAGCAAATAAATCGAGCCCTAAGCTCGGATCTAACACCATGCCGTGAGTCTTAGACTCACGGTTCAATCGAACCATCAAGAAATACACCAAACCCGGATACCAAACCTTTTGAGAAACACGTTTTCAACCAAAACCCATATGAAAACCATGTTTTTATTCATAACCCAACCGAATAGCTTTAAGTCGTGACCTTAGGTCACGATTTTATCAAAAATACGAGTGAAACTCGTCTCACCTTCGATCTTTAATACTCAAACCGTGACAACCTTCGAAAAACAAGAAAGTGGTGGTGAATTTGGTGGTGATTCGAGGTGAAATAAGGGGGTAAATGGGCGCGTGTAGTGGTAGATCTAAGAGAGTAGGTGATGGGGAATTGATTGGTGGTGGCGGTGTAGAGTGGTGGCCGGCGGTGTGGCTGTGGTGGTGGTCGGATGTGGGGCGGCTAGGGTTAGCCAAGAAAAGAGAGAGAGATGTGAGGAAGGTGAGGGTGTTGTGTGTTGTTTGTGAACCGACCCACAAGGACCAATTTGTATATTACTATTTTTTTAAAAAAGTTTTTAATAATAATAATAATAATAATAATAATAATAATAATAATAATAATAATAATAATAATAATAATAATAATAATAATAATAATAATAATATTACTAATAATTATGAGTGGGTAAAAAATGGTTAAGTGTAAGTGTCACACCCCCAAAATCGGGTCCAGCGGAAGCATACGTGTAGCTGGGGTGTAACTCAATCGGTATTACAACACAAGTTCAAAAATGATTTTTCACTTTAATCATTTAGAATAAAATCGTTTAGTCAAAAATGTTGAATTTACATCATTAAAAGTAGTGCGGAAGTAGGCCCTTAAAATAGTTTAAAACGGTCCCCATATAAATAATCAGAGTCTTCTATGACCATGCCATGCCCTGCCAAAACCTCCTGTAGCGTGCCATTGGTTAATACCTGAAAATACATGCTAAAGTGTCAACACAATGGTTGGTGAGTTCATAGAGTTTGTTTAACAAATAAAGTTTATAGAAAAATGTTCGCACAGCAAAGGCATCGTAAATCCACTCAGTTGCAAGTCCCGCCATAAGAGACTTGTAACCTGTGTGTTTACAACCCACTGCTAAAATAGTTTAAGTCTAGTAGTCAAACACCCGTGGTCAATAATAAGTCAAGGCCGCTCCGAACAATGGAGACTTTATAATGTTGCTCCGAACATGGGAGACTTGAAGTCACTCCGCCACCTAGGCAAAGATTTATTAGTCACTTTACCGACTTGGCAAAGATTTATTAGTCACTCCACCATGGCGAGATTTATTAAGATGCTCTGAACATGAGAGACTTTATAACGTTGCTCCGAACAAGGGAGACTTCATAGTGTTGCTCCGAACAAGGGAGACTTTAAGTCAAAGCACGTACGGTACATTAGGGTCAAAAGTTTAAGTCAAGTTCAAAAGGTCAAGACAAGTCATAAGTTCATAATAAAGTTCAAGTCAAAACCATGTTTAAAGAGTCAAGTAATAGTTCAAGTAAAAACGAGCATGTATTCTCCCCCAAAAAGTTAACAAAACAATTTAAAAGAGTAGGGGCTATGACTCACCTGGTGCGACAGCTACGATGACAAAAGTGTATACACAGAAATGAGGTTCGATCTTAAACCGCAACCTAAAATGAATGATGAATGATCTCATTTAGATCATCAAATGATGTTATGAATGTCCATGCTCATGTTTGTATACCACTCTAGTCTTTTGAAAAACACTTGTGTTATCAAAAATATATAATCCAAGAATTTGGAAAAATATTGCTATTAGAAAATATAAATAGCTAGTTGTAATATATATATACTTATATATATATATCGTATGTTTCCATGTTAGCGTTGAAATACTCGGGTTGTAATCCTTGAAATGATGAAAATATACTCGTAATAACTAATACCACATTAGTTATAAAGCTTGGTACTTAATATTACTTCTAGCTCAAAAATGTACTTCGTAGTTTTAGTGCCAAATTTATATAAAAGCTGTCAAATATAAAGTGGTTTTAGCCGATATTCAAACGTGAATATCTTTGTCGTTACTTGTCCGTTTTACTTGTTCTTTATGTCCACGGTTACGTCTTAGTATGTAGTAATATATTTTGGAAAGCTCGGCTCCTCCGGGTTAAGTCTAAAGCCTCTTTTTGACCGACGAAAAACGTCCAACAGCAACTATTTTCAGAAAAATACTTTTCGTCAACAATCTTGCAAAAATCATAACATCTTCGTTATAAGCTCTTTTTAATCCGTTCTTTCGCCTACGGATTCGTTTTTGAATGTATTTTCTAAAAATTTTGCCAAAGTTTCCTTGGTGTTTACTGATTTTCCAGAAAATAACAAAATGGGACAGCATGTCTAAAATATGTTCCAAATCAAGTTTTCAAGGTTTATAACTAATTTCTACCATCACCAAACCTCTTGTAATCACCACATGGCTAATCTAATCTTACCATACACCTTCTTAGGGTGCCATGGACTCCTAACCAAGTTATTAGAGCTAGGGGATTCATAACAAGAAAGTTAGGGTTTGTATGTTTCATTTTAGCCAAAATAAAGTGTGGTATAGCTAGTTGTACATGATTTTTAGCATGGAAATCATGTAATACAAGTAAAAATAAGATGATCCATGAAAAAAATAAAGTTGAAAACTTACTTGATAAAATGAGATGATTATAGGATGATTATGCTTGATGTTCTTGTGTTTTTGTTGCTTGATTCTTGATTAGGCATGTATAATGAACAAGTTTGATGTTATAGCTTTTGAAAAATGATCACTTGATCTATGTTTGAAGGTTTGGTCGTGGGTTTGAAATAGAGGAAAAGAGATGAGCAAGTTTTTCTTCTTATCTAAAAATGAGATTATGATTCTAGTAATTTGATAAAGTTATGTTATAAGAGGTTTATTAGTATAAAATGATAGTCAATGCACATGGTTAAAAGGGTGTTTCATGGGCTGGTTTTCAAAGGGTGAAAAGGAGTAGCCAAAACGGTTTTGATCACTTGGGAAATGTAGTGTATCGTTAAGTGTTATTACGCGTTATTCGTTAAATTCGGGTAACGGTTTTAATAGAAATAATTGTTCACGAAGTTAACCGGGATGAAATAAAGTCATAATAATGTTAAAAACATATTAAAAATATGTTGGGTACATTTACTGAGTGATCGGGTGATTATTGTTTAGTTTTCACGAAAACCGTCGTTATATTCATACGCGTACGTTATAAATAAAATAAATTTCCAAAATACTGGGTAACTGAATGTTATAACTTTTATGATGTTAAAATGGATATAAAAATATGTCGGGACCATCGTGGGAATATTTAGATATATTCGTCGTGTATAAACCGGGTGTTAACGTTTAATTATAAATACTTATACGTAAAACGTTAAATATACTAAATATATTAATTTGAGAATCCTAAGAGTGGTATAGCATGTAAATGACATTATGATGATATGCAGACTATTCTAGTCCGTATGAGAGGTCCTTACTGATAATGCACGTGAATAGTGGAATTTCTTCCGGAATGAATAGTGTTCTGTGAATAGTAAAATTTTCAAATGTTTCTCAGAACATCAAACTGACCTCGAAAACGATGAATAGTAAAACGATGAATAGTGTTTTGATGAATAGTGATTTATGAATAGTAAAAAGTCGAAGTTTTGGAAAATGACCTGAAATGGTAAATGACGTGAAATGGTGAGTTGTGACAGTCTTCCCCTCTAAAAGGAACTTCGTCCCGAAGTTCAGTTTATGTTGGTCTCTGAAAACATATTGGTGAAAAGGTGATGAAAAGTATGAATGTTCTGACAATGAGGGTATACACACATGCATGAAACATTTGGAAAATGAGTAAAGGATTCAATCCAGACAGAATTTTATTATAACCATTCTCAGTGTTGCAAAATTCATTTCTGAGTCGGATATAGGTAGTCAGCCTATGTCCCACTATCCCGGGTTGAATATAGGTGACTAGTCTATATTCCACCGAGGTTCCATGAATTTTGAAATACTCAGCTCAGTTATACTAATACTATATCCTTCACGAATACAACAACGTTCTGAAAGACTAAGGCAAGTGACCAAAACTCGAGGTCAAATGATGAAACTATGCAAGGAAAAACATAATGTGGTGACATATATGATACGTGAACATGCTTATATGAAAGACAATTATAGTAATCAACTATAATAAATGAATATAATATATCAGATAATGAGACACAAGTCTCATCACCTATGTCAGCAACTAACCACAAATGAGGCTTCAGCTTGGCAGGCAGGCACGTGACGGTCATAGGGTTAAGTTTTCTTGAAAGTAGCTATAGTCTAAGTTTTAAAAACACTTAGTTCGCTATAGCCAAAGCTCTGATGCCAATCTGTCACACCCCCAAAATCGGGTCCAGCGGAAGCATACGTGTAGCTGGGGTGTAACTCAATCGGTATTACAACACAAGTTCAAAAATGATTTTTCACTTTAATCATTTAGAATAAAATCGTTTAGTCAAAAATGTTGAACTTACATCATTAAAAGTAGTGCGGAAGTAGGCCCTTAAAATAGTTTAAAACGGTCCCCATATAAATAATCAGAGTCTTCTATGACCATGCCATGCCCTGCCAAAACCTCCTGTAGCGTGCCATTGGTTAATACCTGAAAATACATGCTAAAGTGTCAACACAATGGTTGGTGAGTTCATAGAGTTTGTTTAACAAATAAAGTTTATAGAAAAATGTTCGCACAGCAAAGGCATCGTAAATCCACTCAGTTGCAAGTCCCGCCATAAGAGACTTGTAACCTGTGTGTTTACAACCCACTGCTAAAATAGTTTAAGTCTAGTAGTCAAACACCCGTGGTCAATAATAAGTCAAGGCCGCTCCGAACAATGGAGACTTTATAATGTTGCTCCGAACATGGGAGACTTGAAGTCACTCCGCCACCTAGGCAAAGATTTATTAGTCACTTTACCGACTTGGCAAAGATTTATTAGTCACTCCACCATGGCGAGATTTATTAAGATGCTCTGAACATGAGAGACTTTATAACGTTGCTCCGAACAAGGGAGACTTCATAGTGTTGCTCCGAACAAGGGAGACTTTAAGTCAAAGCACGTACGGTACATTAGGGTCAAAAGTTTAAGTCAAGTTCAAAAGGTCAAGACAAGTCATAAGTTCATAATAAAGTTCAAGTCAAAACCATGTTTAAAGAGTCAAGTAATAGTTCAAGTAAAAACGAGCATGTATTCTCCCCCAAAAAGTTAACAAAACAATTTAAAAGAGTAGGGGCTATGACTCACCTGGTGCGACAGCTACGATGACAAAAGTGTATACACAGAAATGAGGTTCGATCTTAAACCGCAACCTAAAATGAATGATGAATGATCTCATTTAGATCATCAAATGATGTTATGAATGTCCATGCTCATGTTTGTATACCACTCTAGTCTTTTGAAAAACACTTGTGTTATCAAAAATATATAATCCAAGAATTTGGAAAAATATTGCTATTAGAAAATATAAATAGCTAGTTGTAATATATATATACTTATATATATATATATCGTATGTTTCCATGTTAGCGTTGAAATACTCGGGTTGTAATCCTTGAAATGATGAAAATATACTCGTAATAACTAATACCACATTAGTTATAAAGCTTGGTACTTAATATTACTTCTAGCTCAAAAATGTACTTCGTAGTTTTAGTGCCAAATTTATATAAAAGCTGTCAAATATAAAGTGGTTTTAGCCGATATTCAAACGTGAATATCTTTGTCGTTACTTGTCCGTTTTACTTGTTCTTTATGTCCACGGTTACGTCTTAGTATGTAGTAATATATTTTGGAAAGCTCGGCTCCTCCGGGTTAAGTCTAAAGCCTCTTTTTGACCGACGAAAAACGTCCAACAGCAACTATTTTCAGAAAAATACTTTTCGTCAACAATCTTGCAAAAATCATAACTTCTTCGTTATAAGCTCTTTTTAATCCGTTCTTTCGCCTACGGATTCGTTTTTGAATGTATTTTCTAAAAATTTTGCCAAAGTTTCCTTGGTGTTTACTGATTTTCCAGAAAATAACAAAATGGGACAGCATGTCTAAAATATGTTCCAAATCAAGTTTTCAAGGTTTATAACTAATTTCTACCATCACCAAACCTCTTGTAATCACCACATGGCTAATCTAATCTTACCATACACCTTCTTAGGGTGCCATGGACTCCTAACCAAGTTATTAGAGCTAGGGGATTCATAACAAGAAAGTTAGGGTTTGTATGTTTCATTTTAGCCAAAATAAAGTGTGGTATAGCTAGTTGTACATGATTTTTAGCATGGAAATCATGTAATACAAGTAAAAATAAGATGATCCATGAAAAAATAAAGTTGAAAACTTACTTGATAAAATGAGATGATTATAGGATGATTATGCTTGATGTTCTTGTGTTTTTGTTGCTTGATTCTTGATTAGGCATGTATAATGAACAAGTTTGATGTTATAGCTTTTGAAAAATGATCACTTGATCTATGTTTGAAGGTTTGGTCGTGGGTTTGAAATAGAGGAAAAGAGATGAGCAAGTTTTTCTTCTTATCTAAAAATGAGATTATGATTCTAGTAATTTGATAAAGTTATGTTATAAGAGGTTTATTAGTATAAAATGATAGTCAATGCACATGGTTAAAAGGGTGTTTCATGGGCTGGTTTTCAAAGGGTGAAAAGGAGTAGCCAAAACGGTTTTGATCACTTGGGAAATGTAGTGTATCGTTAAGTGTTATTACGCGTTATTCGTTAAATTCGGGTAACGGTTTTAATAGAAATAATTGTTCACGAAGTTAACCGGGATGAAATAAAGTCATAATAATGTTAAAAACATATTAAAAATATGTTGGGTACATTTACTGAGTGATCGGGTGATTATTGTTTAGTTTTCACGAAAACCGTCGTTATATTCATACGCGTACGTTATAAATAAAATAAATTTCCAAAATACTGGGTAACTGAATGTTATAACTTTTATGATGTTAAAATGGATATAAAAATATGTCGGGACCATCGTGGGAATATTTAGATATATTCGTCGTGTATAAACCGGGTGTTAACGTTTAATTATAAATACTTATACGTAAAACGTTAAATATACTAAATATATTAATTTGAGAATCCTAAGAGTGGTATAGCATGTAAATGACATTATGATGATATGCAGACTATTCTAGTCCGTATGAGAGGTCCTTACTGATAATGCACGTGAATAGTGGAATTTCTTCCGGAATGAATAGTGTTCTGTGAATAGTAAAATTTTCAAATGTTTCTCAGAACATCAAACTGATCTCGAAAACGATGAATAGTAAAACGATGAATAGTGTTTTGATGAATAGTGATTTATGAATAGTAAAAAGTCGAAGTTTTGGAAAATGACCTGAAATGGTAAATGACGTGAAATGGTGAGTTGTGACAGTAAGACACACGATCCGAAACCCGAACTCATTTCAAACGTCTAATATCTCATGAAACATCCCGTAAATAATTAAATATAGTCGGATTCGTAAAATCGAGTCATAAAATTTTTGTTAGGTAATCCTAGTGCCGGAGTCAACGTAGTACCAAGTGAGAATTCAAAATAAATCTCCAAATAAAATTCCATAACGAATCATTAAATAAATCTCAAATCCCATAACGATATTAAATATAATTAACCATAAAATAGGTCTTACAAGTCCGTTACGAATAAAATTCCAAATAAAATTTATAAACGAACTTTAACGTAATGCGGGTTTTCAAAATGGCTCCCTAAATTGCCGGTTGTCACAGTGTGTTACTATAGACTTCGACAAAGTGTATGTCCGTGTTTTGGTGTGTGTAGATTAGGACTTGGCGTGAGGTTGAAAGCTAAAATTTAACCCGTTCGCGTCGTGAGTCAAGTTACGAAAAACTATGAAGTGCACGCTGTAAGACATATAAACAATGCATGTTATTTATCTACTCTAAAAAAAAATTACATGTTTATGCTTGTAATGGATTGCATGTTATATTTATATGTGTATACATTATCATAACTATACTATAGTTAATAAGGTTTAGTAAAAAGGTGACTTATTTTCCCGATACTTCTTCATAAATGTGGTAACTAAAAAAGTAATTTATAAAAAACATAGTCAACTTGTTCATAAAAAAAAGGTGGGAATATAATGTGATAATTTTTCCTCCACATTTTTTCATAGATTTAGCTAAAAAATATTCAAAATTTTGACTAATATTTTTGCAACAAATAATTCGTTGCTATATTTTCAATTTCGTTGCTAATAATTGATGGTTTGATTGCCAAAAATTAAAATTCGTTGCTATTTTTTTTGCAACGAAAATTCCAGAGAAAGTCGTTGCTAAAAATTAGAGAGAATGTTCCCACCAAATTTTGAGAAGATAGCAACGAATTTAGCAACAAAAATTCGTTGCTAACCGAAGATTCCATTTTTGCTGATTTTCGTTGCTATATTCGTTGCTATTTTGTGAATTTAGCAACGACTTATTGATTGTTGCAAAAATTTCGTTGCTATTGGCACTTTTTCTAGTAGTGTCACCCATATGGGTTTCCCAAAACCAAAATAGACATCATAGAAGGGGAACTTGCACCAACTAGCTAACCAGATTACGTTTGTTGTATCTGGAATATTGGCAATATCAGCAAAGGAGTTCAAAATCATTTCTTTCCATTCGTTGCTATCGTGACCTACTTTCGAATTGTTTTTTATGGTTTTCATGATAGAGTCTCCAAACAGATATGTCAAATCATGGTACTCTTTTAGCATTTTGGTTGTACCCCATTCAATGGCTAGAAGCCTCCAATGATTCCCTAAAGAATTTATGGGTATCATGGATACCGTTTTTTCCCTTTTTTGCCTGAGTGCAACTGGCTGAACTAAGACAGAATCTCTTGGTTGACCATAAATTGCATGATCTATGCCGATGAAAGCCTTCCATATCAATGCTGACACCAACTGTACCTTAGACAATCGATGGGTGCTACGTTTTCCAGTGAGCTTAACATTGTCTTTCATATGAGATATTGCACTCTCATTAAATGAAAGTTTCTTTGTGACATAGTCATCATCATTCACTAAGTTGGAGAATCCTGCCTCAACACATGGTAAACCTTGAGCCGGAGACAATGAGAATAATGTGAAATCAATGCCACCGGTTTCAACATTAGTGTCACTTTGACTCAAAGTAGCCCATTGATTAAGAAAATTGATTACAGTAGAGGCATCGCCAATCCTATGTGAAAGACTCACACCCAATGCTAAACCTCCACATTTCAACATGGTGATTTGTGTGGCAATTATTGCATCCGTGTGATTCAAAACACGACTTTTGGAGGGAACAAAATTGTTAATCAACATAGGATCTGTTTTGGGATCCAGAATTTCTTGAACTGTGATATCAGCCTGAGCTTGTATAAAGTCAACTCCTTGGTCATTGCAATCAACTGTGCGGATGTGCTCCATATATCTACCAGCTAAAGGGTATAAAAAAGTTAAGGCTTTCTCCAATGATTCCTCGAGCTTTTTGACGAACATTAGGTTATACTTTGTATTAGGAGGGAAGAAAAGAACAAGAGGTAAATTCATGTTCGGAGCAAACTCATCAATGATGCTTATTTTATAACGAGGTCGGTTAAGGGGAGTTGAAACCGATGGTTTTATCAATTTTCTTGAGTGGATTTCAATATTCATTGCCGCCGTAATTGCTTTTACTCTATATAATTTCATAGAGGAAGCAAGGGGAATGGGGTTGTGAATGTATGAACTCAAAGATATTGTCATCTTGAAGATAGCTCCAGATAATATAATACTAACAGATTAGTTTTTAATTCTTCACATAAGGTGTTAGTTCTTATAATGCATGGATTCAGTTGTTGTCCTAATTTACACATTTAGTTTGACGATATGCGAACTATGTTTTTCATAGAATCTTTAACAAATGTCAAAAAAAAACAGCTATGCTAGGCTCGGCGCCTGAGCACACCAATTACATATGTAAGCCCTTTAAAACTAGCCTAAAGTTTCATCAAACCTATTAATAGGGTGTGATTTAACATTACATCAAGCATTGTGCTCACACGTTTGAACTTCAATGTTATCTTTTGAAATGACTAATATTCAAAAATTAAACTTACATGCATATTTGCATTTTTTTTTTTTTTTTCAACAATGAAAATTTGTATGCAAAAAGTAGTTTACCGAATGTTAATACTTACCTAATTATTATTCAGTTGATGAATTATCTTTGATACAAATCTTAGTTTTGCTTTGCAAAACAAGCGCCCATGTATGACAAAACACCGCACATACATAATGCGTATAAATACCTTATTAATTTGTTCCTTTCGTATATAAATCACTTTGGTTTCCTTTGGCCAATCCGCCTATTACCTAGTTAATAATGGACGCATACATTCATGTAGACACTAAGCTAGTTTCAAGATCTCTATTGACTACTAATTAGCCGGCCTAACTAGATCACGGAGTTTATTTGGTAAGCATGTGGAATTCTAGAACAACTGATCTATTTATTATATAAATTCGGCTGATTATTTATTAGGTAACTATTTGATTGATTTTTCCTTCATTCATGGTTGATTTTTCCTTCATTCATGGTTGTGGTTTAGTTTGTTTTGGTTTGCTTTGTTTCGTATATAAGTTAGGTTGATTTGTTCGAAAGAAAAAAAAGGTAAAGCATTGCAGATTGTTTGGTTATTGTTAGTCTATTTCTGGATTGGTAAATTGACAAAAGATCAATATAGATCCCATACTCCAAACACCTCCTCCTCAATGAAAATTAGAAAGTTTTTGTCTAAAATGCTATAAATTCAATAAATCAATCTCATCTATCCATTTTTCATCAAAATTAATAAAATAGTAAATTGCAAAAATCGCCCCTAAAGTTTGGCCAATTTGCATGTTTCGTCCCACACATTTCGAAACTGCAAGGATCGTCCCTAAAGTTTGGTTGATTTGCATGTATCGTCCCTAAAGTTTGGCCCGTATGCATGTTTCGTCCATAACATTTCAAAATATTTGGGACGATATATACCCAAAAAGGACGATATATGCCCCAAAGGTTAACTTTAGGGACGATCCTTGCAGTTTCGAAATGTGTGAGACAAAACATGCAAACGGACCAAACTTTAGGGACGATTTTTGCAATTTACTCTTAATAAAAAAACAATTTTTCACTTTTTTTAAAACAAAACATATCTTACAAAAGGTAATCTTTAAGCTACGAAAAATACACCATCGCGATGAGAATTAAATTATCTATTTATAGATATGCACTTTTATATACTTTCGACAAACTTTATTTTTTTCAAAATTTCCAGCTTGAAAAATCACATATGATTTTTCCGAATCACATGTGATTTTATTAGACGGAAATTTTGAAAAAAAAATCGTCAAAAGTATATAGAAGTGCATATCTATTAAAAGATAATTTAATTCTCGTCGCTATGGAATAATTTTTTTCGCGTAACGATTAATGGTTTACGAGCTATTTAATTTTTAAAAAAAGGTGAAAATTTATTTTTTTTAATAAAAAATGAATGAACATGATTGATTTATTGGATGTATGCAATATAAAATCTATATTGATCTCTCATATTAGTTTAACCAAGTTTGAGGTTGCTTGGTGATCCTGCTTGGTTTCATTGATGGTTTTGTAATTTGGAGCACCTGATTATAGGTTATATCCTGATTCCACTCTTTATGGTTTTGCATCCGCCTCCACCTGATTTCGCCATCTGTCAATTTACGCATTAGATTAGATGACTCTAATGGTTCGAGGTCCATTAGGTCACTAGGGTTTTCTATGCATGTGTATCTATACATAATTCAGTCAATAACCATTTGACCAATAGTGAATTCTATAACCTAACATGGTATCGGAGTTTTAGGTATAACTCATCACAAAATTATTATCCTCCGGTCATTGGCTACTAGCCAAGGATTCAAAGGGATCCCTTATTATTTCCTTTCTTCCGCTCTATTGTATCATTTGATAAGTATTTTATACATATACAATTCATAAATCTTAGCCTACTAAAATCCTAACCATCGTAACACTTCCAAAGTATGTTGATTTAGTGACCAATCAATTAAATTTGTATATCCACAAAAAATTGTTTTTATAGACAGAGATCATTGTCGTTGTCGGCAATAGTTGACCACCCAATATCTACTCCTACCAAAAGGCAAAGCAAGGCATTATTTTAAAAAAAAATATTCAAAAAAGAGGAGGTGTTAAGCAGCAAACAACTATGCTGCCAAATAGAACTATCCATCCATCTAGATAAACAACAAAGTAAATGAGAAACTACTTTGTCCATCCAAAAGATTCTTGTTTAAATTTGTAAAGGATGGAGGGGGTGGGGGGGGGGGGATGAGTAGGCAGTTGGCTCAAGCCCAATGGTGGGCTTAAGGTCCATTAGGCTTAGGTTTATGATTGCTTGTTTACTAAGTTATGCTTATATTATAAATAGGCATCCTATGTAATCATAATTACATCAACAACAACAATACTCAATCCCTGCATGAGGTATGGAGAAGGTACAAATCATACCCCTATCTTTGGTAAACCCAAGAATAGAGAGATTTTTCTATAAAGACCTCCGACAAGTTTATGTGTTAGAGTGAGTGTGCCTTATTTAATCACAATTAATAATCAATAATATATCACTTGGCTATTTTACATTGTCTGGTTATATCGCATATGCCTTCCTATTATATTCTTTTCCTTCTGCCTGATTCTATGCTTTGCATCTATTTACTTGTTCTACTTTTTCCCTATGTCTGCATTTTCATGTTTGGTTGTGCACCTTCTATTAGTTCTACTATTTTTCTTCTCAGAATTGGTGTGGCTCTGCATCAGGTTTTGGTTTCGCATCAAATTTGGTCCGTCTGTTTTACATCTATCCGATTTGACAGTGTTCATAGTATGCAGTTTAGATTACATCGGAATGACTCTCCGTCTAGTACAAAGTTTTCACTCTAGGACCATCCGAAGTTGTGTGGTTGTTTTTTAGTTTTAGTTTTATTTTATTCTTTGTTTGACAAATTCTGAGTGTGTACCGCTACAATATTGTGAGTTTGAGAGGATGTTAGCTGATAAGGCTTATAGGCCCGACGCATTTGTTTATGCTTGTTTAATAGTTAGTGTTTTGTTTGTGTCTTTTCTATTTAATCTAAGTATTTTACAAAGCACAAATGACTTTTCTAACATTAAATGTCTTAAAATTAAGCGATACAACTAACAAAGTAAAATGTACAAGTAAATTAAACACAATTTTGAAACATTAAATATCTCTAAAACTTAATTTCCTAACATTAAACACATTTAAATATCAAAGTCTTAAAATTAAGACATACAACATATAAAACACTTGGTATAAATTAATTAAACACACATATCAAAATCTTACAATTAAGAATACAACACTAAACATACTCTCTATAAAAAAATGTTATTATACACATAACACATTATATAAACAAATAAAACACACAAAGCTTTATACAATTTATAAGCTAACAAGTTGATGTTTATATATGATTTTGAAAATAGGACCGGACCAACGGGTTCAACCGGAATCTGAAGTCGCCATCGATTCGGCTAGCCAATAAAAACCATTCAAAAATGAAATGGAGGGGACTAGTTGAAACCAATAAAAATGGGTGAACTGGGTCGGACTTAGATCATTTTTTTTTCTCCGGTTAATCAGTTCATCGCTATTTTGTTGTCGCCTAAACTTTAATCACAAAGTACTCACCGCTGCAATGGTACCCTCATAGTATATTATAACATGTTACTCCCTCCGTCCCATATTAAATGTCAACTTTTGATTTTTGAAGTCTCTTTTCTTCAACTTTGACATCAAATAGTTTTGTTTGTGCTATAAATACTTGATGAAAATTATATCAACGAAAATACATTCAAAACACAATTCATTCATATATTTTGCATCAAGTATTATATAATACAGATGAAAATATTTAAAGTTATAGTTGATAAAATTATTAAAAAAAAAAAAAAAAAAAAAAAAAAAAAAAAAAAAAAAAAAACTTTGAAAAATCAAAGGACATTTAATATGAGACTACTTTAGTTTAATCTTATCAATATATTATTTATTTTCCCTTTGACTTCTAGACGAACATCCTATATAACATGAATTATCGATCATATCCTCCTTGTAAGCACACACCATTCTCATATGTTAACAATAGATAATTGAGATTTTATCCAAATCTTTATTTCTCTTTAAATGACTTATTCATCTGAAGTTTTGGTACAAAACATGAAGATTTCATCACCTATTGGATTGTATCCATTTGGCCTTTGTTCTACCAATTTAGTTACCGAAAGGATCCGCTGCTCCAGTACCTCTACTAAAACGCGGGTGCCCAAGTATGTGATATGTAGATGCCTACATTGAAAACTTGAAATAACATACTGATGTGCATTTTCTCATGAACATGTAAACTTAAGTAAACTGATTTTATTTAGAGTTACATGCATGTTACGTCCATATATAATGAAGTGTTGTGACTTGTGAATTGAACATGATTTTGTTTTCCTTTTATGTTATAAAATTTGTTTATAAACTGAACAGGCTCATTAGTAAGGGTTGTAAACTAGTTGGGTGTGGATCAGCTTTACCAAAACGTCAGTTTTCTAACACTGATCTTGCCAAGATTGTTGATACGAATGATGAATGGATATCTAGTCGAACCGGAATTCGAAATCGACGTATTCTTTCAGGTTTTTTTGTTTATATTTCAGTTATCCATTATGAATTCTATTATTAGTAAAAGTGCTTCAATGATGTCTTTACTCCTTCGCAGTGGCGGAGATAAAGGGGGGGTCCGGGGGTCACGTGACCCCCGGCGAAAAAAATTGTTGTGTAAATTTTTGAAAAGTTTCGGCTATTTTTGTAATTTGCCCGCTCAACGGACCAATTTTTAGTGTAGTTTCTAAAAATTATCATATTTTGCCCCCGACAAAAAAGTTCTGGCTCCGCCCTGCTCCTTCGCTGCCCAATCTGCTAAACTCCATTCACACCCTAGCCTCTACTCTTGATATCGAGATAAAATGCTAATTTTGTTTATGTTTAGGAACATGTAAGACAATAGACCACCAAACTCATGTGGTTATTCAGATATCCTTTTTGTGAACGTATAATTGTCCATTAGTTCATACATACAAATTTATGTGCATTCATGCTTTAAATCTGTCTGTAATCTAACCATAAAGATGTACTACAGATAAGGAAAGCACGACAGGTCTGGCGGTAGAGGCAGCTCAAAAAGCACTTCAAATGGCGGAGGTTGAAGCTGACGATGTAGATCTCATATTGTTCTGTTCATCAACACCTGAAGACCTATTTGGTGGCGCACCCGAGGTTGTAACAGTTTATTTAATTTTAACATCTATGCAAGTGTAATCGATGAGCTAGAAATATAATTAATGGGAATTTTGATTTTACATTCTATTATGAGAAGGAAACTCATCAGTCTTCTAGTTTTCTGTTTTAATATTAGAATTTTCGAATTCCATATCAGGTTCAAAAAACACTATGTAAAAGCAATCCACCAGCATATGACATAAGAGCTGCTTGTAGTGGATTTCTGATAGGCCTAGTCTCGGCTTCATGTCACATTAGAGGTAAAATGATTCTTTTATTTCACCTAAGAATTTTCAAGTGCTACTTATATTACGATTTTCGTTAATATGATGCATAAGACTCGTCGTGCAGGAGGAGGTTTTAAGAACGTTCTTGTAATTGGAACAGATAGTATATCCCGTTATGTTGATTGGACAGACAGAAAAACCTGTGTACTCTTTGGTGACGCTGCTGGTGCTATCTTGGTCCAGGTTTGTGATCGCTCTTTGTTCGTGTGCACAGTGTAAATGGCTGATTGCTTTTATAAAATAACCACTACTCGATGAATGCAGGCCTGTGATAGTGATGAGGACGCTTTGTTTGGTTTTGACATGCACACAGATGGCAATGGAAGCAGGTTCAGTTTCATCTACTCTCCCCTTGTATCATTGGATATCATGTTAACAAGTTTTGAGCTTTATTGCTATTTTTTCTTCGTAATTTAACTTAGGTACTTGTCTGCTGCCATAAAACAAAATAAAACAAATCACTCTGGTGGTTCAGACTTGGGGATTTCTCCTACAGACACAACTATTTCACATCTTCAAATGAATGGGCAACAAATTTTTCGCTTTGTTACTAACGCCGTACCACAGTCTATCGAGGCTTCATTGGAAAAGTCTGGTCATAAGCTGTCCGAAATTGATTGGTTACTAGTCCATCAAGTATGATATATTTACTATTACCTCCTTATATCATGACTTACGAGAATAAACCTTAATTATGTGCCATATATATATGGTGTGTGCAGGCTAACCAGAGGATTATCGATCATGTAGCAAAAAAACTTGACTTCCCAAAGGATAGAGTCATATCTAATCTTAAGAACTATGGCAACACAAGTGCTGCTTCGATTCCATTGGCACTAGACGAAGCCGTTCGAAGTGGGAAGGTGAAGAAAGGTGAAACCATTATGACTGCTGGCTTTGGCGCTGGTCTTACATGGGGTTCAGCCATTGTAAGATGGGGCTAACGACACACATGACATAATTATAATTTTCCCCTATTGTGTTTTATGTCCCATAATATCGAGTGGAATGAAGGCAAGTACTGAAATAATTTAATGAAAATAGAGAGATTGGCAAAGTCGTGAAGAATTTTTATAAGAAAAACTAGTTATAATACTTGTGCACGCACAGGGTTTTTAAAATTTCATTTTAATTATGTATTATTATCAATTAAGAAATGAACCACTTAACATGTTTCAAATAGTTTTATTTGTTGGACTAAAAATAACAAATCATATGTATATGTTATAACCTACTTATTATTTTAGGAGAATACTTTTGAATTAAAAATTATATTTTATTATTCAAGCAAAATCACATAAAAAAGTTAAACCATAAAAAACGTTACTAAATACTATCAGCTAAATAAGGCATAAGCCAAAGTTCTGTTGAAGTCTCTTTCGGATTCTATTCAGAAGCAAAAAGAAGTTTACACATAAATCATAAGTATAGAATAATGGTTGTATCTCACATCCGTGATTACCAACTCAATAACATTATCGCAACATAGTAACGTAATAACATGATTAAAACTATATATTCTTGCTGAATAATTCTCATGTACATACTTTTAATTCGTTTACAATGGCCAACTATTACGTTTTTTTTTTTTTTTTTTTTTTTTTTTTTTTTTTTTTTTTTTAATGGTGATTGTTATCAAATAAGGATTGTGATGCGCACAGTTTTTTTTTTATATAATTTAAGGAAAACACCTTCTATATTAAACAATGACTATCTAATCCATGTGTTTGTTTGTTTTTTTAAATTGTTAGCTTTGTATAACGTTTTTAACTCACAGACATGTTGACGTTGAGGTTGATTTTGTTGTTTAACTTTAACTATTGATATCATATTGTACAAAATGTGTGAATTTAGTAGCACATAATGAACGTTGATGAAGTTAAAATATGCTCCGTAAAGTTTTTAAAATGCTTTTATGGATATCCATATACAAATTTTAAATAACAATTTCATGAGTCATTGTTATAAGTAGAATCACATATATTTATTTTCATATCACAGTATTGTGCTTACTATTTAATATATATATTCCCGTTACTAAGAATTTAACCGTATTTCAAACCCGCGTACGCATAAATTAAACTTTTAAGAAGTAACATGAGACCTTATTTTAAAAAATATTCTAATTGATGAAAGTTTAAAACTAACATTAGTTTAAAAAAATATTTAACGTATATTAAAACTAATTCGCATATTTATCAAATTTTGTAATTTTAATTGATGAAAGTCTAAAAACTAATACTGATACTCATGTAATTTTAAACTAAGTTAATATTACAATAGGGGGTATAAAGTGTAAGGTATTTGTGTTTTTTATAAAGTTATTAAAAAATATGGAAACTTGTAATTTTACACTTTACTCTATATAAATTATTTAAAATTCAATCACTAAAGTTTATTAATTACTTCCTCCTTTTTTAAGTTTTTGTTTTCATAAATTTGACACCTATATTTTTATGCATTTTTTTCTTAACCAAATTTCTCCACCAAATTTATTAAGTTTGACCAAAATTAATTTAATTTTAACTTTCTATTGACCAATCACGTTGCTCGATTTCGCCTACGTGGCAAAATCGAGCTCTGCTATTGGTCCAATTTTTTTTCAAGGAGAAGGAATTTGCAAAAACACTCCGAAATGATGTAATTCTTTTATTATATAAAAGATGATTTGTATGCCTATGTAAACACACTTGGGTAACAAGTGTAATAGACAAAAAAAAAATACATTGTATTGCCTTGGTAATGATAATAGAGATTACAAGATAATATATAAAAAAGTGAAAAACCTAATATCTAAACGGCCTAAACTAAACTAATGCAATACGGGCCTAATAATATGTACTATTTATTATAACATCCCCTCAAGCTGGAGCATAGATGTTGATCTTGCCCGGCTTGTTACTATTAGGGAATAAATAGGCCCAAGCCCGGTTTGTAGGTTTAGGGCATCTAGGGTTTTACCATTATAAATAATGGTAAAACCCTAGATGCCCTAAACCCATAAACCAGGCTTGGGCCTATTTATTCCCTAATAGTTACAAATATAAAACCGAAACAATATTAAGCAATAGTCTTCCTTGAAGAAATGATCCAAATCTTCAACAGACGCAAAGCTAATCGATCTCACTTAGGATCGAATCAATCAACGAAGCAACCTGAAGAAAACAGGTCTCAATAGATCATTCTTGAGACCTAAACAAAATACGAAGCAACCTGAACAAACAGGTTTCAACTCACACACAATTCACGAAGCAACCAGTAGGTCTCAACTAACCAAAATTCGAAGCAACCAGAACAGATATGCCCGGGTCTCAACTAACCACAATATCCAATAATTGAGCAACAAACCGGTCTTGACTATCTAAAACTCAATTCGAGTTCAAAAATCCAGGACCGAAGCAACCTAAAACAAAAGATGTCTGAACACGTCTCAACTTTACCAAAAAAATCCAAATTCTTAGTAACCAATATCCAAAAGAAAATAATCATAATCAAAATCTCATTGGGAACAAAACTCAAAACTACTCTCACGAAGATCAAACAAAGATACCTAAAAAACCTTCACAGATCATTAAACAAAACTAAAGGCAAAACTTAGTTTAATCTCACCAAGGATTAAACTAAAACTCAGAACAACAATACGATGAAATCGAACCTAATTTGTATCGATAAGTCATAACCCGAGATTGAAACCACTCCATCGTATCCAAATATGAATCAAGAGTCAAACTGAGTATAAAGTTCAATAACCAAAAACAACAAACTAGTAGCCAAAACCAAATTGGATTCCAAATAATTTTCTCAACCTCAAAGAACAATTCATAACCCAAATCATCAACCTTCATAGATTCATAGTCAATTCGATCATTATAACCAAGTTTAAAAAACAAGATATAATCACGAATCTCCAAGATCTGAATAAACAAATCGTCACCTACAAAGCTCAAAGCTGATAATCAATTATTATAACTAAAAACTAAATCATATACTCTAGATTCAAAACCCAAATATATTCCCACTATGTCGATATTAGGCACTAACTAAATGGAGTCTAGGATTCTCCAAAACTAGAACTTTAAAACTCCATTGTTACAAAAACTTTAGAGAAATTCACTCACAATAGGATGACATGCACATTTTCTCTTTTGAAACATACTATATATACCATTGTCAGTGCAAACTATATATTAATCTAAACCGTCTTTGCTAACTTTAGCTTAACACCTAGGTGCTTACTGTATTGTTTTTTTCCCCCGTAATATAACTCTTTTTGAGCTTTTGTTATGGCATGACTTGTCAAGACATATGTCTACTTTTACACATAATACGTCATTGAAACTTTGCTTCTAAGAAAAATGTTTAGATTATTTCTTATTAAACAATTATCCTTAACACCAAATAATACCACACTAAGTTCGACCCAAAGTCTTACAAAAGTGTTTTCCTAAAATACTCCTAAACAAGCAAATCATAAATAGTGCTTAATAAAGAAACTTGAGGATTGAGGAATCTCTCAATGTAACCTTTGACAAAACTCTACTCGAATCCACAACATCTTTGGTAGGTGGTGATGTCATAGAGGAACATACCGTTCAAAACTGTGTTAGAACTCCTTTTCCCTATGAGAACTTAGAAGAAGTCATTCCTAGAAGAATAGTAATCAATTAATGAACAAATTTCGTTCTTGTATGTTTAATTTGTGTGATTGTTTGAAAAATTATACCTTAGGATGTCGGTCGAGTTGTGACTCTTAAGCATTAACGAATAGCAATAACTATTTAGCGATTACCCGAATCGAACCGTGTTTTATGTACATGTAGTTTTAAATTGAGACTGGATTAGAAATATGTGTAGTAGGATAAAATATAGAGAAAAATATTTTGTAATTTTAGCATTATTATTTGTATTTCTTAAATTGTAGTTTTTGTGTTTGAATAGTTTGTATGATATGCTTTAGTATTTGTATTATTTAATTATTAGTTTTAAATATTTCAGTGACATTTAATACATGAATTATGTATAAGTTAATTGTACAATATATTTGATAACTAGCTAAAAGACCCGTGAAATTCACGGGTATTTTTAAGAATCGTCAAAAAGTAGTGAATGATGTTGCGTATTATGAAGTTATAATTAGACAGAACCACATATGGTAAACAAATGTAAAGTATGCAGTTTTAATAATGAAACATATGTTATATGAAACACAATAGTCAAATAATCCAAAAAAAGAAAATAAACATTTTCAATCTTTTATTTCTATTAACGCGAAATACTTGTACATGTAGATGTGATCATAAATTGTGTAGCACTTCTTTGTAGACCACGTTGGTGGTGAAATTAGTGAGATTTCCATCTCGGTCACGAATACCATCTCCAACCCTTTTTTTTTTCTCCTAATGCGAGTGACAGAAACATATAGCCAGCAATGTGTAAGAACAGGTCGTGGAAAATACAAACCGATTGCCAGAGAGATTGTCCATGACTTCTGTTGTTTGTCATCACGAAAGAGCGGACATGTAGAACTGTTTCTTTACAATCTTAAACAGCAAATGTTTATCAGAAGGTCTGGTCGCTCTTTCGTGAAGATTGCTGTTGAAAATATCACCTTCTGATAAACATTTGTTGTTGAAGATTGGACACGTACTATGTAGAAAGATTCACATCACGAAAGAGCGGACACGTACTGATTAATGATATGTTTATCAGAAGGTCTGGTCGCTCTTTCGTGAAGATTGTTGTTTAATATGAAAATATTAAAGACCAAACCTTTTGATAAACATTTGCTTTAATGGAAAGACCCACATCACGAAAGAGCGGACACGTACTGATTAATGATATGATTTCTGATTGATCATAGGATTTCAATCTTCCCAAAAATATATTTTAAACATTACATGATTATATTAGTTTTCATACATAAAAAGCGTGTTAATTTTGCCTTGTGACAATACTCGAACCAAGTATAAAAACAATTTAATAATCGAGTGAATCTGTGATGCTGTCTAGAGCATATAGAAGAATCAAGTGAACAAAACTAAAATAAAAATTATAAACTTTAACAATCGAACTTTCAAAAGAAAAAGATACATAGTTTGAAATTTTAACAATCAGACTAAACAAATTAAATGAGTTTTCATTTATAAATTTATCAATCGAAACCAAATATAACAACCAAGTGAATTTATTTTAAGATTGTCAACAATCAAATTTTATTTAAAAAAAAAAAAAAAAAAAAAAAAAAAAAA
This sequence comes from Artemisia argyi, assembly GCA_030686995.1. Lineage (NCBI taxonomy): Eukaryota > Viridiplantae > Streptophyta > Magnoliopsida > Asterales > Asteraceae > Artemisia > Artemisia argyi. The sequence continues at coordinate 169,638,190 of CM060685.1, read as the reverse complement.
AAAAACTTTAGAAGGTTAACAATAAAAAAGGTGGTGCTAACTTTTTTAAAACTTACTTATAGTATTTTATTAGTATCTATTACTTACTTTTAAGTAGACATCACTAAACCACCCTTTCACTTTTATAAGTATTGACAACCAAATTAATTGTATATAAAACTTATACCAACAGCGATACCTAATTATACCGGAGTGGGGTATGATAAAGTAATATAACTCTTTTTGAGCTTTTGTGTTATGGCATGACTTGTCAAGACATATGTCTACTTTTACACATAATATGTCAGTGAAACTTTGCTTCTAAGAAAAATGTTTAGATTATTTCTTATTAAAAAAAATATCCTTAACACCAAATAATACCTCACTAAGTTTGACCCAAAGTCTTACAAATGTGTTTTCCTAAAATACTCCTAAACAAGCAAATCATAAATAGTGCTTAACAAAGAAACTTGAGGATTTAGGAATCTCTCAATGTAACCTTTGACAAAACTCTACTCGAATTCACAACATCTTTGGTAGGTGGTGATGTCATAAAAGAACATACCGTTCAAAACTGTGTTAGAACTCCTTTTCCCAATGAGAACTTAGAAGAAGTCATTCCTAGAAGAATAGTATATCAATTAATGAACAAATTTCGTTCTTGTTTGTTTAGTTTGTGTGATTGTTTGAAAAATTATACCTTAGGATGTCGGTTGAGTTGTGACTCTTAAGCATTAACGAATAGCAATAACTATTCAGCGATTACCCGAATCGAACGGTGTTTTATATACATGTAGTTTTAAATTGAGGCTGGATTAGAAATATGTGCAGTAGGATAAAATATAGAGAAAAATATTTTGTAATTTTAGCATTATTATTTGTATTCTTAAATTGTAGTTTTTGTGTTTGAATAGTTTGTATGATATGCTTTAGTATTTGTATTATTTAATTCTTAGTTTTAAATATTTTAGTGGCATTTAATGCATGAATTGTGTATAAGTTAGTTGTACAATATATCTGATAATTTGTATTTCTTATGTAAAGGGTGTTTTAATAATGCCATTAATTATATTTATTTACCACTTTAATTGCTCACTTAAAATTGAAAAAGAGAGTGCTTGTATAGTTTTAGTATTGTAAAGCATTGTACAATAAGCTTTTAAAGTTGTAAGTCTTAAAATTAAGAAAGAGGTTGATTCTGCCTTTATATGTAGTTTAGATATAGAGATGGATATAAATATGTACTGCGAGTTGCAACACTTTGTACTCTACTTTTCTTAAGTTTGATTTTCATTAAAAATTGGTTGGAATCTGACTATCCAAGCCCAACTATCAATACATATACTATATGTTGTAAGAAGCTTAAAATTATAGGTTCAAGTTTTAGATTAAGCTAACAACTACTCACTCTGTTTCATATTTATTGTTTACATTTTCATTTTTAATTGTTCAAAATTAATTGTCCATTTTAAAAAATAGATAAAAAATTTAGTTTGAGCTTACCATATTACCATCACTTGATGTTATTATTACAAACATTAAAAAAAATTAAATTAATATTGTTTTTCTTAAATTGTGTGTTTTTTGTTTATGGTCAATTATTTTATATCGGATGGAGTATTTTGTATGGTGTGTAACAAGCTAAAAATGAAATTCATAGAAATGAAAACCAAAACCAAGAACCAAATCAAACATATTATTTTAAGCAACACTTTTCCAGTAGACACAAACAAAACATGCTGTACAATATGCTTGATTTTGTTCTTAGTTCTAGTTTTCAAAACAAATAAGTAATCATTATTTATGTTTTAGCTGTAAGTTTAACACATAACAAAGATTTTACATTGTAAGAAACAAGTTGAATGGGTAAATCGTTTCTAACGACTCTATAAAAATTAATAATAAAATATTAGTGGTAATGCACCAAATACCTTTTGGCCTTAATCAAAGGCACCTAGCATGTGCGGTTTGATTTGTAGTCTACAGAAGTGGATTATATAACGTGCACAAATAAAATATGGCACTAGTCATGTTCTGTTGGTAACGTTTTTTTGTTAAACAACATGACCATAGTAAATTTAAAATCTGAAACATTGATTGCTTCATTTGAGTGACTGAGTAGCAACATATGTAATCTTGTTCAGTGATTAGCATGTTATTTATAAATTATTCACCGGCATTGTTTATTTATTTGGATTATTTTGAAAAAAATAAATAAATAAATAAGTCAAATACATTTTTCAATCGAATTTATACTTCAAAATGTAATACTTTTATTAAGTTGTCCCCATCAATTTGACCGCTTTATAAACTACTAACGAAATAGACTCAATGAAAGCTGTTGTTTTTTTCTTTTTTTCTTTTTTTTCAACCTTTCATTAACTAGCTAGAATAAGTTAGCCATGTTTGATGGTGCTAAATTGCTATGAAGTCTCATTCTGAAAATTGAATGTACAATAATACTTGGATGATATTAGATTATAATATCTTTGGACCTAGTAAACAACTCGAATGGTTGCATTAGGACCATGGAACGAGAAATGTTACGTGTCCATATTTCGGGCTTAAGTTATGGGTGAGTTTTAATATGCGTTTTGAAAATGGATACATTAACTTTAAGAATCAAAACAAGATATTGATTAAAGGCTTTAAAGTCTTGAAGCTAGGGATAGTTACATTTATCTGCTAACAAAAAGATATATTGGTCTTGAAATGGTCAAAATTTTAATCACTTAATTATATTACACTCAAATCTATTAGTTCAACGCAAGTCACGGGGATTATACTCTAATTAAACACACATTCAATCCAAATACCATCAATTACTATATATTTCACCGAATAACTTACAGAATAGAAGCATATGAAACATAATTACTAACCATTTAAAACTACTAAATACATACATATGAACCTAGCTAGATAATCTGAATATCCACAATAATGAGATACAACACAAAAATATATGGTAGATCTAGTTAAGAGAAATCACTGCTGAAAGACGAAAATACCCTTGTTTTATCATAGAAGCATTTTCCTTTGAGTGGCATACCAATCAATCTAAAAATCCCAAATCAAAACACATAATTACATATCTGGGCATGATTCCGTCTCAAAGAGAAATGCATGATCTTGAAACAAGAATAAACTATACCTAAGGGTAAAATGGTAATTTATTTAATGACACTCATGATGATATGTTTCACTTTCCATGCTATGTAGAAACACATGATCTTGAAGTAAAAAGTGGAGGGTAAGGGTAAAAATGGTAACTTTCCAATTTTGCCATGAAACATATCATGATCTAATCATCTCATGATGAACTTCAGGGGTTTCCATGATACTCTCTAAAGAAGGTTTCCATGTTGCAACACTTTTACTAGCATTCATTCTACTCTTCCCAATCTCACCCAAAACATCATCTAATCTTTTCCCTTCTTTGTTATTCAATTGTATTAACAACCACTCTAACTCATCTTTTGTTAGCACCAACTTCACCCTCATTTTACCACTTTCCATATCATAAGTACCCCTTGGTTTTACATAATCTTGCTTCCCTTGTTCAACTTGTGTTTGTACTTGTGGTGGTGTTTGCTCAATTTGATCCCTTTGTATGCATGTCTCCATATAATTCCCCATTATCAAAATCAAGAAAATGGTTCTTGAAATTGGAAAACAATGTTGGAAGTGAGTTTTTTATATATGAAAAACACAACTTTTAATATGAAAATTTATGATGAGCAATGAGATTTGGAGAGAAAAATGAGGAGTTGTTAGAGAGTGTCAACTAATGCATGTGAGGGTGGGGAACATATGTTATATGTAGGTGACATATTTAAATTATCATCTTTTTGAATAGACTAATGGCTCACTAAAGCAAGGTTATTTTATTCTTACGTTCTACTTTGTAAAATTTCTCAAATGCAAAGTGGTTATGATGCAAAATCCAATCTGATTGTGATTTTTCAGCCTCTAATAGCGTCCATTATGGTACTTGTGTAAAAGTTGAAGTGGTCCAAGGTACGTGAAACATACTCAGCATCTATTTCATGTACACTCATTACATGAAGTCATGAACCATTATTGTTTTGTGATATGTTATCCGTACCCTTCGTCGCCCATCAAAACTATACATATTCCGTACATTCTACCCTTTTTGACCTACTATTTACAGTACAATACAGTTTTTTTTTATCAGTTTTTGTTTTGTACTTTTTGTCAATTTAATACTTTTGACTTGTTAAACTTTATATTTTTTGTTCCGCCCTTTCCGTTTCACAATTTTACGATATAAACAAAATTATAAAAATAAAAGAGAAAAAAAATAGGAGGGTGTCACGTATAAAAATGAGGTGTCTTTATAACCTATCCCTTACCGTTTAATATAACACACATTTCTAAGAAAAGTACACTCATTACAACATACTCATACTAAGTAACTACCTAAATGTTTTTGGCGTAACTTTTGGCTAGCGTAACTTTTTTACGTGTGTATCTTGTGATGTTTAAAATCAAGTCTGTGATGAATTTGTGTCGTCATGTGGAACATCTTGCTCGTGATCTTGACTTTTCTACCCCTCTTTTTTCTTTAACCAAAAAATAGAGATTTGATTAAGACTAGAAATAGAAATAAATGTATTCTTTGTTAACTGGTTGACAGATAACAAAAAAATCAACAGTGTATCCAATAATGGAGGTGAAGAACATGAGCTTATTGGCTCATATATAGTATTTAATTTAGCTTACTTTGAATTTAATGTTTTGAATAACTCCTAATACAGATGTCTCTGATGAATGCACATATTATCGGTGATTCATAGAGCAACGCGTTCTGTAGGCCTATAGGAAAATGACCGAAGTTAATGACTTATTGTAAGTTGATGCATGCAACTAGTACTATTTTATTTTATTTTTTATTTTTTATTTTTTTCAAATATGTTTTCGACCTGCCGACTAACTTATATTGTCTGAATCTTGCATGGTAATCTCATGGTTATTCCCACCAAACATGATTCAAATTTGAGTTTCGACCACATTGCTATATCCTCTTACATAATCTTTCTACTAATGCTTCTTACTCACACAATTATACAACATATGTCATGTACTTATTCTCACTCTTAATTTAATTCACTGATCATTCCAATTGTCACAATCATATACTAGTAAATAAAAAGATTGGTAAGCACATATAGTAAAAAAAAAATATTATTTTCTCACAAAATAACCTAGTGATAAGTCACGTAACCTCCTAATAAAAACTTAAAGTTTAAAACTCAATAGATATGATGATACACATTTGATATAAGCTACTCACTACACAAAAGTAAAAAGTGAAGCATCTCAAATCATATATGAACAAAAGTAGTTATATTTGATAACCATTTTGACAATAAATATCCAGACATAACATTATTATAGATGCAATTATGCAAAAGATGGTGACCCATATTGTCGCATTCCTCCAACGGTACACAATAACACTTAATTAAATGTGATCTGATCACAAAAGTTCACAACAACCAACTAGCTACTCTACTATACTCATATGTACTATTTCTTTTGGAAGATATGACCAAATCTTATGCTTTTTAGATCATGATATATATCTGAATTCATTCACATATACCGACACTAAATAAGTCGTGTTCGTTGTGAAATGCGTGTATTCAAGATAAAGAAACTGACGGATGTTTATTTGTTTAGGTTGTTCGTGGAGGTGAGTTTTAATTCAGATGTATGTGGTCTAATCAAAGTATCTTTATGGCCGTTTTCGACTATTTTCCTGGTCACACTTAAATGTGTACCTAATAAAGTTTGAACCATAGACTTCTTATAAAAAAAGGTTAATTACCCCCGTGGTATAGCACCTCCCAAATGTCGAACAAATTACTGTTTTTGGCCCGTTTTATAGTCTCTTGTGTTTTAAGGGTAAGCCTACATATATTGTTTCTTAATTTCTTGATAAACATTGTTGATGACAATGCCTGACCGACCAATAAGCTGATAAGCCCTGTTGAAATGATCACATATGAAAGAAAATGTTAAAACTAACGTTCAAAAATATGTTTGTCTGCTTTTTGAGGCGTATTTTTTCTTAATTTCAAAGTTTTCTAATGAAGGATAAGTGACCAAATTGTGACCTACAATAGGGTTATTGTAGATATTTAGATTTTTAGAACTAGAAAAATATGATAGTGATGTCACTTAATTTCTCTCGTGAGTTCTAAGACGCCAGAGAAAAACAAATACTTTATAATCAACCTCAATAATAATATAAAGTTTTTAGTCTTGTAATGACGTTTAGCTCACCAAATGATGTTAATAAACTTATCTTTTTAAAAGTTAATGTTGTAATAGCCGATTTTATATATATTAAAAAAGAAATTTCATTTTTTAACCTATATTATAACGTTGACCATTGATGCTACATCTCTCGTATGGTATTTCTTTACTAAGATGGCTATGAAATATAATTCTAACGACTGATTTTTGGTGACGACGAGGATTTTTTTACTCGCCCTCTAGTGTAAGGCGCTGATTTATATTTAACAAGGTTGGCAGCGGACGCCGCGTTGCCGGCGTGGTTGTTTATTTTCTCAATAGTTTCTTGAATTCAAGAGGCATTCATTTGCAACATGGCTGACCTGATATCATACTTTGTAGCTTTCGCATTCCGACGCGAAGCAGCACATACATTTTGCAATGGGTCTACTGGACCTGCAAAAAATGAGTAAATCTAAAAGTTTTGGCAAAACAAATAACGACGCGAAATACATCAGCACACCCGATGGGACTCGAACCCACAATTACCTGATTAGAAGTCAGGTGCCTTATCCATTAGGCCACAGGTGCTTTTTCAAGTAGAATAAATCTACTAAAGACATTTATTTTAAAAAGCGAATCACTAAGTCAACGTGACCAGCTTATGGCTTACTTCGTTTTGGGCTTATGTTTTAATAAGGTCATATTTTGTGGCTTATTTTAAAACCTTTCGCCTTATATAAGTTTACTATGTCCTAATAAGCTTATATAAGCCGTAAAGTTTCAAAATAACCCACAAACAGTGAGCTTATGAAACATAAGACCAAGACCAAATAAGCCATAAAACAATTCACTCCTTGTTGCAACAGCGTCGTGGGCTGTCTTGGTGCTGCTATTACATTATCCGTTTAGCATTTTTTAACTCAACATGAAGTGTACTAAAGTCGACACGCGTGACCACAAAATCACATATTTGACTAACAATGAACCAATAATTTCCTATGTTCTATCCGTTTGGTACAGTCGTTAAGTTATCTGCAAATCGATGTTTGAAATACCTTATTAAAACTAAAGGTGCATGAATCTGTTTCTGCTGATAGTGGATTCTGCTGCTAGTAGGATTATGCTGCTAGTAGGATTCTGCTGAAGGTGCATCTGTACATACGTTTCTGCTGATAGTGGATCCTGTTTTGAAAGCCACATTTAAGTTTGCTTTTATAAAGTTGTGGCAAGTGGATGAGAAATCGTAACAACATTTGACGACAAAGGTAGGCGTACCTGATATGGCAGCAAGCCGCATCAGCAACAGCGGTAGCAGCAAAAGCAATTTAAGCCAGGAGCAAACTACGACATCAAAGGCAGCAGTTAGAAGTATAGCCAATGCATATGTATTTGACCCGTTGTGAGCTGCGCATTTATTTGCCTCCAACACCTGTTAAATATTTGAGCTGCACATGTATAGCCAGTTGCATATGCATAGCCAACGCACGTATCCATTGTCCAAGACCTGACCACAACACAACAATGCATCAAACATTAACATAAATTTCTGCAAATAATGATCAAAACATATGAAAAACACACCCAGATCTCAAACTTATAAGATGAACATAAATTTCAGCCCCAATTTCAACAACCAAACACACCCATTTCAGCATGGTGTATTAGATGATGTTTATAGAGATTGGCTATCAATACGTGTGTTACTTATAATGTTGCTAAATGGGTAGTAACATGCTGCTCACGTTAGAGTAGTCAACTACTCATCAATTATAGTGATATATATTGTTGCTTGCTTATTTGACTAACGTTCAGCTATTTATTTAATAAAGATGGAACCTAAGGCATTTGATCAAAACTCAACTGTATATGTAATCAAGATGGAACCTAATTTTAGATCAGCAAAGGATTTATTCAATATTTTGCTTACATATATGACTAATCTATATTAGAACCTAACATCACCAAAGAGTCAACTAATAATAGTACTTATTAATACTGTTTATCTAGTTTTTGTATACTGATGCAACACACAAATAGTTTCGTGAGTGTTTGGGTTTGCTTATCTTACAACACAAATAGTTTTGAGTATTTGGGATTGCTTAATCAAACTTTATACCTCTTATCTGATAGTCTATAATGGGTGTGTTTGGCCAGAGCGTATTTGAGCATTTTGTAATGTTTAGCATTTAGGATAATAAGCTTGTTTAGCATTTGCAGTCTTTATTAACCGCTACTTTTCTAACGCTACCAAAAGAAGCATTCAAATTCTGACGCTACTTTTATTGTATCAATTATAACTCATGATATAGTTTTGGATTGCAACCCAGTAAACTTTCACCAAATTAACCTTTTCCCATTTGGCTTTTCTCCCTAGGAAATGAGAAACAACTGATACAATAAGACTGAAAATACCATGTTACCTGTTGTTGCAACTCGAAAATGTCAGCTGGCGTTAATCACAGATACTTGAAGTTCCTGCTGAATCAGCTATTCCTATTCATCTGCAACATGGCTTACCATGTACACAAACGGCAATAGTTTCGTCTTGATTGCTGCCTATTTTTCTTTCGGTAAGGTCACGTTTAAAGTTCCTGCTGAATCAGCTATTCCTAGTAAGCATACGATTTCATCAAGAAAAGCCATTCCTTCACGTTTACACCAATAAATGTACCCACACGCACACCAATAAATCTGAATCACGTTTAAATGTGTAAACGCAAGGGCTCAGATTCAGCAGTACCTTCACGTTTAAAGGTACTGCTGAATCACGTTTAAATGTACATAAAAGAAAATAAGAGAGAATTAACTTTTAGTTCGCAACTATATGAGGCACAACTCTAATTTGTGTTATGTATCTAATGATTTATTAAAATAAAACCTAAAGTTAATTCCAAAAATCTCGTTAACCTTGTGCTTCAATGATGCACGATTTGACACATGAGCTTATCATCTTCAACTTATGTCCTACGAATAAGCCATAAGCTCAGCCAAGCAACTTAAAAGGGGTTATTTATAAGCAATCCCAAACACTCCTTAAATTAAGTTCAATTGAACCGAACAAAAAAAATAACAACACAATTTGAATAAAATGTAACAAATACAATACTTCTCGGATAACAATTTTAACTAAAAAAATAAACTCCCAGCTGAAAACTAATACCTAAAATAAGCAAGTGCCTAAAGTAGCATATATAAACAATGATTAATAATTCGATTGTACCTTAAAAAACCATCTGCGTTTGATCATTGGCATCTGTATATCAATGAAAAGAAGTATTAATATGGTTCGACGTCGAGTAAATGAACTGAATATGACATTTTCATTGTTTACAATTTATGTATCTTACCTAGTCCGCAACACCCTTTCGTTGGTCTATTGCAATTCCACTCTAAACACGCCAACTGAAACATCATTTAGCTTATTGAAATTCAAAAATTATATGTGAAAACAAATGTACGTGTACCTAAAATCTCAGTTAATCCATTCAAGATTATCCAGATGATTAAACCATTTTTCAAAAAAGATGATAACTTTGGGGGTGTTTATATCTAAACTTGAGCTAATGACTAACCTCTAAAAAGTGAGGTAATGACTAACCTCTAAAAAGTGAGCTTATTGGTTTTATGAAACTCAAATAAGCTTATAAGCTGGCTAAGCAAGCTACATAATACAAATTTGGCTTGGAACGATACATTCATAACTAAATGGTTTCTGGATATCGACAATTACCTGGGCCAACAGCAGCCATAGGCATGAGCTGCAACCCCAGCGTTGGCAAACACCCGGCATAAGATACAACAAAAGGCCTTATTTAAAACCGAAACCTCTAATAAGCTCACTTTTTAAGACCTAACCAACCATAGCCTATTCACTTAAACTAATAAGCCATAACGCACAAATCCAAATGCTAGTGTTGCAAGCAACTTTTTTCTATAAAATTTCAACAATTTCATGGGTCAGATTAATTCATGAATAAGTAGTAAGCAAAATCAAATAAGCTACAAAATCGTCCAAAACCATAATGAAAATCAAATAACCTCATAAGCTGGAAAAAAATAAAGTCACCCAAATACCCCTAACAAAACAACAAAACCATCCTAAGCCATAAGCAAAATCAAATAAGCCAATAAGCTGTGGTAAGTTTCCAATCAAAACCCTAAACAGTATATCATAATCAAATCCAACCAAATCGAAGGTATACCTTTATGAGAACACGGATAAAGGACCAAACCAACCGACCCCCACCATCACTATAAACGAAAAGCGGCAGCCTTCAAACGGCACCAACCTCCCGACATGGTTGCAACCACAATCTTGCAGTGGGTACCCCGCCAAGTTACGGGAGTCAGCGTCGCAGATCAAAATTGAAGAAGATAACTGTTCATGAAGATAAGGAGGTGCGTGTGTGTGGCTGCAATTTTTTTTTATAATCGTTCATAAGATAAGGAGGTGTGAGAGTGGGCTGGGCCAGGAAAACAGGCTGCAAAAACGGGCCTCAGTTTTGGCGGGAAAACGGCACCTAAAACGGTGTCGTTTGTCTTTGGGTTTAATATAATCTTTAATTGAGGAACTTCTAAAATAATCATAAATAACGGAAGAGATGTTTTTGAGAAAATTGCAAAAATCGTCCTTGTGGTTTGGCCAAATTGCATGTTTCGTCCTTACTGTTTATTAATTACAAAAATGGTACGTTGACTGTACTGTTTAGTGCACTTTTGGTCCTTTGACTTAACTGGCGTTAAAGAGACTCCGTTAGCAGTTACACTTTAACCCCTTTTCGTTAACCACCATTGCAGCACCCATCCTTTAACATATAATTTAACTTTTTTCGAATTTTTTGAAAAAATAAAATAAAATTTCACTTTGTTTTTTTTTTGGAAATTTTTTTTTACAAAATGAATTTTCAATTTTTTTCAAAAAATTATTTGCGGCACATTGAAAAATAAATTTTTTTTTGAACTTTTTTTTTTAAAAAAAATTTTGTAAAATTTTTTAACCAAAATGAATTTTCAAATTTTTTTCAAAAAAAGTATTTGCGGCACATTGAAAAAAAAAATTTGGAACTTTTTTTTTTGAAAATTTTTTTTGGAATTTTTTTTTAACAAAAAGAATTTTCAAATTTGTTCAAAAAAGTATTTGCGGCACATCGAAAATTTTTATTTTTGGAAAATTTTATTTTTGAAATTTTTTTTGGAAATATTTTTTTTGAAAAAAATTTTTGGAAAATTGTTTTTACAAAAAGAATTTTCAAAATTTTTCAAAAAAGTATTTGCGGCACATTGAAAAAAAAAATTAGAAATTTTTTTTTACAAAAAGAATTTTCAAATTTTTTCAAAAAAGTATTTGCTGCATATCGATTTTTTTTTTGGAAAATTTATTTTTGAAAAATTATTTGGAAATTTTTTTTTTCAAAAAGAATTTTCAAATTTTTACAAAAAAGTATTAACGGCACATTGAAAAAAAAAATTGAAATATTTTTTTCGAAAAATCTTTTTGGAAATTTTTTTTGCAAAAAGAACTTTCAAAGTTTTTCAAAAAAGTATTTGCGCCACATTGAATTTTTTTTTTTTTTTTTTTTTGAAAAATTTTTTGGAATTTTTTTTTTTTTTTGAAATTTTTTTGAATTTTTTATTTAAATTAAAAAAAAGGAGGGGTTTTTTTTTTTTTTTTTTTTTTTTTTTTTTAAATTCGAAAAAAAGTTAAGTTATAGGTTAAAGGATGGGTGATGCAATGGTGGTTAACCAAAAGGGGTTAAAGTGTAACTGCTAACGGAGTCCCTTTAACGTCAGTTAAGTCAAAGGACCAAAAGTGCACGAAACAATGCAGTCAACGTACCATTTTTGCAATTAATAAACAGTAAAGACGAAACGTGCAATTTGGCCAAACCACAAAGACGATTTTTGCAATTTTCTCGATGTTTTTTATAATGTTTCAGGGACGGAGAGACGTTTATGTAATTGTTGTTACATAAAAGTCCCTAGAGTTAACATAGGGATTGTTTTCTTGATTGCTTGTTAACGTCATGTACTTTTTTGCAATTTGTCAAGGACTTTTTTTTGCAATTTTCTAGAGACTGCAACACAGAGACCATTCTTTTGTCAAACATCAAATTCAAGGACCATTTATGTCATTTTTCTCATTTTTGTCATTTTTCAAGAATGTTTACTATTAAAATGGCATCATGGATTCATGGTCAAAGAGTAAAAATCTTCATGTCTACAACATATGATCTGAGACGAATTTAGGGGTTCTCGTAGTGTCACGAGAACTCTGATAGAATTTTTCTTCGTAGTATTAATTATAGTGAATAATATTGAATTCTTCATAATGCACCCGGTCTTAATGGATAGTGTTTCTAACTATTACTTAGTCTATAAATAAGTGAATGGTGATCATAATTTTCAATAAACACGATTGTTTTATTGAAAATTGCACCTTTTGTTTATTTTTTCCTTTGTGTTGCCATTAAAAGATATGTGACCCGGTCACTTTCAGCCAGGGTTCCATCCGTAGATCTACCGTATTATTTTTCTTCATAGACACCTAAGTGTATATGCATGTTACCTGCAAATAGCTTTGAAGTATCAACATCGGCATTCTTAAGAAAGATAAAGTTTTACCTATTTTAAGTATGTTTAAACTATATTTGATGGTTGGTTTCAAAACCTCCATTGATTATTTGGCAAAACAGGTCGGAAATCACAATTGCCAAAAAGAATTTTAAACATTACATGTATAGGTCGCAATTAACAGGTTGGGATTATTATTGTTTTATTTACCCGACAAGGGTCCCACACCGGCCACTACAACAACATGTGAAATACTAGGGAACCCTAATACTTCGACCGCCTATAAAAGGTAACCTCGACTCGCACTTTTGGGGTATGACTTTCTCACTCATCCCAAGACACAAATATTTCTCTGACCACATGAGTACTTATTCTCACGCTGGAGCTTAATCGTGGGGTTCGTCCCCACAATAAGGCTAACGGTGTATTTTTACTTGTGCATGGATTCACCCTTTTACTTGGATTAGTGCATAAGTTACACAACGGACGGTCCATCAAGGTCGGCCAGCACGGACTAAGCCCAATTTTAACCTAGCCACACTTTTTGCAACAATTAGGGGTGTTCATCAGTTTGATTATCGGGTTATTCGGTTCGGTTTGTTCGGTTAATTTTTTTTCTGGGTCAAACCGAACCGAACCGAATTTAAATTTCATTCAACCGAAAACCGAACCCTTATAACCGAAAACCGAACCGAATAACCCGAATTACATAATTTTAATTATTTTTTCATTTAATTATATATATTTTTAGAATAAAATTTATTTTCAAGCTTAAATAATGTTATATTTATACTAAAAAAGATTTTTAGTGATTATTTTTATATATAAATACATAAAAAATATATATTTATATATTTTCGGTTTTCGGTTCGGTTTTCGGTTTTCATTGTCAAACCCATATCCAAACCGATAACCAAATATTTAGTTCGGTTTGGTTCGGTTTTGACCAATTCGGTTCGGTTACGAATTCTGTTCGGTTTTTTCGGTTCGGTTTCGGTTTTCGGTTATCGTGGATATTACCGGATCCATGAACACCCCTAGCAACAATTATGTCGAGAAGTTCAACCCTAACATGAACACGTTTATTAAACAAGATAATCGTTTCAACTCGTTTATGATTTGAATATAAAATTATTGAGACATATTAAATATAATAAAGTGCATGCTATAAACCTTTTAAGCAACGCGATAAATATTCTGACACAAGTATTTACTATTATAAAATATTTAGAAAATCGATGATATATCATAAAATAGAGACAAAATTAGTTGATTCTTATTATAATGAAACTAAACATATAACTTCTAATGCTTAATAGTTTAAGGATTGACGGGTTAAAATTAGATTGAGAATCTCAACTCAACCTAACTTATTTGTTAAATAAGTCAGTCGTGTTGACATATTTTCAATTTGAACTTGTTTAGGTTTAAACCTAGCCTATGAAGTTTTGTGTTGGTCTCACATGGTGTTTCGCAAGGTTTTCAAGATCGGGATCCTACTTAGGATCGTTTTCATTTTTTGCACGATCGAAATCGTAAGATCGGATCAAGATCATAAGATTCTATTATAATGTCATTTTCTTAATAGTCTTTGTAATATTATTCAAATCAACAAATTATTACATATCATAAAATTAAGTCTATAAACCATAATCCATAACTTTGTAGTTTTGTAGTATGTAGTTCGAAAAAAGTAAAATCGGATCGGTAAATTTTATAAAATATTAAGCTTGCTCAATATCGTAAAATTGTAAAATTCTAATATCAGGATTTGGATGTTAACAACAACGATGTTTCGTTCATGTCAACAATTATCATGTTCAAAAAGAGGTTATGATTGGTGTTATCAAAAAACTCTTATTTGTTTCTCAACACGACAAAAAGTAATAGTGAGCACCACTAAATTCACCTTTTGGTGCCACTAATTACTCCATACTTTTACATCTTTAGACTACATTTTGACCAAGTAAACCGAATTCATCTAAAGTATGCATTAAATATGACACAATATGTTGTAAATTCAATGGTAAAATACAAAAATAAGTTTCAAAGTGTTAATAGCAAATACTCACTACATTCAGAATAATTGGTTCGCGACAAAATATGCATAACTTAAAAAAAAACATAGTTATTATTACTTTTCATTTCTTACTATGTGCAGAATTACATGTTATCTTTTAACTAATTAGTTAACTTCTATTTAAACTTTGTAATAATAATTTCGGGATATAATAAGGAAACTCGATCAAAATTTTCTTTTTACTTTTAGTAATGAACAATTAATTTTAGATAGCTTAAAAACAAAAAGGAGTTAACTACATTTTTGGTCCTTGTGGTTGTATCAAAATCTCACTTTTTGTCCAAAATTCAAAAAACGTTCAAAAACAGTCCAAAAGTCCACGTGGACTTCACTTTTGGTCCAAAATTCGCACCTAGTTAGTTTAGTCGTTGCACCGTTAGTCCTTTAACCAAACGCTCGTTAAGTCAGTTGCACCGTTAGTCCTTGGTCGTTAGCAATGTTTACACCGTTAGTCCTTGTGGTTAAAAAATTGAAAAAATTCGAAAAAAAAAATTTTTCCAAAAAAAAAATAATTTGAAAAATTAGAAAAAAATTCTAAAAAAAAAATTTTTACGAAATTTTTTTTTTCCAAAAAAAAAATTTGAAAAAAAATTTCTAATAAAAATTTTTCTTAAAAAATTCGAAAAAATTAAAAAAAAAAAAAAAAAAAAAAAAAAAAATTGACGAAATTTTTTTTCCAAAATTCGAAAAAAAATCCAAAAAAAAATTCGAAAAAAAAATTTTCTAATAAAAAATTTTCTTTTAAAAATTTCTAAAAAAATTTCTAATATATTAAAAAAAATTCTAATATATATAAAAAAATTTCTAAAAATTTCCAAAAAAAAAAATTTCTAAAAATTTCTAAAAATTAAAATGTGTATGTATATATATAAAAAATTTTCCTAAAAATTTCGTCAAAATTTTTTTTTTTTATAAAATTTTTCGAATTTTTTAAGAAAAAATTTTATTAGAATTTTTTTTTTGGAAAAAAAAAGTTCGTCAAAAAAAAATTTTTATAAAATTTTTCGAATTTTTTAAGAAAATTTTTTTTCGAAAATTTTATTGAAAAACAAGTTTCTAATAAAAAATTTTCTTAAAAAATTCGAAAAAATTTCTAAATTTTTTTTTTGACATACATCTTCTAAATTTTTTTTTTTTGACGATTGTCCCGGTTTGACACTAAAATTAAAATGTATATATACGTAAAAAAATTTCTTAAAAATTTCTAAAAAATTTTCTAATATGTATATGTAAAAAAAAATTCTTAAAAATTTCTAAAAAATTTTCTAATATGTATATGTATATGTAAAAAAAAATTTAATTTTTTACGTATATATTCTAATATATATTAAAAAATGTAAAAATTTCTAATATATATATATACGTATATGTAAAAAATTAAAAAAAAAATTACATTAGAAATTTTTTACGTATATACGTTTATTATACATTTTAATTTTACGTATAAAACAAATTTCTAATAAAATGTATAATATACGTATATACGTAAAAAAATTTCTAATGTAATTTTTTTTTTAATTTTTTACATATACGTATATATATATTAGAATTTTTTACATTTTTTAATATATATTAGAATATATATATTAATATTAAAAAATTTTCTTAGAATATATATATTAATATATATTAAAAATTCTAATATATTAAAAAAAATTCTAATAAAATTTTTTCTTAAAAAATTCGAAAAATTTTATAAAAAAAAAAAATTTTGACGAAATTTTTAGGAAAATTTTTTATATATATACATACACATTTTAATTTTTAGAAATTTTTAGA
The DNA here is from genome assembly GCA_030686995.1 of Artemisia argyi. Classification (NCBI taxonomy): domain Eukaryota; kingdom Viridiplantae; phylum Streptophyta; class Magnoliopsida; order Asterales; family Asteraceae; genus Artemisia; species Artemisia argyi. The sequence goes on along the minus strand of CM060685.1, from coordinate 169,621,515 downwards.
AATTTTTTTTTTTGGAAATTTTTAGAAATTTTTTTATATATATTAGAATTTTTTTTAATATATTAGAAATTTTTTTAGAAATTTTTAAAAGAAAATTTTTTATTAGAAATTTTTTTTTTCGAATTTTTTTTTTTGGATTTTTTTTCGAATTTTGGAAAAAAAATTTCGTCAAATTTTTTTTTTTTTTTATTTTTTCGAATTTTTTAAGAAAAATTTTTATTAGAAATTTTTTTTCAATTTTTTTTTTTTGGAAAAAAAAAAATTCGTAAAAATTTTTTTTTTAGAATTTTTTTCTAATTTTTCAAATTATTTTTTTTTTGGAAAAAATTTTTTTTTCGAATTTTTTCAATTTTTTAACCACAAGGACTAACGGTGTAAACATTGCTAACGACCAAGGACTAACGGTGCAACTGACTTAACGAGCGTTTGGTTAAAGGACTAACGGTGCAACGACTAAACTAACTAGGTGCGAATTTTGGACCAAAAGTGAAGTCCACGTGGACTTTTGGACTGTTTTTGAACGTTTTTTGAATTTTGGACCAAAAGTGAGATTTTGATACAACCACAAGGACCAAAAATGTAGTTAACTCAACAAAAAGTGAATAATAAATTTGAGATGAAGAAATTGATACTAACCAAAGCATTGTTTACGAATAATTAACAAGTGGAAAGTAATGACGAAGCCATTCTTATAAAAATAACTCAATTTTTATAAATTATAGAGAAAGAAATTTAAACAAATACGTTCGGCATCAGTTTTAAGTTTGAGCATGAGTATGACCCATTTTCTGATAAACTAATTTAACCTCTAACATGTTTAGTTAACAAACTAATTAAACTTGAAAAAGTAATCCCAATCCTAACCAAATCTACTATATTTATATAAAATAAAATAGAAAGATAATAAAGTATTGGACACATCCACCAACTCATTTTTCTAGCAACTAACTTGATTTAACATATCTGCATAGCAATATTATTTCGAATGATTAAGACTGATTTACAGTTCATAAACTTAATCTCATACTGTACCTAATTTGACATTTTAGGACAAGAATAGGACTTGTAATAATCAAATGATTAATTTTTTAACTTTTGCATGAATCAACAAAAGGTTGAAACCTATCAACAACTTTGTCAACAGTTTGTCTTTCAAAGTATTTCCAAGACTGTTACTTTTACCTAACAGAAAACGAGAGGTCAAATTGAAAGGTATTGATTTTTATAGTTTTATGAAAAAAAAGATAGGTAATGGTGTGAAGACTTCTTTTTGGGATGATTGTGGTGTGGAGAGAATGCGTTGAAGTATACATTTCCTAGACTTTATAGTTTGGAGGATAATAAGGAGATTGATGTGGCCTCTAAACTTATGCAAAAGAACGTTTGGAGCTTGTTTCGGCGTATACCTCGGAGTGGTGTGGAATCCGAGCAGTTGCAACATTTGTTGGATGCTCTCGGTAATGTAGTTCTTGGAGTTGCACAAGATAGATGGTATTTGGCTTTAGAAGGCTCGGGGGAGTTTTGGGTATCCTCGATACGCAAGACAATTGATGATTATAATTTACCTAATGTATCTTCACAAACACGGTGGATTAAGGAGGTCCCTATTAAGGTGAATATTCATGCTTGGAAGGTTCGGTTAGATTGCTTGCCTACTCGGTTCAAATTGTCGCGTAGGGGTTTAGATATTCCTTCGATTATATGTCCCATATGTGGTAAAGGAGTTGAATCGTCGGCTCATCTTTTTTTTGCGTGTGACTTTGCCAAAGATAATTTTCGTAAGATTTGTCGTTGGTGGAATGTGGATTTCATGGAGCTTAGATCGTTTGATGAGTGGGCGTCTTGGTTTGGTAATATAAGGAGGTCAAGTAAGCACAAGAAGTTATTAGAGGGGGTTTGTTTTGGTTTATGGTGGCTTACTTGGTCTTTCCGTAACAAGATGGTTTTTGGCGTAGATCCTCTTTCAAAGATGACGCTTTTTGACATCATTCTTTTATCTTCATTTTATTGGAGTAGATATAGATGCAAAGTGTCTTTTAGTGGGTTGATTGGCTAAAAAATCCATATCTTGTTTCCTTGTAATGTTCTAGCTCTTTGCTAGTTTTGTTTCAATAAAATGCCGTTAAAAAAAAAGAAAAGAAAACGAGAGGTCAATCTCGTTTATTATCATTACCAGCCACCTGGATATCTTGAAACTGGTATTGTCTATATTAAAAATCCAAAGGTTGAAATAAGGCATAATTTCATTAAGTTAATTGAGCTGAAACTCAACTCGACCATGTTTAAGTAGAACTTTTTTCAAGTTCTGGTACCAAGATGGAGTTTAAGACCTATCATTAAACCAGCTAAAGCTACTAAAGACTAGATTTGACAATGTTGAGATTGTCTCAGCTCGCTCGTTACCTTATGACGAATGTGTTACTTTGTACCAGCAACATAAACAGGGTCAAGGTAAATTTTTAAACATGAAAGTGAAGATTACATGCCAACAACCATAGCAAGTCTGAACCAAGATCTAGTTCAAATCTTAACTTAACAGGAGACAGAAAAGTTCTTAGTTTCAGAGTGCAAGTTAACGTTACCTATAAAACAAGCCAAACGAAAGCCGTTAAAACATGAGTACGCACGGCCTAATTTAGGAAGATTTTGTCGCAAGCAACGGCCAACATCCCTTGACATGATCAGTCCATTCGTCGACGTTTCTTGAGGTTATCAAAGACTTGGTGGATATCATTAGATGTGATTGGCTTTGATGCATCATAATTTTGCTGTTGATAAAAAAAAAATAAAAATAAAAATAATATAAATAAATTAATAGCCTTAATGTAAAATGTAAGAAATTCAATATATAACATTAAATGCAAATTAGACAGAACAAGTGAATGCAACTTAAACATTTTGCACAACTGCAATGCGCAAGTTTAGAAAGAATGACTTTTGCAATAAATCATGTTTGACTTGTTCTTGCAGACCAAAACATAAAAATGTCAACAAAAACTGTAGAGTTAACGAGAACTAGAGACTTTAAAGCTTAAACATATTATAACATGTGTATATATATATATATATATATATATATATATATATATATATATATATATATATATATATATATATATATATATATATATATATATATATATATATATATATATATATATATATATATATATATATATATATATATATATATAAACACCATACTTGTCATTTGTTTTGTTATAAACTGCTTACTCCTGGACAAAAAAGTTTTCTTTTGCATATTTCGCACGACAAACAGTTCAAAGCCCAACAGGTTACAAGTGTTTTAAAGTTCTTATTCTAGATTAATCACTAGAATAAGAAAGAAAAAGTTCTTGTACCAAAAAGTAGCAATGGATGTCAGTTATCAAATTTGTTACAAGTGTTTTAAGATTCTTTTTAATTCTCTAGATTAATACATAATATAATTGGGAAAGAAAAAAAAATAAGTTTGACAAGCTAACCTCAAAGACCAAACTGCAATGCAACTTAGTCTCATATACCAGCGTATTCAATCGTTATACGGTCTAATAGAACTAGCGACACTATGGAATATTAGCATTACAGTAAAGGCAACTTACCAGGAATGAACGAATCTCATCTTTCATGTCAGCAATGCCTGAAAGTATTTCCATCTTCTCCACATGCCCAAGATTGTTGAGAAGATTCAACTCAGCTCCTTCTTGTTGCTGCATTTTCTCGTCCCTCTTCTGTTTAGCCATTCTCTCATACTCAGCAATAGAATCCTCCTTATCAAGCAAGTAACTGATTCCCTTTCTAGCATAGAAGTCTGAACACTTAGCACATCCACAGAGTGCCTCCCTCCAATTCTTTGCAAGAAACATTGGTTGACTTTTTTCCGAGGCTAACTCAGTGGCCGACAAGTCAACACCAAGAAGACATGTAACGGATTTTTCACCAAGAACCACATCCTGATCATCATGCGGGCTTTTGGAGTTACCATCAGGTACAGCAGCAGGGTCTGCATCACAAATCTCTGAAGTACCATCTTCGAGCTTTGAAGATGATCCAGAAGCATAAGGTGCAGACACCACATCTTTTTCTTTGGAAGGAGTTGCAGCCACATCTTTTTCTTTGGAAGGAGTAGTGGCCACATCTTTTTCTTTGGAAGGTGTTGCGGCCACATCTTTTTCTTTGGAAGGAGTTGCGGCGTCTTCCTTATCTGATGCCCATATGGTTGGAGGGTAAAGGTGCAGAAAGGAACAAATTGAGGAGCACTTGTGGCAGATAAGATCTTCATACAGTGGTTCGCCTTCCTCATCTACTGGGATCTTTACCTAATATTACAATGACAAAACAGGTCGTTATAATAAACAACTTTCCTTCAAGATTATAAAATCTTTAGTCTAACGAAATTATAACACACTATAGTTTTCTTGATGCCTTCAGCAAGTATCAATTACTAAAAAGACTCGGCAAAAAGATTATGGCAATACATAAGAGTTGATGTGTACTAATAATTAATAATACTAACCTCGTTAGTTGACTCATGACCAAGATGCTCCTCGTGAAACCAATCCTCACATATGCAACACTGGATCATCTCTACTTGCTCCGCAGCCTCTGGATCAGGATAAGGGCGGCCACATGTACAGTATTTCCCCTTGAAATTCTGGTTATAAGCGTTTTCTTCATTTTCAGAATCTTTGCTTGGTAAGAGTTTGCAATAGCCTGCTCCGAATTTTGAATTGCCACAATCGCACTTAAACTTTCTCTTAGTCCATAGTTCTATGATCTGATACAGGACCGAAAAATTTTGGCCAAATAAAAAAAAGGATCAGACGCACGATGCAATCTATAGCAAATTTCAGTCTAAACAGCAAACCCTCAAAAATTTAGAATATACTACCATGATAGAACATAACTAAGCACAAGTGCTATAAATGATAAACCCAACCCAAATGGTCAAAAAGCATGCATGATACACCTCTTCTTGAACCAAATAAACTGGCTAAGCCATACCCTTCGCAAGAATTTCCATAGAAGAAAAAATTACTACAGGTCGTATTAGCATTTCAATTACACATATCTACTTGATCCTATATGAAGTATACACAGGTTGAGTGTTATGGTGACTGGTAAGCAATCATCTCTCTATTGTTTTTACCTTATCCTATTTTTCTTTCTTTATGTTTTTGGATTGGTAACAGAAATTACATGGTTATACTTTTAGATATGTTTGTCTTCCATATCATTTGCCATCGATTTCTCATTCGGAAGACTTGGAGAACCAATTCACCATGACTTGTGTAGTTGTGTTTTAAAAGTCAATACATATGTAAGGAGCCATCAGTAGAAAAGAAAACATATGGCAAAATGAAGATGAAATAAGTCTTGTAAAGAGAAAGTAATGTCGATCATGGCAAGTAAGATATCTCATATTAAACCAGTCACAGAGTCACCTACATGTGATCGGGGAGAAAATTAGGAAAGAAATATTTTCTTGTTTACAATTAGAGAAGGCTTAGATGGGGAACAAAAAAGCATGTGTTTGAGAGATGAAATTAGCACATAGACCAAGTTGGCTGCAGACCTGTAAAATTTCATGAATGGCAATCAACTAAAAGGCATTGCACATTGCACAAATGCAGTGTGAAAGTTTTATGTTCCTTTTAGTCTTTAACTCACTAAGGCTGCAAAATATATAGGATGCTTACTTGCATGTAGACAAACAACCAAACATAGTGGTAAATGTACAGCAGAAGAAATCAAATAAATCCACTAGCTAAGAAGAATCGATATCATCAGTTTTCAAAGCCGAAAGATTTTGCATCCATCATACACCAACTGACATGTCTATCAAATATAGATAATAAAAGAAAGGAACAAACCTCATGCCCATCATGGCAAGACAGGCTACATGCTGTGCAGACACCGCCATTTCCATCAGGTGCGCATGTTAAGCACGAGAAAATTGCCTGCCTCTTCATATAACCTTTGGCGTAGGTGCACTCCTTTCCCTCATCACCACCCAGAACTAAATCCGCTTCCTATAACGAGGGATCAAAGAACAAAAAGTATGTCAAACACCATTAATAACTTGTATTCCAAAAAAACAAACAGTATTGATCATCATGATGAGTAGTCATTTCATCAAATAAACAGCTGCAATAGAAAAATGGTTCTTAAGTTCTATAAAAATAGTGTAATAATTCTTATATCCAGTTATCGACTAGAGGGTGTAACTAAATCATGAACTGGTATAGTATTATTTGTTGCTCTAGTTTGTGGATATAAATCAGGTACAACAAATACATATAGAATATGGGTTCAGAACTTCAGATGCTAATTCATGTTGTAAATAGTAAGTAGCTCACTAAGGTTTCCCTAATACTACAATTTGGTCAGTTGCATGACTTATGAAGTGTGTTCAGCTTTCTAACACAACATTTGGCATAAAATAATTCCCAACTCGATGCATATTAGGTTTGTCTTCCCTTCAAATACAGTAACTTTACTACATGAGAAAAAGGATGTCAAAATATCATGTGCATTCCCTCAGTTTCATTGGTTTCACCAAAGAGTCCTTGTCCTAAAGTACAAACACATACTCTCAAAGAACCAAATATATGGCTTAAACCATCCAATATTCTACCTTATGCTAAGACTTCGCCAATAGACTGTAATATTCATACAAAACAGCCACTATGACTAGTTGCTAGTAAAAACATCCAAAGCCTACTAATTAAACACATACACAATGCAGTAGTGATGTGTACTCTCAAAGAACCAAATATATGGCTTAAAACCATCCAATATTCTACCTTATGCTAAGTTTTTGCCAACAGACTGTAAGTAAAAGTTTTTAACTCAGTAAAATTATCCAAACCAGCTAATTACTAATATGAAAACTTCATTGATTGACGCGAGACATATTTTAAACAAATTTGCAACTCTTTAGCTATAATTAATAAGCAAACACAAATGAGTAAGGGATTCAAAACTCCAACTATATCCATGAAATTCCATCAAACTCAATTTCATACATATCATATATATCTCCCAGCTGATACAAAAAGTAAAACCCTAAGGCAAACCTAGAACCTCAATCCCTAGCCGTCATTTGAAACGGAAAAATACAAGCATATGGCTTGAACAGCATATAGTAACCTTCCTAAAACAGCAACGTTGATCACACATAAAGCAACAACAACATTACCTAAGGGTAGACTGCTTCTGGAAAGACCTATTGCTTATAAAGCAATAAGCATATGGCTGAAAACTAACCAACCATCCTAATACCTTAACTTATTTTTTTTTCAAACTATCTATAATATTACAACCATGACACACAAACCCTGAAGTGGCCACGCCAACCTCTTGAAAAGGGATGGCTTTACCTGAGTCTGTGTGGCAGTGGTTTCAAACCCTGTGGATTAGTCAGCCAAAATGACAAACAAACAACAGCTATGGTTAGCTATGAGCTACGATATATCTTTAATATAGCAATTTACATGTCATCTCAAACAAATTCGCAACTCTTCAGCTGTACTTAGTACCCCAAACCCAAAATTAGTCACACACACACACAAATAATTCCACTTTTTCGTGCGCCAATTAGTGCGATATTACCCGCAAACAATCATTTAGTCATAAAATTCCATGATATTCTAGTTACCCCAAACGCAGAACTATTTGCATCGTATCTTAAAGTAGCTCATAGTTAAAATCTAAAACATAACTCCATTCCCTTGAATTAACCAACAAAATCACATAAAAAATACACAAATAAAAAATTATATATTAAAAAAAAAAAGGAGGACACTCACAAGCTCCTGATGTTCAACTTGTTCGAGATACTCATTCAACGACACCGTTTGCTCAGTTTCATTCTCATCATCAAACACATCAGCCATCTCTCTCTCTATTATTCCACAAATCAGTTAAGTAAAAATCGACTTAAAAAAAAAAAAAAAAAAACAAACCCTAGGTCAATTAAATTGAAATTGAAATTAAACAGCTTACTGGTTGAGTAATAAAGGAATCTAGCGTTAGCGTTTGGGATTGGGATAGCGTGTTTGGATGGATTATTAGTAAAATGACATGATAGCAGATGTGAATTTTTTTCAAGGAATATAGGAAGAGTGTGTTTGTTACTTTTGGGGATAAGAATGAAATAGGAGTAATTATTAATTAGGGCTTGGAATAATGAAAGAGGGAAAATCAATCACTAGTTTCCCGCCACCAATTCTCCAAATTTTTGGACTTTTCTAACATGTTTTTAAACTTTTTTTTTGGAATGATTAGGGGTGTGTTTTTGTTAAAATCAGCGAAGAAAGATTGAATAAATGAGCACTCTTAAAATATAACAAAGCTCACTGTTCTTTTTTCAAAAGAACACTAAAAATCAAAAAACTCATTGTTTACCGCCCCAAAAAACTACGCGCTAAATATAACCTAGGAGTTGTTTATTTTAATAAACCTTTTGATAGTATAGTTGCATAGTTATAATTATTATGTGAAAATGCTGGTTGCTAGTAAATGTTGTTAAAATTAGCATTTTGATTTGAAATGTTAATAAAAATTAAGAATTATAGTTGTTTGTTGCCAAACAAGAATATGTGTACAAAATGCTAACCACTAGCCGCTGTTATTTCAGAACGCTCTTAAACGTCAGTTGCCAAACATACCAGTTGTGTCAGAAACGTGAGAAGTTGTTTAGTTTATGTATAACTAACATTTTACTATTTGCTTATCCTTAAACTAATAAATTGTTGTGACGCATTCTTAGGCATATAATCAAGCATGTTACTAGCATGGCGAGCATATCAGATGTAGAAAGTATAAACGTCCATACCTTTTAAGCATCATTGATAGCATAAAATGTTTGATTTTTCTAAAAAAAAATGAGATTTTAATTTAAACGAGTCAAGCCATAAATTTCACTAGCTCGAGATCAAACTTTTAGTGTCAAGTAAAATTTAAGCTTGTCAGTACTCACTCATATCGATTACAATTTTAAAATTGGTTTTATTGGATGTAGTATTTGTCAATGAAATACGACCACGAGTTTATAGGTTTAAAATTAGATTTTCAATCCAACTTGTTTATCTACAACCTAACTCGAAAATAAAATTTTTTAACGAGTTAACCGGGTCATGAACAAACATATAGAGTCAACGTCAAAATTATTTATTTATTTTTATTTTTATTTTTTTCTCTTTCCTAGCTGGCTAGCTACACCAACATGTTTAAGCATTCATTTTAGACCGGTACCGTTGTGTTTTTAAGTTTTCGTACCACTGCGAAAGGGTATTGAATGAATAGAAACTAAAAGACCAAAATACAACTATCTTTTTAATCCTTTTGTGTAGTTATAAACCGGTAGAATGAGACTCGTTTTTCTCTAAATAAATCGAACATTTTAATGTAACAAAAAGCAACTTAGCAACACGTGTTGATGTGGGCCGTAACATGGACCAAAAAGTAAACATGGGCCGGTATATATAAATCTACAAGAAATGTGTAGTGATGGGCCAAACAATTTCTGTAAACTCAAACTTTCATTATTTAATCATTTTATCTTTGATTTTGATGATTTTATTTTGAACGAGGATGGCTTCGACCCGCCGCGTTGCGGCGGGGCGTTGGTCATGCACGTAAATGGGCAAAGGTTAAAGTATTATAACAATACTATTTACATTCATTGTCACCATGTTTTAACTTCGACAATGATAGAAAGAAACATAAGGCAGAAACTCCAACTGTTATGCGCACCACAAAATATTATGCATAGTGCGTGACAACAACAAACACGAACAATGACCAAACATTAAAAAAAACAAAAATAATAATACTCGTACTGTATTGTTTTTTCCCGTACATTTGAGATCTGCCTTCGCTTCTTTCGCTTCATGGGTGGCGACATTTATCCAAACTGCATATTATCTGCAAAAGTAGAAGACATATTCAATAATGTGAAACCTGGATTTCTGCTTTCCATTGCAATTCCCCATTCCACAATTGATCATAAAACTTACGTAAGAGAGCTGGTCTTCATATTAGGCACATGTGGTTGTATGTTATTATGGTCGTGGCCTGCAACTCATAAGGGAATTTTACAATTATCATGTTACTCCGTATATCCTCATTATAGCATCTGATGGTTCGAATATATGAACGTCCTAAGCCAAAGAATGCAACGGGATTCCAAAGTCAGCGCCTTCTTTTTTCATGATAATCAGTTATATACATCATTAAACCTGATTACGATTTACGAACCTAACTGTGTGTGCGAGCGGATCAAATGCTGCAATAAGTTTAGAATCATCTATGATCCAGCATAACAAAACCGTATAATCATCCCACAAAGCAATCAACAGTAGGAACAGTTTGAGCATAACCTGTTTGACCCGTGACTCGATCCACATGAGTCACCCATTTTGCAGCCATATCATTAAGCATATAAGTGATTTCAAACTTGCCTTGCCCTCGGATCTCTCCATTCGCATCTCAGCAATTTCATAAGCTTCAGCGGCATCGGTTGTTCCTTTTTTGTATTCTGCAACATACAAATATATAGCGACACAACATTTAGTTCAAGTCACAACTAAATAATATTAAGAAATCAAATCTATTCAAAAAAAATCAAACCTGTATCAGCAGCCTTGGTTAAGGGGGACTCTGGAAGCATCAGGTTATAAGACATCGGTCAATTAGTATCACTCTGCCTACCATTATATAAGTATTAACATATTATCACTACATATGAAAAACTATTACTGAAATGAAAAGGTATTGGAACATCATCCATAACACGAAACCACTACACTGGATATGTAGTGTTAATTTGCTATCTTACATTTCCCATCACGTACCGAATGTGTCACTATTATACTTTTAACTACTAATTCTCTAATTGCTACAAAACTATCTTTTGAAAAGTCTACTCTGACCAATTTTTTTTGGTACCACAATTAGAGCCATGAGAACATTGTTGTGCATGTAGAACATTATTGTACCATACCTATATTCAAATGAAAAATAACCATATGTCATAAAAGGGGCCGAAAATGCACATTTGATATCTAAGGGGGTGTTTAGGTAAGCCTATTTAACCGTGCTATTAGCTTGTTTGAATCTGGAAAAGCTGATTAGCTTATACTTCATTCAAGTCAGTTACCTCAACTTGATATTTGAGAAGATCTAGGCCCTAAAAAGTGGATTTATGAGCTATTCCAGATTCAAATAAAGCCATAAACCGGCATAAAAATGTAATCCAAACACCCCATAAGACACGCCATTCATTTACAAAAACGATGTGATGAGTCAGATTCTTTGATAAACTTGACTCACTATAAACCTCCGAACTAACTTTGTTACCTCAGCAACCGAAGCTGATATATAATGGATTGCTTGAGCTATTTAAGAAAACGCATATTACCTATAACTATTTGAAAACGACAGACGAAGTGATACCTATAGAAAGATAAAAAGAAAACGAATCGACATTTTACCCATAACATGTTACAAATCATTAGGTGCATGACCTCGTGTAGTTGAGCTGCCTCGTCTAGTATTCTGATGTAAGGTGGAACAACTTGCTATTTTTTTGTCCATTCACACCTACAATGACAGCAAGCATCATTAAGTTAATATAAGGTATTCCAAAGTAGCTGTTCTATTTAAAAGGAAGTGGTTGCGAGTAAATGTAACTGCAACATGTTATCCATAGCATGTTACGAATGAGTAGTTGCATGACCTCGTGTGGTTGGGCGTACGCATCCAATATCCGGATATTAGCTCGAACAACTTCACATTCTCTGTCCATTCGTACCTTCAATGGTAGCAACCACGACCGAGTTAGTATAAAGTATTCCAAAGTAGTTGCGCTAATTAGAAGGAAAGAAAATTACTATTAAAGATGCACTACCTTAACAGGAACCTAAAGTGTGTAGCCACTTGCCTGTAACCGAGATTTACATGGAATCGTTATTAACGTGCGGAGGCCTGCATACATTTTGCATTTATTTGACAGAAACAAAGATTGCGTATTAACTTGCCTGTAGCTAACGATCATACCCAACTGTTATGGCCTCACGAACTGCGCGCAACATTTGTCAGTGGTACATCTATACCTACCAGATTACCAAAATATGAAAGATTAGCATAATATAAACGGCCATATGTGTCACATAAATGATTGTTTCAAAAAGAACAATTGAAAGCCATTACTTTGACTAACACGGCCAGTAGATATGATTTTGAACTCAGTGGCTTTTGAAACGCTTCTTAAGACATCCCTAACGACAGGTTTGGTTCAAACAATGTTGCCGTTAACACATAGTAGAGCTTTCTTTCTTTTGAGATGTGTGAAGCAACTTCTGGAAGTGTCTTTCGACAAAGAAAGCTGCAAATCACTCATCGCACATGAAGAATTATTTGAACAACCGTAACTTTCATTTGTCGTAGTCAAACCATCATCCTGTCTTTTCACCTATTTTTGTTTGGCCATTAACCTCAGCTGCAAAAATGTAGAAATTAAAAATCAACCATTTAGTTTCAACTTACAATAAGTAACTCAAACCCAAAAGCATTAACCTGTGCGCAAATCATTCAACACAATTATCATGTACCATTGTCTTTTAAATGCTGGCTTTTCCAAAAAAAAAGTCAATACTCCATCTTCTTTTATGTCTTCGAGGTGGTCTGAAAATATTCGTCAAAACCCTGAGTAGGAAAAACATAGCATAATATGAATGAGTGTTACTCTCTTATTTAAATTAGAAAAAGCTCATAAACTCACCTTTTTTAGTTGTAAAAGAGTATCAAATTTGGCTTATGTACTTTGTATGCAAATACAGCCCAATTTCAAAAACATGCAAATCCAAATCTCTACATTTAAGTAGGGATGAGCATGGGTACCGAAAAAATGGTACGGTACCGGAACCGACTCGTACCGCTACCGGTTCTCTTTACCCGGTAGGTGCCGGTACCGATACCGATAGACCTCTCGGTTCCGGGATCGGGACTACCTATTTTGGTCGGGGAAAAAATACGGTAATTTATAAATGGTGCAGGTCCGGTACCAAAATGGCACCATGCTCATTCCTACATTTAAGTATTCCAACAACAAAATTTATTTAATCCATATTTTTCCACTATTACAATCATTCCAAACATTGAACCATTTCTACTTTTCAATACAAATTCGAAATCGTTGTGACAACCTCAAAACTTTAACTTACAGATTTCAAAAACCACCAAAATTTCCAACAAAGGCATAAAAAAACTAAAAATGCTGTGAAATTAGTACACTTTAAACACACATAAATATACCACGATTCATAAATTTAAAAACAAAAAGAACACATACCTGTAATTTGAAGCGCAAAAAAAAATCAGATTAAACTCTGGAATCTGTGTTCGAGGCTTCCGGAAGTGATGAGTCATATCTGTTATGTATGAATATGTGAGAAAAATGATCAACAAACACTTCCTTCTCGATCCCCACTTGATCTCCTCACTTTCGTCGAAACCAACATCCTCCAAAAACCAACCACCGCCTCTTTTGTGTCTTTGCGTTATAGCACCACAAAAAAACGCAAACCCAACGGCGAAGGAAACCGACCTTTGAGAAGAGTGCAGACTGCCATATGTTCTTGTTTGTTTCAGAGTGATCCGGAAAAAAATGACGATAAGTTATATCATCATCTAAAGGCGGCAGGCAAAAAAAAAAAAAAAGAGAGACGGGCTCAAATCTTGGGCTTGGACAACATGATTGGGCCGGATAAAAACGGGAAATAACCGAAATATATTCCTAATTCATCATCCTAACCACAATATGTATGAATGTTAAATTCACTTAATATTACTTATCATCTCAAGTCTCAACTATACATTTATTCATTTGTAAAGATCCAAGAGTTATGAAAAATTTTAGGCATAAACATTAAGATTAAATATCATTCTTCTTTTACTTTTACTCATATGATTCAGTTTAATAATCATAATGACAAATTTACCTCATACAAGTCTTATATAAAAAAAAATGATTCTTTTTGACCTTATTATTTTCCCTAGTGTGTGTATTTTAAAATAAAAACGATACATCTTTATCGTTGATTTATAATTAAAACACCCAATAAGATATTTATGATTTATTGAAACAAACAACATGGTCACATACTCACATGATCAAAATGGACATTTTGGACAAATAATTAAACATAATTGACAATTTTGTTTGTTTATTTTTGGAAATCTCACTTTATGTCTTACTTAATTGTTTTTTTGACAATCATTTGGACCAATGGACCTAAATAGTCTAAAAACTTCAAATCAGTGACGTCGTCTTTGACTTGTTTTCAACAACCATTATATTTTTACCCGCAAAATGTCGGTATGTCATTGTCCATTATTAAAAAAGTTTTATACGAGTAGTTTGTTTCCATAGTTATTTGGAGGTGATTTAATAAATTTTTTTAAGTGGTTGACACACTCACATTTTTATTAGATACTCACAGTACAAGCATTTAAATCAGTTTATAAACAGAACTGTATAAGTTTTCTAATAAAATTTGAAGTGTGTCAATCACTTCCCTTTATTTTAGTATGTACACATCAAAGTATTCCTCAAAATATTTATTTCGCTAAGCAGACTTTGACGTTGTATCTTTCTAAAGTGATTATTTCCGTGACATTTGATACGGAGTTGTGATTAAACCGAATACCATTTTTTTTCAAAGTTTCTTTTAACAGTTTAACTGAACATTTGCAGTGAAAAATACGTTAATGCCTAGTGGTATACGTTTTCAAAGTGTTTGTTTTAACTATTTTACGTTTGCACTGATTTTTTAATACTTTCTATAAACTTTTTACCATATGGTGTGAACCAGTATTTGATGATACACGTTAGAAAAGAGAGTACAAATCACCTTTCTTAGAGCATTGGGTACCGTTGGTGCCGTGGGCTGGTGCCGTGTGAATTTTTTGCTGCCACGTCAGCAAAAAGCTCCATAGCACCAGAAATCTCACGGCACTACATTTCAGGGGTATCCGTTGGCACCATAATTTCTGGTGCCGTCGGCCAATTTTTTTTTCTTTCTTTTACTTAAATTAAAATATATACAATATAAACTAAATAAACTTTATTAATATTAAAAACAAACATTACATATAAAAAAAAACACACACTACGTTAAAAGGAAAAAAATACAAACTAATTATTCAAGTTCCATAAATGCTCAACAAGGTCTTGTCGAAGGTCGTCGTGAACTTTTCGATCTCGAAGTTCTTTATTTTTTCTAATATGTAAATCACATCTTTCGATCCAAGTTTCTAGCATGTTCGGGCGTGGATCAACGAATGTGTCTCTTAAATTCACTTCGAATCCTTCGTCTTCCAATATCATGTTGTGTAACATTATACAACAATACATGATTAGTTTCAAAGTGTTGACTTGAAAAACACGTGCGGGTTGTCGTATAATCCCCCACCGACCTTGTAGGACTCCGAAAGCTCGTTCAATATCTTTTCTAGCACTTTCTTGAACCCTTTTGAAGTTCAATATCTTTTCCGACCTTGCAACAGTAAACGTTTTCACAAACACGGACCATGTTGGATAAATGCCATCGGCTAAATAGTAACGTTTGTTATATGTATGTCCGTTTACTTCAAACGAACATTCCAGAGCTAAACCGGCAAGTTCATCATCAAATACAGGGGAACCATATAACACATTAAGATCATTATTTGCCCCTGGAACCCCAAAATATGCATGCCAAATCCATAATCTTTGATCTGCAACCGCTTCCAACATAATAGTTGGGTATTTATGATCACGTCTTTTGAATTGAGCTTGTAAGGCCTTTGGACAATTTTTCCAATCCCAATGCATACAATCAATACTCCCGAGCATTCCCGGGAGGTGATGTTTTTCTTCATGCAATGCATATATTTTTTCAATGTCATCTGAATTGGGCTTTCTAAGATACTTTTCATTGTATAAAACATGTATGCATTTAGTAAAGTAATCTAAACATTGTCGTGAACAACGTTCACCAATTTGCAAGTACTCATCAAATGCATCAGGAGCATTGCCGTACGCCAATTGGCTTATGGCAGATGTGCACTTCAAAACAACACCAATACTTGCACGACCGGTAGCATCATGACGTTGGTGAAAAAAACTAAAGTACTCGGGAAGAGGCTGAACATCATAAGTTAATATATCGTTGAGAATTTTATTAAGGGTAAAGTGCAAAAATGGTCCTTAACGTTCCACAAATTTGCAAAAACGGGACCGAGACAAAAAGTAGCGCAAAAAAAGCCACCCACGTTCCAGATTTTCGCAAAATCGCCACTGAGAGCCCTTTTTCGTTAACTCCCGTTAGTTTTCCCGTCAGTCAAGGGTATAATCGCCATTTCACTCGCTTCCCGCCTTTGACTACCCCAACTTTATTTCAATGACCAAATTTGCAAAGTTACGAAACTTAATTTTGGAGGCACACTTGGCGATTAACCTTTCCCTCTTTTTTTGTGCAACTCGGCAACCCAATCGATTGCATAGGACTATAAAGTCCACGTTTATCCCGCTTATTCAACCATAACACACACAATCCCAACGATCAAAACAACCGACGATGGCAAACAATGAAAAAGGGAAGAGTATCTACATTGGTACCGAGGAAGAGGAATTTGATAAGGTTTTAAGAACCTATTATCTAAACGATTTACTTCTTGATGCATTTGGCGGAGAACCAATTGATGAGTATGGTTCTTATAGGAAGATACCTAAGGAGTTAAGAACTAAGATTCTGACCCATCTGAGGAAACAAGATGGCTACTATGAAGCGCTTTTGAGTGATGATGAGGAGGAGGAGGAGGAGGAGAAGCAAGAGCCTGTGGATACCGTTTTACCCAAGTTTGATGAGTTGGAACAGAAGATTTCCAATCTTGAAAAGGTGTTCAAGTACCTAAAGGAGAAGAAGGACAAGGAAGAAAAAGAATTGAAGAAAAAGAAGAAAAGGGGTAATGCGGAGGGCAGCGGTTCAAACTACTAAACAAGTGTTTGTTTAGATATCTGTTGGAAATTTGTAATGGTTGTGAATTCCTATGATGAATGAAAGTTTTTATGTTTATGTTACTGATATGTTTGTGTTTCGATTTTAATTTCTTTATGTTTCTGTTTCATTTATGAAATATATGGGTACTTCCTATGCAGCTTATGCAGAAAGCATTAGATAGTCAAACAGGTGAAAGTCAAACGGGTGAAATTCACTTGGTTTATTGAATAGCACTAGTAAGAAGTTAATACTCCTTGACCTACCACACAAAAATGCAGTAAATTATCCAACCAACTAGTATAGTAAAGTCTACTTTCCAACTTTATCAAAAACATACATATGGCAGAATCTGCAACTCAAAAATTTAAGAGACAGAAAATGAGTCGTAATAATACACAGGTAGAGAAAGTAAGTGGTTGTGTAATTGGTCTCGGTATCAGAAGTGGCAACAAAACAGGAGGGGGTGGTGCAAAGATAGAGGTGTTGGACGAAAGATGCTTCATCTGTTGTGGGGATGTTAAGTGTTGGAGGCATAGAGTTGTGATACTTGAACAGGCAGGTTGTGCAACGGCAGAGGTAGTAAGTGGTGGTGTCATTGGTTTGGGTATTACAAGTAGAAACATAAGTGCATGGGGTGCTGCAGATGCAACTCAATCAACTGAAGCAAAGAAGAAGAGGAAAAAGAAGCCAAGAAAGTTCATTAAAAATAACACCACAAAGTGAATCATTATGTTTAGTCTGTGTTTTAATGTTTCATTAATGTCAGCTTCTTGTTTATGTTTCTGATGCCTATCAAATACAATAACGAAGTATAGACATATGTGAAGACATTATTCATACAAAATCTGGATCATGAGATCCATTACATTCATTAACCATCACTAATCTCAAAACAACCAACCCCCTCATGGATATTTCATCTTTACAACAAACTCAATCTTCTTAAACATCTTGTCCTTGACTTGCCTGGACATCATCAACAGTGCATTCGCCCAACGCTTATCAATTGTTTATAGCCTCCTAAGCTTCTTTGTATTGCTCCTTGCAGTTCTTGCACGTGAGCAGTTTCGAAGTCTACCAATCACATCCCCCCTACGTTCGACCCTTTCAGTAATTTTTTTGGACTTGTACTCCAAATCCTGTGCCTGCTGCAAGTCTTGAAGAATCTCGGTGTGGTAAGGGCCAAGCATTACTTCAGTTAGCACATACGAGTTACAGAAAACCCTTAGATTAATATCACATTCAGAGTCGTTCATGGTTAAGGAAATAGGGAGTTGTGTTTTGCAAGTGTGTGTTTTAAGAGATGCGTATTTAGTAGCCTTCATGTGTTTGCCTATAAAAGGGCTTATAAAAGATTGCCAAGTAGTGTGTAGTCTTCATGTGTGGACCAAAGTTGACTTTATGCAATTCAACATTTGCAGTTTGACTTTTGAAAGTCTAAATGCAATGGGTGGAAACATAATGCAAACAAACATAGAATATAGAATCCATTACATTCAGAAACATAAACATTTTTTGCAAGTTTGACTTTTGAAAGTCCAACTGCAATGGGTTCAAACATATTGTTCTAAAGACAATCAAGTTAAACAACGATTACAAATATAGAATCCAACAGACAATAACGTTTAACATATTGTTCAAAGATCAGTGGGTAACACATGAAGAAGTTGGAAGTGCATGCTCATCATTTGACTTCATCTTTTTAGTTGGCCTGTCAACCTGAGGTCTGTGATTGGGTGGTACTATGACTGTTGTAGACTCAATTCTTGGCCAGTATCTGCGGCTTGAACACCCATTGATCTTGAATGAGTACGTACGCGCCCATGTTTCTAGGCTGTAAGCAGCATGAACCCACTCTTCAGGCACAGCAACTCCTTTTCCATCCTCATTCATATAGTTTATTGTAGCCACAACATGTTTACATGGTATTCCAGTCAGCTCCCACATCCTACAACCACACTCCTTCCTATCCAAGTTAGCAACACAATGATCCTCGTTAGGCACAGATACTTTATATAACGAAGCTGCAATCCATTCAACAACATAATCAGTAGCTTCTTTTTTGTTTCTATCAACCATGGCTTGCACAGTAGGAGTAAGTTGTCCAACACTCATTTCTATTATTTGCTGAACTACCACAATCCTCTTCACCAAGTACTCCCTTATATATTCAAGACAAACGATGATGGATTTATCTCTCACATCATTTAGCTGGCTACAGAACACCTCACATATGTTGTTTAAGAGTAGTCCACATAGGGCTTTGCCTGTTGAACAAATCACACATTATGTATTAATATATGATCAATTATCAGTATGCTTTTTTCCACTGCCACTTAATGAATTACCTGAAAAATGTGATCGGCTCCATTGTTCAGCTGGAATCTTCAGCAACCAATCATAAGCTGCAACATTGTTATTCTTCAGATGATCCATCTCTTTGTTGAATTCAACAACAGTTGTGGCTCTTGCAGCCTTCCAAAGCATGTCCTTGTAAACACCTCCTTTCAAATGTGACTTCATTTCCTCATGAATATGCTTAACACAAAACCTGTGTGCAGCATTTGGAAACACACTAGCAACAACTTGTATCAATCTCTGTGAACAGGTAAGGTTATGGATGGTGTTAAAACTTTACATGTTCTCATTGTGCATAAAACACATGATTAATTATACAATAGAAATGTGCACCTTTTGCCTATCAGATATGAAAGTGAACTTGCAGTTGGTTTCTATCCCAAGATCCTCTCCTAGTAGTTTCAAAAACCAACACCAAGTTGCCTTATTTAGTGCATCAACTACAGCATATGCTACTGGATAAATCCCATTGTTTGCATCAATCCCAACTGCTGTTAGTAATTGACCTGGAAAAGGACCTGACATGGAGAATCCATCTAATCATAAGAATTCTCTGCCACAAGCTTTGAAACCTTGTTTCATAGCTCCCAAACACACATACACCCTTTTAAAAGTTCTTGTTGAACTAGCTGGATTTGGTTCTAGCTGTACATCAACCCTAACAGTAGTGCCTGGATTTTGATTAACCAACTCTTTGGCATACTCTCTAATCAGTGCATAATGTTTGGTAAAAACAGGTATACCTGATTGAATTTCACAAGCTTTATGGCATAGCAAATCAGACTTACTTACGGGAACATCTTCATTTACCTGATCATCGTCATCAAACACTTCATCATCATTTCGATTATAGTCCAAATCCTCTGAATCACTCCCGCCACTCTGTTCCTCTGTTTCATTATCTACCTCTACTACTTTCACATTTCCCATCTGACCACCTACAATTGTAAGTCCATAACATTAACAACAAATACTCATTTAACAAATAAAAAGAAAAAAAAAAAAAAAAAAAAAAAAAAAACTCACAAAACAGGAGGGAAATTAAAGCGGAAATTGCACTGGTAAAGATTTGGCGGCAAGAGGTAGGGTTGTATCTGAAGTTAAAGGGGTATATTTGTCATTTCATGCGATTATACCCTTGACTGACGGGAAAACTAACGGGAGTTAACGGAAAAGGGCTCTCAGTGGCGATTTTGCGAAAATCTGGAACGTGGGTGGCTTTTTTGCGCTACTTTTTGTCTCGGTCCCGTTTTTGCAAATTTGTGGAACGTTAAGGACCATTTTTGCACTTTACCCTTTTATTAAAAAGTATAGAGCTCATACGATACCTTTGCCTAAATTTATCTTCTGGATATTTAGGATCATTCTCGGCGTTGCCAAAATAGTCATCGAGTAAACATTGTTCCGCCTCTTCTCGTTCACGAGGTATGTATGCCCTCGTTTTCTTTTCACCCGATCTCGATCCTTCGGCTTCTTCATACAAAGATACATATTGTTCATACGCCATGTAACTTTGAAGATAGCGTTCTCGATCATTAAAAAAACATCATACGGATCGAAATTATGGTCGTTGAGAATTGTTTGGTTAGGATTGGTTGGATTCATGATTGAAAATACTAAAGATGTAATAGATTAGAAGTGTGTTTGAAGTATGGAGTAATAAGGAGTATTTATAAGGTTTTTTTTTTTTTTTTTTTTTTTTTTTTTTTTTTTTTTTTGGAAATTGTCATAAACGGCTATATAGCCGTTGGTACCATTTGATTTTTCAAAAAACATGCCAACGTTCCAATATTCATATAGTAAAAAATGAAGAAAAAAAAATATATATATACCCGACGGCGCTGAGCCGTGGGTACGGCGCGAGCACCGACGGCGCCACCACTGGTACGGTGCGCCGTCGGTTTTTTTGAGCTGGTGATAACGGCGCGAGCGATGACTCACCCGTACCCCATGCTCTTAATTAATTATGTGTTTTACAAAGACTAAGGAAACTAATTTATATTTAATGACTAAAGAGACTTAGTTTATAAGTTTGATGGCATCTTTAGCCGACCACCATGTGCATAAAAGTTTGGAAATTATTGAGTAGTTAAAACCGCACAAAATTTTACATGCCCAACCCAAAAACTCAACAATTCATCTATATATTTTTGTTTTGGTTAAAAATAATCCGTATTATTAAATGTTTCTGGTTGAAGATGCTATGTTATAACTTATAATTGATGAAAATGATGATGTATCATCCTTTCAAATATATTTACACAAACAAAATGTCGTGTCCACATATAATCGAACAATACAATTAGGTGGATAAACTGTCCCACTGATCAAGAGAGTTGTCAGAGCTATTTTTTGTGATGTGAACAATGATTGATGCCAAAAAACACTCGAGGTCAGGGTGTTCACTTCAATTCACATGTTTTCGTGGTTAAGCTACTAAATATAAGAAAACAAATTTGAAGTTCATATGAAGAACCACGAAATTTCACTTGTGTGTCACATTAATCTTTTGGATGTACCCTCATTAACTTATGCTTCACTTTACTCGTATGGTAACTTGATGTAACTATGTAAGTTCGACGAGTAACATTGTCGAGTATAACAACTACCACAAACATAAATACTGAAAATTGTTGTCAAATCAAAGTAATTACTCATTAGAGCTAAACTACTCGTATTAACTAATGTTTACTAATCAGCGAGTCCCAGAATCATATTTAATGGATTATATGTATAAAAAAGATTACGACAGCCATGGAGTATTACGTACAAATATAAATACGTTACGTATTTAATTTAGAAAGTGAGTTTAAATTGAAATGAAAAATACGAGAAAGATTTTTAGTTACACATTTATACGTACGGTTGCTTCCTTTGTAACATTTTTATTTAGTATATTATTACTAATCTTTTACACTAGGGGTGTGCATCGGGCCTAAACCGACTCCGACCCGTCCCGACCCGACAAGCCCGACTCCCCGATTTCGCCGGAATTGCAAACCGACTCCCGAACCGTTTGATAGTTGGGATCGGAATCGGGCCGGCGGTTTGGTCGGGATCGGGATCGGGATCGGTTTTCTTTGTTGTTTTGTCGGTTTTCTTCCCGTTCCGACCCGTCCCGACCCGACTCCCGATTTCGCCGGAATTGTAAACCGACTCCCGAACCGTTTGATAGTCGGGATCGGAATCGGGCCGGCGGTTTGGTCGGAATCGGGCTGGACGGCGGGCGGCGGGCGGTTTTGCTCACCCCTATTCTACACACATAATAATATTATACAATATATATTTTTTTTCTCACTCATTCTTTTTTTGTATCTAAATTGTCAGTTCTGACATTTGTCATAATGTTGTTAATAAGAAAATAAGTAGGAACAATTTGTAAGAGAAAATAACATTTTACTTTTATTTTAGATTTGTTTCTTATATTTAATCATTGTGGTATAATTTTGTGAAGAAAAAAGAAAGATTATCATGGTATTCGTGTATGTGTTTAACTAATGACTCACCAAACAAAGAAAGAAACCATAAGCGCGTGAAACCAAAAACTACAAACCAATCACCATTCACCACTAGTAACATATTCTCACTTTTTTTTTGAGCAAAACATATTCCTTCACTTTAACATAACATACTTTAAACTATACAAATGATCACCAAACTCAAAAACAATACTAACAACTTCACTATGAACACCAAAAAAACCTTAACACAAACACTTTTATTATTCTTCCTAGCTCAATCTATCTCATGCACAGATGACTGCAGTCCAATGTTCTGCAGCCCGACCGGGCCTCAAGTCCGGTTTCCTTTTCGTCTAGTAGACCGACAGCTTTCTAAGTGTGGATTCCCTGGTTTTGATCTGTCATGTAACAAAAAGAATCAAACTGTACTTAAACTTCCATCTAACCGATCTTACGTTGTGAAACATATTTCATACGGCTCGCAGGTTTTTATCTAGCTAGCTTTTTTGTTCTGGTTTGATATATTATGTTGTAGTATATTATAAGGTGATCACCTAGATTTATATGTTAGAGAATGATGAAACTGGATAAATTTAAGCTAGGAAAGTAATGAATAAGTATTTGTTAAGGTGGTTAAAGTGGTTGCTTTGCTAATTTGTTAAGCAACCTGAACTAGAAAACTAGATCAAGCATGATCACCGGTTTCTTTTCGTGATGGAAGTGGTTGTTTATTTGTTATGCGTGTTGCTAGATTTAAACTCGAGATACAAACATAAAGTAGAAAACTAAATGAATCATAGTTGATGTAAACAGTTTTGTTTTGATGATTGAAGTTGTTATTATTGCTTTTTATGTATTTCGACGGATTTGAACTTACTATATATAGATAAACTAGTATGCTAAATAAATGGTGTACTAATTAGTAGAATAATTTTGTTCGGTAATTGAAATGGTTATTAATTTGTTATGCAGTAGTTCATCATGTTTGAATTCGAGTTGCATTGGTTATGTGATTGAAGTGGTTGTTAGTATACTAAAGAAATCTTAATTAATGTTTGACAGATGATTGACATTGAGCCTAACTTCTGCGGGCCTGAAAAACTCACGGTGACCACATTAACCAACACGCCGTTTGATTTCAGTTTTTCAGATGCCTACACTTTTTACAACTGTTCAACACATATGTCAGGGCTTACATCTCAGACGGTACCTATGCTACCATTTCCTTGTTTAGGAAGTGCGAATCATTCAGTGTTTGCTTTGAAAACATTATGGATTCCGTTAGTAGATATACCAGCGAGTTGTAAGGATTTTAGGACTATTTCGCTACCAGTTAGGAGGTATGGTGATATAAGGAAGGAATTGACATTGATGTGGTTTAGGCCTTTTTGTAAATCTTGTGAAGAGGATGGTAAAACTTGTGGATTCAAGAGTGATGATGGAGAGACTAGTTGCATTGGTTCTTCTAAAAACGGTTAGTTTTTTTCTATGTGAATATGCATTTACCTTTTCAACTTGGGTAGAGGGTGTTTGGGATTTGTTTAAATTAAGTAATTATCCAATTATATGGTCCTTTTTACTGCGGATAAATAGTTTTGAAGTCTTTATATGAAACTGATCAAATGTTTAGATGCCCATTTTACGGCAGATACGTAGTTTTAAGTCTTGGATGAAACTGCGTATCTGCTTTTTAACGCTTATAAGCTATCCCAAACACCCTCTAAACATTTAGCTTTTTAGCATTATACCATTTAGCACTATTTGATCATATCCATATATTCTAGTTTGTCAAACACTATTGATCATGATCGACCTTTATATGGAAAATGAGGGGATAATGGTCGATTTAATTTAATATTTTGAGAAACAGATTCAGTATCCTTTCAGTTTAGAGACCTTTGGTTTAAACTGGTTAAATAGGGAAACTGAAGTGTGGGTATCCTACTAGTCTAATGTAGATCTTTTTTTGGGTAAAGGGTTCTAACCCGGTAAATGTAGTCTAGTGTAGATCTTTTACACCAAATTAACATGATAAGATAATTTTCACAATATGTACTATGTGGTAGTCTTAACTAAATGCTACTATATTTTACTTTTGTTGCTGATCTTGTGCTACAGTAATAAAACATTTTGGCAATTTTAGACTATATCTGTCATTTAGTATCCTAATATCTTATAGATGTAGTTAATTTCTATGTTTATTATCGTGGTCATCATTTTTGCTCTGATTAGGGCCTTATGCAATACGTAAAATATAAACTCAGGATTCTGTCATATAGCAATGATTGTTATATCCTGTAGTTGAGACTTAATGTTCAGCCAACCACCCAACCCATAGTTGATCTCAGTTGTCAGTTACATGTCAACTGACAGTCAGAACGTAAGAAAGATTGCTATCGAACTCTATTATCTGAAGGATTTCAATATCGACTATTCGACTATATGTTGAAAAGTAACTATTTTAGATGCATAGAAGCCTTTGTGCAATCGTGTGCATACTGAATACTTGTATTGTTTGCAAAACGCTCCTATAAATGATGCATAAAGCTGTGTTAACTGTTATAATATCTACTTGTTGACCAAAAAATATTGTACATATCGCTTAACCAGTCAAATTTTAAGTTTGGTACTTAGTACCATTCATTTGATGAAGTGAGGATTAAGAAACATCTACCGCTTTGACTTTGACTTTGACTTTGCAGTCAATAGTCCAAATGTCCTTACCTTTGATTCTTCATATAAATCTTTTTTATAGTTTAATGTTAGAGCATAAACAATATCATGTGAAATTCTTTGCTTAATTTCAAGAAGGCTGAGATAATTTCCCTTCCCACTGTTTCTTATTTGTAAATTTGTCAAATTGGGCGGGTGGGACTACAAGTCAACACGGGTCGGGCTAAATATGATCACAAAAAAGGCACTACTTCTAAGAATAATCAATATATTTTGAGTAAATCAATTTTCAAAGTTCAATGCTTAAAACAACACTTTCGTAACTTTCAATCTCTTTGACTCAGACGCATTTGACCCATTTCCTTTGAAGGTTTTTTTTACGACTCTATTAGTTGACCCATTAGACATATATATATTCCGAAACGGGTCAAAATTTTCATATGTACTTATTTAACTGTTAATCTTTATTTACAGGTATTCCAAGGGGTGCCAAGTATGGGCTAATTTTCGGTATGGGTGTACCTGCATTGGTTGCCATCTTTGGGCTGATATGCTACTTTTTTAGCAAGACTAGAAACAATAATCACCGCCAAAGCATTGACCTCTTCTCTATAGCAATAACACCTCAGCCACCTTCAACAACCGGCCTAGACAGGCCCACGATCGAATCATACCCAAAGATCTTATTGGGAGAAAGTTGTAAATTACCTAATGGTGATCCCACTTGCGCTATATGCCTTTCAGACTACAAACCTAAAGAGGAAGTGAGATCCATTCCGGCGTGTAATCACTATTTTCATGTGGATTGTATAGATGCGTGGCTCAAGCTAAATGCAACTTGTCCGGTATGCAGAAATTCACCTGAGAGTTCATCGTTGGTTACACCTTGCTCTTCAATGTCCTCAAATTCATCAGATACTACAAATTCATCACACACAACCAATCAGCAATAGAATTTTGATACGTCGTTTGTGCGTATATCAATGTATAAGAACAACGAGTTTTTACGTAGTAGGGGTGTAGATTCATTGGCCGAGCTCAATACATTTGATTCAATAGAATTTCATAGCCTTTTGAAAATAAACATCATTGAGTATGCACGTTTGAGCAAACTCTGAGTGGCCTATTAATCAATGATGTCGGATCTTGTAGTAACATCATGTGATTTCCCTCACAGCTTAAGACGTAACGGATGTGTAGAGATCTCATCTTCTAATCGCCTCCTAAAACAAAAAGGTTTATATGTCGTTTACTATAATGTTTTACTTCTCAGACCTTAGTTATGGGTTACACCTAAGATGTTATTCTGTGCAGTTTTGTTTGTTATATAAAGTACGTTATGGCCTGATGGTTGTTAATATGCATACAAATGGCATAATAAATAATAGAGCTAGCTAGCTAATTAGACAATGACAATCAGATAGAGATTTAGAAAATAAAGAAACTTTAATATTTTATGTCTTAATTTACAAATGACAAAGGTTAAGCGCATCAACATGAAAAAATAAACTGACAAAAACTTACAAAATAATCAATGAAGTGAATACTCACAGATTTTATACTTCAACTATGGTTAGCAAACATAACAACCATGTTATTACTATTATGTTTGTTCTTTCTATTTGAATCCATCGCTAGCAAGGATGTCTGCAGTCCAGCCTTCTGCAGCCCGAGTGGACCTCCAATCCTGTTCCCTTTCCGTCTTGAGGGCCGTCAACCGTCTCATATATTGTGGATTTTCCGTTTTAATCTCTCATGTAACAGAAAAAATCAGACAATCCTCAAGCTTCCCTCATCCCGAATTCATTGCCATTATTTCAGACTACAAGCCTAAAGATGCAGCGAGGACTATCCCGGAGTGTAATCACTATTTTCATGCGGATTGTATAGACGAGTGGCTCAAGTTAAATACTACTTATCTGATACGCAAAAAATCACCTGCAAGTTCGTCATTAGTTACACCTAGCTCTTCATTGTCATCAAGTTACTCAAATTCCACAAATATATCACAGACAAACACGCAATAATAGAGTCTGGATACATTTTATGCGTAAATGTTTCTGTATAAGAGCAAAAAATTTACATTGTAGGGTGTAAAGACACCAGCTCATTTACGCAAAGCTAAGAGCCCTTTGGTTTTTTGGCTCGCCCATCCAGATATCAAATGAATACAATGAAAATCAAAGTTATCTTTCATAAGGCAGATTAACATAATAAAACATACAATCATTACTACAAACAAAAATTAAATATGACATTCTATGAAGAAAAAACTCTAATATTATATCTTGACTAATGACAAAGATTAAGCGCGTAAAATGAGAAAAAAAACAAACAAGTAAATTACAAAACAATCAATGAAACCAATCACCATCTCAGTATAGTATTCACAGATTCTATACTTAAACAATGGGACCAAACACAACAACCATCTCATTATGAAGACCAAAAGAACCTTAGTCTTAATTTTATTCTTACTATTTGAATCCATATCTGGCAAAGATGTCTGCAGACCGACCTACTGCAGCCTTACTGGACCTCAAGTCCGGTTCCCTTTTCGAATTGTGGACCGGCAGCCATCTCAATGTGGATTTCCTGGTTTTGATCTATCATGTAACGAAAAGAACCAAACCATCCTTAAGCTTCCATCATTCCGTTCATTTATCGTCACAAGTATTTCATACGCTGCACAGGTTATTAATCTAGTTAGCCTTTATATTAACATAACAACTTTTGTTTGTACTATTTGGTGCAAAAAACTTTCATTTTATTACCCTTATATGTAACATGTTAACCACACAACAGGAACCTGTTATATGAACTAACATGTGTAACAGGTGATTAACGTCGATCCAGACTTTTGTGGACCAGAGCGACTCGCCGGAATCCATATAGCATCTACACCGTTTGTATATACTTTTTCTGAGAGCTACACTTTTTATAACTGTTCATCAAATAATGTATCGTCCGGGATTTCTACCATGCCAATGATTTCATTTCCTTGTTTAGGAAGTGTAAATCATTCAGTGTTTGCTATAAAAACATCATGGAGTTTGTATACATATATACCTCAGAGTTGTAAGGAGATTACTAGGATTTGGATACCAAATAATGGGTATGGTGATATAAGGAGCGAGTTCACATTGACGTGGTTTAGGCCTTATTGCAGATATTGTGAAGTTAATGGCAAAACTTGTGGATTCAAGAATGATTATGGAGAAGCTAAGTGCATTGCTTCTTCGTCCTCCTCTTCAACTGGTGAGCTTTTTTTTTTTTTTTTTTTTTTTTTTTTTTTTTTTTCCTTCCCTGTACATGATTTAGTGCATATAAGATATTACTGAAATCAACATTTTTAATAGTTTAGTATCATTTTACATTATACTTAAAGTTGATTTTGTTTACAGGTGGTATTTCGAGGGGTGCTAAGTATGGGCTAAGCCTAGGTATCGGTATTCCTGGACTGCTATTCTTCATTTGTCTCGCTAACTACATTATTGCCAAGGTAGGGAACTCTAATCAGGATCAACGTCAAAACAGTGAGCTTCTTTCTAATGCAATCACTCGTAGATCACCTTCAACAACCGGCCTAGACAGGCTTACAATCGAGTCCTACCCAAGGACCATACTGGGAGAAAATTGTGAACTACCCAAAGATCACGGCACTTGTGCCATATGCCTTTCAGACTACAAGCCTAAAGATGCAGTGAGGACTATCCCAGAGTGTAATCACTATTTTCATGCAGATTGTATAGACGAGTGGCTCAAGCTAAATGTTACTTGTCCCGTATGCAGGAAATCACCTCAAAGTTCATCATTGGTTACACCGTGCTCTTCAGTCTCATCAAGTTCCTTAAATTCCACAAATTCATCACACACTACCACACAATAATAATAGAGTGTTGATACGTCGTATGTGTATATGTTTTTACCTTGTAGGGTGTAAATAAATTGCCACGCATCAACAGGAGTTTGTAGCCTTTCTACTCAATATACATCATCGGATATTCCTGTTTGAGCAAAATCAAAGTAGTTGATGATGTCAAACCTTGTAATATCATATTAGTCGTTCCTAGTCCAATTGAGTTGTAAGGAGCATGTAGAATTAAATTTCGTCTTCAGTTCTAATTAACACCATGATTTATGTTCAAAACTCAACTTTCAAATACAAAATGTGCCTTTTGACCTAAGGCTGCCCACAATGGGCCTGAATATTATCGGTCGAGCACACTGGCAACCGATTTGGAGATCGGTCGACTCCACTGTGGAGTGTATTTGCAATATCGGTTGAGCAGCGAATGAAGTGCCTATCGGTCGAGTTTTCGACCGACTTTGAAACCACAAAAAGCTTCCGAAATTCATACCATTTTGTACTTTATTCGTTTGCAAACTTGAAACAAAAATAAAAAAATCAAAAGATGGTGTATCTGGGTACAGGGCACATGGAAGAAGAAAATGTTCACCTGGGGCGATGCTCACTTTTAATACCTCAAATTGTACAATGTTTACACTTATGTCCACAATTTAGTTATAACTTAATAAACTTGTAAAATAACTTTCAAAAATGGCAATTTTGGCACATGTTTGAAATATATTTCTTACAAATGGTTCGATACACATTTGAAAAACTAATGGTAGTGTTCCAAGTTGTGCGAATGTATGGGTGACAAAAGATGTAATCTCTTCTATTATCGAATGATATTTCTTCCCTTTTCATCAAAAAATATATATATATATATATATATATATATATATATATATATATATATATATATATATATATATATATATATATATATATATATATATATATATATATATCTTGTATAATCTTTTATTGTTATTTTTAATTTAATTTATTAGTTTCTTAAAAAAAAATATATATGGGTCATCACTGTGAGATAGAGATGGCAACGGGGCCGGGTATGTGGGGAATGGTTGATACCATCCCATCCCCATCTCCGAAGTTAGATAGTTATCGCCATCCCCGTCGGGGGTCACAATTGCATCCCCATCCCCAATGGGGAACGGGGATCCTCATTGGGGAATCGGGAATTTTTCCCCATTACATAATTGACATTTTAAATAAATTTTAAATGGTGCAACCATACTAAAAGCAAACAAAATTCATTTATTAGATTAAGTTCAAGCATTCGACAAAACATAGTAAAGAGTACGACTTATCGTAAGTACGAAAACAACTACAATTGGAAACAAAAACGCGAACTAATCCAACATGCAAAGGTACAACGACCATTAACAAGAGTATATTAGCTATTAATTAAGAAGATTTTAAATATTATATACATATATAATTTTATTCATGTATAAAAGATATTCGGGGATGGGTACGGGGACCCGAGGGTATTACCATCCCCGCCTCCATACCCGCTTTTGAGTAATGGGGATTCCCCATCCCCATCCCCATCCCCATACTCGGTCAACTCGGGGATTCCCCGGTCAAATCAGGGTCGGGTATCAAATTCTCCGTCGGATTCGGATTTTTTTGCCATCTCTACTGTGAGGAGAGAGGTGAATATGGGTTGAGGAGAGAGAAAACTGAAGTGGCAACCCGAAAGATGATGCAATATAGGTCACCACTGTTGCTAGCCTAATGTGATGCCCTTTCTATACATGTCATTTTCAATATATTATGTTTCACTTATTGTTATAAGTTGAAATTTATTATTGCGTTCTCGCACGATGGTTGTTCATATGGATACGGATGGCATATTGTATGATAGAGCAACCTATGACAATGATATTGACCATACCAATGATAATGATATAAATATGGGTAGATTATATAAAAAATGTTGACCAAAGCCAATAATCCTATCAATATGAAATCCAAAATAGCTTAGTGCTATTTTTAATTATTTCTATTTGAATCCATCCGTTGCAAATGAAGATGACATTTGCCTGCATTGCATATGAGCAATTGTTTGTTGCGTAAAATAAATCGAAGTATTAATCTTAAAAGTTAATGGTATTATGATTGTATATAATTTAGTCTACAAAACAAGACAATGGTAAATACTCCACTCCAACATAAAAACATTGATAAAAGAAATTTACGAAACTATCTAAAAAGAACACTGCTCTGCAAAATTGTAATTGACAAACCACATAAAGCAGGTTTTCTTATGCCCAACGAAAATTGTTTGAATGGTTTAAGAGACTTATCTCTGCACTTGCAAGCTTATACACCCGATCAATATACATGATATTTAAAAACAGAAACACTTTTTCAAACCGAAATTTTGTCAAAAGTTGGGCTTTTTATAAAGGGTCCTATTTTTTGCATGGTCAGTTGTATCATGTATGTTGTTTGTTAAGAGCAAATAAGGGTTGAGAATTCTTTGTTGTGACATAGTGCAACTATCCTGATAAAACAAACAACATCGTATATAAAGAAGTTTTACACAAACTTAGATAAGGCGGATGTTTGTGCTTTCTTATATACTTTTGTTTAAATAATTTTTGTGAAGTAACATTGTCGATTTTTTTATTTTATTTATTTATTTATTTTTGAATGAATGAATAACTAACGAGCATTATTACAACTATAAGCATATGTTATTACATTTAAATAACTCTTTTCTTTATGACAACTTGTATTAAACAACATAAAATTAAATTACACTTATCTTAAATTACACTTATCACATATGGTTTGTAAGCCCGTTTGACAAGAAAATGCCTTTCAAGATTAATGGAAAACAGTTCCTCGATAAAACAAACTTATCAATAAAACAAACAAACAACCAACATTGTATTTAAAAAAGTTTTACACAAACTTAAATGGTTTGTGTTACGTGATGTACTTTTGTTTTAATGGTTTATATGAATCAACAATGGTGATTTGTTTCTAAGAATGAATAACTTATCAATACTATAGTTGTATGTATAAGTTACATTTAAATAATTCTTTCGTTTTACGACAATTTATATTAAACAACATAAATTAAAATACAAATATCTTAAATATATATAAATAATATATCAAAACTAACCCGCCCATCAGGCGGGTTATTAATCTAGTGTGTGTGTGTGTGTGTATATATATATATATATAGTGTTGTATTCTAGATAATATAAAAACCGATATCTCACCATGATAACCGCTATTTCAAATCTCGGACCTTGAATGATATTTGATTTTTGACCGAGATAACTACATAGGCCATGATGAAGGGGTATACCAATTCACTAAAAGTAAACGTTGTGTTTTTTCTAATCATTGTAACCTATCTAAACGGTTTATACCGTTTCTAATAAACCAACCCATTACAATGTTTCGGTTTATACCGAAACTTACAAATACATAAAATAAAATTACACTTAAGTACCCTTATAATTTACTTCTATAACATTAAGTCTAACAATTCAACAGTAGTTTGTAGCTTTTTTAAATTTCTCGTATTGCATCACTTGTATACTAGTTTACTCAAAATACATCATCGGATATGCCTGTTTGAGCAAAATCAAAGTAGTTGATGATGTCAAACCTTGTAACATCGTATTAGTTGTTCCTAGTCCAATTGAGTTGTAACGAATGTGTAGAATTAAGTTTCATCTTCAATTCAAATTAACACCATGATTTATGGTTCAAAACTCAACTTTCAAATACAAAAAGGGCCGTGTGGCCTAATGTGCCAATGTGGTGCCCTTTTTATACAGGTCATTTTCAATATATTATGCTTCACTTATGGAAAAAGTACACCTTGATATAAAGGTAGGGGCAGACATTACATTAACTAGAGTACCTGGTCAATAGGGTGCAGAGAGTAATGCTGCTGAAAAGAAGAAAGCGAAGGAGTCTACGGAAGCTAATCTAGGAAGATTACTGAAGTACAACGTCTGATCGACAAGGTGGTCCCCGGTTCGAGGTTCCAGCACAAGGAAAAGATGTTGAGTATCGATGATGTTTAAGTGTTACTCCTAAGGCGGAAATTGTTATATATTAGTAGTCAGGGACTGGACCATGGGGTGTCCCGGGACACCCATTGATATTTGTGTCATAGTTTTAATTTTGTTAAAAAAATATCGATTTCGTCTTA
The DNA here is from genome assembly GCA_030686995.1 of Artemisia argyi. Taxonomy (NCBI): domain Eukaryota; kingdom Viridiplantae; phylum Streptophyta; class Magnoliopsida; order Asterales; family Asteraceae; genus Artemisia; species Artemisia argyi. The sequence continues at coordinate 169,587,915 of CM060685.1, read as the reverse complement.
AACGCACCCAGTCCCTAAAAATTGTGTTTGCGTTATTGTTTAGTTTATTTCAAGTGCATCTAGTCACACTGTGTCCTGGTTCCGTCCCTGTTAGTAGTAAACTAAAAGATGGATTAGGGACTTAATTGTACTTTGTAATTAGATTAGGTGGTTAACTAGAAATAGGATTTGTTAGCTTGGAGTGCAAGACAAGCTAAAGTTTCTACCCCTCATCTCTATAAATAGAGATGAGGGGATGCTAGTTATTCATTCTTCTTGCTCGAATTGTAAGCTTTATTGGTTCTAATAAATGAGCGTTCGAGGGTAATAACGTGTGCATATATTCTTGTCGATTTCTTTGTAGTCTCTCGTGTTTACTACTTCTGCTCGATAAAACTCGCGATCTAGTTTTCTGCGATCGAACTTCGGGTTTGTTGTTGAGGTATATTGCCATCTGGCACAGTGGTTGTTCATATGGATACAGATGACATATACATTGCTTGATAGAGCAACCTAAGACAATGATATTGACCATAGCAGTGATAATGATATAAATATGGGTAGATTTTTATAAAAAATTGGTGACCAAAGCCAATAATCCTATCAATCTGAAATCCAAAATAGCTTAGTGCTATTTTTAATTATTTCTATTTGAATCCATCTGTGGCAATGATGGTGGGCTATTCGTTTGTAATCATGATCGTTTTATTTTTGGCGCGCTAAGCACCTTATACAACATATTTGATATAAGATAACTAGGATTGTCAGTGTGATTAAGCAATGATTGTTTTCGTCCAGTAGTTAAGATTCAATGTTCAACCACCCATAATTACTCTTAATCCTCAGATACTTAAAGACGAAGACACGAAGTCTATTGAACTATATCATCTATAGGATTCCAAAATTTTACTTTAGCTATGAGCCTATGATGGAAATTACCTATTTTAGATGCATAGAAGCCTTGGTTCAATTACTGAATACTCGTATTGTTTGCATAACGCTCCTACGAGAATGACACATAAAGTCATGTTATCATTTCTACTTGTTGACTATTAAGTAATCTACTCATTAACTGTGTATTAATTGTACTATTGTATTTCCTTTTCATCTTTAGCTATATTTAGATGACTAGTAGTTTTTTTTAGTACACCAACTATATGGATATATTTGAAAAAAGTACGTAGATATTTAATATATTATTGGTTCCAATTCAAGATAACTATTACCTATATATATACTATAGGGCGTGAGCCGACACATTTTTTTATCATTGTTTTATGGGTTGACGTTGGGCTTATTTTGGTCCAATATTTACGCCATGACCAGGTCCGCTTATAACATATACAAATTAGCACACAAGGCAGTGAATAAAATAACATCTTGAGCAAAGAGGAGTAAAAAAATCATAAAATTCGGCAAAAAAATCTATTATGCCGGCCCAAAAGCAAGTAAAATTAAAATATTTACAAATTATTGGTTAGGTACAACCAGATAATAAAATATATGCTTATTGCAAATATTAACTTAAATGTGAGCATACACAAATACGTATTATGATTATTATAAAAGAATGACCAAGCTACAGGCAATGATCATTTCAAACACAAGTAGCCAACTATACTGCTAGCAAGATGATGAACAAGCTTCTAAGATTTGGTAAAAGACAACTTCACACAATTGTCTCGAGAGATATTATCAAACCCTCTTCTCCTACCCCTTCTAACTTGAAAATATATAATCTGTCGGTCGCCGATCGGATTACAATAACTGCATACATGCTGTTATTGCGTTCTACCCAAGCTCCAGTGTATATCAAAGTTCTTTTGATAAAACGCTAGAGTTAAAAAACTCATTATCACATACCTTAACTCAGTATTACCCATTCGCCGGTAAGATAAAGAAAATTTGTCCAGCCTATGTGGATTGCAATGATGAGGGGGTTGAGTTCATTGAAGCATGCAATGACAGCTCGCTCTCAGATTTTCTCCAACATTCAGAGAACGAAGATATAAATCAACTCTTTCCAAATGATCTTATATGGTTTCACCCAAGACGTAAATGTGATGATGATGATGGAACAAGTATCACTTGCCCGTTGGCCGTTCAAATCAACCATTTCTCATGCGGGGGAGTAGCTGTGGCAATTTCTTTATTGCACAAGATTGGAGACGGTAGTAGTATTCTAAGTTTCATGAATCATTGGGCCAAAGTAAATGCAGGGTCTCGCGTGAGAGATCAAAAGTGATGCATCGCCAGTCAATCCCCATTTTATTACATACCAAACAAGAAGCCTTAACATACAGAAAGAGCTCCATGATGGACAAAAAACTGATTTTGTCACAAGGAGTTTTTTGTTCCCAAACCAAAAGCTAAATGAACTTAAAGCTAAAGTCATAGACATGACTACTGAATCTGGAGAACCCATCATTAACCCTACCAGGGTTGAAGTTTTAACATGGCTACTCCATAAGTGTGCAGTGGCAGCAGCTACAAAGACGAACTCAGTAAGTTTCAAGGACACTGGCATGATTTATGCATTGAATATACGAAACAGTTTGATACCAAAATTGCCTGAAACAAGCATTGGAAATCTTTACATGGTTATAGAATTTCCGACAAGCCATCAAAGTAAGAAAATTTCTCCAAATATGACTATTGGCCAACTCAGGAAAAGGAAGGCCGCTTTGCAAACCATAACAAATCTGGAGAAACTGCACATGGAATCCTTGCTGAGACGTTAACTGATGCCGCTCTCTTGGAGATGTCAAGAAGAATTGCTCAGTATTACTGTTACTCTAGCTTGTGTGGGTTTCCTACATATTCTATTGATTTTGGGTGGGGAAAACCCATGAAAGTAACACTTTCTGGAATGGGAAAAAATACAATTGTTCTGATGGACACTCCCAATAGCAGCGGCATTGAAGCACTCGTGTCTCTGGATAGGCAAGACATGATGATATTTCAAAAGGACACTGCTTTGTTGAATTTTTGCTAATTCTCTTGGTTATTAAGAATTTTTGTTGTTCTTGTATCACTTTTTGTAACTGCTATTTGTGTGAATAAGATATCCATTCTGTTATACAAATAATGTCAAAAATGTCATTTGCGTTATTCAATCTCTATTTGTGTTAATAAGATATCATATTACTCGTTCCTAGTTCAATTTAGTTGTAACGAGCATGTAGAGTTTAAGTTTCAGCTTCAATTCTAATTAGCACCATGATTTATGTTCAAAACTCAACTTTCAATTACAAAATGTGCCTTTTGGCCTAATGTGGTGCCCTTTCTATACAGGTCATTTTCAATATATTATGTTTCGCTTATTGTTATAAGTTGAAATTTATTATTGCATTCTCGCACACAATGGTTGTTCATATGGATACAGATTACAGATGGCATATTGCATGATAGAGCAACCTAAGACAATGATATTTACCATAGCGTTTCTTTTCCCTTTGCTTTGCCTTTGCTTTAGCCCCTTGCGTTACCCTACTTTGTTTTTGGGGAAAATTTTTTAAAAATGTACCATACTTGCTAAAAAAATGACTTTCGTGTAGCGAACAATTTTTTTTCCTTATATCTGTACTGAACTTTCATTATTTGGCCTTTTTGATGTACTTTTGACACTTTTACCCCTCAAATTATTATAAATCCAGGGGCAAAAATGTCACGAAAGTACATCAAAGTGAAAGTTCAGTACATCAAAAAGGACTGAATAGTTGAGTTTAAGGGAGAGAAAAAGATATTTTTTTGTACAGTACGCGAAAGTCATTTTTTTTACAAGTATGGTACATTATTAAAGATTTTTCCCTTGTTTTTGTGCTTTTCTTCTTGGGTTTGTCAGTTTGGTTCTTTTTTCCTTGCTTTGTTTGCCGCTTTGTTTGTCTTGCTCTTTGTTTTTGTGTTTTGGTGCCCTGTTTTATTTGTTTGTCTTTTTTCCTAGGTCCATTGTTTGTTGGTTTCCTGCTTTCTACTTGGTTTGCTTGGCTTTTCCCTTTTATCTTTTATTTGCCTTTTTTGTTGCTCTTTGTTCCTTGTTATTTCTTTCGGTGATCTATCACTCGCACATGTGCACGTGCCGGAGGTCTCCCTGGAAGCAGTCTCTCTACTCTCGGGTTTTACCTGGGGTAGGGGTAGGATCTGTCTACATTTCTACCTCCCCCATACCTCGCTTTTGCGGGATTGGGTATGTTGTTGTTGTTGTAATGATAATGATATAAATATGGGTATTTTATAAAAAATGGTGACCAAAGCCAATAATCCTATCAATATGAAATCCAAAAAAAACTTAGTGCTATTTTTAATTATTTCTATTTGAATCCATATGTTGCAATGATGGTGGGCTATTCGTTTATAATCATGATCGTTTTATTTTTGGCGCGCTAAGCACCTTATACAACATATTTGAAATAAAATAACTAGGATTGTCGGTGTCATTAAGCAATGATTGTTTTCGTCCAGTAGTTAAGATTCAATGTTCAACCACCCACAATTACTCTCACTCCTCAGATACCGGTCAACCGACAGTCAGAACTTAAGAACGACATCTATCGAACTATATCATCTATAGGATTCCAAAACTTTGCTTTAGCTATGATGGAAATTAACCATTTTAGATGCATAGAAGCCTTGGTGCAATTGTGCGCATACTGAATACTTGTATTGTTTGCATAACGGTCTTATGAATGACGCATAAAGTCCTGTTATCATTTCTAGTTGTTGGCTAACAAATGCCGTACACATCTATGAACTAGTCAAATTTTAAGTTCACTACATGGTAGCATCCATTTGATGAGGATTAAGAAAAATACACAGTTTTGACTTTGACTATGACTTTCCAGTAAATAGTCCAAATGTCAAGTCCTAACCTGTGAATCTGTCATATTATCTTTTTTTATAGTTTAATGTTAGATAATAAATAATATAATGTGAAAAATTTTGCTTAATTTCAAGCAGACAGAAATGATTTCCCTTCCAATTGCTGCTTGTTTGTAATTTTGTCAAGTTGCGCGGATAGGATTACAGGTCTACACCGGTCAGGTTAAATTTGATAACAAAAAATATACTATTTTGAAGAATAATCGAACTGTTTTGAGTATATAATTTTCAAAGTTCGATACTTAGAAAACACTTTGGTAACTTTCAAAGCGTTAGACTCAGTCACTCAGACACATTTGACCCATTTCCTTTGAAGGTTTTTTTCTTTTTTCTTTTATTTATTTATTTATTTATTTTTACTGAGTTTGACCCGTTAGACATAAACATATTTACTTATTTAGCTGTTAATCTTTTTTTATAGGTATTCCAAGGGGTGCCAAGTATGGGCTAATCGTAGGTATCTGTGTACATGCATTGGTTTCAATCTTTGGGCTCATATGCTACGTTTTTAGCAAAGCTAGAAAGTAGAAACTATAGTCACCGGACTCACCGCCAAAGCATTGACCTCTTCTCTATAGCAATAACACCTCAGCCACCTTCAACAACCGGCCTAGACAGGCCCACCATCGAATCTTACCCAAAGATCTTATTGGGAGAAAGCTGTAAATTACCCGATGCTGATGCCACTTGCGCTATATGCCTTTCAGACTACAAACCTAAAGAGGAAGTGAGATCCATCCAGGAGTGTAATCACTATTTTCATGTGGATTGTATAGACGAGTGGCTCAAGTTAAATGCAACTTGTCCCATATGCAGAAACTCACCTGAGAGTTCATCGTTGGTTACATCTTGCTCTTCAATGTCCTCAAATTTGTCAGATACCTCAAATTCATCACACACAGCCAATCAGCAATAGAATTTTGATACATCGTTTGTATAGCAATGTATAAGAACAAGATTTTTTACGTAATATGGGTGTAGACCGTAGAGAAAATGGCCGAGCCCAACACGTTTGATTCAATAGAATTTCATAGCATTCGGAAAATAAACATCATTGATTATGCATGTTTGAGCAAACTTCAAATGACAGATGAAACAATGACGTCAAGCCTTGTAGCATCATGTTTTTTCCTAGTCAACTTGAGATGTAATGAATGTGTCGAGATTTCATCTTCTAATCGCCACCATATCGTATGTAGTCAATAGACATGTCTAAAATCTAAGTATAGATTCATATCGACAAGATATAAGGTTATCATTCAAAACTCAAACTACAACTTGAAATTAAATGAGTTTCATCACAAGAAGTTCCTAGTGGCCTAATGTGGTGTCCTTGACAACTTTCCATGATGACAGTTTCTATGTAGGGGGTCCGTGGATATGCTGAAATTTGTTAGTATGTGTTGCTTGTAAAGTATATTTGCGGTCTAATTCTTGTACTTCATATGCATACAAACGGCTTAAGAATTTATAGAGCTAGCTATTGGACATGAAAAAGGAACATACAAACGGCATAAGAATTTATTATGTGTTACTTGTAAAGTACGTCTGTGGTGTAATGCTTGTTCATATTTTGTCTTATTTACTAATGACAAAGATCAGGTGTGTAAACATATATGAAAAAAGAACTTATAAACAAGACATTACAAAACAATCAGTGAAACTACTGTAACACTCTCGCAATGGTGAGCAAACATAACAACCCAGCCACTATAAAGACCAATAAAACCTCAGTATTCTTGTCTTTATTCTTTCTATTTGAGTCCATCCGCGGCGAGGATGTCTGCAGTCCAACCTTCTGCAGCCCCATTGGACCTGAAGTCCGGTTCCCTTTTCGTCTTGTTGACAGACAACCGTCTAGTTGTGGATTTCCCGGTTTTGATCTTTCGTGTAACGAAAAGAATCAAACCGTCCTCAAGCTACCGTCATCTCGATCATTCATGGTCAATCATATTTACTACATAACACAGGTGTTTATTCATATAGCTTATGGTTATGTTTATTCATACAAAGCGAAGTAAAATGACCAAAACGTGACAAATGAAAAGTGCGTTGTCATTTTATAAAAAACCAAATAACCCTTTATATTACCGGATAATTTTCTTCGTTCAGTGATTGAAGCAGTTGTTACTTTGTGACACATCTCATAATATTAATTTACGTTCTCTATATATACTAAGTATTAACTTTTAGACAAGAAAAATCTGCACTATTTAACATGTGTAACAGGAGTTGAACGTCGATCCTGACTTCTGTGGGCCAGAGAAACTCTCCGGAATCAACTTAAGATCTACACCGTTCGAATATAATTGGTTAGAGAGCTATACTTTTTTTAACTGTTCATCAGAAAAGGCAGGGTTCACATCCCCTACTGGGTCGAAAATTACTAATTTTCCTTGTTTAGGAAGTGTGAATCATTCAGTGTTTGCTATGCAAACATCACTGGTTTCGTTTGCAGTACCTCCGAGTTGTAATGAAATTACCAGGATTATGGTACCTATTTTGGGCTCCCATGGTTATATAACTAATGAGTTGACATTGACATGGTTTGAGCCTTTTTGTGAATCTTGCGAAGCTGTAGGTAAAACTTGTCGATACAATAGTAATAATGGAAGCACTACTTGTATTGAACCTTCTTCCGAAGGTGAGTTTTTAATAAAACTTGACAAATTGGGCATAAATATAACTTCCCTCAGTCGTGCTTTTTGTTTTATAGGTGGTTTTCCCAAGACTGCCAGGTATGGGATAAGCATAGGTGTTCCTGGACTAGTATTATTACTCATTGTTCTCCTACGCTGCTGCATTTCTAGCAAGGGCAGGCACTACAATCAGAATCAGAGTCAAAGTATCGACCTTCTTCCTACTGCTGTCTCTCGTCAACCACCTAAAATAACCGGCCTAGATAGGCCCACAGTTGAGTCCTATCCAAAGACCGTGTGGGGAGAAAGTTATGAATTACTCAAAGATAATGGCCCTTGCGCTATATGCCTTTCAGACTACAAGACTAAAGATGCAGTGAGGACTATCCCGGAGTGTAATCACTATTTTCATGTGGTTTGTGTAGACGAGTGGCTTAGGTTAAATGCTACTTGTCCCGTATGCAGGAAACCACCTCAAAGTTTGTCATTGGTTACACCTATCACACACAACCAAGCAATGATAGAGTCTTGATACGCCATATGTTTATATTAGAGGTGGTAATTTGTGCCCAAAATCAAACAAATGGGCTAAATGGGCACATTTTTAAAAGATTTGGGCATAATGGACACACATGTTTTTCTCTCAATTGAAGAACATTTAATGAAAAACTTATGGATATATTACTTAAATATAAATGAGGTGTTACGTTTGAGGAATTTTTGTTCTTGTTTTAAGTCTTTTCTAAAGTGATTCGTATAACATGCGCCCGTTTGACCCGTGCCCGTTAGCCCACGCCCATTTAGCCCGTAGCCCGTAGCACGTGCCCGCCCGGCCCGCCCGTTTTGCCACCTCTAGTTTATATGTTAATGTATAAGAACAAAGAAATATATTGAAAGGCAAATTGTTCACACAACTATATACAAGCTAACACCTCACAAATGTCTCAGACGAGACTTGAACCCTCAACCTCTCGGTTGATGAGCCACTCACTTACCGCTAGGCTAAGAGCCCTTTGATTTTCACTCGGTCATCCATATATCAAACAAAGACAATATAAATGAAAGTTATATATGATATTCTGTGAAGAAAAAAACATACAATGATTAATACAAACAAAAATTAAATATAATATTCTGTGAAGAAAAAACTCTAATATTATATTATATATATATACTAAAGCCCAAGAGGTTACTGTAGCAAGCACTGTGCTTGCTACAGTAATTTTTTTTTTTTTTTTTTTTTTTTTTTAACGGTCGTTAGTTATTTAACGGCTGTTAACTAACGACCGTTAAGCACTGTGCTTGCTACAGTACTTGCTACAGTAACATTTTTTTTTTAGTATTAACGGTCGTTAGTTATTTAACGGCTGTTAACTAACGACCGTTATCTTTAACATTTTCTAAAAAATTTTGTATGCACTTTGTCCTTCATCTCAATGGTTCATTGCAAATTTAGTCCTCAAATAATTTACATAAATGGTCCTTCATGTTATACATCAATTGAAAAGTTAGTCCTAGGTAACTAACTTCACGTTAATTAGCTAACGACAACAAAAGAATTCCGCAGCAACGCGCGGGTACCCAACTCGTATATACTAAAAGCTAAGAGGTTACTGTAGCAAGCACTGTGTTTGCTACAGTAACTTTTTTTTTTTTTTTTTTTTTTTTTTTTTTTTTTTTTTTTTTTTTTAGTATTAACGGTCGTTAGTTATTTAACGGTTGTTAACTAATGACCGTTATCTTTAACATTTAAAAAAAAATTGTACGCACTTTGTCTTTCATCTCAGTGGTTCATTGCAAATTTAGTCCTCAAATAATTTACATAAATGGTCCTTCATGTTATACATCAATTGCAAAATCAGTCCTAGGTAACTAACTTTACGTTAAGTAGCTAACGGCAACAAAAGAATTCCGCAGCAACGCGCGGGTACCAAACTCGTTTTGACTAATGACAAAGATTAAGCGCGTAATGAGAAAAAAACAAACAAGTAAATTACAAAACAATCAATGAAACCAATCACCATCTCAATATAGTATTCACAGATTCTATACTTAAACAAGGGGACCAAACACAACAACCATGTCACTATGAAGACTAAAAAAACCTTAGTCCTAATTTTATTCTTACTATTTGAATCCATATCCGGCAAAGATGTCTGCAGTCCGACCTTCTGCAGCCTTACTGGACCTCAAGTCCGGTTCCCTTTTCGAATTGTGGACCGGCAGCCATCTCAATGTGGATTTCCTGGTTTTGATCTATCATGTAACGAAAAGAACCAAACCATTCTTAAACTTCCATCATCCCGTTCATTTATCGTCACAAGTATTTCATACGCTGCACAGGTTATTAATCTAGTTAGCCTTTATATTAACATAACAACTTTGTTTTTACTATTTGGTGCAAAAACTTTCATTTTATTACCCTTATGTAAGACGTTAACCCACACAACAGGAACCTGTTATATTAACTAACATGTGTAACAGGTGATTAACGTCGATCCTGACTTTTGTGGACCAGAGCAACTCACCAGAATCCAGATAGCATATACACCATTTTCATATACTTTTTATGAGAGCTACACTTTTTATAACTGTTCATCGCATAATGTATCGTCTGGGATTTCTACCATGCCAATGATTTCTTTTCGTTGTTTAGGAAGTGTAAATCATTCGGTGTTTGCTATAAAAACATCATGGGGTTGGGAAGCAAATATACCGCAGAGTTGTAAGGAGATTACTAGGATTCAGATACCATATACTGGGTATGGTGATATAAGCTGGAACGAGCTCACATTGAAGTGGTTTTGGCCTTATTGCAGATATTGTGAAGTTAATGGCAAAACTTGTGAATTCAAGAATGATCATGGAGAAACTAATTGCATTGCTTCTTCGTCATCATCTTCAAATGGTGAGTTTTTTTCTGTACATGATTTAGTGCATAAGATATAACATGTTTAATAATGGTTGTGTTCAGCAGTCATCACTATCTATATAGAAAAACAAATAAATAAATAAATAAATAAATAAATAAAAAAAAAAGTTTGAAATGTTAATTAGCCTGCAGTGTGTCATCTTTACATATATTATACTTAAAGTTGATTTTTGTTTACAGTTGGTATTTCGAGGGGTGCTAAGTATGGGCTAAGCCTAGGTATCGGTATTCCTGGACTGCTATTCTTCATTTGTCTAGCTAACTACATTTTTGGCAAGGTGGGAAATTATAATCAGGATCAACGTCAAAACATTGAGCGTCTTTCTAATGCAATCACTCGTCGACCACCTTCAACAAGCGGCCTAGACAGGCCTACAATCGAGTCCTACCCAAGGACCGTACTGGGAGAAAATTGTGAACTACCCAAAGATCATGGCACTTGTGCCATATGCCTTTCAGACTACAAGCCTAAAGATGCAGTGAGGACTATCCCAGAGTGTAATCACTATTTTCATGTAGATTGCATAGACCAGTGGCTCAAGCTAAATGTTACTTGTCCCGTATGCAGGAAATCACCTCAAAGTTCGTCATTGGTTACACCGTGCTCTTCAGTGTCGTCAAGTTCCTTAAATTCAACAAATTCATCACACACTACCACACAATAATAATTGAATTTTGATACGTCGTATGTGTATATTTTTTACCGTGTAAGGTGTAAATAAATTGTCAGGCATGTAATTTAACAGGATTTCGTAGCTTTTTTTACATTTTAGTATTGCATCACTTGTATAATAGTTTACTCAAAATACATTATCGAATATTCCTGTTTGAGCAAAATCAAAGTAGTTTCATCTTCAAAACTCAAACTTCCAAATACAAAAAGTGCCTTGTGGCCGGCCTAATTTGGTGTCCTTTCTATAAAGGTCATTTTCAATATTACTTTTCACTGATTGTTATATGTTATAATTTAGAATTATGTGTCATTTATAAAACTATAAGTTGCTGTTAGATGTTGTGACTTATACTCCTAAGGGTATTTTAGTAATTTGCTTTGTAAGGGCAGTTTGGTAATTTTCGTGCACTAGTTACTAAATATCTGGAAAATTCTCTTTGTATGTCGGTTGTTTTTTATGTCGGTTATATTACTTATATAACCAAAGCTGTAACCTCAGACCTTTTTTGAGTGAATAAGAAAATACCAATTTTAGCTACAACTCTTGTTCTTCCTATTCTGAATTTTGTGCTTCTGTTTTTAACTGCTGCTACTATACTTTTGCCACTGATTATTTGCTCCCAAATCCTAACAAATTGGTATCAAGAGCCAATTGATTGTTTTGAAGCAAGTTTCAATTGTTTGAGGTTGTGGATTCGTTTTGAGTTACCTGATCATATATCAATTCGTGTTTGGGGAATCAAGTTCAGCTTCTGGTTGATTTCAAGAATCAATTTCTTGACATTCGTTTGGTGTTTGGCGGCTGGCTGATTCATTAGTTGAAGACATCAGGTTTGTTGCTTTGTTGTTGCTCAATTGATTTTGCTTCTGCTTGTTTGATAAGTTGAAGGAGTTTGTTGATTAGGATTTGGGAACAATTAGAATTTGGTTTTGTGGATTGACTCCTTGTTGGGTTTTATACTCTGGCCTTTGCTCCATAGCAGTTATTAGGGCAATTGTTTGTTATTTAGTAGCAAAACCCATTTGACTAATTATGGCTTCTCAAGCACAATCACCATCACTTAGTAGTATTGAGAAGTTTAATGGCAAAAGTAATTTTAGTTTATGGCGAATTAAAGTTCGAGCCTTATTGAAACAACAAGGTATTTGGGCTCCTCTAGCCGGACCCAAACCGGCAGATATGACCGATGCGAAATATGCCTCACAAGATGAAAAGGCCCATTCTACTATTTTGCTATCTTTATCAGATGAGGTTCTTTACGAGGTTGCTGATGAGGAAACGGCTGCCGGTGTGTGGAATAAATTAGAAAAGCTTTATATGACGAAGTCGTTGACGAATAAGTTGCTACTGAAGCAACGTTTGTTTTCTCTTAGAATGAAAGAGGGCTCAGCATTAAAAGATCATCTTGATGCATTGAATTCAATCTTGATGGATTTGAAAAATGTGGATGTCAAGATTGATGATGAAGATGCGGCTCTTATTCTTCTAGTATCGTTGCCTCCCTCGTTTGAGAACTTTGTAAATTCCTTTGTCGTTGGTAAAGAAACCATCACATTAGAAGATGTTCGATCTGCTTTGCATTCCCGAGAGCTTCGTCATCAAGCATCGGGAACTTCGGAATCTCAACCCGTCGGCTTATCAGCTACAAGTCATGATAGGGGCCATGATAGGGGTAGACACCGAACACAAAGAGGCAAAGGAAAAGGGAGATATAAAGATAGATCGAAGTCGAGACCTCGAGGATCAAATCCTCGAGATGCTTGTAATTATTGCAAAGAGGAAGGCCATTGGAAGTACAATTGTCCTAAACTGAAGGAAAAAGGTCAGGTAGCGGCTGTGGCTAATGGCGACTCCGGTTCGGAACGCGATTTGGTACTATCAGTAGTTGATTATAAAGGTACACCTATTGCTTGGATCATGGATTCTGCTTGTTCTTTTCATATGAGTCCCAATCGGGATTGGTTCGTGACATATGAAGAATTCGATGGCGGGCATGTCTTCATGGGTAATGATTCACCGTGCAAAGTTGTTGGCATTGGAACAATTCAAATTAAGATGCATGATAGAGTTGTTAGAACCCTCACTGATGTTCGCCATGTTCCAGATCTTAAGAAGAATTTGATCTCACTAGGTATGTTGGACTCGAAAGGTTTCAAATACACTAGTGAGAATGGTGTACTTCGTGTTTCGAAAGGTGCTTTGGTGGTTATGAAAGCAATAAAAGGTACTTCTTCTCTTTACATTTTACAAGGTGAAACGATCACAGGTTCCGCTTCTGTATCTTGTTCAGAGAAAAGTAATTCAGACTTGACTATGTTGTGGCATATGCGCCTTGGTCACATGAGTGAAAAAGGCATGGTCATATTGAGCAAACGGGGACTACTTGATAGCCACAAAGTGGCTAATTTGGAGTTTTGTGAGCATTGTGTCATCGGGAAACAAAAGCGGGTGAGTTTCTCGAAGGCAATTCATCAGACGAAGGCGATTCTTGATTATCTTCATGCGGATTGTTGGGGGCCTTCTCGAGTACCTTCTCTTGGTGGTGCTCGATATTTTCTCTCAATCATTGATGATTTCTCAAGAATAACGTGGGTGTTTATGATGAAACACAAGAGTCAGGCGTTTGAGAAATTTAAGAATTGGAAGGTTCTTATTGAGAACCAAACTGGAAGGAAGATCAAGCGTCTTCGTACTGATAATGGTTTGGAGTTTTGTTCAAGAGAGTTTGATGAATTTTGCAGAGATGAAGGAATTGCTAGGCATTATACGGTTCGTTACACTCCTCAACAAAACGGGGTAGCTGAACGAATGAACAGGACTCTGTTAGAGAGAGCTCGATGCTTATTGTTGAATGCCGGATTAAATAGAAGTTATTGGGCTGAAGCACTCAATACGGCTTGCTATCTAATCAATAGGTCTCCTGCCACCGCTATTGATTGTAAGACTCCCATTGAAGTTTGGTCCGGGAAGCCCGCGGATTATTCGAAGCTTCGTGTTTTTGGATGCCCTGCTTATTATCATGTTAGTGAAGGAAAGTTAGATCCGAGAGCCAAGAAAGGAATTTTCTTGGGATACGGTGATGGGGTTAAAGGCTATCGAATTTGGTCACCATCTGAAAGGAGAGTCATTCTTAGCCGAGACGTGACATTTGATGAGGATTACTTGTTTCGTGTGAAACAAGATCCACATGAATCGAAGCCTGAAGAGGGTGTTTCCGAGAAGGTGGAGGATGCTCCTAAACAGGTGGAGCACGTTGTTCCAGAAGAGATGGACCACGATGTTACTTCACCGGTAGTTGATGAAGATGATCAACCAAATTCACCACATTTGGAACATGAGCAAGATAGGTCTATAGCCCATGATAGACCTCGTAGAAATGCAAAAGCCCCAAGTCGATTTGGTTTTGAGGACTATGTCGCATACGCATTACAAGTAGCTGAAGAGGTGGAGTCTCTTGAACCTGCTACTTATCGAGAGGCTATTACTTCTAAAGAGTCTGATATGTGGATTGCGGCTATGAGTGAAGAGATGGAATCTCTTTATAAGAACAATACATGGGAATTGGTGCAACTACCTAAAGGAAGGAAAGTTATTGGTTGTAAGTGGGTTTTCAAAATGAAAACCGGCTTACTGGATTCGGACATCATTAGATTCAAGGCACGTTTGGTCGCAAAGGGATATAGCCAAAAGGAGGGAATCGATTACAATGAGATTTTCTCCCCAGTGGTACGTCATACATCTATTCGGGTGTTACTATCCTTAGTAGCACATCACAACTTAGAGTTGGAACAATTAGATGTAAAGACCGCATTTCTTCACGGTGACCTTGAGGAAGAAATTTATATGAGTCAACCCGAAGGTTTCGTTGTTCAAGGAAAAGAAGACTACGTTTGTAAGCTTCGTAAATCTCTCTATGGTTTGAAGCAGTCGCCGAGACAATGGTACAAGAGATTTGATAGCTTTATGGTAAAGCATGGTTTTAGTAGAAGTGCTTATGATTGTTGTGTCTATAATAAAAAGGCACCGTCTGGATCTCTTATCTATTTGCTCTTGTACATTGATGATATGCTCATAGCGGCTAAAGACATAGAGGAGGTTAATAAGTTGAAGACTCTTCTCAACACAGAATTTGATATGAAAGACTTGGGAGCAGCTCGGAAGATTTTGGGTATGGAAATAATTCGAGATCGAAAACATGGTAAGCTTTTCTTATCACAGAAAAGTTATATCGAGAAGATTATTTCTCGTTTTGGCATGAGTTCGGCAAAATCGGTAAATACTCCTTCCTCAGCAAGTTTTCGTTTATCTACTGCTTGTGCACCACAAAGTGAAGCAGAAATAGAGTATATGTCCCGAATACCCTATGCTAGTGCTGTTGGAAGTTTGATGTATGCTATGGTTTGTACAAGGCCGGATATAGCTCACGCGATGAGTGTTGTGTCACGATATATGGCTCATCCCGGAAAAGAGCATTGGAATGCGGTGAAACGCATTTTTCGTTATTTGAAAGGGACATCTGATGTTGGCCTTATTTATGGTGGTGAACGTGAATATTTGGTTGCCGGCTATTCAGATTCGGATTATGCTGCGGATCTTGATGCTATAAGATCCTTGACAGGTTATGTTTTCACCATTGAAAATTCGGTTGTAAGTTGGAAAGCTACATTACAACCATCAGTAGCTTTATCTACTACTGAAGCCGAGTATATGGCTTTAACGGAAGCAGCGAAGGAAGCAATTTGGTTGAAAGGTTTGATCGAAGATCTTGGTTTCCCACAAGATCAAGCGACCGTGTTTTGCGATAGCATGAGTGCTATTTGTTTGGCTAAAGATCAAGTATACCATGACCGGACTAAACACATAGATGTTCGTTATCACTTTATTCGTACGGAAAGAAGAATCAAAGTGAAGAAGATTGGCACTCAAGACAATCCTGCAGATGTGTTTACCAAACCGGTTCCTTTGAGCAAGTTTCGTCACTGTTTGGATTTGCTCAATATCGACAATTGGAAATATAGTGTTACTTAGGAGCTAAAGTCAAGGTGGAGATTGTTAGATGTTGTGACTTATACTCCTAAGGGTATTTTAGTAATTTGCTTTGTAAGGGCAGTTTGGTAATTTTCGTGCACTAGTTACTAAATATCTGGAAAATTCTCTTTGTATGTCGGTTGTTTTTTATGTCGGTTATATTACTTATATAACCAAAGCTGTAACCTCAGACCTTTTTTGAGTGAATAAGAAAATACCAATTTTAGCTACAACTCTTGTTCTTCCTATTCTGAATTTTGTGCTTCTGTTTTTTAACTGCTGCTACTATACTTTTGCCACTGATTATTTGCTCCCAAATCCTAACAGTTGCGTTGTGGCACAATGGATACAGATGACATAATGGATAATAGAGCAACCTAAAACAATGACAAATTGACAATGATATATATAAATTTGGGTAGATCGGGTGACCAAAGCCAACAATCCTATCAATATGAAAACCAAGAAAAGCTTAGTGATACTTTTTATTCTTTCTATTTGAATCCATCTCCGATAACGATGTCTGCAGCCCCAAAAGACCTAAAGACCGGTTCCCTTTCTGTCTAGTGGACCAACAACTGTCTCACTGTGGTTTTCCTGGTTTTGATCTGTCATGTAACAAAAATAATCAAACTATCCTCAAACTTCCGTCATCCGGCCGTTCATTGTCAATCATATTTCCTACTCTTCACAGGTTATAATCTCTTGAGCTTTAAGATTCAAAAGATAAAACGAAACACATTAGTGGTTTGATCATTATAAATCATGTGAGAACACGCCCTAAAATTAAACCATATGGAAATATATATACCCCAAAGTTGCAAGGCTATCACGACGCTTTTTGATGCCGGCCAATTATGCCACATGGTGATATAATTAGGAGTGGATTGACATTGATTTGGTTTAGGCTTTTTGTAGATCATGTTAAGATGATGGTAAAACTTGTGGATTCAAGAGTAATGGTGGTGAAACTACTTGCATTGGTTCTTCTTCTTCTAGTACTGGTGACCTTTTCACATGAACATGTTTTCGTGCATAAGATTTTCTTTTTAATTAACACGTCTTAAAATTATTAGACCTTCTAAAAGACAAACTATTTTATTTTGCCAAATACATGGGTCCAATTGTCGCCTCTAAACCTGGTTTAACTATGAGTAAACTTGAGGAAATTGTACTTAAAATATAAAGTAGAGGGTGCCTGAAGATGACGCATTTTGGGGTCGTCGCAAATTTTGTTGTTGATTTTTGTTTATAGGTGGTATTTCGAGAGGTGCCAACTGCCAAGTATGGTCTAAGCATAGCCATTGGTGTACGAACGCTAGTATTTGTCTTTCGGCTCGTATGCTGCATGTTCGGACAAGTCAGGATCTATAATCAAGCTCGACTACAAAGCACTGACTTACTATCTCTTACAATCACCACTAGACCACCTTCAACAACCGGCTTAGATGGGCCCACAATCCAGTCATATATTGGAAGAAAATTGTGAATTACCGAAAGAAGAAGGCACTTGCGCTATATGCCTTTCAGACTACAATCCTAAAGAGATAGTAAGGACCATCCCGGAGTGTAATACAGTAACTATTTTCATGCAACTTGCCAATCGTCTTCAACATGTGGTTCACTCGGTTGTAAGCGAAGTTCAAACGGCTTACATAAAAGGAAGACAAATAACTGATGGCCCCCTTATGGTTAATGAAGTGATCTCTTGGGCTTCTAAGAAAAATGAAAGACTTTTCATCCTTAAAGTCGACTTTGAAAAAGCTTTCGACACTCTTGATTGGAATTTCTTAGATTACACAATGGAACAAATGGGCTTCTCTCCAAAATGGAGGATGTGGATACGTGGTTGTCTATCTTCGGCGTTCGGATCTGTTCTAGTCAATGGCTCGCCAACTAAGGAATTCAAGATTCAACGTGGTTTACGTCAAGGTGACCCTTTATCACCCTTTCTTTTCATCATTGCGGTTGAAGCCCTCCATGTCACATTTCAAGAAGCTAAGTCCAAAAGCTTATTTGAAGGCATCAAAGTAGGGACGAACAAAGTTGATATTTCTCATCTCCAATTTGCTGATGACGCTCTCATCTTAGGTAAATGGTCTCTTGAAAATGCTCGAAACCTATGTCGTATTTTGAGATGCTTTAACTTGGCTTCCGGGTTGAAAGTTAACTTTTCAAAAAGTAGCCTCTTTGGTGTAGGTGTCAACAATAATGAAACCCACTACCTTGCTTCGGTCTTAAATTGCCAACCCTCTACATTGCCATGCTTTTATCTTGGCCTTCCAATCGGTGCCAACATGAATAGAGTTAGCAATTGGAAGCCTATCATTGATAACTTTAAAAAACGACTCACATTATGGAAGGCAAAAAATCTCTCTTTCGGCGGTAGGCTCACTCTTTTAAAGACGGTTCTCGGGGCACTAGGTATATACTTCTTCTCCTTATTTTTAGCTCCTAAGAAAGTGATCAACCATCTTGAAAAATTAAGGAGGAACTTCTTTTGGGGTGGGTCAATTGATTCTTATAAAATTCCTTGGATTGCTTGGGATAAAGTTTGTTCACCTACTAGTTGTGGAGGTCTTGGAATAGGTAACCTTTTCTCATCCAACTTGGCAATGTTAGTTAAGTGGTGGTGGCGGTTTCACACGGAACCTAATTCCCTTTGGAAACATGTCATTGTATCAATCCATGGTGATCTTGGCGGGCTCGGTCTCTTTTCCACTTCCTCGGCTTCATGGAGTCCTTGGAAAAATATCATTGGGTTGGACAAACATTTGGCTACTGCTAATACAAGTATCGATGATATATTTGTTAGACAAATAGGAGAATGGTTCTCAAATCAGTTTCTGGAATGATACTTGGCTCAGCAATAGTAATTTCAAAAGCTTGTTTCCAAGGTTATACGCGCTCGAAGAAAACCGGGGCTGTTTGGTTAGAGATATATGTGGAATGACTAATGGGCTACAAACATACTCTTTTAATTGGCGTAGGCCTATTAGGAATGGCCCCGAATCTGTCCAGCTTGATAAGCTTTTGGCTCTGCTACGTGACTATATTCCAGAATTGAGAACTGATTCATGGGTTTGTACCATAAACACCTCAAAACTCTTTTCTCTCTCCTCAATGAGGAAAATTCTTGAAGGCTCTTTTCTCCCATGGCAAACAAACACAATTAGTTGGAATAAAATTGCTCCAATCAAGGTAAATATACACTTTTGGAGGCTTTTTTTGGACCGCCTTCCAACTCGCTGCAATCTAGACATTCGCGGGGTTGATCTCCACTCGACAAGATGCCCAATCTGTGATGGCGCATTAGAAACAGCCCACCATATTTTTATTGAATGTCCTATTGCAGCTCACTTATGGACCATGATCACGACTTGGTGGGGTTTGAGAGAACACCCGAAGAACCTCCCTGATCTTCTTCTTTGGGCTCAAACGGCAAAAATTCATAGCGGTATTAAGCCTTGTTTCGACTTGGTGATCCGAACAACGACATGGGTACTATGGAGATTCAGAAATCGTGTTTGTTTTGACTTGAAGCCTCCGAGAAAAGACATGCTAGGTGAAGAAATTAAGGTGTTATCACATTCTTGGTTAACTCATCGTCATGGATCTCTTAAACCTAAATGGTTAGATTGGATTTGTGATCCAATAAATTGTTGTATGATGTAAATGTATTTCTTTATTCTAGCTTCTTGCTAGTTGTTTCTTTAATGAATATAGCCGTTCAAAAAAAAAAAAAATGCTACTTGTCCGCTATCCAGAAAATCACCTGAAAGTTCGTCGTTAGTTACACCCTGCTCTTCAATGTCCTCGAATTCCACAAACTCGTCACACACGATGCAACTACTCAATAACAGAACTTTGATATATGATCAATATGTGTATGTTTCTATGTACAAGAACAAAAGTTTTATGTTGTAGGGTGTGGATAAATTTCTCGCCATGGGTTTCAATAGGTTTTCTTAACTCTTAACCAATATAAATATTGTATCACACTATCACTTGTATAACAATCCACACAAAAAACATAATTGTGTTAACCGGACATATAACGAATGCGCATAGATTTCATATTCTAACCGTCTCCACGTACAACAGAATGAACATTATATATATGTCATTCACTATGAAGTTTTACTTCTTAGTTTCGGGCTGTTGACTGCAGGGCCAAGTAGACTTGCAACAAGTTAGATGTCCAAGGATCCATTAATTCTGGTATCAAACTCAAGTTACGATTCGAAATGAGTTTTAACCGAAACGTAAAATTAGTTATTTTTATACCATCAGCATTTCGACATTTCACGTGACGCAATGTACTAGAGTACGTACTACAAGTAGGTAAATCTTTACCAAATTCCATTAAACAAGATTGAATCTTAAGCATAAAACCTATTTTAGAAAGTTTGTATGCCACATAAAATTAAACCAGCGTATGCGTATTCTAGTTATTTCTTTAGTATTGATTAATGGTTCGACTTGTTTTGTACATGGACATATATGGTTTATGTATTTCACGTTAGTCACATCAGATAATCCGACTGTTTGACCATGTCATCACTATTGACTAATACAAAATATAAATAAAATAAGATGATATTTTTCTGTCTTACCTAATGACTTGCTAATCAAAGAAAGATATTTTAGAGCGTGATAAAGAAAATCAATCAATAAAACCAAGCTATACCACATATTCTTACTTTAAAGTCTAAACGAAAGTGACCCTCTCACGATGAAGACGAAAAAGACATTAGTATTATTTTTGTTCTTCCTATTTGAGTACATCTCCGGCAAAGATTTATGCATCCCGAAATCTTGCAGCTTCATCGAACCTATAGTACTAGTTCGGTTTCCTTTTCGTCTCGTGGACAGACAACCATCTAGTTGTGGTTTTCCTGGTTTTGATCTTTTGTGTGACAAAAATAATCAAACTATTCTCAAGCTTCCGTCATCTCGATCGTTCATTGTCAAGCATATTTCCTATGCTACTCAGGTTTAAATCTATTTAGCTTTTGTATCGAAAAATTATATATGTTGCTATGTACATACTAGTAGCTTATAAGTAAATGTTAGTACTTTTTATACATACGTAAATTTAACATATTTGTATAAAAAGCATCATACTAGTAGCATATAAATCACATTTTGACTTGTATGATTAGAACGGGCTAAATGAAAAAGTACGTTTTACAGGAGATTGATGTTGATCCGGACTTTTGCGGGCCTGAGGGACTAGCCAGAATCAAATTAACCGGGACTCCATTCGAAAACAGTCTCTCCGAGGGCTATACTTTTTACAATTGTTCATCCACGAATGGAAGGTTTGCGTTCAATAATTTGCCGATGTTTCCTTTACTTTGTTCAGGAAGTGTGAATCATTCACTGTACGCTATTGAAACGCTGTCAATTTTGTCTGGAAATATACCCGATAGTTGCAAAAAAATTACTACAATTTCCGTGCCAGTTAGGCACTATGGTAGTGTAAGAAGTGTATTGAATTGGAATGAGCCTTTTTGTGAAACTTGTAAATTCGGTGGCCAAACTTGTGAGTTCAAGGATGGAGAGATTACTTGTATTGGCTCTTCTACCAGCTTTGGTTCTACCTTTGGTTCTTCTACAGAAGGTTAGTTTTTTTTCCTTTTTTTGTTATACATTTTTCATTTTTATTAATTGGCAATTTATTCTTGCACATCTATGTGCCATCTACTAACTCACATACGTGATACGTGAAAACACTTGAACTCACAAACTCTTGTTTGATAAGTCGTCTCACCTAACACTGTACGCCAAGGCGTATTAAATTTACCGTTTATTTGAACATGTATTGATTCTTCTACACATGGTTTGGTTTTTATTCAATGTACATGTTTTTATGAATAAGAGATACTAATCTTATAGCTAACTAAATTACTTCTTGTTGAATAGGCCATATTTTTCAACCTGTTTGAAAGGCAGCTGATTCATACATCACTTGTTAATATTTTGTTCTTGATCGACAAATTAAAAGACCATTAAGTTATACTAGAGTACACTTGTTAGAATACAAATATTTGTGGTGTATAAGTCACCTTAGTTTCTTGACCATCTCAACTAATTAATATCTAAATGTTAGGTCTTCACTTAACTATAATGCAAATAACCTATTTTTAATGGTAGTGTGCATAATGCTTTTACCATTTGCAAACTGTTGGCGTAAAGGATGCATAAATTAATTAAGTTGCCTTGATTAGTTGATTGTTGTAATCTCTCCTTCTTTGGAACTAGCTAGTCAACTTTGAAGGTTACTGTTGATACAAAAGTTGGGCGTACCTGATTATTGGCTTTTGCTCTCGTACCAATTCGCTTCTTAGCACTTTGTTACCTGCGTACTAAGAAAATAAGACAACACCGTTAGACTTATCGAGAGATTGTCTCCCCCGATTAGACTCCGGCGTGAGAGTAAGTAATCGATTTAGGGTTCTCTTAAAGAGTTAGGGTTTGCATATCGTACCTTGAATGAGAATCGTGTGATTCTATATATAGGGGCTAAGAAACCGTGTTTCTTGCTCCTTACTCTTCGCACGCGTGGTGCTTATCCGAGGTAAGGATATCTATTCCATGAATAGATAATCCTTATCGTGTACCCGGTGGGTTGGATTGGGCATTGGGCTTCGTGAGCCCAAAGCATTAATACTGCGGCCCGTACCATTGTCATGGTAGCCCACTCATGGTGGGCTTAGGTGTGAGTAATGTCTATTATTTGGGCTCGTGGCCCAGATATAGGCTATACGTCATCAGTTACTAGCATCCAATTGATGACGAATAAGAAATAAGACACACTAAGACTTTTGACTATATGCAGTCAACGTCCAATATTCAGCTCCCGTGGTACTACTTTTTTTTTTCTCTCCTAAAACTTGGTTCACAGAAATAAATAACTAACCACTTGTTTCGATTTAATATATATATTAAAAACTATAGATCTTTTTATTTGAACCTATTTGACGTACATATCATTCACCATGCCCCTTTTTTATGTCACCTTTAAGTTATATATAAATCAAGATGGTTGCTTATTTGGTTTTTGATTTTTGCTTATAGCTGGTGGTATCTCGAGGGGTGCAAAGTATGGGCTAAGCATAGGTATCGGTGTACCTACACTCATATTCGTCATTGGGCTTGTATGCTGCCTTTTCGGCAAGGTGGAGAACTATAATCATGTTCGACGCCAAAGCATTGACATTCTATCTATCTCAATAACCCCGCAACCACTTTCAACTACCGGCCTAGCCAGGCCTATCATCGAGTCCTTCCCAAAAGCCGTATTGGGAGAAAGTTGTGAATTGCCCCAAGATGATGGCACTTGCGCCATATGCCTTTCAGACTACAAGCCTAAAGAGGAAATAAGAACCATCCCAGGGTGTAATCATTATTTCCATGTAGATTGTATAGACGAATGGCTCAAGTTGAATGTGACTTGTCCGGTATGCAGGAAATCACCTCAAACTTCGCCGTTGGTTACACCTTTCTCTTCCTTACATTTAAATTCCACAATTCCTATAGACACGCCAACTCAATAATAGAACTTTGATACCCCGTCTGTCGTATAATATGTGTAAATTTAGGCTTTCTTTGAAAATATATTAATATAGTTTCTCATAGGTCTCCTTTTAGTTATTGAGATTCTTCTTACACTAAAGCCATGAAAAATGGCTTTGTGTCTATTATGAATCATTTTGTAGCGGAATAACCTTTGAAGACAGGATCTCAAAGAGATTATATCACATAAATTATAAAATAAAGTTAAATTTGTATTTAAAAATATGTTAACGTTGTCAATAATGTCAAGCTTGATGCAAACATGATGAAAATATGTTCCCAATCAAAATATAGCTTTTGTATCGGACATGTGATAGTAAAACGATAAGTACCATGATGAATATGAGATATAACATTTTCATTTACTCGTCATCCTAATAGTCGATAGTTGTAGCTTATTGCATCATATGCTTCTAATATTCTGTGCTATGTGAGATGATCAAATGATGTGTGTTACTATACCAGTCTAAATAATATCCCCCAAGTCTTTACTAATGACTTTATTTATTTATTTATTTATTATTTATTATTATTTTTTTTAAAAGAACGTAACGACTTATTAGCTAGAGAAAAATATGCGCATAAAACAAAAAATATAATAAAATAAATAAAAACCAAATGATTAAAACCTATAGTCACCACAACAATATTTCTTGCTTTTAAGGTCGTTGGCCCTGTCACTATGAAGACCAAAAAAACCTTAATACTACTTTTATGCTTTCTATTCGAATTCATCTCCAGTGAAGATGTCTGCAGCCCGACATTCTGTAGTTTCACGGGACCTGAGGTCCGGTTCCCTTTTCGTCTCGTTGACAGACAACCGTCTAGTTGTGGGTTTCCCGGTTTTGATCTTTCATGTAACGAAAAAAATCAAACCATCCTCAAGCTTCCGTCGTCTCGATCATTGATTGTCATTCATATTTCCTATGCTACTCAGGTTTTTATCTTTTTAGTTTTTGTGTCGAATAATTTTGGTAAAGTGATCACCTCAATGTATATACCATATACTAGTAAGTAGTAACAAATAGCTAAACATTACATTTTACTCATAAACTTAACATATTTGTATAATAAGCAATTCAGCATCATTTCAAGAACCAGGCTATTAATATTTGCTTTTCGTGACAAAGTGGCTTAAGGAAAAAACAAATCATCTTTTAACTAATTATATGTATTATGATAAAGTTCTATTACAAAAACGGGACAAATGGAAAAGTACGTTGATACTTATTAAAAACGAAACTTAGACTATGAAAGTATATCAGTAAAAATTTTGGTAACAATTTTCTTTGTTATTGAAGTGATAATTTCTTATGCATTTCCTCAATCATGACCTTTTTTGTATGTTCATAGGCGATTACAGTCGATCCTGACTTTTGTGGGCCAGAGAGACTCGTTGGAGTAAAATTAGCTGGCACTCCATTCCGAAACAGTCTCTCCAAGGGCTACACTTTCTATAATTGTTCATCACCAAATGCAAGTTCTAATGTGCTGATGATTTCTTTTCCTTGTTTAGGAAGTGTGAACCATTCGGTTTATGCTTTAGAAAGGTTGATGACTTCATATGGACATATACCCGAGAGTTGCAAAGATATTGCTATGATTTCAGTACCGGTACTTAGGAACTATGGTGGTATCATTAGGAGTATATTAGGTTGGAGTATGCCTTTTTGTGAAACTTGTGAACTCGCTGGTGGTGCTTGTGCATTCAAGGATGGAGAGACTACTT
Organism: Artemisia argyi; assembly: GCA_030686995.1. Taxonomy (NCBI): domain Eukaryota; kingdom Viridiplantae; phylum Streptophyta; class Magnoliopsida; order Asterales; family Asteraceae; genus Artemisia; species Artemisia argyi. Next base: position 169,562,475 of record CM060685.1, on the reverse strand, counting down.
GTATTCGTTATGGTTAGTTTTTCCTTTCCTGTATATTGTTCATAATTTCATATATATCATATGCATATTTTAAGTAGCCTTATTTGCTGCAATATCTACTTCTGGACTAGATAGCAATACTGTATATCTAGACACACTTAGACTTCTGACTTTGCAGTCGGGTCCAATTAATTTCAGCTCCCATCATTTTTCCTCCTAAAACCTGTTTAAAGATAAACAAATAATCCTAATTTCAAGTCCTTAAGTTCAAAATCTTAACTCAACTGTTGTAAAAGAAAGCAATTTAACCAAAATCGCATTCCCTAACGATCCCATTTCATTACCCCCCTGGCCATTATTATCATTATATCATCTTGCATATTTCTATAGTTTTAGTGGTTGCTTATTTGCTTGTTTGTTTCTCGCTTATAGAAGGTGATTCGAGGCGTACCACTTATAGCATAATCATATTTACTAGTGTACCTACAGTGATAGTCGCCATTATGTTTCTATGCTGCATTCTTGGCAAGGTAAGAAGCAATGACCAGGGTCAACACCAAAGCATTGACCTTTCCGCTATTGCAATCACCCCTCAAACACGTTCAACAACCGGTCTAGACAGGACCACAATCGAGTCGTACCCCAAGACCATACTGGGAGAAAGTTGTGAAATACCTGAAGATGATAGCACTTGTGCCATATGCCTTTCAGACTACACGCCTAAAGAGGTAGTAAGAACCATTCCGGAGTGTAGTCACTATTTTCATGTGGATTGTATAGACGAGTGGCTCAAGTTAAATGCAACTTGTCCCGTATGCAGGAAATTATCTCAGGGTTCATTGTTGGTTACACCTTGTTCTTCAACAACCTTAAACTCTACAAACTCATCGCGCACAACCTCTCAATAATAGAGTTTTTATAAATCCGTCAACTGAGCACGTTCTTATTTTTTATTTTTATGTATAAGAACGTACAAGACAATTACGTTGTATGGTGTAGAGAAAGTACTTAACATTATGGTAAACGAGTATAGTAATTAACATCCGCACATTGTTACGGTTATGTAATTATTATTTTTTTCTTTTCTTTTTTTTAGTTATTACAGAGAATAAAATGTCCCCAACTATTACATGACATGCTAAATTTATAGTTATTTATGTTGGGTAGGTTTTCGGGCAAAAATGAGAATATCTATAAAATCTGAAACGTGAATGTGTGTAATTATATGATATTGAATGGATAAAGTCGTAAAACAATTGAAATGATAAAGAAATAACGGGTATCCTAGTTTAAATTAATCTAATCCTAACTCTATTTAACTAACTACAAAAAAATTTCTATACATAAAATAATTACACTTTAACCCATTAATAATTGCTGGTATATTACCCCGTATAACAATTTTCATCTTTGTAGTAAGTTTTAGTCTATACCGATACTCAGCATCTTCATTCAACGTTGGAACTTCAAACTAGTGACCACCTTGTTAACCAATAATTGTTATAATATAGTAGTAATTACTAGCGGGTTAAAGTGTTAGTACGGATGTATTTGTACTTAGTTAGATAGAGTTAGGATTAGACTTAAAGTTGGATTGCTTGGTGTACAAGGCATCCAAGGTAATTATAGGCTAGTTGGTACATTCTTCTTTTCTCATTCGTTAATTAATACAATGTAACTTTTGGGGTCAAGTGATGGTTACTTCAGTCAATATATATTTCACGCTAGCTTACAAGGTTTGTTGGTCATTTTTCAAAAAAGTGGTATCAAAGTTAAGGTGATGTTGATTTCTTGAAGTTAGGTCAACTCAAAGGTGTACAATCCCAACGAGTAGTCTCTTCTCTTTTTGGTTAGTCAGTTTCTGCGCAGCAGTGGTAGATTTGATGCTTTAGGTTCATTAACCGTTAGATCTTTGTGAAGTTCAAATCGTAGGTCGTAGACACATAGACCTAGGATCTCACTGGAGGGATCTTCAATCAGAAATTCGTAGAGAGAGATACATGTGGTCAAAGTTGTTGGTTCAAAATCTGCAGGCTCTATTCATAGTAGATTTCGATTAAAGGTTTGAAGGCTTTGGGTCATCAAGGTTGGTATTATAAAGGTTTAATTCGACAAGGTTCAAGCTTCAAAAGGGTTTGTACAAGGTTGAATCTTTAAGCTTCAAGGTGTTGTTTTTGAAGTTCTAGAGTTGATCAAATTGAAGGGTAAAAAGGCTTCAAGGTTTAGTTGATTATCTCGAATCTTAAATTATTGAAGTTGGAAGGTGTCAGCGGGTTTCTTGGAATTCAAGTCTTGGTGGTTCTTGAAAGACATTTAAGGTTTAACTTTGTCTTGGGATTCAAGAAAAGTGATTACATGGAGTACAAGGTATCTTAAGGTTGTAGACTTAATTAAGGTGAAAATATCGAAGCTTTAAGGTTCTCTAAAGGTAAAAGATCAATTATTACAAGAAAGCGGGTTTAGCACACTACTTGTGAGACTTATTGGTAAAGTTGGTTAACAAGCAACTTGACAAGGTTTGTGGCAAAGTTAAAGAAGAATGGTAACATCTAAAAGCTCAATGGGAATAGTGAACAAAGACATGGAGGTTCAAAATAAGTTGGGTTCAAGCAACTTGGTTCTGGTGCTAAAACAGTAGTCAATGGAGTACACGTTCAAAGTGTTTGGTTTAAGGTGAAACTGAAGGGAGCTCAGGAAAATCATGAAGCTGAGGTAATTCAGAATAGTCACAATGATGTTGCAGTGGCTCAAAAAAAAGTTGGAGGTTAAACTACTTGAAGAAAAGTATGGTTCTAAAGGCGTGCCATGGTGGCGCAAGGCGCCACTAAGGCGTGAGGCGTGACCCCCATGTTACGAAATAGACCAAGGCGTCGACTCTAGGTTTGGCGAGAAAATGCATGATAACGCGCTATAACGCATAAGGTGTGGCGAGTTTTTTTTATTCAACTCCGATAATTGTTTTTAAATGAAGAATATTACATGTAATTAAGATAGTTTTTAACCTTATTCATTATGCACAACGCTTTTTGTAAACTCGATATATATAAAATATGATATAGATATATAAATATTTTCATATTTTGTGCCGCCTTATGTCATGTTTTAAAAACGCAAAAGCTTCGCTTTGGCCGCTAAGGCGTGAGGCTTGGACATGATGTCACGCCACGCCTCGCGCTATTTATAACCTTGAAGAAAAGACAAACATGGATTGCTTAGCATATGAGCATGTATACCTTGGTGCAAAGGAGGGGGAAGACATTGTGAAAACTGGAGTACCTGGTCAAGAGGGTTTAGAGGGTAATGTTGTTGAGGAAGAAATTGGAGGAGGTCTAAGGAAAGCTAACTTGGATATTTACTAAGTTACAATGCTTGGTTAACAACGTCCATGGTTCGAGGTTCCACCGTTGAATGAAGATCTGAGTATCGGTATAAACTAAGAATTACTGATAGGGTGGTAATTGTTAAAATATAGTAATAGCAATTATTAGGTGAGTTAAAGTGTAATCAGTGTATGTATATGAATTTATTTATAGTTAGCTAAATAGAGTTAGGATCAGACTTAAACTAAGATTGTTTGGTGTGTAAGGCAACCAAGGTAATTATGGAATTCGAATTTCATATGGATTGTATCTCTCATGTCAATAAGTAAAGATGAGGGGATGCTAGCTAATTGATATATTACTACCAGGGTACCCGCGAGATGCGGCGGCGGGTACCCTGTGACTATATTTTCTGACAATGTGATGTTATACGGCCATACTTTTATTAAAAAATAATTTATAAATAACAATAACTTTAGTTAAGACAGTGATATAATTCTATCTCCTGTTAACAGAAGTTACCACAAACAAAATATTGATTCTTTCCTTCATCACAATCATCCTTCGTCAATAAATTTTGTTATTGTTATTAAGCTGAAAAAGTAAGCAAAGGCCGAAATTACTATGCAAAATATTTGAACCCGCGCGTTGCTGCGGGAAGTTTTGCGTTTTCATACAAAATATTAACACATATTGAAAACCTGTTTGATTCGGTATTCGTGACCTTGTTCTAATTGACTTCAATCACAGCAAACGCGTGCACTATTCCTTTATCGATCACGCACAACTTAGAAAGCACGAAACGAATCGAATTTGCAAAATAAATTGACTTTGAGCAAGTTATGTGTATTTACAATCGTTTTTATTAGATAAATTATTTGAAGAACAATGGTGGAAGTTTCATAATGTTTCGAGTCCGTTTGGTATGTTGAATAAGTCCCGGAGCGTGTTTACTAAAAGTTTTGCTACTCGTCTCTTCTAGTCCCTCCACCCTATTTTAATAATAACCTTTGAGTTTTTATTGTACACATTTGATCCCTCAAATTTTTATATAACCAATTTCTTATTCATAATAGCTCTCCCACTCTCTCACTAAAAACACACTAACACACACTATCTCTCTTACTTCGCCCGGCACCCCTCTACCTCCTGCAACCACCGTCATCTCCGGCCACCACCGTCGCTGGAAAATTTTCCGACGAGGTCTTTTTTCTTCCAAATCGTTAGATCGGCTCACTTTCTTTCTGGAGCTTCTCAGCCTGTGACTCGTCCCGTATCACCACTCACGCGGCACCCATCACCACTGTCACTGGACCGTCGCCACAGTCATCCCCCTCTTTTTCTCTCGATGGTAACACCACCCACGCGCTCCCCTTCCCCTTCTTTTTACTTTTAATCGAAACCCTTTGTAATGGTATTTATTTTCCTTTGTTAGTAAATTTTGAAAAACCACCATTGGTCGCCGTCTTCAGATCGTAATATGTGCACCGAGTCCATCACCGTCTTCAGCTTCATAATTTTTTTCACAAGACTCTTAACTCCCTAAGCCACCTTTTAACATTATGCTATTCACTTTTGTACATGTATATTTTTGTCTCTCTTTACCTTTTGGGATATTCACTAAAAAGCATCATACTATCTTATTATAAGAATTGAAATTAAGAAGACAAAGTATAATTTTATTTATCATGAATTTAGATTTTCGGATATGGCATGGGATGAATGGCCCAATAACACAATTTAGATGGGCAGTCGTGCACAAAGCATGGAGCGACTCTCGTAATATTGCTGGAAGGTTTGGGAAAATTTGAAGGATTTATTGTTAATTTCTTGATTACATAATTTGTTATCTAAAGATGAAAAGTAAAGTTGATTATGGAGGGTTGTACATTATATTTAAGTAATTGTAATAATATGTTCAGGGGTGTTTTAAATGTTATTTAATGTATAATTGTAAGATTTTAGTCTGAATTTCGAGTTATGCTTGTTTTCATTGTACACAATGCTTTTTTTGTTGTAATTCTGAAAAATCCTTGCTTTAAAGTGTTATAAATATTGCATAATTTTTTGTACATTTGAATTTTTTGAAAAAAAAAGTCCTTTGTCTATTAAATATAGTATAGTTCTTCATTTTTATTTGTTAATCTTTTTCCTAATAAAATAAAACCCCTAGTGGGGACTTTTTCATTTCAAAAAAATCAAATCATACTTTATTTAGTAATTTTTTTATTTATTAATTTTTTAAAAAGATTTTAATACTAAAAGAAAGTTTAAATATTTCTTAATTTAGCTAATCTTAAAAAAAACGTCCTTAAAAATCAGTTGTAGAAAAAAGACCAAAATACACATGTCCTTAAAATTTAATAATTGATACTTTTGGGCCAAAATTGAAAAATTTTAAAAAAATCGGAACTCCAAAATCAGTATACTAACTCCAAAGAAACCCTTTCTAACTCCAAAATCAATAGACTACTCTTTCCTTAAAACCCACCGGAATCATCTAATTTTGGTTCAATACTCAATTTCTATTGTTCTTCTTTCATATCCAGGTTATTAATAAGGATCAATTAAACTCAACTGCGATTGTAACCAGTTATTGCAATTTGTGAGGGCTTAATATGTTTGATCTAATTCGATTTAATTGTGTTTATTGGTATTTGTCGGGATGCAATGAATACACGATGATTTGTATGTTATGTATCCTCGGGAATCGATGTTTTGAATCAGTTTGATGGTAAGTGTTGTATGCAATTTTCATCTTTATGTTTTTAATTGAATATGATATGCCACACTATTCTGGATATCAATGTGAAATTGCTAAGAACTAGCGTAAAGTTTAGTACTTTTTGCAGTATGGGTGTTTAGAACCTGCTTATTATTTAACCTGACAAGCAGTTTAACTAAGTGATCCCAAAGACCCCCTATTTGCTTATTTACATGAAACTTAAGAGAGGAGTTGTTTGTTCCTAACACAGTAAATTTCTAATTCTTTTTGTTTCATGTTGATTTGAATTTAATCTAAAATTTTTCGTTCTCTTAAGCTAAAACCAAGGTCTTGAGCAAAAGAGGAAAAACAGGAGTACCTCCAAAAGACTACTGTTTGCAGCAGCCTGCTGGTGCTTGCTTGCATATGGCTTGCTGGTGCTCGCAGCTTAGCTTGCTGCTGTTGCACTTGAAATTTTTATTAGGTAGGTGCTGCTTTATATGATTATATCTCACAACCCACCCTATAAAGTAACAATATTCACTTTAAGAGGTGTTTGGAATCATTTATTTAAGTGCTCATATGCTTATTGTGTTCTTTTAAGCATGTAAGTAAGCTTTATGTTTATAAGCAGGTATGTTATTGGGTCGGGCTATTGGGTTTATCCTGTGTATACCACATAATAGGTCGCAGTAACATACCAACATTAGGCATTGAGCATGTGAAGTACCTAAACCTCTAAATTTTATAAAATACATATGAGTATATATAGTCTTATTATTCAACTTCACATTCAATTAATACAGGTCAACGTCATGGGAATTGAGAAGGCGCGACAGCGTATCTCGATCACCTATATATGCATCATTCTCAGAGACACTTGATAGGCAATCAACTATAAGGGCGCTTAAATCTGAGGTAAATGTTGTACTCAAACTTGGTTCCATACATATGTTTATCTAAGCATGTTATTTACATCAAAAAATTAATGGATACCTTTTTCTTCATATTTTGATGAGGAAATATATTTGCTTAAGATTTCATAAGCAATAACTAAAATTTATAAAATTAATGACACGTAAATATGTACCGTAACTAATTTTAGTTAAAGGACAGTCATTGTACTAAGTATTGCTTTTCATTTGTACACAAGACTTCTTCTTAACTAGATTCATAGATCATTTCACATGTATCATAAAACTTCTTATTCGATATAATAGCAAGCCTCGGTCTATCCTTACGCCTATAGGTATACTACTAAAATTGTAATAAATGCAATTCATACAGATGTAGTGAACTTCAATGTCCACCTGAAAAAGTTGGTAATCAGTGTATGGCGTTAGTTCTTAGCAACTTTCGTGGTATCTTCTATTGCAACGATGGCTGTTGTTCTTGGACGGGAAACCTATGTTCTAAACTTCAGATAAGATGGTGAAGGTGAGTATCAGCAGATGGTTCAATGACAAGCTGAATTGCTTACAATGTGCTCACGTTAGTCTCTCTTTACTGAACCAAAATAACATGCTTATAATTGAATGTGGAGATTCGGGTAATATCTTATTTCAAACGGGTAAAAAAAAAGGTTTTGCCAAACATAGCCTTAGATAAGCATGCCTTTAAACAGTCATGTGAAGTATAAAAGAACCACCTAAATTTTAGTCATGCTTTTATTCCATTTGTTGAACAATATTGCTAGGTTCTAACCCATGCTTAACCATGGGTTATGTTATGGTCAATATTAAATTACCATAAAAGTCACCACAGTTAGATTATTTCTGTATATATAAATTGTCTATTTATCATTCAGACAACTAATCTGATGTTATAATGCGTATTAAATAATTTGTCAAGTCCAATGTTGCAGTTTTCTTGGAAGGATTAATTCCTAACGACATACTCCTATATGGCTTCTATTACTACTAATTCACCACACCAAATCCTCATTCGGGAGACATCTACCTAAGATATTTACTATGCATTCTTTTTATATGCATGGCAATTTTGAACTATAAAATGTGACTACAAATAGTATGAAAAAGTCAGTATTTATGTGCTCAAAAAGTATTTGAGCGATGTTTAGGACAACTTCTTGCTTTATCCCTTTAGCTCACATGAAGGTTGATTTGTTAAGTAATATGGACTTATAGTACGTTATAATCTATAATAATATTAGTCTTTCTAAAGTAAATTAAATATTTAACTTTTTTTCGCTAATTTGCTTTTAATTAGGTGTTGGTGCAAGACATGAAATAGACTTATTCGAAAGCCTTGGGGTCCTTTTGTTTTGACGAGTTCATGGATATCTAATATGCATTAGAAGTAACACATTATAATGAGTTTAACGAAGGTATGTTTATGTGCCTTACCATTAGAAGTAACACATTATAATGAGTTCAACGAAGGTATGTTTACCAACTCATACTTTGTCTTTTGTTTGTGGGTACCTTACAGAAGTCTGAGCTTTGGGTGGGAGTATAAATTTTGGTAGCCACACTTGAAAGATTTATTGATTATTTACAACAAGGAAACATGTCTCTCACACGGATTTCTAGAATAGACTATTGCGTATCATGTTCGCAACCAATGATACTTGCAACTGATTAATTCCTATGTTTAGATTTTAGTTTTTGTTTTGACTTAACCTATAAAGATATTATGCGAGAGTAGAAAGTTTTGTAATATTTTGTAGGTGATACGTATATGCATAACATTTTTTTATTTTTAATGAGTTTAGGACAAAATAATTTGATTGTATTTAATAAATGGATTAATTTCATATATCATTTTACTTTCATGTTTAATTTCATATAAACTCAAAGTGCAAGTATTAAGTGCATTATGTACAATGTTTTTAAAATAACAATACATAATTAAATGTTTTGGATGCGTTTAAAATTATAAAGAAGTGTAGTATTGGGTCAAATGGTTATAAACTACATTTTCATTTTTTAACATATAAAAATACATTATTCAAGAATACTTTTCATCGTATAATTCAGCCATATACCATTGTAGTTAACATTTTTTTGTGATTATATATTTTACCGGGGTAATCCCCTTTACTCAAAATACATTATTCAAGAAAACTCTTCATCGTATAATACAAAATTAAAAACCATAAATAATACAAACCAAAATTATATTACTTGCTTTTTAATAAATGAAAATACATTATTCAAAAAATTAAAAAAAAAAAAAACTCTGCACGTGTGCGGGCTTTATAACTAGTTAATACAATATAACGTTTAAGGTAAGTAAATATTCCGCACAAGTTTACATGTCTTTTGACTTTATAGTCAATATCTACTTCTTTGGAACTAGCTAGTCAACTTTGAAGGTTACTAGCATCCAATTGATAACGAATAAGAAATAAGACACACTAAAGACTTTTGACTTTGTAGTCAATGTTCAATTTTCAGCTCCCGTGGTAGTATATCTTTTCTCCTAAAACTTGGTTAACAGAAATAAATAATTCAATCAATAAAACCGATACATTTTTCGGACAAAATCGTTTTGACCCAAAAAAAAAAAAAAAACCTATAGATGTTTTGATATGAACTTAGTTTGATATATCATTTACCCCGCCAATTATGTCACCTTTATGCTATACAAAAACTGGGACACTTTGCTTATTTTTGCAAAGTATGGGCTAAGCATATGTATTGTTGTACATACCTTCGTCATTGGGCTTGTATGCTGCCTTTTTGGCATTGTGGACAACTCTAATCATGCTCAACGCCAAAGCATTGACATTCTATCTATCTCAATAACCCCTCAAAAACTTTCAACTACCGGCCTAGCCAGGCCTACCATCGAGTCTTCCCAAAAGCGGTATTGGGAGAAAGCCGGGAATTGCCCCAAGATGATGGTGCTTGCGCCATATGCCTTTCGGGCTACAAGCCTAAAGAGGAAATAAGAACCATCCGAGAGTGTAATCACTATTTCCATGTAGATTGTATAGATGAATGGCTCAAGTTGAATGTGACTCCTCCTATATGCAAGAAATCACCTCAAACTTCGTCGTTGGTTACACCTTGCTCTTCCTTACCATTAAATTCCAGAATTTCAGTAGACATGCCAACTCAATAAAAGAACTTTGATACTCCGTATGTCGTATAATATGCATGTGTATATATTTAGGTTTTCTTTGGAAAGAAAAAAAATACTAATATAGTATTATCTCATTTGTTTCCTTTTAGTTATTGAGATTCTTCTTACATTAAAGCCATGAAAAATGGTTGTGAGTCTATTATGAGACATTTCGTAGCGGAATAACCTTTGAAGACAGGCTCTCAAAGAGATTATATCACATAAATTATAAAATAAAGTTAAATTTGTGTTTAAAAATATGTTAATGTTATCAATAATGTCCAATTTGATGCAAACATGATAAAAATATGTTGACAATCAAAATATAGCTTTTGTATCTGATAATTTTGATGATTGCCTGACTCTAGACCATGTTTTAACTATATATTGACATGTGATAGTAAAACGATAAGTACTACGATGAATGTGAGATATAACATTATTCATTAATCGCCATCCTAATAGTCGATAGTTGTAGCTTATTGCATCATATGCTTCTAATATTCTGTGCTATGTGAGATGATCAAATGATGTGTGTTACTATACCAGTCTAAATAATATCCACTAATAAAAAAATTAAAATTAAAATATTTCATGTTTGAACGTAACGACTTATTAGCTTGAGAAAAATATGCGCATAAAACAAAAAATATAATAAAATAAATAAAAACCAAATTATTAAAACCAATAGTCACCACAACTATATTTCTTGCTTTTAATTAAGGTCGTTGGCCGTCACTATGAAGGCCAAAAAAATCTTAGTACTACTTTTATTCTTTCTATTCGAATCCATCTCAAGCGAAGATATCTGCAGCCCGATATTCTGTAGCTCCCTTGAACCTGAAGTCCGGTTCCCTTTTCGTCTCGCTGACAGACAACCGTCTAGTTGTGGATTTCCTGGTTTTGATCTTTCATGTAACGAAAAGAATCAAACCATCCTCAAGCTTCCGTCGTCTCGATCATTCATTGTCTTTAATATTTCCTATGATACTCAGGTTTTAATCTTTTTAGCTTTTCTGTCGCATAATTTTGGTGAAGTGATCACCTCAATTTATATTCCATGTACTAGTAACAAATAACTAAACATTACATTTTATTCATTAACTTAACATATTTGTATAATAAGCAATTCAGCATCATTTCAAGAACTAGGCTATTAATATCTGCTTTTCGCGACAAAGTGGCTTAAGAAAAAAACAAATCATCTTTTAACTTTATTAAAAACAGAACTTAGACTATGAAAGGATATCAATTTTCAGTTCGGTAACTCTTTTTTTTTTTTTTTTTTTTTGGTTATTAAAGTTGTTGTTGATTTGTCATGCATTTCCTCAATCATGACCTTTTTTGTAATGTTCATAGGAGATTACAGTCGATCCTGACTTTTGTGGGCCAGAGAAACTCGTCGGAATAAACTTAGCTGGCACTCCATTCCAATACAGTCCCTTTGAGAGCTATACTTTTTATAATTGTTCATCACCAAATGCCAGTTTTAATGTGCCGATGATTTCTTTTCCTTGTTTTGGAAGTGTGAACCATTCGGTTTATGCTTCATATGGAGATATACCCGAGAGTTGCAAAGATATTGCTACTATTTCAGTACCGGTACTTAAGCAGTATGGTGGTATAATTAGGAGTACATTAAGTTGGAGTATGCCTTGTGAAACTTGTAAACTCGGTGGTGGTACTTGTGCATTCAAGGATGGAGAGACTACTTGTATTCGTTATGGTTAGTTTTTCCTTTCCTGTCAACTGTTCATAACTCATATATATCAATATGCATATTTTAAGTACCCTTATTTGCTGTAATATCTACTTCTGGACAAGATAATATTGTATATGTAAGAACCAGTCAAATTTGATGGTTAGTAGGATTTAGAAGTAGACACGCTTAGACTTTTGACTTTGCAATCGGGTCCCAATTTATTGCAGCTCCCATAATTTTTCCTCCTAAAACCCTTTAATTTTAAAGAGAATTAAATAATCCAAATGTTAAGTCCTTAAGTTCAAAATCTTAACTCAAATGTTTAAAAGAAAGCAATTTGACCAAAATATAAAAATCGCATTTCCTAACTAATCCATGCTGGTTTCTCGCTTATAGGTCGTGATTCAATCAGTTATAGGCTAATCATTATTACTGGTGTACCTACACTGATATTCGCCATTGTGCTTATATGCTACGTTCGTGGCAAGGTGAAATACTATGAGCAGGGTCGACACCAAAGCATTGACCTTTCCGCTATTGCAATCATCCCTCAAACACGTTCAACAATCGGTCTAGACGGGACCACAATCGAGTCGTACCCAAAGACCATATTGGGAGAAAGTTGTGAATTACCCAAAGATGATAGAACTTGTGCCATATGCCTTTCAGACTACAAGCCTAAAGAGGTAGTAAGAACAATTCCGGAGTGTAGTCACTATTTTCATGTGGATTGTGTGGACGAGTGGCTCAAGTTAAATGCAACTTGTCCCGTATGCAGGAAATCACCAGAAATTGCATCATTGGTTACGCCTTGTTCTTCCCTGTCCTTGACTTCCACAAATGCATCACACACAACCTCTCAATGATAGAGTTTTGATACATTGTATGCCATATTTTTATGTGGATAAGAACATTACAATTAGGTTGCATGATGCAAAGCAATTGCTTGACATTGAATTCTATGGTGTTCAAAAGTTTTTGTACCTGAATATTGTATTACTTGTATAATTATTTACACGAAAAAGATTGTTGATCGTATGAAGATGATGCATCAATTACGTGGTACTTAAGTATGGTTAATTGTTACATACTGAAATTTACTACTCCGTCTTAGTTATGTCCCTAATGGAATTTATTTAGTCAAACAAAACGAACAATCGGCTCGTTGTAATGATTAACCAAAACTATGTCGAGATGGTTCATTTTGTGCCATTTCGTTACAAGTAGGTATAACTTGGCTTGTTCTGACCACTTCCATTGGGCCTTTAATGGGAATAATTTCACTTATTAAATATTCATCATTTCATGCAATTAATTTTACTCCAATGGCCTAAGTTTTCTTGTCCAAAACTTTTTTCCCAATATCTAGTAGTGTTACTCTAAAATTTAAAAGCAAAGAAACATATAAAACTCACTTTATTTGATTCTATGTTTTTCTACATGGTGATGGACATACAGCTAAACTGATGTCATGGGTTTTTTATTTATTTATTTTTACGAATTTTGTGGTGTGTGAATTGTTATAATCTGGATAACAATTAAATCGTTTAATCACTTTCAGGTTAAAGTATTTCAGTCTTATATGCCTCGAGTTCACAAAATCGTTAATCACATCAGACAGATTGACAATTGAATCTTAAGCACGGGAAATCAATCAAACTTTTAGAGCATTAGTTTTGTTATGTTCTAAAAATTAGAGCAAAATGTGGTTTATAACCACCAACCGAGAAACAATTATTTTCAGTTATTTACCGGACTTTGTATTAGTTAGTAAAAGGCAGGGAAACAATGGGGTTGCATGGCCCCTTGACCCCGCATTTTGTCGTGACAGTATCAAACTAGCTACAACGAGTGTGCATTCCCAATCTCCTAACTCGTCTTGAGCTAAACTTGTATAAAGACATTTTTTTGAAAATTTTATATTCGAAAAACAATGAAAACTGAAAACCCTCGGTTAGCTGGTGTAGTGAGTTTTTCCGAATTTTCCATTTGAAAAATTAGCTGAGCGTCTTATATCACTTTCTAAAACTAAAAGGATAAAACTTGTAGAGTTACAAACTTTTATACCTACACCCCCATACATATTCTTGAAAACCCCATTTTAAACCCTATTTTACCTTCACAGCCACCCACCTTAAACCCCACGCGCCGCCGTGTCCTCTGGTCACCGGAAAACATCAAAGGTTAGTTATGTTTTATGGGTTTGTTTCTTAGATTTATGAACTGTTAATTTTGTGATGTAAAGTTTGCTGCTTTATGTTGTAATATGTTTTTTTATATAATATGATTAATGGTTGTCTAAAATAGTTTTTTTTTACAGATTATTAGTAAGTTTTTGCTTAGTGGGTTTTTTGTTTTAGCTTAGTTTTTAAATTTTGAAAAGACAACAAGCTGAAATAGCAGGGCTTATTTGAGTTTACTAGAACGGTACCCCGCAATGCGGCGGCGGGTACCGTGTGATTATATTTTGCATTATTTGGTTACACATTTAGTTGTCTTCATGCTTTATAAGTAGAGATATTAGAGATAGTTAGGCCAAATAATTTTAGTTTGATCGCTTCCTAACAAACTTCATAACCAACTTCCTAACAAATTAATTTTGAAATCTTTCCATAATAAGCAAGAAAAAAGTCTGAATTTTAAGCCTTTCTAATTATAGAATAGTCCCAAATGCATTATAATGTAGTATAGATATAGATTAGTAAGTTTTTACTAAGTGGGTTTTTTTGTTTTACCTTAGTTTTCAAATTTTGAAAAGACAATAAGGTGAAATAGTAGGGTTTATTTGAGTTTATTAGCTGTCTGGAATTGAAATATGCCCATAAGCTGAAAAGATAAGCTTAAACAAACACCCCGAGGTTTATTTAGAAAAGGTTATGCTTATGAAACAACTCTTTGTTTACTTGTAAAAAACATCTTATTTGAGCCAAATAAGCTATAAGCTGTTTGGTCACTCAGACAGCTTGTTATATTTTACTTTTGAGAATGCAAATAGCAACTAAGCTGACAAAATGAAGTCTTTGGCAATTTTGATTATTCAAAACTGATTATTTTATACTAGTATAATACGAGCCAAACACCCCATTTAGTTCCAGCAAGCCAAGCCAATGTAATAAAGTGAGTTATAATCTATTGTGGGCGGGTTATGGCTTTTTTTTTTTTTTTTTTTTTTTTTTTTTTAATCCACAATTTGATTGCTAAAATAAGTGGAATCTAATTGAAATATATATTGACATTATTAGAAAGAACCATGGCGGGAGGGAAAATAAGGAAGGAGAAACCGTCACGAGGAGCAGCGGTTGGCTCGTCGAATCACTATCAAGGAGGTATACAGTTCCACAAATCAAAGGGTCAGCATATCTTGAAGAATCCTTTACTTGTTGATGCGATTGTTCAAAAAGCGGGGATTAATAGTACTGATGTGGTTCTTGAAATTGGTCCTGGTACGGGTAATCTTACCAAGAAGCTTCTAGAAGCTGGGAAGAGTGTTATTGCTGTTGAGCTTGACTCGCGTATGGTTCTCGAGTTGCAGCGTCGGTTTCAAGGCACCCCACATTCCAATCGACTCAAGGCAAGTATTATCCTCCATTATATGTATCTTTTCAATAAAAGCTCCGCTCGTTTGCAACTTAAAAACCTATTAGAATGACACGAGTCAATCTTTTATATTTAGTTTTCCGTGAACTTAATTTTGGGAAGTGATGATCAAAGATATCGCTTTGTATCTTAGGTGCAGTTATCTGTGCTCTGCTGAGTAAAGTCTTATTTGCACGTCAGTCTGATCCCAAACTTCAGTTGAATTTATATCATTCAGTGAATTGCTTTGAAATTCAAATGAGCTGATTGATTATATAATGCATTGGCAGATGGAAGCTTGACAGTGTTGGTCTTATATGGCTGTACCTCTGTTGATGCATCGTTTATTAAGTTTGATTTTTGAACCATTATTCTTTCTTTTTCATTGCAAGCAAATTTTTCATTGTTGTAAAGAAGGCAGAATAGAATGGACGCTACAGTTTGTAAAAATGAGTGATTTGTGTTAAAGAAAGCCAAATACAAAATACAAATTTTTCATTCTTTGCATCTACAGTATTACGTTTGTGTAAAGTTGCTCGTTTTTGCAAAGCTTTTATGTTTTACTTTCTTGAGATTGTTGGTCTTACATTTCGTCACATCTGTCGATGCATTATATTTATCAAGTTACAAACTTTTGAACCATTTTTACTGGTTTTCATTGCATCTGGTCTGTAATTCTTCTGATACTGCACAATAGCAACATAATTTGCTAATTTTTGCGAACTTGTTATTTTTTTCCTATCTTTACAAAGACAATGGTCAACTCGCAACAAAAAGTCCATCATACTTGTATTTACTAAAAGTTTTTCTGGTTGGTCTCTGTGAACATTATAAACTAACTGAATTTCTCTACATTTGACATTGTTTACAGATTATCCAAGGAGATGTGCTCAAGTGTGATCTTCCATACTTCGACATATGCGTAGCTAACATTCCGTACCAAATATCATCTCCCCTTACCTTCAAGCTATTGAACCATAGGCCTCTATTCAGATGTGCGGTGATTATGTTCCAAAGGGAATTCGCCATGAGATTAGTAGCCCAACCTCGTGATTCTCAGTACTGTCGCCTTTCAGTCAACACCCAACTCTTGGCTCGTGTTTCCCACTTACTAAAAGTTGGTAAAAACAACTTTAGACCCCCACCAAAAGTCGACTCATCTGTTGTCCGAATTGAGCCAAGAAAACCAGCCCCAGTGGTCAACTTCAAAGAATGGGATGGCTTGGTCCGAATGTGTTTCACTAGAAAGAATAAAACCCTTGGTGCGATTTTTAAACAAAAACGTGTCCTTTCAATACTGGAGAAAAATTACAAAACCCTTCAAGCATTACAAGCTTCTCAAGGTAATGATAATCAAATGGCAACAGATGCATCCGTTTTGGGTGACGCGGGTGAGTTGAGTATGGATGTGGATGTGGATGATGAAAGAGACGATGTCGAAGATGATGATGATATGGAAATGGATGATGCTGATACAAAGTCTGATTTTAAGGATAAAGTTATGGCTGTGCTGCACCAAGGTAAATATGAAGATAAGAGATCGTCAAAGCTTGCTCAAGCCGATTTTATGCATTTGCTATCTCTATTCAACCAAGCTGGTATACATTTTTCTTAAATGATGAGTTGCAGATGTTCATGGTATATGTGTTTATTTGGTCTCTAACTATCTATTTTTGCAATTCTCATTTTTAAAAGACTGTAGTTTGCTGTTATAGTTTGGATATTTGGAGATCTCAGTTTTGTTAACTTGATAGTAGTTTGTTTACATCTTTTCTGTGCGAGTTAAGTGCAACTCTATAAAGATAGTGATTTCAAATGGGATACCAGTATTCTTTCAGGCCTCATTTTGGTTTCACGTTCTTTTAATACCTATGTTTCGATGATTTGTTTTGTTTTTCTTCATGCTAAATCTGTTGTTTTATGTTAGTTTCTCGAGTAGGACCATAGTAACGTTGAACTGTTGAAGGAAGCTTTTTGCACAACAAATGAGCATTTAGCCATTTAGGCAAGCATTGTTTAGGATCTGAGTAATGCAGTGGTATCAACTTT
This sequence comes from Artemisia argyi, assembly GCA_030686995.1. NCBI lineage: Eukaryota > Viridiplantae > Streptophyta > Magnoliopsida > Asterales > Asteraceae > Artemisia > Artemisia argyi. The sequence continues at coordinate 169,545,056 of CM060685.1, read as the reverse complement.
GACCCATATAACGAGGAATGAGTTCGTATAAATTGAATATAATCTTCAATATGTTACATGGATCGAATAACATGGTAAAGTTTTGTTAAAATTACCTGTATTGTTTTTATAGTAATAAAATTCATATGGGTAATGTAGTGTTGGGATAAAGTTATAGCTAGTTATCTGTATTTATCGATAATGGAGTGGAGTTGATTTTCTGTTATGAACTGATTCAGTTCTTTTCTTATAAATATCTCATTTCATAGAAGTCATTGTTATAACAAAAAAAAATAATAATAATAATTACCAAACTAGACTTATAATATACACCTTTTAGGGTCAATCGAGACTTTATTTCTTCACTTTACTAAAATGGACCAAAGCACATAGGAGAATGTGAACCCATGTGTGCTTTTATTTATTTATATATTTATTTATTTATTTATTATTATTATTATTATTATTATTATTATTTTTTTTTGTGATTTTTAATCGACGGCTTGAGAAGGAGGGTTAGATCTAAGCTTAGGTGGGAGGATAGACTTAAGCACGACATAAAGGAGCTTCTCTTGTCAGAAGACATGACCTCAGATAGGAATTCGTTAAAAGATAGGATTAAAGTATGTGGATAGTTCGGGCTAGGTTGGTAGGTCTTATAGGAGTCTCTTAGTGGACTTGCCACTTGCGTTGTCTTTGTCTTAGCTTGCGTTTTTGGTGCTTTTACCCTTTTGCTTTTCTACGTCTTGCGTTTGTGCCTGTTTGCTTTTGCTCGTGTTCCCTTGTTTCTTTTGGCCTTTCCGTATCTTGCGGAGTTTGCTTTTTTATGTTTTTGCCCTTTTCTCTTTTGTATTCGTGTTGTTGTTTCTGCCTTTTTTTCTTTTTTTTAGGCTCTTTTTGTGTGTGTTTTTTCTGCTTTTGTACCCTTGCCTGGTTGCTTTCTTTTTTATCTTTGGTTTTGTTTTTGTTTGTTTATGCTTTTGCCCCCTTGTCTCTCTTGCTCTCTCTTTGGCCTTTTGTCCTTGTGTTTGTGTTTCTACCGTGTTTTTCTTTTTGTATGTCCTTTTCTCTATATGTTTTTTTATGGTTTTTGGTTATGGCTTGTTTGCTTGCTTCGTGTCGTATGTTTTATGCGTTGCCCTTGTACTTGTTCTTGCCTTCAATTCTCTCGCTCTTTCTTTCTTGATATTTTTCATATGCACTTTTTCGCACTTTCTTTGGGCGGAGGTCCTTCTGGAAGCAATCTCTCTACTGTCGGGTTTATTCCTGGCGATAGGGGTAGGATATTTCTACATCTCACCTCCCCTTTACACTGCTCCGGTTGGATTGGGTTTTGTTGTTGTTGGTGGTGGTGGTGGTTGTGGTGGTGGTGGTGTTGTTGGTGGTGGTGTTGGTGGTGTTTTGGTTGTTGTTGTTATTGTTGTTGTTGTTGTTGCTGCTGCTGCTGCTGTTGCGGTTGTTGTGATGGTGGTGGTGGTTGTTGTTGTTGTTGTTGCGGTGGTTGTGGTTGTGGTTGTGGTTGTGGTTGTTGTAGTTGTGGTGGTTGTTGTTGTGGTGGCTATGGTTGTTGTTGTGGTTGTGGTTGTGATTGTTGTTGTTGTTGTTGTTGTTGTTGTTGTTGTTGTCACATATCTTGTGTTTTCAATTCTCTCACAAACACATACATCCAAATTAACTTCATCTCTCACCAGGGGCGAAGCTTGGAAATTTCGAGTGGGGGGTCGGGATCTAAATTTTTTTTTTTTCTAACACTATGGGGGGTCGAAACCGAATTAAATTGGGGGGGCGAAACCGAAAATACCGAAATTTTTCTACACGAAAACTATATACCCCTACATCGCAAAAAAAATTTCGGGGGGTCGGCCGCCCCTCCCCGCCCCTTAGAAGCTGCGCCACTGTCTCTCACATGTGTTGCTTTCAATTCTCTCACCAACACAAATTTATTTTTGTGATGTTGACTTATCCTTACACCTAACCATTGGTATTCTTTTCTATTGCTATTAATTCATAATAATAACTCCATCTTCACCAACACATTCATCAAATTAAAAGCACAATTCATCGCCCTATAAACTTTGAAATATTTCGAAAAGAAAAAAAACCACGTGCACCTTAATTTACGTCGCATAAGCTATTAAAATTGCGATAGCTTTTGTCGTTTGTCAAGTTGTCTAAATCTTTGAATGTTTAGAAAAGAAAACAAAAAACCAAGTGCACCTTATTTAAAGCGCATAAGCTATAAAAATTGCTCCTCTTTTTGTCAAGTTGTCTAATTTCTGGAATATCTAAAAAAAAAAAAAAAAAAAAAAAAAAAAAAGCGCACCTTAATTTAAGTCGCATAAGGTATTAAAATTACGCTAGCGTTTGTCGTTTTTCAAATTCTCTAATTTTTGGAATATTTAGAAGAAAAAAATTGAGTGAAACTTATTGCACATTTATATTAGTCGCATAAGATATGAGAAATGTGCATACATTTGTCTTACATGCTTGAGTTTTGTCGTGTATAATTTATATTTTTGTTATTTTATAGGTGCACCCTAAAGAGCCGTCTCACTGATTTTGGTGACCCTGTGCCGAAATTAGAAAAAAGGCCCTCGAACATGATGCATAAATAAAGATACCAATTAGTAGTGATTGAATTCCTTCTATGGTTCCACATGAGAAACCAGTACGAATATAACCTACATGTCCAATTGAACTATGAGCTAGAAGTCTTTTGACTTTCGTTTGGGCCATGGCGGCCAGCGCTCCTAATGATAATTTAAACGTATGAGAGAATAGCCTTAATATATCAAATCTCTTTAAAAGGCACTATAACAACGGTCATTAATAAAATCATACCAGTATCACATAAATCACGTACGTGTTAATTTATTTTCAAAGCAGATATCATATCAAACCAGAAATTTCCTCTAAAGTAAATGAGCATGTTTAGAAAATAAGGCAAAATCACTAGAAAAGAATTTGGTGGAGTAAAAGCAGATATATTATTAATTTGGTGGAGTAAAAGCAGATTATATTATTAAATAATAGTAATACACTACAAAACTGATTATATGGTTCAAATGGAGAACAGTCTCTTAAATTTGGGCTCAAAATTTGGCGGCCCTCTAGAAATAGCAAAAAAAAAGCTCTTACTACGCAAAACCAACTTATGTCACGTAAAAATTGCAGCAAAATAACAACCTATATCGTGTAAGATGGCAGCTAATCTGCACATATGAGATGCAAAACATCAGAAAGACTACAACTTATATGGTGTGAAACAACAAAAGGAGCTAATATTTTGGCTGAAATTAAAAATTATGTGTATCCTTAGAAAGAAACTATAGCAAAAGACCTGATCTTTGGCAAATTAATAACTATTGGTCCAAGTAAAAAAAAAAAAAAAAGATTCATTTAAATTCTATTTTGATGAAATAAAAATTCATGCGCAAAAAAATTTATCAGAAGAAAAGTGTGATATCATCAACAATTTACAAAGATTTGATTTTTCTTTTATAGTAACCTTGCATATTACATCGTAACAAGACACTTAAAATTCACAAATATGAAATTAAGAATAAAAACATGGAACATTAAAAGTCACACACTACAGACTTGATTAACCAAATTGGAAATCAAATAATTAAAACCACAGAATCATATAGCATGATAAATCATAAACATAGAAGCAGAAAGGGTATTGAGTGTCCGACTGTTCTAACCATCAGAAATTGATGAAAGCCAATTAGCCGTATTCTATAATGTACGTTTGAGTCGAAAACCGTGGCGGAGCCATAAATTATGATTACAGGGGGCATCGGCGATAAAATGGATTTTAGTATGACAAGAACAAATCGGGTGGTGGTTCAAGAAAGTTATCTGCTTCTTTGTTGTTTTTAGACAAGTATGACTTTAATGGTGTGTTGAGTTAATAGAACTTTTGTGGCCAAAGCTATTTCGAATCATGGGTGATATCTCCTTTGTTGTTTTGCACCCTTACCTTGAAATTATTATCACTGAAGGTTTACATGAGCCTTTGAACTAAAAGTTTAATATAACCACGTTATCTTTAACTCAAGCTTATAATGTACTTAACATAGTTTCTTTAATTGAGTATTAACAATTACTAATATTTATATGATCATAAATTTTCATAAAAAGATTTACTACAAAGACTACTATGGCACTATATTATAAGATTCACATTATGCTAGGCAGGGACCGGTCTAGCTTACGCAGAGGCCAGAGGGAATGCACTCAGAAAACTTCCGGTAGTTTTAATTGAGGAAATACCCTGTTTGACAAAAAAATAATTGTGCATACCCTGTAAATATGGTGAAAAAAAAGTGTGCATAACCTGTCAATATGGAGAAAGATAAACTGTGCATGCCCTCTAAAATATGTTTACCACTTCAGACGTTAAAAGCAATTGGGCAGAGTTTGTTAGACATTCTGACTTCTGATTCATGTTAAAATTGTTGAACCATAAATACTTTGGCGCATATTCAAAATCACTTATATAAATGCATCTACAAAATAAGTAACTACTCATATTAAGTTTTTGTGCAGTAACAATAATTATAGATCTATTGTCTTTGTTTCATCTTATCTAGACGTACAACCTCTACGTGTCTGTGTCACATTAAGTCTTTAACAGAGTCATGATTCGGAACCAATGGATTTACTAGTAAATGTAACCAAAGCTCTAAAAATGAACTCGATGTCCTGTTAAAGAATAAAAGCAATCAAGCAATGGAATCACGTTTTTATACTTGTCACTTAGGTCACAAGATGGAGTTGGAAAGTCTGGGCGTTGTATATGCCACAAGATTTCATAAAAGCAGTATCCTCGGACAGTTAATATGTAATCCTCCATATCCGCTCTTGCATGAGTCCCAACAGGGAACTTTTGATCAAACTCGTCTGATGATTTCACGTAAAACTAGATTACATGTTCTTTGATCTTCATTGCCACTTGATGACCACAATCTCTTCCTAATGAATAAGATAGAGGGTCTATAGTCCCAGAAGGAGTTGAAAGAATACTTATGGTTGAGATTAGGACAAACGCCGTAGCGATTAAAGCCATGCGACATATTACTTCACCATATGGTATATTTGAGAAGTTAAAGTTCGCAAAACCTTGCTTGTTTGTTTGAGAGGTGAGAGGAAGACGTTCTGCTGATGGCTCGTTAGATACGTTCATGAGCGACAAATCCTTGAAACAAGCTAAAATAAAAATCAATACGGATTAATAGTGCTGTAAACATATAACAGCCATGCAATGCTTACGTTTAACCAAAATAGTGCTCTGCTTAAGGATGCTTCTCAAAAGGAAGTAACTGATGAAGTTGTTAAACAGTGGTTAAATAAAAAAATAATTACCAAACTAGACTTATTTATATATATTCTAAAACCTGTGTAACAGTCCCCCAAAATACTGTTGCTACACCGGGTGATTATACCCTTAATCTTGGCTCCTATTGGTTTATCACCTTTAAAGATGTGTGTTGTCAGATTCCCATTGGCTAATGTCACTAATTACAATTTCCCTTAGTAACAGTACATGCACCTTAGTAACAGTACATGCACTGTTACACCTGCTCCATCTTATCATTGTCTCAAAAAAATATATATATACAAAATATCACTACACTAAAAAAAAAAAAAAAAAAAAAAAAAAAAAAAAAAATATATATATATACAAAAAATCACTACATTAACAATAATGAAAATGGAGTTTACAAAATTTATTTAAAAATAAATATGTGTTTCTGGCAGCGAGGCAATACAGATTCCGGCTAAAGCTTCGTCGGCAAGAGCATTTCCGGCAATGCAAATCTGAAAAAAAAAAAAAATAATATATATATATATATATATATATATATATATATATATATATATATATATATATATTAATTATAAACAAATCTACAAATTCAAATTTACAATAAATTAATTTTATTATAACGAAATAGATAAAATAACTTTTTTGGCAACCTCAAAAAAATTCCATCGACAATAAAAAAATTACATCTGAAAAAAAAATATAGATCTAGACGGATCTATAAAAAAAACTATAAATCTACGAAAAAAAAAAAAAAAAAAAGGATACTATACTTACTGTGGTCAAGGGACGACGGTGGAGGGCGCGTGGGTCGCGTTTCACCGACGAGAATGAAGGTGGGAAGGTTGTAGTAGTCTCGGCGGTATATGGTGGTGAAAGAGGTAACGCGTGGGTGAGTTGTGGAGGGAGCCGTGAGCTCAAACTCTCCAAAAACGTTGGGAACTAACCGATCTATTAAATCGGCAAAGAAAAGGACTTGCCGGAAAATTTTCCGGCAATGGCGTCACCGAAAACTGCTACTCCTTACCGGAAATTTTGAAGAAACCGGTGAGGTAGAGAGAGAGAGTAAGAGTGTGGTATGTGTGTTTTATATGTATTATATAATGAAATAAAATAAAATAAAATGGTATTTATATTAAAAGGGAAAAGGATTTTCATTTTTAGTCCCTCACGTTACCTATAAATTGCACCGTTAGTTCTCCGTTAGCGATCTTTTGCAAATTTAGTCCTTAAAAAAATTATCGTTTTATTTCGAGTTTTGTATAGACACAACATCCCCGCAGCAACGTGCGCGTACCCCCGCTCGTTATGCTTAAATCCTTGTTTTTTTTAATGTTTTGTTATCCTCACATACTTCATTCATTGCTTTCAATTCTCTCACTTAGTAAAATAAATCAAAAAAATCGACCTGCCAAACCGACCTTATTCGGTTCGATTTTCGGTTTTGTATAATATTTTGGTTTTATTCGGTTCAGTTCGGGTCAAAACAGAACTATTCGGTTTGAACTAGCAAAACAGAACCGACCTTATGCGGTTCGGTTTTAGTTTTGATAGGTATTACTCGGTTCGGTTCTCAATTTACATTTTACCTTTAAAAGTTTTCGAGTCGAGTCGAGTTTGTTCGATTCGGGTCGTGTTTGACCCCATCTCTCACTAACACATATACATCCAAAATAACTTCATTTCTCACCTATATTGCTTTCAATTCTCTCACCATCATAGTTTTATTAATGTGATGTTGACTTATCTTTACACCTAAGAGGGAAGGGTATGGGCTCGCCAAGCAACCTCGCTGTCCGACGTTGAGCTCGCCACAACTCGCCACGATACCGAGTGAGGCTCGTCGTGGCTCGTTGGAGCCTTCCTCCTCGTGCAGACGACGAAACAAACACACTGACAAGGTCTGACAAGGTGAATGTTAGATGGGTCCCTCGTCTTCTTTTTTCGATTTTGTTTGTGTTTGTGTTTGTGGAAAAATAAAATGTGTGTGCAGGAAATAAAATAAAGAAGAAGAAGATAACGTTTTGTTTTTTTCTTTTCTTTTTTATTCTTTTTTTTAAGTGGGCTTGAATTTGAGTACAAGTAAGTGGGCTGTAATTTGGATCAACTTGGGTTTAAATGTTAGGATTGTTTAAGTATTAAAATTATCAGTTAAGTTTTTTTTTTTTTTCTTTTTTTTTAAACCTGTTTTTATAAAAAAATGTTATTTATACTATTATTTGAATAAAATGATTCTATGTTATTTGATAATTTGAATAAAAAAAACTAAAGGTGTAAGTGGTGGGTCCCAAATGAGTAAGTTGATGTTAGTTATGAGTGAGGAGGAGTTAGTTGTGAAGAGGTGTTGGGGTGATATGACAACCGTAGGCCTCAAATGAGGAGGTATAACCTCATTACCACACCTCTTGCTGTAACCATTGATATTACTTTCTATTGCTATCAATTCATAATAATAACTCATCTTCACCACCACATTCATCAAAGTAAAAGTACACTTCATCACCATCAAATTAAAGTACACTTCATCACCTATATCTTTTGGAATATTTAGAATAGAAAAAAACCAAGCTCACCTTAATTTATATCCTTTTTTAGGTAAAGGGTGTTATCCCGGTAAATAACCTTAATTTATGTCGCATAAGCTATTAAGATTGCGTTACCTTTTGTAGTTTGTCAAATTATCTAAATTTTGGAATATTTAGAAAAAAAAAATGCACTTTATTTATAGCACATAAGCTATTAAAATTGGGCTAGCTTTTGTTTTTTCGTCAAGCTGTCTAATTTTTGGAATATTGAGATAGAGAGAGAGAGAGAGAATCCCACTTAATATAAGTAAGATATTAAAATTCCGCTAGCTTTTGTCTTTTATCAAGTTGTCTAATTTATGGAATATGTAGGGGGAAAAAGAAAAAAATCAACGCACCTTAATTTAAGCCGCATAAGATACTAAAATGCGGTAGCTTTTGTCTTTTTCTCAACTTTTATATTTTTAGAATAATAATAATAATAATAATAATAATAATAATAATAATAATCAAGCACACATTTATGTTAGTCGCATAAGAAATGAGAAATGCACATACTTTTGTCTTACATGCTTGAGTTTTGTTGTGTATAATTAAGATTGTTGTCTTATTATTATTAGTGGATAATTAGGCCCAAGCTCGATTTGTGGGTATTGGGAATTAGGGTTTTACTATTATAAATAATGGTCATTAATAAAGTATTACCTACAGGTTTTAATGTTTTACATGGTATCAGGCAATTAAGATCCACAAAACCTAAACTCTTCCGCCACTGCCGCCTTCGGCCACCGGCTATACGCCGGCGATTTGAAGGGCTCCCTTTAACCCGTAACCAAAATAAACCACAATTTCTTCTAAATCTGTGATCTTATGCTTTTCTAGGGAAAAACACACCCCGTTTTTTTGGAAGATTCTTTGGGGGTTGAAGTTTTAGAACTAACATTCGTTATTATGCCCAATGTTTTTAGTTTTATTATTTAAAAAAAAAAAGAGTTATAGTTATTTAGTTGTTTGTTTTTTATGTCGAATCCAGGGTATTAATTCCCGAGACGACTTTTGTTGATCTCGAATCTAGGGTTCTTATTCCCAAGACGACTTTTGTTGGTGTCGAATCTAGGGTTCTTATTCCCGAGACGACTGTTTATGATACTTTGGTTTATCCGGTTTGTTGCCTGCAGCTGAAGATGAGCTTCCGCTTACTGTCAGATGTCTTCATCAACAATTTTTTTCTAGTTTACTCTTCCAGTCCAAGCTTTCGCGATTTCGCCGCTCAAACTGTGAGTGAGTGTTAGCTGTATAGTACATTAGAGATAAGTATTGATCAGCTGTATATCAGAGATAAGTATTACATGTACAAACAATGAGTTGTGTCCTATTGTTCATTAGCATATGTTTAGGGATTGATTATCTAGTTACCCTAAATTGATCATAGTATAGGCAATATAAGTCTCATGTATCTCTTCTTGTGAAATGATCCAATAAACGATTATTAGGCCCAAGCCCGGGGAAGTATTAGTGAATAATTAGGTCGTTTGTGAGTTTTGGGAATTAGGGTATTACCATTTTAAATAATGGTTATTAATAAAGTATTACCTACGGGTTTTAATGTCTTACAATTATAGGTGTACCCTTGTTAAAAGTGCGCTTTAAGTTTGTAAGCAAATTTAAACAATTATATTAGACAGCTATAATATATCCAACGGATCATTCGTAAAAGTTCATTTTCGTAAATTATACAGGCACGGTTCATTTTGGTAAATTACTATGATAAATGTTCATTTAACATTTTTTTCTCAAAAGATATTGTTGTAGACATTAGAATGTCAAGTCAAAAAACTAAAAGATAACAATTTATACAGTATTACCTTTCTCTACATAAACTATAACGTAAGGACAAATATATTGTAAATAAACTATATTGTTTCTCGCATGGTTTTGAGATGTAACAATTGAAGCTTATGTTGTGTTTTCCTATCTTGCTAAAACGAGAATGTAACAATAGAAGCTTCACATTTTAGTGTTTTACTATAATTGTAGTGTTTGAAGTACCATTTGAAGTATACGGAATACAAGTGATGTCATTTTTTAATTTTAATATAAACATTTTTTTCTTTGGAAATGTTAACTGTAAAATGGACAACAATGATGTCGTTTCATAATACATTTGAGTTTAAATACAATAGAGAGCAAAAACTTGAAAGAAGAGAGTGCTAGCCTAATTGGTAATTTGCTTTAACAATAAACAGCTACTAGCTCTAGTGGCAGAGGTTCGGTTAAGTAACCATGACGAGTTCAACGTACATCACAAATAGATCAATACTCCATTAGTAAGGCTGTTTGTTTTGGAGGTGAAAACCTGAGTTCGAGTCTCATCTTTCGCAATATTTGGTATTCACTTGAACGCCACATTAGCATCCGGTTAGCCGCTGACGTTCCATCCACGTCAGGATGACACCCTTGGCACACGCAAGACACACGCCCGACAGCCATAGTTCTGTCCCACATACGTGACCCAATCAGATGATGCCATGTGGCATGTATAGGCAGAATCTTGTATAGTCCTTGGCATGGACCCAAGCTAGGGGTTCTTTTTGTATTGTTTTTAGTAGTTTAGGGTGCGTAGTTTTTTTTTGGTGCAAATGGTGAAATATTATTAACATCCAACTTAACTGTACAAAACTTAGTAGAACTGGAATACAAAGAATTGGACAATCCCCAATTCTTATACTAAAACAGAACATACAACTATCTATATTACTATCCATTATCTATCAAAACACTTCATAGATCAGATACTATACTCTTCACAGAACAGAGTATTATGAACTTTCCAGCAGATTGTCATCACAGACACATCATCCATTCACCATTATATGCACCTTGACCATCTAGCTACATTTCCATCTTACCCTCTTCTCATGCTCACTCAACCAGCATCCACAGTAAGCACAAGAAAGAAGGGTTAATGGCTTCACTAGGCACCCATAACCTTTCCACGTTAGGGGCTATACCAGAAGTGCTACATTTCCATTTACAACAATGGCTTCACACTAACCGGGAACACACACCCTACAGTGAGTACCAACCATTACCTCCTTGGTAGTATATAGCTTGGACCAAGTAGGTTCATCTTACACACCTCACTATTCCAAGCTTCATACACCACCCACCATGCTTACTTACCCTTCATAACTGGAAACCTACTTTATGGACCATTATCAGCTAAAAAACTAACAATCTTCCAAGATACAAGGCCACCGGCCTCCTCAACCATATCAATCATCTTCTTTCTCAAGTTTTATAAAATTCCTCTCAATAATTTTATGTTTTAGTAATGTTAGAGTAGGAGTAGGAGTAGTGTAGATTTAGAATTTATGTTTTTATCTTTATGTTCTAGCCTTAATCATTTTTATTATAAGATCAAATATACTTTTTATAAACATTTCGATTATTATCTCAGCTTTTTTTTTTTATATATAAAATTTCAAGCTTAAATCTTTCTTCTCTTTACCATCTTTTTATTTTGGTTTGAAGTCTTTTTTAATCTATTTTTATAAAAAGTTTTGAGTTTCTTGTTCTGTCTTTATTTGCTAAAAAATACAAAAAAAATATCATTTTTTATTTTATTAATTTCTAGAAAGTATTTACTCCAGTTATAAATTTATAGATTTTAGATTTGGTTTTTAGTATTACTTAAAATAATCTTTATTTTCGTTTGATTTGGTATTTCAATTTTATAAAATCGTCTTTATAAATTAAAAAAAAAAAAAAAAAAAAAAAAAAAAAAAAAAAAAAAAAAATCGTTTTTTATATTTGCAACGACAAAAACACGTTATATTCAGGCTAGTACATGATCGTTTCTGTCGAATTGCAGGCAGCTATTATGGTGCAAATTAAAGAGACTGTTTTTTTTTTTTTATGCATGCTCAGCTTGGGTACGTTTGGGTTGTGTACAAACAAATTAAATAACATACCTAGCTAACTAGCATATGTATTTGTGTCTCTAGCTAGCACTCTCCAAAACTCAAACTCTAAGCAACTCAACAATTTAATATCATCGATCATGGCTGCTGTGACACAATACGGTAAAGATATGTTAGTTTATGCAACTATATATATGCTAGCTAGCTACAAGATCTGTTAGTTTATGCAACTATATATATGCTAGTTATGTGCATGCATGTGTATAGGGGCGGAACCAGATTTTTTTTGTTGAGGGGCACACTTTGATAAATTTTACACTATAAGCTGGTACTTTGGGGGGGGGGGGGGGGGGGGGGTTCCAAAAAAAGCCAGATATTTTCAAAATTTTACACTACATTTTATTTTTGGTAGACGGCACCTGCCCCTTGTGCCCTCTTGTATCTCCGCCAATGCATGTGTACATATTATTATTATTATTATTGTCGTTATTGTCTTCTCTTGTCATTTGTAGACCTTGAGCGCTGCGATAAAGAAACTTACCGAATGAGAGAGGAACATAAAGCACTTGTCAAGGATTTGGTTCAGTCTGAGCTCGTCTACACCACCGGCGTAGCGATTGTGCTCGGCGTCAGAGCAAAAACAAATCTCTTTCATGGGACGCCTAAGGCCACCCACGTATTTCTAATTGCTTACAGCTGTGTTGGATTCTGCGACTTTCTTTTAGCAAAGATACTCCGTGAGTACTGGGTGGGAACGGTGTTTGGGATACTTGGAGCGTGGATGGCAGCCATGTTGGCCTTGACTCTGCCGATGCACATGGCTTTGGATATCACTTACCATGTCCTTATAGTCATTAGGACGCTCATTCTAACCATGGTTCCCTTGGGGTCGGTGGCGGTCTTGCAAGCAAATAAGATGAAAGCGAGGAGGGCTGAGAGGCTGGTGATCGGTGTCGTGTGAGTGGTATGTGGCCTTGTAATTCCTTTATTCTCTTTTGTATCTCTTCATTAGAGTAATTATATTTTTGGTTTTCTTTCAGCAAGATTCTCCATAGAGTTTGCTAGATCCGCGGATGTTACCCAGCCGGACCGTTTGGTTCTTGTTTTATAACAAGTGTCTTTTTTGTGTGGTTCTTGTTTTTTAACAAACGTCTTAACAGTTGGTGTTTACTTAACCAAAGTTGAAAACTGTACTACAAAGTGGTGACGGAGAGCTCCCAAACTGAATCCCTTTACTATTCACGTTTAATCGAAGAAATGAATCCCTTTACTACAAAGAAGTGATGGAGAGCTCCTGAACTGACCAAAGTTGAAAGCAATGTTGAGCTCGACTCGCATATGGTTCTTGAAATATCGCATTGTTAAAGCAACTTACCAATTAGGCTAGCACTCTCTTCTTTTTAATTTTTGCTTTGTGTTGTATTTAAACCCAAATGTATTGAAAAACGACATTATTGTTGTTCATTTTACAGTAAACATTTCTTAAGAAAATTGTTTATATTAAACATTAAAAAAAATGACATCACTTGTATTCAGGGGCATCGTGAAGCTGAGGCTATTCAGGTTAGTAACGATGATACTACATTGACTCAGAATGTTGGAGGACAAGCAACTTGAAGAAAAGACAAACACGGACTGCTTGGTAAATGAGCAGGAAAAGGTACACCTTGGTATAAAGGTGGGGCAGACATTACGGTAACTGGAGTACCTGGTCAAAAAGGTGCTGAGGGTAATGCTGCTGAAAAGAAGAAAGTGAAAGAGTCTATGGAAGCTAATCTTGGAAAATTACTGAAGTACAATGCCTGGTCGACAAGGTGGTCCCTGGTCTGAGGTTCCAGCACGAGAAAAAGGTGTTGAGTATCGGTTATATTTAAGTGTTACTCCTAAGGTTAAAATTGTTATATATTAGTAGTAAACTTAAATACATATTAGGGACTTAAGTGTACTTTGTAATTAAATTAGGTGGTAGACTAGAACTAGGATAAGTTAGCTTGGAGTGCGAAGCAAGCTAGGTTTTCACCTCCTCATCTCTATAAATAGAGATGAGGGGGGATGCTAGTTATTCATTCTTCTTCCTCAATTGTAAAAGTTTTATTGGTTTTAATAAAGGGTTCGTCGAGGTATAACGTGTGCAATATTCTTGTCGGTTCTTTGTAGTCTCTCGTGTTTGCTATTTGTGCTCGATACAACTCGTGATCTAGTTTTTCCGCGATCGAACTTCGGGTTTGTTGTCGAGGTATTGTCCAACATTTAGGAAGTGGGTTAGTATTAAAATATGCATGTGTTATATATCAGCCTTCACCTTAAAAACAAGACAAAAGAAAAAGCAAACGAGAAGCAAAGCTCCATGAGAAGAGTAGCAAAACAAAACAGAGCTCACAAGGTGAACTCATAGAAAAGGGAAAAAATAACAAGTTAGCCTACGCCGAAAACATCAGGCATTAGGATCCAATTGTCCTAAGAAATAGTTTTCTTAGGGCACCTACTTGATATCCACAATAACGATAAAGATTGAATCTTCGAAAACAGCTTAAGACCACTGTACGTTTTTCAGCTACCTCATGAACTAAACGGTTTCTCAAATACCAGATACACCATAGACCAATCAAACATACCCCTTATAAATAGATAAATAATCCAACAATGCCATTTAATAACCATTGAATATCTATCAAAAACCTTAACAAAACTACAGAGACTCGACTCGAGTTGATTGTGTGGTTTAAGGTCAATCTTGCTCCAGAGTTCTTACAACAACAACAACATACCCATGAGTTTAAATCGAGTCTTTCTTGGTGATTTTCTGTTAAAATTGGATTGAAATTTGTTCTTTGGTTAACCTTCATTAAACGTTTTTATTGGAGACATATTAACTAATTTCCATTATATAAAATGTCGATTTGACTTTTATAGCATGATAAGGATCTTGTAACAAGAAAACTTATAATGAGAAGGATGAGAAATAACTATAACCACATATTTGAGAAGCGTCGACTTGAATTAGATGCATCTCTATTCATTTAGATGCATCCTAGTTAGTTTCGAAAGTAATTTTGAAGCGAAAACGATGCAACGTAGTACTTGCAACAAATTGGACCCGTAGAGGACGAAAAATACATAGGATTTTCCTAACTTGCTAAAATGCATCTAATATATGTATATGCATCTAATTTTTAGCTAGAAAATATATTAGGTTGCATCTAAGAGATTAGTGATGCATCTAATTCAAATGAATGCATCTTTAATATATGATTATAGTTATTTCTCATCATTCTTATTTTAAAAGTTCTTTCTCATTTGATCCTAATAATTGTGAACTAATATTTTTATTACGTTTTCTTTCTCTCAAGGTTATATTGTGTTTGGGTCATGGAGCATAATTTAATCAAGCAAGTCCCTATGCAAACCAAAGAATATGAGATCGAGTTTTATTTCGAATCAAGAGATGTGTTTGATAAAATATGTATATATATATATATATATATATATATATATATATATATATATATATATATATATATATATATATATATAGTGAGGATCATGTGCGGATAATTTTTTTTAGTGCGGATGTCGGATTAATCTGGGCCGTCTATCCAGATCTGATCTTGACTTTTTGTAAAAAAGTCAAAATTCAACGCAACCTTCAATTAATCAATTGACCATTAAAACAAATTTTTTAATTTTTTTTCTTTTGAGCGATCCTTACTATTGTTATCTTCTTTACTTTTTTTATTTTTTCAGATTTTTCTGAGCACTTTTTTGTTTGGTGATTATAAGTGCTACCGTGATATTAAGGATATTATGAGTGCTATCGTGATATTAACGATAATTTACTTAAAAAGTTACTTTCATATTAGTAAAAAAAAATTAATATCACTTTTTTTTATTACGATATTAAAAAAAGTTACGGTGATATTAAAAAAAAATTAACTTTGATATTAAGAAAGCATGATAGTTACGGTGATATTAACAATTTTTATTAAGAAAAAATTTTTATGATATTAAAAAAATTTATATCACTGTTTTTTTATTACGATATTAAAAAAAGTTACGGTGATATTAAAAAAAATTAACTTTAATATTAATAAAGCATGATAGTTACGGTGATATTAACAATTTTTATCAAGAAAAAGTTTTTATGATATTAAAAAAGTTATTGTGATATTAAATTTTTTATTAAAAAAAAAGTTTATGTGATATCAAAATCTGATTTTGACTTTTTTACAAAAGTCAAGATCGATTTTGACTTTTATAAAAAAGTCAAAATCATACGCTAATATCACAATACCTTTAACAATGAAAATGATTTTTTTTTCAAATTTTTTTCAGCGATTTATAATTATTTGTTGTTCTCTTTATTTTTTTAATTTTTTCAGATTTTTTTGAATTTTTTTCAATAAAAAAAGTTAGTGTGATATTAACGAGTTTTAAAAAGTCAGGATATTTACGATAATGCCACTCCGCTTTTTTTCAGATGGTTGACTAGATGGAGGGCTGAGATTCGTCTGTACATCCGCACTAAAATCCAAAAACGTACCGGATCCCTTTCATATATATATATATATATATATATATATATATATATATATATATATATATATATATATATATATATATATATATATATATATATATATCCCATTGGAACTTCAGAACGTGCCGTTGCTAAGAAGACTATCGTTAGTGACTACGTACAGAGACTCCAAGAATATTGTGTTAATGATCTATCGTATTTGAAATGCTCAGATTTTCTAACTCCTTTTTGTGACATGCTACAGAAATTTGGAATACACGAAGATCTTTTGTTACATGGCCAAGAATCTCTAACTCCTTTTATGAAATATCACTAGTTTTTTAACTTTTCAGGATTTTAGTTGGTTGGTTTGTTTAGAGACCATTGTTTCTAACTGTTTTTACACTTGCTTAATTATCTTGATAACAACACTTATTTACAGTAGGCTGTCTCCAATCTTACTTTTTAAACTTTTCAAAACACATCATATCATTTTATAAGGGGTGTTTGATTTCGACTTAATTGACTTAATATGAAAAAAAAACTGAATTAATTAAGTCATATGAAACTGTTTGTTTGTCACTTAATAGAGAAAGATGGCTGAAAATATTAAGTAATAAAACTGAGGTTGTCTGTATTAAGTCATCTGTTAATTAACATGACTTAATGAAAAAACCCTAAATGTAATAATTATATACTTACTTTCTAGAATCATTCGCTTGAACCCACATATTTCTTTTGGGCTTGTTTGCATGAGCCAGTGCCTACTAGACAGATTAAATTCTTTTATAGGTTGTGCGAGAAGCCCAACAAACCTATATAAAATTTAATTGAACAATCCATTAAATTGATCGTAAGACCATGTAGGCATGTACATATGTATATCCTGGGTTACTCTAAAAACTAAGAAAGTTTTAAAAAGAAATCAAAGGTAGAAAACTAGAAATAGCTATATTTCGATAAGCAAGTAGATAGTTGCCACGTCAAAGCTTATCATTAACAAAAAAAGATCAAATGATTCTTCGTTACTTTGATCACAATTTTTCTCTAGTTCTTTGACTCTCGTTCTAAAATATTTCAATAGTTAATGCAAAAGCTAAGGGGGCATTTGGTGTGTATATGTGAATGACTATGGATATCGGTATGAGAATGGGTTGTAAACCCACCATAGAAAATGCCTATGTTTATGAGTTTCATATCTATTTCTAAAAATCAGTTCCATAAACCAAACTACTATATTGAAAATGAAAGCATTTCTTCATTTTCATACCCTAAAACTAAACAACCCTTAAGTGTTTCAATTTTAAACAACTCTATATTCCATATGCCTAATTTTGTTTGTTGCATCTATGTATTTATGGTAGAACATAATAACTAAAACGTTATGAGGTTTAAATGTGCCCACTAGTTATCTAATGCATTTGATTCAGTTTAAGAACGTTTATTATTCCTGGTCCCTACATTATTTAAGAACATAATGACATTATAGTTGTTTACGTACAAGCAAAAAAGTTACTTAACATATACTATTAAAAGTACGTTATTTCTGGTTAGCACTTAGCAGTTTCAATTAATTCGATCTTCTACTAACATGACAGACAATGACAGGTTACTTAAAATATATCTCTAACCAATATATGTACCCATTCAAAATTTCTAATTGTTTACACACTTGCTTAGATGATCATAGTGACTCGTTCAAAATTTCAAAAGAATGTATAACTAAATAAAGGCAAACACAACAACTTTTTTATTAGCTTCTGCTCTCATTAGTTTTTTCAAGCTTCGCGTCAAACATACCTCATAATAGAACTCTAGGGATCTTGGTGTGTCCTAAAACGCCGATAAATTTTGTTTTGTAATACTAATTTTCATTAGAAAACGACTACTTTTCATTAGAAAACCATGTAGATTCTCGACCAATAGACCAAATCGTTGGTACCTTTGGTGCGAACTGCCAAATTGGTATCTACCACACAAGTGAGATTGTGTACAGATGGTCTTTGGTCACACCTTAACCTAACCCAAAACAACCTTATCCAAACTCTTTTTTGTTTCTTTACAAAAGCTACGACAAAAAAAATGATGAATAGCATTTAAAACGAAATATGCATGGATGACATTTAAAACGTTAGAACTCAATCCATCGGGTTAGTTTTTTGACAAATACGGATTTCGACGTTCTGGCTGACTAGTTACCGAAGTTTTGGCTGACTAGTTAATGAAGTTTGTACTCATGGTCACGTGGATTTAAACCGAGTATAACTTTTTTTTTTCAAAAAGTTTATGTGATCATTTAAGACTTGTTTGCACCAATGGCGCAGCTACATAGGGGCGGGAGGGGGCGCCCGACCCCCGAAATTTTTTTTGCGATGTACGGGGTTATATAGTTTTCGTGTAGAAAAATTTCAGTATATTCGGTTTCGACCCCCCATTTTAATTGTGAATTTTTTTTATACATTAAGCAATAAAAAATTTTAGATCCCGACCTCCCACTAAAAATTTTCTAGCTTCGCCACTGGTTTGCACATAGGAATTATAGATTATGAGACCTTACACAATTTAGTTATATTAATTACAAACCTTTTGCAACTTAATCACATTTGAGTGGTTCTTATTTGTAGTTTTGGTACAATGGATCGAAATTATAAAGCTACCCTGGTTATTGATTATTTTGTGATTACTCAAAAATCTGAACATTAAAAAGATCAACTTTCTTTAGATATTGCAGCAATTACAAGTTATGATCATTTGTGCCGTATTTTATAAATTATACTAGTAGTTGATTTAAAAGCTAGTAGTCAATTAGCTAGATAAATTTAAAAGTTGATTCCAACTCGGTTGAATCTTTCTCTTAGGGGTTCGGAGATACCATCTATTGTTTGCCCTTTATGTAACATTGCAGTCGAGTCTACGTCTCATCTTTTGTTCTCATGTTCTTTGGCTCGGCAAGTAAGGAGCAAGGTGATGCGTTGGTGGGAGCTTGATGATCCTGAAATTTGCTCTTATGATGACTGGCTTTTATGGTTCAATAACATCCGTTTGTCTAAGAATTTGAAGGATGTTTTCGAAGGAGTTTGCTACGTTAAGTGGTGGCTTCTGTGAAGATTCGGGACTGAGATGGTTTTCGGAAATAGCCAACCTAAAAGGATGATTTATTTGACGATATTGTTTTGTTATCTTTTACTTGATGTTATAGTCGTTGTAAAATTAATTTCAATTGGATAACTGTGATGCAAAATCTCAGTCTTTTCGGTTTGTAATTCCTTTTCTAGCTCCTTGCTAGTATTCTAATAAAATCGCCGTTCAAAAAAAATAATAAAATAAAAATTAGCTAAATAAATTTGTGTAGTTTTTTTCTTTGTGGTTTGCGGTGTTGTTTAACATATTTTATCTTTTAGGTAAATAATTTAATTTAGTGCAAACTTGTTCATCTTTTTCAATAATTCACCTTGGTAATTAACATACATAATTTTTGTGATTATCATTTTAACAATTTCTATATATTTTATGGGTTCAGATATCTATTTTCCATTGTTTATGTACTTACAAATCCAATGAAATCGAAGAATAGTCGTTAGGATATTCGATATTGTTTGACTTTTTCTACTTGTCCCGTATTTAAATCTCGATTACCACGATTAAAAAAATTGTTGTACGGATAAGCATTAACCACGTCTATATTGGGTCATCGACTATATGAAAAGCTTTGATTTCTTTTATGATATGACGAAATAAGCAAGACAAAGTCTTATTCATTATTAAAATGATACCACAAATGTCAAGTTAACTAAGCCTTCTCACGTTACCATCATACATGTGAGTATGTGACAACTATCAAGAACATTTCTTGGTTTTACTAAAATATCATAGAGCTATTAATTATAGCTACAAAGTGTGCAACATGTTATTAACATTTTAAACCTTTTAAAGAGGTGCAAAGCTACATAGAATCAATCAGGTTCAGTGAAACCCTTGAACATATAGGGTATGTTTGTTTGTTGACAGGTTTAGGATTTAGATTCAGATTCAAATTTAAATTTGAATTAAGATTTGAATTTGTGTTAAATGTAAAAAAGAGAAAATATATAATTGAATAATTTATTTATAATAAAAATTTGTTTCAATATTAATATAATATTTGGTCCCACACTAATCTTTTAAAAATAAGATAGAGAGAAAAAATAACAAAAAGATAAAAAAAAAATAAATAAATAAGATTAAAGACCCATTTACTTCGTAGAAGGGTTTAGGAATTGAATTTGGATTAACTTTTGAATTTGGATGTTGATTAGGATTTTGATTTGATATAAACTAAACGAATATCCGTGCATAGCAACGTGATTTTATAGCGGCAGATAATTGTAGTGATAAAAAGTTTATGCATTATAAACGAAAAAGTTTGAAGATTTGAGGATTAAACATAACGTTTTGAAACCCAATTAGATCCCGCCTGGTCCACGAGTTGAACCGGTTCCAGTCAAATAAAACTTATTGTAATTCAAAATTTAAAAAGAGTTTACACTTTTAATATTTCAAAATTTCCAATATATCAGAAAATTTAGAAGTGTTAAAAACTATCACAGAAATTTCAACTTCAAAAATTTTAGAGCTAATACACTTCCGCTTTGAAAGTTACAAAACATTACAAGTTTCGAATTAAAAAACATTACAAAATATCAACTAACTTTAAATTTTAAACGTTTCTCTTTAAATAAATTTTTTGGTACGTTATTTACCAAACAATTTCAACAATTTATACACAAAATTTAGAAAGAAAATAACAATAATTTAGGTCAATTTTTTTTACTTACCATAAATAGCTAGTATCTGCACATCAACTTTACCAAAATTACAAAATTCACAAATAAAATTACAAAAAGATTAGACACCCAAAAGATACAAATAAATCTACTAAAACAATATACAAAATTTTCATAAACTTCATGAAACAAAAGTAACACAAACTGAATAAAAAAGTTTAACTTTATCATAAATATTAAGTAAATATACACACAAAATAAACAATGATATTTGCATTATCTTTAGTAACAGATCTTATAAAGAATCAAAATTTTCCGGCAATAGCTGTGGTTCCCGATGTCAGCAGTAAGAAAGCGGCGGCGGCACAAGAAGTGTTCGGTAAGAAAGTGGTGGCGACAGCTATTAAAATAACCCACAATGTTATAAAAACTTCGATCTATTAAGAAAACTTTAGATCTATCAAGAAAAGTCAATAAACAATAATAAAAACCTTTAAAAACTTTAGATTTATTGAGAAAACTTTACGGCGGCCGGACGTGTACGGTTCGAAGGAGGGTGGCTGGGTGGGTTTCGGTGGTGGTGGTTTGGTTCAGTGGAGGTGAGGTCCGGCGAAGGTGAGATCTGATGAAGGTGAGATCCGGCGGAGTTGAGTTCCGGCGGATGTAAGGTAATAAGTCAGCCTTTCATTTTCATTTTCACTTTAATGGCATGTAAAAAGTCAGACTTTCCATTGAGTGACTTATCGTTTACATTGAATACTTTTTATTTTGCATTTCTATGTCGACTTTCCTTCTCGTTTGCAATACTTTCCATTTTAGCCATTCAAAATTTCACAAAACCTGTATTTTTTTGTTGACCATTTTTTAACACTCAACTTTTCACTTTAACTATTGAGCCTTTATAAGTAGTTAAGATATATAATTAATTATTTTAAAAATTGACATATAATTTATTGTTTGAAAAAAATGATAATTTATGTAAAGTGAAGAGAGAATGATAAAAGGTGGTCTCACTAAATTATAAAACATGGCTCCTCATTTGGATTTCAAAACGGTGGGACCTTTTGGTCTCATACCTAATTTCTAAACCCAACATTTAACCAACAATGGGTTTTCAATTTCTTTGACTCCAAACCCAAGCAAAAAAAGTATACCAAACAGGCCTTAATTGTTATGAAACTATAGATGAAACCATACATTCAATCTGGATATGGCCTGACCTACTAAATAATGAATCATCCACTGTTTCAAATCTGAAAGCCTCAACCAAATGTGTATTATATCTATCAATCCATTGATTTGAATCTACACCCTTAAAACAAACGCAACCATAGTTTTTGTGGAAAACTATCTTTTTCGTTTAATAAAAGTTTGCTTTCAAAGAATTAATGGTAATCGTAAAAACCTTTGAAGCTAAAGTATAGATACAAATTAATTTACCTATATCACATAGATACTACTTATTTAAAGTGTTGAATAGAAATTATAATTTCATATATCTCACTTAATTATAAGTAAGTATTTATATATGTATATGTGTTTTAATAATTGTATATACTTATATTTTACTAATGTATAATTAAGGTTTTAAATGGAACCTAGTTTGATTTTTATGTGAAATCAATATATGCACAACACACAATAATAATAATGTACGAGAAGCAAGTAAGTAAACAAGTAAAGAATGAGAGATGGAAAGATCAAACCGAGAGACAAAGGATTTATAGTGGTTCGGCTACAAGGACACCTTCCTTGCCCTACTCCACTCCCCGAGCACCGAACTCGAGAGTTTTCTTCACTAAGTCAATAACCTCCCTTATGGCGGAGAAAACTGTACACACCAAAAGCTTACACCAATTAACGACACAAAGCAAAATGCCGAGTTCTAATCGTAGCTAGAACCAATCTCACACCAAATATCACACCACAACTTCTTCACACCTTTTACTTCTTCACACCACAAGTATCTTCACGCCTTCACAAAATACTTCACGACTTCAATGTCTTGCAACTTCACAACTTCAAAGCACCAATGTCTTCACAACTTCAAACCAATAATATCTTTGCACCTTCAAGCCACTAGAGTCTTCACAACTTTAATCTACTAATGTCTTCTAGTCTTCTCCACTTGGAAACTTCAATTTCTTCACTACTAGTCACTATTGCTACTCTCTCCTATCTTCACTACTATCCAACACTACTTCTTCACTTCAAGTTCCACTTCACACTTACAACAATTCTAGATTCTACAACTAAATCTAGCTAACTAATACATACACCTTATTCACCAAAATATGAAAGATCAACAAGATGAAACAAACAAACAACTTAGATAGCAAGATGATACTAAGTTGTAATACTTCTAATAGAAGTATTCTTCTCTTTGCACTTGATTGTTGAGGCTTGAATCACTTTGAAACAAAGATCAAAGTATATAAGATCAAAAGATTTTTAGAGGATGGAGAAGGATGTTTAGATCAGAAAGTTTATAGTGCTAAAAGGTGAAAAAAATATGTGGAATGATCCAATATTTAGAGGGCCAGAAAATACTGTTCTGGAGCGTGCCGGTCCCCTTAAATAGGGGGCGGTCCCCTTAATGATTAAGGGGGCCGCCTAGTAAAATTAAGGGGGCCGCCCTCCTGAACGTTGGATTTTCTTGTCCTTTTGTGAGAGAAATTTTTCTGGATTAGATTTGCCTTTTTTGGTTGAAAATTTGAATTCACAAATTTGTAATGAATTAAACATATTCTTTTAATTCCAAAAATGTTTTACAAAAGATATAAAATGTTTTGTGACATTTTATAAATATCTAGTGATTAACAAAAGTGTTACTTTGATCTTGTAATACATTAGACACTTTGTTTATTCATACCTTAAGTGATTAAATGGTAAAGATGAGTATTTACTACTAAATACTTGTTTATGTCATAATCTTTGGTTTGATGAGTTTTCGTTTTGTGATTATCAAAACATAGAGATATCGAAAGATATGAATAACGTTTTTAGTCATTTATTTATATCAACAATCTCCCCATTTTTGATGATTCTAAAACCTAAACTCATTAAATCCAAAAATTAATTTTTTTTGGACAAGTATTTAGTGAGTTTATATTCACTTCTCCCCCTTTTTGTAAAATCAAAAAGGTTTAAGCCAATAGAAAGGAAGCTCCCCCTCGTTTGAGGCACCAAGGGTTCGAGAATTGGAATTCTTGCAAGAAAAATATTAGAAGCACAAGCATGGCACAAGCAAACACATATATCATAATACCAACAATTAATAAGCATGGCAAAAGATAATAAGGAACACATATTAAGTCATTCATTGATAGAAAATGATTATGTCAACCCATAATCATTGTTACAAAAGCCATAAATATAGAATACTAAGACTAAGTATAGTATCCTATTGTGCTAACAAGGAGTGTCACCAAACTTTCTTGAATCCCAAAATGGTTGAAGAATTTTATTTGAAAATGAGAAACATAAGCATACAAAATGCTTGGTGGTTTAGTGGAGATAAACTTTTGGTTGCATGGATGTTGGTGAGTTTGGAGATATGGAACTTGTAGGTGGTGGGTTAGAGGTAGGGTTTGTTGATTGAGGGTTTTGATGTTGTTCAAGTGATGGTGTTTGTTGAGATCTTGTAAGAAGATACTCAATCCAAGTGAAGTGCTCATTCAAAGCAATGGTTTGTTGTTGAAGGAAGATGCAACAAGGGCAATTGTTGACATGCTTCTCAACTTGGTTGATGTTGTGTGGTGATGATGGTGAGCTTGATTGGGGTGGATCCAAATTGCGTTGAGCAAGATGTAATGCTAAAAGAGCACTAAGCTCATGAGCCTCTTTTAGCTCCTCAACGAACTTTAAGAGTTCGGAGGAAGGTGATGATGGTGGAACATGATGGTTGTCTTGGGTGAAGGTTTGAACATGCAACATAGGAATGGAATGTGAAGTTGTAGGATGTGGTGGTGGTACTCTTGGTGGTGGAGACATGGTTGAGCTTGGGTAGTCATGAAAACATGAAATGGGTGGAAGAGGTTTTCCATGAGTGAGTGGTGTTTTTGTTGAATGAGCAACAAGTGAAGTATTGATTGAGAGATTGGGATTGTTGTTTTGGGATTGAGCATGCTTATCATAAGAAGAAGCATGAATGAGGGAATGAGTGGGTGATAAGTCGTGAGATGAGTCATTATTGTGGGTTTGAGGTTTAGTAGTTGGTTGACTTGGAACAACATCACTTGAGTTATGACAAGAATCAAGTTTCCTCCTCCAAACGGGTTTGACGGAGATCCTTGCGGTTCTTGAAATCTTAGGTTTTTGGTTGTTGGGAGATGACATGTTTGGGTGTGATGGCATTAATGATGGGAAGAGGGTATTTATAGTGTATGAGAAATGTGGTTTAGGAAGGTAAATTTTGAGGGATAGCATGGGACAAAATATGTTTGTGAATTTTGGGAAGTATAGGCTGAAATGGGTCAAAAAGTGATAAAGAAAATAGTATCCCCGATTATCAGATGGCCGGTCCCCTTAATCATTAAGGGGGCCACCTTATATAATTAAGGGGGCCGCCCATCTGATGATTCCCAGAATGCTAGAAATGGATTTTTGGCAGAAAATTTTCAAAAAGGTTGTGTTTTTGGATTTGGATTCAAGTAAGTTCAACTCTTTGAGGCAATATAGGGCATACTATTCATGAATGTAGAGAGTGATATAGAAATAATTAAATTAGGCAATTAATTTCTAATAATCATGCTATCTATTAATTTATCAATTAAGATATGCAACTAAGGAGGCAATAAGGCAAATAAGTTAAATGTATAACTATATGAAGATGATAACATTTAGTCTAAAGCAAACATATTGATGATTGTTAACAAGTAACAAATAGGTGGATATGATTATATGGACTTCAAGACTTGTTACAAACAAGATCCATATGGGCAAGCCATGATTCACATGAAATGCTTTGATTAAATTGTGCCTGTCATTTCCAATAGAAGTGTATGACACATGTGAGAAAATCAAATGTGTTTTAAGCAAAACGTTTTTAGTTTTATTCAACAATGTTTTGAAGTAAATTCAAGTGTGCATTACAATAACACAAATTGAATTTTGTTTCATAACGTGTAATAAAAAATTTCAATCTTGTTTTTGATTAAAATAAGGTTATGAAAGAAATTTTAGTTAAGTAAATTGTTTCAAGAAAAATTATATAGATATTTAAAAGATTTTCATTCAAAAAGAGAGAAGTTTTAAACATGATGTTTTGATCATGATAATCAAAAAATTGCAGGTGAAGGATTTGAAATGGAAGCTTATCATGCTCAAGAGAATCAATTAAGCCCATTATCACACATAATCATCTCTAATGACACCTAAAGATATGAAAGAGAGATGGTAGATATTTATGATCTAAATGCAATGGGATAAAAAGGATTAAAGTAAATTATTCATGGATAAAAGATAGACAGGTGTGTGTGTGTGTGTGTATATATATATATATATATATATATATATATATATATATATATATATATATATATATATATATATATATATATATATATATATATATATATATGCAAAGAACATCATAATATCAAGTTGCTAACAAGTCTGATTGGTCTGAAACAGTCAGATTATTATTGACCAAGGTCAACAAGTCAAAAACAGCTTAGACTAATGCTTCCGTGAAATACAGTGTTTTCCCGGGTCGTAATGTCCCAACGAGGTGTGCGATGTTTTATTATAAACGAATTTGTGATTGAGTGAATGTGAACAGGGATATGAATAAGTGTGTGTGTGTGTTTTAACTAGGGTTTTATAACTTAAAATAACTTAAATAAACTATCTTAACGATTATGTGAAACCTAAATATCTAATACGTATAAACGTACACCAATTTAAAATCAGACGCGACTGCGTGCTGAGAAAAAGGTGAGTTTTAAGAAAAATAAACTACAGGGGTTAAAAATGAAAATTCTATAAACTTAAACTTAAAAGAAAATTAAATTAAAAAGAAAACTATTTTTTAGATTATTTAATTATTTATTATTAATTATTTAATTAAAAACTATTTAACTATTTAATTAGAAAATTATAAATACTACAAATTAAACTAAAAACTTGTAAAAATAATTTCTAAACTTAAATTAGAACTTGAAGAAAGTATAAAAAATAAAAATAAATATTTTTGTCTTTTTATGGATTTTCTATTAATTAAAAACTATTTATATTAGTTAAACTAATTTGACTATTTTAAATTACAAATAATACTAAAATGACTTAGAAAATTATGAAAAAATTTATAAAACTATTTTATGACTTATAAAAGCTATAAAAAATATAAAAACTAGGTGTTGCTATATAAAAAATAATTATGCTATTTATAACTTACTTATTAATTAATTATTAATAAAACTATTATTAATTCTAATAAATACTAAATTACAAAATAAAAATCTGAGAAAATTATTAAAATTACTTTAAACTAAAAGTAAATTAATAAAAATATAAAAACACAACTTACTTAATAAAAATCTAAAAATGAAAATTAAAATTAAATTAAATTAAATTAAATAGAAACTATCACTTATTTTTATGTTGTCTTTTCTTGATTTTTCTTTTACAAAACTAAATTATACTTAAAAATAAACAACTTTAATAAAGACAACTATTTTATAGCTTATTAATAAGCACTGTGGAAGCTTATTACTTCCACAGTTGACTTTTGTTGACTGAAAAGGCTAATAAGCTCAAATGAGCTTATGTGGGACCCACTATGGATAAATCTGGGCCTAATAAGTACTTTGGACTTGTCTAAGCTGAAAATGGCCAAATAAGCTCAGTAGATAAGCTGATAAGCCATATTAAGCTATTCCAAAAACTTAAAAGCAACACAGAATGAGACAAAGTATGAAGCCTGATTCAGGTGGGGTCCACTAGGTTAGAAGTCAAACAAAAGGTCAAATACTACTCCCTGGTAGGAGGGGGTTGGGAGGAACTAATTAGAAGGTGTGGGACCCACTGATTGGGTCACAAATCACCACCAAAGTGGTGGTGATAGACTGAGTAACTGGTGCAGGGCACAAGGTCTTCCTTGCAGGTGTCTTAGAGGGTGAGTGGGGCCCAGTGTAAAAATCCTAAAAATATGACAATTATGGGAAATCAAAGATGAGCTAGTAGGCTATTAATACAACAAGTTTCAAGTCCTAGATCCAAATCCTAAATTCTAAACAAATCTTTGAAGTTTTGTAAAAATCTGAGAATGACTATTTGACTTTTTATGAAACTTGAGCTACTTTGACTTTCTTGAGATTCTAAGCTATCTTACTGATTAATTAAGTTATAATAAGCTACAAGAGACCTAAAATAAGCTAAAGCTTAAGGATATAAGCTAAATGGTGGGTTTATGAAACTAAATTCCTTGACAGTTAACTGTCAAGGGGTTTGGTTTTGGATTTTGACTTTTTCTTGCTATGACCTCTACTTTTTATGACTAATCTGTGGTACTAGAACCTAATCAAACATGTCAAGGTGAAATTTGGCTACTGAATACCACAATTGCACAGCTTACACCCCTGTGCCAAACACTCCTATATCTATGTCTGTTTTATGTTTTGCACCACAAAACACTAATTCAATCCAAACTATAGCTTCTTAACTAATTATTAGCCTATTATAAACTTTATTAAACACTAAATTAACAATAATAACAAAATAAACTAAGAATTACAAATATTTATGAAATGACTTACAAATTGTGCCAACTGAGATATGATTGAACCAGTGAACCAACTCATAACCTAGTATCCCCCATAGGATTCTAAACCATGAACAATCCAAATGACACCTGCTCCACTGCTTTTCCTTCTTCTTCTTATGATTTTTATTTTTCACTATTTTATTTGATTTTCTTGGAATTTTTGTATTTAACTACTAAACTGGATTCTGAGATATCTAAAAGCTTTAATAAGCTTTGTCAAGGCTTATGTGAACTTAACAATTCAATACAGCAACAATAAACAACATACAACTTTTGTGAGATTTTTGAGAATTTTATGAAAATGCATAAACTGAGATAGGAAATGAAACTTGAAATTAACTTGATTTAAAGATTAAAGTACATTAAACTAACTGAGAACAAGTGTTTGAAACTGAAAATAACAACTAGAACTTATTCTACACTACCTACGATTACATTAAGCTAAGACTAAACTAATAATTCTCCTCTTCAGCTTCTTTTCCCTTTTGTAGCCATCTTCTGAGTTTGTGGGACCCAATGGGTCATTTCCCACCAATCCCCAGCCGTTGGATTGGTCTAAACAATCCTAGCCATTCAAATTATAAACTTGGCGCCAAAGTCTCATTTGGGTACTATGTATTGCGTGGAGCGGTTTTTAAGGGTTTTGGACAATTGTAGAGGTGGAGGGGACAAGTGGAGAGGCTGGGGGTTGAGGTGGAGGCAAAACAATGGGCTAGTATGGTGGTATGGAGTAGCAGAGGTGAGGGGGTGTTAATGGAGGGAAAAGGGTGGTTTGGCTGGAGGGTTGACCGAGGGTAAGGGCTTTTACCCGTTTTTATTTATTAGGGTGGACTGGGCTTGTAACTTTGGGCCTTGGGAATAGGTGGGTGGGCTGGGGTATTAGTTTGGATTGGTTTTGGGTATATAATAAAACATAGGGTCCGGTTGGTTTTAGTAATTACACAAGGACCAATTTTGTAATTTCGTGAAAGTTGAGGGGCTGTTGTGTAATTTTCCAAAGTTTATCATAAGGGTATAAATTGTCACATGTGAATAGTACAAGGGCATTTTTGATATTTTTTTTAATTTTTTAAATACCCGGGGACTAAAACTGACAAACTGCCAAACTTGAGGGACCAATTATGTAATTTCACCAAACTTCACACCAAGGACCATTCCTGCAAAAGATTATTAGTACAAGGACCAAAATTGATTTTTCTCAAAGTTTTTACATCCCAGGGACCATTTATGTCAATTTCCAAAGTACAGGGACTAAACTTGTAATTTTATGAAACTTTGCACCAAAGGACTAAATATGTAACTTTATGATTAAAAAGGACCTTTGATGACTTTTTCAAGTTTTTAGAATAACCAGGGACTAGTTTTGACAATTTATGAAACTTGAGGGACTGAAACTGCCAATTATGCAAACTTTGTACGTTTTTCATCTGTTTTTGCATATTTTGCATTTGAAACATATAAAACACACTTCTAAGATATTTTAAGTATTTTGATACATATTTTGAGTGTTTTTGTATGTTTTGGCAGCTCAGATTGGTATAAAATGATGAGTATTTAGACACTCATCAATCCCCCACACTAAACTATTGCTAGTCCCTAGCAATCTTTTGAGAAAAACTTAATGGATTTGAAAAACTCTTTACCAAAAGCCATCACTTCTGGAGTAGCCAGGTGTAAGAACTGTGGTACACCTGATAACCGTGTGATTTTGAGCAAACCACCAGCTGTCAACGGATTTGATTTGTCTTTACCAAAAGCCGTTTGCTTCTGGACTAGCCAACTCTTGATGGAATAGTCAACATCTTGGTGAGCTGATTACCAATTATGGTTTTTCCACGGCCTTTACCACAAGCCATAATCTTGCGGGCTAGCCAACTCATTATCTTTTGAGGATGATGGGGAGTTGAGGAACCATACAATTTTGGGCAAATTGCAAGCCATCAACGGGTTTGAGATATCTTTACCAAGAACCGTTTGCTCCTGGATTAGCCAATCCTTATGTGGGTTAGACATGGCGGACTGATAACCATTTATTGTGTTCTAAAAAAAATTTAAAATTTTGGCTAAAATGGGGGTTCTTGATGGAACATGTGTTTAAATTCGTTAGAATAACGAATCTCCCCCCACACTTAGAACTGAATATTGTCCTCAATATTCAAAGTACCGGGTTTTAAACCAACACTTAGAACGTAAGAAGGAAATATTACGAGCCATTATTTTATGTGTATATACATATATATATATATATATATATATATATATATATATATATATATATATATATATATATATATATATATATATTAGATAAAACTTCTTAAATAGAAGCTATCACTATATTTACATTTTTTTTAGAGATATTTACATATATACATCATGTGGGTTAGTATCTCCCCCACACTTAGGGTGAAAACCCTAAGTAAATGCTACTGTTTTTATTTACCGAGTCGCTAGCTTGACTCGACCCCGCATTTATTTGTCCATGGGGAAGTAAGTGGAAGAGACAATCTCAATCGGACTTTCATTCAAGACGTTTGGATAAACATTTGAAGCACGTGAAAGTTCCACACCGATGAGATAAGTAGACACCCGGCTCATAATTTATAAATGAGAATGCCGGGGTCAAAGATAATGTCCTTACTCCCGAAAGAGTGAAGAACAGGATAAGGAACAGAATATATGAAGAAAAGAAAGAAAGTAATGATGAAAATCATAACTAACTCCTCATCTTCAATAGGAGAATTCATTGTTTCATGAATCTCCTCTTTTAAGCTCGTTTGATCAAGACATATTATGGGTATATCTAGATCAAAATAGAAAATATCATACTCCGGTGGAGATATGATATGAGTGAGTTCAAAGGAGAACTCCTCGTAAAGAGAATCATTCACAAGATGTAAATCTGTGAACTCTTGTTCCTTTGTGAACTCATCACAATCCTCATTCTGAACATCAAAGAGTGGATTATCAGAAATCAAAGTGAATTCGGATTTGAAGTCATATAGAGGATTGGTGACAGTAGTTTTGAATGTTTCAGGAACAAGGAGATGTAAGTCTGTGAATTCTTGTTCCGCTGTGAACTCATCACAATCCTCATTCTGAATATCAAAGATTTGATTATCAGAAATCAAAGTGAATTTAGATTCAAATTCATATAGAGGATTGGTGAGAGTAGTCTTGACTGCTTCGGGAACAAAGTGATTATCATTCTCTTCTTCTGAGTTGACAAGCTCAGAAGGTAATTCCTCCACATAACTGATGTCTCCAGAAGATAAAGAATTTTCATCAGTATGTGAAGTACTAAGCTCGATGTTGGGATTAGAGTTTAAAAGATTTTTAGTTTCTCCCATATCGGCTTTAAAATCAAGAATATCATCATTACTTCCAGATAGAAGTGGAATGATGTGAGTGAGTTCCTCTGTTAAATCCTCAAGAAGAGGATCAACATCAGAATGAGGCAGTGATGCCTCAACATACTCAATGTCTCCATAAGATATACAATCATTACTGGAATTAGAGACATTCTCAATTTGATCATTTGGATTATCAGGGGGTAGGAATATCACACATATGATCAAGAATTCCCTGTGACTCACTTGGGATTGGGACAAGGTTCTCAACACTAGACTTTATGAATTCGTCAGATTCCTTTGCAGGAATAGTGTCAAGATGCTCGTCCCCCATGCTCAGAGAGTGAGTGGGAACCTCGGGTGTGATAATAGTAGACTCAGGGAGATGAGAAGGTCTAGCAGTAATGGAGTCTACAAGTTCCATTATTTCTACTGCTGGTGATTTAGTTATATTCTTTTCTCCCTGTATTTCCATGGAAGGAGTCTCAACTGATGAACATGATGAGGTATCATCACTTTCATCATCTTCATAGAGAAGAGCAGCATTTTGAAATTTGGTACGTGTTATAGCTGCTTGTTCTAAGACTAGTAATTCTTCCATGCTTCTTTCATTTCTAGCTGTATGTTCTTCAACAAGTAATTCCGCGATAGATTTATCACGAGAATATGAAATGAGTGGAAACTGTGGGGGTGTGAATGTGTCAAAACCGGATGTATTAGAACTAGAACAATGTTCAGGTTTATAATACGGTTGACATTTAAAATCATCATGAGGACCCCCACAATGTACACAAGAAAAACTTGGTGTATTGTGAGACGAAATATTAGCCAACTCCTCCTTAAGATCTTTAAGTTTTTCAAGAACCTCTAGACAAAGGTCTTGCTGGGTTTCGTGAGGAGTTGCTTGGATCATTTGGCACTGTGGAGGTTGGTCTTGAAACGAATAGCCGTAATTGTTACAAGGAAATGGATTCCTTGTTTGACAATCCGAGCTAAAGTGAGGACCTCCACAGTCCTCACAACAGTTGAACTGATGTGGCTGTGAGTCGTATGTGTTTAAGTCATAATTGTTATTAAGAACCTGTTCATAGACAAACTGATTCCTAGTTTGACAATCAGAACTGTAGTGTGAACCACCACAATGCTCACAACAGTTAAACTGTTGAGTCTCAGGGTATGAAAGCTGATGGAATGAATCAGTCATGTCAGGGTAGGAATAGGGATTCTGGTTATAGACAGACCCGTTTCCTAATTCTACCATGCCACAACTGGGGCAATTACCACCATTATAAGGACTACCACACCCTTGACAGACAAGAAGGTGAGAATAAGACATAGAAAGAATCAAAGGGTTTAGGGGGTGAGAAATGTAGAATAAAAAAGGTAAGAGGGTAAAGATAGATATTTTTGGTATTTTTGAAAATTTTGTAGTAATAATAATAAGGAAAATATTTTTGGGTTTTTTGTGTTCGTTGAAAACTAATTTTAAAAAGTTTTCGGGAACTGTTTTTGGTTTTATATGATAATAATATGAATAAGGATGGGTAAATATACAATGAGCGTGTATTCAGGTTCACTAATACGCAAAACCGTTTAGAATAAGCGCACAACCTCCCCGGCAGCGGCGCCAAATTTTGATTCGCCTCAAACGGTCAGATAATTATTGGTCAACCACTTATGAATGGTCAACTGTAATAGTCAAACAGCTGAGGAAAATGCTTCCGTGAAATACAGTGTTTTCCCGGGTCGTAATGTCCCAACGAGGTGTGCGATGTTTTATTATAAACGAATTTGTGATTGAGTGAATGTGAACAGGGATATGAATAAGTATGTGTGTGTGTGTTTTAACTAGGGTTTTATAACTTAAAATAACTTAAATAAACTATCTTAATGATTACGTGAAACCTAAATATCTAATACGTATAAACGTACACCAATTTAAAATCAGACGCGACCGCGTGCTGTGAAAAAGGTGAGTTTTAAGAAAAAAAAACTACAGGGGTTAAAAATGAAAATTCTATAAACTTAAACATAAAAGAAAATTAAATTAAAAAGAAAACTATTTTTTAGATTATTTAATTATTTATTATTAATTATTTAATTAAAAACTATTTAACTATTTAATTAGAAAATTATAAATACTACAAATTAAACTAAAAACTTGTAAAAATAATTTCTAAACTTAAATTAGAACTTGAAGAAAGTATAAAAAATAAAATAAATATTTTTGTCTTTTTATGGATTTTCTATTAATTAAAAACTATTTATATTAATTAAACTAATTTAACTATTTTAAATTACAAATAATACTAAAATGACTTAGAAAATTATGAAAAAATTTATAAAACTATTTTATGACTTATAAAAGCTATAAAAAATATAAAAACTAGGTGTTGCTATATAAAAAATAATTATGCTATTTATAACTTACTTATTAATTAATTATTAATAAAACTATTATTAATTCTAATAAATACTAAATTACAAAATAAAAATCTGAGAAAATTATTTAAATTACTTTAACCTAAAAGTAAATTAATAAAAATATAAAAACACAACTTACTTAATAAAAATCTAAAAATGAAAATGAAAATTAAATTAAATTAAATAGAAACTATCACTTATTTTTATGTTGTCTTTTCTTGATTTTTCTTTTACAAAACTAAATTATACTTAAAAATAAACAACTTTAATAAAGACAACTATTTTATAGCTTATTAATAAGCATTGTGGAAGCTTATTACTTCCACAGTTGACTTTTGTTGACTGAAAAGGCTAATAAGCTCAAATGAGCTTATGTGGGACCCACTATGGATAAATCTGGTCCTAATAAGTACTTTGGACTTGTCTAAGCTGAAAATGGCCAAATAAGCTCAGTAGATAAGCTAATAAGCCATATTAAGCTATTCCAAAAACTTAAAAGCAACACAGAATGGGACAAAGTATGAGGCCTGATTCAGGTGGGGTCCACTAGGTTAAAAGTCAAACAAAAGGTCAAATACTACTCCCTGGTAGGAGGGGGGATGGGAGGAACTAATTAGAAGGTGTGGGACCCACTGATTGGGTCACAAATCACCACCAAAGTGGTGGTGATAGACTAAGTAACTGGTGCAGGGCACAAGGTCTTCCCTGCAGGTGTCTTAGAGGGTGAGTGGGGCCCAGTGTAAAAATCCTAAAAATATGACAATTATGGGAAATCAAAGATGAGCTAGTAGGCTATTAATACAACAAGTTTCAAGTCCTAGATCCAAATCCTAAATTCTAAACAAATCTTTGAAGTTTTGTAAAAATCTGAGAATGACTATTTGACTTTTTATGAAACTTGAGCTACTTTGACTTTCTTGAGATTCTAAGCTATCTTACTGATTAATTAAGTTATAATAAGCTACAAGAGACCTAAAATAAGCTAAAGCTTAAGGATATAAGCTAAATGGTGGGTTTATGAAACTAAATTCCTTGACAGTTAACTGTCAAGGGGTTTGGTTTTGGATTTTGACTTTTTCTTGCTATGACCTCTACTTTTTATGACTAATCTGTGGTACTAGAACCTAATTAAACATGTCAAGGTGAAATTTGGCTACTGAATACCACAATTGCACAGCTTACACCCCTGTGCCAAACACCCCTATATCTATGTCTGTTTTATGTTTTGCACCACAAAACACTAATTCAATCCAAACTATAGCTTCCTAACTAATTATTAGCCTATTATAAACTTTATTAAACACTAAATTAACAATAATAACAAAATAAACTAAGAATTACAAATATTTATGAAATAACTTACAAATTGTGCCAACTGAGATATGATTGAACCAGTGAACCAACTCATAACCTAGTATCCCCCATAGGATTCTAAACCATGAACAATCCAAATGACACCTGCTCCACTGCTTTTCCTTCTTCTTCTTATGATTTTTATTTTTCACTATTTTATTTGATTTTCTTGGAATTTTTGTATTTAACTACTAAACTGGATTCTGAGATATCTAAAAGCTTTAATAAGCTTTGTCAAGGCTTATGTGAACTTAACAATTCAATACAGCAACAATAAACAACATACAACTTTTGTGAGATTTTTGAGAATTTTATGAAAATGCATAAACTGAGATAGGAAATGAAACTTGAAATTAACTTGATTTAAAGATTAAAATACATTAAACTAACTGAGAACAAGTGTTTGAAACTGAAAATAACAACTAGAACTTATTCTACACTACCTACGATTACATTAAGCTAAGACTAAACTAATAATTCTCCTCTTCAGCTTCTTTTCCCTTTTGTAGCCATCTTCTGAGTTTGTGGGACCCACTGGGTCATTTCCCACCAATCCCCAGCCGTTGGATTGGTCTAAACAATCCTAGCCATTCAAATTATAAACTTGGCGCCAAAGTCTCATTTGGGTACTGTGTATTGCGTGGAGCGGTTTTTAAGGGTTTTGGACAATTGTAGAGGTGGAGGGGACAAGTGGAGAGGCTGGGGGTTGAGGTGGAGGCAAAACAATGGGCTGGTATAGTGGTATGCAGTAGCAGAGGTGAGGGGGTGGTAATGGAGGGAAAAGGGTGGTTTGGCTGGAGGGTTGACCGAGGGTAAGGGCTTTGACCCGTTTTTATTTATTAGGGTGGACTGGGCTTGTACTTTGGGCCTTGGGAATAAGTGGGTGGGCTGGGGTATTAGTTTGGATTGGTTTTGGGTATATAATAAAACATAGGGTCCGGTTGGTTTTAGTAATTACACAAGGACCAATTTTGTAATTTCGTAAAAGTTGAGGGGCTGTTGTGTAATTTTCCAAAGTTTATCATAAGGGTATAAATTGTCACATGTGAATAGTACAAGGGCATTTTTGATATTTTTTTAATTTTTTAAATACCCGGGGACTAAAACTGACAAACTGCCAAACTTGAGGGACCAATTATGTAATTTCACCAAACTTCACACCAAGGACCATTCCTGCAAAAGATTATTAGTACAAGGACCAAAATTGATTTTTCTCAAAGTTTTTACATCCCAGGGACCATTTATGTCAATTTCTAAAGTACAGGGACTTAACTTGTAATTTTATGAAACTTTGCACCAAAGGACTAAATATGTAACTTTATGATTAAAAAGGACCTTTGATGACTTTTTCAAGTTTTTAGAATAACCAGGGACTAGTTTTGACAATTTATGAAACTTGAGGGACTGAAACTGCCAATTATGCAAACTTTGTACGTTTTTCATCTGTTTTTGCATATTTTGCATTTGAAACATATAAAACACACTTCTAAGATATTTTAAGTGTTTTGATACATATTTTGAGTGTTTTTGTATGTTTTGGCAGCTCAGATTGGTATAAAATGATGAGTATTTAGACACTCATCAAAGTCTCAATTATAATACATCTATTTATGCAACTAGTAAGATCATATAGCTTAAGTGGAAAGTATTCTACTATAGATCATAGAAGATTAAGAAAAATGATAATAGACTAAACAACAAGAAGGTTAATAATGCTAATATCATATATTAGTATTAATGATCTAAAAGCATGGCAACTTATAAGTTAAATCATATTCACATAGTAATTAAAGCATTGTAAAATACAATGTAATATTGGCAAGTTTTTGAAAAGAAAACTTATCTCAGGTCCAGCTTTTCTTTAAGAGTGGGCATGAGGGTAATGGAAGAAATCTTAAAAGTTTGTC
Source organism: Artemisia argyi (assembly GCA_030686995.1). Lineage (NCBI taxonomy): Eukaryota > Viridiplantae > Streptophyta > Magnoliopsida > Asterales > Asteraceae > Artemisia > Artemisia argyi. The sequence continues at coordinate 169,507,219 of CM060685.1, read as the reverse complement.
CAAAACATGTCGAAGTAGCCAAGTAACATTCCAACGCAATAGAAATCAAGGGAGCTAGATCCGAGATGCTTAATCGATCACACCAATCATCACAAGTCGTGAAGGCTAATAACAATTGTGCTTTGGAGGCTTCATCTTGAAATAGTAACGGACACACCATGATACCAATACTCCAAGAGTGAAGAACAAAATGCCGAGACAAGAAGATTCCCGCAACGACGTCATAGGCGAAACATTTGCAGAATGTGAAACAACGTGATAGAAACCAATAGTCGTCAAAGGTAATAGAGTGAGATGAGTAAATCAACACGTAATAGACTCTTCGTTCATTAATTACCTAAACATGATAGAAAGCTTGGTACCCAGATTCTCATGGGTCCTAGTTGGTTAGATGAGAACATCCATTGCATTTGAATGCACATGATGAGGATGTCGTCGATAAGTACAAGAATTCATCAATAGTTTGTTTTAATTAACAAACAATGACTTTCTTGACTAGAGTAATAAATAATGAGTGTTAATAGTATTAGTTCTAAATTTATTCACTAGGTTTAACAAATTTTATTTGTTTTGATACATTTGTTGAAGGATCATTTACGATAAATCCTAAGCCGATTTTATCATAAAATGACTTTTGAATGTTGAGAAGATATTTTAAAGATTTAGAACTATTTTCGAATTTTGCCAATATTTTTGCTTTTTCATTTTCCATTTTAATTTCATGTTTGTAGTCTTGACATTTTTTACATTCAAGATCAATTTCAATATTACTTTCAAGTCTAAACATTTTATCTTCTAAAATTATTTCTTTTTCAAAGTTGTTTTCAGCGGATGTTGAAGATTCGTTTTTAAAAATAATTTTTGTGTCAATGTTGCAAGAATGTTTGAAGTTGTTTTCCATTTTTTAAAATTCTAATATAAATTGATCATAGCAAAAAATTTTGGTTTTGGATTGTACCTTATTTGTAGTTGTACATTCTTCACATGCTATACGGTGATCAATTCCATTGTCCATGTCGCTCCATGTTTTGTTTGTAGTTTCGCTTGGTTCTAGAAGCATGTAGTTCTTGCCATCAATACTTGTGTTCACATTTGTTTGAATATTCTCATAAGCCGTATTATCATCGTCTTCTTTGCACTTGTTGCACCATGATTTATTCACGCTCTTTTTTTGGATTTGGCTCATGTATTCTTCTTTATAGATACCTTCAATGATCACATTTGAACTAGTAGTACATGTGTTTGTTTCAGCTAAATATTTATTTACTAAATTTTCTAGATTAACTATTTCTTGTGCAATTTCAAGTTTATCATCTTTGATTTTACATTTCTTTTGGTGAAACTTTAAAAGACATTTCCAAATATCATTTGCCGTTTTACAACGAAATAATCTTTCATATTTAACTCTTGGTATAGTTTTGAAAATAAGTAATTTGGCTTTAGTGTTTTTATTAATTTTGGTTTGAAGATTTTTATATTGATTTTCAAAATCCATTTTGGTTTGTTTAAGATCACCAATTGAAATGATATGCCAAAGATCAAGATCTATTGATTTCACATAATTTTCAAATTTGTTTTTCTATTCAAGAAAATGATCATTTTCAAATAATGGTGGTTGCTGTGTAAATTCCTCTTCTAAATATTTTTCAAATTCCATAGATCGTTACAAGTTTTAAAATACAATCTATTTTAAAAATTTTGCAAGACGTGGCTCTTGTACCAATTGTGGAAAACTAGAAGGGGGGGGGGGGTTGAATAATTTTGCGTCTTTTACGTTTAATAAAAGTTTGCTTTCAAAGAATTAATGGTAATCGTAAAAACCTTTGAAGCTAAAGTATATATACAAATTAATTTACATATGTCACATAGATACTACTTATTTAAAGTGTTGAATAGAAATTATAATTTCATATATCTCACTTAATTATAAGTAAGTATTTATATATGTATATGTGTTTTAATAATTGTATATACTTATATTTTACTAATGTATAATTAAGGTTTTAAATGGAACCTAGTTTGATCTTTATGTGAAATCAATATATGCACAACACACAATAATAATAATGTACAAGAAGCAAGTAAGTAAACAAGTAAAGAATGAGAGATGGAAAGATCAAACCGAGAGACAAAGGATTTATAGTGGTTCGGCTACAAGGACACCTTCCTTGCCCTACTCCACTCCCCGAGCACCGAACTCGAGAGTTTTCTTCACTAAGTCAATAACCTCCCTTATGGCGGAGAAAACTGTACACACCAAAAGCTTACACCAATTAACGACACAAAGCAAAATGTCTAATTCTAATCGTAGCTAGAACCAATCTCAAACCAAATATCACACCACAACTTCTTCACACCTTTTACTTCTTCAATACTTCTTCACACCACAAGTATCTTCACGCCTTCACAAAATACTTCACGACTTCAATGTCTTGCAACTTCACAACTTTAAAGCACCAATGTCTTCATAACTTCAAACCAATAATATCTTTGCACCTTCAAGCCACTAGAGTCTTCACAACTTTAATATACTAATGTCTTCTAGTCTTCTCCACTTGGAAGCTTCAATTTCTTCACTACTAGTCACTATTGCTACTCTCTCCTATCTTCACTACTATCCAACACTACTTCTTCACTTCAAGTTCCACTTCACACTTACAACAATTCTAGATTCTACAACTAAATCTAGCTAACTAATACATACACCTTATTCACCAAAATATGAAAGATCAACAAGATGAAACAAATAAACAACTTAGATAACAAGATGATACTAAGTTGTAATACTTCTAATAGAAGTATTTTTCTCTTTGCACTTGAGTGTTGAGGCTTGAATCACTTTGAAACAAAGATCAAAGTATATAGGATCAAAGGATTTTTAGAGGATGGAGAAGGATGTTTAGATCAGAAAGTTTACAATGCAAAAATGTGAGGAAAATATGTGGAATGATCCAATATTTATAGGACCAGAAAATACTGTTCTGGAGCGTGCCGGTCCCCTTAATTAGGGGGCGGTCCCCTTAATGATTAAGGGGGCCGCCTAGTAAAATTAAGGGGGCCGCTCTCCTGAACGTTGGATTTTCTTGTCCTTTTGTGAGGGAAATTTTTCTGGATTAGATTTGCCATTTTTTGTTGAAAATTTGAATTCACAAATTTGTAATTAGTTAAACATATTCTTTTAATTTCAAAAATATTTTACAAAAGATATAAAATGTTTTGTGACATTTTATAAATATCTAGTGATTAACAAAAGTGTTCCTTTGATCTTGTAATACATTAGACATTTTGTTTATTCATACCTTAAGTGATTAAATGGTAAAGATGAGTATTTACTACTAAATACTTGTTTATGTCATAATCTTTGGTTTGATGAGTTTTCGTTTTGTGATTATCAAAACATAGAGATATCGAAAGATATGAATAACGTTTTTATTCATTTATTTATATCAACAGTTTTATTAGTATAATCTTAGAGTAAAATTACTTAAAATTTATGCCAATTTTTCTTTCAAATTCATTTGACACTTAGAGTGGGGTGCACTGAGTTAATGGGTGCAGGTTATAATCTTTGTCATGTCAGTTTTTATTTTTGATATTCTTATAACACAAAATAAAAAATAAAATTTAAAAATAATAATAAAAAATATCCATGATAACATTCGTATAACACGCAACCAAAAAACTTCACTCGCTTTAAAGCAAAAAGAAACGTATAACGCTTCTTAACCTGATGACGAGGGGCCTATAACGGCCATGACGACCATGGGGTCGTTATAGACACCTTAGGCAGCTCTATAACGTGCCTACAACCTTGGTACACCATGCCCTCTTATACAAACTATACTAATTTAATTTTAAATTCAATCAAATAAAAAACTAGCTCGGCCTCTGGCTTCGATGCATATAAACTTTACCACGTGCATCATTATTTTGTTTTACATAATTAGTGATTCGATTTCATAGTATATACCTAGAAAGTAGTACCTGTCAGCCTCAAATCGACGCATCTATGGGGCAAAACCTATATATTCTACCTTGAAGGTAAACCGCCATGGAAATACTCGAACCTGAGACCTCTCGATGGTAATAACCTTCCCAAGATCACTATTGGTGGCCAACTAAGCTAGCCATTCTTCTCTTAGGGGGCGTTTGGTTGGGGTAAATTCAAGGTAATTGATGGGAAGTGAAATTAAAATTGCTTCAATTAACTTGTTTGGTTCACAATAAATATGTGGGTCCAAGAAATTTATTTGCATGATTATGATTAAAAGTGAGCCATTTTAATTTTCTTCCATATGGAAAGAATTTAGATTTGCTTAAAATTTTAAATAACAACTTTTATATATCTTGAATCAAATGTACCCTTAGTCTTTTATTAAAGAGGAAATTACCAAAATAGGCCAAAAACATTCACCCATTTCATGTTTTAGTCATGATTTGACCCCATTTCTAATTTTGGTCATGCTCAACTGCTCGACTGCTCAACTGGCCTATATGAGCGACACGTGTCATTGCAAGTACAAGTGTTAGGTGGAGGTACCTTTTTACTTTTGGCTTAAATGACAAATATGCCCTTATTATATTTATTTATTAATTACTCTCACCTACCTCACCTAACTCTACCCACCTACCTAACAACTTTACTAGTTCATCACCACCACCACCACCCTCGACCACCACTGCTCAACTGTTCAACTACCACCGCTCAACCACTACTGCTCAACAACCACTGGTCAACCACCACTACTCAACTGGTCAACCACCACTACCCATTAAAAAAAATAATAATAATAATTAAAAAAAAAAAAAAAAAAAAAAAAAAGATTATAGTACAAAACATAACAGCAGCTTCATGTATAAGAATTAAGATCTATCATTCACAAACTTGTACATAAATGGGTTGTACAAAACCACCACTCTTTTTTTAAGAGTTACAAACATATACATAAATGGGTTGTACTATATGCTATTTGAGTTGTTTATGATAAAACCAATGATTCAATATAATACAAAACATAACAGCAGGTTCATGTACCAAGATCTATCATTCACATAGTTATACCAAGATCTACCATTCACCGAATCTGTTGGTGTTTCGCCGGAATCTTCTGGTGTTTCGCCGGAATCTGCTGGTGTTTCGCCGGAACAAAACACGAACACAATACGAACACAAAACACGAACCCACAATGATATTTCTTCAAAACTCCTGTACAAGACCACTATTATTATTGTTCTCGTTATTGTTACAAGACCTTCAAAACTCATGGGTTAAACCCACCTTCTTCTTTGGTTATCAAGAAACACGAAAAGGGATGAGAGTGGATGAGGATTCGAGGATTAAACTCGAATGAAAACGGTGTTATTGGCGGTTTCACGGCGCGTGGCCTAGCTCAAAAGAAAGAGAATAAAAAATGATGAAGAATGGTGGTGGAGGTGTATTATGACTCGCGACGGTGACGGAGATATGGCCGGATTAGTGATTGGAGAAGAAAGGGTGAATTTGTGTGGTGTGTTTGTCGGCAAAGAAGAGATGGTGGTGGTCGGTTGGGGATGGTGGTGGGTTTTGGCGGTGGTCGGCTAGAGTGGTGGTGGGTCGACGGCGGTGCTAGGCTAAGAACAGTGGTGGGTTTTAGTGGTGCTGTGGGTATGTTTTAGGAAGGAGAAAGGTTAGATCTAGTATTTAAATATGTGGTGTGTATTGACTGAGGGTATATTTGTCATTTAAGTCAAAAGCAAAAAATATCTCACCTAACACTTGTACTTGAAAGGGATATTTCACCTACCTCCTGTACTTGCAAGGGACACGTGTCGAGCAATGAGGCCAGTTGAGCAGTCGAGCAGTTGAGCATGACCAAAATTGAAAATGGGGTCAAATCATGACCAAAACATGAAATGGGTGAATGTTTTTTTGCCTATTTTGGTAATTTCCTCTTTATTAAAAGGTTCGCGTTTTGGTCATGGATATGTAAATAGTATCATCAAGAAAGTCATCGTGAATTCAAAGATAATTCAAATGAAATATCTTTTACCTAACATTCCAAAATTCAAGTGAAATATCTTCTACCTAATAATTTCTTTAAGTTACGAGTGGGTCAAGACGATCACCTCAATTTAAAGGTTTCTATCATGTTACTGTATTGTTAAAAGAATAATGTTACAAGTGATATTTGGGAGACTAGACTAAAAAGACATTCTCTCAGACGTATTATGCCCTTATGAAATTATGGGTATATTTGATGAAAAGAACTAGAGCTGGAGCTGCAGCTTATATTATAAGCTGAAAATTGTAGCTTATTTTTTATTATTATTTTTTTTTTCCAAAAATTCGTTTGACGAATTAGTTTGAGCTGAAATTTATAAATGTAAAATCGTATAAAAATACATCAAATTAAATTCATATATATTTTTAACTTTTGCGTGACAATCTAGTAATTTGAAAGGTATATAAGTCATATGACTAACTTCAAGCCCTCATAAGCCCGTTTTAACTGACTTGGGCTTATGAAGACTTATGACTTATAAAAGCTTCTACAAGTTTGTGCAACAAACAAAACTTATTTTATAAACTAGTTTATTTTCGTAACTCAATCCCCTGTAAACCTCGCGCAAGTTAGAGCCTATATCTACAAAGCTACAAGAAATGTGTTTTATACACAACGATAACAATAACATGTACGCCATCTTTGGCTTATACAACTTAGTTATTTGACTATTTATAAATCTCTCAAATTATACATTTATTCAAGTAACATACAAACATACTTTTAGAAATGTGTAATAAATTAATGCCACATGAAATAATGTTATATTTTTTACTATTTCTTTTTCTAGATGTTATGCTTTTCAACTCACATGGAAAAATGAAAACTAGAAACAAGACCAACTGGGCAACTGACCTTTTTCTTTTAATGCACATTTTTGACCACCACAAGTTCAAACACGAGTATTCTATAATCAAAACACTTTTCATATATGAGAGGTATTTGACTTTTTGTTATTGGAATTGAAGGACCAACTCTTTAGTTAATTACCTTTAGCGTGTTATGTTATGTTTGTGTTAGATTAATTATCAGGTTTATAAGTTTAAATAAGCTTGTGAAACAATAATAAGCTGACTCTTTTGCTTATCATTAGATTATCAAGTTAACTTTTCAGAATATCAAAGCTTATGTATGGTCCACTTAACAAATTCATAAGTCAAGCAAAAGTAAGTTTATGAATTTCAAGCAAAAGTAAGTTTATGAATTTCTCCAATTCAGGTATACACAATTTTATAAATCTAACAAAATAAGCTAACAGGAACGCATTAATTAATGCTAGCTAGCCCACCAAGACGTGTTAATGTGTTATGCTGAACTTGTGGCACAATTTATTTATTAAATCAACATGTTCGACTTTAACTATGAATAAATAGACAAGTATTCAGTTAGCTTATCTAGTTATGTCATTTGATAACACTAATTACAGTTACATACATCTAAAAAAAGAACAACATGTTGGGAAAACTAGAACAACTTTATCTAATTTTCTCCAAATATTATGTGATACAAAAAGTTAAAATCACCAACCATTGCCATTCATGTTACTTCTTTCATCTCGAAAAAAAATGTCCATAAGTAAATTTTGCGCATTTTATGATAGCGTAACAAACTAGTTATAATACCCGTGCACGTACGGTTTTTGACATAAAAATTTTATCATGTATTTAATACAAAATATATTGTCTTAAAATGTTTTGAACTTTACATCTATTAAATTAGTATAAGTCAAATTTATTTTGCAATAACAATGCTTATTAAAAACAGTCGCAATACCCCTGTATTCGGTTATTATTAGAGTTCCAAACACCCCTGAAATTAGCAATTGAAATAGTTTCAAACACCCTTGAATTCAGCTATCAAGGCAGTTTTAAGCACCCATCAATTCAGTTATTAAAAACATTGAAACAGTCATAAAAAAAACCCCTTAATAACTATTAAGACAGCCATTAGAACAATCATAATCACCACTGAATCTAACTATTAAGACGGTCCCAAAACCCTTTAAAAACTTACTAAAATTAGTAGGAAATAATAGTCCCAAACTCCAATAACTTAAGCAAGTCCTACTTTAGCAAATCGGTTCATTCTTTTCACAGCAGATTTTCAAGTGAATGAGATACATTAGTTACATCTCTTTCTATATCATCATAATTCTATATTACGACAAATTCAAAACCAATTAACTCATCAAATACTTGTGAGATTTGTTTTTTTGTTGCAACTTTGGAATAAGGTTAATGCAACAAATATCAGTGCCTAGGACAAAGACAACTTGATTTTAAAATTCAAGAAACACATATACCATATAAGCAAATTATTATATCAAATATATGTTCTAAGTAACTTTCAAAGTAAATTCGTAGTTGATGCATCAGCTGTAGTTTCGGGGTTTTTATATTTCCAACTTTAGCCTACTTGGTGATGAACTTGTATTCTCAGTCTCTTAATGTGTCAAGTTCGAATAAACAACGCATAAGGACCAACTAGTATATAAAGCATCATGAAAGAAACATCAATCAGCTAATACTCAAACTATTGGCACAAAACATACACTTTTTTTTCTTCATTTCTTTCGAACTTAACAATGCGCACAATACACTTCCTGCTAAAGTAATAAAAAATAGAAGGTGCAGCCAAATAGAGCATATCACTTGTCAAAATTAGTAAATTAGCTTTGTATAACATTTTTAACTGTATGCTGAGGTTGAGGTTGATGTTGGTGTTATTGTTTAACTTTAACTATGATATCATGTTGTACAAAATATGCGAGTTTAGTAGCACATAATGAGTGTTAATGAAGTTAAAATATGCTCCGTAAAGTTTTTAAAATGTCTTTTTATAGATATTCATATATAAACTTTAAATAACAATTTCATGAGTAGTTGTTATAAGTAGAATAGCCGATCGCGTATATTTATTTTCATATCACAGTAACTCGTGCTTACCATTTGATATTTATATTCCTGTTACTAATAATTTAGCCATATTTAATATTCAAACCCGTGTACGTATAAATTAAACTTTTAAATAAAATAACATGAGTCCTTATTTTAAAAATATTCTAGTGGATGAAAGTCTAAAAATTAATACTAATATTCATTTAATTTTAAATAAAGATAATATTATAAAGTATAAGGGGTATAAAGTGTAAGGGGTTATTTGTATTTTTTCTAAAGTTATTAAAAAACATGGAAACTTATAATTTTACACTTACCTTTATACAATTTATTTAAAATTTAACCACAAAAGTTTTATTAATTACTTCCTCTTTTCGTAAGTTTTTGTTTTTATAAATTTGACACTTATATTTTTATGCATTTTTTTCTTAACCTAATTTATTAAGTTTGACCAAAATCAATTTAATTTTGACTTTCTATTGACCAATCATATTGCTCGATTTTGCGTACGTGGTAAAATCAAGCTCTCCTATTAGTCTAATTTTTTTTTAATGAGAAGGGTTTTACAAATATACTCCAAAATAATGTAATTCTTTTATTATATAAAAGACGTAGATACAAGTTAATGATATGTCATTTTTGCCCATACACTTAATGCATAATTAAATGTATATTTTTTTTTTTTTATATAGAAAGTAGGATAAATTAGGTAAAGTGATGAATTATAACACGGGCTTTGCTAACATGTGCCAACTGGGCACATATTAACGTGTTTATAAAAGATATCTTTTGGTTCATTTGAGAGAAAATTATGTTCAAATATAGTACAATAATTTATCATTTTACTTAATGTGCATTTAATGCATTTTTTTTGATAAATTAAGAAAGTCTTTTTTTATTAACTACACACTAACTTGTGCCCAATGGACACTTGTTAGTAAAACCCAACACTTATAACATTTATTTATAGCAAGTGGACAGTTTTTTGAAGCAAACTAAAATAGTAAGGTGGACAATTAAATTGAGACGAAGAGAATATTATAGTTAGAAAAATGTTAAACGCAACCTAAAGGTTATGTTTAAAGTTTACAAACGTGTATAACTAGTTGGAAAACCGCGCGTTGTCGCGGGGTGTTTTCCGAATAGGGAAAGTGTAATAACGGCCGGTAGCTACTTAACGTCAATTTAGTGACTAAGGACTGACTTTGCAATGGACGTATAACATGAAGGACCAATTATGTAAATCATGAGAGGACTAAATATGCAACGAACTTCTGAGATGAAGGACCAATTTCGTACGGACTTTTAAAGAAAATGTTAAAGATAACGGTCGTTAGGTAACAACTGTTAAATATCTAACGACCGTTAGTTATAACGCTACAGTAACTAACGGTCGTTAGTTACTGTAGCTGGGAATAAAAAATAATAAATGTACTGTAGTTGTGCAAAATATTTGTCTTGACATCCCAACAAATAGTATATATAGATAATTTGTTTGTAGCTTACTGATAAATTACTTAACTGTTTTCAACTAACCGAATATATTTTTTTTCTGCATCGTCATATTTTGCAAAACACTTATACATATCGATTAAACATAACTAGATTTCTAAAGCTATCTTAGTTTAAGCTCAAGCTTTCATAAGATTTGCGCCAAACACATCCTAAGTCTTTAAACATTTATCCGTTGTGTTTGTTTACCCTTTTTATTTAAAAACTAAATTTATAAGATGACACAATGACATGAAAATCTAATAATGGATGATGCCAACCTTTGTTTCGTTATTAGATTGGATTTGTTAGAAATTCAAAAATTTTGACATATCGTTGTTATCCATATTCTTCAACATAAGACGGCCACATTCATTTTATACATTCGACGTTGCTTGGAATCAAACATATCTATTTAAGTGAATAGGTTCATCTATACAAGTTATATTGTAGGCTATTGCAAGCCTTTAATTTTTTTTGTCATATCATGTAAAAAAAATAGGTGATACACAAACAAATGACACCTAAGTGGCCTGGAAGGACTTTCATGACATGTACATATTTCTTAAATAAAAGAAGTTAAGAGACTTAAAACTTATTCCTAATTTTTTGACACAAAATTATTCAACTGTTTTTAGTTTATCGGTCATTTTTTTTATCAACTCATATCTTACGTGTTATATACAAAATTATATTTAATAAAAATAGGGGAGCCACTGATGATCTATCGAGCCATCCGCATTTAAATAAGTCCTTCGGACCCCGAAACAATCTCTAGAAGAAATTGGTTTTGGGTAGAAACCGATCAATTCTATAGACATTAGCATCCTAAAAGGAACCAACTATGCGCCGATAGACCGGACAAGCAAATAACATATTAAAGGACCAATACATTTTATTAATGATCGGTCTGGTGCCCTCGAGGAATCAGTGGATACAATACAAATTCATGACACCCAGAATTCGCACCCATTTTTTGAACCGCTAGATAAAATGTATGTTATGAAGTATCTATCTATAATACTATAAGATTCAGTCCCTAAACTTAATGTGGAGTTATAATGATAGAGTTTTAGAGTTAGAAACAAGTTGGAGTCGTTTAGTAGTTGCATAGAGTACAAGATAGCTAATGCTCGGAATTCAATGCAGCCTCATAATATCTATACAATCATGAAAGGAGGTGAAGTGCAAGGGTTGCCCGAGTTGATCACATAACATTTAGTATAAAATTAAAAGTCGTTTACATGAAGTGCATGGGTTGCGAAAAGTTGCAAGAATAATTAATGATTTAACCTAATTCATGCCTATATAAACCGGCCAAAATCACATTTAGTATGTACATTTGAAGATGATTCACACATCTTTTAGATATTTGATTGTTGGTAGCGGTATATAAATTCTTTTTTGCAACATTTTGGAGTTGATTCACACATCTTTTAGATCTTTGTAATTAACTTGGTATTCTTTTTTTCTTAATTTAGTTACCATACGCAGGTACTATGAAAATCACACAAGATCATGCATGCTCAGATAAATGAAACCAAATATTGGGATACCAACTATTTTCTTTATTTCTTACATATTTAGGTGATTGTTATAGATAAGCATATATATATATATATATATATATATATATATATATATATATATATATATATATATATATATATATATATATATATATATATATATATATGTATGTATATATGTATGTATTATTTTAATGCATTTTCATATACAAGTAATTTATGTGCGTTTTCTATTGATGTAGCTAACATGTGCGAATTAATTCAAGAAAATGTGCACGAGCATGTATGTAAAGCAACATTTAAATGGTTAAATGATACTTTTTAGCGTGATTAGTTTATGTAAGTAGTTGCTTTCTAATGCTCTTTGAGAAATATTAGAATGAATTTATCGCGTGCAATTGAATTATTATTGAAAAGAAAAAGGTCGCGCATCGCAAAAGTGTTTTCTTTTTTCTATATGTAGAATCATTAGTGAGAAACCAATATTTACGCCAACTAAATGAGTTTGCCATAATAGCAAAATACGACATATTAAAAATATCACATTGAGTAATGAATAGAAAGGAAAAAAATGCATAATTTTGATTTAAATCCGTTTTTAAATTATAACATCAAATAAAAAAGTTGAGTTTTAAACATAAGCAAAAGTTCAAACTTTTATCGGAAAAACAAAACCGGTGCATTTAATGTGAAGTATATACAACATCGAGATGGAAGTGCAAGACTTGCCGGAATTTATCACATGATATTTAGAAATTAGTATACAATTAAAAGTCGGTTATGAATTGAGATGAAGTTGAAAAGGTTGCAAGAATACTTGATGATTTAACCTAATGCAATATGTGTATATATATATATATATATATATATATATATATATATATATATATATATATATATATATATATATATATATATATATATATATATATATATATATATATATATATATATATATTATGTTAATGCATTTTCATATACAAGTAATTTATGTGTATTTTCTATTGATGTAGCTCACATGTGCGAATTGATTTAAGAAAATATGCACGAGCATGCATGTAAAACAACATTTAAATGGTTAAATGATACTTTTAAGCATGATTAATTTTTTTCTTTATTTATTTATTTATTTTTTTTTATTCTTTTATTATTATTATTTTTTTGTAACATGGGTTTCCGACTCGACATTGCGAGCCGACTAATCCCATGACGACTACCCTTAAGCATGATTAGTTTATGTAAGCATGCAACTTGAATAATGAATTTAAAAAAAAAAGTATATAATTTTTGCTCAAACCCATATATATATATATATATATATATATATATATATATATATATTATGTTAATGCATTTTCATATACAAGTAATTTATGTGTGTTTTCTATTGATATAGCTCACATGTGCGAATTGATTTAAGAAAATGTGCACGAGCATGCATGTAAAGCAACATTTAAATGGTTAAATGATACTTTTAATCTTGATTAGTTTTTTTATTTTATTTTATTTTTTATTTTTATTTTTTTTTGGTAACATGGGTTTCCGACTCGACACTGCGAGCCGACTAATCCCACGACGACTACCCTTAAGCATGATTAGTTTATGTAAGCATGCAACTTGAATAATGAATATAAAAGAAAAAGTATATAATTTTTGCTCAAACTCATTTGTAAATTGAAAAAATTAAGTTTAAGACATAATAATGGAGTCTAAAGGTTTTAGGAATTATTAATTGTGTGTTAATTAATATTCACTTAGTTAGCTATTTAGAAATTGAGTTTATTGATAAATTTATTACTAATATTAGTTAGACTTCAATTTTAATTTTCAATGAAATTAGTTGTATAATAAAATTAGATGGAGCTAAAAAGGTTTGTAACGACTTCTATACAGTTTATATGCCATTATTATACATACATTATTACACAAACTTTAACTTACAAACTTAATAACGAAAATATTTAACGCTCATTAAACTATGATCAATTAGATAGACCCCGTGTGCTTTATATTACCATGCAAAAATCATTTAATAGACAAGTATTGTAGGGCTAAGTAATAGACCAAAAGAAACAAAACCATTTTTTATCATGCAAATAAGTAATACGCCAAAAGAAACAAAGCAATCACAACTTAATAGCCAAAAGCCCATATATAGAATACAACACACAAAACCAAAACAACATCAAACACTTTTAAATTTTTATACAAGAAAGTTAAAACATTCATACAACATACTAAACAATAATTAAGTATACACTCGCCAATATACAGAAAAAATACATGATTAACAATTAGATTGTTATCCCGTGCGTAGCACGGGTTCTGCCTGCCTCGTTATAAATACAATTCAACCTATACATTTGTTAAAAAATAAATATTGGCATTTATTTCATCGTGGGTTCGATACTAACTCTCCCATCAAAGCTTGATCACGAACGAGTTCCCATGACAAGAATGACATTTTACTCTCTTCTTAGCATCTAGCTAAAAGATATCCTATAAGTTTATTTTGGCTTATTTCAAAAAAAAATTTCTGAAGTATTTTCGAAAATAATAATAAAAGATGATGGGAAAGTCCCTTTCTTTAATATGAGATATCATTTTCCTAAGATCGGGATCCTACTCAAAATCTTTTTCATCTTTGTAAGATAGAGATCGTAAGATCCGTTCGGGATTTTAAGATTATACTATAATGTCATTTTTCTAATAGTGTTTATAATATTATAAAAATCTACAAATGTTTTATATAATAAAATAAAATTCTAAGTGGGGACTTTCATATTTAAAAAAAAAAAATATTTTCTTATTAGGTAACATTTAATAATTATTTTTCAATTTATAAATTTATAATTTTGTTTTGTTGATATAGTACAAATTTTGTGAGAACGCAAGAAGCAATTCTAACCATAAATTTTATACTCCTTTAATTTTAATCTAATGGCTAATATTAGTTAATCAACCTTTTGAAATTTTCAAAAAAAATTCAAAAAAAATTTTTTCGAAAAAAGAAAATTCGTAACTTTTTTTTTCGAAAAAAATTTTTTTCGAAAAGAAAATTTTTCGAAAAAAATTTTTTTAGAAAATTTTTTTTCCAAATTTTTTTTTTCGAAAAAAAAAATTCCAAATTTTTTTCCTAAAAAAATTTTTTCAAATTTTTTTTTCCGAATTTTTTTTTCTGAATTTTTTTTCGTCACAGGTGAAATTTTTTTTTGAAATTTTCACGAAATTTTTTTTGTCACGTGTGAAAAAAAATTTCGTCACATGTGAAAAAAAAATTCGTCACATGTAAATTTTTTTTTTCGTCACATATGAAAAAAAAATCGTCACATGTGAAAAAAAATTTGGAAATTTTCACGAAATTTTTTTTGTAACGTGTGAAAAAAAAATTCGTCACATGTAAAAAAAAATTCCAGTCACTTGTGAAAAAAAAAATTCGTCACATTTGAAAAAAAAGTTAGAAATTTTCACGAAATTTTTTTTGTCACGTGTAAAAAAAATTCATCACATGTGAAAAAAAAATTTCGTCGCGTGTAAATTTTTTTTTTCGTCACATGTGAACAAAAATTCCCGTCACATGTGAAAAAAAAATTTCGTCACATGTGAAAAAAAAAAATTTCGAAAATTTTTCAAAAAAATTTTCGAAATTTTTTTGAAAATGTTTCAAAAAAAATTTTGAAAATTTTTCAAAAAAATTTTCGAAAATTTTTTGAAATTTTTTTTGAAATTCTTTCGAAATTTTTTTGAAAATTTTTTGAAATTTTTCAAAAGAAATAGTTAGCTAATAATAGCCATTAGATCAAAGTTTAAGAGGATAAAAGTGAGTGGCTAGGATTAGTTCTCGCGTTATTACAAAAATTAGATTTCTCGCATGAATGACCCCCTATATATATATATATATATATATATATATATATATATATATATATATATATATATATATATATATATATATATATATATATATATAAGATGCAAATAATAATATGATTAAACTTTTTAAATGATTATATTTAATAATAAAAAACTCTAATTAAAAATAATAAATCAAACAGAACAAATATTAAATTATTCGTTTTTTAATAAATAAAAATATATTATTCAAATTAAAAAAAAAAAATCCGCGCGTGCACAAACATTATTAATAGTTATTGTATATATTATAAACACAAAATTTTATAAATATTTATGATGATATTGTTTTAAATGATTATTATGAAATAGTTAAGAAGATTAACATGTTATTTTTTAAATTATATAAACATAATCCAGGTTTTGGTTTGACAAAAGTAAGATCGAATCAGATTATATCTTAAGATCCTATAGTAAAGATCGAGATGATATAAGATTTTAAGCTAACAAAAATCTTACGTAAAATTAAGATTATTTTTACATTATAGCATCATATAATCGTAAAATCATGATATGAGAATCATTATCTTAATAACCTTTACTAGAATAACATTTAAACCAATACAAATACAATAGCAATAAAACTCAAATACTATTCCTAAACGTACGGACAAATACATCCACATATGTTTAGCTTGGTTACCTTTTCTCTAAATTCAAAATTCAACCACAATACTTTTCAAAAAACCATAAAATAATTTTATTAAAAAAAAAAATCACATTTTTATACGGTATAAATTCTTCAGGAAGTCAATATATTAGGCGAAGTCCACCACCCACCTCCCATCCTTATTTAATATCATTAACTACTACAAAAACGTCGGAATCTGTCTTCTCCGCCCACAACATTACAACAACAACCCCCACTCAGATCACATTCTTTATAGACAAAACCAGTTAGTTAAGAATGACTATAGATAAGTACACAGTTGAAGTTGAACCGGCTGTTGAGGCTAAAGATGGCAGACCCTCGATGGGTCCGGTTTACAGAAGTATCTTTGCTAAAGATGGTTTTCCTAAGCCTATTGATGGGCTTGATTCTTGTTGGGATGTTTTTCGGTTAGTTAGTTAGATCTGTTTTTCTTTTTTAAGGTTTATGTTTTTGTGTTGTGTGTGTGTTTTTTTTTTTAAGGATTTTGAGATGTGGGAATTGGGATGTGTTTGACTTTTTTTTGTTTTGTTATTGTTGACTTTTAGTTATGGTTTTACTTGTTGGTTAGTTGATTCTGTAGGCAGTTGATTGGATTTTGTACTATTTGGGTTTTTTTGAGTTAAGTTAAAAAAATTTATTTTTATTTTTTTATATGAAGTGATGAACACTAATCTTAATCTCTAGGTCAAACCTTGTTTTTATAAGTATGGAAAGATTTATAAGATTTGAGATAAGCACAATTCCAAACACCCTTAAATTGCTTATCTTTCTAAATGCAGTAACCTTTTAAAAAGTTTGATCTTTGTTTTGATGAAACTGATGAACATTAAGTTTAATAGAATTTGTCAGTTTTCATTTGTTTTAAGGACAGTTGTTGATTGTTGAAGTTGATAAGATTGTAAAACTTGATCATATTGTTGACATAAGCAGAATTCCGAACACCCTTAAATTGCTTGTTTCTTGAAGCAAAATAAGTAGATAAGCAACTTAATTAAGCAACTCCTGTTTATTCTTTGTCTGAAGATGATTATGATGATGATCATCATGTCTTATAGAAGTTTTTCATTATCTTGTTCAGACACAGGAGCATTTGGGATTGTTTATTAAAATTGCTTATCTGCGTATTTTGTTTTAACGGATAAGCAGTTTGAGTGTGTTTGGGGATTTTGCCTACCTATGTATGATTTTGAGTGAGATAAGCAACTTGAAACTGCTTATTTAGAAAAAGTGTTAGCAGGTTTTAACAAGCAATCCCAAGTTCTTGAATTGTGAATTTAAATTATGCTATCTGCTAATTTCTATGTCCGTGCATAAAAGGGGTTCTGAGGGTAAAACAAGGACCGAGCTTTGGGTCTAAATTTCTGTGACGATGATATGATTCATAACCTGAGTGTTTTACTATAATAGAAGGGAATCACCCGATGGGAGCTTTGGGTCTAAATTTCTTCAGGAAGTCAATATATTAGGCGAAGCCCACCACCCACCTCCCATCCTTATTTAATATCATTAACTACTACAAAAACGTCGGAATCTGTCTTCTCCGCCCACAACATTACAACAACAACCCCCACTCAGATCACATTCTTTATAGACAAAACCAGTTAGTTAAGAATGACTATAGACAAGTACACAGTTGAAGTTGAACCGGCTGTTGAGGCCAAAGATGGCAGACCCTCGATGGGTCCGGTTTACAGAAGCATCTTTGCTAAAGATGGTTTTCCTAAGCCTATTGATGGCCTTGATTCTTGTTGGGATGTTTTTCGGTTAGTTAGTTAGATCTGTTTTTTCTTTTTTAAGGTTTATGTTATTGTGTTGTGTGTTTTTGTGTGTTTTTTTTTTAAGGATTTTGAGATGTGGGAATTGGGATGTGTTTGAATTTTTTTTGTTTTGTTATTGTTGACTTTTAGTTATGGTTTTACTTGTTGGTTAGTTGATTCTGTAGGCAGTTGATTGGATTTTGTACTATTTGGGTTTTTTGAGTTAAGTTAAAAAGTATTTTTTATATGTTTGAAGTGATGAACAGTAATCTCTAAGTCAAACCCAGTATGGAAAGATTTATAAGATTTAATCTCTCATCTATATGTTTAAATTGCTTATCTTTCTAAATGCAGAAACCTTTTAAAAAGTTTGATCTTTGTTTTGATGAAACTGATGAACATTAAGGACAATAGTTGATTGTTGAAGTTGGTAAGATTGTAAAACTTGATCATGTTGTTGACATAAGCGAAATCCCAAACACCCTTAAATTGCTTGTTTCTCGAAGCAAAATAAGTAGATAAGCAACTTAATTAAGCAACTCCTGTTCATTCCTTGTCTCAATATGATTATGATGATCATCATCATTTCTTATAGAAGTTTTTAACTTTATATGTTTTTTCATCATCTTGTTCAGAGGACAGTTCAGACACAGGAGTGTTTGGGATTGTTTATTAAACTTGCTTATCTGCGTTTTTTGTTTTAACGGATAAACAGTTTGAGTGTGTTTGGGGATTTTGCTTACCTATGTGTGATTTTGAGTTAGATAAGTTGTTTGGATAAGCAACCAGAAACCACTTATTTAGAACAACTTATAATAAAAGTATAAGCAGGTTTTAACAAGCAAACCCAAGTTCTTGAATTGCGAATTTAAATTATGCTATCTGCTAATTTCTATGTCTGTGCATAAAAGGGGTTCTGAGGGTAAAACAAGGACCGAGCTTTGGGTCTAAATTTTTGTGACGATGATATGATTCATAACCTCAGTGTTTTACTATAATAGAAGGGAATCACCCGATGGGAGTTTACTTGTTTAAAATCCTGTGGACGAGATGAATCGCATGATTGTTTGACATGGTCATTTAAGACTAAAACATTGTAGGATAAAACTAGAAAATTTATGTGAAGAAAATTTGTTCATATGAATGATATCCATATCAAGTAAGTTTATTCCGAGTCATGAGTTTCTTAGCATAGGCAGAACTATAATGGTAATATACAACGCTGTCTCTTAAATCTTAATCCAATCACTGTTTATTATACATATTGTACATTTTGTGTTTTTAAAATATTCCATGGACTAAACAATGGTTGGTGGGATGTTTTGGTGCTCTTATTATATCATGTATACAAGTATCAGCTATTAAGTTTTGAAGATGTATTAATTTTGGGTGATTTTCCTTTTATTGTTTCTTTATACCTCGTTATATTGATTCAACGTTTTTAAAATGTTTTTTGTTATGTTACAGCATGTCAGTGGAGAAATGCCCAAATAATAATATGCTCGGTACTCGTAAACTTGTGAATGGAAAGGTATACTAATGCCCACTATTTATGACTTGAATTTCATTTTCACTTTCACCATATTTATGTGTATCTTGTTAACTCTATAGCATGGACCATACGAGTGGTTAACTTACAAACAAGTATATGACATTGTTATACGTGTTGGAAATGCTATTCGTGCATGCGGTATCCAGCCAGTGAGTGACTATTTCCGTTCTTTAAATAATTTTTAATATTTCTTGTTTGACATTATAGTTGGTGGTTATATTTGAACTTGATTGATGTAGGGAGGAAGGTGTGGGATATACGGTGCTAATTGTGCAGAATGGGTTATTAGTATGGAGGTACTAACTTCGCCTTTGGTGTTTCAAGCTGTTTTAGATGACCGTTAGTTTACTTTATTGTTGGAATTATTAGATCAGTGTTCTAATATTCACAATTAAATGCAGGCGTGTAATGCTCATGGGTTGTATTGTGTACCATTATACGACACCTTAGGTAAGTACTCAATGTTTTTTCTCAAAATGGTTATTTATTTATTTGTTATCTGGTATCTATGTTTTACTTTTATCTTTTGTTTGCATATAGGTGCTGATGCGATAGAATTCATCATTTGTCATGCGGAAGTTCCACTTGCTTTTGTTGAAGAGAAAAAGATCCCTGAGGTAATTTGATCATGCTCAATTTTATATACAGATAATCATTATCTTGGTACAAAGTTAACAATTGAATTGATAAATTTACGTTGTTTGTTCAGTTGCTCAAAACATTTCCCAAGTCGGGAGAATATCTGAAAAGTAAGTTACTCATCATGTCTAATTTCTATAACTTTAGTAAATATTTTTATAGAAACTAATATAGTAATAATTTTTATGCTTCTTTGTAGCAATTGTGAGCTTTGGGAAAGTTACAGCCGAGCAAAGAGATCAAGCTGAAAAGTTTGGATTGGCAATACATTCGTGGAATGACTTCTTGTCATTGGTACGCTCTTGTCACTTTGTTCTACTATTTTTAAAAGTTAACTCTCAAACTTTCAGCGATTTGGAGTTTAATCCTTTAACATTTTTTGCCAATGTTTCTATCTGTTACTTCTTTCTTCCTCATATATATTTTTTCGACATATATATTTTTTATTATATATGCCTGTTTAATAAGTCAATTTTTGTTAAGTTGACAATTAAAACAATAAAAGTGAAAAATAAAGTTTGGATACAAACATTGACATAAAATTAAAATGGATAAAAACATTGCCTGATAAGTTTAAGGGTCAAACTGCCATATGGTGAAACTTTGAAAACTTAACCATTTAAACCCTCTATATATATGTAACGGTACTAGTTAATGATTATCTTCCTTTTGTTAGTCAAATTATATGTACATCAACCTGATTCTGGTGAACTTTATTTACTCGTAGGGTGATGATAAAAACTTTGACCTACCATTGAAGAAGAGAAGCGACATATGTACAATAATGTACACTAGTGGAACAACTGGTGATCCTAAAGGTGTTCTTGTTTCCAATAATTGCATGGTATCACTTATAGCCGGAGTCGATCTTTTGCTAGATAGTGCAAATGTATCCGTAAGTTCCCATCCTTTTGTTTATTGATAAAATGAAACTAAAAGTTGGTAGTTTTCTTTTGTCACTAATATATTCTCATATATGCTGTATAGTTGAATAAAAACGATGTGTATCTCTCGTTTCTACCTCTTGCACATATATTCGATCGGTTGATTGAAGAATGCTTCATCCACCATGGGGCAGCTATAGGTTTTTGGCGTGGGGTGAGCTATCACTATCTTTTGCACTTTATAGAATCTATAGGGCTTTATCATTGCTTTGGGTGTGATATTTATTTTGTGTATATCTTTAGCGGTTATAAAATTGTAAACATTGTCTTCTTTCACATACAAGTCTGACAATTTATAAGAGTTTACCTTATCAAATTTTCATTAAGTAAAACATTAGATATCACTTTTTTTCAAATATTGAGCATCATAAAAACGACTACGTTACGCATGGCATCGTAAATTAATCAAAATCTTTATGACATGTTTCATCTCATATTTTAAAAGCTTCAGATATAATATTTCACCTACACATTTTCTTAGAAACTTAATGTTACAGAACAAAACATTTGCAAATGTTCTTCGAGTATACTCATAGTGAATGGTGGAATAGAAAAGTATTAATATGCCTAAGTGAATCAGTCTACTGGATTGGTTGTTGGATCAATGTATCAAGACCCGACATGTTTATATCAAACATATCATAGATACCTATCGTGATTTGAGATTATATATACAGGATGTTAAATTGCTAATCGAAGACATAGGGGAGCTGAAACCTACCATCTTCTGTGCCGTTCCTCGAGTCTTAGATAGAATCTATTCAGGTATTTTTTCGTTAGTGACATGGGTCTTTCATATATTATTCATTTATCTGTTACTAAGTGCTTTCTTATTTCTTTGTTAGGTTTACAAACGAAAATTTCTGCTGGGGGTTTTATTAAACGCAATCTATTTAATCTGGCATATAATTAGTAAGTATCGATAAATATCATTCTCTCTTGGAACTTCTTCTAGATCTTGTTTACATATTTGCTGATTTGGATATGTACATCAAACTCGTGCAGCAAGTTACGTAATATGAAGGGAGGAAAAAAACATTACGAGGCGTCTCCACTAAGTGACAAAGTTGTTTTTAGCAAGGTGACATTTTTTGTACCATTTTTTCTCTTTAACATAATTCTGTTATAGCTCGACTCTCACCTTTATCTAATTTCTTCAGGTTAAGGAGGGGCTAGGAGGTAGAGTGCGTATTATTCTATCTGGAGCTGCTCCATTAGCTCCACATGTAGAAGCTTACTTGAAAGTAGTGACATGTTCTCATGTTCTTCAGGGATATGGTACTCTCTTTCTTTGGTGATATATTTTATCTGTATGGGTCATGATTGATTATGGGGCCGCAGGTGATGAACTAACACTGGTTGGTTTTCGTATGGGCTGAAAGGGCGAGGGCGTGTTAATCCGAAACATTTTATATCAGCAAGATTTAATTATTTTTATAGAGTTGGTGTGTTAAATCCATTTCTATCATCCAAGTTTGACCCGTTAGTGGAATACTTAGCCCAAATCGACCCATTCATAAGTAACTGGGTCAAATTCGGCATCTCTACGATGTGATGACATGGATGTGGATTATTATTTTGAGCAGCACATGGATGTTGACATTACTTCAACTCGTGATCTTTTGTAGCCTAGATTCACAATTATTGTGCTCAAAGGCCCAAATCATTGCAAAAAACAAGAATAAGTACATTTATCTGATACCTACGAGTAATATCTTTGTTTCTTTGCAATTTAGGCCTGACGGAGACCTGTGCCGGGTCATTTGTTTCAATACCAAATGAAATGGGTATGCTGGGTACAGTGGGCCCACCAGTACCGGCTTTGGATGCTCGTTTGGAGTCTGTTCCCGAGATGAATTATGATGCATGTTCAAGCACACCAAGAGGAGAAGTATGCATACGAGGGGATGTTTTGTTTTCAGGTTACTACAAGCGTGAGGACCTTACAAAAGAAGTACTAGTTGATGGCTGGTTCCATACAGGTGTGACTTTAGTGAGGTGTTTAATTTAATATAGCGTTTTTGGTATAATATTGGCTGTAATTAAAATGTATTCTCCTACAGGTGATATTGGTGAGTGGCAACCAGATGGAAGTATGAAAATTATTGACAGGAAGAAAAACATATTCAAGCTTTCCCAAGGAGAATATGTGGCAGTTGAAAACTTGGAGAATGTTTATGGACTTGTTTCCGACCTTGATTCGGTATGCATAATCAACAATTTAGATGATGAACACTAGCAGTTCAATTATTATTAATAAAATCTTGAGGTTTCATAAAATAAAACACAAAACGTAGCTGTTTTGGGCATAAGTACTGGACGTTTTTTTTTTTTTTTCTTCCAAATATTACCGTACTGGGTCTAAACCAAGCTTTGTTACCAGGCCAAATTGGGCTTTTTGTCCGCTCTTAATTCTTGTTTGCCCAGGATCAGGTCCATGTGTGCACGTCTATGACATTAATGCTTAACTGCCATTTCAGGTATGGGTATATGGAAACAGCTTTGAGTCTTGTCTGATTGCTATTGCCAACCCAAATAAGCAAGCTGTTGAAAAATATGCCGCAGAACATAATATATCTGGTGACTTTGAATCCCTATGTGAAAATCCCAAGATTAAAGAATACATATTGGGAGAGCTCACTAGAATTGGAAAAGAGAAGAAGGTTCTTTCTTCAAGACCCTAATCCTATTTTATATACGTTTTTAAATTCATATGTTACTTAAAACCATTTCTTGTTGCAGTTAAAAGGTTTTGAATTCGTGAAAGCTATTCACCTTGACCCTGTTCCATTCGATATGGAACGTGACCTTCTGACCCCAACATTCAAGAAGAAAAGGCCACAGATGCTCAAATACTACCAGGTATCTATACAAACGTATCTTTGTGCAACAAGTTTTGTTTTTTAAATCGTTGAATTTTCTGATGAAAATACCTTGTTTTCGTTGCAGCCTGTAATTGATAACATGTACAAGACGCTTAACAAGAAGTGAGTTGCTGCATATGGATGGTGTCCTACTGTCTTCTCTTTTTGAGTAATGGTTTCAATCATGTTTAGCAACTCTGGATTTGTTTCGAACCCTATTCCTTTGATATGTGATTGTACAGATGTGTTATATGTCGAATTTATTTGTGGACCATGACGAAGTGACAAATTGTATTACACCTTCTTTATCATTATTTATTTATGAAAACTGCATGGAACTTTTGTATAACGAAAAACGAATATGATTTTCAATAAAAGCTCGATACTAAAGCCAGAGATCTGGGAACTGTTTTTATTAGTGTTTCTATGCATTTATTTTTGCTGTGAACTAAAGCTTCTAAGAGCTTGCATTGAGAACATTTTGGTCGATGGTAAACCTTGCAACAGGATATAGCATTTACCAATCTGAATCTGATCTCTGTTCATCTTAGTGCAATATTTTGCCATAAACCAATGCTTTGCCCAAATTACACCACAAATAGATTTTGGAAAACTCTATTCGGCACACAAAGAAATCCAAGCGAATCTAATATCTCTAGATCGCTTTTGTGGTCAGACGTCTCGAGCTTTGGAGCATGAACATTGGTTTACTAATAACTACTAGAAACAATATTTCAGAAGGGACAAATGTATGATGTTTATCTTGGTTTATAATGTTTTAGTTTGAGTTACTACTGCTAAAACTTTAGCATACATGTTAACAGACCTTAGTAGTACATATAAGTAAGCAATTTGGTTCCTTTAATAACACAAAGACTAGACAAAAGAACAAAGCATAAATTCCCAAAAATCAAAACAATACTTCATATTCAGCTGTAGTTAAATCGACTCGTATTAATCGTTCTCACGTGCTTGCCTGCTGCAATAAATTGGAATCCACAAGTGAAGTCTCAGTTCCAAGTTGCAATCGTGTTCTCTTTCTTAAGAGTGATGTACCTCTAATGTCGTTTCGATATCTGGAGATGAAAGTAATGTTCTTTCATTTTGTTATGAACACTAATGATGTTATATTTTATAGGACATTTAAGTATTTACACATGATTTTAAATTTAATTTAACCTTCTCAAACATAACAAATATCACGTCATAGATAAGCTATTTTCGAAAATATATCATCTCTATATCGAAGCGTGCTAGAAGCAGAAACAATTAGAAGAAGCACACAAATGTGTTGCATGATCTATATTCATATTGGAACTTAATGCTCCCCAATTTTTACAACACAAGGTACACCAAAAAACAATATGACACGCTGCCAAGATGTTATTTGATTGCACGAGTTATGAACCATTGGAATTTGCTTTAAGCACGGGCTAGAAAGCCGAATTTATAAGTATATTTCTTACAACTGTAATGAAAATTCTATTTTGTTAGAGGAATTTAGACAAAAACACAGTTCTAACTTTTGGTAAGGGAATTCTATCGGTGGAAGTTTAAGGTAACGCAAATAAGAGAAGTGCTACTGCTGATTGCAAAATCCGACCGTTCATAATTCTCTTTTAACAGTATAGGCTAGTAAAGGGAATCCTTAGCCAAAACTCATAAACAGAACAAACTATCATTGTATTAGCATATATACATCTTGAAAGACACCAAACAAAGTGTCAACATTCAGCATTTCAGCCTTTCTCATTTACAACAAAAGGAGCAAAAACATAAATTCCGACATTCCGTACATCAAATATGCAAGATACTTGTCCATCATATGAAGTTTCGCAGCCTTTCTTTTTTGTATTAGCAGATATACTCCTATTTTTTCTACCTGAGATTCGAAATCCGATTTTTCTTCCTGTGATTGTTAGATATACTTAGATTTAGGACTGTCAATAAACCAATTTATCAAGACTTACTTGTATTCACATACTGAAAGTAAGCACCTAGCACGTATCTGAACCAAGTGCTTGCTTACAACTATTACGCCCTCTTAATAGGCTGCATTTGCGTGATGAGCTTTATGTGAGGTATATTTGGGTAAAGAAGTTGGCTGCGGAGAGTGAAATTGACGTGTCAGTGAGGTGGCGGTGGTGAAGTTGGTTGTGGCGACTCCTTATACCACTAGCCTAAGCGGGTGCTTGATTTTGACTTAATTGACTTAATATGTAAAAAAACAGAATTAATTAAGTCATATGAAAACTGTTTGTTTGTGACTTAATAGAAAAAGATAACTGAAAATATTAAGTAATAAAACTGAGCTTGTCTACATTAAGTCATCTTTTAATTAACATGACTTAAAGAAAAAATTAAACAAACAGGCCCTAAGTGTTTTATAAAATCCATTTACTCCATAATTCACAACTACCAAAATGTCACACATTTAGCCGGGTCTAACCGGGTAGCCGGATATAACCGGGTCTGGCCGGGTATATTAAGGTCTAACCGGGTCTTGGCCGGAATAACAAGATATAGCCGGGTCTTGCCCGGAATAATTGGGTTTGGTCGGGTCTTGCCGGGTTTTGGCCGGAATAACCGATTTTAGCCGGGTCTTACCGGATCTTGGCCGGATATAACCGGGTCTAGCCGGAACTTGGCCGGATATATCCGGGTAGTGGCCGGAATAAACGGATATAGCCGGGTCTAGCCGGAACTTGGCCGGATATATCCGGGTATTAGCCGGAATAACTGGATATAGCCGGGTCTAGCCGGAACTTGGCCGGATATATCCGGGTCTTGGCTAGAATAACCGGATATAGCCGGGTTTTGGCCGGACTAACCGGGTCTTGGCTGGAATATCCGGATATAGGGACCCTAATCTTTTTTTTCCCCCTTCATAAACCATCCTTATTTTGAAACCTTGTAACCAAGGCTGCATGAACATTAGCTTACTAATAACTGCTAGAAGCAAAATTTTCAAAAGTACAAGAGGATGATACTTATACAGTTATACTGGTTTTTAATCTTCACTTGCTTCTTTAAGAAATTTGACTTCACAAGTGAAGTCTCAGTTTCGAGTCTTGGAATTCACAAATGAAGTCACAGTTTCAAGAATCAGGTTCTTTCTCTTAAGAGTGATGTACCTCTCACGTCGTTTCGAGTTCTGGAGATGAAAGTAATTTACTTTCATTTTGTTATGAACACTAATGATGTTATATTTTATAGGACAAGTGAAGAAAGAAGCAAAAACAAAGCGTGCAAGAAGCAAAAACAAGTGAAAGAAGCACACAAATGTGTTGCACGATCTATATTCATATTGGAACTCAAGATGTTGCCCAATTTTTACAACACAAAGCACACCAAAAACAAGTGAAAATGTGAAAGACAACTTCAGAAAGCTAACTTGATGTAGCAACAAACGACTCTAGTAACCTATCTTTACCACTCAGCTATATAATCCATACTCTATACTACTAATATAAGAGGATGAGAAAGAGGATGAGCACTTCTTTTAAATTCTCTCTTCACTCCTTTCTTCCTCCGTTCTTACACACTTTGAAAACGTAAATTAACCGAAAAATCACTCCTAGAAACCACTTTCTTTAGTAGTTTCTTGTTTGCCTTGTCTATCGACCACAATTGTGACCTTGACTTAGGCCAATGTGTAGCTTGAAATTGAGACTTCTGCTGGTGAAGCGGTGTGGATGTAAACAAACTCCATGCTTTTACCGGATGGCAATGAGCTAATCCATGTTGGGAAACCGTATGAACCGCTTGTGCTCTTGGTTAGACCCCATATAGGACCGTATAGTTTGGAGACTGATAAGTTAAGGTTCTTGATTGTCTTCCCTGATTTGTTGGTTACTATTGCTGAGTATCTGTAGTAAGTTTTTCCGTTTGCTACCCATGAAGTTGTAGTCTTTTGTTCAATTGCAATAGGAGCTAAACAAAGCAAGGATAGAATCTTGAATCAGAATTTGTAAAAAAAATTGCAACTTTTGATCATAAACAGAAGAATGCAACAAATTTTTAATCCATGGGTTAGGAGAGCCAGAACTTTACGGGTAAATATTAGAAAGATCAATATTACCTGAAAATGAAGTTTCTTTAACTGGATTAGGCTTTGGTTGAGCAGCTACGGGCTTTGGTTGAGCAGCAATAGGCTTAGCGACAGGAACTTCAACTGCAAATAATTATAAAACGGTTAATCAGAAGAAACCACAACAAAAGAATTGAACACCCCGGAAATTTAAGCATACCAGGAAGTAGTTGGTTATAGCCACCGTGGCCGCCATGTAGCCTAGCCAAAACACCAAGAAGCGGGGCATTGTTGTATGTAGCAGGCTCTGTTTGCTCATAATTATCTCTATGGTCAGCAAAATTGTCATAAGCATCAGGCCCACCAACAATAGCACCAGCCAAAAGATTCGGGTCACTCGCTTTTCTACTGAACCATGTAGCATAACCACCTCTACAGCTAACAAACGATGGGTTAACCTTAACCGAAACAATTGATGATCCTCTATGGTGCACTTGTTGTGGGTAGTTATTTCCATATCCAACCATGTAACTTGTTGCCCTTGGATTGTCACCAAGAATGTAATCGACCTAAAAAACATAAAAAAACACTTTTAGACATTTTCGTACGGTATAATAATAATTAACCGACCTTAATAATAAATGGGCACATCACATTACCTGTGATTTGGCGAATGCGAGTAGCTCTGAAGGGGCAACACTGCCAGAAGAACAATGTAGGTTTTTGCGTGCAGATGTTAAGTAATCAGAGTAAACAGTCATAAGAAAAGATGCACTTGTGACAAATTGCAAGTTGTTCCATCTTTGCTTATAGATTAGGCCACCGGGTGTCTTTTGAACATTTTGACTACTCTTGCCAAGGCACGAACACATGAAAGATTCAGCCTTTTCTTGGTACTTTCCAAACGCCTGTGCATGACTACCGGCTTTCCCTCCCATTAGAAACTGCATTTGATCAGAATACAAAACGGTCATTACCCTATTAGAAAAGCGTACAAACAATGTGCAACCTATTAAACACCTAGCTAGTGGTTCAAATTTTTACTTGGTTATAATGTGAGTTACATAAAAGTCATAATTCTTAATAAATCATATGTAATCATGAATGTATAATTTCAGTATTTTAAACATAACTTTAAATTTCAATATTTTTCTAAAGGGCGTGACAGGGTACTTTGTAATGTACCCAATGTAACCATAAAAAGTACCTAAGGCATTTGGTCTAGTGGAATGTGAGTTGATCGATCACCCACAAGCTTTAGGCATTTGTGAGATTTATTATGAGATGGGTGGCACACGATATGAAAAAAATTAACGCTAAAAAAAAAAAAAAAAAAAAAAAAAAATGTGACCATAAAAAGTACGGAGTATCTAGAAATATAGTCCTTTCTCAACACATGTGTTTCATAGTCGTCTTGTTTTTTAGTAACGTACATACAATACAAACAGTGTAATAAATACCTTAGCGACAAGGGTCTGGACCCCGGCATACTTAACATCCCAACCAAACTCGGTCATAGCCCACCCGGTCCCTCCGAGCGCGTCGCCATTTTTACCGAGGTAATCCAAATAATACTGATTGTTAGTTGCCTTATACATCCAAGCAGCTGCCCACAACAACTCATCCTACACAAATCCAAAAAAACAAAAAACGTTAGTAAATTTTTTACACAAGGGTAAATAAGTACCAAGTAGTTGAAACTGTTAAAAAGATTGTAGTCACATACAGCATATCCACTGACTGATCGGTAGTACTTCTGGGCCACCGTAATGCTAGAGTCATATTTACCCCTGTACTTGTCGGCAAATTCAAATAGCTGCAGGGAAGAAAGATGTAATTTAGTAAGAGGAAAAAGAGCATTTTTTATCTGTCAATCATTCAATCATTCAATCATTCATAGTCGACATGTAGTAGTAGAAGGATAAGTAAGAGCGTGCATCGTTTTTAAAGTCATTCACAATGCTATGTTAATGAAAATGTGTGTAGAGATTTTTCCGCAAGCAAAAGATTTTCGATTATACATTTTTCGTGACAATAAATTATCAGTTATGTTGCTAAAAATTCACATTGATTATATAAAGAGCACTATGCTTTATAATTGTGTTATGTGTAAAATAAGTCCATAACTACCATCTAATTATCGATATGATGCTTTTTGTTTGGTTTATGAGTTATGACAATTTATCGATGGTTAGCAATGGCTGAAAATGAGAGCGACATTGACTATAAATGACGGTGTGCGTCGAGCATTTAGATATAAAAGTGTTTTGGTTTAATGAAGGGCATATTAGTCATTTTATTTTGTTATATATTTTCACATTTAATGAAGGGCATATTACCATATTACCATAAAATACTAAAATGTGAAAAGGGTAATATGGTAAATTTGTTACACCGACAATAATAAATAAGGATAGAGTCATAGGTAGGTTAAGATCTACGGTTGAGAGGAAATGTTGTACTTGAGACCACATTGTCCGTGAAACACAGCAATTATACCTAACTTTTATGACCAAAACATGTGCGCCGAATAAATTGTACCATCAATTTCCTCAATTACCCTTTTTTTTCTTCTTTTAGTTGTGTAATTTTGCTTTTTTATCTAATGCATTTACTATTGTACAGTACATGTATAAAAATGTTTTGCATAACACTTTTTTAAAATTGTTCATAGTAAACATTTAAATTGTCCATAATTTTCTCATTTACTAGCAACTTAATTTTTACAAAAACCGACATTGTTTTGAACAAGAAAATGACACGTTTTTAACCGACCCAACACGACTGATAAGTTTTGAAAATGAGAAAAATATCATGAGAGTAACTTTCATGATAATCAAATCATAATCTTTCTTAAATGTTCTATACTAGTACACATTGTAAAGAGTGATCTAACTATAAAAAAAAATTATGACTCATATACTATAAAATTATTGCTAGTACAATAACACTTGTAATTTGATGAGTCATATACTATAAAATTTCCATCCAATGTGCCATTAGTATTTTAACATTTCAATAAATAAAATCAAATGGTTGCTTTTACAAATTAGCTTACTATGCACTGATAAATTGTTGCTTCAATGCAATGTTTCTTGTAGCATTTTCCTTAAAACTTGTTCATGACAAAAGTAATTCTCTTTTTCTTAACTTGAAATTTCAAATTCAAACCAACACTGCAAAATGCCATATATAGTGTGCATTTAAAGTTGTATTTGATTCTGTATTTGGAAAACTTAGCTTTGGAAAAAAACTATAAAAAGAAAAAAAGAAAGTGAGATTAATGAGTTATTCTATGATAGGCACATTATTAAAGAGCTAGCCACCTAGCTACTTATTTAACGGCCAAAAACATGGCAGACAATAAAGTTAAAACAGTAACTGTTTTTACTAACACCAACCGTTTACTAACATGAGCCTGTCTGTTGCTAACTTACGCATTGGTCATAGTTACTTTTTCTTTTTTATTTGGCAGCTTTGCACAAAATGTCCACAAGAATGCTAGTTGTTCACAAATTCTCATTTAACTTTAGGGAAATCTTACCTACATTATAATGTAGGTAATTACTTACATTTCATTTGATTTTTTTTTAAAAAATATATCGTTCAGTCTCTGCTGTAAAGCCTCTGATATAATTCAGTCTCTGTCATTACCTTTTTTTTCAAAGAAAATGTAGGTAACTACCTACATTATAATGTAGGTAAGATTTCCCTTTAACTTTATGTGTGTATTGTGCCTAAAAAGATGTAAACTATGTGTAATAATATTGACTAGAAGTTGAAAATGGTAAAAGAGGCTAAACGAACCTGGTAGGCGTGGTTGAGAAGCTCACGAGAATACGCGGGGTTTGAGCGATGGAAGACGATGGAGGCTGCAGCCATTGCGGCAGCGGTTTCTCCAGCAAGATCGGAACCAGGGTTGTTTTGGTCAATTCTATAGGCGTATCGTGAAGTTGTCATGTCCTCGGGCCTTTGCCAGCAATAGTGGTCGGTGTTACCGTCTCCCACCTACAGTATGACATTATTAATAATTTTAGACATAAACTTAAAACCTTATTTAATATATCTAAAATTTAAAATTGACCTTTATTTACATCAAAATTTATGCATAACTATCATTACTCTTTGTTCGAGATTTTATATTTGTGGGTCCTGTGATGACCCACAAATTTATACCTTAAAATCAACATCAACTTTACCGTTACGAGGAAAGACTATGCAAAATATCTTATCTTATTTCTTTTAACGGCAAAATTCTACTTCTTTCGTCTCAAAATATAAGTTCAATTTTAGGCTCAATGTAAAAAAATATTGTTAAATGTCCACTTCCTTTTTCCAGTCAAGGTTTGAGCTTGAAGACCATCAAACTTCATATTTCAACACCAAGTAGGTTATACAATTTGTCCAATAAAATTTCAACTCTTGCTTAATAAATTACTATTTAACACTTTTACTTTTATCATAGCACCAAAAATGAACCAAAAACAAAAGGTCAAAGAGTACCTCTCCATATAGAACATGAGGTTGAGGATGAGCTTTGATGAGATAATCAGTACCCCATTTAACAGCATCCATAGCATGACCAAGTTCACCACTAGCACCCATTTGATTTCCATATTCCATTATACTCCATGACATCATTGTCACTGTAAATGCCATTGGCAGCCCAAATTTTACATTATCCCCTGCATCATAGTACCCTCCTACCAAGTCCACCTTCATTATTCACAAAATTTTAATCAATTACAATTATACCCTTGTAGATATTTCACAAAATTTTAAAAAGGTTTAGTTAGCACAATGTCGAATTTACCCTTATGAAAACATATTAAAACAAACTATGCGGAGACAAGCTCATATAAAAACATTGCCAATAACTTTGCGACAACAATAGTACACTAATTACAGATTAAAGATACCACTAATAATTAAGAAAATATTTTAGTTAGCATAAGTGACAAGGTCACTCATATTTAGTCTTAAAAGAACAAAATTACCCATGTGAAACCATTTTTTTTTTTTTTTTAAATAGAAATGTACACTTGTTATTATATGACCATGTAATTATGGGTAGAACGA
Source organism: Artemisia argyi (assembly GCA_030686995.1). NCBI lineage: Eukaryota > Viridiplantae > Streptophyta > Magnoliopsida > Asterales > Asteraceae > Artemisia > Artemisia argyi. The sequence goes on along the minus strand of CM060685.1, from coordinate 169,473,831 downwards.
TAAGAATAGTAAATTATAGTAAAAAATAAGACCGAGTACTCGGCAGTTATTTTGTAACCACGGACGGCACGAGAACAAAAACGGCCTAGCTGCATTTACGAAAAACTAAACAAGACAGTAAACACATTTTACTGGACCAGATGCATTTTCGAAAATTTAAAATTTTTCACAAGAACTAGCAATACGTGACAAAAATCATAAGTGTCCTGAACCTCGAGACACACCCTGGTTCCATCCCTGTTTGTGACAAACTAAAATAAAAACGGAAACTGTAACTTTAACATTGGTAACCAAGAGTAACTAATTATTACCCCATTTGATTTGCCATCATAAAGTCCAGAATTGCCCCTCCATTTAACTCTTTGACTGCTAGGAAGAACACCTGATCTTTGAGCTTCAAAAAACAAAATGCTCTTACTTAAAGCAGCACCATAGTCATGTCCACCTCCTAAAGCCAAAGGCAAAACTCCCATAACCATAAACAAAGTACTTATCACCATTGAACACATTTCGCTTTTCGGGTTTTCGAGAAAATGGCTTAGCCAAAATGACAATGTGAATTGAAGTTTTTGTTAGAGAAGTGGTGAAAGAAAGAGATGGGAAGAAATGAAGGGAAAGAGTTGGTTTATATGGAGGAGATGAAAGGGAAGGTGACAAAATTGGTGATTAATAAATGTGTTCTCTTGATTTATATAATTTATTATATTGGTTTTTATGTGTGTAAATTGAAGAATGAAGGGTTTTTGCTAGTATGAACAAAGTGAGTAAAAGAGAGCAGTGCATGTGAGCTTGTTGGGTTCATTTACTAGGAAGATCGGTGGTTTTTCTATTATTATTTTAATTTTTTGTAACTTAATTTATTGTATAAAACACATGTGTGTGTTTCGGTTATGTTCATCGATGCTTAATCGATCATACGAGCTTCTGGTTTTCGGTTCAACCGGTTTATAAGTGGGTCAGTCGGGTTCTTTTGCCAAAATTATAATTCTCAATTCAACCGGCCGAGTTAACCTGAGTTTTAAAATATTGGTTTTAATGAGGTTAAAACAATACTCGCAAATCCAAAGCATGAAAAAATTACAGGTATTACATATTTAATGTCAACCGTAAAAAAAAAAAAAAAAAAAAAAAAAAAAAAAAAAAAAAAAAACAATGAAAAATATAATTTACTAAGTATGGATTTGTTGAGTCGGCACTATCTGAGTTATTCATTAATTGAGTTGGATTTAGCTCTCACATAATTGACATGTGACAATTTAAACTTGTGCGGGTTAAACTTGTTGGAAATTTAACTTTTTGAAACCAACTACGTTGATCTATAGTTAATTACATATCTAAGTCGAGACAAAAGACTAATGACATATTAACGAATAATTAGTGTTAATATAATTCGAAACAACCATAACTCGACCCTAAAACTAATGAAAAAATATCTACTAGAAGAAAGCGTTGATGTTTCGGAGAGGGCCATGGTTGGTCTGTCAAGATTTGAAACGCACGAGTATTGTAGTTGATTTGCTTCTATGGCCTAGTCGAAAGTTTCGAGCTTTATAAGAAGTGTGGCTTGAATACGAAGCATTATCTTTTATGAATTGATGGATGAATGTGTGACTAGTTAAATTATTGGAACAGTATGACAGTGTCATTTTGCACTATGTGACTAGAAATCTCCTTTATAACCTAAACTAGATCTTTAATTAGTAAGAATTCTCTAGTCCAATTGTCTTACAAAAATTATATCTTTAAACCACAATAAATTGATCTATATTTGTTAAGGGCAAACAACCATGAAGTGGTGACGCCAACCTTCTAAAAGTAAGACTTTACTCGCATAATGGCGACCGGATAACCTCAACTTAGATTTGTATAGTTTACTTTTTCAACAGTCCAACCACCTTCTATAGTTCTGTTTCCATTTTTTGGAACTTTTATGAGACATCAAAATCAAATCATAACGCACTTGTAAAGAAAACCGTTCTTGAAATGTTAGATAAGGAAAAAAAGAAAATATTACATATTTATAGAATGCAGTTTTAGTTTCTAAGCTTATAAAATGAACAAGTAACAATAAAAAAGTTACAACATGCATAGTTTTCAAAGAACCTTATTTTCAGGTGAAAACCAAATATAATAACTTTACTCGGTGGAAGAACGCAAAACATGGTTGACTTATTAATTAATGCAATACAATCTAAATGTTGGTCGTAAAGTTTTGACAGAAATAAAATCATCAGAGTTAACTTGTAATCATCGTGCGTTGTATCTCATTATTAACCAAACAAGTTAGGTAACTTTTAAGCTTCTTTTTTGTTCATGTAAAGACGTACATAATGAAAGTGGTTGGCAACGCCCAAAGTCTTAAAAGAACTACATTATATTAAAACAAAAGAATGTTAATCTTTCATGGGAATTACTCCATATGACTTTGGAGCATTGTATTTCTTTTTAATTGTGAACGTACACTTTGTTAGATATTGAAAACCCGTCGGAAATATTATATTCGTATTTATAATGTAATTACATAAAATCTACTAGAAATCCTTGTTGGAAAATTTAGTGCACTTGAGGGATCAAATCATACTTGGAAATAGGTTTGGAGGTACGGAATGTACACCCATCAAGTCCCTGATTACCCTGACTCAATAGTGGTTGGGCAGGATCCTGCTGCTAGTGTTGGTTTCTGCTGATTGTAGATCCTGCTGCTAGTGGTTCCTGCTGATAGTAGACTCTGCTGCTAGTGCAAAGTAGATTCTACTGATGAGAATGTAACTGATTTGACCTATTCAAATGACAGTTATATCTGCACTTATGACCACGTTTAATTGGTCATGTAACCACTATTTTAGGCTATAATGGGAATAATTATGTGGAGATTAATGAGCCGATTAATTCTCATAATTCCATTTAACTAGGCATGAGTATCTTCCTATAAATAGGAAATCAAATAAAGCATGAAGGACACACAAAAACCAGATAACACTTATACACGAAGAGTTATTGATTTGTGTCTAAATCACTAACAACATTTGGTCTTATCCCAAGTAGATATTCGTGATACCCAGTCATTAGGGTCGAATAGTTTACTTTGGAAAGTGATAACACGATTCCAAGTGATATCCGGTAACCTTAATTGGTACGTAGTTAGGCTATTGATTATCTTAACCCTGTTCTGGGCTCATAACCACCAACAATCAAAGTAAACTATTTTGTGATAATCAATGGCTGCTGCTATGAGGCATATGGCTGTTAACTTTTTCAAATTGGAAAAGTTTGAAGGTGTTGATTTCAGAAGATGGCAAAAGAAAATGCACTTCTTGCTGTCAAGCATGAATGTGGTGTATGTTCTTAGCACTGCTATTCCTGAAAATCATGGGGATGATGCTACTGTGGAACAAATAAGGAAAAGAAGCAAATGGGAGAATGATGACTATGTTTGCAGAGGTTTAATTCTTAATGGTATGTCTGATTCTCTCTTTGACATTTATCAGAATGTTGAATCTTCTAAAGAACTGTGGGATTCCCTTGGATGCCAAATATATGGCAGAGGATGCTTCAAGTAAGAAGTTTCTTGTAAGTAATTTCACAAATTACAAAATGACTGATTCAAGACCAGTCATGGAACAATACAATGAACTTCTTGGAATACTTGGAAGGTTTACACAACATAAAATGAACATGGATGAGGCTATTTCAGTCTCTTGTATCATTGACAAACTTCTTCCTTCTTGGAAAGATTTCAAGCATACCTTGAAACATAAGAAGGAAGAACTAACACTTGTTCAGTTGGGTAGTCATTTGCGTATTGAGGAATCCCTCAGGGTGCAGGATAATGACAAGCCAAAGAGTAGCAATGCTACTGGTGCATCTGTTGTCAATATGGTGGAACATAACAATTCCACCAGGTACAATGACAATAAAGGCAAACGTAAACATCAGGATAACACAAGGGCTGATCCTAACAAGAAGGCAACACCTACTTGTTGGAAATGTGGCAAAACTGGTCACATTAAAAGGGATTGCAAAGGTGTTAAGGTTGGTGGTAAAACCAATGGTTCAGACACTAGTGGTTCAGGGAGTGGTGGTTCTGCCAACTCATTGAAAGGTCAGAATATGTTTAATGAATCTCTTCAGGTTTATTATGTTACATATGTATCTGAATCTAACTATGTGCAGGATGATGATGTTGCGTGGTGGGTTGACTCTGGAGCAACTGTTCATGTGTGCAAAGATAGAAGATGGTTCAAGACTTACAAGTCACTGAATGATGGTTCTATTCTTCACATGGGAAATGAGTCAACAGCTTTGGTGCATGGTCGTGGTTGTGTAGATCTTAATTTTAGTTCTGGAAAGATTGTAACTTTGTTTAATGTTATTCATGTTCCTGATATAAGGAAGAACATGGTTTCAAGTAGTGTTTTGAATAATCATGGATATAAACAAGTTATTGAATCTGATAAATTTATTTTGTCTAAACATGGTGTGTTTATTGGTTTTGGCTATTTGTGCAATCAAATGTTCAGACTTGATGAGGCGAAAAATGATCCGTTTTTAGGGGGTCATTTAAGCCGGAATTTGAATCTATTTGATCAAATATTGCCCTAAATCGTTCCTTTTGTGATTTTAGGTACTTTGGGAGTGAATTCTGGAAAAGGAAGCATTTTGGACATTTTTGGAGCATAAAAGTGAAGAAAATGGCAAAGTCTTGATTTTCCTTGCTGGGAACAGTACCTGACGGCGTCAAGAAGATTTTGATGACGGCGTCAAGAGCAAAAATGGTGATGGCCCAGTGAAAACGTGACGGCGTCAAAACATGGCCGTCAAGAGTAAAAGTGGTGACGGCCCAGAACAAGATTACACATGACGGCGTCAGATCTGGATCTAGGCAGTCCAAGAATTTTATGGGCGGCGGGTTGACGGCGTCAGAAGTTTCTTCTTGACGCCGTCACCTTAGGAAATCTATATATACTCTTTGTAATTTTCATTCTAAAGAGAGGAGAATTTTAGGGTTGACTTGAATAAACCCTAGCTCGTTTTTAACAGTATTTTCAAGGGTTTTCACCCCTTAAAACCCTTCATGTTCAACTGAAGTAAGTATCCTTTCAATTCATTCAATATGTCTATGTGTTGTTTGAATATATCTTACGCTTGTCTTGATTTTAACATGCTAGGCTAGATCTCTTGTGTGTTTGCTTAGATGTAATGAAACCTAGATGTTGATTATAGGTTGATTGCTTGTTTATAGTTGTAATGGATGAATGATTTCAATGTTAGGCTTAAGAAAACTGGCAGACTTCCATTGTGTAACATGCTTGAACGTCTTAAGAAACATGAACCAATGCGTACTAGGTTTTTATGGTTGTATTTAATGCATGAGCGAATTCTAGTGATCCCATGTTAGGAGCTTCTTGCAGGCTCGACATAGGAGTGAAGTAGGAGCTTACAGAGTTGGGGAAGTAAGTACGCCACCCCACGATTGGTATTAAGGAATATAACCCGTCATCCACTCAACTGTAACAAACAATTAACCTGTAAAAGATATCTAGGGAGTAGTGAAATCTAAGTAAACACAATTCTCCCATCTATTGTTCACACCATATTAGTAATTAGCTTTATTTTCATTTCTGTTATTTTATTTTGATTGCATCTGTAGTTATTGGGTTAGTTGACTAGCAACTAATTCCGCCCAATCTTCCAAAAACCCGAGATTTTACTTGCTTTCATAAAAATATAAAAATATAAAAAAGAATCATCCCTCACCTCTAGACCTAGTTTTTAGGCTTTCTAATCCTAGCGACACTATTCCTGAGTTGAACGATCAATCCCCCGGTACTTGTCACTATACTATACTACAACGATCAGGTACACTGCCTGGTGGGGGTTGTAAGCTTCTCGAGATCCCTTGAGAGGTAAAGCCTGGTGCAATTCCCACGCATCAAGTTTTTGGTGCCGCAGGCCGGGGAATAGTTATTGTCTAGGTTAGGATTTCTTTTTATTAGGTCTACTTGCTAGATTCCTTTCTAATAAGATTTTATTTTTATTTTTAGTTTTCTTTAGTCTATCTTATTTCTTCGTGCTTTTGTTCGTAACTTTTTACCATCTGACATCATGGAAGGTGGTAACATCTTTGAACCCATCAACCCACCACAACAAGACCACCCACAAAACCCACCACTAGCAAACCAACCTCTTAGGCCCCGAACCCTAGGAGAGTATTCCCGACCTAGCCACCAAGGCTATCGAAACACTATTGAGCTCACCCAGGGAGCCAATGTGTCTCCCTTCCGATCCGACACCATCCGGTTGGTGCAAAGCGGATGTGCATTCCATGGACTTCGTCCGAAGATCCTAATCAACATCTCAAGGACTTCCTTAAAATCGTAGATTCTATAGACCTTGATGTTACAACTAGAGAGTCGACCTGATTACGCCTATTCCAATTCTCTCTACGTGATCAAGCTAGTCAATGGCTTGAACGTTTCCTCGTGGGATACATCACCTCATGGGATGATCTCACCACTCGTTTCCTTGCTCAATTCTTCCCACCGGGGAAGACTGCGATGTTTAGAAATGACATCTTGATGTTTGAACAACATCAGGGTGAAACTTTCTATGAAGCGTGGGCTCGTTTCAAGGATCTACTCCACAAAGTCCCTCATCATGGTATAAATCTTTGGTTATTAGTTTAAATCTTCTATGACCATGTCGACTATCACACTAAGCGTACCATCGATCGAGCCGTAGGAGGTAGATTGCGTGATAAGAACGCCGAGGAGTCTTGGGCAATTATTAACGAACTTGCCGCCGATAATCAAGAATTGTGGGAGTTTAATCACACTATAAAAGTGGCATCAACGCAATCTCGACACCTGGAGGGATTAATCAAATCTCTGATGAACTCCTTTGCAAACTTGAGGCAAAAGTTGACTATTTTGAGGAAAGGCAAAAGAGACCCTTAAGCCCTAGACGGGCTGTTGTCAATTCTGTCTCGAAAATGACTTCAACACCGTTATCTGAGTCACCCTATAGAGAGAATGTTGAGACCTTTCAAAACTATGCCCCACCTTATTCTCCTCCTGAGAAACTTAGCCCGGAATTTGAAGCCAGAATGAGGGAATATATGGCAACCCATTCTGAGCGGCTTGCCAGATTCGAGGAAGCGGTTTATAAACAAAAGGAGGAGATGCAAGAGAAAATGAATGAGATGATAAGCCTAGTGGATGAGTATGCCAACCAGAAAACCCCTGAAAGGATGTTACTGAGGAAAGAAAACGTCACCTCCACTACCCGGTTTGTTAATTCCATCACAATTGTCCATACGGATAATGAGAAAGTAGAAACCCTAGGGAATAAACCACAGAAGAACCACCACAATCTCAACCCTTAAGTTACTACCTGAAACATGATATAAACGAAAGCACCATAACAAATTGGATAAAGGGTGACGGGCGTAACCAATCCTCTAAACAGGATTCATAGAAGGAGGAAGAGGGAAAAGATGAGTATGATACATTACCTGGGGGACCGATATTTTAGAAACTACTGGTACAAAAAGTAGCTACTAAGCAGATGGCGTGTGGGAACTTTGAGATACCGGCCAGCATCGGGAATTTGAAATATCTAAACGCTTTCGACGACCAAGGATCGGAAGTAAATCTTATGCCCCTAACTATCTACACCCAACTGACGTCAAAAATACCAGCCACCACTCGTATTAGGCTATCCTTCGCTGGACACTCTTACGTGTACCCCCTAGGAATCACAGAAGATGTGTTGGTCAATGTCGCGAGATTCATGTATCCCGTTGATTTCATGATCATCGATGATAAAGGGGGTGGATGCATGACAATAATCCTTGGGGCACCATTCCTTACCACCGCAAGAGCTGTCATTAGGTATGAAAATAGGAAAATTGAGCTTAAATCAGGGAAAAGAAAGATTAGCTTTCCCATGACCCCGCGATATGCGCAAGAAAGTTTGATGAGGAGAAGGCTCAAAAACAACATTGACACATCGCCTATTCATTTTCAGGAGAAGATACTTGCATGGGAGGCAAAAATCAAAAGTTACAAAGAAACTAAACATGAAGGAAGCAAAAGCAAAAGCAAAAGCAAAAGCAAAAGCAACGAAGTTCATGTCGAGTTTGAACATAGTCAACCAACAAGGAACCATGTACCATTCGAAAAAGGGGACCTAGTACTCTTAAGACACTTGGAGATAACGATACCTCCTAATAAACCGAGTCCCTGGTGGTATGGGCCTTTCATAATTGAATGCATAAGCCAAGATGGGATGGCTAACTTGAGAAGTAACGGAGGAGGAGAGGTGATTGTGAGTATCGACAGATTGAGACACCACTACCACGATAGTAATGATCGCAACTATATGGGGTACATCATCTCGAGAGATGAGGTCACGTAATAGCCCATGACCTTGAGTCTAGCTACAAGACTCGTAAATAAAGAAAAGCGCTTCTTGGGAGGCAACCCATGCTTTGTGTGATTTTTATTTGTTTGATTGTTATTTGTTTCCGTATGCTTGCTTTATTTTTTATTATTGGTAGATCATGTTCCAAAACTAAAATGGTGAAAATACTTTATTTTGTCGTTTGGCTTAGTCTTAACTTCATCCAAAGGTATTTCGCAAAAGATAAGTGTAAGGGAAAACCCCAAATATGTTTTTAAGAAACAAAATTGATCATGATTCTATATAATATTAAATGAACATGTATATTCATATTTGTTAGAGTCAAATGCTTGTATCGAGTCATAATGATGTTTTGCAGGATTTTCCAAGAAGTAGGACAAAGTTTTTCCAGAAATTTTTCGGAAACTTAACGTAAGAATTTCTGCAGATCACTTCTGACGGCGTCAGGAAGAAATTCCTGACGGCGTCATGTGTAAAATTCTGGAACTTTTGCTAGTTTTGTTTTTCTAACGGAGTCCAAAAGTTTTTGTTAATTATTTAGTTTTATAAACTCCAGGAAATCTGCAAACATTCATTCCACAAGCATTATATCCTACATTGTTTTCTAGGATTTGTTATCATGTATAGATTGCCGCCGATTTTACGCGAGGTTGCCTTGTTTGTTTTCTCAGGTTTAACAGGTTATGTATGACAAGAAGATGATTTATATTTCTGGAAGGGAAGCTTTGATTGTTCATTATCTTGGAGGAAGATCTAACCTTGTTACCATACTATCCATACCGAGCGACTCATGGGAGTATTTGATTTCATTCTTTTACCTGTTTTACTTTTACATTCTTTAATTGAACATTGGGGACAATGTTCATCCTAAGTGTAAGGGGAGGGTAAAATGATGATACCTCATAAGATACACTTTCGCTTGAGTTTGTTTGTTTGATGGTAGGTGTGTAATAAAACTAAGAGAAATACTTGTTAGTGTAATTTTAGCTCCAAATTTAAATTTTTTTACAACATTTAGGAGTGAAACTTTAGCCTTAGTAAGCGTCTCATGGATAGGAGTTGTATGACTAGCACAAAACCGTACTATTCAGAAAAATTTTCCACCCAAATATGTGAGGTTCGCCTTTAGATTTGATAGGAAAAGCATTTACTATTAGTGCTTATGAGTGTACCGGTAGCATTTAGATTCTAGAACTTGCGTTAGTGATGCATCCCGAGACTACTAGTGAGACTACATTCGTGTAGTAGGATTTACTACATGATAAGAGGCATTAGGATCACCCTTGTGTTAAACCCGTATCATAATTACTTGACCATTTAAGTTATATTACTTGGCTAGTAAAGTCAACTAGTTTTTCCCACACCTTAGCGTTGTACTCATTTTTAGTACATGAAACCCCTAGTACACCCCTCCGAGCCTATCTTTTCGTTTCTAACTTTAAGCATCTTACTTAAAGGAAGAATTTGTTACACCCCACTTAAATGTACAACCAAATCGCCTTAGCCTTCCGTGTATGCACTTATCTTTAGTGCATTATTGTTATTTGTTAAACCCTTAGTTAATTATCTAATTGATTACATTGTTGCTAAGTCGAGTCATATCCTTGTACATATTATTTTGGGAGAATTGGGACTCATGGGTAAAGTACTAATCTTATGGAGTAATGGGGAAGAACATCTATTATTACCCCCATATGTACGTTAATCTTAAAAGCACTCCAAGTGTTTTGATTATCCTGATTCAAGTCATTAGATTAGTTATTGTAAAGTATGTAAAAATTCAAGTGTAAGGGGAATGTTCATTCCTTATGATGTATTATTTTGGATGGTAGGGTAAGAGTGAATGAAAAAAAAAATCAAAAAAATAAGAAAAAGAAAAAAAAAATAGAAAAAAAAACATACGGACTACTATCCCGTTTCATTCTATGTTTATTTTATGTTTTTGTTATTTTTTATTTATTAGCTTAAGTCGAGTCTAGTCTAGGCTTAGCAACGCCATATTGTACATGTAATTAACCAAGATGACTAACACGCCACCAGTAAAGATTGCCTATATCCAACAAAACCGTGTATTCCATATCCCTACACCTAACATTATAACCCTTTAAAATACCTCTTTGATAGTTTATCCTAGGTGCTTACGCCATGTGGTGGAGGTTTGATCCTTTCTCAAGCCTATGGTAATCTATTTTGCTATGACAGGTAGTGAGAGATGTTTTCCATTTCCATATTGTGCTACATACTTTATTACACCCAAGAGATGTGAGTATCTAAACACTATTTGTGAGGTTCTAGTGTATGACCTCCATGCTTGTCTTTGGTCTTTAATGGAACGATTATTTGTTGTAATTACTTTTATATTAGTGTTAAATGACCCCTAACTTGTATTTTGATTAGAATAAAAGCGCATTTGCTTGAGGACAAGCAAATCTCAAGTGTAAGGGTATATGATGAGGCGAAAAATGATCCGTTTTTAGGGGTCATTTAAGCCGGAATTCTGGAAAAGGAAGCATTTTGGACGTTTTTGGAACATAAAAGTGAAGAAAACGGCAAAGTCTTGATTTTCCTTGCTGGGAACAGTACCTGACGGCGTCAAGAAGATTCTGATGACGGGTGTCAAGAGCAAAAATGGTGACGGCCCAGTGAAAACGTGACGGCGTCAAAACATGGCTGTCAAGAGTAAAAGTGGTGACGGCCCAGAACAAGATTACACATGACGGCGTCAAATCTGGATCTAGGCAGTCCGAGAATTTTATGGGCGGCGGGTTGACGGCGTCAGAAGTTTCTTCTTGATGCCGTCACCTTAGGAAATCTATATATACTCTTCGTAATTTTCATTCTAAAGAGAGGAGAATTTTAGGGTCGACTTGAATAAACCCTAGCTCGTTTTTAACAGTATTTTCAAGGGTTTTCACCCCTTGAAACCCTTCATGTTCAATTGAGATAAGTATCCTTTCAATTCATTCAATATGTCTATGTGTTGTTTGAATATATCTTACGCTTGTCTTGATTTTAACATGCTAGGCTAGATCTCTTATGTGTTTGCTTAGATGTAATGAAACCTAGATGTTGATTATAGGTTGATTGCTTGTTTATAGTTGTAATGGATGAATGATTTCAATGTTAGGCTTAAGAAAACTGGCAGACTTCCATTGTGTAACATGCTTGAACGTCTTAAGAAACATGAACCAATGCGTACTAGGTTTTTATGGTTGTATTTAATGCATGAGCGAATTCTAGTGATCCCATGTTAGGAGCTTCTTGCAGGCTCGACATAGGAGTGAAGTAGTAGCTTACAGAGTTGGGGAAGTAAGTACGCCACCCCACGATTGGTATTAAGGAATATAACCTGTCATCCACGCAACTGTAACAAACAATTAACCTGTAAAAGATATCTAGGGAGTAGTGAAATCTAAGTAAACACAATTCTCCCATCTATTGTTCACACCATATTAGTAATTAGCTTTATTTTCATTTCTGTTATTTTATTTTGATTGCATCTGTAGTTATTGGGTTAGTTGACTAGCAACTAATTCCGCCCACTCTTCCAAAAACCCGAGATTTTACTTGCTTTCATAAAAATATAAAAATATAAAAAAGAATCAACCTTCACCTCTAGACCTAGTTTTTAGGCTTTCTAATCCTAGCGACACTATTCCCGAGTTGAACGATCAATCCCCCGGTACTTGTCACTATACTATACTTCAACGATCATGTACACTGCCTGGTGGGGGTTGTAAGCTTCTCGAGATCCCTTGAGAGGTAAAGCCTGGTGCACTTCCCACGCATCAAGTTTTTGGCGCCGCATCCCGGAGAATAGTTATTGTCTAGGTTAGGATTTCTTTTTATTAGGTCTACTTGCTAGATTCTTTTCTAGTAAGATTTTATTTTTATTTTTAGTTTTCTTTAGTCTATCTTATTTCTTCGTGTTTTTTTTCGTAACGTTTTACCATCCGATATCATGGAAGGTGGTAACATCTTTGAACCCATCAACCCACCACAACAATACCACCCACAAAACCCACCACTAGCAAACCAACCTCTTAGGCCCCGAACCCTAGGAGAGTATTCCCGACCTAGCCACCAAGGCTATCGAAACACTATTGAGCTCACCCAAGGAGCCAATGTGTTTCCCTTACGATCCGACACCATCCGGTTGGTGCAAAGCAGATGTGCATTCCATGGACTTCGTTCCGAAGATCCTAATGAACATCTCAAGGACTTCCTTAAAATCGTATATTCTATAGACCTTGATGTTACAACTAGAGAGTAGACCCGATTACGCCTATTCCAATTCTCTCTACGTGATCAAGCTAGTCAATGGCTTGAACGTTTCCCCGCGGGATACATCACCTCATGGGATGATCTCACCACTCGTTTCCTTGCTCAATTCTTCCCACCGGGGAAGACTGCGATGTTTAGAAATGACATCTTGATGTTTGAACAACATCAGGGTGAAACTTTCTACGAAGCGTGGGCTCGTTTCAAGGATCTACTCCACAAAGTCCCTCATCATGGTATAAATCTTTGGTTATTAGTTCAAATCTTCTATGACCATGTCGATTATCACACTAAGCGTACCATCGATCGAGCCGCAGGAGTTAGATTGCGTGATAAGAACGCCGAGGAGTCTTGGGCAATTATTGACGAACTTGCCGCCGATAATCAAGAATTGTGGGAGTTTAATCACACTATAAAAGCGGCCATCAACGCAATCTCGACACTTGGAGGGATTAATCAAATCTCTAATGAACTCCTTTGCAAACTTGAGGCAAAAGTTGACTATTTTGGAACTGATGACATTGGTGTGTCAAAGGTCCCTGATGAATTATCATCTCAGGCCCCTGATGTGGTTGTGGTTCAACAACCTGAACCTGAGCTCAGGAAGAGCAAAAGGGTCTGGACTCCAAATTCATTTGGACCTGAGTTTCAATTATACTTAATTGAAGGTACAAGGAATGATGTCTCTGACCAATATTCCTATTGCTTCATTGTTGAGGATGATCCCAAAACATTTGAAGAAGCAATGAAGTCCCAGGATGTTGCTTTCTGGAAAGAGGCAATAAGTGATGAGATTGACTCCATCATGGGCAACAACACTTGGGTGTTGGTTGATCTACCACCAGGTTGCAAACCTCTTGGTTGCAAATGGATTTTCAAAAGGAAAATGAAGGTAGATGGAACCATTAAAAAGTTCAAGGCTAGACTAGTCATTCAGGGCTTTAAACAAAAGTCAGGGATAGACTACTTTGATACTTATGCCCCTGTGGCACGTATCAGTACCATCAGGATGCTGATTGCTTTAGCATCAATTCACAATCTGATTATTCATCAGATGGATGTGAAGACAGCTTTCTTGAATGGTGAATTGGATGAGGAGGTTTATATGAACCAACCTCAGGGCTTCATCATTCCTGGAAATGAAAACAAGGTGTGCAAACTGATTAAGTCTTTATATGGAGTGAAATAGGCACCTAAGCAATGGCATCAAAAGTTTGATGAAGTGGTTTTCTCTAATGGTTATGTTCTTAACCAGGCTGACAAATGTGTATATAGCAAATTTGATGAATTTGGTAAAGGAGTCATCATTTGCCTATATGTTGATGACATGTTGATCTTTGGCACTGACCAAAATCAAGTTGACCTGACAAAGAAATTTTTGTCATCAAGGTTCTCGATGAAGGACATGGGGGAGGCTGATGTTATCCTTGGTATAAGGATTAAACATGAAAGCAATGGTATATCAATTTCTCAGTCTCATTACATTGAGAAGGTACTGAAGAAATTTAATTGCTTTGATTGTACTCCAGTGAGTACTCCCATGGATACCACTGAGAAGCTTATGCTTAATACTGGCAAAGCAATATCTCAACTTGAGTATTCCTGGGTGATTGGCTGCGTGATGTATGCCATGACTTGTACAAAGGCCTGACATTGCTTTTGCTGTGGGTAAACTGAGCAGGTATACTAGTAATCCTAGTGCTCAGCACTGGCAAGTAATTTAGAGGGTACTGAAGTATTTAAAGAGAACTATGGACTATAGTCTCTCATATACTGGTTATCCTTCAGTGTTGGAAGGATACACTGATGCAAGTTGGATCAGTAACACTGAAGACAATTCGTCTACCAGTGGCTGGGTATTCCTACTTGGTGGAGGTGCAATTTCTTGGGCATCCAAGAAGCAAAATTGCATCACTAGTTCAACAATGGAATCAGAATTTGTGGCCTTAGCAGCTGCTGGTAAAGAAGCTGAATGGTTGAAAAACTTGCTTCTTGAGATTCCATTGTGGCCTAAACCTATAGCACCTATTTCTATCCGATATGATAGTGCTGCTACATTGGCAAAGGCTTATAGCCAGATGTACAATGGGAAGTCTAGACACTTAGGTGTCAGGCATAGCATGATTCGTGAACTTATCATGAATGGGGTGATATCTATAGAGTTTGTTAAATCTCAACAGAATTTAGCTGATCACTTGACGAAGGGTCTTGCTAGAGACTTGGTTATAAAGTCTGCTAAAGGGATGGGTTTGAAGTCCAACTTGGTCACTGAATGCTAGGACACCCAACTCCCTCCTGAGGAAACTTGGGAGCTGAGTTCAATGTGGAAAGCTGAACATTCAGTGTACTGGAGCACATGTATTATACTACATCCCAAGGTTGTGCTCAGAACCTGCTGAAAAGGAGGATGAAGTCTTTACTTCTTAATGGTTAATTTTCTTTGAAAAAGTGCTTGGCAGGAGCATGAATAAAGAGGAACCACCTGTGTAAATGTTGAAGTTTTGCTGCTTCAAGAAGCTATGGACTTTTAGCTTTTACAACATTTATGAATTGGATATGGACACATGGCTTGTATAGTATCAGGAGTGTTTAAGTGTTTGAAATATATGTGTATTTTATCTTCAGGTATTCAAATGGGTTGAAGGGTTCAATTCTTAGAATACCCTGATTCTCGAATATTTGAACGTGTAATGTACTAAGATGAAAATTCAATCCTCAGGATATTCTCGTTTATCAATATGTTTTGTTAACGTTTGATTTTCATGCAAAGAAAGTGAACTAAATTTGGGGAGGATTGTTGAAAAATTTAGTGTACTTAAGGGATCAAATCATACTTGGAAATGGGTTTGGAGGTGCGGAGTGTACACCCATCAAGTCCCTGATTACCCTGACTCAATAGTGGTTGGGCAGGATCCTGCTGCTAGTGTTGGTTTCTGCTGATTGTGGATCCTGCTGCTAGTGGTTCCTGCTGATAGTAGACTCTGCTGCTGAGCAGTGATTCTGCTGCTAGTGCAAAGTAGATTCTAATGATAAGAATGTAACTGATTTGACCTATTCAAATGACAGTTATATCTGCACTTATGACCACGTTTAATTGGTCATGTAACCACTATTTTAGGCTATAATGGGGATAATTATGTGGAGATTAATGGGCCGATTAATTCTCATAATTCCATTTGACTAGCCATGAGTATCTTCCTATAAATAGGAAATCAAATAAAGCATGAAGGACACACAAAAACCAGATAACACTTATACACGAAGGGTTATTGATTTGTGCCTAAATCACTAACAACATTTGGTCTTATCCCAAGTAGATATTCGTGATACCCAGGCATTAGGGTCGAATAGTTTACTTTGGAAAGTGATAACACGATTCCAAGTGATATCCGGTAACCTTAATTGGTACGTAGTTAGGCTATTGATTATCTTAACCCTTTTCGGGGCTCATAACCACCAACAATCCTAACAGGCCCAAATCCCACAACCAGGCTTGGGCCATCTACATCTAATACTTCGGCTTCCCCGCTATCTGAGCGAAGAAATCGCAAAAGCTCGGATTAGATTATAAGACTAAAAAAACATTAATGCAATAAAAATATAATTTGTTGATGAATAATTCCTGCGGCAAGCGGAAGCAATTATTCAAGCAGCAGTAAAAGCATATAAATGCAATAGCAAAAGCAAATAAATGCAATAGCAAAAGCAAATATCATATTTGTTGATGAAGAAATCCGACAGCAAGCGAAGATTAATCTTCACAATCCAGCAACAGCAAAAGCGGAAGCAACGAAACAAAAATAAAAATAAACTTTAGGGATAAATAACGGCGGCTAGGGTTTGACGAGGTGCCATAAAGGAGGCGGCTCAATTTAACCACATAGATCTGAAGATCAGACCCCTCCGATATCATGTTAGACATTGAAAACCCTATCGAAGACATTGTATTATTGATATGATATTTATAATGTAATTACATAGAACTTACTAGAAATCATAGAAACCTTAAAGGACCCAAAGCACACAACTGGGCTTACACTTGACACTTATTTTTCAGGTGCTTGATTTTTCATTTTTATGAAAACATCGGCTCGCACCTGAAAAGATCGCATGTTATCACAATTTGGCTAAACCTTTGATAAATATTTCTTGGAAATGATTTAACAGCTAGTGTGATTTGTACGAGACTAATTTCACATTGTCCTTAACTGTGTATAATCTACAACACAAATACACTCATATGCAAAAAATAAAATTCTATTGCTTAAGTTAAAAAGCAACTATTGAACTATTTTTTGAAACAAAAAAATAGTTTTTCCTCTTCTTCTCACTAGAGATTCTATTATTACGCTAAATAAACAAATTTTGTTACCAACGGATATATAAAACCATAGATCATGCAAACTACTTGGTAAATGTACATATGTATCGCAATTAATGTGTCACACACTCTCATGAATCTTTTTCATTCCCTACAATTGACCACTTTAATCATTAAGTCTGAAACCAGTGGCGGTGACTCACTTACAATCACTTCAGTGTTATCTCTACTTTCTTTCTCCTCTCACTTTACTCACTGTCACTCACTATCACCTTTATAAAAGTAAACGTCACTAAATACCACCACACACACTAACAAACCAAATATTTAATTATAAAACATCTACTATGGTCCACTTTTTCACCTCTCACTGTGATGAGTAACTCACCAAACGAATGCAAATTTGATCGTGAGTGGGACATCCGTTTTGAGAGTTACGACGGTGAGTAGGTTACTCACTCTCCAACTCACTACCACTCCCTCTAGTCTAAGAGCACTCGGTGACTTGAGTTATAGGGTTGGCTGGTGCTCTATAACGCCAGCCCCACACTCCACACCAAGCTATAGGGTCTTGCGTTGTCATGAATAGCCAACGATTTATGGCATTTTTTTGTGTGTATGTTACTATGTTGTATTTGTGTTTTATTGGGTTAAGTTTGGTCCGGGGGTGTCATATAACTGAGTGATGGAGAGAGAGTGTTTTTGAGTTAAGTTATATATGTTCTAAGTTATAGAGGAAAAGTGATGATGTGGCACACCTAACTTGAGCCGTATGACTCCGGGGCACATGATGCTCTAAGTATAAATACCTTTGCTTCAATATGCTACGTCTACATGATATTCACAAACAAACTTCCACACAATGATATGAAATAATACTTGACCCACTTATTTTCTTTTTCCCTTTACTAACTCTTCTTCTTTCACAAATCATTTTGCTATAGTGTTTCTTTTAATAAATACCCCACTCTCAACCACAACTAATTAGAATTATCAAAAATATTCCTCTTAAATTCTTAAACAATACTCCATAAATACAATAGAATGGCATACAATGGAAAACGACATTTTTTTGGGTGCAAAAAGTGAATTATATTACTATTCAAAACTTTGTACAACAGAAGTCTACAACTACTGATTTGGATATACCCAAATCAGATACAAAGCAAAAGATACAAAGCTCATATACTACATCCGATATCTGAAACAACATAACAGATATCTGATAAAACTCTGTTTGAAACAAACCAAACAGAATAGCTAATTCCCAGCTACTTCCAAGCATCATGAGTTAGAATCACCTTTAAGCACCATACCATCTAGCTATATTTCCATTTCTCTTTCCCACCAAAATCATTTACCCTGCCACCACAGTGATCAAAATATGATAGTAGAATTGCATCACTAGGTACTCATTCACTCAATCCAGTCAAGGGCTATACCAAGTTTCCTACATTTCCATTTCTGCAAATGGCTTCAGAAACTTGGGAACATACTCCTTGAGGGAGAACCATTCCTACCTCTTTTGGCAGTTTATAACATGAATCAAGTAGGTTCATCTTTCACTCCTCACTATTTCATGCTTCATACACCCTCCCACTCACTTACCCTTCACACTTTGCAACCTACTTTATGAATCAAAATAGGATAGGGAAAACAAGATTTTTTAATAACTTCATATTTTGTTACCAAACTTTGTAAAACTTAAGAAAAACTTACTCCTATCAAATAATTTATGAAGTAAACTAAATGTACTTTTCATAAAACACTGTAACGAATAACAAGCATTATTTTGCTCTACATTTCGAAATACAGAACTTCTTAAACATTTTTTTAGAGCTTTTCAATATTTTCAAACTTAGGTGACCAACTTAATAATTTCATAGAGGAATACTTATACATAAGTTTTTCAAAAAAAAACAAAACAAAATATTTATACATAATTTTTAGTGTACGGAGCTTTAGAAAATCGACTTTGGGAAAAGGAAAGAAAATGGTCAAAAAAGTGGACCACGTTCGAATATTTATATAACCGCAATCAACGGTTTCTCCAAGAAAAATTTTAAAATTATAAAGTGATGAAATATCAAATACGCATTACCTTATTCTTTTTACACTTTTGATTAAAATAGTAGTAATTTGTTTTTAATTTCCCTCATTTTTTGTAAAGTCAAAAACGCCCACACCCGTAATTAACGGTTTAGCACCGGTTCTGCTACGGCGACCTTCTGTCGGGTGCCTTACACGTGGGCCACACCAACCTAAACTAAACCTATTTCCACTTGTACTTTTATTAACTTCCATTTTACTTTGGTTGTATTGGTTCGAAACTTGGGATCCAAATAGACTGTACAGGTCAAAGACAATAAACGTTAAGCGATACTCAAGGTTTTTGGTCTAGTGATATGTCAGTTCTATATTAAACAAGAGGTTGTGTGTTCAAGCCTCACAAGAGGTATAATTGTATAAACGATTATCGTATTCATTAAAAGGTTTAAGTCAACGGAAAGACCTTACATTGTCCAGCTGAAAATGACAAGTGTCAATTGTCACTTTTTCAAGATTCGCATATGATGATTACTAGTTGTCACGATAACTTTGTGATAGTAGTTGAGAATGAACCCATACCATTTCTTCAACGGGTCATCTTGACTGCCGTCAAGTCGTCAACTAAGCGTTTGCCACGAGAAAATTGGTAGCGTGAGGAGCTGAGACTCTGAGAGCAATGTCCCTTTGGTTGAACGGTTCTAGTATAAGTTTGGTTTATCTTTGGCAAGTTCTCTTTAGATTAATTCGACTAAAGTCTTTTATGAAACTACAACTAAAACGTATGTTTGCATCAAAATTAGAAGACGATATACATCAATGCATGGAGAGTAAAGTTTGATGCACTCAAATTTACTGATCATCAAGAGACATGTGTCACTCAGAGATAACTTACTTTGCATTTTATAGTAAAGATTTTTATTTTTATTTATTTGGTCTAAGAATCTCATCATTTGAATAAAAGTAACATAAAATTAGTTAACGTAACATTTAAAACCAGACATAATAGACTTGACGAAAAAATAACAAATGAGATACAAATCTGTTATAATGTATTCAATACTCATGAATGAACAAGATAACACATTAATAACCATCATTTAATCGATTATTCAATGAAGAGAATGGTAAGAAAAGATGATATTTGTTCCATGCCTATTGTTTTAATGTTTTTAGTCGACCAAAGCTCCACATGGACATGATTACTACTTATAACAATTTTTAAGCATAGGTTCTTGATAAAATCGAATATTACATTTTTAAGTTACTCCTCTTAGCTACTTTTTCAGTATCAAGATGACAAAGTAAGGTTTCATTTGTTTTTTCATAACTTTTACCTCTTCATCTGAAACAATGTCTGCAGAAGAAGAGGTACATATAAAGCTCTTCATCTGCAAGAAGAAGACCGTTTGTTTTTTGTGATATTTAAGTACTTCTTTCATTTTTTTTCAAAACTATTTTTTGTGCTATTGAAGTACTTTTTATCTTTTCCTTTTTCTTTTTCACAAGTTTTTTTACGTTTTCTTCCGCTTGTTACCGTTTTGGTACGTTTTCCACCGTTTTTTACGTTTTCGTCAGTTTTTTTACATTTTTGTCCATTTTTTTATATTTCTCCCGATTTTTTTTACGTTAAAAAACAGATGAAAACGTAAAAAAAACAAACTAAAAAGTAAAAAAAAAAGTTGAAAACGTAAAAAAAAACAAACAAAAACAGATGAAAACGTAAAAGAATGTCGAAAACGTAAAAAATAGACAAAAACGTAAAAAAAGGGCGAAAACGTGAAAAAACAGAAGAAAACGTAAAAAACGAACGAAAACCTTAAAAAACAGAAGAAAACATTTAACGAAAATAAGAAAACGTAAAAATCGGACAAAAACGTAAAAAAAACATACGAAAACGTAAAAAAAACAGACAAAAACGTAAAAAACGGGCAAAAACGTAAAAAAAAAAGGGCGAAAACATTAAAAAAAATGGATGAAAACGTAAAAAATCAGACTAAAACGAAAAAAGACGAAAAGGTACAAAAGGGGCGAAACCTAAAAAATAGACGAAAACGTAAAAAATGGTCGAAAAGGTAAAAAAGGGGCGAAAATGTAAAAAAATTGACGAAAACGTAAAAAACGAACAAAAACGTAAAAAAAACGAATGAAAACATAAAAAAACAAACGAAAACGTAAAAAAATGAATATTGAGAAAGAGATGCATGGTTTGTGAATAAAGAGATAAGAAGTTAAAGAAGAGGTAATAAGAGGAAGGAGATGTCTGCATTTTAGAAGAGGAAAGAAGACGAAAGAAGCTCTTTTGTCTGAAAAAAAACAAACATGTTCCTCTGCGCGCCCGCAGAGGAAAGAAGTGAAAAGAGGCAATAAGAGCTTTTTTTGAAAAAACAAACGAGGCCTTAGTTAGACAGCGACCTTCATTTTGCTTGCCACACCAGCTTTCTTTTTTCGGCGACATGCATACGACATTTTACCACACCAAAGCGCCATTCATCATTTTTTTTTTTTTATGATCAATATACCAAAAACACTTAATGAAAGAAACACACTTTTACTACAAATGTTGTACACGTTGATAACTTCATGTTGAAATATGTTGAAGGAAAAGCAAGCGTAGTTTGATAACTTCATGTTGAAATATGTCGAAGAAAAAGCAAATGTACCAGGAATAGAAGAGGAACAAGATGAAAATGAAGATTCCTTGTTGAAGCTTCTTACGGTGCCATATCCAACTATTTGTGAGAAACTTAAACGAACTGCCTTGGATCTCAAAGAAACTGTATTTTGTCGATTTCGAGTCTTTAAATTGTTGTTATTATTATTATTATTTTTACATCAAACGGTCAAATGGTAATGGTAATGGTAGTTTTTTTTTTTTTTTTTTTTTTTTTTTTTTTTTTTTTTTTTTTTTTTTTCATTCATTCATAATATGTGTGTTTGCATCGATCGCCAACGAAAAATAAATAAAAACCTGCCAACTGATGCCGACCGATTGGGCACATCAACAACGACCGACGATCGATTCGGTCGACCTACACCTCAACCGAACTGTTGTGCAAAGCCTAAGTTTGATAGATTTTTGAAAAATGATTATTCTAAAGAAATTCCTGGAATTTTGGACTTGTCATTGTTTCAGATTTTCTTTTATTATTATTATTATTTTTTTTTTCATTATTATTATTTTTTTCTTATTCCAAAACATTACAATTTCTCTAGGATCTTTTCTTTTTTAAAGCTAGCCATATTGTACCCGCTATATGTGCAAGTGTTCTAACACAACAAACCTTTTCCCCATAATTCAATGTTCTTTAATGAATCATCTTTTGAATACTTGAGCACTCACACAAATTTAGAGGAAGAGTAGCTACTTGTTTATATAAAAAAGAATCCTATAATGTCTTGTGAAAAATTTATAAACTATGGTATTAGTTAAGTGTCTTTTAAGACAATGTTTTGTAAAAACATTACACTTTAGAAAATCACCCGACAATATTATAAACTATTAACATGGTTGTAAACTCTCGTTTGTGTTTATATTAACTTTAACAAAAAAAGTCAATTTACATTGTGTATAGATACATTCATGTTCATTATATATTGACTTGAAGTTAAGTTTTTGGAAAAAGTGTTGGGGTGACCGAAGTATTCACATCTTCAAGAACTCTATCTAGTGGGATGAGTAGAATATATTTGGGGATTGATATGACTTTTTTCATGCCAAGACAAACAACAAATGACATTAACAAATCAAATGAAATCCACTACGTTTTTAGTGGTTTTTTTGATTCTTGAGTTTTTGAATGAATACAAAACATCTTTCTAGTATACTTTTTTGGAAGATTATATTTTAGATCTAACTTAAATTATTGCATTCAATAACCTTATGAATAATCAATATTGTATAATATATTCGGTTATCTGACTTTTGTAAGGTACATTGGGTCGAATTTGAATTGTTTTGGTACTAGTGCATTATCTCTTGTGATACCCGTAATGAATTTGGTTTCTTACTTGTTGATGTTTTTTGTTAATTAGGAATCAAATAGAAAGTTACAGGTTGATTGGACAATGATTAGATTAAACACAAAACGGCATAAAAATCAAGGTAAAGTAATGAGTAGCATAAAGGTGATTAAAACCAAGGCCATTTAGCTATCTTTTTACCAAAGGGGAATAGACGGAACTTGGCTGAGATTATTGGGAGGGCCGAGTGTTATATCAGTTAATTTAGGACAACTAAAGTTGTATTTTTTAAGCAAATATAGGTAAAGCCACAAAGTTTTGGGAGGGTCGTGGCCCTCCCATGTCTCGACTAAGGTCAGTCAATGCAAAGGGGTATATGGTATTATTCTCGCATTGTAAAATCAGTTAACGTGATTAAGGAAGACCCTAATAAAGAAAATGGCATGGATGCAATCTCGACTCTTATTGATAGGTCTATGTGACAGCTGAACATTCCGACTGCTTCTTGAAGAAGAATGTTGTAGCTCATAAATGTACGGAGTTAGAGGTTCTTCGACGATTAAACCATTTTTTGAAATTAGTTTTCTAAATTATTTTTGAAAATCTACTTTTATACAGTGCTTGTATAGGTGAATAGTTTTTGTTATCCGGTTATATCTTAAAATTAATTAATTTAACTCTTATGAATCAAAATCTCAATCAAAATTAGATTTGACCAACGACCATTACTAACTACTGTAACTACGTATACAATTTAAATTTGTAATTGGCGCTTATGAAGATCCAACCAATTAATTACGTCAAAAGATGATTAGTTATAGTAGTATAATTTGACTTTATGTAAGATAGATTGAAGAAAGTTAGGATTAGCACATGGCAAACCATTGACATTTAACTTTGACCTTTGTGTTTTGGCCTCCTATATTCATAGTTACACCCTACGGATTAACTTTATTTTAGTCGTATTATCTTAAAAGTCCTTATTGTTAACTTAAGGTATAATAGCATTAATTTTTGTAGAGAGCTATATGATAGTTACAGTTATGGCAGAAAAAATAAATATGTTGTAGTACCAACATAACGTTTGGGTAGCGGAGTTACCCCTAGAGCCCGTGAAGGCTGCTCCCTCATGACTCCCGTTGGCTCACTTAGAAGCGGGGCTTTAAATAGGAGTCACTTGCCCCTTGACTACTTCAGGTAACTTACACGAGTATGGACTTCACGTCATATGTGTACATGAGGTTAAGTTGAGTCAATGCGGTGCCCAATGATTTTAAATTAAGATTTGAATAGAATATACTGTAAATAAGTGTAAATGAAGTCTCCAAATGTCAGAAACATTCACAAAATCATCTTCAGAGTCTGAAGAAAGACTCATCACTTTCTGAGATGGAACTCAGCTTGTGAAGTCCCTGAACCAATAAGAAGATGATAAAATTAGCGAGTATTGACAATGGCTCACTGAGTCCTTATTGATCTTCTCATCAAACCAAGACATCTTGAAATTAAATACTTAAGAAAAGTCTCCAAGTCAATGAAACAAATAGGTGGAAAATTTATTGAATTGATAAATGAAATCTATTTATCAAGAAAGTCAATAAAGTACAAGAGTTGGTATAAAAAGGGTAACAGTTGTTAGCATTCTAACCCAAAACAAGGTTGGATGTGTTCCAAGAATGAAAGCATTTAATGTAGTAAGGTACGAGTATACCTTCTTAGTTAGATGCTTGACACGTCGCTTTTAACCCACGGGTATCCATCTCAAGCGTTGCTATATAAAGAAATGTTGTAAATACGTAAATGCATCTCGTACAATCATTGTGTTAACATTTACGAAAGCATTTTCTCCTTTTAAATTAAGTCCCTAAATATATTCAGTGGTTAACATATTTTTTACTTAAACGCAATACTCAGGTTTGTGTTTCAGAATGTGAGGAGATGACTTTCATTTACATCTGGTCAACATTATAAATAAACTAGTAAATGTTTTAAACACATGTGAAACTACTCGTGTGAACTCCAAACTTGCAAGCTTAAATAATCTCACTCAAGCGTAGAGCTTATGTTAAATACTAAAAGAACTAGAATTGAAACACAAGTACTTTAATTTTGTTCTTCATTAATGTTTTAAGGCGTGTGAGATGCCTTCACACGTGTTGGTCAAAAATTCGGTGGTTAGCAAACTTGATCTAGCCGTGTGGGAAGTGGGGACTTATTTAATGTGTTAGGGGACAAAAAATCCTACAAGATACTTGCAAATTTGCAATGGGTCTATCGATCAATAAGTTTGGAGGGTATATTGATCGATCCCACCGTTATTATATCCATGGTCCTACTTGTGATCACATTTTGTATCGTCTAACTAATAATATGTGACAATGTGTAATGGTATAAAATTTGATTTTTGCATAACTTATGATAACCGGCAATGCTGACTGACTGCTGATACACCTTGCCGTTCGATGACAAAGTGTAATATACAATGTTCCATGACCCCTTTTCGAGTCGGTAGTGAGACTCTGTAACTTGTAAGTTGTAAGCATACTTGCCACAAAACATGGCCATGTTTTTGGGTTGATAAGGCAATATATCTTTAATCATTGATCTATTTAAATATATGTTACAAGTCATGAAAAAATAGTGACAATATTTGTATGTGCTTACAAAATTCCCACGTTACTTCACATCATTAATATCAGATATTCTTGTGAAATTATGTCTAAGTACATGTAATTAATCTTTGCTTCTATATAAAATGACAAGACTTCTCATGTATGATGTGATGAATCAACTCACTTATTCGTGTTTTAATAAATCAAAGTTAATTTGCTTAAAATTAAAATTCGCCAATAATCATTACAAATTTACAATCAGCACGTTCATATACGACGATATGTTTTCTGAAAAGATACTAGCAACATCCTCTGCATCCAACATAATCTTCGTAATATAGTCATGCAATATTTGTCATTTGATGTTACATCTAACATATCGTTATCAGTATACACAATGCCATGTGCAAAAGCTTCCAAACTAACGATCTTACGAGAGCGACATATCCTAAAAATTAAAATACCTTGTATGAAGTTATGAAGTACTATGAACAATCGAACATGGTTTATCATGAAACCTCTCTGAGATGTCTAAAGTTCAAATTTTGCTACATGCAAACAACTCTGATGTGGTTACACTTATCCTTCCGGGAAAAAAATGTGATAACTTTACTTGGTTGTGTTTTGTAACGGTTAACTCAAGACTCGTGGATTAAAACTATGATTATAAAGAAATCGTTATCATGAATTTAACTTAAATAAATAGATAATTATTTGTACTTTTCTTAAAGAAATAATTGGTGGAGTAACCTAGCATTATGCGTTGATGGGTGCCGGCTAACCCTTCTCCAATAATTAGAATCAAACGTACAATATCAACTGTTGAAGTGACCTTTCAACATGAGTTAAAACATGTCATTTTTTTTGGCATGAGTTAACCGGACCCCCCTATAGGGAGGGTTTGTAGAAGACATTACTGCTGTCGCCTGTACTGTTTGAATTAAAATTTGTACATTTTGACTAAAGCAGGTGGACCCTCTATAGTAGAGAGGGTCCGGTTAACACATCCTTTTTTTTTTTTGAAGGACACATTAACTATGCATTTGTGCAAAAGAAATAATACCACCAAAGTGATAATCTTTTGCCCTTTTGGCATTTATGAATTAATTACTTGAAATGATTATGGATGCCAATAATTAAGAAGACAAAGCCATTACGTGTTGGTATTAATTAGTATATAATAATGTTGTTAATCATAATTTAAGTAGAGAAAATAAACATTAATTCTTGTTTTATTAGCATGTGAGAATGGATGGTTTTATTATGTATGCCGCAAATCACGGTTGCACACGCATGTGCACTTTCTCCCTCGTAGCCCTACTAAATATACCATAAACCCATATACTTTTGTCTTGTGTTTACAATTGGCATCTACTATGTATATAATAGTATACATACAATGAGTCAATGATACAAATACAATAGATTATTATATAACTTAGGATCAAATGAGAAGAAACTTTAAAATGAGAAGGATGAGAAATAATTATAAATACACATTAGAGATGCGTCGACTTGAATTAGATACATCTTTAATCTTTTAGATGTACCATAATATATTTTATAGCTAAAAATTAGATGCATATACATATATTAGATGACTTTCATCAAGTTATACGAATCCTATGTATTTTTCGCCCTCTGCGAGTCAAATTTGTTGTTAGTACTACTTTACATCGTTTTCACTTCAAAATCACTTTCGATACTAAGTGAGATGCATCTAAATGAATAGAGATGCATCTAATTCAAGTCGATGCATCTCAAATATGTGATTATAGTTATTTCTCATTCTTCTCATTTTAAGTTTTCTTCTCACTGGATCCTTACCCTACATATAATTGCATGTATGTGTATAAGAGACATTTTGTGGTCTAGTGAATTTTGTAGACGTTCAGGGTCGTTTTAACCATAAGGCCATAGACGAATTAAAAAAGGCTTGAAATTATATACTACTTCGTACGGATTATAAGATTTCATAAGTTAACAACTTTTCGAATGGATATAAAAGGTTTTGGTTATACAGTTTCATTTTTATGGAGATCTTACGTTAAAGATAGTGTGCAAGATATATCTATCACCTTCAATTTTAGGAACATCAACAAGAGTATCTTTCAAATCGACATCTGCTCGAAGATCAATCATTGCTATTGCGAAACTGGATCGACCTAATGATTCCATGCACATTGAGGTTTTATAAGTATCTAACATCAATGTCCTCCGTGAATGCAGTGATAGGGACATCATGGAGTTTTACCCAAACCGAGGCACTTTTCTAATCTTCCTTAGATAGATTCGCCATAGGAGACCATTTGCGAAGAATCAATAACACATTATGAAAACCATGGTCCATTCGCAGACATTGCTTCTATACCCATGTTGGAATTGAATTTGAAGAAGAAAATGCCTTTCGAGTTCATCATAGTACGAACAAGACCAAATCTACTTTACGTGTTCTTAAAATAGTTTTCAACAACTGGATACGCAACTCTCTTGCCAAGAAAGAACTCATAAACTGAATTCTCGAATCGCTCCTTGATCGCTAGGACTGATTCAATGGATATGGCAACATCAACCCTATTACCAGCTGGGCTATTAAGGTAGTTAACAACTTTCGTACTTGGTTTCACCATTTAGAAGTTTGGCGTAGGAAACAGGCCCCATACCATCCGATTTAGCACACTTCATCACATTAACCGAATCCTCGTCCCCTTTCTTTAATGCATTATCGTTTGGATAAGCAGTATCAACATTGGGGGATGATTAGACCGCCCTTACGTGCCACGAACTGGAAACTTGAGCTCATCTAACAAAAAAAACGTTTAGAGGACGGTATTACACATTATAATAGGCCCTATATAATGGAGCCCTATGCAGTTGATCAACTCACATGTTCAATTACGGGAAAGAGTCCGATCTTAGTGAGTATAGGATGTTTTGGCCACATAATAATTTTATGTGTTTATATTAAAAGTGGAGAAATTAGTCATAATTAATACGGATTTTGGTTAACGGATCAATTCACATCCATTGGTAATTTAGTATAATAAAAATAAAGAGCCATTTGTTTCCAACCATGGACGGAACTTAGAAGGGATCAAAGGGGGCTGTAGGCCTGTAGCCCCCTCCCCCCCCCCCCCCCCCCCCCCTTTTAAAAAATTTTGACCTTATTTATATTTTATACCCTTTTATATATGGTTTTAGTCATTTTTAATACACAAATTTTAGCGTAGTATATGTCAGCCCCCTAAAATAGATAATTTTCAAAAATTGGCCCCCCACCAACAGTGCTCAAGTTCCGTCCCTGTTTCCAACTAAGACTACAAAAATTTCATAATATTTAGGCTATTTTGAAAGTAGACTTAGGGTGCGTGTGGTTTGAGCCTATGGGAATGAAGGAATGCGTATGAGAATGATATATGTTATTTGTTTCATGGTAATTGGTATGGTGAAATCCATATATTGGGTATACATCAAAGGTAGCAAAAGACCTTGGTATAAATCTATCATTCTTGAGGACTTACCATTACTATCAAACTCATACAAATTGTGATTCCTATCATCAAACCAAACGGCCCCTTACAATGTATCATTCTAATTTGTAAGGAGTATATGTTAGTATATTTCACAAATTCGAGTAATTTGACCATTTGGGTCATGGGTATGTTTGTAAATACAAGCTCGAAATTATTGGTTGCTTAATGGATATTTTTGGAACATGTTCAACACGTAGACAAATGTATCCTAACATGCATTTATGATATGTAATAGGTTGTCGAATGTGACCCGTTACCAATCGTTTTCCAATATGACGCACCTAAAGGTTCTCTCAGACGAGATGGACCAAGGACAAGGACGACGTTAATTGATGCCGATATTGAATGGATATTTTAGTATTTCGAATGTATACGACATTATATTAGATCATTTCGATCTTTCAATTCAATAACTTAACTTCACATTTTCGACTATAACATCACCATTTGACTACCATAGTGTAAGACTGTAACTCATATCATTTTCTTAGATTATCACAAGAGTTAATTACATAAATTGTCACTGTGGTTTGACCTTTTTTGCACTTTCAGTCACCGAACTTTTTTTTGACTGATTCAGTCACTGTGGTTTGCATATGTTACACATCTAGTCCAAATTCGAATAAAATGACCAAAAAGCCCTTGCCTCTTCTTTTCCGTTAACTTTCTGTTAACTAGCATTGCAACGTTAGTCCTTTTCCGTTAAATATTTTTTTTTTCTAAATTATTTTTTTAGAAAAATATTTTTTTTCGAAAAATTATTTTTTTCTAAAAAATTATTTACACCTTTTCCGTTTTCGTCCGTTTTTACACGTTTTTCGTTCGTTTTTACACGTTTTTATCATTTTTTTCACGTTTTCGTCTGTATTTACACGTTTTCGTCCGTTTTACACGTTTTCGTCCATTTTTACACGTTTTCGTCCGTATTTACACGTTTTCATCCGTTTTTTCACGTTTTCGTCTGTATTTACACGTTTTCGTCCGTTTTTACACGTTTTCGTCCGTTTTCTACACGTTTTCGTCCGTTTTTTACACGTTTTTGTCCGTTTTTTTTCACGTTTTCGTCTGTTTTTTACACGTTTTCGTCCGTTTTTACACATTTTCGTCCGTTTTTTTTCACGTTTTCGTCTGTTTTTTACACGTTTTCGTCCATTTTTACACGTTTTCGTTCGTATTTTCACGTTTTCGTCCATTTTTACACGTTTTCGTCCGTATTTACACGTTCTCATCCGTTTTTACACGTTTTCGTCCATTTTTACACGTTTTCGTCCGTATTTACACGTTTTCATCCGTTTTTTCACGTTTTCGTCTGTATTTACACGTTTTCGTCCGTTTTTACACGTTTTCGAAAAATTATTTTTTTTCGAAATTTTTGTATTCTAAATTATGTTTTTTAGAAAAATATTTTTTTTTCGAAATAAATTTTTTGAAAATTTTCTTTTTTCTGAAATAATTTTTTCGAAAATATTTTTCTAAAAAACGGAGGAAAACGTGTAAAAACGGACGAAAACGTGTAAATACAGACGAAAACGTGTAAATACAGACGAAAACGTGAAAAAACGGATGAAAACGTGTAAATACGGACGAAAACGTGTAAAATAGACGAAAACGTGTAAAAACGGACGAAAACGTGTAAATACAGACGAAAACGTGAAAAAAACGGATGAAAACGTGTAAAAACGGATGAAAACGTGTAAAAACGGACGAAAACGTGTAAATACAGACGAAAACGTGTAAAAACGGACGAAAACGTGTAAATACGGACGAAAACGTGAAAAAAACGGATGAAAACGTGTAAAAACGGACGAAAACATGTAAATACGGACGAAAACGTGAAAAAACGGATGAAAACGTGTAAAAACGGACGAAAACGTGTAAATACAGACGAAAACGTGTAAAAATGGACGAAAACGTCTAAATACAGACGAAAACCTGTAAATACGGACGAAAACGTGAAAAAAACGGATGAAAACGTATAAAGACCGGACGAAAACGTTAGAAAACCAAGTTTTCGGTTGTTCTCTAACGGTCGTTAGTCTAAAAGACTAACGGTCGTTAGTCCAAATAAGATGACAAGGGCTGTTTGGTCATTTCATTCGGAAAAAAGAAGTTCAGTGACTAGGCCCGTAATAACAGCAAACCACAGTGACTAGGCCCATAAAAAAAAAAGTTCAGTGACTAATAATGAAATTTCAAGCAAACCACAGTGACCATCTATGTAATTAACTCTTATCACAATGAAAATGACTATTTGAACCAAATTTTCACTAGTAGTAATAATTTTCTTTGTAATTAAGCTTAATTATAGTTTTGTGATCATGTCTTGGACCACCCTGTGAGCGTGACCATTTTATACATCATGTGGGAGTCAATAATATAGTTATGCATCATCATTAATATTTTATGTTTTAAAAAGATATGAAAACTTATATGGGAGTACTTTGAAAATCGAAAACATATATTCTTCTTAATAATTTACTCATCGTATCCAAAATAATAGTTAAAATTGCTTATCTATCATAAAAAGATCTTAAAGAAAATATTCCTCCGTTGATGCTTTGTGGGAGTTTGGATTATTATTCGTAATTTTAAGTTATTTCTACCATATAATAAGTTTTTGTTGCATTGTTTGTTACACATATGTAAAGAAGAAATTCGAACTTGTCTTATTGTTTCAAATTACATGCAAAAATTATGTATAAAAAATAAAAAATATATGATTTATATGTTGACCGACAAGAATAATTTTAATGAATCCTCATACAAAAAATCCAAAGTAAATATACCTAAATTTGCTTACGCAAGTAATAACCCGTTTTTGTTGTGAATGGTCCATATCGTCCTTATTAAATACGTAATTATTTTGAACGGCCCAATTCAATTTGTCTATATCAATAAAATACGATAAGTATTTTCCAAATATAACAAAAATATATAAATTATTTTGTAATTAGTAATTTTGTTAGGCCGCTGCTAATGGTAAAGGTTGCCCTCCAACCAACCAATTAGATGACAGAGTTTTCTCCATTAGCTCCACCGAATTGGTACCAATCACCCCTAATCTTTTCAAAGTTTTATGGTTGGCCTGACAACCAAAATTTCATTCTCTTTTGTGTGTGTATTTTTTCTGAATTAGTTTTTGTGGGGTATGTTTTTGATTATGGCTGCGGTTGATTTATTAGCAAATTATGGTTAGGTGTAGTCTTAGCGAGAAAAAATTGATATGACGCTAATGTGGCAGATTGTGACCACAATATTTATGATTGCCATTAGCATTGGCCTTATGTTGATCCGGAAAGCATATAAGAGTTTGATCTTTTAAAATGACCCGACTTATAACATAACCTTTGTTTGATAATGAAATCTTTAAGGACTTATGGAATAAAAAATCTATTCATTCAAAATGCTTTATGTTTCACAATGAAATTTATAACAACATGCGGAATACAAATCTATGCATTCAAAACTTATTTGAAGTAGCTTTTGAAAAGTGTAAGTTTTTCCAAATAGTTAATTACATAATAGCCATTTAATTTAAACTAATTTATTTGAATGTCATTTTGTCCCATTTAAATTAATTTAAACAAGTTTATTTGAAAGTTTTGTCTCATTTCATATTCATAATTTATGTCTACTAACTATTTGCCAAACGTATCTGAAAAAAAAAAGTTTTAATTTCAAATACAACACTTTTTTTTTTTTTTTTTTTTTTTTTTTTTTTTTTTTTTTAAACGGCACCACATTTGAAATCCGACTCCAGAGTTAAACCTTCCAAACGGTCAGGCCTCGGGACCAAAACCACTATGAGAGACCCGCGAAGGGAAACCCCTATATTTCACGACTTCGCACTAAGAGGAAAATCTATTTATGACTTTTGCGAGACTTGAACCTGGAGAAAACCCTTCCCTAAACTTCAGAAGGAATTCAGGTGGCCAACTGACCTAAGTAAGTCGGTTCAGCTACAACACTTAGAGCAGTTACATTAGTAACTCATCTCATGCGTTAATAAGCATATAACGTGCGTTAATGGGAAGTTATCATTTGTGAGATATTGCGTTAAGTCCACGTTAAAGTGGCAAGTTAAGTGGCTAATGCCACGTTAAGGTGGTTTGTGTAAAAAAAAAAAAAAAAAAAAAAAAAAAAAATCATTTTACCCCCTAAATGAAGGAGTGTTTTTGTAAATTGTTGTTGAGTTAAAACTAAGTTATTGTTGTGGGTGTTTTTGTGTGAATTAAAGTTAAAGTGTTAAAGCTGATGTGGCGCTGACGTGGCAACGTGTTAAAGTTTAACCTGAGTGATGGATGTAAGTGCTCTTATAAGCTTTAACTCACAGCTTGAGTCCTGGCTAGCTTAGTCAAACATATTCAAAATCGCAATGGGTTTTTCTTGCTTGTCAATATCCGTGCGTTGGATAATTTGTACTAGTGATGAATATTCTTAATTTATTAAATAATTTTTCAAAAGTAAAATAATATAATTGGTAGCAAACATTATAGTTCACAAATATGCCAAGATAGATCACTTTACCATAGAAAGGGACGCTTTTTATGTTATTTTAGTTTTTGACGGACAAGCATAAAAAATATGTAAGCCAAACATGATGGACAAGTCATATAGAGTGCACTAGTAACTACAAATTTCAAAGCCAAATTATTCAAGAAAAGTACTGTTATGATGCATTAAAGGACTATTAAAGTGTATACAAACTTGAAATAATCAAATAATGGTAAAATAAAGTTGAATTGTGAGAGAGGCATATTGGTTTTGACATATTACATAACTTTCTCGATGGACCATCTTAATTTGATATAATTTATTTTTATTGATGGAATGCTACTAGGTTAAAGTGTGTTGTATTAGCTTATCTATAATATTTAGCACCTGCTAAATAAGAAATGTTTTGAAATTTTGCTGGTTACAAACTTACAATTAACATTATAGACAATATTTTAAAACATATTTTGTAGACATGTTTTAATAATAATAATAATAATAATAATAATAATAATAATAATAATAATAAATATGTAAGCGAATGGGAATTTGGTTAAAGCTATATCTAAACACTCTCTTGTTTCCGATTTGGTTGTTTTTTAGAGGGCCGAGGTTACTCTTAAGCGAATGGGAATTTGGTTATGTGGTGTTTGTTTCAAGACGCACACTTTCCGGGCCAAGTGTCGTCATGGTGAGGGTTCTGATTTTGTGTCACCTCCTGATTGTGGTGATGGTGTTGTTAGGTTTGTGTTGTATGATATCCCTAGACCAAAAGTTCCTTCTACTATTGCGCATGTTGACGATTTGTTTTTAGACGAGCATGTTGGTTTTGATTTACTTCTCCTAGACACTTTGCTTTCTAAGGGGTTGCGCAGTGTCAAATCCATCCCTCCCAAATGTCGCTTGGGGTTCTCTCGGGTATTAAAAGTTGCTCTTGATAAGGTGATCTGCACACCTGATGACATCACTTGTTGGGTTAGTTTGTTAGCCTTGCCTCTTTGCCTCCTTAAAACCTTTAACCCGAGGAGTAATCACGAGTGCAGGTCTGCTGTTAAACGTCAACGCCAGGAAGAGTATATTGCTACTGCCATTCGTTCTTGGGGTATGCCTGGTGGTAGTTTGCAGCTTGTGAAAGAGGTCTTAGCTGAACCCTCCCCATCTTGGTCTAATATTGATGATGAAAACTTGGACTTGGTTGAACGTAATGTCAAGCAATGTATGAGGAAGATTTGTGATGGTCATTACACTGCAGCTGCAAGAGTTATTTCTTCTTCAGGTGTTGCTCCATATAATGATGTTACTCTTGAAGACTTAAAGGCTAAGCACCCCTTCAAACCTGTTCCTTCTTTGCCACATTTACCTATTGATCATCATCACCTTGTTGCTTCTCCTGCTGTGGTTCTTGATATGATTAAGAGTTTCCCTCGTGGTACTTCTTGCGGTCGGGATGGTTTACGTGCCCAACACCTTTTGGATTGTTTAAGTGGTGCTGCAGTGGCTATTTCTGATGAGTTAGTCATTTCTATCACCCAAGTGGTAAATCTTTTTCTTGATGGTAAATGCCCGAAGGCGTTGGGTGAGTATATTGCTAGTGCTCCTCTCACACCGTTGGTCAAGCCGGGAGGTGGTATTCGTCCTATTGCTGTGGGGACCGTTTGGAGGCGTTTAGTTTCCAAGGTTAGTGCTACTATGATTGGCCATTCATTGGATGGTTATTTAAATGACCTACAGTTTGGTGTCGGGGTGTCTGGAGGAGGTGAGGCTATCCTTCATGCCGTGAATCGGTTTATTGAAGATCGTGGGAATGATGTGGGTCTTTCGATGTTGTTGGTGGATTTCAAAAACGCCTTCAACTTAGTGGATCGTGAGGTTATGCTACATGAGGTTCGCCTTCGTTGTCCTACTATTTCACGTTGGGTGGAATTTTGCTACTCCAGCCCTGCTAGATTATATTATGGAGAACACACTTTATGGTCGCATCAAGGTGTGCAACAAGGTGATCCACTTGGTCCTTTGCTTTTTTCTTTAATCTTACATCCTTTGGTATGCAAGATTAGAGACTCCTTTAGCCTTTCTCTTCAAGCTTGGTATCTGGATGATGACACTATTATTGGAGACACTTTGATTGTGGGGAAGGTTTTAGATCTTATCATGGCGGATGGACCTCGTTATGGTTTGCACCTAAATGTTGATAAAACTGAAGTTTTTTGGCCGAAGGAAGACCCAGAAGTAGGCTTGCGGGTGTTTTCCCGCCTAATATTGCCCGACCTTCGCACGGTGTTAAATTACTGGGTGGGCCTGCTAGTGTGGATTTTGATTTTAGTAGTGGGCTTGTTATGAAAAGGGTTGCCAAAACTATTGAGCTTATGGATGCTGTTGCTAAGATTAATGACCCGCAGTGTGAGTTGTTGCTCCTTCGTGCTTGTGCCGGTATTTCAAAATTATATTTTTCTATGCGCACTTGCTCCCCCCGGGTCTTTGAACGTGCTCAGATTTCCTTTGATGTGGCTCTTCGATCTACTTTAGAACGTATTGTTACTGCTTCTGGACCTGGTTTTGGTGATTGGCAATGGAGACTTGCTACTTTACCCTTTGCGTTCGGGGGGCTTGGTGTTTATTCTACAGGTGACGTCTTGAATTATGCTTTTCTTGCGTCTAGACTTCAATCTTCTAGCTTGCAGTCTCAGTTGCTTCGACATTCTGATATTGTAACTTCCGGGCCTTCCTTTGATGATGCCTTGTTTACCTTTAATGCGAAAATGTAGATTGACCTTTTGAGTAATCCATGTGAGATCGCTGCCCCCAAACTCATGAAAAAATTGGCAAATATATATTTCACACGTGTTGCACAAACAGCCGAATCTACATTTTCTTTATCTACTCGACAGATGGCGTTATGGAAATCACAAATGGAGGAGTACACTTCAGACTGGCTTAGGGTGGTTCCGATATCTGGGTTGGGACAGACTATGAATGCTAGGACATACCGATGCGTGTTATGTTATCGACCAGGTGTTCCCCTATTCTCTTTTCAAAGGCCTTGCTCTGCTTGTTCTAGGGTATTTACTGGGGATGTTTATGGAGATCATGCTGTATCATGCGCGGGTATTATTGGTATTAAACATCGACATAATGTAGTACGTGATGTTCTTGTTGACATATGTTCTCGGTCGGGGATTTCGGCTCGTAAAGAGATCGATGTTGGGCTTTGTGGGGAGAGAGACAAATCCTTACGTCTTGCTGATATGTTGCTCTACTCATGGGACGGAGGGCTTGATGTATGTGTTGATCTGGCTGGGTCATCACCCTTGACGCAAAATGGTATGGTTGATTTTGTGCCAGGTCGTGTGGTACTTGAGGCTAAGTGCGCGAGTATTGGATATGGGTTCCTCCCCTTCTCTTTCTCTTCTTTTGGGGAACTTGAGAAGGATGCAGTGACCTTACTGAAGCGAATCCGGAAGTTCTCGATGACCCAAGACATTGGAACACGTGCTGCTGCGCATATATTTAGTAGGATTGGATTTTCTATAGCTAGAGGAGTGAGAGCCCAGTTGGTATCTCGGCTTCCCACTAACTTCTTGTAAATCTTTTGAGTTTCTAATAAAATGATGTTTATAATAAAAAAATAATAATAATAAAAAATAATAATAATAATAATAATAATAATAATAATAATAATAATAATAATAAATACAATGTGATTTAACAAACAAAAGGTCAAATAATAACTATCCTTTTAATTCATGTTCTTAATATACGAACATATTTTAATACAATTGATTGAATGATAAATGATATTTACAATTTTTGTAATTTTTGTTATAATTCATGATTGTGTATGATAACTAATATCTTACATTTTTTTTAACTATAATTGTATTTTGTTTTTTTTGATGTTATAAAGTATGCAACAACTCTTAATAAAATTATCAATCATCACATGGTCCTCTTAGAGTGTTTGATATTGTCGTCGCATTGCGCGAGTATCATATTAGTACATGTTTGTATGATAATAATTATTTTGTTGCTATATTTTAATATTATACTGTTATAACATATCTCGAAAATATATTTACTTATATAGTATCTGACACCGTAACGCGCGCATATATCTGGCTAATATATATGATGTGACTTATAACATAGTAAAGTGCATAAACTCAAATTAATCAGCTTACACAAACACTCTTAAAATGCATGTTGACAACCGGATACACTTTTTCTTTAAGCGGGACTTCCTCGAATACTCACTCTAGAAAATGTTACATTTTACATTTATGTTTCTATCCAACAAATCATATTTTACCACTTAGGATACTTTAGTGGTAAGGAGCTTGAGTAATTATTAAGTAGTCTCAAGTTTAATTCATTCTAGAGGCAAACAATTATAAGTGGCACACCTTTCTGAAAAGGCGAACATTTTACCCAATTTGAGTCTTTATAGCGGTGAGCTCAAATCTCGTGTATTAGTTAGCCAAAAATGTTGAAAACCATGGTTACTGAAA
This sequence comes from Artemisia argyi, assembly GCA_030686995.1. Taxonomy (NCBI): domain Eukaryota; kingdom Viridiplantae; phylum Streptophyta; class Magnoliopsida; order Asterales; family Asteraceae; genus Artemisia; species Artemisia argyi. The sequence continues at coordinate 169,435,652 of CM060685.1, read as the reverse complement.
AAGAAAATTTAAATTATATTTCTTTGTAAGCACGTAACTAGTTATTCATCTACTATGCGGATTTATATCATTTTGCTCTGAAACCCGTTTGTTACGAGCCTAGTATGGGATAGGTTCATAACAATATGATTGATATCATTTTACTCTGATAATATTTTACTTAAAAATGTTTGTGTTCTTGAAGACCTGCCAACTTACTAACTATTTCAATAGCTGATCTTTTAAATTGTCCTGTTTTTCAGGTTCTGGTCAATAAGGTTAACATTTAGCAAGACGCATGTGTTGCATCATTTCATATTTTGTATTTTTAAAACTACGTTGTTTCTTTTGGAATATTGTGTACAACATGTCGTTTTTTTTGGAGTATTGTTCAAAACATATTGTAACTCGTACTAGTTTTTGAATTCCTATGATTGGTGTTATCTTTTTGACTTATGCTATGAAACCTTTAGCTGTTGCACCTCGTGTAAATTGTTTGATTACAAAGTAATGTTGAGTGATAGTGTAGTTTTTGTCAAACGATAAACGAATCAAGTTTTTCGATATTTTGGAAAAAGAAATTAAAGGAAAACGTGATATTGTTTTGTAAGAAGTTAAAAGTAGACAATGTTAATTTATGAGTGCCGACAAGGGGGTATGAACAGGAAGATGATGAAATAAAACAATGTATACAACCTTCCATGCCTTTTTGTAACCTTCCAACCATACACGTCTTTCCGAATATATATAACTATATTATTGTATGCGTATCATTAAAAAATGCTCTCAAACTTCGGCAACAAAAAATAGGTTGAAAGACAAATATTTAGTTGTACAAAAAAAAAAAAAAAAAAAAAAAAAAAAAAAAAAAAAGCTAAAGTTATATCTACAATTACATGACCCTATTAAGTGTTAAGTGTTAACCATTCAGTTTACCAGTCAAAAAAGCTTTGTAGAAAAAGGGTATAAGTTTAATCCTAACTCTTGCATAAATATCATTAGAATCTTTGCTTACCGCCTCAAATTGGTTCATGAGAAATGGTTAGTCAACACCAAAAGAAGGTGCATATATTTGTTAATGTTATGTGTTAGTAGCAATACTTAGGAGGGTTATATGTTACTTAGACAATAATAAGGGGATTAATTGTATTTAGTTTAAATTATGTTTAGGATTGTACTTAGATTAGGAAACTAGTTTCTTGGCTTGCAAGCCAAGCTAAGGTCTCTACCCCCTCATCTCTATAAATAGAGATGAGGGGATGCTAGTTATTCATTATTCTTCCTCAATTGTAAAAGCTTTATTAGGTTTTTAATAAAGGGTTCGTTGAGGGTATATCGTGCGCAATATTTTTGTCAATTCTTTGTGGTCTCTCGTGTTGCTACTTGTGCTCGATACAACTCGCGATCTAGCTTTTCCGCGATCGAGCTTCGGGATTGTTGTCGAGGTATTTTTCCAACAAGTGGTATCAAAGCCAGGTTATTGTGGTCATTGAAGTTCGAGTGTTAGATCGAGGTTCCGAGTTTATTCGAGGTATCGAGGTTCGAATCGGTTCTGTCGAAGTAGCAATCGAGAGGTTTGAAGTGATTGTTTTTTTTTTCAAAGAATATTTATTATATATTCATCACGTGAACAAAGGTGGCGAGGTTCTTTTCGATTCTTGGGATTCCAAAAAGTAAAAAGTTTTCGGTTTATTAATTTAATAAATCGACTATACGAATTCGGTTTTATATTAAGTTCCAGCAAAAGTGATTCACGTTATTTTATTTTTGGTTCTAATAAATTCGAAAAGTGAAGAGTTCTTGTTGCAATTTTTTTGCGGTTCAAGTTTCGATCGTGGTTTGCTTGGGATTTTAAGTATACGGTCGGGTTGGCTTGTTCGAAATCGAGGGTTTAGGGTTATTCTAATTAATTCGATTTGCAAGAAGGGTTTAGAGCAACAAGAGGAATATTGCACACGGCTTGTGAGACTTGTCGGTAAAGTTGGTTAATAAACAACTTGACAAGGTTTTTAGCAAGGTATAAGAAGAATGACTAGTTCTATAACTAGGTATGACATCGAGAAATTCGATGGGAAGAATGACTTCGGGTTATGGCAAATAAAGATGCGTGCTTTAATGGTACAGCTCGGATGTGATGCTGCATTAGAGACATTACCCGCGGACATGGAAGCAGGTGAAAAGGCTGCTTTGATGAAGAAGGCATACAGTTCCTTGATTCTATGCTTGGGAGACCGGGTTTTACGGGAAGTTACCAAGGAAACATCTGCTGCAGGAATTTGGTCGAAGTTGACTAGTCTGTATATGACTAAGTCCTTAGCAAATAGACTGTATCTGAAGAAGAAGCTGTACACGTACTATATGAGTCCAGGTACGAAACTGGGTGATCATATAGATGAGTTTAATAAGTTGATACTTGATTTGGCGAATATTGATATCGAGATTGAGGATGAAGATCAGACACTTATGTTACTTACGTCATTGCCATCGTCTTACGAAAACTTTGTGGAGACATTGTTGTATGGGAGGGAATCCTTGACAATGGAGGATGTTCTGGCGACTTTGAATTCTAGGGAATTGAAGAAAAGAACTGAAGGCACAAAGGAAGAAACTGGCGACGGGTTATACGTAAGGGGAGGGTCAGATCATTCAAGGAAAGCTCATTCTGGTGGAAGTTCGCGGTTCAAGTCAAGGGGTGGAACTGGTAAACTCAAGTGCTTCATATGTCATTCAGAAGGTCATCTGAAGAGAGACTGTCCAAAGAAGAAGTCAAGTGGGTTTGTCAGGAAGGGTAAGCATGATCAGGATTCTGATTCTTCTGATAACGAGGGTAACACCTACTTTGGAGAAGCCTTGGCGGTGGTCGGGAATGATGAGATGACTGAATTGGTAATGGATTCAGGTGGGTCTTATCATATGACACCTAGGAGGGATTTCTTGTATGACTTCAAGGATTTTGATGGTGGTTCAGTTCAGTTAGGTGATAACAGGACATGCACTATCAAAGGGACAGGAAAAGTGAAGATACAGTTAAATGATGGTACAAGCTTTATACTGGAAGATGTCAAGTATGTTCCAGGGTTAAGAAAAAGCTTGATTTCATTGGGTACTCTTGAGAAAGAGGGTTATACTGTGAAGATGCAGATGGGTAGAGTCAAGGTGATCAAAGGTTGTCGGGTTATGATGACTGGGATCCGGAAAGAGAACTGCGTGTATACTCTTGAAGCAAAAGTGACGACTTTTGGTGTACAAAAGCATGGAGGTTCAAAACAAGTTGGATTCAAACAACTTGGTCATAAACAAGTTGGGCTTAAACAACTTGGTCATAAACAAGTTGGTCTCAAACAACTTGGTCATAAACAAGTTGGGTTCAAACAACTTGGTCCTGGTGTTAAAACAGGAGTCCATGGAGTACAGGTTGATGAACGTGTTTGGTTTGAGGTGGAACTGCAGGGAGCTCAAGGGAATCGTGAAGCTGAGGTTGTTCAGGTTAGTAACGATGATGCTGCAGTGGCTCAAAGAAAGTTGGAGGTTAAACAACTTGAAGAAAAGACAAACACGGGCTGCTTGGTAAAGGAGCAGGAAAAGATACACCTTGGTATAAAGGTGGGGGCGGACATTACGGTAACCGGAGTACCTGGTCAAGAGGGTGCAGAGGGTAATGTTGCTGAAAAGAAGAATGTGAAGGAGTCTAAGAAGGCTAAACTCGGGAATTTACTAAAGTACAAGGCCTGGTTTACAAGGCGGTCCTCGGTTCGAGGTTCCAGCGTTGGATGAAGATGCTGAGTATCGTTAATGCCTAAGTATTACTCCTAAGGTGGAAATTGTTATGTGTTAGTAGCAATACTTAGGAGGGTTATATGTTACTTAGACAATAATAAGGGGATTAATTGTATTTAGTTTAAATTATGTTTAGGATTGTACTTAGATTAGGAAACTAGTTTCTTGGCTTGCAAGCCAAGCTAAGGTCTCTACCCCCTCATCTCTATAAATAGAGATGAGGGGATGCTAGTTATTCATTATTCTTCCTCAATTGTAAAAGCTTTATTAGGTTTTTAATAAAGGGTTCGTTGAGGGTATATCGTGCGCAATATTTTTGTCAATTCTTTGTGGTCTCTCGTGTTGCTACTTGTGCTCGATACAACTCGCGATCTAGCTTTTCCGCGATCGAGCTTCGGGATTGTTGTCGAGGTATTATCCAACAGTTAAGAGAGGCGATTTACACACTTTTAGAATTGATTAATACACTCAAATTTAGAATGTTTAGGCATTTATACTCTCACATCACTTTTACTTATTTTCACACTGTAAGGGGGCGTTTGGTACGGGTGAATTGCACAGAATGGAATTGCAGAAGAGAATGGAATTGCATTGAAAGGGAATAGCTTGAGAGAATGTGATTGCATTACACTGTTTGGTATTGGTAGAGAATCCATTAGAGATATTTGTTACATGCTTGAATCTTTTGTTTGGTAGAAGCGTGGAATTGACTAAGATAGAAACTAAAAATGTAGTAGGCTAATTATAGTTGTTTAAAACACCGAAAGTCACTAATACTGCATTTGAATAAATTTGGTTTTCGAAGTCGTAAAGCAGAATTTAACTATGTTGTCGTATACTTCAGTCACAATCAAAATTTAATTTAGTTTTCAGTTTTTGAATTCGAACCCGAAGCAGCAAATGAAACAATTAGCAAAATATAGCTATAGGCAAATGAGTTCGGTGTTTGTTTGCAGCTTATATACTTTAACCAAAAAGACTTTTGTCATTTCGACTTAAAATTCGAATTTAAGATTGTCTTTGTTTTCTAATAGAATTGTTGGGACATGAATACTAGATTATAAGTTTAAGCATCTTGAATGATTAATTTAGTTCCAATGAAGATGGTTATTTCTTTACAAGCATATGATCGAACAGTTTGTAAGCATATTATTTTAACACCAGAAAACAACTTTTTTTAAGCAACCCCCTTATAATAGAGGATATAAAAAATTATATATATAACTTGATTCATTGGGACAGAAATCTAATTCAAGATGAATTAAACAGCGTTGGATGAAGATCACACAGAAAAGATATTGCCCAAGAAAGATGACAGAAGATGTGTTGAGGATTTTTTTTTTGCAAAATTTTGGTAGCATGTGCCCTCCACATGGTTGTTCCCTTTTATACTCCTTTGGATGTGCAGCGGCACCTTCATTCTAAGTGAGAATCAACCCCTGAATTGCTTACCTTTTTACATTGATTCTCAGCATTCTTCACATTTTTTAAAGAATGCAAAAGCTGGAATAGGAATCAATAAACCATTCCCCGTTTCTATTCTCAGCAAACACAAACAAAGGAATGCATTCTCATTCTGTTTCTCCTCTTTCCATTCACTCCTACCAAACATCCCCTTATAAATATCAAAACACTCTAAATTTGAGTATGTCAATCAATTCTAAGAGTGTGCAAATCATCTCTTATTTGTTAATGGGCTTATTTGTGTTAAACTCGTATTAGTATTTGTGTTAAATTTGTATCAATATAGTTTGAGCCCAAACCTAGTGTTAGGGTATAATATTATTAGGACATATGTAATCTCATGATTGATTAATCAATATATTACGTCTTAACTAGTATAAAAACTACGTTTGTTTAGCTATGAAGCAGCAAAAAAAAAAAAAAAAAAAAAAAAAAAAAAAGTCGTTCAGAGATTGATTATATTTGATCCTCGCTTTTTGGTTAATTTCATCCTCTTGGAATCTTTTGAGATTTAGAGATTTCTTTTGAATTTGGTATCGACCAAAACAAAATAAAATCAAGTGTAATTGTTTTGTTTCTATAGGATCGACGAGTTTCTTCGTTATTGGTTTAATATTTGAGTTTGTCTTTGAACTAGAATATGGGTTTTTTTGGGATTTTGTGTCACGTGATTATGTAATTCCTATTCGGCATTTGTTTTGTGTTAGATTTCAAAAGGCATTTCCTTGAAATCGTTTAGAATAGATCGTGTGGTTTGTTTGGCTACAAGAAAAGGAAAAAAATAATTAAAATTGTCTGATTGTGTTGTTGAAGAAATTGTTTGTTTTGATTTTTTGTTTTTAGTGATGATTCGTTTGAATTTGGTATTGGTTGAAGAAACGTTTTTTTTCACGATTTTTTCTTTACATTTAAAAACGACTAAAACTTGGTCAGTCTTCACATAAAGTTGATTAAAGCTATACCAGTCTTTACATTTTTTTGCAACTTTAGTCGACTAAAGTCAACTACTTTTTTCCTAAACTTCGATAACTATAGTCGAACTCTTCTCACCCCTCACCTTAACGTTCTACCAAACTTTCGTTCATAATGACGAATGATAGTCCCTCTCCTCCCACCCTTTCGCACACCTATACACTTTATGTCGTTAACTCTATTACCAACCTCATTCTTCTTAAACTTGATGTGAACAAAGGTACTTATGTCGGATAGTGTTACTTTTTCAAGAATCACTGTGATTGATAATGTACCCTCCGATCAAGTCGAAGGACCCCCCTTCAAGCCTGCTCGCAACCTACATATCGAAGGCTCTGGTTAGCCTCCTAAAATCTTCAATGGTGTAAAACTAATCATATTTCATCTAGTTAGCAATTGGAAATTCGTCAATCGAAGGAGGAAGCCCTTCGGGTTATCCTCCGATGATCTTAGGACGGAACAATACCAAGAACAAGTCTTACCCATGTCTCCTCTTTCTCCTTAGCTTTCCCGCTAAGTCATGGGGAGTGGGACATTAAGCCCTAACGGTTACCACTAATCATGGGACGCCCCCATGATCTCCTAAAAACGTGTAAACACTCTCCAAGGTTATTTCTCACCCTATAAATAGTCTTGGACGAGTTAGAAATCTGGTATGCAATCTCTACTACTTCAATTTACAATATTTTCACTAAACTTTTCATAACAAATACTTATTCACACGCCGGAGGTGGTTCGCAGGGTCCAACCCCTGCGGAATCACTTAACGTAGTGTCTTTGAATTTCATATTTGAGGTTAATTACAAGCTTGTCGCAACCACAATACCCTTTATACCCTTCGATCACTATTGTAGGCGTGGTCGTGCAATTTATTGTACAATCAGTGATAGTTTTGATATCTTAATGCACATCATTAATGACTCTATAAGTTCTTCTATCCGCATGCTTTGTTTGCTAATTTTCAAGACAGTTTGGGCGTTCGCTCCCCTCCCGTTCCAATCGTGGGGATGTTAGCGGGCTAATTTGTATTAGATTGGTATTTGTATTTGTGTCAGATTTGTATTAGTTTAGTTTGGGCCCAAACCCAAGTGTTAAAGTATATATATATATGTTAGGGGTGACAATTCTCGACACGACACGAAGTTAAACAGGTTTGGGTTGAGGATAAACAGATTTGGATAAAAAACAGGTAAACCCGTCTAACCCGTTAAATAAATGGGTCATTTTTGGGTTGAGTAAGTATTAAACAGGTCAACCCGTGAACCCATTTAAGTATCCACTAAAATTAAAGTATATAAGCCACTAAAATTAAAATATGTAACTTGAATTTTATGTTGGATTTGGATTAAATGTACTTTGTTATGTTCTTAATACATTAGTGAATTACGATTATATTCAAATTTCATTCAACTTGTATCGTAGTTATTTGTATGTTATTTTAATCATTTTTTAGATCTTTATATAATTTTTTGCGTTTAACTTGTTAAATCGATAAACCATTAACTTTATACACTGCTTGACCTGTTTATTAAACATTTTACAAATGGGTTACTATTTTTTTTTTGAACGGCAAATTTTATTAAAAAACCTAACAAGAAGTTAGAAACTTACAAAGTAATAAGATTTGGGTTTTTACGCCAATCAATCCATGAAAATGTAGCTTTACATCTAGACCTAATCCAATAGAAAGACCGAGAAACGATATCATCAAACATCAAACTCTTTGAGCGACTATCTTGTCCAAAAAGCAATTTGTTACGCCAATTCAATTGGGTTACTATGGGGATGACTGCTAAGTCAAGGGTCTAAATGTATAGAATTATAAAAGTTTGAGTCTTAGTTAGAAATCCGTCATATTTTTCCTTTTTCATTTTTCTCACTTGTATAAGTACCTCATTTCTACTTGTAAAGTGTATGAAACTTTCATCATTTTAATAACAAATCACAATTTTCGCATTTACACATGTTATGCATGTCCGGGTTAGAGTTAAATTTCTTGACATGATTAATAAATAGATCGTGTTTGAGTGGATGTTAAAATAACACGCCAACCCGCGAACCCGAATAAGTCAACTCGAACACGACTCGATTGCCACCCCTACTATATGTTAGAACATATGTAATCACATAATTCATTAATCAATATATCATGTATTACAAGGTTAAGGTTTCCCACAATTCTTTACCATACGCAAACATGCTCAGATAAATTTTTGATCCCAAACTTTTAAGTACGGAATGCTACTAAGCGCAATCACTCAATAATACGGAGTAAACAAGTTTTATGCATGTACTCCCACTATTATCAAAGAAGATTATCAAAATTTGAGTTTCATGTCATTTTTATTAAATCAACGGTCAAATGACTATAATGCCCATTTGGGGGATATAAATATGAAAAAAGCAATGCTTTAGTAGTAAAAAAGAACGAATAAAATGAGAGTCCAAAGTGGAATAAAGTGACATTGTTTTGCCGCTAATAACAAAAAGCATGGCGTTCATTGCCGCCAATTCTATTTGAAAAATATGGTCATAATTTGACGTTATTCTTTGCACTTAACTATCATCAAAATTAAACAACCATTTTTGTGCTTGCTATAGTTATATCCATAAGAAACTAACAACAGTGAGCTATTGGATTTGATCCAATAGCTCAAATCAAAAGAAATTCTTTTGATTTGAGTCATTATATCAAATCTAATGGCTCATAATGCCCTAACTTGACTCAAATAACTTGAGACAATCCTAACCCTGAAAGAATACAGTGTTTTCACATGTTTGGAGAACTCATGTTTTTATTATCACGGTGTTTTGTTTTTGGTCGATTACTATGTTTTACATGTTTAGAGAACTTTATATACTCCTTTCGTTTCAAAGTATACTCCTTTCGTTTCAAACTATAAGTACGTTTTAAATTTGCACAAAGTTCAAAGAATTTTCATTAACAAATTTTATAAACCAATCAAATGTTATTTGTTTCATTAAACTTATTTTTAATTGATTAAAATATAAAAGTTGACAAATATTTTAGGCCAACTAAAATATAATGGACTTATAATCTGTGACAAAAAGAGTATAAAAGTTTGAAGTGGACAACGAAAGAGACGATAAGGCCAACAAATTTCAAACCAAATCTTTTTTTAATTATGTTACATCTCTAGAGGAAAATTCAAATGCATACCTATTTTTTTTACATACTAATGGACAAATCCTCACCTTCCATCCTTTTTGATCTAATGGTCTAGATTAATCTAAAATTTTATATGCTTAACCTTAATAATCCCAACTATATAAAGCCTTTTCTTTTATTTTTTTTTTCATTCGCTATTTTTTACACACACTTCGTGTGCGTGTTTCCTCTGCTCTCATTCCTTCCATTCATAAATCAGTTATATTACAATTCCGATCATCATCACCATCACTATTCCGATCATCATCTCATCATCACCATCAATGTTCCGATCACCACTCTGATTACCATCACTGTTCCGATCGACAGTTACCGTGTCTTTCATCATCATCGTTCCGATCACCATCACCAGCACCACTCCGATCACCATCACCGTTCCGATCATTATCATCATTTTTTATGGCTTCTTTTGATCTGAAATAAGTGTTTGTTTCAAAAGCAGATTTGATTGATATTGTTGTGGTTGATAATGTTGTTGAATCAGTTGATAATTATGTGAATCAAGTTGTTAACATTTCTTCTTATCAAGTTGCAGACCAAGTGTTTGATGAAATGTGTAAGTAAAAAATATTTGATAATTTTTTTATCTGCTTTTGTAATTTTGCTTATTAATTAAGTTGTTAGTTGAATTTATGTTTTTAACTGCATTTGAATGGTGTTTTTGTGTCTAATTGTGGTTTTGAATATGCTCTGTAGCAAACGTTTAGTATCACCAGTGATATTTGAAGTTGATGATTATAAGCTGGTTTAGTATCACCAGTGATATATGTTTAGTATCACCAGTGATAATTGTTAGTCTATTTATTTATAAGTTGTTTTATGTTAAGATGTTTAATTTTCTTATATAATATTTTTGACATTTTGATGAGGATGAAAATATAAGTTTGTTGTGATAAGCTGTGAGTATAATTTACTGATAAGTTATTAATTATAGTGTAATATTGCTTATTATTTATTAATTAAGGTGTAGCTTACAGTGTTTTGAAGTCTTTTATGTGGTGCTCTATTTAAATGCTGAGTATGTAATGAAGATCATTATTGGATTTTACACTAAGGTATTTATTATGTACTTTTTATGTGCAAGATAGTTTTTGTGTCTTTCACTATAATAGACAAACACAATAAATGTTTTTGCTGATGGTATATGTGTAGTATCACTAGTGATATGTTTGATATATGTGTAGTATCACCAGTGATATGCTTGATATATGTGTAGTATCACCAGTGATATGTTTGATATATGTGTAGTATCACTAGTGATATATTTGATAATCTGTTTCTTATTGTTGTAATTACTGATAAGTTGTCTATGATACTGGACTACTTTTGTAGACAACCTGAGAGAGCTAAAGTCAAAAGTTGAGACTGATTTGCCAAGTCTTCCACCCCGAAAAGTTTGTGATATTGTTCAAGATTTTATAGGTATAAAGAATCCTCCTAAAGGACATAAGAATGATCGTATTAAGGGTGGACGTGAGAAAGCTATTGAGAAAAGTAAGAACCAAAAGAAGGGTTGTAATATTTGTAGTTTAATTGATCATAATAGACATACTTGTCCAAACAAGAGAAAAGTTTCAAATGTCAATGGGGCGGCGGCGTAGTTGAAAGTGGAGGCAGTTTCTTAGTCGCTGCAATTGAAGTATTAGTTTGTTGATTGATTGATTTTTTTACTGAATTTTTAGGTTTACTTAATAGCATTGCTAATTTTATCCTGGACTTATATATCATTTGTGATACTATTATTTTATTTTTTTATTTTTTTTTTCTGAATTGTTAGGTTTACTCAATAGCACTAGTAAAATAAAGCTTAACAAGCAAACAAAAAAACCTATAAAATATACAAAATTTCACAAGTGATAATACAAATATAACTAGTGATAATACACATATACAGTTCAACTTCAAATATCACTGGTGATACTACAGGTATGACACTTTTCACTTTTCATATTACCATATTAAACTAAATACCACTCAAAACTTTATCAAACAAATATTCACAAATCAAGATGAATTAAACAATTGCTCACTTTGGCCCACTTCTGTGAGTTTGAATCTCTTGTGACAAATAACATGATTCAGTCAAACTAAATACCTACTATTGAATTCAAACTTGTCAACTATACACATTTATTTATAACCATATAGATTAAAACATAACAACGCAACTATTTTCATCAACTTGTTTTATTTACTTTTGTTCATCAACAATAGTCCTCTTCATTGGTTCATCAACAAGCACCTTCATTTTATTCCAAGATGCTTTCGGGGGAACTTTTGATATCACATGTGATCACATATCACATGTGATATCACAGGTGATATCACATGTGTGTCAACTTTCTTCTATTTGTTGAATCAATTGTGGTGATGGAGGAACTTGTGATATCAAGTGTTTGAGCTTCTTCAATTTGGTTGTGGAGATGTTGTACTTTCTTCAACGACAATTGCACTTGTTGTTGATTCTTTTCGTTTGATGAGGCTGTTTTTTGCACAGGTCTCATTCAAATCTGTATCAAAATATTTTCATAATTTTTGTTAGTGTACGAATAGTTCATTTGTTTTCAGTATCATATGTCAAACAAATAACTATTTGTTATCACAATAGATATTCTACCAATCAACAATAATTTAACTTTTATATCACATGTAATACATTACCAGTTAATATTATTTTCAAATACCGCGGTAAAACCTTTTGAAACATGCACAATCATTAAACATACAAATCCACGTCAAATCAAACAGAAGCACCACAACATATCTTTTGTTATGTTAAACCTAACTTTTAATCTCTCATATTATCACATAAATCATCACAACATCACAAATTATCGAAAATTAACTAGAAAAATACACTAATAATGATTCTATAACAGTAAAAACTAAAGTATTCGTTGTTTTAGATGTCGATTGTTTCATTTTCTGTGTGCTTTATGTGATTTGCACGGTTAAGTCAAATACAAATATCAGTAGTGATAATACACATATACTGTTCAACCTCAAATATCACTAGTGATACACACATATACAGTTCAACTTCAAATATCACTGGTGATACTTTTCAGTCACACATTTCATCAAACACTTGGTGTGCATCCATGTATACAAAGTTTTTTACTCAGAAACTCAACCAAATGTAAACACTAAAAAACACAACCAATAAAACAACTAAATAATTAGTCAGAAGCATCATACCTTCATCCCGAGATTCAGTAGGTTCATTTTGAACCGGTTTTTTCATGGATCTGCTTGTGCACTCGATGATTCTTCTATTTTTGTATTTTATTGATGATTTAAACGGTTAAAAAATTGTTATTTTTGATTTGTTATGGTGGTTTTTGATGATGCTTAGAGAGAGAAAGTTAGTTTTTTATGATATTTGATGTATGTAAAGTGAGAGGTAGGGGTTGGGGTTGGTGGGGTAAGTTTGGTGAGTTGGTAAAACTGATCCCTCCGTGTTTTTTATGTTTTTTTTAAATAGAGGCTTTTGATAGGTTCATTAGTATCTGAGTGTTTTTGAGTTTGTAAAATAAAACGCCACTACATCTCTAATAATTACTTCGTATTTTTGTAATTTGAACATTTACCTGTTGGAACTTTTGTTGATCAGATGACTATGGCCCATAAAGAAGCTAGACCACTTTCACTTTATCACTTTTATATTTCTATTGTCCCATTACAACTTCCTCAACTTTATTATTTGGTCTACAAAAGTGGATAAAATAATCTACAACAATCTTAACGAAGCGATAAAAGCGTCTACTTTTACATATTCAAATTGAATAATAATTATGCACCTTACATGCTTACAATTTAGTTATCATGCTAGTTAGTATATTTTTTGTTTTTTTGATAGACAATCGTCATCAAATGATAAGGAGAAAAACCATTATAATGATGCCGGTGTGGACCCAACCTGTAACGTGACTACTCTGCCGGAAGCACAACTTCATGCGGTGGTGTAGTGGTTAAGGACTATTACTACTCAATGTGCATGTAATACGATGTGTGAGTTCTCATCATGTGATCCACGTGCATGATTCAACATGTATTAGATAGACAAGATGACTAAGGAATGTCAATTTACAAAATCACTTTTTAGGGTATAAACCATGATAATAAAGCTTATTCACATTTAAAATTGGCATCGATAACTTAAAGATATATATAAAAGAAGAGTAATGCTACATCCACAAAGAGTTTACAAAACAATCCTTGGTGACATGATGCGACTCTAGTTCAAATTTACATTAAAATAGACTCGAATCTTAATATCTCTTGTTTGATTATTTTGTACTAAGAGTTGAAAGATTTTTAGATTTACATAGAGGTGTAAGATAAATGGGCAAAAAGCTGCGCCGTTAGCCTTTTTTAGATTGCAAAACTTATTCTTTTGAAAACTACATCTGTGAATCTAGGTGTCATAACATTACTATGCATAACTCGTTGGACTCTGTTGAGGAACTCCACTGCCTCAGGTGCAAGGAAACTAAAAGTATCGAACGTGAAAAGAATAAAAACATATTGATTTCCAATATACGCTTTCTCATGTTCCCTCCAACCCATCCAAACACCAAAACGTCTGCGGGTCTGACTCGAATTCTGTAGACCAAATGGATATTCACTGATCTTTGCTCAGTTTATAGTTATGTCATTAGCCCAACAAGAAAAAAGATTGACTAACAACTTTTATATGATGTCATGGTTTCATGGGCTTCATTAGCCCATTCTGAATTTTGGATAATATGACCGTGAAAGCCTTATAAGGCCTATTAAGTTTTTTAAGGTATTCGTATATTGTAACAAGTCATCACTAGCATAATTACTTCAAAAGTATTATTCATTTGGATCATCTCAAAGTTTCATTTTTTATACGGTATGCATGATAAGCCCGTGAGCGTTATCAAGCTTATACAATTAGACATTATTAGTTTGGGTATGTATTCTACTCGTATTAGATTACCCTATAACCAAACCAAGTTAAATTTAGCTCGAAGCCTCAAACGCTTTATATCGTTTTTTTTTTTTTTTTTTTTTTTTTTTTTTTTTTTTTTTTTTTTTTTTTTTTAAATCTGACAAAGTTAAAAGTCAAAATGTCAGTGCTAAGTTACCTACATATAAGTTAAAAAATGTGAATGCGTATATCCTCTAACATATGGACCACACATATTCTACCCCAAGAAATGGAAAATGGGTAGCCTATAAAAGAATGAGTTTCATCTACAAATTTAAACATCACCTTTTTGTATTTAACGCAAAATGGGCAACCACCCTACTAGGTCCAAATATATATCCAAATGAAATATGTTTCTAGATAAAATAAAAATGGTTATACAAATTATTTGGGCTCTCGCTTTTTTCATTTCACATGAAATAGTAACAAATGGTTTCATGATCAAATTATTTGAGTTATGTGTAAACTTGTTCAAATGGTATATGAGTTGTCCACCAATCTAGAGGTTGTTGGTTTAAGCTTCGCTGGAGGTATTTGTAAAATATATTATAAAATATGTGGTATAAGGTGTGAAAAAATTACTATTAAGGAAAAAAAAAAAAAAAAAAAAAAAAAAAACTCGTGCAATTTATGGACATAAGTTATTTTAGCTAGAATCTTATGATCCAAGTTCCCAACCTTCGATCAATTGTGACTATAACAAGAAATTGAAACATGAGTTTATGGCCCAAAATTTAGGTGTCTAAACTAGTTTTAGGTACTTCCTTCCATAATTAATGACCCATAAATTATTACTATTTAATTGTCAAAGTCAGATCTATATATGCTATGCGAGAAAAAAACATATGGATATCAATACGTTCGCATCTGAATTGCTAGTTAGTCTCTCATTATTTGTCAATAATACGCTGTTAGAAATTTAATCAAGATAAGAGAAAGAAGTGATATGTTAGGGTTAAGTTCAGAAATAAGCGACGTGCTTTCTCATATTTTCACATTTAGGTAATTTACTTTGTAAAATATAATTAGCAGTTTAACAAAACTTATGTTCCAAAATACCAAGATAATGAAACATGAGTTTTTGGCCCAAACATACGTGTCTATACTAACTTCCGGTAATTCCTTTCATTATTAATGATCCAAAATTTATTATTAGCAGTTAATATATTTAATTGTTAAAGTTGGGTCTAGATGCTATGCAAGAAAAAACGTATGAATATTAATACGTTTACATCTAAAATTTTAGTTAGCCTCTCATTGCGTGTGAATAATTCGTTTATTAGTGATTTCCTCATAAAACTAGACTTTGTTAATTAACCAACATCAAGATAGTGGAGATGTCACACAGTCAGACATTCGTATAGGAGCTCTCATGTTGAAAACTCACTAGATACACAACTCGACGACTCGTAGACAATCAAGAAAGGGAAGAAAATTTAATCCGGTTACCCGTTTACAGATTTACAATACTTATATATTGATATCGTTTAGAAAATAGCATGCTACAACTTAGACTTAAACCGAGATGCTCAAGTGTTGCTTCCAGTGTGTCCACCGTTTTCACCATAGTTACCTACTCAAACACATACATTATGAATCACATGAAGTAGTTGTTTGTGATCTAAAAGTAAAGTCAGAAAGTTTTTTTGAATGTAAACGGAAAACTTAATCCGAACCATCTTACCCTCTTAGGTGCTTTTGTAGGTAAACTTGAGACGGTATAAACTGGGTTGGCCATTTAGGTGGTGTTCGGGTTGGCGGGTTCAAAGATCTCAATCAAAACCTGACTTGTTTAGTTAGTCGTGTCGAGAAATTCAGCTCTAACCTTACCACATTTATTGAACGGGTTAGTCGTGTCGATCCGTTTATGATTTAAATATAATTATAATGGGACATATCGGATATAGCAACTTGTATGTTAGAAAAGCAACACGAAAAATATTTTGAAACAAGTATATATCATTATCAAATATTTCAAAAAATGATATATATCATAAGATAGAGACACAAAATAGTTGGGTCACATTATGATGAAATTAAGCACATAACGTCAAATATTTAGGGAGTGCTTGGTGGAGAGTTATATGGCCTAATCAATGGCAAATGATATGAATCATGGTGCTTGGTATGGTATAATGTAATAACCCATTACCAATAGTGGGTAATGGGTAATTACCCAATAAATTGGGGAGATTGCTCATTACATTGCTTTGCATTCCTTTTGCATTCCCCCTAATTTGAACCAAGCATGCCCTTACTAATTTTTAATTAATTTTTAAACGAGTTGATGTGTTGTAATTAGGTTGAGAATCTCAATCCAAATAGAACATTTTATTAAACAGGTCAGTCGGGTCAACCTATTTCCAACCCAAACTTGTTTAGCCTTAAACTTAACCTGTTTATTTTCATGTCGGTCTCGAATTTTGTTTCGAGCCGTGTCCGAAATTGCAACCCTTATCCCCTGGTGTAAAGTCATAAACCATCTCATAAACACACTTAAAACTGTTAGCACGGGCTAAGCCCAAGCCCGAATTATAGAATATTCGGTATTTACTTATTTATGTGTACATTGTATCGGTAGTAATCAATCAAGAATCAATTCATTCTTATAACAAAATCATTAACTCACATGGTATCACGAACTAAAAGCCGGTCGATCCTTTAAACCCTAATTCTTCCGCAACTTTAATCTTCCGCCGCTTTCTCCCGACTGCCGGCTACACGCCGGAGGTTCGGATGACTCCTTTTAATTTTAATTTTCAAACAACTAAAGGGGCGTTTGGTTAGGGAATTTGAAATTCCGGAATTTTAAATTCTAGAAAATTTAAATTCTTGAGAATTTAAATTTATATATTTAAATTTTATTATATATATATATATATATATATATATATATATATATATATATATATATATATATATATATATATATATATATATATATATATATATATATATATATATATATATAAGTTTGTAAAAAAAGTTTATAAAAAAATTTATAAAAAATTTATAAAAAAAGAGGTTATAGAAAAAAAGTTTAAAAATAAGATTTATAAAAAAAAGTTTGTAAATAAAATTTATAAAAAAAATTTAAAACAAGTTTATATAAAATTTAAAAAAAAAAGTTTATAAATAAAATTTATAAAAAAATCATAAATACCCTATTTGAAAGTTTATAAAAAACAATAAGAAAAAAAAGTTTATAAAAAAAATTCAAGTAAATGAAAATTCTTCACTTTGTGGAACTATTTTAATTTCCCTAATTTTGACAATTTATGGAATTTTAAATTCCCCCAATTGTGTTACCAAACATAATATTTGAGAGAAATTAAAATGCAAATGCCATGAATTCCCCCAATGCACTCCCCTAAACCCTAAACCCTAACCATATGGCACATAAGTTATTTTCATAGATATGTTATGTTTTCTCCTTCGCTAATATCCAAATCACCAACCCACTAAAACCAATAATAAAACCCATCTCATAAATATCACTCAACAAGGGGCATTTGACTCGAAGCTGCATCTTGATTCGGTCTCTTCAAATGTTTTCTTGTGGTAAATGTTAGGCTAGTACGAGATATAAAAAAAAATGTAATTATGTGATTCTGATCTATCTTGATCTCTGGTCTTAAATAGTGAGTGCATGACTTTCTTGATTTCTGGTCTTAGCGGAAAAAAAAGAAAAGAAAAAAAAAAATGGTGGATCTTTATGGTTTTCTAGGGAAAAAAAATTCTCCGTTTGTTTGGAAGGTTATTTGGGGGTTAAAGTTTTAGAACCAACTTTCGTTTTTAGTTATAATTTCTTAAATTTTAGTTGTAGACTTGTAGGGGATACTTTCGGTTATATCGTTTGGTCAGTATACTTTGATTTCTGTTTGGTAGGGGATACTTTGGTTTATACTGTTTGGTACGGATACTTTGGTTTATCCGGTTTGTTGCCTGCTGCTGAAGATGTGTTTTCGTTTGCTGTCGAATGTCTTTATCAACAATTATTTATTTGCTTTAATTTATTGTTTATTAGCTTTTAATCTCCGGTCAGAGTTTTCGCGATTTCGACGCTTAAATTGCGGGAGAGTATTAGCACGGGCTCATGCCCAAGCCCGAATTCTAGAATATTCGGTATTTACCTATTCATGTTTACATTGTATTGGCAGTAATCAATAAGAATCAATTCATTCGTACAACAAAATCATTAACTCACAAAAACAAGGTATACTTACGTTTAAACTTTACAATATTTTGGGGATGATATGGACATGTAGCTAGATGGTATGGTGCTTTTATCAAGGTGAATTTTAGAAGGAAGTGCAAGATCTGTGTAGTGGTACTAATTGTTTATTTTAGTTAGCTATCTGAGATTGTTGTATCTGATGTATTTGTTCCATCAAACATCTGTTGTATTGTCTGCTTTTCTTTGTATTCTGATTTGGGGTTGTCAAATCAGTTTATACTTATGATGTACAATTGTTTGGAAGTTAATATTAATTCACCTTGCGCAAAAAAAAAAAAAAAAAAAGCTTTACAATATTTATTTTAGAAAAATAATGTTTATATGTTCCATAGCACACATTTAACAAAAACTTTTACATATAAAATCAGATTATGCATTACATGAAACAAGATCTTTTACCCTCAATGTATTGGCTAGATCTTTTACCCTCAATTTATTCTTTTTAATTTTTCGCTGTTACTTGGTTTCATTGATTTTTAATGTTAAAACTAGTGTTTTATTGCTATGTCTTGTAGCTGAAGATAATGTAATAATATTTTTTCCGTGTTACTAAATAATAAATTATCAATTTCTAATCTTAATTTTGCATAAAAATTTTATCCGAAGTTTTTAAAAAATTAGTAGTGCGAGTTCTTTTAAGGGTAAAAAAGAAAAAGAAAAAGAAAAAAGTATCATACTTAAAATTTATTTAAATTTTAGGTACTCAACTTTTGTATCCTCTCAATGTATATGACAAAAGTAAAAAATAACTATTAAAATAAATAAGCAAGATCAAAGATAAAGAAAATTGTAAAAATAAATAATGATTACTAATAATAACAAAAAGATACAAGATAAAGAAAATTTTAATTATTTATTTTCAGTGTAACGTTTTTATATTGTATTTTTAATTATTTAATTTCAATAAATATTGTATTACTTGTTCACTTGTAAAAAATAATTATATAACAAAAAAAGAGTAAAAAATAAATATAATGAGTATTAATTTATGCACATTTAATGAGTACTACTCTATGCACAATTAATGAGTACTACTTTATGCATAATTAATGAGTACACATGGACTACTTTATTCTCCATTTTAAAAGACCTATGTAAAATAGTCAATGATTGAATAATCATATTGGTGTATTTAGAAAACCTCATGTTGACTTAAGCATCTAACTTTACACATTTAATAGAAAAAGACAAAAAAGTTATGCTTAATAACATCTTAATTGTGGGCGTTGTTTATAGACCTTGAGAAAATCTCAAACATAGCTAAAAGAAATTAATCTCCCCACATTTTAACTCCTATAAATACCTCTACTTTAAATATATATCCCTCACTTCATAAGCTCTGTTTTCCTCTGTTTCTAAAGTACCTAAGAATACAAAATCATGGATCATTACAACACAAATTCCTTATATTCAGATACATACAACAGTAATTCACAATATTCATCACATGATTTCATTCCAACATGCACAAAATCAAACACAATTGATTCAATGTACTCAAATTACCCACCATCCCCTGTTTTCCACCCGCAATCCGGTTCTTTGGTTTACCTCGAACAAAGAGACCAGTTGTTTAAACTGTCCGAAGGTTTTGATTCAGAACACAAATTTACAACAAGCCCAGATGGGATTTTAGATAAATCGATCAATTCATACAGGAAAAGAAAACTGTATAGAGGAGTGAGGCAGAGGAATCCTGGAAAATGGATAGCGGAAATTCGATTACCGTGTAGTAGGACGAGAGTTTGGTTAGGGACTTATGATAGTCCTGAAATGGCTGCTTATGCTTATGATCAAGCTGCACATTTGCTTCGTGGGGAGAATGCGCGTTTGAATTTTTGTGATGAGGCTCAAATTGGGTTGATTGGAGATGCTAATAAGTTAAATGCTATAAAAAAATGCGGTGGATAATAAGATTCGGGTGGCTGTTAATAAAGACTATTCTAAGAAGAGGGAGGTGAAAAATCTGGTTGCGAATATTAGTGGAAGCTATATGGACTCTCCAGAGGGTGTATTTTCCAGTGAGGATATGGGGTTTGACTTGGCGGCGGATGATTATTTCTTGACAGGAGTGCCTTCCTATGATCCGGATTTGATATGGGAAATACTTGATAATTAATGGGAATGTGTTGTACAATGTTCATTGTAAAATTACATTAATAAAACTTGGTGTTCGTAGTGTACTTAGGTTTGCTTGCTTTGTCTTGCCCCTTGTGTGTTTGGTTTGTGGTGCCTTATTTTTCGTTGCCTTAGCTCTTGTCCCCGTGCGTTGCTTTGCTTTTCTTTGTGGGCCCTTAGGTTTGTCTGCTTTTCTTTGCGCCATTGCTCTTTGTTTTATTTGGCCTTTGCTTTTGTGCTACTTGCTTTTTATTTTATTTTATTTTATTTATTTATTTATTTTTCGGTCTGTTGCTTGTATTGCCTGCTTCTTTTGCATGTTGTCTTTTGGCTTTTTGCTCCTTCTTCTTTTTTCTCTTACCAGCACACCTGCACTTGCCGGAGGTCTCGTTGGAAGCAGTCTCTCTACTCCCGAGTCTTTCCCGGGATAGGGGTAGGATCTGTCTACATTATACCTCCCCCATACCTTGCTTCCGCGGGATTGGGTTTGTTGTTGTTGTTGTTGGTGTTCGTAGTGTACTTATTTTCGGAATAAAATTTGTATATTTGATAAAAATTTTTTATAAAGTGCCGAAAAATAGTGGCGAAAGAATGTTTGATAGCTCGAAAGAAAAATGGGCTTGTAGTTGACGGTCATACGTGATAAGTTGTTTTTTGATGGATGTTTATGAACAAGAGAAAATTGTAAATGTTTCGAGGAACTATCAGAAAATGAGATACGTTTACTTAACAACAACAATTAGGAATATAAGGAAACTCTTTTGGATTGACATAGAATCAACTCCTACAAGGAAAATATATGAAGTTTAGGACAACTTGTAAAATCGGTAGTCTTTGGAGCACATGGATCACCAAGCTTATTATGAAGCGGAAGTGAAATGTGATTTTATTGAAAGTGAATTGTTACAAATGAAGAAGATCTAAGCTTCTTTTATTCAAAAGAAATGAAACTGAAAACAAAGTAACTTACTCTGGGCTGCTACTAACAAACTTTTAAACTAAGTTTACAACTTGACAAAATTAGTCCTCCAACTTTCTGACTTATGACTAATTAGTCCTTATACTTCTTTATCTTCCCCGCAAGTTGGAGCATTGGAAAGACCCTACTTGTCAGCAAGAAATGAGTGTTGAACTCTATTGAGAGCTTTAGTCTTGATATCTGCCAATTGATGAGATGGAATGAAAGCAGTTTGAAGGAATCCATCTTGCACCTTTTCTCTTATAAAGTGACAATCAATATCCATTTGCTTTGTTTTACCATGAATACAAGGATTAGCTGCAATTTGCTGAGCATATTTATTGTCACAGAATAATGTAATACTATCTCCGTCTCTAAATTTTTGTTAGGAGACAAGAATCACACAGTTTAATCAAAGTTGGACCACTACAATTATACAACCACTCAAATAGAATATTCCCATAGTAAATTCTTTTTTTTTATTACTTAAAATAGAAAGTGAACAATTTTTTTGAGACATCCCAGAAAGGAAATGTTGACTATAATTTTGAGATAGGGGTAGTAGGAAGTCTGACTAGAATGTGAAGGTCTTTGAGCAAGAAAGTCAACCATAAAAGTTTACAAGTTGTGGTGGCCATACTCCTATATTCTGCCTCAGTAGAGGATCTGCTCATTGTAGCTTGCTTTTTAGTCTTCCATGATACTACTGAATGGCCAAGAAAAATAAAATATCCAGTCAATGACTTTCTTGTCATAAGGTAAAAAGCCCAATATGTATCTGTGAATCCAATGACTTGCAAGTGAGGTTAAACTGGGTAGAAAAGGCCTTTAGAAACAGACCCTTTAAGATACTTCAAAAGATGAATAGCAGCATGTATATGAACATCCTTTGGAGAAGAGAAATTAACTTAAGTGTTGTACTTCATAGGAAATGCCTTGCCTTGTCATTGTCAAATAAAACAGTTCCCAACAAGCTTTCTATAAGTACCAAGATCAGATAAAGGGGCACCTTTGTCTTGAGACAATTGAGATTAGTAGGAAGTGGAGAAGAATTTGGTTTAGCTGTTGTAAGGCCTGCATCAGTGAGCAAGTCCAAAATGTACTTCCTTTGGTTTAGATGAGTCTCATTTGCAGTATTGTAGATTTCTATCCCCAAAAAATTATTTTGCTAAGCCAAGGTCTTTGATGGTAAACTTGTGATCAAGAGCTGCTTTCAAAGATTCAATATACATAAAGATTTGCCTATGTTCAGAACATCATCTGCATACACAAAAGCTACTGTAAAAAACTCACCTTGTTCCTTAACAAGCATTGAATAATCATGCTTAGACTGCTCATGCCCTAAGCTCAACAAAAAGTTTGTTAATTATTGGTTCCATTTTCTTGATGCCTGTTTTAAACCATAAAGAGACATGTTCAACCTGCACACCTAACCTGGTTTGTCTTTAGTCTAACCTTCTAGGGGAAGCATGTAAATCTCCTCATCAATGTATCCATAAAGAAAAGCATTATTAATGTCTAGTTGATGCAATGGATATTGTTTGGCTATGGCAATTGCAATCCAGACTTTGACAGTAGCAAGTTTGCAACTGGTGAGAAGACGTGTTTTAAATCAAGGCCTTCTTGTTGTTTAAAACCCCTCACAACTAATCATACTTTTAACCTTACAACTGTGCCATCAGGATTGTACTTTGTCTTAAAAACCCATTTAGAAGTGATAGGTTTATGTCGTGGTAGTAAAGTAGTGACAAACCAAGTGTTGTTTGTTTCCAAAGCATCAAGCTCTTTATTCATAGCTTTTGCCTAACCAGGATGTTTAGCAGCTTTTTGATATTTTGTAGGTTCAGGGGAAGCAAAAACATTTACTAAGAAAGCAATGTGAGGTTGTGGTAGACCATTAAATTCAGTAGAAGCAAATAATGGATAATTAGGTGTGGACTTAGGTACAGTAGGAGCAACAAAATACTTTAACCAAATAGGCCTAGTGGACCTTCTTGTTGGTGTAGGGGGATTAATATTAGGAGCTGATGATGGATTAAGGTTGGAAACATTTAGATCTGGTGGAGTTGGTGGTGTAGGATTGGGTGTAGTTTGAACTTGTGGAATAGGAGTGTTAGGAATATGAGCATTTTGAACTGGTGTCACAGGGTTTGATGCTTCATCAGCAAAAGGCACATCTCCAAAAGTGGGAAACTCATTCCTAGCCATTGTAGGAATAGTTTTTTTTACTAGAATCCTTAAAAAGGGAAAACACTTTCCTTAAAAATGAGATCTCTGATGGTAAACACTTCCTTAGACTGTATATTATACAAGCTATATCCCAGCAAAACACTCTTAATCCCCCGATTATCAAACTTATCCTTATGAGGTGTGGCCATAGCAGCATAACATAAACACCCTATAACTTTAAGGTGATCATATACCGGTGGTTTACCAAACAGTTTCTCATAAGGAGATTTCCAACCCAAAACTTCCATAGGCATTTTGTTGATCAAGTATGTGGCTCCCAAAATACAATCTCCCTAGAACCTTACTGGTAAATTAGCATGCAGTCTAATGCTTCTACCAGTATCCAACAAATGCATATGCTTCCTTTCTACTACCCCATTTTGCTGTAGGGTATTCACCATAGCCTTTTGATGCAACATACCTTTTGACTAAAACAAAGAACTGCAGATGCCATTGACTATTTACGTACCATTTTTAGACCTTACTATCTATACACTAGCCTTAAAATGGTTGCTCACATATGCCAAAAATGAACCTAATAGTATCCTTAAAATGAATCAAATAGGTCCATGTAGCTTTTGTGATCATCCACAATGGTGAAAAAGTAGTGAGCTCCATTCAGTGTTGAGGTTATGGATTAGAGTGTGTGAGTTCTCATCACGTGATACCAGGTGCATGATTCAACATGTATAGTACAGACTAGATGACTAAGGCATGTCAATCACGAGCGACCATCACCAAGTCATCACGGGCATAATTACTTTTTTTATGGTACTCGTATTGTGATAATTGTAACAAGTCATCAGGGGCATAATTACTTTAAAAAAAATGTATTTGTCATAGTTTGGATCATCTCAAAGTTTAATTTATGATAAGCTAGCAGTGTCTTTTTCTTGTATTTGTATGTTAAATTCTTATATTTTATATATTGACCCTCCGAATATAAATGAACCATCTTAATGGCCATCCTAGATTTTATGTTGAAGCTCGGCCAGTGTTTCAATGGATATGTATTCTACTAGGTTACCCTATAATCAAACCGAGTTAAATTTATGCTTTATATCACTTTCTTTATGATCATCTTGTAATCTGACGAAGTTAAAAGTCAAAATGTCACTGCTACAAGTTACCGACATATACCGTTAAAAAAATGTGAACGCGTATATCCTCTAACATAATGGACCACACATATTCTACCCCAAGAAATGGAAAATCGTTAGCCTATAAAAGAATTAGTTTCATCTACAAATTAAAACAACACCTTTTTGTATTTAACGCAAAATGGGCACCACTCTACTAGTTCCAAATATATACGAAAAATGTCTTCCAAATGACATATATTTCTAGATAAAATAAAAATGGTTATACAAATTATTTGGGCTACCGCTTTTTTCATTTCACATGAAATAGTAACAAATGGTTTCATGATCGTAATAGTATACGAGTTGCTCACCAATCTAGAGGTAGTGCGTGTAAGCCTCGCTGGAAGTATTTCTAAAATATATTATGAGATATGTGGTATATGGTGTGAAAAAAAATTACTATTTGAAAAAAAAAAAAAAAAAAAAAAAAAAAAAAAAAAAAAACTCGTACAATTTATGGACATAAGTTATTTTAGCTAGAATCTTATGATCCAAGTTCCCAACCTTCGATCATCGTGACTATAACAAGAAATTGAAACATGAGTTTATGGCCCAAAATTTAGGTGTCTAAACTAGTTTTAGGTAATTTCTTCCAAAATTTAGGTGTCTAAACATATCTAAAATTTTATTTAGCCTCTCATTGTGTGTGGATAATACGTTTATTAGTGATTTCCTCATAAAACTAGACTTTGTTAATTAACCAACATCAAGATAGTGGAGACGTCACACAGTCAGACATTCGTATAGGAGTTCTCATGTTCAAAACTCACTAGATACAGAACTCGACGACTCGTAGACAATCAGGAAAGGGAAGAAAATTTAATCCGGTTACCCGTTAACAGATTTACAATACTTCTATATTGATATCGTTTAGAAAATAGCATGCTACAACTTAGACTTAAACCGAGATGCTCAAGTGTTGCTTCCAGTGTGTCCACCGTTTTCACCATAGTTACCTACTCAAACACATACATTATGAATCACATGAAGTAGTTGTTTGTGATCTAAAAGTAAAGTCAAAAAGTTTTTTTGAATGTAAACGGAAAACTTAATCCGAACCATCTTAGCCTCTTAGGTGCTTCTGTAGGTAAACTTGAGACGGTATAAACTGGGTTGGCAATTTAGGTGGTGTTCGGGTTGGCGGATTCAAAGATCTCAATCCAAACCTGACTTGTTTAGTTAGTCGTGTCGAGAAATTCAGCTCTAACCTTACCACATTTATTGAACGGGTTAGTCGTGTCGATCCGTTTATGATTTAAATATAATTATAATGGGACATATCGGATATAGTAACTTGTATGTTAGAAAAGCAACACGAAAAATATTTTGAAACAAGTATATATCATTATCAAATATTTCAAAAAACGATATATATCATAAGATAGAGATACAAAATAGTTGGGTCACATTTTGATGAAATTAAACACATAACGTCAAATATTTAGGGAGTGCTTGGTGGAGAGTTATATGGTCTAATCAACGGCAAATGATATGAATCATGGTGCTTGGTATGGTATAATGTAATAACCCATTACCAATAGTGGGTAATGGGTAATTACCCAATAAATTGGGGAGATTGCTCATTACATTGCTTTGCATTCCTTTTGCATTCCCCCTAATTTGAACCAAGCATGCCCTTAATAATTTTTAATTAATTTTTAAACGAGTTGATGTGTTGTAATTAGGTTGAGAATCTCAATCCAAATCGAACATTTTATTAAACAGGTCAGTCGGGTCAACCTATTTCCAACCCAAACTTGTTTAGCCTTAAACTTAACCTGTTTATTTTCATGTCGGTCTCGAATTTTGTTTCAAGCCGTGTCCGAAATTGCAACCCTTATCCCTTGGTGTAAAGTCATAAACCATCTCATAAACACACTAAAAACTGTTAGCACGGGCTCAAGCCCAAGCCCGAATTATAGAATATTCGGTCTTTACTTATTTATGTGTACATTGTATCGGTTGTAATCAATCAAGAATCAATTCATTCTTATAACAAAATCATTAACTCACATGGTATCACGAGCTAAAAGCCGGTCGATCCTTTAAACCCTAATTCTTCCGCAACTTTAATCTTCCGCCGCTTTCTCCCGACTGCCGGCTACACGCCGGAGGTTCGGAGGGCTCCTTTTAATTTTAATTTTCAAACAACTAAAGGGGCGTTTGGTTAGGGAATTTGAAATTCCGGAATTTTAAATTCTAGAAAATTTAAATTCTTGAGAATTTAAATTTATATATTTAAATTTTATTATATATATATATATATATATATATATATATATATATATATATATATATATATATATTTGTAAAAAAAGTTTAAAAATAAGATTTATAAAAAAAAGTTTGTAAATAAAATTTATAAAAAAAAATTAAAACAAGTTTATATAAAATTAAAAAAAAAAATGTTTATAAATAAAATTTATAAAAAAATCATAAATATCCTATTTGAAAGTTTATAAAAAACAATAAGAAAAAAAAGTTTATAAAAAAAAATTCAAGTAAATGAAAATTCTTCACTTTGTGAAACTATTTTAATTTCCCTAATTTTGACAATTTATGGAATTTTAAATTCCCCCAATTGTGTTACCAAACATAATATTTGGGAGAAATTAAAATGCAAATGCCATGAATTCCCCAATGCCCTAAACCCTAAACCCTAACCATATGGCACATAAGTTATTTTCATAGATATGTTATGTTTTCTCCTTCGCTAATATCCAAATCACCAACCCACTAAAACCCATAACAAAACCCATCTCATAAATATCACTCAACAAGGGGCATTTGACTCGAAGCTGCATCTTGATTCGGTCTCTTCAAATGTTTTCTTGTGGTAAATGTTAGGCTAGTACGAGATATAAAAAAAATGTAATTATGTGATTCTGATCTATCTTGATCTCTGGTCTTAAATAGTGAGTGCATGACTTTCTTGATTTCTGGTCTTAGCGAAAAAAAAAAATGGTGGATCTTTATGGTTTTCTAGGGAAAAAAAATTCTCCATTTGCTTGGAAGGTTCTTTGGAGGTTAAAGTTTTAGAACCAACTTTCGTTTTTAGTTATAATTTCCTTAAATTTTAGTTGTAGACTTGTAGGGGATACTTTCGGTTATATCGTTTGGTCAGTATACTTTGATTTCTGTTTGGTAGGGGATACTTTGGTTTATACTGTTTGGTACGGATACTTTGGTTTATCCGGTTTGTTGCCTGCTGCTGAAGATGTGTTTTCGTTTGCTGTCGAATGTCTTTATCAACAATTATTTATTTGCTTTAATTTATTGTTTATTAGCTTTTAATCTCCGGTCAGAGTTTTCGCGATTTCGACGCTTAAATTGCGGGAGAGTATTAGCACGAGCTCAAGCCCAAGCCCGAATTCTAGAATATTCGGTATTTACCTATTCATGTGTACATTGTATTGGCAGTAATCAATAAGAATCAATTCATTCGTACAACAAAATCATTAACCCACAAAAACAAGTTATACTTACGTTTAAACTTTACAATATTTTGGGGGATGATATGGAAATGTAGCTAGATGGTATGGTGCTTTATCAAGGTGAATTTTAGAAGGAAGTGCAGGATCTGTGTAGTGGTACTAATTGTTTGTTTTTGTTAGCTATCCGAGATTGTTGTATCTGATGTATTTGTTCCATCAAACATCTGTTGTATTGTCTGCTTTTCTTTGTATTCTGATTTGGGGTTGTCAAGTCAGTTTATACTTATGATGTACAATCGTTTGGAAATTAATTCACCTTGCGCAATAAAAAAAAAAAAAGCTTTACAATATTTATTTTAGAAAAATAATGTTTATATGTTCCATAGCACACATTTAACAAAAACTTTTACATATAAAATCAGATTATGCATTACATGAAACAAGATCTTTTACCCTCAATGTATTGGCTAGAATTTGTATGCATTAACTTCTCACATCTAGATAATATGTTGACTTAAGCATCTAACTTTACACATTTAATAGAAAAAGACAAAAAAGTTATGCTTAATAACATCTTAATTGTGGGCGTTGTTTATAGACCTTGAGAAAATCTCAAACATAGCTAAAAGAAATTAATCTCCCCACATTTTAACTCCTATAAATACCTCTACTTTAAATATATATCCCTCACTTCATAAGCTCTGTTTTCCTCTGTTTCTAAAGTACCTAAGAATACAAAATCATGGATCATTACAACATAAATTCCTTATATTCAGATACATACTACAATAATTCACAATATTCATCACATGATTTCATTCCAACATGCACAAATTCAAACACAACTGATTCAATGTACTCAAATTACCCACCATCCCCTGTTTTCCACCCGCAATCCGGTTCTTCGGTTTACCTCGAACTAAGAGAACAATTATTTAAATTGTCCGAAGCTTTTGATTCAGAAAACAGATTTACAACAAGCCAAGACGGGATTTTAGATAACTCGATCAATTCATACAGGAAAAGTAAATTGTATAGAGGAGTGAGGCAGAGGAATCCTGGAAAATGGATAGCGGAAATTCGATTACCGTGTAGTAGGATGAGAGTTTGGTTAGGGACTTATGATAGTCCTGAA
Organism: Artemisia argyi; assembly: GCA_030686995.1. NCBI lineage: Eukaryota > Viridiplantae > Streptophyta > Magnoliopsida > Asterales > Asteraceae > Artemisia > Artemisia argyi. The sequence goes on along the minus strand of CM060685.1, from coordinate 169,406,060 downwards.
ATGGCTGCTTATGATCAAGCTGCACATTTGCTTCGTGGGGAGAATGCGCGTTTGAATTTTTGTGATGAGGCTCAAATTGGGTTGATTGGAGATGCTAATAAGTTAAATGCTATAAAAAATGCGGTGGATAATAAGATTCGGGTGGCTGTTAATAAAGACTATTCTAAGAAGAGGGAGGTGAAAAATCAGGTTGCGAATATTAGTGGAAGCTATATGGACTCGCCAGAGGGTGTATTTTCCAGTGAGGATATGGGGTTTGACTTGGCGGCGGATGATTATTTCTTGACAGGAGTGCCTTCCTATGATCCGGATTTGATATGGGAAATACTTGATAATTAATGGGAATGTGTTGTACAATGTTCATTGTAAAATCAAATTTGTACATTAATAAAACTTGGTGTTCATAGTGTATTTGTTTTCGGAATAAAATTTGTATATTTGATAAATTTTTATAAAAAAGTACCGAAAAATAGTGTTGAAAGATTGTTTGATCGCTCGAAAGAAAAAAGGGTTTGTAGTTGAAGGTTATACGTGATAAGTTGTATTTAGACGGATGTTTATGAGCAAGAGAAAACTGCTAATGTTTCGAGGAACTATCGGAAAATGAGATACGTTTACTTAACAACAACAATTAGGAATATAAGGAAACTCTTTTGGATTGACATAGAATCAACTCCTACAAGGAAAATATATGAAGTGTAGGACAACTTGTAAAATCGGTAGTCTTTGGAGCACATGGATCGCCAAGGTTACTATGAAGGGAAGTGAAATGTGATTTTATTGAAAGTGAATTGTTACAAATGAAGAAGATCTAAGGGGGGTGGCAACGTGATCGGTGTGGAGTCAGTGTGGAGTCGGCAAAGCTCGGCATCACATTGCCTCGGTCTCGGCAAGATGAATTCGGCAATGGAATCGGTGAACATCACCGAAGCGGTAAAGATTGAAGCACTAAAAATTAAATCGTTGGACCCATAACTTTTTTGACCGTTTGGGTTGGCTCGTATACGTCAGGATAATCTCCAAGCTTTTGAACAATATAAACTTAGAGATGATGATGCTGCTCCTCCTGCTCTTGCTCCGCCTTTGGCGCTTCCTGCTCCCCCAGCTGCTGAAGTTATCAATAATGAAGGGCAGGTTGACCCTTTGATGGGTGGGGATCTACAACTCTATGATGATGTACCCGAACTCCCGGATAATGTTGCTCATGTAGCTGGTTGGTATGTTAGAGATGACCCTGGTGTCGGTGTAGATCGTATTTTTTTTAGGAAGGGGATAAGATCCCGGTTGGTTTTGTTTTCGACCCGGATTTTGATGGATTTTTATGCTGGTAATTTGGTATTAGTGTTGTTGATAAGTTTTTTTTGGGATGAAGAAGTTTTGGTAGCAGTATCTGAAGGTTTGGTAGAATAACTTTTGTTCAAGTCTTTTTGGTAGAAAAGTTTTGATAAAAAAGTATTAGTTTTTTTTTTTTTTTTTTTTTTTTTAAATAAAAATAAAATAAAAAGTTGAGGCATGGTTAGGCATCACATTGCTACTAAAAATAAGTAGTTAGGCATGGTTAGGCATGAAATGTGTTGGACTCATTTTATTGGCTAATTACAATATACTTTGAGGCATGGTTAGACAACATTGCCACCCCCTAAGCTTCTTTTATACGGAGTACAAGAGAAATGAAGCTGAAGACAAAGTAACTTACTCTGGGCTGCAACTAACAAACTTTTAAACTAAGTTTACAACTTGACAAAATTAGTCCTCCACCTTTCTGACTTATGACTAATTAGTCCTTATACTTCTTTATCCTCCTCGCAAGTTGGAGCATTGGAAAAACCCTACTTGTCAGCAAGAAATGAGTGTTGAACTCTATTGAGAGCTTTAGTCTTGATATCTGCCAATTGATGAGATGGAATGAAAGTAGTTTGAAGGAATCCATCTTGCACCTTTTATCTTGTAAAGTGACAATCAATATCCATTTGCTTTGTTTTATCATGAATACAAGGATTAGCTGCAATTTGCTGAGCATATTTATTGTCACAGAATAGGTAATACTCTCTCCGTCTCAAAATTTTTGTCATGAGACAAGAATCACACAGTTTAATCAAAGTTGGACCACTATAATTTACAACCAGTCAAATAGAATATTCCCCTAGTAAATTCTTTTTTAAGAGAACTGCAAAATACATCCCTGTGGTTTACATGTTTTCCCTTCATACATCCCTGTCAGAAACTTTTGGCACTATACATCACCCGTTAGTCAAAAGTGTGCCACCATACATCCCTAGTCCCTAACCTGGTTACTTTTTAGGACTAACTGACGTTAAGTTGCAAAAAATGGGGGGTGTTTATGTCTTTTTGCTTACCACCTACCCTTTCCCTCTTCTTTTATTACTTACAGTGATATTCCACCGATTCATTCCCTAACAAAATCAAAAACGCTTGTTTCTCTCTAAAAAAAAAAACAAAAACAATCGAATCCCTAAAAAAAACTCTTGAATCAAGAACCTTGTTTTTCTGATGGTGGTCTGTGAGTGGTGCATTCGTGATCATGATGACGAAGTTAATGAATCACATGCTTATCGTAAGTTATAATGTTGTTAACCTTAAATCTTGTTGTTTCATTCTTGGTTCAATTTGTTGTACCACTAATTTAGTCTTGGAACCCCTAATTTTGGTACCCTCATTTTCAAACCCTAATTTTGTTTTGTACAATTGGAACAGGTAATTACCCCAACTATTTCAGCTTGAAGATTCATCATGGGGGCTTTTTCAGTGATACACCCAACAGAAAATACATGAATGGCTCCTTTAATTATATTGACCAGGTTGATGTTGATTTGTTTTCAGTTATTGAGTTAAACGACATGGTTAAAAAGATAGGTTATAAAAAGAGGAAACTTATGTACTATCATTTCAAAATTCCAAATAGCAATTTAGATTATGGGTTGCAAGCATTAGGAAATGATCAAGATGTTTTGAACTTGCTTAAATATACAGATAAGTACAAGTTAATAGAGGTTTACATTGAGCATGAGACTACAGATTTGGAGACTTATATGAAATCCCCTAGATCATTAGTGATTGAGGAACTCCCAGATGAACCAAAGACAGACTTAGTTAATAAAAAGGCTCCTAAGAAGAGAAATAGGTTACCATTGCTACTTACTATGGGAGATGGGAGTGATGAGGAGGATAATGGTGTAGGCAATGTTAATGTAGTTGGACTGGGTGGTGATGTAGGTAATGATATGTTAAGGCAGGCAATGGATGAGGAATTTGATCCCTTTTTTGGTGAAAAAAGTGGCCCCAACATAGCCCCCACTACAACCCCAACTAGGAATGATACTTTTGTGGAGGTTGAACATAATGAAGAATATGACACTGATAATGATTTGGAAGTAAGCAGTGATTCTGATAAAGACAGTGATGAGAATGATAGTGACTTTGTAGATGATGAACATGTGTTGAATGAAGTAGATGTTGACATGAAAGACTTTTATGAAAACATAAACAAAGATGTTGAATGGATTGGATGCAGTAATGGGTGTGCTGAAATTCCAGCTGACGTTAATGTTGAAGAATGTTATGATATTGATTATTTTGATAGTGCTAGTGATTCAGAAGAATTAGAGGGTGCAAGAAACAAAGCTTTAAGAGACTTAAAGAAAGTAAATGAGAAACAAGATAGTGTTGACAACATTGCACCTTTTTATGTGGGTAAGCTGTTTCCTGATAAAGATAGTGTTAGGAATAAGGTTTATGCTCATGCTGTGGCAACAAGAAGGCAGTTGTATATATGGAAGAATGACAAGGAGAGAATAAGGGTTGTATGTAGAGGTAAGTGTCCAGTATTTAATCACCCTTTTGATGGGCCAAGTGAATCAGCAGTTAAAAGGCCCAAGAATACAGCTGGTTTGCACAATGTTGAAGGTAAATGGGTTAAGAAAAGTCCACACAAAAAAGGGTCCACTAGTAGGGCAACTGCACATGGTGGAGATATTAATAAGGTTGGTGTGAAGACTATTAAAGTGGGAGGCACAAAAGGACAATACAAGTATGAAGAAATCACATGTCCTTGGGTACTGCACATATCTAAAAGCAAACAACAAGAATCTTGGAGGGTGAAAACATTGAAATCTGAGCATGATTGTCTACAAACAAGAAATGTCAACATGCTTTCAAATTCATTCTTGATTAAAGATATTGAGGATCATATTAGACCAAATCCAGAGGTGCCAATTAGAGCTCTGAATTCAGTACCCAGGGCAATTACTAACTGCTGTTGCTGTTGATCCAAACCATGGGACATACCCAGTAGCATATGCTATAGTTGAATCTGAGACATTGAATTCATGGTCATGGTTTCTTACAGCATTAGGAGATGATCTAGATCTGACAAGGGAATCACACTTCACATTTATTAGTGATAGGCAAAAGGTACACAAATATTACTAGCTTGTTAATGTTTACACTTTTTTAACTTGTGGAATTTAAATACATATGTTTTTTTATCTTGTTGAATTTAGGGCATCATACCAGCAATTGCAAGGGTATTCCCATCTGCTGAGCATAGATTTTGTGTTAGGCACATATATGAAAACATGAAGATTCAGTGGAAAGGTGAGTTGTTTAAGGAGTTGCTATGGAAGTGTGCTTCTGCAACAACTATACCATATTTTGACAAAGCTATGGATGAGTTAAGAAAGGCAGATGAGAAAGCTTATGAATGGCTCAAGAAAATACCTCCTCAACATTGGTCAAGATCACATTTTAGTGGTATACATTCTTATTACTTTTATTGAATACAATTCAAACATTCAAATCCTTAGTGGTATGTTTATTTCATTTGCAGGGAGAGCTAATTGTGATATGTTATTGAACAATATTTGTGAAGTGTTCAACAGACAATTGGTTGATGGAAGAGATGTTCCCATAATCACTTGTTTAGAGTTTGTTAGAGAGTACTTAATGAAAAGAATAGTGAATGTTCAAAAGTTGATTGACAAGTCAAAGGGTCCTCTAACACCATCTGCTACTGTTTTGTTCAATGCCATCAAAGAGAAAGCTAGCTTGTATAAGGTATTGTGGAATGGTGAAAATGAATATCGAGTGACAGGTCCATGGGATGACCAGGTAGTAGTGGATGTTATGAAGAAAAGTTGCAGCTGTAGAAAGTGGGAATTAATTGGCATGCCTTGCAAGCATGCTGTGGCAGCATTATGGGATAGGGCTGGACACAAAGATGATGTTGGCATACCAGAACATTGGGTCCATCAATCTTATTGGCTTGCTACATGGAAAAAGGTTTACAGTTACAAGATTTGTTGCTTAAATGGGCCAGACCTTTGGAAAAAACATCCTTGTCCTAATACTCTCATTCCACCAAAGCATCATACACAAATAGGAAGGCCAGCCAAAAAAAGGAAGAAATCTGCTGATGAGTTGTCTAGCCAAAAAATGAGCAGTGGTGGGAAACTGTCTAGGGTTGGCAAGACAGTTACTTGTACTGTTTGCAAGACTCTTGGGCATAATAAAAGGTCATGTAAAATTAAAGTTGGAGGGTCTCAACCCATGGGAGCTTCTGCAAATACAGGAAGATCTTCTCAGAAGTCTGCAACTACATCAACCAAAGCATCACAAAGGTCTGCAAGTACTCCAACAAAAGCATCTCAGAAGTCTGCAAGTACTCCAACAAGAGCATCTCAGAGGTCTGCAAATTCCAGGGGTAAAGGAAAAATGGTTTAAGTGTTATGTAATCTTTAAGTGGTTCTTTTCAAACTTTGACTTAGTTTATCCACTATGGTACAATGTAGTCCACTCTTGTTAAAGTGGTTATTTTGAACCACTCTTGTTATGTATTTGCACTTTGTTTTGAAACACTCTTGTTATGTATTTGCACTTTCTAATGTTATTGCTACTGTTATGCATTTAGTATCATTTGGAACTTGGTATTGCAGTTTACTCTTATTGCATCTCAATTTTGACTACATTAATTGATGTTACTCTTATTGCATTTTACTCTTACTGCATTTGAATGAAATTAACATTACATTCATCAAACAATAACATGACATTCATCAAACATAAACATTACATTCATTGATGATCCAAAACAATACATTCTTAATAAACCACAAAAGCTTTGACCATCTTTCTAACCCATACATTTGTAAGTCAAACCTTACTTCTAACCCACAAAAGCTTACTTGTAACCCATACTTCAATTCATAACACCATACAACAAAAACAAACACCAACTAAAAGCTAATATGATCTTGAATTTGCGAGCTCTATTTGCATTTTCCCTTGCTGAAGCTCGAAGATTGTTCATGTTATTCAAAAGTCCAGGAATGATCTCCATGGCTCTTGCACACAGTTGTGGTTCAGCCCACCCAAAATAACCACAGTTGTTTACCTAAATTATCAACACTTAGCATTAACATAACACATTACAAAATCAATTTTTGTAGAAATAATGTTAAACACTTACATTCCTTGCAGAACAATAGAAACGATGACCTGGATTTGTTTGTGTCCATGAAGTACGAATTATTGCTGGATGGCCACAAAAACAATTTCTTGCATCCATAATTAGAGTTTCTTAAATTAGGGTTTTTTTGATTTGGGGATTTTTTTTACTGTGGTAATAAGTGTGGGTGGGTGGAGAAGTGGGAGGCAGTAAAAGTTAGGGTATACAAGTATTTAAAGGGTATGTGGTAGATGGTAAGCGAAAAGACACATGTGCCCTTCAATTTTTCCCTTTTAACGTCAGTTAGTCCTAAAAAGTAACCAGGTTAGGGACTAGGGATGTATGGTGGCACACTTTTGACTAACGGGTGATGTATAGTGCCAAAAGTTTCTGACAGGGATGTATGAAGGGAAAACATGTAAACCACAGGGATGTATTTTGCAGTTCTCTCTTCTTTTTTTTATTACTTAAAATAGAAAGTGAACAATTTTTTTGAAACATCCCAAAAAAGAAATGTTGACTATAATTTTGAGATAGTGGGAGCAGGAAGTCTGACTAGAATGTGAAGGTATTTGAGCAAGGAAGTCAACCATAAAAGTTCACAAGTTGTGGTGGCCACACTCCTATATTCTGCCTCAGTAGAGGACATGCTCATTGTAGCTTGCTTTTCAGTCTTCCATGATACTACTGAATGGCCAAGAAAAATAAAATATCCAGTCAATGACTTTCTTGTCATAAGGTAAAAAGCCCAATATGCAAGTGAGGTTAAACTGGGTAGAAAAGGCCTTTAGAAACAGACCCTTTAAGATACTTCAAAAGATGAATAGCAGCATGTATATGAACATCCTTCGGAGAAGAGACAAACTAACTTAAGTGTTGTACTTCATAGGAAATGCCATGCCTTGTCATTGTCAAATAAAGCAGTTCCCAACAAGCCTTCTATAAGTACCAAGATCAGATAAAGGGACACCTTTGTCTAGAGACAATTGAGATTAGTAGGAATTGGAGAAGAATTTGGTTTAGCTGCTGTAAGGCCTGCATCAGTGAGCAAGTCCAAAATGTACTTCTTTGGTTTAGATGAGTCCCATTTGCATTATTGCAGATTTCTACCTGATTGGCTCCAAAAGGTCAACCTAAATTGACCAAGTAGATGGTCAACAAGGTCAAACTTCTTAGAGTCAATCTCCGTGGAAGTATAGGGGTTTCCCCGAGTCGTTATGTCCCGACGAGGTGTGATGGTATCAAAACGGGTTTGTGATCGGGTGAATTTGGCCAGAAATGGGTAATTGGGTGATTTGAATGATTACGCTAAGGAAATACAAGTAAAAAAAAGTTAAATAAACTAACTTAACTAAAACGTAAGACCAAGTTACCCTAGAACATATTTAAAATTAAAAACGCCCATTTACGTTAAAAATAACGTCTACGCGCAAAATAAAAAGTGAAACGGGAGCAAATGAAATCCTACGGTTATGAAAATTACATTTTTACAATCCTAATGATAAAAGAAAATTTTTAGAAAAAGGGAATTAATTTTTACACTATTTAATTAATTACTACCTCCGTCCCAAAATTATTGTCCACAGACAAAAAACACACAGTTTTAGAAAAACATCATTATTACAACTTTCTCTTTCTTACTTTTTGCACAAAGACAGTTTTACCCTTAACCAATTAATTATTAACTTCATTAAAGTTTGTAATAATAACCTCAAATAAGGGTAATATGGTAAATTTGATCTATATTCTTTATCTATTTATGGAAGTGGACAATTATTTTGGGACGGCCGAAAAAGGAAAGATGGACTATAAATATGGGACGGAGGGAGTACTATTTAATAACTAATTATTAATATTTAAAATACACTAATTATGAATTTAAGCTAGAAAAATGAAAATTTAATTCTAAAATAATATAAAAGTAATTTTAAAACTAAAAATATATTTTTCCTACTTTTTCTCTATTTATTATTAATTAATTAAGATTTAAATACCAATTAAACTAATTAAATTAAAGAAAAATAGCAAATGAATAGTAAAAATTCTAAAAATATTTTATGACATTTAAAACCTAGGAAAAATATAAAAACATAGGAGTACTTAATAAAAACTATTTATACTATTTAATTATCTAATATTAATTAATTATCAATAAAACTAATATTAATTATTAAAAATAGCAAATGAAAAGAGAAAAATCTAGAAAAATTCCTAAAATTATTTTAAACTATCAGGAACTCAACAAAAATATAAAAATAGAAATTGCTTATAAATAAGCAGAAAAAATAAGCCAATTGGCTTAAATAGAAGCTATCACTTTATTTATTTTTGAATTTTTCTAATTTTTCTTTTACAAATCTATTTGTACACTGATTTTGAGTAACTTTAATAAAGACAACCAATTTAAAACTAAGAAATAAGCAAATGGGGAGCTTATGGGCTTATCAGCTTAGGCTTTTGGCTCGAATTGATGTTTCAAGCTCAAATAAGCTATCCACAAGCTACTAAACTGGAACCAAGGGAAAATTAAGATGAGCACAAGTAAGAGTTACAGGAATTAAGCTGAAAGAACAAGAAATAAGCACTGATAGGCTTAGGATAAGCAAATAAGCAATCCTAAATCTAACTGTGGCACAAGCAGGCCAAGGGCTGATTTTGAGCTAATGCACAAGCCATTCCACAATAAGCTAAACCATAAAAAGCACTCAAATATGTGAATAAGCTGACAAGGAAGCTGTGAAAACAAGTTTTATGCATTTTGGAAATTGTATGAGCTTATTATAGAAGCTGGTGCTAGGGCTGTTTGGACAGGTCAAACCTGATGCACAGGTCTGGGGGGGTCTATTGCAGCCCACTCACAAGCCACCATTAAGCTTCCAAGACTGAGATAAGCTGAAACTTAGGAGTGTTATACTACAAACTCACAATAAAAACGATAATATAAACCTAAATCTAATTCTAACCTGACTAGAAGTTGGATCAAAGGGGGCTGTTTTAGGCAACTGATGCAGAAACAGCCCTTGAAGGGCAAGTTTGGGGCCAAAATAAGCTAGAATATAAGCACTATAATGAAACAAAAAAGTAAAACTAACAAGACTACCTAAGTAGCTATCTAAAACAAAAATAATTAAGCAAAATGGTCCACAAATGAACAAGTTATGGTAAACTGAAAATGGGTCAGATTGGGTTAACTGGGTGCAGGGCTATTGGTTCAATGAGTTAGCAGCCTAATAATAAGCCACAAAATAAGCTGCAAATAACAACACAAGCTCAAAATCTTGAAGCCTGTATTACTACCAACATGTAAAACAAAAAGCTAATTCCAACTCTAATCTAAAGCTAATCTAAAAGTGGTGATCACAAGGGTTTTATGGGGACTGTTGGACTGCTATAACAGATAAGATAAATGGGTCAAATGGAGTTGGAACATACAAGGCTGCAATACCAATTATAAGACTATTCCTAGATCCTAAGGGAACCTAAATAAAGCCAAGCTAACAATTAAATGCCACAAATGTGGATAATGCAATAACTACAGATTTAACACAGTTGAGATTATGAAACTAAGATAGCTAATGCAATTGCTGTATAACTACTGAATGTTACCTAAAATTGCTTCTAAACAACTACAAATATCAAACTAAGACATACTGAAATTGGTGAAACAGTCAAAACAGGACTTTACTTGGAAAAGTGCCCTGTGCCAAACACTCTTTATGATGTGACTATTGAAAATTTTAGAATGAATAAAGTTTTTTAATACCAAGATTATGATCAAACCACTTAAACAAATACTGATGATGACTTAAAAGCAATGATCAAAATTCAAATAAGGAGTTTTCAATAAGCTAGCAGTGATGAGCACATGACAACCTAATCAAACAGTGAACTAAATAAATTGTAAAATAAAACTACCAAGACTATCACACATGCATAATAAATAATTAAATACATAAACAAACACAACAAAACAGGAATGAGCACAATTAAGCAACAAAAATAAGCTAATAAGAAATTTGACTTACTTTGACTTTCTAGGATTTTTGAGTGTAAGGAGGATGAAACTTACAGAAGGCTAAAGACAAGCTTCTGTGAGCAGTAACAAAAGCTTATGAAAGGTTTGAATCAAGAGAGCTTAAACTAGATTTTTGCTAATAAAAACTTAAAATTTCTATTGAATATTAAGAATCTGTGACAAGCTTTGAATGAAAGTTGAAATACTTATATTACCTTTGAAACAGATTACAAGATTAAACTAAATTTAAAGCATTACATGATTTGAAAATTACACTAAAAACCTAAATTAACTACTAACATCTACTACTCTTCTCTGCTTCTTTCTTTTTCTTTTTATACATGACTTCTATGGTTCCTTGGGTTCTCCAGAGACTTTCCCATTGCTTACTAGCCATTGGATAAAGATAGAATGATCCCCACCCTTGAATTGGATTTTTGGCGCCCAAAATGATATAATGATAGCTTAAGGCCTGATAGCTTGTGTAGGGTGAGAGGTGTGTTGGACTGGAGTGATTTGGAAGGTAGGGGAGGCAAAAGAGTTAGTGGGGAGGTGATGATGAATGCTTGGCAGGGTGTGCAGGGTCACGGGCTCCATGGGAGGGAGAGGATTTTGACCAGGGTTTGACCCTGCGTTTATTATTAAGGGTAAAAATGGGTGGGTTGTTGGTGGATTGGAATTGGGCCAAGGTGTTATAAGGTGGGATGGGCTGGATTAAATGGAGTGATAAGGTGGGCTGGTGAGGGTGTTGTAGTGGATTTGGATTTTGGGGAAATAAATAAAGGGTGGTCCATTTGGTATTTAAGCTTAACATAAGGACCAATCTTGTAAATTCTGCAAAGATGAGGGATTGATCTTGTAATTTCTCCAACATTCACAAGGGTAATTTTCTGCCAAGTTCCAATAATCCAGGGACCATACATGAGATTTCCAAAAATAAATTTTCCTAGGGACTATTTTTGCAAATTCTGAAAGTACAGGGACCAATCATGTAAACTTTTGAAACTTTTCACCCAAAGACTATTTTTGATAACTTTTGACTTTTAAATGCCTTGGGTTGACTTTTCTTGAAAAATAAATGCTCAGGGACTAATTTTGACAATTTTTGAAAGTTGAGGGATTGAAACTGCCAATTTTGCAAACTTTGTTCGTTTTTCAACTGTTTTCAATCATTTTGCATTTGAAACATATAAAACACAATCCTGTGATATTTTATGTATTTTGATGCGTTTCTGAGTGTTTTTGAATGTTTTTGCAGTTCAAATACGACAAAAATGATGAGTGTTTGAGCACTCATCACTACCCCCAAAAAGTATTTTGCTAAGCCAAGGTCTTTGACGGTAAACTTGTGATCAAGAGCTGCTTTGAGAGATTCAATCTCACATAAAGATTTGCCTATGTTCAGAACATCATCTGCATACACAAAAGCTACTGTAAAAGACTCACCTTGTTCCTTAACAAGCAATGAATAATCATGCCTAGACTGCTCATGCCCTAAGCTAAAGAAAAACTTTGTTAATTCCTGGTTCCATTTTCTTGATGCCTGTTTTAAACCATAAAGAGACATGCTCAACCTGCACACCTAACCTGGTGGTTTGTCTTTGGTCTAACCTTCTAGGGGAAGCATGTAAATCTCCTCATCAATGTATCCATAAAGAAAAGCATTATTAAGGTCTAGTTGATGCAATGGACATTGTTTGGCTGTGGCAATTGCAATCAAGACTCTGACAGTAGCAAGTTTGCAACTGGTGAGAAGATGTGTTTGAAATCAAGGCCTTCTTGTTGTTTAAAACCCCTCGCAACTAATCTTACTTTTAACCTTACAACTGTGCCATCAGGATTGTACTTTGTCTTAAAAACCCATTTAGAAGTGATAGGTTTATGTCGTGGTGGTAAAGTAATGACAGACCAAGTTTTGTTTGTTTCCAAAGCATCAAGCTCTTTATTCATAGCTTTTGCCTAACCAGGATGTTTAGCAGCTTGTTGATATCTTGTAGGTTCAGGGGAAGCAAAAACATTTACTAAGAAAGCAATGTGAGGTTGTGGTAGACCATTAAATTCAGTAGAAGCAAATAATGGATAATTAGGTGTGGACTTAGGTGTAGTAGGAGCAACAAAATACTTTAACCAAATAGGCCTAGTGGACCTTCTTGTTGGTGTTGAGGGATTAATACTAGGAGTTGATGATGGATTAAGGTTGGAAACATTTAGATATGGTGGAATTAATGGTGTAGGATTGGGTGTAGTTTGAACTCGTGGAATAGGAGTGCTAGGAATATGAGCTTTTTGAACTGGTGTCACAGGGTTTGATGCTTCATCAGCAAAAGGGACATCTCCAAAAGTGGGAAACTCATTCCTAGCCATTGTAGGAATAGTTTTTTGACTAGAATCCTTAAAAAGGAAAACACTTTCCTTAAAAATGACATCTCTGCTGGTAAACACTTCTTTAGACTGCATATTATACAAGCTGTATCCTTTTTGATTCAAAGGTTATCCCAGCAAAACACACTTAATCCCCCTATTATCAAACTTATCCTTATGAGGTGTGGTCACAGCTGCATAACATAAACACCCTATAACTTTAAGGTGATCATATACCGGTGGTTTACCAAACAGTTTCTCATAAGGAGATTTCCAACCCAAAACTTCCATAGGCATTTTTTTGATCAAGTATGTGGCTCCCAAAATACAATCTCCCTAGAACCTTACTGGTAAATTAGCATGCAGTCTAATGCTTCTACCATTATCCAACAAATGCATATGCTTCCTTTCTACTACCCCATTTTGTTGTAGGGTATACACCATAGCTTTTTGATGCAACATACCTTTTGACTAAAACAAAGAACTGCAGATGCCATTGACTATTTATGTACCATTTTCAGACCTTACTATCTTTACACTAGCCTTAAAATGGTTGCTCACATATGCCAAAAATGAACCTAATAGTATCCTTAAAATGAATCAAATAGGTCCATGTAGCTTTTGTGATCATCCACAATGGTGAAAAAGTAGTGAGCTCCATTCAGTGTTGAGGTTATGGATTACAGTGTGTGAGTTCTCATCACGTGATACCAGGTGCATGATTCAACATGTATAGTACAGACTAGATGACTAAGGCATGTCAATCACGAGCGACCATCACCAAGTCATCACGGGCATAATTACTTTTTTTATGGTACTCGTATTGTGATAATTGTAACAAGTCATCACGGACATAATTACTTTAAAAAAAATGCACTTGTCATAGTTTGGATCATCTCAAAGTTTAATTTATGATAAGCTAGGAGTATATTTTTCTTGTATTTGTATGTTAAATTCTTATATTTTATATATTGGCCCTCCGAATATAAATGAACCATCTTAATGGCCATCCTAGATTTTATGTTGAAGCTCGGCCAGTGTTTCAATGGATATGTATTCTACTAGATTACCCTATAATCAAACCGAGTTAAATTTAGCTCGAATGCTTTATATCACTTTCTTAAGTGAAAATTACTGCAAAGGCAACTGTCACAAGTGGTTGCCTCGCATTGGGTTTTTTTTTTTTTTTTTTTTTTTAATTCCCTATAAGGCCACTTAAATCGCTGCAAGCCTGCAGCGAAATACAAACCTTACATGTGTCACACTCTCGTTAATTCTAAAAATACAAAAAAAACTTGTATTTCACATCTAAGTTGCAGCGAAATACCAACAAAAAGGACACACATCTTCTCTTTTCTCCTATTTAGGCCCACTTGAATAATAAAAAAAAATATATGTATTTCTAGTTCTAGTTGCAGTGAAATACCATAACAAGGGACCCGCATGTTATCTTTCTTCTTTCTTGGGCCCACTTGAATAATAAAAAAAATATATATGTATTTCTCTTCTCATTTCCGGCGAAAAATATCTTGGGCTGTATTAACAAAATAATTGTATTAAAAAATCTGTTTCAACTTTAGGCGAAATTAGTTATTTAATTTTAGGGTTATGTTTTATTGTTTTTGGTTTGTAAGATTAAGAGATTAGGATTTTTTTTTTTTTTTTTTTTTTTTTTTTTTTTTTTTTTTGTTTTTGTTGTTGTAGATATATGTGATGTATAAAATTGTACTCATTGTCATGTCTTAACACAACTATGATAATGATTTGCAATTACACATTTTGCGAATTTTGGTTTAGGAAAGTCCGACAACATTTAGAAAACAACATTAAGAAAGAAGGATTATATTTCAGGATACGTAAATTACATTACATAGTAAGTTGAAAATATTAAAAACACATAAACTGTTCTACCATTTTAAAAACTAAGGTGATTAAACCAACTATTTGAACGTTGCGTGTTGTGATCATCTATATGTTGAGAGGCATACTGCTGGGAATCGTATTGTTGATACATATGCGATGGGTATTGATGATCGTTTTGAAGTGTTTGTGTATGGTTTTGTTGAGACATGTTGAATGATGGTTGTGTGTTATTTTGATCATACGTTTGTGAAGCATTCGTGTTTTGATCATATTGTTGAGATGGGTATCCGTTGTGGTAGTAACTCTGAGATGCGTACTGGGTTTGATTGAATGTTTGCGTGTATTGGTTTTGATCATAATGGTTTGTGGGGTATGTATTTTGACCATAGTCTGGGTAAGCGTACGAGTTTTGAGCATATGGTTGCTCCTCCATTGCAAATTCTTGTTGCTTTTGTTTACCTTTGCGTACAGGCGGATCAGGGATGAATGATTTGTTGCAACGTCCACGAGTGTGCCCCACTTCATTGCACCTGCTACAATGTCTTGTAGTTGGTTCCTCACCTTGTGATGGTATACTGTTTGTATTTTTTGGACGACCTGGCTGAAGGTTGTCCATGTTTGGAGGAGTAACAGGATGTATATGGCTTGGATACTCCCATTCATTAAAATTGCCAACAAATTGAATTGACTCCATGTAGGTTGCTTGATATTTTTCCTTTTTAAACCAGTCTTGTTCTTATTGAACACAATTTGTTAGACCCAAAAACCTACTAACAGCAATAACATGACCACAAGGTATCCCAGAAAGCTGCCATTTCCGATATTCACATTCATTGGTCATTAAGTTCACTTCACGGTTATATAGCCCATCAGAAACTTGATACTGAAATTGGTTAATTCCGTATACAACCCATCTGACGCTTTTTCTTTTTCTTTTTTCCACCTTATCTGTTGCCCAATCAGTGATTTCGTACTTCATTGTTGCTACAAAAAACGTGAATATAAACGAGTTAATTAATTCATCATCAACTCACACGTTTAATATATACTTTATTTTTTAAGCAATAAATACCTGCAGCTTTGCGAAGGTTAAAATACCACTTCTACACCATATCTCGATACGTGTCGGTCAACATTGTGACTCGTAGGTTTATGTACCTAACAGTACAAGAATTAAGAGACTCGACACTGTTGGATGTACACTAATTGTAACGAGTACGTGGGCAATGCGCTCTAGACCAACATGTAGGATCAGCCTCCATTAGCTTCTGGTACGCCTCTGGTTGAACAGACCAGAGTATGTTCATTTTTCTTTGCCACTCATTTGTTGTATATGCTTTGCATATGCCTCAGTATAGACCTTTAACTTTTTTATTTTTTAGTTTAAGGTTCATCATTAGATGATGACAACATATACCATGAAACGTCAATGGAAACTCATTCCTTACTGATAAAGCTATCGAATGATGCCTATCAGATATGATAACCATATTGGGGTTATCGCCTACACACTCTTTAAGTACTGACATCCACCACGACCATAAATCTCCAGTCTCTCCTCTGCATATACCGTAAGCAATTGGCATAATTAGGTTGTTTCCGTCCATCCCTACACCTTGGAAATTGGTACCCTTGTAAACACCCTTTAGATGCGCCGCGTCCACTATAAGTATTGGGCGAAGATGGTTCCGAAACGTGTGCAACTGAATATAAACAATTTTTACAAGCATTATAGCAAACATGTTGTCATGTATTTAAAAAAATGTATTAAATAAAAAAAATAAAAAATAACAAAGACTTACCGATGCACCAATTGCAATGAATAAATTTTCAAAAACTCTTGCATTGTTTGTCTTGATTTGTGTCACAGTCCCAAGGTTTTTTTCTCTAAGTTATAACAGTAATAGGGTAGCATCTCAAACGATTCTAATGGTTAACCTCTTAACGTTTTTAACCCATAATCCTTACCTCTCCATGCTTGTTTATAAGATATAGATGTTTTATATTGTGCCAAGACATCTTTTTGTATCTCTCGGTTTCAAATCACGGCTACCATCTTGTAATTTACCTTGCATAATGTGAGCAATAACTTTTTTGTTTGCATTTTGATGGTTAGGAAATGTTTGAGTTCTATCACATGTGTGAACATCATTCATCTTTGGAATTTTAAAAACATTTGAATTCTTCCAACGTTTTGCATTAATAAACCATGCACATTTTCCATGTTGAACGCATTTAATGCTATGCGTATTCAGATTACTTTTTTTGAAAACAAATTCAAAACCATCTTCTATAGCTTTCAACCTATATTCCATGTCTAACTTACCCCTATCTAAAAAAAGATCGTCGACTTTTACTCTATTTTCTTTATTATAAACCTCTATAGAAATTGGTTTTGACTTGTAAAGTGGTGTTTCAGGAACTTGGGGGATATATTTAAAACAATTTGTCCAATTATGGTGAATAGGTTGCGGTTGTTTATTTAAATCCAAATAACTATTATTTGGCTCATCTTCTTGTTCGTTATCCGAACTGAAAGCACATGATGACCCTGGTTTTGTGAAATTGGCCTCATTTTTATAACCAGAGTCATTATTTAGAAAATCAACTTCTTGTTCATTATCCGAATTGAAAGCACATGATGACCCTGGTTTTGTGAAATTGGCCTCATGATTATAACCAGAGTCATTGTTTAGAAAATCATCTTCTTGTTCGTTATTTGAACTGAAAGCAAATGATGAGCCCGATTTTGTGAAATTGGCCTCATTTTTATAACCAGAGTCATTATTTAGAAAATCAACTTCTTGTTCGTTATCCGAACTGAAAGCACATGATGACCCTGGTTTTGTGAAATTGGCCTCATGATCATAACCAGAGTCATTGTTTAGAAAATCATCTTCTTGTTCGTTATTTGAACTGAAAGCAAATGATGAGCCCAGTTTTGTGAAATTGGCCTCATGTTTATAACCAAAGTCATTGTTTAGAAAATCATTTTTTTTACATACATAAATGGAACATCACTAGGTGAGCCAGTGTGTTCATCTACTCTTGATGAAAAAAATTTATAAAACTCTGGCACTTGTTGGGTTGTACTAAAAGATTTTGTTTCTTCCAAATTTTTGTTTGTGAAACAAACAATTCTACAATTTCACTAGGAGACTGTAAAGCACACTCAACAAAAAACTTTACCTCGTTGTCATCAGTAATATCGAGTAGAGAGTCAAGTGAAGGAAGTTTAACCTTTAAATTGACCCAGTCATTCTGGTTCAAATTAAACTTACTCATCACCATTTTAACTAACCCAGAATACGTTACATCATCATAAATTATGACACCACGATCTACATCATGATAATGTAACATGCATTTTATTTTTTTAAAACTCATTTCAAATTTGTTTTTTTTGTTTATTTTAGTGTGAAGATGTGTATACATTTTAAATTGTTGATGTGTTATATATAGTTGGCTTAGTAAGCGTGTGTGTTTTTATAAAGTCACTGTTTCGATTGTCATATTTCGTGTAGAATTATATGTGATACAAAAATTTTCACTTACTAGTCACATCAGTGGTCACATCACTGGATACTTCATTGTTTCAAATGTCGTATTTCGTGTAAAATTTTATGTGATCCAAAAATTTTCCTTTACTTGTCACATCAGTGGTCACATCATTGGCCACTTTACTGTTTAACTTGTCATATTTCGTGTAGATTTTTATGTGATATAAAAATTTTCCATTACTAGTCACATCACTTTCTGGGTATATGTTTGACTGTGTGTCATACTTTGTGTCATAATTCGTGTTGATTATTATGTGATAAAAAAAGGTGAAAGTTACTGTACTAATCGTCATGAACAACTGTGTTTTTACAATACCGGTGACTAGTAAATCTGTTATCAGCTCACACTATATAAAACCACATTGTTGCACTTCAATTACAAAAAAACCTTTTGCATTGTTTTTTTTAATTCTTACTATAGCTAATAAAATGACATTCAAAGTCCTACTTCACCATTATGGAATGTTCACTTCCCCGCCTGAAAGAAAAATTGTAGGTGGTTTAATTACTTGTGTAGATCCAGTTGAGTTTGAAACTTTTTCGGCCGAGCAATTGAAAAAAATCTTAACCAATTGTTTAGGTTACGACGAAAGGACCACAACCTTTTTTTATATAAAGAAACCTAATTGTTGTCTTGATTCAGGTCTCGTATCTTTGGCTGATGTTATTGACAACCGCGAAACTGTATTAGCCTATACCAAACTTGATCAAAACAAACTACATGTGTATGTATCACGGGTAGAGTTATCCCCACTCGTTGTGGCCGATCAATGCAATCATGAGGGTACCAAAAAGAATATACAAGATAAACCTTCATGGCAGTAGTATCTGGAAAAGGCCCATACGGGTCCTTGTGCCAGGGTCCATGACGGACATCTCGCCTCTCTCGATTGATGATAGCCTAACACAAATAAATCATCATTTACTATATATTTATGTATAAATAAATCATCATCTAACATTCTTAAAATTATACAACTAATTTTGGGAAAAAAGATATATATTTATGTACGTGTGAATTTACCGGGATGACGCGGCTAGGTACAGTGCTCTGTGGTGGACCAGCTTCTTGCATATTATTACCCGACCACGGTGAAAATCCTTGAATTGGGATAGGGGTAAACGAGGTCGCATTATTATGCGACATCCGCTGATAAAAAGAAAGTGAATTAAACATTTGTTAGTTGCACATAATTCAAACGTTATTAGTAATTTGGAAAAAGATATATGTTTATGTAAGTATGAATTTACCGTGTTGACATGGCTACGTACAGGGGCCTCTGATGTACCTACTTCATGCATATTATTACTGAACCATGGTGCAAATCCTTGTTGTGGCATAGGGGTAAAAGAAGGCGAAGTAAACTGTGAGGCCACCTGTGGCGACAAATGAGACAACCTGCGAAAAAAAGAACTATTCGGCGGACCATGACATGCTGAACTAGCCTACGATCAAATAATCATAGAATATTATAATGTTTAGTCAGTTTTTAATAAGTTTTTTAACTAAAAAAATTATAATAAAACAAAATATGCCTGTGTATTCGGAAATATTTCACTGGTCTGGGCGAAGCCCTACATTCAATATTAGAATATTTATTCAGGTATGAAACAAATAAAAAATTATGTGATAAAAAGTAAATAAAGTAGAGTAAAAAAAAAACATACCTTCGAGTTCGGAAACCCTGTAAATCCACTAACACCCCTTTGCTGGGGCTGCATCTAATTTTATAACGGAATAATAAACAACTACTTGTGGAATAATAAACAACTATTATTTCACTGGTCTGGGCGAAGCCCTACATTCAATATTAGAATGTTTATTCAGGTATGAAACAAATAAAAAATTATGTGATAAAAAGTAAATAAAGTAGAGTAAAAAAAAAAACATACCTTCGAGTTCGGAAACCCTGTAAATCCACTAACACCCCTTTGCTGGGGCTGCATCTAATTTTATAACGGAATAATAAACAACTACTTGTGGAATAATAAACAACTATTATTTAATCTATGTATACGCTTCAAATTTAAAAAATAAATAATACCTGCATGTACCCTAATAGTTGTTGGATCAACATCTCGTGTTGTTGTACTTTATTGCTCAAGGCTTGAAATTGCTTATTTTTTTTTCCTCGTATTCCGTTAATTTTCGATATAACTCTTCCGGAACGTCGTCTCGGCTATAAGGGTCCGTGGGAGGGGGTAATGGCGGTGGTTGGGTACAACGACCCTCAAAGTATGCTAAGCTATGAACCCACCAATCCTCTTTACGCTCACGCTCATCGGGGAAAAGCCTTAAAATAGGTTGCGTTTCCTATAAAGTACATATATATATATATATATATATATATATATATATATATATATATATATATATATATATATATATATATATATATATATATATATATATATATAATCAATATTGTTATGGTATACATATAAAATATCGAACAATAACTTTCATTTCATATAAATTATATATCACAAGTAAAGGGCATGCTTAAATAACAACTCACCAAAAAATCATCGAGCATACTGCGTTTAAACCTCCTCTTAATATCCCAAGCACACGCTCTAGGATGGCGGTCTTCACGATTAAAAAATTTAACAGCCCCGACCATAGTTGTCAAAATCGCGCCTAAGGCGCGCCTTGGAGCAAGGCTCCAGCCTTTGGGCTTTTTTCAGATCGAGGCTCACGACATGCATGAATCCCACAAAAAGCGCGCGCCTTGGGAGCTTTTTGCGCGTTTGCGCCTTGGGGCTTTTTGCGCCTAGGAGATGTAACAATTTTTTTTTTTTTTTTTTTTTTTTTTTTTTTTTTTTTTTTTTAATATTAAGATAAGATACATGGGTCTTTTAAGTCATAGGATGAGTATTTGTATGATTTGTAAATTTGAATTAATTTTATGTTTATTTTATTGATCGGAATTTTCTTTAAGAAGTTACTTTGTTTCATTAAGTATTTTCTTTACGACATATTATCATGAAAATGTGGCATTATGCCTTGAATATTAATATGTTGCTTGCTTGATATTTTGGGTTAAATTGTGAGCTTTATTAAATGTAAGCTACAAGTGTAGGACACAAGAATATTTAGTCTGATATGGATTTTAATCTCTATATAGGTTATCGAGTCAAAGAGTTGATCCATTTTAGAAGTGACAACTAATCAATTTTAATATTTATAATGGCAATATATGTCATGCATTAAGTATTTTAACGTTATTTTGTGTTATTTAAACTAAATAAATGGTCATATATGTTATAAAAAACTTAATGTTTTTAGTGCGCCTCCCATTCATGGATCCCGCGCCTTGGAATGCGCCTCAACTCGAGGCCCTTTGCCCCCCCTTTGCGCCTTAGTGCGCCTTGAGCCTTTCAGAACACTGGCCCCGACTCTATAACTCTCCAATATCCAAGTCTAAAAACAAAGTTAATTGATTAATTTCTTTAACATTATACATAAACATAAAGAACAAAAAATATCAATAGGCGCACCTTAAAAGCCCATTGACACCCCATCAACGTATACTTAGGGTTTTTTACTTTACCTTTAGCATCGGGTGGTGGCGGCGGTTTCGCATAAAAAGCTTCAAGACGAGTACCAACTGCGCCAGCTAACTGAGTGCACAATGTTCTCCATACAACATTACCCCAAGGATACATGTTCCACGCATCCAAATTGTCTACTAAGCTCCATATCCAATTCTCGACTTTGTAATTAAACTCAAGCCCTAACAACACTAGCACCAACAGTCCTACCAAACTAAAGCGAACGACATCATTATCACTAAGTTTATCAAAGTCCTCGCTATAAAGCTTATCATACACCATTCCGACAGTTATGCTACAACCATCATATACGGATGAATAGACACGTCACCTAAATGGAGTAGGACAACCTTCTAAAAAGTCTTTAAATTCAATCCCAATTCGTAACCCCGTTACGAGGCAAAACTCCTGTCTACCAAATTTTAACTTGTATCCTCTTACATGATACGTCAAGGGAACGACATCCGTGTCTCCCTGGGCAGGTTTCTCTTGACATAAACTAATATAATGTAGAAGGATACATGTCTCTTGCATTTATGCTAAATCAAACAACCATCCAAAACACATTCGCCTAAACATGGCATCCTTATTGGTATTTCTAAAGTTTCGTTTAATGTCGTGAAGCAACCTTAGCTTACTTCTACAGGTAAGATCAGCGGCAAAATCCTAAAATAACATATAATAAACATATACGTATTAACTACACAAATAATGATCAATACCAAAAAATTATAAAAGAACAAAGGTTGATATTTACCGGAACATCATTATTTAGCGCCATATTCACAACGCCTCACAACCACAACATACAACCTAATACCACCTGAACCACCACAACACCCCCAACACTAGCAACACCACATCACCACCACCAACACCACGACAGTACAATACCTCACCTCCACCACACAACACCACCACCAACACCACGACACCAACCACACCTCCACCAACACTACAACACCACCACCACCAACACAGTCACTACCACACCAAACCTTCACCAACACCACGAGACCACCACCAACACCACGACACCACCACCAACACAGCCACTACCACACTAAACCTCCACCAACACCACGACACCACCACCAACACCACTACACTAACCACACAACAGCTCCACCAACACTACAACACCACCACCACCAACACCACGACAACAACACAAACACAGCCTCCACCACACCAATACTCCACCACACACCACCACCAACAAAACACCACCACAAAGCACCTTTAATTTTTTTTCGAGAGAAAACAAACAAAAAACACTTTCCCTATCTTATTTTTACAAATGAAAATTAAAGGGACGGTATACACTTACTCCGGTGAGTAAGTATTGTCATTCAACCAGATTGTGTTACAGATTTTGGTCTTTCCCAATGGTATCTCGCTGCAAATGATATGAGAGATTGTGAGGTGGATGTTTAGGGTTTGTTTTATGTGGTAAAAGTGCTATTTCACTGCAACTGATATGAGAATTACATTTTTTTTTACGCGTGGGCCAAGTGGGTCCAATTGGTTGTATTTCACTGCAACTTTAGGGTGAAGTACTTATATATATATATATATATATATATATATATATATATATATATATATATATATATATATATATATATATATATATATATATATATTATTGTTAAAGTGGGACCAAAAAGAGGAAAGAGGTCAAGTGGGTCCCTTTTTATTTGTATTTAGCTGCAACACCTATGTGAAATACAAGTTTTTTTTGTTTGTTTGTTTTTTTTTAGAATTAACGAGAGGGCGACACGTGTAGGGAATGTATTTCGCTGCAGCATTGCGGCGATTTAAGTAGCCTTAAAAGTAATGTCATAATTGGGAATTGTACTAGTTTAATCATTTACTTAAACACAAGGACTAGTCTTGTCAATAGGACATAGTTTAGAGTGTTAAGTAGTATAAATACCCTCCTAGTGGCAACTAGGAGGAATGGATGTCTCATTGTATTTCAAGGTGTGTATGGTTTCCTTCTTTCTCTCTTTAGAAAACACACACATCTTCCTCATTCTTTTAATCTAATAATATTATGTCTATTCTTTATTTCGAGCATCCCCGACCTCCCGAAGGTGTTTCTTGATCATAACAAGTGGCATCAGAGCTAACCAGGGGCGAATCGTGGTGTTTTGTAGTGAAAAATCGTGTTTTTGGGTGAAAATCTTGGATTTTGTTACTGTTCATACGAAGATTATCGAGTTAGCATGTGGGTTTATCGAGTTAGATTGCTTAGCGAGTTAAGTATTTTATCGAGTTAGGGGGAAGCAGTGTATCGAGTTAAGAATTTTGGCGAGTTAGCCATTTTTAGCGAGTTAGCTATTAACCTTATCGTTTATCGAGTAAGGATTTCACTTGGGCTTTCTAAACGAAACTCTGCCAAAATTTCTCTAGTTTACCGAGTTACACAATCTTATCGAGTTATAAGATTTTACCGAGTTAAGTGGCCATACTGAGTTAGAAGATTCTTATCGAGTTAACTGATTCTATCGAGTTAGAAGATCTTATCGAGTTAGCTGATTCTATCGAGTTAGAAGATCTTATCGAGTTACAAGATTCTTACCGAGTTAGACAAGGTTAAAAAAAAAAAGTTTTTTGGCGGGAAAATTTGAGTAAAATTTATTTTTGAGAGGAGACTAAACGTTCAATTTTTACGCGAAATTCAAATTTTGGTATAACGTTGGAAATTTTGGCCCGAAATTCAAATTTTTAGGCCAAAATTCAAATTTTTTCGGTGAAATTTGGCGTAAAAATTTTCAAAACTCAAAATTTTCTGGTAACCTTAGAATTTGCATTTCATGGTGATTTCCAAATTTTGGGAGCGAAAATTTTCAAAGTCCATTTTTGGAGGGAAAATATGAAATCACTACTAATCAACCAGATTGAATTTCAAACTTCACCAAAAACACACCACATATTGTTTAAAAGATCCTGATCAAGAATCACAATCAAATGACAACGGCTAGTATCGGGTGTTTGTGACTATGGGGATGATTCGTTATTGTTTATTTGGGTTTGAAGTAACGTTTTACAGGCGCGTGTACTTATTTCATCTTCTTTCTTTCTTCACTTCCGCGAAGTTGACTTGTTTGGGCATATATTAATAGTGACGAAGACTTGGATGTCTAGTTACTTTTGTGATTCTTTCTCACTATACTCACAAAGTAGCTATCACTTTAAGGAGTTACGTTGTAGTGCTCAGTGTCTCACGTAGTTGAGGATATGTCAAGATGGATTGTGCTTATTACACTTCTTTAGGGGTATATGGTACACCGTTCTTAGTCACAAGGATTGTACAAGCTTAAGTCACAAGTCTGGGGGATTTTACTTTATTCTCAAGTTCGTCATATCGGGTTATCTTCATATGGGGTTACTACAGAGAGCCGTTGTTGATTCAGAGGTTGATAAAGAGTTAGACAATTTCAAATGGAATTATTAATAGATTGGGTTTATCGACATCTTCTCACGTGCTGATATGATTAATGACAAAGTGCTTACAGTTAATGCTTCACGTACACATTATTATGCTGATTCCGATAAATTGTAACCACCAAGGGAGAGAAATGTGTACATCAAAGACGCACAACAAGTTCACGTGATCGGGTTTAATGATTTATGAAATGATTTGTGTCGGAGATTGGTTGATTCTATATCCTTATCCTCAACAAATTCAAGATGATCAGTGTTTCAACTCGTTACTTTGGTGTTATCATTTCATGTGTACGTTACGGGCTGATTTGTTATATGTAAGATAACTGGAATGCATTTGGTAAGAAGAAGATGTTGATATTTTGTTCCCCCGAATAGACAATCTTGAAGAAAGTCGAGTCTACAGTCTGTTCTACATTTTCCGCTGCGTGTTAGAAGACTAAAGACGGTTTGCATTTAATTATCAAAAGACTTCTTCAATTCCGGGCATTCATCAGAACGGTTGTCAGTTTGGGGGAGAGCACTAATTAGGGGAGAGTGAAAAAGCCAGATTTAATCCCTAATTTGATTAGCTCACGTTGTTCTTCTGCAAGTAAAGAGATGACAGCTGAGAAGATCCAGGAAGCTGAATAAAGCAATGAAGTTTGAAGACCACTCTCAGAGCTGCTGCATTTATGTTTTGTATTTAATTTTACTTGTAGGGAACATTGTAAACAATACCCGTATGACATCACTTTGGGGAGAGATTGTTAGCCTCAAAAGTAATGTCAAAATTGGGAATTGTACTAGTTTAATCATTTATTTAAACACAAAGACTAGTCTTGTTGTTGACATAAATTAATAATGTCTAAACACATTGTTAACATATTAAAAATGTCTCTATGTTTTGATAATTACAAAGCATAAACTCTTTAATCTAAAACTTATGACGTAAACAAGTTTTTTGTGCTTAACATTTGTCTTTACATCCAAATCATTTAAGGTATGAATAAACAAAGTGTTTATTGCATTCTATGATCAAAGGGGTATTTAATTAACTAATACAAAGTTTATTTAATTATATAATCTTATTATATATTTTTGAAAAACACTTTTGGTAATAAGGAAAAATGTTTTAATCATACTAAATATATGATTTCAAATATTTAACCAAAATCAGTTAGTTTTTCACCAAATAAACTTTCCCCACTAAAAGACAAAGTTTCTGGCCGTTTCAGCTGGGCGGCCCCCTTAATTATAAAGGGCGGTCCCCTTAAAATTAAGGGGACCGGCCATGATTTAAGGGGACCGGCCACGCTCCTCTGTCAGAAACTTTTGCCTATAAATACCACCTTAAACCTGGATTTTTTCCCCACCTTTTGCACTTCTAAACTTTCTGATCTAGATCTATTTTTCTATTCTCTCATCCTTTGATCATAAGTGTATATATTCTTTGTTTCAAAGTGATCCAATTTCCATCCTCTCAAGTGCAAGAGAAGAATACTTCTATCTTCCTAGACAAGAAGTATTACAACTTGTTGTGATCTCCACATCCAAGTTGTTGGTGTATCATCAAGATTATTTACATATTCTTTGTGAAGATTGTTGTGAATATTTGCTTGTAGATAGTTGTGTTAGATATAGATTGTGTGAATAGTTGATAGCTTGGTGTGAAGAAGAAAAGCTAGGAAATCTATTGGTGTGAAGAAGATAGAGTTGAAGTAGTTAGTTGTGAAGTAGTTGTGAAGATAGGTGTGTAGTATATTGGTGTGAAGTAGTTGTGAAGATAGGTGTGTAGTAGATTGGTGTGAAGTAGTTGTGAAGAAGGTGTGATTTCGTTGTGACGAAGCTTTGGTGTGTAATTGGTGTGTAATTGGTGTGTAAAGTTTTCTCCGCCATAAGGGAGCTTGTTGATATAGTGAAGAAAACTCTCGAGTAGGTGACTCAAGGAGTGGAGTAGGGCAAGGAAGGTGTCCTTGTAGCCGAACCACTATAAATCCTTTGTCTCGCGGTTAGATCTTTCCATATTTTACTTATTATCTTGCTTATATCGTTATTAATTTTGTAGACGCAGACGTATATATATAGTTGCTCATATAGTGCTAGTATTGATTTTACTTAAAGATCAAACGAAAGTTTTATTCACAAAACAAAGTTTTTACAATCAAACTAAAAAGGTTACATACATATAATTGATCATTTCGATCAAGTATAGTTTTCATACAAAATATAACTAAGGATTATAAAATAAACGATTACGTACTTATCTCTCGTATATAGCTACAATTGTTTATATTATGCATGTGTTGATTTCACATACTTAGCATACATTATTATTATTGTTTATACTTAGATATACTTGTTCATATTGTTCAAGATTTGAGTTCACATAAGATTGAATCAAAGTTTTAAAAGCAAACAAGGTTTTAAAACTAAACTAAGTTTTCAAAATAAAATTAAAAAGACGTAAAACTATTCAACCCCCCCTTCTAGTTTTCCACACTTGTCAATATGACATAGTTTAGAGTGTTAAGTAGTATAAATACCCTCCTAGTGGCAACTAGGAGGAGTGGATGTCTCATTGTATTTTAAGGTGTGTGGGGTTTCCTTTTTTCTCTCTCTAGAAAACACACACACCTTCCCCATTCTTTTAATCTAATAATATCATGTCTATTCTTTATTTCGAGCATCCCCGACCTCCCGAAGGTGTTTCTTGATC
Source organism: Artemisia argyi (assembly GCA_030686995.1). Lineage (NCBI taxonomy): Eukaryota > Viridiplantae > Streptophyta > Magnoliopsida > Asterales > Asteraceae > Artemisia > Artemisia argyi. The sequence continues at coordinate 169,378,092 of CM060685.1, read as the reverse complement.
ATAACAGGCCTCATAGGGAATAAAAAAAAACCAACCCACTGCGAGGCAACCACTTTACACAGTGGACTCTGCAGTAATTTTCGCCTTTCTTTATGATCATCTTGTAATCTGACAAAGTTAAAAGCAATGTTGCAAAAATCGTGAATCGGTCCCGAGGCGATCGAGGGCCGTGTAGCGATTTTTGGCCGATTAATCGCCGATTCCAAGGTCCAAGGCCGATTAATCGGCCGATTACCTTATAATTCGCTCCAAAATCCAAGGCAGTTCAGCTTGTAATCGCCGATTAATCAGCTTTGTAGGCCGATTTTTGCAACACTAGTTAAAAGTCAAAATGTCACTGCTACAAGTTACCGACATATACCGTTAAAAAAATGTGAACGCGTATATCCTCTAACATATGGACCACACATATTCTACCCCAAGAAATGGAAAATGGGTAGCCTATAAAAGAATGAGTTTCATCTACAAATTTAAAAAACACCTTTTTGTATCTAACGCAAAATGGGCACCAATCTACTAGTTCCAGATATATACGAAAAATGTCTTCCAAATGACATATGTTTCTAGATAAAATAAAAATGGTTATACAAATTATTTGGGCTCTCGCTTTTTTTCATTTCACGTGAAATAGTAACAAATGGTTTCATGATCAAATTATTTGAGTTATGTGTAAACTCGTTCAAATGGTATATAAGTTGTCCACCAATCTAGAGGTTGTGGGTTTAAGCCTCGCTGGAGGTATTTGTAAAATATATTATAAAATATGTGGAATAGGGTGTGAAAAAAATTACTATTCAGAAAAAAACAAAAAACAAAAACAAACTCGTACAATTTATGGACATAAGTTATTTTAGCTAGGATCTTATGATCCAAGTTCCCAACCTTCGATCAATCGTGACTATAATAAGAAATGAAACACGAGTTTATGGCCCAAAATTTAGGTTCTCAAATGCTAGTTTTTTTTTTTTTTGAAAGGTGAATTTCAACTTAGAAACGACCACCTTCGCGGACAGCGAATGCCCCATCGCCACCCCCGCCAGACTATGTTGTCTTAACCGGGTCCACGTTGAACTCAGGTGGTAACGGGTTCCCCCGGAAACCGTACTGCCTCCACAAAAGTTTACCTTGCTGGAGAAACAGCCGGATGAAAACCGGGCCATGCTCAAGATTCGAACCCCCGCAACATGTGGCTCAAGGGTTCCAATATATCTCCGGAACAATATGGTATACAAGTGGACCACAAGTGAAGACTTCCCGGGTGGTCACCCACCCGGTACTACTCCCACTTGTGGCTCGCTTAACAAGTTAAGCTAGTTAGCCTCTCATTATTTGTCAATAATATGCTGTTAGAAATTTAACAAAATTTATGTTCCCAAATACCAAGATATTGAAACATGAGTTTCTGGCCCAAACATACGTGTCTATGCTAACTTCCATTCATTATTAATGACCCAAAATTTATTACTAGCTGTTAATATATTTTAATTGTTAAAGTTGGGTCTATATGCTATGCAAGAAAAAACGTAAGAATATTAATACGTTTACATCTAAAATTTTAGTTAGCCTCTCATTGGGTGTGGATAATTCGTTTATTAGTGATTTCCTCATAAAACTAGACTTTGTTAATTAACCAACATCAAGATAGTGGAGATGTCATACAGTCAGACATTTGTATAGGAGTTCTCATGTTCAAAACTCACTAGATACACGACTTGTAGAGTCGTAGAAAATCAGGAAAGGGAAGAAAATTTAATCCGTTTACCCTTTTACAGATTTACAATACTTATATATTGATATCATTTAGAAGATGGCATGCTATCACTTACTTAAACCGAGATGCTCAAGTGCTTCCGGTGTATCCACCGATTTCACCATAGTTGCCTACTCGAACACATACATTATGAATCACATGAAGTAGTTGTTTGTGATCTATAAGTAAAGTCAAAACATTTTTTTGAATGTAAACGGAAAACTTTATCCGAACCATCTTAGCCTCTTAGTTGAGTTTGTAGGTAATTAGTTGAGTTTGTAGGTAAACTTGAGACGGTATAAACTCGGGTTGGCAATTTTGGTCGTGTTCGAGTTGGCAGGTTCAAAGATCTCAACCAAACCTGACCTTTTTAGTTAGTCGTGTTGACAAGTTCAACAATAACCTTAAAATATTTATTAAACGGGTTAGTCGTGTCGAACTATTTATGATTTAAACATAATTATAACGGGACATATCGAATATAGTAACTTGTATGTTAGAAACATTTTAAGCAACACGCAAAATACTTTGATATAAGTATATATCATTATCAATATTTCTAAAAACGATAGACATATCTACTAGTAGTTTTTTACATTCAGCCACCCTTATTTTATAGGCATACGTACAAAATTCAATAATGAATAACTTAAACAATAAAAAACAACACTATAGATTAAATTCTGAAACAATATCTATCACTATAACTTGTCTTAAGCACGGTCGGCCCCCCTTAACTAAAAATCCTGGTTCCGCCCCTGTATATCATAAGATAGATATACAAAATAGTTAAATTAAACACATAACATCAAATATTTAACATTATTTAATCTATTTTCAAACGAGTTGACGGGGTTGAGAATCTCAATTTAAATTTAACATTTTATTGAACTGGTCAGTCGTGTCGATCTATTTCCAACCCAAACTTGTTTGGCCTTAAATTTAACCTGTTTATTTCCATGTCGATCTCGAATCATGTTTCGAGTCTTGTCAAAAATTGACACCCCTAATCCTCTGGTGAAAAGTCATAAACCATCTCATAAAACACACTAAAAACAAGGTATACTTACGTTTAAACTTTTCAATATTTATTTTAGAAAAATAATGTTTATATGTTCCATAGCTTACATTTAACAAAACTTTTACATAAGATCTTTTACCCTCAATGTATTGGCTAGAATTCGTATGCAATAACTTCACATACCTAGATAATATGTTGACTTAACCATCTAACTTTACACATTTAATAGAAAAAGTTAATAACAATCTTTATGGTGGGCGTTGTTTATAGACCTTGAGAAAATGTCAAATATAGTTAAAAGAAATTAATCTTCCCACATTTTATATTCCTATAAATATCTCTACTTTTAAATATATATCCCTCACGTCATAAGCTCTGTTTTTCCTCTGTTTCTAAAGTACCTAAGAATTCAAAATCATGGATCAATACAACACAAATTCCTTATATCCAGACACATACTACAGTAATTCACAATATTCATCACCTAATTTCATTCCAACATGCACAAATTCAAACACAATTGATTCAATCTACTCAAATTACCCACTATCCCCTGTTTTCCACCCGCAATACGGTTCTTCGGTTTACCTCGAACAAAGAGACCAATTATTTAAACTGTCCGAAGCTTTGGATTCAGAACACAAGTGTACAACAAGCCCAGATGGGATTTTTGATAATTCGATCAATTCATACAGGAAAAGGAAATTGTATAGAGGAGTGAGGCAGAGGAATCCTGGAAAATGGATAGCGGAAATTCGATTACCGTGTAGTAGGACGAGAGTTTGGTTAGGGACTTATGATAGTCCTGAAATGGCTGCTTATGCTTATGATCAAGCTGCACATTTGCTTCGTAGGGAGAATGCGCGTTTGAATCTTTGCGATGAGGCTCAAATTGAGTTGATTGGAGATGCTAATAAGTTAAATGCTATAAAAAATGTGGTGGATAATAAGATTCGGGTGGCTGTTAATAAAGAATATTCTAAAAAGAGGGAGGTGAAAAATCAGGTTGCGAATATTAGTGGAAGCTATATGGACTCGCCAGTGGATGGATTTTCCGGTGAGGATACGGGGCTTGACGTGGCGGCGGATGATTATTTTTTTACGGAAGTGCCTTCATATGATCCGGATTTGATATGGGAAATACTTGATAACTAAATGGGAATGTGTTGTACAATGTTCATAGCGAAATAAAATTTTTGTACATATAATAAAACTTGCCGTTTATGGTGTACTTGATTTCGAAATAAAATTTGTAAATTCAATTAAACTTCATAAACAAGGTTACGGAAATAGTGTCTCAAGAATGTTTGATCGCTCAAAAGAAACAGGGCTTGTAGTTGAGAGTCATACATAATAAGTTGTTTTTAGACGTATATTTATGAACAAGGGTAGCTGCTAATGTTTGGAGGAACCATCAGAAAATGAGATACATTTATCTAACACCAAGAACAAACACGAATATAAGGAAACTCTGTTGAACTGAAATATGAAGCTTAGGACAATTTGTAATGCATTGGGAGTCTTTGGAGCACATAGATCACCAAGCTTATGACTTATTTCCTACTTACTATATACTGAAATATGAATTTACGAGACGTTTGGAGTCGTTTAAACAATATATTGATCATAATCCATAAACTCAACTAGAACCAACCTCCTAAAAAATCATTCTTTAAAAGCCCATTCATAAGGGTAACTGGCTCATTTTAAGGTTAGACTTACCTGCATGTGAGAATTGAGTCATGACCCCAAAAACCAAATGAGATACTTTTGCATAGTCAAAATATAAGTCAAGAATTAAAGTGTTTATGTGTGAAAAGTTAGGGTTTATGGAAGGGGTTATTTGGGGATTTTTAGTGAAATGGGTTTTATGCTAAATTGATGATCATATCACATATGAGGTTAAGGGATTAAGTCTTTTAAATGTGTAATGGCAAATTGACGATTTGGGGAAAATACCTGTATGAATACATATCATATTTGATAAGACAATCCACAATCGACAAATATACACCAAATGATAAGGAGATAACCATAACAATGAGTACCGACCAATAAACAATTGATGCCGGTATGGACCCAACTAGTAACGGTGACTACTCTGCCGAGAGCACAACTTCATGTGGTTGTGTAGTGGTCGTAGGTGGAGGAAGAAGCCTATCAGAGTTGAGTTAAGGACTATTACTACTCAATGTGCATGTAATACGAATATACGATATGTGAGTTCTCATCTTTTGATACCACGTGCATGATTCAACATGTATAAGACATACTAGATGACTAAGGTATGCAATTTACAAAATAACTTTTTAGGGTATAAATCATGATAATAAAGTTTATTCGCTTTTCAAACTGGCATCGATAGCTTAAAGATATAACTCAATGGAGTCACTTATAGCGATCCTGTCAAAAAATATGCTAGACGCGCTTAATTGGGAGAAAAATTTGAATTAGATCGTGTACTTTGAATTCCGATGGTGTTTTTCGTAGCAATCCGAGAGGTTGGTTTACTTTTGGACATGCTTCATTTGCTTTAAAAAACAAGCCTTTGTGACATGACGAAAATTTCACTGCTACAAGTTACCGACATATGCCGTTAAAAAAATGTGAATGCATATTTCCTCTAACATATGGACCACACATATTCTACCCCAAGAAATGGAAAATGGGTAGCCTATAAAAGAATGGGTTTCATCTACAAATCTAAACACCTTTTTGTATTTAACGCAAATGGGCACCATTCTATTAGTTCCAAATATATACGAAAAATGTCTTCCAAATGACATATGTTTCTAGACTAGGTATTCTTTTTGGCCGTGCAACGCACGGCCCACTTGGGTTCATATTTAATTTTTAGGCTACGTGCGGGTTACCTTGACATTTAATGATTATAACAGCAGCAGCGGGCTTGTTGATTGTAGATGAGGTGCCTAAGCTTTTCTTTCCCTTTATTGATTATAAGGACCCATGAGGATTGATATAATCGTAACGAATAAAACAGAGATTTAATAAGATTTAATATTTCAATTTCTCATTTATGTTATTGAGCGAATTATACATTTTAGTGTTAATGTCTGGCTCGTTTTTCTCATGCTTGAAAAATGAGATACAAGATTCAACATTGCACTTTCACATGACATGTAAAATTTCAAATTTACAATATCATAAATGTTCAATATTGCAAATAGATAAACCCAAACTTTTATACAAAACTAACCAATCTACAAATATACGTAGAACTTACGTAATCATAGAAAATAGTAGTCTAAAAGTTTCAAACGTTAGCTATCTCTAAACCTTTCGATGCAAAGTTCCCAATTTGAATTCACTATTCGTACAAACTATTAGATCTACAAATACAAAATATAAGTTATTGGCACAAATATCTTTACAATGTTATCGGCTACTTCAACAATATTCTTCTGCTCTTATTTGCACTTTGTTTGACTGAGCTCTTCAAAGTAGCTCCATGCACACATGAGCTTTCCCTAATACAACTAACAAATTAATTGATAATTAACTAAAAATCTCAATCTAATATATTTTAGAAACACAAATACTTTGGCTACTATGCTAAACATATACGCCCCACATTTAAATGTTGAAAACAATAAAATGGATGTTGAAGTGATACATGTGTTTCTTCGTCTCAACTATCTTTGTCATCCGTATGTTCGTCTCGGCATCAACCCTGTCAAGAATGCAAACCAAACACAAAAAGATCAAATATCTAAAGTTGTCATCAAACGATAATAAGAAATCTATGTACATACAAAAACTCTCGGATCCATTATAAAAGGTGAAATACAAAAACGAAATAATATAGAATAAGCAATGTTGTGCAAGTAGCTAAATTGAGAAAGTGAGTCGTAAAAATTACTCTTATATAGTGATGTAAGTACATATGTAAATACACTTGTCACTCTAATAGATCATATGGTAAGGACACTAATCACTTCGACTCAAATTTACTAATTAGTATGTTCACAAGTCAGCACACTTGTCACTCTACTATAATTCATGGTTAGAACACTTGTCACTCTTAAAAGTGTATACGTGTCACTTTAAGGGTTAAAGACTAATGCAACGCTTCTTTCTTATAATTATAGGTAGATAAAATAAAATGGTTACACAAATTATTTGAGCTATCTCTTTTTTCCTTTCACATGAAATAGTAACAAATGGTTTCATGATCGAATTATTTGAGTTATGTGCAAACTCGTACAAAAGGTATATGAGTTATGGGTTTAAGCCTTGTTAGAAGCATTTGTAAAATATATTATGAGATGTGTGCTATAGGGTGTGAAAAAAATTATCGTTCGAAAAAAATAAAAATAAAAGTAAGTAATAATAAATAAATAAATAGATAAATAAATAAGAAACTTGTACAATTTATGGAAATAAGTTATTTTAGCTAGAATCTTATGATCCAAGTTCCCAACCTTCGATCAATTGTGACTATAACGAGAAATTGAAACATGAGTTTATAGCCCAAAATTTAGGTGTCTAAACTAGTTTTAGGTACTTCCTTCCATAATTAATGACCCATAAATTATTACTATTTAATTGTCAAAGTCAGATCTATATATGCTATGCGAGAAAAAAACATATGGATATCAATACGTTCGCATCTGAATTGCTAGTTAGCCTCTCATTATTTGTCAATAATACGCTGTTAGAAATTTAATCAAGATAAGAGAAAGAAGTGATATGTTAGGGTTAAGTTCAGAAATAAGCGACGTACTTTGTAAAATATAATTAGCAGATTAACAAAACTTATGTTCCGAAATACCAAGATAGTGAAATATGAGTTTCTGGCCCAAACATACGTGTCTATACTAACTTCCTGTAATTCCTTTCATTATTAATGATACAAAATTTATTATTAGCAGTTACTATATTTAATTGTTAAAGTTGGGTCTATATGCTATGCAAGAAAAAAACGTATGAACATTAATACGTTTACATCTAAATTTTAGTTAGCCTCTCATTGCCTGTTGATAATACGTTTCTTAGTTTTTTCCTCATAAAACTAGACTAGCGCATTGCATATTCACATTGTTAATTATCCAACATCAAGATAGTGGAGACGTCACACAGTCAGACATTCGTATAGGAGTTCTCATGTTCAAAACTCACTAGATACGCAACTCGACGACTCGTAGACAATCAGGAAAGGGAAGAAAATTTAATCTGGTTACCCGTTTACAAATTTACAATACTTATATAGTTATATATTGATATCGTTTAGAAAATAGCATGCTACAACTTAGACTTAAACCAAGATGCTCAAGTGTTGCTTCCAGTGTGTCCACCGTTTTCACCATAGTTGCGTACTCAAACATATACATTATGAATCACATGAAGTAGTTGTTTGTGATTCTAAAGTAAAGTCAAACGTTTTCTGAATGTAACGGAAAAAGTTTTCCGAACCAGGGATGGCAATGGGTTGGGTTCGGGGCGGGTTTTAGTGCACCCGTACCCGCACAACGTTTATAATATCTAAATCAGTACCCGCTGGATACCCGGTTAATATTATCTATCAATTTTTCGGGTTTTCCCGTGAGCATTAGTTATCCCCAATAGAATATTTTATGGATAAAATTGCAGGCATTAAGATTAAGTCACACTGAAACATACTTACAAAACAAAGGAAAACACTTAAATATATTTAAATTTTTTAAAATTTAAAGAAAATGAATATCTTATCGAACGATTAACGCTTTCGAATAATTCATGTACAAAATGCAGATATGTGTGATAATAGAGATACATATGTAAATAATATAATGGAAGAAAATAGATCTAAGTATATTATAATAGCAATAAAGCGGGTAAGGATTCGGGTAGACGAATATGGGTACGAGTAACGATAATCAAGCGGGTATTAATAGAACTCGTCACCAAATCTGTACCCGGCTTAAAAAAATTGTCAATATGCGAAACTTTGGGTTGCCAGTTTCATCTCTGTCTAAAGTAAAATGACTAAAATGCCCTTGTCAAAAACTGCAACCCAATGACGAAAACTGCAACTCAAAGTTTCTCACAAAAACGACGTTTGCATTTTTGAAAGGTAAGGACGAAACCTGCAATTTGGTCAAACCACATGGATATTTTTTTTCAATTTATCAATTGTTTATATGTTTCATAGCAAACATTTAACAAAACTTTTAGGCTGTGTTTGGCATAGGGGCGAGCAAATAAACTGCGAATCGAACCGGAACCGAGAACCGAACCGAACCGGAACCCACCCAACCCGAACCGCATTTTGGAACCGCGGTTCGGTTCTTGGTTCTTAAATATTTCAAATTTCGGTTCTCGGTTCGGTTCGGTCCGAAACCGCGGGTATCGGTTCCGGAACCGAAGAACCGCCCAACATGTGTAACTTTATGCTTCCAGTATGCGTAGCATTGCATGTATGTGTAGCATTGCGTGTATGTATAGCATGGCTCATTAATTCCTTATAATTAGCTACGGAGTATATTATATTTTCCAAAATATTAATGACCAACTCATGGTTAAAAGGTTAAGGGCCCGTTTATTTGAGGGGTTTTGCTTTTTAGGAATGGAGTCATACCATTAATATGTTGTTTGGTATACACTTTTAGAATTTACGGAAAGGAATGAATAGAAAAATGTCATACCATATCAATTTGGTAGGTTTCACGTGAATCGAAATTTTGTGTCAGATTCTTTTGCTCTAATTCTTTCTCATCCACATGTTTTATCAGTTAATTAATTTCACTCCACTATTTTCTATTAGATATTATTTTTAAATTCAAAAGTAAAATTTTAATTTAATATATTATAATATATTAATAATTTCATTTTCTTTCAAACCTTTCCCAAATCCGAATCCTATTCCAACCTCACTTACGAACCAAACGCACCCTAAAATTTTAATGTCGAGCCACCTAAATAGAGCTTAATAGTCATCAGTCCAAGAACTTTGGAGAAAAAAATTTGTAAAATTGTCTTTTTCACATCCAATTAGTAATGAAAATTAATTGTTGCTTCCATATTAAATACTAGCTTCAAGACCCGCCCAATGGGCGGGCTAGCTCTATTAATTTACTTAAGATAATAAATGATGAAAAATAACTATTATGTATCGTTAGTTTAGGACACACAATAATGCACAACACCATCACATGACTTCCTTTTCAATTTACATCATACATATATAAATGATCAAATTTAAATATATTCGTGAAGAACCGCTCGTAAAGAGCATTGATACACTTGTAAAGAGTAGCGACAAAAATCCATATAGAAAATGAGGTCAATATGAGAAAGCTTATGCCCAATTACTTTTGCGCATTGAATAGTATTATTAACCTACTTCTATATATTCATAACAACATACTCTTCTATATTTTGAACACTTTTGGCTAATACATGCCAATGTAATGCAGTGTCCAGTTTTATAATTTTGTATAACTTGCTCTCCCCATCGATGCCATCCTCATAGGCTAACCAAGCATCCAAAGAATATGCAAGAACACAGAGTCGTGGTTGTTTTCTTTTCTTTTAACCCTTGCTCTAATGAATGCAAGACATTTTCTATCCATGTTTACCAGTCAGGACCTATTTCCACTAACTCGAGCAATGTAGAGTATCACTTACCAACTCAAGAAGTGAAACACCACATTAGGCAAAAATAAAGAGAGAAAGTGAAGTCTGTATAAAAATAATCACCTGACTTCCTCCACGCTCATCAGCCCCAGGCCCTTAAAAAACAATCGAAAGTATTGGAAGACATAAGATATATACCCGGTATATTGATTCATTGTCTTTTATCAATGAAAGATAAGACCCATGTTTTGAAGTTCATAAATTCTATCAGCAACTAATTGAAGCTCAAGTGGATCATTTCAAGTGAACTTGGGAGGAGACCATGTTAAAATTTGAGATAAAACTTCAATCTTAATTCCCAAACCATTGGATAACATGATATTAGATAACATTGGATAAGATGACATTAGATAACATTGCGAATTCCTAAACTACATAATTCCATGTATAACCAATACTCATCAAACAGACTACTAAATGATTACTAATATTAAACGTTTATCAAACGTACTTCAATGTATTATACATTATGACCAAACTATAGTAATTGATATACTTTTGACTTCATCAAAGCTATAGCAATGTATATTCTCTATGAAAGAAAAATCAAGTGCATGATCAGAATGAGGTAATGCATAACTTAATACCAATCATTGCAAGGCTTTACAGACCAATGTGAAAATTATAGACATGCATGTACCTGAATGAATGATATCCATTCCAATATCTCTGACTTGTACGTCCCAAGATAGCCATGATTTTTCATCACATTTGGTTTCAAAGAGATTACAATCGGGAATCTTTTCAGAATATCTTTTAAGTAGGAGTCCCATGATGGACGTCCCAATCTTAGGCTTCTTCCAAAACAACCCATAACTCTTTCCCTTGGCCATATCAACAACCTGTAACAAATAGAACCCTGTTCACTTTCACTCCGCCACTTTCATAAGCCATCTCCTAATCAGTTATTTTATAACCAAATAGGAAAACTAAAACATCAAATTATATATTATAGTGTTCAATATAGTACAACTAATTATCAAATTCAAAATATTCACAACAAATGTTTATTATTATTAGAAAAAGGATATCCAGATTATACTACATTTCTTACTATAGTATGTGTAATTATCCAAGCCATGTATTTCTAAAAGATCCAGGGGCTTCTTTAATCTAAATTCGATAATCAATAGAATAAACCCAAAACTCATCTGTTTAAAAATGATCAAGAAAATACTTCAAACATTGAACCAAGATATTTTTTACATTAAGAAGAGTTTTTGATAGGTGCGTCTACCTTTAATGCCAATCTGTGATATGAATATTGTTCAAAAAGTGGGTTGTCTATATAGATTCATCAAAGTTGAAATCAATGTTGTATCATTTTCCTTATCAGAACTATAAAAACATGTTGTTCACCATCATGCATAGCCATCATATGTTCGTTCACTTAGCCTACTTCATGGGTAAGGGTAGGAGCAAATATTGATCTATTAGCAGCCGTATAATACTTAGTTTATGAGATCCATATCATTTCTACGGTAAAATATCTTTAAGAGATCGATGCCTAATTAGAACTTTATGAAACACAACACAATTTTGATAAATAATAGAACATTAAGAGATCGATACCTAATGAGCATCACCTGTAGAAATAGAAAAGAGCTTCAAAATTGATATCACAAAATTTATAGTTATTGCATAAGGATAACTTTATATAATTGATATATGATACTTAATAATTATATGATTGGTGAGGAGTAGCTTTAACAGATTGTTGTTCATTATAATAATGTTAAAGTTTATATACCTGAACTTGTATTTAAAGCCTCGTCAAGTACTTAATTGCTTCATCTAACATCGAAGCTTTCTGCTCTTAAGGGTTTTGTTGACTTCCCTGTTTATAAAAAGGTTCTGTAGTTAAATATTAGATACCAAATACCACCTTATTAAACATTGAAACTATATAAGACAATTAATTACAACAGACTTACCCCACCATGTTGAGCCATCACCTCCTGCATTCGTCTTTGACTGATGGCTTCGTTATGGGTCAGCCTATTAATAAGTATGACCAGCATTGGTTGTTTATATCTTTAGCTTGTTGTTGCAACACGTGCAAGTATTGCATCAACAATCGTAAGAAATAAATAGAGCGAAGACTTCCCGATATCACAAGATCATGACAAATAGTGATAATTACAAAATAGAAAAAGCATATAGATATTGAGAAAGAGAAGAGCTTGATAAGCTATCACCTTTGAGTAACATCTATAAATTGCTAGAGGTCGATTGCAATCCTGTAAATACTGCACCAGAAGGCCTATTCTTTGTACCAAAGTTAATACATAGCACATATATTAGACCTGCACCCAAAGGAATGTGACATCACTATCTCTGTTTCTTATTACTGTACTTAATAATTTTTAGTCAATGTTACAGTGCTACATTCCAAATAAAAAAAACAAATAAATAAATACACTACCTCCAACCCGTTTTGTTGTCATTTTGTTGGCTGTCATTGTTCTCATAAGAAAAGTTCTTGGTAATATACTGATATTGCATGAACTTTAATATAATTATCAATACAAAACAATTTAAGAAGTTGATGTGGTTAGTATACTAAAGAACCCATTTTGACAGCCAAAAATAAACAACCAAACAATCCATTTTTGGTAGCTAAAACACCACAACAAACAACCAGTTTTGACAACAAAAATCACCAACCAAGCAGCTCATATTGACAACTAAAAACCCCCATTTTGAAGCACATCGAAAATACTATCTTTGACAGCATTATAACTGATTTTATATTCTAATGATTAAACAACAAAAGTAAGTGTCAAATCTAGTTCATTGTATAACCAAGTTAGATTAGATACATATACATGTAATCAGGAACAAATTATAAGACATGTTTAGTTCTTACTTAACATCTAGTGATGTTGCAGATATTGGTCTAATTATATTTGGTCTGCGCAAATTCATATTAACTTAGTGCATTACTTTAAGTTTTAACACAAAAGGAAAACCTTTAAACCTTTGAATTTTAATATTCTTTTCTTTTGAAAATTTCATCAAACACTTGGTGATCCCTTCATCAAGCACCTCTTATCAAAAACATGGTTACTTGTATCAAACACCAGCTAACTAAATATACATTTTCGGAAAAGACGAATGCTCGGGTTCTCTAATCTCAACAAAATTTCCAGCCTGGCCCTAACTAAACCAATTTAAATAAAATAAACAAAACAATTGCAGATCAATCAATAAAAACAAACTCCTAATTCCATATAATACATAAAAAGTTAGAAATACGATTATGAATCTAAAGATCAAGATAACTTACATTGCGTTATCACTTTAAACCCTTGATTCAGATTTAACGATATAATTAATTGTTAATGATATAATTTTCAAATATATGAAGCGTTGGTGGATTTTAAGGAAAATTGATTGATGAATTTTCAAACTGGTGGTTGTAATCAAATCGTGATTTTTGGTTCGGTTGATGATGGATGATTACTATGTGTTGTGGTGCGTGTGTGATTTGTGTTGGTGAATTTTGAAAAAAATAATAATCTGCTTCCTAGTTTTAAGGGATTTTCTTCTAAATAATTGATCTGCTTCTATGTTCTCCTGTATTTGTTTTTATTTAATTAAATTACAAATCAAGCTCCTTAATTATCTCCAAATTCCGGTTTTAACAAAATTTCAAAATCTTTCTATTAGTGGTGTTGTTTCCACATGTCATTTTTTTAGAGTTTTGAGATGATTTATTGTCTCTAAAAATAACAATCACACTTGTGTTTTATATAGGTTGGGATGTGAACAATAAGATTTCATAGTCTATTAAGATAATTAGCTGGTCTCTTGCTCTGATGAATATATTCAACGATTGGTTCACGCTTGTTATCAGACTTATCAAAAGAACATCGTTGTAATCTGTGACCTATCACTCATTTACAAACATGAGTACTAGCTTCAGAAAAATTGTAATCATAGAATATTTTAAATTGTAAAAAGATACAAGTACAGATGTTTCAAACATAAAAAAATATATTTAATTTTGGGAGACTTTTTTAAAAATTGCGGTTCTAATCGGGTAGAACCGAAATACCCAAACCGGAACCAAAACCGAGACATGTTATGCGGTCCGGTTCTCGGTTCCTAAATTTTGAGTATTTCGGTTCTCGGTTCTTGCGGTTCCGGAACCGCGCTCACCCCTAGTTTGGCACATGGCTTCTTGGGTTTGAGCTTTAAAATAAGTTGGCTTAAAAAATAAGTCTCATTTGTCACACAAGCTTATGGAGGTTTATGGCTTATAAAATAAGTTATATGCGTCCATAAGTCTAAGCCCATAAAAAGAGGCTTATATGGATTTATTGTTTGTTAAATTACTTAAAATACATTTAAATAGTTGAAAATATATGTGAATTTAATTTGATTTATATTAATAAGTTTTAGTTCTAACAAATTCGTTAAACAGATTTATAAAAATATAAGCTTCAGCTCTCGATTTAATATAAGGGTATGTTTGGCACAAGTAGGAGCTGGAGCGGGTTGCTGGAGCATGTGGGTGGAGTTTTTTTTTCACATGCTAGTACAACTAGCATTTCATTTAGTAGCTTATTTTTTTAACAAGCTCCTTCAAGCCGTGTCAGCCAAACGAGACTTATTTTAAATGGTAGCTTATTTTTCTAAAAAAATAAGTTCATGCTACGATAAGCTCGTGCGCCAAACGTAGCCCCAGCTCTAGCAAATTGCGCAAAACATATAAAATCAGAATGTTCATTACATGAAACGAGATTTTTTACGATCAATGTAGTGGCTAGAATTCGTACGCATTAACTTCTCACATCTAGATAATACGTTGACTTAAGTATCTAACTTTACACATTTAATAGAGAAAGACAAAATGTTTTTATTGTGGGCGTTGTCTATATAGACCTTGAGAAAATGTCAAATATAGTTTAAAGAAATTAATCCTCCCACATTTTAACTCCTATAAATATCTCTACTTTCAAATATGCTCATCCCTTTATAAACCCTGTTTTCCTCTCTTTTTAAAATCATGGATCAATACAACACAAATTCCTTATATTCGGATACATACTACAGTGATTCACAATATTCATCACCTAATTTCATTCCAATATGCATGAACTCAAACACAACTGATTCAATGTACTCAAATTACCCACCATCCCCTGTTTTCCACCCGCAATACGGTTCTTCGGTTTACCTCGAACAAAGAGACCAGTTATTCAAACTGTCCGAAGGTTTTGATTCAGAAAACAGATTTACAAAAAGCCCAGATGGGATTTTAGATAAATCGATCAATTCATACACGAAAAGGAAACTGTATAGAGGAGTGAGGCGGAGGAATCCTGGAAAATGGATAGCGGAAATTCGATTACCGTGTAGTAGGACGA
The DNA here is from genome assembly GCA_030686995.1 of Artemisia argyi. Classification (NCBI taxonomy): domain Eukaryota; kingdom Viridiplantae; phylum Streptophyta; class Magnoliopsida; order Asterales; family Asteraceae; genus Artemisia; species Artemisia argyi. The sequence goes on along the minus strand of CM060685.1, from coordinate 169,362,311 downwards.
GAGTTTGGTTAGGGACTCATGATAGTCCTGAAATGGCTGCTTATGCTTACGATCAAGCTGCCCATTTGCTTCGTGGGGAGAATGCGCGTTTGAATTTTTGTGATGAGGCTCAAATTGGAGATGCTAATAAGTTAAATGCTATAAAAAATGCGGTGAATAATAAGATTCAGGTGGCTGTTAATAAAGAAAATTCTAAAAAGAGGGAGGTGAATAATCATGTTGCGAATATTAGTGGATGTTATATGGACTCGCCAGAGGATGGATTTTCGGGTGAGGATATGGGGTTAGACGTGGCGGCGGATGATTATTTTTTGACGGAAGTGCCTTCATATGATCCGGATTTGATATGGGAAATACTTGATAACTAAATGGGAATGTGTTGTACAATGTTCATAGCGAAATAAAATTTTTGTACATATAACAAAACTAGCCGTTTATGGTGTACTTGATTTCGAAATAAAATTTGTAAATTAAATAAAACTTCACAATCATCGTGGCGTGGCTTTGGCGTGTCAATATTATTTTCAAATACCGCGGTAAAACCTTTTGAAACATGCACAATCATTAAACATACAAATCCACCACAAATCAAACAGAAGCACCACAACATATCTTTCGTTATATTAACCCTAACTTTTAATCTCTCATATTATCACATAAATCATCACAACATCACAAATTATCGAAAATTAACTAGTAAAACAAACGAATAATGATTCTATAACAGTAAAAATTAAAGTATTCGTTGTTTTAGATGTCGATTGTTTCATTTTCTGTGTGCTTTATGTGATTTGCACGGTTAAGTCAAATACAAATATCACTAGTGATAATACACATATACTGTTCTACCTCAAATATCACTAGTTATAGTGTGATACACACGTATACAGTTCAACTTCAAATATCACTGGTGATACTTTTCAGTCACACATTTCATCAAACACTTGGTGTGCATCCATGTATACAAAGTTTTTTACTCAGAAACTCAACCAAATGTAAACACTAAAAAACACAACCAATAAAACAACTAAATAATTAGTCAGAAGCATCATACCTTCATCCCGAGATTCAATAGGTTCATTTTGAACCGGTTTTTTCATGGATCTGCTTGTGCACTCGATGATTCTTCTATTTTTGTATTTTATTGATGATTTGAACGGTTAAAAAGTTGTTATTTTTGATTTGTTATGGTGGTTTTTGATGATGCTTAGAGAGAAAAAGTTAGTTTTTTATGATATCTGATGTATGTAAAGTGAGAGGTAGGGGGTGGGGTTGGTGGGGTAAGTTGGTGAGTTGGCAAAAATGATCCCTCCGTGTTTTTTATGTTTTTTTTTAAATAGAGGCTTCTGATTGATCTATTGGTATGTGAGTGTTTTTGAGTTTGTAAAATAAAACGCCTCTACATCTCTAATAATTACTTCGTATTTTTGTAATTTGAACATTTACCTGTTGGACACTTGGACCTTTTGTTGATCAGATGACTATGGCCCATAAAGAAGCTAGACCACTTTCACTTTATCACTTTTATATTTCTATTGTCCCATTACAACTTCCTCAACTTTATTATTTGGTCTACAAAAGTGGATAAAATAATCTACAACAATCTTAACGAAGCGATAAAAGCGTCTACTTTTACATATTCAAATTGAATAATAATTATGCACTTACATGCTTACAATTTAGTTATCATGCTAGTTAGTATATTTTTTGTTTTTTTGATAGACAATCGTCATCAAATGATAAGGAGAAAAACCATTATAATGATGCCGGTGTGGACCCAACTAGTAACGGTGACTACTCTGCCGGAAGCACAACTTCATGCGGTGGTGTAGTGGTTAAGGACTATTACTACTCAATGTGCATGTAATACGATGTGTGAGTTCTCATCATGTGATACCACGTGCATGATTCAACATGTATTAGATAGACAAGATGACTAAGGAATGTCAATTTACAAAATCACTTTTTAGGGTATAAACCATGATAATATACTTATTCACGTTTAAAATTGGCATCGATAGCTTAAAGATATATATAAAAGAAGAGTAATGCTACATCCACAAGGAGTTTACAAAACAAGCCTTGGTGACATGATGCGACTCTAGTTCAAATTTACATTAAAATAGACTCGAATCTTAATATCTCTTGTTTGATTATTTTGTACTAAGAGTTGAAATATTTTTAGATTTACATAGAGGTGTAAGATAAATGAGCAACAAGCTGCGCCGTTAGCCTTTTTTAGATTGCAAAACTTATTCTTTTGAAAACTACATTTGTGGATCTAGGTGTCATAACATTACTATGCATAACTCGTTGGATTTTGTTGAGGAACTCCACTGCCTCAGGTGCAAGGAAACTAAAAGTATCAAACGCGAAAAGAATAAAAACATATTGATTTCCAATATACGCTTTCTCATGTTCCCTCCAACCCATCCAAACACCAAAACGTCTGCCGGTCTGACTCGAATTCTGTAGACCAAATGGATATTCACTAATCTTTGCTCAGTTTATAGTTATGTCATTAGCTCAACAAGAAAACAGATTGACTAACAACTTTTATATGATGTCATGGTTTTGAGAATCGTTTTCGTTGGAGTTTTGAGGCATGATTTCATGGGCTTTATTAGCCCATTCTGAATTTTGGATAATATGACCGTGAAAGCCTTATAAGGCCTATTAAGTTTTTTAAGGTATTCGTATATTGTAACAAGTCATCACTAGCATAATTACTTCAAAAGTATTATTCATTTGGATCGTCTCAAAGTTTCATTTTTTATACAGTATGCATGATAAGCTCGTGAGCGTTATCAAGCTTATACAATTAGACATTATTAGTTTCAATGGGTATGTATTCTACTCGTATTAGATTACCCTATAACCAAACCAAGTTAAATTTAGCTCGAAGCCTCAAACGCTTTATATCGTGTGTGTTTTTTTTTTTTTTTTTTTTTTTTTTTTTTTTTTTTTAATCTGACAAAGTTAAAAGTCAAAATGTCAGTGCTAAGTTACCTACATATAAGTTAAAAAATGTGAATGCGTATATCCTCTAACATATGGACCACACATATTCTACCCCAAGAAATGGAAAATGGGTAGCCTATAAAAGAATGGGTTTCATCTACAAATCCAAACGACACCTTTTTGTATTTAACGCAAATGGGCACCATTCTATTAGTTCCAAATATATACGAAAAATGTCTTCCAAATGACATATGTTTCTAGATAAAATAAAATGGTTATACAAATTATTTGAGCTATCTCTTTTTTCCTTTCACATGAAATAGTAACAAATGGTTTCATGATCGAATTATTTGAGTTATGTGCAAACTCGTACAAATGGTATATGAGTTGTCCACCAATATAGAGGTTGTGAGTTTAAGCTTTATTGAAGGCATTTGTAAAATATATTATGAGATATGTGTTATTATAGGGTGTGAAAAAAATTATTGTTCGAAAAAAAATAATAAATAAATAAATAAGAAACTCGTACAATTTATGAAAATAAGTTATTTTAGCTAGAATCTTATGATCCAGGTTCCCAACCTTCGATCAATATGAAGTTCTAAGTACTGCTGGAAAGTCAAAGTACTGCTATGACAAACTACTGCTCAATTGTCAAATGTGCTGATCAAGCTCAAAGTACTGCTACTTATTGAAAATTATTCAAAGTACTTCGAAGAACAAGGACTTAAGTGCAATATTGATTAAAGGATTATTATGTAATATTGTATGAATATTCTAGAATTAGTTAGGGATAATTACTTGTCGTTCAAGTAGATATTGTAAACCGACTTAAGGTTATATATATATAAGGAGCCTTATGATGGTATTAGAGGTACGAAGTCATACAAAGTTTTCACAAAACGATCTTAGTAAAGTTAGGGATTGTTAGTAAACCTTTAATTAGATGGCAGATTTAAGAGTTGTTTTAATATACAAAGTTCTTCTTAGCTTTGTGTTAATAGATTCTGCATACTTTACAAAGTAATATCATTGTTTCAATATTAACTGTTTTGAGTCATTCAAGATTGTTAAAACCTTACAAGCTACAAAGTAGTTTGGTCAGAGTATATCGATCCAACAGCCACCCCAAATCCTCTAGTGAAAAGTCATAAACCATCTCATAAAACACACTAAAAACAAGGTATACTTATGTTTAAACTTTTCAATATTTATTTAGAAAAATAATGTTTATATGTTCCATAAGTCACATTTAACAAAACTTTTACATAAGATCTTTTACCCTCAATGTATTGGGTATAATTGGCAGGGGCGGAACTAGGAGCCAAGTTTAGGGGTAGCGAAATACGAAAATTTGTTTAGAGGTAGCGAAAATTTGCTTCAGGGGTCGCGAAATCGCCAAAAAATGGCAAAAAATCGCCAAAAATCGCTAAAATTACACTACCGGGTAAAAGTTCAGGGGTAGCGACCGCTACCCCTGGCTTCTACATACATCCGCCCCTGATAATTGGTATGCATTAACTTCTCACATCTAGACAATACGTTGACTTAAGCATCTAACTTTACACATTTAATAGAGAAAGACAAAATGTTTTTATTGTGGGCGTTGTTTATAGACTTTGAGAAAATGTCAAATATAGTTAAAAGAAATTAATCTTCCCACAGTATAACTCCTATAAATATCTCTACTTTTAAATATATATCCCTCACGTCATAAGCTCTGTTTTCCTCTGTTTCTAAAGTACCTAAGAATTCAAAATCATGGATCAATACAACACAAGTTTCTTATATTCAGATACAAACTACATTGATTCACAATACCCATCAAGTGATTTCATTCCAACATGCACAAACTCAAACACAATTGATTCAATGTACTCAAATTACCCACCATCCCCTGTTTTCCACCCGCAATACGGTTCTTCGGTTTACCTCGAACAAAGAGACCAATTATTTAAACTGTCCGAAGCTTTGGATTCAGAACACAAATTTACACCAAGCCCAGATGGGATTTTTGATAATTCGATCAATTCATACCGGAAAAGAAAACTGTATAGAGGAGTGAGGCAGAGGAATTATGGAAAGTGGATAGCGGAAATTCGATTACCGTGTAGTAGGACGAGAGTTTGGTTAGGGACTTATGATAGTCCTGAAATGGCTGCTTATGCTTATGATCAAGCTGCATGTTTGCTTCGTGGGGAGAATGCACGTTTGAATTTTTGTGATGAGGCTCAAATCGGGTTGATTGCAGATGCTAATAAGTTAAATGCTATTAAAAATGCGGTGAATAATAAGATTCGGGTGGCTGTTAATAAAGAAAATTCTAAGAAGAGGGAGGTGAAAAATCAGGTTGCGAATATTAGTGGATGTTATATGGACTCGCCAGAGGATGGATTTTCCGGTGAGGATATGGGGTTTGACGTGGCGGCGGATGATTATTTTTTGACGGAAGTGCCTTCATATGATCCGGATTTGATATGGGAAATACTTGATAACTAAATGGGAATGTGTTGTACAATGTTCATAGCGAAATAAATTTTTTGTACATATAATAAAACTAGTCGTTTATGGTGTACTTGATTTCGAAGTAAAATTTGTAAATTAAATAAAACTTCACAATCATCGTGGCGTGGCTTTGGCGCTTTGCCCTCTTCCAGTTACCCTATGTGTGCGAATGCCCTTGAAGATATTAACCACTCCATCATTTGTTGTCCCCGTCTGATTGCTGTCCGGAGAAAAGTATGAAGTTGGTGGAACCTTGCTACTCAAGTGGTTTTTCCTTCATTCTCTATCTCGGATATTTCGGAGGGCAGAATCAAGGCTCAAGGTAGTAACTTGTTCAAACAAGATTCTCCAAGGTGTTCTTTATAGTACAATTTGGTCTATATGGAAGTGGCACAACAAGATTGTAAATGCGGACCCAAATCAGGTGGATAACGTCCTGAACGAAGACATCTTCCCCTCCATCTAGCTGGTCTCTAAAATTTTGATTTCGACAAGGTTTAAGGCTCTCGATGCTAATTGGAACTGCTGGATCCCTAGAACTTTAGACATTATGTCTTCTTTGTAATGTTCTGATTTATGATTCAAAAAAAAAAAAAAAAAAAAAAAAAAAAAAAAAAAAAAAAAATTCTTAAACAAGGTTACAGAAAAGTGTCGAAAGAATGTTTGATCGGTCGAAAGATAAAAGGGCTTGTCGTTGAGCGTCATACATAATAAGTTGTTTTTAAACGTATGTTTATGAACAAGAATAACTTCTAATGTTTTGAGGAACCATCAGAAAATGAGATACATTTACTCTAACACCAAGAACAAATACGAATTTAAGGAAACTCTTTTGGATCGACATTGAATCAACTCCTACAAGGAAAATATATGAAGTTTAGGATAACTTGTAATACATCGGTAGTCTTTGGAGCACATTCACCAAGCTTATGACTAATTTCAGTACTTATTGTAGGAGTATCAAAGTGTTTCATGTATTCATAATCATCGTATCATACTATATATAGATTAATAACCCTAACAAATAATAATCGGGCTTTAGCCCATACACATAAGACTTTGGCTATGACTAATATGCTCATACGACTAACACTCTCCCGCAGTTTGAGTGGGAGGACGCCGAACACTCAAACTGGTACGAAACTCCTCAAACAAAGCTGAAGGTAAGCATTTGGTGAAAATATCCACATACTAATAACGTGAGGGAACATGAATAACTCGAACTTAACTAGCAGCAACCAATATCATGAACAAAATGAATATCAATTTCTATATGCTTCGTACGTTGATGTTGAACCAGATTAGAAGATAAATACACAACATTGACATTATCACAATAGACAAGCATAGAGAAAGACAAAGGGGTATGCATCTCATGTAGTAGGTTCCTCAACCAACATCTCTCAGTAATGACATTGGCAACACCGCGATACTTTGCCTCTGCACTTGAACGAGAAAGCGTCAGTTGACGCTTAGACGACCACGAGAGTAAGTTGTTGCCAAGAAATACACAATAGCTAGAAGTTGATCTCCGAGTAGTAAGGCAACCAGCCCTATCAGCATCCGAATAAGCAACCAATGAGAAAGTAGAAGATGAAAACAACTGAAACTCATAGTCTAAAGCAATGTTTCAAAAATCGTGAATGGGTCCTGAGGTGGTAGAGGGCCGAGTTGCGTTTTTTAGCCGATTAATCGGCCCAAAACCTTGTAATCGCCGATTAATCAGCCGACTTCCTTGTAAATGTCTCCAAGTTTCAGGGTCTTGTAGCTTGGAATCGGCGATTACAAGGCCTTGTAGGCCGTTTTTTGCAACATTGGTCTAAACTACCCTGAAGATACCTCAAAATCCGGTTAAGAGCCGAGAAATGAGGCTCCCGCGGATCATGCATATAAAGACAAACCTACCGCTCTACATAAAAAATATCAGGGCGAATAAAAGTGAGAAGAGACCCGGCAAGGCACCTATAAAATGTCAGATCAGAAACCGGATCACCATCATCGCATAGTTTACACTCAGTATCATTAGAAGTCCGACTGGATTTACAACCAACCATACTTACGTTGAGATAAAAACATCCTTGAAGAATCTAGTGTAACGGAGTTATCCAAAAAGTGATTAAGAGAGCCCAAATCTGTCATAGAAAATTCCTAATGTAAAAAAGCAATAATCCACTGTAACAAAATCTCAAATGAAGCAGTGAGAACAATATCATCAACATATAGTAACAAATAAGCAATGTTCGTCCCCTGTCTATAGATAAATAACGATGACTCACTACGACTATGACTAAACCCAATCCGAGTAATATACGCGGCAAAGCGCTGAAATCAAGCCCGAGGGGCCTGCTTAAGACCATAAAGAGACCGCTACAATAAAATTTTCAGGATGTGCAGAATCCCGAAACCCAGGCGGCTGATGCATATACATTGTCTCAGCTGAATCACAATGTAGAAAGACATTCTTGACATCCAGCTGATGAACCGGCCAACGTCGAGAAATAGCCGAACTAAGAACTGTCTCGAATAGCACCTGGTTTAACAACCGGGCTAAAAGTCTCATCAATATCAACACCCTCTATCTGAGTACTGCCATTAGCCAGAAGACAAGCCTTATAGCGACTAAGGGTACCATATGCTAAAAACTGGTAGCGAAATAACCAAATACAACGAACAATATTTGCATCCGCGGGTCGAGGTACAAGAGTCCAAGTGCTATTTTCAATAAGTGCATTATACTAATCACACATAGCATTTTGCCAATTTAAATCATTAAACGCAGCGTTATATGATTTTAGTAAATGAGAGATAGAGGACACATGAAGACTTCGGCTACGACTAATATGCTAAACATTCGACTAACACTTATTGTATATTGAAATATGATTTTACGAGACGTTTTAAAGAAGGCTTGAGCTCATAATCATTTTGTTTGAGAGTTTTCTCGAAAGGATATTATTGAGTCTTAACACGGTGGTAAGATTATTTATTTATTTATTTTTTCTAATCTCTTTGGTTGTGTAAACAGAGTCGGCTCGCAAGTTACTTTACGAGTATTTAAAATCAACTTGATTTAAGTTTAGTCGGACTCGAGCTAACTAGCGTGAACTTTTAAACTGAGTTCGAGTATTAAAGTAGTATCCTTAACAAGCTCACTAGCGTCATTAACTTTGTGCAGTTTTACATTCTTATTCTTGGTGGAAAGCATCGAATCGGTTTATGATTACTCTTTAAGCTGGGAAGTTAAGTCGTTCTCAAATTTGAATCGATATTTTCAGTACCCTCTAGTTTAACAAAGTTAAAAGTCAAAACTTCGCTGCATCAAGTTATCCACATACGCCTCTAACAAATGTGAATGCGTATATCCTCTTACTGTTTAACAAAATATGGACCACACATACTCTACCCCAAGAAATGGAAAATGGGTAGCCTATAAAAGAATGGGTTTCATCTACAAATCTAAACAACACCTTTTTGTATTTAACACAAAACGGGAACCACTCTATTAGTTCCAAATATATATCAAAACACATTTCATCTAGATGTTATAAACACGGTTATGTAAACTTATTTGGGCTATGATCACATGAAATAGTAACAAATGGTTTCATGATAGATTGATTTGAGTCATATGCACAATTGGAAAATTTAGGGGCTTAAGTATTTTAGCTAGAGTTATAAGATCCAAGTTCCCAACCTTCATGAGAGGGGAATAATAATAATAATAATAATAATAATAATAATAATAATAATAATAATAATAATAATAATAATAAAATACGAGTTTGTGTCCCCAAACATAAGCGTCTAAAGGAATTTTAGGTAGTTCCTTTCATAATTAATGACCCAAATTTTATCAAGGAGTAGTAATTAATATATTTTTAATGTTAAAGGTGAATCTATAAGCTATGCAAGAAAAAATGTATTGAGTTTTAATACGTTCACATCTGAAATGTTAGTTAGCCCCTCATTAATTGTTACTAGTATTATTCACTTCTTAACATGTGCATCCCATCAAGATGACTTGGTGGTTCGACACTGAGATGTTTTTAAAATAGGTCACGATAACATATTACATATTCCTTTAGACACTTATGTTAAAGTATTGCATTTTACACACTGCATTACATATTCTTCATGTTGATGATAACATAAATTAAAGAATTGCACTAATCATGCCAATTTGTTTCTTCATATTAGCAGTGTATCTGAGCAAGAAAATCCATTTAATTTGTTAGTCATATACACAATTTCATCAAGAGTATAATACTAGTTTGATTAACTGGTTTACCCTTTTACTTCCATTACATCACCCAGCTTGAGTTTATCAAAATTTTGGCTCATTTTCCCTTCAGGATAAATCTGGACAAAAAATGTAAATTAATTACATAACTTAATCAGGACATACTCTTGAGCAGATGTAGCTGGAATGGCATACCTTGATCATTGAATCAAATGGAAACATATATTTACCCAACCATCTTTTCACTATTTAAAATCGCTTTAGTTGATTGCTCAATCATTTATCAAAGTTATACAAGAATTTGGTTGAGAACTAATGCTCTAAAATGATCAGTTAAATAGTTGATTACTGAATAAATGAGTTCTACATGGCGATGAGATCTATCTTTCGCAATAAGCACATGAACCTCGTTATTCATTTCAATCCAGCTACATCCCGCTAATTCTTTCACCACCCCATTACCCTCCATACTCCGTCTCACCTTCTTTGCATCACCGGCTCACCCCACATACCCTTTCTTGCATAAATATTAGAAAGTAAGATATACGATCCACCGTCATTGGGATCAATCAAAATCGCCATTTCTGAAGCATATTCACCTAATTCAAGATTTCCAGCAACTCTGTACGCACTTAACAAACACCTCCATATTATGGCAGCTGGAGGTATTGGTAACTTTTCAATGAAATCTTTAGGTTCATACAACTTCCCAGCTCGACTCAAAAGTGAAACCGGACCACACACGCGTAATGTTCTAACCCTCGTTCAGTCCCAAAGTTAGTCATTGACTCAAAATGGTCAAATCCTTATTTGACAAGCTCCATATGATCACGAGCAGAGAGCACAGCTACAAAAGTGACATAATTGGGTGGCGTTCCTTCATTTAACATTTTTTCAAACATTTTTAAAGATTCTTTAGCGTCTACGTGTTGTGCATGTGTAAATATCATTGAGTTCCAACACACAATGTCTTTGTAAAGTGTGGAGTTGAATAGATTTTGAGCTTCTTGTTTGCTTCCACATTTAGCATACGTGTCTAATAATGTGTTTGTGACGAAAGGGTCGAGGTTTAAACCTGTTTTTAAAATTTGCATGTGTAATTGGTGACCAACTGGAAGGCTAGCAAGTTAGTGCCACAAATGTGAATTTGTCTGGTTTTTGACATGAAAGTTGAAGTTCTTGATAGAGTTTAAGAGCAGTTTCGTTTTCTGATACTTGGGTATACCCGAAAAGCAAAGCATTCCATACGACAATATCTTTATTACACATCATATCTCATCAAACACAAGCCGTGCATCGAAAGTGGAAGAGCACTTTGAGTAGACATCGATTAGAGCACTGCCAGCAAATATGTCCAAAGAAACACCAAATTTGATTATAAATCCATGAATTTGTTTGCTGATCGAGTTCCAAAGTCAGCATTGAAGCTGAAACGCCCAGAAGACTAACAAAAGTCATCAGGCTCGGGCCAATGTTTTTAAGTCTCATTTTCACAGAAATTAAAGATCCAATGCTTCAGAAAGATTTTCATGCCTTGAGTAACCTTCAATCATTGCATTGTAACCGATCACGTTACAATTTGGAACATTATTAAAGACTCTTCGTGCATCATCAAGATAATTGCTTTTTGAATTCATGTTTATCAAAATTCGCGTCTTTATAGTATAACCATGTGTTTATCTACCTAACTTTAATGCCTCAAGTGAAGCACATGAAGTTAGAACGCTAGTACAAGCGAACGCATCTGGTTTCCAACCATTTCTAGTCATATCAATAAACAAACTCATAGCCTCATTATAGAGGTGGCCATTTGCCGGTTCCAAAAAAAACCGGACCGGTTCCAATCCGGACCGGTTCGGCAGTCAAAGTCAACGGACCGGATCCGGTTCCAATCCGATCCGGTTCCTTGAGTGTTTTTCTTGAATTTGATTGTTGTGATTCAACCAAAATGATCAATGGTATTTATAGGAATGTTTAGGAGCTTAAAATGGGACAAATGGGGGACAAAATCGTTGGGAAAATCAGAAAAACGGTCATATGACCGTTGTCACTCTGCTTGGCTGCTTACTGTGAACAAAACCAGAAAAAGTGAAATATTAACGTTGGATCCGGTTCGGATCCGGTTCCTGGGAACCGGTTCGCGATCCGGTTATGGATTATCCGGTTCAGAACCGGATCTAGTATCAAAATGGTGGAACCGGACACGAATAGCCGGATAATTTTGGAACGGGACCGGATCTTGCCGGAACCGGTGTTGACCGGATTCAGTTCCGGATAATTATCCGGTTACGGTTCTGGAACCGGATCCGTTGGCCACCTCTACCTCATTATCACACGAGTTCTGCATTACTGCATATAACCAGAAATCATCGTGATCCATGATATAACATTCTTAACTAGCATCCGATCAAAAACCATCCTTCCTGTTCTAACTTTACCACACTTCACATATAAATCAACAATCGGCATAACCGTTCACTGCATAATAAAGAAACCTAACAATAGACCTACACTACAAACTAAACCACCTTTTGAGACACCATTTTTATTGGTGACAACATAGTCGTCACAAAATTTTAAAGGGCGTTGAATACTGCGGGCCCCTTTTGTAGTCACTAATTACACTGCGTTTTGTCGTCACGAAGTTGTTTTGTGACAATGGATTGGTGACGTGAAATCCGTGACGATATATCGTCACATATACACTTGGTGACGACACCTAATGTAAATTGGTGACGACTTAGTCGTCACGAAAGGTGTTTTTATTTGTAGTGCTAATTAATTCATTTTTTGACAAGTGTTATTCACTTCTTCTCTCTTATAATTTTCACCAATCAATTTTTTAAATCCGCTAATCACATCTTTAAGTTTAACTTTAGATCCAATTTTTAGGTATACAATTCATTTTTCATACTTAAGTGTTGAAAAGTTTTCACATTTTTAACTTGTGTGTTAAAATTATAACACCAAGAAAAAAAAAGTTAAATTTCTTCTTTTTCTTAACGTGTTACTATAGTACGTCAACGTTTAAGTTTAAATCATTTTAAAGATTTTGAAAAATTATGATTCAAAAAAATAATACTAACAATTATGGATTAGAAAAGTGAGTATAATAACCAGTGACTAAATAGAAATATAAATTCCTAAATAGACATTTAGATAAAACACGTGGCAATAACCCAAAACTTGATTTATGTTTTCGTTTTGGCGTTATCATGTGGCACTTGATACAGCTATATTCAGGATTGTATGATATTGAAATGTTACTCTCGTTACGTATCCTCTTGTGTCCACACCAAATTAAGATATCTCTAGGGCGCCCATATCTCTACTAACGTGAAATAATAACCGTTCGTAGAATAACAACATGTATATGATTTCGATGTTGTTTCTTAAAAAAAATGTGTTAAGAATATTTATTGGACCATCATATCATCAATATGTGTGCATCGAGCACCACTTTATCGATCAAGAAAACATCATATTCTAATTCGATGATGAATATGAGAAAATTTTAGTGAATTATTAAAGCAACAGAAATGTTTTCGAAACCTAGAAAGTAGATAACACCTTGAGAATCTTTGATTTAGACAATGACTCATTCAAGTTACCAACCTATTGTTTCGGGTATGTTCTAACTACCTTATACATCATTTTTTGGGAGCACATGATTCCTAAACATCCTTAACATATTGAGGCTATGAATAAGAAGTAACTTTGGTCATGAAAGTCCCATATATGATGGGTTCACATTCCTACCACTTGCTCCTATCTTAATGCATTATGTTAGAAATAACAACTATACATTGTAGTATAATCTTTTTAGAATACATGCAAGTCTGCAAGTGCTTCTATATACATCAACAAAGAGATCGATGAGATATGCATTGTGGAAGCATTGTTGAATGATAGAAAACCCCGTTGCTAATCTATTTTATTGATTGACTATTTATAATGTAGGTAACCTAAATCTAAGGAGCCCTAAGCGCACAAACCAGGTTTGGGCTTACTAATATATCATCTAATACTCCCTCGCAATCTGAGCAGCGAAATCACGAAAGCTCGGATTTGATTAAAAAAAACTAAAACATTAATGCAATAATAAATTATTGATGAAAACATCCGACAGCAAGCGGAGACATATCTTCAAGCAGCAACCGGAAAAGCATAAACATGCAACAAAAGCAAAAGCATGAAACCAAATATAGTTTGTTGTTGAAGAAATCTGCCAGCATGTAGAGACAAATCTTCAAACTGCATTAACGAAAGCAAAACAACTGAAGAAAAAAACAAAAACAAAAAAGAAAATACATTTTTTTTAATCAAAAGATACTACTGGAGTTTTAGATAGGAGATAGGCCGTAGGTTTATTTATTTATTTATTTATTTTAAATTTGGCAATTAGGGTTTGATGGGGTTTTCTATCTTATAACATGGTAATGGTTAGATAATGTAAACCCCGTGAGGTGTTATGTTTTATTGTAGATAACCTAAAACCTAATGAGCCATAAGCCCATAAACCGGGTTTGGGCTTGCTAACATATCATCTAATAAGGATACCCGTGCAAATGAACAACGCCGTCTCGTGGATTACGGTGGCCCCGTGCCATTATCACAAAGAGTCCCTTAAACACACATACATAATACATATGTATGTATCAGTAGTGGTTGCCCTGTGCAAACATAAAATAGAAGTGTATGAAATTTTGTGGCTCTCGTCAAGTGGTGACCCTGTGCAAACGCATCATCTGCACTCCCCTAAAGACGGACCTGCAAATGAAAGTTGAAGTGGGATTGTGAATTATTGCGACGATAAGAATAAAATAAAGATGCATATTCATACAGAAAGAAAGTGATAACATATTCTTTGTTCACACGATTGGTACCACTGTAACAAGACCTTTAACACATTATTTTGCTTATGCGCATGAATAAGGTCAATAATGTGTCAATCTTATGTGGATATAGTATGACTTGTGTCATCCATGCGATCCCTTGCATTCAGTAAAGAGGGGTGTTATTGTAATTCTGATATATAGGGAATATATATGTTCTACATAAAACAAAGCCGAGGTAGCAAGTAAGGAAGGTTTATGTAAACCATGTAACACGCTCATGAGCACAATATTTTGAGTCTCGCGTCTCTACCATTATTTCACCACCAAGGCATACTTGAAGTAAAAGATCCTTGCTTCATTGCTTGAACTAACCAATTCATGTAAATAAGTTTTCCATGCCTCTAGTGAGAAATGTATGCAATCATACACCCTTAAGATTAATTAACACAGCATATATTAGCTAGGAAGGTCGATGAAACACATTGAAATTAACATTGTCGAAGCTGGCACAACCCCATACATGTCTTCTTCACAAATTTCTAGCTCCACCACTACTTTCAGAAAAATCGTTGATTATTAAAAGAAAAGCACAAGAAAATAAAGGTGAAGAAAGTTCTTGACGACCATGAAACATGTGAAGCTCAATATATGTTCAATCTTCAAAAAAAGGTATATATATGGCTATTTGCTGCATCACATATGATGATAGATTCTTCAAGTACTATTATAAATTTATAATCCAAAGAATAAAGGTGTGCGTACGTGTGCAAAGTGTGTATTACCAGGACTTTTTTTACCGGCCTTCCTTTGCGGGACGCGGGTTTTTCCATGAATTTTTTTGCTACACAAATATTCCATAAATTTAACTCTCGGATCGTTTCTAAAATCGATAGGTAACTACATAGACTACTTGTGTAACTTTTACTCAGACAAATAGTCCCCAGATATAATGTAAGGATTGCTTCTGTAATCACAAGTTTTCATTATACACAAACAATGGATATAACGTAAGCACTGATATGTAATCGCGAGTAACTAGAGATACGTTTTTTGCGAATTTAGGGACTCTTTTCGCCACACACGTAAACTGGAGACTGCTCGTGTAATCAAGCGTAAACGGTAAAGACTTTTTTTGCATTGTCATAGACTATGTTTGTAATCGTAAGTAAACCACAGAACCGTTTTTGATGTTTACTATTTGTTAATATTAAACATTGGACAAATGTTTATATTATATATATTGTATTATTATTAAAATTTGCAGTACAAAGAGTGTTTGGTACTGTAATTAGTTTACGAGTTATGATTTCGCTAAATGTTTATGATGTTTAAGTAATGTCTTATTCGAAAACAACACGAACCTTCAATTCATAAGAAGTGACATAATATAAAGTAAAAATTCGAATTTGCTCATAAAGGCAATGAGTCAATGACTCAATGTGGCCAATCATTAAGAAATATATTCCGATACAATTATAGACTTAAATATATGCTTGATCAATACTAACAGTAAAACGGTTGATATATAAAAAGTAGAATTTGGCAATGTGTTGCATTACGAGGAACTTATTCCCATATTGAAGACAAAGAAAAATTCCTTTTGTTCTTGATACTTGTTCTATGGTGCATATGAATCGAAAAGGGTCCATAAGAATAAGGTCTATGTGTCGATGCATTGTATGCTGATGTGGCATCCATGTCATCAATAAGAGGGTCCATCCATGTGAAAAAGAAACGGAGATAATAGCATTTTGGTCAAATAATGCATGAAGGAATCATGAAAGATGGGCATTTTTGGAAGTTTGATCCTAGAAACATATGGACTTCCTATACACCTCAAGACCCTATTAAACAAAAAGTTAAGAAAATGAAAAACATGTTAGTACTACTTTTTAAATATCTTAGGATCTTTTTGATGGAAAATTTAACGATAACAACAACAATATCCAATTTTGTCCGAACAAAATAGCAAGGAAGTGGAATGTGACAAGAACCAATATCAAGAAATGTAGAAATCGTAGCCTCTACGGTAGAAGTGTTTTCCTCTTTACGCTATAGAGCTCTCGAATGGAGTTTATTCGAGGCTTTAAGTCTTTACGTTAAAAAATGATAAATTCTCTTAGGCTATAAAGATGATGATTCCATGATTTTCCTTTTGTTGCTTAATTCGATTTTTACTATAATTGGTTTACTTTTTATGCAAATTTTACTTCCCTATAAATATAGGGCTTATTATCATTGTAATGAATATCTTTGATCATTAATATAATTGAGTTTTGAGTTTTTACTCTTGTTAGAGCTTTATTTACTTAAGGTTTATCCTCATTATCAATCCTTGAATTAGGGTTAACAAAATTCGTTTCGAGGTACTCTTTCAAAATCATACCCTTACCTTAGGATCAAATGGATATTTAACAATATAATATTAACTATATGTGTGAATCATTACCAAATAGTTAATAAAATTCTTAAAAGAACAAGTGTGCTTCTTTATAAGTGAGAATTTTTAACAAAAGTCACATACCGGGGAGGTTTACTTAAAACATTATTGAGATCTTTTGGAATCCAATTCCAATAAGATCACTGGAAATACAATATCATATATCAGTATTTTACATGATTTAAACTAAGAAATTGTTAATATATCACTTTTGGAATTCAAGTATAAGAAGATTAATCTTTTCATATAACAATAGAAAAATGTTTTGTGACAATGCATTTTTTTTATTGACTACTAATAGGAGGACTCAATTTGAAAATCGAGCTCTCTTATTAGCAAATTAATGTCAAATATTTCATGAAACTCATCTTAATTTTTTCCAACAAAATAACTATGTATAAAAACAAATGTGTCGATTTTTGTGTAGAAAAAAACTATAAAAGAAGAGGTAACTAATAAAAGTTTAGTTATTGAATATTAAATAAATTACATGAACTAAAGTGTAAACTTATCACTATCCATGTTTAATAACTTTATAAAATAAACAAATACCCCTTAGACTTTATACCTCCTAGGTTTTATTATTAAAATAATGTTTTTAAATATAAATATTATTATCATTATACATTGAATTCATGTATATACACGTGATTATGAATATCAAAATAAAAACACAAGTTATTGTGATATGTAACACAAATTGTTCGTATACGAACAATTCATGTTATTCCTTTATATGGGTTTAAGTAAGGATATCCGGGGTTTTTATTATTATTTTTTTAATTTTTTTTACAATCCACATTTAATTAATCACGACTCAAGTTATTCTATATTATAATTTTAACCTGTGCATACACTGGTTTGAAGATTAAATACGGCTAAAATTTTATTAAAAGAATATAAATATCAAAATGTAAGCATGAGTCGAGATTGTACTTATAAGAACAAATCATGTTATTCCTATTTGAATTTTAAATAAGAATATCTGGAAAATATCCTTTTAACATTATTTTTAAACTTCATTAAGGGTATGTGTTATTATACATGCAAGTTGTGTACAACATGATATCAATAGTTAAATTTAAATAAAAAAATATACAAAATATTAACTAATATTAATACATAATGAAAAAGTTTAGGGAAAAACATTTGCATAATTGTTAGTTGTCCTTATATTACAATAAAAAACGTACTCAAATTCTTATATGTCCATGTATTGAACTAAAATTTTCAAATAATTTGTTCATGTGTAAACGTTGTACGTGCATGATACTTATATATAGTTATCATTTATAAAGGATAAATATTTATGAAAGTATTTAAGTATGTTGTTGCTAATTTACTTATTAATCCTAAAATTAACGTCATCAATATGTAGGAACGACTATGATAAACAAGAAGTTATCACGCTAAAAAGACTTTGAATATGAAATGGTCATACTCTTGATCATATATACGCTAAAAAGACTATTATACCTTGCGTCATTAGCAGAGTTTTATTAGCATTTAACCACGTGGTCGTGGGTTTGAGTCCCACTGATTGGCGTAAGAGAAGAAGACATACGTTTTGCCGATAAACATTTAACTTTCTTTACCTCTTGTTTTGATGTTTTTGGGAGAAAAAAAGAAGAGATTAACATAATTTTAGAGAAATCACACTATATATATTTTGTTTTGTGTATATGTCAAAATACAAATAATTTTTTAAACTTCGATATTCTATTTCTATAGTGTTTCGTCAAATCGTGTAGGAAACCAAAAATATAACCTACACTTTTTTATATTTTAAAATACCTAATTATACACGTGTGTAAGGTTGCAAAAATCGTGAATCGGTAGTGAGGCGGTCGACCACCTTATAGCTTGTAATCGGTCCAGGCGGGATTAATTTTGCGAGTTTTAAGTATTTTCGGCTATATTTTTTCTAACAAACAACATGTAATAGATTTAAACAGTTACTATAAGCGATCAAAATAAGTTTACGGTGAATTTTAGGTACTTCCGGCAAGATTTGCAGGTTTCCGACAAATTTGACCACAATTGACCGCCGTTAATCGCCGTTGACAATGGTTGACCTATTTGTTTAACTAAGTTACATAAATCGGCAAGGTTGGTGGCCCTGTAGCGCCTAGGCGGTGATTAATCAGCTTTGTAGACCTTTTTTTGCAACACTGATTAATAATAATACATAAGTATTCAAGATAAGGTAAAGGGTGTTAGAAATATATATGTAAAAGGGAGAATTTCATATCTTCTTCTTTTTTCATTATTAATTTCATATATACACTTAAAATACAACCACCGAATTTATTAATTATGTACAATACTTTTAAAACATAATTTGAGTAAATATTAAATTTTCAAGTTTTAATTGGTAGATATGAAATTGCCCCATTGTAAAATGTAACAATATTCGATGAATAAATAAATAAATAAATAAATAAATAAATAAAACCCTAGAAAGACCTAAAATACATAACTAATATACTCCGTAATAATTATTTAGGGTTCAAAATGTAATGTTGTAAAATTCGTTACTTCACAGCTAGACTAAGGGCACGTTTGGTAAGGTGAAATTCAGAGAAATGAAATAAAGTGCAGAAATCAAATCACAGAAAAGAATTCTCACATAACTTCAATATAACAATGTTTGATAACACGAGAGAATTGACTCAAGAAATCAATATTATTATTGTTATTATTATCATTAATATATTATTATTATTACTATTGCTATTTATTATTATTATTATTATTATTATTATTATTGTTATATTTCATTATTATTATTATTATTATTATTATTATTATTATTATTATTATTATTATTATTATTATTATATTATTATTATTAATATTTCATTATTATTATTGTTATTTTATTATTTTATTATATTATTATTATTATTATTATTATTATTATTATTATTATTATTATTTATTTTTATTATTTTATTATTATTATATTATTATTATTACATCAAAAGGTACCATGTAACATAATTTTTCGACGAACAATTCTTTTTAATTTTATGCTTTCCTGACAATGACTTTATGGAAACGGATAATTTTAGGTTTGATTAACTTTAAGTAATATCAAACTAATTAGTAATATACATATTGTAGAGCACACGCTCGAATTGAAGCAATTTAGAAGCGTTAGTTGGTAATATTATGGAAGTATGGGGTCAATTATTATTATTATTATTATTATTATTAATTGCTCTATTATCGAGTTTTAAAAATTATTTGCCTAATGTTAAAATAAATGTACTACTCTTAGTCTATTTATTTTATTCATGTTGAGGAAAATTGTATAAATGGTTTGTTAATCAGGAGGGGCATGACAAGGCTTAAGCAGTACATTTCCATCATATAAGGCAGGTTAGGCCATTTTAGCGTTCCTAAGGAAGACTGACTTAGGTTCATCTACCTCTTTCTCGCTATGTTCATCACTCAACTTTTTGTGCTTATGCATCATTTGAACAGTTTGTCTGGTTTGGCCTTATGCGTACAACTTGTTGTCAAGTTTGTTCTTTAACGTCTTAAGTTTGGAAAAATCATTTAAGAGTTTTGTTTCCTTTTCTTTGAAATCAAGTTTTAGTGTGTTTACACTTTCTTGAACCTCCTGTTTTTGTTTAACAATGTGATCAAGTTTCTTTTGTAAAGAATATAACTCTCTTTTTAATGTTTCTTCCCTTAAATTTCATTCTGTTATAAATGTACGCATTTGGCTATCCATTTTCTGCTCACGTTCAGTTAGCTCAAATTTTGTCTGTTGTTCATATATGGTCACTTATATTAAGTCTAGTGGTCAAGGTATTGTCAGGGACAAACACAGTGATACGACCCGTTAGGGGTTGTATCGGGATAAGGCACCACTTTTAGCGTGTGCGAGCTACTTAAGAAAATAGAGAGAAGAACTAGAGATTTGTTTATCTTAAACTTCGATTGATTGATTAATGATTATAATAACTGATTACAAGAGTATTTATAAGACAAATTAGGGTAAAACTCTAAGACCTAAATAGGCCATGGGCTCGGGCCCAGGCGTATCACACAGTATTCTCATGCAGCTCACATTCATTATCAACAACAGAAGATGCACTACTAGGTACGACAGACACCTCGTTGTGTTTCACATATTGTTCATATGGGATAATATTACTATTTCTCATATCAGCAGTATTTCATTCAACAACGTTTATTTGTTGTACTTGGTTAGGAATCTTTTGTTCATGCAACGCTTCATCATCACTAATAATAGAAGATATCCTACTGGGTTCAACAGACGTTTCGTTGTGATTCACATGTTGTTCGTATGAGTTAATATTGCTATTTCTCATATTAACAACATCTGATTCAACAACATCTGTCTGTTGAACCTTGTTGAGATCCTTCTGTTCATTCACCACGTTATGCATGTCATATAGTTTTAGTACCTCAGATATGATAGATGCATTGGAAGGACCAGAATGTTGTGGTGATGAGATTGCAGACGAAAGATTAGCCATTAAGATGGTTTGAGCAGTAGGTTCATCATCAACATCTGAGTCAAAGGCATCACAGTCATCAACTTGGAAGATATTAGGATCATTCAATGCCAAGTCCTGAACACGTTGATCATCCACATCTGCATCAAACGTGTTTCCCTCATTACCAGTAAGAAACAATAACTCCTCTTCATCCAAGACTGCTCCATTCTCTTGAGCTTGTATCAACAACATCTTATCTTTGAAGTAGTCGGAGTTCTATGGACGCTTTGGTTGATTGTAGTTCCTTGCTGTGTGTCCCAATCCACCAAAATTGTTGCATTTGGTTTGCCTTCTGTGTCCCTGATTAACATTCCCTACTCAGTTCTGAATATTACCTTGAGCAACTTTCCTTTGATTCAAATTCTGTCTACCTTGAACATTCTGAACCACAACCCTTCCATCTTCCACAATTGCTTGATTACTTGTATTGGATAAAGTTCTCAGTTGGTTGTTGGTTTGAGGGAGTGTTGCTCTGAACTGTTGGACAAGTAAAGAAACTTGGTTGGAGAGATTATCAATCATCTTGTCAGTATGAGAGTATCTAGAATCCAGATGGTGGTTTACAATAGATGGTGGGTTAACAGATGATAGAGCAAGTGATTTATGATTCTGTGATGAAGTAGGATGATGATAAGCTTGATCAATTGAGGATTGATTGAACGGCTGAACATTTGCAACAAATGCAAGTGGATCGTTTGTTTTTGTTAGATTGAGTTTTTCCCTTAATTAACGATCATAGACAACATGCTTTTCATGTTGTTGTAAGTAAGAATACAGCTGTTCATAATTAGTATCCTCAATCTTTTGTTGAGCTTCACGGCTATGACAAATCTATCCCACCTGGGCGACATGTTGTTCACAAACTTAGAATTGAGCCGGATGTGTGGCATTGTCATCCTCATGATCCTCATGTCATTCACAAGCTTGTGGAATCTCACATAATAGTCGGTGATGTTTTCGCTAGGATTCATCTTGAAGTGCTCAAATTCATCATACAACTGCTGAGATTTACGATCTTCTTTGGTCAATTCAGATCCAGCCAAAAGCATTTTAACATTGTCCCAAACAGCTTTGGCTTCAGTGTTGAAGTTGATAAGCTTATAAACGTCTTTAGGAAGTCCTTGAATCACAATGTTAGAAGCTCTAATGTCTGCATCATAACGCTTCTTCTCCTCTTCATTAAGATCGTTGTAAGTACGAGGCCAGTCAATTCCAAGAGTGACGTCTCCATCCTCACCAGTAGTGACAACATCTCTAGTAGTGCCTATTTGATATGGACCTTCATCAATGGATTGAAGAATGTTGACACCGTTCTCTTTACCCAAGCAGTAGAGTCGAATTCTTTATGCCCATGACTCATAATCCATCCTATCGAGCATAGGAGGGTGGGTATCGGACTCAACAGCTTGAATGTTATCGAAGAAGTGCCTGCAATGATGTAACCTTACACGGGATTTTACAACTCTTGTGATTTAAACCGATAAATCGAATCTTTCATGGGATTTTCAAAAATCAACAAGAGAACCGTACGATACTGAGTGCTTGAGAGTGATATGATAATGATAGCAGGTCATAAGAAATGTTAGCAAATCAAAGTGAGGAAACTTGATCAAATCGCAGTTAATAATCTGCGTCAAGTCGCAACAAGTCAAATCACAACAAGTCAAATCGCAATAAGTCAAATCGCAAGAATCAACTCGTAACTTCAAATTGCATTTAGTCAAGTCGAAATAACTCAAATCGCAACAATCTTCAATTCGCAAGATTAGATCAAATCGCAACACAGCAAATTGCAAGATGGCAAATCGCAGTGACACCAAATCGCAATGTCACCTCAAATCGCAACACTATCAACTCGCAACACAACCGGATAGAAGTGACCTAAATCGCAGTCTGACCTCAACTCGCAACAGAACTCAAATTGCAGCCAGACTTCATCTCGCAACAGAACTCAAATCGCAGAAATCTTTAATTCGCAACAACCTCAAATCTCAATCAGCAAATCACAATAGCAAAAACTCAAATCGCAATAACAAAACGCAGTGAGTCATATCGCAGCTCACTACAGGACACCACTTTTGGTTAACTGCCAACTCGCAACCCAAGAATAGCCAACTCGCAACCAAACCTAACAATCTTTAACACAACTCGCAACCAAGAAACACCCTTCAAACCTCAAATCGCAATGAAGAAAAACCTTCAAAACACAAAGTATAACCACAAACTCACTAGTAGATTTCAAGGAAATGATACAAGGGATTGTAGTGAACACCAAAATACAAGTTTTGACCAACAAACACCACACACACTTCACAACTCGTGAGTTGTTTATGTTTTGAGTTCGAACCAAATAAAAGAAAAAAAATGAGAGAAAAACCAAGGAACACTTACACACGAATTCAACCACTAATCAACCATGGCTCTTGATACCATTTGTAATAAACTAATAATGATACCACACAAGAAGGATTATACAAGTGGTTCGATTTCTAATGAGGGAAAGAAGAGTGAAAGGGAACCTTTAGAGAGGGTGATGAGGCGAAAAATGATCCGTTTTTAGGGGGTCATTTAAGCCCGGATTCGAATTTATTTGATCAAATATTGCCCTAAATCGTTCCTTTTGTGATTTTAGATACTTTGGGAGTGAAATCTGGAAAAGGAAGCAATTCGGACGTTTTTGGAGCATAAAAGTGAGGAAAACGCCAAAGTCTTAATTTTCCTTGCCGGGAACAGTAGGTGACGGCGTCAAGAAGGAATTCCTGACGGCGTCAAGAGTAATTTCCATGACGACCCAGTACAGATTTGACGGCGTCAAGAGTAAAAGTCATGACGGCCTGGAAATGCATAACACATGACGGCGTCAAAAGTAGATCAAGGCAGTCCGAGAATTATTTTGGCGGCGAGGTGACGGCGTCACAAGATTGGTCTTGATGCCGTCAGACCCTTTTTCCTATATATAGTTTTCTAATTTTCACATTAAAAAGAGAGAAGTTTTGGAGAAACCCTAAGTACGAACTTGGTGCGAATTTTACAGGTTTTTCAAGGGTTCTAAGCCCTTGATACCTTTCACGTGTAATTGAGATAAGTATTCTTTTAATTCAATCAATATGTCTATGTGTTGGTTGTCTATATCTTGTTCTTGTCTTAATTCCATCATGCTAGGCTAGATCTATCTTGTGTTTGCTTGGATCTAATGAAACCTAGATGTTAATTATGTGTTGATTACTTGTTTATAATTGTTTTGGATGAATGAATTTGATGTTAGGCTTAAGAAAACTGGCAGACTTCCAAATGGTAACATGCTTGAACATCTTAGGAAACATGAACTGATGTGCACTAGGTTTTATTGGTTGTATTTAATGCATGAGCCACTGTTTATAATCCCTATGGTTGTGCTGGGCATGGTATAGGAGGAGATAAGAGCTCATAGGATTGGGGAGTTAAGTGCGTCACCCCATGAATGGTATTAAGGAATACAATCCGTCATCCATGCAACTATAACAAGTAATTAACATGTAAAAGATGTCTAGGGAGTAGTGAAATCTAAGTAAACACATTTTCTCCACTTATTGCTCACAACCTTAGTATAATTTAGTTTATTTTCATTTTTTTTAGTATTTTATTTTGATTGCATCTTTAGTATTGGGTTAGTTGACTAGCAACTAATTCCGCCCAAATCCTTCAAACCCGAGATTTTTACTTGCTTTTCATAAAATTATAAAAATACAAAAAGAATCATCCCTCACCTTTAGAACTAGTATTTAGGTTTTCTAATCCTAGTGACACTATTCCTAGCTGAACGTTCAATCCCCCGGTACTTGTCACTATACTATACTACAACGATCAGGTACACTGCCTGGTGGGGGTTGTAAGCTTCTCAAGATCCCTTGAGAGGTAAAACCTGGTGCGATTCCCACGTACATTAAGTTTTTGGCGCCGTTGCCGGGGAATAGTTATTGTCTAGGTTAGAATTTCTTTTTATTAGGTCTACTTGCTAGATTCCTTTCTAGTAAGATTTTATTTTTATTTTTAGGTTCTCTTTAGTCTATCTTATTTCTTTGTGTCTTTGTTCGTAACTCTTCACCACCTGCCATCATGGCAAACGACGAATCCTTTAACCTTAGGATCACTAGGAGTCGTAGTTCCACTAGAAACCTTGTCTTGCCTTATGCGGAACCCGAAAGAGAAATGCATAGATTGAGACAATATCACTCAACTTCTGAACCATCTAGCGTTGCCATCGATTTTGATGCACCCCTCTCTGAAGAAAATTCAGAAAATCATGTCACAACCCCTAGCTCCCAACCCAACGACGAGATGAGTACCCCTGAAACTCCCATTCCTAAGCGCCTTAAGGACTACTCCTCCCCAACCCCTCGTGGCTTCTCAAACGCCATTGTCTACCCAAACGAACACACCAACGAGGTCTTGCATGCAAACGATGTTTGGATTGTCCAAAGTGTGTGTAAGTTTTGCGGATTAGATGAGGAAGATCCAATCCAACACATTAAAGACTTCCTGAAAATAGTAGACACCCTCCATACGGATGGGGCTACTAGAAATACGTCCCGATTGCGATTCTTTCCTTTCACCCTATATGAAAAAGCCCAAGAATGGTATGATAAACTCCCTTCTGAATCTATTTTCACATGGGAGCAACTCATATCCAAGTTCTATGAGAAGTTCTTTCCACCTGGAAAAACCTCAGCGTTTAGAGATAGGATCCTCCGTTTCCGAAAAGGGAAGGACGAACCCTTCCATAAATCGTGGATTAGATTCAAAGATTTAATAAGACAAGTTCCCCATCATGGCATTGAGCTTTGGCTCTTGGTCCAAATCTTCTACGATAATATCTCCTCTAACGATCGAAACGGAATTAACCAATCTAGAAAAGGGAGATTGGCCAATATTAGTGCCGAAGAAGGATGGGATAGGATTGAAGAATATGCTCAAGATCAGGATGAAACTTGGGATGAACCTGAGTTGACTGTCAGCATTTCTGAAATCACCTCAGATCGGTTGAGAAAAATTCACAAAAGAGTGGAATACCTAGCTGGATCGCAGTTACCTAAACAACTGTCGAATCCTTACTTAATCTGCGATTACTGTAGGGGCCCGCATGAGGTAGAAGAATGTGGAGAAGCAGCCACAACTGAACATGCATGCTTGTCAGGAGGGGACATTTATGCTGATCCCTCCCTTTTGCCTTTTTACCAAAATGACGATTACACCCTCTGGGGAAATCTGGTAAAGAGAAAAGAAGGAGAGGAAGGCCCTGAGTTCGAAATCAGGAGCACTTTTGAAGATGACCTTGGTCACTTCACTCAAGAAAAATGCTTGCAAGTGAAAGGTCTTAATGAGCTTTTCGACGAGCAGCAGGATGACATTGAAGAATTTTTCAACAAGCTTAACTCAGCCCTAGATAATCTTGAAATGCCATCAGCAAGCAAAAAAGACCCCATGCTCGCGATAACCACTTGAGCTGGAACAACAACCAAGGACCCACCTTACCCAACTCGTCTCCCACTGCCCCCGATCCAAACAAACCTGGCGAGGAGGAGGGGGATGTCGGCGGCAAGACCCCCGACCAACCGCCCTTAACGACCCCTTCCCCATCAACCCTACCTAACCAACCTGTGAGAATCCCGTTTCCATCCCGATTAAGGAACCAGAAAACTGAGAATGATAACAAGAGATTCTTGTCATACCTAAAAGACTCGGTTGTCACCATACCCCTCTTTGATGCTTGCTATCACATGCCAAAGTATAGCGCATACTTTAAAAAACTACTTGCTAACCGGAAGAAACTCGAGGGTCTTGTGACCCTGGGGGAAGAATGCTCAGTGGTGACCCATCGAGGGCTACCAAAAAAGGTAGACGATCCAGGCAGCTTCACCCTGCCTTGCTCCATAGGATCTCTATCAATCAAGAATGCTCTTGCCGATTTGGGAGCGAGTATCAATCTCATGCCTCACTCTATGTTCCTTAAACTAGGATACTCTGGATTAAAGCCTACCCGTATGAACATCCAACTAGCCGATAGATCGGTCAAGTACCCCGTAGGGATATGCGAGAATGTGCTAGTCAAAGTTGGGAAATTCAAATTCCCGGTCGACTTCGTAATCCTGGATATGGAGGAGGATGACTTGGTACCCATCATCTTAGGGAGACCATTTCTTGCTACCGCTCGTGCAGTCATTGATGTTTATGACGGCAAATTAACCTTACGAGTGGGAACCGATAGCACAACCTTCGACATTAAGGATTCTATGGACCTCTCCCTCGAAGCAGCCAACCGGCTCTATTTCATCGGGGAAGTCGATGAACTCACAGATGTCATTGATAGTTGTGTCGATGAACAGATCGATGAAGGCTGGCTACGGGACAAGAGTTTTCTGCCTTTGCTAGAGGTAGAAAAGATGGAGGATATTGGTGCAGTCTCCTTCTACCCCAGACAAAAGGCAACGGAGCATCTCGAGCTCTGAAAGCCCGAAAACAAGCTCAAACCTTCTATTATCGAACCTCTTGAGTTAGATCTTAAAGAGCTTCCTAACCATTTGGAGTATGCCTTCCTTCAGGGAGAGGACCAACTGCCGGTAATCATAAACTCTTCCGTGGAACATGAACAGAAAGGTAAACTTTTAGAGGTCCTAAAAAAATATAAAGGGGTGCTCGCATGGAGTGTAGCCGACATTAAGGGGATTGACTCAACTTTTTGCACACATAAGATTCTCATGGAAGAAGATTATAAACCTACCGTGCAACCCCAGAGGCGGGTGAACCCTAACATTAAGGAAGTAGTAAAGAAAGAAGTTATCAAACTTCTGGATGCAGGACTGATTTACCCAATCTCGGATAGCCCATGGGTCAGCCCTGTGCAGGTTGTACCTAAGAAGGGTGGAATGACTGTAGTTAAGAATGACAAGGGTGAGATGGTGCCCCAGAGAACGGTCACTGGATGGCGGGTATGCATTGACTATCGAAAGCTCAATGATGCCACGAGGAAAGATCACTTTCCCTTACCATTCATTGATCAGATGTTAGAAAGATTGTCTGGACACGAGTACTATTGCTTTTTGGATGGATTCTCTGGGTATTTTCAAATTCCCATAGCACCCGAGGACCAAGAAAAGACCACGTTTACTTGCCCTTATGGAACATTTGCCTACAAAAGGATGCCTTTTGGGCTATGTAATGCCCCCGCCACTTTTCAGCGATGCATGACCGCAATCTTTCACGAACTCATGGAAGACAGCATGGAAGTGTTCATGGATGACTTTTCGGTCTTCGGGAACTCCTTTGACCGCTGTCTTGCTAATCTAGAAAAGATGCTTAAACGGTGTGAGGAAACTAACTTGGTGCTAAACTGGGAAAAGTGTCATTTCATGGTAAAAGAAGGGATTGTGTTAGGGCATAAGATCTCAGGGAATGGAATAGAGGTGGACCAAGCTAAAGTTGAAGCTATATCTAAGTTACCGTACCCCACGACTGTTAAAGCAATACGCAGCTTCTTGGGGCATGCCGGGTTTTATCGAAGATTCATCAAGGACTTCTCCAAAATTGCTCGGCCAATGACTCAATTACTTGTGAAGGATGCTCCGTTCGATTTTTCCCAAGAATGCAAGGATGCATTCGATCTCTTAAAAAAGGAACTCACACAAGCTCCAATCATGATCACACCCAACTGGGAGTTACCATTTGAAATCATGTGTGACGCTAGCGATTTCGCTGTCGGGGCTGTATTGGGCCAACGGCGTGACAAGCTTTTCCAACCTATTTACTACGCTAGCAAAACCATGAATCCCGCTCAAGAGAATTACTCCACCACCGAAAAAGAATTATTAGCCGTAGTGTTTGCGTTCGACAAATTCCGACAATATCTTGTCCTTTCAAAGACAGTCGTCTTCACCGATCACTCGGCTCTTCGATATCTTTTTGCGAAGCAGGATGCTAAGCCACGACTAATTCGGTGGATTTTGTTGCTACAAGAATTCGATGTTGAGATTCGTGATAAGAGGGGGGCAGAAAATCTGGCCGCAGATCATCTATCTCATCTCGAAAACCCCTTGGATAAGCATGATAGAAGTGAGATTAGGGATTCATTTCCTGACGAACAACTCATGTTAATGATTGATTCGGAGCCGTGGTACGCCGACTTTGCTAATTACCTCGCAAGTAGACTTGTTCCTGAACACCTGACTAAATACGAAAGAAAAAGGTTCTTTTCTCAGCTAAAATACTACTTTTGGGATGAACCATTTTTATTCCGAAGGTGTCCAGACCAAATTATAAGACGCTGTGTTTCGGAGAGTGAGGCAGTAAAGATTATGAGGGAATGTCACTCTGGTCCTTCTGGCGGGCATCATGGGATAAACACCACCGCCCGAAAAATTTTCGATGCAGGATTCTATTGGCCCATAATTTTCCGTGATGTAAAAGAGATGGTGCAGGCATGCGATGCATGTCAACGGGCCGGGAACATATCACATAGGGATGAAGCACCTCAGAACTTTATACAAGTATGTGAGGTCTTCGATGTTTGGGGGATTGACTTCATGGGACCCTTTCCATCTTCAGGGGGGAACGAATACATATTAGTCGCCATTGACTATGTTTCAAAATGGGTTGAGGCACAAGCCCTTAGGACCAGTGATGCCAGAGTAGTTATTCATTTCTTGAAAAAGCTTTTCGCTAGATTCGGGATTCCTAAAGCTCTCATCAGTGATAGGGGGACCCATTTTTGCAATGCACAAATGGAAAAGGTCATGAAGAGGTATGGAGTATCCCATCGGTTCTCCACCGCCTATCATCCACAAACCAATGGCCAAGTCGAAAACACCAACAGGGCTATTAAAAGAATACTTGAAAAGACGGTTAGTCAAAATAGAAAGGACTGGTCATTTAAACTCGACGAAGCCTTATGGGCATTCCGAACCGCCTACAAAACACCTATTGGAACGACCCCGTTTCGCATGGTGTATGGTAAGGCATGTCACTTACCAGTGGAATTAGAACATAAGGCTTATTGGGCGCTTAAGACATGTAACCTAGATTACACAATTGCTGGAACTAATAGGTTCTTGCATTACACGAGCTTGATGAGCTTAGGTTAGAAGCTTACGAATCTTCCATCACATATAAAGAGAGAGCAAAAAGATGGCATGACCAGAGGATTAAGAAACCCAAAGAATTTTCAGAGGGAGACAAAGTCCTATTGTACAATTCTCGGCTGAGATTATTTCCGGGAAAACTTAAGTCTAGATGGTATGGACCGTTTACGGTAAAGAATTCCTCTAAAACTGGAGCCGTGGTGTTATTAGACGATGAAGGAAGGGAATTTACTGTTAACATACAACGTGTAAAACATTACCAAGAAAATAACAATGAAATGATTAGTGAGGAGGATGTGATGTTTGATGATGAGGTCACGTAGTAACCCATGACCTTGAGTCTAGCTACAAGACTCGTAAATAAAGAAAAGCGCTTCTTGGGTGGCAACCCATGTTTTGTGTGATTTTATTTTTGTTTGTTTTTTATTTGCTTCCGTATGCATGCTTTATTTTTATTGTTGGTAGATCATGTTTCTCAATTAAAGAGTGGAAATACTTTACTTTGTTGTTTGGCCTAGTCTTAACTCCACCTAAAAGTATTTTTGCAAAAGATAAGTGTAAGGGGAAACCCCAAATATGTTTTTAAGAAACAAACCGATCATGATTCTCCACAATATTAAATGAACATGTGTATTCGTATTTGTTAGAGTCAAATGCTTGTATTAAGTCATAATGAAGTTTTGCAGGATTTTCCAGGAAATAGGACCAAGTTTTTCCAGAAATTTTCCGGAAACTTAACATAAGAATTTCTGCAGGTCACTTCTAACGGCGTCACGAGTTAACTCTTGACGGCGTCACGTGTAAAAATCTGGAAATTTTACCGGTTTTGTTTTTCTAACGGTGTTTTATGGTTTTTGTGAATTATTAAGTTTTATAATCTCCAGGAGATCTGCAAACTTCATTCCACAAGCATTATATCTTATCTTGTTTTCTAGGATTTAGTAACTTATATAGGATGCCGTCGATTTTACGCGAGGTTGTTTTGTCTATTTTCTCAGATTTACAGGTTATGTATGACAAGAAGATGATTTTTATTCTGGAAGGGAAGCTTTGATTGTTCATTTTCTTGGAGGAAGATCTAACCTGGCCACCTTATTATCCATACCGAGCGAATCAGGGGAGTATTTGATTTCATTCTTTTTACTTTTTTAACTTTTACATTCTTTACTTGAACATTGGGGACAATGTTCATCTTAAGTGTAAGGGGAGGGTAAAAAGATGATACCTTACATATGCACTTTCGCTTGAGTTTGTTTTGTTTAATGGTAGATGTGTAATAAAAGTACGAGAAATACTTGTTAGTGTAATTTTAGCGCCAAAAATTTAAAATTTTTTACAACATTTAGGAGTGAAACTTTAGCCATAGCAAGCGTCTCATGGATAGGAGATTGTATGACTAGCACATAACCGTATATTCAGAAAAATTTTCCACCAAAATATGTGAGGTTAGCCTTTAGATTTGATAGGAAAAGCATTTACTATTAGTGCTTATGAGTGTACCGGTAGCATTTAGATTCTAGAACTTGTGTTAGTGATGCATCCCGAGACCGCTAGTGAGACTACATTCGTGTGGTAGGATTTACTACATGATAAGAGGCATTAGGATCACCCTTGTGTTAAACCCGTATCATAATTACTTGACCATTTAAGTCATATTACTTGGCTAGTTAAGTCAATTAATTTTTCCCACACCTTAGCGTTGTACTCATTTTTAGTACACGAAACCCCTAGTACAACCCTCCGAGCCTATCTTTTCGTTTCTAACTTTAAGCATCTTACTTAAAGGAAGACTTTGTTACACCCCACTTAAATGTACAACCAAATCGCCTTAGCCTTCCGTGTATGTGCTCATTTTTAGTGCATTATTGTTATTTGTTAAACCCTAAGTTAACTATCTAATTGATTAAATGGTTGCTAAGTCGAGTCATATCCTTGTACATATTGTTTTGGGACGATTGGGACTCATGGGTAAAGTACTTATTTTATGGAGTAATGGGGAAGAACATCATATATTACCCCCGTATGTGCGTTAATCTTAAAAGTACTCCAAGTATTTTGATTTTCTTAATTCGAGTCATTAGATTAGTTTATTGTAAAGTATGTAAAAATTCAAGTGTAAGGGAAATGTT
Organism: Artemisia argyi; assembly: GCA_030686995.1. Lineage (NCBI taxonomy): Eukaryota > Viridiplantae > Streptophyta > Magnoliopsida > Asterales > Asteraceae > Artemisia > Artemisia argyi. The sequence goes on along the minus strand of CM060685.1, from coordinate 169,329,553 downwards.
CATTCCCTATGATGTATTATCTTGGATGGTAGGGTAAGAGTGTATGCAAAAAAAAAAAAAAAAAAAAAAAAAAAAGAGAGAGAAAAAAAGAGAAAAAACATACGGACTACCATCCCTTTTCATTCTATGTTCATTTTATGTTTTTGTTATTTTTCATTTATTAGCTTAAGTCGAGTCTAGTCTTGGCTTAGCAACGCCACATTGTACTTGTAATTAACCAAGATTGTTAACTCGCCACCAGTAAAACTTCCTTTATCCAACAAAACCGTGTATTTCGTATCCCTACACCTAACGTTACAACCCTTTAAAAGACCTCTTTGATAGTTTATCCTAGGTGCTTACGCCATGTGGTGGAGGTTTGATCCTTTCCCAAGCCTATGGTAATCTATTTTGCTATGACAGGTAGTGAGAGATATTTTCCGTTTCCATATTGTGATATTACTTTATTACACCCGAGAGATGTGAGTATCTAAACACTATTTGTGAGGTGCTAGTGTATGACCTCCGTGCTTGTCTATTGGTCTTTAGTGGAACGATTATTTGTTGTAATTACTTTTATATTAGTATTAAATGACCCCTAACTTGTATTTTGACTAGAATAAAAGCGCATTTGCTTGAGGACAAGCAAATCTCAAGTGTAAGGGTATATGATGAGGCGAAAAATGATCCGTTTTTAGGGGGTCATTTAAGCCCGAATTCGAATTTATTTGATCAAATATTGCCCTAAATCGTTCCTTTTGTGATTTTAGGTACTTTGGGAGTGAAATCTGGAAAAGGAAGCAATTCGGACGTTTTTGGAGCATAAAAGTGAAGAAAACGCCAAAGTCTTAATTTTCCTTGCTGGGAACAATAGGTGACGGCGTCAAGAAGGAATTCCTGACGGCGTCAAGAGTAATTTCCATGATGACCCAGTACAGATTTGACAGCGTCACGAAGTAGGGCGTCAAGAGTAAAAGTCACGACGGCTTGGAAATGCATAACACATGACGGCGTCAAAAGTAGATCAAGGCAGTCCGAGAATTATTTTGGCGGCGAGGTGACGGTGTCACAAGATTGGTCTTGACGCCGCCAGACCCTTTTTCCTATATATAGTTTTCTAATTTTCACATTAAAAAGAGAGAAGTTTTGGAGAAACCCTAAGTACGAACTTGGTGCGAATTTTACAGGTTTTTCAAGGGTTCTAAGCCCTTGATACCTTTCATGTGTAATTGAGATAAGTATTCTTTTAATTCTATCAATATGTCTATGTGTTGGTTGTCTATATCTTGTTCTTGTCTTAATTCCATCATGCTAGGCTAGATCTATCTTGTGTTTGCTTGGATCTAATGAAACCTAGATGTTAATTATGTGTTGATTACTTGTTTATAATTGTTTTGGATGAATGAATTCGATGTTAGGCTTAAGAAAACTGGCAGACTTCCAAATGGTAACATGCTTGAACGTCTTAGGAAACATGAACTGATGTGCACTAGGTTTTATTGGTTGTATTTAATGCATGAGCCACTGTTTATAATCCCTATGGTTGTGCTGGGCATGGTATAGGAGGAGATAAGAGCTCATAGGATTGGGGAGTTAAGTGCGTCACCCCATGAATGGTATTAAGGAATACAATCCGTCATCCATGCAACTATAACAAGTAATTAACATGTAAAAGATGTCTAGGGAGTAGTGAAATCTAAGTAAACACATTTTCTCCACTTATTGCTCACAACCTTAGTATAATTTAGTTTATTTTCATTTTTTTTAGTATTTTATTTTGATTGCATCTTTAGTATTGGGTTAGTTGACTAGCAACTAATTCCGCCCAAATCCTTCAAACCCGAGATTTTTACTTGCTTTTCATAAAATTATAAAAATACAAAAAGAATCATCCATCACCTTTAGAACTAGTATTTAGGTTTTCTAATCCTAGCGACACTATTCCTAGCTGAACGATCAATCCCCTGGTACTTGTCACTATACTATACTACAACGATCAGGTACACTGCCTGGTGGGGGTTGTAAGCTTCTCAAGATCCCTTGAGAGGTAAAACCTGGTGCGATTCCCACGTACATCAGAGGGAAAGAAATATATTAGATTAGATGAAGTGAAAGGTCCAACCCTTCCCTTGTGTGGGAAGGGGTATTTATACTTACAAATAAAACCCCCTATACGGGCTGTGGAATGAGCTGACAGTGGGTAAATACCCGAGCCAACTCCACAAGAACTAGGATAACTAACTACGTACTAGCTAAATATTAATTAGACCACGAGCTATTTAATGCCAAACCATACTCGGGGTGACCGAGTCTTTCACGTGAATATTTATATTCCTAACAACATAGGCTAGACGAATCGACCAAAGGAGTCTAGTGATCTTTACCCCCATATATTGCGATAGTAGACACTATATAAGAATTAGATAATAACAATTATGTCCATTAGTTGTTTACCAGTAAACCACGTACACCTATTGATTACATTGAATTCACCTCAATTTACTTTTGCATTTTGTTTATTTCAATTTATTTGTTTAATTAATCATTCTATATAAATCTGTTTTATAAACATGACATAGACTTAGGTTAAAATCCAGATACACATAGCTCTTAGGACGACCTCGGTTTTACCAATTACTACTCTACACACGACCGAATACACTGTCCGTTAGTACATTAAGGTAGACCATAGGTAAACGAAACTAATATAAATATTAAAACCTTGTTAGTAAAACCTGCATCAAACACCCTTACTTCTTCATCAAGATCATCAAAGATTAACCCATTTTCACTCCCTTTTTCTTTCTCTATAACCGGACTAAACATACACCCTCTTGAAACTTATGGAAATTACTAGAACTTTCTAGGTTATACTAGTTAGATTGCATCTTTGGCCAAATGACATAATTAGTCCTCATGGCCAGATTTCAGGGTGTGCGGAGTGTGCAACCACACAAGGCCCCAAAAATTTGACGGCCTATGATGTTATGATACGTAACTGGTTTAACTATTTGGTTTAAGACAAATTTGATAAGAATGCATTCTAAAACTTAAGATTTTGACCTTATATAAATGGAAGGTGGATTATGTTCAAGTGATTTAAAGAGAAAAGTAAAAATTGAGAAGAAAAGAAAAACATAGTTGTAGATGACGAGCTGGGGAAGATGATAATTATAGGTAATAGTCACTTTGCACCCTAAAGTTTGTAGAATTTACACAATTCTCTTTATCTTTTTAGTTTCATTCTAAAGTAACTACAAATGGGTTTACAAAAATTACATTTTAAACCCACATTATGGAAATCTGCTAAAATTTGTCCAGATTTTTCTTTTATACATTTTTATAAAAATATTTTAAATGTGGTCCAATAATATTATCGTGATAAATATAGAGATGTCATTCACGGTTGTTTTTATGTTTTTGGACATATTTAGGTCTTTTCGGTTGTTCGAGAGGCCAATATGATCAAAATGGCACAGGGCCCTCAAAATCCACAGGACGACCCTATTAGTCCTTTATGTCTCTTTCTTCCTACTTTAGCCACACTTCACTTATAATACATTTATCAAGTTACAAGTCTATCCTTTAAAGCCTATTTTCTTACTAGTTATGACACATAATACATTCATAACCATATACTACATTAATTGACTATCGGGTTTGACTTTAATGTAACATTCGTTGACTAGCCAATCACGTTAAACCTTAGTCAATTTCATCTACGGTGGTTACTATTTATGCCCGGGATACGGGTGTTACATGTATTATGTATTATGTATTTATTCTCTATTGTGTATTCATTTGAGATATATGGGAATAATATAATTCTACATAGTATTAGAAGATTACCGGGAATTATCCTTATAATTTTGCTAACCCTAAAACCAAATCCATGCCTCCACCACTCCTCTCTGCCATCCATTAATGGTACAAAAAGTTGTACAAGGGTGGATTGGTAACATTTACACTTAATTGTTACAATATTTTGATTGTTGTGTTCATTAACAAGAACTTGGGATATATTTTGTATTATGTTAATCAAAAGTTTCTGCTCTGTTAAAAAAAATCAAAATCAAAAGTTTCTGCTGCTAAGAAAACGTTACTGCAGGTGGGTTTTTACTGCTAGATATGAGAGTGCAGGGGTGGATTGGTAACATTTACACTTAAGGGTTTAAATCTCCAATTAACTAGTTATAAGGCCGTATAAGCCACTTTCGTACAATAATGTCAACCTACATAGTTTACTACATAACATTGTCTATGGATAAACCCATATGGTTCATCCTACATTAGCTAATTACATACCATTGTCTAGTGACAAACCCATTTGGTTTATCATACATCAGATACTTGCAAAAAAATTTATCCAACTTACAAAAACTTTCAAACATTGTTTCACCCATCAACAAACATAAAACCATCAACAACCATCAAACCATCAACACACATCAAACCTTAAGACTCTTTGGGACCTGTTTGTGTCATCTGTTAAAAAGAAGCGGACCCTTGCAGCTGCACCAAAGCCAGCTTCCTGTCTCAACTCCCTGAAACCAGAGCATGAAACAATAAACACCTTCCTCCTCACCTTCCCTCGACCAGGTACCACCACTGTTCTCTCACGTACTTGGAACAATTTCTGTATCATTTGGTGCTTCACAACAGCGACAGAGTACCTATACAAGTTGTACTTGTGCACAATTTTTGATGGTATAGTCTGTTACAAAATGTACAAAGTTACAACTGCTATAGATTGATAGTTGTTTAGTTTGTAATCTCATTGAAATTGTAGCATAACAATTTGACAAATTATCAAAGTTTTCAAGACACTTACTAGTCGTCCATTTCTCCAGGAGCATGCAGTCAGTGGTCGGTAGAATGCCCTATCTTCTTGGTCGTGAACAGTGTGAAACAACCATCTGCACATCCAGTTCATCCGTCCGGCTTCAAAATTTGAATTTAATAGAGTAAGTTATAGATAATCCAAAATGTTACAAAGATATCATATACTTGATGTAGTTAAAGCTAACAAAGGAAAAAATACCATAGTCATGTGGTTGGTGGCACAAGGCATTCATGGCAATATTGGTGCTGTATGTCTCCACAGTTGTGACAGCCCCTCCATCAGGTTCAAACAACATCACATTAAATTCCTGGCCAGGGTAAACCTGATCGTAAAAACCATCCACTGACCAGCCTTCATATTCAAGTCTCGAGTGAGTGTCAACCAACCACCGCCATAGAAGAAGGAGTGGACGTATCGACCATAGAGATGATCACTGGCCACCCTAACATTGTAGTCAGTCGTGTTAGTGGAAACCACGACGGAATTAGTAGGGGTTGGACCATCCAGATATCTCAGAAAGTCTTCCTCCAACGACTGCATAAGCATAGATGTGTCTGTCACAAGCACTAAACATCTCCAAAATAGGGCACTCTCGGGTTCGTAATAGTGAACCTCCAACCCATCCTCACCATAGCAAGTTACATAAAACACATCCTCACCCTCTTCAACAAAATGTATGTACTCAACAGCAGAACAGGAGATGTTGTGAATGACAAAATCATTCCACCTTGCTCCCTCAACAAGACACTTAAATTGTGAGACTCTCATTACACGAACTTTCCATCTAACCCCCCCATAGTTAACTAAGAAAATAAACCCATTGCCAGTATAGGAACCTCCTAGAACATAATCATTATGCAGTTCCTTTATATGAAAATAAATTATACAAATGAAAACACAACTAAAAACTTAATCCATTCATATATCTTGCATCAAGTACTATATAACACAGACAAAAAAATTTGAAGTCAAAGTTGAAGAAAAAAGACTTGAAAAAGTCATAGTGGACACTTAATGTGTGACTTTTTAAGTCTTCATTTGGCAAATTTGACCTTATATATTTTTATTTGTGTTATCTAATAGTTGATAAAAATTATACCAATGGAAAATACATTCAAAACTTAATCCATTCTATATTTTGCATCAAGTAATATATAACACAAATAAAAATATTTAAGGTCAAAGTTGAAAACTAAAGACTTCAAAAGTCAACAGTGGACTATAATTATGGGACTGAGTAATTAAACTAGTTTCTTAGAGAAATAACAGCTTGTCAATAATGGTGTTAACTTACAAACTCATCCAAAACATCAGGATTGTCCACAGCGCAAATAAATTGATTACCAAACATGGTTACTGCATTAACGATTAAGGTTATAAAAAAAATGCAAAATACCGCTTGAATGAAGTAAAAATCAGTAAATGTGGTTACCCGGTACGTGTGTTTTTTGAAGAATCACGACTGCTAAGCACCGATTGTATTGTTTGAGATATTAGGTTGAAAGAAGATAGAGCGTTTATGTGCGTGTGATTTTGTTGTGTTAAATACGACTTAGATTTGTTATTTACAAAAAATGTCTTCTTCGATTTTTGTGAAAGGGAGATAGCTGAAGTGTGTTATAGTCGGGAACAGTGAAATGATGAAAATACCCTGACGTGCAACGCACGTGAGGGCTCACTAACGGGCTAGCAGCATTAAGTTCTGCCTAGTAGCATTAAGTTCCGAGTTACTAGCATTAGCAGCATTAAGTTCGGAGTTACTAGCATTCATCCAAATTCCAATCCAAACAACTTTTTCTTTGCTTTTCCTGCAAAATGTTAGTCTAGAAACAAAGAAAATACAAGCCATAACATATGCACAATGATCCCAACATCTAATTATACTTAACAGTTCTAAGTATAACTAGGAGCATTGTAATTGGGCAAATGAAGAGTCATGACTAATAGTCTGAACTCAATTCATGCAGTGAATATCAAATTAGACTCAAACTAGATAGAGTATACATAAGTTATCATAAATATGTGACCATATGTATCGAATTATGACTACATTTAAATAATGTGTGACAAAATATGATACTATGATTTAGACATCTAAATAAATACTTCATGTGACCATATATATAGCATCTTTAATTTAGTCACACAAAAACTCAATGTGACAAATATCAAGGTTAATGATAACTGACTTCACATTTTGCTATAAATAATAGTCACATGAATATTTCACAATGTGACAATTTTGAATGTATTGGTCACATATAATACCCTTATTATGTGGCCATAAACATTATTAAGATACACATGTGTGATATGGTGTGACTATTGTAAAGCCTATAGTCACATGATCGTGCTTCAATTAAGTGTGGCTATACAATTAGGATTTGACAAATAAACACACACTAAACTTTAGACACACATATTAACTTACGTGACCATATGTATTGTTATGAATACAGTTATTCCTATAGAAGACTCGGTCACCTAATTATTGTAATAGCATTGAGTTAGCTCGTAGTTAGTTTAGTTATTAGTTAGAAGTAGATTAAGTAACATCGTGGAAGAAGGACGGGTCTTTACCCACTGTATGCCTGATCCACAGCCCGGGTGTGGGCATTTTATCTTTTATTTGTTAGGTAGTATAAATACCCCTCTCCACATGTGGAGAGGGTTGGACCTTCTCATACACTTTAATCTAACATCACATTTTCTCTCTCAAGGTTCCAAGTTTTCTCCTGTTTCTCCTTTTCTCTTAACTTAAACGCCACACTAATCACAAGTGCCATCATGTTTGTGACTTGATATTATATCCTACAATTGGTATCAAGAGCCAAGGTTTCATCTTAGGGCCTTGGTGAATCTTATTTTGTGTGGTTTTGTGAGTTAGTAGTGTTTTTATTGGAAACATCTTGGTGTGAATTATCTAGTGTTAGTTGACATGTTAGAGGTGTACTTATATGATCATTTGTGTTAGGGTTACATTATTTCTCAGTTGGTTTTGCTATTTCACACGTATTTTTGAAGATTGGATTGGGTTTAGGTCAAAATTCTTAGTTGCGGTTAGCTCTACTGTTTCATTGCTTATCTGCGGTTTGCTCCAGATTTCTGTGGTTAGTTGTCTGCGATTACTATTCTGAGTTAAAGGACAAATCGCAAGGATAGTGACAGATTTGGACTATTGTAGACTGCGACTAGTTCCTGCGGTTAGGTGGTCTGCGGTTTAGTTTCTACGGTTTGCTGCTTGCTGTGGTTAGTGCCTTGCGTGTAACCCATCTTGTGGTTTGTGTACTCTGCGGTTAGTTGCTCCCTGCGGTTAACTCACCTTGTGATTACCTCTCCTTGTGGTTACCTACCTTGCGGTTAACTTTCCCTGCGATTTGCTCACTTTGCGTTTAACTCCTACCGCGATTTGTGCATATTGTTACGGCTAACTCCTACGTTGTGGTTTGGTGTTTTAGGTTGCGACTTTCTCAAATTGTTTGGCAATTTACTAAGTGATGAGATTCATGTGATAGGTTAATCATTTTGCAATTCGTGAATTGTTGTAACTTTAGTCGTTCCAATTAATCTAATTGTGATCTGACGTTGTGAGTTAATCCTTACGACTTGAGTAATCTCAATTGGATATATTGCAACTTGACTTGTCACAACTTAACACCTGATGCAAACTGTGACTCATCTGGTATCTCTCTATTAGTTTAATCTGCTGAATATTTCTTCTGGTTTCTTTTGTTGACTTTAGTAAAATCCCTAGAAAGAATCATTTCTCGGTTTAAGTCACAAAAGCTGTAAAATCCCGTTTGAAGACTTTGAGATGTTGACTGTATCAGATGACATTCAAGCTGCTGGGTCTGAAACCCGACCTCCGATGCTGGACAGGACAGATTATGAATCATGGGCACAAAGAATCAGATTGTATTGCTTGGGTAAAGAAAATGGTGAAAACATTCTGCGATCTATCGATGAAGGTCCTATGCAGATGGGTACAACCAGAGATGCTATCTCCACGGCTGAGGATGGTTCTGTCGTTCAGGGAATTGATAGACCACGCACTTACAATGATCTCACTGATGCTGAAAAGAAGCGCTATGATGCTGACATTCGAGCCTCCAACATCGTGATACAAGGGTTACCCAAAGCTGTGTACAAGCTTATCAACTTCAACACTGATGCCAAAGCTGTGTGGGACAATGTCAAAATGCTTCTGTCCGGATCGGAGCTGACCAAAGAAGACCGTGAATCTCAATTGTATGATGAGTTTGAGCATTTCAAAATGAATCCTGGTGAAAACATTACCGACTACTATGTCAGATTTCACAAGCTAGTTAATGACATGAGAATGATCAGAATGACAATGCCCAACATTCAACTCAACTCTAAGTTTGTGAACAACATGTCACCTGAGTGGGATCGTTTTGTCACAGCTGTCAAGCTTAACAAAGGATTGAGAAATACGAACTATGAACAATTGTTTGCTTATCTACAACAACATGAGAAGCATGCTGCATATGATCGTCAATTAAGAGAGAAGCTCAATCCAACTGTCACCAATGACTCACTTGCTTTCATGACTAGTATGGTGCCAACCACTCAACCTGTGTCATCAATGGATCACCCATCTCTACAGTCATCAGCTTTTATGAATACTCACCTTGATTCAGGATACTCTCATACTGATAAGATGATTGACAATCTTTCCAATCAAGTGTCTCTACTGGTTCAACATTTTAGGGCTGCACTCCCATCTTCCAACAATCAACTCAGAACTTCCTCCAATCCACGTAATCAGGCCATTGTGGAAGACGGAAATGTAATTGTGCAAAACGTTCAGGGAAGACAGAATGTGAATCAAAGGAATGCTGTGCGGGGTAACTTTCAGAACAGAGTTGGAAATGTGAATTAGGGACAAGGAAGGAAACCAAAATGTTACAACTGTGGGGGTCTAGGTCACATCACCAGAAATTGCACTCTGCCTAAACGTCCTCAAAACTCAGATTATTTCAAGGACAAAATGTTGCTCATGCAAGCTCAAGAGAATGGAGTTGTGCTAAATGAGGAAGAGTTGGCGTTCATTGTTGGGGATGATGGAAAGACATTTGATAATGATGTGGATGAACAACCAGTTCAGGATTTAGCTATTAATGATCCAAACATCTTCCAGGCAGAGGATTGTGATGCTTTCGACTCAGATGTTGATGACGAACCCACCGCTCAGACAATCTTCATGGCTAATCTATCATCAGTTGTCTCACCTACACAACAATCTGGTCGATCCAATTCATCCATCATATCTGAGGTCGTACAAATCGTCCTATGGTATTTGGACTCAGGCTGCTCAAAACATATGACTGGGGATCATTCTTGGCTCAGAAATTTCGTGAAAAAGTTTATCGGGACAGTTAGATTCGGAAACGACCACTTTGGGGCTATTATGGGGTATGGTGATTATATGTTTGGTGATAGTGTGATTTCAAGAGTTTACTATGTGGAAGGACCTGGGCACAACTTATTATCTGTTGGTCAATTCTGTGATTCTGATCTCGAAGTGGCCTTCAGAAAACACACATGTTTCATTAGAGAATTGGACGGAGTTGATCTCCTTAAGGGAAGTCGTGGTACAAATTTGTATACCATCTCTATTGAAGACATGATGTGGTCCTATCCCATTTGCTTACTTTCTAAGGCCTCAAAAAGCAAATCATGGCTATGGCACCGTCGTTTGAACCACTTGAACTTTGGCACCATAAATGAACTCTCTCGTAAAGATCTTGTTCGAGGCATGCCTAGATTGAAGTATGAAAAAGATCATCTCTGCTCATCATGTCAATTAGGTAAAAGCAAGAAACAAACTCATAAACCTAAACCTACCAACTCCAACACTGAAGTACTCCATACCCTTCACATGGATCTGTGCGGACCCATGAGAGTGCAAAGCTTCAATGGGAAAAGATATATTCTTGTTATTGTGGATGATTTCTCACGATTCACATGGGCGAAGTTTTTAAGATCCAAAGATGAAACTCCCGAAATCATCATCAAGATAGTCAAGCAGTTGCAAGTAAGGCTCAACAAAACCGTTAGAATCATTCGCACTGACAATGGAACTGAATTTGTTAACCACCAACTCACTTAATTTTATGAAAGCATCGGCATCAGTCATCAGAAGAGTATTCCTCGAACTCCTCAACAAAATGGAGTCGTTGAAAGACGGAATCGCACACTAGTTGAAGCTGCTCGTACTATGCTGATATTTTCAAAGACACCAATGTTTCTATGGGCTGAAGCTATTGCTAATGCATGTTATACTCAAAATTGATCTTTAATTCATCCACTTCATAACAAGACACCTTATGAACTGGTGCATCTCAAGAAGCCTGATCTTTCTTTTCTTCGTGTATTTGGTGCCCTGTGCTACCCAACAAACGATAGTGAAGACTTAGGGAAGCTTAAAGCTAAGGCTGATATTGGGGTATTCGTTGGATATGCGCCAGATCGAAAAGGGTACCAAATCTACAACAAAAGAACCCGAAAAATTATGGAAACAATCCATGTCACGTTTGATGAGCTGACAGAGCATACGGCTTCAGGACACACCAGTTTTGAACCCTCGCATAACCTTTTATCTCCTGGACCAATAAGTTCGGGACTTGTACAGAACTCCAACCATGTCACTTCTTATGTTCCTCCCACGAGTGAAGAATTGAAAAAGTTATTTGATCCTATGTTTGATGAGTACTTCGAGCCTCAGCCACCTCATGAACCAGTACAGCCGGCTGTTGAACCTAATATTATAGCTGTGAATGCACCTCATTATACAAATGGTCCATCAGTTTCCATCTCTCTTGATCAGGATGCACCAGAATGTAGCAACACTCAAAATGAATCAAATATACAAATGTCTTCTGAACACCAAGGAGTTACATCTGATAACACATGGGAAGTCAATCCTTTTGTACCACCTGAGGAAGAACCATTTGAAAACATTTTTGCACCTGAATCCTCCAACGAAGCATCTTCCTCAGAAGAGTCAAACAATGCTATATCAGTTCACTATCCTCAACCTCATGAACATCTCAGAAAATGGACAAATGATCACCCTATTGACAACATCATAGGAAACCCCTCACGACCTGTGTCCACCAGAAAACAACTTGCCACTGATGCCTTGTGGTGTTTCTTCAACTCAGTTTTATCCAAAATCGAGCCCAAAGACTTCAAGGATGCCCTTACTAAGGTGTCTTGGTTCACCGCAATGCAAGAAGAAATCCATGAGTTTGATCGTCTTGATGTATAGGAATTAGTACCACCACCTGAATGCGCAATGATCATCGCTCTCAAATGGATTTTCAAAGTTAATCTTGATGAGCATGGGGATGTGTTGAAAACCAAGGCTCGTTTAGTTGCGAAAGGATACAGTCAACAAGAGGGTATTGACTTTGAAGAATCATTTGCACCTGTTGCTCGTATCGAGGCCATTAGAATCTTTCTTGCCAATGCTGCTAGCAGTAACATGATTGTTTATCAAATGGATGTTAAGACTGCCTTCCTGATGTATGTGGGAATCGCACCAGGTTTTACCTCTCAAGGGATCTTGAGAAGCTTACAACCCCCACCAGGCAGTGTACCTGATCGTTGTAGTATAGTATAGTAACAAGTACCGGGGGATTGATCGTTCAGCTAGGAATAGTGTCGCTAGGATTAGAAAACCTAAATACTAGTTCTAAAGGTGAGGGATGATTCTTTTTGTATTTTTATATTTTTTAGAAAGCAAGTAAAAATCTCGGGTTTGAAGGATTTGGGCGGAATTAGTTGCTAGTCAACTAACCCAATACTAAAGATGCAATCAAAATAAAATACTAAAAAATGAAAATAAACTAAATTATACTAAGGTTGTGAGCAATAAGTGGAGAAAATGTGTTTACTTAGATTTCACTACTCCCTAGACATCTTTTACATGTTAATTACTTGTTATAGTTGCATGGATGACGGATTGTATTCCTTAATACCATTCATGGGGTGGCGCACTTAACTCCCCAAACCTATGAGCTCTTATCTCCTCCTATACCATGCCCAGCACAACCATAGGGATTATAAACAGTGGCTCATACATTAAATACAACCAATAAAACCTAGTGCACATCAGTTCATGTTTCCTAAGACGTTCAAGCATGTTACCATTTGGAAGTCTGCCAGTTTTCTTAAGCCTAACATCGAATTCATTCATCCAAAACAATTATAAACAAGTAATCAACACATAATTAACATCTAGGTTTCATTAGATCCAAGCAAACACAAGATAGATCTAGCCTAGCATGATGGAATTAAGACAAGAACAAGATATAGACAACCAACACATAGACATATTGATTGAATTAAAAGAATACTTATCTCAATTACACATGAAAGGTATCAAGGGCTTAGAACCCTTGAAAAACCTGTAAAATTCGCACCAAGTTCGTACTTAGGGTTTCTCCAAAACTTCTCTCTTTTTAATGTGAAAATTAGAAAACTATATATAGGAAAAAAGGTCTGACAGCGTCAAGACCAATCTTGTGACGCCGTCACCTCGCCGCCAAAATAATTCTCGGACTGCCTTGATCTACTTTTGACGTCGTCATGTGTTATGCATTTCCAGGCCGTCATGACTTTTACTCTTGACGCCCTACTTCATGACGCCGTCAAATCTGTACTGGGTCGTCATGGAAATTACTCTTGACGCCGTCAGGAATTCCTTCTTGACGCCGCCACTTACTGTTCCCAGCAAGAAAAATTAAGACTTTGGCGTTTTCTTCACTTTTATGCTCCAAAAACGTCCGAATTGCTTCCTTTTCCAGATTTCACTCCCAAAGTACCTAAAATCACAAAAGGAACAATTTAGGGCAATATTTGATCAAATAAATTCGAATTCGGGCTTAAATGACCCCCTAAAAACGGATCATTTTTCGCCTCATCACTTCCTGAATGGGGACTTAAAGGAGGTGGTTTATGTTACTCAATCTAAAGGTTTTGTGGACCCAGAAAGACCTAATCATGTATATCGCTTAAAGAAGGCACTCTATGGTCTCAAACAGGCTCCGAGAGCTTGGTACGACACACTTTCCAGGTTTCCTCTTGCAAATCAATTTACCAAGGGTGCGGTTGATCCTACCTTCTTCACTAGGAAGACTGGAAACAACCTTCTTCACGTTCAAATCTATGTTGATGATATCATCTTTGCATCGTCTGATTCCAAGGAATGTGCTCGCTTTGCTACGGAAATGAGTTCCAAGTTTCAAATGTCTATGATGGGAAAAATGTCTTTCTTCTTGGGGTTACAAATCTCTCAAAACCCAAGCGGCATCTTTATCAATCAAGCCAAGTATGCTAGTGACATTCTCAAGAAGTTTGGCTTTAATTCAAGTGACACAGTTGATACACCCATGGTTGAAAGATCCAAACTCGATGACGACTCAACTAGGGTAATCATTGATCAGACCAAATACAGAAGCATGATTGGATCTCTCATGTACCTCACAGCAAGTAGGCCAGACCTTCTTTTCGCCGTATGCATGTGTGCCAGATATCAATCCAAGCCCACCAAAAAGCATTTGGAAGCAGTCAAGAGAATCTTCAGATATCTCCAAGGGACAATCTACATGGGTCTTTGGTACCCTAAAGACAATGCAATGGCTCTCACGGCCTACTCAGATGCTGATCATGCGGGGTGTCAAGATACTCGCAGAAGTACTTCCGGAGGTGCTGAATTCTTGAGTGAGAAACTTGTCAGCTGGTCATCCAAAAAGCAGATGTGCACTTCTATATCATCCACAGAAGCCGAATATATAGCCATGTCCTCGTGCTGTGCTCAAATTTTGTGGATGAAATCACAATTATCAGATTATGGGTATGATTTTAACAAAATCACAATGTATTGTGACAACAAAAGTGCCATTGCCCTGTGTTGCAACAATGTTCAGCACTCCAGAGCCAAGCATATAGACATTCGTCATCATTTCATCATAGAATAGGTGGAGAAAGAGATAGTGGAACTCTACTTTGTGAGAACGGAGTTTCAGTAGGCTGATAAATTCACAAAGGCTCTTTCTCGGGAAAGATTTCAGTTCATTCTCCCACGACTTGGGATGAAGAGCCTCACTCCAGAAACTCTTAAGTCTCTCCAGGAAGAGAATGATGATTGAAGGATTGGCTTCACATATCCTTTGTATATAAGATTTATCAAAAAGAAAATAGAAAAATATAAAACCTATAAAAACCATAAAAATCTGAAAAATCATAAAAATCCAAAAATATTCTTCTCACGACATGTCTCTTGTGTAATCAATATTATGTACCTTTCTAGAAATGTCATTCAATAATGACACAGAATCATACATATGCTTGAGCAAGAGTTTTTCGGTTTCAAATAAAGTTTTTTCAAAAACATGTCATATCTCAAAATATTCTTCAAAATTATGGTTTGTAGTCATTTCAGGCTGCAACCCGGACATCAAAATTATGGCTTGCTATTACTTCAGATAGCAACCTGTTTTTCAAAATGGGGAAAACACGTCGCCAAAAAGACGGTTGTTCCTTTTATCGGGTCAAGTTCACCTGGGCATGGATTACTTTATATCCATGTTTCCTCTATCTAATGTACGCTTCAGTGCATTATTTCTTGATAAAGAAGAGAAATCTTCTTTTTATTGCCAAATACTTTCCCTTCTATGATTTTTGCGGAAAGTATTTGTGTAAAACTTGGTGGTACCATAAGATTTTGATTGAAAATCAAAGTGAATCTAAATTTTGATAAAATTTTTCACTCAATCAATGACATCATTTATTTACGCTTTAACATTCATCATTGATTGGGGGGGGGGGGGGGGAGAGTGATTTCTCAAAATTTTATGTATCATCAAAACTCCCCACACTTTGTACAAAAACTTTGCAACAAAACGATTTGTGATGGTTATGTGTCAGAATGAACAATTTTCAAAGAGTTTTCGATAAAACTTCAAATCCTTTGTAAACTCATCAAATCTGACACATCACAACCTCCCTCACAGATTGAGGGGGAGCAAGAAAAAGGTTCCTATTTTATCAAAAAATATTAAAATTGACCGCATTTCTCTCCTAAACGTTGTCTAAATTATTTAAATCTATTGAGATAAAAAATCTCGAAAGATTTGAAATTTTTGATCGGGGGAGAGAATGTGATTTAAATATGAAATCTGATAATCAAAAGTGATCTTTTGGACCCAATAAATAGGCTCCCACATATGTGCTAAACACTTTCGAATATCGATGCACATATTGAGGGGGAGCAAAAGGCGTTTGTGGAAGTTATACCAAAGACCGATCATTTATCTTTATGCATGGAGTTATAAGGATGGATAAGGTTAGGTATGAGTTCCCATGATCCTCTAGAACCGGAAGGATCTTCCCAGGGACAATCCTCTAGATAGATTAGAAGTCCTTAGGAATGATTGAAAAAAGGAGTAAAGTGAGAAAGGGAAGAGTGCGGACTGAGACAGAGCTAGGACTGGAACAAACCCAAAGGGATTCTAGTGGTGAAGTCTCGGTAAGCACTGAAGGGGTTGAAGAATGAAAAAGAAATGAAATGTGAAAAGGGTGAAAAGAAATAGCCCTCCAAATATTCAACCTTAGGGCAGAAACCGGGTTCAACTTCATATGCTACTAGTTGTTACTAAGATAACACTAGTATTAAAGACAAGACGTCATGGACCTAGTGACGCACTGCACTAAACTTCCTAACCACTCAAGTTCTCTTAAAAGAGCTTGTTTCATTCTCACGGGGAACCCTGTGCAATGTATTGACCGCTCATTGCGAGCTATGTTGATACCTAAACAGGAGACGCCTCCCCAGTCTCCAGGAGCGGATCAAAACGCACTATTGAGTCTAGAGCCAAAGAGATCATCGATAAATCTCATTAGGACACACTTCCAATATGCATATTGTTTCACACAATGTGGAAAATAAGATTAAATATTTAGAGTCCTACGCATTATCCTTGTGGTATTGCCAGAACATCCGAGTGATATGAAAATATTCACGATGAAGATGGAAATCCTTCTAGAGCGAACATCATTCAAGCTCTTGGTAGGTATGTGAGATCCATCTTGGATCAATGATCAAGTGACAACTGGAAAGCAACAATGGTGCGATTCAACATTGAATCAAACTTGTTCCAGGATATGGATTGACGGATACTTTTCCAAAACCTTTCAATGTGCTCACAAACTTACTTTCGAGCACATTGATTGTGTAAAATCTTTCAAACAAAAGTATTTTTGATGAAAATGTGATTCAAAGTATAAAACTCTCGTCGTGTCTCAAAAATGTTTATCATATGACACGTGAGTGATTTCTATAAATCAATTTCTCATCAATCCGTGAATATTTATTCACCGATTCACTCTATCGTGCTGTTTGCTTTGAGACGTTCCGGTATGAGAACATGCTAAATATGAAGATTCTGAAGTGGATTCTTTGGAAAATTCATTACTACAAGCTGGAAATTCCTGTCAAGGAGAGTCTTCTTTAAAAGAGACTATACCTGATCACAGGTCGGTTATCACAAAATTGGAGGGTAGTCTGTCCTCGCAGAACGAATGACAAAGCCATATTCGTTCTCTATCTTTATTGCTAACTGTTTTATTTCAGGGACACATATAAAGATGGCGTTGATGGCTCCTATTTCCAGCTGAATCGGGTCAATCCATACCTCATGCTCACACATCCTCCTCACTATCAATGACGATGAGAGACTTGCTACAACAAATGTTGAGAGACTACCAACAACATTTCCGCAACTCTGATGAAAAAGTCTCCTGATCCACAACTCTGATGTAAAGTCTCCTGATCTAGAAGGGTGTGAGCATGATGGTCCTTAAGTCACTACATCACATGAAGGCGATACTACTATGGATGAGCTTGGAGATTTACTGTGGCTGATGATCTCAAAGAAAGCTCAAAGATCACACATCTCAAAGGAACTCCAAATCACAAGTTCATTGCTTGATGTACAAAGTGTGCTGAAAAGTGAAGAATCAGATCCTACGAGCTACAAAGACTTAAGAATGCTTGAAGATCAAAGAGCTCAATTTCCAAGGTGACCTCGCTTAGGGGGAGATTGTTAGGAATACAATTATTCCTATAGAATACTTGGTCACCTAATTATTTTAATAGCATTGAGTTAGCTCGTAGTTAGTTTAGTTATTAGTTAGAAGTAGATTAAGTAACATCGTGGAAGAAGGACGGGTCTTTACCCACTGTATGCCTGATCCACAGCCTGGGTGTGGGCGTTTTATCTTTTATTTGTTAGGTAGTATAAATACCCCTCACCACATGTGGAGAGGGTTAGACCTTCTCATACACTTTAATCTAACATCACATTTTCTCTCTCAAGGTTCCAAGTTTTCTCCTGTTTCTCCTTTTCTCTTAACTTAAACGCCACACTAATCACAAGTGCCATCATGTTTGTGACTTGATATTATATCCTACATGCATCGAATTTTAGTTACACTTAATCATGTTTCTATGGTTTAGTGTGACCATATATGACATTTGGTCACACTCTTCAAGTGTGTGACATATATTTGTCACTCTTAAATGCATATCGTGACTAACGCTTCAAACTGAATTTTTAGTTGTCACACATTTCAAATTCATATGTGGCTAACTATTCAGCAAAGGATAGCAGTCACGTTTAAATAATGTGTGACTTACTTGACTATACAATTTAGCCACATACACAATTACTTAATGTGACCATATATCTATTTTGGTCACACTGTTCAATTGTGTGACATGTATTTGTCATATATGTATATCTGTAGTGTGACTAATGCTTAAAGTTGATTTGTATCGGTCACACGTCCTAAATTAAATGTGACTAAATGATCGAAAAATATTTACCACCTACCCTCTAGTCACATAAATACACAAATGTGTGACATATATCTTCCGAAATGGTCACACAAGTCGGATCGAGAGTGGCTGTTTATTTTATTTTCATACATTTAGTCACGTAAATATGTTACAGTGTGACCGTTTGAAATCGATCATGTGTGACGAAAGGTCATTTTTGTACTAGTGATTGCAATCCATACACCATTATCCAAACTGCTTTGACATAACCTCATATCCCTTTCATCATGGTTACCAAATCACCCGCCATAACGACTCCATCCAAATATGCCAAGGTCCTCACGACTACTAACTTCTAAAATCTTATGCCCGTCACATTAGATGTTGACAAATTAAAATACTCGAATTGGAGTGCTCTATTTTTTTCGAATGTCATCCATATTCAATTCTCTTGCCCTCGTACCTACCAACAAAATAGGAAGTCTGAGAGAATGATTCGTACTATCGATAATAAAATTCGTACCATTTTATTCCAAGCCCGCATACCGCCTCATTTTTAGGTCAAGGCACTTTATATGGCCAATCACCTACTTAACATCATTCCCTCAACCATAATTTAAAATGACACTCATACACGTGTATAAAATACCAAACCCGACTAAACATTTTTGTGTGTTTTTTGATGTCTTTGTTACCCTCATGTCGACACCTCTCACAAACTTGCACCCCGTTCCACACCGTGTATCTTACATGGTTATCCTTATAACCATCGAGGATTGATGAGGCGAAAAATGAACCATTTTTAAGGGGTCATTTAAGCTCGGATTCGTGATTATTTGATCAAATATTGCCCTAAATCATTCCTTTTGTCATTTTAGGTACTTTTGGAGAGAAATCTGGAAAAGGAAGCATTTTGGACGTTTTTGGAGCATAAAAGTGAAGAAAACGGAAAAGTCTCAATTTTTCTTGTTGGGAATAGTACCTGACGGCATCAAGAGTCTCCAAGTGACGGCGTCAAGAGTTACAAAAGAGGTGGAAGTGGAAGATACACGTGGTGGTCCAGAGTGTTTTCAAGCATAGGAGAAGACGGCGTCACCTAGGCCGTCATGGTCCAAGTATTAGTGACGGCCCAGAACAATTTTACACATGACGGTGTCACAAGCGGATCTAGGCAATACGATTTCTATTATGGTGGCGAGTTGACGGCGTCACAAATTCCTTCTTGACGCCGTCACCCTGTAAAATCTATATATAGTTTTCCAAATTTCATTCATTAGTCTGCAACTTTGAGGGAAAAACCCTAGGCCGATTTTCACAGCTTTTTCAAGGTTTCAACCCTTTGAAACTTTCATGTTCAATTTAAGATAAGTACTCTTTCAATTCAATCAATATGTCTATGTGTTGTTTGAATATATCTTACGCTTGTCTTCAATTTAACATGTTCGGCTATATTTCATTTGTGTTTGCTTAGATG
The DNA here is from genome assembly GCA_030686995.1 of Artemisia argyi. Taxonomy (NCBI): domain Eukaryota; kingdom Viridiplantae; phylum Streptophyta; class Magnoliopsida; order Asterales; family Asteraceae; genus Artemisia; species Artemisia argyi. The sequence continues at coordinate 169,309,390 of CM060685.1, read as the reverse complement.
TAGTGAAACCTAGATGTTAATTATGGGTTGATTGTTTGTTTATAGTTGTTACGGATGATTGTATTCGATGTTAGGCTTAAGAAAATTGGCAGACTTCCATTGGTAACTTGCTTGAACGTCTTAAGAAACATGATCAGAGGTGTACTATGATTTTTGGTTGTATTTAATGCGTAGGAGAATTCTAATGATCCCATGTTAGGAGCTTCTGTAGGATATCCATAATCACAAACACGTATGGTTACTTGTGGTTTGGTCGAATTAAAAGAGAAGAAGAGAAGAAGAGAATTTAGAGAGAATTAAAGAGTGGGAGTTCTAGAGAGAGAAAGTTAGAGAAAAATATGTAGTATGATTAGAAGCTCCAACCCTCTCCACATGTGGAGAGGGGTATTTATAGTTTTCTACAAAAAAAAAATAGATAAAACGCCCACACCCGGGCTGTGGATCAGGCATACAGTGGGTAAAGACCCGTCCTTCTTCCACGGTGTTACTTAAACTAAACTAATATCTAACAAACTAATTAATTAACTACGAGCTATCTTAATGCTATTACATCATTTAGGTGACCGAGTCTTTTATAGGAATATTTGTATTCCTAACAATCTCCCCCTAAGCGAGGTTACCTTGGAAATTAAGCTCTTTGATCTTCAAGCATTCTTTAGTCTTTGTAGCTCGTAGGTTCTGATTCTTCACTTTTCAGCACACTTTGTACTTCAAGCAATGAACTTGTGATTTGAATTCTTTTGAGATGTGTGATCTTTGAGCTTTCTTTGAGATCATCAGCCACAATAAATCTCCAAGCTCATCCATAGTAGTATCGCCTTCATGTGATGTAGTGACTTAAGGACCATCATGCTCACACCCTTCTGGATCTGGAGACATTACATTAGAGTTGTGGATCAGGAGAGTTTTGTCACACCCCCAAAATACCTGTATGGCAGCGGAATGGAATACCTGGGGGTGACTGTCATAGCATCACAACAAAGATATATTGAATGACCTAAAGTGTCGTTTAGAAAATACATCGTTTGATTCATTCAAAATATTCAGGGTTATAACACATAGGTCCCAAAAGAGTTGGAAAGTTTAAGTAAATAAGTTTAGTACAATCAAACGATAGTTCATAAGTACATGAAATCCAAAATGAGACGCGTCATCCTTGATTCTCAAAGAAATGACTCCATGCATGTCATGAGGCATATGTCTTAGTTACCTGAAAATACATTGCGAAAATGGTCAACAATAATGTTGGTGAATAATCATAGGTTTGTAAATTAAATCGTATGTACATAAGCCACAAGTATAAAGTAAACCGACAAAAATGTCAAAATGCTACATTGTCTCTTAAGCTCATGACTCTGAAGCTAGACATAATATTGTATTGGCCCCAAAAGAGTGTTTACCAGGCACTCATATAGTTTAGACATGAAATGCATTCGTACCCGTTGGAGCAACCAAAACACGAATGGAGGTGTCAACCTCAATAGATCTATTCACTCACTCTCGCTTGGCATTATAATTAACGGTCCATGATAATAAAGGGGACTTAACTTGGTAGGAAGGCAACTTAAGTAATGTATGGAATTTAATACTTGGCATGTACAGAAAATAAGTATGCAATGTATTCTCCCCCGTGGGATTTGAAATCAAATATGTAATTGAAAACAGGGCTATGAAAACTCACCTTAAGTGATAGTACGATGAGATGATATGTTCAGGACAACAAGGCACGTACACTAGCCGCAACCTAAATGAATGAATATGATCTAATTTAGATCATGAAATGTTGTAATGAATAATCATGCACATGATACCTATACCACTCGTAACTTGAAAATACTTGTTATCGTCAAAGTAGGAAATTTCTATACTTAGGAAAAATAAGTCCAATTAGGAGTATAGGAACTTGTCGTAATATATCATATATAAAATGTTAGTGTTATATTCCTCGTCTTGAAAACCTTAAAATAACGTCTAGTAGTCGCGTAATAAACCTTGAGTCGTACGTACTTCGTTAGTTAAAAATAAACTCCTTGAATAAGAAATATAGAAAATATATCATTTAATACGTAGTTATATTATTTTCTAGTAGTGACTAAATATATATATATAGTTTTGACGATTTTAAAACGTGTATAACTTGGTCGTTTTAAGCTCATTTTCCTCGTTCTTTATATCCACGGATTCGTTTTAGTATGTACTAATATATTTTTGATAACTCGGCTCCACTAGGTTACGTCTAACACCTCTATTTGTCCGTCGAAAAATGTCAAACAGCATGCAGTTTTTCAGAAAAATACTTTTAGTCAATTAACTTGCAAAAATCATAACTTCTTCGTATATATATCATATGAAACTTGTAAAATCTTGACAAAATCATAAGGATAAGTTTCTTACACTTACTTGAAGGGTGAATGAGATTTGAGGTTGAAAAACTTATGTAAACCTTGAGTTTATCTTTCAAAACCCAAAAAGGAATACAAACTAAACTTGATAATTTACTTGTTCTTGAAAAAACAAATGGTTCCTCCTTGTTTCTTGATTTGGCCGAGCACAAGAGAAAGAGAGAAAAGAAATATGAGTTTTTACTTGCTTTTTGGATTTGGTAAAATGAGATGACAAAATGAATTATTGGTATGTATATATTTTATATAAAAATATCTATGACAACAATCAAGTGTTAGTAGCAAATTTTCAATGTGTAAGAGATTTATCATGGAGGGGGGGGGGGGGGGGGGGGGGGGGGCGGCAAAATGGAGGGGGGAAGAAAAAGTGAGAATGTGTAAGATAGTTGGTGAGTATTTGGTATAGTTATGTGTATATTATTAGTTTTTGGGAATACCGGGTACCGAGTTAATTAAAAATAAATTTTAACAAAGTTAACCGGGACATAATAAAGTCGTAAAAATTGTAAAAATATGTTGGGTATAAATATTGAGTGTTTAGATAATTGTTATTTAATTTCTACAAAAACCGTCGTAATTTTAGTAAACTTACGATAATAATTAAATAAATTTCCAAAACACCGGGTAAATTAGTATTATAATTTTTATATTATTAAAATGAATATAAAGATATATTAGGATCCTCGTCGGGAGTGTCGGACGTGTTAGTCACATTATTGGTCGCGCGTTAACGTTTATTTAGAAATAATTAAATGTAAAAGTTAATTATACGAAAAGTACTAATTTAAATATCCTACGAGTGGAATAGTATGCAAGTGCCATAATGATGATATGCAGACTATTTCTAGTCCATATAAAATGTCCCAATGATAATGCATGAATTCGCTCCTGAACCAATACGGTTACGCGAATTTTGAATACCCGTAAACTAAATTTACAATGAAATGAGTAATGCACAAGAATAGTGGTTTTCTCTCGGAAATGAATAGTGTCATGTGAATAGTGAAATTTTTGAATGTTTCTCGAAATATCAAAATGACCTCAAAAATGATGAACAGTAAAATGATGAATAGTGATCGATAAATAGTAATTGGTGAATAGTAAGATGTTGAGGTTTGGAAAAATGACCTAAAATTGTGGGGTGTGATAACTTTTTCATCAGACTTGCGGAAACCTTTGTTGGTAGTCTCTCAACATTTGTTGCAGTAAGTTTCTCATCGTCATTGATAGTGAGGAGGATGTGTGAGCATGAGGTATGGATTGACCCGATTCAGCTAGAAGAAGGAGCTATCAACGCCATCATTATATGTGTCCCTAAAATAAAACAGTTAGTAATAAAGATAGAGAACGAATATGGCTTTGTCATTCATTCTGCGAGGACAGACTACCCTCCGGTTTTGTGAAAAACCGACATGTGATCAGGTAGAGTCTCTTTTAAAGAAGACTCTCCTTGACAGGAATTTCTAGCTTGTAGTGATGAATATTCCAAAGAATCCACTTCGGAATCTTCATACTAAGCATGTTCTCATAATGGAACGTCTCAAAGCAGACAACACGATAGAGTGAATCGGTGAATTGATATTCACATATTGATGAGAAATTGATTTATAGAAATCACTCGCGTGTCATATGATAAACATTTTTGAGACACGATGAGATTTTTATACTTTGGATCACATTTCAATCAAAAATACTTTTGTTTGAAAGATTATACACAATCAATGTGCTCGAAAAATTAGTTTGTGAGCACATTGAAAGGTTTTAGCAAAAGTATCCGTCAATCCATATCCTGGAACAAGTTTGATTAACTGTTGAATCGCACCATTGTTGCTTTCCACTTGTCACTTGATCATTGATCCAAGATGGATCTCACATGTCACCTACCAAGAGCTTGAAAGATGTTCACTCTAGAAGGATTCCCATCTTCATGTGTGAATAATTTCATATCACTCGGATGTTCTGGCAATACCACAAGGATAATGCGTAGGACTCTAAATATTTTATCTTATTTCCCACATTGTGTAAAACAATAAGCATATTTGGAATGTGTCCTATCGAGATTTATGGATGATATCTTGGCTTTAGACTCAATAGTGCGTTTTGATCCACTCCTGGAGACTGGGGAGGCGTCTCCTGTTTTAGGTATCAACATGGCTCGTAATGAGCGGTCAATACATTGCACAGGGTTCCCCGTGAGAATGAAACAAGCTCTTTTAAGAGAACTTGAGTGGTTGGGAAGTTTAGTACAGTGCGTCACTGGGTCCATGACATCTTGTTTTCAATACCGGTGTTACCTTAGTAACCGCCAGTAGATTATGAATTAAACCCGGTTTCTGCCCTAAGGTTGAATATGTTGAGGGCTATTTCTTTTCACCCTTTCTCATTTCATTTCTTTTTCATTCTTCAACCCCTTCAGTGCTTACCGAGACTTCACCGCTAGAACCTTGTTGGGTTTGTTCCAGACCTATCTCTATCTCAGTCCGCACTCTTCCCTTTCTCACTTTACTCCTTTTTTCAATCATTCCTAAGGACTTCTAATCTATCTATAGATTGTCCCTGGGAAGATCCTTCCGGTTCTGGTGGATCATGGGAACTCATACCTAACCTTAACCATCCTTATAACTCTGTGCATAAAGATAAATGGTCGGTCTTTGGTATTACTTCCACAAACGCCTTTGCTCCCCCTCAATATGTGCATCGGTATACGAAAGAGTTTAGCACATATGTGGGAGCCTATTATTGAGTCCAAAAGATCACATTTGATATCAAATTTCATATTTAAATCACATTCTCTCCCCCGATAAAAAATTTCAAATCTTTCAATATTTTTTATCTCAATTGATTTAAATAAGTTAGAAAGCTTTTGGGAGAGAAATGCGGTCAATTTTAGTATTTTCTTATAAAAGGAACCTTTTTCTTGCTCCCCCTCAATCTGTGAGGGATGTTGTTATGTGTCAGATTCGATGAGTTTACAAAAGATTTGAAGTTTTAACGAAAACTCTTTGAAAATGTACTCATTCTGACATATAACCATCACAAATCGTTTTGTTGCAAGATATTTGTACAAAGTGTGGGGAGTTGTTTTGATAATACATAAAATTTTGAAAAATCACTCTCCCTCTCAATCAATGACGGATGTTAAAGCTTAAATAAATGATGTCATTGATTGAGTGAATAATTTGTCAAAATTTTGAGTTCAATTTGATTTTCAATCAAAATCTCATGGTACCACCAAGTTTTTCGCAAATACTTTCCGGAAAAATCATAGAAGGGAAAATATTTGGTGATAAAAAGAAGATTTCTCTTCTTTATCAAGAAATAATGCACTAAAGCGTACATTAGATCGAGGAAACATGGATATAAAGTAATCCATGCCCAGGTGAACTTCACCCGGTAAAAGGAACAACTGTCTTTTTGGCGACGTGTTTTCCCCATTTTGAAAAGCGGTTGCTATCTGAAGTAATAGCAAGCCATAATTTTATGTCCGGGTTACAGCCTGAAATGACTGCAAGCCATAATTTTAAGAATGTTTTGAGAAACGACATGTTTTAGAAAAACATTTTATTTGAAACCGAAAAACTCTTGCTCAAGCATATGTATGATTCCGTGTCATTATTGAATGACATTTCTAGAAACGTACATAATATTGATTACACAAGAGACATGTCGTGAGAGGAATATTTTTGGATTTTTTGTAGTTTTTCAGATTTTTATGGTTTTTATAGATTTCATATTTTTCTATTAACAATTAAGTATAATATATATACAAAGGATACAAATCAGTTTAAGAAGATGTTGACATGAGTACCAAAATGATAGTATCGTTCAGCTCGTTGTAGAAATCAGTAGTCAACATCTCTTAAACTTTCACCACCAAAGCATTCGAGGCTCCTGAATAATCGTCTGAAGCGGTAGTTGCCATGATATAATCTTAAACGGGATTTTACAACTCTTGTGACTTAAACCGAGAGATCGATTCTTTCCCGGGATTTTACCAAAGTCAGCAAAAGAAACCGAAAGATGTAATATGCAAGTTAAACTTAGAGAGAGATCTTGGATTAGTGACAATTAGCATTAAGTGTCAAGTCGCGACAAGTCAAGTTACAATAGATCCGATCGTAATAAGTCAAGTGGTAAAGATTAACTTACAACGTCAAATTACAATCAGACTAATCGAAATGACTTAAGTCACAACAATTCACCAAACACAAGTAGTTAACAAATAACTAGAGTCTCACAACAGAGTTAATCGCTAGACACCACCAGATCGCTGAGTTATAGCCTCCTCAATGTGAAGCTTTGGTAGCTTCCCCCCAAACCGACAATCATCTTCATGAGACCACTTCCCCAAGTAGTTGAAGTGATGCAAAAAGTCTCATTATATGACACTCAAAGACCCAAAGAAAATGATAGCACCGAGGTAACAAGGTGAAACATGGATCATCTCTGCGGTTATCAATCCCGGAATATATGTTTAAGCCCGATCACATGACCCTGTTGTGCGTCCCCAATGTACACATTACTTTGCGGTTTAGAGCAGTTGTCTATTCGGGGGAATAAGATATCAACATCTTCATTTCACCAAATGCTTTCTAGTTATCTTACACATACCAAATCAATCCATATTATACACACGTATCCAACATAAGAAGAAATGATGACACCAAAATAACAGGTTGAAGCACTGACCCTCTCTGCGGATATCAACTCTGGAGTAAGTGATTAAGCCCGATCACGTGAGCCTGTTGCGCGTCCTTGATGTACACAAATCTCTCCCCTGATGGTTGCGATCTCATCGGAATCAGCATAACATTGTGTACATGAAGCATTAACCAGAAGCACTTTACGATAAATCATATCAGCTCATATGAAGGTGTCGATAAGCAATATCATCTCACGCTCCAATTGTTCTTCTCATATTTCTTCCAACTGAAAGCTGAAGTAATACATACCACAAGCATCAAGAGACCACTTCCCCCACATAGTTGGAATGATACACCAAACGCCACAAGTTAAGACACTGATTATGTTGTGACATTTGTCTTCCCGCATAAATTCAATTAGGACGAAGTATTAAGTTCATCACGTGTACTCATTATGCATTCAGATGTATGTCTCCTTCCCCTTTGCTGGTTTTGATACCTCAGAATCAGCAACACATTTTATGCACACGTACTTGAAATCTTGTGAGAAGAACAACCTTTGGCTTAAATGGATCTGGTGAGAATCAACTGCTATAGAAACACTCACTAATTGGGTTATTACTCCTTCCCAATTAGTAAGCCCATAAATTAACTTGCTCCCTCCCTAACAGATAACCCGTTTGATATAACCTTGATGCTTGTTGAAGAAGTATCTCTCAATTCTGCCCAAAATGTCTTCAGTCTCTTAACATGTCATCCACAACATAAAGTGGATCATAGACTGATAATCTGTAGCTTCTTCACGGGTTTGTTTGGGGAACGTCATGTCGACATTTTCAACTCACTTAGAATGCTTCCAGTTCTTCATAAAAGACCCCAATGTACACAATTCTCCCTCCATGATGATGACGATCACTCGGAATCATCATCACTGTGTGTACATAAACATATCAACTGGAAGCTACATACAAATCATTACCCCATGAGTAAATGTCGATAACAATTCTCTTCAACAATTCTCTGCAGATCAACCCCGAATTAAACCTCTTTTCACTTCCACTGGATAATAGTAAATGACCACGTATGGAGAAAACCCGATATACCAAACTTGAAACGGAAGTAGAGTTCCCCGCTCTTGTGTCTTAAGCTTGCACTAATGTTGGAAGAACGGTGTAGAGAATTTATGCTCCAAGCAAATCTCTAAGTACTCACTACCCAACCAAAGCATGAGACATTACCACCTCTTGCGATTATCCACAACGACAACGGCGTGTGACACTGAGTACTACAATGTAACTCTTTAAAGTGATAGTTAACCAGGTCTTCAACCATCCACCTCGACTGCTGGTAACTAGATAAACCAAGTCTTCAACTTAAATCTCAAGCACGAGCAAGTTATCGTTGAAAGTCATACATCCAACCACCCCGACCTCAAGATAAACTAAGATCACGCCTTTGTGAAAGTCAACTTCAATCTCAAATATGTGATACCAATCAACTCCGTAGTCATAATTAGTCTTCCTCAGAATCAGCAACATTAGGTGTTGGAGGAGAGTAGAGTCATTTCACGCATCAATCAACATGTATTTTATTCACACTTCTCCCCCTCAAATATTGCATATGAGGATGCGATTTTTGATTGAACAAGTGAATAGAAATACATGTAGTTTATTCACACTTCTCCCCCTCAAAAATTGCATATGAGGTTGATCCACTGTTCACACTTCTCCCCCTCAAAAATTGCATTTGACGATGCCATTTTTGTTCGAGTGGATAATAACAAATACAATCCGATGAAGGTAATCCACTTGAAGACTGAACAAGCGTGGAACAAATATGAAGTTTGTTGATGAGAATGGTCAGAAGCAAGAACATTTCACAACTTCAGAAGATAAAGCGCACTCAAACGTACACTTTTCTTTTCTTTGATGAACAGGGCCTGAAGTGTTGTCAGCAGACGCCATAATGATGACATTAAGGAACGAGGCTTGAACTGAATTGTTCAAACGTCATAATGATGGAGAGCGAGGCCTGAACTGATGTGAACAGGCATCATAGTCGTTGATGAATGAGGCCTGAACTGAAGTATTCAGACGTCATTTATCATATGCATCAAAGTTGAGCTTCATTAACCCCTGATTGATGAGATATCACTTTTTTCGGCAGCCAAACTCTGAGTCTTTCCTTAACAGGATTGAACGATGTACTTGCACTTAAGTAAAGACTACCTGCACTGAAATTGAATGTTTGTTTGCATTTATATGGGTTAGTGAAATCAACATCTATTCCATTTGGGGTTCCACTATCAACCTTGGTTTTGCAATCAGTGAACATCTTTCTCATAGGTATCCATCTAAGACTACCAATCTTAAAAATTCTACCCGTCCGTATCCACCTAAGGCAAGTTCTAGGAGTGTTCGGTTTCTCATATAAAGTGAAAGTCTTGTTTAGAGAAGACCTTTGTCCTAAAACAATCTGCCTACCAGGTTTCTGAATATAATTTGATGAGGCGAAAAATGAACCACTTTTAGGGGGTCATTTAAGCCCAGAATTGAATTTATTTGATCAAATATTGCCCTAAATCGTTCCTTTTGTGATTTTAGGTACTTTGGGAGTGAAATCTGGAAAAGGAAGCAATTCGGACGTTTTTGGAGCATAAAAGTGAAGAAAACGCCAAAGACTTAATTTTCCATGCTGAGAACAGTACCTGACGGCATCAAGAGCATTTTGGTGACGGCGCCAAGAGTAAAAGTGGTGACGGCCCAAAGAGAATGTGAAGGCGTCACCCAAGGCCATCACGTGTTAACTTGTCAAAACTTGCGCGCGAAGTAGCTGATATTGTTTTGGTCATAACTTTTGCATACGAACTCGGATTTTGGTGATTCAAAAGCCCACGCGAAGAGGACGAAGAGATCTACAATTTGGTGAAAAAATGGTTGTGACGGCGTCAAGAGAACGAGCTGACGCCGTCAAGCCTTGCCAACAGAAAACATGCCTATAAATATAACATCATAACTTCACTTTTTGTAAGCCCTAAACCCTAAGGTCGATTCCTGGGTTTAGGTGGGTGTTTTTCCAGCAACTTAGAGGGTTTCAATCACTCCATAAACATCATGTATTGGTTTGATGATTCTATCTTAATTATGTTTTCCATTATCATTGTTGTTTGCTCTTCTTTGATGATGATTTGCTAATTCACCTTGTGTCTACTTATGATTATGTGAAACTTGTATATAATTGATTAGATCTCATTGATTTCTTGTTGATGTTGTGTCTATCTCCATTAACGAGGGGCTTGTTGATGTGTGTGTCTATCTCCATCAATTAAGGCGTGACAACTTCAATAGATCTAGTTGGTTTAGTTTATAATCCTTGTTTCCTATTTATTCTTGTTTTGATTGAATGATTTATATGTTAGGCTTAAGAAAACTGGCAGATCTCCAAATGGTAACATGCTTGAACGTCTTAGGAAACATGAACCTATTGCACTAAGGTCTTTATTGGTTGTATTTAATGCATGAGCCACTGTTTATAATCCCTATGGTTGTGCTGGGCATGGTATAAGAGGAGATAAGAGCTCATAGAATTGGGGAGTTATGTGCGATACCCCATGAATGGTATTAAGGAATACAACCCGTCAATTAAAACAGGGTTACAATTCAATAGGTAGGATTGGATAGCTAGCAAGGAGTAACATATCATGGGTAGACATGCTTCACTTATCTTGTAGAACCCTAGTTTACTTTCCTTATTAATTAGTTTAATTAGTAGCTTTTGGGTTAGTTGATTAGCAACTAATTCCGCCCCTTCTTCCAAAACCCGAGATTTTTACTTTGCTTTTCATAAAATATAAAAACATAAAAAGAATCATCCTTCACCTTTATACCTAGTTAGATTAATTTCAATCCTAACGACACTATTCCTAGCTGAACGATCAATCCCCCGGTACTTGTCACTATACTATACTACAACGATCAGGTACACTGCCTGGTGGGGGTTGTAAGCTTCTCAAGATCCCTTGAGAGGTAAAGCCTGGTACGATTCCCACGTATCAAGTTTTTGGCGCCGCAGCCCGGGGAATAGTTATTGTCTAGGTTAGAATTTCTTTTTATTAGGTCTACTTGCTAGATTCCTTTCTAAGTAGATTTTATTTTTATTTTTAGGTTCTCTTTAGTCTATCTTATTTCTTTGTGCCTTTGTTCGTAACCACCCGACATCATGGACAACGGGAGCATCTTTGAACCCGTCATCCCACCACAATAAAACCCACCATTAGAACCCCTTAGGCCCCGAACCTTAGGAGAGTATTCCCGACCTAGCCACGAAGGGTACCGAAACACCATTGAGCTCACCGGAGCCAATGTGACCCCCTTGCGATCCGACACCATCCGGTTGGTGCAAAGCGGATGTGCATTCGATGGACTTCGTTCCGAAGATCCAAACCAACATCTTAAGGACTTCCTCAAAATCGTAGATTCCATAGACCTAGATGTTGCAACTAGAGAGACAACCCGATTACGCCTATTCCAATTCTCTCTACGGGATCAAGCTAGTCAATGGCTTGAGCGTTTACCCGCGAGATCCATCACCACATGGGATAACCTTACCAATCGCTTCCTTACTCAATTCTTCCCACCGGGGAAGACTGCAATGCTTAGAAATGACATTCTGATGTTTGAACAGCAGCAGGGTGAAACTTTCTACGAAGCTTGGGCCCATTTTAAGGATCTCCTCCACAAGGTTCCTCATCATGGTATAAACCTTTGGTTATTAGTCCAGATTTTTTACGACCATGTTGACTATCACACTAAGCGCACAATCGATAGGGCCGCGGGAGGTAAATTGCGTGATAAGAACGCCAAGGAGTCTTGGGCAATTGTCGAGGGGCTCGCCGCTGACAATCATGAGATGTGGGAATTTAATCATACGATAAAAGCGGCCATCAATGCAGTCTCGACATCTGGAGGGACCACCGAAATCCCCGATGAACTCCTATGCAAACTCGAGGCAAATATTGACTATTTTGAGGGAAGACGAAGGAGACCTTTGAGTCCTAGGCGGGCTACTGTCAATTCTGTCTCGAAACCAACTTCAACACCATTATCCGAGTCACCCTCTAGAGAAAATGTCGAGAGTTTTCAAAACTATTCCCCACCTTATTCCCCTCCCAAAGAGCTTAGCCCAGAGTTTGAAGCTAGGATAAGAGAATATATGACGACTCACTCAGAGCGGCTTGCTAGATTCGAGGAAGCAGTTTATAAGCAAAAAGAGGAGATGCAGGAGAAAATGAATGAGATGATGAGTCTATTAGAGGAGTATGCCAACCAGAGAACCCCCGAAAGAATACTACTAAGGAAAGAAAGCGCCGCTCCCACCACCCAATTTGTTAACTCCATCACCATTGTCCTAAAAGGATAACGAGAAGGTAAAAACTCCTGCTAAACAGACCTTAGAAAAACCAACAGAATCCCAACCTTTGAGTTATTACCTGAAACATGATATAAACGAAAACACCATAACAAATTGGATTAAGGGTGATGGGCGTAACCAACCCTCCAAACAGGTTTCTGAGAAAGAGGGAGAAGTGAAAGATGAGTATGATACGCTACCTGGAGGATCAGTATTCGAGAGGCTATTGGTACAAAAAGTGGCTACTAAGCAGATAGCATGTGGGAACTTTGAGATACCAACAAGCATCGGGGACTTGAAATATCTTAGTGCTTTCGCCGACCAAGGATCGGAAGTAAATCTTATGCCCCTAACTATTTACATCCAACTAACGTCAAAAATGCCAGCCCCTACTCGTTTTAGGTTATCTCTCGTTGGACACTCGTACGTATACCCCCTAGGAATTGCAGAAGATGTATTAGTTAATGTCGCAGGATTCATGTACCCCGTTGATTTTATGATCATCGATGATAAAGGAGATGGATGCATGCCAATAATCCTTGGGGCTCCATTCCTCGCCATCGCTAGGGCTGTCATTAAGTATGAGGGTAGGAAGATTGAGCTTAAATCTGGAAAAAGAAAGATTAGCTTCTCCATGACCCCGCGAAGTGGGCATGAGAATTTGAATTGGAGAAAGATCAAAAACAACATTGACACGACACCCATTCGTGTTCAGAAAAAAATTCTTGCATGGGAGGCAAGAATCAAAAGCTATAGGAAAGCCAAAAATGAAAGAAGAAAAAGCAATAAGGTTCAGGTCGAATTCGAACATACTCAACCCATAGAAAATCATGTACCATTTGAGGAAGGGAACTTGGTACTCTTGAGACACTTGGAAACAACAATACCACCCGATAAACCAAGTCCTTGGTGGTATGGGCCATTCACAATCGAAGGTGTGAGCCAATATGGGGTAGCTAACTTGAGAAGTAAAGTAGGTGGAATGGTGATTGCAAGTATCGACAGATTGAGACACTACCACCATAACAGTAATGATCACAACTACATGGGGTATATCATTTCAAGGGATGAGGTCACGTAGTAACCCATGACCTTGAGTCTAGCTACAAGACTCGTAAATAAAGAAAAGCGCTTCTTGGGAGGCAACCCATGTTTTGTGTGAATTTGTTTGTTTGTTTGTTATTTGCTTCTGTATGCATGCTTAATTTTTATTGTTGGTAAATCATGTTTCTAAACTAAATAGTGGAAATACTTTACTTTGTTGTTTTGGCTTAGTCTTAACTCCACCTAAAGGTATTTTTGCAAAAGATAAGTGTAAGGGGAAACCCCAAATATGTTTTCAAGAAACAAACCGATCATGATTCTCCACAATATTTAATGAACATGTATATTCGTATTTGTTAGAGTCAAATGCTTGTATTGAGTCATAATGAAGTTTTGCAGGATTTTTCAGGAAGTAGGACCAAGTTTTTCCAGAAATTTTCTGGAAACTTAACATAAGAATTTCTGCAGGTCACTTCTGACGGCGTCAAGTGTAAAAATCTGGAAATTTTACCAGTTTTGTTTTTCTAACGGAGTCTTATGGTTTTTGTGAATTATTAAGTTTTATAATCTCCAGGAAATCTGCAAACTTCATTCCACAAGCATTATATCTTATCTTGTTTTCTAGGATTTAGTAACTTATATAGGATGCCGCCGATTTTACGCGAGGTTGTCTTGTCTATTTTATCAGGTTTTACAGGTTATGTATGACAAGAAGATGATTTATATTCGGGAAGGGAAGCTTTGATTGTTCATTTTCTTGGAGGAAGATTTAACCTGGCCAACTTATTATCCATACCGAGCGAATCAGGGGAGTATTTGATTTCATTCTTTTTAACTTTTTCACTTTTACATTCTTTACTTGAACATTGGGGACAATGTTCATCTTAAGTGTAAGGGGAGGGTAAAAAGATGATACCTTACATATGCACTTTCGCTTGAGTTTGTTTTGTTTAATGGTAGATGTGTAATAAAACTATGAGAAATACTTGTTAGTGCAATTTTAGCGCCAAATTTAAAATTTTTTACAACATTTAGGAGTGAAACTTTAGCCATAGCAAGCGTCTCATGGATAGGAGATTGTATGACTAGCACATAACCGTATATTCAGAAAAATTTTCCACCCAAATATGTGAGGTTCGCCTTTAGATTTGATAGGAAAAGCATTCATTATTAGTGCTTATGAGTGTACCGGTAGCATTTAGATTCTAGAACTTGCGTTAGTGATGCATCCCGAGACCGCTAGTGAGACTACATTCGTGTGGTAGGATTTACTACATGATAAGAGGCATTAGGATCACCCTTGTGTTAAACCCGTATTATAATTACTTGACCGTTTAAGTCATATTACTTGGCTAGTTAAGTCAACTAATTTTTCCCACACCCTTAGCGTTGTACTCATTTTTAGTACACGAAACCCCTAGTACACCCCTCCGAGCCTATCTTTTCGTTTCTAACTTTAAGCATTTTACTTAAAGGAAGAATTTGTTACACCCCACTTAAATGTACAACCAAATCGCCTTAGCCTTCCGTGTATGCGCTCAGTTTTAGTGCATTATTGTTATTTATTAAACCCTAAGTTAACTATCTAATTGATTGCATGGTTGCTAAGTCGAGTCATATCTTTGTACATATTGTTTTGGGACAATTGGGACTCATGGGTAAGTACTTATTTTATGGAGTAATGGGGAAGAATATCATTTTATTACCCCCATATATACGTTAATTTTAAAAGTGCTCCAAGTGTTTTGATTTTCTTAATTCGAGTCATTAGATTAGTTAATTGTAAAGTATGTAAAGATTCAAGTGTAAGGAGAATGTTCATTCCCTATGATGTATTATTTTGGATGGTAGGGTAAGAGTGTATGCAAAAAAAAAAAAAAAAAAAAAAAAAAAAAAAAAAAAAAAAAAAATCGAAAAAAAAATCAAGAAAAAGAAAAAAAAAATAGAAAAAGGAAAAAAAAAACATACGGACTACCATCCCTTTTCATTCTATGTTCATTTTATGTTTTTGTTATTTTTCATTTATTAGCTTAAGTCGAGTCTAGTCTTGGCTTAGCAACGCCATATTGTACATGTAATTAACTAAGATTGTTAACTCGCCACCAGTAAAACATCTTTTATCCAACAAAACCGTGTATTTCATATCCCTACACCTAACGTTACAACCCTTTAAAAGACCTCTTTGATAGTTTATCCTAGGTGCTTACGCCATGTGGTGGAGGTTTGATCCTTTCCCAAGCCTATGGTAATCTATTTTGCTATGACAGGTAGTGAGAAATATCTTCCGTTTCCATATTGTAATTTATACTTTTTTACACCCGAGAGATGTGAGTATCTAAACACTATTTGTGAGGTGCTAGTGTATGACCTCCGTGCTTGTCTTTGGTCTTTAGTGGAACGATTATTTGTTGTAATTACTTTTATATTAGTGTTAAATGACCCCTAACTTGTATTTTGACTAGAATAAAAGCGCATTTGCTTGAGGACAAGCAAATCTCAAGTGTAAGGGTATATGATGAGGCGAAAAATGAACCACTTTTAGGGGGTCATTTAAGCCCGGAATTGAATTTATTTGATCAAATATTGCCCTAAATCGTTCCTTTTGTGATTTTAGGTACTTTGGGAGTGAAATCTGGAAAAGGAAGCAATTCGGACGTTTTTGGAGCATAAAAGTGAAGAAAACGCCAAAGACTTAATTTTCCATGCTGAGAACAGTACCTGACGGCGTCAAGAGCATTTTGGTGACGGCGTCAAGAGTAAACGTGGTGACGGCCCAGAGAGAATGTGAAGGCGTCACCCAAGGCCGTCACGTGTTAACTTGTCAAAACTTGCGCGCGAAGTAGCTGATATTGTTTTGGTCATAACTTTTGCATACGAACTCGGATTTTGGTGATTCAAAAGCCCACGCGAAGAGGACGAAGAGATCTACAATTTGGTGAAAAAATGGTTGTGACGGCATCAAGAGAACGAGCTGACGCCGTCAAGCCTTGCCGACATAAAACATGCCTATAAATATAACATCATAACTTCACTTTTTGTAAGCCCTAAACCCTAAGGTCGATTCCTGGGTTTAAGTGGGTGTTTTTCCAGTAACTTAGAGGGTTTCAATCACTCCGTAAACATCATGTATTGGTTTGATGATTCTATCTTAATTATGTTTTAAATTATCATTGTTGTTTGCTCTTCTTTGATGATGATTTGCTAATTCACCTTGTGTCTACTTATGATTATGTGAAACTTGTATATAATTGATTAGATCTCATTGATTTCTTGTTGATGTTGTGTCTATCTCCATTAACGAGGGGCTTGTTGATGTATGTGTCTATCTCCATCAATTAAGGCATGACAACTTCAATAGATCTAGTTGGTTTAGTTTATAATCCTTGTTTCCTATTGATTCTTGTTTTGATTGAATGATTTATATGTTAGGCTTAAGAAAACTGGCAGATCTCCAAATGGTAACATGCTTGAACGTCTTAGGAAACATGAGCCTATTGCACTAAGGTCTTTATTGGTTGTATTTAATGCATGAGCCATTGTTTATAATCCCTATGGTTGTGCTGGGCATGGTATAGGAGGAGATAAGAGCTCAAAGAATTGGGGAGTTATGTGCGATACCCCATGAATGGTATTAAGGAATACAACCCGTTAATTAAAACAAGGTTACAATTCAATAGGTAGGATTGGATAGCTAGCAAGGAGTAACATATCATGGGTAGACATGCTTCACTTATCTTGTAGAACCCTAGTTTACTTTCCTTATTAATTAGTTTAATTAGTAGCTTTTGGGTTAGTTGATTAGCAACTAATTCCGCCCCTTCTTCCAAAACCCGAGATTTTTACTTGCTTTTCATAAAATATAAAAACATAAAAAGAATCATCCTTCACCTTTATACCTAGTTAGATTAATTTCAATCCTAACGACACTATTCCTAGCTGAACGATCAATCCCCCGGTACTTGTCACTATACTATACTACAACGATCAGGTACACTGCCTGGTGGGGGTTGTAAGCTTCTTAAGATCCCTTGAGAGGTAAAGCCTGGTGCGATTCCCATGTATCATAATTCTTTGATTCTACGGGCTTGTTGTAGTTTCTAGTCTTAGATGGTAGAACTTTATCACAAGTATTCACTTCCTTCGGGAATTTTGTAGCACAAGTGTCATGATTTGCCTTAAAAACACATTTCAAACAGGTTGAGCACACAAAGTGTTTGGATTCAGAAAAAGATCTAGGCTTTTTAGAGTGATCTGCTACGGGAATCGCCTTAATCGGCACACAACTACTCTTAGAAACAGGAAAATTCCTAGTCTTTTCATGTGTGTTCTTCTTAGTATCCTCTAGGTTGTGATTATGAACACTGTTTTTATGTCGAACATGTTCCTTTGTTGTCACAAATGACACGCGCTTTGGACTATTCCTAGAGGCACTAGAGGCACAAATATGATGCGGTTTTGCAACAACACTTTCCTTTTCCTTAGGTTTAGACTGTGAAGTGACTGGTTTTGACAAAACTTGTTGCTCATCAACTTGGGAGGCAAACCGCAATTTTGAAAATTTTGGTCTTTCAGATCTAAACGCAGTCGGTTGCCTAACAACACTTTGTTTCCAAAGAGGTTGTGAAGGTGGTTTTCCCAAGATTGATGGTGTTGCAAACTTAGTGTTCACACTGTTTCCTGTTAACTTTCTTAAATCATTTCTTAATGCCACAATTGCAAAACCTTTTTCCTGAAGTTGAGCTTTGAGTTCATCATTATTAGCAATCAAAGAGGTTGTCTGCTCTACAGTCTTAGTTTTTGTTACTTTGATTGAGTCACATAGGTCTTTACACTGAACTTTCAAAGTCTCATTCTCCTTAAGTAATTTAGCCATTTTACATTCAGTTTCATTAATGTCATGTTTAATTTTGGCTTCATTACTTTGCTCATACATATTAATTCGATCTTTCAAGTTGTTGATCGTTAAGTCCTTGGCTTGTAGCTGAGTTTTCAAATCGCTTATAATAAAATATTCACGAAGTTCAGGCAATTTCGGATTCATACATGGTTTGCAAGTTTGAAGACTTTCTTCCTTTTGTTGTATTGATATTTCAAGTGAAATACAATATTTTTCAAGTTGTGAAAATCTTTTTAAAAGTTGATTAAAAACTTCTTTTTCAACCATGTCCTTGTCCTTTGTTTTAAAAAACTCAGCCTTAAGCAGAGAACTTGAAGCATCATTATGTTCAGCATCCAGATCATTTTCTCCCCCTTTATAACACATATTTGTTGAATAAGAGACGGTAATATTGTCAGTCTTTTCAGACAGATTTGTGTCATAAATAGGTTTACTTTGATCAGCATGCTGATGTTCATTAGAGAGCATATTGTTTTGATCAATTAAGGGTACCTCATCACCTGAACCAAGTTCATGACCCGGTCTGAACTCAGCATCAATATCATGTGTAGCACATGTCACTAAATTTCCAGTAGTGTCAATCTCATCAGTTTCAGATCCCTTGCATTCAGTGATGTCTGACCCAACATCCGATGCTTTACCCAAATAAGCAATACCATCACATGATTGTACCCGAGATGCCTTCACCTTGTCTTCATACTTAAGTATGTGCTTTGCACTTTCCTCAATGTACCCCTTAACTTTATCCATGTGTTGGAGTAATATGTCTCTGAATGTCTCAACATCAATTTCCGTGTGGTCAGTAAAACACTTCATAGTCATCTGACTCTCATAGTCATATATCATAGCGGATTTTGAATCGATGAACCTCTGCAGTTGTTTGTTGAGCACACATAGAGCAGCCATGGGTCCAATATTGGAAGATTCTTCTTGGTCCAGTTGTTGTCGTAATTGATCTAAATTTAGAATCATTGTGTTTGTGAAAGTCAGAACATCTTGACCGAAGAGAGTTGTAAATGCACGTTCGAATCCCATTTTGAATCCAGTTCCCTCTAACAGTATCGACAGGTGTGAATGAAGTAGTCGAAAGCATTCTATGTGACATTCCTTTCCATCATCACGTAATTTCCTTGATAGATGAGTCACAGTCTCTTGAGGATCCGAGCACGAAGATTCCATTGCAGCATTATCAGACTCAAACGCGTTAATTTGTTGTGAAGGGTCAGAAGTCTTATGTTGATCGATCATGTTGTTGATGAGGCAAAAAATGAGACGTTTTTAGGGGGTCATTTAAGCCCGAATTCGAATTTATTTGATCAAATATTGCCCTAAATCATTCCTTTTGTGATTTTAGGTACTTTTGGAGTGAATTCTGGAAAAGGAAGCATTTTGGAAGTTTTTGGAGCATAAAAGTGAAGAAAATGGCAAAGTCTTAATTTTCCTTGCTGGGAACAGTACCTGACGGCGTCACAAGTCTCTTAATGACGGCGTCAACAGTAAACAAAAGGTGGAAGTGGTGACGGTCCAGAGAAATCGTGACGGCGTCAAGCTTGGCCGTCATGGTTCATGATATGGTGACGGCCTACAACTCAATTACACATGACGGCGTCAAACTTGGATCTAAGCAATCCGACATCATTGTGGGCGACGCGTTGACGGCGTCAGACATTTCTTCTTGACACCGTCACCTTGTATAATCTATATATAGCTTTGCAATTTTCATTCATTAAGATAGAACTTTAGAGGGATAACTTGGAGAAACCCTAGCACGAATTTTACTGCACTTTCAAGGGTTTTTACACTTTGAAACCTTTCATGTTCAATTGAGATAAGTATCCTTTCAATTCATTCAATATGTCTATGTGATGTTTGAATATATCTTACGCTTGTCTTGAATTCAACATGCTAGGCAAGATCTCTTGTGTGTTTGCTTAGATGTAGTGAAACCTAGATGTTGATTATGGGTTGATTGTTTGTTTATAGTTGTTACGGATGAATGATTTCGATGTTAGGCTTAAGAAAACTGGCAGACTTCCATAGGGTAACATGCTTGAACGTCTTAAGAAACATAAACCAATGCGTACTAGGTTATTATGGTTGTATTTAATGCATGAGCGAATTCTAATGATCCCATGTTAGGAGCTTCTTGCAGGCTCGACATAGGAGTGAAGTAGGAGCTTATAGAGTTGGGGAAGTACGTACGCCACCCCAGGAATGGTATTAAGGAATATAACCCGTCATCCACGCAATTGTAACAAACTATCAACCTGTAAAAGATATCCAGGGAGTAATGAAATCTAAGTAAACACAATTTTCCCTATTATTGTTCACACCACTAGTTTAATTAGCTTTATTTTCATTTCTGTTATTTTATTTTGATTGCATCTTAGTTATTGGGTTAGTTGACTAGCAACTAATTTCGCCCACTCTTCCAAAAAACCAAGATTTTTAATTGCTTTTATAAAAATATAAAAATACAAAAAGAATCATCCCTCACCTCTAGACCTAGTTTTAGGCTTTCTAATCCTAGCAACACTATTCCTGAGTTGAACGATCAATCCCCCGGTACTTGTCACTATACTATACTACAACGATCAGGTACACTGCCTTGTGGGGGTTGTAAGCTTCTCGAGATCCCTCGAGAGGTAAAACCTGGTGCAATTCTAACGCATCAAGTTTTTGGCGCCGCAGCCCGGGGAATAGTTATTGTCTAGGTTAGAATTTCTTTTTATTAGGTCTACTTGCTAGATTCCTTTCTAGCAAGATTTTATTTTTATTTTTAGGTTTTCTTTAGTCTATCTTATTTCTTCGTGTCTTTGTTCGTAACCTTCACCATCCGCCATCATGGCAAAGGACAATTTCACTAACCTTAGGGTCACTAGGAGTCGTAGTTCCGCTAGAGACCTAGTTTTGCCCTATGCAGAACCTGAAAGGGAAATGCATAAGTTAAGATGATCTCTCTCAACACCCGAACCATCCAGCGTAGCTTTCAAATTTGATGAGGCCCTTTCTGAAGAAAATTCAGACAATCACCTCACACCCCCTAGCTCCCAATCCAACAACGATATGAGTACCCCTGAAACTCCCATTCCTAAGCGCCTTAAGGACTACTCCTCCCCGAATCCGCGTGGCTTCTCAAATGCCATTGTCTTCCCAAACGAACACACTGATGAGGTCTTGCGTGCAAGCGATGTTTGGCTTGTCCAAAGTGTGTGCAAGTTTTGCGGACTAGATGATGATGACCTGATTCAACACATCAAGGACTTCTTGAAAATAGTAGACACCCTCCATACGGATGGGGTCACTAGGAACACGTCCCGATTAAGATTCTTCCCTTTCACTCTTTATGAAAAAGCCAAGGAATGGTATGATAGACTTCCCTCCGAGTCTATTTTCACATGGAAGTAACTTATATCCAAGTTTTATGAGAAGTTCTTCCCAGCAGGGAAAACCTCAGTATTTAGGGATAGGATCCTCCGCTTCCGAAAGGGAAAGGACGAGCCCATCCATAAATCGTGGATTAGATTCAAGGATTTAATAAGACAAGTTCCCCATCATGGCATCGAACTTTGGCTTCTGGTCCAAATCTTCTACGACAATGTCTCCTCAGACTACCAGAATGGAATCAACAATTCTAGAAAAGGGAAATTAGCCAATCTTAGTGCCGAAGAAAGGTGGAATAGGATTGAGGATTATGCTCAAGACCAGGATGACACTTGGGATGAACCTGAGTCGACTGCTAGCATGTCTGAAATCACACAAACACCCTCAGATCGACTAAGAAAAATTCACAAAAGAATGGAATACCTTGCGGGGTCGTGAACAACTAAACAACTTTCAAATCCTTACTTGATCTGCGACTACTTTGGGGGCCCGCACGAGGTAGAGGAATGTGGAGGAGAACCCACGACCGAACATGCTTGTTTGTCAGGACATGACATCTACGCTGACACCTCCCTTTTGCCTTTTTAACAAAACGATGATTATACCCTTTGGGGAAATCTGGTAAAAAGAAAAGAAGGGGAGGAAGGCCCTGAATATAGAATCAGGATCACTTTTGAAGATGACCTCGGTCACTTCACTCAAGAAAAAGGCTTACAATTGAAAGGTCTTGATGAGCTCATCGCTGAGCAACAGAATGACATGGAAGAATGGTTCAAAAAGCTTAACTCCACCTTTGATGGCCAAGACAGGCCATCAGTAAGCCAAAAAGACCCCCTGCTCGTGGTGACTACTCGAGCTGGAACAACAACCAAGGACCCCCCTTTTCCGAGCTCACATCCTATCACCATTTATCCAAGCGAGCCCCACGAGAAGGAAGGTAATGTGAGCAGCGAGGCTCCCGAACAACCTTCCCTGGTGACCCCATCCCCATCAACTCCACCTAACCAACCTGTGAGAATCCCATTCCTATCCCGCCTAAAGAACCCGAAAATTGAGAACGAAAATAAGAGATTCTTGTCATATCTAAAAGATTCAGTGGTCACCATACCTCTCCTTGATGCTTGCTATCACATGCCAAAGTATAGCGCATACTTTAAAAAATTACTCGCCAACAGAAAGAAACTCGAGGGTCTTGTGACTCTAGGGGAAGAATGTTCGGTGGTGACCCATCGAGGACTACCAAAAAAGGTAGACGATCCAGGCAGCTTCACCTTGCCCTGTTCCATAGGATCTCTATCAATAAAGAATGCTCTCGCCGATTTAGGGGCGAGTATCAACCTCATGCCTCACTCCATGTTCCTCAAACTAGGATACTTCGGACTAAAGCCTACCCGTATGAACATCCAACTAGCCGATAGATCGGTCAAATACCCCGTAGGGATATGCGAGAATGTGCTAGTCAAAGTTGGAAAATTCAAATTTCTGGTTGACTTCGTGATCTTGGAGATGGAGGAGGATGACTTGGTGCCCATCATCTTAGGGAGACCATTTCTTGCTACCGCTCGTGCAGTCATTGATGTTCATGACGACAAGTTAACCTTACGAGTAGGAACCGATAGCTTAATCTTCGACATTAAGGACACTATGAATCTCTCTTTCAAAGCAGCTAACCGGCTCTATTTCATCGGAGAGGTCGATGAACTCACGGATGTCATTGAAAACTGTGTTGATGAACAGATCGAAGAAGGCTGGTTACAGGATGAGAGTTTCCTCCCCTTATTGGAGGAAGAAAAGGTGGAGGGCGTTAGAGCAGTCTCCTTCTACCCTAGACAAGAGACCAATGAACAGCTTGAACTTCGAAAACCTGAAAACAAGCTTAATCCCTCTGTTATCGAACCACCCAAACTAGAGCTTAAAGAACTCCCTAACCACCTAGAGTATGCCTTCCTTCAGGGAGAGGATCAACTGCCGGTGATCATAAACTCTTCCCTCGAACATGAACAAAAAGGTAAGCTCTTAGAAGTCCTAAAGAAATATAAGGGAGTCCTTGCATGGAGTGTAGCTGACATTAAGGGGATTGACTCAACTTTTTGCACGCATAAGATTCTTATGGAAGAAAACTATAAACCTACCGTGAAACCCCAGAGGCGGGTGAATCCCAACATTAAGGAAGTAGTGAAGAAAAAAGTCATCAAACTTCTGGATGCAGGACTGATTTACCCAATTTCGGATAGCCCGTGGGTTAGTCCTCTACAGGTTGTACCAAAGAAAGGTGGAATGATTGTGGCGAAAAATGACAAAGGTGAGATGGTACCCTAAAGAACGGTTACTAGTTGGCGGGTATGCATCGATTATAGAAAGCTCAATGATGCCACAAGGAAGGATCACTTTCCCCTACCATTCATTGACCAAATGTTGGAGAGATTATTTGGGCACGAGTATTACTGTTTCTTGGATGGGTTCTCGGGATATTTCCAAATCCCCATAGCACCTGAGGACCAAGAGAAAACCACGTTTACTTGCCCTTATGGAATGTTCGCCTATAAAAGGATGCCTTTTAGGCTATGTAACGCTCCCGCCACCTTTCAGCGATGCATGACCGCAATCTTTCATGAATTAATGGAAGACAGCATGAAGTTTTCATGGATGACTTTTCGGTCTTCAGGAACTCTTTCGACCGTTGTCTTGCTAATCTAGAAAAAATGCTGAAACGTTGTGAGGAAACAAACTTGGTCTTAAATTGGGAAAAATGCCATTTTATGATAAAAGAAGGGATTATGTTAGGACATAAGGTCTCAGGGAATGGGATTGAGGTGGACCAAGCAAAAATGGAAGCTATATCTAAATTACCTTATCCCACGACTGTTAAGGCAATACGCAACTTCTTGGGCCCAGCCGGGATTTACCGAAGATTCATCAAAGATTTCTCTAAAATAGCTCGGCCAATGACTCAATTACTGGTGAAAGATGCCCCTTTCGATTTCTCTCAAGAATGCAAGGATGCATTCGATCTCCTGAAAAAGGAGCCCACGCAAGTCCCAATCATGGTTACACCCAACTGGGAGTTGCCTTTCAAAATCATGTGCGATGCTAGCGACTATGTTGTCGGGGCAGTATTAGGCCAAAGGCGTGACAAGCTATTCCAACCTATTTACTACGCTAACAAAACTATGTTTCCCGCTCAAGAGAATTACTCTACTACCGAAAAAGAATTATTAGCTGTAGTGTTCGCCTTCGACAAATTCCGTCAATATCTTGTCCTTTCAAAGATAGTAGTTTTCACTGATCACTCGGCTCTCCGATATCTTTTTGCTAAGCAAGATGCTAATCCACGACTAATTCGAAGGATCTTGTTGTTACAAGAGTTTGACGTTGAAATTCGTGATAAAAGGGGGGCGGAGAATTTGGCTGCTGATCACCTCTCTCATCTTGAAAATCCCCTTAATGAGCTTGATAGAAGCAAGATTCGGGATTCATTCCCTGACAAACAACTCATGTCAATGACAAATTCTGAGCCTTGGTACGCTGATTTTGCTAACTATCTTGCGAGCAGACTCATTCCGGAACACATGACTAAATACGAAAAGAAAAGGTTCTTTGCCCAACTAAAATACTACTTCTGGGACGAACCATTTTTATTCCGAAGGTGTCCTGATCAAATAATCAGACGTTGTGTTTCGGGAAATGAGGCAATAAAGATCATGAAAGAGTGTCACTTTGCAATTTTCATTAATTAAGATAGAACTTTAGAGGGATAACTTGGAGAAACCCTAGCACGAATTTTACTGCACTTTCAAGGGTTTTTACCCTTTGAAACCTTTCATGTTCAATTGAGATAAGTATCCTTTCAATTCATTCAATATGTCTATGTGATGTTTGAATATATCTTACGCTTGTCTTGAATTCAACATGCTAGGCAAGATCTCTTGTGTGTTTGCTTAGATGTAGTGAAACCTAGATGTTGATTATGGGTTGATTGTTTGTTTATAGTTGTTACGGATGAATGATTTCGATGTTAGGCTTAAGAAAATTGGCAGACTTCCATAGGGTAACATGCTTGAACGTCTTAAGAAACATAAACCAATGCGTACTAGGTTATTATGGTTGTATTTAATGCATGAGCGAATTCTAATGATCCCATGTTAGGAGCTTCTTGCAGGCTCGACATAGGAGTGAAGTAGGAGCTTATAGAGTTGGGGAAGTACGTACGCCACCCCAGGAATGGTATTAAGGAATATAACCCGTCATCCACGCAATTGTAACAAACTATCAACCTGTAAAAGATATCCAGGGAGTAATGAAATCTAAGTAAACACAATTTTCCCTATTATTGTTCACACCACTAGTTTAATTAACTTTATTTTCATTTCTGTTATTTTATTTTGATTGCATCTTAGTTATTGGGTTAGTTGACTAGCAACTAATTTCGCCCACTCTTCCAAAAAACCGAGATTTTTAATTGCTTTTATAAAAATATAAAAATACAAAAAGAATCATCCCTCACCTCTAGACCTAGTTTTAGGCTTTCTAATCCTAGCAACACTATTCCTGAGTTGAACGATCAATCCCCCGGTACTTGTCACTATACTATACTACAACGATCAGGTACACTGCCTTGTGGGGGTTGTAAGCTTCTCGAGATCCCTCGAGAGGTAAAACCTGGTGCAATTCTAACGCATCAAGTTTTTGGCGCCGCAGCCCGGGGAATAGTTATTGTCTAGGTTAGAATTTCTTTTTATTAGGTCTACTTGCTAGATTCCTTTCTAGCAAGATTTTATTTTTATTTTTAGGTTTTCTTTAGTCTATCTTATTTCTTCGTGTCTTTGTTCGTAACCTTCACCATCCGCCATCATGGCAAAGGACAATTTCACTAACCTTAGGGTCACTAGGAGTCGTAGTTCCGCTAGAGACCTAGTTTTGCCCTATGCAGAACCTGAAAGGGAAATGCATAAGTTAAGATGATCTCTCTCAACACCCGAACCGTCCAGCGTAGCTTTCAAATTTGATGAGGCCCTTTCTGAAGAAAATTCAGACAATCACCTCACACCCCCTAGCTCCCAATCCAACAACGATATGAGTACCCCTGAAACTCCCATTCCTAAGCGCCTTAAGGACTACTCCTCCCCGAATCCGCGTGGCTTCTCAAATGCCATTGTCTTCCCAAACGAACACACTGATGAGGTCTTGCGTGCAAGCGATGTTTGGCTTGTCCAAAGTGTGTGCAAGTTTTGCGGACTAGATGATGATGACCTGATTCAACACATCAAGGACTTCTTGAAAATAGTAGACACCCTCCATACGGATGGGGTCACTAGGAACACGTCCCGATTAAGATTCTTCCCTTTCACTCTTTATGAAAAAGCCAAGGAATGGTATGATAGACTTCCCTCCGAGTCTATTTTCACATGGGAGTAACTTATATCCAAGTTTTATGAGAAGTTCTTCCCAGTAGGGAAAACCTCAGTATTTAGGGATAGGATCCTCCGCTTTCGAAAGGGAAAGGACGAGCCCATCCATAAATCGTGGATTAGATTCAAGGATTTAATAAGACAAGTTCCCCATCATGGCATCGAACTTTGGTTTCTGGTCCAAATCTTCTACGACAATGTCTCCTCAGACTACCAGAATGGAATCAACAATTCTAGAAAAGGGAAATTAGCCAATCTTAGTGCCGAAGAAAGGTGGAATAGGATTGAGGATTATGCTCAAGACCAGGATGACACTTGGGATGAACCTGAGTCGACTGCTAGCATGTCTGAAATCACACAAACACCCTCAGATCGACTAAGAAAAATTCACAAAAGAATGGAATACCTTGCGGGGTCGCGAACAACTAAACAACTTTCAAATCCTTACTTGATCTGCGACTACTTTGGGGGCCCGCACGAGGTAGAGGAATGCGGAGGAGAACCCACGACCGAACATGCTTGTTTGTCAGGACATGACATCTACGCTGACACCTCCCTTTTGCCTTTTTAACAAAACGATGATTATACCCTTTGGGGAAATCTGGTAAAAAGAAAAGAAGGGGAGGAAGGCCCTGAATATAGAATCAGGATCACTTTTGAAGATGACCTCAGTCACTTCACTCAAGAAAAAGGCTTACAATTGAAAGGTCTTGATGAGCTCATCGCTGAGCAACAGAATGACATGGAAGAATGGTTCAAAAAGCTTAACTCCACCCTTGATGGCCAAGACAGGCCATCAGTAAGCCAAAAAGACCCCCTGCTCGTGGTGACTACTCGAGCTGGAACAACAACCAAGGACCCCCCTTTTCCGAGCTCACATCCTATCACCATTGATCCAAGCGAGCCCCACGAGAAGGAAGGTAATGTGAGCAGCGAGGCTCCCGAACAACCTTCCCTGGTGACTCCATCCCCATCAACTCCACCTAACCAACCTGTGAGAATCCCATTCCTATCCCGCCTAAAGAACCTGAAAATTGAGAACGAAAATAAGAGATTCTTGTCATATCTAAAAGATTCAGTGGTCACCATACCTCTCCTTGATGCTTGCTATCACATGCCAAAGTATAGCGCATACTTTAAAAAATTACTCGCCAACAGAAAGAAACTCGAGGGTCTTGTGACTCTGGGGGAAGAATGTTCGGTGGTGACCCATCGAGGACTACCAAAAAAGGTAGACGGTCCAGGCAGCTTCACCTTGCCCTGTTCCATAGGATCTCTATCAATAAAGAATGCTCTCGCCGATTTAGGGGCGAGTATCAACCTCATGCCTCACTCCATGTTCCTCAAACTAGGATACTTCGGACTAAAGCCTACCCGTATGAACATCCAACTAGCCGATAGATCGGTCAAATACCCCGTAGGGATATGCGAGAATGTGCTAGTCAAAGTTGGAAAATTCAAATTTCTGGTTGACTTCGTGATCTTGGAGATGGAGGAGGATGACTTGGTGCCCATCATCTTAGGGAGACCATTTCTTGCTACCGCTCGTGCAGTCATTGATGTTCATGACGGCAAGTTAACCTTACGAGTAGGAACCGATAGCTTAATCTTCGACATTAAGGACACTATGAATTTCTCTTTCAAAGCAGCTAACCGGCTCTATTTCATCGGAGAGGTCGATGAACTCACGGATGTCATTGAAAACTGTGTTGATGAACAGATCGAAGAAGGCTGGTTACAGGATGAGAGTTTCCTCCCCTTATTGGAGGAAGAAAAGGTGGAGGGCGTTAGAGCAGTCTCCTTCTACCCTAGACAAGAGACCAATGAACAGCTTGAACTTCGAAAACCTGAAAACAAGCTTAATCCCTCTGTTATCGAACCACCCAAACTAGAGCTTAAAGAACTCCCTAACCACCTAGAGTATGCCTTCCTTCAGGGAGAGGATCAACTGCCGGTGATCATAAACTCTTCCCTCGAACATGAACAAAAAGGTAAGCTCTTAGAAGTCCTAAAGAAATATAAGGGAGTCCTTGCATGGAGTGTAGCTGACATTAAGGGGATTGACTCAACTTTTTGCACGCATAAGATTCTTATGGAAGAAAACTATAAACCTACCGTGAAACCCCAGAGGCGGGTGAATCCCAACATTAAGGAAGTAGTGAAGAAAAAAGTCATCAAACTTCTGGATGCAGGACTGATTTACCCAATTTCGGATAGCCCGTGGGTTAGTCCTCTACAGGTTGTACCAAAGAAAGGTGGAATGATTGTGGCGAAAAATGACAAAGGTGAGATGGTACCCTAAAGAACGGTTACTAGTTGGCGGGTATGCATCGATTATAGAAAGCTCAATGATGCCACAAGGAAGGATCACTTTCCCCTACCATTCATTGACCAAATGTTGGAGAGATTATCTGGGCACGAGTATTACTGTTTCTTGGATGGGTTCTCGGGATATTTCCAAATCCCCATAGCACCTGAGGACCAAGAGAAAACCACGTTTACTTGCCCTTATGGAACGTTCGCCTATAAAAGGATGCCTTTTAGGCTATGTAACGCTCCCGCCACCTTTCAGCGATGCATGACCGCAATCTTTCACGAATTAATGGAAGACAGCATGAAGTTTTCATGGATGACTTTTCGGTCTTCAGGAACTCTTTCGACCGTTGTCTTGCTAATCTAGAAAAAATGCTGAAACGTTGTGAGGAAACCAACTTGGTCTTAAATTGGGAAAAATGCCATTTTATGATAAAAGAAGGGATTATGTTAGGACATAAGGTCTCAGGGAATGGGATTGAGGTGGACCAAGCAAAAATGGAAGCTATATCTAAATTACCTTATCCCACGACTGTTAAGGCAATACGCAACTTCTTGGGCCTAGCCGGGATTTACCGAAGATTCATCAAAGATTTCTCTAAAATAGCTCGGCCAATGACTCAATTACTGGTGAAAGATGCCCCTTTCGATTTCTCTCAAGAATGCAAGGATGCATTCGATCTCCTGAAAAAGGAGCTCACGCAAGTCCCAATCATGGTTACACCCAACTGGGAGTTGCCTTTCAAAATCATGTGCGATGCTAGCGACTATGCTGTCGGGGCAGTATTAGGCCAAAGGCGTGACAAGCTATTCCAACCTATTTACTACGCTAGCAAAACTATGTTTCCTGCTCAAGAGAATTACTCTACTACCGAAAAAGAATTATTAGCTGTAGTGTTCGCCTTCGACAAATTCCGTCAATATCTTGTCCTTTCAAAGATAGTAGTTTTCACTGATCACTCGGCTCTCTGATATCTTTTTGCTAAGCAAGATGCTAATCCACGACTAATTCGGTGGATCTTGTTGTTACAAGAGTTTGACGTTGAAATTCGTGATAAAAGGGGGGGCGGAGAATTTGGCTGTTGATCACCTCTCTCGTCTTGAAAATCCCCTTAATGAGCTTGATAGAAGCAAGATTCGGGATTCATTCCCTGACAAACAACTCATGTCAATGACAAATTCTGAGCCTTGGTACGCTGATTTTGCTAACTATCTTGCGAGCAGACTCATTCCGGAACACATGACTAAATACGAAAAGAAAAGGTTCTTTGCCCAACTAAAATACTACTTCTGGGACGAACCATTTTTATTCCGAAGGTGTCCTGATCAAATAATCAGACGTTGTGTTTCGGGAAATGAGGCAATAAAGATCATGAAAGAGTGTCACTCTGGCCCCTCTAGGGGCCATCATGGGATAAACACCACCGCACGAAAGATTTTCGATGCGGGATTCTATTGGCCCAAGATATTCCGTGATGTTAAAGAAATGATACAAGCATGCGATGCATGTCAACGGGCCGGGAATATATCAAACAGGGATGAAGCACCTCAGAATTTTATACAAGTATGTGAAGTTTTCGACCTCTGGGGAATCGACTTCATGGGACCCTTTCCATCTTTAGGGGGAATGAATACATTTTAGTTGCCATCGATTATGTTTCAAAATGGGTAGAGGCACAAGCCCTTAGGACCAACGATGCTAGGGTAGTTATTCATTTCCTGAAAAAGCTGTTCGCTAGGTTCGGCATTCCTAAAGCTCTCATTAGTGATAGGGGGACCCACTTTTGCAATGCGCAAATGGAAAAGGTCATGAAAAGATATGGAGTGTCCCATCGATTTTCCACCGCCTATCACCCACAAACCAATGGTTAGGTTAAAAACACCAAATGGGCAATTAAAAGAATACTAGAAAAAACGGTTAATCAAAATAGAAAAGATTGATCATTTAAACTCGATGAGGCCTTATGGGCATTCTGAACTGCCTACAAAACACCTATTGGAATGACCCCGTTCCGCATGGTTTATGGTAAGGCATGTCACCTTTCGGTCGAACTAGAGCATAAGGCTTATTGGGCGCTTAAGGCATGTAATCTGGACTATACAATCGCCGGAACAAATAGTTTCTTGCAACTCCATGAGCTTGATGAGCTAAGGTTAGAAGCGTATGAATCTTCCATTACATATAAGGAGAGGGCAAAAAGATTGCATGACCAGCGAATTAAGAAACCTAAGGAATTTTCAGAAGGGGAAAAAGTCCTATTGTATAATTCTCGGTTAAGGTTATTTCCCGGGAAACTCAAATCCAGATGGTATGGGCCCTTTACGGTGAAAAGTTCCTCTAAAAATGGAGTTGTTGTGTTAATAGACGATGAAAATAGAGAGTTTACTGTCAACATACAACGTGTAAAACATTATCAAGAAATTAGTAATGAGATGATTAGTGAGGAGGATGTAACATTTGACGATGAGGTCACGTAATTGCCTATGACCTTGAGTCTAGCTACAAGACTCGTAAATAAAGAAAAACGCTTCTTGGGAGGCAACCCATGTTTTGTGTGATTTTTATTTGTTTGATTGTTATTTGCTTCCGTATGCATGCTTTATTTTTATTGTTGGTAGATCATGTTTCAAACTAAAATTGTGAAAATGCTTTATTTTGTCATTTAACTTCGTCTTAACTTCATATAAAGGTATTTTGCAAAAGCTAAGTGTAAGGGGAAACCCCAAATTTGTCTATAAGAATGAAATTGATCTTGATTCGCCACAATATTAAATGAACATGTGTATTAGTATTTGTTAGAGTCAAATGCTTGTATCGAGTCATAATGATGTTTTGCAGGATTTTCTAGGAAGTAGGACATAAGTTTTTCCAGAAATTTTCCATAAACTTAACGTAAAGATTTCTGCAGGTCACTTCTGACGGCGTCAGGAATTAACTCCTGACGGCGTCATGTGTAAAATTCTGGAAATTTTGCGAGTTTTGTTTTTCTAACGGAGTCTTAAAGTTTTTGTTAATTCTTTAGTTTTATAAACTCCAGGAAATCTGCAAACATTCATTCCACAAGCATTATATCTTAATTTGTTTTCTAGGATTTGTTAGTATATATAGATTGCCGCCGATTTTATGCGAGGTTGCCTTGTTTGTTTTCTCAGGTTTAACAGGTTATGTATGACAAGAAGATAATTTATTTTCTGGAAGGGAAGCTTTGAATGTTCATTTTCTTAGAGGAAGATTTAACCTTGTTACCACATTATCCACACCGAACGAATCAGGGGAGTATTTGCTTTCATTCTTTTACCCATTTCACTTTTACATTCTTTAATTGAACATTGGGGGCAATGTTTATCCTAAGTGTATGGGAGGGTAAATGATGATACCTTATAGGATACAATTGCATTTGAGTTTGTTTGTTTGATGGTAGGTGTGTAATAAAACTAAGAGAAATACTTGTTAGTGTAATTTTAGCGCCAAATTTAAATTTTTTTACAACATTTAGGAGTGAAACTTTAGCCTTAGCAAGCGTCTCATGGATAGGAGTTGTATGACTAGCACAAAACCGTACCATTCAGAAAAATTTTCCACCAAAATATATGAGGTTCGCCTTTAGATTTGATAGGAAAAGCATTCATTATTAGTGCTTATGAGTGTACCGGTAGCATTTAGATTCTAGAACTTGCGTTAGTAATGCATCCCGAGATCACTAGTGAGACTACATTCGTTTGGTAGGATTTACTACATGATAAGAGGCATTAGGATCACCCTTGTGTTAAACCCGTATCATAATTACTTGACCATTTAAGTCGTATTACTTGGCTAGTAAAATCAATTAATTTTTCCCACACCTTAGCGTTGTACTCATTTTTAGTACACGAAACCACTAGTACACCCCTCCGAGCCTATCTTTTCGTTTCTAACTTTAAGCATCTTACTTAAAGGAAGAATTTGTTACAACCCACCCAAATGTGCAACCAAATCGCCTTAGCCTTCCGTATATGCACTCATCTTTAGTGCATTATTGTTATTTGTTTAAACCCTTAGTTAATTATCTAATTGATTACATGGTTGCTAAGTCGAGTCATATCTTGTACATATTGTTTTAGGACAATTGGGACTCATGAGTAAAGTGCTTGTGTTTTGGAGTAATGGGGAAGAACATCATATATTACCCCCATATGTGCGTTAATCTTAAAAGTACTCTAAGTGTTTTGATTATCTTGATTCGAGTCATTAGAATAGTTTATTGTAAAGTATGTAAAAATTTAAGTGTAAGGGGAATGTACATTCCCTATGATGTATTATCTTAGATGGTAGGGTAAAAATGCATGCGAAAAAAAAAAAAAAAAAAAAAAAAAAAAAAAAAAAAAAAAAAAAAAAACATACGGACTACCATCGCGTTTCATTCTCTGTTTGTTTTAAGTTTTTGTTATTTTTGATTTATTAGCTTAAGTCGAGTCTAGTCTTGGCTTAGCAACGCCATATTGTACATGTAATTAACCAAGATGATTAACTCGCCACCAGTAAATATTGCCTTTATCCAACAAAACCGTGTATTCCATATCCCTACACCTAACGTTATAATCCTTTAAAAGACCTCTTTGATAGTTTATCCTAGATGCTTACGCCAAGTGGTGGAGGTTTGATCCTTTCCCAAGCCTTTGGTAATCTATTTTGCTATGATAGGTAGTGAGAGATGTTTTCCATTTCCTTATTGTGATATATACTTTATTACACCCGAGAGATGTGAGTATCTAAACACTATTTGTGAGGTGCTAGTGTATGACCTCCGTGCTTATCTTTGGTCTTTAGTGGAACGATTATTTGTTGTAATTACTTTTATATTAGTATTAAATGACCCCTAACTTGTATTTTGATTAGAATAAAAGCGCATTTGCTTGAGGACAAGCAAATCTCAAGTGTAAGGGTATTTGATGAGGCGAAAAATGAACCGTTTTTAAGGGGTCATTTAAGCCCGGATTCGTGATTATTTGATCAAATATTGCCCTAAATCGTTCCTTTTGTCATTTTAGGTACTTTTGGAGAGAAATCAGGAAAATGAAGCATTTTGGACGTTTTTGGAGCATAAAAGTGAAGAAAACGGCAAAGTCTCAATTTTCCTTGCTGGGAACAGTACCTGACGGCGTCAAGAGTCTCCAAGTGACGGCGTCAAGAGTTACAAAAGAGGTGGAAGTGGAAGATACACGTGACGGTCCAGAGTGTTTTCAAGCATAGGAGATGACGGCATCACCTAGGCCGTCATGGTCCAAGTATTAGTGACGGCCCAGAACAATTTTACACATGACGGCGTCACAAGTGGATCTAGGCAATACGATTTCTATTATGGCGGCGAGTTGACGGTGTCACAAATTCCTTCTTGACGCCGTCACCCTGTAAAATCTATATATAGTTTTCCAAATTTCATCCATTAGTGTGCAACTTTGAGGGAAAAACCCTAGGCCGATTTTCGCAGCTTTTTCAAAGGTTTCAACCCTTTGAAACTTTCATGTTCAATTTGAGATAAGCACTCTTTCAATTCAATCAATATGTTTATGTGTTGTTTGAATATATCTTACGCTTGTTTTCAATTTAACATGCTCGGCTAGATTTCATTTGTGTTTGCTTAGATGTAGTGAAACCTAGATGTTAATTATGGGTTGATTGTTTGTTTATAGTTGTTACGGATGTGTAACACCCTAACCCGATAAGGGTAGAAGTATTACATTACAGTGACATATCAGAACAAACACAAGCATATGATTTATACATACAAAGAAATTCAGGGTTACAAATGAAAATCTGAAACTACAAGGTTACAAAAAATAAAAAAATAAATAAATACTATGTCTAATAAAGTGAAACTTCATCTAATCGTCTCTAGTCCAAAGCATAGTCTTCTAAGTCCAGTCACACTCTCTTCCCATAACCCAGCTTCCTACTAAAACCTGCCGCAGGAAAAGGAAATGCGGCTGAGCTTAAAAAGCCCAGTGAACAGATATATATACAAAGCAATGATAATGAAACAGAACTGAAATATAGTGCATTGGAGAAATAGAATAAGGAATAGATAAAAAGAGTGATAGAATAGAAGGAAGAAAGGATAGTCATCTACCACGAGCCCAGAAACATATCATATCATATAAGCCGTCAATACCATAATTCTTCATAATCATATAGAGGGGAGTCCTCTCAGATAATCAGATAATATGAGGGGTGTCCTCATTCTTCAAATGGGTGGAGTAGCGAACTCCCAGAAATTGTGAAAGGCATGTATAGCACACAGTACCAATCACCTCAAAGTCAACTCAAAGTCATAGTTAAATCCACTAAGCATACATGTCTAGGATTGCAACCCATACGCCCCTTACTCAAAGTCAATCTCAAAGTCATATACTCAAAGTCATAATGGCCATAATAGTAATCATAAAAAGGGACGGCGTGAGAAATCACTCACCTACACATGAGTCATGCCAGTGGTGCATCACAAACATGCCTATGGTACCTCCATAGGTAGGAGAAACATAAATGGCTCGGGTATCAAACTAAGAGTCAGGTCTCAAAGTCATGCAAAAGGTCATATAGCAAAGGTTTATCTCAAAGTCATCTCAAAATCATATCAGAAATAGTATTCAAGGTCCATTCAGAGTTCATCAGGTCAAGGTTCATATTCAAAAATCAATTCATGGTTCAGTTCAAAAGTCCGTTTCAAAAGTTTCTATTAAAAGTCCAATTTAAATAATCTTTTAAAACAGTTTTCATAAAAATGGTCTTTCAAAATATAGGGTTCATGAAAGTTAAATAACCTTTCTTTTAAAAAGAATTTTAGCATCATTTATAAACATCTTTTCAAATCGGTTCTTCTCAAAACATTTCCATGGCATAATTAAAATGTTTTCATAGCATGGTTTCATAACGGAGGTCATATCAAGTGGGATCAACAGAGAAAGTTCAAGTAAAGGGGATCATAGCAATGGCATCAATTCGGGAACTAACGGATCAGAATATGAAAGAGATCATGAGAAACCTTTTGAGAAAGGTCAGAATATCTGTACCTTAAACCGCAAGTGCACACATGACAGAAACATAAAGGTCGAAAGCAAAATTCCTTCTTCAGCGAATCTACACGAATTAATGGTCGGCTTGTTATTAATAACTTATTCAATTCAGATTTCTCATTTTAGTCGGCTTTCCAGTTTTAGTAACTTTCCATTTAAAGTGACTTTCCACTTTTAGCAGGTTTCCATAAATAGTAAGTTTCCACTTTTAGAAAGTTTCCATAATTAGAAAGTTGACTCATTATTAATGGAATCAAAGTATCTTTTAACATATTTACACATTTGGTCCTTAGGGTTTCATAACTTTACATTTTAACCCTTTACTTTCCAAATTTACACTTTAAACCTTTTAGTATTCAAAGTTACACATTAAACCCTTAGCTTATCCATTTTACATAATGATCCCTTATTTTATCATGTTATACGAATATACCTTCAAGTATTCACAATTTACACTTTAAGTCCTTCAAGTTATCAAAGTTACATATTTAACCTTTAATTTACAATTTCAACTTTTAATTATTAATAATTACATATTAAGCCATTTATTACCAAATTAGCACAAAACCCCCTGAATATATTTTATCACTCAAATCAGTCCCAAGTTTCCAGAAATTACATGTTTATTCCCTCCACTTTAATTAATTATAAAATCGCATAATACTTAATTAAATAAACATTTTAATCCCTTTAAATACAAAATTTACACATAGCACCCTTAAGTTATATTTTATTCGAATTATATATGATCAAATTTAAGTTCTAAAAATAACCCTTAAGTTTTAAAGTTTACGAAACTCACCCAAATCATTTATACCAAATCGTATAACATTTTTATGCATGATTAAAAACCCTAATCAAACCTAATCCAATTTTAATCATTACTTAATCATTTAAGAGCCATTAATAAAATCAAAACAAGCCCTAGTTCATAAACCCTAGGTTACACTATTTTATTTTCTTTTTCTCTTTATACGATTTAATCAAAACAAAATAATTACGAAACACAATGTTTTAGGCCATGATAATTCTTCCAACATTTTTCCAGGTTATAACACATCATAATAAGTGTATAATAATTTTATTAATAATTATTCTGGATCAGAGTACATATTTCACAATTAAACACGTTTTTTTTAGGGTTTTAAATCACAAAAGTGATGTCGAGCATGCATGGGTCGAACCAAACAATTTATTTGATGTTTATGAGGTATAAAGGACCTGAGAAAAATACCAACTCAAGAATGGAACGTGTAGAGAGGGCTGTACAAATTATAGCATATGCGTAGAGCCAAAACGATCCAAAAATCACCATGACTTCACCAATGATCTTCCAACCTTTAAACCAATTTTCGTGGGTCTTATATGATGTAAGGAACATCAAAAAAATAAGAAATCATTTTTATAGAGGTCGTATGAAGCATAACGAATTTACCTTTGTTTTAGGGCTCGACACAAAGAAAACAATGCTACGATCGTGTAAGGCTTCAACAATTTGAATGGGATTTTTCTTGGCTTCTTAGGATGTTGATGAATCACAGAAAAATGCTTGAGAGTGATGGGAGAGTCGAATGGAGGCTAAGAGATTTGTTTGTGTGTTTATTTTTCCAATCGGTATATTAGGGTTTAGAATAAAAAGATATGTATTGACTTAAAAAGAGTAATGCCGTGTGTTTTGGGGAGAGTTTGGGCCAGAATTTCGGAATTATAATTGACAAAATATTCCTTGGTGATTATCTTCTTAAATTACCAAATTTAGATCAAATTAAACCAAATAAATCACTTTAAAATAAGTCTTATCCCAATCGGCCCTTAGAGGGGTAATTTGGTAATTTTACTACTTGTATAAATGTTAAATGTAATTGTTAAAATTATTTGGATACATAACTTGTGCATTGTTTGAAGTTTGGGATTTATTTGGTACTTTAATAAGCTTTTAATTAAATTTCAAATTGGTAAGGGCAATTTGGTCTTTTCACATGTTCTCAGATTTTAGGTGTTACAACTTCTTCCCCTCTAAAAAGAAAAAATTTCGTCCTCGAAATTTGAAGTTGCAAAGTTAGACGAAGTCGTAGCAAACCGCAAAAGTCGTCACAACATTCTCACGCCCGGGGAGGTTCTTCCAAAAGATATTCAGACCAACTGGTTTCTCATGACTCGTAATTATTGTCAAAACAGTTTCAGATTTCTCAGAAGGGCATATCATATTGAATTGGAATCAAAAGGATAATGTACCAAACATAACGGATGATAAACGAATTCTCCAGGAAGAGGTATAAAAATACATTGGATTTCCATCGAATTGATTAGGCGAATCAGATGAGAAGACATTGAATTGTAGCAAACATGGGGTGATATACGGTTTAACCCTTCACCTTCTCAGATAGTCTCGGCTTTTAGATAACCCTCCAAAGGTATTCTTATAAACAAACAGGTCTCATTTCCTCAGGGTCCACAATCACATATTTTACTCATATCAGATCATAATGAACAACTTCGCGAATGCGAATCGTATACGGACAGGAAGCATATCGTTAGATATCGTCAACGGCAGAAATTTCATAATGGAACCTAAGATTCTTATCAGAAGTTGCAAAGATCAGCAAAACACGTGTCGAGAGTCCAAACGTATCGAATCGTATAACAAGGACAGCATATCAAACGTATAGGTAGAATGAACCTAAAGTCTCACTAAACTCAGATGATCTTGATCAGATGCCAGAATTCTAAAGCTTCTAAGGCACTTCTTAAAATATCATATGCCCACCATAAGTGCACGTTATATGATGTAAGTATTATCACGTTGGCCAGGCGTCATAATACTGGCATCATATACATATGCCCTCATGATGATCATACTTTATCTCAAGTCGTGAACACCCAAACTTATTTAAATCCACCTAGTCCACCTATAGTCTCAGAGGTCACCAAAATCAAACAACATAACTAAGAGAACGAAATTACTCGAAGAGTAACGGAGATCCGAGAATGTCATTCAAAATTAAGGTACGTCATCAGTAACGTCAATTCTTTACAGCATCATCTCGTCTAAACACAATGTCCGCTTTCAAATCCGTCCACTCATTTACAAATTTCAAAATTTCTTCTAAGTTGGAGTAGTCTGTTTATTCTTGTCCGTCTTACCTCATGATTAAGAGAATATAAAATTCGAGTCTGGTTCCTCAAGCCTTCAGCAACTCTTCTTGGTACTGTGGCGTCGTAGCGGCAGTCTCTGACACGATCACTGTGCATCCCTCCATCCGCAGGTCTGCTTCTGCTCTCAATTCATCTTAGTACAACTAAAATGAATAGAGAAACAAGACTGCGTGTCTTCGACAGGTCTTCTAACATAGCTCCAGGTCTTAAGGTACATGCTGTTGTTGTCGACTCCAGGTTGTGTGTTGAATGGTTCGTCTTCTTTGGTCTGGTTGTCTTGATGCCCAAACTGAAATCTTCACGTATTGCATGATGTATGATTGAGCACTATCCCAGTTACTCTCTTCTTCTTGTATGCTTCTTCCATGATAATGCTTGTCGCAACCATCTTCTACTACTCTTCCACCAGGTTTCTAACTCCGATAACGGTCTTCAATCTCACCAATAATCTCTATGTTCTTCTTTCGTTTTAGAACACAACACAATGTCATACTATGACAATTTGTCCAAAACACGCGAAAACATGATTATTCTAGCCAACACCATTGGCATCATTCAAACTCATAAATGTGATGATGAGTGCAAAGGCAGCTTCAGAAATCATCTCAGGGAGTTTTCACATCGCCTTCTTTCTTCTTCAGGAACTGAAATACTTCCCAAAGGTTACTCTTGGTTAGTTAACCCCCTTCTTAGAAGTTTTTGTGGTTGCTTCTTCAGCCTTCAAATCTAAAATGATGCAATCAAATGTGGGGTTCAAAGGAAAAACTATTTAATCATTGATACGCGGAAACAGATAATGATTAGTGATAGTGGTACGTTTAAGTTCACGATAGTCGATACGTCATTGCATACTTCTCTCATTCTTCTTCATAAACAAACAAGAGCATCTAAAGAGAATCACCAAGGTTAAAAATCATTTTCCATCAGCTCCTTCAATCTCTCAACTTCTATGGCACCATGGTTTCTTCACTGATATCAGTTCAATGTCCACTCTACTTCTTAAGCAGGAAGGAGTACCAAAAGGTTCATCAGAGAATACCGGAAAATCTTCGTATGACAAAATATTTCCCAATAGTAGAACTTTCCAAGGGTTGATAATAATGGTGTTCAGGACAACTTGGTAATCACATGAGTTTGGGGTAGGTGTTTCCATAGTGACAGAAATTTTAGCAGATGTAGAGAGTCATCATAATGGAATAGGGTGAAGCAGATTTTTAAGGTCACATTTCAGATATGGTAGTCTATGGTATCTTCACGAATAGCCATTCAGTCCAAAAGACCGTACAATCAGACATCTCAAAGTCAAAGGATTCATAGAGTGAATACCGTCGTCAAATCATACAGATAGTTCATATATCAGAGTCAAGTACATGGTTCAACAAAATGTTGGGACAGATAAACGAACAGTTCAATGTGTGGGAATTTCGTTTAGCTTCTTAGCATAAGTAGCAGGTAGGATGTGTATCATTGGTAATACGAATATCGTATAATCGTCAATTGTGAGAGGTACAGAATCTCAGTTATCAGCATCATCATGCTTAGTTAACAAATCCATATAGAGATAGTATTTACATCATACCCTTCCAAAGGAAACGGTTGGCAGAACAAGGTTCATCATTCAAAGAGAGGAAACAAAACTTCTCATATTCGTGGTTCATAATTACCAAAATTCTCATAGGAGTAATAATGGATCATACAGAGTTAAGTAGTATCGGATGATACATTCATACCCAGCATAAGTAATGAATTTACCGAATGTGTCGAACACATTGTGGTTGAATGACCTACGATGTGGTCGAAAAGGTGTC
Organism: Artemisia argyi; assembly: GCA_030686995.1. Lineage (NCBI taxonomy): Eukaryota > Viridiplantae > Streptophyta > Magnoliopsida > Asterales > Asteraceae > Artemisia > Artemisia argyi. The sequence goes on along the minus strand of CM060685.1, from coordinate 169,267,876 downwards.
AAACAGCTTATCAAACAAATCGGAGGCGGAGATCAAAATTTGAAGGTGAAACTTAAATGTGTAAGGTATCCAGGTAGCCTTCCGAGGTATTCCAAACTTACTTGGTTACTAAGCTTAAGTTGCAAAACTTCTAACTTCTGAAACAAAGGTCCTTATAAGGCTTATATAAGAGCAAAGGCACGATCAGAGTGATACGGAAGCAAATGATACTTACATAAATGTCTTAGTCTACCCATTCCTCACTGGTAATAACTTAGGTTCCTATGGGGAATCCTAATGTAAAGTTTCAAAGGTTGTCTTATGAGCGCCTACAGTGGAAACTTAGGGGTCCAAACTTCACAGGTCAAGGGTAAATGTATTACGAATCGCAGCCTGGGCTCTGATACCATAATTGTAACACCCCAACCCGATAAGGGTAGAAGTATTACATTACAGTGACATATCAGAACAAACACAAGCATATGATTCATACATACAAAGAAATTCAGGGTTACAAATGAAAATCTGAAACTACAAGGTTACAAAAAAAATAAATAAATAAATACTATGTCTAATAAAGTGAAACTTCATCTAATCGTCTCTAGTCCAAAGCATAGTCTTCTAAGTCCAGTCACACTCTCTTCCCATAACCCAGCTTCCTACTAAAACCTGCCGCAGGAAAAGGAAATGCGGCTGAGCTTAAAAAGCCAGTGAACAGATATATATACAAAGCAATGATAATGAAACAGAACTGAAATATAGTGCATTGGAGAAATAGAATAAGGAATAGATAAAAAGAGTGATAGAATAGAAGGAAGAAAGGATAGTCATCTACCACGAGCCCAGAAACATATCATATCATATAAGCCGTCAATACCATAATTCTTCATAATCATATAGAGGGGAGTCCTCTCAGATAATCAGATAATATGAGGGGTGTCCTCATTCTTCAAATGGGTGGAGTAGCGAACTCCCAGAAATTGTGAAAGGCATGTATAACACACAGTACCAATCACCTCAAAGTCAACTCAAAGTCATAGTTAAATCCACTAAGCATACATGTCTAGGATTGCAACCCATACGCCCCTTACTCAAAGTCAATCTCAAAGTCATATACTCAAAGTCATAATGGCCATAATAGTAATCATAAAAAGGGACGGCGTGAGAAATCACTCACCCACACATGAGTCATGCCAGTGGTGCATCACAGACATGCCTATGGTACCTCCATAGGTAGGAGAAACATAAATGGCTCGGGTATCAAACTAAGAGTCAGGTCTCAAAGTCATGCAAAAGGTCATATAGCAAAGGTTTATCTCAAAGTCATCTCAAAATCATATCAGAAATAGTATTCAAGGTCCATTCAGAGTTCATCAGGTCAAGGTTCATATTCAAAAATCAATTCATGGTTCAGTTCAAAAGTCCGTTTCAAAAGTTTCTATTAAAAGTCCAATTTAAATAATCTTTTAAAACAGTTTTCATAAAAATGGTCTTTCAAAATATAGGGTTCATGAAAGTTAAATAACCTTTCTTTTAAAAAGAATTTTAGCATCATTTATAAACATCTTTTCAAATCGGTTCTTCTCAAAACATTTCCATGGCATAATTAAAAGGTTTTCATAGCATGGTTTCATAACGGAGGTCATATCAAGTGGGATCAACAGAGAAAGTTCAAATAAAGGGGATCATAGCAATGGCATCAATTCGGGAACTAACGGATCAGAATATGAAAGAGATCATGAGAAACCTTTTGAGAAAGGTCAGAATATCTGTACCTTAAACCGCAAGTGCACACATGACAGAAACATAAAGGTCGAAAGCAAAATTCCTTCTTCAGCGAATCTACACAAATTAATGGTCGGCTTGTTATTAATAACTTATTCAATTCAGATTTCTCATTTTAGTCGGCTTTCCAGTTTTAGTAACTTTCCATTTAAAGTGACTTTCCACTTTTAGCAGGTTTCCATAAATAGTAAGTTTCCACTTTTAGAAAGTTTCCATAATTAGAAAGTTGACTCATTATTAATGGAATCAAAGTATCTTTTAACATATTTACACATTTGGTCCTTAGGGTTTCATAACTTTACATTTTAACCCTTTACTTTCCAAATTTACACTTTAAACCTTTTAGTATTCAAAGTTACACATTAAACCCTTAGCTTATCCATTTTACATAATGATTCCTTATTTTATCATGTTATACGAATATACCTTCAAGTATTCACAATTTAAACTTTAAGTCCTTCAAGTTATCAAAGTTACATATTTAACCCTTTAATTTACAATTTCAACTTTTAATTATTAATAATTACATATTAAGCCATTTATTACCAAATTAGCACAAAACCCCCTGAATATATTTTATCACTCAAATCAGTCCCAAGTTTCCAGAAATTACATGTTTATTCCCTCCACTTTAGTTAATTATAAAATCGCATAATACTTAATTAAATAAACATTTTAATCCCTTTAAATACAAAATTTACACATAGCACCCTTAAGTTATATTTTATTCGAATTATATATGATCCAATTTAAGTTCTAAAAATAACCCTTAAGTTTTAAAGTTTACGAAACTCACCCAAATCATTTATACCAAATCGTATAACATTTTTATGCATGATTAAAAACCCTAATCAAACCTAATCCAATTTTAATCATTACTTAATCATTTAAGAGCCATTAATAAAATCAAAACAAGCCCTAGTTCATAAACCCTAGGTTACACGATTTTATTTTCTTTTTCTCTTTATACGATTTAATCAAAACAAAATAATTACGAAACACAATGTTTTAGGCCATGATAATTCTTCCAACATTTTTCCAGGTTATAAAACATCATAATAAGTGTATAATAATTTTATTAATAATTATTCTGGATCGGAGTACATATTTCACAATTAAACACGTTTTTTTTAGGGTTTTAAATCACAAAAGTGATGTCGAGCATGCATGGGTCGAACCAAACAATTTATTTGATGTTTATGAGATATAAAGGACCTGAGAAAAATACCAACTCAAGAATGGAACGTGTAGAGAGGGCTGTACAAATTATAGCATACGCGTAGAGCCAAAACGATCCAAAAATCACCATGACTTCACCAATGATCTTCCAACCTTGAAACCAATTTTCGTGGGTCTTATATGATGTAAGGAACATCAGAAAAATAAGAAATCATTTTTATAGAGGTCGTATGAAGCATAACGAATTTACCTTTGTTTTAGGGCTCGACACAAAGAAAACAATGCTACGATCGTGTAAGGCTTCAACAATTCGAATGGGATTTTTCTTGGCTTCTTAGGATGTTGATGAATCACAGAAAAATGCTTGAGAGTGATGGGAGAGTCGAATGGAGGCTAAGAGATTTGTTTGTGTGTTTATTTTTCCAATCGGTATATTAGGGTTTAGAATAAAAAGATATGTATTGACTTAAAAAGAGTAATGCCGTGTGTTTTGGGGAGAGTTTGGGCCAGAATTTCGGAATTATAATTGACAAAATATTCCTTGGTGATTATCTTCTTAAATTACCAAATTTAGATCAAATTAAACCAAATAGATCACTTTAAAATAAGTCTTATCCCAATCGGCCCTTAGAGGGGTAATTTGGTAATTTTACTACTTGTATAAATGTTAAATGTAATTGTTAAAATTATTTGGATACATAACTTGTGCATTGTTTGAAGTTTGGGATTTATTTGGTACTTTAATAAGCTTTTAATTAAATTTCAAATTGGTAAGGGCAATTTGGTCTTTTCACATGTTCTCAGATTTTAGGTGTTACAGGATGATTGTATTCGATGTTAGGCTTAAGAAAATTGGCAGACTTCCATTGGTAACTTGCTTGAACGTCTTAAGAAACATGATCAGAGGTGTACTATGATTTTTGGTTGTATTTAATGCGTAGGAGAATTCTAATGATCCCATGTTAGGAGCTTCTAACGGCTCGACATAGGAGTGAAGTATGATCCTATAGAGTTAGGGAATATTGTACACGGCCCTACGACTAGTTTAAGGAATATGACCCGTCATCCATGCAAGTGTAACAAGCTATCAACCTGTAAAAGATATCTAGGGAGTAATGAAACCTAAGTAAACACAACTTTTTCCCCTCATTGTTTACACCACAATAGTATAATTAGTTTTATTTTCATTTCTTTTATTTTATTTTGATTGCATCTTTAGTTGATTGGATTAGTTGGCTAGCAACTAATTCTGCCCACTCTTCCAAAACCCGAGATTTTACTTGCTTTTATAAAATATAAAAATACAAAAAGAATCATCCCTCATCTCTAGACCTAGTTTTTAGGCTTTCTAATCCTAGCGACACTATTCCTGAGTTGAACGATCAATCCCCCGGTACTTGTCACTATACTATACTACAACGATCAGGTACACTGCCTGGTGGGGGTTGTAAGCTTCTCGAGATCCCTCGAGAGGTAAAGCCTGGTGCGATTCCCAAGTATCAAGGATACCGTTGCATTGACCTTACCACTAATAAAGTCACATTTGATGAAACCATTTTCCCATACGGTTCGGTTACACCCAATAATGCCATATCCTACATATTCCTCGATGAGGACCCATTTCTCTTTCCCATGTCCATCATCATCGAAACCATCACCACTGAGCCTACTAGGACCCACCAAACCCAATCGAATCAATCATCACAGTCGACCCAACATGACTCCAAGCCCAAACAAACTAATCAACCCAGCCGACTCAACCTACCCAACAAACTTAATCGGTCCAATCAACCTATCAGGTTGTGACCCTACCACCCAATTCCATTTCCACTCATCCCGTGGTCACTCAGCTTCGCCTTAGTATCCATCAGCCGAATTCCAAGTATAATTGTCATGTATCTACAATGTCCATGATACCAAAAACCTATAATGCACCTTTGTTTGACCCAAATTGGTAAACTGCTATGCTTGATATGTATAATGCGCTTATTAAAAATGAAACTTGGATTCTTGTGCCATGGCCACCTGATATAAACAGTGTTTGTTCCACGTGGTTATTTAAGCACAAGTATTTTGCAGACAAGCACCTTAGTCAATATAAGGCTCACCTTGTCGCTAATGGTCATAGTCTAATAGATTGGGATCGACTACGATGAGAGTTTTAGTCCGGTAGTTAAGCCGACAACCATTCGTACTGTGCTCAGGCTCGCGGCTTCTCGACATTGGCATGTTCATCAGCTTGATATCAAGAATGCCTTTTTACATGGACCCCTTTCTAAAACTGTATATATGCATCAAGCACCGGGCTTTCAGGACCCGTAGCATCCTAATCATGTCTTCTATCTATAGCGTTCTCTTTATGGTCTTAAGTAGGCTCCTCGGGCATGGTTTTGGTGATTTTCAGGTTATGCTACCCTGGTTAGTTTTGCTCATAGTTGATGCGACTCATCTCTATTCATTTACAAATGAGGAACCGATATTGCATACTTGTTGATTTATGTTGATGATATATTTTGACTGTTTCTTCTACACGGTTATAGCGGATCATTACTTCTCTCCACACCGAGTTCTCGATGACTGGCCTTGGATGATTACATTATTTTCTAGGCATATATGTTTCTCGTGATGCTATGGTATGTTTCTTTGCCAGCGAAAGTATACTATGGAGATTTTGGAGCATGCCGGTATGCTTAATTGTCATTCTTGTCGTATGCCAGTTGATACTGAGTCCAAACTCAGTGTTGATGGTCCTATAGTGCCTCACCCGACTCTTTATAGGAGCCTTGCAGGATCACTTCAATATCTTACGTTTACTAGACCTAATTTGTCATATGCGGTTCATCAGGTTTGTTTATATATGTATGATCCTCAGCAGCAACATCTAGTAGCTCTCAATCGGATTCCACGTTATGTTCGGGGTACTCTTGACTATGGACTTAAGCTATTTTTTGCATCTCCACTTTCCCGGGTTGGCTATTCTGATGTAGATTGGGCAAGTTGCCCTACTATCCGTCGATCTACATCCGGGTACTGTGAGTTTCTTGGCAACAACTGGTTATCTTGATCCTCCAAGCGACAAGCTAATCTCTCTAGCCCTAGTGCGGAAACTGAGTGTCGTGGTGTTGCTAATGTTGTTGTCGAGACCCCTTGGCTATGTAACTTATTATGTGAGCTACATTCCAAATTGCAGCGTGCTACATTGGTTTATTGTGTTAATGTGAGCACTGTGTATATTTCTTCCAATCCCGTGCAACATCAGCGTACGACACACATTGAGATTGACATACATGTTGTTTGCGACTAGTTAGCGGCATGTCTTATTTGTCTTCTTCATGATCCTTCTCATTATCAGTTTGCAGATATCATCACCAAAGGCCTTCCATATGCGTTATTTGATGATTTTCGATCCAGTCTGAGTATTCGTCCTTCTCCCGCTCCGACTGCAGGGGCTGGTAGACATATTTCATATTATATATATTAGCTCATGTATTTATTTGGTATCGGGTCTAGCTCATGTGTATTATGTATTGTGTATTTATTCTCTGTTGTATATTCATTTGAGATATACGGTTAGTAGTAAAAGAATACAAGATACTTAAACTTGGAGCTCGATCTTTAAAAGAAGGAAAAACTACTGTATAACATGTTTAAGCAAAATTCTAATTTAATTTCCTTGTTTAATCTTTATATAGAATATATTCCATGAAGGTTTTAAAATTGATAGGAAAAATTCAATATGTTTTCTTAGTACAAGGAATGCTTTATTACATGTCAATCCACTTTATGGAATCATTTTACAAGTATATAAACCATAGAGGCTCAGTTATAAAATATTACAAACTCAACATACATACAATACATCTTCCCTATTCGATCAAGGTTAGTAATTGTTATTTTCTCTTAAAAAGAACAAGCTAGTTATCATTCTACTACTATATGAATCTTCATTTGATAAAAGAGTAACACACAATGACCTAAATTCATTTTGTTTACAATAGCTTATTTTGTGTGTTTTCAGCTCTTAAAACCAAACGTAAGAGAAAATGAACAGTGGAGATTGGACTTGCGGTGCATGCCAACATTCAAACTTCAAGAAGCGCGACGTCTGTCAAATATGTCAGTGTCCTAAATTTGCAACACCAAGTGAGATTTCAACGTATACAAACAAAACTAAGGTGTTGGCCGGTGACTGGTATTGTTGTTGCGAGGCACACAATTTTGCCAACCGGACCGAGTGTTATAAATGTGGCACACACAAAGAATATATAATGATGATGGCATACACGTCTTCTAGTTATAATCCGTACAATGCTAGCATGCTTCCAGGAGGGAAAGTTGGTGACTGGATGTGTAACAGGTACGTACGTGAGCATTGTTAAGATCAATAATAACAGACAAACTTTTATGTCGTGGTTCTTACTTATATGATGTTTATTTTCATGGGTTTCAACAGGTGCCAGGGACATAACTTTGCAAGTAAGGTGGAATGCTATAAATGTAAATCTCCAAGGGAATAAAAGTATATGAATTAAGTTGTATGGAGATTTCTTTGTGTTCCAAGAATGCTACTTATGTTTTCTTGTTTTCCCTCAACAATTAAATAAATATACTTAGAATTACCTTATCTTTAGAAGTTTCCGACATGTGTGGGTGGCCGGATTATTCACTATGTATGTGAGTTTGCCTTTCCAAAAAAATGTGATCACCCCCATTTAACAGTATATCAGTTTAAAATTATGTACACATCAAGAAATTATATATCATATATGGTATAGTTTAATGGTTTCAATGTGGGTTTACTTAACTTAATAGATTGAAAAAAGTAAATTGATGTCATCTAGCTGGTTCGGGCTTCTTATATTCTTGTTGGGTTTTAAGCCTTAGTTGGGGTTAACTAATAGCCTAGAAAGGAATTAATCCTTCAAGTTATCACATGATTTTTATGAGTAAGATCAAATGGGTAATTAAATCCCTAAAATAAAACTCCCACACTACGAGCTCTACTCCTTCATGCCCTCGTTTGAAAATTCTTGGAACATATATGATGTGTACTTGTTGCCCATCTTCTAAATGACGATTTTACCTGGGCGTATCAAGTAACTTCCAAAAGTATGTACAACTCCTTTGACATCTCTTTTGCATGGAACTAGTAAAAACAAAATGAGCTGAGGTAAACAGTGTATATAGTAGTAAAAGAAACTCGCATGTACCATATATAGAAGATTCAAGAATATGTTTATAGATGTTGAAAATGTTTATCTTTTGTTTCAATTATAGTGGAATTTCATTTCATATCTATGTTGAATGCAAAATGTTCTAAACCCTAGACCTCTTTATAGTCTCAAGATATTTAATGCATGTGTTATGTGAAACAATTACAAAGTTTTAAAATGTTTGTACCACATGGGAAATAGGTTTATTAACACAAAAGATTATGTGGCATGAAATCTTAAATACTTAAATATCGATATTAACCCGAGTGAAAAAATTAAATACCAAACAAATATTAATATGGGTGTGCCTTTAACCTAGACTTCAAATTAATGTTTGAAAATACTAACTTCAACCCATTTACTAATTTTTTTAAAGACAAATGCAAGTCTCATTGTCTCATTCAAATTTTACAAAAGAATCCTTACACGTACATCGTTATTTAAAATTAGAGAGTGGAAAGTAAAAAAATAAATACAATATAATTTAATTGATGCAACTCATATGTCACGTGTGTGCGTAATTTTTTTTTCTTAAATTTATGTAAATTCAGCATTATTCTTTTTTTAATCGGACATGATGTTTTCTTTTTCTCTAGCATCTTGTTATCTATTAACAAAATCTCCATGTTCAGAAAAAATAAAATAAAAAATCTTGACAGAAATTAAATAGGTCAAACTACAATTTAAAGTGGCCGAAGTCATTTTAAATGTATATATTCAAATACTAAATTTTGTAAACACATCTTATGCTTAATTTTTTTGGGTTTTGTTATTTATATCACTAAAGGCTATGTTTAAAAGTTACGAACACATATAAAGATGACGGATCCTTTAGAAAGTGGAACAATTTTGCAAAGTCTAAAAAGTAATATAGATCGTTGGATCATAATACAGATTTGATCAAATTAAATAGGTACATATACACATAGGGGCATAGTAGTCATTATACTTATTTATCTCCCATCAATGGAATCCTCCATCTCAAGATATCTCCGAGCTGTCAAAACCACAACCACCACCATTGCACCGTCACCATCACTGTCAAAGTCACAACCACTACATAACTTTTTTTCGATCTGTCACCATAAATCTATTCCCTGGTAAATCAATCTACCATAAAAAAACACACACTGATATTACTGCGAAGAAAAAGACGGTAACCTAATCAGCGGCGACGAAGAAGAAGACAATTCTGGCGAAGTCACCGGAACTCTAACCATTGCTGCACCGATAACCACAACAACCGTCCCCATTAGCAAATCAGAAATTGATTGATAACGATATCAGTGTTTCGGTGTTTGGGTGTTTGGGTGAGACTGTGATGACGTGGCTTGAGTATGGTGCTTAAGAGATTGAAGGAAGCCGTTTGCATTTTGTGTTGTTAGATCTCTGTGTACATTTCTGGCCGTTGAAAACCGAACTTAACGGTGTCATCTTCATCGGTGTTTAACTATAACCGATTCAGTTGAGATGACGTCGTTAGATATGACGGAAAAAAAGTGAGGTGATTTTCATGGAGATGAAGATGTTAAGTTTGGTGATGGTGAGAGGATGAACTCCGGGAAAGCTCCATACCAGTATTCTAAAAGAATGAAGGGGTACATGTATCTCATACACACGCAACTTTGACTTCATCAATTATTTTTTATAAAGTTCATCAGTTATAAGGTTCATCAGTTATTTTTGATATTTTTTATAAGGTTCATCAATTATTTTTTATAAGGTTCATCAGTTCTTTAATTTGCCATAGGTTCATCAGTTATTAACCTGTATTATCATAGGTTCATCAGTTATTCTTCCATGTTATCATAGGTTCATCAGTTGGATTATTAGGTTCATCAGTTATCAAAGGTTCATCAGTTAGGTTATTAGGTTCATCAGTTATCATAGGTTCATCAGTTAGGTTAAATGCACTAATTTTTGTCTCACAACGCATTATTAATAATTTTACTAATGTAATATTCAAAAAGTGATGTTTTTTAATCATTATTTTTTTTAAATATACATTTAGTTCATCAGTTAAGTTATTAGGTTCATCAGTTAGGTTATTAGGTTAATAAGTTATATTATGTTTTGTTTATCAGTTAAGTTATAGGTTATAGGTTCATCAGTTAGACATTTTGTTCATCAATTACTTTGGTTCATCAATTTCAGGTTCATCAATTTTTTCAGATTCATCAATTTCAGGTTTATCAAATTTGATCAAATGTTTGGGTTCAGCAATTTTTTCAGGTTCATAAAATTTCATGTTCATCAATTTCAAGTTCATCAATTTCAGGTTCATCAAATTTGATCAGATGTTTGGGTTTATCAAATTGATCACAGTTCTTTTCAGGTTCATCAAATTTCAGGTTCATCAATTTTTTCAGGTTCATCAATTTGATCAAATGTTTTGGTTCATCAATTCTATTTAACAAAAGAAACTGATAGTTTTGTTAAACTGAAAATAACTTGACCAATTAGTGCATTTAAATGTATTTTTATATGAAAAATCTCTTTTAGTCATTTTATCAAACACTTTGTGTGCACTAAATATGACCAAGACGTTATCTTTAACGCGCGATATCTCACTCATATCATATCGGATTAGAGTGATTCAAATTTATGGGTAAAGAATGGGCAAGAATCTACAAATTTCGTGTTTTAAGTTTTGCAAAATTCGGCCTTTAAACTAGACAAAATTAGAGCCGAAAATGGTAAAATTTTCAAGAAAATCATGACCCAATGAATATTTCAAAAAAAAAAAGCTTCGAAAAAATTAAAAAGATTTATACCAAATTAAAGAGGATTAAATTTTAAAAATTATGGTGAAATCGGTTTTTTGTAAAAGTTTGTCGTTTGAAAGTTATTTGCATTTGAAATTTAAGACCAAATTAAAAAAATGGGTCAAATGACCAAAATACCCTCTAACCAAAAATATTAAAGAAAAAAGGGAAGGAGTGGGTGGGGACACATGACACTAGCTTAGTGGCTAGAAACCTTTTTAGACTTTTTAATTTTGATCCCCTTTCTAGGGGATCGCAACCCGACATATAAATGTGATACATTTAGTTGGCTGATACAAATTAAATTCACAATAGTGAATAGTTATTCTCAAAATACGAACAGTTTATCCATTTCAGAATTTTTTTAAATATAGCCATTTTTAAGTAGGGATAAAGATTTCTAAATGTATCTAACTTGCCACGTTTTACTGAGTTGTGTATCGAACTTTTAATTTTGCTAACTTGTGGTCTAAACTTACTAATCTTTGCTAACTTGTGTACTAACTGTGTGATTAAAGTTTTTTGTTAGAGTTATTTACATAAATCCTCTTTCTCGTTAGTACCAAATTGCAAAATAAGTCCTAATGGTCGTTAGAGTTATTTACATAAATCGTCCTTCCGTTAGAGTTATTTACATAAATCGTCCTTCTCGTTAGTACCATATTATATAAAATCCCAGATCCCATCTATTCACGATCACTCTCACAAAAAAATCCAGAACCACACTCTCACTCTCAATCAAAATCCAACCCTCTCCAAACAACTCTCGATCTAATATATATATATATATATATATATATATATATATATATATATATATATATATATATATATATATATATATATATATATATATAATATCTAAATCGATCTTGTCATCATCTCACTCAAAAAGAAATCATCAAAGATGATATAAACTCACCAATCCACCATCAAAACGCGATCTATTTTTTTCCCACCATCATCAAAAAGATCAAACCGATCTACATCTTATCAAAAGATGATAACCCAGATAAACAACACTCCAAACAAACACACTCAATTTTTGTGAGTCGGTTTATGGTGATGTTTTTTAGATCGAGTGTGAGAAAAAGATGGGTATGATTAGAGAGTGAATCGGAGATTGGGAAAGCTGTGATTTGGTATTAAATCAGGTTATATGTTATATATTAAAGTGATGGTGAATAGATGGGATCTTGATTAAAAATGGAATCTTGTGAGAGGTTATATGTTATAATCAGGGAGTGGAGGTGTTTTGATTCAAAATGGAATCTTGTGAGAGTGATGGTGAATAGATGGGATCTGGGATTTTATATAATACGACGGACTGTCAAAATTATATGTTATATATTAAAGTTTGTGTAATATTATTGAGTTGTTTGCTAGCTCAGTTGGCAAACACACTCACGCCACACACACAACAGACCTGTTTCGAGCCTCAGCTGTGACAAGATAGGGTATATATATTCCATGCCACGTGTCCCCAAGTTAGTGTTCCACGTGGCACCTGACCCGGTTACCACGTGTCATTACTCATTTAACAACCCTTAGGAATTATTTTGCAATTTGGTACTAACGAGAAGGACGATTTATGTAAATAACTCTAACGGAAAACCTCAATCACACCGTTAGTACACAAGTTAGCAAAGATTGATAAGTTTAGACCACAAGTTAGCAAAATTAAAAGTTCGATACACAACTCAGTAAAACATGACAAGTTGGATACATTTAGAAATCATAATCTCTTTTAAGTATTTTTTTATTATTTAATCTTTTTCTAAAATCGAGAGGAATTATTTAACACATCCAACGCCATTGTTTTTTACAACGGAAAGTTTTTACATGCATGTCATTTTACCTCACAAAATCTATGTAACAGCCCAATTTATACGATAATATCTTTAAATATATTTTAAAGCTTCCAAGTTAAATTACATTATGTTATAAGGTCCCGTCCTTTTCTTTGTAATAGTTCCGACTAACATGGGCTAACTTTGCCTAACCTCGAAATTTCATAGACGTGGCAAAATAAGTGGGTCGGGTCGGGTCACGGTCTACATGGGTTTGGGTTTAAATGGGTTCAGTTCTAGATGGGTCTTTTACAAACTTGGGTCTAAATGGTCTGGGTCTGGATGAGTTGGGTACGGGTCAATATGGGTTTTTGTCAATTTCAAAAAAAAAAAAAAAAAAAAAAAAAAAAAAAAAAAAAAAAAAAAAAAAAAAGTTCTTTAGTAAAATATGAAAAAAAAAAAAAAAAAAAAAAAAAAAAAAGAAAAGAAAAGGTATTAAAAAAAATTGTTCCGCTAGACCTGCTTAGATATAATTTCACTTTCTATCAAATCTATACTATTTTAGAATACCTAACTAGACCCAAACACTAATTGAGATTTACCCAACTATACACATATTTATCCGATGGGTCTCAAATAGTCACCTCTAAAATTTCTACAATAAAATTACTGTGACATTACTTTGTCAATAGGAAAGAACCATAACCCCCATTTCATCTCTATCTCACACCACAATTCATCTCTATCCCACATCCCACACTCAAGAACATGCAAGCATAATTAGGGCTTTGATTACTACCAAGTTTTATGCAAGATTAAGCTAAGAAACTATCATACACAGTGATTGGGACTCGAAATATATCATTCACATGAATCAATGTGAGGTAAGAATCATCACTAAGTGCCAAAATTCATGTTTAGATGGTACCCATCATGAGGTTATGCCTAAAATTCATGTTATGATATTATAAATGGGGTTTTGGTGAAATTTATACTAATATGACAAGTTGTGATTTTTAGAAATCACTAAGAACTTATGTTAATCATGTTCTAATGACATGTGGTGTCAGATTTTGAGAATTAAAATCATGTTCATAGTTATCCATGAAACCAAAAGCTCCCTTATGTTCTAGTTAATTCCAAACGTTAGCTATGTTCTAAGTGAACTTTGATGTTAATGATATGTTTCTGGATGATAAAAGTAAGTTGGGAACCTTTCAGGAGCTCGAGAAGGCTTATAAAATTTATAAGGTGAATCTTGTAGTTTAAGAGTAAATACGAGTCATGTGCCCAAAAGATATGTTATATACTTCGTGATATTCATGATTATATTACGATGAATGATTAATTCTTTAACTCGTGCTACGAGATGATACGCAAGTTCGCGTTTATGTTCATACGTACGTCATACGATAATCATTTTACTAGTTATGTGATATATGCTCATGAAAACCCGAGTAATCTTAAATTCAGCCCACGATGACCCGTGTGGTCATATTATATAGATTTGGCATCATGTTGACCCATGTGTACGTATTATATAAGTCCCGTATTACGATGACCCGTGAGGTCATATTTAGTATTATGTTGACATGTAAGGTCATATCCATATTATGTTGACATGTGAAGCCATATTCAATATTACGTTGACCAATAAGGTCATATCCAGAATTATGTTGACCTGTGAATCAATATTAGGTATTCAGTTGACCTGAGTGGTCATACAGACATATTATATACTCATATTGATTATAGTGGCCAAATTCATGTATATCATGTATTTTGCTGACCCGAGTGGTCACAGAGACAGATTATATACTCATGTTGACTATAGTGGCCAAATAAATGTACAACATGTATCCACGTTGACCCGGGTGATCATACAGTTAGATTATACCCATATGTTCCGAGAATGAAACTCATATAGCCTCGTTGCTAGTTAGTGCATATTTTGCACTTATGTTTCGAGAATGGAACTCACATAGCCCTAGTGGCTAGTTAGTGCATATTTGGAACTTATGTTAGCCCTCTTGGCCAGTTAGTGCATATTTGGCACTTATGTTTCGAGAATGGAACTCAGATAACCCTAGTGGCCAGTTAGTGCATAAGTGGTATATACGTTTCGTAAATGAAACCTTGCTTCCTACGGGAAGTACTTGTGCAAGATGACACTCGTGATTATCTGTGTGAAATACATTTAAGGTGTCATGACCTCCTATGAGGAATCTGATGGTTATTATCACGTATGCAGTATATAAGTGCTTAACTAGCACTTCCCACCCAAGTTATGGTTAAAGTATGTGAAGCAACAATTATGCACAATATTAACTTATGATTTCAATTTATACTACATTCCTCACTAAGCTTTATGCTTATGTTGTTGCGTTTCAAGTTTCTATGTAGGTGAGCTAAGGAAGACGAAATTTAAGGACAAGGACTTAGCGGGTTACCTATCGGTGGTGCTCCGATGGTAAAGTAATTCATTAACGCTTCTCTAGATACTACTTAACGACCTTAAGCCTTTTTAGTGTCGTTTGTTTAAAACGCAAAAGTTACATATTAAAAGTTTAGTACTTATTTGTTAATATTTTGATAGAAGGATGTTTGCATTATCTTGTTTTGACCAGTTTTGACTTTATATGGGTCCAAGTGTATTACAAATGCAATGTTCAGTTTGTTATGTCTTGAAAATACTTTGGTACAAGTTTGGCCAATTTGTAGTTTGCGAATATTGGTTTGTGCAGAAAACACAGAAATCTGCAAACCTGCTCCTGTATTGGATACGGCGTATCCCCATTTGTGGATACGGCGTACTCGTAGATATGACATATCATCAAATGGGGATACGGTGTATCGACCCAGAATTAAAAAAATTAGTACTGGCGTTTCATTACGCTCCCGAACTTTTGATTGACGGGGATTTATAGTACACATATCATAAAACCAATTAAACTCTTTGTTCACATCTTATACACGTTTGGTAGAGAAATGAAATGAATTAGAGAATAGAAATTCAGAGAAATGAAATCAGTAGAGAATTCTACTGAATTCTCGTGTCTAGTAACAACAGAGACCTGATACCATATGTAACTTGGATACCATCCAAAATATTAGAGCCAAATTAAATAAGAACACTTGCAAATCAGATACAAAACAATATGTAACATGGATAACTTTCTAAATCTAAAATAGTATGAAAAATAATTTTGTCGTGATAACTTCACCGGTTTATTTAATTTTATAGTTATTCATAAAATCAAAATTTAACAAAACTAGAAAATAGACTACTAAATCAAACGGGAGGCGCTCAAGAAATATACGCGGTGACTAAAGCAAAGAATGCGCCAATAATGAAGTTGGAAGAACTTAAGATTCTCAGCACTAGCACTGCGGGGTTAGCTGATGAGGACGCCTTCATCATCAACGGGCAAAAAGAAGAAACCGAGCAAAATATAAACGTGATATGTTGTTGTCTACGTTTTTTTTTTTTTTTTGCTTCGTAGTATTGTAATTTGTATTTTTATTTTAGTGAAGGAAAAATTAGTTTGTTTGAAGAAAAAAAAATTAAAGAAAATAAAATAGTTATATCTAAAAGTGAGTTTTTGACTTGAGTGACTAATGAGAGATTTTAGTAAATGAGTGATAAGGGAAGTAATATATATATATATATAGGGTAGGGATCCAGTAAGAAATAAATTAAAATAAGAAGTGGTAAGAAGTGACCAAAACCACACATTTAAGATGCAACGACTTGCATTAGATGCATTTTTATTCATATTGATGCAACATCATGAGTTTCGAAAGTTAATTTGATGTATAGATGGTGCAAATGGATTTTTATGATTTTTGCACATGCAGAGGAACAAAAAATAAGAGGAATCATGAAATGCATCTAATATACGTATATGCATCTGATTAAAAGCTAGAAAACACACTATGGTGCGTTATAATGCATCTAAGATTATAGGAATGCATCTAATTTAGGTCGGTGCATCTCGGATTTGTAGTTATAGTTCTTCTTATTCCTTCTTATTTTAAGTAATATTCTTATTTGATCCTAACTATATATATATATATATATATATATATATATATATATATATATATATATATATATATATATATCAAAATAACATGACGTGACACATTGGTGGCTATTTGGCTTGAGCCACAATACGTGACGTTGTAGCTGTTTTGACTATTTAGCGGCCCTACTTGAACTACTATGTCGAATGAATGTTTGCAATAGCATAAAAGAGGATAACACTAAAATCTGGAAAAGCGAAGGAAAAAAAAGTTGAAGAATATTCCAAAACAAAAGCAGCGGCTATTTGCCGCATATCACATGACTTGATGAAGATTCTTGAATTATTGTTGAGGGAACAAATGACTCCATTATTCTTTTAAGCCTTCATAGGCATTTCAATGTATTGCCTTGTCATTTTATACTGTCACTAGCTAAAAGACCCGTGAAATTCACGGGTATTTTAAAGAAAAATAAATAATAGATAATGTATATATATTACTAGTACACAATAAGCCGATAGAAAAATCAATGAGTATATGCAGTGAGAAAAATAAATTTGTACAATTGAAATATATGTGTAATTAAGCAAATAGTCAAATATATATGTAAAGTTGCATAAACACACATTGAAGTTTAGGTGTTGATGAACTTATATTTGTTTCGGAAATGCAAGAGTGTGTTTCTTCACTTGTCGAGAACTTGAGCTCAACTTTAATAACCATATCTGGACGAAGTTCCAAACACATATTCGACATATTCATGAGTTTATCGTGTTTGTCATAAATATAGTAATTATCTACATTACTCTTTTCCTTATCACTTAGGCACAAATATGAAAGTATGTAAGAATCAAAACAGGTCCAAAAGAGGAAGAACAAAACTCGGAAATATATAAATGATTGACATATATATATTACATAATGACAGTTTTTTATTTTTTAAAGAAGTTTAGATCAACAACATCATCATCGCCTATGCCACGGCCAACAACACATGGTTGCTTGATTATTGTTTCATAAACTTTTGACATGAGCTTTTGGAGCATGTTTGCAAAAACTTATATTTTGCCGACATTTTCTTTGTCGTGGGCTATGATTCGTGGCCAAAAAAAAGGATTGTAACATATACGAATTTGATATATAATGGTTCTGACGCGTTTGTTAGAAATTAATTTTGACAATGTGATTCAAAAGATCGGCTGAACATAGAAATTTTTTGTGTAAATGGCTTAAAAAGAGGATTGTTAACTTGCCAATCAATCACACCTTTTAAGTGTACTATACCTTTTTTAAACGGGAGAATTTTACGTATAAGCCAATTATTAGTTGATTGTAAGATTATTTTCCTTCTTTGTCGTGAACAAATTCTTGTAAGTATAGGATAGAGGATCAATGAAATATGCAAATACTTAATAATTAGTGCATCTCATGATGTAAGTGCATTGTGTTTTTGGTTTGGGAATCTTTATGATCGTAGTTTGTATGTAATATGGTATGATTATTTACAATTTGTGTATGTACATAGAAAGAAAACATGTAATCCTATTGGCCAATTGTTAACCAAAGTAAAATTAGCTGATATAAGCTCCTTAAGAGTATAAAACCCATTATAAATAATGGTTGTTCCAACCACTCACTAATGATGATGTTATTGAAGGCTAACCAAATCAAATTTAGTAAAATTCTTGCACAACACATTTAACTTTCAAACATAATAAAGCTCGAAATTTTTCAAAAAACTGATATAGTGAATACAATAGGCCAAATTATTTTTTGGAAAACTTGATGATGGGAGGGGAGAAGTGTGGTATAAAGTTCGAAATTTCAACTAAGCAATTTAAAATCAAAGGAAAAGAACATTTTTATTTTTTTATTTTATTTTATTATTATTTTTATTATTTTTAACTTTTACTCTGTTCCGTTTGAAGGAAAGCAAGTTCTTATAGACCATCTCAATCTATGTCTAAATATACTAACTTTTGTGTTTTGTTTCGAAAGTTCTTGCACATTCATACTCTTCAAGACCTCACATGGTTTTCGTATCTTAAAATCTACTTATTGTATATATGATGATATATTTTCTCATGCATATTAAAACAAATTAAGAAAGATACATAAAAGAATAAGGGTTTTGCTAAAAACAACCTTTAGGGTGTTGTATAAGACTACCATAATTAAAATCATTTCCATGTATGAACTAATCATTTCTATAAATACATGATTTAAACACATATAATTAAGGTAAGTGAGTTCAATAAGGTATATATTAATATCAAGTAAGTTCATACATGGAAATGTTTTTAATTATGGAAGTCTTATACAACACCTTAGGGTTTGTTTTTAACAAAAACCAAAAAATATTATGTATTATATAACAAAGAAAAAAAATCCAAAATCCGCATGTCTCCACAATCAATTTTTAATCAACACCTATGTAGAATATTTTCATGCTGTAAAAGTAATCGACGTA
Source organism: Artemisia argyi (assembly GCA_030686995.1). Taxonomy (NCBI): domain Eukaryota; kingdom Viridiplantae; phylum Streptophyta; class Magnoliopsida; order Asterales; family Asteraceae; genus Artemisia; species Artemisia argyi. The sequence goes on along the minus strand of CM060685.1, from coordinate 169,248,669 downwards.
TATATGATACCTAACTTGTTTTATTAGGAGAGTCAAATTTACATGTTATATGCTAAGATAAATAAAGGGATATGGGCTTGAAACATGCAAGGCAGTTGGAAGTTTGAATAAGAAGTGAGGATCTCTTTAGAATTCCCTGCATAGTTTGAACCATAAACTCAAACCTTTCATTTTAATTTTTTTACAAATATGGATAAAGTAAAATAGAAAAACAATAAAAAAAATATATGCCTCATTACCAATGTAAGCATTGTAAACTAAGAAATCAGTGTGTTGTTTTTTTAAGAGATTCAATACAAAACAAATTCCTCCAAATTTCTTTTCATTATTATCACAATATCCATTTTTTTGTTTAGTTTTTATAACATCCTTTCAAAGACGTTGTGATCGAAATCATTGAACGGATCAGTAGTATACTCTCTATACTACCTTTCAAAACCATAATTGAGGGTGCGACATCCTCCATCTTCTCTTTTTTCACAATCTAACTATATTTTTTTTCAACGTCCACCATCCTTTTTATTTAATAATCTCGACTCACATATATTACCATGCTGAAAAGTAAACATTATGTGATTTAGAGTTTAAATTATACATATAACATGAATAAAAGTTACCGTAAATATAATGCATAAAAAACCCATAGTATTAACATTTATAGTCACAACATGGAACAAATTAACATAATATTTATAACAATATAAATACTCATGTACATTGATGAAAACATAAACGAATTAATTAAATATTATTTGATTTTCAAAGCATATCCATATAACATTAGTTATGGCTAGAAGCTGAAATCTTAGATCATTCGATAAGTGATAAGTGATCAAAAGCCTAATTACGAATGAATTGACTGCATTCAAAACGGAAACAAATGAGAAACCATGGCTATACGTTATTGGAATAGAGATGACATTTTCTTTCCAGCATGCACTCATGGAAATTTCAAAAAAGATCCGGCTTTATTGTTAAATCTTAAATAGGCGAGAATGGTTGAGGTAAAGAAAATCTAATGAATTCATACTAAAAACATGTAAAAGAACTACAAACCTTCAAAATTCCATGAATAAAGTTTGGTGAATAGAACAAAGATATAGATATCAATAGATAGATAATCACAAATATGAGTGTTGCTTATACTTGCGCACGGCTAACTATATATGACTCCTTATGTATAAATAAAATGCTTCACCAATCTTTATTTTTGGTTGCTGACGAAATCACTTGTAAGTTTAAACCTCTTATATAAAACTATAAATATATTGGAAAAATCAACATAGATATGAAATAAATAAATGAGCATATAAGAAAGTTTTAAACCACGAGTCGTATATAAAGTAGTATATTTATCATAAGTAAACACCCTTTCATATACGAAGTCGATCAGGAACCCATGGATCGTATTGGTTGTAAACATGAAGATTTCAACAACAAACTCAAAAATGATTAATATAAAAATGCATGAACAAATAAACATACAACCAAATTGAAATCGAATGAAAATGAACACATACCATATATAAGGTGATGAGTTATAAGTTTTTATATTTGTAACAAACTACCCAAAATCAAAGACATAACTTATGGATTTTCATTCAAAGTAATGTCAAATTTGTTATATAAACTTTAAAAATTGATAAATATAAAGCTGTAATAACATTAAGAAAAAAGATGAGAAGCATTAGTATCTTGTTGTAGTATTTCATGATGTAATGGACCGTGGCTTTTATAAGTGCCAATAACAGAGTCTCCCTACATGTATTCATAGAAGAGATTTGTAAATTGTTAACCAAGAAAAAAAATTGATATGTGTATTTAAAACGATTTGAATAAAAAAGCAAATACGGGAGTGATTGATGGTACATTTTCAAACATTCCTTAATTAGTGTTTATTGGTTGTAGTCTGACTTTTTTAAATACCACGTGTCAGCTTGAGGCGAAGAGTTATTTATAGAAAAAATTAATTAGTTGGCTTAAGACGGTTGTACAAAAGGTTACTTAAAAGGGTTGTACAAAACTCTGTTTTATTATATATATATATATATATATATATATATATATATATATATATATATATATATAATCTAAAGTTAAAGTATATTAAAAAAAAAAACTTTTTACAGGCAAGAAATTTATTTAATATTTGGCATTAAATGCAATTTAAATATTATAATATTAGTCTATTAGAGAGCACGGTGCCGCTCTCTACCACGCGCCATTGAGTTTTTTTTGGCAATAACGACGTCACCATTCTGCAGCGGCATCACAGGTGTACGCTCGCCATTTGGCTCCTCGTTGGGCTATTCACGGGTGTTGTCAGCTCTTTTTTTTTTAATTATTTTTTTTGGGTAATTGAGTGAGTTATTTTTAGTGATGTGCTATGGTATTCATATGCAGCAACAATAGTTATAGCTGAAGAGAGTGCTTTAGTTATTATGGTGTTATTAGATGGATTTTGAGATGACAGACTAATAACAGTTATTGATGCACAACTGCAAATAGCACTTTATTAACCTTTATAAAATAAAGAAACACGTGCATTAGCTACTTGTATTTTGTATATTAAATATTAAATATCATATATCGATATTGCACTAACAATACCATATTTTGTAAAAGTTAATTTTTAATTTTTTTTGTTACATTTAGGGTTGAGCATGGACGACCCAAAATCGAACCGGACCTACAAAACTGACCGAACCGAAAAAAATGGAGCCAACCGACAGCTCTTTGATTTTGTCTCGGTTTCATGTTTTTCCTTTTGATTTTGGTTCGGCCCAAAACCGACAAAAACACAGCTAAACACACCTAAACCGAATTGACCATATTCGCTTCGGTTTCGGTTCATATTTTTCACGAAAATCAGTTCACGGGTCGGTTCGATTAGGTTTGGTTTTGGACCTTTTCTAAGCCCTAGTTACATATAACAAAAAATATAGTACATATATTAAAGAATGATAAAGATTAAAAAAAAAAATGTTAGAAGTGGAACAACTATTTTTAATGTAATGAATAGTGTAGCACCAAAATTGATTTTTTTTTTTTTTTTTTTTTTTATTATTATTTATCTTTTTGCTTACTAATCATAACACTAAGATATTACATTGTTGAGAAATGATTGGCATATCTAAAAGTCATGTCTAATTTTGTACCTAAACATATGCGGCAACAATTTATTGGTTATATCAATCGGACCCACTTCATCACAATCCAATGAGATAATGACACATAAGTTAGGAACAACATTAGTCATGTCTTTTAGGTCTCTCAATCTTTTTCCGTATAGTGTTTTAGTGTCAACATTGAAGGATTTTTTTTTTCTACATTTTTGCACTATTTTTGTACTAAAAGGTACAATTACCCTTTTGTACAACAACGAAGCAAACTACGTCGTATTCAGGTAAAACCACGTAGTATTGGTCACACAAAAACAACGTCGTTTTGAGGCCCAATTACTTTACTCCTCTCTCATATTCCTTAAACTATGTCGTTTAGATATGAAACGTTGTAGTTTTTGCAACACCCCCAAATTTAAGTTTGTAGCAGCGGAAAAGTAATTTGGGTGTTACGGGGAGGATCGAAGTTATAATCTCATAAAACGGCTTAAAAGAAGCGTTTTGAAAGTTATTTGTCATTCAAATAATATTTTTGATAAAAGATGAATCATTTGATTTAGAATCTTATTAAAAGATATAAAGGCTTGAAAGAATGACATATTTGATTTTTACACAATTTTAATTTATCAGAGTAATAAATGACCGCTCCGTGTCTTGTCCTGCTCCGTTAAATTACCTGAGATACACATGCTTAAAAGTGTCAACACAAAGGTTGGTGAGTTCATAGAGTTTTATGGAAAACTGTTTATTTCAATAGATTTCAGGAATATTTGGTAATGATAAATACAAACAGTGATGGAACAAGTATTGAATAATGTTATAATCACAGATAAATCATCTAGATATTCAATCAAATTCAAACAAGTGATCAATAATCCTAACATGAGCTGGAAACTCATGATGCTAATTTAATGAGATATACAATTCATGTATGGTCAAATTCCTATACAGCTGTATCTAAATATATGTTGAAAACATACATTTCCTTATGGATATTGCACCAAGCCTCATGACACGCAAAACGTTAACAAAAGTGGTGATTTATCAAGTCAATGATAAATTTTGCCCTCTTATAATAGGTGATTTGCCAATTCCTATTTTTTTTCAAATATAGTGTATCACGACTAATACGACTAACCATATGCATATGGCATTCCGTCAAGTATTAGTGGGATAGGAGGTCAATCCTTAATAGGTTTCGAAGCTGTTCACTATATTCGCACTCACATACAAGTGATTAATGGCTCATGATTGAGGGACTTTATGGCGATAAAGGTAACTTAGGCAATATCAAGGTAATAATGTAATTAGAGTATTTATGCTCTTCCTAGCAATTATTTCTGTTGAACATAGAAATGTCATATAGAGATAATGGAATCATTCAGGATAGTATATTATAGTCAAGTATCATGCCACAGTAATCAATTTGGGAACATTATCATCTGAGTATCAGTATTTCAGTTAAGTATTTCGTCAGTAACATATATATATATATATATATATATATATATATATATATATATATATATATATATATATCACATACCACAATAATCAAATTGGAAACATTATCATCGGAGTATCAGTATTTCAGTTAAGTATTTCGCCAGTAACATATACATGCCACAATAATCAAATTGGAAACAGTATTATCTGAGTATCAGTATTTCAGTTAAGTAATTCGCCAATAACATATATATATCACATCATAATTGATAAATTTCATCAAGTAATTATTAATAAGGAAATTGATTTGAATCATGTAATTTATTCATATACTTATAAAATTATCAAAGTATATGTAAGCATGTATCTCCCCCAATGAGTTAAAAACAAGTATTGAAAATGGGGCTATGACTCACCTTGATTGATGTTGGGATGATGAAAAGTTAAGTAGGATGAGATTATGAGAATGATTATGGAAACGTCTTTGATACGGAACCTGATAAATAGATTTGTCTTAGAATTTGACCAAATACTATTTGGTAAATACGAACGAATAACGAATAATAATTATTCGTTATGACGAATAGATGATGTGCAGTGTAATTCTTATGCTATGCATGATATGACAAAATAAGTTATTTAAATTATCCATCGAAGTTTTACCTTTTTAACCATAAGTAATAATATTAATTTTTGAAATATCGTTATATATATTATTAACATTGCGTTAAATAATATATATAAATAAAAATGAAAGTTTTAAATGAATATGAAATAAATTTACAAAAATAGAAAATATGTAAGAATGTTAAATAGAATATGTTTAGTCCTTGTCCTTTTTCAATTTTACCATTTTTACTCTAACGTCGTTAGCGTTACACCGTTAGTCCTTTTTATTTATAAATTATGATTATAGTCCTCTAATTGTCCAGTAGTCAAACCTAGGCTTAGAATATTAACTATTATCAATTTTTACCCTTATGGTTCTGTTTTTACAGTTTTAGTCCTAACTTTTCAATATTTACAATTTTAGTCCTTCTAGGTGTCGCCGTGTTACATTTTTAGTCCAAAGTTACAAAAATGATTGGAAAAATTATATAAAATTTTCCGTGGCTTATTTAATAAATAATAAGCTTATTTGGTTAAAAGCTTATTTTTCTAGTAATTGGGCTTTTAACGAGCCAAAACTAAGGCCCAATAACGTTTTAAGATCCGGGTTTCGTGAGACGAGTTGGGCTCATCAAAATAATCATTTTTCTTGTTCTATTTTCATGTCAAAAGATTCAATAAGCCAACTTATTTAAATAGCTTAAAAACAGCTTATTGGGCTTAAAGCCCAACTCGCTAAAATGTTTAGTTTCTATGGTTGTTTGTGCGATTCACTTTGCACATTTTTAAGGGCCGAGATGTGAGTATTTTTACAAGTTTCCTACATGAACGTGATAGTTTCCTAGGTGGTCTAACAGGTCGTGTAATAATATTGGGTGCTCGTTAATTTAGATTACGAGATAAACGAGTGTTTCATGAGACGTTTGGGACGTAAATATATAAATAAAAGACTTAGAAATATTTCTAAGTTGTTTTGAGTTTTTTTTATGTCCGATTTATGCAAGGTTCCAAAATGAGTTTATTTGATGCATGTAACGTAAAAATAAAAGTGAAAGAAGTGTGCATCGTGACTCCTAGGCCTTCCAAGATAGAGGCTAGCCACGTTTGTGTTGCTACAAGTTTATACGTACGTAGATATATACATGAAACTATATACTTTCGACATAACATTAAACGTAATGCATGGAACTTAATTAACGAGTGATATGAATTGAAAAGATCTTGAAACAACTTACTACACCTCTAGGGTGGTAGAGAAACGAGTATGGACGAAGGAAACACAAGAACTAGGTACGTACGATTTTTACCCAAGTAATAAACGTATAAAAACAAACCCGATTCTTCTTCCTTGCCTCCAAACTTGTGTGTAATTGTTCTTGGACTCTTAGAAGTGAATTTAAGGAGAAAATGAGGTTTGTTTCGAGTATGATGAATGAAAGAATTGAGTGAACGAACAAGGAGTATATATTGTAACTTTCATAACACGTATGGTTCAAAAATTTGCAAGGAAACCATAAACACTATACATGTCAGTTACAATAGTTGTCTAGGATGAATTTATATCATATTAAAATCAAATGTGAGAGCTTGAAATGAGGTGCATGCTTTGGTGATTCATATAGATGTCGACCACATATATATTTTGTACACAATTTGAGAAATCGTGTACCACATGAATATAGCTGATCATTATCGACATTTAAACATGAAATCAAGCTAGGAATATTATTAGGAACACTTAGGAACAAACGGGAAATAAAACGGTTAAGTATTGAGTTTATTATAAATCGATAGGGTTGAATTTTTGTCAATCACTTCACCTCGTAAAAACGTATCAAAAGTCGTCCTAGGAACATGACACTCGACACATTAATAGTTGGCTAGGTGGTGAATGAGATGGTGCAAAAATATATAGGTGTCGTGTTTAAGATTTGAGAGAACGAGAGTCGTTTTGTTGGGTGTCTAGTCGATCAAATGAAATATTATAACTTGGAGTTGGGCTTTTGTATTTGGGCCGATGAATAGTGTTTGAGGTATTGGGCTGAGCTGATATTAAGGGCCCGTTTGGTAGTAATTTGTTATTAATTAGGATTAGTGAGTTTTTAATATTTTGTTAAACGTGTCGAGAACTTGTTTTGTCGTTTGATGAATTTTTGCAATATCGTAATCGTGACCATTTAATATAATAAGAAAATTTCAAATTTTCCTGTAAAAATGGTGATTAAAATAATGACAGAGATTAATATATAATTAAACGTTTTTAATTATATGGATTTTTGCGATGTTTTACAGTTTTAGTTTCCACTTGCATGCCTTATTTTGCTTCAAAGTAAAATATGTCATTTTGGTACCGACCTTCTCTCTTCCCTCCATCTAGATTTGATTTGTGTATATACGTGTCTTCTAATGGTGTGACTGTGTGAGAAATTAGGGGTTTTAGTTTTTATGTTTTGATTAGTTGGAATTTTAGTTTATTTATGTGATTGATGACTTGGATTGTTGATTTTACGAATATTTAAGTTTGATCATGAAGTAAAAAGAGTTTATTTATAGTAGACGGTGTTCGGGAATGGTATGTATTTTTATCCATTTTTATATAATTATGTTGAATTGTACTTATGTAATTAGTAAGGTTATGATTTGTTGAGTTGGGTAATTAAGGGGTGTTTGGTATTCATGATAATAAGCTATAGTTTGTCTGCCTTGGGTCTTTTTATTTATTTATTTATTTTTTAATGATTGTATTTGGTTCAGTTTGTACACCATAAGCTGTTATTTTCTTGCTTATGAGCTTAATTATAACTTCATGGGGTGTTTGTCTAAACTTATTTAATAGACTTACAAGTTAGAAGCTTACTGAAATTTTGATAATGATTGTCATACTTGAAACTATTAATTAGAAAAGTAAAGATTCACATCAGGTAGTTCAAGGTGACTGAAAAATCTCTTTAAAATACGAAATATGTTTCATTGTTTCAGTGTATGCATATATTTGGTAACACATTTTCTTTAAAAAAAATGCTAACGATCAACAACGAATTGCTAATACTGTGAACCAGATTTTGTGACCCTACTTTGGGGAAAAATAAAATCGTAGTTTGCGAGGATTTGATAAAACGCATTGAACTAAAGCATTTCCAATAGGGTTGTGGTTGTTGTGCCTTGAAGATGCAAACATGAGAAGATAAAAAAAACAAAATAAATAAACTCATCGACAATGTGGACAACTCATCTAAGGTACTTTTCTCTTATTAGCAGCATAGCCTGAAATGATGCTATTTTTATATGACTGACTGTTGCAAGCCGTACCTTTATGAATAGATTGATTAGGTGTTACTAGGTTTATAATGGTAAAACATGCATACCTTCGATTCACTACCGATTTAACCTAGAAATCTCTTTCCATGGTGGTTCTTCTTTGATTTTTTTTTCTTATGTTGGATTAACCAATCAACCTTATCTAGCTGGAGTCCCATAAATTCTTGTTAGTATTTATACGGGTGACTCTGTGGTTACCTAAAAGAAAAGAAAAAAGTTATGGTTTTTATGATGTTTTTAGGTGATAAATTGGCGTGAAACTAAGATGATTTAAATATTGACAAAGTCTTTTTTTACAGGTTGCAAAAAGTGCATTTCGTTCTTGATACTAAACTTATGACCATTGCTCAGAATGGTATGTGATAGCATATAAGACCTTTAGCCCAATTGGCTTAAGTCCATACGCTATAACTTGCCCTCAGTGGCCACAACTTACCAAAATACGCTTGGGAAATGGACTCCCAAGCAAGGCTCGAAAGACTACCTTACTTGTTCAGGCAACGACAGTACTAGGATCCAACCCATGACCATTGCAACTATCAGACGTGTGTCACTACCCCATTTGTTTAGAGGTAGTGCTGCAATTTGCATGGATCATTCCATGCATCTAGTAAGACCAAGGGAAACACGCCACGTGGTATTCTTATCCTCTTTGTTGGATGTCCATCACGTAGACCATCCTGGAAACATTGATAGACTCCGAGGGTGGGCACGAAACCTAGGGCCATCCCTATAAATAGAAGGCTCATTCCAACAAATGAACCAACTTAACTCAGCCTATTCATCCATAGTGAATTCCTACATTCACACTAGCCTATTCCAAACCAGATAGCCTCCTCCACCCCTCAATATGTATCTTACATAAAAATGGTGCCCTTCGTGCTATACGCAACAATATAACCACAAAACCACGTCTACAATTCATCAGGAAACTTTTTCCGTTAACCGAAAAAAATTGACCACCAGAAAACCTTATTTTATCAAAAACTTACACATTTTTCTAACCAAAACACTCACAAAAACTTCCTCAAAGCAAAAATCTCACACTCCATCACTGTAAAATACAAGATTTAGAACACATAGTTGTTTCAAAAACCATGAAATCTATCATTTCATTTTAACATAAACCTCACATCCAACCTTCATTTAGCAGATATGACAAAATCAACAAATTCTGCCATCACTACTGCCCGACATAACTGGTCGTGAGGATATCACTTATACGGATGAAGGACGTGAAACTTTAACACAAAACAATCATAACGTTCATCATATCTCAACCAACTCCGATGAACATAACCTTACTTCCAGGAAGTCCACCACCAAACACCGCTAATACTTCAAGATAAATAACACCACTCACAATAAGGTCAACTTCAAGGATGGCACCTAAAGTCAAAAATAACAACATTCAGTTAAACCCGGAACACATAGCTTTCCTAGATATTCTAATGCGTGAAAACCAATAATCATGTCAGGAAGGACCGCAACTACACACTACAAACTTAAACTCACTACAACTTAACAATCAGGAAATACCAAAAAACAACACAACCAGCCAGTTACAACACTGTACCATCACAAAGCATTCCACAATTGACTTTTCAGGCAGTCAAAACATGCAAACTCAGTACCATCAATAACACATATACCCAGGCAGGCCCACACACCCAATGCCTGGATTTCAACACACTCAGGCAACCATATCCCTAGTGTCCACCCAAACACAAAGTTCGCAACAACAATCCTCATCCATAGACCTGTTCAACAAAATAATGACTAGGGTCCTAGACAGAAACGAACATCGCAACTATAAGACGGTTAGTGACGACGTGCCTGAACATCTTCGTGCCCTTGAAGTAGAAAGACAACAATTCGTGAAATGGATCACGGACTCTCAGCTCTCAACTCTCAGTGGGCCTAAAGCTTCTAGCCGACTTACACATGTATGACGGAGTCGCAGATCCCGATTCACACATCTGGCAATTCGAATGTGCGGCAATAAAAATGCTTGGAATAGCCCAATGGCATACACCCATTTCAACGCACCTTAGCTGGACGAGCACTCGTTTGGTTTAAGGGTATAGACAAAAATAGTATAAAAGGATGGGAAAATCTCAAGGAAAAGTTCATTAAGAACTTCCGGCCTAGAAAGGAATACATAGGCAATTACGTCAACCTACAATTCATTAAGCAAGTTCAGGATGAGCACCTGATCGACTTCACTGAAAGATTTAAATAAGAGTGTAAAAACACATTCATATAATTAACTTTGGAATGGAGGAAGAATCATGCATGGACAGGTAGAGTGCAGTATTAATGTTGTTCTTTTGTGTAACTTGAGGTTGAACTTGATGTAAATGGTTGGCTAAGTACGTTCTTAGTCTACTTATATACTAACATTTCATTAATTTGTGGTACATTCTTATTTTAGAATTTCAAAACTTAAGAATGTAGTATTAATATGGTTCAATACACACGCAGTTTAAAACGTTCCGCCGCAATCCCCGGCAACCCAATTCCTCGTTTGTGTACATATCAGAGATGCTCACCTATAGTCATATCTTTGAAATATTCATCTAGTCCAAAGTTTGCTGACTAGGATTCTTTCTTATCAAATCCTAGGTTGACAGCAAAGCATCCTTGTCACCCACGTGGAATCAATTAAAGCTTGACGTTTCAGCAACATATTGACCAAATAATGCCGCAAGTGGGAACCTTTTTAGTGACCATTTTATGGTCCTCCATATAAGTATATTCTTATTTTGGGAATCGTAAGATCTTGAAAACAAACCCATAATTTCTCTTGCACCCACAAGGGAGGTATGGAATAAGTTTTTGAAATACCCTATAACCATATGATATACGATGGGAACATGTTTCCTGTTTGTCGACGTATTTGTGATCAATGACTATCATAGACATTCGATATTTGAAATATCTTGAATAGGTCGTTTAAGGAGTAGAACTCCTATTTATGTAGAACAAACCAATAATTCAAGGCTCGAAAACGTTTTTAGAGGGTTATAAACTTATAATTAAGACCAACATAACAATAACAACAATAATCAATCTTGTGGGAGCAAAATAAGTGAAAGGTAGGTTTAAAAAACATTTATATGCGTGTCTATACTTGTACAAATGCACGTGATTTCACATATATCTATTTAAAACATAGTGTACAACTAAAGTGAAGGGGAAAAAGTGAATCTTTTAAGTGGGGATATGAATTATTGCCCCAAAATAATCGTAGGCGAAGAGAATAGAATTTTGCTGATGGCGCATTGTTGTTTTATAAGGAACTTATTCCACGTGTTAAGGGGCGTGAATATTTTCAGTTAGAACGATATAAACCTACACACATATAAAAGGTTTATATCCTAAGAGCTCTAGGTGCAGATGGGGAAGAGGGGCTCGTCATCCGATTTGGCAATGCCAACGGCGAGCCGTTCCTCTTCACCACACCAAGAGGGGCTCTCCGTTCTTCACCGTAGGCAAACTCCCCGTTGGGACGGCGAGATGGAAACTCTGACATGTTCAGTTTTCGTTTCTTTTTTTCTTTTTTTTCTTTTTTTTTGAATTTTGAATAGTGATATTGTAAAATGTATGTGTATATGTATGTTTTTATTTGTAAAATGTATATGTATGTTTTTATACGTATGGTTTTTTAAATAATACAATTATATTAAACATATGATTAAAATAACTTGAAACAACATACAATTATTTTACAAATACGATAAAAACATTAAACTTAGAAACGGAATTTAAAAACCATAAACTACCACACGATAATAAAAACTATGATTCAATAAAATGAATCATCCGACACGTATCCCTCCTGACTCGAGTAGGAGGCACTTGAGTCGTCCTCACTGGATGGGACAGGTGGAAGTCCCTGAGGCCAACGCCATTTGGCTATGGCTAACCAACCAGCTGAGGTGCAAAGAAGAATACTTACCCGATTGAAACTAAATTCCACACATACACTATGGCTAACCAACCAGCTGAGGTGCAAAGAAGAATACTTACCTGATTGCGCAATGAACAAGAAAATGAACTTAAGTTGATTAACAACTTGTTGGGTGAGATAGCTCGAATTATTCGACAGAGGGAGTCTCGTGCTCCAGAGGTCGAAAGGTTACGTGAGCTATCTCAAGACCATCCAATAGTCATGGTCGGTGTACAAACCCTTTTAAGAAATGATGAAACAGATTTGGAACTTCAAGTCGCTTTGAGAATGGTCAGGGAACAAGTATTGCAAGTTTGGGAAGAAAAGTCAGCACTCATCGATAATTATAAGGCTTTATAAATTATTGATGATGTTGCATATCGTATTTATCGGTTTATTTATTTTCGTGCTGTATCGTATGTTTTTTTTTTTTCGCAAATCGTATGTTTTCTTTTCCGTATTGTAACTTTTTTTATTTGATGAAATAAAATTAGTATGTTTTGTTATTTTTTAGTATTTGGGAAATTAATTTAATTTATTTAATGAAATGAATAAAAAAATAAATGTGTAAGAGGTGGGGCCCTAATAAGGAAGTTGAGGTGTGTTGTTTGGTGAGGAGAGGTTTGTTGTGGTTAGTTGAAGTTGAGGTGTTTGGTGATGTGGCAGGGGTGAGGCCCGAATAAAAAAGGTAAAGCTCAACTTTGCACCTAAAGCTCTAATACAATGTATGCATGCATGTTCATGTCAACTCATTAGTGGAGCCAGTAACGTGAGAAAAGCATAAAGCAATGGAGTTTTTTTTTTTTTTTTGAAAATTGACTTTCATTGGGGAAATCCAAGTCCAATTTGAAACCCGATGGGGGAAAACCTTCAACTTAAGCCGCCCGAAGGCACAACACTTCAATTGAAGTAAACCCTGCCTTCTCCAGATTCGAACCCTTGTGGGTTGAAACCTTCATTGAAGGACTTTGAAATCGTACCGACAGGGCAGTGGTCCACAAGGGAGGACTTCCCGGTTTGGTCACCCAAACCGGTACTACTCTCCACTAGGCACGCTTAACTGAATAAGACATGCCCAGTGGACCACAAGCCCATTGGTAAAGCAATGGAGTTTAACTAACTTAAATTTAGATATGTTTAGATATGATCAACTAGCATGTGGTCTAGTGGGTAACTCTTAAAGAGTTAAGTGAGCCACTCTGAGAGTAGTACCGGTTGGGTGACCTACCGGGAAGTCCTCAAGTGGGGCAGGACCACATGCTCTGTTGATACCATCCCCCCACCGCAAATGCTCAGATTGACTGGTCAGCGAGGGGTCTTTTGAGAAAATAGCCAGGGTTCATAGCCCACCTCCTGATAAGTACAGTCACTGGGACAGGTGCTCATTGCCTGGGGCCGGGTCCTTGGGGGAGGGTCCGGTTGGCATCCTTAGGATGCATGGGACCAGGGTGATCCCACCGATCTTCACCTTTTGAGATATGTTTAGATATGATATTTATTTTTGGTTAGAACGATATAAAGCTACACACATATAGGGAGATGTTTAGATATGATATTCATTTTTGGGATAAGAAATTTGATCCGCCATTGCTAAAAATAGACAAAACAACACTTCATGGAGTTTAGACTAACTTAAATTTCAAAAGGTTTTAAGCATGCAAAAGTTCAAGTTATCAATATAAGAGGAGTACAAAATCATAAATTCCATGGCTTCGTTGATTAATTGGTCGGATTTGGTCAATCTAAACACTTCATCGAAGGTTTGCTTAAAACTACGGCTTGAATCATTTGGCGTACAGAAAACCAAAATTCTCCATGATTAAAAGCATCCAAGCTAGGAAGGACAACCGCACGGATGATATCGAGGTCTACTCGTGTTCATGGATTTCTACAAGGAATATTGATCTTGCAAGCCTAATTGGTTTAATTGGATTTGTGATCCAAATTATTCTTGTACTGGATTTTACTGATGTAATTCCCTTTCTCTTTAGCACCTTGCAAGATCTAATAAAAAGCCGTTAAAAAAACTAAATTAGCCGGTCACCCACCTAGCCAAGCTAGTGATCCAACAGTCTTGGTGGAAGCACAATGTTTTGGTGATGGGGATGAAGCTTGCATTCAAGCCAGGAAAATTATTGTAGATGCAATAGAAAGAAAGAAGAAAGATAAAGAAAAACGGCAAGATTATTTAAATGCAGGTTGGCTTTCATAAGAAAAATACTGTATTGCAAGTCTACTTCAACGAGTAAGAACTAATATCAGTGTAAGGTATCATGGAGCTAAGACGAAGTATTTTTCTGTAATGGCTTATGTGAGTCCTTAGTGTTAAATTGGTCATCAGTGACGTGGCTAGCTTTCAATGTGTCACTGTAGTTTTCTTTGTTTAGGTAGTTTTACCCTCAGATTGTAATTTGCTTTCATTCCTTGAAGCCTTTCGGTGGCAATTAATTCTAATGTAGTGTTTTTTTGAGCTCGTTTCCAACATATGTATAAAAGTGTACGTCTCCTCAAATGAACTGCATCATTTAATTTTTCGCTAAAAAGAAGTTTAGATGCAAATGCTGTTAGATATGTATGTTTTAGATATGAGATGTGTTTAATTGAAAGCTGGGAAGGTTTATATGAACCAAGATAAAATTTGCTAGATATATAGGTTTATCTACATGGAACTTTTTCTACTTTTAGAATCCCATTCCAAGGAGACCATATGAAAGCTCAATATGATAGATGCATTTACTTCATATATATATTTACACGGGTCCCATGTTTTAGATTCTTTTGGCAAGTATATAAACGCATCAAGTCTCAATTAAGAAAATCACCAACTCAAACATTATCATATCATCTCCTATTTGCTAATCTGCTTCATTCAATAGCTTCAACATAATATCAACCCTGTCTCATCAAGGTTAGTACTTTCTTTTTAGATTGATCTTTTCAAATGTTGTTAATAAAATGAATTGTAATAACTTGCTACGAATGATCATAGTTATTCACTTCTGCATCATTGATCATTACTTATAAGCTTTAACAGAGATGAAATCTGATGATACTTTGAAACTTTGATGGTGTTTCAGGTTCTAAAACTTCTAAAGAGAGACAATGAGTAGTGGAGATTGGATGTGTGCTTCATGTCAACATGTGAACTTCAAGAAACGTGACGCCTGTCAAAGATGTCATTGTCCCAAATTTGCGACTCCTGATGAGGTTTCAGCTTATGGGATGAATAGAACGGAGGTATTGGCTGGTGACTGGTATTGTGCCACATTCAACTGTGGGACACATAATTACGCAAGCAGGACTGCGTGTCATAGATGTGGTGCATTCAAAGATTATAGTGCTATGATGGCTCCTCCAACTGCATCGTGTTATGGCTATGATGCTAGTGTAGTTCCTGGCTGGAAAACTGGAGATTGGCTTTGCAATAGGTATGAAAATACACACTCAAGTGAAATTATGTTTGAATTAACCAATACGAAATGTTACTAATTATCTTTTGTTCATTGTTTATTTTTTAGCAGATATGGTTGTGGGATACACAATTATGCTAGCAGGATGGAATGTTACAAATGCAAATCACCAAGGGAATGAGTAAGGTGATTGAGCAAGAGAACTCGAGAAGAGAATCGAGACTTGAATGGCCATATTTTTGGTCTTGCTTTGTTTCTTATCTTTTTCTCCTCGATATCAAGTGACTGCTTTAAAGATGGAAAGTGTCTGACTTGATCCATGTATGGTGTAATCTCTTCTTAGATGAAGTTATTAATAGAACCGTGCAAATCTTCTGTATATTTTCTAGCGTCTCTCTTTTCTCTTCAGCATGTCAAGAATTTTGTTTAAATTAATACTAGTAGTTTTTAATTTAACTTCTTGCTTGATGTTAGCTCAAAGTGAGGTTTATAAAATCCTCCAAATCTTTTGCAGTTGGTCTCCTAAATTCTCATGCAATATGCTACAACACATTGCAAGAAAAATCCTCGTAGTCTGCTCTAGTGAGATTAAGCATTGTTGTTGTTGATACTATAAGAAATATGTGCGCTTTTTCTCTTCACTATATCAAATAGTTTGTTTGTTTGTTTTTTTTTTTTTTTGTTTTTTTTTTTTTTTTTCCTCAAAGATATTTAATGGTTTCTTACTCTACCGATTGAACATGCATGTAACCCTTTAAGCTCTTCTATACATAAGTTCGATCATGACACCCTAAATACCATCTTTTGTACTTTCTTAAATCCACTTCACACACAATGCACCAGGAATACACACATGGCACATGTATGGGGACATCAATAATTTTGTGACATTAATTTAATTTGGTCCATACTCAAATATGAATATGTCAGGAAGACTACTGATTAATGTTCGAAATCAGATAGAACTTCAAAGGGACCTAAAGTAAATGGAATAGCATTCGAGCATTTCCCGGCAAAATATAACTGATGATCAAAGGCTAGTAATTAAAATCAAAAGTATCCATTAATAGATACCAAAGAACATCTACATATATAGTGGAATTGTGCTCTATGCAATCATGTAGAAACCCGGATTGCATCCATGCTAGAGGGTAAAGTCTCAGTTTTAGATTTAGTTTCAGTTTCACATTATAGTTATTGCTTAGTCTCAGTTTCAGTTGTAGTTCAGATTCACTATCAATTTCATATCAGATTATTAGCAGTTATTATTAAATGGCCGGGCTCAATCAGTAACTGGTCACGTAGCATTCATCATTTAGCATGCTTATGTGTATGTTTATAGTTCCGTTTTACTCACTAAGTCATATTGAATCACCGTTGTTAGTTTCCCTTTTTATGTAGGTAAAGGAAGTGTAGAGGTAAAGGAAGTGTATTGGCTAGTAGATAGAACTCCTAAGTTGCACTGGATGGAAACGGGGACGGGGACCGGGACGGGGATGGGTACCGGGAAATGGCAACGTCCTAAAATCTAAAAAACAGGTACTGCAGGGAAACGTCTATGTAATTTATAATATTTTAGTATATAACAAATTATCTTCCAGAAAAAATTACATGATATTCGAAAATCCAAACAAATATAACTCATAATCATCACTTCAAAACTCTTAACCATCAAATTGTATTTCCAAAAAACATTTAAGGTACCCCACTAGGCTAAGAGAATTGCCCGAAGCTATTCCTTGTCGGGTGGACAATAGCTGGTACCAAAAAACACCTGGGGTTAGGGTGTCCCCGCATTTAAGGTTGATATCATAATTAATTAAAAATTTTGAAAATGCAAAATGAAACATAAACAATTAAACACCTCGCTAAGTATAGTTTTACAATGAATGGAACTTAATGTAAAGAAGAAGGGAAAAAAAAAAAAAAAAAAAGGCACCAATCATACATTAACAAATTACCTTTCTTCATTTAACCTGCGAGTCCTTTAATAACGTTTTGAAATTGTCACTTGAAAATAAATACGGACTAGTTTATAACGGCAGCAATGGAAAAATTGCAAAATATTCTCAAATAAAAATATCTTGAAAAAAGTCAAGTTAGAGCACACGGTGCAATCTTCTTCATCCTTCGCCACTTTTATCTTCGTCGTCTGCACGGCGAAGGTAAGATCTGTCCTTTTTGTCCTTTTTTTCCTATACTTGTAATGTTTGTAATTTTAGAAAGTAGTTGGCCCAAATGAGTAAGTTGAGGTTAGTTGTTAGTGAGAGGGTTTAGTTGTGGAGGTTTGTTAAAGTAATGTGACACCCCGTGAGCCCAAAATAAGAAGGAGAAGTTGCTCACTACACCTTGTATGCTTAAAGTACTCGTACTATTTTTTGTAATGTCCTTTCACTGTACCAATAAATAAAACAAATACTCACATTCCTAATGTAAGTCTTCTTCTCCATCTACTCATCTTCTTAAGAGCACCCGGTGTGGTACTCGTCGTAGCTCATCATGTCACCGTGGCACGCTCGTTGTGCCTTGCCATGACACCGCCCCCTCCCCCTCGGTTCCTTTTTCGCCACTTGAAACCTCGTCGTCTGCACGGCGAGGGTAATTTCTCTGCCCTTTTTTTTAATAAATGAGTGATAAGGGAAGTAAAAATAAAAAAAATATCAAGATAACATGACGTGACACATTGGTGGCTCTTTGGCTTGAGCCACACAATACGTGATGTTGGAGCTGTTTTGACCATTTAGAGGCCCTACTTGAACTACTATGTCGAGTGAATGTTTGCAATAGCATAAAAGAGGATAACACTAAAATCTGGAAAAGCGAAGGAAAAAAAAGTTGAAGAATATTCCAAAACAAAAGCAGCGGCTATTTGCCGCATATCACATGACTTGATGAAGATTCTTGAATTATTGTTGAGGGAACAAATGACTCCATTATTCTTTAAAGCCTTCATAGGCATTTCAATGTATGCCTTGTCATTTTACACTGTTATAAATGTATTAAAAATATTCTTGTACTAATTGCGCCAATGTATTTTATAAAAATAGCATATATATATATATATATATATATATATATATATATATATATATATATATATATATATATATATATAATCTAAAGTTAAATTATATTCAAAGAAAAAACTTTTTACAAACAAGAAATGTATTTAATATTTGGCATTAAATGCTATTTAAATATTATAATATTAGTCTATTAGAGAGCACGGTGCTGCTCTCTACCATGCACCATTGAGCTTTTTTGGCAATAACGACGTCACCATTCTGCAGTGGCATCATCGGTGTACGCTCGCCATTTGGCTCCTCATTGAGCTATTTACGGGCGCAGTTTTTTTTTTTTTTTTTTTTTTTTTTTTTTTTTTTTTTTTTTGGTAATTGAGTGAGTTATTTTTAATGATGTGTTATGGTATTCATGTGCATCAACAATAGTTATAGCTGAAGAGAGTGCTTTAGTTATTATGGTATTATTAGATGGATTTTGAGATGACGCACTAATAACAATTATTGATGCACAACTGCAAATAGCACTTTTATTAATCTTTATAAAATAAAGAAACATGTGCATTAACTACTTGTATTTTGTATATTAAATACGGAGTATTAAGTATCATATATCGATATTGCACTAACAATACCATATTTTGTAAAAGTTAATTTTAAATTTTTTTTGTTACATATAGGGTTGAGCATGGACGACCCAAAATCGAACCGGACCGACAAAACTGACCGAACCGAAAAAAAACGGAGCCAACCGACAGCTCTTCGATTTTGTCTCGGTTTCATATTTTTCCTTTTTATTTCGGTTCGGCCCAAAAGCGGCAAAAACACAGGTAAACACACCTAAACCCAATTGACCATATTCGGTTCGGTTTTGGTTTATGTTTTTCACGAAAATCAGTTCTCGGGTCAGGTCGGGTCGGGTCGGGTCGTTTTTTGTCGGTTAGGTTGGTTTTGGACCTTTTCTAAGCCCTAGTTACATATAACAAAAATATAGTACATATATTAGAGAATGATAAAGATAAAAGTAAAAAAAAAAAAAAAAAGTATAAGGTTAGAAGTGGAACAACTATTTTTAATGTAATGAATAGTGTATCACCAAATTTGATGTTTTTTTGCTTACTAATCATAACACTAAGATATTACGGTGTTGAGAAATGATTGGCATATTTAAAAGTCATGCCTAATTTTATGACTAAACATATGTGGCAACAATTTATTGGTTATAGCAACCGGACCCACTTCATCACAATTCAATGAGATAATGACACATAAGTTAGGAACAAAATTAGTCATGTCTTTTAGGTCTCTCAATCTTTTTCTTGTTTTAGTGTCAACATTGAAGGACTTTTTTTCTACATTTTTGCACTATTTTTGTACTAAAAGGTACAATTACCCTTTTGTACAACAGCGAAGCAAACTACGTCATATTCAGGTACGTATTGGTCACGCAAAAACAACGTCGTTTTGAGGCCCAATTACTTTACTCCTCTCTCATATTCCTTAAACTATGTCGTTTAGATATAAAACGTTGTAGTTTTGGTTTCCACTGGCATGCCTTATTTTTACATGAAAGTAAAATATGTCGTTTTGGTACCGACCTTCTCTCTTCCCTCCATTTGGATTTGATTTGTGTATATACGTGTCTTCTAATGGTGTGACTGTGTGAGAAATTAGGGGTTTTAGTTTTTATGTTTTGATTAGTTGGAATTTTATTTTATTTGTGCGATTAATGACTTGGATTGTTGATTTTCCGGATATCTAAGTTTGATCATGAAGTAAAAAGAATTTATTTATAGTAGACGGTGTTCGGGAATGGTATGTCTTTTTATCCATTTTTATATAATTATGTTGAATTTTACTTATGTAATTGGTAAGGTTATGATTTGTTGAGTTGGGTAATTAAGGGGTGTTTGGTATTCATGATAATAAGCTATAGTTTGCCTGCCTTGGGTTTATTTATTTATTTTTTAATGATTGTATTTGGTTCAGTTTGTACACCATAAGCTGTTATTTTCTTGTTTATGAGCTTAATTATAGCTTCAGGGGGTGTTTGTCTAAACTTATTTAATAGACTTACAAGTTAGAAGCTTACTGAAAATTTGATAATGATTGTCATACTTGAAAGTTGAAACTATTAATTAGAAAAGTAAAGATTCACATCAGGTAGTCCAAGGTGACTGAAAAATCTCTTTAAAATCATAAATATGTTTCATTATTTCATGTATGCATATATTTGGTAACACATTTTCTTTAAAAAAAATGCTAACGATCAACAACGAATTTCTAATACTATGAACCAGGTTTTGTGGACCCTACTTTGGCGAAAAATAAAAACGTAGTTTGCGAGGATTTGATAAAAGGCATTGCACTAAAGCATTTCCAATAGGGTTGTGGTTGTTGTGCCTTGAAGACGCAAACATGAGAAGATAAAAAACAAAATAAATAAATAAATAAATAAATAAATAAATAAATAAATAAACTCATCGACAATGTGAACAACTCATCTAAGGTACTTTTCTCTTATTAGCAGCATAGCAGAAATGATGCTATTTTTATATGACTGACTGTTGCAAGCCGTACCTTTATGAATAGGTTGATTAGGTGTTACTACATTTATAATGGTAAAACATGCATACCTTCAATTTACTACTGATTTAACCTAGAAATCTCTTTCCATGGTGGTTCTTCTTTGATTTTTTTTTCTTCTTATGTTGGATTAACCAATCAACCTTATCTAGCTGGAGTCCCATAAATTCTTGTTAGTATTTATACGGGTGACTCTGTGGTTACCTAAAAGAAAAGAAAAAAGTTATGGTTGTTATGATGTTTTAGGTGATAAATTGGCGTGAAACTAAGATGATTTAAATACTGAAAAAGTCTTTTTTTAAAGGTTGCAAAAAGTGCAGTTGGATCTTGATACTAAACTTATTACCGTTGCTCAGAATGGCATGTGATAGCATATAAGACCTTTAGCCCAATTTGCTAAAGTCCATACGCTATAACTAGGCCCTCAGTGGCCACAACTTACCATAATACGCTTGGGAAATGAACTCCCAAGCAAGGCTCGAAAGACTACCTTACTTGTTCAGGCAACGACAGTACTAGGATCCCACCCATGACCATTGCAACTATCAGACGTGTGTCACTACCCCATTTGTTTAGAGGTAGTGCTGCAATTTGCATGGATCATTCCATGCATCTAGTGAGACCAAGGGAAACACGCCACATGGTATTCTTATATTCTCCGTTGGATGTCCATCATGTTGACCATCCTGGAAACATTGATAGACTCCCAGGGTGGGCACGAAACCTAGGGCCATCCCTATAAATAGAAGGCTCATTCCAACAAATGAACCAATTTAACTCAGCCTATTCATTCATAGAAAATTCCTACATTCACACTAGCCTCTTCCAAACTAGATAGCCTCCTCCACTCCTTAATATGTATCTTACATAAACATGGTGCCTTCCGTGCTATACGCAACAATATAACCACAAAACCACCTCTACAATTCTTCAGAAAACTTTTTCAGTTAACCGAAAAAAAATTGACCACCAGAAAACCTTATTTTATAAAAAACTTACACATTTTTCTAACCAAAACACTCAAAAAAACTTCCTCAAAGCAAAAATCTCACACTTCATCACCGTAAAATACAAGATTTAGAACACATAGTTGTTTCAAAAACCATGGAATCTATCATTTCATTTTAACATAAACCTCACCTCCAACCTTCATTTAGCAGAAATGACAAAATCAACAAATTCTGCCATCACTACCTCTGCCCGATATAACTGGTCGTGAGGGTATCACTTATACGGATGAAGGAAGTGAAACTTTAACACAAAACAATCATAACGTTCATCATATCTCAACCAACTCCGATGAACATAACCTCACTTCCAGGAAGTCCACCACCAAACACTGCTAATACTTCAAGATAAATAACACCACTCACAATAAGGTCAACTTCAAGGATGGCACCTGAAGTCAACAATAACAACATTCAGTTAAACCCGGAACACATAGCTTTCCTAGATATGCTAATGCGTGAAAACCAACAATCATGTCAGGAAGGACCACAACCACACACTACAAACTCAAACTCACTACAACTTAACAATCAGGAAATACCAAAAAACAACACAACCAACCAGTTACAACACTGTACCGTCACAAAACATTCCACAATTGACTTTTCAGGCAGTTAAAACGTGCAAACTCAGTACCACTAATAACACATATACCCAGGCAGGCCCACACACCCAATGCCTGGATTTCAACACACTCAGGCAACCATATCCCTAATGTCTACCCAAACACACAGTTCGCAACAACAATCCTCATCCATAGACCTGTTCAACACAATAATGACTAGGGTCCTAGACAAAAACGAACATCGCAACTATAAGACAGCTAGTGACGACGTGCCTGAACATCTTCGTGCCCTTGAAGTAGAAAGACAACAATTCGTAAAATGGATCACGGACTCTCAGCTCTCAACTCTCAGTGGGCCTAAAGCTTCCAGCCGACTTACACATGTATGACGGAGTCGCAGTTCCCGATTCACACATCAGGCAATTCGAATGTGCGGCAATAAAAATGCCTGGAATAGCCCAATGGCATACACCCATTTCAACGCACCTTAGCAGGACAAGCAGTCGTTTGGTTTAAGGGTCTAGAAAAAAATAGTATAAAAGGATGGGAAAATCTCAAGGAAAAGTTCATTAAGAACTTCCGGCCTAGAAAAGAATACATAGGAAATTACGTCAACCTACAATTCATTAAGCAAGTTCAGGATGAGCACCTAATCGACTTCACTGAAAGATTTAATTAAGAGTGTAAAAACACATTCATATAATTAACTTTGGAATGGAGGAAGAATCATGGAGAGGTAGTATTAATGTTGTTCTTTTGTGTAACTTGAGGTTGAACTTTTTTTTGAGCAAAGGTGAAATTATATTAATCACTCCAAATATTGTACAAATACAAGAGATTTCTACTAACTGTTTTGGACAAAACCCAAGAACAGAAAGCACAATACATCAAGAAAATACATCCAATAGCATACATGCTTGTAACACATATCTAACAATACTATGTAAATACATGACTCATAATTCTTCTCTTTCATTGTTCCTATGCTTGTCAGCTTCCATCAGAAGCTATTATGGTCCACCTTATAATGCACCTTAACCATCTAGCTACATTTCCATCTTACCCTTCTCCCATACTCACTCATCAATCATCCACAGTAAGCATAAAAGAAAGGGTTAATGGCTTCACTAGGCACCTATAATCTCTCCACAGTAGGGGCTATACCAGGTGTGCTACATTTCCATTTACTACAATGGCTTCACACACACTGGGAATACACTCCCTACAGTGAGTACCACCCATTACCTCCTTTGGCTGTGTATAGATAGGACCAAGTAGGTTCATCTTTCACTCCTCACTATTCCTATCTTCATACACTGCCCACCAACTCACCTTACCCTTCACAAAAGGAAACCTACTTTGTGATATAATCTAGGCTGCTTATCCACTAGCTCCTTATTATCACCCAATTACCTAGCAAAGGCTTATTGAGTGCATAATTAGGAATTACTAGATTCACAGACTAGAAGAATCAAGGTACAAGGCCATCTTTTGTAGGTGAGTTTAATCAATACTTTCAGAATTCCATCAAGAAAGAATTTGAAAGAATGAGGTATAAACCTTTCTGAGGCACAACAATTTAAGGACCTCTGCATTCTGAGCATGTGCTAAGGTTTATGAAGTAAGCTGATCACATTGTCATAATCCAAACATCCCTTTTGTGACTAAATTCATTGTTCCATTGACAAAGCCTTGTAATCTTTAGTATAATATCAAGGGTTCTGGTTTTCCACCCATATTTCCATTACTGTATCATTGCTCTTTCTGATATTCATGTGGACTTGCCATTGCTTATATACCTAAATCACCTTATTGGATTCTTTAACTGTCAAACTTGCCATTTTGAACCTGATATTATTTATGATGTCCTTCAATACTTCTTTGTAATCTTTTTTCTCATTACTGAATATCCTTTTGTTTCTTTCAATCCATATGTAATACACACAGGCTGCAAGCACTAGTCTCCTCATGATACTCATAATGTTGTTATTACAAGGCATCTTGGATATATCAATCAAAATTTCCTTCCAATTGTCAGACCACTCCTCCTTCTTAATCCTTTTCTTCATATCGTGCCAAATAAGTGTAGAGTAGAGGCATTCAAAGAAGAGATGTTCATGTGAATTAGGACATTCTTCACATAAAGGACATTGAACCTGTTTCTCTGGATACCATTTAAATAGCCTATCCTGAGTGGCAAGTCTACCTAAAATGGTCAACCATACAATGAAAGAGTGCTTAGGTGTATAATGGGAGAACCATACCACATTACTCCAAGAGACATTTTCATTTCTGATCCTCCAGTCATGCCAAGCTTTGTTGATTGAGATATTGGTTTTAACACCATTTCTTGTTACCCAGACTGTTCTTTCATTACTGTCATGAATCATAAAGTTTTTAGCTTTATCTCTTAGAGATAAAAAATGCTTCCATCCACAACTTGAGTTACTATCCACTTGCACATCCCATATTGTCCTTCCTTTTAACCTGAATACATTGATCCATCCACAACTTGAGGTTGAACTTGATGTAAATGGTTGGCTAAGTACGTTCTTAGTCTACTGATATACTAACATTTCATTAATTTGTGGTTCAGTACATTCTTATTTTAGAATTTCAAAACTTAAGAATGTAGTATTAATATGGTTCAATACACACGCAGTTTAAAACGCTCCGCCGCAACCGCGGCAACCCAATTCCTCGTTTGTGTTACATATCAGAAATGCTCACCTATAGTCATATCTTTGAAATATTCATCTAGTCCAAAGTTTGCTGACTAGGATTCTTTCTTATCAAATCCTAGGTTGACAGCAAAGCATCTTTGTCACCCACGTGGAATCAATTAAAGCTTGACATGTCAGCAACATATTGACCAAATAATGCCGCAAGTGGGAACCTTTTTAGTGACCATTTTATGGTCCTCCATATACGTATATTCTTATTTTGGGAATCGTAAGATCTTGAAAACAAACCCATAATTTCTCTTGCACCCACAAGGGAGGTATGGAATAAGTTTTTGAAATACCCTATAACCATATGATATACGATGGGAACATGTTTCCTGTTTATCGACGTATTTGTGATCAATGACTATTATAGACATTCGATATTTGAAATATCTTGAATAGGTCGTTTAAGGAGTAGAACTCCTATTTATGTAGAATAAACTCCTTGTTTTTAGAGGATTATAATTAAGACAACATAACAATAACAACAAATCAATCTTGTGGGAGCAAAATAAGTGAAAGGTAGGTTTAAAAAACATTTATATGCGTGTCTATACTTGTACAAATGCACGTGATTTCACATATATCTATTTAAAACATAGTGTGCAACTAAAGTGAGGGGAAAAAAGTGAATCTTTTAAGTGGGGATATGAATTATTGCCCCAAAATAATCGTAGGCGAAGAGAATAGAATTTTGGTGATGGCGCATTGTTGTTTTATAAGGAACTTATTCCACATGTTAAGGGGCACGCCCATAAATATTTTCAGTTAGAACGATATTAACCTACACATATAAAAGGTTTATATCCTAATACAATGCATGTTCATGTCAACTCGTTAGTGGAGCTATTCATGTGAGAAAAGCATAAAGCAATGGAGTTTAACTAACTTAAATTTAGATATGTTTAGATATGATATTTATTCTTGGTTAGAACGATATAAACTTACACACATATAAGGAGATGTTTAGATATGATATTTATTTTAATTTTAGGATAAGAAATTTGAGACCATTGCTAAAAATAGACCAAACCAACTCCTCATGGAGTTTAACTAACTTAAATTTCAAAAGGTTTTAAGCATGAAAAAGTTCAAGTTATCAATATAAGAGGAATACAAAATGATAAATTCCATGGCTTCGTTGATTAATTGGTCGGATTTGGTCAATCTAAACACTTCAAGTTCATCGAAGGTTTGCTTCAAGCTACGGCTTGAATCATTTGGCGTACAGAAAACCAAAATTCTTCATGATTTAAAGCATCCACACCCGCATGGATGATATCAAGTTCTACTCGTGCTCATGGATTTCTACAAGGAATTGATCTTGCAAGCCTAATTGGTTTAATTGGATTTGTGATCCAAATTATTCTTGTACTGGATTTTACTGATGTAATTCCCTTTCTCTTTAGCACCTTGCAAGATCTAATAAAAAGCCGTTAAAATAACTAAATTAGCCGGTCACCCACCTAGCCAAGCTAGTGATCCAACAGTACGTCTTGGTAGAAGCACAATGTTTTGGCCGGTGATGGGGATGAAGCTTGCATTCAAGCCAGGAAAATTATTGTAGATCAGTAGATGCAATAGAAATAAAGAATAAAGATAAAGAAAAACGCCAAGATTATTTAAATGCAGGTTGACTTTCATAAGAAAAATACTGTATTGCAAGTCTACTTCAACGACTAAGATCTAATATCAGTGTAAGGTATCATGGAGCTGTAAGTTTATGTGAAACGTATGTCTTGAATCCCTAAGTTCGGTACATGTGAATAAATAAATAAGATACAATATGGGCCAACGGGCCTAAATACCCAATACTAATCGTCTAACACTCCCCCGCAGTTTGAGCGGGAGGAGACCGAACACTCAAGCTGTCACGAAACTCAGCAAACAAAGCAGACGGTAAACCCTTGGTAAAAATATCAGCATACTGAAACCGAGAAGGAACATGTAGAACTCGAACTTGACCAGTAGCAACCAATTCACGAACAAAATGAATATCAATCTCAATGTGCTTCGTCCGCTGATGCTGAACAGGATTAGAGGACAAGTACACGGCACTCACATTATCACAATAAACAATAGTAGCAGAGGACAAAGGTGTATGAAGCTCACGAAGTAAATTCCGAAGCCAACATGTCTCAGCAACAGCATTGGCAACACCACGATACTCAGCCTCAGCACTGGAACGAGAAAGCGTAGGCTGACGCTTAGAGGACCAGGAGAGCAAGTTGTTGCCAAGAAAAACACAATAACCTGATGTAGATCGTCGAGTAGTAGGGCAACCCGCCCAATCAGCATCCGAATAAGCAACCAAGGACTCAGTAGTAGAAGAAAATAACTGTAAACCATAATCCAGAGTCCCCTGAACATACCGTAAAATCCGCTTGAGAGCATTGAAATGAGGCACTCGAGGATCATGCATATATAGACAAACCTGTTGCACAGCATATGTAATATCAGGTCTAGTGAAGGTGAGATACTGAAGAGAACCTGCAAGACTGCGATATAACTTAGGATCAGAAACTGGATCACCATCATCACCCAGTTTAGACTCGGTGTCAACAGGAGTCCGAGAAGGATTACAACCAACCATATGTGCTCGGTCCAAAATCTCCATAGCATACTTACGCTGTGACAAAAACATCCCAGAAGAGTCACGCGTAACCGACACACCCAAAAAATAGTTAAGAGCACCCAAATCAGTCATAGAGAACTCCTTATGCAAGGAAGCAATAATCCGCTTTAATAAACTATCAGAGGAAGCAGTGAGCACAATATCATCCACATATAGTAATAGAAAAGCAGTATCATCACCCTGTCGGTAAATAAATAAAGAAGAATCACACCGACTCGGAGTAAACCCAACAGTAGTAATGTAAGTAGCAAACCGCTGAAACCATGCTCGAGGTGCCTGCTTAAGACCATAAAGAGACCTCTGTAATAAACAAACATAATCTGGATGCTCTGGATCCCGAAAACCGGGAGGTTGATGCATATAAACAGTTTCGGCTAAATCTCCATGTAAAAACGCATTCTTGACATCAAGCTGGTGAACAGGCCAATGTCGAGAAATAGCTAAGCTAAGAACAGTCCGAATTGTACCCGGCTTAACAACCGGACTAAAAGTCTCATCAACATCAACTCCCTCAATCTGTGTGCTACCATTGGCAACAAGACGTGCCTTGTACCGACTAAGAGTGCCATCAGCCAAATACTTATGACGAAATAACCACATACAACTAACAACATTAACACCCTCAGGTCTAGGTACACGTTTCCAAGTTTTATTCTTAACAAGTGCATTATACTCATCATATATAGCATTTCGCCAATTTGGATTATTAAAAGCATCCTTATATGACCTAGGTGAAGGAGAAACAGTAGACACATGACCAGCATACTTAGGATTAGGACGAGTTGTCCCGACACGAGAACGTGTGACCATGGGATGAGTAGATATAACAGGTGGAGGTGTAGGAATAGAAACATGTGGGGAAGATGGTGGAGGCGTAGGTACAGGAACAGGATCATTTGGTGGAGACGCTGGAGGTGTTGGTGGTGCAGGGGAGGCAGGTATATCGACAGGTGTAGCAGGAATTGGGTGGGAAAGTGAACCAATTGGTGTAGTGTTGATAATAGTTGAAATGAGATTGGAAGAATTGTCCAAAAAATCATATGAGGGTGTGGGCTTGGAAGGATGGGATTGAAATGGAAAAACGGTTTCATCAAAGGTAACATGGCGAGAGATGATTATTTTGTTGGTGTTGAGATCAAGACAACGATAGCCAAAATGATTGGCAGCATGTCCCAGAAATATTGCAGGTGTGGCACGGGGTCCCAATTTATGATTGGTATCGATATGTGGGTAACAAAGGCATCCAAAAACACGAAGGACACTGTAATCTGGTGTTGCACCAAAAAGTCGGGTAAAGGGTATTTCATTATTAATGGCACGGGAAGGTAATATATTCAATAAATAAACAGCCATATTAAGAGCCTCGGTCCAATAGTTGGGTGGTAGGTGTGCTTGAAACAATAAAGTGCGAATAAGATTATTGATGGTACGAATCATGCGTTCAGATTTGCCATTTTGTTGAGAGGTGCGAGGGCAAGAAAATCGAAATTGGATGCCATGGGTAGAAAATAATTTATGAAAGGCAGTATTATCAAACTCACCACCATGATCACACTGAAATGACTTAATTTCACACTTAAACTGAGTACGAACATAACTACGAAACAACTGAAATTTAGACAAAACATCAGATTTATTCATTAACGGATAAACCCAAACATATTGAGAATAATGGTCCAAAAACAAAACATAATACTTGAAACCAGAAAGACTCGGAATTGGAGATGTCCACAAATCCGAGTGAACAATGTCAAAACAAGAAGTAACAGAACTAGACGAACTAACAAACGGAAGCTTTACATGTTTACCAAGCTGACAAGCATGGCAAAGAATGGGAAGCTTCTCTTTATTACAAGAAATAGAATCACTAGACACAAGACGCCGCAACACTTCACTCCCTGGATGTCCAAGTCGTTGATGCCACGTATACTGACTGGTAAGATAAGCTTGAGGAATGGGAGAAGGCTTCGTAACAGGATAGAGATCACCCGTGCTATCACAACGGAGGAGTACCCTTCGAGTTACGAAGTCCTTCACAGAAAAACCAAAAGGATCAAATTCAACCGTGCAATAATTATCACGAACAAATTGACGCACAGAAATTAGATTTTTGACAATGTGAGGAGTGATTAAAACATTATTTAAACGAAGAGGGCGAAAAGGGGTAGACAAAATACTATGACCAGAGTTAGTGACGGGAATGAAACGCCCATCACCAACCGCAACAGACGGATAAATGCACTCATTAAGAATATAACTAAGACTATGTACAGAATCATTAAGGTGAGAGCTCGCACCTGTGTCCATATTCCAGTTACCGGGAGCTGCATGTTGTAGCGTTCCAGCATTGAAGACATTTGGCAAAAGTGTCTCTTGACTCGGTCGTGGACCCGTGTGTCCCATAAGACCCGGCTGACCGGGCTGTTGTCCCAAAATACCCGGTTGACCGGTTTGACTTGGCAAACTAGAATTACTCGCGTGACCATGCAAAAGATAATTACCCATATGTACCATACTATTGGGCTGGTGAGATACTCGGGCCTGAGAATACAAAGAAGACCAAATCTGGGCCTGTGGAGGACTTAGTTGGGCCTGCTGTGGAGAGCTACTAGTAGAATAACCAGGCAGACCATAACATGAGACATTTGTTGGTGTCGTATGAAAGGCTATGGGTGTTTGAACATGGGTAACATTATTCCCATGATTTTGGGCATTAACTGGAGGTGTATTCCCATTAGCCAATGTGACGAAAAGTCTTCGCAAAAACAATATCTCATTAGTCGTTAAAATCACGGGTTTAGGAGATGTATCCACAGTCATGGTGAAACAATAGGTGAGTTGAAGATATATTGAAGTCGAATAGGTTAGGGTGTAGAAGTCAAGAGGTTAGGTGAGTTTAATTATGAGGTTTGTAGAATGTACCCCAACAATCAGTAACAAAAAAATAAGTAACCCTTTATTCCAAGCGACACCAATTAAT
Organism: Artemisia argyi; assembly: GCA_030686995.1. Lineage (NCBI taxonomy): Eukaryota > Viridiplantae > Streptophyta > Magnoliopsida > Asterales > Asteraceae > Artemisia > Artemisia argyi. The sequence goes on along the minus strand of CM060685.1, from coordinate 169,217,292 downwards.
GAAGTAGGATACGAGGTAAATATTGAGAATCCTCCAATCAGTAAACACGCAATTACCTCACCAAGTATAGTAGAAACTTGAAACAGAACTGGAAACAAAACACCTTACTAGCAACGAAAACAAGCAGTACCTTGAAAACTTTAAACACGCAAGTCGACAACACACAATGGTCGACAAACAACTAAAACACCCGTCGACAACACCGATGGTCGACAAACAAATCAACTGAAACAGAAAACGTGACAGAAACTAAAAAAAAAAAACGATGGGTTAGGGTTTAAGGTTTTGTCGAAGCAGAAGAGTGTTAGGATCGATTGTTAGGTATGATACCATGTAAGTTTATGTGAAACGTATGTCTTGAATCCCTAAGTTCGGTACATGTGAATAAATAAATAAGATACAATATGGGCCAACGGGCCTAAATACCCAATACTAATCGTCTAACAGGAGCTAAGCCGAAGTATTTTTCTGTAATGGCTTATGTGAGTCCTTAGTGTTAAATTGGTCATCAGTGACGTGGCTAGCTTTCAATGTGTCACTGTAGTTTTCTTTGTTTAGGTAGTTTTACCCTCAGATTGTAATTTGCTTTCATTCCTTGAAACCTTTCGGTGGCAATTAATTCTAATGTAGTGTTTTTTTGAGCTCGTTTCCAACATATGTATAAAAGTGTACGTCTCCGCAAATGAACTGCATCATTTAATTTTTCGCCAAAAAGAAGTTTAGATGCAAATGCTGTTAGATATGTATGTTTTAGATATGAGATGTGTTTAATTGAAAGCTGGGAAGGTTTATATGAACCAAGATAAAATTTGCTAGATATATAGGTTTATCTACATGGAACTTTTTCTACTTTTAGAATCCCATTCCAAGGAGACCATATGAAAGCTCAATATGATAGATGCATTTACTTCATATATATATTTACACGGGTCCCATGTTTTAGATTCTTTTGGCAAGTATATAAACGCATCAAGTCTCAATTAACAAAATCACCAACTCAAACATTATCATATCATCTCCTATTTGCTAATCTGCTTCATTCAATAGCTTCAACATAATATCAACCCTGCCTCCAAGGTTAGTACTTTCTTTTTAGATTGATCTTTTCAAATGTTGTTGATAAAATGAAATGTAATAATTTGCTACGAATGATCATAGTTATTCACTTCTGCATATGATCATTACTTCTAAGCTTTAACGGAGATGAAATCTGATGATACTCTGAAACTTTGATGGTGTTTCAGGTTCTAAAACTTCTAGAAAGAGACAATGAGTAGTGGAGATTGGATGTGTGCTTCATGTCAACATGTGAACTTCAAGAAACGTGACGCCTGTCAAAGATGTCATTGTCCCAAATTCGCGACTCCTGATGAGGTTTCAGCTTATGGGATGAATAGAACGGAGGTATTGGCTGGTGACTGGTATTGTGCCACATTCAACTGTGGGACACATAATTACGCTAGCAGGACTGCATGTCATAGATGTGGTGCATTCAAAGATTATAGTGCTATGATGGCTCCTCCAACTGCATCGTGTTATGGCTATGATGCTGGTGTAGTTCCTGGCTGGAAAACTGGAGATTGGCTTTGCAATAGGTATGAAAATACACACTCAAGTGAAATTATGTTTGAATTAACCAATACGAAATGTTACTAATTATCTTTTGTTCATTGTTTATTTTTTAGCAGATATGGTTGTGGGATACACAATTATGCTAGCAGGATGGAATGTTACAAATGCAAATCACCAAGGGAATGAGTAAGGTGATTGAGCAAGAGAACTCGAGAAGAGAATCGAGACTTGAATGGCCATATTTTTGGTCTTGCTTTGTTTCTTATCTTTTTCTCCTCGATATCAAGTGACTGCTTTAAAGATGGAAAGTGTCATGACTTGATCCATGTATGGTGTAATCTCTTCTTAGATGAAGTTATTAATAGAACCGTGCAAATCTTCTGTATATATTCTAGCGTCTCTCTTTTCTCTTCAGTATGTCAAGAATTTTGTTTAAATTAATACTAGTAGTTTTTAATTTAACTTCTTGCTTGATGTTAGCTCAAAGTGAGGTTTATAAAATCCTCCAAATCTTTTGCAGTTGGTCTCCTAAATCCTCATGCAATATGCTACAACACATTGCAAGAAAAATCCTCGTAGTCTGCTCTAGCGAGATTAAGTATTGTTGTTGATACTATAAGAAATGTGTGCACTTTTTCTCTTCAATATATCAAATAGCTTTCTTTTTCCTCAAAGATATTTAATGGTTTCTTACTCTACAGATTGATCATGCATGTAACCGTTTAAGCTCTTCTATACATAAGTTCGATCATGACACCCTAAATACCATCTTTAATTTGTACTTTCTTAAATCCACTTCACACACAATGCACCAGGAATACACACATGGCACATCTATGGGGACATCAATAATTTTGTGACATTAATTTGGTCCATACTCGAATATGAATATGTCAAGAAGACTACTGATTCATGTTCGAAATCAGATAGAACTTGGAAGTTGCGACTTGAAAACCCTAAAACGAATTTTCTCTCCCTCTAGGGGCGATTTTTTCAGCCTCCTCTACCCCTATCATTCCGGCCAAATTCAACCACTAATCCGCCTCTCTATCATTCTTCTGAGTGATATGCAATCGGATTTTCTTGGTTTTTAATCACTGGGTAGAGGAGGGTTTCTGAAATCGTCCTTATTATGTTCTACAATCGAATTATTTAACCTTAATTCTCTTTATCATTCTGATTCGATTGTAGGGTTATTATTCGTTTCTTATTCTCTAATCGCACCTCTGATTGTGACTATTATAAGTTGGTTTTAAATCGAGTTAACTTATTATCAGGGTCGATTAGGTTTTGATGTAACCCTAATTATTTTAAGGTTACGCTGGTGTTTCAATTCGTCCCTAATATCCTTTATCATATGTCGGTTATTACTGATTCATATATATAAGGGGTCGATTTGAGGTGGTTTGTTCTTAACGATTATTAAGAAACCTTTTTTTGGGTTTCGATTTTATGTATGGTATGTGATGTTTGAATCTGGTTGTTGCGATGAATGCATGTTTGCTGTGGGTGGTTTATTCCTGGAAGTGCCTTACATGGTGATGAGTTATTTGTACGTGGGTTATCATGGGAGAGATGTTTCTTTACCGATCTGTTTTGGAAGATTGCATGATTTTATTTTCTTCATCAGATCGAGTTTTGGTTATGATGCAAGTTAGGGTTCGTTTGAGCCCTATTGGTATGCTTTTTGCGATCAGTTCTATTTGATGTTTGCTGCTATCATTGCTTTTTGGGACTGATTTAGGCTGCTGGTTTGCATGGTTGAGATGTCTACAATGGAAGTTAAGTTTTTGGAGACTCTTGTTCAAAACCCCATGTACAAGATCACGGATCAGTTGCACTTTCGACTGCATCGTGGTAATGTATGTGTCCTTTGGGATTGAGGTGAGGGATATCACCCTCATCCTATGTACTTCAACGGTTCGTGCTGCTGGGTGGATGTGGGATGTTCGCATCTCATGTTTTGTCTTGTTTTTATACCTAGTTTGATTCTTTGTAATTAGCTAGGTTTGGTTTGTGTTTATGGCCTGTCATAAACACTTGTTTATCAAGCGCCTGTGCTTGAGGTTAATGTGGTACTTCAGCCACATTCCATTTGTACTTAACTGTTTTTTTGGTTATATATTTACCGGGGTTTTCCCCTTTACCAAAAAAAAATCATATAGAACTTCAAAGGGACCTAAAGTAAATGGACTAGCATTCGAGCATTTCCCGGCAAAATATAACTGATGATCAAAGGCTAGTAATTAAAATCAAAAGTATCCATTAATAGATACCAAGAACGTCTACATATAAAGTCTCAGTTTTAGATTTAGTTTCAGTTTCACATTATAGTTATTGCTTAGTCTCAGTTTCAGTTGTAGTTCAGATTCACTATCAATTTCATTTCAGATTATTAGCAGTTATTATTAAATGGCCGGGCTCAATCAGTAACTGGTCACGTAGCATTCATCATTTAGCATGCTTATGTTTATGTTTTTAGTTCCGTTTTACTCACTAAGTCATATTGAATCACCGTTGTTAGTTTCCCTTTTTATGTAGGTAAAGGAAGTGTAGGAGCTAGTAGATAGAACTGCTAAGTTGCACCGGACGGAAACGGGGACGCGCGGGGACGGAGACGGGTACCGGGAAACGGCAACATCCTAAAATCTAAAAAACGGGTATTGCAGGGAAACGTCTACGTGATTTATAATATTTTAGTATATAACAAATTATCTTCCAGAAAAAATTACATGATATTAAAATCCAAACAAATATAACTCATAATCATCACTTAAAAATTCTTAACCATCAAATTGTATTTCCAAAAAACATTTAAGGTGCCCTATTAGGCCAGGAGAATTGACTGAAGCTATTTCCTTATGGGTGGTGGACAATGACTGGTACCAAAAGGCACCCGGGGTCAGGGTGTCCCCGCCAATTTACATTTTTTTATGGATTTAAGGTTGATATCATAATTAATTAAAAATTTTGAAAATGCAAAATGAAACATAAACAATTAAACACCTCCTTAAGTATAGTTTTACAATGAATGGAACTTAAAAAAAAAAAAAAAAAAAAAAAAAAAAAAAAAAAATCATACATTAACAAATTACCTTTCTTCATTTAACCTGCGAGTCTTTTAATAACGTTTTGAAATTGCATTTGAAAATAAATAAGGACTAGTTTATAACGGCAGCAATGGAAAAATTGCAAAATATTCCCAAATAAAAACATCTTGAAAAAAAGTCAAGTTAGAGCACACGGTGCAATCTTCTTCAACCTTCGCCACTTTTATCTTCGTCGTCTGCACGGCAAAGGTAAGATATGTCCTTTTTGTCATTTTTTTTCCTATACTTGTGTTTGTAATTTTAGGAAGTGGTTAGCCCAAATGAGTAAGTTGAGTTGAGTTGTTAGTGAGAGGTTTAATTGTGGAGATTTGTTAAAGTGATGTGTCATCCCGTGAGCCCCAAATGAGGAGGTGAAGTTGCTCACTACACCTTGTGCTCTTAAAAGTAAGAGTATTTCATGCTTAAATTACTTGTAATATTTTAATTGTAATGTCCTTTCACTATACCAATAAAGAAACAAATACTCGCATTCCCAATGCAAGTCTTCTTCTCCATCTTCTCATCTTCTTAAGAGCATCGGGTGTGGTACTCGTCGTAGCTCGTCATGCCACAGTGGCACGCTCGTTGTGCCTCGCCACGACACCGCCCCCTTCACCCCAGTTTCTTTTTTCGCCACTTGAAACCTCGTCGTCTGCACGGCGAGAGTAATTTCTCTGCCCTTTTTATTTTATTTTTTTTCCATCTTTTATAAATATGTAATGTTTTCAAATTTATGTAAAGTTGAATAAACTTGTAAAGTTTTTATAAAACTTGTAACGTTTTTTAAACTAGGAAATGAAAATACATTGAACATCGAATTGAAAATACATTAAACATCAGATTGAAAATACAAAGTACAATTAAAATATTAAACTATGATACGGTAATGAAAATAAAACTACAAATTACAATGAAAAGTCAGAGTTTCAACCCTCTTCACTCGAAGACTCCCTAAACTAGCCATCATAATACGTTCCTTCCATAATGTCAAACCAGTTCTTCCTAAGATATTCTGCATCCCTGGGTTTCTGCTCCAAACGAGCAGCTTCCTCTTATAGTTCTCTTTGTTATGTTTCTCTTCTGACTTCCTCATCCTGCTCAAGAAGTCAGAGTTCATCCTTAGTGAGTCCAAACGGATTTGGTTGTTGTTGGACAACCGGTGGATTGGGTTGTTGTTGGACAACAGGTGGATTTTTTACTGGTTCATTTTTCGGTGTGAATACCGGAAAGATATCTTCCGGTGGAGTGTTCACCGGTTCATTTGGAATCAGGTTGGAGCTTAGGAATTGTTGGGAGAAGTTACGGTGACTTGGGAATTGTTGGGAGAAGTCACGGTGGCTTGGGAATTGCTGGGAGAAGTCTTTGCGAGATATTGAGTATGAATTTTGATTTTGAATGTGTGTGTATGTGTGTGTGAAGTCTGTGAATGTGAATGTGTATTTATATGCACATTTTGAATTTTGAATAAATCCCGCCCGTTGAAATTTGAATTTGAATTAGAAATAAATCTCGTCCGTATTTTGAATTCAAATTTTAAATAAATCCCACCCGTATTTTGAAATTGAATTTTAAATAAATCCCGCTCGTATTTTGAATTTGAATTTTAAATAAATCCCGCGCGTTTTTTAATTTGAATTTGAATAAATCTCGCTCTTATTGTTTCAAACGGCTATAGGGTTGATCTACTTTCTGATGTTATTGTAATGTACTCTAACTATGATGCAATATAAATCTATGTTTTAGCAGTTCTAATTGTGATATTTGGTGTACTGTCTATATCAGCCAAAAATTCTATGTATGCATTTGCAGCTTTAATTTTGGTGTTTACATTTTATGCGTTTGGTAAATTGCATTTGCATTTTATGGGGAGTGTTTGGAATAACCCAATTTTTGACTTATAAAGTCAACACAGACCAAAAAATTAGAAACAAACGTGTATAGCAATTGCATATGCAGTTTAGGGGGACTGTTTGGAATGACCCACTTTGACTTATAAAGTCAACACATACCAAACAAGTGTTACTAATAATCCGTTTGAAATACCTAAAATTATGCATAGACAGATAGTTACAAAACATTGTCTAAGCATTCGTCATGTTTTTTTCTGCCAACAATACATACAGGCTACTAGCAAGAAACCCATATGGTTTATCCGAATCAGATGCTACAAAAGCTGATTATTAAAGAACATTCATCCAAGTTACAAACAACCATCAGTAGACATCAAATTTTAAAAGTCTATGTGACATGTTTGTTTCTTCACTTAGAAAGAAGTGGACCATTGAACCTTAACCAAACCCTGCTTCCGCCCTCAACTCCCTGAAACTAGCTGATGAAACAATTGCTACTTTCCTCCTCACCTTCCCTTGACCAACTTGCACAGTTCTCTCACACTTTCTCTATCCTATGATGCTTCACAACAGCGACAGAGAACCCATACAAGTTGTACTTCTTCACAAGTGTTGATGGTATAACCTGTTACAAAATGTTCAAAAGTAAGCCTAAGTGTTTTAATAAGATTCTTCAATCTTATGTTGTTTTTCTCTCAAAGCAAGTTGATTATTCAACCATCAACTAGATTGGGAACTCAATATCTCAATATTCTAGAAAGAAAACAAATGGATGCATGTAGGCATACACATCCATTGGATGAACCATTTAGAGTTTAAAATCGATGCATCGTCTAAGTGATAATCAAAATCACAACCTCACGTTAGCATGATTAATAGCTTGAGCAAATAAAATGTGAGCATAACATTCCAGAGTAAGTATTTCATTGTGAATATGTGATGAATTACTTCTAAATTATCCGATGATAATGAGAGAAAAACTCTTTGTTGTTGTATGGGGCCATACTATAATTAGCATCATGCAAGCATGTTATTATAAAGCCTCCCTTTTTGATTGGTTTTGGTAAGAAACCAAGTATCTCCCATTTTAATTTCTTTTGTTCAATACATACTCAAATTACTCAACCTAAATGCACATATATGGATATATAAGAAGGATAATTCCTTCGGGAGGAGAGAATAAGTAGCTGAAAATTCATTATAAATTATCATATTCTATTGATCCTCAAAATAAATTTTATGAATTTAGATTCAATGAATAATCGAATAGCCATACATATACATTGGCCAGAAATAGATTTCAGCTACTCATGCTTCGACTATACGTTGTCCCTCAAGGACACTGGTTTATTATTACAGCCTCAGGCATGGTATACTAATCGATTCCAAATAAAATCCTCGATGAAAAATAGGGAGCATGAAAGCAAGATGGTTGTTTGAGGTATTAAAGACCCCATGATTGTCCTATGAAGAGACATTGGGGTATGAAGAGACACTGGATATGAAGGTTCAATAAGAATCTTAGATAGTTAATGAGATCTCAACAAACTATATCATGTCTAAAGTTATATGGAATCGAAACAAAAACGACGTCGATAAACTTATTTACATACAATATAGTGCTTACTATTATGCATAATGAGGATCATAAATCAATTGTTATTCAAAATTGCGTTCAATGAGGTGATTGGCCAACATGAAAAGTTGCAATCTCGTGAAAATACCAGAAGTATTGGGACATGAAGTCCATACACATGATTGTACAAAATCTATTAGATATACATCAGTCTTTGTGCGAATGCAAAATAAGAGCTTTAAAGTTATATCTTTTAAGATATGAACAGTGAATAAGTACGAAGTTGTTTATTAAAAGACATATTGTCTCGTGGTGGACGTAAAGATCTTATTGATATTTTATGAGACATTCAATATATAAGTATTTAATTCGCTCTGAATGAGTTTCATTAGAGCCCTTATATTCCATGAATGATCTATAATGCGTTAAGCATGTCTAGCAACTTCAACTTCTTAAAGCAATTAATAAAGTTCTCAAGAACTCTACTTGATCAAATTGAATGAATCATCATATGGATAAAAATCATTTGAACGCATATTAAATGAATTGTTTTTGCACATGTCTCTAAAAAATGATTGATCCTCAAGTACCATAAATAAGTGCAACTGAGGCTTTAATAATTAATATGCGCCAAGAGTGTACATTTCTCTTTTAATATTTGTATTAGCAATATATGTTTTCCAACCAATGTATTTGATATTGGGTTGAAAGCTACCCATATATTTTGTCATATTTGCAGGACATATTCTTAACATCAATTATTTGGCAGAGTTTATTAGAAAATCTTTGCCGTCAAGAATGTCTAAGCAACTGATTCAGAAGATTGACATTTGAAGCTTGAAAGATACATTAAATTGAGGAGGAGCATTATGCGCACTGCACTCTTTTTACCTTCATCAAGTTTTTTATCTCACTGGGTATTTCTTGATAAGGTTTTTAATGAGATAGTATACATGGTGAATATCCAATGAAGAGTGTTGTAAATATTGTTGGATTATGTATATTCACCATTATCTTATACTCCCTCCGTTCCGAAAAAAGAGTCCACAAACAAAAAATGTTGAAATTATGATATGTATAATTAATGCTAGTTTTGATTGATAAAAAGTCATTTTTACCCTTATAGTTAATATAGAAATAAAAAATGAGTAATTAATTCAGGTTTTAATTTAAAGGGTAAAGTAGGAAAACTAGTAATAATTATTGTCTATATATAAAAACTGAACATTTATTTTGGGACAAACATAAATAATAAGATGGACTCTTTTTTTTTTTGCCAGGGGAGTAGCCTATTAGCCCGTTAGGGTTTAAAAAGTACTTATTTACCCTGTAAGTACTACACATTTGTAACCAGAGGCGGAGCCAATGGGGGCTGGAGGGTGCTCGGCCACCCCCAACCGCCCAGCTAGCCTAGCTTGTAGCTTGATTTTCCTTCCCACATTTTATGACATTCTTCAATCCAGCCTCTCCTAATGGCCCATATCCAAACTCACACATCTATCATTATGATAATTGTTGGCTCGTTTTCTTTATTGTCTCAACCTGTTGAGTAATTATTTTAATAGTTTTGAGTATTTCTGGAACAATTTAGAAAAACTATTTGAGCGTTTGCAGAAAAATTGAAAGGAAAAGAATAAAGAAGATAGATGCAACTATGCAAGTCTAGTGGTGGGATAGGAGGAAAGATTGAGACAAATAAATATGGAGGTATTATATTCTTGTGGGTATAATAGTGATGTACAACTTTTTGTCTGATTGCTTAGGAAAGAGGAAACCCATTTTTCATTGCTTGCTTCTATTGTTTATTCATAATTTTAAGTTTGGTTGTTCTAGCTGTTTTGTTTTTATTATTTGGGTACGGATCCAGTGAGAAGAAAAGTTAAAATGAGAAGAATGAGAAATAAGTATAATCACATACTTGAGATGCATCGACTTGAATTAGATGCATCTCTAGTCATTTAGATGCATCACAATTAATTTCGAAAGTGATTTTGAAGTGAAAACGATGCAAAGTAGTACTAGCAACAAATTTGACTTGCAGAGGACGAAAAATACATAGTGTGGAAAACTCGAAGGGGGGTTGAATAGTTTACCGCTTTTTAAATCCTTTTTAGCTTGAATATCCTTTAAAAAACTTTACGTTTGCTTAAAGATATAAACACAACGTTATATGTTTGATTCTTGGAAAAGCTTTCAATGTGAATAACAATTCTAACTTTACTTGTTTCATACTTTGAAAAGCTTTACTTGTGATGATCCTAACTTTGCTTGTTTAGTTCTTTGAAAAGCTTTACATTTGTTTGAAGATATAAACACAACTTTACTTGTTCAATTCTTTGAAAAGCTTTATATGTGATTAGCGATTCTAACTAAAAGATAACATGTAATAAGCAAAGATAAAGAAAGAAACGATCAAACCACAACACGATTGTTTATCGTGGTTCGGCTACAAGGACTCTTTTTCCATGCCCTACATCCACGCCCCGAGTTTCCAATTCGAGAGTTATAAGCACTAATCAACAAGCTCCTTTCATCGGCGGAGAAAACCTTTACAACGTCGCTTACACTTTTACCGACACTAAGCTAGATGTCGAGTTCTTTTACACTGGTACAACCACTCCCATCGTCGCTTACACTTTTACCGACACTAAGCTAGATGTCGAGTTCTTTACTAAGGGTACAACCACTCCTGTTAGTTCTTTTACAAGGGTACAACAACTCCCGACACACTACGTATTTTCAGGCCTAAAATACTAACCAACCACTTCTACATACATGATACAAATGAAGTATAAACTATCAAAGCTTATACATAACAAAGCCAACAAGACTTGCAACTTTAGAGTTGAAGCTTGTAACTTCTTGAATGATCTTGTGAAGTCCCTTGCTACATAAGAGAATCACACAAGTCAAATGTTACTGAGTTAGTTTGAGAGAGTATATGAAAATATGTCCTAAAGGGGTCACACAAAACTAACAAATGGTTTGGTATTTATAGCAAACCATTCTGCAGGTCTAGCGGATCAGGCGGAACCCTCAAATGGGTTCCGCCCGTGTACCCCCAAGGTTCCGTCAGGGCTGCAGTTGGTTTTGCAATAAATCTTCCAAACCAAACAAGGTCACATCTCATTACATCTAGTCAAACACAAGTCTTGCAAGCAAACATATGGTTAGTCAAACACTCTTTCTTACCATAAATGTATATTGACAAAGCTTGCCCTAAATGTGATGTGACATTACTATTTTAAGAAATAAATGTGATGTGACAAGACACTTTCTAATTTAATAAATAAAAACAATGTTTTGTTTAAAAGGAAATGTAAACCTTAGTTTAAACAAGACTTAAACACTTAAAGTGATGATTTACTCCTAGCTAAAGTTCATACTTTGTCATTAACAAAACTTAGCAAAGATCGTAAAATATAAATAACGTTTTTAGGCGATATTTGTATTAACAATCTCCCCCTTTTTGTTGATGACAAAACATAAACTTTATTTATAAGTAAGTCACTAGTTTTAGTGTTAAGTCATATAAAGTTAGTATAAAAACTTGTTTTTGCAAAGATGAGGTGATAAGCACAAAAAAAATTTGACAAGTTTATATATAAATTCTCCCCCTTTTTGTCGAAACAAAAATAAGAGTAGCGAAGCGGAAGTAAGCACTTGCTCCCCCTTAGATGATACTCCCCCTAAATGGAATGCCAAGAGAGGAGACATGGATTTTGAACATACAAGAAAAAGGTTAGTTGTTGATGAGGTGAAAAATGGTCCGTTTTTAGGGGGTCATTTAAGCCCGAATCCGAATTTATTTGATCAAATATTGCCCTAAATCGTTCCTTTTGTGATTTTAGGTACTTGGAGAGTGAATTCTGGAAAAGAAGCCATTTTGGACGTTTTTGGAGCATAAAAGTGAAGAAAACGGCAAATTCTCAATTTTCCATGCTGGGAACAGTACATGAAGGCGTCAAGAGTTTTTCCTGACGGCGTCAAAACCCCAAGAATTAAAATCCGTAGTTGATGACGGCGTCACACACAGGGCGTCAAGAGTAATTTTTGTGACGGCCTAGGCCTTGACGGCGTCAGAAGTAGATCAAGGCCGTCCGAGGAAGTATTTGGCGGCGAGATGACGGCGTCACACCTTTGTTCTTGACGCCGTCATCCCTATTTTCCTATATATAGTTTTCTAGTTTTTCACATTTAAAGAGAGAAGTTTTGGGAGAAACCCTAAAGACGATTTTGGTGTAACTTTACAGGTTTTTCAAGGGTTCCAACCCCTTGATACCTTGCATGATTAATTAAGATAAGTGTTCTTCTAATTCAATCAATATGTCTATGTGTTGGTTGTCTATATCTTGTTCTTGTCTTAATTCTATCATGCTAGGCTAGATCTCTTTTGTGTTTGCTTAGATCTAATGAAACCTAGATATTGATTATGTGTTGATCACTTGTTTATTCTTGTCTTGGATGAATGATTTATATGTTAGGCTTAAGAAAACTGGCAGATCTCCAAATGGTAACATGCTTGAACGTCTTAAGAAACATGAACCGAGGCGTACTAGGTCATTATTGATTGTATTTAATGCATGAGCCACTGTTTACAATCCCTATAGTTGTGTTGGGCATGGTGTAGGAGGAGATAAGAGCTCATAGAATTGGGGAGTTATGTATGCCACCCCATGAATGGTATTAAGGAATACGATCCGTCATCCATGCAATTATAACAAGTAATTAACGTGTAAAAGATATCTAGGGAGTAGTGAAATCTAAGTAAACACATTTTCTCCAATTACTGCTCACAACTTTAGTATAATTTAGTTTATTTTTATTTTTAGTATTTTATTTTGATTGCATCTTAGTATTGGGTTAGTTGAGTAGCAACTAATTCCGCCCAAATCCTTCAAAACCCGAGATTTTACTTGCTTTCTAAAAAAATATAAAAACACAAAAATAATCATCCCTCACCTTTAGAACTAGTATTTAGGCTTTCTAATCCTAGCGACACTATTCCTAAGCTGAACGATCAATCCCCCGGTACTTGTCACTATACTATACTACAACGATCAGGTACACTGCCTGGTGGGGGTTGTAAGCTTCTCGAGATCCCTCGAGAGGTAAAGCCTGTTGCGATTCCCATGCATCAAGTTTTTGGCGCCGCAGCCCGGGGAATAGTTATTGTCTAGGTTAGAATTTCTTTTTATTAGGTCTACTTGCTAGATTCCTTTCTAGTAAGATTTTATTTTAATTTCTAGGTTTTCTTTAGTTTATCTTTTTCTTTGTGTGTTTGTTCGTAATTTTCATTGAGTATTCCGTTTAACATTATGGAGAACGCGAATCCACCAAGTCCGACACTTAAGTTTTACCAGAAAAAATATAATTACACCAGTTTGGATATACCAAGATGGACGAATGAAATGAGGAGGACAGGATCTTATATTGATTTTATTGAGTACCTTGAGAAAAGAGGCCAAGGCATAAGACTTTTAAAGAATTCACCTTAGGAGCTCCATCAACCCCTCAAAATGCCTCACTTAGTGAAACCTATACACCATATGAGCCTTCACCTAGGATAGTTTCGTATGAGCCACCTAGCTGCATGTCATGGTTAGGCCCTACAATAATACAGGATGAGCACATAGGTGACCTTGATGTGATGGAGGATGTAGCCGAACTTGATCACATTGATAAAAAAGACATAGGTTTTATGATCGATGATGATGAATCTCAAGAAACAGATGATGAATCTCTTGGGCAATTTGTATATAGCAGTCAGAATATTGAAGATGATCCTTATGATTCGGACATAGAAGTTGAGATGCCTAGAGAAGCACGTGAGATACTTGGGAGAATGTTAGGGCTAGATCCTGACACATGGAATGATGAGGTGAACAACATAAGCCCACAAAATACTCAACCATCATTTGAGGCACACACACCGCCCGTGACTTACCCGGAAGAAGTAGAAGAGACTTTAGGAACCCCAATAGAGGTAGAACCTTTGAACCAAACACAACTAGAGGATATAGGTTTGAATACTTATAATGATAACCTTACTCTTAGTTTTAGGGAAGTTCCTAGTTTTGATGAACCGGAGCCTCAACCAAAACCGTTACCTAATCTTCCGTCCTTGGATGAAAATTTAGGAATTGAAATAGGTTCCGATCCACCCATCAAACCATATAGTCCGGGTAGTCTTAGGACAAAGGTAGTGGACTCTAAGCCTTGTAGAGAGGAAGCAAATATAGGAGTGGAAAATGACCTTACATGCTTACATCACCCATTTATTATCGATCATAAGAAACATTATGGGTTTAAACCAGGTTTATTAGGTCAAGATGGATCCCCAACTAGGAGTCTTTCGAAGTTGATAGAAAATGATCCCTTTCTAGGAGAAAATATTAATCCACCCATTAACCCGATTGAATTACGTAAGGTTATGATGATAGGAGCACAACCCTTTGAGCATATAATTCATTCACCACTCTTTCCTCACGTGGCATACTTCCACCGAGATGGTGTGTATCGCTACTATCACCCGCACTTAATCCTAAGTGTAGGGAAAACCTCACATTTATCCGTGAAATAAGGGTAGAGTCAGGCTCGTGACTCGAACAAAAACAAGCGCTTCTTGGGAGGCAACCCATGTTTTGTGTGATTTTGTTTGTTTGTTTGTTATTTACTTCCGTATGCATGTTGTATTTTTATTGTTGGTAGATCATGTTTCAAAACTAAATAAGTGGAAATACTTTACTTTGTTGTTTTGGCCTAGTCTTAACTCCACCTAGAAGTATTTTTGCAAAAGATAAGTGTAAGGGGAAACCCCAAATATGCTTTTAAGAAACAAACCGATCATGATTCTCCACAATATTAAATGAGCATGTATATTCGTATTTGTTAGAGTCAAATGCTTGTATTGAGTCATAATGACGTTTTGCAGGATTTTCCAGGAAGTAAGACCAAGTTTTTCCAGAAATTTTCCGGAAACTTAACATAAGAATTTCTGCAGGTCCATTCTGACGGCGTCAGAGTTTTACTCTTGACGGCGTCAGGAGTTAAAAATCTGGAAATTTTACCGGTTTTGTTTTTCTAACGGAGTCTTATGGTTTTTGTGAATTATTAAGTTTTATAATCTCCAGGAGATCTGCAAACTTCATTCCACAAGCATTATATCTTATCTTGTTTTCTAGGATTTAGAAACTTATATAGGATGCCGCCGATTTTACGCGAGGTTGTCTTGTCTATTTTGTCAGGTTTTACAGGTTATGTATGACAAGAAGATGATTTATATTCTGGAAGGGAAGCTTTGATTGTTCATTTTCTTGGAGGAAGATTTAACCTGGCCATCCTATTATCCATACCGAGCGAATCAGGGGAGTATTTGATTTCATTCTCTTTACTTTTTCACTTTTACATTCTTTACTTGAACATTGGGGACAATGTTCATCTTAAGTGTAAGGGGAGGGTAAAAAGATGATACCTTACATATGCACTTTCGCTTGAGTTTGTTTTGTTTAATGGTAGATGTGTAATAAAACTATGAGAAATACTTGTTAGTGCAATTTTAGCGCCAAATTTAAATTTTTTTACAACATTTAGGAGTGAAACTTTAGCCATAGCAAGCGTCTCATGGATAGGAGATTGCATGACTAGCACATAACCGTATATTCAGAAAAATTTTCCACCCAAATATGTGAGGTTCGCCTTTAGATTTGATAGGAAAAGCATTTACTATTAGTGCTTATGAGTGTACCGGTAGCATTTAGATTCTAGAACTTGCGTTAGTGATGCATCCCGAGACCACTAGTGAGACTACATTCGTGTGGTAGGATTTACTACATGATAAGAGGCATTAGGATCACCCTTGTGTTAAACCCGTATCATAATTACTTGACCATTTAAGTCATACTACTTGACTAGTTAAGTCAACTAATTTTTCCCACACCCTTAGCGTTGTACTCATTTTTAGTACACGAAACCCCTAGTACACCCCTCCGAGCCTATCTTTTCGTTTCTAACTTTAAGCATTTTACTTAAAGGAAGAATTTGTTACACCCCACTTAAATGTACACCCAAATCGCCTTAGCCTTCCGTGTATGCGCTCATTTTTAGTGCATTATTGTTATTTGTTAAACCCTAAGTTAACTTTCTAATTGATTACATGGTTGCTAAGTCGAGTTATATCCTTGTACATATTGTTTTGGGATGATTGGGACTCATGGGTAAGTACTTATTTTATGGAGTAATGGGGAAGAACATAATATTATTACCCACATATGTACGTTAATCTTAAAAGTGCTCCAAGTGTTTTGATTTTCTTAATTCGAGTCATTAGAATAGTTGAATGTAAAGTATGTAAAGATTCAAGTGTAAGGGAATTTTCATTCCCTATGATGTATTATTTTGGATGGTAGGGTAAGAGTGTATGCAAAAAAAAAAAAAAAAAAAAAAAAAAAAAAAAAAAAAAAAAAAAAGGAAAAGAGAAAAAACATACGGACTACCATCCCGTTTCATTCTATGTTCATTTTATGTTTTTGTTATTTCTCATTTATTAGCTTAAGTCGAGTATAGTCTTGGCTTAGCAACGCCATATTGTACATGTAATTGACCAAGATTGTTAACTCGCCACCAGTAATAACTTCCTTTATCCAACAAAACCGTGTAATTCATATCCCTATACCTAACGTTACAACCCTTTAAAAGACCTCTTTGATAGTTTATCCTAGGTGCTTACGCCATGTGGTGGAGGTTTGATCCTTTCCCAAGCCTATGGTAATCTATTTTGCTATGACAGGTAGTGAGAGATATTTTCCATTTCCATAATGTTATATTACTTTATTACACCCGAGAGATGTGAGTATCTAAACACTATTTGTAAGGTGCTAGTGTATGACCTCCGAGCTTGTCTATTGGTCTTTAGTGGAACGATTATTTGTTGTAATTACTTTTATATTAGTGTTAAATGACCCCTAACTTGTCTTTTGAGTAGAATAAAAGCGCATTTGCTTGAGGACAAGCAAATCTCAAGTGTAAGGGTATATGATGAGGCGAAAAATGGTCCGTTTTTAGGGGGTCATTTAAGCCCGAATCCGAATTTATTTGATCAAATATTGCCCTAAATCGTTCCTTTTGTGATTTTAGGTACTTGGAGAGTGAATTCTGGAAAAGAAGCCATTTTGGACGTTTTTGGAGCATAAAAGTGAAGAAAACGGCAAAGTCTCAATTTTTCATGCTGGGAACAGTACATGAAGGCGTCAAGAGTTTTTCCTGACGGCATCAAAACCCCAAGAATTAAAATCCGTAGTTGATGACGGCGTCACACACAGGGCGTCAAGAGTAATTTTTGTGACGGCCTAGGCCTTGACGGCGTCAGAAGTAGATCAAGGCCGTCCGAGGAAGTATTTGGCGGCGAGATGACGGCGTCACACCTTTGTTCTTGACGCCGTCATCCCTATTTTCCTATATATAGTTTTCTAGTTTTTCACATTTAAAGAGAGAAGTTTTGGGAGAAACCCTAAAGACGATTTTGGTGTAACTTTACAGGTTTTTCAAGGGTTCCAACCCCTTGATACCTTGCATGATTAATTAAGATAAGTGTTCTTCTAATTCAATCAATATGTCTATGTGTTGGTTGTCTATATCTTGTTCTTGTCTTAATTCTATCATGCTAGGCTAGATCTCTTTTGTGGTTGCTTAGATCTAATGAAACCTAGATATTGATTATGTGTTGATCACTTGTTTATTCTTGTCTTGGATGAATGATTTATATGTTAGGCTTAAGAAAACTGGCAGATCTCCAAATGGTAACATGCTTGAACGTCTTAAGAAACATGAACCGAGGCGTACTAGGTCTTTATTGGTTGTATTTAATGCATGAGCCACTGTTTACAATCCCTATAGTTGTGTTGGGCATGGTGTAGGAGGAGATAAGAGCTCATAGAATTGGGGAGTTATGTATGCCACCCCATGAATGGTATTAAGGAATACGATCCGTCATCCATGCAATTATAACAAGTAATTAACGTGTAAAAGATATCTAGGGAGTAGTGAAATCTAAGTAAACACATTTTCTCCAATTACTGCTCACAACTTTAGTATAATTTAGTTTATTTTCATTTTTAGTATTTTATTTTGATTGCATCTTAGTATTGGGTTAGTTGAGTAGCAACTAATTCCGCCCAAATCCTTCAAAACCCGAGATTTTACTTGCTTTCTAAAAAAATATAAAAACACAAAAATAATCATCCCTCACCTTTAGAACTAGTATTTAGGCTTTCTAATCCTAGCGACACTATTCCTAAGCTGAACGATCAATCCCCCGGTACTTGTCACTATACTATACTACAACGATCAGGTACACTGCCTGGTTGGGGTTGTAAGCTTCTCGAGATCCCTCGAGAGGTAAAGCCTGTTGCGATTCCCACGCATCAGTTGTCGCACAAGACAAGCCATGAAAGCATTGCATGTCTAAAACACAACTAAGAGTTGTGAAATGGAATAACGCAACACTCATGCTCCCCCTTGAATATTACTCCCCTAAATGGAGTATCAAGGAAGGAAAACATGGATAATGATCCTACAAAAAGAAAGATTAGTTTCAAAAACACAAGATATATGTATGCTACCATAGCAAGGTATAGTTCACTTATTATACCTAAATGGTCAACAAACAATGCAAACCTTGTAGTAGAATGAAATTCATTTCATGTAAAATTTTGACTCTTAAAAAGTCAAAGACAAGAAATCTGGATGACACCATCCTACTTCTAAAAATAAAGAAAAACTAAAAATAAACTAAGAACATGAAAAGCTACAAGGAAATCATCATTTTCCTTAATGAGAAACATTTTCCAAAAACAAGGCTAAGGTTGTTTAAGGATGAAAATGTGTGTTGGAGGTTGTAGCGGGCTTTATTTTGAAGGTTGAAAGGATGACAAGGTTTTGGTTTGTTGGTTTAAATGGGAAACATTTTCCAAAAGAAACGGTTTTGTTTCATTTTGGAGACTCTAAGGTTGAGGTGTGTGAGACAAGGATTATAGAAGATCCAAAATGTGGTTTAGTATAAACCTCATTTCTTCGGATAGCTCACGAATTTCCCCTCGACACCCTTCACTAATGTGAGCGGTTCTTTCACAATAATTGCAATCATGTCGGGGAAATTTTGGTGGAAGAGTGGTTTGATTTGTTGGTGGTGGATGGTTTGAACTTGAAGGAGCAAAAGTGGATGGTTGAGTAGTGTTTTTGCTTCCTTCATTAGTTGAGTGTAGAGTCGTTTGTAAAACCATAATATGGTTGATTTGAGAGTCAACCATACATTTGAAGGCATGAAGGTGGTTTAAATGAGTGTCAATCTCATCATTAAGGTTTGGAGGTTTTTCCCATATGGATGCTTCTATTTTCTTATAAGAAGAAAGTAGAGATTCAAATTGTTGGGAAGGTTCTTGTGGTGATGGTTGTTGTTGTTGTGGTTTTTGTTGTTGTGGTTGTTGGTTTTGAACAAAATGGCAGAAGCTTGGTTCGTCGGAAGGATTGCCATGAAGGTCTTTGTAAATTGGGTGAAACACAAATGATTGTGAGTGGGTATGACCTTGATCATTTGGAAAAATGGATGGTCTAGCATAACGGTAAGCCAACCGTTCTACCAATGAGGGTTGATGGAGTTCATCATCTAGTTGCCCACTAGATTGTTGTTGGGTTTCCATTTGAGCAATGGTGTCAAAGAGTGATAAGGATGGTGGACTTGATAATTTGGGCGATAGGTCTTCTAATGTTTCCAAATAGGGTAGTGGTGATGTTGGAGGTGTATGGAAAAGTTCCATTGGTGTAAGTGTTGGTGATTGAGGTGATGAAGTTTTTGTTGGTTGAGCTTGTTGAGAAGGTGATGTTGAATCACTTGAAGGTCTAGTTGGTGAAGGAATGGTGGCTATGTTTGTGTAGCAATGTGTTGGAGAGGGTGTTGGAGTATTAAGATTAAGCAACTCTTGAAAGGTGATTACATTGGTATTACAATGTGTTGGGGATGGTGTTGAGGTGGTGAGGTTAAGGAAATCTTGGATAGGTGAAGAAATGTTAAGCGAAACATCACTTGAAGATGATGAGCTTGACTTGATGGTTTTGTTGAAGCAACAAGGTTTAACATTAATCCTAGTGGTTTTTGAGAAGGATTTTGATGACTCGGATGATGTGTTGGATTTAGTCATTTCAAAGGTGTGGTTTTGGTGTTTTGAGGGAAGAAGTTTTGATGGTGATGGTGCGATTTGAATTGTTGCACAACTTTCAAATTTATAGGATGGAAAAGATGTTGAAATGGGTGTTTGGATTTGATGTTCTACCATTCAAAGATTGAGGTTTCAAATGATTTTCATGACCATGTCACATCATTTGATGTCAATCCAATGGAATAGGGTGGAGTGAAAGACCAACATATGCACTCAATGCTTTGTGATCATGGGATGTGATTTGGTTGAAAATGTTCCAATGGTTTGAAGGATCATTTAAAAGGGTTCCTTGGGTTAGTTATGTTTGAATTTGAATTTTTGAAGGGAAGTGGCTTCCTAATTGTTTTAGTGAGTGAGAGTTGTTCTAATATGGTTATTGGAGTTAATGGAAGATGTTTCTCACTTAGGATAATGGTTTTGACACTTTACAAGTTTTGAACTTAAGAAAAATGACAAAAATTTTCTGTAGGTGACTGGCGGAACCTTCAGAATACACAGGCGGAACCCGTGTGAGGGTTTCGCCCGGTCCGTTGGGCCATTTCTGGGTTACCCAGAAATTACACTGGCGGAACCCATTCTAGGGTGCCGCCAGATCCGCCAGGCCAGAAAAAGTTGGCAGTCCGTGTTTTTGACCCGCGAGACGATTTTTAAATTTTTCGATAACTCCTAAAATCAAAAAGATAATGCATATCTGATTTGGCAATGCAAAAATTGGACATGTAAACACACATATCATAGGACTTTGACCTTGAGGTCGAGAATTTTACTATACTTAGTAAGAATTGCCATAAGCATAAAAAATTGACAAACACCTCAAACATTGTCATTATGCATAAAAGCTCATACAAACATAATCCGACAAACGTAATAAACCATAAAAGTGAAAAACAATACAAATCACGTAGTTTAACACATAAAAGGTTCTAAAACATTCATAAGCCAAACACTCCTTAATCTTCTCACAACCGGTCTATCTTCTTATTAAGCTTGCTTAGGTACCTTCCAAAGCACTTGAACATTCCTTTGGTTTGCTTGAACTCTTCGGATGCATTGTCAATGATGGGGAGTGCTTGATGGTATTCTAAAGGAGGTAACTTAGAGTTAGGAAGTTTATCGTCCTCGCTCATGTCGGATGATGATGATGATGGTGTAGGTGAGCGAGTACGTTTGCCCTTACCTTTGAAAACTCGTTTATCACTTAGAGGAACGAAGATGTGTGGTACGAGAGAATAGTCAAGGCGCATTCCATTATCGTTAGGAGGAATAGGTGAGATTTCTCTAAAGAGGCGAGTAAGAAGCATTCCATAAGGAAGTGCGGTTGTTCCAACTAAGGGTATGTCGGCCATTCTTTTGGCTAGGTAGTAGGCTAAGTTAAAGGGTTGACCGGTAGAGATGCTATAGAGCATGTAGCAAAGGCATGTGTTGACATGATCTCTATTTCCTATGGTACTTATGACGTTAGCTCTTAGGATTTCTTCCCACTTCTTAAATTGTGGTTTAAGCTCATTGACCTCCATACCAAAAGGATCCTTATCCACAATATTCCCCGAACGATTCTTCCTAGTGGTAGAGGTTCTAACGAAGAGATGTTCCTTAATTGTTTCCTTACTCGCTAGAGGGGTGTCGTATGGATGAAAACGCTCAATCGAGTCAAGGCTTGAAATGGGTCACTTATCCGTGTAGAGACAAGTACCCGCATTTGGGACACCAAAAATGATAGCTAAGTCTTTCAAATCTATGAAATTTGGTATATGATTGGTTGTGAAGTTTAATGATAACTTACCAAAATCATTTGTGGAAAGGTTTACGGTTGCATAGAATTCTAAGATGAACCTAGGACAAATTGGCTCATCGATATCAAGGAGACAATCAAAGTTGATTGCGGGAAAGTTTTGGCGAATAGATGTTCCTTCTAGAAAGGATGGATCAATTGTTCTACCTTCGTGAACATAGCGTTTTTCTAATGCCTTAAAGGTTTCTACTTGAACTTTGTTGAGACCTTTGGTCATATGGTGCTTGGGCAAGTACTTAAGGGTTTCTTTGTGATCGGAGTAAATTGCGGGAGGCATGTTGATTCCTAAAAAACACAAAATTATATGTTAATGACTTTTAACAATGTGGATGTTCTAATGTGTTCCTATATGCAAAAAATGTGGAGACTTGGTTATCTTGACTCATTTTGATGCCCAAATTGTTTTGTTATGCAAGTTTTGTTATAAAAACAAAAGATAACCAACACTCTCCTAATTCAATGTGTCTTCAATTGAATGTACCCGAAAATACATATTAGTTATGTATCCCCTTTAGCATTCAAGAGATAGTATGCAAGTGATGTTTTAATGATGTTTTACATTTGTTTTAACAATGTGGTGATGAATCATGTTCTAGTCTTTGATTTCAATTTTTGAAAGACAATGCACTTGGTGTGTTTGGTAAATCAAAGTAACAACAAAAAGGATACAATTCTTAACTAATGGAAGACATGATTGGCTAGCCACCAAGTTTTTCATGAATCAAGAAGTTTTATGCATAAACCCTAAGATTCTAGTTAATGAATGTTGATGAGTGTGCAAATACTCATCATTTTTACCTTTTCTGAGCTGCCAAAACATCTAAAAACACTCAATATTGCATCAAAATAGTGAAAATATCCCAGGAATGTGTTTTATATGTTTCAAATGCAAAAATATCAAAAACAGATGAAAAACGCACAAAGTTTGCATAATTGGCAGTTTCAGTCCCTCAACTTTCAAAAATTATCAAATCTAGTCCTTGGTTGTTATAAAAACTTGAAAAGGTCACCAAAGGTCCTTTTAAATCAAAAAATGACATAATTAGTCCTTTGGTGAAAAGTTTCACAAAATGTCAAGTTTAGTCCCTGAACTTTGAAAATTGACAAAAATGGTCCCTGGGATGTAAAAAACTTTGAGAAAAAATAATTTTGGTCCTTGTGCTATTTATCTTTTGCAGGAATGGTCCTTGGTGTGAAGATTGGGGAAATTACATAAGTGGTCCCTGAAGTTTCACAGTTTGGCAAAAATAGTCCCCGGGTATTTAAAAAATGAAAAACATCAAAAATACCCTTGTACTATTTATTTATGGCAACATAGGTCCTCATGATTACTTTGGAAGGTTCACATTTTCAGTCCCTATGTTTTCACCAAATTACAATTTTGGTCCTTGTGTTAAAATTACAAATGGACCCCATAATAATATTAAACCCAAAAACCAAATCCATTTCAAAAAGTCCACCCAAGCCCACACTTGGCCCATTCCATCCCTGGCTTTGACCCCGGTCAACCCAAACCAGATACCACTCCCCTTCCCTCTCCCTCACTCACCACTCCTAAACCAGAATACCAGGGTGGTATTTCCCCCCCCCCCTTGCACCACTTGCAATTCCACATCTCACCCATCACTTCCACCACCCTACCCTACCCTCTAACCCCTAACCTGCAAACACAGACCCCATTTGCTTAAAAAAGGGTTTTCCCGCCAAACTGAGAGATGGGACAAATCCCATCCAATTGATGATATTACTGGTGGGAATTGACCAGTGGGACCCACAGAGCTCCAAGGTTGCTTTTTTTGAAGAATATAAAAGAAGAAAAAGGGTGAAGCAGAGGAGAGTAGTTAGCAGTAGTGTAGAGTAGTAATCGTTTTAATCTATTTTAGTTTTCTAGTTATAATTTTAGCTCAAACATTGTACTTTCAGCTTTTCAAAGTGTAATCTCAAGTTTTATTTAATTAAATTCCAAGTTTAGTTGTTTCAATTCAAATTTGCTCAATGTATTAAAATTCTCAGTTAAGTTTAATAGCTATTAAAGTTGTTTCCTTGTTGTCTCATAAGTTAAATCTGATCAGTATAAACTTACTCCAATTGTTACAATTCAATTTTACCAGCCTTAGTTAAAAACTCTCAAAAATGCAAAGAAAGATAAAAGGTAGAGAAGAAACAAGAAGCTGTGGAAGGCAATTGGTTTAGAGCCTTGGGGGCATTAGGATCAGTTAGAAAGTGTTTTGGAAGTTCAAATATGAGTTTCTGTTTGTAAGTTCCATTTCATCATTTTGTCCTATTTCTTGTATGTACTGATCTAGTACTTATTTATGCTCATTTACTATTTATTTATGCTTGATTATACATGTTATTGCTACTTATGCTCAGTTTGTATGCTTATATTCACTTGTTTTAGGTTGTCTCTCAAAACTTTCAAAATGTGCCCATAACTGCATATGTGTGGCCTGGTTGTTCTTTGTTGCATTTTGTTGTCCTTTTAGACTTAATATTAGTCTAGAACAATATCTGGATCACTGGTTAGATTGTTTAAGCTTTAATCCTGCAAAACTTAGTTTAATTGTGGCATAAAGGGGTGTTTGGTATAGTAAGCTGCTAGGGGCTCTTGTGGTCGCAGTATTGTTATTTTGTAAATTGTGAGTCATCCTAGGCTAATATAGGTCAAGTAAGGTTTAAAAATCAAGTCCCTTTTGTAAAAAAGTCAAATTCACAAGAAATCTCCCCTCACAGTTAACTGTGAGGGATTTGAGATCCCAAAACCACCATATCATTGCATAATTGTGAGTTTTAATGTAATTTGTTCTTAGTTTAGCTTAACATAGCTTTTTCCATCATCTGTGATCAGCCAAAGTTCAAATAGGTCAAAGTTCAAGTTTTTATTAAAAGTCAAAATTGCATGCTTTTAGATTTTTCCAAAAACTCCAAGATTTTTATAGATTTTTGTAGGGTGATTCAGGCCTTGAGCTTTTGATATTTTGTACTCCCCCAGCTCATGTTTGTGTTCCCATCTTGCTTGCATTTTTAAGAATTTTATAGTGGGCCCCACAACCCTCCAAAGAGGGCTGCAGGGCAAACCAGTGCTCTGTGCAGCAGTTACCCACTCCACCACCACCACTTTGGTGGTGGTTTGTGGCCATCCTAGTGGGTCCCAACACCATCACTTGGTCTCATTCAACCCCCCTCCTGGTAGGCTTGGGTTTTTGACCAAAAGTTTGACCATCAGACTAGTGGACCCCACCTGGAATCCATCCCTAAACTCTGTCCCAGTTCTGATTAGAAATTAGATTTTGGAAGTGCTTATTTTGGTCATTTAGCTTATTCTGTGAACCATATGTGCTTTTTCTAGCTTATACATGTTTGCTTAACTCATTTGAATCAGATTCAACCTTTGTGGGCCCCACTCAAGCTCATTTGAGCTTATTTGCTTTAAAAGTCAACTGTGGTCAACTGTCAAGCCAAATAAGCTCTCAAGTGCTTATTTTTCATTTACAAAAAAGTTGTTATCATTAAAAGTTTTTGTTTTTAGGTATAAAACAAGTTTGTAAAAGAAAAATCAATTTTAAATTAAGTGATAGTTTCTATTTAATGTAATTTAATTTTAATTTTCATTTTTATATTTTTATTAAGTACTTAGCTTTTTTATATTTTTATTAATTACCTTATATAGTAAAGTAATTTTAGTAAAATTTTCAGATTTTTATATTATCATTTAGTATTTATTAGATTTAATTTTAGTTTTATTAATTATTAATTAATATTAAGTTTTAAATAGCATATTTAGTTTTTATAAAGTAAAACCAAGTTTTTATATTTTTCCTAGCTTCTAAATGTTATAAAATAGTTTTATAAATTTTCTTATAATTTTCTAAGTTAATTTAGTATTAATAGTAATTTAAATTAATTTAATTAGTTTAATTAAGTTAAATAGTTTTTAATTACTAAAAAATTCATAAAAAGACAAAAATATTTATTTTTATTTTTTTGTACTTTCTTCAAATTCTAATTTAAGTTTAGAAATTATTTTGCAAGTTTTTAGGTTAATTTGTAACATTTATCATTATTAGTTAATTTAAATTAGATTTAAAATTAGATTTTAATTAGTTTTATTAATTAAATAATATTTAAATATTATAATATTCACTTTTATAATTTCATTTTCATTTTCAAATTTCTTTTTAATTTTAAGTTTCAAAAAGTTTCAAAAGCATCCCCTGTAGTTTGTTAATTATCAAAACCCACTTTTCCAGTCTGTTACGTGAATTTAAATTGTGAATTTGTGCATATACTTGTATATCTGATTTTTGTTAATATTATATATGTGTACAAATACCAAAATAACAGTAGCAATATCAATTCCACATCATCTGGGCTACTGTCCTCAGTGCCACTCACTCATAAACGATTTCGAACGACACAATTTCAATCTTGCTAGGACTTTAACGACCCGGGGACACACTATACTATCCACGGAGTATTAGGATAAGCTGTTTTTGACTAGTTGACCTTGGTCAATTATATCTAACGGTTTAGACCCGATCAAATTTTGGCGCCGCTGCCGAGGAGGTTGTTGCGTGTTTTAAAAATCATTTTAAGTTTAGTGGTTTTCAAAACTCTCCCTATACAAATTTCACACAAATTTGTAAAAAGTTTTTGTAAAAACATAATCATATCAAAAAAGTTCATTAATACTTTTCCTAAAGTGTTAAAAACACCAAAAAAAATCAAAAACAACAAAACAAACTGTGAAGTTAAATTACTTCGTTTTCTTTAAGATTACAACCTGAAACAGTTGGTTTAAGGTAAGTTCTGACATTAAATTGCGAACTGAAGAGGAAACCTATTTACTTCCTCCCGCCAGCCTGCAAGTAATCTTAAAGGGATGATTTTGGTTAACGAATCAGTTCCAAAAATATTTCCCAAGTTTTCTGCACACACCCATAAGCCTAAAGCAGTTTTTCAAAGTAATAAATACATAAAATCTTACCACCGCAAACCAAGGTAGAACACCTACCAACTGGGGGTGTGGACATAATAAGTTCCCAAACTTAAGATTAAAACTTGCCTTTATATCCCTGTGAGTGGTGTACCTTTTTCAAAGAAGCCATTCACTTGTGATAATTGGTTTAAGTTCACTGTGGTTTTGCCTCGATTTTGTTTTGAAAAGTTGTTTTTGGTGCATGTGCACTAAACATGTTTCTCAAAAATACCAAAAATATCTATCTTAATCCTCCTACCTTTTTGATTCTACATTTCTTACCCTCCAAAACCTTTTGATTCTTTCTATGTCTCATCCACACTTTCTGATTTGCCAGTGGTGTGGTAATCCTTATAATGGGGGCAATTGCCCCAGTTGTGGCATGGTAGAGTCAGGAAACGGGTCTGTCTATAACCAGAATCTCTATTCCTACCATGATACGACTGATTCATTCCATCAGTTACCACACCATGAGACTCAACAGTTTTACTGTTGTGAGTACTGTGGTGGTTCACATTACAGTTCTGATTGTCAATCAGGAAACACACTTGTCTATGAGCAGTTTCCTGATAATAATTATAACTCAAGCACATACAACCCACAGCCACATCAGTTTCACTGTTGTGATTACTGTGGAGGTCCACACTTCAGCTCTGATTGTCAAACGAGGAATCCATTTCCTTGTAACAATTATGACTCTTCGTATCAAGACCAACCTCCACAGTATCAAACTATCCAAGCAACTCCTCAAATCCAGCAAGACTTTTTAGAGGTTCTTGAGAAATTTAAAGAACTTAAGGAGGTGTTAGCTAATATTTCACTCCGCCATACTCCAAGTTCTTCTTGTGCATATTGTGGGGGTCCTCATGATGATTTTCAATGTCAACCTTCCGGTTTTGACACATCCACATCCCCACAATTTCCACTCATTCCAAATTCTCGTGGGAAAACTATGGCAGAATTACTTGCTGAAGAACGAGAATCTGGAAAAAGCATGGAAGAATTATTGGCTGAGCAACGAGCAGCTAAAATACGTGCTAATATTCGCAATACTGCTCTATTTGATGACTATGATGACAGTGATGATGAAGATAACATTGTTATTATTCAAAAAGATTCATCAAGTTCATCAGTTGATATCCCAGCAGTTGAGATTCCATCTCAAACAACTGCTATCACACCCGAAGTTCACACTCACTCTCTGATCATGGGGGATGAGCATCTTAGCATTGTTCCTAATAAGGAATCGGACGAATTCATAAAGTCTAGTACTGAGAACCTTGTCCCAATCCCAGGAGAGTCACAGGGGACTTTTGATCATGTGTGTGATCTACCTTCTCACCTTGAAAATCCAAAAGATCATTTTGAGACTTTCTCCGATTTTAATGATGATTGTACATCTTATGGAGAAGTTGAGTATGAGGAGGCACCATTGCCTCATTCGGATGTTGACCCTCTTATTGAGGAGTTCACAAACGAACTTACTCACATCAATCCACTTCCTTTGGGAAATGATGATGGTCTCCTTGATTTTGAAGCCGATATGGGAGAAACTGAAAATCTTTTAAACTTTAATCCCAACATCGAGCTTAGTACTTCACATGCTGATGAAAATTCTTTATCTTCTGGAGACATCAGTCATGTGGAAGAATTACCTTCTCAGCTAGTTAGCTTAGAAGAAGAGAATGATGAGATTGACACTGAAATCAAAGATGAAGCACTTCGTGCAACATTATTGAAAGTCAATCTCCTCATTTCTAAAATCGAGGCTTTCAAAGAGAAACCTATTTCATCTCCTATCCCCATAAAGGATAGTGACATTTTCTCTGATGATCCTATTTCGGAGTTTGAAGCCTTTACTTTTGATCCTATGGGAGAGAAGATTAGTGGCAGTACCACTTCTCATTCTCATAATTCTCTCCCCGATTATGAATCATTTACCTTCGATGAGTTCTCCTGTGAACTCACGCACATCAATCCAGAATATGATTCATTCACATTTGATGAGTTCTCCTGTGAACTCACTCATATCATGACTCCTCCGGAGTATGATGACCCGGGGGGAGATGCACTCAATCATGAGAATTTACAAAATCCCACCCTCCCGCCCGAGATGTTTTCAAACCAAACGAGCTTAACCTTTGAAATCCAAACTCAGGCTACGGAGCCTGATCTCGAGGAAGAAAATCTTATAAAGATTTTCATCATGGTTTTCTTCCTTTTCTTCATCTACAGGGTGACTTCTCCTGTTCTTCACTCCTTCGGGAATGAAGACATTATTTTTGACCCCGACATCACCGCTTATAGTTTATACTATCTTAAGTCGGGTACTTATCTCATCAGTGTGGAACTTTCACGTGCTTCAAACGTTTGTCCAAACATCTTGAATGAAAGTCCGATGGAGATTGTTTCTTCCACATCATGCTTCCCCAAGGACAAATGAATTCGGGGTCGAGTCAAGCTAGCGACTCGGTAAACAAAAACAGTAGCATGCTTATAGGGTTTTCACCCTAAGTGTGGGGGAATCACCCATGCTATGATTACAAAAGTGAAAAACAAAATGGTGTTTTCCACGCTTAGCTTGTAATGTTGCCCTTTTACATTCAAAATGTCGGCATAATAGCCGGGACTTTGAATATTGAGGACAATATTCATGCTAAGTGTGGGGGGTATTTCGCTATTCTAGCGAATTTTATCACATTTTACTATCTTATACCCCCGTTATTGACCAAAATTTTTCAAAAATTTTTCACTAAAGTTCAAAATTTTTTGTGGTAATTAGTCCGCCGTGTCTAAACGAAAAAAATGGATTGGCTAGTCCAGGAGCAAATGGCTCTTGGTAAAGACATCTCAAACCCGTTGATGGCTTGCAATTTGCCAAAAATTGTATGGTTCCTCAACTCCCCATATCCCATAAAGCAGATGAGTTGGCTAGCCCACAAGATTATGGCTTGTGGTAAAGGCCGTGGAAAATTCATAATTGGTAATCAGCTCACCAAGATGTTGACTTAGTCCATCAAGATGCTGGCTAATCCAGAAGCAAACGGCTTTTGGTAAAGACTAATCAAATCCGTTGACAGCTGGTGGTTTGCTCAAAATCACACGGTTATCAGGTGTGCCACAGTTCTTACACCTGGCTACTCCAGAAGTGATGGCTTTTGGTAAAGAGATTTTCAAATCCATCAGGTTTTTCTCAAAAGATTGCTAGGGACTAGCAATGTTTTAGTGTGGGGGATTGATGAGTGTGCAAATACTCATCATTTTTATCTTTTCTGAGCTGCCAAAACATCTAAAAACACTCAATATTGCATCAAAATAGTGAAAATATCCCAGGAATGTGTTTTATATGTTTCAAATGCAAAAATATCAAAAACAGATGAAAAACGCACAAACTTTGCATAATTGGCAGTTTCAGTCCCTCAACTTTCAAAAATTATCAAATCTAGCCCCTGGTTGTTCTAAAAACTTGAAAAAGTCACCAAAGGTCCTTTTAAATCAAAAAATGACATAATTAGTCCTTTGGTGAAAAGTTTCACAAAATGTCAAGTTTAGTCCCTGAACTTTGAAAATTGACAAAAATGGTGCCTGGGATGTAAAAAACTTTGAGAAAAATCAATTTTAGTCCTTGTGCTATTTATCTTTTGTAGGAATGGTCCTTGGTGTGAAGATTGGGGAAATTACATAAATGGTCCCTGAAGTTTCACAGTTTGGCAAAAATAGTCCCCCGGGTATTTAAAAAATGAAAAACATCAAAAATACCCTTGTACTATTTATTTATGGCAACATAGGTCCTCATGATTACTTTGGAAGGTTCACATTTTCAGTCCCCATGTTTTCACCAAATTACAATTTTGGTCCTTGTGTTAAAATTACAAACGGACCCCATAATAATATTAAACCCAAAAACCAAATCCATTTCAAAAAGTCCACCCAAGCCCACACTTGGCCCATTCCATCCCTGGCTTTGACCCCGGTTAACCCAAACCAGATACCACTCCCCTTCCCTCTCCCTCACTCACCACTCCCAAACCAGAATACCAGGGTGGTATTCCCCCCCCCCCCCTTGCACCACTTGCAATTCCACATCTCACCCATCACTTCCACCACCCTACCCTACCCTCTAACCCCTAACCTGCAAACACAGACCCCATTTGCTTAAAAAAGGGTTTTCCCGCCAAACTGAGAGATGGGACAAATCCCATCCAATTGATGATATTACTGGTGGGATTTGACCAGTGGGACCCACAGAGCTCCAAGGTTGCTTTTTTGAAGAATATAAAAGAAGAAAAAGGGTGAAGCAGAGGAGAGTAGTTAGCAGTAGTGTAGAGTAGTAATCGTTTTAATCTATTTTAGTTTTCTAGTTATAATTTTAGCTCAAACATTGTACTTTCAGCTTTTCAAAGTGTAATCTCAAGTTTTATTTAATTAAATTCCAAGTTTAGTTGTTTCAATTCAAATTTGCTCAATGTATTAAAATTCTCAGTTAAGTTTAATAGCTATTAAAGTTGTTTCCTTGTTGTCTCATAAGTTAAATCTGATTAGTATAAACTTACTCCAATTGTTACAATTCAATTTTACCAGCCTTAGTTAAAAACTCTCAAAAATGCAAAGAAAGATAAAAGGTGGAGAAGAAACAAGAAGCTGTGGAAGGCAATTGGCTTAGAGCCTTGGGGGCATTAGGATCAGTTAGAAAGTGTTTTGGAAGTTCAAATATGAGTTTCTGTTTGTAAGTTCCATTTCATCATTTTGTCCTATTTCTTGTATGTACTGATCTAGTACTTATTTATGCTCATTTACTATTTATTTATGCTTGATTATACATGTTATTGCTACTTATGCTCAGTTTGTATGCTTATATTCACTTGTTTTAGGTTGTCTCTCAAAACTTTCAAAATGTGCCCATAACTGCATATGTGTGGCCTGGTTGTTCTTTGTTGCATTTTGTTGTCCTTTTAGACTTAATATTAGTCTAGAACAATATCTGGATCACTGGTTAGATTGTTTAAGCTTTAATCCTGCAAAACTTAGTTTAACTGTGGCATAAAGGGGTGTTTGGTATAGTAAGCTGCTAGGGGCTCTTGTGGTCGCAGTATTGTTATTTTGTAACTTGTGAGTCATCCTAGGCTAATATAGGTCAAGTAAGGTTTAAAAATCAAGTCCCTTTTGTAAAAAAGTCAAATTCACAAGAAATCTCCCCTCACAGTTAACTGTGAGGGATTTGAGATCCCAAAACCACCATATCATTGCATAATTGTGAGTTTTAATATAATTTGTTCTTAGTTTAGCTTAACATAGCTTTTTCCATCATCTGTGATCAGCCAAAGTTCAAATAGGTCAAAGTTCAAGTTTTTATTAAAAGTCAAAATTGCATGCTTTTAGATTTTTCCAAAAACTCCAAGATTTTTATAGATTTTTGTAGGGTGATTCAGGCCTTGAGCTTTTGATATTTTGTACTCCCCCAGCTCATGTTTGTGTTCCCATCTTGCTTGCATTTTTAAGAATTTTATAGTGGGCCCCACAACCCTCCAAAGAGGGCTGCAGGGCAAACCAGTGCTCTGTGCAGCAGTTACCCACTCCACCACCACCACTTTGGTGGTGGTTTGTGGCCATCCTAGTGGGTCCCAACACCATCACTTGGTCTCATTCAACCCCCCTCCTGGTAGGCTTGGGTTTTTGACCAAAATTTTGACCATCAGACTAGGGGACCCCACCTGGAATCCATCCCTAAACTCTGTCCCAGTTCTGATTGGAAATTAGATTTTGGAAGTGCTTATTTTGGTCATTTAGCTTATTCTGTGAACCATATGTGCTTTTTCTAGCTTATACATGTTTGCTTAACTCATTTGAATCAGATTCAACCTTTGTGGGCCCCACTCAAGCTCATTTGAGCTTAGTTGCTTAAAAAGTCAACTGTGGTCAACTGTCAAGCCAAATAAGCTCTCAAGTGCTTATTTTTCATTTACAAAAAAGTTGTTTCCATTAAAAGTTTTTGTTTTTAGGTATAAAACAAGTTTGTAAAAGAAAAACCAAGAAAAATCAATTTTAAATTAAGTGATAGTTTCTATTTAATGTAATTTAATTTTAATTTTCATTTTTTATATTTTTATTAAGTACTTAGCTTTTTTATATTTTTATTAATTACCTTATATAGTAAAGTAATTTTAGTAAAATTTTCAGATTTGTATATTATCATTTAGTATTTATTAGATTTAATTTTAGTTTTATTGATTATTAATTAATATTAAGTTTTAAATAGCATATTTAGTTTTTATAAAGTAAAACCTAGTTTTTATATTTTTCCTAGCTTCTAAATGTTATAAAATAGTTTTATAAATTTTCTTATAATTTCCTAAGTTAATTTAGTATTAATAGTAAATTAAATTAGTTTAATTAGTTTAATTAAGTTAAATAGTTTTTAATTACTAAAAAATTCATAAAAAGACAAAAATATTTATTTTTATTTTTTATACTTTCTTCAAGTTCTAATTTAAGTTTAGAAATTATTTTTGCAAGTTTTTAGGTTAATTTGAAACATTTATAATTATTAGTTAATTTAAATTAGATTTAAAATTAGATTTTAATTAGTTTTATTAATTAAATAATATTTAAATATTATAATATTCACTTTTATAATTTCATTTTCATTTTCAAATTTCTTTTTAATTTTAAGTTTCAAAAAGTTTCAAAAGCACCCCCTGTAGTTTGTTAATTATCAAAATCCACTTTTCCAGTCTGTTACGTGAATCTGAATTGTGAATTTGTGCATATACTTGTATATCTGATTTTTGTGAATATTATATCTGTGTACAAATACTAAAATAACAGTAGCAATATCAATTCCACATCATATGGGCTACTGTCCTCAGTGCCACTCACTCATAAATGATTTCAAACGACACAATTTCAATCTCGCTGGAACTTTAACGACCCGGGGACACACTATACTATCCACGGAGTATTGGGATAAGCTGTTTTTGACTAGTTGACCTTGGTCAATTATATCTGACGGTTTAGACCCGATCAAATGTAAATAAGAATGTTATACTTGAATCAAAAATGCAATTGTGATTAGAACACTTACAAAGTTAGTTGGATTTGAAGAAATTGGATTGAGAGCCCTAAATTTCGTGTGGTTATGTGTTTTTGAGAGGGTGATGGCTGTTTGAAAGTGAATGATTAAGTTAAGAGGGTGTTTGGTTTTGAAATTAAAATAAAACATTCTGTAGCTTTGGCGGACCAGGCGGAACCAAAAAGAGGGTTCCACCCGTATGGTCTGAGGGTACCGTGGGAGCTGCAGGGAAAAAATCAAAAGGGATTGTCTTCATTTTTGTGGTTTTATCCTAATGTTCAAAACTAAGGTTTTAGGTCTTATGAGTCTTTGACTAAGCCTAGGAATGATGAATGCTTCACATGCAAGAGGTTTTGTGAAAAAGTTGATAGAATGGTTAACGTAGAAGACTTTCTTAGTTAAGACGTTCCTCAATGAACAATCTTACCAAGGCGATGATGATGGATCACAATATGTCTTTTAAGACCATAATGGATTGAATTGTAGCCGAAGTTGATGATTCCTTTATTGAAGGGATAACAATGTTGATAAACGAATTCCGTTGTTGACACGAATTTGCTTGTTCAAGCGGAGCTTGTTGATGTGCTTCTCCATCCGAAACTAATTTGAGAACCTTACGTGTTTTGGAGAATCACTGAGTAAGTAAGTATAAAAGTGAAAGTACCACTTGTGCTTTTCTTATCAACTTATTACCAGCATAATTCCATTTGGCATACACTATGGTTTCTATTCCCATTCTTTTGGGATACCATAATCCTAGTTGTGTAGTACCTTACGATGAATCCAAACAAGCTCAACTAAATAGCTGTTTTAGGATCTTCTTTAAAACGAGCACATAGACAAACGCTAAACATAATGTTGAATCTAATTGTTATGAGAACAAGTAGTCTTCCGAACATTTCTCTACGTT
Source organism: Artemisia argyi (assembly GCA_030686995.1). Classification (NCBI taxonomy): domain Eukaryota; kingdom Viridiplantae; phylum Streptophyta; class Magnoliopsida; order Asterales; family Asteraceae; genus Artemisia; species Artemisia argyi. Next base: position 169,182,244 of record CM060685.1, on the reverse strand, counting down.
TAGTTTTACCTACGGATTTACTAATCTCATTCTTGATAAGTCATCAATAACTTAACCATTGAGAACAAGAGAGTAACTAGGAATGTCTTTGAGTTAAAATCCCTTGCTTTTGGAGCTTGCTTTTATTATCAAAAAGACTTTCAAATATTGACACTATAAACACTTGATTACTTCGAAAAATGTATCATGTTTCACTAGTTGTTTTACTCTAAATTCCAAAAACTGTTATTGTTGAATTTGTTTAGACACAACTATGACCTATAAATCAAGTTTTATAACTTATGTCAATTTTGCTTGATTCAATGTTTGACTCAAGGTGAGAAGATGTTATTTTGTACTTTTATTCTTAATGTTTTACACAACATACTTGTCTTGCCATCATTAGACTTTCGACTAAGTCGTCATCTACCAAAGATGATATCTTAGAAGGAGGAGATCACTCGTTAAATGTTATATTCAACGACTCCTCAACACTTTGGGTTTTCTTACTTAAGACACTATGAACTCTACTTGTTTTGAAAAAGTCCAAGAGGTACAACATCATAAGACTAAGTGTCACATTTGATGTGTGAATCCTAGGTGTTGAAAACTCATTTTCTTCCACACATCCTAATGTATGCTAATGTGATTTATTTTACCTTGTGTGTTTTATGTGAGATTATCATAAAGGAGTGATCGAAGAAAAACACAATTTAAGACTCAAAGTATGGTGTTTGAGAACGTTGTTTAACAAAGGTTTGTTTTGCAAGCATCACAAAAGTGTTAGACATTTTAACACTTAGGAAATTCTTTGTTAGCTCAATTGTAAGCAAGAGTTGAGTGAGACTCACTCAAGAGTTTCTCGTGTTTATCTCTTGATGGTTAAAGAACCAAAACACCTTATATCTCCTACTAGTACTAATGACGAAATTCCTTGTTGCATAGAATCTAATCTTAGTTATTACTAATAGCAGGTAAACACTTTAGAGTATTACTAATAACACATATTCCAACACATAATGCTAGAAACAAAAGACAATCAAAGTCAAGTTGAAGTAATGCGTACCTTTTAAATTGCATAGAGATGCTATCAAGAGGATAAACACTACGCGTAAAATCTTGGTTTGACGACACGCTTTGAAACTCAATTACTCATGTATCCAAGAAGGTTAGACAATCATATAAAAGCATAGAGCATGATGATCTTAATTCTTTTATCATGAGTTTCTATTAGAGATTCAATTATTTCTAAATCTCTCTTCTAGGTTTGACAAATTTTACTTGCTTTGTTTTATTAGTTGATGGTGCTTTTGAGTTAAATCCTAATCCGGTTTTATTTTTAAACACCCTTTGACTCCTCAACAATCTTTCAAGAGATTTTGAGCTTTCATCAAATTTAACTAATATTTTTTCTTTCTCATTTTGCTTTTTAATCTTATGTTTGTAATCTAGACACAATTTACATTCTAGATCAATTTCAACATTACTCTCAATTCTAGACATTTTATCTTCTAACAAGATTTCCTTTTCAAATATATTCTTAAAAGATTTTGAAGACTCATTCTTGAAGATAGTTTTTAGGTCCATGTTGCATAAACGTTTAGACTCATTTTCTAGTTTAGAAAACTCTAGGATAAATTTGTCAAAGCGAAAGTGTTTGGTTTTAAAGTGTACCTTGCTTGATGTTTTATCTAGTTGAGAATCACAAACCAGATGGTTGGCTTCATCTTCATCCGTGTTATTCCATGAATCGTAAGCAAGTCCACTAAGAGCCCGACATGAATAATCATCTTCATTTACACCTTTATTTAAAACATTTAAACTAGTAGTACATGTATTAATCTCAACTAAATGTATATCTATTAATATTTCTAAGACTTCTAATTCATATGTGAGATCAAATTGATCATCTTTGACTTGAAACATTTCTTGATGAAAGTTTAACATATTTTTCCAAATATCATTAGCCGTTTGACAAAAATACATTCTTTCATATTAGGTACTAAAGCTTTATAAATCATTGTTTTAGCTTTAGTATTTTTATCAAGTTTAAGATAGTTATCTTGGTTTTCAAAAACTTGTTTTCTTTGGTTTGAAATCACCAAAAGAAATAATATGCCAAAGATCTTGATCAATTGATTTCACATAGTTTTCAAAATTTCTTTTCCATTCAAGTAAGTTTTCTTTTTCAAATAGCGGTGGGTTTTGAATAGGTTGCCCTTCTTTGAGATTTTCAAAATCCATGGATCGATCCAAGTTTTAAAATACATTCTATTTTAAAGATCTTGAGTAACGTAGCTCCTGATGCCAATTGTGGAAAACTAGAAGGGGGGTTGAATATACCGCTTTTTAAATCCTTTTTAGCTTGAATATCCTTTAAAAAACTTTACGTTTGCTTAAAGATATAAACACAACGTTATATGTTTGATTCTTTGAAAAGCTTTTATTGTGAATAACAATTCTAACTTTACTTGTTTCATACTTTGAAAAGCTTTACTGGTGATGATCCTAACTTTGTTTGTTTAGTTCTTTGAAAAGCTTTACATTTGTTTGAAGATATAAAAACAACTTTACTTGTTTAATTCTTTGAAAAGCTTTATATGTGATTAACGATTCTAACTAAAAGACAACATGTAATAAGCAAAGATAAAGAAAGAAATGATCAAACCACAACACGATTGTTTATCGTGGTTCAGCTACAAGGACTCTTTTTCCTTGCCCTACATCCACGCCCCGAGTTTCCAACTCGAGAGTTATAAGCACTAATCAACAAGCTCTTTTCACCGGCGGAGAAAACCTTTACAACGTCGCTTACACTTTTACCGACACTAAGCTAGATGTCGAGTTCTTTTACACGGGTACAACCACTCCCATCGTCGCTTACACTTTTACCGACACTAAGCTAGATGTCGAGTTCTTTACTAAGGGTAGAACCACTCCTGTTAGTTCTTTTACAAGGGTACAACAACTCCCGACACACTACGTATTTTCAGGCCTAAAATACTAACCAACCACTTCTACATACATGATACAAATGAAGTATAAACTATCAAAGCTTATACATAACAAAGCCAACAAGACTTGAAACTTTAGAGTTGAAGCTTGTAACTTCTTGAATGATCTTGTGAAGTCCCTTGCTACATAAGAGAATCACACAAGTCAAATGTTACTGAGTTAGTTTGAGAGAGTATATGAAAATATGTCCTAAAGGGGTCACACAAAACTAACAAATGGTTTGGTATTTATAGCAAACCATTCTGCAGGTCTGGCGGATCAGGCGGAACCCTCAGATGGGTTCCGCCCGTGTACCCCCAGGGTTCCGTCAGGGCTGCAGTTGGTTTTGCAATAAATCTTCCAAACCAAACAAGGTCACATCTCATTACACCTAGTCAAACACAAGTCTTGCAAGCAAACATATGGTTAGTCAAACACTCTTTCTTACCATAAATGTATATTGACAAAGCTTGCCCTAAATATGATGTGACATTACTATTTTAAGAAATAAATGTGATGTGACAAGACACTTTCTAAGTTAAGAAATAAAAACAATGTTTTGTTTAAAAGGAAATGTAAACTGATTCGTTGTGTTTTGGTGTGTGCAAACAACAATTTATCAAAATATCACAAACGTGAAGTTTAACGTGTCGTGAGACAAATAAACGTGAAGTAATACGAGTAAACCGTTTAGTGTCTTCAGTCCCGAAGGAGTGAAGAAGAGAGGACGTCACGGGATAGGTGAAGAAAAGAAAGAAACTCATGATGAAAATCATGATTAACTCGTCATCACCCACGGGTGAATCCATAATTTCTAGATTATGAATCTCATCATTTAAACTCGCTTGATCAAGACATATCCCGGGTGTGTCATGATCAAAATGGAAGTTATCATACTTCGGTGGAGATATGATATGAGTGAGTTCACCGGAGAACTCCTCGCTAAGAGAATCAATCACAAGATGTAAATCTGTGAACTCATGTTCCGATATAAACTCATCACAATCCTCAATCTGAGTACCAAAGATTGGATTATCAGAAATCAAGGTGAATTCGGATTCGAATTCAAATAGAGGATTGGTGAGAGTTGTTTTGAATGCTTCAGGAACAAAGTGATTAATATTCTCACTTGGACTGCTGGGATAAGAAGTGAGTGACTGATCATGATAGATGAGACTTTCAATTTCTCCAAGATCGGCTTCAAAGTCAACGAGATCATCGTCACTTCCCGTTGGAAGTGGATTGATGTGAGTGAGTTCATCGGCGAACTCCTCAAGAAGATGATCAGCATCAGAATGTGGAACTGATGCCTCAACATACTCGATGTCTCCATGAGATGTACAATCATCATTAAAATCTGAGAAAGTCTCAAAATGATCGTTCGAACACTCAAGAGGGGAAAGTAAATCACACATATAGTCCAAAGTTCCCTGTGACTCTCTCGGGATTGGGACAAGGTTCTCAACACTAGACTTTATGAATTCATCCGATTCCTTATCGGGAACAGTGCTAAGAAGCTCATCCCCCATATTCAGAGAGTGAGTGTGAACTTCGAGTGTGATACCAATAGGCTGAGGGAGTCGAGAGGAGCTAGCATTCATGGATTGTACAAGTTCCATTTGATCTTCTGCTAGTAATTTCTCCGTCGCATTATTTTCTCCCTGATTTTTCACGGAAGGAATCACAACTGATGAGTCTGACGAGCCTTGACGAATATCAAGGGTATCTTCATCATCACTATTGTTGTTGTCATCGTCATCATCATCGTAGATGATAGTTTTACGCATTTGAAGTCTTACTCTAGCTGCTTCTTCAGCTTCTTCGGCTAGTATTTCTTTGTAAGACTTCGGACGAGGTTCTTCCGGAACAGGTTGTTAACCAAATCCTTAAGAGTATTTAAGACATTTTGCAGAAGTTCTTGAGGAAATGGTTGAGGTTGTGTTTCACAAGTTTGGTATTGTGGAGGTTGATCGTGATAATTGTTGTCACAAGAAAAAAGATTCGTAGTGTGACAATCGGTGCTAAAATGTGGACCTCCACAATACTCACAACCGTATTGTTGTGAAGTTGGTGCATTTTGAAACGATTCGGCATTGGAATTTTGATAACACGGATTATACTTATATGAAATGAAATTATTTTGTGGCTCATTGCAAAAGCTAGGATTAGAATCGTAAGCGAATGAATTACTCGAACCAAAAAACAAACAACTTCCGTTTTGAATATCATTACCACATCGTTCACACATGCACCAATGACATGGTTGACCGAAAAGTGGCTCACCACAACCGACGCAAGGAATAAACGATTGCCTTAGAGAAGGAATCGGGTCATTCAAAGAATCGACAAAATAATTCGAATGATTATCAAGTCTCGAAGAATATTTTGAAAAATCCGGAGGTGGGACAAGTGGTATGCTCTGAGAGCTAGGAATTTCTACCACTTCCGTTATGGTCCCCGGTTTTTGTTCTTGATAAACGTGATGATCAGGCAAGTCGTTTATTTTAGTCACCGTTTTAAGCTCAGTACGTTTGCTTGATAAACTTCGAATCGTAAATTGTGGTGGATCGACTCTTGACGGTTTGCCATTCATAGTACGTATTTCGGGATGTGAGGGGAAGTCGGAAGAATTTTGAGAATCATCGAAAGCATTCGGATTTGCTTTGCACCATTTACAAAATCCGTCACTAATATCACTCCCACACCTCCTACACGCGCACTTGTAACAATGATGATTGTCATCCACTGGATCTTTACAATGAAAACAATTGTAGTCGAGTGATGACATGAGAATTAAACATTAGCAAGGGATAAGAAGATAAGAATTAAACGTATAGGAGACGAAGATTATTTTTGGGTTTTTCGAAAAGCACAACAATTAAAACAAGACCAACTCATAAAGACAGGGGAACTTAAACCAATAATCACAAACGCAAGGTTAACTTCTAAAGAAAAACGCACAAAGGAGCGGGAGAGAAGAATGGATCTCTCACTGGGCGAAGTTCGTTGGATCGCCACATACCGTTTCGACTCCTCTTAAAGTGTGTTTTTCGTTTAAAATTTTTCCAAAACGCAAGTGATACAAAGGCAAGTTTTGATCTTTTGTTTGGGAACTTATTATGGTCACACCCCCAGTTGGTAGGTGTTCTGCCTTGGTTTGCGGTGGTAAGATTTTAATGTTGTTCTTATTAAACAAAGAAATGGGAAAATCTTTTTGTATTTTTCTTTAACTTTTATAGATATAATACATATACTAGAAACAAAAGAAAATTATTTTTGGTTTTTTATATACGTTTTATAAAAGCGTAACTTCTTGCGAAGGTTCTACAAGACTAATCGTCTAAACCTTATCGAGACTTTCGACACACAGCCTCCCCGGCAGCGGCGCCATTTGATTCATTGTGTTTTGGTTTGTGCAAACAACAATTTATCAAAATATCACAAACGTGAAGTTTAACTTGTCGTGAGACAAATAAACGTGAAGTAATACGAGTAAACCGTTTAGGAAAACGATTACCTCGCAAAACTTGTGAAAGTGATATTCAAATTGTGAGACCGGGAAGTGATTTCCCGGGTCGTACCCCAACGAGGTGTGAATGGAAAGCTTCGAATGAGATTGGGATTAAAATCTTGTATGATTGGAAAGGTTATTTGGTGTTGCGATATGTTAAATTAACGAATTTGAAAACTAACGAACGAAGGTAAAAGTAAATTAACCTAAGGCAACTAGTAAACTAAGAAAAACCTAAAATGCTACGGGAAAACATAATTGGGTATCGGGAATCCTAAAACGTAAATTAAACTAGAAACATGACGTTTATTAAAAAGTTACGCGAGTGCGCAAAATAAAACGCGAGTTTTGAGTTACGAAGGTCCTACGGGTTTCTAATAAATTTTCTAACGTACTACAAGTTAAAAGAAAATTTTTGAAAAAAGAAAATTAATTTTTCAAGCAAAATTCTATTTATTATAAGTTAAACAATGAATTAACTAAATTAAATTCTAACAATTAAACTACTAAACATAAAAATCTAAAATTTTTGTGAAAATTATTTTATGCTATTGCTAACTTAATAAAAATACTGATTTGGAAAAAACTATGTCTAATAAGCTGATAAAAGCTAAGCCATATTAAATAAGCTAATGAGATATGAACATAGTTACTATATTAAAACTTTTAATGAAGCAAAACCAATGAGAAAAGTCCCAAGGGCGCAGTTGGTTTAGCATGTGGTGTTGAGTTTGTGAACTGAGTGGGCTGGGTTCGAATCCCACCCACATCAGTTTTTGCAACTTCGTTTTTATTATTATTATTTTTTTCTTTTGATCAATCTTAAATACTAACGATAAAACAGATTTAATTTGACTCAAACACTCCAAGATTTTAAACAAGATTATGACTGGGTAATTTTCGTGTACCAAACAACAACAAGTGGTACCAGCAACTAGAAAATGCCACCAACCAATCAAGAACACGAACAATAATTAGGCAGTAGCAGCAATACAAATCACCAATAAACTCAATCTAAAAAGCATGTACAACTGAATATCAATAAATAAAACAACGAGCAACAACAAAAATAGAACAGCCAAGATCAAACATGAACAAGTATTTAATGAGCACAACTGCTACTGATGTATATAGCAGCAGCAAGCCAGCAAACGGGGCAGAAGAGTGCCAAAAGATAAGCATTAAATAAGCAAGCTATTCTAAATTAGAAGCAGCTTCCTACACTATACCTAAGTGGCTTCTAATAACAACCAAAATCAATCCTAAACACCAACTGATGAACAGTCCACCCTAATCCTAAATCTGCCAATAAACTGATGATGCAGGGGTAGTAAACCACCAATAAGCTGTCTTAAGGTTGAACAAGCTAAAAGCAACTAGTGGGAAATCTACTAAGCTAATGATTCCTAATGATAGATAGCTAAATTCTAAAGTGGAAACTGAGCAAACCCTCCACCGAAAAGATATAACAGCTGGGCAAATACAACAGATAGGCTATGGTTTAACTGATCTAAAGCACCTAAGCTCAATTAAACTAGGATTAGGAGGGAACATGCAATCGGCGACTAAGGGGAAACCTGATAGGTAATCATAACAAAGAATAAGAAATTCATAAAAGCTACAACTTAACAAAGAAACTAAGGCCAACCTTAAGCCTGTTGGTATGGGTCACTGCTTGCAGCAGCAGATTGCAAACTGGTAAAAGACATGTACTTTTGACCCGCAATAGATCAATTACAGAATTGCTTACAACTTTCCTAGCCTATATTAAGCTAGCCTAAAATAAAAGTAGCAACCAAGAAGGCCTTGAGCCGACTCTATCCTAACATATGTGAATAAATAGTTTAATTAAAGAAAATTTAGACTTAAAAGTAAGAGTTGAAAAAGGGTTTTTAACAATAAATAAGCAGCACAAATCAATAATAAGCGGCAAGTAAGTAACGAATAAGCAACTTTTAAGTAAAAACGAGACTTAGAATAAATCTGAAACTTTTAGTACATGGAATTCACAAGCTGAAATTACAACATCTTAAAGACTTTAAAGAAACTACTTTTCTACTCAAAACCTACATAATGACTGACTTAAAAAAAAACTAATTTCAGACTACAATATATTTAAAAAACTCGACTATTAAAAACTAGAACAAGACTAACTACTAAAAACTAAAATTGACTGCCCTCTTTTGGCTTACAAAACACAACCATTTATACTAAATCTTCTAGGGTTTCTCTTGCTCTCTCCTTTGTCCTCTTCTGATGTGCTTGTTCTGTGAGAGCAGAGGTGAGTTGTCCAACTTTGTGCTTCTAAGAATCAATCACAGCCATCAATTTGAACTTGGTCCCAAAGTATATATTTTCAGCCGTGGATGGAATTGAGAGTTGGGGATTGCCAGCTTGGCATGGGTAGGTAGGGATTTGGGTATGGTTAGTGGGATTGGGAGATGGTGTGGAAAACAAAAGTGGAGATGGTGATGGGTAGATGGTGATAGAGGGTTTGGCTTATGCAGTCACGGGGGGATGAAGATGAAAGGGATGGTTTGTTATTTTTTTATCAGTTTGACCAGGATGAGTGGGTGGTGGTATACGTTTCATTAAAACGTGTTTAGGGTTAGGATTGTGGGCTGGAAAACCATTTTGGGCCAAGGGTGGGCTAAGTTATATCTTTTAGGTTCGTTTGGTTTATTAGCTTGAAACCACAAGGACCAATTTTGTCGAAGGCTGAAAATCCATGGACTGAAAGTGTAATTCCCTCAAAATACTCGTAAGGATGATTTTTGCCAAGTACCAATAACACAAGGACCTTGAATGAATATTTCCCAAATTTGAATTCCCGGGGGTATTTTCTGCCAAGTTTCAAATTAGAGGGACCAAACTTGTAATATTTCTAAAACTTTTTCCCCAAAGACCATTTCAGATAATATTTGACTTTTAAAGACTTGAGTTGACTTTTCTTTAAAGATGATTGACCAGGGACTAGTTTTGTAAAATTTTGAAAGTCGGGGGACTGAAACTGCCAAATATGTAACTTTTGTTCGTTTTTCGTTTGTTTTTACTCGTTTTGCATCAGAAACATATAAAATACGATCTTTGGGATTTTCTTCGCATTTTGGTGCGTTTTTGAGTGATTTTGATCGTTTTGCAGCTCAGATTTGACTAAAAATGATGAGTATTTACACACTCATCAATCCCCCACACTAAACTATTGCTAGTCCCTAGCAATCTTTTTGAGAAAAATTAATGGATTTGAAGTCTCTTTACCAAAAGCCATCACTTCTGGAGTAGCCAGGTGTAAGAACTGTGGCACACCTGATAGCCGTGTGATTTTGAGCAAACCATATAATAATAATTATTACTATTATTATAGTAATAAATATTTATTATAATAATAATAATATATTAATAATAATAATAAAATAATAATAATAATAATAATAATAATAATAATAATATTTAATTATTTATATATTAATTATAATAATATTTATAATAACATTTATTATTATTATTATTATTTTAATAATAAAAATAATAATAATAATAATAATAATAATAATATATTTTTTTATTTTTATTATTTTAATAATAATAATAATAAAATGTTATTATTATTATTTTTTATAATAATAATAATAATAATAATAATAATAATAATGATAATAATAATAATAATAATAATAAATTATTATTATTTTTATTATTTATTGATAATATTTATTGTTACTATTATTATTTATTATTATTATTATTATTATTTTAATAATAATTTTTCATTGAATCCCAGGAAAATTACATGAAATTGGAGGGGAGTCTAGACACAATCTGTGCTCCCACTCCTTTTTGAATACACAAGCTGACTCGATGAAAAATGAAAGCACCGCTCTTAACGTTAGAGTGGCTGCTGGCAATATTCCCAATGCGCGAGAGAGTATTCAGAGCTTCTACATCAAGTTCCCCAAAAGTGGAAAAAGCAAAGGGAACGAACTTGTATCCATTGTCTTCACACTTGGATGCATACTTCTTCCTTTTCTTTTCCACAGCATTACTCAGCGCACCCCCAGGAGCCCATGTCGATATCCCAGTCCCAGCAAATGGGAAGACCCCAGTCACATCCAAACACACGTCCTTACCTTGGAACCAGTTAAACAATAGCACATCTGCAGGACGTAATTCTCTCCCTTCTTCCGAAAGAAATCCCATTGGAGCCTCTTTACGCACCATAATCCCGGCTTTGGAGCATATATCAACAAGAATATCACGCACCAGATTATGCCTGAACTTAACACCCACTTCGCTAGCGCAATGAACCGCGTGATCCCCCCACTGGTCCATACGGTGCACATTACAACTCGGGCATAAGCTCCCTTCAGAGAACATAGGTACCGCAAGCCTGTAGCATAACACCGATCGAAATTGGCGGGGATTCATCCTTTGTCCGAGACCGTCAATAGGGATGGCGAAGAGGAAGTCTTGCGCATGTAGGCCGCGGATACTACTAAGTACGGCCACCTGCCTTGGACTTAGCGAGTACTTGGAGACCAGATCTTTCTCAATGACACCGAAATAACACTTTGCCAAGGTTTTCATCATTTGGGGGGCAGGAGCGCCCCCGGTGACAGTGAGGAAGTCGGTGTTACAAGTAGCGTTGAATATGTCCGAAGCATACTGGAATGAAGGGCCTCGTGTAGCAATACCCGTTTTGGTGAGTATCTTATCCTGTAAGTCATTCGTTTGCATCCGAGAAGCGAGGAAAGCGTACTGGACGATATCCCCAGCTGAAAGGATGCCAAGCCCGCCGAGTTTTATTGGAAGAGTGGCAAGCCTCCACTGCCAATCACCGAACCCTGGCCCTGAGGCAGTAACAATCTTCTCCAAAGAGGCACGTAACATCTGATCAAACTGAGCTTGGGCCTCTGATAAGTGCAAGGGGGAACATGTTCTCAAAGCATACGATAGTTTCGAAACTCCCGCACAATTATGCAAAAGGAGAAGTTCACATTACGGATCGTTAAGTTTGTTAATCGCCTCGATTAAATGCATGGTTTTGGAGACCCTTTTGGAAACCAAATCCCGACAGAAGCCTGCGTCTAAACTAACCGGACCGCCAAGGAGTTTGACTCCATTGAGCGGGCGAGCAATATTTATAGGAAAAACACCCTCCACTCTGCTTCTAGGGTCTTCGACGGGCCAGAAGAGTTCTGTCTTGTCAACATTTAAAAACAAGCCACGAGCGGGGCCCTCTGTCCTAATGATGTTAAGCGCCTTGGCGACCATGGGCGTGTCCCCAACAATGGTACCATCATCGAGGTACCACGCCTGAAGGGTAAGTTCACATGTCTGGTTGATAGCATGAATTAAAGGGTGCAAAGCTAGGGCAAACAACAAAGGGCCCAACGGATCACCTTGTTGGACACCCTGACATGACCATAGGATGGAGTCCTCGTAATAGAGCCTGGCAGGGCGCGCATAACAGAACTCAACCCACGGTGCAATAGGAGGGCATCGCCTCCTAGCTTCCTGAAGCAAGACACTCCTGTCAACAAGATTAAAAGCATTCTTGAAGTCCACTAAAAGAATGGAAAGGCCAACTTCACGCCCCTTAGACTCAATGAGCCTATTTACAGAGTGAAGGACAGCCTCACATCCCCCAGGGACTCCAACCCCAAATTGAAAATCCTACAAGTAAGAGTTCATAGAACCACCGACCGAAGAGGAGGCAACCTTTGACACAAGCCTACGCCAAACAGTGCCAACAGCAATAGGGCGTATACCACCGCCCGGCTTGACTAAGGGAGTCAAGGGAGCACTAGCAATATATTCCCCCAATTGACTAGGGCACTTTCCACCAAGGAACAAGTTAACAACTCCAGTAATGGACCCTAGCAGGTCATCAGCAATAGCAGTCGCCGCCCCTCCCAAAATATCTATCAAATGTTGTGCCCGCAGCCCATCATGGCCACACGACGTCCCTTTGGGGAAGCTGCGGATCCTGTTGAGCACCAAGTCCTTATCAACAGAAAGGGTATCCTCATCGAGTGACAAAGGGGGCGGGATCGGCTGGAGGGCATATGGGTGTTTGGCCTCAAGCTCCAATAGAGTGTCAGGTGTGGATGGGGCGATTCCAGAGGACGTAAGCACCTTAATAGCAGCAGTAAAATGCCCGTCCCCAAGTTTACGCTTGCACTGACCCAGGTTGACCCCATTTTGGTCCTTACGTCTCACCCCCCCCCCCCTTTCGAAGATGAAGGCAATTCGACCAACCGATCCATCACCATACAAAGCCTGTCTGCGGGATCCCTCCATCTGAGGATGGCACGGGAAATACAATCAAGCTGGCAGCGTTCTCTTTCACCGGAACGACGTTGAGTTCTGTTGGTTGGCACAAAGGCGAAGAGCACACAGGACGGTAAAATAAGGAGTTGCACCCATGCAGATAAGTCCCCCGGTCTCGATATTACCATATCCAACGCCCCACGAAAAATCTTAGCAAATCCAAGTCTTGCCCGAGGGGGAATACTCTTAACCGTACGTATTTTTTTTGAGAAAACCCGCTCAAGGAGGTTGATGTCGTAGGCGGACTCACCAACCAGAGGGGGCACCCTAGAAGCATCCCCCACAAAACCCCTGTCAAAAGTAAGAGTACCATGCGACTCACCCGCGACCCCCCTCATCGACCATATTCAGGGCCGGCTCAAGGGTAGAGGAATACCGTAAATCGCCACATCATCAAACCGAGGCGCTGGGACCACATCACCACCGGTATGTCTGCAAATCTTACTGAAAGTGTGAGTGCAAAAACACTCCCCACAAAGCCAAATACCCGCTTGATGAAGCGCCTGGTCAAGAGCAGAAAACAACGAGACGTCACTCGCAATACGCGTTTTGTGAGAAGCCTTCAATTCATCAGTCTTAAAATGGCGGGTGCCAAGGTGATCAATAAAATATTTCCTAGTGAACCCTTTCTCATTCCCGCCACTGCACCCCTCATGCCCTTGTAACGGACATGAAATCCGCAATGCACCAAGATTAGCCATAATAAGGAATATAACTTTTATTGTACGAATATGAAAACCAATGGCACCCTTAATATGCCAAACGAAAAGCCCAATGAAACCAAGGGCCCAACAAAAAAAAAAAAAAGATCTCAATATATGCTACAATATCTCAGCCACTAAGGAAAGTCAATGGAGCGGGCCCCACCTGAGAATAATAAACCGCCTACCAGGCCAGTCAAACGCAACACATAAAGGGACCTAATCGCAACACCCCTAACCACAAACTATATCCAGAAACCACAGGGCAAACCGCAATCACCCCACAAGTAACCGCAAGTGGCCAAAATTCAAAACGAGGCCACAAGGCGGGAAAGTAAACCGCAACGCAATTTTTCACCCCTACCGACGGCCTGTTTTTACCCAAGCAGTACACCCACGACCAGGAAGACCCACGAGCAAGATGTTCCAGGACCCAGGAGAGACCACCGACGTGGAAAATGAGAGAGCGCAAGGGGTACACCACAAGCGTGACCACAACTCACCCAAAACCCACGACCCAGTAACAGAGGAAACGCAACGACGAGAACCACAACACTACGGAGGTGACGATCCAACTGAAAGTTGAATCCCAGATGTTGGAGTGGACGGGGATGACGGCGGAATTCATCAAACAAAGTGTTTTTTTAAGGGTTTTTTTTTATCTTTTGAATTACAATTACGTTGAGATCCAACCAAACAAAGTGACAGAATTCATCAATTACAATTCCAACACATTACAATTACAACACATTCCAACTCTTTGAATTACAATTCATTCAAATTACAATTCTATTGACAAATTACAATTCCATTCAAAACATACTGCGAACCAAACGCACCCTAATTATCTAGGTAACTATACAACATAATCACATAACGGGTGAAAATTTCTTGTAGAAAGATTAAGGACACAAATTATATTAATATTGAACCCATGGTTCTAGGCTTATATATATAGCACACAAACACTTACAAATACCTGATTTCACATACTTAGTTTAAAGCAATACGTAAGTAACAAGCTGATGGCTCTATCAAGATGCCTAGATCAGTTGTGAGTTTGGGCTTGTTTGTAAGCAGTTGCTTCTGCAAGAGTGCTGCAGCACCTGCTGCAACCTCCCTTGGAGTAAAGACCACCACCACTACCGCAGCAACCCTTACTGCAATAGTTTCCTCCATGACCACGGTTGTAATACCCTCCACGGCCTCCACCATTGTTGTAACCTCCTCGCCTGCCATTGTAATTTCCACCATTGTTGTAACCTCCTCGTCCGCCACTGTACCTTCCACCTTTGTTATACCCTCAACGTCCATCATTGTAGTATCCACGATCATCACGACCATACTTGGCATCTTCTACCTCACCTGCATAAGCATTACATGAATTTACATACTATTTTTTTAACGGTAATTTCATTAGAACTATCACGATGTCATGAAAAACGGAAATGGGCATTACTCATCCATCCCAAAATTAGTGCCCATTAAGAAAGTGTCAAACAGTTTGAAGATACCACATTCACCATTGAAATTTCATATTTAGGTTTAAATGTTCTAGTTGTATTCAATTAGTAACTGGATTACGTTAAAAAAATATAATGGCGAGTTATATTAAATACCAAAGTTTTCTTACGACTCATCACCACCATCTATTTAAAAAGAAATCAATGGTTGAGATTAAATGTATTTTAATATTTCACCTATTTTTTATAATTTAAATATCTCTTAAACCGTTAATCGTTAAACGTTAAACGAAAATAATTACACCATCGCGACGAACATTTAATTATCTTTCTATAGATGGGCACTTTGATCTACTTTCGAAAAAAAAATCAATTTTTCATGTATTTTTTCGTGGCCGAAAAAATAACATGTGATATGTAATATCACATGTGATTTTTTCGGCCACGAAAAAAAACGAAAATAAAAAAAAAATCGAAAATATATCAAAATGCCTATCTATATAAAGATAATTAAATGCTCATCGTAACGGTATATTTTTTTTGGCTTAACGATCAACGGTTTAAAAGATATTAATATTTAAAAAAAAATGATAAAAGTGGGTTTTTTAAATTGTTAGAAATAATCTCATCCATTATAATATTAGATCAAATAAAGATAGAGAGTCGAGATTAATCTATTGGTATGTAAAAAAATTTGGTCTTAATTCGTGTATATATATATATATATATATATATATATATATATATATACACACACACACACACACACACACACCGACCAGGTGCAGATTTCATTTTTCATGCGGACGTACGGATGAATCTAGACCGTTCAATCCAGACCTGATCTTGACTTTTTGTAAAAAAAAGTCAAGATCTGATCTTAATATCACCGTAAGTTTTAACCATCAAAACGATGTTTTATTTATTTTTGTTTTAGCGATTCTTAATTATTCGTTGTCCTCTTTAGTTTTTTAATTTTTTCATATTTTTTTTGAATTTCTTTTAATAAAAAAGTTAGTATGATATTGTAAATCATGATAGTTTTTGTGATATCAAAACTATGATATTTAAAAACGATGATGGTTACTGTGATATTTAAAAAATAAATAAAGAAAAGTTGTTTAACATATTAAAAGTAACTGAGATATTAACAATTTTACTTAAATAGTCATCTTGATATTAGTAAAAACTTTAATATCCTTGCTTTTTTTTACGATATTAAGAAAAATTAGGGTGATATTAGAAAAAATAACTTTGATATTAAGAAAGCATGATAATTACGGTGATAATAACAAAATCCATAATATCATTATACTTTTTAACCATGAAAATGATTTTTTTTTCTTAAATTATTTTCAGCGATTCTTAATAAATTGTTGTCATCTTTCTTTTTTTAACTTTTTAAGATTTTTTTGAATTATTATTATTTTGAATGTTACTGTGATATTATCTGCACCATCCCTACTTAAAAGCTAATCCACACATGATCCCTTCCCTATATATATATATATATATATATATATATATATATATATATATATATATATATATATATATATACATACTAGCAGGGTCCCCGCGCGATGCAGCTGCGGGCACCCTGTAATTTAGTTTTTTCGGCTAATAATTTATTTTATTTGTACATTTTTTTGCAATATATTAAGTAGACACTTACTTTTAGACAATCAAAAATAGTATAGTTGACGCATATTTTGAGACACAAAGGAGTTTGTTTTCCGAATCTTATTTACTTTGAAATAAACTGTGTCTTAGTAATCACAATTTATTCTAATATGTGAATGAAATACTATAAATGGAATATTTACTAACTCTCATGGCTCGAGGCCTCCTTGGCCGCAGAGACTTTGGAGGAAATGAGAAGAACAACAGCAAAAGCTAACGCAAGAAGAAGAAATGTCTTGGAAGCCATTTTGATTGTTTCTTGAAAAGGAAATCTACTGTAGAAGGATGAAAGAAACAGTGTGCTACACTTGTCTATTTATAGAAGGATTATACAAAGATGCAGCTTTTATTGCGGATTGGTTGGCTGGTAAGGAGATGGGTCCTATGTTTAATTGTGAGTTAATTGCAAAAATCGTCCCAAAGGTTTGCTCAAATTGTAGGTTTCGTCTCAAATAGTTTAAAATTGCAAAAATCGTCCCTAAATCAAACCTTTTGGCAAATTTTGGTCCCTAGCTTTAACAGCCGTTAAGTAAATTCGGTTTTTATACGTTCATTTTCGTCTGTTTTTATACGATTTCTTCCGTCTGTCTTACGTTTTTATACGTTTTCGCCCGTTTTTATACGTTTTCATCAATTTTTATACGTTTTCGTTTGTTTTTATACGTTTTCGCCCGTTTTACTTATGTTTTTAAACGTCGTCACCCGTTTTTATACGTTTGCATCCGTTTTTGGCCATTTTTATATATTTTCGTCCATTTTTATACGATTTTGTCCGTTTTTATACGTTTTCACCCATTTTTCTGACATTTTTATACGTTTTCGCCCGTTTGTATATGTTTTCATCCATTTTCGTCCGTTTTACTTAACGGTTGTTAAAGATAGGGACCAAAATTTGCAAAAAGGTTTGATTTAGGGACGATTTTTGCAATTTTAAACTATTTTGGACGTAATCTGCAATTTGAGCAAATCTTAGGGACGATTTTGGCAATTAACTCTTTAATTGTCGTTAATAAATACGGAGTACAAATTAAACACTCAAATGAAAAGACTCGTAACCAAATGAAAAGACGCGTAACTGCTTGATCGAACCACTAACCTATTAAAAGGGAAACATGCATGGAAGTTGAAACATGGTTAATAAAACATGCATGCATTTTACTTCCACAGTGAAGTATATGATTATTAAATGCCAAAAAAATAGGAACACTCCGAACTTGCTAGTTAATCAGAGTCGTTTAACCGCAAAGTGAGTTCGCTCACCTTGCACCATTTACTTTTCTTCTTCTTTTATCTATAATTTTTTACTTTTTATTTATTTTAATATATTAAAAGTGATTTTGTGTTTGTGTTGTGTTTTTTAGTGTGTGTTTTGATTTGGTGTGATTGTGCGTTTGTGTGTGTCTTATGCATCGGTGTATTTTAAGTAAAAGAAGGTTGTGAGGAAAATGCTAACAAATATATATATATATATATATATATATATATATATATATATATATATATATATATATATATATATATATATATATATATATATATATTTATATATATATAACGTATAAAAGTTTAGCAAAGCTTGATATCTGTTAGTAGTTTATAGTGTTTATGTGGAATCTGTGTATTCGATAGCATGTTAGTATCTTATTGATGATCAAAGTACGTATACGATAACTTAAAAATCTAATTGTAATTTTATTTGTGTATAACATCGGTCGGGATGATTGAACCATTCAAACCGCTGGAGTATAACCAATTTGTGAATTGTATGTTATTAAATTAAGTACTTACGGCCCCCCTCAACACGAATTTCTGACTCCGTCCCTATTTGTAACCCTTTGCTGATGACTCCTTAATAAAAATTCTCTCTTCCTCCTCTCTTGTTGTTGTGTTCTTTATTCTTGTTCTTTATTTTATAACATTTAGAACTTTTTCCTCAATTCTCTCACTTTTTCTAAATAAGCTGCATTATGAAAAAGACAAATAATTTGTAATTCCCCATTTTATCTGTATAATTGGACGAATCTTTTTCGAAAAATTATTATGGCAACATTAGGGCAAGTATTTAAAAACTTGCTATGTTTTAAGGCAACATTTTTGGAAAGTTTAAGTGAAAAATTGAAGTTTAATGAGGGTATTATAGGTATTACAAATTATGTAAATTTATGATTTTATTATTATTATTATTATTATTATTATTATTATTATATGGTCAAACATATACCACGTAAACTCATGTTAACAAAACTCTTTGATTTAAAATGCTAAGAAAAGCTATACAAAATTGGAAACTTCGACTAAAATATGGTCAAACATGTGTGCACCAATACGTAGGGCTGTAAACGAACCGGACGAACACGAACGGAGCTTTGTTCATGTTCGTTCATTTAATTTTAACCGGACAAATAAACGGACACGGACGCTTAAACGGACGAATTTTCTTGTTCATGTTCGTTTATTAATAAAATGAATTGTTCATGTTCGTTTATGTTTGTTCATTAAGACACTAAACGAACATAAACGATCGAACATAAACGAAAATAAACAAACAAACATAAACTTTATTGAATTCTTCACAATATATTATTCTATAAGTGTTGCTTTATTTAAACAAACCAATTTTTAAAATTATAAAATAAAAAAATATGATATATGAACATAAATAGATAAATAAACATGAACAAACTTTAACGAACGCCTAATCGAACGTTCACGAACATAAATAAACGAACGAGAATTTTGTTCATGTTCGTTCATTTAATTAAACGAACATAAAATATTGTTCATGTTCGTTCATTTAATAAATGAACGAACATAAACGAACTTTTTACCGAACGGTTCATGAAATGTTCACTGAACGTTCGGTTCGTTTATAGCCCTACCAATACGCGTTACCAAAACCCCTTTTGGAAAATAATGATGAATATGACAGTTCTGTATTAAACTAAAAGGAAACTTCCACTAAAATAAGTCAACTATGGCATACAGTTGACCGGCCTGTTCAAGACTTTTTTTTTTACCCGTGGGTTTAAGACTTAAAAATATAAAAATAGTAGAATTAAATTTTTGTATTCACGAAGCATAGTCATTCAAGGTCTTCTGAACTAATTTGTTAGTTATGAAGGTACCGTTGATCTCGTTTTGTTTCTTTGTCTTCTTTCTCATCTTAACTAGTTACTCGGCTTCTGCTGAGCTCTTTGGCGGGTACGCTAATCTTTCAACGACATGGACAAATGTTGAAACTCTTACAGTAAATTCCGGTTATACAGTAGACAACATAATAGCCAGACCCATCCTATATAGTTCTGAACAAAGATTTGCATGTGGCTTCCTCTATAATGGAACCAGCATGCGCTTTTACCATTTTGCCATCTTTGTTGTTCAAATTGTGCCGCCGAACGTTTCCGCTGAATATTCCTTTGATTATATTATTTCTCCTGAAGTCGTGATTTGGTCAGCAAACCGAGACCATGAAGTTAGGGATGGTGCTATACTAAATTTCACTGCAACTGGAGAATTGGTCTTGCAGGATGACGATGGAAGTATAGTTTGGACGACCAATACTAAAGGGAAATCTGTGGCTGGCATGAACTTAACTGATAGCGGAAACCTGGTATTGTTTAATGTGAGTGGTTCTGTGGTGTGGCAATCTTTTGATTACCCAACAGACTGTTTGCTACCGGGACAACGACTGTATCAAGGACAGCAGCTCGTATCCAGTGTTTCGTCAACAGATTCGACAGCTCAAAAAGGTATGTATTCTCTTCAAGTGACAGATGATGGTTTGGTTGCTTATGTTGGATCAAACCCACCTCAAATATATGGCGCTTATTACTTTCACCGTAGAAAATATACAAATGAAAGAAGTTATATAAGGTTCTTGAACGGGAAATTGGCTGTATATCTATCTCATGCTGAACCAGATGATCCTGAATTTGAGATCGCTATACCACAAGCATCACCGTTTCAGTTTATAAAACTGGTGCCAAATGGGCATTTGGAATTAATTGACAGGCAATCATACCAAAACTGGAGCGTGGTACTAGATATTCTTACAAATGTTCATGGAGAGTGTGGTTATCCTTTGGTTTGTGGAAGAAATGGCCTTTGCCGAGGTAATCAACAGTGTACTTGTCCCACAAGTGACTATTTTAAACCGGTGAACGATTACCGACCCGAACTTGGTTGCTCTGAACTAACTCCTCTCACATGTTATTCTAAACAAGATCAGGATTTTATCAAACTCGAGAATGTCATGTACTTCACCCAAAGAACCAATAATGCCGATATGGAGACAATTAATATGGAGACTTGCAAGCAAGCATGTCTTAAACGCTGCTCATGCAAAGCCGCTCTATTTAGGTATCATTCAAATATATCAAAAGGATACTGTTATTTACCTTCTGAGCTCTTTTCAATGATTTATGTTGATCCAAGTTACAATGCTACAGCTTTCATAAAAGTTCAGAATGTAAGACCAGTTTCTTTGTCTCCCCCGTCTCATCAAGTTTCCATAGTTATAGGGTCCACTATCGGAAGTTTTGTGCTTCTGATTGTTGTGTCCGTTGGTTTTAGGATGTTCTTAGTCCGAAAGAGAGTAAAGAATGCTGAAAGGGAGGAAGAGTATTTATTAGATCAAGTACCAGGAATGCCCACTCGGTTTTCATATGAAGAGTTGAAATCTGCCACGCAGAATTTCAGTAAAAAGCTTGGTGAAGGAGGATTCGGAACAGTTTTTGAAGGTATCCTCGAAGATGGTTCAGAAATCGCAGTAAAATGTCTCGAGGGGCTTACGCATGTTAAAAAGTCATTTCTAGCCGAGGTTGAATCCATTGGCAGCATTCACCATGTGAATCTAGTGAGACTCAGAGGATTTTGTGCTTGGAAATCACAACGGCTTCTTGTGTATGAATTCATGAGCAATGGATCACTAGACCGTTGGATCTACCATGGAGTTCGAGAGCATGTACTCGAATGGGAATGCATAAAGAAAATTATTCTTGATGTCGCCAAAGGTTTAGCGTATCTCCATGAAGAATGTAGGCAAAAAATCATCCACCTGGATATCAAACCACAAAACATACTCCTAGACAGCGACTTCAATGCCAAAGTATCTGACTTTGGGTTGTCTAAGCTCATCGACAGAAACCAAAAACAAGTGATGACTACCATGAGAGGAACTCCTGGCTATCTGGCCCCAGAATGGTTGAGCTCTGTTATTACTGAAAAGGTGGATGTGTACAGCTTTGGAATCGTTCTCTTGGAGATCTTATGTGGCAGGAAGAATTTCGACATATCCCAGCCAGAAGAAAAGCGACATTTACTTGGCATGTTGCAAATGATCTGGGAGCAAGGAATGTTGTCAGATATAGTTGATGTGTATAGCGAAGATTTGTGGATGAAATCACATGGTACGGAAGTCGTGGAGATGATGAAATTGGCTTCATGGTGTTTGCAAACTGATTATACAAGAAGGCCTTCAATGTCATCAGTGGTTAAGGTGTTAGAAGGAGTAATGAATGTTGAATCTAATTTGGATTACAATTTCACAGATCCAAGAATGAAGAGAACATCAGTTACACACGAGGAAGAGTTGACATTACTCATGCCTTCTTTTCTCTCAGGGCCAAGGTAAGCTGATCGATAATAGCAATGAGGTTCTTTTGGATCATTTATATGCACCCTTTTAATGTTATACGTACGTACATTATAAATAAATTGGACATAAGTTGAACAGCTATTCTTGATGTATTTTCTTCATTTGTATATTAGCTATATATGAGGTTCTTGTGGATCATATCTTTGCATCCTTATAATGTTTGACACTTTTTACTACTCTGTTTTTACTGTTTGTAGATCAATTAAAATGTTGGTTTTAAATGATTTTTTTTTTTTTTTTTTTTTTTTTTTTTTTAAATTACAATGAAATTATTGAAATCTTGTTTGTGTAAGATTGTGTAAAATGTGTATATTGATTGAATAATAATGTTCGGTTACATGAGTATATAAAAGAGATAATATGGGCCAAGATACATCACGGGCCTAATCCTAGTCTAATACTAATTCTAACCGTCTAAATGATTACAATGACAATGAACATGTTTAATGGGATTTACTTATTACTCCAACACTCTTTCCGAGTATGTTATTGTTTGCTACGTGATCCAACACTTATTAATCTTGCAAGTAATCTAGGCAAATTGTTTTCCAAATTTTACGTTTTCCAATTTGTGTTTTAACTACTTTGAAGGTATCACATTTATCTTTACTACATATAAAGGGTGTATTCCTTTTCTTGAATCTTAAAATTTTGAAATTCTTGAAAACTTTAAAAATTAATGCAACTTAGTCTATGGGAACGAAGAGCAAGACTTTAACTGCAGACTTTTGTATGTCCGCAACTTATCTTTAGAAACTAAGAGCTTAGAAACTAAGAGCAAGACTTTTAATTGCAGACTTTTGTAAAATAGGGGTAAATTTGCATTTAAATATTATTATGTCTAAAAAATACGGCCATGCACATATATCTCTATAAATAATACTTTTAGAATAAAAAAGACGTTGGCGAAAAATGGTTTAGCATATGAATTTTCTTATGTATAGTACTTTTTAATGGAACTAGCATGTAGAATTCGATGAATTGTTATGAAAAGAAGACTCACCGTTTGTTTACGAAAGTATGTAAAATATCTTATCTCTTTAGGCAATCATAAAAAAGATTGAGACTTTTTTTGTATTAATAATTTTTAATTGTCCAAATAATTACAATGAATATAGTATATTATATTACAACATATTTTTTAAAACAGTTAACCCTAAAAGATATGACGTGTATAGTCAAAGGTTACGTTTGGTAAAAATAGATTCTGCTGTTGTTGTTGTTGCTGATGCTAATGCAAACGAAGATTATAAACTGCATGAAGTAACTTTTGATTTTCAGTGATTAGGGAAGATTTTATTTTTTTTATTTTTATTTTTTTTTTATTTTTTTTAAGTTATGTCTGCACACAAAAAAAATTGTTTTTTAAATAGCTTATTTTTTAAAAAAAAATAAGCATAATTTCTCCATAATCTCATGTGTTAAATATAGTCAAAGACTCGCTCTCTGACAGTACCGTGTATGTCACCCACTTTTGTGAAAATAATAATTTAAAAAAAAAAAAAAAAAACATGATTTTTCTTTTTCACTTAAGGTGGTGGCAATCATGATTCAACCAAAACCCCGTACCTCACCACCCACCAATAATATCATTCCACCTCATCTCATACCTCAACCATACCTCACCATACTTTTTTAGTTGCAATCATGATTCATCATACCTCAACTAATTTTATTTTTTTATTTTTTATTTTCATAAATTATTTATAAACAATTTAATAAAAACATAATATTTCATTAATAATTAAAAGAAAATTACCTAATACTTTAAAAAAACATAATTAAAAGAAAATTACACAATTCTTAAAAAAAAAGAAATAACTAGTCATCGAGGTATGCTAAGTTTTGAGCATCTACATGCTCCGTAAGATCATATAGAAGACGGTAATGGATTTGTTCATCGAGTAACTCCTGTAGTATACTATCATCATAAACTGGTGCGACCAGCTGATCCATTATACGAACCGGTGATATTGCCACCCGGTCGTCTTTTAAAATCATATTGTGAAATATGATACACGTATAAACGAATTGTCTAATCTTTTCGATCGACATAGCCCGAAGAGGACGATTGAGAATCATCCATTTTGCCTTAAGACGACCAAAAGCTTGCTCGACATCTTTTCTTGCAGACTCTTGTAGCTTCTTGAATCTCTTTTCCTGCGGGTCAGTGGGATACTTATATGCTTTAACAAACGTTGAATACGTAGGATATATCCCATCGGTAAGATAATATCCACGTTTGTAAAGAAGTCCATTTACATGAAATGAATTATTTGGCGCCGTTCCATTTCGCTCCGTAAGATACAATGGAGACTGATTCAAAACATTGATATCGTTGTTTGCACCAGGAGGACCAAAAAACGAATGTCAAATCCACAAATCGTTTGAAGCGACAGCTTCAAGCATAATAGTAGGGTATTGGTGATCACCTCGCTTATATTAGCCTTTCAAATGTCTAGGACAATTACACCAAACAAAATGTGTACAATCAATACTACCAAACATTCCAGGAACGTGATGTTTTTCTTCATGTGCCTCGAATAAACCTAAAGTAAAACGTGTATCTAAAGCAAAACGTGTATCTAAAGCTAAGCAATTGCGTGTGGATAAATTGTTAACATATAATTCAATAAATTACGTGGCAAAAATTATCAAGGCATTCTCCTATAAGAAAAAATATAACGAAAACTTTTAAAAAAAATTAATAACGATCACTTTAAAAAAAATAATAACAAGAACTTTAAAAAAAAAGAAAAAAAAGAAAGAAAGAAAATAACAAGAACTTTAAAAAAAATTATAATAACAAGAATTTAAAAAAAAAAAATAACAAGAACTTTAAAAAAAATTATAACCTGATGTTCTTCGGACCATGTTTAAATAGTCATCAAATCTATCCGGGGGTTCACCCGTTGCGAGTTGCCGAATGACCGACGTGCATTTTTGTAATGCCGTGAAACTTTTTTTCCCCTCGCATCATAGCCCTCTTGAAACCATTTGAATCTCGCTTCAACAGCACTAACAATTCTTAAAAACAAACTTTTATTCATACGAAACCTATCATGAAAAAACATGGTCGACAAACTTTGGTCGTTCCACGAAATAGTCATTCATAAGGGTTTGTAAAGCTTTTTCACGAAAACGGTTTACAGACTCACGAGTTTCGGAGAGGTTGCCGTGTCTTCAATTGAATCGTACACGGCATAAAAGGTTGATAGGGTACTACCGGATACCCATAGTTCGGACGAGTCGTCGGGAATAAATAACTCGTCGGATGAAGAAGAATAGGATGAAACCATTTTAAAAATATGTGAATTGTTTGTGTTTTGGATTGAAAGTGATTTTTGTTCAATGTTTTTGTGTAGTATATATAGAAGCATTTTTTTTTTTTTTTTTAAATATACCCACGCTCCAACGTTCACCTCAACGTTTAAAACATTAATGTCAAACGGTCATCTCTTTTCCATACCGTCTCGACAAAAAATGCCGCAAGATCTCAAACCGCAGGCACACCGCTGGGGTGGCGGCGGTGTTGCCGTGCGGTATCAACCCAAACCGAGCCCATGCCGAAGGTGCTACCACCACCCTTAAAAGTTAAAACACAAGATGAATACCAAAACAAAAACTTATCATAAAAATACAGGGACCAAATGTGTATGATCAGAAGAGTAATAGATTTGGGGTTTTACACTTTTACCAAACATACATTTGACTCACTCCCACAGTGTGTGTGTAAAGGTTAGGGGTTCTTTCTTTTGGTACTTCAAAGCAGGTATGCCTTGAATTTATGAACTGTATCTTGCTATTTTTATGTTCATTTTCACTTGTCTTTTTCTTTTGAGTTTGTATGTTTGTATAAAGAAATTTATAGGTTTCATTTTGTTCTGTTCTAAAACTAATCTGCAAGTGCTAATGGTAAAAGTAATAGTAATTGGTTTTCTAGTGTTTTATCTGGGTTGTTCTTTGTGCATTAAACTTAGTTTATCTTAAATTGGTTTTTACTAGAGGTTGCAAAATTGGTGGGTCGGGTCGGGTCACGGGTCTAGGTGGGTTTTATTTGGGTTGCCTAGAAAATATTTTTTTGAGTAAAAGGGTTTTTCTAATGTGTGCCCTGGGGGCACACGTTAAGAACACCAAAAGGACAATGGGACCCACGAAAAAGTACATCCGGAAAGGTGTGGGTCCGGATGTACTTTTTCGTGGGTCCCATTGTCCTTTTGGTGTTCTTAACGTGTGCCCCCAGGGCACACATTAGAAAAACCCTGAGTAAAAAGATGAAAAAAGTGAAGAAAAAGTAAAAAATCCATTTTTTGACCCGCGGGCCGTTGGGTAATTGTTATATAATTTCACTTTTTATCGAATACCCAATTAGACCCTTGTATAATAATTAACTACACCCAACTAGACGCATCCCCTACTAGATATTTCCCTAACTAGACCCATGTTTAACCGATGGGTCTCAAATTTGCACCTCTAATTTTTACAGTGACTAATTTATGCAGCATTTGTTAACAACACCAGGCCTGCGATGAAACCTAAAGCAAAACGTGTATCTAAAGCTAAGCAATTGCGTGTAGATAGAATAAGCACCCTTCCGTCAAGTATTATAGAAAACATCTTATGTCTTGTACCAATTAAAGAGGCAGCAAGGACAAGTATCCTCTCAAAGGATTGGAAATACAAATGGACCAAAATTCCTAAACTTGTGTTTGATGAGGATGCGTTTGAAGTATTAACTCAAGAGTTGGAAGATAAGTATGAAAGTGATAGGAGAAATATGAACAAGAGGTGTAGAACTTTCTATGCTATATACCAAGTGCTATTGATGCACCAGGGTCCAGTACATGAATTCACCCTTTCTATGGAGGCAAATGATACGTGTGTTGAAATCGACCAAATAATATATCATTTGTCAAGGAACAACAATAATGTCAAGAAATTTACACTTGACATAAGAGAGTATAATGGATACTGTGTACCCTTATCTGTCTTCTCATTGCACAAGTTAACACATCTAGACCTCCGAAATTGTAGTTTCGCTAATCTCGCCTTTCGACCAACAATCAATGGATTTGTTAACCTTACAAGCTTACGTTTAGGTGATGTGGAAGACACGCCTGCAAATATGATTCTACATGTTATTTCCAAAGCTCCATTACTTGAGAGCTTCACTCTGGTAAGGTCTAAATTACTTGAATATCCATCTTCACAACCTTCCATTACTCTTAACTGAATTTTGCAAGCTGATGTAGATCATGCACCACTATAGTTATCGTGTATACACGGTTCCAAGAGAACTTCCGACCTCATTTGTCCACCTCAAGCACTTCTCTTTAGAAGGAATGATATTCTCTTACAAATATGGGCTATCTTTTCTTGCTCTTATGATGAGAAGCTCTCCTAACATTGAGAAACTTAGGCTGCAGGTAAATAAATATATGTATCATGTATTCTGTTTGTTTAGATTCATATGCTAAAATACACTGATATAAATAATACTGACAGATGTGCAACGAATTTGAATATATGGACTCTGTCACATTTATAGAATATTCGGATATATGGTTGGAGCATTTAACTGAATTTGAGGTAAAAGATTATTGTAACTCGAACCCAGAATTGGAGTTTGTGAAGCTTATCTTGGTCAAGTCACCCACGCTGAAGAAGGTAAGCATATGGCTTGACGAAAGTGTTGATGTGAATGAAGAGGTGAAGATGTTAAGACTTCTCTTACGCACCCCACGTGCTTCACCGATGGTATACATAATCGTCGAGCGTCTTCCCTAAAAGAAAAGGCGAAGTCTAGTTAAGATAATACTGGGAAATCGGGAAATGTTTTGGGAATTAATCTAATGTTGTTTGGCATGCTTTAGTTTCTGCTGTTTCCTTTTGTTAATTTTATGAGATTTCTGGTAGTTGCCTTCCTTACAAACGGTGCATGTACTCAGAGATATTTTGTTTAATTTATTTTCTATGTTCAGTCTTACTTGAAAGAACTTTTTGTATTCGTATGGTTGTTTTTGCCTCAATAACTTAAAGGCCAGGTGTAAACAAATGAAGAGTGATATATAAGCCAGCTTGTTTAGATGGGTCAATAGCATTAAGGGAATTGAACTTGAGTTTATACTGTATATGATTAGTTCAGTTTTACAAACATTTTGATGGACCTTAAAAATAGCTGATTAAGCTTCACTTGACTTGAGTATTAAGTATCGACTTGAATGAATCCATTATGCTCTAAAAAGACTACCAAGAGGTGTATAATGTTTAATGTTATTTTCCAGGTTATGTTAATGCACCAGGGTCGGATACATGAGTTCCCCCTTTCTGTAGAAGAAGCATATGACACATGAGTTGAAATCGGCCAAACTATATTTCATTTGTCGAGGAACAATAATAATGTTGATAAATTTACACTTGATAATTTGGTCTTACATGTGGCCTTACATAATGTGATTATCCTAATTGAAACTTCAAACTGCAGAAACAGACTGTTGCTACTTGAAGTGCAAATATCAGACAAGTAGATAACCACTTTCAAATTGGGCATCCAAAAACCCTTATAATATAAAGTTGGATATTAGACTGGTTGTGCTCAACATGTTCTCAAGAGTTGTGTTTGGCTTATTTTGTGTGTTTAAGTACCGAATATCTTATATTAGACCCCTGAGTTCTACAGGGTATGCTATTAAACATAGTTAATCTTGCCGATGTTTGCAGCTTTGTTAATTATTCTTCCAGCAGGAGTGAATTGCGATGAAAGCTCAGTGTTTGGGTTCAGATAGAATCAGCAGTCTTCCTCAGTCAAAAAACATAATAGAAAATATCCTATGTCTTGTACCGATTCAAGATGCAGTGAGGACGAGTATCCTCTCAAGGAATTGGAGGTATAATTCGGTCAAAATTCCTAAACTTGTATTTAATGGGAAAGATATGTTCAAAAAATCAAACGAAGAAGACCAGCTGTTCATTTTGGAGCAAACTTTCGATGAACCACCAAGTGAAAGAAAACATCTGAAAAAGATGTGTAAAGCTTTCTATGCCATATTTCAAGTTCTACTACAGCAACGAGGGTCCAATACATGAGTTCACTCTTTCCATGAATGCAAACGACACCCCTGTTGAAATTGACCTAATAATACGTTATTTGTCGAAGAAAAATACTCTGAAGAAACTTGCGCTTCACCTGAAATATGTGTTGCGCTATACAGTGCCCTTATATGTCTTCTTTGTGCCTGTTTTAATGCGTCTAGACCTCTGAGATTGTAATATTGGCTGTCGCCTAAGTTTTGATGTAATTGGGAGCCTTACAAGCTTATATATGTATAATGTGAACACCTGTACGGGAACAGATCTAAATCTGCTATCCAAATCTCCATTACTCAAGAACTTAACTCTAGTAAGTTCTAAATTCTTACTAATATTCATTCTTAAGGGCTTTCACATCTTTATCTAAATTTATATGTTGTTGTAGTTTAGATATCCAGAATATATATACAATTATCGTGATTCCACTATTGCTCAGCTATACAAGTGTTTACTTGCGATTGAACATTTGTCTGTTTCGATGTTTTTGATCAAGGTAATACTTAATTTATTCACATGTTGTACAAATAGTTCAACTTGAATTTATTTTTCTACTTGCTAATATTTGTATTTGCGGATGATATAGTGTTTTGCTGAAGACGGGCTTCCAAGAGAGCTTCCATCCTTATTAGTCCACCCCAAGGGTGGCGAAAATTAAGCTAGAGGTAAATAACATGAATACTTATGTATTTGTTTTCTTATGCTCACATAAACTGACCCAAGAAATACTGCAATGCCGACAGGTTCTCACCAAACTTTCAGACAAGTATTCGCAGTCTGAGATATATGGTTGGAGCATCTGAATGAATTTGTGTTTAGCAATTTTGGCAATTGGAAGCCCGAGTTGGAGTTACTGAAGCTTATCTTGGTCAAGTCACCCGTGTTGAAAAAGGTGAAGATATCTCTTAACAATAAGGTTTCTAAGGATGAAGAGTTGGAGATGTTAAAGACACTCTTATGCTCTTCACGCGCATCATCAGTAGTAAAAATCTTTGTTATCCGTCGTGTCTAAATATAAGCCTTATTGATTCATTTGTTCTCAAATTACTTTAGATCAGTCAACTTTCTTGAGGTTCTGATTGTTATTCTGTATTTTGTTAGGTTGATCTTTTAATCTTCTTTGTGAAGTTGAAAGTCATGCAGAAAGGTTTTCTTTGGCTTGTGTAACTTTTAATGTAACGGTGGGTACAAGTCGTGCTGTTTTTATCCTTACAATTGTAAACAAGGCATCACATGATCTTGTTATTATGGATTGCATCGGTAGTGTTCGTTGTGGTCACATCTTTTTTGAGTATTATTTTCATTTATTATTGCATTGTTTCGTGTCATAGTTACGTTCAATTCAAGTGTTGAAGGGGAAAACAAACCAACACTTCCTAGCTGTTATGTATATCATTGTTAGAACTCTGGGCTAACCCCGATTACCTATCTGATTGGGATAATATTGTGCAAAGCACAAACTTTGAGTGACACGGATAACCTGAATAAAGCCTTAAGGGTTTAATTAAATTTTAATTATTTTAGTCTTTTATGTGTTTATTTTTTAGTCTGAATCCGTGAAGGGACCCAAAAATGAAACACATCGAGTTTGAAAGAGTTTCTGTATGTTTACTGGTTTCGAATGCTTGCTGTTGCTACTTTTTATTTTTGTCGTGTTGTTGCCTGTTGCTATGTAAAAATCGTTCTACATTTAAACACACAAGACTTTTGGGCTTAAAACAAGGGTGTTGTTGGGCTCATGTTCTGCAAGAGTTGTTAAAACATAATTTTTGAATGGGCTCCTGTTTCAATAATTGGGTTACTCGGCCCAGTTTACGAAAAAAACATACCTAACATCAAAGTTCAAAAGAAAACGGGTAGCTCAAGTTGTGATCAAACATGATTGAAATGTTGAGTTTTGTTGTGAGTGGAAATAAAGGAATCTTGATTTTTATTTTTATTTTCTTAAAAAAAATTAAAAGTAATAATAAATAAAAAATAAAAAGTTTTATGCATTTAACTTATTTGTGATTGGTGAATATGATATATCATGTTTGACTTAACTTGAAAGGATCCTAATCTTATGCATAACAGCACCTATCTCAAACTCGTAATCTTTTTACTTTTAATAGAACTTCGTGACCTGTATGCACCTATTAAATTCTTTGTAACAAAAGACAAAAATTAACTTTACGAAAAGCAAGACTTCATAAAGTATTTTCTTTGAAATCATTATCTTCGCGGTTATATTTAGCGATAAAAAATCAGAAGGATAATACAAGTGACTCGAGTTTAAAATATTACTGTGTCATTTGTCCATAGTTACATACTTACATGATTTAATTCTCTCATGTCATACTAGTGAGATGACAAATGCGGCAGGAAACGTGTGATTATCCGTTCTCTCTAAAAAAATTTAAAAAAAAAAAAAAAAAAAAAAAAAAAAAAACTATATTCATAAACCATATTCCAGAACACATGCGAATATGTATGTGGTTTGACAGTTTTGAAAACATTTTGAGGCTATGGTCTCGTACATGCTTCTTTCGAACCCAGCATTTTATATTTATTGCAAGCTTATTTGTAAATCACTATGCTCTCTTAACATGACTTTTTGGTCAACTAAATTATTATAACTAAATGATAATGATTAACTTAATAATACATACACACGCACACATGCATACACCTACACTTGCTTATTTATACTAGCAGGGTCCTCGTGCGATATGCCTACGAGTACCCTGTAATATAATTTTTTTGGCTAATAATTTATTTCATTTGTATGCTTTTTGGCAATAGCTTTACTGATTAGTTTGTTTGCTTAGAGACTATAAGCAATGACAAAAGTTCGATGAAACTTTGTTTAGTTTGTATTATGTTATTTGTTAGTTTTCTGTATTTAGTAGCTTACTTTGTTTGTACAATGTGTTGTTTTAATTTCATTTTTCATTAAAATGTGTTTTTAAAGTATCATTAATTTAGCATTTTGCATGACTTGCATTATATACTTTAACACTTGTATTTATCATTAAATGAGTTTTTAATAAGAGAGAACTGCAAAATACATCCCTGTGGTTTACAGGTTTTCCCATCCTACATCCCTGTCAGAAACTTTTGGCAATATACATCCCCCGTTAGGCAAACGTTTGCCACAATACATCCCTCGTTTACTACGAGGACTAACGGTGCAAATTTTTCCTCCGTTATCTCATAACAAGACAGAAAATATTACACCGTTAGCCCTCGTTAGCCAAACGTTTGCACCGTTAGTCCTCTTTTTTAGAAAAAAAATGTAAAAAATTAATTTTTTTTAAAGTTAATATTTAAAAAAAAAATCAAAATTTTTTTAAAAAAATAATATTTGCGAAAAAAAATTATAAATAATAATTAATTTTTTTAAAAATGCATATTTTTTTAAAAATTAATTTTTATAAAAAAAATGCGTATTTTTTTAAAAAAAAATTATAAATAATAATTAATTTTTTTTAAAATGCGTATTTTTTTTTTAAAAAAATTTATAAAAATTAATTTTTTTTAAAGTTAATATTTTAAAAAAAATCAAAATTTAAAAAAAAATAATATTTGCGAAAAAAAATATAAATAATAATTAATTTTTTTAAAAATGCGTATTCTTTTAAAAATTAATTTTTATAAAAAAAATGCGTATTTATTTAAAAAATTAAATTTTTTTATAAAAATTAATTTTTTTTTTAAATAATTTTTTTATAAAAAAAAATTAATTTTTTTTTCGCAAATATTAATTTTTTTAAAAAATTTTGATTTTTTTTAAATATTAACTTTAAAAAAAATTAATTTATAATTTTTTTTTTAAATACGCATTTAAAAAAAATAATTATTATTTATAATTTTTTTTTAAAATACGCATTTTTTATAAAAATTAATTTTTAGAAAAATACGCATTTTTAAAAAAATTAATTATTATTTATAAATTTTTTTTTTGCAAATATTATTTTTTAAAAAAAATTTTGATTTTTTTTTAAATATTAACTTTAAAAAAATTAATTTTTTACATTTGTTTTTTTTTTTTTTTTTTCTAAAAAAGAGGACTAACGGTGCAAACGTTTGGCTAACGAGGGCTAACGGTGTAATATTTTCTGTCTCATTAAGAGATAACGGAGGAAAAATTTGCACCGTTAGTCCTCATAGTAAACGCGGGATGTATTGTGGCAAACGTTTGCCTAACGGTGGATGTATATTGTCAAAAGTTTCTGACAGGGATGTAGGATGGCAAAACCTGTAAACCACAGGGATGTATTTTGCAGTTCTCTCTTTTAATAATGTATATTAATTAAGCATCAATGCATGAATACTTGTATTTCTGAAAATTAAGTTTTTGAGGTATTTAATGTTAGAAAATTATGTTTAATTTACTTGTATATTTAGGTTTTATACTTGTATTGCTGAATTTTTAAGACTTAGTGCATTAAATACCAAAAAAGATTAAATATATTATAAAGAGTTTTGTTAATCTCTGCCCACTGGGCAAAAGATTAAGCGTAATTAATGAAGATAAAATTTCTTTTTAAATCAAAAATTGCATTTAATGAACTTATCATTTTGATATTGATTAACTCAAACATTTCGTGTGTATATATATATATATATATATATATATATATATATATATATATATATATATATATATAGCTAATTCTTTGCCTAATGGGCAGAGATTAACAAAACTCATTATAAAATAGTAAGATTGATCAACTTCTTTCGGGTTTTATTTTTTCGACGTCAACTTAAAAGTAGAAAAAAATTATGATGTGAATATTTTGGTTAAGAGACATGATTTTTTTCGTGTATATATGAGAAAAATCTTTTTTATAATAAAACAAAACCCCTATTGAGAATTTTGCATTTCAAAAAAATCAATTCATACCTGATTTAGTAATAATTTTATTTAAAAAAAAAAGATTATTTTCTTATTACGTAATATTTTATATTTATTCATAACAAAAGTAGAAGAATAAATACAAAAAATATAGATAAGATATTTTAAAAAAAAATTATTTATTTTATATTTATCCACAACACAAGTAGAAGATAAATAAAAAAATATAGATAAGATGCAATTAACAATATGATTAAAATTTTTAA
Organism: Artemisia argyi; assembly: GCA_030686995.1. Lineage (NCBI taxonomy): Eukaryota > Viridiplantae > Streptophyta > Magnoliopsida > Asterales > Asteraceae > Artemisia > Artemisia argyi. The sequence goes on along the minus strand of CM060685.1, from coordinate 169,147,738 downwards.
ATAATTATTTCAAAAAAAAAAACGCGTGCGCGGGCATTATAACTAGTACTAAAGAACGATTTTTCCCCTCAAAAGGTGAACTTTGTATATAGGGTAAATTGCAAAAATGGTCCTTAACGTTACACAAATTAGCAAAAACGGGACCGAGACAAAAAGTAGCGCAAAAAATACACCCACGTTCCACATTTTCGCAAAATCGCCACCGAGAGGCCTATTCCGTTAACTTCCGTTAGTTTTCCCGTCAGTCAAGGGTATAATCGCCATTTCACTCGCTTCCCGCCTTTGACTACCCCAACTTTATTTCAATGACCAAATTTGCAAAGTTATAAAACTTAATTTTGGAGGCACACTTGGCATCCGAAGCGATTAACCTTTCCCTCTTTTTTTTTGTGTAACTCGGCAACCCAAGCGATTGCATAGGATTATAAAGTTAATGTTTATCCCGCTTATTCAACCATAACACACACAATCCCAACGATCAAAACAACCGACGATGGCAAACAATGGAAAAGGGAAGAGTATCTACATTGGTCCGAGGAAGAGGAATTTGATAAAGTTTTAAGAACCTATTATCTAAACGATTTACTTCTTGATGCATATGGCGGAGAACCAATTGATGAGTATGGTTCTTATAGGAAGATACCTAAGGAGTTGAGAACTAAGATTCTGACCCATCTGAGGAAACAAGATGGCTACTATGAAGCGCTTTTGAGTGATGAGGAGGAGGAGGAGGAGGAGGAGAAGCAAGAGCCTGTGGATACCGTTTTACCCAAGTTTGATGAGTTGGAACAAAAGATTTCCAATCTTGAAAAGGTGTTCAAGTATCTAAAGGAGAAGAAGGACAAGAAAGAAAAAGAATTGAAGAAAAAGAAGAAAAGGGGTGATGCGGAGGGCAGCGGTTCAAACTACTAAACAAGTGTTTGTTTAGATATATGTTTGGGAATTTGTAATGGTTGTGAACTCCTATGATCAATGAAAGGTTTAATGTTTATGTTACTGATATGTTTGTGTTGATCAATGAAAGTTTTAATGTTTATATTACTGATATGTTTGTGTTTCGATTTTGTATCTTTATGTTTGTGTTTCATTTTTGAAATAGATGGGTACTTCCTATGCAGCTTATGCAGAAAGCATTAGATAGGTGATGTTTTGCCAGAAAGTCAAACAGGTGAAAGTCAAACGGGTGAAAGTCACTTGGTTTATTGACTAGCACTAGTAAGAATTTAATACTCCTTTACCTACCTCACATAATGAAGTAAATTATCCTACCAACTAGGATAATAAAGTCTCCTTCAACTTTGTCAAAAACATAGATATGGCAGAATCTGTAACCCAAAAATTAAAGAGAAAGAAAATGATTAGTAATTATACATAGGTAGAGGAAGTAAGTGGTTGTGTAATTGGTCTTGGTATTAGAAGTAGGAACAAAATAGGAGGGGGTGGTGCAAAGATAGAGGTGTTGGACGAAAGATGCTTCATCTGTTGTGGGGATGTTAAGTGTTGGAGGCATGCTTACACAGGTGGAAGTGTTGTTATACTTGAAAAGGCAGGTTGTGCAACGGTAGAGGAAGTAAGTTGTGGTGTCATTGGTATGGGTATTACAAGTAGAAACAAAAGTGCAGGGGGTGGTGCAGCTGCAACTCAATCAACTGAAGCAAAGAAGAAGAGTAAAAAGAAGCCAAGAAAGTTCATTAAAAACAACACCACAAACTGAATCATTTTGTTTAGTCTGTGTTTCTAGGATGTAGTTTTGGGCATGTCCAAACTACAAACTGAATCACTATGTTTAGTCTGTGTTTTAATGTTTCATTAATGTGAGTTTCTTGTTTATGTTTCTGATACCAATCAAATACAATAATGAAGTATAAACATATGTGAAGACATTATTCATACAAAATCTGGATCATGAGATCCATTACATTCATTAACCATCACTAATCTCAAAACAACCAACCCCCTCATGGATATTTCTTCTTTACAACAACCTCAATCTTCTTAAACATCTTGTCCTTGACTTGCCTGGCCATCATCAACAGTGCATTCGCCCTACGCTTATCAATTGTTTGTAGCCTCCTAAGCTTCTTTGTATTGCTCCTTGCAATTCCTGCACGTGAATAGTTTCGAAGTCTAACAATCACATCCCCCCTACGTTCGACCCTTTCAGTAATTTTTTTGGACTTGTTCTCCAAATCGTGTGCCTGCTGCAAGTCTTGAAGAATCTCGGTGTGGTAAGGGCCAAGCATTAGTTCAGTTAGCACATACGAGTTACAGACAACCTTTAGATCAATATCACATTGAGAGTTGTTCATGGTTAAGGAAATAGAGAGGTGTGTTTTGCAAGTGAGTGTTTTAAGAGATGCGTATTTAGTAGCCTTTATGTGTTTGCCTATAAAAGGGCTTATAAGATTGCCACGTACTGTGTAGTCTTCATGTGTAGGACAAAAAAATAGACTTATATGACAGTTGACTTTATGCGATTCAATATTTGCAGTTTGACTTTTGAAAGTCTAAATGCAATGGGTGCAAACATAATGTTCTAAACACAATCTGGATCATGAGATCCATTACATTCATTAACCATAACATGGTTGATGCAAACAAACATAGAATACATCAGAAACATAAACATTTTTGCAAGTTTGACTTTTGAAAGTCCAACTGCAATGGGTTCAAACATATTGTTCTAAACACAATCAAGTTAAACAAAGCTTACAAATATAGAATCCAACAGACAATAACGTTAAACATATTGTTCAAAGATCAGTGGGTAACACATGAAGAAGTTGGAAGTGCATGCTCATCATTTGACTTCATCTTTTTAGTTGGCCTGTCAACCTGAGGTCTGTGATTGGGTGGTACTATGACTGTTGCAGACTCAATTCTTGGCCAGTATCTGCGGCCAGAACACCCATTGATCTTGAATGAGTACATACGCGCCCATGTTTCTAGGCTGTAAGCAGCATGAACCCACTCTTCAGGTACATCAACTCCTTTTCCATCCTCATTCATATAGTTTATTGCAGCCACAGCATGTTTACATGGTATTCCAGTCAGCTCTCACATCCTACAACCACACTCCTTCGTATCCATGTTAGCAACACAATGATCCTCGTTAGGCACAGATACTTTATATAACGAAGCTGCAATCCATTCAACAACACAATCAGTAGCTTCTTTTTTGTTTGCATCAACCATGGCTTGCACAGTAGGAGTAAGTTGTCCAACACTCCTTTCTATTATTTGCTGAACTACCACAATTCTCTTCACCAAGTACTCCATGATATATTCAAGACAAACGATGATGGATTTATCTCTGACATCATTTAGCTGGCTACAGAACACCTCACATATGTTGTTTAAGAGTAGTCCACATAGGGCTTTGCCTGTTGAACAAATCACACATTAAGTATTAATGTATGATCAATTATCAGTATGCTTTTGTCCAGTGCCACTTAATGAATTACTTGAAAAATGTGGTCAGCTCCATTGTTCAGCTGGAATCTTCACCAACCAATCATAAGCTGCAGCATTGTTATTCTTCAGATGATCCATCTCTTTGTTGAATTCAACAACAGTTGTGGCTCTTGCAGCCTTCCAAAGCATGTCCTTGTAAACACCTCCTTTCAAATGTGACTTCATTTCCTCATGAATATGCTTAACACAAAACCTGTGTGCAGCATTTGGAAACACACTAGCAACAACTTGTATCAGTCTCTATGAACAGGTAAGGTTATGGATGGTGTTAAAACTTTACATGTTCTCATTGTGCATAAAACACATGATTAATTATACAATAGAAATGTGCACCTTCTGCCTATCAGAAATGAAAGTGAACTTGCAGTTGGTTTCTATCCCAAGATCCTCTCCTAGTAGTTTCAAAAACCAACACCAAGTTGCCTTATTTAGTGCATCAACTACAGCATATGCTACTGGATAAATCCCATTGTTTGCATAAATCCCAACTGCTGTTAGTAATTGACCTGTAAAAGGACCTGACATGGAGAATCCATCTAATCCTAAGAATTCTCTGCCACAAGCTTTGAAACCTTGTTTCATAGCTCCCAAACACACATACACCCTTTTAAAAGTTCTTGTTGAACTCGCTGAATTTGGTTCTATCTGTACATCAATCCTAACAGTGGTGCCTATATTTTGATTAACCAACTCTTGGGCATACTCTCTAAGCAGTGCATAATGTTTGGTAAAAACAGGTATACCTGATTGAATTTCACAGGCTTTATGGCATAGCAAATCAGACTTACTTACGGGAACAACTTCAATTACCTGATCATCGTCATCAAACACTTCATCATCATTTCGATTATAGTCCAAATCCTATGAATCACTCCCGCCACTCTGTTCTTCTGTTTCATTATCTACCTCTACTACTTTCACATTTCTCAATCCTAACAGTGGTGCCTATATTTTGATTAACCAACTCTTGGGCATACTCTCTAAGCAGTGCATAATGTTTGGTAAAAACAGGTATACCTGATTGAATTTCACAGGCTTTATGACATAGCAAATCAGACTTACTTACGGGAACAACTTCAATTACCTGATCATCGTCATCAAACACTTCATCATCATTTCGATTATAGTCCAAATCCTCTGAATCACTCCCGCCACTCTGTTCTTCTGTTTCATTATCTACCTCTACTACTTTCACATTTCTCATCTGACCACCTACAATTGTAAGTCCATAACATTAACAACAAATACATCTTTTAACAAATTAAAAAAAAAAAAAAAAAAAAAAAACAAACAAACAAAACAAAACTCACAAAACAGGAGGGAAATTAAAGAGGAAAATGTGTCTTACCGTATCGTTCAAAGGCACGGACAATCGATGTAATCTAACCGGAACTATACGGATCTATACGTATCGTTCAAAGACAGTGAATAGGAAAATGCACTGGAAAAGATTTGGCGGCAACAATTATGGTTGTATCTGAAGTTAAAGGGGTATATTTGTCATTTCATGCGATTATACCCTAGACTGACGGGAAAACTAACGGAAGTTAACGGAAAAGGCCTCTCGGTGGCGATTTTGCGAAAATGTGGAACGTGGGTGTCTTTTTTGCGCTACTTTTTGTCTCGGTCCCGTTTTTGCTAATTTGTGAAACGTTAAAGACCATTTTTGCAATTTACCCTGTATATATTATCAAACATTTACACGCTTATGAGAATGATTTTTTTTTTTAGTCAAAGACTTCTCTATAAAAAGCTTTCGCTCCAATGCAAAAAGCTTTCAGAAACCCCAAAATGTATTAAAAAGTCTTAAGATAATGAAAAGTGAGGTTGTGAAGTTATGCCGGCAACTTGAGATTTATCAAGCTATAGCCAAAGAAAACTATTTATTCTCTAATGGTAAAAAGCTTTTTTTAATAGTGAAAACATATCTAAAAGTTGCTATTGTGAATGCTTTAAACTGATTTAAGAATACGGGATAATTCCAATTTTATGCCTAAAATCAAATTTAGTATCACGATTAAGTCACAAATTATGCAACTTTCAATTTTGGTCATGTGCTACATATTTAAATTGTTACAATATTTCAGAACACATGCAAATGCGTATGTTGTTTGGCATTTTTGTAAACACTAGAAGGGTACCCGCGCAATGCGGCGGCGGGTACCCGATGACTGTTTGTGGAAAACTATTTTTCATTTTAAATCTTCCTTATTTAGTATTGTTTCAAATACTTTAAAACGTAGTAGATATATATGTTTTTTAAAAGTAGAACATTTAAATTATTAATAGTGTATTGTGTGTTTAGAAGCTGAGATGAAACTGTGTTAGTTTGTGGGTTAGTTTGTAGGCTTTATTATATATATGTGAAATATGCATTAAAAGGTAGTTAATTGGGCTATTATATCACATTGATTAAATGGACTATTGCAAGTTAAGGTTCATAAATATTAATGGCTCCTACAATTAAAGAAATTAAAATTCATAATGTAAATTAACTCCTATTCATATATATGTGTTAGTTTGAAATCCTTCCAATTAAAGAAATGTTTTTTGTCTTATTTTTTTAAGACTTCCTTTTTAGGAATGGCCTAAATGCATTATAATGTAGTTAAAATTTTGAGGCAATGGCCAGGTACACGCTTCTCTAAATATCGGTATTAACATGTAAGGATGTGACACATAGAAAGATGAGAAACTTTAAAAAATATAAAAAGTGACAAATGTTTTTTTTTTTTTTTAACTGATGAATATTTTTTCTTAGAAAACTGATAAACATAATATGATGTTATTCATCAAAGAAAATGAAAGAACATTGTGATAACAATAAAAAAAAATCTTTAAAGAGAAAATTGATGAATAACATGATTTAACTAATGAATATTGTGATGTTGTTCATTAAATAAAACTAATGAATATTGTGTTAAAAGAATCAAAATTATTTATTTGTGAGATTATATATCAAGAACTAATTTTTTTACATTTAATGATACACTTTAAAAGTCCTAAATAAAATAAAATAAAATAAAAAACTCGTTAAAATACTTTTTTAATAATTTGTAGGCATTTTCATGAACATTTCGTTTATTTGAATTTTTTAAAAGAAAAAAAATGAGAAATCACAAAAGATGAAAAATTAGCCACGAGTTTTAGTTTTGTTTATTTTAATTTGTAATAAAAACTTGAGAAAAAAAATAATTAAGAAACCTACTTCGAATTGAAGATATTAGATCATGTGTCAAAAAAATAATTAAGAAGGCGTTGCCACGTGTCAAAAGCTAGTAGGCTTTTTTTATACTTTTTAATTTGAGGAAGACGGGGTGAAAAAAAAATGGAATAAGGCATTGAATCAACTTTTATTCATGTTAGTTTATTTAAATAAACTAACGTAAAATATTATTCATGTTCGTTCATTTTAAAATTAACGAATATAAACCAACTTATTATCGAACGGTTCATGTTAATGTTTACTGAACGTTAAGTTCGTTTATATTCATACAAAAAATCATAAAAAATTATCTTATTCTATTAATAAAGTGGGCAAAAAGTGGGCTAAGAAGAGAGCTAGAAGGTACTAATAGTATAACCTTGTTAGTTATTGGTGTATATATCTTTTAGTCTCTTAGTTTTTGGGGTCCCTTTATACATCATCTTGTTGGTCTTTTGGGGATTACATTTAGTTTGTATATTGAGTTATTGACTCCTTGCTTTATGGGTTTTGACCCAAAGAAAGACAGAAATTATGGTAGTTTTTGGGGTCCCTTTGCACATCATCCTATTGGCTTGTGGGGATTGTCTTTAGTTTGTATACCATAATTCCATAAAGAGACATGAAATAAACCTGTTTGAGATTATGTAAACGAGATTTATGGCTCTCTAAACTCTTGAGATTATGTAAACGAGATTTATGGCTCTCTAAACTCTAAGGGTACGTTTGGTAGAACGTAATGAAATATCAAATAATGAAATAAACGACGTAATGGAATAAATAGTGTAATGTAATTATTCATTACAATTGTTAATCATGTTTGGTTTGATTGATAAGATGTAATGGAATCATAATAGAAAGACTAAAATGCCCCCATTAATAATAGAAAGTTTATTTAATATGGTTAGTTATTGATGGGGTTTTTATGTAATTTTGATTTCATTACGGATATAATGGAAAAAAAGCAAAGGGGGCCTAAGGAATGATTTTGCTGTAATGGGTCATTCCTTGTAATGAACCATTACATTCCATATATGTAAGCAAACAACATTTTATCATTCCAACGTAATCATCCTTCCTATTCCCCTTTGATTACAACGTAACAAACACTACGTAAATGTTTAATCTACTTATGCGTACTGTTTACAAGCGTTCTTGTACAAAGTTTATGTACTTATACTACTCTATAGCTATATGAGCATTGGTTCAACTTTTTAAGAGCACTGGGTACCGTTGGTGTCATCTTGGTGCCGTGGGACTTTTTTGCTGCCACGTCAGTAAAAAGCTCCATGGCACCAGAAAACCCATGGCACCAGAAAACCCACGGCACCACATTTTAGGGGTATCCGTTGGGACCAGAATTTTTGGTGCCGTCGGCCATTTTTTTTTACTTAAAATATACAGAATATAAACTAAAATAAACTTCATTAAAATTAAAAACAAACATTACATATAAAAAAACACACATTACAATAAAAAAAATACAAACTAATTAAGATACTTAAACATAAACTACGATTAAACTAAACTACGAATCAATAAAACGAATCATCCGACACGTAGCTCTCGTGACTCGAGTAAGAGGCACTCGAATCGTCCTCACTCATTGGCACACGGTCTATTCCATTTGCCTATCGCCATTGTGCTCGACGGTTTCGTCGATCCTGTTTGCCCATCGCCGTGAGAAACACAAGGGCATGGGACAGATACGATGAGTAATGGTGTTTTATGTTAAGTATTCCGTTTCGTTTCTTTCTATTTTCCGTATCGTGTTTAGTTGTTTCCTGTATCGTTTGTAACTTGTTAACTTTGAAATTGAATAAAAAGGATTAACTTGTTGTTACATAAACTAAAACATACAATAAGAAAAAAGTTACATAAACTAAAACATACAATAAGAAAAAAGTTACATAAATTTAACTAGTTTTGGTTTGGATTATTTGCCCTGTCACGTACTTTTCGGGCAAGGGAAGGCCACTTTCCCCTCAACATGTTTTTGTTACGAATACGGTAATTGCGCTTATTGGCTTCCTTGTTGTATACGTCGAGAACTTTATCCAAAAAGGTATTCATTTGTTGATCCGCACTCGTATCCGGATTCTGAGATATTTGAGTGAAACATTCCTCCAAAAGTGGCTCCTCTTCTTGGCTCCAAAATCTGCTCATTTTGATTGTAAAAGTATATTGAAAGTATGTTTGAAGTATGAAATAATAAGGGGTATTTATAAGGTTTTTAAAAGATAGTTAAAATTATTTTTATTTTATTTATTTATTTTAAAACACACCCATTTAAGAAAGTAGCCGTTATTTTTGAAATTCAAACACATTCAATGTTCAAAAAAAAAAAAAAAAAAAAAAAGGCCGATGGCGCTGAGCCATCACCACGGCGCGAGCACCGATGGCGCCACCTCCGGTACGGTGCGCCGTCGTGAAAACTCGGCTGATGATGACGGCGCCAGCGATGGCTCAACCGTACCCATCCTCTAACCACGCGTCCCCTTTTAAAGACACCACTCTCAACGACCACACATAGTGTGCACAAAAATTGAAGAATTTAATGGTTTGCACAAAAGATGCCGATGGTGGATCCGCTTCTTATTACGCTCAGTCTCATCCTACCGATGCAACCACAACGTATGTTTTTTTAGTGTTGCTCGTTCTTCATTTAAGCCCTTAGATATTCCCGCTCGTACTACCATATTGTTACAAGAATAAGTAGGAGTAAATGCTTGAAAAATAACTTTTCTAATCATTTACATATACCAAACGAACAAATCACACTATTTTCAAAAATGATCTTAGAAATGTAATAAGAGGGAAAAGATTTCAAAATTTGATGGTGATATGTTATGATAATGACCAACCAACCGAAAGCTTAATTTGACATTTTTGCCTTTTTTTTGTTGTTTGGCTTTTTCTTAATTTCAAAGTTTTTAATATAGGTTTAATTATAACATCAAACATGCTTGTCCTATTTAAAGTCAAGTTAAAGTATACAGGAACAAGGGGAAATCACAAATATATTGTATTTTTTGTTGCGATGATTACGCGAAAACACCAATAATTACAAGAATGTTAGGCATCCATCCTAGGAAAAAAAGGTGTTTGCCATTGTATATTAAAAGTAATTATGTGATTGGAAATACTTAAAGAAAAGAAGAAGAAAAAAAATGTGTAACAAAACGAGTTGTGAACGATAAATCTTGACTGTGTTTATGTTGTTTCAAATCACGGCACTTTGATAGAGTCGTATCCTAGTTGTTACAATTTGAAGCTATTTATAAATTTGTTTTTCGATTCCTAAATAAACTAATACAACAACAACAACAACGATACTCAATCCTGCTTGAGCGAGGTATAGATATAATTTAGACAGATCGTACTCATACCCTTACTAATGTGTAAACCCGAGAGTAAGGAGTCTGCTTTCAGAAAGACCTCCAAACCTAGTAACTTTTCATGTACCCATCTAACTAACATTATACTAGTAGCATAAATTCAGATTTGCAAAACTAAATTTATCAGCAACTGTTAAAACAGTTTTGCAAAATACATTCAAAGTTAAAGTCTCCTAAATGAAGGCTAAAGTTACTATTTGCCCACTTATTTTGGCTTGATTTATAAGCATGTAGTTCAACAACCTGGCAACTCTAACGGACAGAAAAGCACAAAAGCATAATGACCAAAGACTGATTAAGCTTTTTAGGCATGTTACTTTACTTTCCGTTTAAACTAATATCATGCTTATACTATACTCATACAACCATAATACCTTTCTAATTCATTATCCGTAATACCTTTTAGCGACAAATACTAATACACACTTCACTTGTTCCCGATCGAAGTAAACTACGTTTAGTTTAGAAGATTTGGTGGTGGCAAAATGTGCAGGTCGAGAGTAATGAGTCAAAACAGGTCACGAGTCAAATGGGTCACTAGTCAAACTTACTTATAGCTGCTTGTTCTATTACTATATACAATACTGTATTTATTTTGCATTGGATCTAGAAAATTAGCAACAACATGGGATTTGATTTTGGGAACAAGAATTACAGCTAGAGAACGCGATAATCATTGTACAATAATCTCTTGAATACATAACAACATGATCGCTCATTAAATTAACAAATTAGCTTAATTACGCTATTACATCTCATACGGATGCATTAAAGCTACGCGAATAAAAACTGTTCTGAATATGAGAACAGTTTTTTAGATACATTTCATGATAACAATTCGATTGATCAATCAAATGTATGCTTCAAGAATTTACGAATACTCCTCATGAACCCGAGTTCACGTTGTGTCTTAATCTCCTCTTGTCGATGCACAAAATTACTCTCTACATTCACCTTTTCGCGATCAAACTTATGTTTTCGTACATTATTATCTCGATGAATATGATGATGGTACTGGTGGTGGTGGTGATGGTGGTGCTTGTTCTCATGTTTAACCTTAACGCGCTTCGCGGGCGCCTCATGTTGAAACTTCTCAACATCAATGTGAGAAATCTCGGACCTCGGGACCACAAAAGGGTTCAAAAAATGTCTGTATGGGCGGCTCTTACCAAACCTATGCGACATCCTATGTTGTTGATTCAAAAAATGCCTATTAATAGCATGAAACCTCGCGTAATCTGAACGCGGGGTTAAATCAATGATGTTGTCCTTTCTATTGACATGTGTAGTTCTGGTTCGCTCTGATACCATGTTTTTCTTTTCCGTTGGTAAAGCAATAATAGAAGACTCAGACTCAGACACCAACGTTGAAGATTTTTCAACGTTGGTTGTCCGCGTATCGGCTGATGATTGATCTAAGGAGATACGAGCCGTCGAGACGGCGAATAATAATGTGAATACGGTAATGGCTGCAAAATTTGCGTCCATTGTGTGTGTGTCTTTTTTAGTGTGTTTATGGGATATGAAATTTGATTGTGTGTAATTTTTTGGGTTGGTTTATTTATAGAAGGTTTGTTTGGTGGTAACGGGCAGCGGGGATATCGGGGTACTTTACACGTGATTGGATTTTGGTGGATGTAAAATAATAGAATCTAAAGTGCCGTTGGAATCATTGGGTGAAAATAAAGATAATGTAAAACGGTCTTATATTCAAAATTTTATTGATGATTGCGTATTTTGGAAGTATATGAAATTTTTTTTTTGAACAAATTGGAAGTATATGAATTATTGTTTTGTTACTTAAGAATTGTCTTATTAAAATATGTACATCTTTTGGATCTATACAATGGGTCAATAGATTTCAAATGTCTAGAGTATGTTTTATGTGCGCGCTTGCCTTTTAAAATACTCGTAATGAGTTTTGCTAAATATAGTTTTAGAAATAAAAATATACAGGTTTAGGGGTTATTACAAAGACTTTTTTCTTACATTTGAAAGGGTTTTCAAGTTAAACTTATATTGAGGAAACTAATATAGGCCGGGTTTTGTCATAGTAGTAGTTTATTAAACAGTGCATAACATGTTGGTAGTGTATGCCATTTTTCGTGATGTGCAAATCACTTTGAAAGTTTTGATATCATTTCGTACACCTCTTCACGAAAACTTATATCCGAACTTGCATTTTGAAGATACATTTTACATTTTACGTTATTATTATTTTTTTTGAACGAATTGTTAGTTGTTAGTGGTTCAGGTAGCAGTTGACATCCAATTGGACAGTATGCTGACTATGAACTCCGCCTGTACCTCCTCCTTACTTCCTCTCATTCCACCTGAAGGGGTAAAAGTCTCGGCGGGACTCGAACTTGAGACATCCCCTAGCCAACCACCCATCTCCAAGCCCCTAAGGATGAGCTAGCCCAGTTGGTTACATTTTACGTTTATTAGTTTATATTAGCCTTTGTATACGCCGCAAATCGGCGATAATAAATGGTTTTCGTTGGTTTTCAAATTATAATGGTTTTTCATAATGAATACAGTTTTAATTTTGTAGTTTTGAAAAGAAAGTGTGTTTAAGGATGCATTTGGTTCATGGGCTTTGATGAATTGATGTGGGTCTAAAGAATCATGATAAAAATTGAATGTTTGGTTTATGATAGTGGCTGTGAATTCCGAACTCAATCCAGGGAGGTGATACTTACACCACATTTTATGATTCTTTCACCACAATATCACATCAATAATGCACAAGTTACAACATAATATATGCATAAGTGTGGTGTGTGCATCAAAAAATGTGGTGTAAGTATCACTTCCCATCCAGGGAGGTGATACTTAATATATGTTATCTGTTATCCGTGGCCAAAGTTCCATTACAAAACCACTATATTTTCGTGTCATTTTTCCTTTTACGTTGGCCAACTATTTATATCCACCATATGTTTGTGGTTTTTTCTTTTTCTGTTTGTGTCATTAACTCTTTTGGGCAAATGGACTAAATAAACCAAGATTTTTTTATTTTTTATTTATTTATTTATTTATTTATTTTTTCAATCGCATAAACCATTTTTTTTATTTGGAAAAGAATCTCCAAATATAGGCTGTTCGACTGCGCGACTACTCGACTCCGGTTTAATTTTTTGCTTGAGTTCACTTTTTGGAGAGAGAGGGGTAAAAAAAAAAAAAAAGTCGCGAAGTCGAAAGTTTTTTTTTTTTTTTTTTTTTTTTTTTTTTTTTTTTTTTTTGTCATTAACCTTTTTTTTATATATTAATAAATTATAATTCCAAATCTTATATCAATTTTTGCTAAAGGGCAAACGGGTCGGGTTATATCGGTTTGGGTCATGGGTCATACAAGTCATGTTTTTAAAATGGGTCTAACGGGCTAGAGGTCAGACGGTTTGGGTCGGGATGACCCACTAAATTACAATGTTTTCATACTTTTTTACGTTTTCGTCCGTTTTCTTACGTTGTCGTCCGTTTTCTTACATTTTTGTCTATTTTATTTACGTTTTCGTCTTTTTTACGTTTTCGCCCAGTTTTTTTTTACCTTTTCGTCTTTTTTTTAAAAGTTTTAGTCAGTTTTTTTACGTAATCTGTGTTTTTAGGTCTTCCCCTGTTTTTTTACGTTTTCATCTGTTTTTTTTCGTTTTCGTCATTTTTTTACGTTTTCGTCGTTTTTTACGATTTCATCTATTTTTTACGTTTTCGTCTGTTTTTTTTACGTTTTTGTCAATTTTTTAAGTTTTCGTCTATTTTTTACATTTTACTCTGCTTTTGTACGTTTTCACCTTTTTTTTACGTTTTTGTTCTTTTTTACGCTTTTGTCCATTTTTTTTACGTTTTCATCCATTCTTTTACGTCTTCGTCCATTTATTTACGTTTTCGTCTGTTTTCTTACGTTTCCATCGGCTTTTTTTTACGTTTTCTACAATTAACTCACTCAAAGATTCTGTTACGTTCAACTACTCGATCCATATTTTAACCTTCCACTTATGTTTGGATTTCAAACATTTCTACAATTAACTCACTCTTTAATCTAAGACACCATCCGTATACTTGTTTAGGGGGTGTTTGGGTCGGCTAACTCTTAATGGCTTAAGCATTTCCCAAAGGCTTATTAAACCTTATTTCACCATAAAAAAATCTCATAACCTCTTACATATAAGCTTATTCAAACATATCTAAAGAGATAAATAGTCTGTTCAAAACACAATATGCTATTAAGCTCTTCACATAAGCTTACCCAAACAACCCAACAGCTTCTGCAATTCTAGTGGTCCATAGCTAAACGCTCCAAAAAAACACGTCTTCAAACACAACATTAAGCTAAATTAACTAACTAATACGTAGCATATCACATAAATAACTAACAACATCATCCATAGCAGCTGAATTCATTTATATACCGAATGACACAAATATGTAATCAAATGTCACAACTAACCACAAATATTTAATCTAAACTAGCAGCTGAAACAAATAATGCAACACTAAATGTGCAAACATGAAAACGAAAATGAACCGTAGCCTGACGAAACGTCAAAAACTTGTGGATGTGCCCGAAATAACAAACAAAGAGAAAATGTATCAAATAAACATCTAACTAAAAGTACAAATTAACTTAAAATCTAACTAACAAGCACGAAATTTGGGGTTATGAGTGAGTGAGAGTACCTCAGAGCAAAAGCACACATTATGAGTGTGTGAAATGACGGTTATTATGAAGAGGGTTTTGTTTATATATAAAGTGTTTAATTGTAAACGAGTTCTTTATCTCTTACTTTTTATTCTGGTGTCCATAGATTCACTTATGTATAGGATTGGCCCATTTATTTATTATAACTCTCTTAGTCTTAATTTTATTGTTTATTTTTCATTTCTGATTTGTCCTAACATTATTTCAACTGCTGAAATTAGTAGTTGAAATTGCTTAAATTTACAAAGGTATCACTAGTTTTAATTTTTATTTACAAAACTCAATAAAATAATTAACTAGTTGACAAATGGTAAAATTGTCTTTACGTAACTTTTGTCAAAATTAAAGTTGTAATTAATGTATTTTTATTAACTTGTGTATTTTATGTCTTATGGATGGATGGAGTACTACTTTAAACATTCACTCTTTTTGTGGCGTCGATGTTTTAGACAAATTTACCCAAGTCATGTCACATGATTGTTATAAATATTTTCATGTTCCTAACCATAAACTCTCGATCGTACTTTAATGTAGAAAATATCATCACCAACATGCAAAACTTTCCGTACAACTACAAGACATTTATCATCGTTGCTTAGGTAGTTTTTATGCTTTTGCTTTTATAAGGATTCATAAATATCTTATTTATTGTAGTTTCACCTCTTGAATATGTTATATTTTGAGTAACATGTGTCTTATTATAATCTGGATATGTCATTAGCTTTTTATTGTTTGTAGTAACTTAGATCTTTAATAACTTGTGTTTCTTCTTATTTAAAATAGAATAATAACTTTTATGAGTAACACATATGGTTTGATTAGCTTTTTATCATTTGGATATATGATTTATTTGCAACATGTAAGTCAATTAGATCCTTATTTTTTGAAATCATCATTTTGAATGTTAAATTGAAGTGTGAGTTTTGTAATAATTTGGTCAGGGGATTTTAGAAATTGCACACATTTTTGCTTATTTAAAGCTTATCAAGTGTTTTGATATTGTGATTACTGGGATTCATACTTGATTTTTGAAATAGAAATCGATAAGCATACTGGCTTGTTAGTTGTTAGTGGTTCAGGTAGCAGTGACATCCAATTGGGCAGTATGCTGACCCTGTCCGCCTGTACTTCCTTCTATTCCGCCTGAAGTGGTAAAAGTCTCGGGTGAGACTCGAACTTGAGACCTTCCCTAGCCAAACCTCCCATCCCAAGCCCTAAGGAATCTTGGTGACCAACTGAGCTAACCCAGTTGGTTTTAATTTTGAATACTTTATTTTGTGTTGGTGAAAAGGAGCATGATGATTTTATAGCCATCGATGATCAGTATACCAAATGGGCTTCATCATGTATGATATTTATAGGCACATATCTCCTCCATGAGAAAACGCAGAAGTTACATACAACTCTTCTATACAATGTACATAATCTACCAAAAAGAATGGACTATTATAAAATATTTTGCATTGTCTAGTACATGTTTGTATCATACTCTACGTTCTTACAAAATAATCTAGAAATAAAACTAAATGGTAGCTTACAATGCCAGATTGCCAACTATAAAAGAAAAACATATGTGAAATAAGGGTAATTTGGACATATAGAAATTTCATGAATAAATACAACAATATGTCCCTTTTGAGATAAACATCTAAAACAAGAGAGAATATGCCACTTCTAATAAATCTAACTACGAAACCCAAAGCATTTAACACTGCTAGGGAGACACTTGTTGTTGGAGCATTTTCAAATGCTTTCCAGGTGTTGAAAAATAATAAATAAACGGCAACATAATTCATCCATGGCAAACCGCTGCGAACAAAGAATTTCCATTGTTCATTACGCTCATTCAGCTGGATGTCCCTCAAAAACTTTGATTCCATCTTTCCTTCTCTTTGAATAGCCAAGAAACATAAGAAGGAGACAAGAACAATCGATATAAGTCCAAAGGCGATCTAATGTCTAGGCCACACGAAATGGATAGAGAATATAAGGATCATGGACACTTGTATGCATAAACCAGCAGATGCGTAAACTCGAAGAAAGAAACCACGCATATCCAGCAGAATACCCAAAGTAAACCAGAAAAGGCCCAAAATAATCAACGTGCTTAAGTATCCGATTGTTGTTGGGGCATCTTCGAAAACTTTCATTCCTACAGCAACATAAAGAGCAAGGATAGACAGCAACACAAATGGTAAACCCATGCGAACAAAGTATTTCCGTATAATATCTTCTTCTTTCTGCTCTTTGTCATTAAGAACCTGCAAAGATTGAGATCATTAGATACTGTTTTACTTTCTTCGTAATACAAGAAAGGGTCAAATAGAACTACAAAACTTTTTTAATAACACTGATAACATCATATAAGATAAGTTTCCAAGTCAGGTTATTTGGATGATATATTACTATCCTTCAGAATGTAAGTCATATGCGTTTTGATTTGGTATCCGTATAGTACGTGATCGTGAAAAAAAAATCCAAAGCTATCAAATTATGAATATAAATGAACTAAAAAGCAAGTAGTATAATCTTAAATCAAGGATTATGATCGAAGTTTTACCGCCATTGTTTAAGTGATCAGATTTGATGCAATGCACGCCAAATACAAATCAAATCACACCCTCCTAACCTGAAACAAAATCCAATTACATCAGAAATAGATAAAGTGACTAAGAAACAATGGGACCATGATGCTTAGACAACATATTTCCCTAAATTTTCACAGTCACGTGTCTATTTGTTAGGCATATATGTAACTTATATCAGTACGGAATAAAGGATAAACTAATAAACCATCCTGACACATTACAACTTCCTAGTGCATGTTCAAAGAGTGCTTATTCAAAAGAGTTTATCAGCTTATTTAGGAGTGTGGAAAGTAAATTTTCGAAATGCACTATTGATTCAAAATGCATTCTGAAAGACTCAAACAACACAAGCCTACCCAGTTACCCAAACACCCCCATTTGTACTCCATACTGATTACGGGAGTATGTTTCTAACAGCATGGAAATTCTTCTATAACAAATTTTTAAAGCCAGCAAAAAATTAGGATAGTAATATACATAACAAAGCAGGACGGAAGTTAACAAAGAAACAACTCCCAACAAAAAATCCTAAACAGGTGAACAGACCCACTCAAATCCCAATGATACTACTCTGTTTAGCTATTGTTACTGAAATAAGTAATTATATTTGGAAGGCAGCTGTTGCCATTCTAGTTACATGAGGAAGATGGAAGACACTAAAATCACTTTGAAAACCTACTTACAAAATTAATGGAACAGTTTGTTGTAAGAAACGTATCAAAACCCCTGATTGAGCTAATCAAACTTAAATAAGCCAGCATTGTAAGTGAGTAAATTGCCAAATATTATTCCTTACAAACTCGAATAAAAACTCAAAGATGCTGCTAAGTTCAACTACTCGATCCATATTTTTTAACCTTCCACTTATATATGGCTTTCAAACACATCTCTACAATTAACTCACTCTTTAATCTAAAAAAGACACCATCCGTATAATTATTTAAGAGGTGTTCGGGTAAAACAATCAAACAACGCATAAGCTCTTATATATTAGCTTATCCAAACACCGTCAAACAATCAAACAACGCATAAGCTCTTATATATTAGCTTATCCAAACACCGTCAATGAGATAACTAGTATTTTCAAAACAAAATTGGCTATTAAGCTCTTCATATATGCTTATCCAAACACCCCTTTTCAATGATCCATATCTATTAACCTCTTCAAATACCTGTTGCAATTCTAGAGGTCCCTAGCTTACTTTGTGGCGAGTCGGACACATACATTTCTATCTATTACATTACAAGTAAGCGTATGTGCGATGTAACGGATATCACATTCACAAGCGTTTATTTATTTATTTACTCGGACCAAGTTTTCTTCATTTAGGCTATGTTTGGCAAAACTAGCAGTAGGCCAAAGCGTTTAGTAACATAGTTGTAAATGACGTAAACACGTTTAAACAATATTCAAAAGCTAAAACCTCGTTTATTATATTCATAATAAAAAAGCTAAACGCTCCAAAAAGCTAGCCACCAAAAAAATCAATGATTCAACACAAAATTCAGAAAACCAGATGACGAAAACGAACCTAGCCGAACAAAACGCAGAAAACTTGTCGCTCTGCGCGAAATCAAAAAGAAAAGAGAAAATGTATCAAATAAAAAAGTGATTGACAGTATAAATTAACTTAAAATCAACTAAATTTGGGGTTATGAGTGAGTGAGAGTACCTCAGAGCAAAAGCACACACTATATGAGTGTCTGAAATGACGGTTATTATGAAGAGGGTTTGGTTTATATATAAAGTGTTTAATTGTAATCGAGTCCTTTATCTCTTACTTTTTAATCTGGTGTCCAGAAATTCAATTTTGTACAGGATTGGCCCTTTTACTTATATTATAACTTTCTTAGTCTTAATTTTAATGTTCATTTTTTATTTCTGATTTGTCTCAAAATTATTGTCCATCACTAAAAATAGTAGTTGAAATTGCTTAAATTTAAAAAATTATTCCTAATTTTAATTATTATTTTTCAAATCTCGATAAAAATATTAATTAATTGTTAAATGGTAAAATTGTCTTTATGTGACTTTTTTCAAAATTAAAGCTGTAATTAATGTATTTTTTTAGACTGTATATTTTATGTCTGGTGGACGGATGGAGTACTACTTTCAACATTCACTATTTATTATGAACACGCGAAACTATGAAACTAGGTGTTTGATCGACTTGAGTTGGTCAAGCTTAAAACTTGACTGGCGAACAAATTCAGCAAATTCAGGCTTAAAGCTTGACACGAGCTCAGCCAAGGATCAATTTCATGCTCAAGCTCCGCGCTGTAATCGATATTCTCGAGATTGGCTTGACTCGGTTATCGTCATTGGAATATTGGTTACAATATTAATATAGGTTAGCATTACTCGGCTCGAGATATTTGAGCTCGACTTGACTTTCTTTATATAATGCGAGAAGTATCTAAATATACATATACAGAGGGGTAAATTGTAAAAAGACACAAGCTTGATAAGGCTAGCGAGCTTTACGAGCTGAGATTTTTAATACCCGCGCTCAAATCTGTTTCAATCGGGTCAATCTCGAGTATTTTGCGAGTCAACCACGAATAGCTCGCAAATTATCTTGTCTCGTTTACTCTCCTGCACGAAACAAAACAAAAGAATAGTTCAAGTTAGACTTAATAAACAATTGTTGCAAGATTTATCAGTGAGTTGTGGGAAATGAAAGTAACTTTTGATCAAGTTTTTTTTTTTTTTCATCATGCAACAGTATTTTATTGATGGCTTCACATTGTGTATGTTATATCATCTAAATATACATGGAATATGATTGGGGATTATTGATTGCTCCACAAAACTAATAGAAATTTCATTCAACTAATTTTTCAACATTTCTTGCCACTATTTATGTTTGATAAAGACATCAAGTGAAGTACTCTGTATATTTTTGTATAGACAATTAAATTTCCTTTTAAAACCGATCGTATTGCCGTTTTCAGGTTCATCACATAACTTATCCTCATTAGCATTGCTATCTGTACATGAGTACATGTGTTCCAACTTCTGCAAGACGAATGAACTTTATAGCACCATTGCACAAAGGAAGTTGGAAACACTTAACACGGAAGAAGATTAAGTCGACCTAACAAGAGAAAAACACATACTGTGTCTCTTGTGGATTCTGACAATAACACATAGAAGTGTATTTGGATGTAATAATAGAGAAAAAACTAAGCAAAACAGGGGTGACTCAATATTTACCTTAAGCATTCATCACAAGGATCTACTTATATCACACTGATTAAACAATCTGAACAATGACAAGGAAATGTCACTTTAGATAAACGTGACACTGGCAATTTTCACTAGAATAAAACAATATCGATATGATTTTTCAACTATGAAGTAAAGAGTTAACTGAGAATACCTTCAAAATCTGTATACAGAATCTGGATGATACAGCTACATACTTGTTTCTACTATTTTGTACACTAGCATGGGATTAAACATTCAAGAACAACATAGGTTCATTACATCCATATCTCCTTTAGGAAGAAAAAAAAAACAATCCTAAGTACTTAAAAACTGGAAGTATTATGATTCATTAGCTTCTTCTTTTGCACTTACAACCCCAAAATCTTTCACTTCGGCTCTCCTTCCACAGTACCAAACAAACGTGCAAGAAGCCTATTTATAATCTCTTGATAAAGATAAGGGCCGAGAAGGACAAGGGGAAAAAGCCCAACCATTGTATCAGGTCCACGCCTCATAAAATGGGCGAAGAAAATGACGATCATCGAAAGCTGTGTGCATAAACCAACAGAAGCAAAGATTCGAAGTGGGAGATCACACAGCCTCCACCGGTAAGCAAAATAGAAACAAATGAAACCCAAAGCATTAAGCACTGCTAGGGACTCAATTGTTAATGGATCATCCTCAAAAAAATTGATTGCGTAAAACAAATATAAACCAAACAAATATAAACCAATGACAGCAGCATAACCCATCCATACAAAACCCTGGTAAGCAAAGAAGTTCCAGAATTCATCCTGCTCATTGTCATCATGTCCCTGTAAAGAGTTAAGATCATTAAATACAATTTTTCTTTTTCTTTTTCCCGTGATATTTGATATGATCACCCTAGAATAAAAAAAGCCTTTTGATAACACTGATGAACACCGTACAAGTTAGGTTGTAAAACCTATTTGGAAAGCGACACTGCAATTATCCTTTAGAATGTAAGTTATCCAATCAAAGATACTCTGTGTGTGTGTGTGTGTGTGTGTGCTGATTTGTAGCTGATCTCTATTTTGTATACAGATCACTGAAGATATGTCAAACTTATCATGAAAGGATATCAATAAACAGAGCAAAAATCAGGTAGTATAATCTTTAATCAAGGTCTATGGTCAAGATTTTACCTTCATGTTTAAGTGATCAGATTTTTCTGCCATGCCGCCAAATGCAAATCAAACTACTGTTACAACCTGAAACAAAATATAATCATATCAGAAATTGACAAAGTGACAAAGAAACAATGAGATCATGATACATGGCTTAGACATTATGCTCCCTTCGTTTTTCATTTGATTCGGGCGTGTGTTTCTTGTTGGGCATGAGATTTATAACATTACTTCAATCCATGTAATCTTGTATCAAACGGTTCACAAAATAGATTAATAAACCATCATGATGCCTTGCAAAGTGCATGTTCAAAGAGTGCTTATGCAAAAGAGTTGATTACTTTATTTATGGCCGTGGATAGCGTGTTTTCGGAAACGTGTATAATAAACATTTAATGGAAAACTCAAACAATCCACCAAAGTTAGCAAGTAAAATACCATTAGTCAACTTAATTCTAAATCAAAACCTCAAGTTTCTCATGATTCACTATCAGTTTGCAAAACTTATCAATATCTCTACTTGAAAACATCTTCAAGTGACATGATAATAAAAACCTCAACTAAAAATACCTTTGGATGAACCCTAAAAGTGGAGTGAAGAAGCAAAAAAATTGCGATTTAAAAAACATCCCCTGTTGAGCTCCTATGTTCCTGAATTCTGAAGTCTGTCATTTGCTTTAAAGTCAAAAATGGGCAACAGCCAAACTCTACTTATTTTGTCTTCTAATTGCCATGAGCTATTTGTTATGGGCTGGACTCTAAGAGTCTCTATGTTTGTGTGGGCTGGTTTTCTTTACCTTTGGGCCGAGTATTACAGTAATAAACAGTCTTATATCACCCTGAATAGAAAAATCATCATAAGCTCTTACATAGAAACCATCACCACAAGTATGATAATGCCTTTAAAATATCAGTAAAATACACCCAGTGAGATTCTCCTTGATATGCACATTGATGGGTTAAAAAATGAGATATTATGCAGAATGTTCTGTTCAGTATTCAATCCAAATTATTTGAGCCAAGCTATAAAATAAGCTCAAATAAGCTCCAACTAGGAAATTTGAATTCACACTCATCCCTACCATCAATCATACTTCACTTCTCTAAATAAACACTAAACGCAGTATAGGTTACTTGTTAAAGGGTGTTTGTGTCAGCTTATGCATAATGGCCTATGCAATTTCCAACTAGCCTTAACAAAGGAGATTAAGCGTATCAGCTTAATTCATCCCCCAAAACTCATAACTTCTTATACACAAGCTTATCCAAAGAGTTTCAAAGAGCATAATAGCGTTTCAGAACACATTAAGGGGGTGTCTGAATCAGCTTATTTTCTGAGCTTATGTACTTATTTGAATGATGAAAAACTCATAAGCCCACTTTTTTCCAGCTTATGAGCTTTTCAAGTTGAGCTTATGGACTTAAATAAGCCATAAGCTCAAGTTGCTAAGCTCATAATCGGACAAAAAACAAGCTTATGACCTTTTATAATATCAAATAAGCCCATAAGCAAGGAAAATAAGCTTATCCGGACACCCCTTTCAATTGGTCCATTGATATTAAGCTCTCCAAACAGAATACATACAAACATATTTGCAACATATCAAATCTTGTTTCCCCTAAGTCAGCTAAAATTACTTTCCATCAATAAATCAATCACATAAACAGCCACGAAAACACAAATAAAAAGCTTACAACATGAACCTAACCTCATTCATTTCCAAAATTAGGGGTGAGCACGGTTCGGTTTTTGGCCAAAACAGAGACCGAAATCAGAATATTCAGTTTTAAAACATTAATAACCGAAACCAACCGTCTTTTTCCGTTTTTGTTATCTTTAGTTTTTGGTTACCAACTCACCCTTATCCAAACCCTTATCCAAAATAATAATGATACCAACAATAAATACAACTGCATTTCACCAAACTCAAATAGATATTTAAAATTAGGTAAAAACGAAAACAACCCTTAGGCCAACGAAACACCGCACTGCGCGAAATAACAAACAAATAGAAGATGTATCAAATTATACGGTTACAATTTCATAATGTTAACAACAACAATCAAAATAAATGATTCACACAGAGACAAACAAACATTACAACAACTAACAGCTGAATAGAATAACTTATTAAAACTAAAATTGGGGATTGAGAGTACCTGAGAGCAAAAACAACACACTAAATAATAAATAATAGTGAGTTAAATGAAGGTTATGACAAGGGTTTGGTTTATATATAAAGTATTTAATCTTTTAACATTAAGTCGACAAGAGAAAAACAGATAGAAGTATATATTCGGATGCAACAGTAGAGAGAAAACTAAGCAATACAAGGGTGACACGATATTTTTACCTTAAGCATGTGTCATCACAAAGGATCTACTTTTTATCACACACCAATTAAAGAGTAAAATAATACACCGTTCGTTCCTAAGATTGTATCAAAATGGCATGATTTGTCCCAAGTTCAAAATAAATACACTCCCCAACTTCTCCATTTTGTTTCTTCAATGGTCCATTTGACTAACGACCTTTAGTCATTGCCAGTTATACCCCTCACGTGCCTTTCACATGAAGTTAAAACAT
Source organism: Artemisia argyi (assembly GCA_030686995.1). NCBI lineage: Eukaryota > Viridiplantae > Streptophyta > Magnoliopsida > Asterales > Asteraceae > Artemisia > Artemisia argyi. The sequence continues at coordinate 169,123,428 of CM060685.1, read as the reverse complement.
CCCAAACTTCTCCATTTTGTTTCTTCAATGGTCCGTTTAACTAACGACCGTTAGTCATTGCCAGTTATACCTCTCACGTGCCTTTCACATGAGGTTAAAAAAGTTGTCATTTTGTTTTTTTCCTTAATTATTTTCACTAAACCCTTGTCGGGTTTCTCTTCTCCCTATATAAAACTTCTCTTATACTTTTGGGTAAAAGCTATAAAATACCATCATACTTTCAAAAGAGTACCAAGTTGAACCATTTACTTTTTTATTGCTTACTTGACCAACGAACTTTCAAATTTTACTTCGACTTGAAACATTTCTTTAGACTGTTAGTCTTCATGTGGCAACGTTAGTCCTTTTAGTCAATGAACGTTTGCAAAGTTAGTCCTTTTATACTAACGAGTGTTTTTAATTAACTAAAAATTTGGTTTTCTTACGTTTTAATACTTATTCGCCCGGTTTTGAACGTTTTGATTCGTTTTCATACGTTTTCGCCCCGCTTTACACGTATTCATCCGTTTTTACACGTTTTCGCCCGATTTTACACGTTTTCGCCCAGTTTTACACGTTTTCATCCATTTTTACACATTTTCGTCCAGTTATACACGTTTTCGTCCGTTTTTACACGTTTTCATTCATTTTTACATGTTTTCGTCCGTTATTACACGTTTTCGTCTGGTTTTACACGTTTAGTCTGTTTTTACACGTTTTCATCCATTTTTTACACGTATTAGCCAGGTTTTACACGTTTTGATCCGTTTATACACGTTTTCTCCTTGTTTTACACTTTTTGATCCGTTTCTACACGTTTCCGTCCGGTTTTACACGTTTTCGTTCGTTGTTGCACGTTTTCGTCTGCTTTTTACGATTTTGTTAGTGCAAATATACGATATTTAAACTAGGTGGTCTCTTCGGTTTTAGTGATGACAAACATGTAACTTGTAATACAAAATGTAAAATACACAAGTCACTCGTAACTACGCATCATCTCAAGACTTCTACATATGGACTTAGCTAATTGGATTGGGCCAAACATACATATGGACCCAAGACTTCTACATATGGACTTAGCTAATTGGATTGAGCCAAACATACATATGGACTCAACTAATTGGATCGGGCCAAGAATACATATGGACTTAACTAAGTGGATCGGGCCATGCAAATGAACAAGTCCATTCAGGGCCCAATAGTAACCGGCCCAACAAGGCCCATCAAGACCCAACAATGCTTCTAGAAGCATCTAGAACATGGAGGGTAAATGGAAAATTCAAATTTTGAATTTAGGAGGGAATGATGGAATATTCTTTGGCATATTCCTTATGCTTTGGAATATTCTTTAGTATATTCCTTATGCTTTGGAATATTCTTTGGCATATTCCTTATGCTTTGGAATATTCTTTGGCATATTCTCCGATCTCGAGTCTATAAATAGCAAGCTAATCTTCATTTTTTGGGCGCGAAATGGAAGCCTAAAAAACACACACATAAATATTCATGTAATTAGACTAGGAAAATGTAAGTGTAATAGGAAGATTCGGACTATGTGTAAGTCCTTGGAGTGTTATGTGTAGATTAGGATGGTGTGTATGTCCGTAGTTTGATCGTGTGGATCGTGTGATCGTGTGTAGATAATGTGGATCTTGTAGCTAGTATGATTTGTGAGGATCGGGCAGATCGTGAATAGATCGGGTAGATCGAGTGAAGATCTTGTGGATCTTGTAGCTTTTGTGATTTGTGAGGATCGGGTAGATCGTGAGTAGATCGGGTAGATCGAGTGAAGATCATGTGGATCTTGTAGCTTGTGTGATTTGTGAGGATCGGGTAGATCATGGTAGATTGGTACTAGCTAAGATTAGTACTCGACATTTAGCTTAGTGTCGGAAAATAACGTAAGCGACGTTGTATGGTTTTCTCCGACGAGAAGGGAGCTTGTTGATTAGTGAAGTAGCTCTCGAGTTGGGTACTCGGGGAGTGGAGTAGGGCGAAGAGGAGCTTCGTGACCGAACCACTATAAATTGTCGTGTCCGGTTTGCGCTTTCTTTACTTATCTCTTTACGTTTATTTTCGCATTTACCGCTTTACATTTAGATCTTGCGTAGTATTTTTACTTGTGTTGTTTGTTGCTTATATGGTGTTGATCATGTTTGTTTCATGGCTTGATAGTGTTTGTGTTGTAGTTTACTTTATACTATCTCTAGTTGTTGTATGACCATTGTTAACACTTTTCATATTGTGTCATACTTTATCGGTTATTTGATACAAAAGTTTTTAAGTTTTTAAATGGAAACGTATTCACCCCCTCTACGGTTTCCACATATTTCATCCACTTTTACATGTTTTTGTTCGTTTTTACACGTGTAACTAGACGAAAACGTGTAAAAATAGACGAAAACGTGTAAAAATGGATGAAAACGTGTAAAATTGGGCGAATACGTGAAAAAAAATGGATGAAAACGTGTAAAAATAGACTAAAACGTGTAAAACCAGACGAAAACGTGTAGAAACGGACGAAAACGTGTAAAAATGGATGAAAACATGTAAAACTGGACGAAAACGTGTAAAAACAGACGAAAACATATAAAAATGAATAAAACATGTAAAGCCGGGGTAATACGTCTAAAAAATGGATGAAAACGTGTTAAAATGGACTAAAAGGTGTAAAATCGGACAAAAACGTGTAAAACTGACGAAAACGTGTAAAAACAGACGAAAACGTGTAAAAATGGATGAAAACTTGTAAAACCGGGCGAAAACGTGTAAAAATGGATGAAAATGTGTAAAACCGGGCGAAAACGTGTAAAAACGGACGAATACGTGTAAAACGGGGCGAAAACGTATGAAAACGGATCAAAACATGTAAAACCGGGCGAATAAGTATTAAAACGTAAGAAAAACCAAATTTTTAGTTAATTAAAAACAGTCGTTATTATAAAAGGACTAACTTTGCAAACGTTCGTTGACTAAAAGGACTAACTTTGCTGTCGTTAGTATAAAATGAAGACTAACGGTCTAAAGACTTGTTTCAAGTCGAATTAAAATTTGAAAGTTCGTTGGTCAAGTTAGCAATAAAAAGGTAAATGGTTCAACTTGGTACTTTTTTGAAAGTACAATGGTATTTTATAGCTTTTACCCTACACTTTTCATCCTCACAATCTATCATTAAAGTTTCTCGCTTAAAATTTTTTCATCTTTTCCCAATCTTCAAAATCACGAGAATGGTTCGCTGTTGGTGTGGTCGCCTTGCCATTATTCGTACCTCTTGGACTGGTAACAACCTGGTCGTCACTTCTATGTGTTCCCCAACCTATAAGTAAATTTTAAGGGCTTTTTTTAAGTGATTTTGTCTCAAGAACAAAGTGTACAGTAACAATGGTGTCGGTTTTAATTGCTAACTTGTCATTTTCAATTTTAGGGTTGATCTTGTCGTTAATTGGGTGGTTTGACCCAGCCATGTATGCTAGGTCCACAGTGACCATGCCAGGTCCCTTAAGGTCCAAAAACAAACTCGAAGCTACCCTTCATTCCTGCCAAGCAAACCTTCGTGAAACCAAGGATCAAGTTTGGAAATGGAAAAACTATTTTGACCTATCGTAGATCTTTGTTATCAGTGTTTATGTGTTGTTTATGTAATGGGTCACTCAGTTCATCTTCTGGTTTAATAGTGAAGTTTTACATTTTGTTGTGGATATGGGTCAAGCTAGAGTTATGGTTAGTCTAACAATGGTATGTAATGTTTTTTGTTGTAAGCTTTTAGTGTTAGACTTTTAATGAAGTGGTACTTGAATTTCTTTAGCAAATGTTGACTTTTAACTATTTTTGTTGCATTGGTACTGGTTTTTGCAAGATTGGTTCATGTGATAATGCAAAAGTAGAAACTCACACATTTATTCTATATGCAATGGTAAAGGAATTTTATGTAGACTTTGGTTTGCATTTGTAAATTCTAAGTTTACATATGTAAAAGTATGCAAGATAATAAAATGACCAAAAACTGTCTTAAATGCATCCGAAAATACACAAACATAACATGATTTCATAGATATGCAAATGAATATAATTTCAAATGCATAAAATTTCATAGTCTTGAACATCAAAAGTAAGCAACACACATTGTTTTAAGAGTACACACATATTGTCTAGAAAATACATTGTCTAATTGAAATTCACACAAATGACCTATGGTGGGGCTATCATTCTTGTAAGTGAAATCTTCTTCCTACCCCATTTTGGTGAAGTAGGCTTAGTTGAACCAAAAACTGGCTGCACACCACTTGAATGGACCTAAGATTAAGATTGAGAATGAACACCAATTTCTTGAACTTTACCTTGAGATTGACCACCAATTGGTTAAACTGCAATTAACCTTCAATTTGTTTCTTTGCTGCAACATTCTTACTTTTAGCCTGTGTTTCCTTCTTTGTTTGCAACAGTTTTAGCATGTGTCTTACTTTTACCCTTAGCACTTGAACTTGGTGGTTTAGGCTCACTTTGACTACCTTGTGTTCCAGATACACCACCCTGCCCAAGACATGTTTTTTGTTGTTTCTAACATTGCCACAAACACCACAAGTTACACTTTTCCAAGCCTTTGACAACTTGCCATCTTTAACAATATCATCATTTTCAAAAGTTGTCCAAGTCTTTTTTTTTGTGCCTACCCTTAGGTGTATGATGTTTAGGTGGAAGTATGGTTGTGGGCAAAGTTGACTTTTCCAAATGTTCATTACAATTTATAGGTTAGATATTGTGTTTGTAAGTTTCTTGGTAAGCCTTGAGCCAGTAGCATCGATGAGCCCATCCACAAATCCTACTTGTTGTCCATTCAATGCCACATTCCAATTGGTGACAACAACATGCTTACATGGCATACATGTAATCTCTTATCTTCTACAAATACAATCCCTGTCATAACATTCACACCACATCGATCTCCCCCTCCATTAACCTGAAATTTATCTCCCTAATTTCATAAAAAAATGTACTTAACAGCCTATTTCTTAATCAAATCTAAGATATGGGTTGCAGTTGGTGTTAGTGGCTCATTACTTTTCTCAATGACATTCGCAATGTTCACTATTCTTTTCCTACAATATTCCCTAATGTATTCTAGAGCAGTAATGATGGGTTTGTGCCTACCTCCGACTATCTTCCCATTAAACACTTCATACATATTATTAAGTAAAACATCAGAATGTGTTTTCCCTATATAAGTATATATATATTTTTTAGTAATACATTTCAGAATGTAAAAACGTATAGCATTTAAGTTAGACCTAGATTAGAAATGTGACATTGACCAATGGATTGGTGGTGTCTTATTGTTAGAACACAAAATGTTGATGTAAAGATAGTTTATACTAGATTTGGATAGAAATGTTAACTATGCAATAGTCAAAGGACTATTATTGTAAGTTATACTATACTTAAGAGGTGTATATGGGATGGCAACGGGTCGGGTTCGGGGCAGATTTTAGTGTACCCGTACCCGTGTATAATATCCAACCCCGTACCCGCCAGATACCAGGTTAATATTATCCATCGGTTTTTCGGGTTTCTCAGCGGGCATTGGTTATCTCCAATTAAATATTATATGGATAGAATGGCGGTATTAAGAATAAGTCACACTAAAATCCACCGACAAAACAAAGGAAACACCCTAACATATTCAAAAAAGTTAAAGAAAATGAATATCGTATCAAACAATTTAACGAGTTTAAATAATTCATATACAAAATAAAATGTGTTATGTAATAGAGATACTTATATAAAAAATCTAACGGAAGAAATTATATATAATGTATATATACTCTGTTGATATAAATAAATGACTAAAAATGTTATTCATATATTTCGATATCTCTATGTTTTGATAATCACAAAACGAAAACTCATCAAACCAAAGATCATGACATAAATAAGTATTTAGTAGTAAATACTCATCTTTACCATCTAATCACTTAAGGTATGAATAAACAAAGTGTCTAAATTGTTGAAACTATTAGACCTTGATAGATCTTCTTGAGCACTCTAGAATCGTTAGTAATGTCACTGTAATCAATAACACACTAATAGACAATCTCTGCAACTTGTATTTATAAAGCGGAAACAAAACACAAGCTTGATACTAAGAACTCTTGATCCTCTATGGATCTTTTAATTATAATAAGAGTATTCACGAAAAATTATTCAATACATAAACCGTGTGTTCCTTTTATACACAAGGAACCCTAAACCGTTTCTCAAGAAACGTATATTCTAAAACTTCTAAAAGATATGCATTATCACTTCCTAAATAAACTCATGCATATCCAAACTACATTACATAAAATACGGAAATACTATATCCGCAGAAACTAATAATGCTGAAACTAGTCTTCAGCAGATACACTGCTTCAGCAGAAACCAACTCTTCAGCAGGATCCTTTCAGCAGAAACAGCAGCAGAATTCTTACTTCACAGAATTCCCAACAATCCTCCCCTAATCTTGAATTTGACCTGGTTAAGTTCAAGATTCTTGATAGATCTTCAAAATAACATACCAAGAGGATTGTAATAAGATAGCACCAGCAAAGAATCATCTTCAGCAGAATCTCTATGATCAGCACATACTTGAAAGCTCCATTCTTTGCAGCAACAAATGACCAAATGTACATCAAAACAAATTAGTTTCATACTATTCTCATCACTTCCAGGTGTGTTAACTCCTGTGAGAGGTGAATCATTGAAAATAATGGATTTGATGTCTCTTTACCAATAGCCATCACTACTGGAGTAGCCAAGTGTTCTAAGGTACACTGATAACCACATGATTTTTAGCAAATCATCAGCTATAAATGGATTTGAGATGTCTTTACCTGTAGCCGTTTGCTCAGGACTAGCCAATTATTTTGATGAAAATCATCTTGGTTAACTGATTACCAAATATGGTTTTCCACTGCCTTTACCACAAGCCATATACATGTGGGCTAGCCAATTATTCAGAATCCATATAGGAAAAATCCATGGTCAATTGACAACCATTTCAACTACTCAGCAACAAAGCATGAGTGAGTTGAAAACCCTATGGTTTTGAGCAAACCATTACAGCTATCAACAGATTTGATGTGTCTTTACCAAAGCTGTACCCTTTGGACTAGCCAACTTTATGATGGAATAGTCAACATCAGGTAAGTTGATAACCAAACCTGCATACAAATACTATACAACAAGATGTTTTTTTTTTTTTTTTTTTTTTTTTTTTTTTTTTTTTTTTTTTTTAATTAAAATAAAATAAAACAAATATCCCTATTCAGATACTGCTCTGGAAGTCTTAATCCTTTGTTTGAAAACCTTCACCAAAGATTCAGCAAACAATCTTGTATTTCCAGCTGGATCAGGAGGAATCTCCAACTTCTGTTGTAACATTTTCTCCATCAGAGATACCTTCAAAGGATATCTGTTGGTAAGATCCATAATAAGCCTAAGACCAGTGGTAGTTTCCAGCACATGAACATAAGGCATAGGATAGAACTTCCAACTCTGAACTTTCCATATCTGATTATTCTTCCAGATATCATAGCTTGCACCAGTGGGAGTAGAAGAATCAAACAACACTTGAAGATCACCCAACAAATACAATCCAGACCCTTCAGGAGTATGAGTTGCATAGTACTTAATAACCAACTCATATAGAGTGACTAAATCTTGATGATTCACAAGATGAAGAATCTGTTGAAGAAATGTGATGATCTGACTTTAGCCATTCTCTTGCCTCTTCTTCCAGGAACATAAATAGCATCATGAACTGCTGCTTCAGCAGAATCACCTTCTGCAGCATCAGTTTCCACTGATGGAGTATCTAATTGTTCATCAGTAGAATCTTGAGAAGATTCAAGTGCAGCAGAGGCATATTGTTCATCCATAGCCTTCCTTATTTGTTTGTTTCTAGCAGCTTGAATTTCAACTTCTCTTGTCTTCAGTTCATGAAATCTTGCAAGCTCAGCTTTTTGTTCAGCTTCTTGTTCCTCAGTCAACCTCTTAGCAGTCTCTTCACCCAATCTTTCCTGCTCCAATTGTCTCCTAGTTCTCTTTCTAGTTGGAGCATCTGATGTTATCACTTTTGCTTTACCTTTATCCACATAAGTAACAACATGTGGTAAATCAGCAGAAGTATCAGGTAAAGATACTTGTTCAGCAGCAATAGGAATATTCACAGATGAAACAGCATCAGCATTGAGGAGAGGAATATTCTTGGAAGCACCCACTCCAGCTTTGTCATTCCTAGCCTTGATCTTGTTATAAATCTCAACTAGTTTGTCAAATGGAAGTCCCCGCACTTTTGATTTGGACCAAGCAGTATTAAATAATGAACTGCTTTGACTTCTCACATATGTTCTCATATAATCTCTCTGCTGTGCTTGAGTCATAGGTTTATCTCTTTTAGCTTTGGCTTTTAACTCATCTGCTACCTTCTTCCTCATCTTTAACACTTTCACAATCTCAGAATCATAGTCTTTCTCCTCTACCCTTTTACCAATAATTTCAGCAGCTACAGCAGGATTATCAAGCATCAGTTGTCCAATCTGCTGCCAATCTGACTCATCAAACTCTAGAACAGCTGCATCCAATTCCCTTTGTCTTTCAATGGGTAAGGTAGAAACATATCTTTGAGTGACTGTATCTAATTCTGCATCAAACTTGACTTGTACTTCCTCAGCTAGATTAGCACTCTTCTTATAATCGTCCCATTCTTGAAATAGGTTTTCTTGTATAGCTCTATCTTCAGCTGTTACAAGCTCATCCAAATCATCATGAGGAACATTATCTACAGTAATATCATCATGAGAAACATTCACATCTGTCATAGGTTCATCATGTACATCTTGAACCTCTCTATCAGAAGAAACTTGTTGATTCTTAGATGAATGATGAACAGGAGAATTCAAATATTCTTTCCCTGCTACAAAGTATGCTTCTCCTGATGTATTTCCTTTATCAGCAGATTGATCAGCAGCAACCCTACTTAATGATTGTTTCTCCTGAAGTATATCCACAGCTTCAGTCATCAGCACATCATTATCACCACCAGTCACTTTTGAAGTTTCAGCAGCTTTCCTTGCCAAATACTGTCTTGTACTTCTTCTTCTGTGGACTAGTATCTTTGGTTTAGATTGAGGTACTTCAGCAACTGTAGGAGGAACAACATGAGACTGTCTAGCAACTTCAGCTAGAATCTCAAGAGAATCCAAATTTGCCTCCTTTGCTACTTCAGTAGAATCCAATCCATCTTTACTTTGCTTCTGCTGACTTAGCTGTGCCTCCAAATCTTGAACCTTGCTTTTCAAACTTTTAATTTCATTACCAAGAGTAGTTTTGGACTCAGCAGGCTCTTTCTGGAGATCTTCAGTCATTTTCATGTACCTGCTAAGGGAATCATATACAAAAGTGCGAGTAATAGGGTCCTCTGCTCTACCAGCAGATTGCTAAGTGGTATGTGGAGCTTCATTGAACCCAGCAGGAGAAACAGACTCATGTATAACATTAGGAGAACCTGCATTAATTTGCTCTCCCAAAGGACTAGGTGAAGATAGTCTAGTAAGCTCAGGTTCAAGAGTCTGTAAGTTATCTTCAAACTCATGAATTTGCTCAGCTGGAGCATCCTGAGTTTGTGAAATGGTAGGACTAGGTGACATATGTACAGGGGTAGGTGGTGGTAAGTCAATAGAATCAGGTAATGGTTCAGCAGTTGTAGCTGGCTCTTCCTCCATTACCACTGAAGGATTACCATCAGCAGCAACACCAGATGAAGATGGATTACCATCATCAGCAGCATTGGGAACAGGCATATTTCCAGCATCATCACCCTCTACATTGGCATTGCCTTGTGGCAACATAGCTTCCAACATAGGATGATGTTCCCCAGTATAATTAGTTTTCATTGAGGCAAACAACCTAGAACCTAGACTTTTAATAGGTACATGGGTTCTATCTACAGTGGTTATGTCTAAAATTATTTGTAAGAATCTAGGGTACATTAAGAACTTATGCTGTTGCTTATCTATATTTTCTAGCATATTATCAAAAATAAACCCAGAAAAATTATAAGTTTGACCCTTAGAAAGACAAACAATACCACAACCCAATTGCAGAGAGAATTGGTTCCATCTACCACACTTGTTGCTGATACATTGAAGCAACAGATGCACCAAATACCTCTACTTAGGACAAAATTGATTCTTGTGCCACTTGGATGTATCAGTACTTTGATAACCAGCCTCTCTTAGCCCAGCAAGAATCTCTGCAGTGTTGGAATGATATACACCATTCTCATCATTCAGCTGAAGCTTTGTCCTAATCAACCCTTCTGTCACCACATATTCTACACCATCAATTTCAGCCACAATCTCTGTATCCGACTTCTAAGTAGCAGATGCCCAAAATTGCTTCACCAAGGATTCACACACCAAATCGGGACTATGTGTCAAAGCATAGTGAATCTTTGACCTTTGTAGAAATTCCACCATTAAATCAAATTCTTCATGTCCCTTTGCCTTTCTCAGAATAGCATATTTGTTATGGTCGCCCTTCAATTCAAGTTGAGCCATTTGAATGAACTTGTGTGAGATGGTTATGAATTACTCCAGAGAATAATGGGTTTATTTGGAGTGATAAGCGAATAATTTTGATTCGTAAAAGATATGCAAAGTGGGTTAAATTTGGAAGTTCCCCAATCGTGGTCAAAATTATCGGAACAACTTATTGACCAAGTCTGACAAACAATTCAAAAACTTCCAATTTTGAATTAACCCTTCAGCAAAAATGAAAGTCAAATCTGCTGAAGAATGGTCAACCATCAGCAGAATCAACCAAAAGTAAAAATATCTTCGGTCAATATCTTGGTTTTACTGTGCCACCCAACTCGCATTAATTATCGTAACGCCTAAACTTGGCTTATTTAATCACCCCCAAACAACACATCTCAGTCATCAATTTACCCCAAATCATCTTTCAAACCCTAATTTTCCAATTAACCCCAATTCTTCACCAAAACCATGTCATCACTTCCAGAAAACACAGATCCAAATTCCTCTTCCCCATCAGCAGAAGAAGATTTACCACCATATCCATGGGAGCTTGATGGTTCTGACTTTGAAAGGGCACTGGAGAAACGATGGGATGCACAAGAAAGACAATGGAATGCTCATAGGAAGGTTGAACCAAGCAATGTACCCATTCCTGCTGAGAGAGAGCTTGTCTCTCCCTTCATCTATACCTCTGATGAAGACTCTTCAGAGGAAGAAAATGAAGATCCAACCTTTCTTCCTCCTTCCACACCAGAGAGATCCCAACCAAGATCAAGTAAGAGGGATCCATCTCTTCCAACATCACAAAATTTGGTGTTGGATCTTCCTGCTCCAGAACCTGGTCTTCCACATCAAGAACATATTGGACAGAGCAAGAAGGATGAAATCATACGTAAGGGAAAGGAGAAGCTGAAGTAGATGATTGAGGAATGTTGCCATGGAACAAAGTTCTTGAGTGTTTTCTTGACTTTGATTCATAAGCATCTTCACAGTCTTCCTTCTCTTCTTTTTCCATTTTCATCTTCAGCTTCATCATTGTACTTGTCATAGCCTCAAGTATTTTGTAATAAGTGATAGAAGCTAGTAGTACTTAATTAGCCAAATAGTAGTACTTAATTAGCCAAATGTTTAGGAATGATCATTGTAATTCAGTTGAAACTTCGAATGTATGCTGTAACTTGTTTCTATGAATGAATGAAAAGATCTTCTTAATTTATCAACTTTGTAAGACCTTCAGCATAATCGACTTATCAGTAGAAACCATGTTTCAGCATTTTTTGACCACTTTCCTTTGACTTCTGCTCTTGGTGACTTTAACATGAAACTTACATTCTCAGAACATCTGCAAAACAGACATCAAACAAGCAAATACACCAAACAACTTGCAAAACAGTTAATGGGTTAGTGTTAAAACTCAGAAATTATTCAACTTATACAAATCTACAAAGTTTACACTCACAATCCTCCCCTGAGGCATATGCCTCCCCTGAGGCTTATGCCTCCCCTTAAACTTTGCAGTTAAGGGTTAAGCATTCCAATATGAACCACCAAATATTGAAACCTTGGTCCATCAAATGCTTTAGTTAACAAATCTGCCACATTTTCATCTGTGTGAATTTTGACCACTTTAACCAAATGTTTTTCATAAGCATCCCTGATAAAGTGGTGCCTGATTTCAATATGTTTGGTTCTATTATGAAAAACTGGATTTTTAACAATACAAATGGTACTTTGATTGTCAATGAAAATTGTAACACCCCCAAAATACCGCAGCGGAAGACTGTGTCATAGGGGTGCTACTTCATAATACAAAGTACAAGGTATAGAAAACGAACTCTAAATGAGACGTTTTGAAAAGCTACCATTCGATTAATAAATTCCGAGTTACAAACATGAGTTCCATAATACAATACATAAGAGTTTTAAAACATATCGAATGGTAAAGATAAAAGCATAAGTCTTCAAAACATGCCAAGTGACTCTATGCTCCATGCAACAGCTATCACCTTACAGACCTGAGAAAAACATGCTAAAGTGTCAACACAATGGTTGGTGAGTTCATAGAGTTTGTCTTAAAATAGTTGAAAAAGCCTCAAAAGAATGTTCACACAGCAAAGGCATTGAGAATCCACTCAGTTGCAATTCCCGCCATAAGAGACTTGCAACCTGTGTGTTCACAACCCACTGCTAACATATAGTATGATTTTGATATATGTGTATACGATATATGCACGCTTAATGTAAAGTATCACTGCCTACTGAACCTCTTGACAAGAATAAGCACAAATGCTTCAAAGAATAAGCACAAATGCTTCATAGTGGATTATATTCACCCAAGGCCAGGAATATATGGCAATGGTGGGGGCGTCAGCCCGATAGTACTATCAATGCCTCTCCCTCGGCTCCATCTAGGAGTTAAACAGTAGTTAAAGAATATAGCGCATAGAACACATTAAGGCACATATCGTATTAAAACTACACATCATGTTTAAGAGTATAAAAGTATAGCATAGCATATGAGTAAAATTGTCTTTAGTAAAAGAGAAAGCAAGTAGTTTAAGCATGTATCTCCCCAAAAGAGTTTAAAACAAGTATGAAAAGAGTAGGGGCTATGACTCACCTTAAGCTTAAGTGATGTGAAATCAAAGTGGTAGTCGAATCGTGAAAGTCTCTAAGAGCAGCCTATAATAGAACGTTGCGACTTAGGTTTGGAGTAACGTCTAAGAATACGAAGAATTGCCTATATATGTCTTGCATAATGTTCATGATGTAGTACTTAGTATATAGCGTAAGTCGTTGAATATAAATGGTTTATGAAACATGTATAAGTTGTATATTTCTTACTACCGTTCGGGCCGACATAATTCAGAAGTCATGGAGTAAACGTTCGAGGAGCCAGGACACTTTAATTCGTAAATCCACAACTCATCTCGATGGCTTACTTAATGAACTCCTCACATGAGGCTCCCTACTATTGTAGTATTTGATAACATATATATAAGTTTTGATCCGAAAAGTTACATGTCTAATATTTGAATAAACTTAGGAAAGTCTATTTGTACATGAAGATTGTTATTAGGGGTAGTTTCATAAGTTTTGTATGACCATTTTCTCTTTGTAATATCTCATGGTTCCTTTTTAAGTGAAGTAGATCCAAATTGCTTGTTCAAGTTATCGCCTAATTCCTTGTTTCATGTTTTCGCCTAAGTAATCTTACATGGTCATTTCGTCATGGCCTAGCCATGACCTTTGGTCCTTGTTCCAAGGTCATGAGACACAACCTTGGCTCTAGCCATGGTTGTGGTCTTGATTATAGGTCATAAGACCTCTTGGTCTTAGTAAATCATAACTATAATATAGTGACTTTGGTATAAAATGGGCTGTTAAGATTTTGAAGAAAATTATCACTCGGAAAGCGTTTTCAGGGCTCGAGCTTCTTTGTCCCTGAACAAAAATGTCGTTCCGGACAACTTTCGTGTTTTAACTTTTTGATGAATCGGACCAGAAGAGGGACTTTAAAAATCAAAATTTGATCAGAATGCTATTTGGGCAGTTTTGCCGTTTTGGTTTCGCTAGCTTCAAATGGTCATAACTTTTGACTCGGGTACTCGTTTTGGGTGATTCAAATTGCTATGTTTTCCTTGTTAAGTCCTCTTTAACAGTAAGTAAGTGTCAAATATCAAAGTTATACTATTTTGGTCGTGGCTCTCCATAAAAATCACTAGTTTGCTTGTTTACTTGTCATAAGTTAACATATGTATACCAATACTTGTTTTATCCATTTTTAAACATCATGAACACAATAACAAGAACATATATAGCATGAAAGGAACACAAAGAGCATGTAAATGATAATTAAGCAAGAAAGTATGTTAGAGTTTGCTTACAGCTTGAGGCTTTCTAAAAGAAAGGTAAGTAACTAGTAAGGTACGGACTTTGATAGACTTAAGCTTCACCCTTTGCAATCTATGATAAACCGAGGTTATTTGAAGATTATAACGACGCCTTCTTGAAGTCCAAAGCTATTTGAAGATTATAACGACGTCTTTTTGGAGACTTCAAAGTTATAACAACTTTTCTTAGAAAATTTCCAAGATTGAAGATCAAACACTAGTTTTCTTTCAAAAACTAGTTAACTTTCTTACAAAATATAAGAAAAGTGCCTTAGGTTTTAGGACTTGAAGGTTATAAGAAGGTTTGGTGCAAGTTTTATATGTGTTTTAGCTTGGTATTTATAGGGTAGGAAAAATAGTTAACCATATATTGGGTTAGAAATTAACCATGGTTAGTTTTAGACACTTGTAACTATCCTAGAGATCAATGGTCAAGATTTAACCACCCATGGTGACTCCCCCCCCATATTGGCGGTTTCAAAGGGGATAAGGTGACTAGATGATGACTCTTGGTGTTATCTTGCTTAGTTTGTGCATTTTGACTCCGTAAAAAGCTAACCGTAAATGATTAAGCCTCAAAACGTAAAACCGGGTATCGTAAAAATATGAAACTTGAAAGTATTGTTAAACATGTCAATATAGTCCATAATAAAATATAAAATGAGTGGTAGGTTCTATCGGGTGCTAAAACCCTGCTAAAAACTGGAAACACGGGTCTAAAACGCGTAATTCGCGTAAAACGCTGAACTGAAAAACATAAAATTCCAAAACTTTTGGAATTGTCATAAAATGATAGAAAATCATATTTCTATTGTTTATAATGTTTTATGGATATATCGGGATGCTGGAAGGACGTTTAAACCTAAAAGTAAATCTCGGACACGGCTTTGTGATTTTTGCAGAAATGATCCGACGAGCGTCAAACTCTCGGATTATCGTTAAAATAGTTTAACTTACGAGAATATGAAATAAAAATTTCTGAGATGAATAGTGAAAAGTGAATAGTAAAAAGTGAATAGTGAAATTTTCGGGAATAAAAGTTAACCTGAAATTGCGAATTGTTACAAAAATGGTAGTATTCATAAAGTTATACCCATAATCCAGCAATTGATTCTGAATCCGTGGAACCTGTCCACAACAATTGGCAGCAGCAACATACTCTGCTTCAGTAGTAGAGGTAGCAACAATGGTCTGTTTCTTGCATTGCCAAGAAATCAGTCTTCTTCCAAGGAATTGGCAACCTCCAGTTGTGGATCTTCTATCCAAATTTGCACCAGCATAGTCACTGTCACTATAAGCTGCTAGCTGAAATGGAGACTCTTTGGGATACCAAAGACCTAATTTGGGTTGGCCTTTTAGGTACTTAAAAATCTTTTTAACAGCATTCATATGAGATGTAAGTGGAGTGACTTGGTGCCTTGAACATGCACTCACAGCAAATGTAATATCAGGTCTTGAGGCAGTCAAGTACATCAAAGAACCAATCATGGACCTGTATAAATGAACATTCACAGGGAGATCAGGAGCAAGATTGTTCTTTGATTTGGGAGCCTCATAGGGAGTAGTGGCAGTCCTGACATTCTCCATAGCAAACTTGGACAACATATCTTTTACATATTTCTCCTGATGTATGAAAATACCATCAGGTTTCTGCTGAACCTGTAAACCCAAAAAGAAAGTGAGTTTTCCCATGGCACTCATCTGAAATTCACCCTTCATCAGATCTTCAAACTCTCTACACCATGCTTCTTTGGTTGAACCAAAGATAATATCATCCACATACACTTGCACAAGAATAATATCCCTGGAATCTTTCTTGAGGAATAGAGTCTTGTCAATGGCACCTCTTCTGTAACCATTCTTCAGCAGAAATGTGGAAAGTCTAGCATACCAAGCTCGTGGAGCTTGATGAAGTCCATAGAGAGCTTTAACAACCTTGTACACATACTCAGGATGATCAGGGTCTTCAAATCCCTTGGGTTGAGTCACATAAACCTCCTCTTCAATCTCACCATACAAGAAAGCACCTTTAACATCCATCTGATAAACCATAAAGCCCATGTAAGAGACATAGGCCAAAAAGATCCTTATAGCCTCAACTCTGGCCACTGGTGCAAAGACCTCATCATAGTCAATGCCTTCCTCTTGTCTAAAACCTTGAGCAACTAGTCTTGCTTTGTTCTTCACCACAATACCCCGTGCATCTCTTTTATTCTTCAGAATCCATTTTGTCCCAATGGCATATTTACCATCAGGAAGAGGCACCAAAATCCAAACCTGGTGATTCTTAAATTGTAGCATCTCCTCTTGCATTGCCTCAAGCCAACTGGAATCAGCCAGTGCTTGAGGAACACTAGTTGGTTCTATCTGAGAAAGAAAGCAGGCAAACAGACAATGTTTGAAGTCTGTGTGATTGTTCCTCTTTTGATTGTAGACATAAGAGATGAAAGCAACTTCTCCATATTTTGTATTCTTGACAGTGCTTCTAGTTCTAACAGGGTCTTTAGGATCTCCAATAATCTTTGATAGGGGATGAGCATTATGAATCCTTTTTGTAGCTGTAGGTGGAACATCAATTTTGGCATCAAGGTTGGTGACTGTAGGCCCAAACTCAGTATCATAAGAAGCTGAGTGAAACAAGCCAGGCTTGGGCTGATAATTCCCAAGATCAGAAGGACTTGGAAATCTTGTAAATGGCTTATCAAAGTCTGCTGATACTTCATTAGAGATGGGAGAGTGAGGATCAGCAGAATCAGCATCTGGGATCTTATCAGTGGGAAGAGGTATGCCTTCAGTAGAATCATCAGCAGTATCCTTGTTTCCACTGACTGCTTGTGCTGATTGATGGAGGAGAGCTTCAGTTGTAACAATTCGCAATTTCAGGTTAATTACTATTCCCCGAAAAATTTTACTATTCATAATTACTATTCACTTTTTACTATTCACTTCACTATTCACTCCCAAAATTTTTATTTCATATTCTCGTAAGTTAAACTATTTTAATGATAATCCGAGAATTTGACACTCGTCGGATCATTTCTGCAAATATCGCGAAACCGTGTCCGAGATTTACTTTTAGGTTTAAACGTCATTCCAGCATCCCGATATGTCCATAAAACATTATAAACAATAGAAATATGATTTTCTCTCATTTTAGGACAATTCCAAAAGTTTTGGAGTTTTACGTTTTCCAGTTCAGCGTTTTGCGCGAATTACGCGTTTTAGACCCGCGTTTCCAGTTTTAGCAGCGTTTAAGCAACCCGATAGAACTTGTCACTCATTAAATGTGCTAATATAGGTTATATTAATAAGTTCTAACATATTTATAAGTTTCATATTTTTAGGATACCCGATTTTAAGTTTCATGACTTAACGACTTACCGTTAGCGATTACCGGGACCAAAACTCACTCCGTAACTTAGATAAGACCATGACTACTCATCTAGTCACCCCTTATCCCATATGAACGTGTATCACAAGCCTTGTTGGCTTGTGATAAGTCTTGAGGACTTTAGGTAGCAAACATGTGTAAAACTTCCTAAGTAAGCCTCCTAAATATCCTAAAAACTAACCTCCTTAAGGCACCTTCCTAGGCACTTTCCTTGCACCTCCTCTTCATGCTATAAATACAAGGCTCATCTCTTCCTTTCTTCATAATAAAAACACCACACCATCAATCCCTAGCACCATGATCCTTTGATCTTCAAACTACAAGTTACACTACAAAGTTCAAGGTCTTAGTATTCTTTACCTAGTTCTTAAGTTTGTTTGGTGATTCCATGGTTGAATTAGGAGCTACACAAGGTGATTAGGGGCTGAAGTTAAATGGTTTTCACAAGGTCTATATCAAGGCTAGCAAGGGTTACAAGAGTTGTGGTGAAGGGTTTGCAAGCATAGGTTTAGTGTCCTAGTTTCATACTTGACTTCATTTCTTTAGAAAGCCAAAAGTTGTAAGAACCCTAATACACTTTCTTGCTCAATATCATTTCATGCTTATTATGTTTCTTTCATGCTATATATGGTCTTTGTATTGTGTTCATGATGTATAAAAACTAGTAAAACAAGTTATGTATATATATGTTAACTTATGATATTTAAACAAGTAAACTAGTAACTTTCTTGGAGAACCACGACCAAAATAGTATAACTATGATATGAAACACTTACATTCTGTTAAAGAGGGTTTTGAAAGGAAAACATAGCAATTTGAATCACCCAAAACTAGTACCCGAGTCAAAAGTTATGACCATTTGAAGTTAGCAAAACCAAAACGCCGAAACTGCCGATACCTACTGTTTTGCATTCTGCCATTTTGAAAGTCACCCTTCTGGTCCGATTCATCAAAAAGTTAAAACACAAAAGTTGTCTGGAACGACGTTTTCGTTCAGTGGCAAAAAAGTTCGAGCCCTGAAAACGCTTTCCGAGTGATATTTTCTTCAAATTCTTAACAGCCCATTTTTAGACCAAAGTCACTATATAATAGTTATGATTTACTAAGACCAAGAGGTCTAATGACCTAAAGCCAAGACCACAACCATGGCTAAAGCCAAGGTTGAGTCTCAAGACCATGGTAACAATGACCAAGGTCACGACAAAGCCACGGCTAAAGACCATGTAACTTTTAAAGATCAAAACTTATATATATGTTATCAAATACTACAATAGTAGGGAGCCTCATGTGAGGAGTTCATTAAGTAAGTCATCGAGATGAGTTGTGGATTTACGAATTAAAGTGTCCTGGCTCCTCGAACGTTTACTCCATGACTTCTGAATTATGTCGGCCCGAACGGTAGTAAGAGATATACAACCTATACATGTTTCATAAACCATTTATATTCAAAGACTTACACTATATACTAAGTACTACATCATGAACATTATGGAAGACATATATAGGAAATTCTTCATATTCTTAGACGTTACTCCAAACCTAAGTCGCAACGTTCTATTATAGGCTGCTCTTAGTGACTTTCGCGATTCGACTACCACTATCATTTCTCATTACATAAGCTTAAGGTGAGTCATAGCCCCTACTCTTTTCATACTTGTTTTAACTCTTTGGGGGAGATACATGCACAACTACTTGCTTACTTGTACAAATACTCAAAACATTTATAATTGATTGTTTTATACTTGATTGTCTTATACTTGATTGCATTATACTTGATTTCATACATACATGATTGTGTTATACTTAACTGCGTTATACTTGATTGTGAGACTTCCAGTGGCTCCAGATTAAGTTGCTGGATGACCATTGAGACTGCCAGTGGCTCCAGATTAAGTTGCTAGATGACCATTGAGACTTCCGATGGCTCCAAATTAAGTTGTTGGATGACCATTGAGGCTTTGATACATCCTAACATTTGCGAATGTTGGATACATCATAAACGTGAGGTCTTCGGAGATGAAGTGTAGACTCACGACTAATTGCTTAACTGTTTTGATAAACTTATACATGTCTTTATTATACTATATGTTAGCAGTGGGTTGTGAACACACAGGTTGCAAGTCTCTTATGGCGGGAATTGCAACAGAGTGGATTCTCAATGCCTTTGCTGTGTGAACATTCTTTAAGGCTTTTCAACTGTTTTAAGACAAACTCTATGAACTCACCAACCATTGTGTTGACACTTTAGCATGTTTATCTCAGGTTAGTAAGGCGATAGCTAGTGCGTGGAACTTAGAGTCAAGCTGCATATTCTGAAGACTTACGCTTTTATCATTTACCATTCAAAACATTTTGTATACATTTATGTATCATACTTTGGAATCTCATGTTTGTAACTTTGAATTCATTAATCGAATGGTAACTTTTCAAAACGTCTCATTTAGAGTTCGTTTTCTATACCTTGTACTTTGTATTATGAAGTAGCACCCCAATGACACAGTCTTCCGCTGCGGTATTTTGGGGGTGTTACATCAGTCTCTTGTGTAACCTTGTCATTGAGTTTCTGAGCTTCCTTAGTAGCAGCATGTTCTTGCTTCTGCAATCATGCAAGATCCTCTGCATAATGTGACTCATCATCTTGTTCAGCAGCAGAGTGATTACCTACAAAATGGTTAGGTGGAAAAGATGGTACAACAATGGTATTCTCTTCTGGCTCAGACTCACATTCTGAGTCATCATCCATGGAACCTGCAGGGTTAGAATTTGGATCTTTGGAACCTGCATCAGGATTAGAAGCATGCCTAGTATAACCCAAATAGTCAGTCAAATAGTCTAGGTCAAAATACCAAGAATGGCCTTGTCCCTGAATATTAGGCTGATCTTCAAGAAATCTTAGATTAAGGGTCTCTTCAATCTTTTTAGCATTCAGATTATAAACCCTATAGGCCTTGCTATGAGCTGAATAACCAACTATATATCCCTCATCAGCTTTCCCATCAAACTTACCCAGTATATCAGCAGTATTCAAAATAGTTACTTTGCATCCAAAAGGCTTAAGGTAATGTATGTCTGGAACTTTCCCAGTGAGAAGTTCATAAGGTGTCTTGACATGAAGTCTAGTGATGGATACCCTGTTCAAGACATGACAAGCAGTACTTACTGCTTTAGTCCAAAACATTGTGGGTAGTTTGGAGTCTGCAAGCATTGATCTTGCTGCCTCAATGAGGGTCCTATTTTTCCTTTCAGCAACCCCATTTTGTTGTGGGGTTCTTGGAGTACTATAGTCCCTTCTAATCCCTTTAGACTTACAGAATTCTATAAAGACAACATTTTTGAATTCTGTACCATTGTCACACCTAATTCCTTTAACCTTTTTATTCAGCTGGTTCTCAACTAAGATAATGAATTCTTTCAGAATTGGAGTTGTTTCATCTTTAGTTTTGAGAAAGAATACCCAGCAAAACCTGCTATAATCATCTGTGATAACCAGGCAGAAGTACTTGTGATCAATACTTCTAATGGGAGTTGGACCAAAGAGATCCATGTGCAGCAACTGAAGAGGTTCAGAAATGGTGCTCACAGCTTTGACTGCTTTGTAAGAGGCTCTGTGTTGCTTTCCCTTGTTGCAAGCAATGCAATTGTGTTCATTGGTGAAGAGTTTAGAAGGAAGGCCCTTAACAAGACCAAGTTTGGACAACTTGTTGATAGTCTTGTAATTCACATGTGCCATTCTCCTATGCCATTTATTAGATTCATCCAGGGAAGCTTTGGCTACCAAACATGTTAGATCACCTTCTGGCTTGACATCATTCAGATTGAATGTGTATAAGTTGAAGGTTCTTGGAACTCTCAGCAATACAGTTGTGTCTTCTGGGAGTTTGAAGTCCTTGGAAAGTACAAGACACTCATCTTCAGAGAAGAAAACCTTATTCTTAGTGTCACAAATTTGTGATACAGAGAATAGATTAAAATGCTCCAGTTCCTTCACATAATAAACATTTTCAAAATCTAACAAGGGTGTCTTAATTGTTCCTTTCCCTGTAATCTTGCCATCTCCACCACCAAAGGTTACAGTGCCTCCTCCTTCTATGGGCTCAAAGTCATGCATCTTATCCTTGTTCCCTGACATACTTCTAGAACAACCACTATCAACAATCCCAACTTCAGTACTTTTCAAAGGATGTTCCTACAACAACAAAAAATTTATACAAAGTTAGTACACATTGGAGACTCAAGTCATTGCTGACTTGAGCCTGCCTTGTGGATCATTAGTGATTGGCCATGTAGATGTTTTAGATCCACCATTGTTCTTGGGCCTGTAATACATATTAGGTCTCTTCTTTGTCCAAGAACAACCTGCTGAGGGCTTCACAGCAGTATTCCATTTCCCACCACCATTATAAATTGAGTCAAAGTGATTAGGCCAATAACCATTATAAAAGAAAGAACTAGTGGGTCGAACATATGGTCTAGTACTGGTTCTTCTCCATGAAGAATGAGATTCAGCAGACTTGGGTTTCTGCTGATGTCGAACAAAAGGGGGTATTTCACTAACATTCTTCCACATGTGCCTAGATTTTCTTTGACTAACACATTCACCCATTCTTTGCTCATGATATGTACAATCCTTAATCAAGTGATATTTACTTCCACACACAAAACACTTCTTCCTTTTAGAAGATTTATTCAAACCAAAAGAATTTCCATAACATGAAAAAGTATTCAAATCACCATGACAAACAGAATTGTTTTTAACAAAACCAAAAGTATTATTATGCAAAGAATTTAAAAACAAGTCTTCAGCAGAAACTGTCTTGTTATCAGCAGCAACTCTAGAAGGCTTGTGGGGAGTCTTGGGTGATGTCTTTGGTATGGTCTTGGGGGTAGTCTTGGGAGTGGTCTTGGGCAGGTCAGACTTCTCACTTGAATCACAACTGATAAATGAGGTGGACCCTTCATCAGAAGACTTGTCACTGTCACAACAAGAGACAAAGTCAGTAGATTTAATAATAGGGTCTGGCAAGTCAGTTGACTTTTTGCCATATAAATGGTGTGATCCATCAAAGTCAACAGGTATGGACAAATCTATAGGCATGTGTTCCCCTCTTATAGGTCCAGGTACATCATTCATTCCCCCTTCCTTAACATATTTAATAGGTGTTTGATAAGCAAAGGCTGGTTCAGGGTCAAAAACACTAGACATATCAGGATAGGTTAACTCTTCAGGGTCTATATATTTCTCATATCCTAATGCCTTTCTAGACCTAACAGATTGACGACCATCAATTAATTTACTTAAATTAGATGCCCCTTCCTGCCATTTCATACGACCAGCTATCTCTTTATCTAATTTAGCTTGTAACTCTTGTTTTTCATTTTCTAGATCAGACTTCTCTTTTTCAGTACGTTTTAAGTCTATCTTAGCAATTTCTAAATCACTTTCTAGAACTCTTATCTTTTCATCATATTTAACTTGATTCTTTTGAAACCATACTTTTTGTTTCTCTAAAGTTTTTAAAGCCATTTTATAAGACTCTAATTCAACATAACACTCATTGTATTTTGGTTTCAATTCATCAAGTTCTTGTTTAAGCTCATTGTATCTTACACTACATCCAAACACACAGTTGTGTACCTGAGAGATTCCCATCAAGGAGACTTGCTCCTTCTTGTCTTCTGAAGGTGAGTATGCCAGCAGATTCACTTGTGAAGAAGTAGAAGCTTCCTCTCCAGCAGGTTCATGGTCAGCCCAATCAATTTGGTGATCCAGAGTCACCATAGCCTTTGGAGGTACAGTCTTGGTATTCCCTGCTTCCACTGGATAAGAGCCATATCTAACTTCATCTCCAGCCTTTCTCTCCTTGCATTCTCTTGAAAAATGTCCCACTTGACCACAAGTGTAGCATTTAACCTTCCTTCTATCAAACCTTGCTGCCTCTCTTCCATTAAAACCAAACTTCCTTCCAGACTTGGCTTCAAACCTCTTAATGTTCATGGAGATCATTGCAAGCTCCCATTTCAAGTGCATCTCCTCCATCTCCAATGGATCCACCTGTTCAAAATCCTCATAAGCAAGAAACTGCTGATGCTCAAATTCAGCCACAAATGAATGAATAATATCCTCCAACACACTACTGGATTTTGATTTAGGAGCAGATTGAGTATGGGTTTGAGAAGATGCTCCTGATGAATATGAACTTGAGGCTTGATGCACAGGTTTTGTAGAGGCACCAATAAATGCAGAATGAGTGGATGGACGAATGGGACTTCTAACATCAGGCTCAAGGGCTTTAAGCCTATTGTAGAGGTCATCAAAGGACATCATGTCCAACCCACCTTTGGTCTTGAGAGCAATACAAACTTGTAACCAAGATGGCGGCAGAGATCTCAGAAATTTAGCATTACAGTCCTCATTATCGGGTCTAGCCTTCAACTGATTAAGTTGACTTAATATTTGTAACAATTCGCAATTTCAGGTTAATTACCATTCCCGGAAAATTTCACTATTCACTTTTACTATTCATTTTTCCCGAAACTTTCCCGAAAGTTGATTTTTATTTGATATTCTCGAGTGATAAATCATTTCCATGGCAAATTAAATGTTTGACATTCGTCAGATCATTTTCGTGAAAGTTATTAAGGAATTACATGTTTTAGGGTAAAACGTCATTCAGAAATTCTACGTACAACGAAACTCGACCGCGTTAAGTGACCCCGCATCAGAAAAATGTTTGACACACTCATGATTTATTTGAGAATTAATCGTGACTGAGAAAAACATGACCAAAGACTTCCCGGCAGGTCACCCAAGCCGGTACTACTCTCACATGAGCACGCTTAACCGTATGGGCGATTAACCGTTAGACCACAAAACGCGTTTCTAAGACGATTTGAGTTTTCAACTTATTAGAAAAAGTCAACATATTCTTTCCTTCCTCCATTGACCAAAAATCATCCCTTGATTTTATAAGTCATTCCTTGATTTTTAGGCTTACGGTTTGATGTCTAAAAGACATTTAATACCAACCGACACTAGACTGAGCCCAGTCTAGACATTATAAGTCATTTTAAATCATTTTTATCACATTAGAAAAGTAACATTTTACTTTTCTCAATTTTACGCAATATTCGTACGTTTTACGTATTACGCGTTTTAGACCAGTATTTCCAGTTTTTAGCAGGGTTTTACACCCAAATGGAACCTACCACTCATTTTATATTTTATTATGGAACTTATTGACATGTTTATCAATACTTTCAAGTTTCATAATTTTACGACACCCGGTTTTACGTTTTGAGGCTTAATCATTTACGATTGGCATTTCCCGGAGTCAAAACTCATCTAGTAACTTGGATAATATCATCCAAGGCACACCTCACCCCCCCCCCCCTTATCCATGTGAACCGCCCTAGGAGGGGGGATTCACACTATGTGGCTCAATTTCATGAATTTACCCTTAAATCAACACTTATTTACAACTTGGTCACCAAGTTTTAGTAATTTCCTAGCACTTTCCTAACCTCCTCATTTTTGGACTATAAATACTCCCTCCCCTCCCCTTTGTTGCCGTGCATCCCCAAACCCATAACCATCCCATTCTTAGCTCATTTCCTTCTAGTTTCATGCATGGTTCAAGTGATTCTTCAAGGTAGAAACCCTAGATAGGTTATCATTCATCAAACACTTCCATAACCTCATATACTTGGTGATTTCTCTTGAGTTTGAATCCACTCAAGTCACCTCAACCTTCATCATCCATCTTTCAAGATTACAAGAGTAGAAAGATTGCATGAAGAGAAGTGGGTTGAAGCAAGTCTATCAAAGTCCTATCCTTACATGTTAACTTCCTTTCATCTTTGAAAGCCAAAAGTTGTGAGCCAAACCCTAACTTGATTCTTGTTAAATAATCATGTTCATGTTATTTACCTATTATTCATGCTATATTATGTCTTGTATGCATGTCCATGATGTATAAAAATGACCAAAACAAGTTATTGTTATTGATTGTTAAAACAAGTTACTAAAACAAGCAAACTAGTGACTTTCTTGGTAAGACCTGATCAAAATGGTAAAAATATGATATTGGATCATTACATATTGTAGTAGAGGACTTAACAAGGAAACCATAGCAATTTGAACCACCCAAAACGAGTATACGAGTCAAAAGTTATGACGATTTGAAATTACCAAAACTTTGCGGCAAACTGCCAAATGCCATTCTGATCAAATTTGGGTTTTGAAAGTCCCACTTCTGGTCTGATTCATCAAAAAGTTAAAACACGAAAGTTGTCCGGAACGACGTTTTCATTCAGGAACAAAGAAGCTCGAGCCCTAAAAACGCTTTCCGAGTGATAAAATTCTTCAAATTCTAAACAGCCCATTTTTAGACCAAAGTCACTAGATTATGGTTATACTTTAAAAGGAACAAGAGGTCTTATGACCTATAATCAAGACCACAACCATGGCTAGAGCCAAGGTTGAGTCTCATGACCTTGGAACAAGGACCAAAGGTCATGGCTAGGCCATGACGAAATGACCAAGTAAACTTACATAGGCGTAAACATGAAACAAGGAATTGGCGATATATTGAACAAGCAATTTGGATCTACTTCACTTAAAAAGGAACCATGAGATATTACAAAGAGAAAATGGCCATTCAAGACTTATGAAACTACCCCTAATAACAATCTTCATGTACTAATAAACTTTCCTAAGTTTATTCAAATATCGGACATGTAACTTCTCGGATCAAAACTTATATCTATATATTTTATCAACTACTACGATAGTAGGGAGCCTCATGTGAGGAGTTCATTATGTAAGCCGTCGAGTTGAGTTGTGGATTTACGAATTAAAGTGTCCTGGCTCCTCGAACGCTTACTAACATGACTTCTGAATTATGTCGGCCCGAACGGTAGTAAACGATATATAAAACATACATGTTTCATGAATCTATTCTT
The DNA here is from genome assembly GCA_030686995.1 of Artemisia argyi. Classification (NCBI taxonomy): domain Eukaryota; kingdom Viridiplantae; phylum Streptophyta; class Magnoliopsida; order Asterales; family Asteraceae; genus Artemisia; species Artemisia argyi. Next base: position 169,096,630 of record CM060685.1, on the reverse strand, counting down.
TCAAAGACTTATACTATACATCATACCACATCATGGAATAAATGCAAGATATATATATAGGCACTACTACATATTCTTTACTCCGATCCTAAGTCGCAACATTCTATTATAGGTTGCTCGTAGAAACCTTCGCGATTCGACCATCACATTCACTACTCACTACATAACTTAAGGTGAGTTCGTAGCCCCACTTTCTATTGTTTAACTATTTTACAAACCCATGGGGGGAATACATGCTATTATTTTTCTACTCGAACACAATGCTTTCTAATGTATGCTTCACGACGATGTTTTATTATCACTAAGTAACGATTGCCATGTTCGAAGTCCCTATATCATGAACCATTAGTCACTACCTTTAGTGAGCGCGAATATTGTGAATAGATCTATTGGGATTGACGAATCCCATTTGTGTTGAACAACGACGAGTTCACACAAATGCACTATATTTGAGATTTAGCGGTATAATGGCAAAAGTACCTCGATAGGGCTTCTATAATGCCAATTTTGTTGGTTCGATGTTAATGTTTTGGTTGTATGAGCTTAGTGAAATAAATAACGATTTTTGTTTTCCAAACATTGGTGTGAGCCTATAACTCACACTACCAACATATTGTGTTCAAACGATTTAACTAAACTCTACGAATTCCACTCAACCTTTGTGTTGACCTCTCAAGCATGTATTTCAGGTTCATGACGATCAAGGATGGCACGGAAGGACACGGATACTCAAGAGGGCTATAAATTTTATTATCATTCAAAACTCATTTAATGTAAATTATAAACATGGAATCATTTGGGACCTCATTTTGTAATCTCTGATATTTATATAATTTGAATGATACATCTTTTAAAACGACTCAATTGGAGTTCGTTTTCTATTATTGTGACTATTGTGCCGTCAAGTAACACCCAGTTCGAATTCCGCTGCATCCATGAATTGGGGGTGTTACAGATTGGTATCAGAGCTATGGTTATAGAGAAACGGGTCTAATTGAGACCTAAACTATAACTACAATTACAAGCAAAAACATTTTATAGCCTTCCGCTCTCCGTGTCTTCCATCCTCCAGACGATTATGGACTTTGTAAGCATGTTATGCTACACAAACATATAAGTATATTTATATATACATACGAGTTATTTTCAATCATTTTATCTAAACATATCTACACATGCGTATTCTATGGCATTTCGACACAACCACATTCTCCCAACCATGTTCCTACTCCAACATTTTATGTCCAAGACATTGTAACTGATTACAATGGCCTTTTCTAGTTCCCGGACATTGTATGACACAATGGTCTTAATCATTTCTCAAATGTTTTGAGTCACACAATGGTCTAATCTACTTCCGAGACATTGTGATTTGTGCAATGGTCTCTGGAATTATTCCACCACCTCATCAACATCATTTCATATGATATCAAAAACCCATCACAATCTATCGATTTCCAAACAAGAAATATGAGATTTCTAAAGGACAAACTAATCCATCATCGACAAAAGCTGAACTTTCTCTACATTCATCAAAGTTTTCTTATGAAACCTTCATTATTAAAAGCTCGTGATCCTGGCCAAGTATGTTCTATTTTAGAACTACTTAAAAACTTCCTTTCCACACGTACCTACCTTTACTATCTTCTATCCAATGGAATATGAAAACATACGTTACAAGTCTTGTATGGACGGGACTTGCAACTTAAGGGTTTGACATCGCCTTTGTTTAGTGGACAGTTTCCCGAAAGCAACGGACATATCACAAGTATACCTAATTTAGGTATTTGAAAATTTTATCGAACCTCGGCTAAATATAGACTAGTCACCTATATTTAACCTAGGGACAGTGGAATATAGTCTGACTAACTATATTCGACTTAAAATTTTCAAATACTGAGAGTAGTTGTACTAGGGTTATGTTCAGATTGATTTCCTACTTGAACTCGATAAACCACCAGAATTCTTTAAAACGATCTAGAGACACGATAGTGTTTTACCACTCAGCGAAATCTTAACACCTTATTTGTACTACCTAATTTCATTCTTGAAAGTTTTCATTTATGAGATAATCCGAACTACTATCTTGGGATAGTTATCAATTCTTCTCTTTATCCTGTAGAAGTACTATCCTGTTTAGGTCCTAAGGATACCATTCCATCATAAACTTTTAAAATCTCTTAAGATTTTTAAAGCAAACTCAACATCTATACCGAAGAGTATTAATGTTAAGTATACACTACACACTTTTGTTCATCAACATATCACATCATTATCTTCACAACCGTGGGAACCACAAACTCATTAACAGATCTTGATGCACTTTTAAAGCTCAAATCATCCTTAGTTACACCACAAGCACTCTCACCAGCTTTACAAGATTGAATATTCATCTTGTACTTTTGGAACACCAGTATCATCTCGTAATACCTTGTAACTTATCGACTAAGTATGAATGTTGTGTAGGATGATTTGTAATTATTTGAATGGATTGGGATGCCTTTTCATTTAAATAAAGACATTGTAAATCACCAAACCATAAGTTTATATTTCCTTATTTACATTGTTTGGGATGCCTCTCTATGTAAATAAAGAATTATAAGCAAGTGGGCTTGTTTGTATCCGAAATAACATAAGTACGAAGTCAATAAACACTAGGTACAACAACCGATTACCAACCAGACTATGATTGCAATTACTATCTCAATTACTATTAATATTCGATTGCTATATCAATTTCCTTTGATATTCGACTATTACCATACCTTTCCTACATAAAAGTAAGCCTCATCCTACGCCATACACTGAAATGACAAATCAAATTAATCACCGGTAATCCCAGACTTTGGTCCTCATAAGTAACCACACCTGTTCATCGACACCACTCCAACATATAACACACAAAGAACTTCGGGACGAAGTTCCCCGTAAGGGGTAGAGACTGTAACAATTCGCAATTTCAGGTTAATTACCATTCCCGGAAAATTTCACTATTCACTTTTACTATTCATTTTTCCCGAAACTTTCCCGAAAGTTGATTTTTATTTGATATTCTCGAGTGATAAATCATTTCCATGGCAAATTAAATGTTTGACATTCGTCAGATCATTTTCGTGAAAGTTATTAAGGAATTACACGTTTTAGGGTAAAACGTCATTCAGAAATTCTAAGTACAACGAAACTCGACCGCGTTAAGTGACCCCGCATCAGAAAAATGTTTGACACACTCATGATTTATTTGAGAATTAATCGTGACTGAGAAAAACATGACCAAAGACTTCCCGGCAGGTCACCCAAGCCGGTACTACTCTCACATGAGCACGCTTAACCGTATGGGCGATTAACCGTTAGACCACAAAACGCGTTTCTAAGACGATTTGAGTTTTCAACTTATTAGAAAAAGTCAACATATTCTTTCCCTCCTCCATTGACCAAAAATCATCCCTTGATTTTATAAGTCATTCCTTGATTTTTAGGCTTACGGTTTGATGTCTAAAAGACATTTAATACCAACCGACACTAGACTGAGCCCAGTCTAGACATTATAAGTCATTTTAAATCATTTTTATCACATTAGAAAAGTAACATTTTACTTTTCTCAATTTTACGCAATATTCGTACGTTTTACGTATTACGCGTTTTAGACCAGTATTTCCAGTTTTTAGCAGGGTTTTACACCCAAATGGAACCTACCACTCATTTTATATTTTATTATGGAACTTATTGACATGTTTATCAATACTTTCAAGTTTCATAATTTTACGACACCCGGTTTTACGTTTTGAGGCTTAATCATTTACGATTGGCATTTCCCGGAGTCAAAACTCATCTAGTAACTTGGATAATATCATCCAAGGCACACCTCACCCCCCCCCCCCCTTATCCATGTGAACCGCCCTAGGAGGGGGGATTCACACTATGTGGCTCAATTTCATGAATTTACCCTTAAATCAACACTTATTTACAACTTGGTCACCAAGTTTTAGTAATTTCCTAGCACTTTCCTAACCTCCTCATTTTTGGACTATAAATACTCCCTCCCCTCCCCTTTGTTGCCGTGCATCCCCAACCCCATAACCATCCCATTCTTAGCTCATTTCCTTCTAGTTTCATGCATGGTTCAAGTGATTCTTCAAGGTAGAAACCCTAGATAGGTTATCATTCATCAAACACTTCCATAACCTCATATACTTGGTGATTTCTCTTGAGTTTGAATCCACTCAAGTCACCTCAACCTTCATCATCCATCTTTCAAGATTACAAGAGTAGAAAGATTGCATGAAGAGAAGTGGGTTGAAGCAAGTCTATCAAAGTCCTATCCTTACATGTTAACTTCCTTTCATCTTTGAAAGCCAAAAGTTGTGAGCCAAACCCTAACTTGATTCTTGTTAAATAATCATGTTCATGTTATTTACCTATTATTCATGCTATATTATGTCTTGTATGCATGTCCATGATGTATAAAAATGACCAAAACAAGTTATTGTTATTGATTGTTAAAACAAGTTACTAAAACAAGCAAACTAGTGACTTTCTTGGTAAGACCTGATCAAAATGGTAAAAATATGATATTGGATCATTACATATTGTAGTAGAGGACTTAACAAGGAAACCATAGCAATTTGAACCACCCAAAACGAGTATACGAGTCAAAAGTTATGACGATTTGAAATTACCAAAACTTTGCGGCAAACTGCCAAATGCCATTCTGATCAAATTTGGGTTTTGAAAGTTCCACTTCTGGTCCGATTCATCAAAAAGTTAAAACACAAAAGTTGTCCGGAACGACGTTTTCGTTCAGGAACAAAGAAGCTCGAGCCCTGAAAACGCTTTCCGAGTGATAAAATTCTTCAAATTCTAAACAGCCCATTTTTAGACCAAAGTCACTAGATTATGGTTATACTTTAAAAGGAACAAGAGGTCTTATGACCTATAATCAAGACCACAACCATGGCTAGAGCCAAGGTTGAGTCTCATGACCTTGGAACAAGGACCAAAGGTCATGGCTAGGCCATGACGAAATGACCAAGTAAACTTACATAGGCGTAAACATGAAACAAGGAATTGGCGATATATTGAACAAGCAATTTGGATCTACTTCACTTAAAAAGGAACCATGAGATATTACAAAGAGAAAATGGCCATTCAAGACTTATGAAACTACCCCTAATAACAATCTTCATGTACTAATAAACTTTCCTAAGTTTATTCAAATATCGGACATGTAACTTCTCGGATCAAAACTTATATCTATATATTTTATCAACTACTACGATAGTAGGGAGCCTCATGTGAGGAGTTCATTATGTAAGCCGTCGAGTTGAGTTGTGGATTTACGAATTAAAGTGTCCTGGCTCCTCGAACGCTTACTAACATGACTTCTGAATTATGTCGGCCCGAACGGTAGTAAACGATATATAAAACATACATGTTTCATGAATCTATTCTTTCAAAGACTTATACTATACATCATACCACATCATGGAATAAATGCAAGATATATATATAGGCACTACTACATATTCTTTACTCCGATCCTAAGTCGCAACATTCTATTATAGGTTGCTCGTAGAAACCTTCGCGATTCGACCATCACATTCACTACTCACTACATAACTTAAGGTGAGTTCGTAGCCCCACTTTCTATTGTTTAACTATTTTACAAACCCATGGGGGGAATACATGCTATTATTTTTCTACTCGAACACAATGCTTTCTAATGTATGCTTCACGACGATGTTTTATTATCACTAAGTAACGATTGCCATGTTCGAAGTCCCTATATCATGAACCATTAGTCACTACCTTTAGTGAGCGCGAATATTGTGAATAGATCTATTGGGATTGACGAATCCCATTTGTGTTGAACAACGACGAGTTCACACAAATGCACTATATTTGAGATTTAGTGGTATAATGGCAAAAGTACCTCGATAGGGCTTCTATAATGCCAATTTTGTTGGTTCGATGTTAATGTTTTGGTTGTATGAGCTTAGTGAAATAAATAACGATTTTTGTTTTCCAAACATTGGTGTGAGCCTATAACTCACACTACCAACATATTGTGTTCAAACGATTTAACTAAACTCTACGAATTCCACTCAACCTTTGTGTTGACCTCTCAAGCATGTATTTCAGGTTCATGACGATCAAGGATGGCACGGAAGGACACGGATACTCAAGAGGGCTATAAATTTTATTATCATTCAAAACTCATTTAATGTAAATTATAAACATGGAATCATTTGGGACCTCATTTTGTAATCTCTGATATTTATATAATTTGAATGATACATCTTTTAAAACGACTCAATTGGAGTTCGTTTTCTATTATTGTGACTATTGTGCCGTCAAGTAACACCCAGTTCGAATTCCGCTGCATCCATGAATTGGGGGTGTTACAATATTCGATGAAACCTGTCATAACCCTTATGAATTCCCTCTTCTTCAGATATCTGAAATTCTTGGAACTTTTGCTTCAGCATAGACTTCTGCAACCTTCTTGATTCATCATTTCCACCAAATCTTGCCTTTATAGCCATCCAAATGTCCTTGGCATCCTCCATAAAGTGGAAGTCACCCATGTGGTCATCTGGAATAGCTTGGAGCAGAATTGTTCTGACTTTACTCTCCCTTTGCACAGCCAAAATCTCTTCAGCAGTTTGGGACCTACAATAGTAACAACTCCATCGGCATCAGTAACATGCTTCTTCAGACTATTCCCCTTTTTGACAATCTCCCATAGATTCCAATCTATGTTAGTGATCCAGTTCTGCATCTTCATGGACCACAGATGATATTCATCAGCATTCTTCAAGTATGGAAACTTAGCATTACTGTTGGAGAGATTGAGTTGTTGAAGAGAAGTGGTGTTAATGTTATGGGTTGTATCAACATCATCATCAGATCCAGGCATGTTTGTAGATTTGTTTGGATTCTTAAGGTGTAAGATGTGTGTTTCTTAGTATGACAGAGACTCTCTCGAGGCTCTGATACCACTTGTTGAAACTATTAGACCTTGATAGATCTTCTTGAGCACTCTAGAATCGTTAGTAATGTCACTGTAATCAATAACACACTAATAGATAATCTCTGCAACTTGTATTTATAAAGCGGAAACAAAACACAAGCTTGATACTAAGAACTCTTGATCCTCTATGGATCTTTTAATTATAATAAGAGTATTCACGAAAAATTATTCAATACATAAACCGTGTGTTCCTTTTATACACAAGGAACCCTAAACCGTTTCTCAAGAAACGTATATTCTAAAACTTCTAAAAGATATGCATTATCACTTCCTAAATAAACTCATGCATATCCAAACTACATTACATAAAATACGGAAATACTATATCCGCAGAAACTAATAATGCTGAAACTAGTCTTTAGCAGATACACTGCTTCAGCAGAAACCAACTCTTCAGCAGGATCCTTTCAGCAGAAACAGTAGCAGAATTCTTACTTCACGGAATTCCCAATATAAATGCATTGTAAGATCAAATGAACACTTTTGTTAATCACTAGACATTTATAAAATGTCACAAAACATTTTGTATCTTTTATAAAACATTTTTGGCATTAAAAGAATATGTTTAATTCATTACAAATTTATGAATTCAAATTTTCAACCAAAAATGGCAAATCTAATCCAAAAAAATTTCCCTCACAAAAGGACAAGAAAATCCAACGTTCAGGAGGGCGGCCCCCTTAATTATACTAGGCGGCCCCCTTAATCATTAAGGGGACCGCCCCCTAATTAAGGGGACCGGCACGCTCCAGAACAGTATTTTCTGGCCCTTTAAATAATGGATCATTCCACATATTTTTCTCACCTTTTTGCACTAAAAACTTTTTGATCTAAACATCCATTTCCATCCTCTAAAAATCCTTTGATCATATATACATTAATCTTTGTTTCAAAGTGATTTAAGCCTCAACACTCAAGTGCAAAGAGAAGAATACTTCTATTAGAAGTATTACAACTTAGTATCATCTTGCTATCTAAGTTGCTTGTTTATCTCTTCTTGTAAATCCTTCATATTTTGGTGAATAAGGTGTATGTATTAGTTAGCTAGATTTAGTTATAAAATCTAGAATTGTTGTAAGTGTGAAGTGGAACTTGAAGTGAAGAAATAGTGGTGGATAGTAGTGGTAATAGGAGATAGTAGCAATAGTGACTAGTAGTGAAGAAATTGAAGCTTCCAAGTGGAGAAGACTAGAAGACATTAGTGGCTTGAAGTTGTGAAGACATTAGTGGCTTGAAGTTGGGAAGACATTAGTGGCTTGAAGTTGTGAAGTTGCAAGACATTAAAGTTGTGAAGTATTTGTGAAGGCGTGAAGATACTTGTGGTGTGAAGAAGTATAGAAGAAGTGAAAAGGTGTGAAGAAGGTGTGGTGTGATATTTGTTGTGAGATTGGTTCTAGCTACGATTACAACTCGACATTTTGCTTTGTGTCGTAAATTGGTGTAAGCTTTTGGTGTATACGGTTTTCTCCGCCATGAGGGAGGTTATTGACTTAGTGAAGAAAACTCTCGAGTTCGGTGCTCGGGGAGTGGAGTAGGGCAAGGAATGTGTCCTTGTAGCCGAACCACTATAAATCCCTTGTCTCTCGGTTTGATCTTTCCATCTTTCACTCTTTGCTTGCTTACTTATTAGCTTTCCGTACATTGTTATAATTGTGTGTTGTGCATATATTGATTTTACATAAAGATCAAACTAGGTTCCATTTACAACATTAATTGTACATTAGTAAAATATAAGTATATACAATTATTAAAACACATATACATATATAAATACAAACTTATTTTTAAGTGAAATATATGAAATTATAATTTCTATTCAACACTTTAAATAATTAGTGTCTATGTGATGTATGTGAATTAATTTGTATCTATACTTTAGCTTCAAAGGTCTTTACAATTAGCATCAATTCTTTAAAAGCAAACTTTTATTAAAAGAAAAAGACGCAAAACTATTCAACCCCCCCCCCCCTTCTAGTTTTCCACAATTGGTATCAAGAGCCACGTCTAGCAAGATTTTTAAAATATATTGTATTTTAAAACTTGTAACGATCTATGGAATTCGAAAAATATCTAGAAGGGGTATTTACGCAAAAACCACCATTATTTGAAAATGATCATTTTCTTGAATGTAAAAATAAATTTGAAAATTATGTGAAATCAATAGATCTTGATCTTTGGTATATCATTTCAATTGGTGATCTTAAACCAACCAAAATGGATTTTGAAAATCAATATAATAATCTTCAAACTAAAATTGGTAAAAATACTAAAGCCAAATTACTTATCTTCAAAACTCTACCAAGAGTTGAATATGAAAGGTTATTTCTTTGTAAAATGGCAAATGATATTTGAAAATGTCTTTTAAAGTTTCACCAAGAGAAATGTAAAACCAAAAATGATAAACTTGATATTGCACAAGAAATAGTTACTCTAGAAAATTTAATAGATAAATATTTAGTTGAAATAAATACATGTACTACTAGTTCAAATGTGATCATTGAAGGTATCAATAACGAAGAATACATGAGCCAAATCCGAAGAAAGAGTGTTAATAAATCATGGTGCAACAAGTACAAAGAAGACGATGATAATACGGCTTGTGAGAATATTCAAACAAATGAGAATACAAGTATTGATGGCAAGGACTACATGCCTCTCGATCTAAGCGAAACTACAAGTAAAACATGGAGCGACATGGACGATGGAATTGATCAACATATATCATGCGAAGATTACACAACTACTAATAAGGTACAATCCGAAACCGAACATTTTTGCTATGATCAATTTATATTAGAATTTTCAAAATTGGAAAACAACTTCAAACATTTTTGCAACATTGACTCAAAAATGATTCCTAAAAATAAATCTTCAATATTCATTAAAAACAATTTTGAAAAGGAAATAATTTTAGAAGATAAAATGTCTAGACTTGAAAGCAATATTGAAATTGATCTTAAATGTAAATATTGTCAAGACTATAAACATGAAATTAAACTAGAAAATGAAAAAGCAAAAATATTAGCAAAATTTCAAAATAGCTCTAGATCTTTAAAATATTTACTTAACATTCAAAAGTCATTTTATGATAAAACCAGCTTAGGATTTACCGTAAATGATCCTTCAACAAATGCATCAAAACAAATAAAATTTGTTAAACCTAGTGGAGAAATTTAGAACTAATATTACTTACGCTCACTATTTATCTCTCTAGTCAAGAAAGTCATTGTTTGTTGATTAAAACAAACTATTGATGAATTATTGTACTTCTCGACGACATCCTCATCATGTGCATTTAAATGCAATGGATGTTCTCAACTAACCAATTCGGACCCATGAGAATCTGGGTACCAAGCTCTTTATCATGTTTAGGTAATTAACGAATGAAGAGACTTAAGTTGTGGATTGCTCACCTTGCTCACTTACTTTTGACGACCATTGGTTCATATCACTGATGAGTGCTCAAACACTCATCATTTTTGGTCAAATCTGAATTGCAAAACATATAAAAATACTCAGTAATGCATCAAAATACTAAAAATATTTCAAAATTGTGTTTTATATGTTTTAGATGCAAAACGAGTAAAAACAGATGAAAAACGTACAAAGTTTGCAAAATTGGCAGTTTCAGTCCCCCAACATTCAAAATTTGGCAAAAATAGTCCCTGAGCACATATTTTAAAAGAAAAATCACCAAAGGTCCTTTTGAAATCATAAATTGTCAAATTTAGTCCTTTGGTGAAAAATTGGAAAAGTTTTGGAAAATTACAAAATAAGTCCCTGGAGTTTTAGTAATTGACAGATTTGGTCCCTGGTGGGATATTTTTGAAAGGAAAATCATTTTTTTGTCCTTGGAAAATCAAAATGTGTCAAAAATAGTCCTTGGAATGAAAGATTGGCAAAATGGCAAGTTTAACCCCTAAACTTTGGAAAATGACAATTTTGGTCCCCGGGGTGTTTTATTTTGGAAAATTGTAATTTTGGTCCTTATAATTTTCAAACTTGTCAATATTGACCCCTTGGAATATTTTGGAAAGTTGGCAAGATTGGTCCCTTAATTTTCAGCAAATGACACACTTGGTCCTTGTAATACTAAATATACCAAATGGACCCTTATGTTATAAACCTTAAACCAAACCAAACCCAAAACAAACATGGCCCAATCTACTCCCCAAAGCCCACTCCCATCCGTTTATTATTACCTGGTCAACCCAGGTCAAACCAACTCACCAGGGTACTGTTCACCCATCCCCAACCCCACTTTCCCACGATTTCTGCAACTGTGTTCCCCCCTCCTCTCCAAATTCCACCAACCTCACCAAACCCAATTAATACCTTCACCAAAACCCTCCCCTTCATTAAATGCTTCCCCTGTTTCACCAAACCCACCCAATTGGGTCAAAAATACTTTTCCCGCCAAATCCAAAATCAAAGGCTGAGATGATGGGAAGCTAATCCAAGGGTTAAGAAGGTATAGGAAAGTCAGAGGAGTGATCCAGGGGCTTATATAAGTCAAGAAAAGTGAGGAATGGAGGGGTATTAGATTAGCAGTAGAATAAAGTAGTTTTAGACATAATTAGTGTTAATTTTTCATCATCTTGTGTAATTTTTAGTTTGAAAAAGTTGTAATCTAAGTTTCCAGTGTTATTAAAACTTAATTCAAGTAAGAATTTCAGTTTCAAGTTAAGATTTCAATTCACTTCAGTTTGAAATGTCAAGTTTCCATATTATCTTTTAAAATTGTTAAAATTGTTGTTTGTGGATCCACTGAGCTCACATTAGCTCATTTAGAAGCTATGTATGGTATTCAAAACATTTAAATAAGATTTAGCTAATTTCACTCAAAATTCCAAAAATTCAAGTAAAATAGGAAATAATTCAAAAATTAGTTGTCAAGATAGAAGAAAGCAATGGGGCCTGAGCATTTGGAATTTTCATGGTTCTAGACACCTAAAGAGAGGTGTTGGTATAGTTGTGGGGACTTGGTTTAATATCTCAGCCTTGAGCTATGTGTAAGTCACAAATCTGAGTTTGCTTGAATATTGTACTTATTGTTATTTATGGTAAGTTAGTGATCAATTATCTTCTACTTAGTGTACTAATTCTGTTTAGAGTTTAAAAGTTAGTAGTTGTAGCTAAGAATGCCTAGTTGTAGTGTTATCAGGTTAGTATAGGGGTGTTTGGATTAGTGTTCTGTGGGTAGTACTGTTGATTACTTTGTTGTTAATTTAACATAAGTAGATTGCATGAAGTTAGTTTAGGCCAGGTATTGTCTCAAATCCAAGCTTCAAATAGCAGAAAGTCAAAATCATGCTTAATCTTTTCTTGTCTGTTAACTGTGTAAATTTGTGAGATCATGCCTATGTATAATGATGCATAAGTGTAGGTTCTAGCTTAATTTAGCTTAGATACAACATATAACACCAATCTCAGTCCATTAGAATCATCCAAATCTCATTTTAGTCAAAATAGTAAAGTTTCATCAAAAGTCAAATTTGCACCTTTCAGATTTTTACAAAATTTCAAAGAATTAAATAGAATTTTGTGTTTACTCTCAAGACTTGAAACTTGTTTCCATAGATACTCTACCAGCTCATATTTGAGATCCCATAGTTCCCTTATTTTTGTGATTTTTCTGCTGGGCCCCACTTTGCCCCAAACACACTTGCAGGGCAAGCATCTGCCCTGCTGCACAGCCCTCACCACCACACAGCCACCTTTATTGGTGGCTGCAGCCCACCTCAGTGGTCCACAAGCCACAAAACTTGTTTCTTTGAACCCCCCTCATGGTACTCTTGAAGATTTGACCAATGGTTTGACCTAGGACCCAGTGGACCCCACCTAAATCAGGCCATATACCTTGTCCCATTTTCTGAGTAAACCAAGTTTCATTGAGCTTATTTGTGAGCTTATTTGTTTATTTAGTGGTCCCAAATTGCTTATTCTTGTTTTAACATGTCCACACAACTTGTTTGAATCAGTTTTAACCATAGTGGGTCCCACATAAGCTCATTTGAGCTTATTTCTTCATTTGGTCAACTAAAGTCAACTGTGGAGCTAATAAGCTTCCACAGTGCTTAATTTTGATTTACAAAAAAGTTGTTTTCACAAAAAGTGTTTGTTTTTAGGTATAAAGTAAGTTTGTAAAAGAAAAACCAAGAAAAACCAATTTATTTTTAAGTGATAGTTTCTATTTAATGTAATTTAATTTTAATTTTCATTTTTAAATTTTTGTTAAGCACTTAGCTTTTTTATATTTTTATTAATTACCTTTTATATTAAAGTATTTTATGTAATTTTCTCAGATTTTTATTTTGTCATTTAGTATTTATTAAAATTAATCTTAGTTTTATTAGTATTTAATTAATAATTAAGTATTAAATAGCATAATTAGTTTTTATTAAGTAAGACCTAGTTTTTATATTTTTCCTAGCTTTTACATGTTGTAAAATAATTTTAGAAATTTTCTTGTAATTTTTACTGTTCATTTGCTATTTTTTATAATTTAAAATAGTTTAATTAGGTAATTAGTAATTAATTAGTAATTAATTAATAGAAAAACCATAAAAAGACAAAAATATTTATTTTTAATTTTTATACTTTCTTCAAGTTCATTTTAAGTTTTAGAAATTATTTTTGCAAGTTTTTAGTCTAATTTGTAGTGTTTATCATTTTTAGTTTATTTAAATTAGGTTTAATTTACTTTTTAAATAGTTTTAATTAATTAAATAGTATTTAAATATTAAGATAATCATTTTTATAATTTCATTTTCATTTTAAATTTTCTTTTCATTTTAAGTTTGTAAAAAAGTCATTTTCACCCCCTGGGGGTTTTCAGATTTCAGTTTTCAATTTTAATTTTGTACGTTTACGTTTTATTTAAACATGAACGTCTACGTTTTAGGTTTAAATCGTTTCTGGGTTTTTCTAACTTCCCAATCTTGTTCATATAGCTTGTTTAAGCTATTTCATTGTACAAATCAGTAGTGTAATCAATCACAAACCCCCTTTCCATCCAAATTCACCCGATCACAGAACCGTTTTATAACCATCACACCTCGTCGGGACATAACGACCCGGGGAAACACTATACTTCCCCGGAGCATTGACTCTAGGTTGTTTGACCTTGTTGACCATCCCTGGTCAGTCTAGGTTGACCGTTTGGAGCCAATCAATCACTATGGTTCACATTCTGCACATGTTTTGCCTATGACATTGTTGCGGTCATTTATTGTCTCGGCATTTTGTTCTTCACTTTTGGAGTATTGGTTTTATGGTGTGTCCGTTACTATTTCAATACGAAGGCTTCAAAGCACTACTTTTCTTAGTTTTCACGACTTGTGATGATTGGTGTGATCGATTAAGCATTTCGGATCAAGCTCCCTTGATTTCTATTGTGTTGGAATTTTACTTTGCTACTTCGACATGTTTTGGACAAACTTTTAAGATGTCTTCCATTACTCTCATGCCCACTCTTAAAGAAAATCTGGACCTGAGGTAAGTTTTCTTTTCAAAAACTTGCCAATATTACATTATATTATAGTATGCTTTAATTGGTATATGAATATGATTTAATTTATAAGTTGCCATGCTTTTAGATCTTTAATACTAATATATGCATATATGATATTAGGATAATTAACCCTCTTGTTGTTTAGTCTATTATCATTTTCCTTAGTCTTCATTTATATTGAAGACCTTCTATGATCTACAGTAGAATACTTACCATTTAAGCTATATGATCTTACTAGTTGCATTAATAGATGTATTATAATTAAGACTTGTTAGTAACTTAATATTATGATATCCTTTGTGTGTGTGTATATATATATATATATATATATATATATATATATATATATATATATATATATATATATATATATATATATATATATATATATATATATACATGTCTATCTTGTATCCATAGATGATTTACTTTGTTCCTTTTTATCTTATTGAATTTAGATCATAAATATCTACCATCTCTCTCCCATATCTTTAGTTGCAAATAGAGATGTTTATATGTAACAATGGGCTCAATTGATTCTCTTGAGTATGATAACTTTTCATTTCAAATCCTTTACTTGAAATTTCTTGATTATCAATATCAAAACATCATGTTTAAAACATCTCTCTTTGAATAAAAATCTTTCAAATATCTATATTAATTTCTTTTAAAACAACATGTTTAACTATAAGCTATCATAACTTCATTTTAATCAAAATCAAGATTGAATTTTTTTTTTTTATGTTATGAAACAAAACTCAATTTATTTTACTGAAATACATACTTGAATTTATTAACATTGTTGAATAAAACTAAAAACGTTTTACTTAAAACATATTTGATTATCTCACATGTGTCATACACTTCTGTGGAAATGACATTCACAATCTAATCAAATCGTTTCATGAGAATCATGATTTGCCCATATGGACCTTGTTTGTAACAAGTCTTGATGTCCATATAATCATATCTTCCTACTTGTTACTTGTAAGCAACTCTCAATATGTTTGCACTAGCCTATATGTTATCATCTTCATATAGTTGAATATTTAACTAATTTGCTTTATTGCTTTCTTTATTGCATATTTTAATTGATAAATTAGTAGATAGCATGATTATTAGAAATTAATTGTCTAATTTAATTATTTCTATATCACTCTCTACATTCATGAATAGTATGCCCTATATTGCCTCAAAGAGTTGAACTTACTTGAATCCAAATCCAAAAACACAACCTTTTTGAAAATTTTCTGCCAAAAACCCATTTCTGGCATTCTGGGAATCACCAGATGGGCGGCCCCCATAATTATATAAGGCGGCCCCCTTAATTTTAAGGGGACCGGCCCCTAATTAAGGGGACCGGCCATCTGATGGTCGGGGATACTATTTTCTTTATCACTTTTTGACCCATTTCAGCCTATACTTCCCAAAATTCACAAACATATTTTGTCCCATACTATCCCTCAAAATTTACCTTCCTAAACCACATTTCTCATACACTATAAATACCCTCTTCCCATCATTAATGTCATCACACCCAAACATGTCATCTCCCAACAACCAAAAACCAAAGATTTCAAGAACCGCAAGGATCTCCGTCAAACCCGTTTGGAGGAGGAAACTTGATTCTTGTCATAACTCAAGTGATGTTATTCCAAGTCAACCAACAACTAAACCTCAAACCCACACTAATGAGTCATCTCACAACCTATCATCCACTCATGCCCTCATTAATGCTTCTTCTTATGATGAGCATGCTCAATCCTAAAACAACAATCCCAACCTCTTAATCAATACTTCACATGTTGCTCATTCAACAAAAACACCACTCACTAATGAAGAACCTCTTCCACCCTTTTCATGTTTTCATGACCACCCAAGCTCAACCATGTCTCCACCACCAAGAGTACCACCACCACATCCTACAACTTCACATGCCATTCCTATGTTGCATGTTCAAACCTTCACCCAAGACAACTATCATGTTCCACCACCAACACCTTCCTCCGAACACTTGAAGTTCGTTGAGGAGCTAAAAGAGGCTCATGAGCTTAGTGCTCTTTTAGCATTACATCTTGCTCAACGCAATTTGGATCCACCCCAATCAAGATCACCATCATCACCACACAACATGAACCAAATTGAGAAGCATGTTAACAATTGCCCTTGTTGCATTTTCCTTCAACAACAAACCATTTCTTTGAATGAGCACTTCACTTGGATTGAGTATCTTCTTACAAGATCTCAACAAACACCATCACTTGAACAACATCAAAACCCTCAATCAACAAACCCTACTTCAAATCCACCACCTACAAGTTCCACATCTCCAAACTCACCAACATCCATGCAACCAAAAGTTTATCTCCACTAAACCACCAAGCATTTTATATGCTTATGTTTCTTATTTTCAAATAAAACTCTTCAACCATTTTGGGATTCAAGAAAGTTTGGTGACACTCCTTGTTGGCACATTAGGATGCTCTACTTAGTTTAGTATTCTATATTTATGGCCTTTGTAACAATGATTATGGGTTGACATAATCATTTTCTATTAATGAATGACTTAATATGTGTTTCTAATTATCTTTTGCCATGCTTATTATTTGTTGGTATTATGATATATGTGTTTGCTTGTGCCATGCTTGTGCTTCTAATATTTTTCTTGCAAGAATTCCAATACTCGAACCCTTGGTGCCCTCAAACGAGGGGGAGCATACATCAAGGGGGAGCTTCCTTCTTATTGGCTTAAACCTTTTTGATTCTACAAAAAGGGGGGAGAAGTGACTATAAACTCACTAAATACTTGTCTAAAAATTAATTTTTGGATTAAATGAGTTTAGGTTTTGTAATCATCAAAAAGGGGGAGATTGTTGATATAAATAAATGACTAAAAACGTTATTCATATCTTTCGATATCTCTATGTTTTGATAATCACAAAACGAAAACTCATCGAACCAAAGATCATGACATAAACAAGTATTTAGTAGTAAATACTCATCTTTACCATCTAATCACTTAAGGTATGAATAAACAAAGTGTCTAAATGCATTATAAGATCAAAGGAACACTTTTGTTAATCACTAGACATTTATAAAATGTCATAAAACATTTTATATCTTTTATAAAACATTTTTGGCATTAAAAGAATATGTTTAATTCATTACAAATTTATGAATTCAAATTTTCAACCAAAAATGGCAAATCTAATTCAGAAAAATTTCCCTCACAAAAGGACAAAAAAATCCAACGTTCAGGAGGGCGGCCCCCTTAATCATTAAGGGGACCGCCCCCTAATTAAGGGGACCGGCACGCTCCAGAACAGTATTTTCTGGCCTTTAAATACTGGATCATTCCACATATTTTTCTCACCTTTTTGCACTAAAAACTTTCTGATCTAAACATCCATTTCCATCCTCTAAAAATCCTTTGATCATATATACATTAATCTTTGTTTCAAAATGATTCAAGCCTCAACACTCAAGTGCAAAGAGAAGAATACTTCTATTAAAAGTATTACAACTTAGTATCATCTTGCTATCTAAGTTGCTTGTTTATCTCTTCTTGTAAATCCTTCATATTTTGGTGAATAAGGTGTATGTATTAGTTAGCTAGATTTAGTTATAAAATCTAGAATTGTTGTAAGTGTGAAGTGGAACTTGAGGTGAAGAAATAGTGGTGGATAGTAGTGGTAATAGGAAATAGTAGCAATAGTGACTAGTAGTGAAGAAATTGAAGCTTCCAAGTGGAGAAGACTAGAAGACATTAGTGGCTTGAAGTTGTGAAGACATTAGTGGCTTGAAGTTGTGAAGACATTAGTGGCTTGAAGTTGTGAAGACGTTAGTGCCTTGAAGTTGTGAAGTTGCAAGACACTGAAGTTGTGAAGTATTTGTAAAGGCGTGAAGATACTTGTGGTGTGAAGAAGTATAGAAGAAGTGAAAAGGTGTGAAGAAGGTGTGGTGTGATATTTGTTGTGAGATTTGTTCTAGCTACGATTAGAACTCGACATTTTGCTTTGTGTCGTAAATTGGTGTAAGCTTTTGGTGTGTACGGTTTTCTCCGCCATAAGGGAGGTTATTGACTTAGTGAAGAAAACTCTCGAGTTCGGTGCTCGGGGAGTGGAGTAGGGCAAGGAAGGTGTCCTTGTAGCCGAACCACTATAAATCCTTTGTCTCTCGGTTTGATCTTTCCATCTTTCACTATTTGCTTGCTTACTTATTAGCTTTTCGTACATTGTTATAATTGTGTGTTGTGCATATATTGATTTTACATAAAGATCAAACTAGGTTCCATTTACAACATTAATTGTACATTAGTAAAATATAAGTATATACAATTATTAAAACACATATACATATATAAATACAAACTAATTTTTAAGTGAGATATATGAAATTATAATTTCTATTCAACACTTTAAATAAGTAGTGTCTATGTGATGTATGTGAATTAATTTGTATCTATACTTTAGCTTCAAAGGTCTTTACAATTAGCATCAATTCTTTAAAAGCAAACTTTTATTAAAAGAAAAAGACGCAAAACTATTCAATCCCCCCCCCCCCCCCCGCCTTCTAGTTTTCCACATACTCTAGTTTATTATAATATCAATAAAGTGAGTATAGATTCGGGTAAACAAATATGGGTACGGGTACGGATAATCGGGCGGGTATTATCAGAACCCGTCACTGAATCCGTACCCGGCTAAAAAAATTTATCAATACCCAAACACGCCAATCCGCCCCCGAACCCGACCCAGCTAGTTCGAGTTTCGGTTTTTTACCCATCGATTTCGGGTGCTTTTGTCATCCTTAGTCTATATTCATTGAACCTCACTAAGTATAAATAATGCTATTTAGCCATAAGTTGTAAGAGTTTGTAACACCTCACCTTATTTGTGTCAATACCAAATGAGAAAATTCTCTCATCTATTTTAATCTTTAGCTTATTGGAACCAAAAAGTGATATCAGAGCTAGTGAGAAGAATATTTGAAGACAACGTATTGGACAACTTATACAGACAACTTATTCGCATGCTTATTTGGTTCAGATCAGTCCATTTAGAGCTTATTTGGTTCAGACTAGTCTATTCAGAGCTTAATCGGTTCAAAATATTTATTCTGACGTTATGGCTTAATTCGTTTAGCCAACTTAATCATTTGGATACTGATTCAGATCATTTAGACAGATTAATAAGAGCTTAATCAGATTTTGTTTTTTTACTGCTTATTAACGGTCAAAATTGATTAAAAACTGGTCAAACTGCTTAATTTATGTGTTTTAGCTGTTTTGGCAAGTGCTTATTACAGGTTACAGTTTGGTGCGCCAAAATATTTCAACAAGTTCAAAACTCAGAAGAAAAAGTGGTCCATGAAAAACCAGAAATATCAAGAAAACCAACACTGAAGATCAAGTGAAGTCTTGCACCAAAAAGACAAAGACCAGGACAAGACTAACAAGAAGCAAGCAAGCTAACAACTTATTTTTGTGTCAAGACTTGGTTTCAGAATTAGCATTTTTGCTTTATCATCATCAAACGTTTTAGACGAACTCACGAGCCAAAAAGACGATTAATTGCAAGATATACATTTACTTATTTACAAACATTCTCTTTATAGCAGAGAATTTGGGTTTCTAAACGAATCTACTTTACACATGTTGAGCATTCAATGGGTTGGTGAGATTGCATTAAATGTTGCTATACTAGGTAATGTGATACTCTTTTTTATGGAACAATGTTGACAATTGTTGTACCTTTTTACCAACTCGGTTGTGGAACAATGTTGTCCGTTTTCTTTATGGAACAATGTTGCTATACTAGGTAATGTGATAAACTCTTTTTTATGGAACAATGTTGATAACTGTTGTACCTTTTTACTAACTTGGTTGTGGAACAATGTTGTCCCTTTTCTTTATGGAACAATGTTGCTATACTAGGTAATGTGATAGACCCTTCATTGTTAAAAGCCGAAACCGAAGAAAACAGAAACCGAGCGGTTTGTAATTTCAAAAACCGAAATATGCGGTTTGATTTTTGGTTTTAGCATATAACCGTCCCAAATCACTCATGCTCAGTATAAATGTTTATATTTAAAATATTGAAAAAATGAAAATATCATAACCATCCACCACTATAATGTATTTCCCTAAAACAATGATTATGTGTATTGAAATGAACAAGGGTATTTAACATTTGTAAATTATAATCCTGTTTTAATCACCCACATAACAGATTTCATCTTAATAGAAGCAACCACATATGGTCACTAAATGTCATCAAAAGAAACCTCAGAATATACATAATACTACTACTACTCATGTATTTTTCATAAGAAAATTACATGATATTGGAGAATACAGATCTCACACATAGAATTCGCTAAATCTCTTCAATACAACTAAACGATTCATTAGTACTAGTTCTAAATTTTGCAAGTAGCGACTCACCGATGATTACTGGTCATGTCTATGGTCATGCTGAATCGCTGGTGAGGAATCGTAAAAACTTGATGCCAGTTACCAATAAGATCAAATATAACACCAAGTAAAATGTAGGAACTATCCAGTAAAGGTTCTTCGGGATAAATGGCGCCGACACACACACCAAAGGTATAAGAACAGCAATAAATAGCATCCAAGGGGAAGACAGTTCGGTGAATTCTATGTAATGTTGATGTGAGATCGCATATTTCCAAAGAAAGCAATATCCAGCCATAACCCCAACAAAGATTAAACCAATAACCAAATACACAATCCTGTTGGGATTGTCTGGAACGAACAAGGCAACTTCAAAAAAATATGGCGCTAGAATTCCTGAGAAGCTACCCACAGTCTTCAAGACCGTGTAATGAATGATCCTCATATAAGTTTTCAAGTAAGTGCTCGTAAAAAGCAATATCACAGTTGCTAGTATAGTCACGGATATTGTGACAAAGGTCATGATGACGAAAACCCCCCCAGGATGTTGTTTCATAGTTTGAAGTTTGGATGAAAAAAATCCTGATGGAATCGAAAAGAAAAGGGACATGAGACACAAAACCTGGTAGTACCAGAACAACCTGAAACACACAAAACACAATGGACAAAATTTTAGCCTTCAGTCTTCTGAGCAGAAAGCGTAAATGTAAAATAGAAACTTAATCGAAAGGAACTTACTGTGGACTGGTGGGTTTTGCTTGTTTATGGTCATCTCTTACGGAAATTGCAACCTGCTTGCCTTCTCGAATGGTTAATTTGGACTTCATAGTTGGTTAAAATCTGGTTGATAAAAGAACAAGTTAATCCTTGGGTAAACAGGAAACCAACATGTAATACTTGTCTAGTAATAACTGAGAAGGTAAAAATGTGACGTGTGCAGGTCTCGAACCTAATACAAGGCTTCTCACAGTAATCATATAAACAGAAAATTGCACAAATTGACACAATAGTTAGATGTGGCTTGTCAAACACATATAGTTGCCTTTAATACAGTAGAATTTAGAGGAGGGTAATCTGGGCATGTCAAACTAGATAGGTAACAGGTCGGGTATGGTAAAACTATCTTTGGATGAACCCTAAAACAGCCAGTGAAGAAGCAAAAAAATAGTGATTCTAAAACAGCCCATGTTGAGCTCCTATACTCCTGAATTCTGAAGTCCTTAAAGCCAAAATGGGCAACAGTCAAACTCATCTTATTCTGTCTTTTAATTGGCATGGGCTATTTGCTATGGGCTGGAGAAGAAACACGGTCGTGTGGGCTGGTTTTACTTTCCTATGAAACAATACAAATAGTTATAGCACCCCACAAAACCTCTTAAGCTCTTACATAGAAGCTTCTCCAACACTTTCAAATAGATAAATAGTTTTTTTATAACAGAAAAAATGTTATTAAGGTCTATATACAAGTTTACCCAGACAACCTTTTCTTATTGTCAAAATAGGCTATATATAAGTTTGCCCAAACACCCCTTTCATATTGTCCATAGCCATTAAGCTCTCCAAACAGCTGCTGCAATTCTACTATTCTAGTGGTCCATAGCTAATTGTGGTGAGTAAGACATATTTCTATTTATATCATTTTCTCTAATAAAATCTGTAACTATCCCGATTTTTCTCGATTTAAGCTAAATTCATTAACGGATTTATCACATAAACAGCTACCAAAACACAAATAAAAAACTTACAACTATCCTAAGCCGATTTACTTGCCAATAGTGATAATAACAAATGATATGTAGAGTAACATAAGTCTAACTAAATTTTTTATACAAACACATAACACAATGTCAAAATTAAACACCCACAAAAAATACGGTAAAGAAAGATTACGAACCTAGCCTGAAGAAACGCTGAAAACTTGTAGCTCTGTGTGAAGAACAAACAGAAAGTGTATCATTATCGGGTTACATTTCATAAAGTTAATAGCAGCAATCAGAATCAATGATTCAACATATCATATGCATTTTGAAACATAAGCTACCTAAACACCCGCATTTGTTATAAGTCTATTCAAATAAGGCTCCATAATAACTATGTGTTTAACAGCAGGGATAATTTTATTATAAAATATCATCAAGCTAGCGAAAAGCATGGAGAAAACAGTAGCATACATAACAAAGCACGACAGAAGAAAACAAAGAAACAGCTCCCAACAAAAATAAAAATAAAAAATCAAGACAGGAGTACATAACCACACAATGACACTAGGCCGTTTGAACAAGAAATATACATAACAAAGCAGGACACAATAAAAAAATAGTATCCAAAACCTAAATTGAACTAGAAACCACAACCTGCAACTATGCATAATGCCATTTTTTTATTCTTTAAAATATCAATAAAAACACCCTGAGATTCTCCTTGATATGCACATTGATGGGCTAAAAAAATGAGATATTACGCATAATGTTCTGTTTCACCATTGTATCCAAAATATTTGAGTCAAGCTATAGAATAAGCTAAAATAAGCTCCAACTAATTTGAAATTTGAATTCACACTCATCCCTACCATCAAAATTATAGTTCACGCTTCTAAATAGATATTACATGGAGTATGAATTACTAATTAAGGGGTGTTTGTGTAAGCTTACACATAATGGCCTAAGCAATTTCCAACAAGCCCTAACAAAAGAGATTAAGTGTATCATATTTTAATTTACCCCCGAAAACTCATAAGCTCTTATGCACCAGCTTATCCTAAAAGTTTCAAAAAGCTTAATAGCGTTTTGAAAACACATTATCTGAGCTTACGGGCTAATTTGAATTCTAAAAAGCCCCCAAATCCACTTTTCAGCTTATGAGCTAATCACGTTGCGCTTATGGACTTAAATAAGCCATAAAGTTGATAAGCTCATAAGCCGAAAAAAGTGAGCTTATGAGCTTTTCTATTTTCAAATAAGCCCATTAGCCAAGAAAATAAATTATCCAAACACCCCCGAAGCTATCAAACTCTTCAAATAAGCTTACCCAAACACCCCATTCAAATAATGCATAGTGATTAAGCTCTTCAAACAGTTGTTGCAATCGTGTCAGACACACACACATTATTGCCAAAATATATACAAGCATACTTGTAACATACTTAATATCATTTCCCCTCAGTTAACTTAAATTATTTTTCATCGATAAATTAATCACATGAACAGCCACCAAGGGGTGAGCAGTTCGGTTTTTCACCAAAACAGAAATCGAATTTTTATATTCAGTTCTAAAAAATTCATAACCAAAACCAATTGTCTGTTTTCGAGGTTTTTTTGGGCTCGCCCATCCAAAATAATATTGATAAAAACAACAAAATACACATACATTAACAACAAATACAACTACATTTCACCTAAATCAGACACAAATTTAAAGTAGTTGTAAAACGAAGACGAACCTAACGCTGACGAAACACCAAAAACTCGTCCCACTGCATCAAAAAACAAACAGAAGATGTATCAGCTTATGGTTTACAATCTCAAAATGTTAACAACATTACAACAACAATCAAAATAAATGATTCAACAAACATTTACACTTTAGAGCAGCTAGCAATTAACTGAATATGAATAAATAAACACTAGAATTGGACGGAAGAAAACAAAGAAACAGCTCCCAACAAAAAACAAAACAAAACAGGAGTACATAACCATACATTGATACTATGTTGTTTCGCTATTCTATAAACGTAATGTAACTAAAGGCACTATGATCAGTTTGAAACCTACTTTCTAATGAGTTGCTATCAGTTTGCAAAACTCAACAATATCTATACTTGAAAACATCATCTAATGACATAATAAACAAACTATTATAAAATCATGCAATTCAAAACTTTGGATGAACCCAAAAAAAGTGAAGTGAAGAAGCCAAAAAATGGTGATTTCAATACATCCCCTGTTGAGCTCCTATGTTCCTGAATTCTGAAGTCTGTCATTTGCTTTGAAGCCAAAATGGGCAACCGTCAAACTCATCTTATTTTGTCATCTAATTACCAAGGGCTATTTGCTACGGGCTGAACTCTAAGAGCAATTAAGAAACTATGTTGTGCCGGCTGGTTATGTTTTCCTTTAGAGCATCCCCGATACATAATCTATTATCAACCTTTCTACTCCAATGCATCAACCTATTCTCAACCTACTAGTATTATTTTTCATCCATTCTCACATTGTACACATTGTCAATTGGTCAAGCATACTAAGGTTTTGATATCTCAACCCATCTTGAACCTATTGCTCACATGCTAAAAAGCTTTACCCAAAATTTTCAACACTTTTCCAACCGACCATTGGAGATGCTCTTAAGCCAGGTATTACAGTAAGTCAGTAATACACACACATATATGCGTGAAACAATATAAATAGTCTTATATCACCCCAAATACAAAAAAATCTTATATAGAAACCAACAAAACAAGTATGCATAATGCCCTTTTTTTATTCTTTAAAAATATGATTATAATACACTAGCTGAGATTCTCATTGATTTTAGGTTAAAAAATTAAATATTATGCATGATGTTCTGTTCCACTATTGGATCCGAGATATTTGAGTTGAGCTATGAAATAAGCTCAATTTTAAACCTCCAACTTATACTTGGAATTCACACTCATCCCTACTATCAAAATTATACTTCAGTCTTCTATATAAACATTATACGGGGTATAAGTTACTAATTAGGGGGTGCTTGGATAAGCTTATGCATAATGGCCTATGCAATTTCCAACAAGCCCTAACAAAAGAGATTATGCGTATCAGCTTAATTCACCCCCAAAACTCATAAGCTCTTAGATTATGGACTTATTTGAATTATGAAAATCTCATTAGCCCACTTTTTTCGGCTTATGAGTTTATCAAGCTGAGCTTGTGGCCTTAGTTAAGCCAAAAGCTCAAGTTGATAAGCTCATAATCAGACAAAAAACAAGCTTATGACCTTCTAATATCAGATAAGCCCATAAACCAAAAAAATAAGCTTACCCAAACACCCCCTTAAGCTATCAAACTCTTCAAATAAGCTTACCCAAACACCCCCTTAAGCTATCAAATTCTTCAAATAAGCTTACCCAAACACCCCCTAAGCTATCAAATTCTTCAAATAAGCTTACCCAAACACCCCCTAAGCTATCAAACTCTTCAAATAAGCTTACCCAAACACCCCCTTAAGCTGTCAAACTCTTCAAATAACCTTACCCAAACACCCCCTAAGCTATCAAACTCTTCAAATAAGCTTACCCAAACACCCCCTTAAGCTGTCAAACTCTTCAAATAAGCTTACCCAAACACCCCCTTAAGCTGTCAAACTCTTCAAATAACCTTACCCAAACACCCCCTCAAGCTATCACACACTTCAAATAAGCTTGCCCAAACACCCCATTCTAATAACCCACAGCGAATAAGCTCTGTTCCAATTACGGCACATACACACATTTCTATCATAAACACACAAGCAGAGATGTTACGTATCGAATATCATTCCCCCTAAGTTACCTAAAATTATTTTCCATCAATAAACAGCCACCAAAACACAAATAAAAAAGCTTACAAGTTACAATAACAACAATACTAACAACAAAATACATATACATTAACATAAATCAAACACAAACATAAAAGTAGTTAAAAAAGAAGATGAACCTAGCCGAACGAAACGCCGAAAACTCCTCGCCCTGCACGAAATAACAAACAAATAGAAAATGTAAGTGATTCAACAAACACATAAACAAACATTATAACAACTAACAACTGAATAAAATAACACGGTTGAGACTCGAGAGTGAGAGAGTACCTGAGAGCAAAAGTGTGAAGGTTATGACAAGGGTTTCATTTATATATTAAGTGTTTTATTGTAATCGAGTCCTCAAATCTTTTACTTTTTACTCTGGTGTCCAAAGGTACATCTTGTTTACAGTATCACCCCCTCTACTCTTCTTTTATTCTATTTGTTTAATTGTTTTTTTATCTTTTTACTAGTCTAAGACTCGGTGTAGACCGTATAGTCAGAGTCATATACGAGGGTATGCGAGATATGCAATCGCACAAGTCCTCAAAATGTAAACTTTCTTGTCTATATTAAGGGGAGGGGCGGAGAGAAAGGGGGTCCGGGGGTCACGTGACCCTCCAACGAAAAAAATAATAGTGTAAATTTTCAAAATTTTCGGCTATTTTTGTAATTTGCCCCCAACGGACTTATTTTTTTAGTAGTTTCTAAAAATTATCATATTTTGCCCATTCGACAATAAAGTTCTGGCTCCGCCCCTGATTAAGGCCCTCAAAAGCTACTTCCGTCAAAAATTTTAATGATATGATTTTATATTCTATATATTTGTTTGAAATTGAAGCTAGAGTGTATCATTGTCACCTTACCTTTTCACTCTTTTACCAAATCTACTACTAAACATCCTGAATACCTTTTTTTTTTTTTTTTTTTTTTTTTTTTTTTTTTTTTTTTTTTTTTTTACATTTATATAAAATAAGGGCATATTTACTCAACTTAAACATCATAGTATCATATTTACCCAAAACATGTTTTAACTAAATATATCATGCATTCAACTTATATTTTGGGTATATGACATTTTAATTGGGGAGAATTGCATATATATCCACTAAAACTCAAAAACTTGCATATTTCCTCAAAATACAAGTTTTCAATGCATGATGTACAATGCAAGTTAAGCATGTTTTGGGTATATATGCAAATATGCAAGTTTTAGTGGGTATATATGCAATTGCCCCTTTTAATTGTTTAGATTAGGTATATATAAAATAATCTTAAAAATAAAAAAAAATAAAATAAAAATAAAAAAAACCACAAACCCAATTTTTTCCTCCCATTTATAGAAAACAAATCACATGCACTAAAAAATATACACAATATATTTTTATTAAAAACATCTACCTTTTAGTCACAAAAAATCACATACCACCAAAATTAATTCGGTCAAGAAAACGATCAAAACAACACCAAAATCAAACCACCACGCATGGTTGTGGTGTAATAAGGCTCCAAGTGTGGTGGTTCACCACCACTCGTGATGGAGACCATTTATAATTTTGTTTCATCTCACATTTTCACTGAACATGATGGAGCTAAACATTAGAGGATCTCAATCCGTTAAAAAAATTCAATGAGTTTAGAAAATTTTTCTTGTCTGATATTGAAATAAACTTTGTATTAATACCTGAATAAAATGTGTTATCCTAAGCTTTTAGGTTTTTTTTTTTTTTTTTTTTTTTTTTTTTTTTTTTTTTTTTAACCAAGCAAATACAATTTTGAACTTAATTCACAATAAGATTGATAGTTTCATCGATTTGTTTATTTTTAAAAGGCTTTTAGTAATTAACAAAGTTACTTTGACATTCTGTAAATTGTATTTAATATGAGTAATTGACAGAGACACAATATTTTATAAAGTGTATTACCAAGCACTAGTTTAGATAGATAGCTAAATGATACGTACTAAACTAAATTCTAAGTATTCTCAATGGTTTTTTAAAGGGCTTGATCATACAACATAATAAACGTACTCGAACTTGTGTTGAAGCTCGAGATTGCATGAGATGTCAATAATGAGAAGTGCAGGGGAACTTCAGTTTTGACGTTTTACGGTTTTCATTTAGCTTACGCATTTTACATTTATGTTACTAGTTATATATTTATCATCATTTAAATATAAAATAAATGTTTAGTAGGCTAAGGTTGTGTGTCAAGCGGTGTAAGTAAAGGAGGAAGTAGAAAATCTTAGGACGGTGATTGGGTTGGTGTCATTGAACCAAAAAGAAAAGTATCTTCATCAAATATCACACGACGAGAAATGATGATTTTGTTTGTATCAAGATCAAGGCACCTATAATCGCGATAATCTGAAAGGTAGCCAAGAAAACTGTAGCATGTTGAAAGTTAAAAACACCGACTCATTAAAATGAGTCTGGCGCGACCAGCTTTATTGCACCACCTTTATGTCCTTATCACTTCTCCCGGTAAAACGTGATCAAGTTTTGACAATCAAGCAACAAGATCTGATTCTTATACGTCATATAGTTACTAGTCAGGCATCCGAGCATTACGACGGTGGGTACTCGTGTAACTAAATTTCTTGCGATTACATGTTTTCCAATAGTAAATTTTTCGCCAATTTTCTCGGTTGCGTACCTTAATTGACGATAGTACTTAGATACTCGTATTTAATACTATGTTTATGGCTGAAGTTTACTAATTTTAGCTTTAATTACCTTTATAATAATAATCATATTATATTATTATATATAAAGTTTAATATTCCGTATAGATTAATGCAATATAAGTAGTTAACATAAGACAAAATACATTTCAATTGGTAAAATTGATAAATATTATTATTACCAAGGTTATAAATAGCGTGAGGCGTGGCGTGGCGGCGAAGCCAAGCCTCAAGCTATACGAGCTATAGCGAAGCTATAGCGTTTTTTGAGGCGTGACCAAGGCGGCATAATTTTTTTTATAGATTTATATATTTATATCATATTTCATATATATATGTATATAATACATCAAGTTTACAAAATGCGTTATACATAAGAAATAAACTCAAAAAGCCAAACTATTATTGCATTTTTCATCATTTCTTTAAATAAAACCTTCTCCGTGAGAGTAAACTGCTAAAAGATAAAATGTAAAAACCTAAAAACTACGGTATAAAACATCACATTCACATATTCACATTCACTTGTTATATTATCTTTTAGCATTTGATTTATAAAGTTAGCCCAAGCCCAAGTTCCTTCTAGCCCAATAATAGTAAATCACTAAATCCTACAAAAGCTTCAAAATAAAGCGCCACGCTTCACGCTATAACACGCCTTACCATGCTTTTTCGCGCTTCATAACACGCTACGCTGTAAGAAGACGCCTTGGCCTGTTTCGTAATGTGGAGGCCACGCCTCGCGCTATGGCGCCGCTATAGCGCGCTATTTAGAACCCTGATTATTACTAGTCATTCAGACCCGTGCATTGCACACGGGCTCTATCTAATTGGTAATAGTGTAATGTGATATTTATTTTCGTCATTAGGTTTGTAAGTTGTGATGGTATCACAACTTTTGTAAGTATCGCATGAGTTTATGAATGAGTTTAATTAGTTTTTTGGTGACTTTTATATTTAGACCGATTCATTCATACCCGTGCGATGCACACGGGCCTAATCTAAATGTTCGTTAGTGTATTGTTCAATACTAATTTTCGTCATTACATGGGATGTATATGAGTGTTCACAGCTTAATCTTTGGCTTATTTTCGTCATTATATATCTAAGTTGTGATGTTATCACACCTTTTTTAAGCATGACACACATTTAAATAGGTTATTGACATTAAAATAGTATATGTGAAGAGACTTTTTTCAAGATGCTACATTTAAAAGAGTCTCTTCACATGTAATTTTTTAATATGTATAATTTACATGCTAAATGTCAAAGGGAGGTTAAACGCATATGGTTCTTTCAAAATAAATGTAACCCTTATATAAAATCATAACAAAGTGATATTCTCTATATTTTGAGATCTAACTTGTGACAATGAATTATCCTTTGGTTTATCATATCAAATACGGTAACTCCAAATTACTATGCTTAGTTACTCAAACTTTATTTTATCCACAAAAACCATTTAAGTTTCAATATTTTTGTATTATTGTGAAAATCGGTCCAATATTGTTAGTATATTTAATTTGTAACATATTGCATATATAAATATATTTGAAGACATCAATCTCAACATATAATTTTTCTACTCTTAATAACTAATATAACAATTTCATTTTGCCAAATTTGTTTGTCATTCTACAAATGAAACTAAAATCATATTAAGATAATCAATTAATCTCCATAGTGATATTAACACATCGCAAGACAAAAAACTACATTAAGAGCAAAAATATTAAAATGCACCAACAAAGTGTAGTAATAATTATTGATTAAAAATTGAATGCTCGTCACATTATTTTTAAGAAACTTACTTGTTAACGAATCAATAGTATTAGTCGATTTATCGGTATTACATGAAGTAAAATATTGTATGTTTAATTTGTAACGTACAATTAATATGAATGCTAAGTATTCATTCCACAGATGGTCGTTGCGTTGTTCTTGTTGTTGTTGTCTTTGTCATTGTTGTTCGTTGGCTTTTTGCATGTTTTGTTCTTGATATAATTTTTGTGACTTCTCAATCTCTTTCTTTAATGATTCTTGACGTGCTACAAAAAAACAATTAGATATAGTTGATCGTTAGTAACTTAAATACAATTAATCAATATATATTGCATTTTCGATCAAAGTAAAAATGTCCGTGCATGTTTCACTTAATTGATAAGACAACGATGTGTAGGATCTCTTAAACCATTAGAGAAGATGATGTTACTACCAAACCTCCTAAGAGCCATCTTTATGTCCTACATTGTTACACACACAAAACACACGTGAAATTTACATGAAACAATATAAATCAATATGCTAAATAAGTAAGACGATATGATGCTTACTTTACCAATGTGCAAGCGGTGTGGAGGAAGTTGTGGTTTGTTGTGTGTGATTTTTGACACATTATATAGTTGATGAAATATTTGTAACTCATGGACGGGAAGGTAAAAAGATTGACCACTAATTGGTGTGTTTAATTTATGCATTCATGGCATCAAACACTTCATCTCCTATGTACTTATGCTTATGCATGACTATTAAATCAATGTACTAACACATGAAGCATCCACATTTCACTTTCAATTCATGAGCCATTTATTATGTCCACTTACATTTATAAGGCTACTTAAGCTTTTATTATATAAGATAAGAGTTTTAACTTTTAGTTACGTGACAAAAACTCTTTTGTTGGCCAGACTTATGGAAAGTATGCTAAATAATTTTGTTGGCCCGTAAATTTTTATTTCATATGTTCTTATATGTTACTACTAGTTATAATACCTGCGCACGCACAGGATTTTTAAAATTTCTTTTTGATTATATATTATTATCGACTAAGAAATGAATCATTTAACATATTTTAAATGGTTTAACTTGGTGGACTAAAAATAAAAACCACGTGTGTATATGTTATAATCTACCTATTATTTTAGGAGAATGCTTTTGAATTAAAAATAATATTTTATTATTCAAGCAAAATCACATGATGATACTTGACTTGCATAAGATGTTAGTGATATATGCTTTTAGTTTTGCAAATCCGTTCTATCAATTTACGATGTGTTTTGTAATTGTGACTCAATAACATTATCGCAGTCTAGTATCGTAATAAACCGATTAAAAACTATATATATACCTGCTTAATAATTCTCGTGTACATACTTTTAATTTCTTTACAACAGCCAACTATTATGTTTTTTATTTTTTTAATGAAATATCACGCCAATAAATAAAATTAGGTTATCACCTACGTAGTTTCTCTTTTCTTTTTTCTTTTTCATTTTTTTTTAATTTTTTTATTTAGGAGGTGATTGTTATCAAATAAGAATTGAGTGATTTGTGCATTATTTATTTATTTATTTAAGGAGAACACCTTCTAAACTAAACAATGACTATCTAACTTTTTTATTTATTTATTTATTTATTTATTATTATTTTAATTAGCTTTGTATAACGTATTTAACTGACAGACATGTTGATGTTGAGGTTGATGTTGATGTTTTTTTTTTTTAACTTTAAATATTGATATCATGTTGTTCAAAATATGCGAGTTTAGTAGCATGTAATGAGCGTTGATAAAGTTAAAATATGCTCTATAAAGTTTTTAAAATGTTTTTATGGATATCCATATATAAATTTCAAATAACAATTTCATAAGTCGTTGTTATAAGAGAATCGCGTATATTTATTTTCATATCACACTAACTCGTGCTTACCATTTGATATTTATATTCACGTTAAAAATAATTTAGCTATATATAATATTGAAACCCGTGTACGCATAAATTAAACTTTTAAATAGAATAACATGAGTCCTTATTTAAAAAAATATTCTAGAAAAGTCTAAAACTAACATTAGTTTAAAAAATATTAAACGTGTATTAAAACTAATTCGCATATTTACCGAATTTTATAATTTTAATGGATGAAAGTCTAAAAATTAAGACTAATACTTATGTAATTTTAAACAAAGTTAATATTATAAAGTATAGGGGGTATAAAGTGTAAGGGGTTATTTGTGTTTTTTCTAAAATTATTAAAAAATATGGAAACTTATAATTTTACACTTAACTCTACATAATTTATTTAAAATTCAACCACCAAAGTTTTATTAATTACTTCATCTTTTTTTATGTTTTTGTTTTTATAAATTTGACACATATATTTTTATGCATTTTTTTTCTTAACCAAATTTCTCCACCAAATTTATTAAGTTTGACCAAAATCAATTTAATTTTGACTTTCTATTGACCAATCACGTTGCTCGATTTCGCTTACGTGGCAAAATCGAGCTTTCCTATTGGCCCAATTTTTTTTTCAATGAGAAGGGATTTGTAAAAACACTCCGAAATGATGTAATTATTTTATTATATAAAAGATGTTGGGGTACGTTTTATTTTCAATTTGATTTCATTTCTATGAAACCCAGCCTCGAATCCTCTATCAAACCGCGAAAATTCCATAACCACCCGCATGACCACCACGAACCCTAGCCATCTGGAAAACCACAACAACCACCCTTATCACCATTAGATGCGCCTTTGAAAACCACACGAGAACACCACTGACCGTCACCATTTGACCATATACAGCCATTCGTTTTGTTATTTTATTAAATGCTTGTAATAATTGTGTTTTTTGCTTAAGTTTTTTTGGACATTTTCTTGTTTCCAGATCGCTATTAAATATGTAATTAACTAATCTTTAATGTATGTTTATCTACTTAATTATGTTAAGTTATTGTAAGATGAAAAGTTTTTACTGAAATATTAATTATGTAATTATATAGAAACTATATGACAACGTTGAATGACAATTATGAAATGCAATTTTAGTAATATTTCAAGGTATAAGTGATTTACTCGTGTTGAATTTTCAACATTTGAGCAAACCACCCGAATAGACCGGACCGACCATATTCGGTCCGGTCCTCGGTTTCAGCTTTTGGGCAAATTCGGTCTCGGTTTTGATCGGTCCGGTCCGATTTAGACCACAAACCGACTATTTTACTTTGTTGGACCCAACCGATCTAGACCGGACCGGACTGACCACATTCGGTCCCGTCCTCGATCTCGGCTTTTGGGCTAATTCGGTCTTGGTTTTGGTCGGTTCGGTCCGGTCTGGTCCGAGACCGATGCTCAGCACTACGTAGAATAGATTAGGTGTCCCTACGTATTTGTTTCTATTACCTTGAACAACAATATAGTCACTAAATAAATTATAAAGTTATATAAAAACTTAAATAGAAAAGTTCATTTGTGCACTAAGTTTTTG
This sequence comes from Artemisia argyi, assembly GCA_030686995.1. Classification (NCBI taxonomy): domain Eukaryota; kingdom Viridiplantae; phylum Streptophyta; class Magnoliopsida; order Asterales; family Asteraceae; genus Artemisia; species Artemisia argyi. Next base: position 169,062,186 of record CM060685.1, on the reverse strand, counting down.
TTACATACTGAGGGATAAATCCTCACAATTCATCTAGTTTGATCTAATGGTGGGGATTAAACTAATATTTAATGCATAAACCTAAATCTATGTTTTTTTTTCTTATCTTTTTGTCTTTCTTATTTCTTCATATTTTTTTTCTTTTTTCTTTTTTGTCTCTTTTTTTCTATTCACGCTTGATTTTTTTCTTTCTTTCTTTCTTTCTTTTTCTTTTTTTTTTTTCTTTTGCCTTTTTGTTTTCTATTCACGTTTTTTTGTTTTTTTGTTGTTTTCTTTTTGTCTTTTTTTTCTTCTATTCATGTTTTTTTTTATTCACAATTTTTTTTAATAAACATTTTTTTCTTTTTTTTTATTAAAAACCGTGTTTTTTAATTCGCGTTTTTTTCTTCACTTTCTTACGTTTTCGTCCGTTTTCATTCGTTTTCGTCAGTTTTCATACCTTTATACGCATTTTCGTCCGTTTTCATAAGTTTTTGTCTGTGTTTTTAAATTTTCGTTCATTTTTAGACGTTTTCATCTGTTTTCAAATGTTTTCGTCCATTTTTATACACTTTCGTCCGTTTTCACACCTTTTCGTCCATTTTTTATAAGTTTTAGTCCGTTTTCATCCGTTTTATACATTTTTTCTTTTTCACCCGTTTTTGTCTGTATTCATACGTTTTCGGCTGTTTTTATACGTTTCAGACATTTATGTCCGTTTTCGCCCGTTTTTTACGTTTGCGTATGCTTTCGTCCGTTTTATACATTATTGTTCGTTTTCATACGTTTTCGTCGGTTTTCATATGTTTTCGGCAGTTTTTATACGCTTTCAGACATTTTTATTCGTTTTCATACATTTTCATCCATTTTCAACAGTTTTTTTACGTTTTCGTCTGTTTTCAGACATTTTTGTTTGTTTTCGTCCGTCTTTATACGTTTTCGACCGTTTTTATACGTTTTCGTCTGTTTTCATAGGTTCATATACATTTTCGTCCATTTTCATACGTTTTCTTTGGTTTTTATACATTTTTGTCTGTTTTTAGACGTTTTCGTCCGTTTTCATATGATTTCAGCAGTTTTTACACGTTTTCATACATTTTCGTCCGTTTTCATATGTTTTCCTCCGTCTTCGTCTGTTTTCTTTCATTTTCGTCCATTTTTCATACGTTTTCGACCATTTTCAGACGTGTTTTTATGCTTTCCTACGTATTCATTCATTTTCGTCTGTTTTTATACGTTTCTAAATATCACAATTGATATTTTTAATATCATAAGTGATATTTAGAATATCACAGAATATCACTTGTGATACTAAGAATATCAATTGTGATATTCAGAAATGTATGAAAACGGACGAAAACGTATGAATACGAACAAAAACGTTAGAAAGTGAAAGGAACATGAATTAAAAAAAAAACGTGAAATCACTTGTGATATTATGAATATCACTTGTGATTTTCTGAATATCAATTGTGATATTCAGAATATCACGTGTGATTTTCATGTTAACAAACATTTGTTGAAAATCACTTGTGATATTTAGTGATAATCAGATATCACTTGTGATATTCAGGATATCACTTGTGATATTCAAAATACGGACAAAAACATTAGAAAGTGAAAAAAAAACATGAATTAAAAAAACGTGAAATCACTTGCGATATTCTGAATATCACTTGTGATATTCTGAATATCACTTGTGATTTTCATGTTAAAAAGCATTTGTTGAAAATCACTTGTGATATTATGAATGAGTGACATTCTGAATATCACAAGTGATATTCTGAATACCACTTGTGATATTATGAATATCACAAGTATATTCTATATGATATTCAGAATATCACAAGTGGTATTCAGAACATCACAAGTAGCATTCAGAATATCACAGAATATCACTTGTGATATTTAGAATATCACAAGTGGTATTCAGAATATCATAAGTGGTATTCAGAATATCACTTGTGATATTTAGAAATGTACAAAAACGGCCGAAAACAATTAAAAACGAATGAAAACGGACGAATATGTAGGAGATGGGATGAAAACATAAAAACAGACGAAAACGTATAAAAGCTGATGAAAACGTAAGAAAAAGGACGAAAACATATGAAAACAGACGCAAACAGATGAAAACGTATGAAGATGTATAAAAACAGACTAAAACGTATAAAAATAGACGAAAACGTAAGAAAACGGACGAAAACATATGAAAATGGATGAAAACGTATGAAAATGGACAAAAGCATAAGAAAACGGACGAATACGTAAGAAAACGGACGAAAACATATGAAAACGGATGAAAACGTAAGAAAACAGACGAATATGTATGAAAACGGACGAAAACACACGAAAACGTGTGAAAATGGATGAAAACGTATGAAAACAGGACGAAAACGTATGTGCGAAAATGTAAGAAAGCGGGTGAAAACGCAAGAAAACAGACAAAAACGTATGAAAACGGGCGAAAACGTATGAAAACGGACAAAAACTTATGAAAACAGACGAAAATAGATGAAAACGTAAGAAAACGGACGAAAATGTATAAAAATGGACGAAAACGTATAAAAACGGAGGAAAACGTATGAAAACGGGCAAAAACGTAAGAAAACAGACGAAAACGAATGAAAACATAAAAAAACCGACGAATATATATGAAAAACGTATAAAAACGAAAAAAACATTGTAAAAAAATAAAATAAATAAAAAAATAAAAAAAAACGCACGAAAAAAAAAGAGCGAAAAAAACGTGAATTAAAGAAAAAAAAGTGAATTAAAAAAAAGACAAAAAAGAAAAGGAAAAAAGAAGTGAATAAAAAAGAAAAATAAAAAGACAAGAAAAAAAACATGGACTTAGATTGTCCTATTAAATCTTAGGTTAATCCACTATTAGATCAAACTAGATGAATGGTGAGGATTTGTCCCTTAATTTACAACAAATACTTAGTATATAAAATAACTCACCTCAAAACTTAAAATATAAGAAAATGATGAATTCTTATAGTTAGATTCGACCACATATTCTTAACTTTGGACATATATACGAATAGTTAATCATTCCGGTAGACAACCAAATTCTAACATCGATTAGTTCAAGACCTTGAATATTTTAATTAATTTCGAACCAATTAAATTTTCTTAATTTTGGTACAAAAGGAGGCACCACCCACTTCATAGTTTCTTTCAAACAAGGCCACAATGATGGAAAGAGCTTTATACACCAAGCCCAAAAGAAGCTTAAGGTTCTTGTTAATACATTTCTATTTTCCTTAACTTGATCTCATGAATTACTTATGCAAGTAATAATGATCATATACGTTTCTTGCTAGGTATCACGAAGGAAGTTGTCTATCAGACCTCTCCTTATGTGAATACGATGATATCTTCATTGGATGCATGGAGAATAATGAGCCGGTCATGCCAGTCGTCATGCCATGTAATGGTGATGCAATGGATGAAGATGGTAAGTTTATGTGGACGCTAAAAGATGTTATGCGTGCATCATTAGGGGTTTTGGGAGAGAGTGCGTTAGGTGTCACCGAGAAAGTTGTTTGTTCTGATCATGGCAGATTATGCGTTTTGAAAAGGTTCAGAATGGTTGGAATGAAGAGGGCGAGGTTTGGGCAGCGTGTAAAACGTTTGGCGGCAATTGGACAATGTTGTGATTATATTGTTCCAATGAAGGGTTATCTTTATTCCAAGAGGTTCAAGTTTGTGGTTTGTGATTACTACCCAATGGGTAGTTTGTATGATTTGCTAATAGGTATGTTATATGGGCAAACAACCAATAGTAAACTTTTTACAACAAACTCGTATAGAAAATCATGGAAAATTTTGTCTTAAGTAACCATATATATTTACATTATAAAGCTTGTTTAAACTAATTGCCCTTTTGTTTTGGCTTGACTGTTTTAGGGGCAAGAGAGCATGGCCACACCCCACTTACATGGAAGCAAAGATTTAGGATAATCTTGCGCATAGCAAAAGCCATTTCCTTCATCCATTCGCAATCGTCAACAAAAGATAGAAGCATGGTCATCAATGTCCATGGCAGCCTCAAAACCTCCAACATCATGATCGATGTTGATTTTAATGCTTATGTATCAAATTTTGGCTTCACCCAACTTGCAATAGAAGCTTGTGACATTGGTCAACAACGAAGATCATCATCGCCACACTACCAACCACCAACCCTAAATGAACCATCGTCACAAAAGAACGACATGTACCATTTTGGGATCATTGTTTTGGACATTTTAGGAGGAGCAAAGGCATTGGAGTCGATGGAATGGGATTTTGAAAGGAAACAAGAGGTTAAGGACGAAAAATGTGACTTTTTTGAGTTCCCTTTTGAAGTCAAAGATAGACGGAAAGTGTTTATGGTTTGGAACATGGCCCTAGCATGTACAAATAGGACACGTGAAGCTAGGCCTTCAATTGAGAACATACTCATGCACTTAAACAAGTAATAGTACCTATGTTAGCATACATTAAGAAAAATAAACGACCTTATCATAAGGCATAGCATCATTATTCTTGAATCCAATAAGTGATTAAAACTTGAAACACTTTGATATGATAACTAATAAATAATGGTTCCTAACTATTCATTGTCATTTGCAGTAAACAAAACAGGGTTTGATATATAAAAGTAGGCCTAATTGCTTGTTAGCGTATCTTACCTGTCACTTTTTCTAATTTTGTGTAGCGTATTATTTTTTATTTCCTTTGGTGTATCATGCTTTTGAATTTCGTCTTTTTAATGTATTATAGACTAGTTGTGTGTATTATTTTGACCATTATACCCCTACCATGATTAATTTGAGTGTTTAAATGGTAGGGGTAAAATAGTCAAATAATATACAAAATTGGTCTATGATACACCAAAAAGACGTAATTCAAAAGTATGATACACACCACAAAGAAAAAAATTTAATACGCTACACATAATTAGAAAAAATGGCAAAGTAAGATATATTAAGAAGCAATTACCCAATAAAAGTAATATATAGACACAATTTGGAATTAGTTAGACGTGCAGATTTAAAATAGTATCTGAATCTTATTGTTTCGAAAAGCTAATATTGTATAAGTTACAAATGCATAGTGTTAAGAACAGGTGGTGACATTAACATGTATGTGATGAGGTATAAGGAGATTAGGCGATTATATCATAGATGAACAACGAAGAGATCAATGCATATATAGATGCACAAATGAAGAAATAACTTTATTACCATCTATATTAAGTTGCAGTTCCTGATAGTGGCTTGAACTATTTTATTTTTATGTTTTGAGTATATTGGGATGAATAAAGTATTAGACCACACCATGTTAATTTAACTTTTAAAAGATGCAAAATGATAGAAGTAATAAAAAGTTTGATCCAAAAGCGACCAACGTTGTCGAATCTGACACAAAGTTCCGAACGTAGAAGAAAGTCAAGAAATAAGCAGTAAAGCGTCAAAATGAGCACCCCAAGTATCTTACTGAATGTCGCTCAACACTCTTTACCATTGGAACAGAATAGCGCAATCAATACACTGACTCCTTGTCCTCCTTCAAGAGCTCCTAACATGACCCAAAACATATCCATGGGACCATGGGCAATGCATGGCCAAAGTCAGAAGCCCTTGAGGGAGAGGAAGCAATCAATGCATCGGAACGTCTTCCCTTTGGCCTTAAAACATGCTTTTCTTTTGCTAGACACAAACAACACATTAATTTTTTACCCTCCATCAAGAGGCTTCTAACATGCCCAAAACACGCCCTTGAGACAGGCATTGTCTAACGGCCAAAGTCAGAAGCCCTTGAGGGAGAGAAAGCAATCAATGCCTCGGAAAGTATACATATTGGCCTCGAAAGCATGATTATTTTTCTAAAATACATAATCAAGACATTGACTTTTTACTCTCCATCAGAAGGCTCCTAACATGACCGAGTATATATCCTTAAGTTTAAGAGTATTATATGGCCAAAGTCAGAAGCCTTTGAGGGAGAGCAAGCAACCAATGCATTGGAACCTTTCTTAGTTTCTTCTTATCCCATTGGTTTTAGAAACCATGATAGACCTCATTGGACAAGAAGCCCTTTTTATAAGCAAACAACAAAGGATAGATTTGATTGCTAAAAAAAGAAATGTCATGTGTTAGAAAATTGATTCAATTTGGTAGGGTATGCATATCTTTGGCATTTTGACATTTAGTGCAAAAATAGATCTTGATAGTACTATAAGATTAGATACCAGCTCTAAAAGTATACCAATCCACAAGGCCACAAACATCAATTAACTCACAATCATGATTAGTATATTTTAGCCACATCGGACAAAATTATTAGAGATGCATCAATTCTTGTGGATGAAGAGAATTGGATGCATGAGTCATAATAACATATTGTTTCAAAAGCAATTAAATTGTTTATTCTAAAATCAAGTTGACTAAGTATGTGAAATTAGGTTACGTATGATAGTGAAAGTAATGATCAAAATACCAAACGGGGAAGAAAATTATCATTTTCGAAATTATTAGAAAACGTCTTAGACATTTGAGTTAAGCCAGTTGTCTTCGATAAACTCTTTATGATATCATATGTACTCGCGTCTATAACAAATCAAATACAACTATACGAGTACATATTTTATTTGCTAGTTGTCACATGTCGCTAGGTGTGACAAACTCGACTTCCACTAGATATTAGGAATGCTTTGTATGTATCGAGTGACTCTTTATTTATCTTAAATCAACGAGAATCATGCAAAAAACGTCTTACTCACATAAACGACAGAAAGCTTCTTCATTTTAACAAGGAAAAAAACATGTCAAAAGTGATTGAACATAGATGGTCGACACCTAATGTGTTAGACATCCATGATCCATCCACCATTGATGTAAATTATTCAATTAGTAGTAACTAAAGTGTGTTATCTTTATAGAAAGGATAAAGGGGAATACAATAACTATTAGAACTATTAGAAGGTTGGCCTTTGAGATATGGTATAAGTCGACCAATCTTTTAATTATTGGAAAATGATTGAGGGATCTAAAACTTGTGTCTAATTATGTGTCTAACATATGTGGATTTACCTCATTTGATTGTTAAGCAGCAGGCCTTATTGTTACAACCAATGAATTAATGACATGCAACTTTAGGCATAAAATTAGGTCTCCTAATCACTACTCTTAATTATTTTAAGTAAATTGCATTTTTGGTAGCTGTGGTTTGGCTAAATTGCTGTTATGGTCCTAAAAACTTTGAAAAAAGTGCAGCAATGGTCCTCATTTTAAAGTTTGAAATGCAATTTTGGCCCCTGAATAAAGTTAAATGACTAAAATACCCTTTGTCTTCTTCAGATAAGACAAGGGTAATTTGGTCATTCACACTGATCGAGGACCAAAAATGCAATTCAAACTTTAAAATAAAAACTATTGCTGCACTTTCAAAGTTTTTGGGACCAAAATTGTAATTTGGCCAAACCACAAGGACCAAAAATGCAATTAACTCAATTATTTTGATACGAAGATATAGAGTATAGACCATAATACGAAGCATCTCAAAATCATATCTATAATGCATATTTGACATTCTTCAAATATATACATGAGTTGACATCCATTACTTGTTCTTATCTCCAAATAGAATTTTATACGATTGTGTTTCCATAGACATAAGTCTTTCAAATGACGTGGTTTAAGATTTTCTAATGAACCTACAAATTTAGTGCATTTAACAGTGTTTTTTTAGCGTGTATTTTGCTTTTCCAAAATTTAAGGTTATCTTCGTTCCAGGTTTTTTAAGGGTTAAAGGTGAGGATGCTTTACGTACTTACATAGTTACATATTCAATTCATTTTAAAAAACATATATAGCCACAAAAATATCATTATGAACTATCAAACCTGTTTGCAACTTGTTTGACTGGTTAATGAGGGTAATTTAGTCATTTTATGCACTTCTTCATCTTGTTCATCAATTTTGTTCTTGGATTTTGGTTTTTAATATATAGGAAAGAGTTTAAGAACAATCAATATTTCTTTGGTTTTGTCTATCTCGGACGATTTTAATCCCTATTCAACCAGTTTCACTAACTCATAAATTGAAACTAAAATCATAAATAAAACATGATCATATAAATGTATTTAGAGAGAGATCATATCCTTTAACAAGAATCGTAATAAAATGTTAGAAAGCTGACAATTGACTTTCCCATGATTTTGGAACAATATAGGGTGTGTTTGTTTAATCTTACAAGTTATAACTCCCGTGCACGCACGGGGTTTACACATAAATCAAATTTATTTTAAAATATTAGTTTACTATATAGACATATAAGAATTTACCCGTAAAAATTGTGATATAAGTACAACTAATGAATATGCATGAGTCTTTCATTATTTATTAATATTTTGTAAAAAAATTTATTGGATGAAAGTTTTAACTTTGTTAAGCTGACATAGATGTTGAGGTTGAGGTTGAGGTTGATGTTGTTGTTTAACTATTCATATCATGTTGTACAAAATATGCGAGTTTAGTAGCACATAATGAGCGTTGATCAAGTTAAAATATACTCTGTAAAGTTATTTAAAAATGTTTTTTCAGATACCCGTATATAAACTTTAAATAATAATTACATGAGTTGTTGTTATAAGAACAATCGCATATATTCATTTTCAAATCACAGTAACTCGTGCTTAGCATTTGATATTTATATTACCATTAATAATAATTTAGCCGTATTTAATATTCAAACCCGTGTACGCATAGATTAAACTTTTAAATAAGATAACATGAGTCCTTATTTGACGTATATAGTAAAAAAAAAAAAAAAAAAAAAAAAAAAAAGGTTTTAAACTAATATTTATTTTAAAAATATTTAAAGTATATTAAAACTAATTCGTATATTAACAAAATTTTGTGTTTTAATGGATGAATGTATCAAGCTAATACTAATACTTATGTAATTGTAAACAAAGTTCATATTATAAATTATAGGGGTATAAAGTGTAAGGGTTATTTGTTTATTATTTAAAGTTATTAAAATATATGGAGAATTATAATTTTACACTTAACTCTATATAATATATTTAAGATTCAACCACTAAAGTTTTATTAATTACCTCATCTTTTTGTAAGTTTTTGTTTTTATAAATTTGACATATATATTTTTATATTATTTTCCCTCAATTAAATTTTCTACCAAATTTATTAAAGTTTGACCAAAATCAATTCAATTTTGACTTTTTATTAGCCAATCATATTGCTTGATTTCGCTTATGTGTCAAAATCGAGTTCTCCTATTAGTCCAATGTATTTTTCAATGAGAAATGTTTTGCAAAAACACTTTGAAATGATGTAATTCTTTTATTATATAAAAGATATGTAGCTTATGAGCTTATTTGTGTTTCAACTTATATTTTATAAGCCTTAATTTTTCAGCTTATTTGGATACTTGTGGGCTTATATAAGTTCATTATGATATGATAAACTTATATAAGCCGAAATCAAATAAGCTCAAAAGCCCACATTTTTTTCCTAATAAAACAAAACCCCTAGTGGGGACTTTTCTATTTTAAAAAAATCAAATCATACCATATTTGGTAATATTTTTTTAATAATTATTTATTTATTTTAAGTATGTTTAATTAAAAAGTCTAAATATTTCTTAATTTGGCATAAATAAATTATAAATTCGTTTGAATATAAGAGATGAAGAAAAATTTTAAAAATACGCATGTACTTGCGTTTTATTTATTCATTCTTTTGGACCAAATTTGTAATATTGAAAAATAGAAGCGGACTTCCCTTTTAGTTTAATCAAATAAAAATCAATTGGACCCGATGTATATTCGATGGTGTAAAATGCCAATTCAACCGAATGAATGAAATCGTATACTTGATCTTAGTTTAATTGGTAAGACGTAAAACTCACTTGAGGCATCAGATTCAACACACAAGATTTATGTATCAAATTAAAGGGGTGTTTGGTTTTGCGTTTTGAAGTTGAATATTTGATGTCTTGATAAACATGTTCATCTTATTATCAGTTGTTACAAGTCCAACAAAAACTATTAATCAAAGGGTCCAATAAAATTACCTTATTGGCTTTAACCTATTTGAAAGACATTCACAATCCCTTTGTTTTAATTCACAGAATGTCCCTTTTGCGTCATGTCATGTATTAATTTCTTATATAATCAAACTTCGTTCAAACACTCAAATTGTTTATTTGATTATTACGGTTTCAAACAACAAAAGCAATGTACATACAAAAACTCTTATATATTTGCCTTTACTTTGTGCTTTTAGTCTCAAATCTTATAACAAATATGCTGTCTTTTTTAGGAAGAAAAGGTGTGCAAGCTGGAATTGCATGAAAAGGTTCAGCCTTAATAGTTCATCGCGATGTTGGATCTAGCAATGTTTTATTCTTTGATGATTTCCAAACCAGGATAACTTATGTCTGTTTAAGCCACCATCAGTCTTTTATTATGCAGCTCGATTGCTTTCGACTAGAGTGTTAGAAACTTTTAGCTACCATGCTCAACTTTCAGGTAAAGTATAAAGAAATATTAATCGTATGGATATTATGCTATAATTTTCAAGTTTTTAATAGACATGCATATATCCCATCCTATACAGATTTAACATGGCATTTAAAAAGTAACTTCACGCCACTAAATCTATTAGGTCTGCACTCATCTGGAATTTTACATTGCTCTGACTTGATTATCGTATGTTATTGATCATTCACTTACATGATTTGATGATCTATATGTGTTATACTTTAAGTAATTATAGCCTCTTAATTTCTTATGTAGCTTAGATCGGCTATGAAGATAGGGGATTATTATATCGGTGTCGAGGGATGGAGCCATGGAGGGGCAATGATTAAGAAGGCAACATCCAAAGCGAAAGCAATTGCATTAAAAAAACTAAGCAAGAAAGCAAGCTATAGGTTTATATAAAAAAATGGATAATTCCAAAAATGACCAAGTTGCCCAATCGATGGGAATTTTTGACCTTGGATTTGTTGGGTCAAAATGGGTCGATATGGACATATTTTTGAATTGTCTATATAATTGGATGTATTAAACATGGTTACATAACTTACATTACTAAACTTCATACGCTTTCTTTTAAATACTATAATGTACACTATAAGTGTTTGAATGTACATGAGGCAACTTTGACCAAATATACCCATCAACCCATTTTGACCAATTTATAAACATGCAAAAACATACATCAAACATAATTATAAAACAAAATTAATAAACATAAAAAAAAAAAAAAAAAAAAAAAAAAAAAAAAAAAAAAAAAAAACTATTTGTTTTTTAATAGATAAAAATACATTATTCTAAATTTTAGAAAAAACCCCACGCACGCGCGGGTATTATAACTAGTATAAGCTTAAACAAACACCCTCATAGTACTAGTACTAATTTAGTCGTACATAAAAACTAATACAAATATAGTGGATGGTTATCAGTAATTAACTGGTAAAGGAAACAACCAATGGGCTTGTGTATTAATGGTACTATATGTTGTTTGAAATGCTTCTCAATTAAAGGGTTGTGGGTTCAAGTCCTTCTTAAGACGCGTGAGATAAATAGTTGCCGCTATGGCCTATAGGAATCAATATTCTTCTAGAAAATCAAGTGTCAATTGAAAACAAACGAGCATCTTCCTCTATTATCTATAAGAAAAAAGACAGAAGACGAGAAGAAAGGTAAAGAACATGACAGATTTTCAACAAATCCCTGAATACAAGATCGATTATTACTAAAGGATATGTAAATATTACTCGAAATGATCATGGTGGTAGTAAACAATGGAATTCCGATGCGTGATATTGCAGTTTTGATGGTGCCCTTAGAAGTTAGAAGTGAGTTTTCATGGTGGTTGAAAAGGATAAGTTGAGGGCATAATAGTACTTTCACAGTATAATTCAAAGTAAAAAAATATATGCATAAACTTTTTAATTTTTTTTTACCTGTTTTAGAAGGTAACAAATTAACAAATGATTCATAATGAGACAAAAAACCGACGATAGGCAACATAAGATTAATATTTGTAAGTTGTTCACAATGAATCAAATTCATAAGTACATAGAGCATTTTTAACTTTTATCATTTTCTTAAAGATTTTACTCTGTTAAATACATTACTCTAAAAAAACAGTTTGTTAGTGCACAATGTAATATTTCAAATTTTTTTACTTGTGTGTAAATTGAAAGTGAATATTTAATTTGAGACGACAACAATAAAATTCTGTAATTCGAGCCGCTTAGGGTCATGTTTCAAGACGAGTTTCGTTGGAGGGTTTAAAATATAGATGCACAGATGAGCTAAAGTTCGAGCTCAGGCTTAGGTCCGACCCTGAAAAAGCCAGGCTTGAAAAAGCTCAGTCTGGCCTAACAGGCCTAAATAGTCCTAATATTTTCCATCAAAGCCTGGTCTGGTTTGGGCCTGGTCCGGCCCGTACTAAGCCCAAAGCCCAAAGCCCAAAAAAACCCCGCTAAAAAGCCCGGACTTCTAAAAAGCCCGTCAGAAAGCCCGAAAAAACTTGCCATAAAATCCGAAATCTCGGGCTTTTGTTGTTAGAGAGCTTTTATTGTGTAATTAATGTGCATTTCTGTTATCTGTAACTTTGTTTTGTTATTTTTTGCAATGTATTTACAAATGTTGATAAAATATTTCCATATATAATAACTATATTATTATTATAAAGTATAAAAAAAAAAGCTCGAAAAAGCCCAAGCTTGGCTGGGCTAAGCCCGTCCCGAACTATTTGGGTCGAAATAGGCCTAATAGTCCCCGAGCTCTTCTGAACTAGAAAAGCCCGGGCTTTTTTGCGGCCCGGTCGAAGCCCAAACTAGCCCGGCTTGGCTCGGGCTTTGTGCACCTCTAGTTTAAAATATAATGTTTCTATTGTATTTAGATATTGGATTTTGCTCAAATGCTGTTATTCTAATCGGTAACATTTAGTTTTAGTGTTTAGATTTTATGAAATTTCAATTTTTATAATTGTAGTTACATGTTGTCAGATCTTTTATATAATAAAGGAAAACATTTTAGACCTATAGTTTTTTGAACATTTTCTTATTAGGTAATAATTGAATTAATTCTTTTTTCTAAACTAAATCAAAGAAACAAGTTAAAGAGTTCACTTTCGAACCTTAAATTACAAAATCGAAACTTAAAACAACTAAGCTCCATAACTTTCTAATGCCAAAGAATAACTAAAATCTTTTAATTTGGACTATTTAAAAAAATAATAATAAATAAAACATTTTTTATTTTCTTTAAAAACAAATACACTTACCAATGGTAAAAGAAGATAAAAATATCTATTCATATTAGTGTTCTTTATTGTAAAATAAATAAATAAATAAATAAAATTATTATAGTTGAACTTACAACAATCAAATGCTAACACAATCATTAATATTTCGACATAAGATTAAATTATGAATTGATCTAAATTATCGGAAAACAAACACAACATGTGCTAGCTAAACTTTGTACATAAAGATGAACACGTTTATGCAAAAACTAGATTTGAACCCTTACTATGTACGTCAAACATAATTATAAACTAAAATTAAGAACCATAATTAAAACAAAAAATAAAAACTAAGCTTTTTTTATTTCGATAGATAAAAATCTTATTCAAAGTTTTAGTAAAAATTGTATACCTTGCATGAGCATTATAATGGGTAGAAACCAAATAAGTAAATAACAATTAATATTAGGAGAGAGAGAGGAGAGAAGAGGAAAAAAAACTCTAAGACTAGCTCATTGACATATACCAAATTGACCATTTTGCACAGCACTTTGTTATTGACAAAAACTCAAACAGCAATGGAATGTGTATAATTAAAATCAGAGATGGATATATTACTGATATAAAATTGACACAGAAGTCGTTGTAGTATAGTGGTAAGTATTCCCGCCTGTCACGCGGGTGACCCGGGTTCGATCCCCGGCAGCGGCGCTTTTTTTGTTTCTTTTGCATTTTTTTTTTTTGCTTCTCTTTTGGTATTTGAGAAAAACCAAGTCTGATATATTGTTGGTAACTAGTCTACTTTTTGCGTGCATTCTAACGAGGTTGATAGGTAATCCAATATGGAATGATACACCAAAATCTCACTGACAAACATAATGTTATGTTAACATTACCCAAAAAAATAATTTGATACACTCATACATGGTTTTCTTGCTACCGCCAATTGCTTTGCGCTAACTCAGTGTCGCTGCCGTTACGTAGCGACGTGTTACTCCATCGAATCCTGGGGTGTTTACGAATATAGGCTCTCAACTATATGGAGCTCGTAAAAACCTTAAAGGACATGGGTTTCTCCCCGTGCAGCAGCATTACGTACTTTTGTTGTTGCTTTTGATTCATTTCGCTGTTGTCCTTGGTGACTGTTTGTTGTTGTTTAAATGTGTCATTTGTTACTATCTATACGTTCATGTGCTACCGTTACAAGTCCCGGTTTGCTGTTCTACAAAGGACTTATTGGCTGCTGGTTCTTGGTTCCGTTAGGTTCTAATAATTGGTTTGTTACATCCATATAAATTCTGTTTGGTTGATGATGAATGTGGTTCAATAATAAGCAGTGGCGGATCTAGAAATCCGGATTAGGATGTGCACTATCTTAGTAGAAAAGTAAATTATAAGTTTAGTCTTTCGGGTCGAGTTATCCGGGATCGGGTTATACACGATTAGTCATGTTTTATGGATCCGGGCTATACAAAATTGTTTTGGTTTATCTTATTCGGGGTATTTGCGATTAAACTTGTTTTCCGTATATAAACTCAGAATTTAAGTAAGTTGGTTTGGTTATGGTGTCTACTGAACAAAACAAAACGTAATGCTAGATCATATCTCATGTAATCGAGAAATTTTTTAGATTCATATATTTGATTACTAAATCACAATAATCATGTATAACATAAACATTTATCAACAACTAAGTCAAGTATTAATAAGCTCAAGTAAAATTTACCAAAAAAAAACACGATAGTTGAAGTTCTACATTTTGAGCACCATGCGAACTAACCATACAAAATCATTTATACGACAAAATATATATAATAAGTAGACAAAAGTTAATGAACTATTAAAATTTGTAAATCTCAAATTGATTCGAAAATCCTGATTATAAACCAATAAAGTGAAAAAAAAAAAAAAAAAAAAAAAAAAAAAAAAAAAAAAAATCTGAAAGTTATAACTACGTGATAAGAAAAAAAATAACAATAAAGTGAGATTGGGCCTGGTGAATCCAATTGATACAAAGTTTAACATGGGCCTACTTCTCTATTTTTTCTCATCAATATTTTCATATTTCACATCTCCTTCTTCAGCAAAATCGTAGTTATATTCAGTTGCCGGCGATGATATTTATCTTCTTCATTTTAAATTTAACCAATCTAACATTTGAAGAATTAAACGATGGTCAATCGCACTAGGGTATGCACCTCATTTTTCTTGGGTATGCACTCTTCATATTTTGATTGAAAAAACACCCAAAATTAAAAAATTTACACTACAAGTAGAAATCACAGGGTATGCAAGTGCATACCCTATGTTAGATGTAGATCCGCCACTGATAATAAGTGTTATCAGAATCGGTAATCTTTACTTTCATGTTGATCTATCTTATTAAAATATGTGTTTTGAACTTTGTAATAAATATTCTTATGCTCCTGCTCAAAACTAAGTGTGTGCATAAGAGATATCTTAGACGAGATATACAACAATGAAATGGCAAGGTAATATAGCAACTGGTGTTTTTATGGCTTTATGGATAGTTCGTATTTGCCTATTTGGTTTCATTGGAAGTTAATTTGCATGGGTCTTTCCATGCACACATTATGTTTGTTACGTTATCCATGTACATAGAAATGTTACCATGCCATCTAATATATATTATCCATGTACGTACATCTTTACATCTTATTATCCATGCTCTCTGATATTATTTCATAGTTGTAGCAACCCATGTTAAAATTACCCTACTAACCCCATTAATGAACAACCAAGAAAAACGTATATATAGATGCACAAATGAAGAAATAACTTTATTATCATCTATATTAAGTTGCAGTTCTTAATAGTGGCTCGTGATGTATTTTCTTAGTTTTCTGTTTCGAGTATATTGGGATGAATAACGTATGAGACCACGCAATATGTTGATTTAACTTTTAAGAGATGCACAACGATAGATGTAATAAAAAGATTGATCTAAAAGTGACTAACGTTATCTAATCTGACTCAAAGTTCCTAACTTAGAAGTGAATCAAAAAATGAACGCCCCATGTACCTTACCGAGCGTCGTTCAACACTCTTTACCATTGGAACCGAATAGCGCAATCAATACACTGACTCCTTATCCTCCTTCAAGAGGCTTCTAACACGACCCAAAACATCTCCTTGAGATCAAGGGCAATGCATGGCCACAGCTAGAAGCCCTTGAGGGAGAGGAAGCAATCAATGCATTGGAAAGTCTTCCCATTGGCCTTAAAACATGCTTTTCTTTTGCTAGACACAAAACAACACATTGATTTTGTTTCCCTCCATCAGAAGGCCCCTAACATGGCTCAAAACACGCCCTTGAGATGGGCATTGTCCAATGGCCAAAATCAGAAGCCTTTGAGGGAGAGAAAAGCAATCAATGCCTCGGAAAGTATACATTTTGGCCTCGATAACATGATCTTTTTTTTAATAGACAAAATCAAGACATTGACTTTTTACTCTCAATCAGAAGGCTCCTAACATGACCGAAAACATATCCTTGAGATTAAGGGTATTATATGGCCAAAGTCAGAAGCCCTTGAGGGAGAGGAAGCAACCAATGCATTGTAAAGCTTTCTTAGTTTCTTTTTATCCCCCATTGGTCTTGAAACCATGATAGAACTCATTGGACAAGAAGCCCTTTTTATAAGCAAACAACGAAGGAAAGATTTGGTTGATACAAAAAGAAATGCCATGTGTTAGAAAATTGATTCATTTTGGTGGGGTATGCATATCTTTGGCATTTTGACATTTAGTGCAAAAATAGATCTTGATAGTACCATAAGATTAGGTATGAGCTCTAAAAAAATACCAATCCACAAGACCACAACATCACAAACAATCATGATTAGAAAGTTTAGCCATATTGGACAAAATTATTAAAGATGCATCAATCCTTTTGAAAGACAAGTATTGGGTGAGTCATATTATCATATTGTTTCAAAAGCAATGAAATTGTTTATTCTAAAATCAAGATAACTCAGTATGCGAAAAATCGTAACATGCGATATAGTGAAAGTGAAAGTATGGGAACAAACATTCATATGAAGTTACAGAAAAACACGTTAGACATTGAATTAAGCAAATCATCTTCACTCACTAAACTCTTTATCATGTCATATGTTCTCGCATCTAAAGGAAAATCACATAAGTAAATATCTGCTAGTTGTCATGTACAACCTTGCAAGGTTTGCAAAGTGGGTGGAACTCGATTTCCACTAGATAAATGTTTTTTTTTTTTTTTTTTTTTTTTTTTTTTTTTTTTTTTTACCGAAACTCTTTGTATCTTTTTAGTTACGGTTATGGTACACGGAGGTCACTAAAGTTTCACCAAAATTTGTCCTAAGGAAACAAAGTTTCATTTTGTACTTCTAGGTTAGTGAACTTTGAAACTTTCTTCACTCAAGTAATTGAACTTACAAAAGTGAATGTTCAGGTTATTGAACTTTGAATTTTGTTCACTCAGGTGACTGAACTTTTCAAAAAATATACATCCAGATTACTCGGACTAACACTGAATTTTTGAAGTGTATGCTTACCGAAAGTTCAGTAACCTAGAAGTACAAATCGAAACTTTGTTTCCTTAGGACAAATTTTGGTGAAACTTTAGTGACTTACGTGTACCGTAACCATTTTAATTAACTAGATTAATGCAAAACGTCTTATTCAGATGAACTATAAGATATTGATCGAACATAGGTCCTCGACACCTAATGTGCCAGACATCAATACACCACTAATGTAAATTATTAAATTTATTTAGTACTAACTAAAGTGTGTTTATCTTTATAAGGGAAAAGGGAATACAAGGACTATTAGAAGGTTGGCCTTTGAGATAAAGAATCAGTCAACCAATCCTCTAATTATTTTGATACAAAGATACAGGGAATGGAGCATCTCAAAACCATATCTACTATGCATATTTGACATTCCTCAAATATTAAAGCTATAGGTTGACAACCATTACTTGTTCTTGTGATCTTATCTCGAAACCTAAATCTTATACACCAATAATTGTTTATGGAATCTTTAAAACAAAAATTCTATTTTCTAGAGAAGGAAATCAAGGATAATAGGATACCCATGTTTTCAATGTTTTAAATGTAGGTCACTCATTTATTGAAATAAACTTATAGGTTGACAAACTATGCGTTTTCTTTTTCTTTTGCACAAATATTGGCCGAATTTATGCCGAAAACTATAAAGCATCAATAAAAAACCAACCTCTTACTTATCAAAGAAGTATGGATGAAAACTGAAAAGTTTGAAGTGAAAACCAATTATACCCTTGTTTCAAATGCGGCTTATAACGATTGTAAGTAATTTAGAAGGTAACAATGAAATTTCATGATGAGCTTTTTTATTTTTGTAATTTTAATATGTTAGTGTTTGGTTCATTTTGTCTTTTGATAAAATTAATTAAGTTTGATAGAAATTAGTGTAAACGAAATCAAATATATAATTGAGTGGCGTACAAGTTCATTTCAATACACATGTACATGCAACTTATAGGAGAACAACTTAAATGTATGGTGACCTCCTCAAACATTACCATACATTATTTTGAAAAGAAACGATATCTTAGATTACAAACAAGTCTTTGAAATGATGTTGTTCTTAGTCTCTACTAATTATAATGCATACATAATTATTCTTAAACTTGAAAATCTTAAAATTGAGTAAATGTATAATATCTTTTTAAAACTTCAATTTCCCACTATCATGTTGATAAATGTATTGAATTTACATAGTGGTGGAAGGCAAGAGAGCAACAAGCTGCGCTGCTAGCCCTTTTTAAATGGCAAAACTAATTATCTTAAAAACAATATTTGTGGATTTAGGTGTTACAACATTACTATGCATAGCACATTGAACTCTGTTGAGTAGATCCACTGCCTCAGGTGCAAGAAAACAAAAAGTATCAAACGCGAAAGAAATAAAAATATGCTGATTTTCAACGCACGCTTTCTCGTGTTTTGCCACTTTGTACGAGGCGGCTTTCAAAGCAGCCTGTCTCACTGTAAAACCCCGGCTACTCAACCCCAAAAGAGGAGAAACCCCGGTTAGATCCACACACGCATGTTCCCTCCAACCCATCCAAAAACCAAAACGTCTGCCGGTCTAAGTGTAGATCTTTCATCCATCGGGTCAGTCAAAAAAGTTCACAGGTGCTTCTTTCTTGATAGAGATCCCGACACGTCTAAATATGTCAAAAAGGACGTCCCTAATCATGTCATGCATGTACTTGAAACCCGGGAGCTCCTTACAATGAACCACATGTTCCCCCAAAGGAATCCGGATGAGGCAAAAAATTAACCACTTTTAGGGGGTCATTTAAGCCCGGAATTAAATTTATTTAATCAAATATTACCTTAAATTATTCCTTTTGTGATTTTAGGTACTTTGGGAGTGAATTCTGGAAAAGGAAGCAATTCGGACGTTTTTGGAGCATAAAAGTGAAGAAAACGCCAAAGACTTAATTTTTCATGCTGAGAACAGTACCTGACGGCGTCAAGAGGAAGACCATGACGGCGTCAAGAGTAAAATCCATGACGACCCAGTGCAGACCCAGATCTAGGCAGTCCGAGGAACTATTTGGCGGCGAGATGACGGCGTCAGACATTTGTTCTTGACGCCGTCACCTATCAAACTCTATATATAGTTTTCTATTTTTCATTCATTAGAGAGGAACTTGTGTGGAGAAAACTAGGGCCGAACTTTGTAAACCCTAGGTCATATTTTACAGTGTTTTCAAGGGTTTTCACCCCTTGAATCCTTTCATGTTCAATTGAGATAAGTCTTCTCTTAATTCATTCAATATGTCTATGTGTTGTTTGAATATATCTTTTGCTTGTCTTGATTTCAACATGCTAAGCTAGATCTATCTTGTGTTTGCTTAGATCTAATGAAACCTAGATGTTAATTATGTGTTGATTACTTGTTTATGGTTGTATTGGATGAATGATTTCAATGTTAGGCTTAAGAAAACTGGCAGATCTCCATTGTGTAACATGCTTGAACGTCTTAGGAAACATGAACCGATGTGTACTAGGTTTTATTGGTTGTATTTAATGCATGAGCAAATTCTAGTGATCCCATGTTAGGAGCTTCTTAGCCGGCTCGACATAGGAGTGAAGTAGGCGCTCATAGGATTGGGGAAGTAAGTACGCCACCCCATGAATGGTATTAAGGAATACAATCCGTCATCCACGCAACTATAACAAGTAATTAACGTGTAAAAGATATCTAGGGAGTAGTGAAATCTAAGTAAACACAATTCTCCCACATATTGCTCACAACTTTAGTTTACTATAGTTTATTTTCATTTTTAGTATTTTATTTTGATTTCATCTTAGTATTGGGTTAGTTGACTAGCAACTAATTCCGCCAAACTCCTTCAAAACCGAGATTTTTATTTGCTTTCTAAAAAATATAAAAAAAATACAAAAAGAATCATCCCTCATCTCTAGACCTAGTCTTTAGGTTTTCTAATCCTAGCGACACTATTCCTTGCTGAACGATCAATCCCCCGGTACTTGTCATTATACTATACTACATCGATCAGGTACACTGCCTGGTGGGGGTTGTAAGCTTCTCGAGATCCCTCCATAAGGTCCCTCATCATGGTATAAACCTTTGGTTATTAGTTCAGATTTTCTACGATCATGTCGACTATCACACTAAACATACAATCGATAGGGCCGCGGGAGGTAGATTGCGTGATAAGAACGCTGAGGAGTCCTTGGCAATTATTGAAGAGCTTGCCCCCGATAATCAAGAGATATGGGAGTTTAATCATACTATAAAATCAGCCATCAACGCAATCTCAACGCCTGAAGGGACTACCGAAATCCCTAATGAACTCCTATGCAAACTCGAGGCAAAAGTTGACTATTTTGAGGAAAGGCAAAGGAGATCCCTGAGTCCTAGGCGGGCTACTGCCAACTCTGTCTCAAAAACGACTTCAACACCGTTATCAGAGTCACCCTCTACAGAGAATGTCAAGACTTTTCAAAACTATGCCCCACCTTATTCCCCTTCCGAAAAACTTAGCCCGGAGTTTGAAGCTAGAATGAGAGAATACATGGCAACTCATTCAGATCGGCTCGCTAGATTCGAGGAAGCAGTTTATAAGCAAAAAGAGGAGATGCAAGAGAAAATGAATGAGGTGATGAACCTGATGGAAGAGTATGCCAACCAGAGAACCCCCGAAAGGATGTTACTAAGGAAAGAAAGCGTCATCCCCACTACCCGATTTGTTAATTCCATCGCAATTGTCCACAAGGATAATGAGAAGGTAGAAACCCCTACTGAACAAACCGTAGAAGAGCCGCCCAAATCCCAATCTCTAAGTTACTACCTGAAACATGATATAAACGAAAACACTATAACAAATTGGATAAAGGGTGACGGGCGTAACCAATCTTCCAAACAGGGTTCTGAGAAGGAGGAAGGGGGAAAAGATGAGTATGATACGTTACCTGGGGGGCCAATATTCGAGAAACTATTGGTACAAAAAGTGGCGACTAAGCAGATGGCGTGTGGGAACTTTGAGATACCAGCTAGCATCGGGGATTTGAAATATCTTAGTGCTTTCGCCGACCAAGGATCAGAAGTAAATCTTATGCCCCTAATTATTTACATCCAACTAACGTCAAAAATGCCAGCCCCACTCGTGTTAGGTTATCCCTCGCTGGACACTCTTACGTATACCCCCTTGGAATTGCAGAAGATGTGTTGGTTAATGTCTCCGGGTTCATGTACCCCATTGATTTTATGATCATCGATGATAAGGGAGATTGGTGCATGCCAATAATCCTTGGGGAACCATTCCTCACCACCGCTAGAGCTGTCATTAAGTATGAAGGTAGGAAAATTGAGTTTAAGTCAGGAAAAAGAAAGATTAGCTTCCCCATGAACCCGCGATGTGGGCATGAGAGTTTGGGTTAGAGAAAGCTCAAAAACAACATTGACACGTCACCTATTCATGTTCAAGAGAAAATACTTGCATGGGAGGCAAGAATCAGAAACTACAAGGAGGCTAAACATGAAAGAAGCAAAAGCAATGAAGTTCATGTCGAGTTCGAACACAATCGACCAGCAAGAAGCCATGTACCATTAGAGGAAGGGAACTTAGTACTCTTAAGACACTTGGAAATAACGATACCACCCGATAAACCAAATCCCTGGTGGTATGGGCCTTTCACAATTGAGAGCATGAGCCAAGATGGGATGGCTAACCTGAGAAGTAAAGTAGGTGGAGAGGTGATTGCAAGTATCGACAGATTGAGGCACTACCACCACGATAGTGATGATCACAACTACATGGGGTACATCATCTCAAGGGATGAGGTCATGTAGTAACCCATGACCTTGAGTCTAGCTACAAGACTCGTAAATAAAGAAAAGCGCTTCTTGGGAGGCAACCCATGTTCTGTGTGATTTTTTTTGTTCGATTGTTATTTGCTTCCGTATGCATGCTTTATTTTTATTGTTGGTAGATCATGTTTCAAAACTAAAATAATGGAAATACTTTACTTTGTTGTTTGGCCTAGTCTTAACTTCACCCAAAGGTATTTTTGCAAAAGATAAGTGTAAGGGGAAACCCCAAATATGTTTTTAAGAAACAAAACCGATCATGATTCTCCACAATATTAAGTGAACATGTATATTCGTATTTGTTAGAGTCAAATGCTTGTATCAAGTCATAATGAAGTTTTGCAGGATTTTCCAGGAAGTAGGACCAAGTTTTTCCGGAAACTTAACATAAGAATTTCTGCAGGTCACTTCTGACGGCGTCACGTGTAAAAATCTGGAAATTTTACCAGTTTTGTTTTTAACGGAGTCTTAAAGTTTTTGTTGAATTATTAGTTTTATAATCTCCAGGAAATCTGCAAACATCATTCCACAAGCATTATATCTTATTTTGTTTTCTAGGATTTATTAGCATATGTAGATTGCCACCGATTTTATGCGAGGTTGCCTTGTCTGTTTTCTCAGGTTTTACAGGTTATGTATGACAAGAAGATGATTTATATTCTGGAAGGGAAGCTTTGATTTTTCAATTTCTTGGAGGAAGATCTAACCTGGCCACCTTATTATCCATACCGAGCGAATCAGGGGAGTATTTGATTTCATTCGTTTTACTTATTTCACTTTTACATTTTTTACTTGAACATTGGGGACAATGTTCATCCTAAGTGTAAGGGGAGGGTAAAATGATGATACATTACAAATACACTTTCGCTTGAGTTTGTTTGTTTGATAGTAGATGTGTAATAAAACTATGAGAAATACTTGTTAGTGCAATTTTAGCGCCAAATTTAAATTTTTTTACAACATTTAGGAGTGAAACTTTAGCCATAGCAAGCGTCTCATGGATAGGAGATTGTATGACTAGCACAAAACCGTACCTTTCAGAAAAATTTTCCACCCAAATATGTGAGGTTCGTCTTTAGATTTGATAGGAAAAGCATTTACTTTTAGTGCTTATGAGTGTACCGGTAGCATTTAGATTCTAGAACTTGCGTTAGTGATGCATCCCGAGACCGCTAGTGAGACTACATTTGTGTAGTAGGATTTACTACATGATAAGAGGCATTAGGATCACCCTTGTGTTAAACCCGTATTATAATTAATTGACCATTTAAGTCATATTACTTGGCTAGTTAAGTCAACTAATTTTTCCCACACCTTAGCGTTGTACTCATTTTTAGTACACGAAACCCCTAGTACACCCCTCCGAGCCTATCTTTTCGTTTCTAACTTTAAGCATTTTACTTAAAGGAAGAATTTGTTACACCCCACTTAAATGTACACCCAAATCGCCTTAGCCTTCTGTGTATGCGCTCATTTTTAGTGCATTATTGTTATTTGTTAAACCCTAAGTTAATTATCTGATTTATTACATGGTTGCTAAGTCGAGTCATATCTTTGTACATATTGTTTTGGGACTCATGGGACTCATGGGTAAAGTACTTATTTTATGAAGTAATGGGGAAGAACATCATATATTACCCCCATATGTATGTTAATCTTAAAAGTACTCAAAGTGTTTTGATTTTCTTAATTCGAGTCATTAGATTAGTTAATGTTAGGTCACCATTTTGTAAACACAAGTACGATTATGTAAGAAATGAGATGAGAATGAGAGTGGGATGATTATGAGAAATTTGAGATAATGAAATGCAAGGGTTTCCTTAATGTTTTCAAATAACCAACCAAGTTTACAAGAGGCCTAAGCTTACTATTTATAGGGAAGGAGCTAGGGCAACACACCCTCTCCTTCCACTCATCATTTCGTGGGCTTTTAGGGCCCATGGATCATATGACTTAAGCCTAGTAAACTAGAAACAATAACATAAATGTAAACAAATAATAACTTAAGCAACCTATTATTACAAATGACCGAGACTTGATAAAATAGTAAAACTATGGTTCCAACAATCTCCCCCTAAGGGTCGGTCATCGTGGTTGCTTGACGTCTTCATCTTAATCTTTGACTTTCATAGCTTTAGACGTCTTCAGAAATGATTAGAATAATGATGGATGTACTTTGCTCTTTGACTTTGTTCTTTGATGATGTTGTTGTGATTATGTTATGAAGTAATCTGCCGTTCGTCACTCCTGCGTCTGTGGTGGTAGTTCGCCATTCCAACATGCTCATACATCTTTGAGTTCTGACTTATACATGCACGTATTCCCTTTCTTTCACATAAGATCTTTGGTCTTTAAACTTTGTAGATTCTTCCTTTTTGGCGTAGAATCTTACTTTGAACTTTGTGTTGCTTTGATCTTTGAGGGAGCTTTTGATGATTGCAAGATGCATGTATGAGCATGTGGAATCCGTCATCATGGAAGTGAGGTACCTGCGAGTAGACAGTTAGCAATAAATCACCGGTACTTACGGATAAGGAATTAGAGCTCATCAACAGCATATTGTGAAGACTCCTTCTAATCCTTATCCAGGCCGTTCCCATATCAGATACTCCCGAAGGAGCTTACGAGACCTACTAGGTAGCTCAATGACTGGGTGAGTCGCTGGGGATCACTCCACGACTGTAGACCGTAATGGAACCACCGCAAACACTAAGCGTAACCCTTGTGGGGTTACCGAAGTGACCTGCTGTCAGGGCTGTTTGATGTTGACCCTGGCAGGATTTCCGTTCAATCATTGAGAAATACTTACGTAATCCTCTCATAAACGTTCTCGGCAGATTGCTAAGATCTGCGAAGGACTCGATAGTTTACAACTGATGCCCATTGATGTAGAACACCAGTCGTAGAAATACTAAGTGTTCCTAAGAGATCTTTGATGTATCTCAAGGCTCTAGACTCTATAAGTGCACACCTAGGTTTCCTATGCGGAGACTGGGGATGTCCTTCTTCAATATCAACCGTCTCTAAGAGATGGGTCGATAGGTTACGCGGGTTCCCCTGTGAGAATGAAACAAGTCCTTTTAAGAGAACTTGAGTGGTTAAGAAGGTTTAGTGCATTGCGTCACTGGGTCCATGACGACTTAATCTTCAATACCGGCGTCGCCTTAGCAACAACCAGTAGCATACGTATTGAACCCGGTGTCTGCCCTAAGGTTGAATCATCTGGAGGGCTATTTCTTTTCACCCTTTACTTTACTTTTCTTTTTAATTCTTCAACTCCTTCTTTCCCTTTCATTCATTTCTCCTTTTTTCGTATCATACCTAAGGACTTCTAATTCTAACTATGGGAGATGTCCTTGGGTAGATCCCTCCGGCTCTGGCGGATCATAGGACGGATATTCCTATCTTAATCACCTTATAACTCCGGCAGTAGCCAAGAAACCTTTGATTGAAAATCTCTCAAAGTGTTTGTGATAATCAAGTATTTTGGTTAACACTTTGAGAGTTTTGCGTACACTTTTGAAGGGCTCCCCCTGCACATGTGCTCATAAGTATTTAATAAATTTGCACATGCGGGAGGAGCAAGCACTTTTGAATTGATCCACTTTCCGTGAACAAGACCGATTCGAGACACGCTTACATCACTAGTTAAACTAGCTTGAAGTTATTACCCGGCCTGATCAAGTCCACAGAAAGTTTCTCGAGACGGTACTTTTCTACTAAGACATATCCTTTTCGAGACACGCTTACGTGGTTAGTTAAAGAGATGCATTGTCAGCTTTTAGGTGACAACTAGCTCTAGTAACTAACTTGATGTTATTACCCGTCGAGGATAAGTCCTTTCGATGTTACTAACTTGTATTATCTCGTCAATTCCTGGGTTAATACTGAGTCTAGCTCGCACATGATACAACTTAACGCTTTGACTTCGTATGTTTTAATCACCTTTACATTTTCTCCCCCTCAAAAATAGCATATAAGATGGTGTTTTTGACAAATTTTTAGATTAAAATATGCCTTTTGAGTCTTATGGGGAGATACATCAAGAACTTTTGATTTTGAGCAAAGTATTTTGTTTTGACAAGTGCTCCCCCTCAACAAGTGATTAGGTCTTATTGAGGTGAAATACTTGTCCTTTTGAGCAGAATTATGAAAAAATCATAAATGTTTGATTAATTCTACTCAAAAGTAAGAAGCCTTCGCTCCTTATGTTTAGGATTGAGGCACTGAAGCGTACCTCAGGGTCCTTTAATTACAAGCACGGGTTGTACACTGTTATGTGTGCACAAACCATAATAGAAAAATGATTCAATCAATGAAACAATTGATATTGAAAAAAAAATATGATCAAATGTACCAAGTTATTCTTCGTCTGGAAGTGGAGCATTGAAGTTAGTGAACTGAGGTTCAGGTCTTTCGAAGTTTCTGACAGGAAACGATGGTCTGGCACCAATGTAGCTTTCCAGTCGTCTGATCTGTTCCCGTCGAAATAACCGTTCTTCAATCTTTAAGACAAAGTTACGAACTTGTCTTCTGGAGCTGGATTTCCATCTAGGTTGTTCCCCCTTAGCTATCTTACGTCGATCATCATTCAACCTTTTGACAAGCCCATCACGAACAAACTTGAGTGTAACATCACAGAATTTATGTACCTCATCGAACCTCATGAAGCTTTGTAGCTTTTTGCTGTTGATGTAGGTGAAACCAAACGGTTCTTGGATGAGAGTAAACTGTGGTGTTTCATAAAGACCATCAAAGTAGAATTGTGGCTTTGTCAAATTGATCTTTTGTTGGTAACTTTCCACTCCAAGCTGAAGATCTTCCACTCTTTCTTGAACAATCAGTCGTCGGATGTAAAGAAGTAGCGATGCCATGAAGTTGTACTGAACGTCTCTATCGAATCCGCGCATTCTACTCTGAACCTTTTCAAGATACATATCTTCTATGTCATTGAGATAAAGGTTGGGAAAGTCTGCTTCGGAGAACTTGTACTTCTTTTCATCTTGTCGTTTAACAACAATTTCACGCATGAATAAGTAGTTAAACCGTTTCGACTGCTGAATCTCCAAGATAGCGATGATCTTTGATTTCTGCTTCACATTTTCCAATGATGTTTCTCCTAATCTGCTTGTATAACCGAGACGACGACGATCAGGCCAATGTTGAATTCCGTGTAGAGCATCTCTGTCGTAAGCAACGATGGAGTTGCTGAAAATACGGGTGGTTTCTTCAATGGCTGGAATTTCGTATCTAGCGGCTGGTACTGAGATTGTGAGTGAGGAAGCATATTTCTTCTTGGATATCTCTTGAGTGAGCTGGATGTTACGAAGATCTTTGTTGAAGAAGAAGCTGTAAGGTATCTTCGGTTTGTCAGGAAATCCTTTCAACGGTAATGGTTTGGTCCAGTCGGTGAAGTAAGGTTTTTCATGATTCTTGGAACTTAGATCGATATTCACTTCAGGATTTAACCAGTCAAAGTCGGCAGACATTGCACTAGCTATATTCTGCATGTGATATTCGTATTCGACTTTGTTTCCAGATCTTTTCTTGAGGAATTCTTGTGCATCCCTATTGATTCTCCTAAGCTCCGCCTTTGTGAGTTTGTTGATGTGAAGATCCTTCATAATTACCTGGGTGAACTGAAGAGTGTTACCAGGAAGAGGTTCTTCTTCTTCCAGAGGAGGTTGAGCTTGGACCATTTCTGTAAGCCAATCATTCTGAGGATTGTCATCATTGTCGAGCCATGAATGACGTGTTTTCTTCTTTGATTTCTTAGACTTGGATGTAGCATCTTTGTCTTTGGCTTTGGATGGTGATGATGGACCTGCATGAGAATCATGAGTAGGTGGAGCACGGTAATCGGTGTCAAGTTGATCTTGGAAGTCATCAGTTTGTTCCATGAACATTTCTTCATCTTCGGTTTGACCTTCACCAGTAGCTGAGGGTTGTTGTTGAGTTCCAGGAGGAGTGGAGTCCTTCTGTGGTTGTAGAGAGGATGAGGGACCTGTTCCAGACTTAGGTTTCTTGCCTTTGGAGTTTGGGTCAGGATCGTCATCTTTTCTTGTCCTCTTTCGGGATCCAGCAGCATCTTTGCATGACTCTTTTGACATATAAGCTACCATAGCATCATACAGGCCTTTTTCTTCAGCTGTCTGTGTGGTTTTGGTGGCAAGGTTGTCGAAGATTTTGACAAGCATGTCATTGAGAGACAATTCTTGGACGGTTGGAGCCACAGTAGAAGATTTTGCGGTGTGAAGCGTGAAGGGTGTAGTAGACAACATTTTCTTCGTAACACTTCTAATTCTGTGATCCAAGTTGTCATTGATTGGTTTGAGAAGGTTTGCAACTTCAGGAGTGATCATCTCAACCAGATTATCAGTGAGAAAATCATGTGTTGCAGTTCTGATAAAACCTTCGTAATCAGATTTCAAGAACTTGTCAATCAGCTGCGTAGAATCCTGGAATTCCTCAACTTGTTTAGTCAGTTTGGTAACCATGTCGGTGAGTTTGTTCACTTGCTCCTGAAGATCAACTTGTTGTTTTGGTTCATTGATCGAATGCTGTTTAGATGCGGTTTCAGATGGTGTGGGTGATGAGTGCTCTGGTGATGATTCGGACGAAGACTCGTTGTGAGAGTCTGAAGAAGAAGCAGGAGGAGTTGGATCCTTTGGCGGAGAGTCTTGAGGAGGTGGAGGTTGTGCTGAGGAAGTCTGCTGAGAAGATGACTTAAGAAACATGTTGGTGTCGAACGCGTTCTTCTCTTCGTTTTCCTTTCGACGACGTTCCTCTGCTTCCTCTGCTTCTCGTGCAAGAAACTCTGGAGTAATAAGATATTCATGTTCCTGATCCGTAGCTAAGTTCTCTTGACCGCCAACATTCTCCTCTAAAGTAGCAGTCTCAGTCATGTGGACATCTTCAGTCTTGTCTGAATCCTTAACGTTGTCATCAGGTTGTGGAGCTGATTCTGACGTTGTTGGAGGAACCATACTGCTTGTAGCCCCTACATGTTCTGACTGATCAATAGGTGGTGGTGTTGGAGGGTGTGATAAAAGTCGGCTTTCAAGGCTTGCTTTCCTCTGTTCTTTCCTAAGCTGCTTTTCTTCATCTCTAGTGTCGACAACTATACTTTTGAGTTTGCGTTTATCAACTAATGGTTCAACGATTGGTTCATCTTCATCATCATTTGGCTCATTGATAGTGACTCCTTTTCTTCTCCTTGTCTCTTCTTCATAAGTTTCCAGACTTTGTTGTACTGCAATCTCTATTGCTGGAAATCCTTCATCAGGTGCTCTGTATCTCAGTTCATAGTCTGGTTCTTCTTCGTCAGATTCTGTATCGAACTCAGACTCGGTGTCAGAAGGTGGAGGAGTAGGTTCATCCCGAATAAAGTACTCAGGAGTTGCCTTCTTCTTTGGTTTGGAAGCAGGTTTAGGTTTGGATGTAGGTTTAGGTGTGGTAGTAGTCTTGGGTTTTGCCATTGAAGCAGACTTAGATCTTGTATGCGGTGATCCAGTGGTGCTCGTGGTACTCCCAGACTTTACACTTCCTTTGCTACGAGTCTTTGTAGTTGCTTCTTCCAGTTCCCCTTTGTAAGCCAGATCATACAACTTGAAGTTTGCCCTATTCTTAATGTTGTCATTCAGAAGGTATTCGGGAATCCTCATACCTTTGCTCTTGGTAGCGGAAGTGGTTGATTTGATGAATAATGTGGGGAAGTCGTCCTCGAAGAGGTGCTTCGGCTCATTAGGATCAGCCATCCTCTTGATGAATTCTGGAGAACTTTTGCAGAGATGTTCAATGATAAGCTTGGTGAATCTGGTAAATGGTATCATAGTCTTCACACGGTCGGTCTGAATACTGTAGATGATATCATTCATGATAGGAACTGCAAAGTCAATTGGTGTCAGAGTCACCATTCCCCAGAATGTTTGCAGGTGTTTGAGCCTTGGATGTTCATGACCACTTTTCCTTCCAGATATAGATCTAACAACCAACAAACAGAATGTTCTCCAAGGCTGAGGTATATACTTGACATTGAATTTGGAAAGCTTGATTAGAGGTTCATCATCATCAACCTCATATCCTAATTCAATGAAGAAGTCAAGAAGTTCCAGGTCAGGTAGTATCGGAGCAAATTCGTTGTCAGTTTGTGGCATGAGAAGAGCTGTTCGAAGAACGTCATGATCTACAGAGTAATCTTGGCTATCTAAGGTAACAGTGAAAGACTCATTATCCAAGTTGGTCTGAGCAGTAAGCCAGAACTGATGAAGATAGAATAGTGGAACTGAAGTAGAGCAGGTGAGAAGTGGTTTGCATGGATGTGCCAGTAGGATATCTTTCACAATCTTGCATGATTTCTCTGTGATATTCAACTTATTGAAATCGACTCTGGGATTGTTGTTGCCAATTGTGACATTGTAGTTCTCGGGAGTGATGTCATCCAAGGTGAGTAATGGAAGAGGTTGTTCTGCGACGTTCTCAGTGTGTTCAGCCATGTTTTTCTGAAAAATATCACCATAAATCAACCATCTAAATGTGTTAGGAGTTAGCACAGTTTAGATATTGGATGTAGATATCTACTTGAAACAATTAAGCACAAATGCGTCATTTAGTTATGAGTCAGATAATGCATGTGGTAAATAAACACAACAAGACAAGCACAATTCACAACAATATCACATTACATCACACTAATGAATCACACCAATTATATAAGATTTCGAAAAATAATGCATCATGGTCCATTTATCGAAATAACTTATATTTCGAAAAAGCATTGATTTTATCGAGAACAACTTATCGAGAAAATGGTGAAATATTACTGAGAAAGTGTCCTTATCGAGAAACTTTATCGAGAAAACCTTAACATTTATCGAGAAATTATTATCAAGAAATTTTATCGAGAAAAATCATTACCGAAAAAACTTTATCGAAAAACAATATCGAGAAATTAAAGATTTCGAAAAAAAATGGATTTCCTAGAAAAGATTTCGATAAATGAAGAAGTTTATCGAGAAAGTGATTTCTCGAAAATTTCCTCAGAATATCGAGAAACTAAATTTTATCGAGAACTTGAGTTTCTCGATAAGTTTCAAAAGATTTCGATAGAACTCAGTTTTCTCGAAAATATTCTTATACAAGAATATAATCGAATTCACATGAGATTACTCCTTTGTAGACTTCACAAATCATGTTTCCACAGAAATTTGCATGTTACAGATATATTAATACACGAGACAAGAGTATCTCGATAATTTTCCAAACGAGGCATTCACGTTTTATCGAGAAACATGTAGGAGTAGTGAGAGACATCCAAGCAAGATTGATAAGGCACATAAGGGACCTAATAAGCAAATCCCACCAATAACCACAACTCAAAAACCACAGAATCTCTTACACCCATTTCGACCCATTCTTAAGAAATCGAAAAGAAAGTTTTTCTTGATGAAATAATACACCGAATGATAAAAAAACAAGCTTAGTGACAAATCCCCATCAAGAATTAACTCATACCACAGATTACACATGATTTCGAAATCCTAACCCTAGTTTTAGAATTCATGATAACTTAAGATCTAACCAATTAATCAAGATCCTATGTATAAAATACCCTAGTGAATCCATAGGAACTTACAATTTGAAAGATCAAAGTCGGGGTATGCAAGATTGAATGTGAGCCGTGGGTTTTAAGAAAGGGTTTTAGAGGTTTTAAACTTTGAAATAGTGGTGGAATGGTTTGTACGGTTTGTTTGTTTATTTACTTATGATACTTTGAATTTTTTGTCACTTATAGTCCTTGGACTTTAAACCAAACAAAACAAGTGTACCAAAGTATTTGAACCTTAAAAACATTGACACTTTTGGTCCCTTAGCTATTAAGTACTTAAACTGGAACTCTAAAGTTCCAAGCAAGTCTAAAGATACTGAGATGTGCATTCGTTAAGGTAACTAATGAAGATTTAAACCATATGAGACAAGGTGTATTGAAATAAACCATCCGCACACACACCGAACCGAAAGCTTATGAGAAATATGCAAGTATACCTATTTTAAAAAATTGGTGAAAGAAATTTACGCGTGACTCCCCCTCAACACTTGTAAAGTAAGAACAAGGTGTTGAATGGAAGCGATATACTTGCATTTTTTTTTTTTTTTTTTTTTTATTTTTTTTAAAGAAAAATAAAATTGTGAAAATTCTTTTTGGGTTTTGATTAGTTTATAGTAAAGAAAGAAAGACAAATATTATATAGAGATAGTAGTGATGTTTGACAATCAGTGGTATTTTAAAAACTTTTCCAGATCCTCTGGTGTCAAACATCTCATACCAATCTGGTGAACTAGACTAGCAAACCTGGATGGTGCCAAGGATTTGGTAAGTAAGTCCGCCAATTGGTATTCAGTTCCAACGAAATAAAGTTCAACTGTACCCCTTTCCACATGCTCTTTGATGAAATGATAACGGAGATCGATGTGTTTGGATTTGCAATGATGCACAGTGTTGCAGGAGATAGCAATCGCACTCTTTGAATCACAGTAGATAGGAATCTTGTTGAATAGGTAGCCATAGTCTTTAAGTTGTGATCTCATCCAGATGACTTGAGCACAACAAGCCGACATGGCTACGTATTCAGATTCTGTAGATGACAAAGACGTGCAGTCCTGCTTCTTAGATTGCCATGACACAAGTTTGTCTCCAAGAAACTGTAATCCACCAGATGTACTTTTGCGTGTGTCTAAGCATCCTGCATGATCAGCATCTGAAAAAGCAATTAGTTCAAAGCCAGAATCCTTCGGATACCAGATCCCCAAGTTAATGGTTCCCTTTATGTATCGAAGGATTCTCTTGACCTCACTGAGGTGTTTTTCCGTTGGTCTAGACTGATAGCGAGAGCACATATAGACAGCAAAAACTATATCAGGTCTACTAGCTGTGAGATACATGAGGGACCCAATCATACTTCGGTATTTGGTAGGGTCAACGGGAGTCCCATGTAAATCAGCATCTAGTTTTGTGGTATAGCCCATTGGCGTATTATAAGTATCACAAGTTATCATTCCATGTTTCTTTAAGATTTCAAGAGCATATTTGGACTGATTTATAAAAATTCCACGGGGTGATTGATGAACTTGTAGTCCTAAAAAGAACGAAAGTTCACCCATCATGGACATTTCAAAATTATCTTTCATTAATTTTGCAAACTCATTAGAATAACTTCTTTTTGTTGAGGCAAAAATGATGTCGTCGACATATATTTGAACAACAAGTAAGTCCTCCCCGTAGGTTTTTGTAAATAGTGTGGGATCCACTGATCCTTTAAAAAATTTATTGGCCAATAAGAAAGTGGACAGTTTGTCATACCACGCCCGTGGGGCTTGCTTGAGTCCGTAGAGAGCCTTTTTTAGTCGGTAGACATGATTAGGACGCTCAGGATCAACGAAGCCTTCAGGTTGACTGACATAAACTTCTTCACGGAGTTCTCCATTCAGAAATGCTGTTTTCACATCCATCTGGTAAACCACCATATTCCTATGAGCAGCATAAGCCAAAAAGATCCGAACAGCTTCATGTCGTGCCACTGGAGCAAAGGATTCAGCAAAGTCTAGACCTTCAAGTTGAGAGTATCCTTTCGCTACCAGACGTGATTTGTTGCGGATGACTGTTCCTTCTGCATCAAGTTTATTCTTCCAGATCCATTTTAACCCGATGACAAAGACTCCGTCAGGTCTTTCAACTAATTCCCAGACTTCTAATCTTATGAATTGCTGAAATTCCTCTTGCATAGATTCAATCCAGTTGTCATAAGTCATTGCATCTTTAATGTTCTTGGGTTCTTCATGACAAACTGTGAGTGCGTAGATGCAAGTTTCACCATCGGTGTGAAGTCGTTGTCTTGTCATGACAGGTGCATCTGGATGGCCAATAATATGGACTAGTGGATGGTCACGAGTCCATTTATGTGTTGACGGGTGTAGTTGATATGTATCTCGCATGTTGGCAGGATCCAAGTTGCGTGTTGACGACTCAGCTATATCAGGAACTGTAGTAGCTGGTGCAAACGGATTAATGAACGCATCAGGATCATGCTCTGCGGGTTGTGGAACTGATTGTGGTGTTGGATCTTCAGCTGGATGGCAGGGAGTAGAACCAGTTTGTTCTGCTGTAGATGGTGATTCAATTGAAGGACCGTCTCTCTCAACACTTGTAGAAGTTTGTTGAGGTGAGTCTGGTACTGGAATGTGTTCAGGTTGAGCAGCGGAATTTGATGAGACCTCAGTAGGACGGTATTCAATTGTGTCATCAAATAGTGGAGCAAACAAGGTTTCTAATTCTTTGCGGTTGAGTGGTAAAGGTTCAGCTGAAGATGCCGGAGAGTTAAGACGGTTAAATTCGGGTCCTAAGCTGTGTTGCTCAGAAGCCATCTGGGTGAGTTCATCGAAATTAGCGTGAATGGTTTCTTGAATTTCTTTTGTACGACGATTCCATATCCGAAAACCTTTGGAATTTTCACAATATCCAACGAACACTCCGATGTCAGCCTTAGCTTTGAGTTTTCCTAAATCATCACGATCATTTTTCGGATAGCAAAGTGCTCCAAATACATGAAAGTAATCGATGTTCGGTTTTCTTTTGTGAACGATTTGATATGGTGTTTTGCGATGACGTTTTGTGATCATGCAACGGTTTTGAGTATAACATGCGGTTGAAACAGCTTCTGCCCATAAGTAATCTGGTAATTGAGCATTAATCAACATAGTTCTAGCAGCTTCCACTAACGTCCTGTTGCGTCTTTCAACCACACCATTCTGTTCTGGGCTTCTAGGTATAGACGTTTGATGTTCAATTCCCACTTTCTCATAGTAAGACCGAAGTGTCTGATTCTTGAATTCAGTACCATTGTCAGTTCTGACGATTCGTACTGTGTTTCGAAGCTGAACTTGAATTTTGGTGAGAAAGGTGATGATCATCGAAGGAGCTTGATCTTTACTTCGTAGAAAATAAACCCAAGTCCATCTGGAGAAGTCATCCACAATTACGAGTATGTACCGTTTACCGTTGATACTTTGAACACGCATCGGTCCACACAAATCCATATGAAGCAGTTGTAAAACATGATTCGTACTTTGCTCAGGTTTAGACGGAAAATGAGCACGAGTACTTTTTCCTTGTTCACAGGCTGGACATAAGTGATCTTTGGTGAAACGGAATCTTGGAAATCCATCGACAAGTTTATAACGAGCAAGGTCAGTCATGGTTCTGAAATTCAAGTGAGAAAGACGTTTGTGCCATAACCAAGATTTAGTTGACTCTGCTTTGGAGAGAAGACATATCGGAGATGTTGCAATCATATCTGACATTGATATTGTATAAAGATTGGAGCCGCGTGAGCCAGACATTAGATCGTTTCCTTGTAGGTCGCGAACAAAGCAAGTTTTCTCACGAAATGCAACTTCTAGATCCCCATCACAGAATTGACCAACAGAGAACAGGTTGTGTCCAAGGCCTTCCACATAGTAAACACGACTAATTTCAATGTTACCGCTGATGTAGTCACCATATCCCATTATAAGAGCGTAATGATCATTCCCGAATCTGACAGTTCCTATAAACTTTGAGACAAAGTTGTGTAGCAGTTTGAGATTGCCTGTCATATGTCGGGTGCATCCGCTATCAACAATCCAGAGAACAATCTGTACCACCTGCATCACCAGAAGAAGACACGGGTGGAACAGAAGTAAGGGTGGAACCCAAAGACAATGCGGGTTCCTGTTGGTTAGTAACACATGTAATTAACAATTTAGGAATCCATTTAAAATCTGGTTTGTATTGTAACCAACGTTGCCAGTTCCAACTAGTTTTTGCTTTCTTAATGTTAAATGCACTAGTAGTTGGCTCAGTCCTAGATTTGTTCTTGGCACCTATGGGGGTAACTGGGACATCATTAGAAACCGTAGAAGACGGCTTTCCTAAGTTAGACTTAGAGGCATTAGTGGGCCTAAAAGGAATGCGTGTCCTACGTTTCTTATGACGATTGAGAAGAGAATTAGCTAAACATTTTGTATGATCACCAGATGATACGCTTTTACGACAAAATACACAAGATGCATTAATATTCAAAACATTCAAAGGTTCATCATTCGTTACATTTAGATTTTGATTACAATTTGCCAGATTAGAATCTAAATCGGATGCAACATGAGTTTTATTCAAAGTCCTAAGTTGGTCTTCTACTTCCTGAGCTTCTAGGTGTCCTCTCTTACGTTGCAAGATCCTATTCTTCTTTTTACTTTTTCGCTTGGGTCTGCTAACGCTAGAAGTGGAGACTAGTCCTGTAGAAGTGGAGGTATCAACATTAGTGTTTTGAACAACTTTTCCTTTATCAGTTTTGTTTATTTGATACATTCCTGGTGCTATCACCGTGGTGTCAACCATTTTTCCTTTTTGAAGTAGCTTAACTTTCTCTTTCAAATCAATGATGATGTGATTTTTGTCCTGAATTTCAGACTCAAGTAAACCATTGCAATATTTGATGTCGTCGCGGTTTTGTTGCCATTCGGCGTTTTCAATTTTTAAATCCGCAATTTCTTTCTCGTATTTGAAACATCGACCTTTTAAAGACTCGTTGTTTTTGCAAATCTGACAAGAGTTTGAAACATTTTGACTTTGAAACTTCAATTCCCTTTCAAGACTTTTAGCTTGA
This sequence comes from Artemisia argyi, assembly GCA_030686995.1. Classification (NCBI taxonomy): domain Eukaryota; kingdom Viridiplantae; phylum Streptophyta; class Magnoliopsida; order Asterales; family Asteraceae; genus Artemisia; species Artemisia argyi. Next base: position 169,024,832 of record CM060685.1, on the reverse strand, counting down.
CACCATTCAAGCCTTTGATTGAGTTGACAAATTTCTTTTGAAAATTGTTTTGTCACATCATCATTTTTAATTCTCAACTTTTCATTTTCCAGTTTAAGTGTCTCAATTTCCTCATTCAACAAGATATTATCAACACAATGATCATGCTTAAGCATAGAAGTACCAGAATTATAAAGATCATTCATGATAACAGACAAAATATCAGCACAGAGAACTTGTTCCAAGAGTCGATCGGCATCATTTTTGAAAACTTTAGTTTGTAGCTTTTGGACCAAAATCTCATTTTCAGCAGTATCAAAAACGTTTATCATATTTTTGACCTCCTTTTGAAGTTCCTGATCCCAACGTGTAGCACATAGACGAAGGTGTTGAACAATTGGTTTCATTTGTTTTTGAAAAATATCTCTCTTTTCTCGCTCGTAAGCGGATTGAAAAGTTTCAATTTTTATTTCTGAATTGCGTTCAATTGTTTCCTCCAAAATATCGATGTCTTCCATAAAGGTTTTGAAATAATTTAAGACACGACATTTTGGTAAACGTGTAAGTTCACCGGATGATGGTAAAGGACCATTTATTTGTGCTACAGGTGGGACAGGAGCTGCATTGTGAGATGAAACATATGACTCTTCGATAAACCATGATTTCTCAGGTAATTCCTTTTGAGTGACAAAAGATTTTGAAAGTGGAGGAGCTTTTGAATAGTCATATGGTGTCCAATATTGAACTTGACTCATTTTAGATCGACTCTCGTCTTCAAGTTCTTCTTCCTCCTCAGTATCAAAAACAACAGCACGCACAACCGTATTATCAAGAAAATAATCCATACTGTAAATCTTTGGAATTTCTTTGAATGCCGTGTGTAGAAACATTGAATTGTAATCACCAAGTGCATAACCGCAATTGGGTTTCGGTTTTAAAGTAAATTTCTGAATTGTTGTGACAGAGTTCCCGTGTTTGTAAACAATGTTACGAAATTCTTTGAGTTGTTTTTCAAGATCAACAATATCACCGAGTAAGTTGTCTATGTACTTCCTTTTCCGTATTTTATGTTCATGAAAATCTTTTTGACAACTTGACAATTTTGTTTCTGTTTTTGAAAGTTCAGTTTGAAGACATTCAACCTGTTTTTTCAATTCACCCTTCTCACTTTCAAGTTTCGAAATCAACTTTCCGTGTGACTCAATTAAATCTTGTATTTTGCGTTGAAGATCTTGTTCTTTGTTGTAAGAATCTTGAAAAGCTTTTTCAAAACTTTTAGTGTGTTTAATCTTTTCATCTTGATTTGAAAGCTGAATTTTATAACATTCAATGTCTCTTGCAAATGACGCATTTTGTTCTTTTAAAACTTTGTTTTTCTCGTTGCATTTGAGTATTTGCAATTGTTGAGCATCCAGTTGTTTAGATAACAATATGAGGTCAGGGTCTGGATCAAATGATGGTTCATGTTGTTCTAAATTATCATGTTCATCATTCTCAATTGGATCATCAAATGAAACAACTGTGTCATCATCAAATATGACAACTGTGCTTATTTGTTCATCTTTTTGAGAGGATGAAGATGATATAGATGGAACAACTTGCGCCGTATCTGATTCAGAAGCAGAAGGTGAGACTATTTCATTAATAAAGCATGCATTAAGGTCATGTACCTGAGACAAGCCGTCAGTGTCATACACTGGACCTGAATCATTGAGCTTAAATTCCTGCATGTTGGCCATAAGCATCACAGCTGCATTAGCTTCCAGATCTTCCATGTCATCATCATTGTGTACATTTGCCATGAAGTTGTTGTCTTGTTCAGGGAAATGTCCATCCTTTTCATCTTGAAGAGCCATGAGTAATGCCTGCTTGTGAAACTTACTACCCCGAGTTCTCGGTTTGGGACATGCTGTAGCTATATGACCTTGTTCATTGCAATTGTAACACCAAACTGCATTCCCTGAGCTGGAGTTCCTTGTAGCAACTGAATCAGACCTTTGTTGAGGAGATGCTGAGTTGTTTCTGAACCCGGTATTGTTACTAAACCTCTGACCATTCCCATAGTTTCCAGAAGAATTTCCTGAACCAGATCGACCATAGCTACGATTCTGAATTTCCACTCTTCCATCATTAACAACAGCTTGATTTCTTGTGTTTGAAGATGAACGTTGACGGTTGTTTGTTTTGTTGGAGAATTTGCTGAATGCACGAGCAATAAGAGCAAGTCCCTGATTCAACGTATTAAAGTCATCATCATCATCATCATTGGAGTTGGAGTAGTACACAGCATCATTGTTGTTTGATGAAACAAGTAGAGTAGAAGAATCTTGTGGAGATGAATCATAAGGGACCATTTGGTTCGAGGTGGAAGATTGTGGATAACTGAAGTAGTTCTGCTCTTAAACATATGCATGATTAGACATTGGTAGTGGAGCATAGGGAGATTGAGCTACGAGAGCCAATGAATTTGGTGTTGTTGTTGGTGTGTATCCTCCTCGTAGAGCTCGATCTTTTTCCACTTCAGGTTCATGGTGTTTCAGAAAATCATACAACAACCCATATGGAGCATCATGAAGATTCTTTGTTTGACGAACAAATGTCACATATTTATGCCAATCAGGGCCAAGACTACCAACAAATTTGGAGTTAACAGCAATCCTTGGTACAGTGATTTTGTGACGTTCCAGATCATTAACCACATTTGTGAAACGATGATAGTAGGATTCAAGTGACTCTCCAGGTTCAATTGTGATGTCAGTGTATTCCATGTATAGCTTGGATTCCATGTCATCTTTGTTCAATTGAGTGCCTTCCATGAGGAGATGAACGTGTTCCCACATTGCTTTGGCCGTTTTCTGAGCATCGACACTGCGATAGATCGGATTGGGTATACCTTGAAGTATATAAGCCATTGCATACTGATCAGCTTCACGATGTAGTTTCTGTTCTTCAGTGAGTGCAGTTTCTGGAAGGGGTCTATCACCAGGAGGACGTGGAGGATCTGCATTTGGATCACCAGCTTCAAATCGTGTTGGCCACTCAAATGGTCCTTCAAGTATCACTTGTTTCAAGAATGGCCCATGAGGTTTCTTGAGTTCAAGAAATCGTAGGAATCGACTTGACCATTGCACATAATTACCAGGTGTAAGCATTGGAGGTGTTTCAAGTGATCCTGCCTCATGTCGGGATTGTTGAGTTGTAATAACTTCACACATTCTGTCAAACCAATGAGGTTGTTTGGAAGAAAACTGAGTGGTTTGTTGTGGCACTTGATATGGTAGTTGTTGAGGAATGAGCTGTTGTGGCATCATAAGGTATTGTTGTTGTGGATTGTATTTAGGAGGTTGTTGATTCATTGTGTGCGGAAGGTAATGTTGTTGTTGATACTGCTGAGGTTGTTGTTGCTGAGATGTTTGTTGTTGAACATGAGGAAAGTAGTGATTCGGTGGCTGAGACATCTTCGAACACTTGTGTAGAAATGGATCTTGTGGAAAGTGTAGAATTAACCAATTTATCGAGAAGCTTAGCACAACTCCAAATAAGATTTCGATAAGAAGTTTTCGAAAACTTGGCAGATTTTCGAAAAATGTTGATATTATCGAGAACCTTGGCAAAAATTATCGAGAAACTTGGTGAAAAAAATTATCGAGAAACTTTGGCAAAATTATCGAGAAAGAAGATTTCGATAAAAAAGCAAGTTTATCGAAAAAATAGATTTCGATACTGAACAAATTTTCTCGATAAATTTCGAGAAATTGCGAAACTTAGTTTTCAAAATTATACAATTTCGAAAACTTTCCCAAAAGTCGAAGTACTTAACTTTCTTATACAAGAAAGAAAATACCGAGTCCACGCAAACGAAGACGATGGAGTGTACTTGATGAAGATCTCGATAATATGTAGATTTTGTTTTTCAAAGAAAGAAATCCTTAAATTCGTTTTTCTTTCAAGATACTTGTACTTTTGTGTATAAAATGTGTAAATCTTAAGGAAAGTAGAAAACTTTATGAAAAATTTTATACTTGAAAAGATCTCGATAAAAGTACAAGTACTAAGAAATCGATTTTTTGTTGTAAAAGTTTAGAACTTTATGGTTTGTTTTGATTGTAAACACAAGTTTGTAAGCAAAGATGTGAGAAAAACCAAGAAACAAAGCAAAAGTTTTAAAATTTCACAAAAAAAATTCGGTATAAAAAAAACGAATTTGAGAGAAAAAAATCAATGAAAACAAGAACTACGCCTTCCTCTAGCGAATGATACCACTTGTTAGGTCACCATTTTGTAAACACAAGTATGATTATGTAAGAAATGAGATGAGAATGAGAGTGGGATGATTATGAGAAATTTGAGAAAATGAAATGCAAGGGTTTCCTTAATGTTTTCAAATAACCAACCAAGTTTACAAGAGGCCTAAGCTTACTATTTATAGGGAAGGAGCTAGGGCAACACACCCTCTCCTTCCACTCATCATTTCGTGGGCTTTTAGGGCCCATGGATCATATGACTTAAGCCTAGTAAACTAGAAACAATAACATAAATGTAAACAAATAATAACTTAAGCAACCTATTATTACAAATGACCGAGACTTGATAAAATAGTAAAACTATGGTTCCAACAGTTAATTGTAAAGTATGTAAAAATTCAAGTGTAAGGGGAATTTTCATTCCCTATGATGTATTATTTTGGATGGTAGGGTAAGAGTGTATGCAAAAAAAAAAAAAAAAAAAATCGAAAAAATCAAGAAAAAGAAAAAAAAAAAGAAAAAGAAAAGAGAAAAAACATACGGACTACCATCCCTTTTTATTCTATGTTTATTTTATGTTTTTTGTTATTTTCGATTTATTAGCTTAAGTCGAGTCTAGTCTTGGCATAACAACGCCATATTGTACAGGTAATTAACTAAGATTGTTAACTCGCCACCAGTAAAGACTGCCTATATCCAACAAAACCGTGTATTTCATATCCCTACACTTAACGTTATAACCCTTTTAAAAGACCTCTTTGATAGTTTATCCTAGGTGCTTACGCCATGTGGTGGAGGTTTGATCCTTTCCCAAGCCTATGGTAATCTATTTTGCTATGACAGGTAGTGAGAGATATTTTCCGTTTCCATAATGTGATATTACTTTATTACACCCGAGAGATGTGAGTATCTAAACACTATTTGTGAGGTGCTAGTGTATGACCTTCGTGCTTGTCTTTGGTCTTTAGTGGAACGATTATTTGTTGTAATTACTTTTATATTAGTGTTAAATGACCCCTAACTTGTATTTTGATTAGAATAAAAGCGCATTTGCTTGAGGACAAGCAAATCTCAAGTGTAAGGGTATATGATGAGGCGAAAAATGAACCACTTTTAGGGGGTCATTTAAGCCCGGAATTGAATTTATTTGATCAAATATTACCCTAAATCGTTCCTTTTGTGATTTTAGGTACTTTGGGAGTGAATTCTGGAAAAGGAAGCAATTCAGACGTTTTTTGAGCATAAAAGTGAAGAAAACGCCAAAGACTTAATTTTCCATGCTAAGAACAGTACCTGACGGCGTCAAGAGGAAGACCCTGACGGCGTAAAGAGTAAAATCCATGACGACCCAGTGCAAACCTGACGGCGTCACAACAAGGGCGTCAAGAGTTAATTTGGTGACGGCCTGCATAAGGTGTATACATGACGGCCTCAGACCCAGATCTAGGCAGTCCGAAGAACTATTTGGCGGCGAGATGACGGCGTCAGACATTTGTTCTTGACGCCGTCACCTATCAAACTCTATATATAGTTTTCTATTTTTCATTCATTAGAGAGGAACTTGTGTGGAGAAAACTAGGGCCAAACTTTGTAAACCCTAGGTCATATTTTACGGTGTTTTCAAGGGTTTTCACCCCTTGAATCCTTTCATGTTCAATTGAGATAAGTCTTCTCTTAATTCATTCAATATGTCTATGTGTTGTTTGAATATATCTTTTGCTTGTCTTGATTTCAACATGCTAGGCTAGATCTATCTTGTGTTTGCTTAGATCTAATGAAACCTAGATGTTAATTATGTGTTGATTACTTGTTTATGGTTGTATTGGATGAATGATTTCAATGTTAGGCTTAAGAAAACTGGCAGATCTCCATTGTGTAACATGCTTGAACGTCTTAGGAAACATGAACCGATGTGTACTAGGTTTTATTGGTTGTATTTAATGCATGAGCAAATTCTAGTGATCCCATGTTAGGAGCTTCTTAGCCGGCTCGACATAGGAGTGAAGTAGTCGCTCATAGGATTGGGGAAGTAAGTACGCCACCCCATGAATGGTATTAAGGAATACAATCCGTCATCCACGCTGTAATACACCGTAAAATCCCAGGTCATTTATTAATGCTAATTATCAACATCATTCTAAACTAAGCCATTTTTGCGGGCTAATTTAAAATTTTTACATGAGACACTATCTGTTTGAACACCCGATTGTTTTGTTCACTGTTTATTTGACACCCGAATGTTATGAACACCGTTTGTTAACACCCGATTATGCATTGTCACCCGATATCACCCGAATGTCACTCTTGGATATCACCCAATGAGGTTAAGCACCGGTAACTCCCACTTGCGACCCGACACCCAAAAATTGAACACCGAGATTTCATATATATATATATATATATAATCTAATATATATATATATATATATATATATATATATATATATATATATATATATATATATATATATATATATATATATATATATTAACTTTCACCAAATTTGTTATTACTATATACATATAAGTATATATGTATAAATGACGACACCGTTTAAATATTTAAGGTTTTCACGAACCGACACCGACACCGATATCGAGACCAATATCACAATTTTACGAACACTGACACCCCTCTATTTTTGGGCCGATTACACCCCAAGCCCACACGGCATTCCTTTCTTTCTTTTCTTGGGCCGAACGTACTCCCAAGCCACAAGCCCATTTAATTTATGTCTCTATTGGATCGAATATGTGAGCCCACATGGTTACTATTTTTGTTTCTCCTTTTCGTTTTCTCCTTGGTGTTACACGAAGCCAACAAACTCAGCTCCTACACACACCTTTGAAACCACTCTTGGTTTCTTTCCTTGGTTCCCTATCCTCTCGACAACATACTTACAACTCCATTGACTTTGCACCTTGGAAGACCTCAAGCCACCCTATGAAGCCGTCAACCCACCGGATAAACTTAATAACCACCTAGTCGAGTTTACCTTATGGATCATGTGCTCCTTTACCTCCAACACACTAATACCACATGAGCCTAATTGTATTGTTTATTGCCTACAACTCCTAAATTAATCCAAAGTAAACTCTAGTTGCTCCCTCCACCCCCAACTTGACTTGACAAGGACTCAAGACAAGAGACAAAGTTGTCTACCTTCGATTGACAACTAGGGAACATGTCTCACAAGCTCAAACACACAACCACCCTCACTATCCTATATAAACGACATTTAATGCATTTTCTCACACTTGCAAGAGTTCATCAAATCTCATATCACCAAAACTCTTTTTCTTTCTTTCTTGGCTGCTAACGAGAAGAAGCAAGGAGGACACAAGCAAGGGTTGAGTAAGGGACGAGTTGGATAACTAAGCTTTGGGTACAAGATCACTTCACGAAGAGGGTATCATTTGGTTGCTCTCGTTGCTCATACACTCGAACTCATCAACACCATCTCTTGGTGTTGTAAGTTTTCCATTTCCTATTTCATTTCCTACTCTAAGATCATGCATATCACCTAAGGTTCACACACGACACGCTTAATTTTTGAAATTGTATTTTGTTACACTTATAGCTTACCACATGACTCAACACCCCTAGAAATGCTCTCGCCATTTTATTTCTACACGTACAACCCACTTACATTTTTCGATCACCTAGATACACGACTCACCCACAATCGAATTAACCTAACATGCATGACTCACACGACCTTTTGACACGAAAACTAGACCCAAACCAAGTGCTAGTCGAACATGTTTTAAAACAAAGAAAACACCCACTTGGGCCTTACCGGGCCAACGAGCCCAAACAAAATCCCTTATAAAACTTTCGGTTTAAAAACTTAAGAAAATTCGAATGGTAACTGATTACAAAAACCGATTTTTACAAATAATAAAGGATAAAAATGGTAACTTTTATAAAGACAAAAGTTAACTTTTCGAAAACTAGAGTTTGGACTAATTTTGCAAAAAGTCCCACGTTAAAGGACTAAATGTGACAAAACATAAACTTTCGAACCAAAATTGCAAATACCGAATTCTTTTGGAGATCAAGGGTAGATATTGTCATTTGGCCAAAAATAAGGAACAAATTGTAAAAAGGTTCAAAAAGGACCATATTGTGATTATTATTAACCAAAGGGAAAAAAGTGTAATTTTGGTAAAGTTAAGGGTTAAATTATGACAAGGTATATTTATAACTAATTATTTCATATAATTTTATAAATACATATATTTTTCTTTAGCTTGAATATATATATATATATATATATATATATATATATATATATATATATATATATATATATATATATATATATATATATATATATATGTGTGTGTGTGTGTGTGTGTGTGTGTGTGTGTGTGTGTGTGTGTGTATAACTTTATTAAAAATATTTAATCATAAATATTTTTAAACGATATTATTTTCACAACAAGTTAATATTTATCGAACACCGATTCGTAACAACACTAACAATAACTACGTAAAGTTATTTGAAATACATTTAAGACACCCGAAACGGATATCACCTTACACGTGATATATCACACGTCATTTACGACACGAATCTAAAACACCGATTACAATATATTTATAGGTCGCAAGTCGGAGGAATTTCATTGCTAGTCATAGCAATACACCATCACTTTTGAGCACCTTGTGATTACGCACCTTTCAGGTGAGTTCATTCTCCCACATTTTTAATTGTTTTTAAACCCCGTGGGGAGATACATGCTATAAATCGAACACAAGTATTTTTCTGTATGCTGTTATCACCTGATATTGCCTAAGTTGACACCCGTGCTACAAGTCCCTCATATCACGAACCTTAATCACTTGCGAGTGAGCGCGAATATAGTTGATAGATCTATTGGAATGGCAGCCCGCCTCTGTCAAGGTGATCACTTGGCAGGAGGTGTGCTATATTCGAGGTATTATGGAAATTTGGCACATTTCCTGTCACCGAGGGCCCCTTGTCATTTACATCCGCTGTGGTGTAGATGATTGTTATTATCTTTATGATATGTCAAATCGATGTTAAGGCTTGCGTTTCGTGAGGCTTAGGAGCAATATTACACCCGATTTAGTCAAGACTTGTCTATCTTGGCTTGTTTATTTCAAATGCTTGACTTGTGTTCACATTATTACCATTTAAACTACTATGGATTCACTCAACCTTTGTGTTGACTTTTTAAGCATGTTTATCTCAGGAAATTAGCAAGCATGGCGGCACGGAGCTGGCAAAAGGGCACAGGACCTCCCTTTTATTTCAATAATTATATCATTCTTTACAAACTCATCACCACTTTTGTGAAACAATTAACATTTTGGAAAAATGTTTGTAACTCTGAATATTTGAGTTTTCATGGAATGATATTGGCAATCTTTTGAATTGTTTTCTATAAGTATGACTGTGTACTAAACTGTAATGACCCCGATTAGACTTCCGCTGCTTAATCAAATTTCGGGGTGTTACAGATTGGTATCAGAGCCATGGTTATAGAGAACCAAATGATTTTTCAAAACATTGGACTATAACCTCACCGGATTTCTAAACAAACTATTTATCACCAAAGTGCCCTCCGTGCCAGCGCTTGCCAACGTCATGTTTTAAGGTTTGATTTTTAGCACCCATTGCATTTAGCTCACTATGACACTATGATCACTATGCATGTAGCATTATGTAGACTAAATGACTTATATCACTGCTATTTTTGGGATATTACAGTACCATGTCGCCCCCGGTTATTATTTTGTCCGACAGTGACGACGTCGTACCAGCATCATCCACTCACCCTACTATTGACTTATCTGATTATGACACCCATGACACCCGAGACACCCATGATTCTGACCATGACACCCAACCTGTATCACCTGCTATACCATCTCCTGTTCCATCTGGAGACCCCTCTGCTGATACTGAGCCCTTTGAGGGGGGGGGGGGGTGAGGTTGCTTCTACACCCATTGATTCCTTTGCTATTCAGCCTCTCTTTCGTCCTGTCTGTGGACCTATGACACAGGGGCAGTACCTTTATGATCAGTACCTGACATCTCAGCAGTTTCTTGCGGCTGATGATCGTCCTACACCACCTGCTAGCCACCACTCCGGTTCAGATGCTGATGACGAGTCTTCTGACTCCGATACTTCTGACACTGCTGCTTCTGTTCCACCATCATCCCCGCCTGCACCGATTCGTCGGCGCAAGCGAGTGAGGATTCTTGAGCCCTATGAGCCTGAGCCTTTTGGCGAGTTGTTTCGATATCATGAGGGAGACTTTACCCGCAAATGCACGGCTCGGAAACGAGTCCGCATTTTGCCTGCTTCTACTGTTACACCACCTGTATCTACACCTGTACCTACACCTGTATCATCACCCATATCTGTGTTACCACCTGTTTCTATGCCAGATTTGACACCTGTGGCATCACCAGCACCCCCACCATCACCTGTATCACCCCCACCTGAGCCACATCCTTACATGTTGCCTACTTACACAGCACCTCCTACCTCTGAGGTTTTGCCACCCATGCCACCACCTACAATTTACTACTCTCAGACTACCACTGTACCGATACCATCACCTGCTACATCACCTGTACCATCACCTGCTCCCACTGAGACACCCACCTCACCTGGTATTCATAGATTGGTTGATGCTCGTCGATGGTCGTTTTTGTTAGACTACATACGTAGATGGAGATTAGCTGAGGGATCACCTAGGGCTGCTGAGCTTGGAGATGGCTCTTCAGCGGTGTTACCGGTCACTGGGGAGCCGATACACCACACTATCCCTCTTTTGGCTGCTAGATTGATTAGACATGAGAGTCGACTTGATGAGCTGTTGAGTGTTATCGAGGATATATCCTTGGAGAGGATAGAGTGTATGCAGGAGGAGGTCACGAACCTCGTGGTTCATAGGACAGCTTTAGAGATGGTATTTGAGATGATGGGGACAGAGATCGAGGAGGCACAGGCTACCATCACTGAGTTTGGTCATCGACTAGAAGTTCAGAGGCACGAGATTGATGATTTGAGAGCGATTGCAGCCATTACACAGGAGATGATGGAGCATCAGGCACAGGAGTTAGCTGCATCCAGTTCTACCGTCCATGCACTTTCAGCCACTATTGAGGAGATTCAGGCCCGTGAGAGATCCAGAGATATGGAGATGTTGGGGATGATCCGGATTATCAGAGAGCTAGAGAGGAGATCAGGAGGCGCACCTGGACCTTCATAGATCTATGACATGTCATTACTTACAGAGACATCTTAACTTGCCGCCTGTGGCATTAATAATTGTTGTATCTTATTGTTTTGTAACAATGAATTCAAAAATTATTAAAACTTTATGTTGGTTACGATTGTAACGTATTGATATTGATTTATGATGTTCTAGTTGTCTGATCTTCCTTTTTTTATTATGCTCCCATATTGAGATTCATTATAATTTCCATGTGTGTTGTTACATGTTGTGATGTTTATTTATGAATGATATGGTTTATGTTGATGTATGGTTGTGATATGTACTTTGTGATGATCTCGACTATTATGAGTTAGATACACTATTTCTCTTGTTATGGATGTTTAGGATTTGTACTTATGCACTTGCGATTTTATAGAGTTATGGCCCCAAGGAAAACCGCTATTGCTACCTCATCACCCGCTATGACCCAAGCTACTATAAGAAAGCTGGTTGCCGACAGTGTTGCTGCAGCTTTAGAAGAGCAGGCTGCTGCAATGGCACGAACTAGTAGCAATAACCGAGCCACTGCTGAGAGCGAGTCTGCTGCGACTCGGAAGTGCACCTATAAGGATTTCATTGCTTGTAAACCATCTCACTTCAAAGGGACTGAAGGAGTAACAGAGCTTGCTCGATGGTTTGAGCGAACTGAGACTGTGTTTGTGAGGAGCGGTTGTGCCGCGGAAAGCCGAGTCTTGTTTGCTACTGGAACATTGTTAGAAGACGCGTTGTCTTGGTGGAATGCAACTGCTCAGAAGATAGGTGTGGAGGAGGCCTATCAGATTACCTGGGCTGATTTTAAGGAAAAGATGTTGAAGAAGTTCTGCCCTAGAGGTGAGATCAAGAAGTTGGAAGATGAGTTTCACACGTTGGTTGTGAAAGGAAATGATCTCAGGGCTTATGATAGGAGATTTCAGGAGCTTGCCACACTTTGCCCTTCTAAGGTTCCCGATTTGGAAAAGTTGTTGGAAAGGTACATTGAAGGACTACCCAGGAGCATTGAGGGAAATGTCACCTCGTCTAAGCCTCAATCTTTGGATGAAGCAATGTCCATTGCCCAAAGACTGCTAGACCGGGAGATTAAGCGTAACTCTGCTCAAGGGAACAACGATCACAAAAGGAAGTTTGATGATCGAAGGACAAACAACAGCAACAACAACAACAGCAACAACAACAACAACAACAACCGTAACCCCAACCGTAACTATCACCATGACAGAAACACCCACCACAACCAACAGAACCGACGACAGGAAGCGGTCAGAGCTTATGTCGCTGCACCAGTTAAGGATGCTAGGTATGCTGGACCTCTTCCATTCTGTGACAAGTGTAAGATGCATCACAATGGACCCTGCTATGCTAAGTGCGGGAAGTGTTCAAGGGTTGGACATAAGACACAAGATTGCAAGGCGACAGGAGCCAACTTGCAACTCGTGGCTGTGGTATGCCATGCTTGTGGAGAGAAAGGACACTACAGGCGACAGTGCCCTAACAAGGATAACAATGCACGTGGGAAAGCATACGTGCTGGGAGATGGAAATGTCCAACAAGATCCGAACGTAGTCACAGGTACGTTCTTTCTAAACAACCGCCTCGTTAAAGTTTTATTTGATTCCGGAGCCGATCAAAGTTTCGTATCTATTTCACTTGCACCCCTGCTTAATATTACACCCACCCGACTAGACACCACGTATGAGATTGAATTAGCTGATGGAAAGCTAGTGAGCACTAACACTATACTCCGAGGTTGCACCCTACGACTATTAGACACCCCATTTGTTATCGACCTTATGCCTATTAGACTTGGTAGTTTCGACGTCGTTGTAGGAATGGATTGGTTATCCGAGAACCGCGCTAAGATCATTTGTGACGAAAAGGTCGTTCACATTCCACTGAATAACGAAACCCTGGTTGTTCGCAGAGAGCGAAGTAAGACACGTTTGAGCATCATTTCTTGTGTCAAGGTTGTGAAGTACATCGAACAAGGATGTCAAGTCTTTTTGGCTCAAGTCACTGAGAAAAAGTCGGAAGAGAAGCGACTCGAGGATGTGCCAGTAGTCAGGAACTTTCCAGAAGTTTTCCCTGAGGACTTACCTGGCCTTCCGCCGACTCTTCAAGTGGAATTTCAAATCGACTTGATACCAGGAGCCGCACCCGTAGCTCGAGCACCCTATAGGCTTGCACCGTCGAAAATGAAGGAGTTATCTGGACAATTGGAGGAATTGTCGGATAAAGGATTTATTCGCCCTAGTTCATCACCGTGGGGAGCCCCGGTGTTGTTTGTAAAGAAGAAGGATGGAACCTTCCGGATGTGTATCGATTATCGTGAGTTGAACAAACTGACGGTTAAGAATCGATATCCGTTACCAAGGATTGACGATTTGTTTGATCAACTGCAAGGATCGAGTGTCTACTCGAAGATTGATTTGAGATCGGGTTATCACCAACTGAGAGTTAGGGAAGAAGACATCCCTAAGACAGCTTTCAGGACAAGATACGGTCACTACGAATTCCAAGTAATGCCATTCGGTCTAACAAATGCACCCGCTGTATTTATGGACTTAATGAACCGAGTGTGCAAACCCTATTTGGATAAGTTCGAGATTGTATTCATCGATGATATCCTTATTTATTCACGCAGTAAGGAAGAGCACGCAGAACACTTGAAGGCTATACTAACACTGCTCAGAGAAGAGAAATTATACGCCAAATTTTCCAAGTGTGATTTTTGGATTGAGAAGGTACAATTTCTCGGGCATGTTATTGACAGTAAGGGTATTCATGTTGATCCCGCCAAGATCGAAGCTGTTAAAAATTGGGCGTCACCTACGAGTCCTACTGAGATACGCCAATTTTTAGGTCTTGCCGGATACTATCGGAGATTTATTGAAGGTTTCTCAAGGATTGCTAAACCTTTGACTGAGTTAACACAGAAGAAGAAGAAGTTTGAATGGGGAGATGAGCAAGAATCGGCATTTCAGTTTTTGAAGCCGAAGCTTTGTGAAGCACCGATATTAGCACTACCCAAAGGAAGTGAGGACTTCGTGGTATATTGTGACGCATCAATCCAAGGTTTGGGTGCCGTATTGATGCAAAGACTTAAAGTAATCGCTTATGCTTCTAGACAACTTAAACCCCACGAGGAGAACTACACTACTCATGATCTAGAATTAGGAGCGGTAGTATTCGCTCTGAAGATCTGGAGACACTACCTATATGGAACCAAGTGTACGGTTTTCACCGATCACAAGAGTCTTCAGCACATTTTAGATCAAAAGGAGTTGAACATGAGGCAACGTCGATGGCTAGAGTTGCTAAGTGACTATGATTGTGAGATCCGTTATCACCCGGGGAAGGCAAACGTTGTAGCAGATGCCTTGAGTCGAAAGGAACGACTTAGACCCCTCAGAGTTAGGTCATTGGGTATGACTATTAGATCACCACTTCCGTCTCAAATTCTTGAAGTTCAAGCTGAGGCTCTTAAGGAAGAGAATAGACCGCACGAGAAGATTTACGGTATGCCAGAAAGCACGAATGGATTTGTCAGGAAACCAGATGGAAGGCTGTGTTTCAAGGACAGAAGTTGGATTCCATTGTATGGAGGAATACGAGATCTCATCATGCACGAGTCTCATAAGTCTAAATATTCCATTCATCCTGGTTCGGACAAGATGTATCAAGATCTAAAGAAGTTGTATTGGTGGCCAAACATGAAAGCTGACATTGCTGAGTATGTTGGTAAGTGTTTGACCTGCTCGAGAGTAAAGGCTGAACATCAAAAACCATCCGGTCTTTTAGTTCAACCCGAGCTACCAATGTGGAAATGGGAAAGGATTACAATGGACTTCATTACGAAATTACCCAAGACATCGAGTGGGTTGGACACAATTGATTGGGTCTAAACCGTCAGATATTATTGACCAAGGTCAACAAGTCAAAGACAGCCTCGTCCTAATGCTCCGGTGATAGTATAGTGTTTTCCCGGGTCGTTAAAGTCCCAACGAGATTGAAATGGTGTCGTTTGAAATCGTTTTTGAGAAAGTGGCACTGAGGACAGTAGCCAGATGATGTGGAGTTGATATTGCTACTGTTATTTTGGTATTTGTACACAGATATAATATTCACAAAAATCAGATAACAGATATATGCACGTATTCACAATTTAGATTTACGCAATCGGACTGAAAAAGTGGGATTTTGGTATTTAACAAACTACAGGGGATGCTTTTGACACTTTTTAAAACTTAAAAAAAATGATTAAAATACTATTTAAATATTATTTACTAATAAAACTTATTTAAAATCTAAATTAAAACCTAATTTAAATTAACTAATAATTATAACTACTACAAATTAAACTAAAAAGTTGCAAAAACAATTTCTAAACTTAAATTAGAACTTGAAGAAAGTATAAAAAATAAAAATAAATATTTTTGTCTTTTTATGGGTTTTTTATAAATTAACAACTATTTAACTTAATTAAACTAATTAAACTACTTTTAATTAATATTAATACTAAATTAACTTAGAAAATTATAAGAAAATTTATAAAATTACTTAACCATCACAGGAATCCTACAAAATTATAAAAACTCTAAAAATTATGTTTTAAGATTAATCCACTAATTATTTACCTTTTAATTAACTTAATTCTAATTTAAACAATTAAAATAAAAAAATAGAAAATGAACAGTAGAATTTCAAAATATATTTTCTAAAAGTTTATTGTACTATATTAGAGCTAGGAAAAATATAAAAACTAAGTTTAACTTTATAAAAACTAAATATTATATTTATTACTTAATATTAATTAATAATAAAGAAAACTAAAATTAAATCTAATAAATAATAAATTACAAAATAAAAATCTGAAAAAATTACTAAAATTACTTTACTATATAAGGTATTTAATAAAAATATAAAAATACTAAGTACTTAATTAAAATTTAAAAATGAAAATTAAAATTAAGTTGAATTAAATAGAAACTATCACTTATTTTAAATTGGTTTTTTCTTGGATTTTCTTTTACAAACTTGTTTTACACCTAAAAACAAAGACTTTTAATGAAAACAACTTTTTTGTAACAAAAAATTAAGCACTTTGCACCCCCTTTGCTTATTCAGTTGACTTTTGTTGACTGTTTGGGCAAATAAGCTCAAATGGCTTTGGGTGGGGTCCACAATGGTGTAAATGGGTACAAATAAGTACAATGGACTAGAATAAGCCCGAAACAATAAGCACAAAGCACAAATAAGCTGAATTAATCAAAATAAGCACTTTGGAACATGAGATAGAACACAGATCTGGGACAAAGTTTAAGTGGTGATTCAGGTGGGGTCCACTTGATCCTAGGTCAAATGGATGGTCAAAGGTTGTACCCTGGTAGGAGGGGGGTTGAGAAAACCTAAATACTAGGTGTGGGGACCACTGTGGTGGCCACAAACCACCACCAAAGGTGGGTGAGTGGGAAGGGTCTGCTAAGACAGGGGACTGAGTTGCCCTGCAGCTCAGTTCCAAGGGTATTTTAGTCCAGATAAAAAAATTCACAAAAATGCAAACTTTGTTGAAATCTCAAGTTCAACTGGTAAAGATTACACACAACCAATTTCAGACCTCAACTCACAACACAAAATTCAGAAGAAATCATTCTATTTTGATGAAAATCTGAAATGGGAAATTTGACTTTTGTACAAAAACTTGAACTTTTGACTATGGTGAGGCTTCTAATTGATTGATAACTTGAAGTTAGGCTAAATTACAACTAAAACAAGTTAAAACAACAATTAATCTCATGAAATGATGGCTTATAGGACACAATAGCCACCACAGTTAACTGTGGTGGTGGTATTTTTGTGAAATTGACTTTTGCTCAAATTGTACCTGAGTCTTTTGATTAAAATGAACCCTAATGACCTAGTATGAGTTAACTGCATTAAAATCAACCACAGAAACAGTCCCTAATACCCTTCAACAAGTAAAACCAAACACCCCTTTTGTTGGACTGTTTTCAAGTTTTCAAAGATTTTGGGTGAATTAAACCAATAGGCTGATTCATAAGGTTGTAATATGATATAATGATCTTGGATAAACACAAAAACAACCTCAATAACAACAGTAGGCAAAGATTCAACTCAATCCCCAATGGCAGCTAACTAGTGAAATTTGAGAACAAGTAAAACAAGTAAACAAGCCAATACCTAAAAGTAATAAGCTACTAGCTATCACAGAAGGAACATATATCCACAAATAAAAACAAGAGAAGCAACTTTACAATACTAAACTGAGAATCAAAAGTATGCAATTTTATGAAGAGTTATGAACCAAGTTTACCAAATTTTTCACTCCAGCATGAACAGGAGTGATTCACTAGGCTTGCCTATCTTTAGGATAGGCAGAGATCTTCCTTTTGCTATCTCAGCTCATCCAATACTCAATGAATGCCCCTCCTTTGACCTGTATTGACTTTGTTAGAAAATGATAAATTCTTGTTCTATTCAGGATTTTAAGGTCTCTAGAAGCTTGAAATAGCTTATTGGAACCTATGTGAACCTAATTCAATCCATGAAACAACCATAAACACTAACAGCCTATGATCCAAACTCATACATGAAATGTGAAATTTGCATAAACAAAAGATATGGAAGAAACTTGCTTAAATTAACTTGAAAAGAGTAATAGTACACTGAATTGATTAAAACAAATGCTTAAAAGCTTTTTGCTACACTAAACTTGCTTAATAAAACTTATACGATTACAACTATTTAAAAAAAACTAGACAAAGCTTCATCTTGCATCTCTTTCCTTTTATAGCCCTTGATTAGGGTTTCTTGATCCTTTCTGAGCATATCCCACCTTCCTCTGGCTTCTTTGGTCCATTCACAAGGCGCCACGTGTTTTGGCGGGAAAAGACCTATTTGCAATTTGGTTCTGATACACGCAATGAGGGTGGTGCATTTAATGCTTGATGTGAGGTAGGTGTAGGGAGGTGTGGGTGTGTGATGATTATTTTGCAAGTGGTGGGGGTGGTGGAGCAATACCAGGGGTGTGGTGGTTTTGTGGTTTGGCTGAGGGAGAAGGAGTTGGGCGGTTTGGGTGAGTTTTGACCGGTATTTGACCAGGGTCAACGTTGACCCTGGCTAATAATATTAAGGGTGCGTTGGGTTTGTGGAGTGGGCTGGTATTTCATTTGGGCCCAAAGAAAATAGGATGGGTGGTGGGTTGGACTAAGGGATTGGGTTATTATTTATTTTGGGTAGTAAGTCCGGTTTGGTTTTTGTTTTAACACAAGGGCCATTTTTGCCAATTAACGAAAGTTGAGGGTGTGATCTTGGCATGTTTCCAAAATATTTCCAAGGGTATATTGTGCCATATTATGAATAGTGAAAGGGTCCTTTGATGATTTTTCAATTTATTTTTCACCAGGGACTGAAACCGTCAAACTTTCAAACTTCAGGGACCAGTTGTGTAATTTTCTCCAAACTTTCCACCAAGGACCAATCCTGTCATAAAAGGTTAGTGCAAGGACAAATTTGTTTTTCTCAAAGTTTTTCATATCCCAGGGACCATTTTTGACAATTTTCAAAGTTTAGGGACTAAACTTGACATTTTGTGAAACTTTTCACCAAAGGACTAATTATGTAACTTTTTGATTTATAAGGACCTTTGGTGACTTTTTCAAGTTTTTAGAATGACCAGGGACTAGATTTGACAACTTTTGAAAGTTGGGGGACTGAAACTGCCAATTATGCAAACTTTGTGCGTTTTTCATCTGTTTTTGGTATTTTTGCATTTGAAACATGTAAAACACTTTCCTGGGATATTTTCACTATTTTGATTCATTATTGAGTGTTTTTGGATGTTTTGGCAGCTCAGAAATGGTAAAAATGATGAGTATTTACACACTCATCAATCCCCCACACTAAAACATTGCTAGTTCCTAGCAATCTTTTGAGAAAAACTTGATGGATTTGAAAATCTCTTTACCAAAAGCCATCACTTCTGGAGTAGCCAGGTGTAAGAACTGTGGCACACCTGATAACCGTGTGATTTTGAGCAAACCACCAGATGTCAACGGATTTGATTAGTCTTTACCAAAAGCCGTTTGCTTATGGACTAGCCAGCATCTTGATGGACTAAGTCAACATCTTGGTGAGCTGATTACCAATTATGGATTTTCCACGGCCTTTACCACAAGCCATAATCTTGTGGGCTAGTCAACTCATTTGCTTACGAGGATGCGGGGGAGCTGAGGAACCATACAATTTTTGGCAAATTGCCAGTCATCAACGGGTTTGAGATGTCTTTACCAAGAGCCGTTTGCTCCTGGACTAGCCAATCCATTTGTCATTTAGACTTTGGCGGACTGATTACCACAAAAATTTTGAAATAAAGTGAAAAAATTTTTGAAAAATTTTAGGCCTAAAAATGGGGGTACTTAGAAAGTTTTGTGATAAAATTTGTAAGAATTCCCCCCCCCCCCCCCCCCCACACTAGAACTGAATATTGTCCTCAATATTCAAAGTCCCGGCTATTATGCCAAATCTCTGAACGGAAAAAGCTAATATTCGATGCTAACTGTGGAAATTTGGATTTTATTTTTCACTTTATTTATCTGTACATACAATCTTTTTTTTTTTTTTTTTTTTTTTTTTGAAGAAACTTATATACATATTTACTTTGCAAATGGTGGGGGACGGCCACTCCCCCACACTAGGGTGGTAGAAAGTAGAAAGAAGTCAGAAATATGGGTGAAAACCCATATATGTTGCTAATTTTTGTTCACCGAGTCACTAGCTTGACTCGATCCCCGAATTCATTGGTCCATGGGGAAAGTTTGGAGATCCGGGACAACCATGGGTGGTATGTCCTCTCCAAAATAATGTTTCAATCTATGACCATTCACTTTGAAGTTGGGACCTTCGGGTTGAGATAACTCAACAGTCCCGTATGGATATACTTTAGCAATAGTGAATGGTCCAGTCCATCGGGTTTTTAATTTCCCTGAGAAGATCTTTAATCTTGAGTTGAAAAGAAGGACTCTGTCACCGACGTTGAAAACTCGGTTCTTAATCTTAGAGTCGTGAATCTTCTTTGTCTTTTCGTTGTAGATCAAAGAGTTCTCGTAGGCTTGATCACGAAGTTCGTTTAATTCATTGAGTTGAACCTTACGGTGATCACCCGCTTTATGAAGGTCGTAGTTAGCATGTTTCAAGGCCCAGTAGGCTTTGTGCTCGAGCTCGATCGGTAAATGACACGCCTTCGCGTATACAAGCTTGTATGGAGTACACCCAATGGGTGTTTTGTAAGCTGTACGGAAGGCCCAGAGTGCATCATCTAGTTTATCCGACCAGGAAGCACGGTTTTCACCTACTGTCCTCTCAAGAATCCGTTTTATACCACGGTTGGAAACCTCCACCTGCCCACTTGTTTGGGGGTGATATGCGGTGGAAAGACGATGAGTAACACCGTACTTAAGCATGACTTTTGCAAATTGATCATTGCAAAAGTGAGTACCGCGATCACTAATGATGGCACGTGGGGTTCCAAAACGAGCAAAGAGGGATTTCAAGAATTTCACAACAACTCGGGCATCATTAGTGGGTAAGGCCTTAGCCTCAACCCATTTTGACAAATAGTCAACAGCCACGAGTATATATTTGTTTCCACGAGAAGATGGGAATGGCCCCATAAAATCAATGCCCCAGACGTCAAAGATTTCACAAACTTGAATAGCATTTTGTGGCATCTCGTTCTTTTGTGAAATATTTCCGTGGCGCTGACAAGCATCACAGGCTTTGACTAACTCGTGGGCATCCTTATAGATCGTGGGCCAATAGAAACCGGAATCAAACACCTTTTTGGCGGTGTAGTTAGGACTATGGTGGCCCCCGGTGGGTCCAGCATGGCAAGCCTTGAGAATATCAGCGGCTTCCTGTCCGTATACACATCGGCTGATGACTTGATCGGCACAGATTTTGAAGAGGAAGGGACGATTTCGGTTAACGAATCAGTTCCAAAAATATTTCCCAAGTTTTCTGCACACACACCCATAAGCCTAAATCAGTTTTTCAAATTAATTAATACACCCATAATAAGTTCCCAAACTTAAGATTAAAACTTGCCTTTGTATCCCTGTGAGTAGTGTACCTTTTTCAAAGAAGCTGCTCACTTGTGATTATTGGTTTAAGTTCACTGTAGTTTTGCCTCGAACTTGTGTTGAAAAATTGTTTTTAGTGCATGCGCACTCGGTCTCAAACAAAGAATAAAAAACAGAAAGACGTACCCGAGCTACGTTCTAACACAGAAACCGAAATGGCCGCTGGGCCACCATCACCACTATTACCACCCCCTGATGAGCCAGCTCCCGATCTCCGAATGATGGAGGAGCTGTGCCAGCCTACCATGCAAGGGCGGGGTGGGCCTATTGCACCACTCACTATTGGGGCCGCGGACTTTGGCCTCAAGCATCACATGATCCAACAAGTCCAGAATTCGTGTCAATTTCACGGATTACCGGGTGACGATGCCAACAAGCATCTTGACAAATATCTCACGGTCACCCAAAGCATGAAACAGCATGGTGTCACCGATGATGCCCTTCGGCTGTACCTCTTCCCTTATTCTCTCGCTCATCATGCCACTGCATGGTTTGACCGACTTCCAAAGAATTCTATTCGTACCTTTGATGAAATGGTAACCAAGTTTTTAGCAAAATATTTTCCACCATCCATGGTTACCAAGTTACGTAATGATATCAGCAACTTCCGGCAACTTCCCGATGAGTCTCTTTTTGAGGCTTGGGAACGTTATAAGCTAGCCATTGATCGGTGCCCTAACCACAATATGTTACAAGTTACCATCATAGATACCTTCTATAATGGTCTGACATTGAGGCACCGAGACATTCTCAATGCTGCTGCTGGTGGGACCTTTATGAAAAGGCGTCCCGAGGAGTGCTATGACTTAATCGAGAACATGACTGCCCATCATAACTTTTGGGATTCCTCTGCGGAGAGGGAAGCGTCATGTCATTCCGTTACTCCCTCATCATCATCATCTCCTGAAATAATCGCTCTTACCAAAAAGATGGATGATATTTCTACGGCTGTGTTGAGAATGAACCAAACGATACAACATCAGGCTCAAAATCAACAAGTGAAAGCCGTGGCCCGAAGTTGTGAAACTTGTGGGGGCCCACATCTGTATTCCGAGTGTCCAGCTACTGCTGAATTTTCTCAAGAGAACGTTTATGCTGCTAACGGTTCCTACAACACGGGGGGTAATTCTGACCAACCGCAAGGGGACCGTAATCTCTTAAGCTATCGTTCCAACAATTTTCTCGGACCTCCCGGTTTTAACCAAAATCAAAACCGTAACACGAATCAGAATTTTAGCCAAGGTCAAAACTCAAATTTCCAAAACCCGAACCAAAATCAAGGCCAGTTTAATCAAAACAATTTTCAAAATGGCAATCAAAACCAAGGTTTTCAAGGAAATTTTCAAAGAAACCAGAATCAAGGGAATTACAATCAGGGTAATTTCAATCAGAGAAACAATTTTCAGGGTAACAACAATCAAAATCAAGGGAATTTTCAAAACAACCGTGTTCCAAATCCCCCTGTTCAAAATCAAAACGTTGTTCCACCCTCGTCTTCCTCCGATGCTGAAATTAAACAATTCATGAAAGCACAAGAGGAAACGAATCGGTTATTGATCAAGACGATCTCTGATCTTCAGAAGTCTTTAAATGATCGACCCTCGAGCTCTGGTACACTACCGAGCAACACGATCGCTAACCCGAGGGGCGATGTCAAGGCGATCACTACCCGAAGTGGGGTATCATACAATGGACCCTCGATTCCCTCTACCTCTTCTTCTCCTCCTAAGGTAGCGGAACGTGAACCTGAGGTTACTACGGACACGGTACTTCCTACTAATAACGGAGGTATCAACAACGTCCACCCTCAAGTTGTCCCGGTCCCGGCTCGTAAGCCGAAAGTTGTATTTGATCCTCCTGTGTGTCCTGATGAAATCTCAAAGAACAACCCTAAGCCGTCAATTCCATATCCTTCACGAGTGACTGAACAAAAGAACCGCGAGAAAGCTAACCATCAGATGGAAAAATTTTATCAAATTTTCCAAGAATTACACTTTGATATTAGCTTCGCGGACGCTCTTCTTCTCATGCCTAAGTTTGCTTCAACAATCAAAAATCTGATAAGCAACAAAGAAAAACTTTGTGAGATGGCAAAAACTCCTCTTAACGAGCATTGCTCAGCAGTGCTCTTGAAAAAGCTTCCCGAAAAGCTTGGAGATCCCGGGAAATTTCTCATTCCATGTATTTTCCCTGGGATGGTTGAATGCTTTGCCTTGGCCGATCTTGGCGCAAGCATTAACCTGATGCCTTACACAGTCTGGAAAAGACTCTCACTTCCTACTCTCACTCCGACCTGCATGACACTCGAGTTTGCAGACCGTACCATATCCCGTCCTCTCGGCATTGCCGAAGATATCTTTGTGAAAGTAGGAAAGTTCCACTTTCCGGCAGATTTCGTGATTGTTGATTTCGATGCTGACCCACGAGTCCCTCTCATACTCGGGAGAGGATTCTTAAGAACGGGTCGTGCTTTAATCGATGTATTCGAAGAAGAAATCACTCTACGTGTTGGTGGCGAAGCCATAACATTCAATCTTGATCAGACTTCAAGATATTCTTCCAATTATGACGCTGAAACGGTTAACCGTATTGACATCATCGATATTGCGTCGGAGGAATCATCCCAAGAAGTCCTTGGTTTCTCATCCAGTGGCAGTCTTTCTACTGACCCGATCATTTTCGACTCTTCCCCTTCCCTCACTCCGTTTGAGGGAGGCGACTTCCTTTTGGAAGAGCTCGAGGCTTTTCTTGCTCAAGATAGCTTAATTCCCGATGGAGTTGATGAAAACTATCTTGACCCGGAGGGGGACATTCTTCTCCTTGAAAGATTGTTAAATGACGATCCTTCACCCTCTCCGTCACCACAAATTCTTCATAAAGCGGAAGTCAAAAATGTTGAAATAACTGAAGACTTTCCCGAGGTTGAGCTCAAGGACTTGCCTCCTCATCTAGAATATGCATTTCTGGAGGGTGATAATAAATTACCCGTCATTATTGCCAAAGACTTAAAAGATGAGGAAAAGGCTGCACTCCTAAAGGTTCTTAAGTCAAACAAGCAAGCAATTGCTTGGAAACTCTCCGACATTAAGGGCATAAGCCCGAACTTTTGTACTCATAAAATCTTAATGGAGGATGACTTTAAACCAGCTGTGCAACATCAGAGAAGGGTAAATCCAAAAATCCACGAAGTTATCAAACAAGAAGTTCTTAAACTTCTTGATGCGGGATTGATTTACCCTATATCTGACAGTCCTTGGGTTAGCCCAATTCATTGTGTTCCTAAAAAGGGTGGCATTACCGTTGTCACCAACGAGGATAACGAGTTGATTCCAACTCGTTTGGTCACGGGTTGGCGTGTTTGTATTGACTATCGAAAGTTAAATGAAGCCACCCGTAAGGACCATTTTCCTCTCCCTTTTATGGACCAAATGCTCGAAAGACTTGCGGGGAATGAATACTACTGCTTCCTCGATGGTTTCTCGGGTTACTTCCAAATCCCCATTGATCCCCAGGATCAAGAGAAGACTACCTTCACATGCCCCTACGGAACTTTTGCCTACAGACGTATGCCTTTTGGCTTATGTAATGCACCAGGCACGTTCCAGAGATGCATGATGTCTATTTTTTCTGACATGATCGGGAAAACTATGGAGGTATTCATGGATGACTTTTCGGTCATCGGGGATTCATTTCAGACTTGCCTCTCCCACTTGGAACAGATGCTTAAACGTTGCAAAGAAACGAATCTAAGTCTCAACTGGGAGAAGAGCCACTTTATGGTCAAGGAGGGCATTGTCCTCGGCCATAAGATTTCAAAAAACGGGATCGAGGTTGACAGAGCTAAAATCGATGTCATTGCCAAATTACCTCATCCCACCACCGTAAAAGGTGTTCGGAGCTTTTTGGGTCATGCCGGCTTCTACCGTAGGTTTATCCAAGATTTTTCTAAGATTGCCCGGCCTATGACCCATCTCCTCGAGAAGGATGCTCCTTTCATCTTCTCTCCTGAGTGCATCGAAGCTTTTGAAACACTAAAGAAAAAGCTTACCGAGGCACCGATTCTTGTTGCCCCCGATTGGGACCAACCTTTTGAGCTTATGTGCGATGCTAGTGATTTTGCCATAGGTGCGGTCTTGGGGCAACGAAAAGCAAAATACTTTCAGCCCATACACTACGCAAGCAAAACTATGACTGAGGCTCAAGGTCATTACACCACCACTGAAAAAGAACTCCTAGCTGTGGTGTATGCCTTCGAGAAATTCCGGTCATACCTAATCTTGACTAAATACGTAGTGTACACAGATCACTCGGCTTTGAAATACCTATTTGCAAAACAAGATGCAAAGCCGAGGCTTCTTCGTTGGGTTCTCCTCCTTCAGGAATTTGATATCATTATCCGTGATAAAAAAGGAGCCGAGAACCTTGCTGCTGATCATCTCTCACGATTAGAGAACCCTCATCAAGATGTGTCCGAGAAAAAGGAAATAAATGAAACATTTCCTCTCGAGACACTCAATGCGGTTGCTTTTCGTGGTGACTCTACTACCCCATGGTTTGCCGACTTTGCAAATTACCATGCGGGTAACTTCATAGTGAAGGGGTTAACGTCCCAACAAAAGAAAAAATTCTTCAAAGACGTTAAACATTACTTCTGGGACGACCCCTTCCTCTTCAAAATCTGTGCCGATCAAGTCATCAGGCGATGTGTATACGGACAGGAAGCCACTGATATTCTCAAGGCTTGCCATGCTGGACCCACCGGGGGCCACCATAGTCCTAACTACACCGCCAAAAAGGTGTTTGATTCCGGTTTCTATTGGCCCACAATCTACAAGGATGCCCACGAGTTAGTCAAAGCCTGTGATGCTTGTCAGCGTCACGGGAATATTTCACAAAAGAACGAAATGCCACAAAATGCTATTCAAGTTTGTGAAATCTTTGACGTCTGGGGTATTGACTTTATGGGGCCATTCCCATCTTCTCATGGAAACAAATACATACTCGTGGCTGTTGACTATTTGTCAAAATGGGTTGAGGCAAAGGCCTTACCCACTAATGATGCCCGAGTAGTCGTGAAATTCTTGAAATCCCTTTTTGCTCGTTTTGGAACCCCACGTGCCATCATTAGTGATCGCGGTACTCACTTTTGCAATGATCAATTTGCAAAAGTCATGCTTAAGTACGGTGTTACTCATCGTCTTTCTACCGCATATCACCCCCAAACAAGTGGGCAGGTGGAGGTTTCCAACCGTGGTATTAAACGGATTCTTGAGAGGACAGTAGGTGAAAACCGTGCTTCCTGGTCGGATAAACTAGATGATGCACTCTGGGCCTTCCGTACAGCTTACAAAACACCCATTGGGTGCACTCCATACAAGCTTGTATACGGGAAGGCGTGTCATTTACCGATCGAGCTCGAGCACAAAGCCTACTGGGCCTTGAAACATGCTAACTACGACCTTCATAAAGTGGGTGATCACCGTAAGGTTCAAATCAATGAATTAAACGAACTTCGTGATCAAGCCTACGAGAACTCTTTGATCTACAAAGAAAAGACAAAGAAGATTCACGACTCTAAGATTAAGAACCGAGTTTTCAACGTCGGTGACAGAGTCCTTCTTTTTAATTCAAGATTAAAGATCTTCTCGGGGAAATTAAAAACCCGATGGACTGGACCATTCACTATTGCTAAAGTATACCCATACGGGACTGTTGAGTTATCTCAACCCGAAGGTCCCAACTTCAAAGTGAATGGTCACAGATTGAAACATTATTTTGGAGAGGACACACCACCCTTGGTTGTCCCGGATCTCCAAACTTTCCCCATGGACCAATGAATTCGGGGATCGAGTCAAGCTAGTGACTCGGTGAACAAAAATTAGCAACATATATGGGTTTTCACCCGTATTTCTGACTTCTTTCTACTTTCTACCACCCTAGTGTGAGGGAGTGGCCATCCCCCACCGTTTCAAAAGTTAATATTTTTCAAAATTCAATAAACATGTTTTGTATGTATATTATGTCATTCAAATCCCGGGCTGTCAGGACAGATTTACTACAGTTAATCATTCACAAGTGATTAGCTAGCGTGGTAAACTTGACACAAGCCTGGGAAGTGTATGTATATTATTATTCATCTTTCAGGCTGTCAGGGCAAATTTATTACAGTTAATCATTCACAAGTGATTAACTTGCGTGGTAAACCTGACACAAACCTGGAAGGTGTATGTATATTATCAAACTTTATCATTCAACTCCCGGGCTGTTAGGACGAATTTATTACAGTTAATCATTCACAAGTGATTAGCTTGCGTGGTAAACCTAACACAAGCCTGGGAGGTAGTGAGCAAAAAAAAAAAAAAAAAAAAAAAAAAAAAAAAATGGTGTCTTATTATAAAAAAAAAAAAAAAAAATAAAATAAAAAAAAAAAAAATAAAAAAAAAAAAAATTGTATGTACAGATAAAATAAAGTGAAAAATAGAAATTTCCACAGTTAGAATCGAATTTTAGCTTTTCTAGTCAGAGATTCGGTATAATAGCCGGGACTTTGAATATTGAGGACAATATTCAGTTCTAGTGTGGGGGGGGGGGGGGGGGGAAATTCTTACGAATTTTATCATAAAACTTTCCAAGTACCCCCATTTTAGGCCAAATTTTTTTCAAAATTTTTCACTTTATTCCAAAATTTTTGTGGTTATCAATCCGCCAAAGTCTAAATGACAAAGGGATTGGCTAGTCCAGGAGCAAACGGCTCTTGGTAAAGACATCTCAAACCCGTTGATGGCTGGCAGTTTGCCAAAAACTTGCATGGTTCCTCAGCTCCCCCGCATCCTCATAAGCAAATGAGCTGGCTAGCCCGCAAGATTATGGCTTGTGGTAAAGGCCGTGAAAAACCATAATTGGTAATCAGCTCACCAAGATGTTGACTTAGTCCATCAAGATGCTGGCTAGTCCAGAAGCAAACGGCTTTTGGTAAAGACAAATCAAATCCGTTGACAGCTGGTGGTTTGCTCAAAATCACACGGTTATCAGGTGTGCCACAGTTCTTACACCTGGCTACTCCAGAAGTGATGGCTTTTGGTAAAGAGTTTCAAATCCATTATGTTTTTCTCAAAAGATTGCTAGGGACTAGCAATGTTTTAGTGTGGGGGATTGATGAGTGTGTAAATACTCATCATTATTACCAATTCTGAACTGCCAAAACATACAAAAACACCCAAATATGTATCAAAATACTTAAAATATCTTAGAGGTGTGTTTTATATGTTTCAAACATAAACTATGCAAAAACAAATGAAAAACGTACTAAGTTTGCATAATTGGCAGTTTCAGTCCCTCAAGTTTCAGAAATTGGCAAAACTAGTCCCTGGTCACTCAAATCTTGTTCAAATATCATAAAAGTCCTTGGGGATTCACAAGTTGTCATAAATAGTCCTTTAAAGTTTAAAATTGTGAAATTACAACTTTGGTCCCCCAAGTTTCAAAAATGTCAAAGTTAGTCCTCAGGTTTTAAAAATGGAAAAATATTAAAAACAAACCTTGAACTATTCATTAATGACATAATTGGTCCTTGTGGTATTTATTGAGAATTTACAGGTTCAACCCTTCACAATTCAGAAAATTACAAGAATGGTCCCTGGAGTTTGGTGAATTTACAGAAAAGGTCCCCGGGTATTTAAAAAATTGAAAAACATTAAAAATACCCTTGTACTATGCATCCTTGTCAAGATTGGTCCCTATGAGAACTTTGGTGAACTTACAAAACCAGTCCCTCAAGTTTGCACTTATTACAAATTTGGTCCTTTTGATTTTTAAATCCAAAATCCGGACCTTAAATTAAACTAAACCAAAAATTAACCCATCCCATTCCAATCCAAAATAAGCCCAGTTACAAACACAAGCCCACCCCAAGCCCAATTTTACCTCAGCCCACACCCACTTTTGACCCGAAGTTAACCTTTGACTTCGGTCAAACTCTTCTCCCTTCTCCATTTCCCTCTCAGACCTCCCCCACTTGAACCGACCTCCCCTCTCCTCCAATCACAAGCTACTACCCCCCACAATTAATGCTCCCACCTCCCTATACCTACCCATGACCCCCCACAATTAATGCTACCCCCCTCCTTTGCGTGTATCAGACCAAGCTGCAAAAAGCAGATTTTTCCCGCCAAAATACGTGGAGCATCATGAGTGGACCAAAGATTGAAGAGAAAGGTGGGAAATGATTGAAATGCAGCTGGGAACCCTAATTGAGGGCTATAAATAGAAGATGGATGCAAGAGGAAGAGCAGTAGTTAATTTAAGTTCTATTTATGTCGTATTATTTCAATGTTCAATTTTAGGGTACACCCAAGCTATTAAGCAGTGGTAACCTTCTCTTTATTGTATTGTAACTTAATTTCAAGTATTAATTTCAAGCTTCCTTAATTATATCATCTTATGCATTTTTATTTCAAATCTTATATCATTATTAAGCTTAATTATTGTTATTGTGTAATGTACTGGACTCCTAGGAACATATAAGCTCCCTTATAGCTTATTTAAGCTATTAGTAATAACTTAAATCAGCTTAGTGATAAAAAACTCAAAATACTCAAATTGGTCAACAAAAGTCAACACGACAAGTTCTTGGTAATCAGAGCTGGAGCAGGGTATAAAAGGGATGGCCTTGGTTTAGAATCCCATGGGGGATGATAGGGTTTGATTCTTGGTTCTTGGTTCAAGGCATAGGCTGGATTGCATATTGTAAGTTTGTTCTTTAATTCCTAATTACCTACTGTATGCTAGCTTATTCTTTCCCTTCTGTGTGTTTGTGAGTTTGTTTGTTGTTAGTTAATGAATATCTAGTATAATATAGATAGCTTGTCAGTTATATTTCCTTCTTGTTAAAATTTTGGAAATCTCACAGTTAAATTCACAAGATTGTCAAACCTGTGTTATATGCTTATGTTGTGTTAGATTATTGTCCATTTCATCTTATATTAGCATAATATAGTAATAGGAATCAGTGTGGTGGCTTATGCTCACCATTTGCTTCACAAAATCTTAATAAAAAGTTTAGTAGGGGTGTTTGGATTAGGGTATTCCACACCTAGGATCTAAGTTTCTGTGGTTGTTTTTGGTTCTTGTATGTTTAGTTAAGCATTTTTAGGTCATTAGAAGTTTAAAACTCAGGTCTTATCAGTATAAAAGTCAAATTCCCATTCCCAACACCTTGACAGTTAACTGTCAAGGTTTTGAGGTTCAAAAACTCACCATTTAGCTTAAAACTTGTAGGACTAGCTTAATTTAGGATTCTAATAGCTTAAATAACTTAAATCAATCAGTAATATAGCTTAGAAACTCATTTTAGTCAAACTTTCAAGTTTTCTTTAAAAGTCAAAATTATTCAATCTCAGATTTCACCATATTTGCTTGTTAATTTCTGAATTTTGTGATTTGTTTGGGATTGTGGAAATTGGAGGTTTAGTTCTCTACCAGCTCAACTTTGAGAATATGCTTTCATTTGATTTTTAGAAAATTTAATCTGAGCCACATTCACCTTCAAAGACAACTGCAGGGCAAGGGTATTGCCCTGCTCAGACCAGACCTCAGTCACAACACCACTTGGGTGGTGTTTTGTGACCACCTCAGTGGACCCCAGACCCCATAGTTAGTTTTTTACAACCCTCCTCCTACCAGGGTCTCACCATTGACCATTGGATTGACCTGAGTCATTGTGGACCCCACCTAGATTAAGCCTAATAGTTTGTCCCTAATTTGTGTTCATTTTCAAAGTGATAAGTGCTTATTTCCTTTTACTCAGCTTATTTGTGCTATTTGTTTGTTATTTCTAGCTTATCTGAGTTTGTTAAACTTAGTTGTAACTGATTTCATCACTGTGGACCCCACCCAAGGCCATTTGACCAAACAGTCAACCAAAGTCAACTATTTAGAACAAGGGGGTGTCACAGCTTAATTATAAGCTATTTCAACAAGTGTTTTTACAAAAGTTTGTCATTTTAATGTGTTTAGTAGTTCTGTAAAAGAAAAATCCAAAAAAAAATTAGTTTTAAAATAAGTGATAGTTTCTATTTAATTCAAGTTAAGTTTAATTTTCATTTTTAGATTTTAATTAAGTAACTAGTGTTTTTATATTTTTATTAAATACCTTATATAGTAAAGTAGTTATAATAAATTTTTCAGATTTTTATTTTGTCATTTAGTGCTAATTAGATTTAATTTTAATTTTCTTTATTATTAATTAATATCAAGTATTAAATATCTAAATTAGTTTTTATAAGGTTAAATCTAGTTTTTATAATTTTTCTAGTTCTAATATAGTATAATAAGTTTTTAGAAAATAAATTTTAAGATTCTACTGTTCATTTTCTATTTTCCTTATTTTATTTGTTTAAAATAGATTTAAGTTAATTAATAGATAAATAATTAGTTGTTTAATCTTAAAACATAATTTTAGAGTTTTTATAATTTTGTAGGATTCCTGTAATGGTTAAGTAATTTTATAAATTTTATCTTAATTTTCTAAGTTAATTTAGTATTAATATAAATTAAAAGTAGTTTAATTAGTTTAACTAAGTTAAATAGTTTTTAATTAATTACAAAACCACAAAAAGACAAAAATATTATTTTTAATTTTTTATACTTTCTTCAAGTTCTAATTTAGGTTTAGAAAATATTTTTGTTAATTTTTAGTATAATTTAAATCATTTGTCATTTTTAAGTTTATTTAAATTAGGTTTAATTTAGATTTTAAATAGTTTAATTAATTAAGTAATAGTTTAATATTATTTTAATCACTTTTATCATTTCTTTTTCATTTTTAAATTTCAAGTTTTGAAAAGTGTCAAAAGCACCCCCTGTAGTTTGATAATTACCAAAAACCCACTTTTCCACAGGGGGTGCTTTTGACACTTTTCAAAACTTGAAATTTAAAAATGAAAAAGAAATGATAAAAGTGATTAAAATAATATTAAACTATTACTTAATTAATTAAACTATTTAAAATCTAAATTAAACCTAATTTAAATAAACTTAAAAATGACAAATGATTTAAATTATACTAAAAATTAACAAAAATATTTTCTAAACCTAAATTAGAACTTGAAGAAAGTATAAAAAATTAAAAATAATATTTTTGTCTTTTTGTGGTTTTGTAATTAATTAAAAACTATTTAACTTAATTAAACTAATTAAACTACTTTTAATTTATATTAATACTAAATTAACTTAGAAAATTAAGATAAAATTTATAAAATTACTTAACCATTACAGGAATCCTAAAAAATTATAAAAACTCTAAAATTATGTTTTAAGATTAAACAACTAATTATTTATCTATTAATTAACTTAAATCTATTTTAAACAAATAAAATAAGGAAAATAGAAAATGAACAGTAGAATCTTAAAATTTATTTTCTAAAAACTTATTATACTATATTAGAACTAGGAAAATTATAAAAACTAGATTTAACCTTATAAAAACTAATTTAGCTATTTAATACTTGATATTAATTAATAATAAAGAAAATTAAAATTAAATCTAATTAGCACTAAATGACAAAATAAAAATCTGAAAAATTTATTATAACTACTTTACTATATAAGGTATTTAATAAAAATATAAAAACACTAGTTACTTAATTAAAATCTAAAAATGAAAATTAAACTTAACTTGAATTAAATAGAAACTATCACTTATTTTAAAACTAATTTTTTTTTGGATTTTTCTTTTACAGAACTACTAAACACATTAAAATGACAAACTTTTGTAAAAACACTTGTTGAAATAGCTTATAATTAAGCTGTGACACCCCCTTGTTCTAAATAGTTGACTTTGGTTGACTGTTTGGTCAAATAAGGTCAAATGGCCTTGGGTGGGGTCCACAGTGATGAAATCAGTTACAACTAAGTTTAACAAACTCAGATAAGCTAGAAATAACAAACAAATAGCACAAATAAGCTGAGTAAAAGGAAATAAGCACTTATCACTTTGAAAATGAACACAGATTAGGGACAAACTATTAGGCTTAATCTAGGTGGGGTCCACAATGACTCAGGTCAATCCAATGGTCAATGGTGAGACCCTGGTAGGAGGAGGGTTGTAAAAAACTAACTATGGGGTCTGGGGTCCACTGAGGTGGTCACAAAACACCACCCAAGTGGTGTTGTGACTGAGGTCTGGTCTGAGCAGGGCAATACCCTTGCCCTGCAGTTGTCTTTGAAGGTGAATGTGGCTCAGATTAAATTTTCTAAAAATCAAATGAAAGCATATTCTCAAAGTTGAGCTGGTAGAGAACTAAACCTCCAATTTCCACAATCCCAAACAAATCACAAAATTCAGAAATTAACAAGCAAATATGGTGAAATCTGAGATTGAATAATTTTGACTTTTAAAGAAAACTTGAAAGTTTGACTAAAATGAGTTTCTAAGCTATATTACTGATTGATTTAAGTTATTTAAGCTATTAGAATCCTAAATTAAGCTAGTCCTACAAGTTTTAAGCTAAATGGTGAGTTTTTGAACCTCAAAACCTTGACAGTTAACTGTCAAGGTGTTGGGAATGGGAATTTGACTTTTATACTGATAAGACCTGAGTTTTAAACTTCTAATGACCTAAAAATGCTTAACTAAACATACAAGAACCAAAAACAACCACAGAAACTTAGATCCTAGGTGTGGAATACCCTAATCCAAACACCCCTACTAAACTTTTTATTAAGATTTTGTGAAGCAAATGGTGAGCATAAGCCACCACACTGATTCCTATTACTATATTATGCTAATATAAGATGAAATGGACAATAATCTAACACAACATAAGCATATAACACAGGTTTGACAATCTTGTGAATTTAACTGTGAGATTTCCAAAATTTTAACAAGAAGGAAATATAACTGACAAGCTATCTATATTATACTAGATATTCATTAACTAACAACAAACAAACTCACAAACACACAGAAGGGAAAGAATAAGCTAGCATACAGTAGGTAATTAGGAATTAAAGAACAAACTTACAATATGCAATCCAGCCTATGCCTTGAACCAAGAACCAAGAATCAAACCCTATCATCCCCCATGGGATTCTAAACCAAGGCCATCCCTTTTATACCCTGCTCCAGCTCTGATTACCAAGAACTTGTCGTGTTGACTTTTGTTGACCAATTTGAGTATTTTGAGTTTTTTATCACTAAGCTGATTTAAGTTATTACTAATAGCTTAAATAAGCTATAAGGGAGCTTATATGTTCCTAGGAGTCCAGTACATTACACAATAACAATAATTAAGCTTAATAATGATATAAGATTTGAAATAAAAATGCATAAGATGATATAATTAAGGAAGCTTGAAATTAATACTTGAAATTAAGTTACAATACAATAAAGAGAAGGTTACCACTGCTTAATAGCTTGGGTGTACCCTAAAATTGAACATTGAAATAATACGACATAAATAGAACTTAAATTAACTACTGCTCTTCCTCTTGCATCCATCTTCTATTTATAGCCCTCAATTAGGGTTCCCAGCTGCATTTCAATCATTTCCCACCTTTCTCTTCAATCTTTGGTCCACTCATGATGCTCCACGTATTTTGGCGGGAAAAATCTGCTTTTTGCAGCTTGGTCTGATACACGCAAAGGAGGGGGTAGCATTAATTGTGGGGGGTCATGGGTAGGTATAGGGAGGTGGGAGCATTAATTGTGGGGGGTAGTAGCTTGTGATTTGAGGAGAGGGGAGGTCGGTTTAAGTGGTGGAGGTCTGAGAGGGAAATGGAGAAGGGAGAAGAGTTTGACCGAAGTCAAAGGTTAACTTCGGGTCAAAAGTGGGTGTGGGCTGAGGTAAAATTGGGCTTGGGGTGGGCTTGTGTTTGTAACTGGGTTTATTTTGGATTGGAATGGGATGGGTTAATTTTTGGTTTAGTTTAATTTAAGGTCCGGATTTGGTTTTTGGATTTAAAAATCAAAAGGACCAAATTTGTAATAAGTGCAAACTTGAGGGACTGGTTTTGTAAGTTCACCAAAGTTCTCATAGGGACCAATCTTGACAAGGATGCATAGTACAAGGGTATTTTTAATGTTTTTCAATTTTTTAAATACCCGGGGACCTTTTCTGTAAATTCACCAAACTCCAGGGACCATTCTTGTAATTTTCTGAATTGTGAAGGGTTGAACCTGTAAATTCTCAATAAATACCACAAGGACCAATTATGTCATTAATGAATAGTTCAAGGTTTGTTTTTAATATTTTTCCATTTTTAAAACCTGAGGACTAACTTTGACATTTTTGAAACTTGGGGGACCAAAGTTGTAATTTCACAATTTTAAACTTTAAAGGACTATTTATGACAACTTGTGAATCCCCAAGGACTTTTATGATATTTGAACAAGATTTAAGTGACCAGGGACTAGTTTTGCCAATTTATGAAACTTGAGGGACTGAAACTGCCAATTATGCAAACTTAGTACGTTTTTCATTTGTTTTTGCATATTTTATGTTTGAAACATATAAAACACACCTCTAAGATATTTTAAGTATTTTGATACATATTTGGGTGTTTTTGTATGTTTTGGCAGTTCAGAATTGGTAATAATGATGAGTATTTACACACTCATCAAAGGGGTCGTCCCAGAAATAATGTTTGACGTCTTTAAAAAATTTGTTTTTCTGTTGGGACGTCATCCCCTTCACGATGAAGTTACCCGCATGGTAATTTGCAAAGTCGGCAAACCATGGGGTAGTAGAGTCACCACGAAAAGTAACCGCACTGAGTGTCTCGAGAGGGAATGTTTCATTTATTTCTTGTTTCTCGGACACATCTTGATGTGGGTTTTCTAATCGTGAGAGATGATCAGCAGCAAGGTTCTCAGCTCCTTTTTTATCACGGATAATGATATCAAATTCTTGAAGGAGGAGAACCCAACGGAGAAGCCTCGGCTTTGCATCTTGCTTTGCAAATAAGTACTTCAAAGCCGAGTGATCCGTATACACCACGCATTTGGTCAAGATCAAGTATGGCCGGAATTTTTCAAAGGCATACACCACAGCTAGGAGTTCTTTTTCAGTGGTGGTGTAATGACTCTGAGCCTCGGTCATAGTTTTAGTTGCGTAGTGTATAGGCTGAAAGTATTTTGCTTTACGTTGCCCCAAGACCGCACCTATGGCAAAATTACTAGCATCGCACATAAGCTCAAAAGGTAGGTCCCAATCGGGGGCAACAAGAATCGGTGCCTCGGTAAGCTTTTTCTTTAATGTTTCAAAAGCTTCGATGCACTCCAGAGAGAAGATGAAAGGAGCATCCTTCTCGAGGAGATGGGTCATAGGCCGGGCAATCTTAGAAAAATCTTGGACAAACCTACGGTAGAAGCCGACATGACCCAAAAAGCTCCTAACACCTTTTACGGTGGTGGGATGAGGTAATTTAGCAATGACATCGATTTTGGCTTTGTCAACCTCAATCCCGTTCTTTGAAATTTTATGGCCGAGGACTATGCCCTCTTTAACCATAAAGTGACTCTTCTCCCAGTTGAGACTTAAATTTGTTTCTTTGCAACGTTTAAGCATTTGTTCCAAGTGGGAGAGACAGGTCTGGAATGAATCCCCGATGACTGAAAAGTCATCGATGAATACCTCCATAGTTTTTCCGATCATGTCAGAAAAAATAGACATCATGCACCTCTGGAACGTGCCTGGTGCATTACATAAGCCGAAAGGCATACGTCTGTAAGCAAAAGTTCCGTAGGGGCATGTGAAGGTAGTCTTCTCTTGATCCTGGGGATCAATGGGGATTTGGAAGTAACCCGAGAAGCCATCGAGGAAGCAGTAGTATTCATTCCCCGCAAGTCTTTCGAGCATTTGGTCCATAAAAGGGAGAGGAAAATGGTCTTTACGGGTGGCTTCATTTAACTTTCGATAGTCAATACATACTCGCCAACCCGTGACCAAACGAGTTGGAATCAACTCGTTATCCTCGTTGGTGACAACGGTAATGCCACCCTTTTTAGGGACACAATGAATTGGGCTAACCCAAGGACTGTCAGATATAGGGTAAATCAATCCCGCATCAAGAAGTTTAAGAACTTCTTGTTTGATAACTTCGTGGATTTTTGGATTTACCCTTCTCTGTTGTTGCACTGCTGGCTTAAAGTCATCCTCCATTAAGATTTTATGAGTACAAAAGTTCGGGCTTATGCCCTTAATGTCGGAGAGTTTCCAAGCGATTGCTTGTTTATGTGACTTTAGAACCTTTAGGAGTGCTGCCTTTTCCTCAACTTTTAAGTCCTTAGCAATAATGACGGGTAATTTATCATCACCCTCCAGAAATGCATATTCTAGATGAGGAGGCAAGTCCTTGAGCTCAACCTCGGGAAAGTCTTCAGTTATTTCAACATTTTTGACTTCCGCTTTATGAAGTATTTTTGGAGACGGAGAGGGTGAAGGATCGTCATTTAACAATCTTTCAAGGAGAAGAATGTCCCCCTCTGGGTCAAGATAGTTTTCATCAACCCCATCGGGGATTGAGCTATCCTGAGCAAGAAAAGCCTCGAGCTCTTCCAGAAGGAAGTCACCTCCCTCAAACGGAGTGAGGGAAGGGGAAGAGTCGGAAATGATCGGATCAGTAGAAGGAGTGGTACTGCCACTTGCTGAGAAACCAAGGACTTCTTGGGAAGACTCCTCAGACGCAACATCGATGATGTCAATTCGGTTAACCGTTTCAGCGTCATAATTGGAGGAGTATCTTGAAGTCTGATCAAGATTGAATGTTATGGCTTCGCCATCAACACGTAGAGTGATTTCTTCTTCGAATACATCGATTAAAGCACGACCCGTTCTTAAGAATCCCCTCCCGAGAATGAGAGGGACTCGTGGGTCAGCATCGAAATCAACAATCACGAAATCTGCCGGAAAGTGGAACTTTCCTACTTTCACGAAGATATCTTCGGCAATGCCGAGAGGACGGGATATGGTACGGTCTGCAAGCTCGAGTGTCATGCAGGTTGGAGTGAGAGCAGGAAGTGAGAGTCTTTTCCAGACTGTGTAAGGCATCAGGTTAATGCTTGCGCCAAGATCGGCCAAGGCAAAGCATTCAACCATCCCAGGGAAAACACAAGGAATGAGAAATTTCCCGGGATCTCCAAGCTTTTCGGGAAGCTTTTTCAAGAGCACTGCTGAGCAATGCTCGTTAAGAGGAGTTTTTGCCATCTCACAAAGCTTTTCTTTGTTGCTTATCAGATTTTTGATTGTCGAA
The DNA here is from genome assembly GCA_030686995.1 of Artemisia argyi. NCBI lineage: Eukaryota > Viridiplantae > Streptophyta > Magnoliopsida > Asterales > Asteraceae > Artemisia > Artemisia argyi. Next base: position 168,985,944 of record CM060685.1, on the reverse strand, counting down.
GCAAACTTAGGCATGAGAAGAAGAGCATCCGCGAAGCTAATATCAAAGTGTAATTCTTGGAAAATTTGATAAAATTTTTCCATCTGATGGTTAGCTTTCTCGCGGTTCTTTTGTTCACTCAATCGTGAAGGATATGGAATTGAGGGCTTAGGATCATTCTTTGGGATTTCATCAGAACTCACAGGGGGATCAAATACAACCTTCGGCTTATGAGCCGGGACCGGGACAACTTGAGGGTGGACGTTGTTGGTACCTCCGTTATTAGTAGGAAGTACCTTGTCCGTAGTAACCACAGGCTCACGTTCCGCTACCTTAGGAGGAGAAGAAGAGTTAGAAGGAATCGAGGGTCCATTGTAAGATGCCCCACTTCGGGTGGTGATCGCTTTGACATCGCCCCTCGGGTTAGCGATCGTGTTGCTCGGTAATGTACCCGGGCCCGAGGGTCGATCATTTAAAGACTTCTGAAGCTCAAAGATCGTGCTAAGCAATAACCGATTCGTTTCCTCTTGTGCTTTCATGAATTGTTTAAATTCAGCATTGGAGGAAGACGAGGGTTAAACAACGTTTTGATTTTGCACAGGAGGATTTTGAACACGGTTGTTTTGAAAATTACCTTGATTTTGATTGTTGTTACCCTGAAAAGTGTTTCTCTGATTGAAATTACCCTGATTGTAATTCCCTTGATTTTGGTTTCTTTGAAAATTTCCTTGAAAACCTTGGTTTTGATTGCCATTTTGAAAATTGTTTTGATTAAACTGGCCTTGATTTTGATTCGGGTTTTGGAAATTTGAGTTTTGACCTTGGTTAAAATTCTGATTTGTGTTACGGTTTTGATTTTGGTTAAAACCTGGAGGTCCGAGAAAATTGTTGGAACGATAGCTTAAGAGATTACGGTCCCCTTGCGGTTGGTAAGAATTACCCCCCGTATTGTAGAAACCGTGAGCAGCATATACGTTCTCTGGAGGAAAGCTAGCAGTAGCTGGATACTCGGAATACAGATGAGGGCCCCCACAAGTTTCACAACTTCGGGCCACGGCTTTCACTTGTTGATTTTGAGCCTGATTTTGCATCGTTTGGCTTATTCTCAACACAGCCGTAGAAATATCATCCATCTTTTTGGTAAGAGCAATTATTTCAGGAGATGATGATGAAGGAGTAACTGAATAACATGACGCATTCCTCTCCGCAGAGAAATCCCAAAAGTTATGATGGGCAGTCATGTTCTCGATTAAGTCATAGCACTCCTCGGGACGCCTTTTCATAAAGGTCCCACCAGCAGCAGCATTGAGAATGTCTCGGTGCCTCAATGTCAGACCATTATAGAAGGTATCTATGATGGTAACTTGCAACATATTGTAGTTAGGGCACCGATCAATAGCTAGCTTATAACGCTCCCAAGCCTCAAAAAGAGACTCATCGGAACGTTGCCGGAAGTTGCTGATATCATTTCGTAACTTGGTAACCATGGATGGTGGAAAAAATTTTGCTAAAAACTTGGTTACCATTTCATCAAAGGTTTGAATAGAATTCTTTGGAAGTCGGTCAAACCATGCAGTGGCATGATGAGTGAGAGAATAGGGGAAGAGGTACAGCCGAAGGGCATCATCGGTGACACCATGCTGTTTCATGCTTTGGGTGACCGTGAGATATTTGTCAAGATGCTTATTGGCATCGTCACCCGGTAATCCGTGAAATTGACACGAATTTTGGACTTGTTGGATCATGTGGTGCTTGAGGCCAAAGTCCGTAGCCTCAATAGTGAGTGGTGCAGTAGGCCCACCCCACCCTTGCATGGTAGGCTGGCACAGCTCCTCCATCGTTCGGAGATCGGGAGCTGGCTCATCCCTGGGAGGGTCAGGGGGTGGTAAAGGTGGTGGTGGCCCAGCGGCCATTTCGGTCTTTGGTTCTTGTGTGTCAGAATGTAGCTCGTGTACGTTTTTCTGATGTTTACGTTTTGTTTGTGACCGAGTGCGCGTGCACTAAAAACAATTTTTCAAAACAAGATCGAGGCAAAACCACAGTGAACTTAAACCAAAAATCACAAGTGAATGGCTTCTTTTGAAAAAGGTACATCACTCACAGGGATATAAAGGCAAGTTTTAATCTTAAGTTTGGGAACTTATTATGGGTTTATTAATTAATTTTTGAAAAACTGCTTTAGGCTTATGGGTGTGTGTGCAAAAAACTTGGAAATATTTTTGGAACTGATTCGTTAACCAAAATCGTCCCTTTAAGATTACTCGCAGGCTGGCGGGAGGAAGTAAATAGGTTTCCTCTTCAGTTCGCAATTTAATGTCAGAACTTACCTTAAACCAACTGTTTCAGGTTGTAATCTTAAAGAACACGAAGTAATTTAACTTCACAGTTTGTTTTTGATTGTTTTTTAATTTTTTTAGTGTTTTCAACACTTCAGGAGAAGTGTTAATGAACGTTTTTGATATGATTATGTTTTTACAAAAACTTTTTACAAATTTGTGTGAAATTTGTACAGGGAGGGTTTTGAAAACCACTAAACTTAAAACGATTTTATAAAACACGCAACAACCTCCTCGGCAGCGGCGCCAAATTTTGATTGGGTCTAAACCGTCAGATATTATTGACCAAGGTCAACAAGTCAAAGACAGCCTCGTCCCAATGCTCCGGTGATAGTATAGTGTTTTCCCGGGTCGTTAAAGTCCCAGCGAGATTGAAATGGTGTCGTTTGAAATCGTTTTTGAGAAAGTGGCACTGAGGACAGTAGCCAGATGATGTGGAGTTGATATTGCTACTGTTATTTTGGTATTTGTACACAGATATAATATTCACAAAAATCAGATAACAGATATATGCACGTATTCACAATTTAGATTTACGCAATCGGACTGAAAAAGTGGGATTTTGGTATTTAACAAACTACAGGGGATGCTTTTGACACTTTTTAAAACTTAAAAAAAAATGATTAAAATACTATTTAAATATTATTTACTAATAAAACTTATTTAAAATCTAAATTAAAACCTAATTTAAATTAACTAATAATTATAACTACTACAAATTAAACTAAAAAGTTGCAAAAACAATTTCTAAACTTAAATTAGAACTTGAAGAAAGTATAAAAAATAAAAATAAATATTTTTGTCTTTTTATGGGTTTTTTATAAATTAAAAACTATTTAACTTAATTAAACTAATTAAACTACTTTTAATTAATATTAATACTAAATTAACTTAGAAAATTATAAGAAAATTTATAAAATTACTTAACCATCACAGGAATCCTACAAAATTATAAAAACTCTAAAAATTATGTTTTAAGATTAATCCACTAATTATTTACCTTTTAATTAACTTAATTCTAATTTAAACAATTAAAATAAAAAAAATAGAAAATGAACAGTAGAATTTCAAAATATATTTTCTAAAAGTCTATTGTACTATATTAGAGCTAGGAAAAATATAAAAACTAAGTTTAACTTTATAAAAACTAAATATTATATTTATTACTTAATATTAATTAATAATAAAGAAAACTAAAATTAAATCTAATAAATACTAAATGACAAAATAAAAATCTGAAAAAATTACTAAAATTACTTTACTATATAAGGTATTTAATAAAAATATAAAAATACTAAGTACTTAATTAAAATTTAAAAATGAAAATTAAAATTAAGTTGAATTAAATAGAAACTATCACTTATTTTAAATTGGTTTTTTCTTGGATTTTCTTTTACAAAATTGTTTTACACCTAAAAACAAAGACTTTTAATGAAAACAACTTTTTTGTAACTAAAAATTAAGCACTTTGCACCCCCTTTGCTTATTTAGTTGACTTTTGTTGACTGTTTGGGCAAATAAGCTCAAATGGCTTTGGGTGGGGTCCACAATGGTGTAAATGGGTACAAATAAGTACAATGGACTAGAATAAGCCAGAAACAATAAGCACAAAGCACAAATAAGCTGTATTAATCAAAATAAGCACTTTGGAACATGAGATAGAACACAGATCTGGGACAAAGTTTAAGTGGTGATTCAGGTGGGGTCCACTTGATCCTAGGTCAAATGGATGGTCAAAGGTTGTACCCTGGTAAGAGGGGGGTTGAGAAAACCTAAATACTAGGTGTGGGGACCACTGTGGTGGCCACAAACCACCACAAAGGTGGGTGAGTGGGAAGGGTCTGCTGAGACAGGGGACTGAGTTGCCCTGCAGCTCAGTTCCAAGGGTATTTTAGTCCAGATAAAAAAATTCACAAAAATTCAAACTTTGTAGAAATCTCAAGTTCAACTGGTAAAGATTACACACAACCAATTTCAGACCTCAACTCACAACACAAAATTCAGAAGAAATCATTCTATTTTGATGAAAATCTGAAATGGGAAATTTGACTTTTGTACAAAAACTTGAACTTTTGACTATGGTGAGGCTTCTAATTGATTGATAACTTGAAGTTAGGCTAAATTACAACTAAAACAAGTTAAAACAACAATTAATCTCATGAAATGATGGCTTATAGGACACAATAGCCACCACAGTTAACTGTGGTGGTGGTATTTTTGTGAAATTGACTTTTGATCAAATTGTACCTGAGTCTTTTGATTAAAATGAACCCTAATGACCTAGTATGAGTTAACTGCATTAAAATCAACCACAGAAACAGTCCCTAATACCCTTCAACAAGTAAAACCAAACACCCCTTTTGTTGGACTGTTTTCAAGTTTTCAAAGATTTTGGGTGAATTAAACCAATAGGCTGATTCATAAGGTTGTAATATGATATAATGATCTTGGATAAACACAAAAACAACCTCAATAACAACAGTAGGCAAAGATTCAACTCAATCCCCAATGGCAGCTAACTAGTGAAATTTGAGAACAAGTAAAACAAGTAAACAAGCCAATACCTAAAAGCAATAAACTACTAGCTATCACAGAAGAAACATATATCCACAAATAAAAACAAGAGAAGCAACTTTACAATACTAAACTGAGAATCAAAAGTATGCAATTTTATGAAGAGTTATGAACCAAGTTTACCAAATTTTTCACTCCAGCATGAACAGGAGTGATTCACTAGGCTTGCCTATCTTTAGGATAGGCAGAGATCTTCCTTTTGCTATCTCAGCTCATCCAATACTCAATGAATGCCCCTCCTTTGACCTGTATTGACTTTGTTAGAAAATGATAAATTCTTGTTCTATTCTGGATTTTAAGGTCTCTAGAAGCTTGAAATAGCTTATTGGAACCTATGTGAACCTAATTCAATCCATGAAACAACCATAAACACTAACAGCCTATGATCCAAACTCATACATGAAATGTGAAATTTGCATAAACAAAAGATATGGAAGAAACTTGCTTAAATTAACTTGAAAAGAGTAATAGTACACTGAATTGATTAAAACAAATGCTTAAAAGCTTTTTGCTACACTAAACTTGCTTAATAAAACTTATACGATTACAACTATTTAAAAAAAACTAGACAAAGCTTCATCTTGCATCTCTTTCCTTTTATAGCCCTTGATTAGGGTTTCTTGATCCTTTCTGAGCATATCCCACCTTCCTCTGGCTTCTTTGGTCCATTCACAAGGCGCCACGTGTTTTGGCGGGAAAAGACCTATTTGCAATTTGGTTCTGATACACGCAATGAGGGTGGTGCATTTAATGCTTGATGTGAGGTAGGTGTAGGGAGGTGTGGGTGTGTGATGATTATTTTGCAAGTGGTGGGGGTGGTGGAGCAATACCAGGGGTGTGGTGGTTTTGTGGTTTGGCTGAGGGAGAAGGAGTTGGGCGGTTTGGGTGAGTTTTGACCGGTATTTGACCAAGGTCAACGTTGACCCTGGCTAATAATATTAAGGGTGCGTTGGGTTTGTGGAGTGGGCTGGTATTTCATTTGGGCCCAAAAAAAATAGGATGGGTGGTGGGTTGGACTAAGGGATTGGGTTATTATTTATTTTGGGTAGCAAGTCCGGTTTGGTTTTTGTTTTAACACAAGGGCCATTTTTGCCAATTAACAAAAGTTGAGGGTGTGATCTTGGCATGTTTCCAAAATATTTCCAAGGGTATATTGTGCCATATTATGAATAGTGAAAGGGTCCTTTGATGATTTTTCAATTTATTTTTCACCAGGGACTGAAACCGTCAAACTTTCAAACTTCAGGGACCAGTTGTGTAATTTTCTCCAAACTTTCCACCAAGGACCAATCCTGTCATAAAAGGTTAGTGCAAGGACTAAATTTGTTTTTCTCAAAGTTTTTCATATCCCAGGGACCATTTTTGACAATTTTCAAAGTTTAGGGACTAAACTTGACATTTTGTGAAACTTTTCACCAAAGGACTAATTATGTAACTTTTTGATTTATAAGGACCTTTGGTGACTTTTTCAAGTTTTTAGAATGACCAGGGACTAGATTTGACAACTTTTGAAAGTTGGGGGACTGAAACTGCCAATTATGCAAACTTTGTGCGTTTTTCATCTGTTTTTGGTATTTTTGCATTTGAAACATGTAAAACACTTTCCTGGGATATTTTCACTATTTTGATTCATTATTGAGTGTTTTTGGATGTTTTGGCAGCTCGGAAATGGTAAAAATGATGAGTATTTACACACTCATCAACAATATGGGTTATTGTCGACCGTCTCACGAAGTCAGCACACTTCTTACCAATCAAAGAGACTGATGATATGGATGTTCTTGCACGTTTGTACCTTAAGGAGATAGTTTCCCGGCATGGAGTGCCGATTTCTATTATCTCCGACCGAGACAGCCGTTTCACATCTAACTTTTGGCGATCTTTACAGAAAGCCTTGGGAACTAAGTTAGACATGAGTACAGCTTACCATCCACAGACTGATGGTCAAAGTGAAAGGACTATTCAAACCCTGGAAGATATGCTCAGGGCATGTGTGATTGATTTTGGAAAAGGCTGGGATAAACACCTACCGTTAGCAGAGTTCTCATATAACAACAGTTATCACGCTAGTATTAAGGCTGCACCGTTTGAAGCACTTTATGGAAGAAAGTGTAGATCACCAGTTTGTTGGGCTGAGATTGGAGATGTACAACTCTCAGGTCCCGAGTTGATACTTGAAACCACTGAGAAAATAGTAAAGATTAAGCAACGATTACAAGCCGCTAGGGATCGGCAAAAGAGTTATGCCGATGTGCGAAGGAAACCAATAGAGTTTCAAGTTGGAGACAAGGTCATGCTTAAGGTATCACCTTGGAAAGGAATAATTAGGTTTGGAAAATGTGGGAAGTTAAACCCAAGATACGTTGGACCCTTCGAAATCATTGAAAGGATCGGTCCCGTGGCATACAAACTGGAATTACCTGAGGAACTCAGTAGAGTACACAACAACTTCCACGTGTCAAATTTGAAAAAGTGTTTATCAGATGAGACACTTGTGATTCCCTTGAAGGAGATCAGAATCGATGATAAGTTGAACTTTATTGAGGAACCCGTTGAGATTTTGGATAGGGAGGTCAAATGACTTAAGCATAGTCGCATTCCCATTGTTAAGGTCAGATGGAACTCTAAGAGAGGACCCGAGTACACATAGGAGCGCGAGGATCAAATGCGTGCCAAATACCCACAACTATTCGATGAGACAACCCCGAGCAACGATTCAACTTTGGATTCCGGGACGAATCCAATCTAACGGGTGGGTACTGTAATACACCGTAAAATCCCAGGTCATTTATTAATGCTAATTATCAACATCATTCTAAACTAAGCCATTTTTGCGGGCTAATTTAAAATTTTTACATGAGACACTATCTGTTTGAACACCCGATTGTTTTGTTCACTGTTTATTTGACACCCGAATGTTATGAACACCGTTTGTTAACACCCGATTATGCATTGTCACCCGATATCACCCGAATGTCACTTTTGGATATCACCCAATGAGGTTAACGGTAACTCCCACTTGCGACCCAACACCCAAAAATTGAACACCGAGATTTTATATATATATATATATATATATATATATATATATATATATATATATATATATATATATATATATATATATATATATATATATATATTAACTTTCACCAAATTTGTTATTACTATATACATATAAGTATATATGTATAAATGACGACACCGTTTAAATATTTAAGGTTTTCACGAACCGACACCGACACCGATATCGAGACCAATATCACAATTTTACGAACACCGACACCCCTCTATTTTTGGGCCGATTACACCCCAAGCCCACACGGCATTCCTTTCTTTCTTTTCTTGGGCCGAACGTACTCCCAAGCCACAAGCCCATTTAATTTATGTCCCTATTGGATCGAATATGTGAGCCCACATGGTTACTATTTTTGTTTCTCCTTTTCGTTTTCTCCTTGGTGTTACACGAAGCCAACAAACTCAGCTCCTACACACACCTTTGAAACTACTCTTGGTTTCTTTCCTTGGTTCCCTATCCTCTCGACAACATACTTACAACTCCATTGACTTTGCACCTTGGAAGACCACAAGCCACCCTATGAAGCCGTCAACCTACCGGATAAACTTAATAACCACCTAGTCGAGTTTACCTTATGGATCATGTGCTCCTTTACCTCCAACACACTAATACCACATGAGCCTAATTGTATTGTTTATTGCCTACAACTCCTAAATTAATCCAAAGTAAACTCTAGTTGCTCCCTCCACCCCCAACTCGACTTGACAAGGACTCAAGACAAGAGACAAAGTTGTCTACCTTCGATTGACAACTAGGGAACATGTTTCACAAGCTCAAACACACAACCACCCTCACTATCCTATATAAACCACATTTAATGCATTTTCTCACACTTGCAAGAGTTCATCAAATCTCATATCACCAAAACTCTTTTTCTTTCTTTCTTGGCTGCTAACGAGAAGAAGCAAGGAGGACACAAGCAAGGGTTGAGTAAGGGACGAGTTGGATAACTAAGCTTTGGGTACAAGATCACTTCACGAAGAGGGTATCATTTGGTTGCTCTCGTTGCTCATACACTCGAACTCATCACCACCATCTCATGGTGTTGTAAGTTTTCCATTTCCTATTTCATTTCCTACTCTAAGATCATGCATATCACCTAAGGTTCACACACGACACGCTTAATTTTTGAAATTGTATTTTGTTACACTTATAGCTTACCACATGACTCAACACCCCTAGAAATGCTCTCGCCATTTTATTTCTATACGTACAACCCACTTACATTTTTCGATCACCTAGATACACGACTCACCCACAATCGAATTAACCTAACATGCATGACTCACACGACCTTTTGACACGAAAACTAGACCCAAACCAAGTGCTAGTCGAACATGTTTTAAAACAAAGAAAACACCCACTTGGGCCTTACCGGGCCAACGAGCCCAAACAAAATCCCTTATAAAACTTTCGGTTTAAAAACTTAAGAAAATTCGAATGGTAACTGATTACAAAAACCGATTTTTACAAATAATAAAGGATAAAAATGGTAACTTTTATAAAGATAAAAGTTAACTTTTCGAAAACTAGAGTTTGGACTAATTTTGCAAAAAGTCCCACGTTAAAGGACTAAATGTGACAAAACATAAACTTTCAAACCAAAATTGCAAATACCGAATTCTTTTGGAGATCAAGGGTAGATATTGTCATTTGGCCAAAAATAAGGAACAAAATGTAAAAAGGTTCAAAAAGGACCATATTGTGATTATTATTAACCAAAGGGAAAAAAGTGTAATTTTGGTAAAGTTAAGGGTTAAATTATGACAAGGTATATTTATAACTAATTATTTCATATAATTTTATAAATACATATATTTTTCTTTAGCTTGAATATTTATATATATATATATATATATATATATATATATATATATGTGTGTGTGTGTGTGTGTGTGTGTGTGTGTGTGTGTGTGTGTGTGTGTGTGTGTGTATAACTTTATTAAAAATATTTAATCATAAATATTTTTAAACGATATTATTTTCACAACAAGTTAATATTTATCGAACACCGATTCGTAACAACACTAACAATAACTACGTAAAGTTATTTGAAATACATTTAAGACACCCGAAACGGATATCACCTTACAGGTGATATATCACACGTCATTTACGACACGAATCTAAAACACTGATTACAATATATTTATAGGTCGCAAGTCGGAGGAATTTCATTGCTAGTCATAGCAATACACCATCACTTTTGAGCACCTTGTGATTACGCACCTTTCAGGTGAGTTCATGGTCCCACATTTTTAATTGTTTTTAAACCCCGTGGGGAGATACATGCTATAAATCGAACACAAGTATTTTTCTGTATGCTGTTATCACCTGATATTGCCTAAGTTGACACCCGTGCTACAAGTCCCTCATATCACGAACCTTAATCACTTGCGAGTGAGCGCGAATATAGTTGATAGATCTATTGGAATGGCAGCCCGCCTCTGTCAAGGTGATCACTTGGCAGGAGGTGTGCTATATTCGAGGTATTATGGAAATTTGGCACATTTCCTGTCACCGAGGGCCCCTTGTCATTTACATCCGCTGTGGTGTAGATGATTGTTATTATCTTTATGATATGTCAAATCGATGTTAAGGCTTGTGTTTCGTGAGGCTTAGGAGCAATATTACACCCGATTTAGTCAAGACCTGTCTATCTTGGCTTGTTTATTTCAAATGCTTGACTTGTGTTCACATTATTACCATTTAAACTACTATGGATTCACTCAACCTTTGTGTTGACTTTTTAAGCATGTTTATCTCAGGAAATTAGCAAGCATGGCGGCACGGAGCTGGCAAAAGGGCACAGGACCTCCCTTTTATTTCAATAATTATATCATTCTTTACAAACTCATCACCACTTTTGTGAAACAATTAACATTTTGGAAAAATGTTTGTAACTCTGAATATTTGAGTTTTCATGGAATGATATTGGCAATCTTTAGAATTGTTTTCTATGAGTATGACTGTGTACTAAACTGTAATGACCCCGATTAGACTTCCGCTGCTTAATCAAATTTCGGGGTGTTACACACGCAACTATAACAAGTAATTAACGTGTAAAAGATATCTAGGGAGTAGTGAAATCTAAGTAAACACAATTCTCCCACATATTGCTCACAACTTTAGTTTAATATAGTTTATTTTCATTTCTAGTATTTTATTTTAATTGCATCTTAGTATTGGGTTAGTTGACTAGCAACTAATTCCGCCAAACTCCTTCAAAACCGAGATTTTTATTTGCTTTCTAAAAAATATAAAAAAATACAAAAAGAATCATCTCTCATCTCTAGACCTAGTCTTTAAGTTTTCTAATCCTAGCGACACTATTCCTAGCTGAACGATCAATCCCCCGGTACTTGTCATTATACTATAATACATCGATCAGGTACAGTGCCTGGTGGGGGTTGTAAGCTTCTCGAGATCCCTCGAGAGGTAAAGCCTGGTGCAATTCCCACGCATCAAATCCAAACATGCCTTGTGACAAACTGGCCATGTCTCATCAACCAGAAATAAAGGAATCATAAGGCGATACTTAAGGATAGTACGATATTCCACCGGTGACGTATGTTGACCTAGCCCGTCTATGGGGATAGCTAGAAGAAAATCCTTGGCATGTAGTGCCCGTAGACACTCATAAATTGCTTTCTGTCTCATAGTCATGTCGAAGTGAGCTTCCATATCCTTGACCATTTCACTAAAAAGAGCACTCGCCAATGTTTGTTGGGGTTTATAGGGGGTGGTGTCCTTATTTGTGAAACCACTAAAATCAAAGCTTGGAATATATCACGAAGATGATGCGTGGAATTGCACCCTCGTAAAAGGTTTTACCTCTCAAGAGATCTTGAGAAGCTTGCAATCCCCACCAGGCAGTGTACCTATTCGTTGTAGTATAGTATAGTGACAAGTACCAGGGGATTGATCGTTCAACTCAGGAAGAGTGTTCGCTAGGATTAAAAAGTCTACTAAACTAGGTCTAAAGGTGAGGGATGATTCTTTTTGTATTTTTATATTTTTATAAAAGCAAGTAAAATCTCGAGTTTTGAAGGAGTCGGCGGAATTAGTTGCAAGTCAACTAAGCCAATTAACTAAAGATGCAATAAAATAAAATAAACTAAAACTAATTTGTGGTGTAAACAATAATAGAGAAAATGTGTTTACTTAGATTTCACTACTCCCTATATATCTTTTACCGATTGATTAGCTTGTTACAATTGCATGGATGACGGGTTATATTCCTTAATACCAGTCGTAGGACCGTGTACGACATTCCCTAACTCTATAAGCTCCTACTTCATTCCTATGTCGAGCCGACTAAAAGCTCCTAACTTGGGATCACTAGAATTCGCTTATGCATTAAATACAACCATTAAATCGTAGTACACCTCCGATCATGTTTCTTAAGACGTTCAAGCAAGTTACCAATTGGAAGTCTGCCAGTTTTCTTAAGCCTAACATCGAATACAATCATCCAAAACAACTATAAACAAACCATCAACCAATAATCAACATCTAGGTTTCATTACATCTAAGCCAACATAAGAAAAACCTAGCCTAGCATGTTAAAAAGAAGACAAGCATAAGATAGAATCAAACAACACATAGACATATTGAATGATTATTGGAAAACTTATCTTCAATTGAACATGGATGGAACAAGGTTGAAACCCTTATTATTACAGAAAATTTGTCTAGGGTTTGCACAAAGAAGTTCTCTAAAAGTTCCTGTTAGGAATACAAATATTCCTGTAAAAGTCTCGGTCACCTGATTATTGTAATAGCATTAAGTTAGCTTGTAGTTAGTTTATATATTTGTTAGTTAGTGTTAGTTTAAGTAACACCGTGGAAGAAGGACGGGTCTTAACCCACTGTATGCCTGATCCACAGCCTGGGTGTGGGCGTTTATGTTGTAAGTATAAATACCCCTCTCCACATGTGGAGAGGGTTGGTGCTTTCCATATTCTCAATCTAACCTTCTCATTTTTCTCTCATCTCTCTCTCTCTAGAAACACCCATCTCACTTTCTCTCTCTAGTTTTCTTTCTTGAATCTAACAATTCTCACAAGAACCATACATGCTTTGATTATTGATATTCTACAATTGGTATCAAGAGCCAAGGTTTCATCTTAGGACTTGGTTTTTCTTGAATTTATTATTGGTTTTGTGGTTTTTGTTGTGGTTCGACATGTCTTTTACACTTCTCATAGTTTTCTCCATTGTTTGATCTTGTTTGAGATTAAGGTTGTTAGACACTTTCACTACATTGCTTACCTTGGTCATTGAATTAGTAATATCATTTAATTCGCGGCTGTTGTAATTGAACTCGTGGGATTTTTTTGTGGTTTGTTCTTGATAGAGGTTACCTTGTTTTTCTTACTTGCAGTTAGATATTTTTTTGGTGGGTACAAGTAGACAAATTGTCTAGCACTTTGTGTGTTAGCTACTTCGGGTAAAAGACAACATAACAAGAAAGGGACTGTTTTGTCTGGTTGTTAACATTTACCTCTAGTTAGAGGTTTCATCTTATTTCATATTGGCAGTTTCCTTTTTTTTGAGGTTAACTCTGAGCTGCGGTTATCTCTTGGTCCTGCATTTTTCTCAAGTCCTGCGGTTACCTATTTAACTTGCTTTTCATTCGAGTTAGCGGTTAACTATTGGCGCTGCGTTTAGGTCCCGTAAATTTTGTCCATAATTGCGACTAATTCTGTCTTATGTTTGTACCCTCTTGCGTTTAACTGGTTCTGGTCCTATTATTGCGGTTAGCTTACTCTTGCGATTAATTCATATTTCATGGACTGCAAGTAGTTCCTGGCTGCGTTTAACTTTCTAGCTGTGATTAGTTCATATTTCAAGGTTAGCGATTAATTGTTTGTGTTGCTCTACCTAAACCAACGGCTGCCCAAATTCTATCGTGGTTGCGACTACCTCCATTCTATCAATAGCGATTATCTCTCAAACCTTTATTCAAGTAACAGCAAAGAATAGGAAATCATAAAGAATAAAAGATTAAAAAGTTCTCAGATTTGTGGGTGAATGTTTTGCTACTAATCATCATATGTTTACAAACACAATCTCATCACTGATACTTACATGTACGAAAATGATGAAAAGGAAATTAAACTAAACTACAATCTCAGTTATTTCCTCTAAGTACTCACTGATTCGAGCACAAGAAAATTTCATCATTGATCGTGTTGAGGTTTATCCTCATTGTTAATATCCGAAGATAATTAAGGTAGAACAATAACAACTTTGTTATCATTCTTTCTTCTCATTCAGTTTGATTTACATGAACAACAACCTACCCGAGACTATTGAGATAATCTTGAAGACTAACTATCCAGTCTATCCGTTCCTTCTTTAGTTCTTCTTCGGCATGAGAATCACAAAATAAAAAGGGGCGTACGATTCATTGCTTCTGGGTCTTTGATTCATAGGTCTTTGTTCATATGAGCAGTGATGATTGTGGTTGATGAAGATGGTGTGAGATTCATTATATTGGATCGTTCTTAATGATGAAGATAAGCAGATCTGATGATGAGAGGATTATTGATGCGTGGGGGCGGATGTGTTAATGATAACTGTGATTAGGGTTAGTGAAAGTGATAAGGAGATATATATATGCCGTGTAATTAGGGTTTAAATAATACACCGGGTATATGTTTTGTGTTTAATTGGATCGAGTATTTCATGTGGTGGCCTTGGGCCTACCTGAGTTAAAAGGGTATTTCATTTTGGATTGGGCTGATGAATACACAAAGGACGAAATTTTGCTACATGTAAACTTGTATTGGGCTCGTGATATAACATTCTTTTCTTGTTTGGTTCTAATTTGTATTGGTGACTTTATTGTGGAATTTGGACATAATTTTGGAACAAGTTTTTTTAAGTTAACCTCAAGAACCCGAGAGTGAAAATTATTGTGGTGTTGAGATATTCTTCGGGTTTATTGGAGTTTTACCGGATTTATTTGGATCTCATAGATACAATCTTTGTCTGAAATTCACTGTGACTTGTCTACTTCACCACTCAAACTCACCTCAACCGTACCAAATCTATTCTTCTGTATTTCACGGGGTTTTTTTTTTATTTTGTAAAATTCTGCGAAAGAATCTATTTCTCGGTTTAAATCATAGAATTGTAAAATCCCGTGAACGATCACAAAATGTCAAAATCTTCCAACCTTGTACAACAAATAAAGGTGTTTGATTCTAATATTGCTAATATGGAATCTTTGTGCTCTTATACGCAAGGGAGAGAGTTGCTTCAGCCACAACAAGTGCTTCACAATGCTAATGAAACCTACATAGAATGTTTTCGACTACTTCATTCACATCTCTCGGTACTTTTAGAGGGAACTGGATTCAAGATGGGATTCGAACGTGCATTTGTAACACTCTTTGGTCAAGATGTTCAGACTTTCACATGCACAATGATTCTTAACTTAGATCAACTACAACAACAACTTGACCAAAGAGAATTTTCCAAAATGGGATCCATGGCTGCCCTTTGTGTGATCAACAAACAACTCCAAGTGTTCTTTGATTCAGAATTCACTATAGAGTATGACCATTATAGTGAGATGACGAAAAAGTGCTTTGCTGATCACACGGGAATTGAGGTTGACACGTTCAGAAACACACTTGTCCAGCTTATGGATAAAGTGAAAAGATTCATTAATGAAAAGGCACAACATATACCTGCATATGATGACAAGGTGAAGGTATGTAGGGTACAATCATGTGATGGTGTTGGTGACTCGGGTATAGCAGCGGATGTTGGGTCAGGTGTCACGATATGCAAAGAATCAGAGACTGATAAGCTTGACACACCCTGCGACTCAGTGACTAGAGATACTCCAGACATGGGTACTGAATTAAAACCAGTAAAAGAGCAAGTGTCATGTGCTGAGGTACCCCTAACTGAACATCATAATGTGCTTTCTGATGAACGACTGCATACTGATCAAGTTATGCCCAGTTATGACACATATTTGTTGAAAAAGACTGATAGTAATACCATTTCTGATTTAACAAATATGTATCATAAAGGGGGAGAAAGTGATCAGGATGCAGAACGTGATGATGTGTCAAGTTCTTTGTTTATGGCTGAGTCTTTTAAATCACATAATGTGGTTGATAAAGAAGTTTTTAATGAACTTTCAAACAAATTTGCACAACTTGAAAAACATTGTGTTAATCCTTTGTTTGTTGCTCAAGATGTGGTTGATAAAGAAGTTTTTAATGAACTTTCAAACAAATTTGCACACCTTGAAAAACATTGTATTTCACTTGAAATTACAATGCAACAAAAGGAAGAAAGTTTTCAAAATAATCAACTGTGTAAAAATCTGGAACTTCCTGATTTCCGCGAATTCTTTATGATAAATGATTTGAAAGCTCAGCTGGAAGCCAAAAACTTGACAATCAACAACCTGAAAAAACTTATTTCTGAGATGTGTGATGTGTGTAATGAAGTTGAGGATAATCATGTCAGTAAGACTTTTGCAACAAGAAATTTTGAATTGGAACAATATGTAGCTGAGTTACTTAAGGAAAATGAGACTTTGAAAATTCATTGTAAAGACTTGTGTGATTCAATCAAAGAAACGAAAACTAAAACTATAGAATAGATAACCACTTTGATTACCAAAAATGATTAATTCAAAGCTCAAATTCTAGAAAAGGGGTTCACAATTACAGCATTAAAGAACAAGCTAAGAACAGCAACAAGGAATAGTGTGAACACTAAGTTTGCAAAACCATCAATCTTGGGGAAACCAGTTGTACAATCCAATAGAAACCAATCAGTGGTTAGGCAACCGAGTGCTTTTAGATCTGAACGACCAAAATTTTCAAAAACTCGGTTTGCCTCCCAAGTTGATGCGGAAAAAGTTTTGACAAAACCAGTCACTACACATTATTGGCCTAAGCTTATTGCCTCTAGTTCTGCTAAGCCTCAACAAGTAGTTGCTCCTACACCCAGCTCCTCTAGGATTAGTTCTAAAACAGTGTCGAAACCTAGCATTAAGGTTCAAAGCACTTATGATATAAATGACTTGCACAAGAACTATGATCTAGAAAAGGCTAGGAAAAGGGCACTACTTCATAAGGATGGAATCTTAGGTTCACAACCTTGCATGATCCCTCCTAGGATATTGAGGAACAATGCTAAGGTTCAACCTGTTAAATCTAGGATTTACAGTAAGTCATCCACAATGCATAAGAAGCAAAACATACCTATAACTTCTCCTTGGTGGATTCAAACTGATAAATCTTTGGAGACTAGGAATATCGATAAGCCTTCCACTGTGCATAAGAAGCTTAACAATCCTAGACCTTGCCATAAGTGGATTCCAACTGGTAGAATTTTTAAGGACGCTGGACTTAAGTGGATACCTACTGGAAAGATACTTACCAATGGCAATACCTTGGTTGACCGTGAAACCCCCAAGGGTTTGGATACTCTTGTCACTAACCCATATATATGCAATCAAGTTTGTAATGTTAGTGCAGGTAGTCCTTACTCAGTTGCAGGTACATCAATCATTCACCACACAAGAAGACTCAAAGTTTGGAGGCCTAAAGCAAGCATATATTCCAACTACGTGGGGGAAGTGGTCTTCTGATACTTGTGCTATGTATTACTTCAGCTTTCAATAGGATGAAATATTGAGAAGAATATTTGGAGCGTGAGATGATATTGCTTATCGACATCTTCATAGGAGCTGATATGGTTTATGGTAGAATGCTTCTGGTTAATGCTTCATGTACACAATGGTATGATGATTCTGATGAGATCGCAACCATCAGGGGAGAGATTTGTGTACATCAAGGACGCGCAACAGGTTCACGTGATCAGGCTTAATCATATATTCCAGAGATGATATCCGTAAAGATGATCCGTGCTTCAACCTGTTACTTTGGTGTCATCGTTTCTTCTTGTGTTGGATACATGCGTACAATAGGGATTGAGTTGGTATGTGTAAGATAACTGGAAATCATTTGGTGAAATGAAGATGTTGATATCTTATTCCCCCGAATAGACAACTGCTCCAAACCATGAAATAATGTGTACATCGGGGACGTACAACAGGGTCATGTGATCGGGCTTCATCTTACATTCCGGGATTGATTACCGTAGAGATGATCCGTGGTTCACCTTGTTACTTCGGTGTTTTCGTTTTCTTCGGGGTTTTCGAGCTTCATACAATGAGACTTTTTGCATCACTTCAACTACTTGGGGGAAGTGGTCTCATGAAGATGATTGTCGGTTTGAGGGGAAGCTACCAAAGGTTCGAAAGCCTTTGTGGTGAAAGTTTAAGAGATGTTGACTACTGATTTCTACAACGAGTTGAACGATACTATCATTCTGGTACTCATGTCAACATCTTCTTAAACTGATTAGTATCCTTTGTACATATATTATACTAAATTGTAAATAGAAAAGTATTAAACAACAAAAAACCTATAAAAAATCAGAAAACAAGAAAATACAAAAAATATTCTTCTCACGGCATGTCTCTTGTGTAATCAATATTATGTACGTTTCTAGAAATGTCATTCAACAATGACACGGAATCATACATATGCTTGAGCAAGAGTTTTTCGGTTTCAAATAAAGTTTTTTTTTCTTTTTTTCTTTTTTTTTTCTAAAACATGTCGTATCTCAAAATATTCTTCAAAAAAAAATGGCTTGTAGTCATTTCAGGCTACAACCCGGACTTCAAAAATGGCTTGCAGTCATTTCAGACTGTAACCCGGACTTAAAATTATGGCTTGCTATTACTTCAGATAGCAACCCGTTTTTCAAAATGGGGAAAACACGTCGCCAAAAAGACGGTTGTTCCTTTTACCGGGTGAAGTTCACCTGGGCATGGATTACTTTATATCCATGTTTCCTCGATCTAATGTACGCTTCAGTGCATTATTTTTTGATAAAGAAGAGAAATCTTCTTTTTATCGCCAAATACTTTCCCTTCTATGATTTTTCCGGAAAGTATTTGTGCAAAACTTGATGGTACCATGAGATTTTGATTGAAAATCAATTTGTACTCAAAATTTTGACAAAATTTTCACTCAATCATTGACATCACTTATTTAAGCTTTAACATCCGTCATTGATTGAGGGGGAGAGTGATTTTTCTCAAAATTTTACGTATCATCAAAACTCTCCACACTTTGTACAAAAATCTTACAACAATATACTTTGTGATGGTTATGTGTCAGAATGAGAAATTTTTAAAGGGTTTTCGTTAAAAAATTCAAATCTTTTGTAAACTCTTCAAATCTGACACATAACAACCTCCCTCACAAATTGAGGGGGAGCAAGAAAAAGTTCCTTTTATCAGAAAATATTAAAATTGGCCGCATTTCTCTCCCAAAAGCTTTCTAACTTATTTAAATCAATTGAGATCCAAAATCTCAAAAGATTTGAAATTTTTGATCGGGGGAGAGAATGTGATTTAAATATGAAATCTGATATTCAAAATGTGATCTTTTGGACTCAATAAATGTGCTCCCACATATGTGCTAAACTCTTTCGAATATCGATGCACATATTGAGGGGGAGCAAAAGGCGTTTGTGGAAGTTATACCAAAGACCGATCATTTATCTTTATGCATGGAGTTATAAGGTTGGTTAAGGTTAGGTATGAGTTCCCATGATCCACCAGAACCAGAAGGATCTTCCCAGGTACAATCCTCTAGATAGATTAGAAGTCCTTAGAAATGATTGAAAAAAGGAGTAAAGTGAGAAAGGGAAGAGTGCGGACTGAGATAGAGCTAGGACTGGAACAAACCCAACAAGGTTCTAGTGGTGAAGTCTCGGTAAGCACTGAAGGGGTTGAAGAATGAAAAAGAATTGAAATGAGAAAGGGTGAAAAGAAATAGCCCTCCAAATATTCAACCTTAGGGCAGAAACCGGGTTCAATTCATAATCTACTGGCGGTTACTAAGGTAACACCGGTATTGAAGACAAGACGTCATGGACCCAGTGACGCACTGCACTAAACTTCCCAACCACTCAAGTTCTCTTAAAAGAGCTTGTTTTAATCTCACGGGGAACCCTGTGCAATGTATCGACCGCTCATTGCGAGCTATGTTGATACCTAAAACAGGAGACGCCTCCCCAGTCTCCAGGAGCGGATCAAAACGCACTATTGAGTCTAGAGCCATGAGATCATCCATAAATCTCGATAGGACACACTTCCAAATATGCTTATTGTTTCACACAATGTGGAAAATAAGACAAAATATTTAGAGTCCTACGCATTATCCTTGTGGTATTGCCAGAACATCCGAGTGATATGAAAATATTCACAATGAAGATGGAAATCCTTCTAGAGCGAACATCACTCAAGCTCTTGGTAGGTGACATGTGAGATCCATCTTAGATCAATGATCAAGTAACAATTGGAAAGCAACAATGGTGCGATTCATAATTGAATCAAACCTGTTCCAGGATATGGATTGACAGACACTTTTGCTAAAACCTTTCAATGTGCTCACTAACTAATTTTTCGAGCACATTGATTGTGCATAATCTTTCAAACAAAAGTATTTTTGATGGAAATCTGATTCAAAGTATAAAACTCTCGTCGTGTCTCAAAATGTTTATCATATGACACGCGAGTGATTTCTATAAATCAATTTCTCATCAATCCGTGAATATCAATTCACCGATTCACTCTATCGTGCTGTCTGCTTTGAGACGTTCCGGTATGAGAACATGCTTAGTATGAAGATTCCAAAGTGGATTCTCTAGAAAATTCATTACTACAAGCTGGAAATTCCTGTCAAGAAGAGTCTTCTTTAAAAGAGACTCAACCTGATCACAGGTCGGTTTTCACAAAACCGGAGGGTAATCTGTCCTCGCAGAACGAATGACAAAGCCATGTGCGTTCTCTATCTTTATTGCTAACTGTCTTATTTCAGGGACACATATAAAGATGGTGTTGATGGCTCCAGTTTCCAGCTGAATCGGGTCAATCCATACCTCATGCTCACACATCCTCCACACTATCAATGAAGATGAGAGACTTTCTACGACAAATGTTGAGAGACTACCAACAACGTTTCCGCAACTCTGATGAAAAAGTCTCCTGATCCACAACTCTAATGCAAAGTCTCCTGATCCAGAAGGGTGTGAGCATGATGGTCCTTAAGTCACTACATCACATGAAGGCGATACTGCTATGGATGAGCTTGGAGATTTACTATGGCTGATGATCTCAAAGAAGCTCAAAGATCACACAACTCAAAGGAATCCAAATCACAAGTTCGCTTGCTTGAAGTACAAAGTGTGCAGTAAAGTGAAGAATCAAAACCTACGAGCTACAAAGACTAAAGAATGCCTAAAGATCAAAGAGCTTAATTTCCAAGGTGACCTCGCTTAGGAGGAGATTTTTAGGAATACAAATATTCCTGTAAAAGTCTCGGTCACCTGATTATTGTAATAGCATTAAGTTAGCTCGTAGTTAGTTTATATATTTGTTAGTTAGTGTTAGTTTAAGTAACACCGTGGAAGAAGGACGGGTCTTCACCCACTGTATGCCTGATTCACAGCCCGGGTGTGGGCGTTTATGTTGTAAGTATAAATACTCCTCTCCACATGTGGAGAGGGTTGGTGCTTTCCATATTCTCAATCTAACCTTCTCATTTTTCTCTCATCTCTCTCTCTCTAGAAACACCCATCTCACTTTCTCTCTCTAGTTTTCTTTCTTGAATCTAACAATTCTCACAAGAACCATACATGCTTTGATTATTGATATTCTACAGTTCCACATTTAATGAATGAAAATTAGAAAACTATATATAGATTTTACACCTTGACAGTGTCACATTATAGCTTGTGACGCCGTCAACCCGCCGCCAAGATAAAATTCGTATTGCCTAGATCCACTTCTGAAGCCGTCATGTGTAATTTTACTCTGGGCCGTCACATGTATTTTAACCCTGACGGCCTTAGTGACGTGGTCAGGCCAAATTGCCTTGAAATTGTTCTGGGCCATCATGTGTATTTTCCACATCCACCTCTTTTGCTAAGCTTGACGCCGTCATTTGTGTAGCCTTGACGCCGTCAGGTACTGTTCCTAACAAGAATTTTGAGACTTTGTCGTTTTCTTCACTAAATTGCTCCAAAAATGTCCAAAATGCTTCCTTTTCCAGATTTCTCCTCAAAAGTACCTAAAATGACAAAAGGAACGATTTAGGGCAATAATTGATCAAATAATTACGAATTCGTGCTTAAATGACCCCCTAAAAGCGGTACACTTTTTGCCTTATCAGAAGACAATCCAAAGCATAAACATAATCACATCCATACCGCATATGCCACTGTCACATAAGATGTGGTCTTGTAGCACCCAAGATTGGGCACTCGAGGCCCCAAAAGCATTAGAGGAAACTACCTTTGCCGAGTACAAACCCAAACCACCAAATCGAATGGGTAAATAAGTGAGTCGCCACTGTAAGTCTCCAAAGAAAGGCCCTCCACAAACCACTATCTTCTCGATCGACTCACGTAACCCTTTGTCAATGAACAAGGTTGCATCCTCCATGTGTACAGGTTGACAAGTCCTTAATCCAAAAAAAGTTCGGCAATACCTATACATGATCGAAGCAAAAGGAGCTTACTCTGCGGGTCGTGTAACTATGGAAGAGGACTCATCAAATCAACAGTGTTCGCAGCTCTCCTCATAGCCAACCCACTAATAAAATCTGTGTCTCTACTAACCGCTCCCCTAAGAAGCTTCACACCCAATGATGGCCTTCGAATATCAATAGGGAATAAACCCTCACGAAGCTTCATACCATTACACGAGGGCCAAAATATCTCTGTTTTCTTGATATTAAGTTCAAGACCCAAACTTGGTCCATTTTCCCTTATAATGTCTAACACCCTAGCTACCTCTTCTGCATCTCCAATAACGGTCCCATCATCAAGATACCAAGCATGAAGAAGAAGCTTACAATTGTCCCTGATCTTATGTACTAGCGGGTGCAATACAAGAGCAAAAAGAAGAGGTCCCAACGGGTCACCTTGTTGCACCCCAGTGGTAGACCAGATATGTGTGTCTCCTATATATAACCTCGTTGCCTGCCCATATAAGAAATCCACCCATAAAGAAATAGAGGGGCACCTAACCCTAACCTCGTGGAGTAGTGCTGATCTATCCACAAGGTTAAATGCATTCGAGAAGTCCACTGTAAGCATAGCAAAAGACCCATCATTGTGATATTCACTCAACACCCTATTGGCGCTATGTAAAACAGCCTCAGTGCCACCCGACACTCCGACCCCAAACAGAAAATCACTGAGGTACTTGGCCATTTCTTTACCTACACCTTTCATAGCAACCTTGGAAACCAAACGTTGCCATATAGTGCCTACTGCAATAGGCCGAATCCCGTTATCTGGTTTAAGGAGTGGCGTGAGAGGAGCAAATGCAACAAACTCCGCTAAAACAGGTGGACACCTTCTCGCTAACCATAAATTAACGACTAAAGTGATTACCTTTAAAAGATCTGCAGAGGTAGTAGACCCGTCTCCACATAAAGCATCTAAAATATGTTGTGCCCTCAAACCATCTCTTCCACATGAAGTACTTTTAGGGAATGATTTGATACAACTAAAGACACTCTCAACTTTCGGTACAAGGGGAGGCTCAAAAAATGTGTTTCTCGGCCTGGATGGGGGTTTCTTGTAAGGATGCTTAGCCTCCAAGGCTTTAATGGTATCATCACAATATGGAGCAACCCCGGAGGAGGATAGAACTTTCACTGCTCCTGTAAAATTCCCATCTGCAACCTTGCGAAGACACTGTCTGATGTTCGTGTTACTCGTTTTCCCTCTTTCAGAAAATCATCCCCACCCTGACCTAAGGGCCCCAACCCAGAACCATCTAACATAATTTTAATTAGCGTTTTAATACCGTCATCTTCCCCCATGTAGCCAGAGACTTTAATATAGAACTTTGTTCCAACGATTTTCTATTCCCAGATCTACGTTCTTGTCTATTCTTGGGCTTACATACCTGCAACGTACAACATGGAAAGAGTAACAACCTAACACATGCATCGACAAAGCCAGGCTGGGCAACCACCTTGTAAATAACTGTTTTCAATGCTTGAGGGAAGGCGAGACGACAACCATGAGGTATAGATTTGACTGTAATGATAGGCACTTTAAAAACACGATCAAGAAGATCAGCATCCAAAACCAACCCCTCGGTACCTTTTGTCTCGGACTCCTTAATACTCGGTTTGGAAATGCCCACGATGTATCCACTCATGTCGTCGGACCCTTTAGAAAAACGGACAAGACCATCCGGGTGATGGCAAGTGCGACTCAAAGCATGTAAAGTCATACAGTTCTCACATAACCATTGGTCAAATGCCTTCAAAGTTTCTGTCAATGCCATAAATAATCCACGATCTGTAGAAATAGCTTCACATAAGACACATTTGCGTTCATTGGTCGGAAGGTGTAAACTCTTGAGATGAGAAATTAAACGAGCAATCCCTTTATTACCCACTTCACCATCCGGGCAACAATGAAATCCCCGAAACGGACATGGTCAAATTCCTTCCGAAGAGGTTGAGGAGGGTGCCATTTTCGCCGAACAATTTTACTTATGGTAATTGGAAATAAAAGGTGGATTTTTGTGTTAAAAGGATTTACAAGAAGAATAAGAGTTGTAAAATTTTCTTTGGGGCATTTTGTCAAACACGTTGTAGGTTTTGCAAGGTTTTAAAATTTTACTTATGGTAATTGGTAATTGGATTTGAGTGTAGGGTTTTGCAAGGTTTTAATAGGAAAGGATGAATAAAAGTTGTAAAATTTTCTTTGGAGCATTTTGTCAAACACGTTGTGGGCACTAATGGTTTAGTAAAAATTTGAGCACTTTTTCATTTGTTAATTGAGAATAAAATAATGGAATGTAGTTTTTCTTGGATTGTTGGAATAAAATAAAGGAGATTCACCATTGGCGCCTTACATTTTTATAAAATTGGGTGTTTTGGTATTGGGGGAAGAAAATGCATTGTCTACTTTCGTTCTCAATAAACACAATTATCTTACGCTTCCTAATGTATCCATTCTGATTGTAAACCTTGAAAAGCAAAAATATGAAATCATCCAAAGACTTAGGACATCATAAATTTCCAAAATGTTGTTAATATTCCCACTTAAATTTTCAAAAATTATTGCCATATAAAACATGCCAACTTTTTGTTTCTGTTTAATTGGCAAGTTTAAACATGTCAACTGTTTTTTTATACATGTGTGCTTGCTCATGAATTGGGTCAATCTCTATGCTGCAAATATTTAAAATTAGTTTGATTTTCACATTGTTTTTTAGTGTAAACATCTCAGTTCAAATGTTCCAAATATTTAAAAATATAAAATGAAATCCTTCATGATCAATGTTGCAAATATTAAAAAAAAATTAATGTAGTTTTTAAATCAAAAGTGAGGACTCTTTTTAATTTAATTCTAACATTAATAGTTTTCAAAAAAATCTTTCACATCTCTACTATATAATACACTATAAACTTCTTTTTACTATTGTATTAATAAATAGTTAAATTGATTGATATGGTTCATAAGTTGATGGAAATGAATGATTGAAAATATGTTGATGTTATTAAAAAAGTTTCAAACAAAAACTGAGGTTAGTATTAGAGTGCTCTTGTCGAGAATTGCTCTTGCTCAATCTAAAGAAGACATGTTCTCTTTCAAATTCAAGAGAAAACATTTCCCTGTACGTCTTAGCTTTGCGATAACTATCAATAAATCTCAAGTCCAGACAATTCCAAATGTGGGTGTCTATTTACCGGACTTTGTGTTTTCGCATGTTCAGCTTTATGTTGCGTTGTCTAGAGGATATCACATAGAACTATAAAGGTATTACTAAAAGCCTATCCAAAAATTCTGTCAAGAAGGTGTGTACACCTCAAATGTCGTGTAGCAAAAAGTTTTACGTGAAGAATAACGTATATTGTTAGTTATTTCATAATTGATGTAATGTTTTTGTTAGTGCGAATATTACGATATTTAATCTACAAAGTCTCGTTTGTTTTGATTGATGACAAACATATAACTTGATATATAATGTAAAATGTACATGTAACACCCCGACTTTCTAAGTGTTAAAACTCTCTTACTTACCTTATATCAGCGGAAGCGTCTACTCTTATTTGGTCTCAATCAATCACTTGATTCCTAAAGCGGCTTATCTGGGTTGCAAAAATTTTAAAAGAGTTTTGGGTCAGCCAAAGGCCTAGTGAGAATTCATGGTTTTACATATACAAAACAAATTATATAATCCAAACACACAAACATGTAAAACGATCATGCAATTTGTTCAAATATCATATAAGTGCTAATCAATTCAAAACCAACAATTCAACTTATATCATGTTACAATATATACCAACTATTCATATTTTCATTCGATTCAATGGTACCAACTTATTCCTATTTCCGTTCGGTTCAACGGTTCCAACTTATTCATTATTCCGTTCGGTTCAACGGTTCCAACAATTCATATTTATACCCGTTCGGTTCAACGGTTCCAAAAATTCATATTTATACCATTCGGTTCAACGGTTCCAACAATTCATATTTTTACCTCATAGTTCGCAAATCATAATTAACGGTTCACGATTCAACATTCATATATCTCAACATGAAAATATAACAGTTTACTCAACTTTCACATATTATCAAACAATCAAAACACGTAGCAAATAACGATCATTTAAACAAGTCGCATGATATTACTTCAGATAAAAGTACAACCCAATTTAAAAGCACATGAAAACTCACCTGCTAATATCTTATTAGCTTTCACTTCTAGTCCAAATCAAATTATCCTACAAGTTCCACAAGATATAACTTTTATCATACATGCTTAAATGTAACATTCTTAGTCGGCTGGTCGGTTTTCTTAAAAAAATGTTTTAACCAACTTATGTTTAATTATACTTCCATTCGAGCATACTCCTATTCAAACCCCATCATTTTAAATAACAAGTTAAAATATGTAATGTTATCAAATTTCCCATCTACTAACTCCCTAAATTTGTGAGACCAAACTATACATTTATCTTATATCCATTGTCAAGTATGTATTCGATCATTTATGATTTGCATGAATATATTTTAGAAATATTTAAATAAAAGCAAACTACTTGGTAGAGACATTTAATAGGACTTATAAACCTGTATAAGACCACACCTTTGAAATGATAGCAAAGCTTTAATCATCCATAACAGGTTACAGTTTGCATTAAATAATCCATAACAATGTTTCGTATTTATAATCCTTTTTGTTAATATCTACATTTTCATGCATCTTCTTATTCACGTTAGTAGTAGTCATCTATAAAAAAAAACACTAATTTAATGCTTCTATTGATTATCATAATTAAGTACTAAGGCATCTAAATTACAAGGTATCTTCATTATAGCAATTCTTTAATTCAAAATTATTTGTTCTACAATAGGCTTTAAGAATCAAAATCTGATGTACGTGAAGGAATCATATATAGTACTTAATATGAACCGAAATCGAATTGGTAATCCAAATGATGTACATAACACATGTAACTTAGCCAACCAAAATTCTTGTATATGCAGTTATTATAAACTCAAATCTAATGGTGGTACCTTAACTCGAATCGCAACTTTAACAAACAGACTGAAGTCTAATTGAGTGACGTCTTTCCTACCCTCCTGGTGGTAGCTACCGGTAGCGGTAGCTGTTGTTGCTCTCTTTTCCTATCTCTCCCAGCAGCCTTTCACGTTAGGGTTTATAGTTGATGTATAATACGGTCAAGAGTGGGTGGTATTTAAGAACTTAATTAGGCCCAAAACTCTCGTGAAATTCCCGTCAAATGCTAAGAGTCCAGCCCATATCTAACTTATCAATTCCACCAAGTATCCTTCTAAAATTCTAAAGGCATGATGCGTAGGGATTGTACCAGGCTTTACCTCTCAAGGGATCTTGAGAAGCTTACAACCCCCACCAGGCAGTGTACCTGATCGTTGAAGTATAGTATAGTGACAAGTACCGGGGGATTAATCGTTCAGCTAGGAATAGTGTCGCTAGGATTAGAAAATCTAAATACTAGTTCTAGAGATGAGGGATGATTATTTTTTGTATTTTTATATTCTTTAGAAAGCAAGTAAAAATCTCGGGTTTGAAGGATTTGGGCGGAATTAGTTGCTAATCAACTAACCCAATACTAAAGATGCAATCAAAATAAAATACTAGAAATGAAAATAAACTAAATTAACTAAGGTTGTGAGCAATAAGTGGAGAAAATGTGTTTACTTAGATTTCACTACTCCCTAAACATCTTTTACACGTTAATTACTTGTTATAGTTGCGTGGATGACGGATTATATTCCTTAATACCATTCATAGGGTGGCGCACTTAATTCCCCAATCCTATGAGTGCCTACTTCACTCCTATGTCGAGCCGGCTAAGAAGCTCCTAACATGGGATCATTAGAATTTACTCATGCATTAAATACAACCAATAAAACCTAGTGCACATCGGTTCATGTTTCCTAAGACGTTCAAGCATGTTACCATTTAGAGATCTGCCAGTTTTCTTAAGCCTAACATCGAAATCATTCATCCAATACAACCATAAACAAGTAATCAACACATAATCAACATCTAGGTTTCATTAGATCTAAGCAAACACAAGATAATTCTAGCCTAGCATGGTGGAATCAAGACAAGCACAAGATATAGACAACCAACACATAGACATATTGATTGAATTAGAAGAATACTTATCTCAATTACACATGTAAGGGTTCAAGGGCTGAAAACCCTTGAAAAACCTATAAAAATCGTATATGGTTCGGCCTTAGGGTTTCTCCAAACTTGTTCCCCCTAATGAATGAAAATTAGAAAACTATATATAGGAAATTGAGGCTGACGGCGTCAAGACCAAATGGGTGACGCCGTCATCTCGCCGCCAAAAGAATTCTCGGACTGCCTTGATCTACATCTGACGCCGTCACGTTATATATTTTTCCAGGCCGTCACGTATTTAACTCTTGACGCTCTTCCTTGTGACGCCTTCATTTCTGTACTGGGTCGTCGTGAAATTTACTCTTGACGCCGTCAGGATGGTACTCTTTACGCCGTCACCTACTGTTCCCAGCTTGGAAAATTAAGTCTTTGGCATTTTCTTCACTTTTATGCTTCAAAAACGTCCGAATTGCTTCCTTTTCCAGATTTCACTCCCAAAGTACCTAAAATCACAAAAGGAACGATTTAGGGCAATATTTGATCAAATAAATTCAATTCCGGGCTTAAATGACCCCCTAAAAGTGGTTCATTTTTCGCCTCATCATATACCCTTACACTTGAGATTTGCTTGTCCTCAAACAAATGCGCTTTTATTCTACTCAAAATACAAGTTAGGGGTCATTTAACACTAATATAAAAGTAATTACAACAAATAATCGTTTCACTAAAGACCAATAGACAAGCACGGAGGTCATACACTAGCACCTCACAAATAGTGTTTAGATACTCACATCTCTCGGGTCTAATAAAGTATAAATTACAATATGGAAACGGAAGGTATCTCTCACTACCTGTCATAGCAAAATAGATTACCATAGGCTTGGGAAAGGATCAAACCTCCACCACATGGCGTAAGCACCTAGGATAAACTATCAAAAAGGTCTTTAAAAAGGGTTGTAACGTTAGGTGTAGGGATATGAAATACACGGTTTTCTTGGATATATGAAGTCTTTACTGGTGGCGAGTTAACAATCTTGGTCAATTACATGTACAATATGGCGTTGCTAAGCCAAGACTAGACTCGACTTAAGCTAATAAATGGAAAATAACAAAAAACATAAAATAAACATAGAATGAAACGGGATGGTAGTCCGTATGTTTTTTCTCTTTTCTTTTTCTATTTTTTTTTCTTTTTCTTGATTTTTCGATTTTTTTTTTATTTTATTTTTTATTTTTTTTGCATACACTCTTACCCTACCATCCAAAATAATACATCATAGGGAATGAATGTTCCCCTTACACTTGAATTTTTACATACTTTACAAATAAACTAATCTAATGACTCGAATTAAGAAAATCAAAACACTTGGAGCACTTTTAAGATTAATATACGTATGGGGGTAATAAATGATGTTCTTCCTCATTACTCTATAAATAAGTACTTTACCCATGAGTCCCAATCGTCCCAAAACAATATGTACAAGGATATGACTCGACTTAGCAACCATGTAATCAATTAGATAGTTAACTTAGGGTTTAACAAATAACAATAATACACTAAAAATGAGCGCATACACGGAAGGCTAAGGCGATTTGGGTGTACATTTAAGTGGGGTGTAACAAATTCTTCCTTTAAGTAAAATGCTTAAAGTTAGAAACGAAAAGATAGGCTCAGAGGGGTGTACTAGGGGTTTCGTGTACTAAAAATGAGTACAACGCTAAGGTGTGGGAAAAATTAGTTGACTTAACTAGCCAAGTAATATGACTTTAATGGTCAAGTAATTATGATACGGGTTTAACACAAGGGTGATCCTAATGCCTCTTATCATGTAGTAAATCCTACTACACGAATGTAGTCTCACTAGCGGTCTCGGGATGCATCACTAACGCAAGTTCTAGAATCTAAATGCTACCGGTACACTCATAAGCACTAATAGTAAATGCTTTTCCTATCAAATCTAAAGGCGAACCTCACATATTTGGGTGGAAAATTTTTCTGAAAGTACGGTTTTGTGCTAGTCATACACTCTCCTATCCGTGAGACGCTTGCTATGGCTAAAGTTTCACTCCTAAATGTTGTAAAAAATTTTAAATTTGGCGCTAAAATTGCACTAACAAGTATTTCTCATAGTTTTATTACACACCTACTATCAAACAAACAAACTCAAGCGAAAGTGTATCTGTAAGGTATCATCATTTTACCCTCCCCTTACACTTAAGATGAACATTGTCCCCAATGTTCAAGTAAAGAATGTAAACGTGAAAAAGTAAAAAGAATGAAATCAAATACTCCCCTGATTCGCTCGGTATGGATAATAAGGTGGCCAGGTTAGATCTTCCTCCAAGAATATGAACAATCAAAGCTTCCCTTCCAGAATATAAATCATCTTCTTGTCATACATAACCTGTAAATCCTGAGAAAACAAACAAAGCAACCTCGCATAAAATCGGCGGCAATCTATATAAGTTACTAAATCCTAGAAAACAAAGTAAGATATAATGCTTGTGGAATGAAGTTTGCAGATTCCCTGGAGATTATAAAACTTAATAATTCAACAAAAACTTTAAAACTCCGTTAGAAAAAAAAAACTGGTAAAATTTCCAGGTTTTTACACGTGACGCCGTCAAGAGTAATCTCGTGACGCCGTCAGAAGTGACCTGCAGAAATTCTTGTGTTAAGTTTCCAGAAAATTTCTGGAAAAACTTGGTCCTACTTCCTGAAAAATCATGCAAAACTTCATTATGACTCAATACAAGCATTTGACTCTAACAAATACGAATATACATGTCCATTTAATATTTTGGAGAATCATGATCGGTTTGCTTCTTAAAAACATATTTGGGGTTTCCCCTTACACTTATCTTTTGTAAAAATACCTTTAGGTGGAGTTAAGACTAGGCCAAAACAACAAAGTAAAGTATTTCCACTTTTTAGTTTAGAAACATGATCTACCAATCAATAAAAATAAAACATGCATACGGAAACAAATAACAAACAAACAAACAAAATAAAATCACACAAAGCATGGGTTGCCTCCCAAGAAGCGCTTTTCTTTATTTACGAGTCTTGTAGCTAGACTCAAGGTCATGGGTTACTACGTGACCTCATCATTGGTTTCACTCTCTAGGTCGTCTTCTAAGCCAGTTTTGTATTCTGGACCTAGTTGCAAGCATTCTTTGTAGAAACCAAGCATCCTATTCTTCACATACTCTACTCCTTTACGTCTATCCTCATCATTCCTATAATAAGCCGCTTGCTTGTGTTCCTTTTCTATATTAGAGAGAAGGCGGTATTGCTCAATTTTGTAGGGCATTTGTTAGGCAATCTCATCATTCTCTTCCTTGAATCTAACTATCCCTAAAGTCGGATCATAACTCATCTTAGTGGCTTCAACAAATGGTTTTCCGAATATTATTTAGCTTAGGCAATCATCAATCACCGGACGAGTGTCTTCTACTATCATAAAATCGATCTCATAAGTGAAATTACCTATAATTACATGCAATCCCTTCACTCTTCCTACAAAATTACTTATCAAATTCCTATTGGGCATCATCCTAAAATCAAGTTGCTTCTTCATCACCCAATTGTAATAAGTCCTAGTCATGATGTTTACAGGAGATCTAAGATCGATATAAGCTTTCCATATATGCATATGCCCGATGTTGCATGGTATGTTAATGTTAGAGGGGTCTCCCATTTTGATAAGGGGTGTGCCAAGGATATATGGTCTCTCGGGACTATCGAATAAATCCTTATGGTATTCCCGTTCTTCCTTGGTGGGCAACTTATCAAAGTACTTCTCTATAGTTTCTACTTCCTCTAACCCCTTTTCCTTATTAACCTCAACTTCCCTACTTTCATCCCTAGTTTCGGTTTCTACTCCAACTTCATCCTTGTCACTTTCTTCTATCTCCTTATCTATTGGCTTAATGGTGACAACATTGACAAAGTGGACATGTTTAGATGATGAGGGGTCCTTAATTTGGATTCCGTTATTGGTGTCCCTAGTGTCCTTCCTAGGTGTAGTTAACGCTTGGTTGTTGAGGGCTTTCAACAAGTTATCTATCTTGTTGGTCATCTCTGTTTGTTGTTGGTTGAATTCGGTTTCAAACCAAGCTATGCGAGCTTTTTGAGATGCCATGAACTTTGACATCAATCCTTCAAGATTGTTGGTACTACCATAGTTGTTAGAAGGATTGTTGTTGAAAGTACGGTTGGAGGGTGGACCGTTTGGTTGGTAACGATTAGGCGGATTGGAAGAATTGGGTTGATTTTGTTTCCACCTAAGGTTTGGGTAATTTTTCCAAGAGGGATTGTAGGAATCACCGTAAGGGTTTGGCTCGGGCTTGAAAATGTACCACTTATCTCCCGCTTCGTCGGTACGCGTGGATGCGTAGTCCATAAAAGCTGTTCCGGGGAGTTCCACACAATCACGAGTGTCATGGGGACCACTACATAATTCGCATGAAGAAGTGATTTTGTTCACTTGGCTTGAAGGCTTAGGAGCTTCGTAAGATTTCATGAGAAACTTGACTTGGTCCTCAAGTTCCATGATCCTACGGTCGGGAGTGCTAGAGTTGTTCGAAGGGAAAGATATTGCCTTGACCATTTTGTTCAAATCATGGGGATCATTCCAACTTTCGTTGTCATAGAGAGCAAGATCTTCTATGAGTTCCCATGATTGTTCCGCACTTAGATCACGTAGCTTACCACCGGCCGATTGGTCAATGGTTCGCGTCGTGGAGAGGTCGATATGGTCATAAAAGATTTGGACTTGGAGCCAAAGATCTATGCCATGATGAGGGACTTTTTGGAGTAAGTCCTTGAAACGGGTCCATGCTTCATAAAGAGATTCATTTTGACGTTGTTGGAACATCAAGATGTCATTTCTAAGCTTAGTAGTTCTCCCCGGTGGGAAAAATTGAGCAAGGAAACGAGTGGTGAGATCATCCCATGTGGTGATGGATCCCGCGGGCAAACGCTCAAGCCATTGACTAGCTTGATCCTGTAGAGAGAATTGGAATAGGCGTAATCGGGTTGTCTCTCTAGTTTCAACATCTAGGTCTATGGAGTCAACGATTTTAAGGAAGTCCTTAAGATGTTGATTTGGATCTTCGGAACGAAGTCCATGGAATGCACATCCGCTTTGCACCAACCGGATGGTGTCGGATCGCAAGGGGGTCACATTGGCTCCGGTGAGCTCAATGGTGTTTCGGTAGCCTTGGTGGCTAGGTCGGGAATACTCTCCTAAGGTTCGGGGCCTAAGAGGTTCTAGTGGTGGGTTTTGTTGTGGTGGGATGACGGGTTCAAAGATGTTCCCATCGTCCATGATGTCGGGTGGTGAAAAGTTACGAACAAAAACACAAAGAAATAAGATAGACTAAAGAGAACCTAAAAATAAAAATAAAATCTTACTAGAAAGGAATCTAGCAAGTAGACCTAATAAAAAGAGATTCTAACCTAGACAATAACTATTCCCCGGGCTGCGGCGCCAAAAACTTGGTAGCGTAGGGATTGCACCAGGCTTTACCTCTCAAGGGATCTTGAGAAGCTTACAACCCCCACCAGGCAGTGTACCCAATCGCTGTAGTATAATATAGTGACAAGTACCGGGGGATTGATCGTTCAGCTAGGAATACTGTCGCTAGGATTAGTAAACCTAAATACTAGTTCTAGAGATAAGGGATGATTATTTTTTGTATTTTTATATTCTTTAGAAAGCAAGTAAAAATCTCGGGTTTGAAGGATTTGGAAGGAATTAGTTGCTAATCAACTAACCCAATACTAAAGATGCAATCAAAATAAAATACTAGAAATGAAAATAAACTAAATTAACTAAGGTTGTGAGCAATAAGTGGAGAAAATGTGTTTACTTAGATTTCACTACTCCCTAAATATCTTTTACACGTTAATTACTTGTTATAGTTGCGTGGATTACGGATTGTATTCCTTAATACCATTCATGGGGTGGCGCACTTAATTCCCCAATCCTATGAGTGCCTACTTCACTCCTATGTCGAGCCGGCTAAAAAGCTCCTAACATGGGATCATTAGAATTTACTCATGCATTAAATACAACCAATAAAACCTAGTGCACATCGGTTCATGTTTCCTAAGACGTTCAAGCATGTTACCATTTGGAGATCTGCCAGTTTTCTTAAGCCTAATATCGAAATCATTCATCCAATACAACCATAAACAAGTAATCAACACATAATCAACATCTAGGTTTCATTAGATCTAAGCAAACACAAGATAAATCTAGCCTAGCATGGTGGAATCAAGACAAGCACAAGATATAGACAACCAACACATAAACATATTGATTGAATTAGAAGAACACTTATCTCAATTACACATGTAAGGGTTCAAGGGCTGAAAACCTGTAAAAATCGTATATGGTTCGGCCTTAGGGTTTCTCTAAACTTGTTCCCCCTAATGAATGAAAATTAGAAAACTATATATAGGAAATTGAGGCTGACGGCGTCAAGACCAAATGGGTGACGCCGTCATCTCGCCGCCAAAAGAATTCTCGGACTGCCTTGATCTACATCTGACGCCATCACGTTATATATTTTTCCAGGCCGTCACGTATTTAACTCTTGATGCTCTTCCTTGTGACGCCTTCATTTCTGAACTGGGTCGTCATGAAATTTACTCTTGACGCCGTCAGGATGGTACTCTTGACGCCGTCACCTACTGTTCCCAGCTTGGAAAATTAAGTCTTTGGCGTTTTCTTCACTTTTATGCTCCAAAAACGTCCGAATTGCTTCCTTTTCCAGATTTCACTCCCAAAGTACCTAAAATCACAAAAGAAACGATTTAGGGCAATATTTGATCAAATAAATTCAATTCCGGGCTTAAATGACCCTTTAAAAGTGGTTCATTTTTCGCCTCATCAAGGCATATAACATAACTTATTATATCTACTTAATTATAATGCAAAAACCACCCTTAAGGATTTATCTAATTTATATTTAGGCCTAAAAGTTAAAGAAGCCACAAATTTAAGAAAAATTTCCGGGTATTACAATTCTTCCCTTCTAAAAAATTTTTTTTCCTCAAAATTTAACCTAGAGAAGACACGGGTACCTCGTCATAACATCATTTTTATTCAATCTTTTAAGCTTTATTATGCTACTAAAAGTTCAAATATTATTAAAATGCTTGCAACAAGCATAGCCACGAAGGTTTCATCAAAAATAAACCAAGCTTAATTATTCGAAAACATCAAAATGCATAATTCTAAAATAATCAAAAAGGTACTACTAGACATCACATGCTTCTTTATTATCTTATTTCTTATGCGGAGTGTCCCGAGCATTCTCAGCATTCAGTTGAAAAACTCTTCCCATTGTCTTCCGTGGTTGAGTATCCTTGTATTCCAGAAGCTTCCTTTCAGGACAATCAACAATCTTATGCCCCGGTTTCTTGCATCCAAAACAAACCCAATCAGCTTTACAGTCCTTTGTTGCATGTCCAGGTTTCCCACAATTACGGCAATCCTCATGCCAACATTTCCCCCTGTGTGTCTTTTTGCATATCGTACATGGTTTATACTCGCTTGCATTCTCCATTTTCTCACCACTTATTTTTATCTTTTCATGTCATCATGACGATTCTCCCTCTTTCTTTTGTTGTCTCCTCCTACTTCTAGTTGACGATTATTCTCTTTCTCAACCATCAAGGCAAGTTCCACGGCTTCTTGGAAAGTTGAGGGTCTTGCTTGTTGAACTGGACCCCTGATCCCGGCTCGTAAACCCCATATGTATCGTCTGATTTTTCTTTCCTCAGTAGATACCTGGTATTTTGCAAATCTTGCCTTTTCATTAAACTTTGCCGTGTATTTCGGGACTGTCATATCATTCTGCTGTAGTTTCAAGAATTCCTCCTCAAGCTTATCCATCAATCCTTGGGGACAATAATTTTCCATAACTAACTCTTCAAATTGTTCCCATGTCATAGCACTCACCGCTTCATTACCACGAGCGATCTTGATCATATTCCACCAGTGTCGCGCTTCTCCTTTAAGCAAATGAGATGCATACTTCACCCTTTGTCCATGTGAGCATTCACTAATTTCAAAGATGACCTCTATCTCCTTTAACCAGTTGGTGACAATCACAGGGTCGCTGTCTCCATGAAATTCGGTTGGTTTGCAGTTTAAGAAGGACTTGTAGCTACATCCGTCTCTCTGGGCTTCTTCATTTCTTAGTCTCTCAGCATCTTCTGCGTTTTTCCTATCTTGTTCAGCCTTTCTTTTCCTTTCTTGCTCCTCTGCAGCTCTCTTATCTTCCAATGCTTTTCTCCTCCTCTCAGCCTCTTCATTTGCCTTTTTCTTTTTCTCGGCCTCTTCTGCAGCTTTCCTAGTTTCTTCTGCCTTCCTAAAGTTTTCTTGGCTTTTAGCCAGAATAGTGGGCATGTGTTCTGTCATAATCCTTATGATCTCATTACTTAGTTCCCCTTTGGTAACAGGCACATCTTGGTTCTTTCCCAGATTTAACTTGGAACCACCACCACCTTTTCCTTCCATTTTTCTGTCCCATATTAAGTGAAGTCGATAAGATATTAAAGAGGTCAAGGTATTTAACTATTATTAGATATATATTAAGACAACTTTTCAATTTGTGTATCTATCTATATAAAGGCATCCAATTTATGTCAAAATACAACTATTACTCCTTATCTTTAATGTGCCTAGAAGGCACTAAATCTCAAATGTTTTCGCAACTTAAATGCTTAATCTAGGTGTAAGACTAGGTTCCTAAAACCTAATTCACCTAAACCAATGTATCTGATGCCAACTGTAACACCCGGACTTTCTAAGTGTTAAAACTCTCTTACTTACCTTATATCAGCGGAAGCGTCTACTCTAATTCGGTCTCAATCAATCACTTGATTCCTAAAGCAGCTTATCTGGGTTGCAAAAATTTTAAAAGAGTTTTAGGTCAGCCAAAGGCCTAGTGAGAATTCATGGTTTTACATATACAAAACAAATTATATAATCCAAACACACAAACATGTAAAACGATCATGCAATTTGTTCAAATATCATATAAGTGCTAATCAATTCAAAACCAACAATTTAATATAAACAAACAATTCAACTTATATCATGTTACAATATATACCAACTATTCATATTTTCATTCGATTCAATGTACCAACTTATTCTTATTTCCGTTCGGTTCAACGGTTCCAACCATTCATATTTCCGTTCGGTTCAACGGTTCCAACTTATTCATTATTCCGTTCGGTTCATCGGTTCCAACAATTCATATTTATACCCGTTCGGTTCAACGGTTCCAACAATACATATTTATACCGTTCGGTTCAACGGTTTCAACAATTCATATTTTTACCTCATAGCTCACAAATCATAATTAACGGTTCACGATTCAACATTCATATATCTCAACATGAAAATATAACAGTTTACTCAACTTTCGCATATTATCAAACAATCAAAACACGTAGCAAATAACGATCATTTAAACAAGTCGCATGATATTACTTCGGATAAAAGTACAACCCAATTTAAAAGCACATGAAAACTCACCTGCTAATATCTTATTAGCTTTCACTTCTAGTCCAAATCAAATTATCCTACAAGTTCCACAAGATATAACTTTTATCATACATGCTTAAATGTAACATTCTTAGTCGACTGGTCGGTTTTCTTAAAAAAATGTTTTAACCAACTCATGTTTAATTATACTTCCATTCGAGCATACTCCTATTCAAACCCCATCATTTTAAATAACAAGTTAAAATATGTAATGTTATTAAATTTCTCATCTACTAACTCTCTAAATTTGTGAGACCAAACTATACATTTATCTTATATCCATTGTCAAGTATGTATTCGATCATTTATGATTTGCATGAATATATTTTAGAAATATTTAAATAAAAGCAAACTACTTGGTAGAGACATTTAATAGGACTTATAAACCTGTATAAGACCACACCTTTGAAATGATAGCAAAGCTTTAATCATCCATAACAGGTTACAGTTTGCATTAAATAATCCATAACAATGTTTCGTATTTATAATCCTTTTTGTTAATATCTACATTTTCATGCATCTTCTTATTCACGTTAGTAGTAGTCATCTATAAAAAAAACACTAATTTAATGCTTCTATTGATTATCGTAATTAAGTACTAAGGCATCTAAATTACAAGGTATCTTCATTATAGCAATTCTTTAATTCAAAATTATTTGTTCTACAATAGGCTTTAAGAATCAAAATCTGATGTACGTGAAGGAATCATATATAGTACTTAATATGAACCGAAATCGAATTGGTAATCCAAATGATGTACATAACACATGTAACTTAGCCAACCAAAATTCTTGTATATGCAGTTATTATAAACTCGAATCTAATGGTGGTACCTTAACTCGAACCGCAACTTTAACCAACAGACTGAAGTCTAATTGAGTGACGTCTTTCCTACCCTCCTGGTGGTAGCTACCGGTAGCGGTAGCTGTTGTTGCTCTCTTTTCCTATCTCTCCCAGCAGCCTTTCACGTTAGGGTTTATAGTTGATGTATAATACGGTCAAGAGTGGGTGGTATTTAAGAACTTAATTAGGCCCAAAACTCTCGTGAAATTCCCGTCAAATGCTAAGAGTCCAGCCCATATCTAACTTATCAATTCCACCACGTATCCTTCTAAAATTCTAAAGGCGTATAACATAACTTATTATATCTACTTAATTATAATACAAAAACCACCCTTAAGGATTTATCTAATTTATATTTAGGCCTAAAAGTTAAAGAAGCCACAAATTTAAGAAAAATTTTCGGGTATTACAATTCTTCCCTTCTAAAAAAAATTTTGTCCTCAAAATTTAACCTAGAGAAGTCACGGGTACCTCGTCATAACATCATTTTTATTCGATATTTTAAGCTTTATTATGCTACTAAAAGTTCAAATATTATTAAAATGCTTGCAACAAGCATAGCCACGAAAGTTTCATCAAAAATAAACCAAGCTTAATTATTCAAAAACATCAAAATGCATAATTCTAAAATAGTCAAAAAGGTACTACTAGACATCACATGCTTCTTTATTACCTTATTTCTTATGCAGAGTGTCCCGAGCATTCTCAGTATTCAGTTGAAAAACTCTTCCCATTGTCTTCCGTGGTTGAGTATCCTTGTATTCCAGAAGCTTCCTTTCAGGACAATCAACAATCTTATGCCCCGGTTTCTTGCATCCAAAACAAACCCAATCAGCTTTACAGTCCTTTGTTGCATGTCCAGGTTTCCCACAATTACGGCAATCCTCATGCCAACATTTCCCCCTGTGTGTCTTTTTGCATATCGTACATGGTTTATACTCGCTTGCATTCTCCATTTTCTCACCACTTATTTTTATCTTTTCATGTCATCATGACGATTCTCCCTCTTTCTTTTGTTGTCTCCTCCTACTTCTAGTTGACGATTATTCTCTTTCTCAACCATCAAGGCAAGTTCCACGGCTTCTTGGAAAGTTGAGGGTCTTGCTTGTTGAACTGGACCCCTGATCCCGGCTCGTAAACCCCATATGTATCATTTGATTCTTCTTTCCTCAGTAGATACCTGGTATTTTGCAAATCTTGCCTTTTCATTAAACTTTGCCGTGTATTTCGGGACTGTCATATCATTCTACTGTAGTTTCAAGAATTCCTCCTCAAGCTTATCCATCAATCCTTGGGGACAATAATTTTTCATAACTAACTCTTCAAATTGTTCCCATGTCATAGCACTCACCGCTTCATTACCACGAGCGATCTTGATCATATTCCACCAGTGTCGCGCTTCTCCTTTAAGCAAATGAGATGCATACTTCACCCTTTGTCCATGTGAGCATTCACTAATTTCAAAGATGACCTCTATCTCCTTTAACCAGTTGGTGACAATCACAGGGTCGCTGTCTCC
This sequence comes from Artemisia argyi, assembly GCA_030686995.1. NCBI lineage: Eukaryota > Viridiplantae > Streptophyta > Magnoliopsida > Asterales > Asteraceae > Artemisia > Artemisia argyi. The sequence goes on along the minus strand of CM060685.1, from coordinate 168,945,263 downwards.
ATGAAATTCGGTCGGTTTGCAGTTTAAGAAGGACTTGTAGCTACATCCGTCTCTCTGGGCTTCTTCATTTCTTAGTCTCTCAGCATCTTATGCGTTTTTCCTATCTTGTTCAGCCTTTCTTTTCCTTTCTTGCTCCTCTGCAGCTCTCTTATCTTCCAATGCTTTTCTCCTCCTCTCAGCCTCTTCATTTGCCTTTTTCTTTTTCTCGGCCTCTTCTGCAGCTTTCCTAGCTTCTTCTGCCTTCCTAAAGTTTTCTTGGATTTTAGCCAGAATAGTGGGCATGTGTTCTGTCATAATCCTTATGATCTCATTACTTAGTTCCCCTTTGGTAACAGGCACATCTTGGTTCTTTCCCAGATTTAACTTGGAACCACCACCACCTTTTCCTTCCATTTTTCTGTCCCATATTAAGTGAAGTCGATAAGATATTAAAGAGGTCAAAGTATTTAACTATTATTAGATATATATTAAGACAACTTTTCAATTTGTGTATCTATCTATATAAAGGCATCCAATTTATGTCAAAATACAACTATTACTCCTTATCTTTAATGAGCCTAGAAGGCACTAAATCTCAAATGTTTTCGCAACTTAAATGCTTAATCTAGGTTTAAGACTAGGTTCCTAAAACCTAATTCACTTAAACCAATGTCTCTGATGCCAACTGTAACACCCGACTTTCTAAGTGTTAAAACTCTCTTACTTACCTTATATCAGCGGAAGCGTCTACTCTTATTCGGTCTCAATCAATCACTTGATTCCTAAAGCGGCTTATCTGGGTTGCAAAAATTTTAAAAGAGTTTTGGGTCAGCCAAAGGCCTAGTGAGAATTCATGGTTTTACATATACAAAACAAATTATATAATCCAAACACACAAACATGTAAAACGATCATGCAATTTGTTCAAATATCATATAAGTGCTAATCAATTCAAAACCAACAATTTAATATAAACCAACAATTCTACTTATATCATGTTACAATATATACCAACTATTCATATTTATTAAACGTTAGTAAGTGACTTAAAAAAGGTTAAAAACTTGAATATGAAGTAATTAGTAAAGAAAAGTTTATTAAAACTGCTTGTAAAAAGCCAATAAAAACTCTTAATATTTCAATTTTCTTAATTTGTTCTATACCAATAGTATATCTTTGTATTACCCTCCTTAATTGCCCTTACTTTAAAATGAAAACTTAAATGACAAAAATCACACGTTCATTTTAAAATGAAAACTTAAATGGAGCTTAACAATACACACGTTTGTCAACTTTACTTATTTGGAAATTAGATAGCACAAATGTAAACTTAACACATACACGTTTGAATATTTTGTTTGTCAACTATATAAAAACATATTTGATACTTTGATTTGTCAACTTAAAAAATATATTAAATACATATTTGATACTTTGGTTTGTCTATACTTGCAGCTAGGGGTGAGCAAACGGACCGGCTGGACCGGACCGACCACATTCGGTCCGGTCCTTGGTCTAGACTTTTTGGTTAATTCGGTCTTCGGTCCGGCCGGTCCGGTCCGGACCGACAAAAAACCGAAAAAACCTTGCCAAATTTTGCCTATTTGGACCGGACCGACCACATTCAGTCTGGTCTCGGTCTATGGTTTTTTCTTAACTCGGTCTTCGGTCCGGTCCGGTCCGGTTTTTGGACCGTCATCACCCCTACTTGCAGCTATAAATTCTTCCGCTATGCACGGATACTCGTATAGTTTAAAAGAAAATCTAACAAAAACCCTTAAAAAAAAGGTTAAAATCTTCATAAAATTTGTTGATATTAAGACATAATCAAACACAAGTTTCTTATTTTTCACTGACACAACCAATAAGAAAAGTTTATTGTATTTGTATTTGAGATATTTTAATAAATTATGAGTGATTAAATACATTTTATTTGATCATTGTTAACATAAATTTGGGTAGCTAGTTGTTTACAAGTTAGCAACAGACTATTTACAGTTGGACCCAACACAATCTACAAATTAATCCACCCTTTATTAATATTTGGCGCGCTAAAGGCAATCATTTGGCGCCAAAAAATCTCACCGGAAAAAATGGCTCCAAAACGGCGGCGGACAACGGAGACTGAAAACAAACCAGAAGCAAAAAAAGGTTCTTCTTCAAGGCTATCAAGATCTCAAAGTCAACCACTAAAAGTAAAAGATAATAATAAAAAGAAAAATAATAATAATTCGCCTGTGGTTGTTTTCGCTCACGGTGCCGGTGCTCCGTCATCTTCCGACTGGATGGTTAGGTTGGTTTACTTTTTTTATATATTGTTTTTTTAACATCTTGCATTTACAGTGTTCAAAACTCACTAGGCATAGGTATATATTTGAATGGGTCTCGGGACACTCATGAAATTTTGCGTCGTAGCATTAATTTTTGTAAAAAAACGTGGATTTTTCCTAAATGCACCTGATTCAATTAAAAAAAAAAAAAATGTGTTACTCGGGTTTTTTTTTAAATGCATCTAGTCAAATTGTGTCTTGGTCCCATCCCTCCGGTCACGAGATACCCTAGTGAGACCCGGTGCATATTAAAGACTTTCCTCGAGTAACCTAATCATCTTTCTATCGTTATCTGTGCGATTATATGTTAAATAATGATTAAATTTCATAGAATAGCAATCTTGTACATTTTGATGTTCTCTATGAACAATAACATGGGTTGGTGTTTTACGACAAGGTTTTTGGAGGATCTAGTATTTAACTTTGTTATTGACAAAAACTCAAAACAATAGCAATGGAATATAGGAATTACTGATATAAAAATGTCACAGAAGTCGTTGTAGTATAGTGGTAAGTATTCCCGCCTGTCACGCGGGTGACCCGGGTTCGATCCCCGGCAGCGGCGCTATTTTTTATTTTTATTATTATTTTTTTGACATTTGAAATAAACCAAGTCTGATATATTGTTGCTAAGTAGTCTACTTTTAGTGTGCATTTTAACGAGGTTTATCTGTAATCCTACTTGTTCAATGATTTCCTAACAGTGCATTATACATGTCTTTGTACTTCTATCAATGGTTGCATTTTTTAAAAATATTTACTAATCACATTTTTGATTTTATGCAGATGGAAGAGCTTGTTAACTGATGCACTAAATGCTGTTGAAGTTGTAACTTTTGACTACCCATGTGAGTTTTTTTAAGAAATTTAGATTGATTTCACGATTTTGTCAATGTTTGAATCGTTAAGTATTGTGAGGTTGTCTATTGTAAGCTGTGTTGTAATTTGACCTCAACAACAAAGCTTAGAATCTAGTATACTACAAGAATGTCGACTCACTCAAGACCAAGTAAAGTCGAAAAAAGTACTAAAGACACGAAATATTTTCCTCACACGCTTACCTTGTTATTAACCAAGAAAGGCGTTGAGTTTTCTAAAGAAAGAATATGTCAAAAGAGTATGCTATAACTGGCCTAAATTGCTACTTTTCTAATACTAAACAGCCTAGGATTAGCATATCCCTACGCGATTTTACTCCTTTTGCTTATAACCCAAGTTTACTTAATTACCAAGTAAATTTATATCCTAAGCTAACTAAAACATTTACTTAGTCCTAATCCAATACACTGTAAAGATACGATGTTTTCAGCTGCTAATAATAACTAATTGCAGACATTTCTGCAAGAAAGCCTCCTCCTAAGGCAGAAAAATTGGTCGAATTTCACGCGGGTATTGTCAAGGAGATTGCTAACAAGTACCCGCAACATCCTCTCATCTTGGTTGGTAAATCCATGGGTTCAAGGTAAAGGTTGTGTTTGGAAATCACATTTTCAAGAGGTTATTAGAGTATTGTGTTTTTTAGGAGTGTTGCGGTTAGTTCTTAATAAAATAGCTTATGTTTCTGAAATAATCAGACAAGTAAGTTGAAGTTAGCAACTCACAATTTGATTATGCAAACTGTTTATATATCTTCTAATCCCGAACACCTATGAAAATTTGTTGTATCAAAAACAATAAGTAGATAAAGAATTTTAAATTTCCAATCCCAATCCTTAATAATCAGAATTTTCCTAACATGTGTCACATTAAAACTCTATTTCCTGCAGCCCGATTTGTTGCAATTGGTTATCTGCATCTGATTGTTTCATATCACATACCCATTTTACTAACAGAATGCCATACATGATACACCCCTCAATAATCAAGTCTGGGATAACGATAACAAAAAGTCTTACTATTACATGCAGAGTTAGTTGTATGGTGGCTGCGGAGGAGGGTATCGAGGCTTCTGCTGTAGTTTGCTTGGGGTACCCTTTAAAGGTTTGCTGATCACTATATCCTAATGTTTCCATTTGTCTTTACACTTCCTTATATACTTGCTTCATATTAGAACAGTCTCTTAGTATGAGATTGGTTCCAATATTGTTGTAATGTTTTGCAGGGCACAAAAGGAGCCATTCGAGATGCACCCCTATTGCAACTTGAAGTTCCTACCATGTTTGTTCAGGTATATAATGTATTGCGGGTCGACTCATAAATGTTCATTTTGTATCATTTTCATTTGTAGTATTTAAGACCCGATCAACAGAATGGTCATGATATTTAAGTGTATCTCGCTCATATATGAAAGTTTATCATACAACTAGTCGTTATATTGTTAATGTTACTTACTCTAAAGACATGCTCCATGTTTTTTTGTTTGATCAAGGGCACCAAAGACGGGCTATGTCCATTGGCATCGTTAGAAATGGTTATGAAGAAGATGAAAGCTAAAAATTCACTGCATATTGTCGAAAATGGTGATCACTCATTTAAAATCGGAAAAAAGAATCTTGAATTAGCAGGAATCACTCATGAAGAAGCTGAACAATCCGCGGTTCAAACAATTGCAATGTTTGTTTCCCAAATCATTGGTGCAAAGTGATTAGCTATAACTACTACCCCCTAAGCAAGTTTATATTAGCTTATATTACATTGCAGATTTTGACTTTAATTTTGGTTATGATTATCTTAAGTTATGTAGTGGCGGATACAGGATTTTGGACTGTATGTGGCACGATTTTGGCTCGCTTTGCTTCGCGAATAGTTTTAAATTTTAGTGCTTTATTGATTAAGGTAAACTAGTTGTTTTTTGCGTGTTTTAAATCTCAAATCCGAGTAACTTAAACGTAGTACATATTGAAACAAAAGAGATCTTTTGAATCATGGATAAAATAAAACATTTTGTAACTATAACTTTTTAGCAAATAAAAGTAAAACACAATGGTAAAGTAATGCAATACATTTGAATGATTTAATATAGAACTAGTCAACTAGTGTTATTTTAATGGATACTCCGTATAATTTGTTTACCATTCATTTTGAATTTATTTAATATTATCAAAACTAAATCATGGAACAAATCTTGGGCCCGTTTGGTTTGTAGATGGGTTTAGATTAGGATTTGGGGTTGATGGAAAAGTTGTAGATTAGGATTTGGATTTGGGTTTAAATTAAATAAGGAGAGAGAAAAAATAATATTTAATAATTAATATAATTAAATTGAAAAATATGTAAAAATAATAAAAAGAAGTAAGAAAAATAAAACTTGTGGTTACTGATTAATATGGGCCCACAACATTATTCAATCCCCATATAAGAGGTGGTATTTACATATGCCTTATTATTTGGCATCATGCCTTGTGTCAGGAAAAGAGAAAAGCAACCAAACAAAGGATTTAGTTAAACTTTGAGTCCAACCCCACTAAATCCTGTATACCAAACGGCCCCAAACAAGTACGGTACTTACTGATCATTACTGTTCATCATCTTCAACTATGTGTAGCACTTTTAAAAAATAAAATAAAATAACTTCAAATGAAAATACATTTCGTCAGATTCAATCATATGTGGCACGTGCTATCGGTGGCTCGCACATATATCCGATTACTTTTAGCCTTTTAGGTATTGGGGAAATGTTAACTTAATAATTATATTGAATAATGCGAATTAGATGTTACCATAAGTCAGTGGGCACGGGACACTGATGGATCGAATCAAAGGCGGACTCAGAATTCTAAGCCACCACGTATACAAATTCTTTTTACGAGTATAAAAGGAAATAAAAATGAACTAAAATGTACGATTTTATTAAAACTGGTAAACAGATTAAGAAAACATAGTATTACTTTTAACATGTGGACTAACTAAACAAGACGTGCATGTATTCGTGTGCCACAAATTTTCAGAACCAAGTTTATTTCGAAGAAATTGATATTTTTAACGAAAATTTAGATTAGGTGACAAACATCCATCGGGTCCTGTAAACCTCAAAAACCCCCTAGGTCTACGGACCTAGGATGGAATATTAGTTCTTAATGCTAGTTTTCATAAGAAATTCAACCATTTTTAAATGCAACCGATTCCAAAACATTATTTTATAGTTAGCCCATAATAGGTGAAAACTAAATCTATTTTTTTAGTTAAATCAATCATTTCAATGAATTCACAAGTTTTTATAGTTAGCCCATAATAGGTGAAAATTAAATTTATTTTTTAGTTAAATCAATCATTTCATTTAATTTCTTTGTAATTGTCCTAGCTCTTTGCTAGGTTCTAATAAAGTTGCGGTCAATAAAAAAAAAATCATTTAAATGAATTCACAAGTTTGTTTTTTTTTTTTTTTTTTTTAAATACAATTCAAAATAAATTGTGCATCTTATCGCATTTTGTCATGGTTCCGCAACTAACATGAGTCGATAACTATACCAAACATTCATGCATTTGCTTGATCGATAACCTCACAATTAATGTCAGTAGTTTGGGAATTTCAAACAATTTTGGTCATGGGACCAAGAGTCTTTTTCTATCACACAACCTATAGATGCTTGATTTTCTTCTAGCTAGAAAGAAAATACTACTTGTATAGTTTGGACGGTATAAAGATGAGAAAGTTGACCACTTCAGCAATTTTAAATTTTAGAAGAGAATTAAGTCGATATTTGTTTGCATATCTTTTGACTTATTAGTTTGTGGGTCATAATATGTCCCAGTAATTACATTCTTATGTCTTTATATACAATATAATGCCAAATGAATTTGCTGAATTTCTGAATGGTCCAAACAAAAATGTTTCGAGCCATATTTGACTATTTTTGTGGTATTTGATTTGGCTTCCGTCTAGGCCTCTAGAAGAAGATAGAACTTTGAGTTTGGAACTTATCTGTGACGTCTAATATCTTGATATATTCATGCATGTATCATGCACACACATCCAAAAGAGGTTTTTGGTGCAGAGCCATCTTTGAGATTTTTGGGGCCTTGGCGAAAGCTCATAGCAAGTAAGACCTTTAAAAAACTAATGTTATATAAAAAGTCTGCGCGTTTTATACGAAATAATGCAAAATAGTCATTTAGACTTTCCACATATGCCAATTTAAGATGTATTCTCACATAATCGCTTTTTTCTATAAAAATATGTGTACACATTTATATAATTGTTAACGGAACATAATTTGGGGTGTCTAAAATTTTTAGAGCCTGTGCGGTCGCCTACCTTTAAGTACTGCTCTGCCTCGGTGTTTTTTATTTTTGTAAAATGCACATTGTTCAAAAAATTTATCTTACAAGTCGTCTATAGTTATAATGAAATGCATCTGATGAATCGCCGCTGTGCACTCATATTCTCATATGGTTATTTTGATACATTGTTTATAACCTTACAAAGTTTTTGTATATGAATGATAGCTAGAATAGAAAGATTCTAAAGACGAGCTAAAAAATATTCATGTTCTGTATTTTAACATTATTTTTGGCTGGATACCGTTTAAGGTTGTTGGTGTTTTCATTTATTTAGTACAAGACTTTCTGTTATTCCTTTCACATGTCTTTTGTCTAAGTGCATGCATTAAGATTAAATAAGGGTCCTCTGGTTTTCGATTTTCGCCCCGTATGCCACTCTCAAGAATTAATTACAAATTTTGTCATTGTTGTTCCTATTTTATAACAACATGCGTCCTTTTTGCTAACGCTCGTCAAATATTGTCGTTAGAGGCAGTGCGTTTCACGTGAGGGCATTTATGTTCCCGCCTTACCACTTGCGTTTATCTTCCCAAGAAACCTGATTCACAGGGACGAAATTTGCAATCAAACCTTTTTCTTATGTATTCCCTACCACACATTTTAGTCAAACACAAAACACACACCGATTAAAAACACACACCAAACTTGAGAAGATGGTGATATGTAGTTATGGTAAGCAAGCTTGCATTCGCAATTCTTGGACCGATCACAACCAGGTCGAAGATTTTACTGTTGCTCCGTAAGCCTCATTTGTATTTCGTAGTTAGTTGATCATTATATCTACACTCATTTTGTCTTTTATGATTTTATGATTTAGGGTTCTAAGTGTGGGTTCATCTGACGGGTTGACCACCCATGTGCCATCGTGCATTGGATGTTATACCTTGGTTGCTGAGGGCTAGGAATGAGCTTGAAGAAGATCTTGCTGAGAACTGTATGATGGTTAGGAAACTGAAGAAGTACCTTGTGATCTCCAAAATTTTGATATATGATGTCTTTAAGTACATCTAGGTTGTTTGAAGCAGTGTATGTTGTTTGTAATAGCTAAAGGTATTTTTTTTTTTTTTTTTTGTTGGTGAAGGATTTAGTTAATTCCCTTTGATGAAGCGAAAAGTGCCGCTTTTGGGGGGTCATTTAAGGCTAAAGTCGAGAATATTTGGTCAAATATTGCCCTAAATCGTTCCTTTTGACATTTTAGGTACTTTTGAGAGAAATTTTACAAAAGGAAGCATTTTGGACGTTTTTGGAGTGAAAAAGTGAAGAAAACGACAAAGTCTCAAAATCATGCTGGAAATTGCACTTGACGGCGTCACATGTTGCTAGTGACGGCGTCATGACTTGACAAAGAGGTGGATAAATCAATTACACGTGACGCGCCAGAATGTTTTCTGAAGAGCTCGTGATAGCGTTACGTATTAAGATGCCAAGGCCGTCACGAGTAAATGCAAAGAGAGACTTACCAGAGTCCATAAAGAGTGACGACGTCAGAAGTGGATCTAGGCAATACGAGTTTATTTTGGCGGCGAGTTGACAGCGTCAACCTATCTCTTGACGCCGTCAGGATACAAAATCTATATATAGTTTTCTAGTTTTCATTCATTGTGTGCAACTTTGAAGGGAGTAAACCCTAAACGAATTTTACAGATCTTTTAAGAGTTTCAACCCTTTGTTTCATCCATGCTTAATTGAAGATAAGTCTTTCATCAAATCATTCAATATGTCTATGTGTTTGATTATATCTTACGCTTGTCTTCTCTTTAACATGCTAGGCTAGGTTTTCTTTGTGTTTGCTTAGATGTAATGAAACTTAGATATTAATTATGGGTTGGTTGTTTGTTTAAAATTGTTGTGGATGAATGAATTCGATGTTAGGCTTAAGAAAACTGGCAGACTTCCAATTGGTAACTTGCTTTAACGTCTTAAGAAACATGATCGGAGGTGTACTACGATATTTTGGTTGTATTTAATGCGTAGGTAACTACTAATGAGGCCATGTTAGGAGCTAGTAGTCGGCTCGACATAGGAAGAGGTAGAAGCTTATAGGGTTAGGGAAGATCGTACACGGCTCAACGAATGGTATTAAGGAATATAACCCGTCATCCATGCAATTGTAACAAACTAATCAACCTGTAAAAGATAGCTAGGGAGTAGTGAAATCTGAGTAAACACATTTTCTCTCATTATTGTTTTCGCCATAATTTAGTTTAAGTTTAGTTTATTTTATTTTGATTGCATCTTTAGTTATTTGGGTTAGTTGATTAACAACTAATTCCGCCTACTCCTTCCAAAACCGAGATTTTACTTGCTTTCATTTAAACTATAAAAATACAAAAAGAATCATCCATCACCTCTAGACCTAGTTTTAGTGAGTTTTAACCCTAGCGAACACTATTCTTTGAGTTGAACAATCAATCCCTCAGTACTTGTCACTATACTATACTACAACGGTCAGGTACACTGCCTGGTGGGGATTGCAAGCTTCTCAAGATCCCTTGAGAGGTAAAACCTTTTGCGAAGGCGCAATTTCACGCATCACCTTTTTTTTAAGAACTTTATTATGTTAATGAAAATGTATAAGCTTTTGCAGGACTTCTTATTGTTTTAGTAGATCTTGTAATGGCAAATCCAAACAAAAAATGGTTGAATGATAATGTTAAAGGATTTCCATAAAAAGGTTTATTTTGATTAAGATCATGATCTAAAAGTAGTTAAATGAGCATCCAATATTGCACAAGAATGGGTAAATTTGAGTAAGTTTGACTAACAAAGTTAATGCTTAAAAGAATGTGGAATTTTGACTAAAATGGGTCACTTTGCATAACAAAGTATGTAAGTTTCACAAAAATATTTGACTTATAAAAGTCAACAGATACCAAAAATGTTGTAAAATAGTGCTAAGAGTATATCCACAAATGACCACGTTTGACTTATAAAAGTTGAAAGATACCCAAAATGTAGTAAAATGGTGCTAAGAATATATCTACAAGTGACCATGTTTTACTTCTAAAAGTCAACAAATACCATCATGTTTGACCCTGTTTGACTTCTAAATGGTGATAATAAAGTATACAAATACCAAAATTTGCCTAGCGTTGAGGCTTTTATAAGCATAAGTAAGTAGCTGTCAAACAACCATACAAATACTAAAGTTATGCAGCATAGTACTAGGATAGTAATTGTTTAAATATCATCATATGTAATACAACAAAAGCAAATTGTTTTCGCACATACATAAAAACCATCGGACCATTGTTGCTTTTCAAGGTTTTCTTCCATTTTTCCTCCTTTGGTTCCTTTATCAACTTCACTTGGTTTCATATCTGGCACACCTTCAGATCTTGATGCCCTCTTCCCTTTTCCAGTTGGTTGCTTGTTTCTTGGACCAGTGCAAGCTCTTTGATAATGTCCATTTTCACCACATTTACCACAAGTAACAATCTTACCCTTCCTTGACAACTTCCCATTCTTAACCATCACCTTCATTATTTTCTCAACCTCTCATCTAAATTCACTCACCTCTTCTTCCTTGATCTTCCAATTGGCGCATGGTGGTTTAGGGGCAACAAAAATCTAGGGATCCTCCAATTTACCCAAAAGGTACTACCACTAACAGGTTCAACCTTATAGTTATTAATAATCCTCCAAGTATTTAACCAGTAAGCTTGATGCACCCAATCCTCTAGTATCTCTACCTCTCTACCATTAGCTCATGTATTATAAATTGTGGAAACAACATGTTTACATGGAATGCCAGTTAGTTCCCATTTCCTGCACGTACAAGTCCAAACCTCATATGCACTACACATTGGTCCATCCATGGTCCCTGATGAGTGTGTAAATACTCATCATTTTTACCATTTCTGAACTGCCAAAACATCCAAGAAACACTCAATAATGAATCAAAATAGTGAAAATATCCCAGGAAAGTGTTTTACATGTTTCAAATGCAAAAATGCCAAAAACAGATGAAAAACGCACAAAGTTTGCATAATTGGCAGTTTCAGTCCCCCAACTTTCATAAGTTGTCAAAACTAGTCCCTGGTCATTCTAAAAACTTGAAAAAAGTCACCAAAGGTCCTTATAAATCAAAAAGTTACATAATTAGCCCTTTGGTGAAAAGTTTCACAAAATGTCAAGTTTAGTCCCTGAACTTTGAAAATTGTCAAAAAATGGTCCCTGGGATATGAAAAACTTTGAGAAAAACAAATTTTGTCCTTGCACTAACCTTTTATGACAGGATTGGTCCTTGGTGGAAAGTTTGGTGAAAATTACACAAATGGTCCCTGAAGTTTGAAAGTTTGACGGTTTCAGTCCCTGGTGAAAATTGTCACAACTCGTAAATTCTGGTCATTTCTCGAAGTTTTCAAAACCACTATTCACGTGCATTACTCATTTCATCGTAAATTTAGTTTACGAGTATTTAAAATCGCGTAACCGTATTGGTTCAGGAGCGAATTCATGCATTATCATTGGGACACTTTGTACGGACTAGAAATAGTCTTCATATTATCATTATGGCACTTGCATACTATTCCACTCGTAGGGTAATTAAATTAATACTTTTGGTATAATTTACTTTTACGTATAATTATTTCTAAATAAACGTTAACAAGCGATCAATAATGTGACTAACACGTCCGACATTCCCGACTATGATCCCAATATATTTTTATATTTATTTTTATAATATAAAAATTATAACATTAATTTATCCGGTGTTTTGGAAATTTATTTAATTTATATCGTACGCCTAATTTATTTACGACGGTTTTCGTAAAAACTAAACAATAATTTTCCAAATACTCAATACTTGTACCCGACATATTTTTATAATTTTTATGACTTTATTATGTCCCGGTTAACTCCGTTAAAATTTATTTTTAGCTAACTCGGTACCCAAAAACATTATAACAACTAAATATCTAGACAATATCTAACATTAAATCTCAAAATTCTTACACAAGCTCACCCACCCCCTCCTTTTCCTCTTATTCAGCCGAACCCCTCTCCTCCCCCTTTTTCTTCTTTGACAAACTTTCCATTTAATGCTTACTTACTCATTTTTATATATTATACGTCCTAGATATTTTCTTAAATTAGAAACCAACTAGCTACATATTTTTAGAAAGTAAAAACACACAAAACACTTCCATTTTCTCTCTATATATTCGGCCAAGGCAAGAAAACAAGGAAAAACCATTTGATTTTCAAGATCTAGTAATTATCTAGTATATTTTGTACTCCTTTTAGAGTTTTGAAATACAAACTCAAGGTTTACTTAGGTTTTCATCCTCAAAAGCTCCTTAATTTTTCAAGTAAGTATATCAAACTCATTTTTATAATTTTACCAAGTTTATACAAGATCCATATGATATATATACTAGATCTACATGCATATGCTATTTATACCACTTTATTTTACAAACTTTTAACTTTTGAACCTTAGAAAGTGATTATAGTTAGATCTTTGTTAGATCTACTTTGTTTATGAAGTTTAGGAACCCATGACACCCTAAGAAGGTGTATGGTAGGATTAGACTAGATTTGTGGTGATTGAAAGTGGTTTGGTTGAAGTTGGAACAAGTTTGAAACTAGGAAATGATTTTTGAAACTATTTATTTACCCACTGTCCTTATTTTAAAAACGTGGGAAACTCAGTAAATGATGGGTAATTTTTGACCAAAGATTTAGAAAATACTTTTAAAAACGAAACTTTTGGCGAAAGAACGGACTAAAACGAGCTTATAACGAAGGAGATATGATTTTTGTAAATTTAACAACGAAAACTATTTTTCTGAAAAACTGCATGCTGTTTGACAGTTTTCGACGGGCAAATAGAGACGTTAAACGTAACCTAGAGGAGCCGAGCTATCGAAAATATATTAGTATATACTAAAACGAATCCGTGGATATAAAGAACGAGTAAAATGAGCTTAAAACGACCAAGTTATATACGTTTTAAAATCGTCAAAACTATATATATATTTAGTCACTACTAGAAAATAATATAACTACGTACTAAATAATATATTTTCTAGATTTCTTATTCAAGGAGTTTATTTTTAACTAATGAAGTACGTACGACTCAAGGTTTATTACGCGACTATTAGACATTATTTTAAGGTTTTCAAAGACGAGGAATATAACACTAACATTTTTATACGATATATTACGACAAGTTTTTATAACTCTATTTGGACTTATTTTTCCTAAGTATGGAAAGTATTTTATTTGACAATAACAAGTATTTCCAAGTCATGAGTGGTATAGGTATCATGTGCATGTGCATTCATTACATCACGGCATGATCTAAATTAGATCACTGTCATTCATTTTAGGTTGCGGATAGTGTTCGCTTCTTGTTGTCCTTATCATTCCATTGCATTGCACTAACACTTCGAGGTGAGTCATAGCCCCTACTCTCTTTATACTTGTTTTAACTCTTTGGGGGAGATACATGCTACTACTTGCTTACTTGTACAAATTCACATAACATTTATACTTGGAAACATTATACTTGATTACATTATACTTGATTGCATTATACTTGATTACATTATACTTGATTGCATTATACTTGATGGCGTTATACTTAAACTTGTAAGTCTCTTTGGGATAACACATGCATTGGGTTTTGGAGATGAAGTAGAACCAATGCTATTACCTTCCTTCTGAGCAACATAAAGTCTCCTTGGATAACACATGCATTGGGTTTCGGAGATGAAGTGGAACCAATGCCACTACCTTCCTTGTGAGCAACATACTTATGTGGGGTCTTCGGAGATGAAGTGTAGACTCACTACTAATTGCTTAACTGTTGTTATGAACTTATACATATCTTAATCTTATTATATTGTAGCAGTGGGTTGTGAACACACAGGTTGCAAGTCTCTTATGGCGGGACTTGCAACTGAGTGGATTTACGATGCCTTTGCTGTGTGAACATTCTTTATAGGCTTTTCAACTGTATTAAGACAAACTCTATGAACTCACCAACCTTTGTGTTGACAATTTTAAGCATGTTTATCTCAGGTTAGAAGGGCGATAGCAGGTATGTGGAGCTGAGAGTCTTAGGGCATGCTTTTGGAGACTTTCGCTTTTATCGTTTACCATTCGATACACTTTAAAAACTTATGTATTATTCTACTTTGGGATATTTGTTTTGTAAACTATGACTTTTATCTATTCGAATGGTAACTTTTCAAAACGTCTCATTTAGAGGTCGTTTTCTATATCTTGTACTTTGTGCCCTGAAGTAGCATCCCAATGACACAGTCTTCCGCTGCGGTATTTTGGGGGTGTTACAAAAATAAATCTGAAAAATCATCAAAGGACTTTGCACTATTCATGATATGGCATATTATACCCTTGGAAACAAATTAAAAACATGCCAAATCCTACCCTCAAACTTTGCAAAAATTACAAAAAAGGTCCTTGTGAAAATAAAACCAAAACCGGATCCAAAACACAAATAATACCACTCCTAATCCAATCCAATACATAGCCCATCCCCATTTCCATTTTTTGGGCCCAAAATACCAGCCCATACCACAAACCCAACGCACCCTTAATACTATTAGCCAGGGTCAACGTTGACCCTGGTCAAATACCAGTCAAACACCCTCAAACCGCCAAACCACCATCCTCTTCTCCCCTGGTTTTGCAGCTCCACCACCACCACTTGCAGAGTCATCATCACATCCCCACACCTCCCTGCACCTACCCTCACATCACATTTAATGCACCACCCCCCTTGCCTGAAACAGTCCAAAAACTCACAAACCAAGTTTCCCGCCAAAACACGTGTCTTTTGATTAGAGAGTTGCAGTGATCCAGTGGTTGAGATTCAAGGTGGGAAATGATCAGAGGCTCAGGGAAACCCTAATGGGCAGCTATAAAAGGAAAGAAGATGCAAGGATTTAAGTGTGTAGTTTTTAAGTAAAATTTAGTGTCGAATTAAATTAGTTTTCCAAATTCAGTTGTATCTTTCTTAATTCAAGTATTGTAACATCTTTATTATTGTATTCCAAGTCTTTTTAAGTTATAAAAATCAAAGTTTCAATTCTGCCTTGTGTTCTTGCCATTTACTTAAATTCTGAGTTTTTACTTAAGCTTATGTGTTACTTATATTAATAATCATGGACTGAAATAGGGTCATTTAGGTTCCAATAAGCTCATTGAAGCTTTTAGAGACTTTAAAACTCAGTTGTAGTAGAAGATAATCAAAAAAGCTAAAAAAAGTCAACATTGGTCAACTGTATATGTTTTTGAGTGATTTTCAGGTATGGAGGATCATTGAGGAGCAGGATTAGAGTTGAAGTTTACCTATCTAAAGATAGGCTTCATAGGAAAATCCCTTGTTCAAGCTAGGGATATCTTGTAAGCTTTTGTTCATTTAAAAATTCCTCTAAATCCTAGTTATTGGTAGCTTCTGATTTGCTTGTTTGCTTATTGATAATCTGTGTTTCTTGTGTTTATTCAGTGTTGTTAAAGTAGTTTATAGTTTAAAATAGCTATCTTGTTCATTAGAATTGTTAGTAAACTTGAATCATAGTTGTGACAGTCAAGTGGTATTATTGTGAGTTAATGGTTACCATCTGTTTCTAAACACTCAATTAGGTTAAATATCTCATAAGAAGTTGAACTTGAACAATCTCATAAGCTGTTACATCTTTTAGCTTCTAAAAATCAAAACAGTTGAGCATTAAGGTGTGTTTGGTTTAATAGATTTCGTCTGTGATATCTGTGTTTCTTTGTTCTAAATTGGTTTGAATAGCTTTTCTAGGTACTCAGTATACCATATTGAGCATAGAAGCAAGGGTTGGTTTGGTTAAAAGTCAAAATCTCAAAATTTTACCTCTCACAGTCAACTGTGAGAGTTTTGGGTGTCTAAATCATTGACATTAGTTAAATAGGTTGTTAAGATAGAGTAATTTAGCTCAAATATAGCTTATTACTTAGTTGGTAATTAGTAAAAGCCAGTAGAAACTTATAAAAGTCAAAATTTGTGATTTCATCAAAAGTCAAAATTTCATCTTCTCAGGTTTTCACAAAATTTCCAAGTGCAATTGTGATTTGTGTGATGGGAGTTAAGGGTTGAAACTTTGTGGAAAACTAGAAGGGGGGGGGGTTGAATAGTTTTACGTCGTTTTAATTGTTATAAAACAAATTGTTTTAAAAGTTTTCGTTGATTTATAAAATATAGATTCGATGGTATATGAAATCTAGTTATACACAGTATGAACAACACTAAGTATATATATACTATGAAGCAATAATTATGTAAATAATGAAATGAGTAAAAGATGGAAAGATCAAACCGAGAGACAAGCGATTTATAGTGGTTCGGCTACAAGGCACCTTCCTTGCCCTACTCCACTCCCCGAGCACCTAACTCGAGAGTTTTCTTCACTATATCAACAAGCTCCCTTATGGCGGAGAAAACCTTACACACCAATATACACACCAATTAACACACCAATCTACACACCAATCTACACACCAATCTTCACACCAATCTTCACACCAATCTTCTTCACACCTAGCTTTTACACACCAATCTTCTACACACCTTCTTCTACACACCAATCTTCTACACACCAATCTTCTACACACCTTCTTCTACACACCAATTTTCACAACTATCCTACTTCACTACTAATCAACTTCTACTATCTACACAACTATTCTCTAACAAATATTCACAACTAATCACACTATGAAATAATAATCAATGATGATGCTCAAACAACTTAGATGTGGAGATCACAACTAGTTGTAATACTTCTTGTCTTGAGGGATAGAAGTATTCTTCTCTTGCACTTGAATGGATTATGTATGGATCACTTTGAAACAAAGATTTAAGAATGTATGATCAAAGGATTTATAGATTGGAAATGGAGATCTAGAACAGAAAGTTCTGGAGTGCAAAAGGTGGGGAAAAAATCCAGGTTTAAGGTGGTATTTATAGGCAAAAGTTTCTGACAGAGGAGCGTGGCCGGTCCCCTTAAAGCATGGCCGGCCCCCTTAAAATTAAGGGGGCCGCCCCTTATAATTAAGGGGGCCGCCCAACTGTAACGGCCAGAAACTTTGTCTTTTAGTGGGGAAAGTTTATTTGGTGAAAAACTAACTGATTTTGGTTAAATATTTGAAATCATATATTTAGTATGATTAAAACATTTTTCCTTATTACCAAAAGTGTTTTTCAAAAATATATAATAAGATTATATAATTAAATAAACTTTGTATTAGTTAATTAAATACCCCTTTGATCATGCATTTCACTAAACACTTTGTTTATTCATACCTTAAGTGATTTGTTGGTGAAAGTGATTATTTATTACTAAATACATGTTTACGTCATGATCTTTGGTTTGATTAGTTTAAGTTTTGTGATTATCAAAACATAGAGATATCGGAAGATATGAATAATGTTTTCAGTCAATTATTTATATCAACAATCTCCCCCTTTTTGATGATTACAAAACCTAAACTTATTAAATCCAAAAATTAATATTTAGACAAGTATTTAGTAAGTTTACATTCACTTCTCCCCCTTTTTGTAGAATCAAAAAGGTTAGGCCGAATAAACTTCGTGAGAGAAGTTTAAACGGGTAGAAAACTCCCCCTTGATGTATGCTCCCCCTCGTTTGAGGGCACCAAGGTTTCGAGAAAGTAATTCTTGCAAGAAAAATATTAGAAGCACAAGCATGGCACAAGCAAATACATATAGCATAATATTAGCAAGTAATAATCATGGCACAAGGGAATAAGAAACATATATTAAACCATTCAATAATAGAAAAATGATTATGTCAACCCATAATCATTGTTACAAAGGCAATACAAATAGAATTCTAAATAACATAGAACATCCTATAGTGCCAACAAGAAGTGTCATCAAACTTTCTTGAATCCCAAAATGGTTGAGGAGTTTTATTTGAAAATGAGAAAACATAAGCATATCAAATGCTTGGTGGTTTAGTGGAGGTAAACTCTTGGTTCCATGGGTGTTGGTGAGTTTGTAGAGCTTGGAGGTGGTGGATTTGAAGTGGAGTTTGTTGGTTGAGGGTTGTGATGTTGTTCAAGTGATGGGGTTTGTTGAGATCTAGTAAGAAGATACTCAATCCAAGTGAAGTGCTCATTCAAAGCAATGGTTTGTTGTTGAAGGAAGATGCAACAAGGGCAATTGTTAACATGCTTCTCAAGTTGGTTTTTGTTATGTGGTGATGATGGTGAGCTTGATTGTGGTGGATCCAAATTGCGTTGAGCAAGATGTAATGCTAAAAGAGCACTAAGCTCATGTGCCTCTTTTAGCTCCTCAACGAACTTCAAGTGTTCGGAGGAAGGTGATGGTGGTGGAGCATGATAGTTGTCTTGGGTGAAGATTTGCACATGCAACATTGGAGTGGCATGTGAGGTTGTAGGAAGTGGTGGTGGTACTCTAGGTGGTGGAGACATGTTTGAGCTTGGGTAATCATGAAAACAAGATATGGGTGGAAGATGTTCTTCATGAGTGGATGATGTCTTTGTTGAATGAGCAATATGTGAAGTGTTGATTGAGATATTGGGATTGTTGTTTTGGGATTGAGCATGCTCATCAAAAGAGGAAGCATTAATGAGGGTATTAGTGGAAGATAGGTTGTGGGATGACTCATTTGAGTGGGTTTGAGGTTGAGTTGTTGGTTGACTTGAAACAACATCACAAGAGTTATGACAAGAATCAAGTTTCCTCCTCCAAACGGGTTTGACGGAGATCCTTGCGGTTCTTGAAATCTTTGGTTTTTGGTTGTTGGAAGATGACATGTTTGGGTGTGATGGCATTAATGGTGGGAGGGGAGTATTTATTGTGTTTGAGAAATGTGGTTTAGGAAGGAAAATTTGAGGGATAGTATGGGACAAGATATGTTTGTGAATTTTGGGAAGTATAGGCTGAAGTGGGTCAAAAAGTGATAAAGAAAATAGTATCCCCGACCATCAGATGGCCGGTCCCCTTAATTAGGGGGCGGTCCCCTTAAAATTAAGGGGGCCGCCTTACATAATTAAGGGGGCCGCCCATCTGGTGATTTCCAGATTGCCAGAATTGGGTTTTTGGCAGAAAATTTGCAGAAAGGTTGTGTTTTTGGACTTGGATTCAAGCAAGTTCAATTCCTTTAGGCAATATAGCATCTAATCTAACATTAGGTATCATGCAAAAACACATAGGCACTAGAGCAAATAATCAACACATAATAAGCAATAGGAGGTAAGTAAATGCAAGCACACTTAAGCTTCCTAAGACACCTATCTTGAATAAAAGGCAAGGGCAATTAGTGAGTGAAAGACTAATGATGGATCAAGATGACACCATTACTAGTGAATTTGTCCTAGTGAGTGTCTATATGCAACAAATGTGGAGTTGTGATTGTTTCGACACCTAGAAGCAAAAAGAAATAACGATCCTAAGAAACAATCCAAATGATCTCCTTGATTCAATTTTTACTCGATCATGAATGTCAAAGACATATATTAGATTATATACCTTGACAATTTATGTGAGAGTTTATGCATGATTTTGAAATATAATGTTTTTAGAATTAGTCAACAATGCAAGGAAAATGGTTTTCATGGGGTTCCTAGATTGTGAGAATAATTTTTAGAGAAAATTGATTGAGTTTAAAAAAAAAAATTTATGCAACGAAAATAAATTTTCCCAATCTTTAGTTTTGTGCGAAATAGATTCCTAGACTCAGAAAAGATGAAATGGAAGAAGAATAAATTTCATGCAAGTATTAATTTGAAATATTTCAATATAATTTAGTCAACTTGTTCCATCATTCCTAATCCTAAACGCAAGTGGTTGAATAATTCACGCTTAAGGGGTTTTGTGAATATATCCGCAATGTTATCTTCCGATGCAACCTTTTCTATAGATATATTTCCTTTTTGTACATTATCCCTAAGAAAATGGTGACGTATTTCTATGTGTTTAGTCCTAGAGTGTTGCACCGGATTTTTACTTAAATCTATCGCACCTTTGTTATCGCACATAATGGGGACATTTTCTAACCTAATGCCATAGTCTATGAGAGCTTGTTTCATCCATAGTGCTTGTTGACATGCCTTTCCGGCGCTTACATATTCGGCTTCGGTGGTAGAAATAGCAAGAGCGGTTTGCTTCTTCGAAAACCAAGACGTTAGACAACATCCCATAAACGTGCAAATACCGCTAGTGCTCTTTCTATCTACGTAGTCTCCCGCATGATCCGAATCCGCATAGACAATGGTTTCTATGCCGGATTCCTTAGGATACCATAATCCTAAGTGTATAGTGCCTTTAATGTATCGGAAGATACGCTTAACCGCTTCTAGGTGAGAGGTTTTGGGATCCTCTTGAAAACGGGCACAAAGGCAGACACTAAACATGATATCGGGTCTACTTGCCGTCAAGTATAGTAAACTACCTATCATTCCTCTATACTTGGAGTTATCTACGGACTCACCTTCATCGTCTTCTGTGAGCTTTACCTCCGTAGACATGGGTGTTTTTATGGGTTTTGAGTCTTCTAGGCCAAATTTCTTAAGCATTTCCTTAATGTACTTAGATTGGTTAAAGAATGTTCCATCTTCTAATTGTTTTATTTGTAATCCTAGGAAGAAGTTAAGTTCACCCATCATACTCATCTCAAACTCATCATGCATGATTTTGGCAAATTCATCACACATGTCTTGACAAGTCGATCCAAATATAATGTCATCAACATATATTTGAACAATGATGAGATTAGGGTCTTTCCTTTTAGTGAAAAGAGTGTTATCTACCATTCCCATGGAATAACCATGTTTAATAAGAAAAGCTTTTAATCGATCATACCAAGCTTTGGGAGCTTGTTTGAGTCCATACAAAGCTTTCTTTAACTTATAAACATAATCAGGTTTTGCGAAGTCAATGAATCCTGGAGGTTGTGCCACATATACCTCCTCATTGATAAAACCGTTAAGGAATGCACTTTTCACATCCATTTGGAATAACTTAAAATCTAGGGCGCAAGCATAGGCAAGTAATATCCTAATTGATTCTAGTCTAGCTACGGGGGCATAAGTTTCATCATAATCAATTCCTTCTTGTTGATTATAACCTTGGGCAACTAACCTAGCTTTATTCCTAGTAACTATTCCATTCTCGTCTAACTTATTTCTATATACCCATTTGGTTCCTATGATGGTCATATCCTTTGGATTTGGGACTAGTTCCCAAACATCATTTGCCTTAAATTGATTTAATTCTTCTTGCATAGCTATAATCCAACTTTCATCCTTTAAAGCCTCACTAAGATTCTTAGGTTCTATTGCTGAGAGGAAACAAAAGAAGTTGTTTTTATCTTGGGCTTGTGACCTAAGGGTTCTTTGGTTAAGATGTCCTATTATATTATCTAAAGGATGTGATCTAGATTCTTTAATATTAACGATTTCATTATTTTCTAAGTGAGTTTCTTCATTGTCATTTCCTATGGGTTTTGTTTTACTAACCTCAATAGCTTCTTCTTCGACTAAATTATCATCTTCTAAAGGTAGCGTTTTAGGAGGTGGTGGTGTTTCATCAAATGTTACATTTAGTGATTCCTCTACCTTCATGGAGTGTTTGTTAAGTATTATATATGCTTTACTATTTTGTGAGTATCCTAAAAATATTCCTTCATATGATTTTGGATCAAACTTAGTGAGGTAGTCCTTAGTGTTTAAAATATAGCATTTACTTCCAAATACCCTAAAGTAGCTTAAGTTAGGTTTTCTATTTCTTAATAACTCATAAGGAGTTTTTCCTACAATTCTTCTAATTGATACCCTATTTAGAATATAAGTCGATGTATCTACGGCGTGACACCAAAATTTTTGTGGAATGGATTGTTCATTTAACATAGTTCTACTCATTTCTTGTAGTGACCTATTTTTTCTTTCTACTACCCCATTTGATTGAGGAGTACGAGGAGCGGAGAAATTATGAGATATTCCATTTAACTCACAATATTTTCCGAATTGTACTTCGTTATCAAATTCCCTTCCATGGTCCGTCCTAATGGCAACTATTGAGCATCCTAACTTATTTTGAATCATTTTGCTAAATATTTCGAATTTTTCAAATGCTTGGGTTTTGTCACTTAAAAACCTAGTCCACGTGTATCGTGAGTAGTCATCTACTATTACTAAGGTATACGTGTTTCCTCCATAGCTCCGCACAGCGGATGGACCAAAAAGATCCATATGTAATAATTCTAGGCACCTAGTAGTGGATACTATATTCTTAGCTTTGTGGCTAGCATGAGCTTGTTTTCCAACTTTACATGCATCACAAAAATGTTTGTCATATTTTAGATTAGGCAAGTTTCTAACTAATTCCTTAGAGGCCAAAGATTGTATTTGTTGCATGTTAGCATGTCCTAATCTCCTATGCCACAAAGTGGAATTTTCGTCTAGGGTCGTTAGGCATATCCTATCTTCAGGTTTGTTTCCTAGTTTCATAACATATACACCTCCTTTCCTAATACCTCTACCTATAATTTTTCCATTCTTAACTATTTCGCTATCTTCTTCAGAAAAGATAACTTTACATTTATTATCGCATATTTGGCCTACACTAAGTAAGTTATATGTTAAATTATTAACATGTTCAACATTTTCAATTGTAAGTGAGTCTTGAGAAATCGTACCTTTGCCAATAATTTTTCCACGCAAGTCACTATCGAAAATAACGTTACCTCCATTGTATGCCTTGTATGTAGAGAATAGCTTGCGATTCCCCGTCATGTGCCTCGAACATCCACTATCCTTGATCCATTCGTTAGGTTCCAAGTCAATTCCAAGGCATATTTCGTCGGTTGCATTTGCCACAAAACACTTTTCTTCTTTTGGTTTTTCCACTTCTTCTTTATCACTATCACTCCATGTTCCACTAACAAATGCGCTTTGATTTTCATAACCCGGCGGCTTTAAACATTCTCCAACGAGATGATTTAGACTTCCACATCTAAAGCACTTTCTTTTCACGTAATTATCACTTCTATTTCTTTGGAACGATTTTCTATCGTCATGTGATGACCTAGTGAATCTTCCTCGTCTCTTGAAGAATTTCTTGAATTCTCTTACGGCCATTGCATATTCTTCGTCTTCACTTTCGTCACTTGAATCATCATCATCACTAGATTCCTTTTTGGCTTTTAGAGCAATGGATTTGATTTGTTCTTTCTTGACCTTGACCGTTTCCGAATCTCTTCTTATGATTTCTTCATGAACCTTCAAGTTGCCAATTAGTTCATCTAGAGATAACGTCATCAAATTCTTTGATTCTTCAATTGCCGTGACCTTAGCTCGCCATTTTGGATGCAATGCCCTAAGAAATTTCCTAACACAATTTTTACTAGAAAATGTCTCATCAAGTGCTTTTAAACTTGTGATGATAGTGTTAAACTTAGCAAAAGCATTATCAATTGATTCCTCTTCCGGAATCGTAAATTGTTCATATTGTTGTACAAGAAGATCTATTTTATTTTCTTTGACTTGGCTATTACCTTGGTGAGTGATTAGTAAAGAATCCCAAATTTCTTTTGCGGTTTTACACATAAAAATTCTTTCATATTCTTTGCGTGGTAACGCATTATAAATAACCATTTTAGCCTCATTATTTTTTGCTAGTTTCTTTTTCAAATCATCATTTTGTTTTTCAAAAGCTACAATTTCATCCATTTTGGTTTCAACATTATATTGAATAGGGGGAAAATCACCAAAGGTAATAATATGCCAAAGATCAAGATCTTTTGATTTCACATACGTTTCGAATCTATTTTTCCAATATAAAAATCCATCACTTTCAAATAGTGGTGGTCTTTGCATAGATTGCCCTTCTAAATATTTTAAAGATTCCATAGATCGTTACAAGTTTTAAAATACAATATATTTTAAAATTCTTGCTAGACGTGGCTCTTGATACCAATTGTGGAAAACTAGAAGGGGGGGGGGGGGTTGAATAGTTTTACGTCGTTTTAATTGTTATAAAACAAATTGTTTTAAAAGTTTTCGTTGATTTATAAAATATAGATTCGATGGTATATGAAATCTAGTTATACACAGTATGAACAACACTAAGTATATATATACTATGAAGCAATAATTATGTAAATAATGAAATGAGTAAAAGATGGAAAGATCAAACCGAGAGACAAGCGATTTATAGTGGTTCGGCTACAAGGCACCTTCCTTGCCCTACTCCACTCCCCGAGCACCTAACTCGAGAGTTTTCTTCACTATATCAACAAGCTCCCTTATGGCGGAGAAAACCTTACACACCAATATACACACCAATTAACACACCAATCTACACACCAATCTACACACCAATCTTCACACTAATCTTCACACCAATCTTCTTCACACCTAGCTTTTACACACCAATCTTCTACACACCTTCTTCTACACACCAATCTTCTACACACCTTCTTCTACACACCAATCTTCACAACTATCCTACTTCACTACTAATCAACTTCTACTATCTACACAACTATTCTCTAACAAATATTCACAACTAATCACACTATGAAATAATAATCAATGATGATGCTCAAACAACTTAGATGTGGAGATCACAACTAGTTGTAATACTTCTTGTCTTGAGGGATAGAAGTATTCTTCTCTTGCACTTGAATGGATTATGTATGGATCACTTTGAAACAAAGATTTAAGAATGTATGATCAAAGGATTTATAGATTGGAAATGGAGATCTAGAACAGAAAGTTCTGGAGTGCAAAAGGTGGGGAAAAAATCCAGGTTTAAGGTGGTATTTATAGGCAAAAGTTTCTGACAGAGGAGCGTGGCCGGTCCCCTTAAAGCATGGCCGGCCCCCTTAAAATTAAGGGGGCCGCCCCTTATAATTAAGGGGGCCGCCCAACTGTAACGGCCAGAAACTTTGTCTTTTAGTGGGGAAAGTTTATTTGGTGAAAAACTAACTGATTTTGGTTAAATATTTGAAATCATATATTTAGTATGATTAAAACATTTTTCCTTATTACCAAAAGTGTTTTTCAAAAATATATAATAAGATTATATAATTAAATAAACTTTGTATTAGTTAATTAAATACCCCTTTGATCATGCATTTCACTAAACACTTTGTTTATTCATACCTTAAGTGATTTGTTGGTGAAAGTGATTATTTATTACTAAATACATGTTTACGTCATGATCTTTGGTTTGATTAGTTTAAGTTTTGTGATTATCAAAACATAGAGATATCGGAAGATATGAATAATGTTTTCAGTCAATTATTTATATCAACAAACTTGTTGTAGTTAGAGTCTATCAGCTGATCTTTAAACCCAATTTTTGCTTAATTTTTGTGAAAGTTTAAGTGGGTCCCACAGACCCCCAAAGTGAGTTGCAGGGCAAGAGTTTGCCCTGTGCACAGTAGACCTCCACCACACCACCAACTTTGGTGGTGGTTGCAGACCACCTCAGTGGGCCCTAGTGGTTCCAGTTGACTTCTTCCAACCCCCCTCCTACCAGGGAGTGTGGATTGACCATCTGTTTGACCTTACACATTGTGGACCCCACCTGGAATTAGCTTTAAAGTCTGTCCCATAACTGAGTGGAACTCAGTTTAGCTCAAGTGCTTATTTGAACTTATTCAGCTTATTTGTGATCAAGTGTTGTTGTTTCTGGCTTATTTAAGATTGTTAAGCTTGTTGGTACTCATTTTTACCATTGTGGATCCCACCTTCACTCATTTGACCTCATTTGACCACACAGTCAACATAAGTCAACTGTATAAGCCAAGGGGGTGTTACAGCTTATTTATAAGCTATTTTCAAAAGTGGTTTTACAAAAGTTTATTATTTTCAGTAGTAAAGTTAGTGTGTAAAAGAAAATCCAATAAAAAACCAATTTAAAATAAGTGATAGTTTCTATTTAATTCAACTTAATTTTAATTTTAATTTTTAAATTTTAATTAAGTACTTAGTGTTTTTATATTTTTATTAATTACCTTATATAGTAAAGTAATTTTAGTAAGTTTTTTCAGATTTTTATTCTGCCAATTAGTATTAATTAGATTTAATTTTAGTTTTCTTAATTATTAATTAATATTAAGTATTAAATATCATATTTAGTTTTTATAAGGTAAAACTTAGTTTTTATATTTTTCCTAGCTATAATATAGTATAATAGACTTTTAGAAAATATATTTTGAAATTCTACTATTCATTTTCTATTTTTCTTATTTTAATTGTTTAAATTAGAATTAAAGTAATTAAAAGGTAAATAATTAGTGGATTAATCTTAAAACATAATTTTTAGAGTTTTTATAATTTTGTAGGATTCCAGTGATGGTTAAGTAATTTTATAAATTTTATCTTAATTTTCTAAGTTAATTTAGTATTATTATTAATTAAAAGTAGTTTAATTAGTTTAATTAAGTTAAATAGTTTTTAATTTATAAAAAACCCATAAAAAGACAAAAATATTTATTTTTATTTTTTATACTTTCTTCAAGTTCTAATTTAGGTTTAGAAAATATTTTTGCTAATTTTTAGTTTAATTTATATCATTTGTCATTTTTAGTTAATTTAAATTAGATTTTAATTTAGTTTTTAAATAGTTTTATTAATTAAATAATATTTAAATAGTATTTTAATCATTTTCATAATTTCATTTTCATTTTTAATTTTAAGTTTTAAAAAGTGTCAAAAGCACCCCCTGTAGTTTGTTAAATACTAAAATCCCACTTTTTCAGTCCGATTGAGTAAATCTGAATTGTGAATACGTGCATATATCTGTTACCTGATTTTTGTGAATATTATATCTGTGTACAAATACCAATATAACAGTAGCAATATCAATTCCACATCATCTGGCTACTGTCCTCAGTGCCACTTTCTCAAAAACGATTTCAAACGACATCATTTCAATCTCGCTGGGACTTTAACGACCCGGGAAAACACTACACTATCACCGGAGTATTGGTTCTAAGCTATTTTTGACTTATTGACTTTGGTTAATAATAATCTGACGGTTTAGACCCAATCAGTCCCTTACAATGATAAGTATCACCGCTATTCCTAATAACTGCATTATCATTTGCGTCTTGCATAATAACCTTAAAAATTACTGTTGCAGTTGGTTTTAAGGGACCTGAAGATTTATCTATAACCGCTTGAACATTAACTATCATCTTCATAAGATACTCCTTAATATATTCCAAACATCATATGATAGGTTGATCTCTACCATCTACTAACTTACTATTGAATGATTCAAAAAGGTTGTTAAGAAGAATGTCCCACCTTGCGCTACGGGTTAGTGCATAATGAATTAGGGTAAGTTGATGTCAAAAATTTACACCAATAAAACAAAAAAATAAAAAAACAATGTCCTTGAGAAATGAGACCTTGACTAGGATGTTGGTGGTATCTTTTGTAACCATTCATAAGCTTTAGGGTTGACTGCTTTGAGTTCATCCATTCCTTGTTCAAACTGAGACACTATGGTTGTTGTTGCACATTTCCATAGTAGATCCTTATAGATTCTACCTTTGTAGATCTGCTTCATGTTCTCATAAATGTTTCTAACACAAATTTTGTGTTCTGAAGATGAGAAAAGTTGAACAGTTACTGGTAGAATTCTTTGGAATAGGTAACATAGTGTTCATTAAAGTTAAGGCTAAAAGTAATGGATCTGTAAGAAAGTATAACAAAAAATGATTATATCTTTTGTCCGTATAAAATGAATGTGTAGTTTAAGTTAGGAGCTAAATTAAGGTCATCTCTAAGATTGGATAGGAACCATAACCATGAACTCTTACAATCAGCCTCAAAATTGCATAAGCAATTGGATACACACCATTGTTGCTATCAATACCAACAACAGTCAACACTTGTCCTATAAATGATCCTTTAATAAAAGCTCCATCTAATCAAAGTATTTCTCTTCTACCAGCTTTTAGTGGACTAAGACACACATGAATCCTTTTGAAAACTCTTGAATATAGTGAGATTTGTGTTTGTTTCAACTTGAATCTTGAATGTTATGTCCATGTTTCTTGCGTCAAGCTATATAACATAATCTTTGAGCATGACATATTTTTGATGATAATCACCCTTTATCTTCTCATTTTCCTTGTATGCTTTCACCTTTGAGATGTTAATTTGATACTTCAATTGCAACTGATCTTGCAAAGCCTTGATTGGGATCCTAGGATTTGAAGAAATTATGGTGATAACCTCTTTAGAAAGAAATCTGGATGTTGCTCCTAAAACATCTCTTGTTTTAAAGCATTTATGGTCATCTGTCAAAGTTTTCTTTGTCCAAGATTCCTCATCCTCACACTTTGAGACATGTAGGGTTTATGGGCATTTGGGTTTGTCAACCTTATCTTTCTTGTCCTTATTGTTTTTTTGATTTCCCAATCTTGGCCTTATTGTCATAATGTGGGAGACCAACATGGTTATCAGTAATCCCAAGCAATTTAGGATCGTGACTTCATTTAAGGAATTTACACACCTTTCTTGTTAAACCTTTATTGGAAGATTTAACAACATTTTCTTCCTTTTCAACTTCCTTTGAACCAAGCCATTCTAACAACAACACATTGCTTGTATTATGATGTGAGTTGTCGTTAATTAATGACTCATTTCAATTGCATTTGAATCATCCAACTCTAACAATAACACATTGCTTGTTTGCTGCTATGATGTGTTGCTAACCACATTTTCTTCCACAATTTCTTCATATCACAACACCATACATTAACCCTTCAGTTTTCCCAAATCTAGGCAAAATTTTTAACAAACTAACCACATCCAATGTGTACCCAAACCATCATCCAATGTGTACCCATGTTTCTTAAAATGGTAGAACAATATCATAACTTCATTATAACCAAGTTCCTCTAACATCCTATCCTCATGGATTGAGAATTGGTCGTAGTCAATCAAGTCAACATATACGGGCATAACCATATAATATCAGGTGGGTAGCTAAAGACATCTTTGTGGTGGATTTTGAGAGTAAACATGTTTTCATACAAACATGGGGAAAAATCAATAGATTACTACAATCCAAAACAAAATAGATCTTAAAAACATAAAAATTATGAAATACAAAGTTAGTTATACGTAAGGTAGTTATCACACATACTATGCATGTTCTTAACTGTATATTTGATATTTTGATAAAATAATCTTTCAAAGAAAGAGATACAAAGCTTTCCTTAAACGAGGCCAAAATGTATCTCTGACCATTGAAGATCGAGTGTTATTTTTGTTCGTCATTTTGAAATATAAGGATTAGGAATGCAAATCGAACTGGTAAAAGAATAAGAAAAGAAAAGAAAAGAAAAGAAAAGAAAGAAAAAAGGTTTCTTGGAAATTGTTAAGTGAATGGGTAAGTGACATTGGAAGGAAAACTGAAAAGACGGAAATACCTTGACATGAAACGCACTTGAAGAATATTTGATGGTCGTTAGCAAAAAGGATATAGGGTGTTACAAAATGTGAACAACAATGACAAATTTGTAATTAATTCTTAGAAGTGACATGAAGTGCAAAATCGAAAACCACCTGAACGAAATTCGTAATTTTCCCATTAAATAATCTTTATCAAAACAGAACTAAGTTTATTGTCTTTAAAATTCGGAAATTGAAAAGGTCTAGAAGATCTCCTGTTGTAACAGCATGTGTTTATCACTTTATCCTAATACGTTACAAAATTTAAATGAAATTACAACTTTAAAATCAACCCACTTGTGATAATTTTGTTAAAGTAATTTCACATAATAATGGATAAATTTTTGAGTAATTATAAAATTATTTCTAGAGAGTCATGCTTAGTTAGTTAGTTATAAGATGTATAGATGATAATTTGAAACTGATTGGTTAAATGCATGTCTAGTTAGATAAAATATCTGTTAGTGATGGGTCTAGTTTGGTCTCTTTATATTTTTAGATAGGTCTAATTAGTTATTTGATATAAAGTGAAATACAATAATATAAAAATTACACAACGGGTCTAGGCATGTTTAGCGGGTAAAAAAACTTTTTTTTTTTTTTTTTTTTTTTTTTTTATTATTATTATTATTTTTTTTTCACTTTTTCATATTTTACAAAAAAATAATAAATAAATGAACATACCGAAACCCATCTAGACCAGTACCCATTTGAACCCATGTTTCTAGAACACCCATCTAGACCCGGACTCATTTAGACACAAACTCATCTAGACATGTGACCCGACTCGATCTGACACACCTTTTTTGCCACCTCTAGTTAGACCATTTTTATTTATTTATTTATTTATTTATTATTATTATTATTATTATTATTATTATTATTATTATTATTATTATTATTTTCTTCTAAAAAATCGAACAAATATTAAAAAGATCACTATATTAGTATTATAAACATCAATTTATTATAAAATCATAGGATTTACAAGAAATTAGTGGGGAGCTGAGATACTAACTGGGCCCTTACTCTTCTAGCTATTGAGAAACTAATCCTACTAAAAATATGAGCAGCAGCACGTGCTCCAATGTCTTGAGTCACCAAGAATCTTCGGACACGCCCTCCCATTTTACACTTTATTATTATTATTATTATTATTATTATTATTATTATTATTATTATTATTATTACAACTAAATACAAACTTATCTCACACATTATAAGCAGTACTTGAACCAACAATTACTTAATTGAGAAACTTCTCATACAACTAAAGGTACCGTTGATACACAAGCCTCTTTGGTAACTCGACGAACTTATACAAAATAGGGAGTATGTGTTTTGGTTTAAGTTACATTTACAACTTTGAATGTTTACTTAAAATGAAACAAGTTAAATGGGAGGGCGGATCTTTTCTTTGAAACGGTAAAGGTTATTACATTGAGAAGGTGTATAAGAAACTATACCGAACACGTACATCATGAACTTGACATACAAATTACAAAATGTATATGAAAATACTCTAAGGAGCTTCTAAACTACAATCAAGCTAGTAAAGCTACCAGGAAATTGAGAAAAGAGAAACAAGAACAAATACAATTATACAAAGTTGACTGAAATGGATCATCTAGAAAGATATTTGTTGCTGAGCTAGAGACCATGTCACCATACCAAATAATTTAAAGTCGCATAACAAAAGAGCTAACGCATGGACGACATTTTAGGCCGAAAGTAGTGGCGTTGAGTCACTCAACGCCACATCAGTTTTCATTTTTCTCTCACTTTCGCTCACTCCCACTCACCATACATCCGTTTTGATCACTTTTAATCACATTTCATTAAAATACTCACTTTATACAAAACATACTCCACTAAATATTTCACACACACTCATAAAACAAATAAAAAATATTTACTTTTGTTTTGGGTCCCACTTTGTTAGCCGAATAGTGCATGGTGAGTAACTCACCAAATTAACTTGATTTGAGTGTGAGTTAGGCCTTCCGTTTTAGAACATACAGCGTGAATTACTCACTCACGGAGTATATTTGCTCCACTCCGTTTAAAAATTCGTTTGGTCTACTACCGGATCGAATTAATTGAAAGATTGTTTTTTTTGTTGTGTGTGCGGTTCCCTTACTATGTGGGTTTGGTTTATGTGTTGTCTGGATGGTGTCCGAGGAGAGAAAAAGCTGATGTAGCACTGATGTTGCGGTGTCTTGGTTGCTTTTTTTGGTGTTCCATTACTATTAGTCTAACTGTGATATTCACGTGACTGTTTCCGACTAATTCAATGGCCGCCTCTAAGATGCGTACCTAACTAGTTTAAAATGAAACAAGTTGATTGGGCTAAATGAGAAGCGCACTAAAGTTTATTCACATTCTTATAGAGTAAGACACTAAAATCTTACTCGTATGTTAATATTAGTTTGTTTATATCATATTCTGTATGTTCACTATTTGTAGTGCTTGTTGCCAGAGGCCAATATTCGATAGACAGCGATACATCTATATGCTTGTTTAATCATATTCTGTACAAGGAAGTCGAGATGCTTGTTACCAAGAGACCTATATTCGATAGACACTGATACATAATTGCTCAAATGTTGTTTAACCACGTTTCAGCTCGGTCAACTGATTTACGAGACCTAAGTTCACCATCATACATATTCAAACATGGCGAAGCTCCTCTATTCAGGAAGTTAGTGTGACCACTTAAAGGGTTATTTAACCAAACAATTCGAATTTAAGAGTTGAAAGACTTCTCACATTTTAATGATGATAGTTGAAAAAAAATTAACAACTTAATTATAATGAGTGCTTATTTAATAATTACACTAAGAGCTATAGTTATGGTCACCTAAGGCGAGATGGTCGCAGTGACGGACTCAAGTAGGGTTGTCAATGAACTGAACGTTCATAAACATTTCATGAACCGTTCGGTAAAAATTTCGTTTATGTTCGTTTATTTATTAAATGAACGGACATGAACAATATTTTATGTTCGTTTAGTCAAATGAACGAACATGAACAAAAGTCGTATCCGTTCATTTATGTTCATGAACGTCCGATTATGCGTTCGTTTATGTTTATTTATTTATTTATGTTAATATATCGTATCTTTTAATTGTATAATTTTAAAACTGGCTTTTCTAAATAAAACAACACTTATAAAACAACATATTGTGCATAATTTAATAAAGTTTATATTTGTTTTGTCTGTGTTCATTTATGTTCAATCGTTTATGCTCGTGTTCGTTTAGTGTCTTAATGAACGAACATAAACGAACATGAACAACTCATTTTTCTTAATAAACGAACGTGGAACAAGAAAATTCGTTCGTTTAAGCATTCGTGTCCGTTTATTTGTCCGGTTAAAATTAGATGAACGAACATAAACAAGACTCCATTCGTGTTTGTCCGGTTCATTTATAGCCCTAGACTCAAGGTTACAATCTTGAGATGCATTTCATTAAGTCTTAAAAGAAGATTTGTAACACCAAAAATTTGGAATAAAGTGTCACTTTAAAAAACCGGTAATTTAAGCATATTAAATTCATGTGGTCTACGGGAACCCTCTATGTCCACCCCTGGATGTTCGCATATGGGACCGGGAGTGGTAACACCTTCCAAAGCCATGTTTAAAGAGCGATTTCAATAAAAAAAAACACACAAGTGAAGAAAATTTAATATGCTCAAAGTTTATCAGAGCGGAGTCGTACATCCAGAGAGAAAGCGGATTGTCGAGGCATGTCATGATGAAGTGGTAAACCACAAGACATGGGATCAGCGCAGAGGCGCTTTCCCTTGCATGAAAACTCCTCAACCCCTTACTTATCATTTGTTCAGCCATTTTTTTCTAAATTTTATAAAATCACTTAAACTTTAAAACGAAATTAAATTACATAGCATCCATTTATACATATCTTGAGTTTGTGTAACCCCCTTATCCTATGCATGTTTATATGACGTATGAAAACGGAGTAGCTTTAATAGCTACATCGTATATGACATCATCAATGTATGTATGCCTTGGCCTTCAATTAAAAGATTTGCTTAACCTATTATATATATGATTCGATACCATAAGTCAACGAGTGATACCAAGAACGTGTTGCTTATGAGGATTAACATGTCATTACCACGATACAATCACTGTCCAATTAAACGCGGTATTGTTATTTTATTAAATTATCAGAGTAATTATTCACTCTAAGTACTAAGACCAAGTCATAGTATTATTTTTATATCAATTACTTAAACAACTTCTGATTTATTATAGTATATAATTTTACAATCTTTTTTAACCACTTTATGATATCCTCAACTCCTCAAGTGCATGTCCTATTTTTCACTTTGACTCTACTTTTATTTAACTTTTCTCAACTTGCAAAAAGATATATTCACTTTGACCGTGAAGTAGAAAATAAGTCCAAACGAACCACATTATACTGCAAGGTGCAGTATATACGTTGTATCGACAGACTGAAAAATTTATACTGCAAGAGACATTCATATGAAGTTCTGATTTTATAGCTTTTAATACCGGCTTGGTAGGAAGCGATATCTAGAACGAAGAACCGAACTGGATTTGAGCGAAAAATTGGTCCCAACCAACAAGACCAAAAGTAGCTAATGTTTGAAAGAAGATGCAAAGCAAGCGTATCAAGTTTTTCATAGCATTTTAACGAAAACAAGATGTAAAGCAAAAAATTGGTCCCAACCAACAAGACCAAAAGTATCTAATGTTTGAAAGAATATGTTTTCCAAGGTTTGAAAAGTAAATCTTATCTAGTGGGATAAGCATTTTTATAAAGCAAGCAAATCAAGTTTTTCATAATTTTAGTACATCCAAATTTATAAACTTGATATAGCTTTTCAAACTCATAGAAAATTATCAAACACCATTCAACACCTTCTTATTATCTATTTACAATCTTTAAACAAAACCTAAAAGAAAGTCATAGTGAGACAAGACCTAAATATTGGATTATTGAAAGGCATAAAAACAGAACATGGATTGAAATAATAATAGTCTGACACCAACTAGAGCTTTAAACTACTATTTTTAATTTAACTCTTTATGTCTTTATTCATTTACCACGTGTATATGTATATGTGTGTGTGTATTTGAGTGTGTGTAGGATAGTTGAAATGGTCAGCACCAAAAATATTTTGTAATGAAGGAAAAAGTGGGTGAATCTTATTGTGTTTGAACTTTGAAATGGTCAGCTATCATATCTTGCATTATTACTCGAATTTAGTTGCTCAAGTTTTAGATTCTATAACTTCAGGGGTCCAAACCGAAACTTCTTCAGATAGTGCTAAGGAATTGCAAATATAACCTTTTGATACTTTGCTTTCAAAAATTTTAGCTGCTTTGCTTAGATTTTAGCAACCCAAATGAGCAGTTTAAAACTTTAAATCCAAACAATCAAAACCATGAATTAGTGTAACATGTTTTTCAAATACGCCGTAACATATATAACAAAACAATCTTTAGGTAAGATTCGTGACATTGGCTGATCAAGAAGTCGTGTGACAAAAGCTCGTCAGCCAACTTGTCAATGAGCTTAACGAGCCATGGATAGCGCTCTTTATCATAATACGACCCACGTAACAATTTTTTCTAAGTAGCAGCTAAAATGAAATTATCATGATTTACTTTTTACACCACAAAATGCCAAGAGGGTGCTTTCATGAACCAAATACTCACCTTCCACAAGTAACTTAAATAGGAAGAATTTCAAAATTAATTGGTTAAAAAGGGTTGCTTAGGAAGTTGGTTAAGAAGCAAGTTAGTTAGGAAGTTTGTTATGAGGCAAGTTGGTTGTTTAAACTAAAATTATTTTGCTTAACCATCTCTACTTATAAAGCATAAAAACAACTAAATGTGTAACCGAATAACGCAAATATAATCACAGATATCCGCCGCCGCATTGCACAGGTACCTTTATAGTATAACATAGTGCAAAAGATGAAAAAGAAAATTTGTATTTATTTTTGCAGCTTCAAGTTGTGATAACCACTTCTGACAGGAACGAATTATATAATGAGTTACCAACAAACTTACTATACGCCAAGTAAGCTTAGGGATCGAATTGAACTACTGCACCTATGAGTGAGATTGCACATGGGCCATTGGATATCTGGACCCCGTAATAGAAACTAAATTTTTAACAAGACATGAGAGGGTGTTTAGTATAAAGTTCCTAATACTTAAAGGGATTGATAGGTAAAATAAACTACATTTGAATTGGTCAGCAGCAAAAAGCAGCAATGACCAGTCCATTTTTGGAAGAAAATAACACTTAACACGGTTTCTTCAGTCAACCTTCAACATCATCTCTACTTAAATAACCTTAAAATCACCTCATTCCCTCAGCTTCATCACAACACCACATCATCACATTTCTCATTTATGAGCAACAAGCATTGACTTTTTAAAATTAAACCCATTGTACACTTTGTATCTTATATCTTAACTTTTACCTATGGACACTAGCGCTCGTATCATCAATGAGTTAACACAAGGAATGGAACTAGCTAAACAGCTAAAGTCCATTTTAAATTCGGATGCTTCACCTGAAGAGAAGCATTTTTTAATCCAGGCGATCATAGCTTCATATGACAGAGCTTTGGTGATGGTCAACTGGGGTGACTCGGTCAGTCAAACACCACCATTAGCACCACTAATGCTTAGCCAGCCTGAGTCGTCTGTTTCTATTGATGAAAGCCCACGAAGTGGGGAGTATGATCAACCATTTGATAATCAGGATCAGAAAGTCGTAACTAAGAAGAGGTATCTATCTTTTTTGGATCAGTAAGTATACACTCTGCATTCTGTTAGGTGCAAAGGTCTAATATATTTTTCATTGTGTCACAGGAAGGCAATGCTAACATGGAAAAACCAAATAAGAATCTCGACTGACACGGGGTTGGAGGGAAACACTGACGATGGTTATAGTTGGAGGAAGTATGGGCAGAAAGACATTTTGGGCGCCAAATTTCCAAGGTAATAACAATACATAGATTCTGTTTATCGTTTGGTTTTTCAAATATCTGAATCAAAATAAATGGAAAGAGTGGGACCCACTTCACGTTTCTTTGATCATCCGGTTGTTCTATGCCGATACATCTATTTTAGAGAACGAGTGTGGGACCCATATCTGCATGAACCGTACACTCGTACTATATGATATGTTAAAAGATACAGGATTTCTTTCTAAGATTAGAAACAGTCAGACATTGTGATTGTGTCGGGCCCACTTACGTTCAATATACTAGGGTCTAGGTTAGTAGGTTGGAATACTTGTTTGTATTTTAAGAAAATTGTAGTACGCAACCATTACGCCATATCTTAGTGCAAACTACCCTAGAATTTGTAAGAATGAAAAATCAGTCACAGAATTCAAGTATCAATATACTGATTACATTTTTTGCTAAATCTTGCAGAAGCTATTACAGATGCACGTACCGTTATGTCCATAACTGCATGGCAAGGAAACAAGTGCAGAGAACAGATGAAGACCCCACCGTGTTTGAGATCACATACAGAGGACAGCACACCTGCAACCCCGCCACTGCAGCCGTTGCACCACCAAAGTCACCTGAAAAACATGAAATCAAACAGCACAATCACCATCACATCCTCCAACTACCTCCACCGCCTAAATCTGGAGACATGCTCACAAACCTAAGAGAAAATCTTAGAGTCAGTACCTCGGATTTAGATACTACGGTCCCATGTTCCTTTTCCTTCCCATCAGCATCCTTTGGATGCGTAGATAACTACCAACAATTTCATTTCACGAATGAAACCGATAACAATTTTTTGCAAGGGTATTCGCCTTCTGGATCAAACTACTTCACAGAATGGGGTAATGATTTCCAACATCATGATGACTCAAATCTCTCAGGAATGATATCAAGCACTGCCTCGGCAACAAATTCACCATTGGCTTTTCCCACTGATACGCAAGATCTTAGAACAAATTTCCCATTTAACTCTGGATTCTTTATCTGAAAGATACAAACATTAGTCATAGATAACTTCCAAGAAAAGTGACATAAAAATAATACCAATAAATTTTGCAGTAGTAAAGTAACTAGTTGCAGATAGGGATGCTTACTAGCATCAATAAGATATGTTTTTTGTACAAATAGAAGCATATGAAACCATGCTTGTACGATTAGTAGTGTAAGATCAAGGGCTAAGAAAGTGTAGAAATTATTTGTTATATGACATCATTTTTTTTCAAGTTGAGAGGCTACTTTAATTGTTCTATAACTTTGAAAACATATAAAACTAAACATGTTACTTATGCATAAATCCGTGGAGGCACACATAACTATATGGTATCTAAGCTAGTAAGCCATGCATAATAAATAATGTCTACAAAAGTTTAACCCAGCCCCAATTTAAGACAGATTTCTACTACGCATCACAGCAACGGAAATACCAAAGACTTACAGATTGTTTGGGTGGCAACTGGCAAGTGAACCTCCACTTTGCATCTGATTAACGTTTCTTTGCATTGGTACCACAGAACATGAAGGTTAAGGATGAAACAATATTACAAATATATTGAACACCGGATAAATCGCTGAATAAATGCAAAAAATATGCCCATGACAGAACACCATCTATTAAGCTGCAAAAACTATCTATCAATAGCAAAATAAAAAATGTTGCATCAAACTTGAGTACATGAGCCAGTACTAATGACAGAAGACTTGCATTACTTTCAGAAAAATGGAACACAAAAAAGTGCTATCAACACTACTTGCAAGATTCTTTAAGAAGCTAATGATGAATACATATGTTTGCATCTGGTACAATAATATTAGAGAAAATATGAGGCACCCTTATGTGGTGGGTTCGATGACAGCTTGTTCATGCCAAACTCCATTAAGGTTGGATTGCCACAATCTCACCCTCCCGTCGGTCCCAGTGGTTGCTAAAGTCATTCCACTCATATCCCACTCCATCTGCCACACCTACTCAACACAGCAAAGTAAGTTGATCAATGAACTGCTAAAAAAACATCAAGCTCCACAAATTTAAAACTAATAAATCACAAGAATTCTTATCCCTTTCATCCTTTCACCCAGAAAGGGTAAGGGGTACGAAAATTGTAGCAAGTTATAGTTAGAACTGAATGCAACTACTAACTATCATGAAGGATATATTGTTAGAACATATTACATTGTTGCAGATTTTCTCAAAAATATCCCATATTGCTTGATACACATGCGGAAAGATCCATTTAACAACCGTCATGTGTTCTGTGAAGAAAACAAAATATTAAGTTTACAAAAGAGCACATACCTCGTTGTCAATACAAGGGAACGTCACAGCTTTCTCAACTGAAAGTCTTCCATTAGGGTCAGGGTTTGACGCCATTTGCCATATCGAAATTCCCTTGGAAGTTGAAACAGCTATCAGCTCATATGGCCTGCAGTTATTACATAATTAGAATCCGACCTTTAGTAAGCAGCCTTAGGGATTTTTCGATCTTTACATATATTTGTGTGTACATACCACATAGACATGTATCTACACTCGGTAAAGTCCTATAAGTTACCAAAAGGTTTATGCACTTTTACCTTCCAATGTTTGGAGCCCATGCCACAGCATACACCTGGTCACCCTTATCACCAGGATCTGCTAGTTCTGCCACTGGAAGCCATCTTTGATGATCTTGATCAAACTCCCATACCTGAGAAGACAGCCAATTACGGACCAGTTAGAGCCAAAAGTCATTATCATGCTTTACCCTTGAATTATATTTCCAAATGTTTAGCCAACCAAGATAAGCAAAATAAGAATATTGTCTTAGCAGCTAGAATAACATATAGATCATCCAATTGCATAAAAAAGGCAGAAAGGGTTTAAATCTAAAAGTAACATACCTTGGGCGAATTTAGTTGTGGAGTATCTGAGTTGAAGCCCAGCACAAAACTTGCAGGACGGATTTCACTTATTTGCGGGCTCCAGGAAATAGATGCAGACGAGCATGAACCCTTTCCAAATTTAGTTACTGAATCCGTAATATTCTGAAATTCCGCCTAGACACAAAAAAAGAAGAAAGATAACATTTATTTGAGAACAATAAGCAAAAGAGAAGCCTAAGAAACAAAGAAAAACATATTGCAAGGTGCGCAAAAGATTAGCCATTTAATCATTGTGCATCAACATTATAAATTGCTTTGGATATGAACTAAAAAAACTACATAAACCTAGACTCTATTCAAGTTGAACCATCAAAAACTAATTTAATAGTTGTTTATCTAGTTTATAAGAAGGTCCAGTGAAGGAGAAACATGCTCATCATTTGATTGTTGTCTGAGACAGTGCGGATGTTGGATAACATAAGACAATGGACAAGTTCCTCCCTAGTCTATGTGCATGCAAGTGCCACGCTCAAAATGAATAAATGGAAACTAAATAACTAGTTGTATTTTAATGTACAAGGCAAGGCCTGCATACTTGCAAACTATTTCATTTGCAAAACAGGACGGTAACTAAGGACATTGTAGATACTTAGAATCTAGGCAACTTAACTGATCAATTGACCAATTTATGGCATATATAACTTAATCCTAGATGTTCCACAGATTATCTCAAGGTTTCCACCCAATTAGTTTGCAGTGCAAGAACAATAAATAAATATAACAATATAGCATTCCAAAATTATGGTCACCTGAAGTTGCCAGTTCTTCAGATTCATTGAATCTAAGATCTCGTAGACTTTTACGAGGCCGTTAGAATAAGCAACTGTCTGCAAATGAAAAGTAAAGTTTAACAGGGTTAGAGATGTAGGGGATAGATTAACTATTTATCAAATCGAGTAAAAACAACACTGATTAATTGGTAAGCTGATGCAATACTACACCATGGCAGAAGATTCTGAAAATTTGTATTATATACCATTTGAATAAAAAAGAACCAAGACACTGTTGATATTAACATGATTACAGCTTTAAGGCCTCGTGATAAAACTTAATCATAACATATGCAAGTCAAGCTGTATTACATTCACTTATAAATCCAGGAGAACTATAGTAGCAATGTAGCATATAACGCAAAGATGAAAGATCTCTGACTTGCGACATCTCGCTAACTTATTATTCAATCTGTGAGAACATTTACTGTGAACAGAAAGTAGTATAGACCAAACAGCTTTTAACTGTTGACACATACCCAAACACACCAATACTACACTGAGAAATTGAGAATATTGACATGTACCCAACTCACAGTAGTAACTGTCAAAATCTTAAATTCAGCATTATTTTCATGAATGAACACTCAGTGACTAAGCCCCCAGAATACTCACCAATTTCAAACTTGACTGGGAGTTCCCAAATTGACTGTCTAGAACTTGATCCAAAGGTCCTCCAAAGTTTTTGCATTGCTTCCACTGAACAGGCTCGTTGTCTGATACATATAAGGTAAAGAAAAACATTGGGTCAGTAGTACTTACAGCTTATGTGATAACTGAAAAATATACAGGTAGAACGAGTATATATGATTGCAACTTGTTTCAACTAAAAGTTCTTATAACAAGGATCTTAAACGCTTAACCATGTGTACATTCAAACCCAAAGCGTTGGAAATTTTGCTGGATATAACAGTAAAAATGCATAATGGATCGTTCAAGCATATTATTTTCTACGTATATATGTAAACTACATTCTAAATCTAAACAGAAACACATTTCATACCTTCTGCAACCTCTTCCCAAATAGAGAAACTTCCATCAGAACAAATGCATGCAATCGCATCACCATACTCTGGCGGAACCCAAATAACCTTTGCAACGCTTCCATCATTAACCTATTCAATCATCAATACTCATCTCAATCAGTCAAACATAACACTTGCCAGCAAATATTCTCCTAACATTTACATACCATAAAAAATTACAGAAACATATCATTATTGGCCTTAACGTTCAACGAACCGTTTGGCAGAAACTCATTTTTGTTCATTTATTTACTAAACAAACGAACATGAACATGCTTTTGAATTCGTTTATTTATATGAACAAACACAAAGAGAAGCCTTGGTCATAAACATCCGATTATCCATCTGTTTATATTCATTTCGTATATTTGTTTGTTTATATTCAAATATTATATCTACATTATATATCTTAAGTAAAATAGTTATACTTATGTGTATCTAAATTCGTCTACATTCGCGCGTTTATTGTCTTTAATTAACGAACACGGACAAGCTTATTTTCTTAATAAACTCACACATACAATAACATCCGTTCGTCTCAGGTTCGTATTCGTTCATTTGTTCAGATAAACCTAAACGAACTAATCTAAATAATATATGTCTTTGTTTGCTCTAATCAAATATAAATGAACCGAATCGTAACAAACTAAGGTCAAAACTCAAAACGTAACAGAAAAATCGAAACTAAAACCTGTTCGTTTCTGCGTTTGTGTTCGTTCATTTGTTCGGCTAAACTTAAACAAACTAATATACAAACAATAAATAGATTTGGTTACTATGACTAAATATATAAACTAATTCATAACAAATTTAGCTCAAAATGTAAGCATATGTAATTTATGTTAAATAATGATCTTTATTTGAAATATAATCTGCATTATATATCTTAAG
This sequence comes from Artemisia argyi, assembly GCA_030686995.1. Classification (NCBI taxonomy): domain Eukaryota; kingdom Viridiplantae; phylum Streptophyta; class Magnoliopsida; order Asterales; family Asteraceae; genus Artemisia; species Artemisia argyi. The sequence goes on along the minus strand of CM060685.1, from coordinate 168,902,621 downwards.
TAAAACTGCTATACTTATGCGTACTTTAATACATCTACGTTCATTCGTTTTGTCTTAATGAACTAAATCAAATCAACCACAAACAAATTGCTAGAACAAGTTTGTTTAAGCGTTCATGTTCGTTCACCTGTTCAGCTAAGCTTAAACGAACTAATATAAACAAAAAGTATCAAATATATAAATGTAACATAAAAAATGTAAACTAAAAACTGTTCGTTTAAGTGTTAGTATCCGTTCATTGTTCGGCGAAACCTAAACAAACTAATATAAACAAAATCCTAATCGTAACAAATTAAGCTCAGAATGTGAACTAAAATCTGTACAATTCACTTGTTCGGCTAAACCTAAACGAACTAATCCAAATAATACATATCTTTGTTCGCTCTAATCAAATATATATAAACCGAATCGTAACAAACTCAGCTCAAAATGTAACATGAAAATGTAAACTAAAACCTTTTCGTTTATGCGTTCGTGTTCGTTCATTTGTTCGGCTAAACTTACACACACTAATTATATCAAATCCTAATCATAAAAAATTAGGTCAATGTATATAAATTAAACCTTGAATTTAAAAGTCTGGTTAAACAGCGAAGAAGCAGGATCAGTGGTATCGAAGATGGTGATAATACCGTTGACCAGACCAGTAGCTAAGCGTTGACCAGAGTAGTTCCATGATGAACAAATTGTGCCTTTGTCTAGTGTTGCTATTGATTTCTCCATTCAATTTCGATTTTTTTTTCTTTTGCCCCAATTTGGTTTTGGGGTTTTTTCTAGGGTTTTGGTTGAAGGTTTTATTTCTTTTTTTTTTAATTGGGTTTGGATTTTACTTAAATGCCCCTTAAGTCGGGATCGGTTCAGCGCGATACAAATGGTAAAGTTTCGTATCGGGGTGTTCCGGATGGGTCGTGGCCCGGTCTCTGCACACGGGCCGAGACAAAAATATGAAAAGGCTCGGATGCTTAGGCTAGTAGGCAAAGGATAAGTTTTTTCACTATATACATCAGCGCCACTTCAGCTTTCTCAGTCCTCTCACTTTCCTTCACCACTCTTCACCAATTAGTGGGTAATAGGGATGGCACCCGTGGGTAATGGGCACGGGTACCTCGAACCCGTCACCCGCCCACGTAGTTTTTTTCTCACCCATCACCCACCCGTCACCCACCAATGGGTAAAAATTTCTACCCATGCCCTTACCCGCGGGTATTTGTTGCCCATGGGTAAACCCATGGGTTAATGTTATGCAACAAAATTTCAAAACGATGATATGAAAACTAACTATGAAATTGCGTAATAAGACACCAATCAATTTGCCAAATACAACTTTGATTATTTGATCTTTCATACTCTCTTTTTAGTCTTGAAACTCAAACAAACTTTTAGGTTAATGTGTTTTTTTTAAACTTGGTAGTAACTGTTAAATGTATACCTGCAACATCATAAATATTTTAATTAGTATAATTAATTTTAACATGGGTTTATAGGTATTTTGACGGGTATACCCGTGGGTATTTTAAATGGGTGTCATGGGTTTACCCGCGATGGGTATGCCTTACCCGTCACCCACCCGCCACCCACTGATGGGTAAAGATTTTCACCCACGACCCACCCGTGGGTGAAAATTGACGCGTTTACCCACCCATTTATGGTGGGTACCCGCGGGTTGTGGGTTTTTTCTCGCCCATTGCCATCCCTAGTGGGTAAGGGATATGTTTTTTAACCTTAACTCTATTTCTTTTAATACTTACACAATTAAAAACATAAACGTAAAAATATAAATACGTAAACTTCAAATTAAAAAACATACAACGTACGGACAACCAAACCACTCCCAATCTGTATAGTCAAGACTTCCTAACATACCCGGAAACCCGTGTATTTGTTCGTGATGTTTATAAAGCTTTATGATATCAGTCATAGTAGGAATGAGATATATATTGTTTGAGATTGTGTTGATTTGAGATTATGTTAAAAAAAAAAAAAAAAAAAAAAAAAAAAAAAAAAAAAAAAAAAAATGAGGTTTGTGGGTATTTATATAAAATAAAAAGTAGGGTAGTATGATTTTTTATTTTTTATTTTTTATTTTTTTATTTTTTTTTACTCCCAATTTGTTGCAACTTATAAATGTGACGAAAATAAATTGGACGTTCATAATTCAATGTTCATATTGATAAATGCAACTTTTTACAAAGTGAATAAATGCAACTTACAAAGTGATAAATGAGATGGTGGGGCCTGATTTTCAGCTTTTACAATTAGTGAAGGCTTCACTAAATATTGTTTTGGTAGTTGTGCCTAGCGCGTGAATGGCAAAAGATGGCAAGGAAGTTGGCGCGTGATGTGGGGCCCTTAGGTGAAGCTTTCACATCCTTGACAACCAGCCTTAGGTTCGGTTGTTACGGTTCTACGTTAGTACTAATATAGGTTTTTAACTGACTGGAAGTTTGTGCAAAGGCCAAGGCAGTTAAGGGTCCGGTCATGGAAATAAAACTCGGGCTTAAAATCTTGGCCTGAAAAGATGACATGTGATCTTGGGACGTTGGAAGGTCTTATGACGGTTCTAACTTCTAACCTTAGTTTATAACCGGTTAAAAGGTCGAACAAAGCCCAATGCAATTATGAGATTGGTCATGCTTTAAAAAATGATCTTGAATGTCTAGTGCAAAGTTATATACTTATATTTATATATATACTAAAAGGCGTTTTTGTTACTGTAGCAACAGTAACTTTGCAAGTTTCGTGTTTGCCACTTTTAGCCCCTGAGGTTAGTAACCAATTGCGAAGTTAGTCCTTAACGACCGTTAACTAACAGACGTGGATTAAATTTGCAGCAGGCCAGTAACTTCAGGGGCTTTTTCTATGCAAATAATAAACATAAACAGCCCCTAACGTTATTTTTTTCACCGTTAGTCCCTAAGGACTAACTTTGTAAAGAACGTCACATTAAGGGACTAAAACTGAAAAATAAGTTGCTACAGTACCAAACAGTGGTTGCTACAGTGCAGCACAGTGCCGAATAGTGCCTGCACTGTAGCTAACGAATTTACGCTTTCAGTCCCTCAATTATCTACAAATCGCACCGTTAGTCCCCCGTTAGCGATCTTTTGCAAATTTAGTCATTTTTTCTCTTTTTTTTTTCTTTTCTTTTTTTTTTCTTTTTTTTTTTTTTTTTTTTACATAAAACCAAAATTATATATAAAACCAAAATTCGGAGTTATAAATAAAACGATCAAAATTTATTTTTTAACGAGCGCGTGCACCCCCTTTGCAAATTTAGTCCTTAAAACATAATAATAATAATAAAATTTTGATCGTTTTATTTCGAGTTTTGATTAAACACAACATTCTCGCAGCAACGCGCGGGTGCCCAAGCTCGTTTATTATAAAGCTTGTACTATATGAGCTTATATAATTCATATTTTAATAAAAGTGTCTAAGATATATGAGTATTAAAAGAAAAGCAAATCGCACATATAAGTAACATATTTTAAGTCAATTTGAATTTTAAGTGCTTAATTTTATTTTTTTCAATTTAATGTATTGAAGTTATATTTTGTGCAATATGAGGTTTTTTAGACTTTTCGAAAGCGATTACCGATCATAATTTATAGTCAAAATAACTTTTAAATGCTCAATTATAACGATACATCACATTAATTGAGCATTTCAACTGAAAAATGACCTATGGCATATTTCAAAAATTCAGAAAAACCTTTCATTGCACAAAAACTAATTTGATACCTTAAATTAAGAAAAATAAAGTTAAGTATCTAAATCGATAATCGGAAAAACCTTTTATTGCAAAAAACTAACTTTTATTGCACAACATAACTTGAAACTTAAAACCAATAATCGACAGAAAAACTTAAATATTTCAGTTAAACCAGTCACTACTTATCCATCCAAATGGCAAATACAATATCTTTCTAAATAGCATTGTGTTTAACTTTTTTATAATATGTTTCCATTCCATATTTGGTTTATCCCCCTTCAACTTCCTTTAACTTTTTTATACTGTGTTTCGATTTATTAATTAAACTTTTACAAGTTTTATAAAAAAAACTACACACAAAAAAGAATGAAAGTTTCGGTTGGCAGGCCAATCATAACTTAAAAAAAGTTGGGGGGCGATGCAATCACCATCAGTTGAGCTAGTGGGAGAACCGGTTGGGTTACTCGATCTGTTGACAAGAAAATGTTACCACTACCATTCGCCTAGTAACATCACCCTACTTTGTTATCATCAAGGCATCAACTGTCCACACTCCACAATGCATCATTAATAATCAACAGTTCAACACACAGCTAATAAACAGTATCTAAATCAAGTATCAACACAAACCTAAAAAACAGTATCTAAGCTTAGTTTCATCTAAGAAATAGTAGAGTATTGATATTAGACCAATGCTAATGGGCGTTGGTTTCACCAAGCAACCCTAAAAGCAACGCATCACTTCCTCTAGCACACCCCAATAGCAACGCGTTGCCTTCCAACCTTTTTCAAAATTCGGTTGCCTCACAAACCGAAACTTTGAATGATCAATGCTTTAATTTGAGGAGTAAATTCTTCAAATGAGAGTACAAAGCATGCAAAAAATTGAAAGCATATTTACTTCAAGGATATAAGAAATGAAGGTCAAATGGGAGTATAGGGGTAGAAGAAAAATGCATGTGTAGTAAATTTTTCAACTACAAAGCATGCAAAAAATTGAAAGCATATTTACTACAATGCATGCATGCGTATTAAATTTTTCAACTACGCTCCACCAAATTTACTATATTAAATCATCTGTACATTGAAGTATTGAACCATACGAGTAAATCCCAAACAATCTCTTCAACTCATCTTCTTCATTCAACAATGTCACAAAAAAATACCAAAAACAAAACCCCAAAATCCCGACAACAACCAAACGTTCCGGTAACAAACGATCCAAATTTCAATTTACGCGGTTAATCACCCGGCCTCAATCCGATTAATTTGCAATATCACACGGTCAATCCTTATTCGGCTTCTTTTTATCAACAACATATGCCATCACCACCATCACATCCACAAATGGCATCATATGAGTAAAATCAATCCCAAATCATCTTCTTCATTCATTTAGCTATTCTTTCACCAACTCAAAAAATGAATTCCGAAGAATTTTTCTTTGATAATGATGAGATAAATAGTTTATCGTAATGTATTTTAATGTATCTTAATTATTTATTGTAATATTTATTTAATTATTGAATGAAATATTAATTTAAAAAAAAATTGGGGTTGCTTTTGTGGTCACCACTAGCTAATTGTGGTTGAGATGAAGTTATGGAGAGAGAAAACTGAGGTGACGCTGACGTGACGAGTTACTTTAGTGAAAGTGATGTTACCATTAGCATTAGTCTTATAGACTGGACTATTATACGAAAGTAGTTTTCATCACTAACATCTTACTAGCAAACAAGACAAAACCATACAAAAGACCAAATCTCTTTCTGTTCCATTACGTATACCACGAAAAACCAACCAGATACCATAATAATTCAATCCATTTACACAAAACTAAACAAACCAACTGTAAAAGAGAAAAAAATGACCCAATCAGCAACCAAAAATAGCCTTTTTGGTAAATTATTTTGGGTTTTGCTGATAACAGCCCTAAGGGTTGTTGTTAAGAAGTGAATTTTTATTACATAATTAAAATGAATGATTATGATTGGATGAAATTTCCGGAAAAAGCGAAGACAATCCTTAAATATATGAATTTACAACAAACACTTGATTTTGATTAGATGATTTAATTTTCTACAACCAGTTGTAATAAAAATTCATTTCTTAACCACAACCCTTAGGACTGTCATTAGCAAAACCCAATTATTTTATAGAAGATTATTTTTTGGTAATATATGGTAAATCTATTAATTTATTTTAAGACGTGCATATAAATATAGAATATCATGTTATACGATGGCCATTTGTATTATTCTTATGATGTACGAAAACATCCTTTTCCTGATTATATCTCAATACTTTAATTACATCACTTCTAAGCACGATAACTAAAAACAATTTTAAATTGTAATATGTGAAATCTTAAGTATACTTAGATTGTAATTTGTACATCTTACATCAGTTTTTTAGATATATTTAAGAAATTGCATAGGATGATGAAACGTGTACTGTCTAAATGTAATTTTTAAAAGGTGGTGAAATGCCGATATCACACATTCACACTTCAATTTATGAGATATAAATAAATGGCTTTCCTGTGTTCTCGTGACTCGTAAATCTCAACCACCTGAATATATCTTCTCCAAATTAGTGGCAATTATCAATACGATACCCGACACAAAATCAAACAAATTTAAGTTGAGGCTAAACTGGTTATGTCAAAAACAAATTAACTCGTTTAATAAACAGGTCACTCGTGAACCCGTTAAGTATAGTAGCCTCTAAAAAATAAAATATATAACTTCATTTTTATGTTGGATTAAATGTATTTTGTTATAAATGAATTATGATTATAACTTAGATATCATTGAAATTGTCGTATTATTTTTATCACTTTTCATATCATTATATAATTTTGGATATAAACTAGTTGAATCGGCAAATCTCAAACCATATTCACCACTTAATTTATTTACTTAAATAGGTTAAACGGGTTATAAATATGTCACATGTATTATGCAGGTTTGAATTAACGTTGAGTTTCTTGACACGATTAATAAACGGGTCATATTCGGGTAGAGGTTATACTAACCTGCCAACCCACAAACCCGAATAGATCAACCCAAACACGACTCGACTGCCGCCGCTAATCCAAACTATTATTGTTCAGATAGTAATAATATATCGAGATTACTTGTTTAATGACTTGAATACCCCATTTGCATTATCAAGATATTTCGACTATAAAAAAAGTTCATCACATAAATGATATCGGAGTATTATATAAACATGTAATACCGAAAGAGTCAAACAAATTAAAATATACATTATGCAAGCTACGTACGTAAGAGTGTAAACTTGTCAAACACATGATATATGGTTAATGAAAGTATTAACAACCCAAATTTTGTATTTAGCATTAGTGAATCACGATAAAAAAGATACTTAAAGATCAAAGGTATTGACTAACTAATTATATCAATTATTTATTAATTGTTTTTTTTAGGTATCATCAACAATATAATCGCGTAATCTGGTAAAGAAATTACGAGTTGAAGTATGAATGGAGAGTTTATCCATGGGTTATTCGGAAACGCCGAGCATCTTTTACTTTGATGTAAGTAACCTAATTTGTATTTCGTTATCGTTTTCAGACCTTTCTTTGATCATCTTAGAGCATAAGGTATGGTGATTTGAGTTGTTTCTTCACCTCACCGTTAATTCAGTATTTCACTTTTCACATTCAAACATCAAACACCAGCTTCACTAATAACTCAAGTCATTTCACTCATTTTGAAACTCACCATACCCAATTAAAAAAATAAATAATAATAATAATAATAATAATAATAATAATAATAATAATAATAATAATGACGTACGACAATCAATTCACTTAGAAAATGGCACGAGGGGCGATATAGTAACACCAAATGGCTCAATCCATTTACCATTCACATGTGAATTGCGAAAAAGAAAAAGAAAAATGTTAGCACACCCATTGCTCTTTTCGAGATGTTTATTACCTTGTTGAAATCGAGTCGTCTTTACTGAATTTTAGTAACACCTAACCACTAGATCACTAGACCACTTAAATGCTCAATTCTGTAGGGGTGTTCATCAGTTCTATTATCGGGGTTGTCGGTTTTTATTTGGTTTAGTTCGATTTTGGCAAATTAGATTAAACCGAACTGAATAACATGAATTACATCATTTTATTTAATTATTTATTTGATTATATAAATTTTTTGCACCAAAAAATTTTTCAAGCTTTAAAATTTTATATTATACTATGAAAGAATTTTAATATCTTTTGTGAATATAAACAAAAAATATATATATTTATGTGGAATTCGGTTTTCGGTTCGGTTCGGTTCGGTTTTCATTTCGCCAAAACCGAACAGAAAATCGAACATTTAATTCTGTTCGGTTTGGACAAATTCGGTTCATTTTTTTTTTTTTCCGGTTCGGTTTTATTTGTGAGTGAAACTCGAGTTCAGCAGGCCCCTAAAAATATATCATAAATAGTAAAATACTTTAAAGCATCAACAATATATTCACATATATAGTTTTGCAACTAAAATGTATAGTAGAGTAACATCAATGATCCTAAAAATGTTAACATATAAACGTCACACGTACAACATATAAGTAAAATTTAACAATACAAGTGTAATATATTATCAACAATAACACCCAAAATTACAGAAAAAAAATATAATTATATATATATAACTAACTATCATACACATGATATACCAAGAGAAGAAGTGGACATAAACCGATCGGACCTTGTTCTCGTAACCAAAGACTTCATCTCGGGCGAAAGCAGTACATCGAACTCAGGCAAAGTCTCGGGGAGCTCAGGGATGGTAGAAAGTGTAGTAGAAGTATCATAAACATAGAAAGTTGAAGATGTATTATGGTAACTATTTTTAGGTCTAAAAAGTGACTTTATGAGCTTGTGAAATGACTTAAAGTGTTTTTTCGAGGTGGTCTTGGTGGTGATCACTTGTGGTGGTGGTTTTCTGTGGCTTGAGAGGTGTGGCATAGACATGGTTCGACCCGTGATCGCGGAGTCGAGTTGGTGTTGTAAAGATTTGAGCTCAAATGAGTCGTATAGAGAACTACCACAATCCCATACTTGATCATGTTTCTTCGTGTCTTGTGTTTTCTTATTTTCCATTGTTTCTTGATTGTCAAGTTGGATAGAGAGATGTGTTATGTATTTAAAGATGTAAAAGTCAATTATGAGATGTGTGTGTATGTGGAAAGAGAGAGGTTGGGTACTTGGGTTACTTATATGCATGTATGCAAAGATGTGTAAGCTTTGATGGAGATATATATGGTGTGAACAAAATTTATTATATTAGTGATTTCTTATGGTCTTTAATATACAACAATAAGGTGGTCTTAATCTTAAGTAACACATATATATTTTGGTTGAATATTATTTAGAGATGTAAATGAGTTCAAAGGATCGTTTTCCTTTTCTTATAAGGATTTTAACCAACATTTTGTCACTAAATGTGTTTTTTAATTATAACGGTTTTAATAAGTGGCGGGCACATAAATTGATTATAGCGTGTGCACCAAAAAGGTATGCACTTAATGTTGAATTATCAAATATTCAAAAAAAAAAAAAATAAATAAATAAACTATGAATTTTTTTCGAAAGGTATGCACGTGCATACCTTCTGCCTTAGATATGTCTGCCATTAATTTTAATAAACAATTTTGTCCCTAAATGTGCTTTTCGGCCAAATTTTGTATACATGATGAAAGAAGTTCTATTCATCTCCCATATATTATCGCATAAAAACATATGGTTATCCTAAAATTAAGATCCTATAGTCTATGTAATGATATCATGCTTAGATACAAAGGAAACAAATTCATTTTTAAGACTTGAACCAACTAACCACCTATGCATGTGTCTTTTCTTTATCATATTTTAGATAAACAAACAAACACTAAAAGGTAAGAAAGAAAAAAGGGAAGACATCACAAGTCGTGAAATAAGTACCATGGAAATGCATGAGTTGTTGTTCGCTTGAATGTTATGTGGTGAGTTTTGATATGCTACATGTAAAGATGATATCTACGTTTATTTATTTTAATGACTCAAAACTTTAACACTATTACGTATATTAGAATATTCGAATAAAAAATATAGAAACAAAAAATATCAAAGAATTACTATACAATTTGTTTGTAGCTTTCATATTTACAATCATTTAGATATTAAAGTTTTATTTTATTTTTAACTAGTCAATAATACATGGAAGTTTATGTATGGAGTATAGCTGATAATATAGTATTAGCTACTAAGGTAAACAGTCCCTTTCAATGTTAGCTTCTAACATAACACCAAAAACGAAATAAAAGGGTTTTTGTTTCGTTTTTATTCAACAAACAAGAATAAAAAACACAATACTAAGAACCTATAGAAACAAAAATACGAAGACGGAATGCATACATGATTCAATAACTTATTTACTTACACACACTTAGGTGATATTTGCTCAATTAAATGCCTAGTTAGTAATCTCGATATCAAAATGTCAAATGATAAAAAAGAAAAGGTACATGAATATTTTGTATATATAGCTCAAATATAATTACCAAAAGTTGTATTAAAAGTTGTCAAATGATTGCACAAAGGAGAGTTCTAACACCAAGAAAGAACACTAACATGTGATTAAAACAAAATCCCAAGTTCCCAACCACTTAAAGCCCAAACATATTAAATAGTAGTAGCAAGTTATTCACGCGTTGCAAACTTGCAACGACATGTACCCAATAATAAAATATCCTTTTACAAATATTTTTCATTTTATATTTTCTGTTATAATAACATTATGAATTGCGATAACATTTTTATATATTAAGTTTAAGTAATATTAAACTAATTAATATAAAAATTGTAGAGCACTCAGCGATGTTGATTCAATATAAAGATACTGAAAATTGGTTACATTTGATTGTAAAATAGGCATTACAATCATTTTTTAGGGTTCGCAAACATTTTTTTTTTTCATGTCAGATTTGGACCTTTTACATTATTTATTTTGCTGAGTGTTAATATATGTGGAGGGAAGAAAACTTTTTATGTTAAAATGTTTATACAACAAGCTTATTGATTTATATTGCTTAAAAATGTCTTAGTATTTTTAATGAACAGAATGAGCTCCCTCCGTTATATGTAGTTTAAATACAAACATCAATAGAATTTTACATGTTAGATTGGTCTTAATAAGAGGTATGGCCATGCATGAGAGGTGATGGTCATGCGTGGTCACTTAATTGGCATGGGAGGTAACTGGATCACATGTGGTGGAGCAAAATTTGGACCGAAAGATATATCGTGTGACCACCAGTGAAAAGGAATTCATGTGTTTGTAACTTTGTATTATGTATTTTTAATTAGCGAGGTATACTTAAATGTTGAATGGTAAGTAATTTCCATGAAGATAGATGTAATGGTTAAAAAGAAGAGATGATGCGGTGTTGACGTAGTGGTGGTGAAGAGTGAAGACCACCAACCATTACATCCGGTCTTAAGTATTTTAGAAGTCATAGATAATGATCATAGTTCGTAAGCAATAAGTCAACATGTACAGTAATGGATCATTTCTAGATACTTGCAACTTTATTAATAAAGTCTACGTTCAAAAAATATGTGCAAGAGCCTAGGAAAACTTGGTAAGAAGAAGAAAATAATCCCGTTGATATGGGCATCAGGGCATGGTCAATGAAAGTATGAAACACGTTAAATAAAAATAGTAGAACCTAACCACAATGCAGATGGATCAATGCATGACACGTTAATTAGCAAAATCTTTGAAAAAATGTCCCTTTAATATTTCAATAATAGGATTCATACATGAGCTTACGTTTCGTATAAGTATTATTAAATTCTTTCGTCTTAAATATCATAATTTCATAAACGTAGAATTATTTAGATTTTCTACAAAATATATTAATTAATCAATCAATCAATTTAAATAATTGTTATGTGATACCGACGAGATTTATTTACGACCCACAGCTTAAAATATCATAAATGTTAACGTAATAATTAAGTACTAGCTACTTGTTTATGCACATTTAATATGAGTAGGGAAATGGGCAAAATCTTTCTAATTAATACGAGTCAATAAATGACAGGTCAGGTTGTTTTTCATGTTACCATTTCGTCTATTTCTATCTTGTATTTTCAAAGTTCACTTATAAGTTTTTATTGTGAAAATTACGGATGTGCTTGTATTTAGTTGGGTATTCAAAGAAACTTGAATTTAGACTGTATTTAAGATTTTGTCTCATTTCGCGCGCTCAATTATGGGAAGTGATACTTACACAACTTTTTTTTATGCACACACCACAATTATGCATATACCATGTTGTAACATGTGCATTAATGATGTAACAATGTGGTGTGTGCATAAAAAAAGTGGTGTAAGTATCACTTCCCCAAAACTATAATGCGCCACATTTATTTTCCTTTATTTTATTATGGTAAAATGCAAAAATGGTCACTAAAGTTTCACGAAATCGCAATAACGGAACCGAGACAAAAAAGCCCTTAACGTTACGTAAATGTGCAAAAAAACCACCGAGAGCCATTTTCCGTTAGTTTCCTCGTTAAGTGCCATGTCATTGAGGGTAGTATCGTCTTTTTATCCCTTTCCCGCCAATAGTTTCAATTGTCAATGTTTTGTTTTACAAATTTAGTCCTTTAGAACAATAGTTTATATACGTGGCTCAATTTCTTTCAAGGAGAACATTAATTTCACAAGTAAAGATCTTGAGAATGGTTAAGCTTTGGCAAAATCGTGCACGCAGTACCCCGATACCTGATTTAGGAGTCCTATATGGTAAGCATATTCTGTTCCATTTTCATGTTTTCCAGTTAAAGTTGTTATTGTTATTCGAAGTTAGTGTTGTTTTTGTATGTGTTGCACAACGTTGAATGCAAAAATATTTACTTTGCAAATCCTCACAATGGTGAATTTACCTCAACACCAGGGAGAAGATATCTCTTTGGAGATACAGTTTGGATTGACGGAGTTCACTGTGACGTTTTCTCCATGGACTTATTGGGCGAAATGTTAGAGGATTTAGGTTACATGGATCGTACCCTTGTGTTTACTCACTTTAGGCTATCTGATGAGTCACTGGATGATGGTTTGCTACCAGTAAAGTCTGAGGAAGATGTGAGGAGACTTGTGGAGTATGTTCCTATATTTACACAATTGGAGTTGTATATTGAAACCGGTGTTTCAGTGGTAGAGTGTGAGATGATGGACCAAATGATGAGTAAGGGCAAGGGTGTGGTGATAGAAGAAATTGTGGATCATGATGTGAATGATGATGTTGGAAAGGATGTTGATGGTGAGACTGGAAACACTGGGAAACTACTATTGTTAGAGTGGCATAAAGAGTGGCATGAGACAAGCTAGCCTGAGAAGGCTGAACCTATTTATGATACTGATTCTGACAACGGCTTCCCACCAACATTTTGTGGTAAAAAAATGATTGCAAATCATTCAAAGAGGCTGAGTGATGAGTTTCAATTCAGGAGGTTATTGGAAGAGATTGATCAAGAGTTTATGGTGGAGGATTCAAGTGAGGATTCCCTAGAGTCCACAAATGTGCTTGATTTTGATGATGCTTATTATGACGACACAAGTGATGGTTGCACTATTAGTGGAAAGGAAGGAGATCTTCACACATGGATTAGTTGATGTACCTGAACCTGAAGAGATGCATGCGATTAAAGAGCCTCAAGAGATTAGTGACATGTTTGTTGAAATAGATCAAACATTGGATAACTTGATGACGTAGTTGCAGCTGGAGAAGGAACAGAGGTGTATGCTCTTTTTGCTGAACCAATTAGTTTCAATTTGGTTCCACTTGTGCTCGTTGGTGAAGACAGGTTTGCAATTTTGGATGTTGATGGTGTTGATGGTGATGATGGTGAACAAAGAGTTCGTGATGAGGATGTGATTCTAGATGAGCAGTGTGCTGAAGTAGTTGGAGATGCTAAACAAGGAGATGAGCCAGATGAAGTGCTTGAAAAAAATGGAGTTGGGCAAGATGGAGTGCTTGCAAAGGACAAGTTTGAATACCAAGGAAGATCAATCAAGAAGCGAAGACTGATGGCTGACAAGAAACCCAAGGATGATGCTAACAAGAAACCCAAGGATGATGCTAAATAATGGTTATGCTTTTATGTTTATGTCAATAATTTGTTATGATTCTGCTATGGTGTTTTAGTGGAAGATAACAACAATATGTACTTATTCTAAAGTTTATCTACCGGTTATGTAATATTAACTAGGGTCAGTGGTTGCATAACCTTTTATCTAATCTAATGGAAGCCAAAAAACTAGGCAATTTTAGGATGTGTATGTTGGTAACCCAAACGTTTAGCATTTATTACCCAAACACGCCTAAAACACATTTCAACATGTAATTACCCCGCATATTTATATGCTATAACCCAAGTAATTTCCTCATTCATCCAATAACAAAAACAGTAAAACATAAATTGTATCAAAGGGTGTAAGAATGTCCCAATTTGTGCTTCTTCAAGAAGCTGCTAACTCAACTGAGTTACCATACCAGATGTCGGTTTATTTTGCTAGGGAGACATAGCAGGATGTGAAGTATGCGAAAGATCTTTTTAAGGCATATCAAGAGTTGCTTGATATTGTTATTCAAAGGAACAAGTACATGGCTGAAATGGAACTTGTGCGTCCCTCGGTGTAGATGTTCAAGTGCTTGGAGTATTTTAAGAAGCTTCAAAAGTCCGACGTTATCGAGCTTTTGGAATTGAAGAAGAAGATTGCCAAAGCGAAGCTGAAGCTTTTCAACAAGCACGCATTTATCAAGGGACTTTAGAGTTTCTTTCAAGGTTTTTTTTATCAATCATGTTATGTTTGTTTGAAGTTTAATGTTTTGTGGTCAAAGAAAACTATGTTATGTTTCTTTGTTTATCAAACTATGTTATATTATCAATTATGTTATCTTTTTGTTGATTAAGTATGTTATTTTGCTTTGTTACTTATGTTATGATGCTATGTTAAAAGTCAAACAAATATTGTCAAACTATGTTATATTGTCAAACTTGGTAGATTTGTAATGAAGATGCTACTCAAAATGGGTCAAAACAGTCAAGTCAAGCTAATAACTACAGAACCAAACACTCCTTTGTACAGAGCTTCCAAACTGGTTCTAGACAACTTAATACACCTCACAATAATGTGTGATAATGCATCTGCCATTGCTCCAGCTTCCAACCCTGTGCATCATGCTAGAACTAAGCATATAGAAATTGATTGCCACTTTGTGAGAGACAAGATTAGTGCTGGTCAAATTCTACCCACTTTCATACCAACCAAGTCACAATTGGCTGATATTCTCATAAAGGGCCTAAGCAAACCTCTGCGCTACAATTTTTTTTTATCCAAATTGGCTCTGTGTAACCCTTACACACTGCTAATTTGTGAGGGGAATAATGAGGATGCTACTCAACATGGGTCAAAACAGTCAAGTCAAGCTAATAACTGCAGAACCAAACACTCCTTTGTATCTAAGTAGTTCTAGAAGGCTCAGTTAGTTATTAGATAGTTAGTTTTAGTTTCCCACCAATATTGTACAACCATAGAGTTTACCATTCACCAAAAGATCGGTTACATCAACCACTACAGACAAAAGACAAACATTCAACTAACAAACTAGATTAACTGCCACAAAATGGCCAAACACCATCCTAAAAAAAAAACACCCTCCAACAGCGATGACACAAACACATTGCCTTCATCCGGAACCATCACATTTTCGGCATCATCCACTTGTGAAGGCGGCAGCAGGCTCTGGTACTCCTGGTACTCCGGCGGAGCAAAGGTGGTATCACAATAACCCGAAGTGGTGGTGGGGTTCATAGGTTTTTTTCTTTTGGTGTTTTTCTGACTGCCACCTCCAACAGGGATGTTTCGGAGAACGCCCCCATGAGTCCAGTGTCTACGGCAGCTACGGCAAAAGTGACGAGGCTGTGAAGTGTTGTAGTTGCTGTAGTAACAGAATTTTGTGTCTTCTGAATAACAACGTGGACATGGAAGTTGTTGTGGGGATCGATTAACGGTCGTTGTGGTGACCAACGTTGATGTTTCTTGGTGTGTGTTGGTGGTGGTGGTTGTGGTTATGGTGGTGGTGATTATTGCGGTGTTTGGTGATACTTCCATTTTCTGCAAATCGTGATTTTTTACTGTTAATTCGAGTCGTGATTTGCAAGTGTGGGTTGTAGGGGGTTTATGGGTGTAAAACTTTGAAGTCTTTTCAAATTTAGCTATTGAGGTCATGTCGCATCGATACCCAAGCTCAGAGGTGATTATGCCGGCAAATTTAATAAGTATGAACAGTAAAAAGATGACACTACCCTCAATGACATGACACTTAACGAGAAAACTAACGGAAAATGGTTCTCGGTGGCTTTTTTGCACATTTACGTAACGTTAGCGGATTTTTTGCGTGTCTTTTTGTCTCGATCCCATATTTGCGATTTCGTGATAGTTTAAGGACCATTTTTGCATTTTACCCATTTTATTGTTTTTTTCATCAACCATCTAACCATATTATATTAATCATCAAATGATATGGCGCCGCACCATGTGGATCCGGCGCCCTACACGCCATCGTTGTGTGCCAAGATTAATTAAACAAGATCATTCATTGGTTGACATATTGCTATGCCACTTTTCACGTCAGATTCAGCTCTCTACACATCATATCTACACTACTATATAATGTATTTGGGACTTTTCTAACAAACTTTTTAAGATTTTTTCCTTACTTCTAACAACCCCAACAATTTATAACAACCATAACAACCACCATAACAATTTATAAGCACTCAAACAACCACTTTCCACCACCCACCTCCCTCATCTTCACTACCAAAAGAATCAAACCCCCCAACTATATGAATATATGAATGAAGTTATGGTTGGTTTAAATTTTGACTTTTGAGTACTATATGGTATCCGCCCTCGCATCGCGCGGGCACCCTTCTAGTATATTTAAATGGATAGGTGTCCTAATTTTATTGGCTAAAAAATTGGCGCGCTCCTTTAAAGAGTGTCGCACGCCAAAATGGACAAAAACGTAAAAGGATATGGTTTGGGTAGAAAACAGTAAACAAAAGATGTATTATGTCTGTATCTATAATTTTTAATGGGAGAATTGTATATATATATAATAAAACTAAAAAACTTACATATTTTCTGAAAATACAAGTTTTTAATGCATGATTTACAATACAAGTTAAGCATATTTCGGATATATATAAATACGCAAGTTTTAGTGGGTATATATGCAATTGCTTTATTTTTAATTTAAAATTTACCGTATGATAGGTTGAAAATTCTAGCAAGAGCTAAACGAGGTGAATAAGTACAAATTGCCCCATTCCTAGATTTATACGAGCCATTTGTAAAAGTGGGTTCATTAAAACACTAGTAAAAGGCTACCAAAAAAATTACAAAAAGGCTAAAAAAAAAAATGTTTAAACAAGCGATATTGGATCACTGATCTCATCTTAACCAAATTAGTTTTACATTCCTCTTTCTATTTTTTGCATAGAATCCATAAATGTGAGAATTATATGACTTTAGGTCGGGTTAAAGAAAGTCAGCATGTGTTAACCCCTTTCTATATCCCACATTGGTGAGTGAACAAACATTGGAAGAATTTATAAACACAATTGAGGCCTTAAACAATCCAAACTATTTAGGTGTTGAAATTATAGTTTCAAGTTTCAACATCTGGGTGTTTGTATTTTTTAAAAACAAAACAAATGGTGTATTATGTCCGTATATGCAATTTTCTTTTAAAAATTTACCCATATGATATGTTGAAATTACAAACAAGACCTGAACGAGGTGAATCTGTACAAATTGCCCCATTCCTCCATTTATCCGAACCATTTGTAACGACAACAAAAATAACATACCTAATCCTGCCAGGTGCGAACCATAAATAAAACTGGAAATATTAGACTCAAACAAATTTTACAAAAAAAATTTTCACATGCACATGTGTCAAATGAGGTGCATGAATCAAATTTTTATTTTTCTCTTTTTTACTTTCACTCCCACTAAATGATACGTGTACGTGTGAGAATTCTTTTGTAAAATTTAAGCGAGACGATTTCTCAAATAAAACACTAGTAAAAGACTACAAAAGGAATTATAAAAGAGCTAAAAAAAATCTTTAAACAAGCCGATATAGGATCACTGATACCATCTAACCAAATAACATTTACTGATTTACATATCTCTTTCTACTTTTTACAGAGATTCCATAAATGCGAGAATTATGACTTTATCACCAAAAATATATTATCTTGGAGGTTTGAAAGAACATGTCAAAACACAATATTATGTGAGATTGGATGTTTCATGTTTGATAATTGGTTCCACAAAATTAGAGTGGGACGTATTCATAGATAACAATCGACACTCCAACTGCCAAAACGACGAAGCAACCAATCAATCAACATCACATAAGGGGCAACACATTGAATATCTAATCGAGTATTCTGTATATAATTCACATGTTTTACTACTAGTTAGTAATGCACTCGTGTCATAACATCGTTTTGGTACCATTGCGTAAAATACCAATGCTGACTTTCTTTAACCCGACCTAAATAGATCAATCCTCGAGGAAAAATGGGACTGGTCGAGTCAACGTTGTAGTACTCCTTGATCTTGATATCATGGTTTAAAAGCCTTGAAGAGGTTATTTACTTGTATACTTGAAGCTCATATGGCTCAGCGTTCTCAAAGATGGTAGTGTATAGTAACTTTCTTCAACCTAACCCAAATGATGCAATGGTCTCTGAGGGGGTGGCGGGTTAGCAGAATTAAAGTCATGGTAACTTTCTTCGAGCATACCCACATGGTTCAATGCAGATAAAAGCCCTGAAAATGTTACTGAATTTGGACAGATATTTGCCTCCAACATCTCCTCAAATAATCTAACCGCAACGTGTTTCCACCCATTCCTACCGCAAGCCAATATCATAGTTGTATAGACACTCACGTCCTTCTTTTGCAAGCCATAAAACAAATCATAAGCTTTATCAACACGTCCACATTTCACATATAAGTCAATAAACGCAGTAGCCAAATGATCATCCATCGTGATCATCATTTGCTTCATTAATGTATTCTCGATCCAACACCCAAAACTCAAGTTCCCCCAATGAGTACATATAGATATAACAGTAGCTAACGTCATATTATCTGGTCGAATTGTTACATTTGGTTGAAGCATTTCATCAAAGACCTGGAGTGCCTCTTTTAACCGCCCATTTTGAGCATAACATGTGATCATAGCATCGTACACCAAATGATCCTTCTCATTCATCTCGTTAAATACCTCACGTGCAGACTCAACAGCTCCTTTTTCAGAGTACCCATCTATCATTTTAACACAAGAAAGGACATTCTGTTCAGGCATCACATCATAAAAGTTACGTGCGATTTCCATATTCCCTATATCCACATAACCACCAACCATTGCTACCCACGAAGCTGAATTTCTAACTCTCATGCGTCCAAATGTATCTATAGCCTTTTCCATATCGCCCATTCTCGTGTACCATGAAACCATAGTATTCCACGCCTCATCATTATTTCCCATATCAGAAAACAACCGTTCAACCATAACCAAATTCCCTGCTTCCAAATACTCATTCAACAAACGAGACACTGCATTTCTCTCAGACATTTCATCAAAAACTTTTTTCACATTCTCCATATCATCAAACTTTTCATAAAACCCCACGAGAGCACTCCCCACATGAACATCCCCATCTAACCCATACCTATGCACATGACCATGCAACAATATCCCATTAACCCGATCCCCTAACCTCGTACACGCATTAATACCACACGCTACAACCGACACACTAGGAAACACCCCTAACCTATGCATACTCACATACTCACTCAACGTTTCCTTAAACTCGCCACGATTATACAAAAACTCAATATAACCCATCCTCGCAACCACATTCTCATTTCTCGAGTTTCTCACTAGTGACCTAACATAACCAACACTACTCTCACTATCGGCTCTCGTCCTAGTCATTTGTGTGATCAAAAGAGGCTCAAGATAGTTTAGACCAGTGACAACCATCAAACCATGGCATTGGTTCAGTTGTTTTACAGTTAAAGAGTTGTTTAACAAGCTAGTAACTTTCGCAACCAATGTCGAAAAAATAGTGAATTTCGATGGCTTAAAAGGGTTTGCTAAATTTGTTTTCATTTTTTTGTTTAGTTATTAGAAAATAAGTGATAACTTAACTACTCGGGTTAGTCTAGTGGCAGAAAGACTTGTGACGAGGTCTCAAGTTCAATTCTGGCTAGGTGCAAATAACGTTGAAGTGTTTCAAACCCCGTTGATTAGTCGGTCAAAAGGGTGAAAAAAAAGAAAAGAAAAGTGGTGAGTTTAAGTAAATGTGGTTGAGGCAATACGTCGAACAGGTGGCGGGCAGTTATGTTGAAAAAGATTTTTTATTTTCTATAAAATATTGAATGAGATGAATTTGATACTGGGTGAGATGGATCACGGTGGTGCATTGGGTGGTTTTTGGTTAAGCCGTTAAGATGCTTTATTTTGGACTTTGGAGATCATGGGCTTTTATGGGCCTAGATGAAAATACGGGCTTATTTTAAGACAATCATAAAAAGTTTATGTAAGCAAGACTTGTGAAAAATAAGCCGATATCAAATAAGCTCATAAACCTGCATTAAGCTTAAACAAACACGGATGATTTTCAAATATTAGACTACTGGACATTTTTACTTTTTTAAAGGTTTATAAGGCAGCTAAGAGTGCGCTAGATACAATATCTATGTATGTTTTACGCTTTTGTGTTAGACGGGACTTTTTTTTTTTTTTTTTTTTTTTTTTTTATTTTATTTTTTTTTTAATAGTTAAAAAGTTAGTTATTTTCTTTCAATTTATTTATAACTTTTGGATTTAAACAGAGGTGGAAAGCAAACGGGCAACAAGCTGCGCCGCTAGACTTTTTTTGATTGCAAAACTATTTTTTTTTTTTTTTTTTTTTGAAAACTACATATGTAAATCTAGGTGTCATAACATTATAATGCATAACTCGTTGGACTCGAGGAACTCCACCGCAAGTGAAAGGAACTCCAAACATATTTACAACCACTAGCATACAAGTTTAGAGCAAATGACAGGCCATTGCAACTAAACAAGCGCTATAAGAGCGCTAGGTGCAGCTCGTCGATCGGATGTGTCGCCTTCAACGGTGAGCCATTGCTCGCCGCTGCACCGCCCCTTTGCCGTTCTCCGCCGTTGGGTGGTTCCTCGTGGGCACGACGAAGGAACGAAGCTGACAATGTGTACTCTTTTTTTTCTTTTTTCTTTTTTTTTCATTTCTTTTATTAGTTTTGTTGTTTTGAAATTTGTTTTGTAAATTTTGAAAAGGTTTGTAAATGTAAATAAAGGTTTGTGAAGTTTTAAAAAGTTTGTAAATGTAAATAAAGGTTTGTGAAGTTTTAAAATAGTTAACATAGGATTACAACTATATTAAACATATGATTGAAATTAGTTAACACAACGTACAATTATATTACAACTACGAAACGGAAATTCAACTACGATTACACACATTAAACCTAAAACACGAACTACGGCAAACATGAAACATAAAACTACGATTCAATTAAATGAATCATCCGACACATAGCTCTCGTGACTCGAATAGGAGGCACTTGAATCGTCCTCACTCGATGGCACAGGCGGAAGTCCCATTTTCCATCACCATTCTGCTCGTTTGTTTCTCCGATCCTCTTTCCCTTTTAGGTACGCCTCGCGCTCCCTTGACTGACGATCTTGCTCAGCTTCAAACTCTAAATAGACTTCCATATCCAGCTCGTACTGTTCTTCCTCAGTCAACTCCCGAATGTTGGGTTGGTTTTCAGGTGAAAAGTTTGGTGGTAGATTGTTTGGGGGTGGATTGTTTTCTGGTGGAAACATAACTTCTAGTGGAGTGGCAGGTGGTGGGTTGTCATATTGGAACATCGGAAATATATCTTCTGGTGGAGTCTTTTGTGGGAAAATGTCTTCAGGTGGTGTGTTGTAAACCGATTCGTTATCAGGTGATGCGTTGTGTCACATTGTTACGTTTGAAGAAGCAAAGAGAATTCTTGATGATTTGTGTGTGAATTGTAGGTGTATTTCAGCATCTGAGAATAGGTATTTATAGGATGATTGCGGGTGATTTTTGAATTCAAAATTTGAAATTATCCCGCTTTCATTTTGAATTTAAAATTTTAAATTATCCCGCTTTCATTTTAATATATGCACACATTTTTTTTATAAATTTGAAATTTAAACAATTAAAATTTGGGATAATTCCATATTTACCCAATCTAAACATCAAAATGTCATATATACCCAAAATACAAGTTTTGGATGCATGATTTACAATGCAATTAAAGCATGTTTTGGGTAAATATGACATTATCATGTTTAAGTTGGGTAAATATGGAATTGCCCCTTAAAATTTCTGTATTTTATTTATTGTTATTTCCGTATCGTTTTTAACGGCTAGTTTCTCCAATAAAATTCTCTAACGGCTAGTTTCGTTATAAATACCACGTTTAATCAACTTCGTATTGTCACATAAAGAACAATCCTTACCCGATTACGCAATGAACAAGAAAATGAGCTTAAGTTGATTAACAACTTGTTAGGTGAGATAGCTCGTACTATTCGACAGATGCATACTCGGGCTCCAGAGGTCGAACGGTTAAGTGAGCTGCCTCAAGACCATCCAATAATCAAGGTCGGTCTACAAACTCTTTTAAGAAATGATGAAATAGATTTGCAATTTCAAGTCGCCTTGAAAATGGTCAGGGAACAAGTGTTGCAAGTTTGGGAAGAAAAGTCAGCATTCATCGAGATAATTATAAGTCTTTATAAATTCGTGATGATGTTGCATATCGTATTTAACCGTTTCGTTATTTTCGTATCGTATCGTATGTTTTTTTTTTTTTTGTTCTTTTTCTTCATATCGTATGGTTTTTTTCGGTATTGTAACTTTTTTATTTGAATGAAATAAAATTAGTATGTTGTATTATTTTTTATAATTAGTTAAATGAATTTATTTTATTTAATGAAATGAATAAAAAAAATAAAGTTGTAAGTGGTGGGGCCCAAATGAGTAAGTTGAAGTTTGTTGTTTGGTGAGGAGAGGTTAGTTGTAAAGAGGTGGTGGGGTGATGTGGCACATGTGGGCCCGAATGAGGAGGATGGCTTTGCCATCTACACCTAGCACTCTAAGCAATACTACATACAAACAGAACCATTTTAAAGAACATACTGATCAAAAGACATAACATATATGTGACTACAACTATCAATTCAATACCATTCACCAAGGACTACATTTCCCTCAAATGGCTACCTCTGCCAAACATGGAGCAACTTGCGAAAGAAGTAGGCATAAGAAGGCATCATCCCTCCCACAACCATCCAAACCTCCCTGGGCTGTATTTCCTGCACACTATCTCTAGACTGCTGCAACTCGTTTGAGACTACTAAACTTACAGAATATGGATATCGAAACTGATTCAAGCTCATTCCTGGACAATTTGAATAATGTATGAGTTTAGATCAATTGTATTACATAATACTGGAAAAACTTATCAGACTTGTGTTATTTACAGTTTTACTACTTACAGTGAGTTGCCTACGGGCTACGGGTCATATAATAAAGTACTGCGTATGCTTGTTTTTATTCATTTGGCTTGTTAAGTTGTTATCGACATAGGTGTTAGACCCGTTTCCCGGGTACTTGGACCCCACCCTAGATGTAATGGACTAAGAGCCTTACGTGGTTGGTTAGTCAACAAATGTCGTGATGTGGTCAAACCCGATAGTCATAGTATTTCGTAATGTGATTTTAAAATTATTATGTGTCATAAGTAAGAGGGACAAGAACTTGAGGGACCTAAGTTGACAGAATCCCAAACTGGTACTAGAACCAACTTGTTCTAGTCTGCAGGGACTATTCTTGTCAAAACCTCAAACTAGCACTAGAACCAACTTGTTCTAGTACTAAGGATGAATGGTTACAGGACCTAAGGGACTAAAGTTGCCATTTAGGCAAACTTCCAACTATCAAATGTCGAATTCTCTGGACTTCTATAAGGTTCATTTTGGATAAGAAGTATGTGTGTGTATGTGGTGTCGGCAAGAGAGAAAGAGAAGGAAAGAGTAGGATGATCTTGTAGGTAAATTGGTAAAGGATTGAAGCTCCAACACTAGTGATATGTACCTAGCTATGATCCCCTCTACAAGTAAGTATTCATTATCTTGATATGATCATATGATGATGTAGAAGGATGATTGGTTAAGTTATGGTGGGTTATTATAACCCTTGTTTATGTATTTGATTGTTAGACCATCCGCAATGGGAATTTGGAGAAAGACTTTTTACTGTTTGAAAAAGTTATTCATACTACTTTTTGCATTGTGTTAATGACTTGAAGAAAAGCTTTTTACTCAAAGATTTGGTAAACTCCAAGTGGTTTGAGCAAAAGCTTTTTGCTCTCCTCAGGCGTATTTTTTGTTCTCATTTAATGAATTCAACACATAAAAAGCTTTAGTGATGACTTTTTCCATTGGACCAAGTTTTACCAAGTTTTATGAATGACTTTTTTATATATAAAATATAATTTAATTTATTGCAAAAATTCATTAATGACTTTTGCCATTGCATATGCTCTTATGTTACTAGGTTTGGTAATTAATGAAGGATGATGATGATGATGATGAATAGAGATGATGTTGATGATGATGGTGGTGCTATTTTGTAGCTTAGCTTGGATGATAAAGGTAAGTAACTTGATTGATATGTGTTTAAGATGATTGTTTACATATTATGTGACTATGAGTATGGACCCGATGTGTTAGTTTTGGTATCCTTCGTGATAGCCCAGCTTGCCTTTTATGGCATGTATTTGGCATCCTTCGGGATGACCTAGCTTGCCTTCATGGCATGATTGTTAGCTTGCCTTTACGGCATGGTTGTTAGCTTTGATTTAGTGAGTGTGGCCTTGATAGGTGGTTTGCCTAGTTAGCCAACTCAAGCGATAGATTATGAGTAAGGAAAGGCTAAGGTATGTTGTGATGTTTATGTGTTTATTGGTTAAAGTATTTGTGTTGCATATATGTGGATTAACATGTTAATCATGTGTTAATCTAGTTACTTACTAAGCGAAAGCTTATTGTTTAGTTGACAATGTTTTGTAGGTTACTCATGAGTGAAGCTATGGCTTGGATAAGGACTAAGGTTGCACATGTGAAGTAGAAGGAATGGTAAGAAAGTAGGAGCTAGGTAGTATACCGAGCTCAAGTGTCATGTTTGTACCCCCGTGAGTCATTAATGTTATGTAAAGTATGGTCAAATGTCAAGTGTATAAATTGATGGTCAATGGACAAGTTACAGTATAGTTCATGTGTTTACGGTCAAGTTAAAGGGGCGTTTGGCATAACGTGTAATTGTACCCATTTTGGGATGTGAACGGGTCAATGGTCATGGATCAAATTTGTCATGGTTTTTAACGTTAAATGAGTGTTTGGTTTATGGTTAAAGTGTTAATTTTATGGTTAAAGGCGATATGGTTAAGTGTAGTATGCAAATGGGTCAAAATGGGTGTTTCCACCCGTCACTTTGTAAAACATGTTTTCGAGGGTTGTTGTGACCATGTTTATGTACATATTTGATGTTTATAATGTCCAAATGATTTCTGGAAAGTTTTGTAAATTGTCGAGTTATAGAAGTTGAGTTTTAGTCGTTTTGGTTAAGTATGAAAACAAGACAGCAATTAGTGCAGAAAATGTGTCATGTTAGAAAAATCATATCTTTTGATCCGTAACTCGTTAGAAGTTTTACCACCCATAATTTTAAAGTTAATTAAGTCTAGTTTCATCTAAAATAGTCTTAAGGGCTGGTTTGTAATAGGTTGTTGTCTGTTATTTAAAGAGTAACAGAAGGTCAGGTTTGGGTCATGTCGTTTCCGTGTAAAAGTTTAAAATTTTGGTCAAATCGGGCATGGGGTGTAACAATAGGATTATCTTACTAGAATATTAGATTGAAAACAAATGTATGTACGATTGTTGGGGCAGAGATATTAGAAAATGGTTTATTTCAAGGTTAATACTCAAAAGAGGTTGTTAATTAGTTATTCAGCAAATATTGCTTATATGCTTTTCATCCCACTCGACAATTGGTAATTCAGGTTACGTTTTATCAATATAAATATACGTCATCGATCTTATGATTATGAGCTTGTTTAGCATCCGCGATTATTGTATTCCCAACTTTCACACTCTTTAAACGCCTATCTGAAGCCAACTGTGGAGCTAACTCTTCATCTATAACGATTGCATTTAAGGTAGAAGTTGGGTACCCTGAAAGTGGAAGTAAGAAGTCTCCTAGGCCCGCATTAAACCAATATCTTAAAGTTCCCTTTGTGCATTTTGACGTTGGTGCCATATGGATGATGATGGAGCGAAAAGTGGATTTCAGGAGCGATTAAGAGAATTTTACACGTGATGCGGATAGAAGGAAACGGTTGAAATGAACATCGAGTTCATAGATGCATCCGTGAAAAAGAATTTTCTTCTCCACATATACTAAGGTTGCTTATGAAGTCAACAATGCCTTAGTTTAAAACTAATGCTGATCCTGAGTTTGAAACCGCACCATGAATAGACCATTTTCGAGAGCTGATCAGATGCCGAATCACACTTGGCCCTAATTATAAAGGCTCCTATAATCCCTCAAATAGACTGCAAACAAAAGGGGAATCATCAAAATATATTGGGATCTTGATGATGCTAGATGTGAAGCTTAGACTAGATAAAATTTGGTTAACATACCTAGTTATATATATAGATAGCTTGATGGTGAATACCTGAATATGTATATAACAATTATCATGTTATTAGAAAATACGAAAAATTGTTACAAGTAAGAGATAATAACACGCGTCCAAAATCAATACTTACCAAAACAGCCATGTAACCTAGCTGCATGTCCTATATATAAAGGGAAACTTGGTAGAATCCATACAAATCGGACATGTCTTCTTGCGCGACTGCCAATTCTTGATGCACCCTTCAATCCTTCATGATAACTATGTTTACATGCCAGTGTTCCAATCATCTCACCCTCTTGGTATTCATCATAGCATATCGAACAGATCTCCCCTTCTTCGTCATCTTCCTCTTTACTAAGTCCACCATTACTCTTTTTCTTGCCAATCATAGCCGGAAGAGTTTCATACCACAATATATACCATGCAAGTTTCATGCATCTTGTACGATTGACTTCATCATCCAAAAGCCTGGCATACATATCATATATTCTAACAGTGTCTACTGACCCGTTAATACCCGTGAAGTACATCCAATAACGAGTATAATCAGGCCCATCATCAAACAAAATCGATTTAATAATGTGTTCATCATAGTCACGAACGGTTACTCTTGAATTCCGTCCTGTAAGCCAAAGCATTACCTTATCTAGAGGTGGCCATAAGATCCGGTTCCGGAACCGTAACTGGATAATTATCCGGAACTGAATCCGGCCAACACCGGTTCCGGTTCCAAAATTATCCGGCAATTCGTGTCCGGTTCCACCATTTTGATACTAGATCCGGTTCGGAACCGGCTAATCCATAACCGGATCGCGAACCGATTCCCAGGAACCGGATCCGAACCGGTTCCAACGGCTCTTTGGTATTTTTCTGCATTTCTTCACAGTAGGCTTTTTAGCCGTTTTTTTGGAACGTTGGGGCTTTTCAAGCCATTTACAAACGGTAACAAACATCAAATATCACCAAATTGACCTTCTAAATATTCCTATAAATACCATTGATGATTTTGGTTGAATCACAACAATCAAATTCAAGGAAAACACTCAAAATTTGCTCACAAACTTGATCAAAAATGTCTAGAAGAAACCAAGCTTCTCAATCTCAACCAACATCATCAAACAATACCGCTTCTCATGCTCAAAGTTCTACAAACCAACCTTTGGAAGTTGGGATTGAACCAACAACCCGAAACCAAGAGATTTGGTGTCATTTCGACTTGGTTAGGTTTTCGGATAATTCAAAAAAGGCTCGTTGTAAAGCTTGTAACACTTATATGTCTTCATCAGGGAATTCTACGTTGAAGAAGCACACGAATCACCATTGTAAAGCAACAAAAGGCGTTGGGTCATCGGATCAAAGTGTTATGGGACGAGATGGGAGTATTTTTGTATATGACGAGAGGGCGCTTCGTCAAGATTTAGCTCACTTTGTGATTCAAGAGGGTTTGCCGTTCAACCACTTCGACAATCCTCGGTTAACGAGGTTGATTCAACAAAGGCTTCAACCACGCTACACTCATGTAAGTCGTCAAACTCTTAAACATGATTGTATTAAATCTTGGGCAAAGGTTAAAAAGGAATTAATACTTGGTTTTGATGCTTTAAAAACTAGTGTAAACTTAACAACCGATGTTTGGTCGGCGGGTCATGGTTTGCCGGGTTCGTACTTGTGTGTTACTGCACATTGGATTGACCCCGCGACTTGGCAAATGATGAAACGTATTATTGGTTTTGAAATATTTCCAAATCCGCACACGGGTGAAAATTTAAGTATAATGTTGAGATATGTTATGAAAATGTTTAAATTAGAAGAAAAGGTTTTTTCAATATCATTCGATAACGCTTCTAATAATACAAATGCGGTAGGATTACTAAAACTAAGATACCGACCGATCGTTGATGGCATTTTTTTATCATAGTCGACGTGTTGCACACATCATTAACTTGGTTGTGCTAAGCGGACTAGCGACCCAATAAATGTTTAATTTAAGAGAATCTTTTAGAAAAATGTTACAAGATATTTTTCAATATCATTCGAATAGATATTTGGATTATATAAAATTGTGTCATGAATCGAATTCTATTTTTTTATCACCAAATTGGGACGTTCCTACAAGATGGAATTCGACCTATGACATATTTGTTAGTGCTTTACGTCAAAAAAACACGTTACAACATCTTCATGATGAGCTTTGTGCTAGACAAAGGCGTGCGGAAAAATATGGTACCATTTTCGGTTGAAAATTGGAGTCTTATTCAAAAAATAACCGATTTACCCAAAGTTTTTAAAACCGCAACAACTATGTTATCAGGTGTTTATTATCCCACGAGTCATTCGGTCCTCAACCAACTTTATGTGATGTGTAGAAAATTAGGAGCATACGAATATGATGGTCCACTTTTTGCTAATATGGTTGTACCGATGAAAGAAAAGCTTAAAAAATATTTTCAAGAAATTCCACCGGTAATTACTTGTGCCGCCGCAATAAACCCATGTTATAACATTAGCGAGGTGGAATATCTTATCAAAAAGATTGGTGAAGACTTGGATTTGAACCAAATAGACCCTTTTTATGTAAATAATGCACAAGCATCGTTTAAAAATAATTTCAAACGTTTATATGATGTTTATTTTGAGAAATATGGTGCAACAAATGTGGGAACGAGTTCGCTGCCAAGTATGTGGGCTTCGTCTTCATCCGTGGATCCGGATTTGGACTTATTTTCAAGTTTACGACAAGAAAGTGGTAAATGGGCTAGGAGTGACAATTTAACGAGCAACGAATATGGGAGATATACGGGAACCGATTGGTTAAACACTATCACATCCGAAGAGTTCAAGAAATTTGATGTTTTGAATTGGTGGAAACAAAGGGAATCTCAATTTCCTGTTCTAGCCGCAATGGCCCGGGATTTACTAAGCGTACAAGCTTCAACCGTTGCTTCGGAATCCGCTTTTTCTACTAGTGGAAGGGTATTGTCGGTAAGAAAAACAAAACTCACACCTTTATCTTTGGAGATGTGTATTTGCTTGAAGGATTATTTGGATGGGAATGAACGTATACAAGACGTTTCAATACTTGAAGAACCGATGGACTACGAAAAACAATTACAAGAGGTCGAGGTGCAAGAAGGTTATGTAATCAATCTTACCGAAGAAGAAATTGCTTACGATGAAGCTACAAGCGCCGCCGTTCAAGTTGAAATTGAAGATGAAGATGAAACCGAAGAATAATAAATACTACCTCCGTCCCATAATAATTGTCCAGTTTGACTTTTTACGGTCTAACTTGTTCAACTTTGACCTTAAATATTTTTATGTGTGTTATATAATATTTGATGCAAAATATATAAATGGATTGGATTGTAACTATATTTTCATTGATATAATTTTCATCAAATATCATATGACAAAAATAAAAATATTTAAGTTCAAAGTTGAACAACAAAGACTAAGAAAAGTCAAATTGGACAATTATTTATATATTTTGCATCAAATATTATATAACACACATAAAAATATTTAAGGTCAAAGTTGAACAAGTTAGACCGTAAAAAGTCAAATTGGACAATTATTATGGGACGGAGGGAGTAGTCGAAATGAATTAACTTTGTGTTTCAAGTACTTTAAGTGTGACGTCTATTAGTTTTTTTTAATAAAAGTCGAAGTTTATTGTGTGGGAAACGCGAACGAAAAAAAAACCCGGAATCGAAAAATGTTGCATGCTTACTGTTAAGAAAATGACCACCGGTTCTTTGGAACCGGTCCGACCGGTTCTTGGGACCGAACCGGATTGGATCCGATCCGGAACCGGGTAGACTTGTTCCGGTTTTTGGACCCCGGATCCGAAAGGAACCGGATCGGATTGGAACCGGATCCGGTCCATTGACTTTGATTGCCGAACCGGTCTGGATTGGAACCGGTCCGGTTTTTTTTGGAACCGGCAAATGGCCACCTCTAATCTTATCCACACTTTCATTGTCTACTCGTTGATTTATGATGACGATTTCCCTAGTACGTGGTGATATAACTTCGTACGAACAAGATGTAGATGTAGCCATCCGACTTATAAATCAGCAAAGTAAAACAGTAAATATAGTCGACAAAGTACATGCACAAGATTACCCAAAACGTTTACCTAAGAGTAATACGTACGCCAAAACTAAAACCTTAATAACTATATATAGACCATGCATACGTAAAACGAATTAATAAAACCAAATCCTAGTATGATTATGATTACTTGCTATATGAAGCTAGTATGGGCCATAGCCACCTAAAAAGTTTATAATGGACATATTTTGGGTTACCAAGAAACAACATGGTCCATCTATTGATACTAACTGCGTCCAGTAGCTCAATATTTTAAGAATCTATAGGGTGTTTTTGGCGCACGGGTACGGGCTTAAACTTTAAAAATACGCCTCAAACTAAAAATAAGCTTTGTTTGACGTAGAGGTTTATACGGGGGCTTTGAAATTATAAGCCCAACCTAAAAATAAGCCTCAACCTAAAAAATGAGCCTAAAATTTTTATAAGCATAAAAAATAAGCCTCGTTAGTATCAAATTACTTAATTATATATCCATAAAAATATCTAATATATACATACGTTAATTTAATTATATGTCATTTTTAGTAATTTTACAATAATAAGCTCCAAGTTAAACTAATTTGGCAAACAAGATTAGGAAAATAAAAATTCTAGTTTCGGCTTTATAATATAAGCCCTAGCCCGATCTCTAACCCTGGCCCAGCTTCACCGCAGCCCCAGCACATTTTGCCATTCATAACCATAGTGTTCAAGGTTAATAAATGAAGGATCCGTCGAACTCGAGGCAGATTTGCACTTCAGAGTTTCTAGATTACAATCGGACTTTAAGGACTCACCAATTTGACTTTATTAGGCTTGATCATCGTACAACACTGTTAAGTAGTTTGATTGTGTGCCAATATATATCGATGGGTGCACTTATTCATGAGAAAAATTGAGCAAGTGCATTTAAGAAAAAATGAACAAGACTAGGAACGCAATATTTTTTGGTCCCGGTCCATTATAAAAAAATTGTTAAAAAGAATAACACTACAGCGCAAGAATTCATAGGTGTCCCGAGAACTCCTTGGACGACCACCGTGGTTCCGCAACTGTACATATCTAATCTTTAAAATCAAAGTTACTCCTTTTCTTTGGTCAAAGTCAGCTGTTGCATACTATTGAATATGATTCTATTATCAGTTCAGTCATCAATCTACTACATCATTACTAAAAAGCTTAAACTTACTAGCATCAAGAACCAACTTTCTAACAGAAGAAAACGAACCCAAAAGCCCAACACCCGTAAAAACAACCATAATCATGTTATTGATCCAATACGTGACCGAAGATCTTGACGGTTTGTAAGTCATGTTGTAAAGAAGCATTGGAAGGATGAAATCGAGCGGTATGAAACCAAGAGCTCCAACTACGCCATTAATATCACCAAAGAATGGCAACATTGCTGCAATGAATCCACAAATTATCATGTAAAGTGAACGAAGAATTATCCTTGGGATCAGGTTTTGTTTGGCGAATATCCCTTGGTTCACGTCAGCTGATTTTGTTTCCATGATCTCATACGCTACTTGAGAATACACCTGTTTTGAAAGATAACATCATTTTCCTTTATTCTTGCAGAAATGAAAAATATGCACACACTGTCAACATTACTTAAGAACGAGCGGTTAACATAGATGTGACAATAACAGGCCAAAACGGGTAACGTTTTTGTATAGGTTTGATCAGGCACGTTCTCATGTTGACCTTAAGCAGTGTCCAATTTTTTAATGTAATAAACGTGTTTCTTTTATAGCTGACTTTCGTGAGATTTCATTTGACTTCGGATATAAAGCACAGATTAGCACCAAGCTCAATGACTTTATTAATATTTACAGAAAAGAGCTCGTACCAGGCCAATGGCAAAAAGTTGAAGGAGGACGAAAATAACCCCGAGTCCTAAAAGCCAAGTTGGAGCCAAGGAAGGCCCCTCATCGGGCATGAGGCTCTTAAGGATGTTTGAGCTAGCTTTGTTACCAAACACAAAGTAGCCTGATATTGCAGCCGAGTAAAAGGTCACAAAAATTACCGCGTAACACATCAAAAGTCCCTTGAACATCTTTCCTGTTACAGGTGGCGCCAAAGTAGCCTGTAATGCAACAAACAAACCATATGACCATTGAACTGATAACTGGACCAATCTGAATTGGTTATGTTCCAAATTAGATGTGAACTGAACCAAATGCGGATTTTCTAAATCTGACAATCCCCAAAATTTCGGAATAAAAACTAAAGAAGAGACCACCTTTAAAGTTTAAAAGGACTAAAAAGTTGTAGTAAATGAAACTCACTTGTATCTCGGGGAGTATTCCATTACCGAATATGGCAGCGATTATGGAAATAGAGGTGAAGGCACTTGTAGCCTTAGAAAATTGTGAACCCTCTAAGGAATAATCTCTAAGGGGTGCATTTTGTCCTAGACCAGCATAAATACAAGCAGCAACCACGACAAATGTGTAGCCTAAACTCAAGAAAAGCGAACCAAGGTTCACGTGTCTTAGTGAGTGAAAGGTTGGTAACTGAGACAAGACGATCATGATCCCCGTTACCATTGCTATGAACTCCCACAATTTCATTGTGCCACTCGGGGAAAGGCTTGAGTACATTATCTAGAAGCAATAAGAAATTTTTAGTCAAAAACTCAATAAGGCAAATTTTCACTTTTTTTTTTTGGTCAAACATCCAGTAATATCAACAACAAATCTATCATGATAGAAAAGTGATTATGATTTTTAAGGTTAAGTATACTAATGGAGTAAATAATTTTACATGGATTAGCCAAAATGTATAAAAAAAATTGCAGTCCTTCCATTTAGTCAATAAGAATACAATACACTTTGACATTTCTAGTAGTGCTAAAATGGATTTTAAAAGCAGTGTGTTTAATGGCCCGGTATAATGGCTACGCGATACCCTGAAACTATACGCGTAAAGTGACATAATTCCGTGCGACACTTCTCCTAAAAACCGTGCATATTATAGAAGAGGTAGCGTGAATGAAAGCTGATGCATTGGGTATAAACTTTAGCGATACCTGAAGACATTCCCCTGCAAGCAAGATTGCGCCTATGCTAATGCCGGTGTTAATAGTTGTTTGAATTAAAATTACAAAATAGTACATCCAGCCCGACCCTACAAGAAACAACATAAACGCCCATCAAAAAATACTCCGTAGGATTTTTCATGAAGGATCATTATTATTTCCATCATAATTTCAGTTGTGACTATTAGCAATTGCACCTAAAGTCTTCGGTAGTGGATTAGCAACATCGTATCATAATTTTAATTGTTTTAATAGCATCGAGATCTTCTCATATCAAGAGCACCATGGTCACTTAACACTACTACACAACTGGGCAAATGCTATGAAAATTTGTAACGGAAATTTTCCGTTGCAAATATGCAACGGGTTTGCAACGTATTTTCAACGGATTAGCAAGGACACAGAAACCCGTTGCAAATCTATTGCAAAATTTAAATTAATTTCTTTTATAGTTAATTTTAAATATTCCGTTGCAAATCCATCATGTTTATTGAAATTTGTAACGGATTTGCAACGGCATATTAAACAACTTGTTTGACATAGTGATCAAATGTTGCCTCATTGAGTGATCATGGCGTTTGGTATAGCCATCGAATCTTAAGTTAAGAGAGCGCAACCTAGTGGTAGAAGTACCACCAAACTGGAGTTTAACAGCCTCTCATAAGTTTTAGCAGTCCATAACTGACAGAGTGCAACATGAGGTCATTCCTCATGCTACTAAGCATCAAAATGCGAGCAACACGATCCTTGTTCTTAAAAACTTGATAGGCGTCATTATCTCGCCTATGTTTCGTCATGTTACCCTGCTCAGGTTCTTGTATAGGTTGTGTAATCATTGCTAGCATGTCTTGCTCTTCAAGGATAAACTGAATTTTACGATGCTAATTGTTGTAATTATGTTCGGTTAATTAGTCTCCTTGTGTAACACCCCCTAAATTTCAACTTAACAACCGAATTGCTCAGACAAGACGGAGCCAACCTATATGGTTGTGCAAGCTAATTGGGTTATCCAATATGCAAATTTTGTTTAGATCAGGTATAAGAATATGTTTAGGTGTGTAAATATTGGTACTTGAATGTTGTAAGCTATATTTTGGTAATGGAAAATTGCAACTTTAGTTGTTTACTGTCTGTGCTTGTGTTTTGCCGTTTGTCAAGTACTATTATTAGTCGTTCTTTTATTATGTTTTTGAATATTGTAGCTATTGTTTTCCATTATAATGTGATGCTGCCTAATGTTGTTATTGTCCAATTCAAAACATCATCAGCAACAAAGTTAACTAAATGTAGCCGCCTTATTAAGTATTGTGCTGCTAGTGAGTTTGTTTGATTCGATGTTGCAAGGTTCAGTAGAATGTGGCTGAGTAAGTTTGTAGGTCAATAGAATGTAATTAAGTTTGTAACTACAATCGTTTTTAGCAACTTTGTAATCACAATCTTTTGAGGGTTTTAAGCCAAAAACAAACATAAAGCAAGACATTGTCAATAACCAAGAATCCCAATACTCCATGTGTCTTGTGAGTCACAACAATTGATCTTTTGCATGACATCTTAATTATACTTCAGGTTACTCAAACGATGGTGCATCTCGATTACATGTGTTATATTTATTCTTGAATTGGCAGCTGTAGATGTACATATTTTTTTTTGGCAAGTTTGTTGTTTTGTTATGATTCAAGTATAAGATTTGCTATTGAAGTCAAGGTTGGCTACCTAAACCTGTATGATAGTTTTCTTTGCATTCAACAGGTGTTGGAATTTTCTTTCTTTTCTTTTTTTTTTTCTTTTTTTTATATGTCTATAATTATAACATTGTAAAATTCATGATCTCGATCGCGTAATAGTTATTTGACTGGTAAGTCGCCATATCTGTAAGTTTTACAATCCTAATACATTAGCAGAAGTAAGGACCATACTAATGGTAGCAAAACTATTTGCAAACAAAGTTGATCAACCACGGCAAATATGTTCGAAGAGGGAAAACAAACCAAATGGACGAAACATGCTATTAGAAATAAGCAAGGCACTAACGTTAGCGAGTACTTATTTTACACACATTTATAGTTCAGATAGATCGTTATACTACACCTGTACATACTAACTGGGTCTAAGTAGGCTGGCGTATGGTCATTCTTCTTGCTTACTCTTTTTCGCAGCGGTGCCCATTCCCTCGTGCGTGTCATCCTTCAGCAGCTGTCTTCGAACCGATGCTTTTGTGCCCTCGATTTTTTCAGGCTGCTTGTGCACACCAGTCGTGGTTTCAATAGTAGCAGGTGTGGAAGTTTCTGTGATGGGACTTGTAGGAGGTGTGATGGCACCTGTAGGAGGTGTGCTCACACATGTCGCTGTTTCCTCTAACACATATTTATTCAATACCTGTGTTGGAACATATGGACTTGTGCCTTCAAACATCTGAGACAGGTTTTGCACAGCAGTGAAAGTTTCGATGGTAACGGGTATCGAGAATTGTGGGATGTTGGTTATCGTAGGTGTTGACGATGTTTCCTTGGCAGCAGCTGATGACTGGATTTCTGTTTGTGTATCTGTTATAGGCCCTATCAATAGGAGCACCTCATTTTCTAGCTGTGGAAAATCAAGGTTGGCAGGCACGTTTTCTTGTGGCTCTATTACCAGATGTGGGCCGCTTTCTATTACTGTTTCGAGAATGTATATCGGATTATCCTTTGTAGAGTCCGTCGAATAATGCAGCTGAAATAGGTGAGTGGTTCCTTCCAGTGTAGTTAAAACCGGTGGTTGTGTATATGGGTCTGTGAAGCCTTGGTCTGAGACGACTTTATTACATTCTGTGACCATCGAGTGGGCTTCGTTACTGAAACATGTTAATGTTAAAGTTCTAATGTTGTCAGAAATTAGTATCCTGAAACTGTAGCTGCAAAGGTTAACAAAAAAAAAGGCACGGGCCAGAAGATGTGTTGACAATTTTTAGCTAAATTTTATTCCATATTTGTGCTGCTCACGGATCGGCTGTAATTACGTGTACCTGTAATTGTTGGGTTCTCCAGGATTAGGCGGTTGGCAATGAGCATGTGGACGTTCGTTGAAGATTTTGTGCCTGCAGGCATGGCATCTGCGGAAGAACCATGGTCTTGCAACTACTGCTTCCAAGATCGTCGCAATGACTGTAAAGCGCACACTCTGTGGAAAATGACAAAGCTTCAATGTGTACTCTAGTGGTTATATTTTTTGATAAGGCATGAAAACCTACCGTTTGGTTTCATGGATCTTCTCGCAACAGTTCATTGATTGTGACTTTGTTCCTTAACTTTTCTTGTTCGATGTTATTATATCGTTGAGTCCGAACATTGTGTATCACTGGCGGTGCTACTACTTCGTTATACCTGTAAAGTCATTGCAAGTTAGTTGCGCCTTTTTATGGCCTGGGTGAATATCATCTCTGAATATAAACACTGAAAGTGACGTTTTCCAATTAGCATTCTGGCTATGTAAAATATCAATATATGCGAGTTTATCATATATGTTTTATTTTTTTAACGACTTACATGCTGAGTATATAGTCTGTTTCAGGAATGGCAGGGTTGAAATAGTAGTAGGTTGCAGGCGTGCTGGAGAGTTCTAGCCCTACATATGTTGTCGCATTTGTTAGATATAGGGTTAGTTACTTGTTTTGAATACGGATATGTAAATATTGTATTACCTCCATACGTTTTAACCCAGCAAGAACTGACGGCCATGACAGTTGGCTTGGCTTCTTTTTCATACGCGTCTGTGTTAAAGGCTCTAGCATTTTCGTTCCACAAAGTAAATCTTACAGTATATCCTCTGTAAGAAAAGAAGCGCAACTTGGTTATTACCAGGAAAGGTTGTTATTTTTTTGATAATCAGGACTTACTCTAGGTTCCGGAGCATGATATCTCTCCAAATAACCAGCTTCTGGCTCGGGTTCCTCGGCTCTTGCACGTCGCTCACATTGAGGACACATGCGATGTAATCTGTAGTTAAAGAATGTGTAGTGGTAGCAGATATTGGAGATAGACTAACGACGATGATTAGACGTACCTGTTAATATCACGTCAATCCTATCAGCACGTGAAGCTAATTCGTCATATGTGGCAAAATTAAAATGATGTAATGGGACGCCGTTTCCAGAAAACGGCTGAACATCTGTAACTCTTCCTAGTATCAATGTGAAACGATTCGGCAATGTTTGCATCCATGTTTTTGTATCTAGCAATCCAAATCCGGTAATCATGTACGCTTCATCTACCTGAAGGATGTTGTCGAAACGGATACGTTCCCGGCCTTCCGCATTTGCTTGTATGGCCCCTCCCTACGACATAACGTACAAATGGATAGGGTAAGGTTACTTGACTGACTACACATTTGGAAAGAGGATACAAAGGTATGTTACCTGTTGATCTAGTAGCATGCAACTGAAAGTTGCCTGGCGCGCCCCTCTAGTCGCCGTGAGTGTCCATGCTACTAGATCAACAGGTAACATACCTTTGTATCCTCTTTCCAAATGTGTAGTCAGTCAAGTAACCTTACCTTATCCATTTGTACGTTATGTCATAGGGAGGGGCCATACAAGCAAATGCGGAAGGCCGGGAACGTATCCGTTTCGACAACATCCTTCAGGTAGATGAAGCGTACATGATTACCGGATTTGGATTGCTAGATACAAAAACATGGATGCAGACATTGCCGAATCGTTTCACATTGATACTAGGAAGAGTTACAGATGTTTAGCCGTTTTCTGGAAACGGCTTCCCATTACATCACTTTAATTTTGCCACATATGACGAATTAGCTTCACGTGCTAATAGGAATAATGTGATATTAACAGGTATGTCTAATCACGTCATTAGTCTATCTCCAATATTTGCTATCACTACACATTCTTTAACTGCAGATTACATCGCATGTGTCCTCAATGTGAGCGACGTGCAAGAGCCAAGGAACCCGAGCCAGAAGCCGGTTATTTGGAGAGATATCATGCTCCGGAACCTAGAGTAAGTCCTGATTATCAAAAAAATAACAACCTTTCCTGGTAATAACCAAGTTGCGCTTCTTTTCTTACAGAGGATATACTGTAAGATTTACTTTGTGGAACGAAAATGCTAGAGCCTTTAACACAGACGCGTATGAAAAAGAAGCCAAGCCAACTGTCATGGCCGTCAGTTCTTGCTGGGTTAAAACGTATGGAGGTAATACAATATTTACATATCCGTATTCAAAACAAGTAACTAACCCTATATCTAACAAATGCGACAACATATGTAGGGCTACAACTCTCCAGCACGCCTGCAACCTACTACTATTTCAACCCTGCCATTCCTGAAACAGACTATATACTCAGCATGTAAGTCGTTAAAAAAATAAAACATGTATGATAAACTCACATATTTTGATATTTTACATAGCCAGAATGCTAATTGGTAAACGTCACTTTCAGTGTTTATATTCAGAGATGATATTCACTTAGGCCATAAAAAGGCGCAACTAACTTGCAATGACTTTACAGGTATAACGAAGTAGTAGCACCACTAGTGATACAGAATGTCCGGACTCAACGATATAATAACATCGAACAGGAAAAGTTTAGGAACAAAGTCACAATCGATGAACTGTTGCGAGAAGATCCACGAAACAAAATGGTAGGTTTTCATGGGTTATCAAAAAATATAACCACTATAGAGTACACATTGAAGCTTTGTCGTTTTCCACAGAGTGTGCGCTTTACAGTCATTGCGACGGTCTTGGAAGCAGTAGTTGCAAGACCATGGTTCTTCCGCAGATGCCATGACTGCAGGCACAAAATCTTCAACGAACGTCCACATGCTCATTGCCAACCGCTTAATCCTGGAGAACCCAACGATTACAGGTACACGTAATTACAGCCGATCCGTGAGCAGCACAAATATGGAATAAAATTTAGCTAAAAATTGTCAACACATCTTCTGGCCCGTGCCTTTTTTTTTGTTAACCTTTGCAGCTACAGTTTCAGGATACTAATTTTTGACAACACTAGAACTTTAACATTAACATGTTTCAGTAACGAAGCCCACTCGATGGTCACAGAATGTTTCAAAGTCGTCTCAGACCAAGGTTTCACAGACCCATATACACAACCGCCGGTTTTAACTGCACTGGAAGGAACCACTCACCTATTTCAGCTGCCTTATTCTACGGACTCTACAAAGGATAATCCGGTATACATTCTCGACACGGTAATGGAAAGCGGCCCACATATGGTAACAGAGCCACAAGAAAACGTACCCACCAACCTTGATTTTCCACAGCCAGAAAATGAGGTGCTCTTGTTGACAAGGCCGATAACAGATTCACAAACAGATATCCAGTCATCAATTGCTGCCAAGGAAACATCGTCAACACCTACGATAACCAACATCCCACAATTCTTGATACCCGTTACCGTCGAAACTTTCACTGTTGTGCAAAACCAGTCTCAGATGATTGTAAGGACAAGTCCATTGGTTCCAGCACAGGTACTGAAGAAAGATGTGCAAGAGGAAACAGCGACATGTGTGAGCACACCTCCTACAGGTGCCATCACACCTCCTGCAAGTCCCATCACAGAAACCTCCACACCTACTACTATTGAAACCACGACTAGTGCGCATAAGCAGCCTGAAAAAAATCGAGGGCACAAAAGCATCGGTTCGAAGACAGCTGCTGAAGGATGACACGCACGAGGGAATGGGCACCGCTACGAAAAAGAGTAAGCAAGAAGAATGACCATACGCCAACCTACTTAGACCCAGTTAGTATGTACATGTGTAGTATAACGATCTATCTGAACTATAAATGTGTGTAAAATAAGTACTCGCTAACGTCAGTGCCTTGCTTAGTTCTAATAGCATGTTTCGTCCATTTGGTTTGTTTTCCCTCTTTGAACATATTTGTCGTGGTTGATCAACTTTGTTTGCAAATAGTTTTGCTACCATTAGTATGGTCCTTACTTCTGCTAATGTATTAGGATTGTAAAACTTGCAGATATGGCGACTTACCAGTCAAATAACTATTACGCGATCGAGATCATGAATATTACAATGTTATAATTATAGACATATAAAAAAAAGAAAAAAAAAGAAAGAAATGAAAGAAAATTCCAACACCTGTTGAATGCAAAGAAAAATATCATAAAGGTTTAGGTAGCCAGCCTTTACTTCAATAGCAAATCTTATACTTGAATCATAACAAAACAACAAACTTGCCAAAAAAAACATGTACATCTACAGCTGCCAATTCAAGAATAAATATAACACATGTAACGAGATGCACCATCGTTTGAGTAACCTAAAGTATAATTAAGATGTCATGCAAAAGATCGATTGTTCTGACACACAAGACACATGGAGTATTGGGATTCTTGGTTATTGACAATGTTTTGCTTTATGTTTGTTTTTGGCTTAAAACCCTCAAAAGATTGTGATTACAAAGTTACTAAAAACGATTGTAGTTACAAACTTAATCACATTCTATTGACCTACAAACTTACTTAGCCACATTCTACTGACCCTTGCAACATCGAATCCAACAAACTCACTAGCAACACAATACTTAATAAGGCGGCTACATTTAGTTACCTTTGTTGCCGATGATGTTTTGAATTGAACAATAACAACATTAGACAACATCACATTCTAATGCAAAACAATAGCTACAATATTCAAAAACATAATAAAAGAACGACTAATAATAGTACTTGACAAACGGCAAAACACAAGTATAGACAGTAAACAACTAAAGTTGCAATTTTCCATTACCAAAATACAGCTTACAACATTCAAGTACCAATATTTACACACCTAAACATATGCTTATACCTGATCTAAACAAAATTTGCATATTGGATAACCCAATAGCGCAGACAATTCCTTCATTCCAGACGGAGCCAACCTATAAGGTGCTCTTGCCACTGGTGCCGCCCCGGGTACTAAGTCGATCTGAAATTCTACTTGACAGACAGGTGGAAGACCGGGCAAATCTTCAGGGAAAACTTCTTGAAATTCTTTGACGACTGGAACATTTTCGAGTTGCTTCTCCTTCGACTTATTTTTCGTTACTCGAACCACGAATACTTGACAACCTTCATACATGTGCTTCACCGCCCTGATATGCAAGATGATACCGTGTCGAGATTTACCTTGATCGCCACGGATAATAAGAATTTCACCGTTAAGTGGAATGTGGACGAATTTCTCGTGATAGAGAATTTTAACACGGTGCTTGGATAACCAATCCATACCAATGACGATGTCAAAACCACCAAGCTGAATAGGCATGAGGTCGATGTGAAAAGGTTTGTTTTGTAAGATTATGTGCAATCACATATTACGGTGTTAATGCCAATTCGGTTCCCATTAGCCATTTCAATTTCATAGTTGGTGTCTAGCTTAAATGGGGCATTGTTAAGTAAAGGAGTAAATGAAGTAGAAACGAAAATCTTATCGGTTTCGGAATCAAATAATACTTTAGCACTATGTTGGTTGAGTAAGAACGTACCTGTGACTACGTCAGGGTTTTCTGGGGCATTGCCTTCGCCTAGCACATATACTCTTCCTTGAGCATCGTTCTGATGACCATTTCCTTTGGTACACTTGTTTTTGAAGTGGCTTACTTCTCCAAAAGAGTAGCATGTTGGAGTTACAGCTTGCAGATTCCACCCGGTAGCAGGGTTCCTGCAATCTTTAGTTTGATGACCCACCTTTTGACATTTTGCACACCTTGTCGTGCACGGTCCCTTGTGATGTAGCTTGCACTTGTTGCATTGAGGTTTGTGACCCATATATTCCCCGCCTTTAGTGGCAGCATAAGCCTTGGCAGTTTCCTACCTACGGTTTTGTTCGTTATTGCGGGTATTGCGGTTGTGGTGGTACTGGTTGTTTATGCGGTTATTTTTGTTGAAGTTGTTGTTGCGGTGGTTGTTGTTGTTGTTGTTGTTGTTGTTGTTGTTGTTGTTGTTGTTGTTGTTGGAGTGGGTGGTCCTTTTGTCATCAAGCTTTCGCTTGAGTTCATTGTTTACCTGAGCGGAATTGTATTTGACCTCTCGGTCCAGTAGCCTTTGGGCGAGGGTGATGGCTTCTTCCAGAGTTGGTGGGTTGAATGAGGTGACATCTCCCTAGATGCTTCGAGGCAACCCTTCGACATACTTTTCCAATGTCTTTTCAAGATCCGGTACAACAGTAGGACATAGTACCGCAAGCTCTTGGAATCTCCTGTTATATGTCTTGATATCAATCCCTTTTACCACCACTTGGTGGAACTCATCTTCTAGTTTTCTCATTACGGTACGTGGGCAGTACTTCTTGACTATTTTCTTTTTAAACTCCATCCAGGTGAGTTGGAATACTTCCGTCACCAAGACATAGCATCCGGCAAAAGAGTTTCTGTAGCAAAAGTGACCTTGCAATCCTCAGTACAACCGCTTCTTTGGAAGACTATTTCGACACGCTTAAACAAGTGAGCAAGTTCAGTCACTCCTTTTGTACCCTTGAAGTAAGTTGGTTGACAACTCATGAAATCCTCGTAGGTACACTTGCGGGGCACAGTTGTTCCGCTTTCTCATGTTGGCATCCTGGTGCCACTAGTGCGGGCATTTGCCGCTGCTTGTTCTGCCAAAACTGCTTTAACACCATCAGGAATCGCTTTCTGGATAGTTGCCGGAGTCATAGTTGGTGTAGGTGTTGCAGTTGCTTTCCTTGTACGAGCCATAATTCTATCAATATCACAAGAAGGCATACATTTAGAATTTACACAATGACCATGTTATGTTAGAATAATTCAAGTAACAAGGCAATCGAGTACAGGTTATAATAATATTGGCATAATATTAAACTACATCAACTGAGTCTATGAGAATCATAAGTCAAGACATGTCCAAACAATAAAATGATCAACTCTGGTCCACATTTGTGGATACAAGTAAGTACCCTATGATCATATATAACATCACGACATGTCTGAATCAAATCACAACACACACGGAAACATAAATGATTGACTTGGTCTGTATGAACCAATATCTCACGTGACAATACATAAAAGTACCACAGCGGATATGAATATAAGGAAACAACCATGGAAACATAAATCAACATCAATATATAGTACATCCATAACCAACAATATAATATTAATAACTTGTTTAGTTGTTTTACAAAACATAATGATACAAGATCCTTTATTAACGCCACATGCGGCAGGCTAAGATAACTCCTAGCTATACTGAAGATCTCTAACCGTCACTGTCAAGGTCTCCATAGGCTGGTCTCTAGCCCTCTCCCTAGCCTGGGAGTCCTCCACCATACGCCTAAGAGTCATGACCCGGGTGCTCATCTTATCGAGCTCATCATCCCGTAGCTCGATCTCTCCCTTCATCAATGTAGCAGGATCTCCTAACACAATGATAGTCTCTAGAGCCTCCTGTAGGCGAGTACTTATCAGATCAAAGCCCTCCTACATCACTACCTGACTGATCACGAGGTTCTCCACCTCATCCCCAATATTCTCGATATGTTCGAGTGAGAAGTCATCAATAATGCCTAGAATCTCATCGAGACGGTCCTCATGTCTGACTAACCAAGCTGCCAGCAAGGGTACGGTATGATGGATGGGTTCACAGGTAACCTAAAGAATCCTAGAAGCAGCTGTGGATGAACTCTCCCGAGTTCCGTAGTACTCGGGACACCCTCCTGGGACCTCCATTAACTGATAAGTGGTAGTAAAAATGACCATCTACGAGCATCGACCCTCTTGGGGGGTTAAGGATGAGCAGCCACTGTCTCTTACCAGTAAAAATGACTATCTCGAGTTCCACCACCCACTGTCTCTTACCAGCAGACCACCACTGTCCCGTTATCATCCTCTACTTCATTACCTACTTCTTCATCATCAGTTGCTCACAGTGCCCCTCTGCCACCTCGCAAGAGGGCACG
This sequence comes from Artemisia argyi, assembly GCA_030686995.1. Taxonomy (NCBI): domain Eukaryota; kingdom Viridiplantae; phylum Streptophyta; class Magnoliopsida; order Asterales; family Asteraceae; genus Artemisia; species Artemisia argyi. The sequence goes on along the minus strand of CM060685.1, from coordinate 168,857,891 downwards.
TTTCTTGGTTCCATCATAATTGGACCCCTATGTCCAAACCGCAGCTGAGGCTGCTGCTCATCCTCGACCCCGCAAGAGGGTCGATGCTCGCAGATGGTCATTCTTACTACCACTTATCCGTTACTGGAGGTCCTAGGAGGGTACCCCGAGTACTACGGAACTAGGAGAGAGTTCATCCACAGCTGCTTCCAGGATTCTTCCGGTTATTGGAGAACCCATCATAATACCATATCCTTACTGGCAGCTAGGTTAGGTAGACCTGAGGACCGTCACGATGAGATTCTAAGCATTATTGATGACTTTCCACTCGAGCATATCGAGAATATTAGGGATGAGGTGGAAAACCTCGTGACCAGTCAGGTAGCGATGGAGGAGGGCTTTGATCTGATGAGTACTCTCCTACAGGAGGCTCTAGAGACTATTGCTATGTTGGGAGATGCTGCTACATTGATGAAGGGAGATCGAGCTACGCGATGATGAGCTCGATAGGATCAACACCCGGGTCATGACTCTTAGGTTTATGGTGGAGGACTCCCAAGCTAGGGAGAGGGCTAGAGACCAGTCTGTGGAGACCTTGACAGCGATGGTTAGAGATCTTCAGCGCCGACTGGATGGTTCACCAGGGGGTCCATAGATCAGTGATATGTCAGTATAGCTAGGAGTTATCTTAGCCTGCCTCATGTGGCGTTAATAAAGCATCTTGTATCATTATGTTTTGTATAACAACTGAACAAGTTATTAATATTATGTTGTTGGTTATGGATGTACTATATATTGATTTTGAATTATGTTTCCATGGTTGTTTCCTTATATTCATATGCATTGTGGTACTTTTATATATTGCACGTGATATATCGGTTCATGCAGACCAAGTCAATCATTTATGTTTCCGTGTGTGTTGTGATTTGATTCAGACATGTCGTGATGTTATATATGATGATAAGGCACTAACTTGTATCCACAGATGTAGACCAGTATTGATCCTTTTATTGTTCGGACATGACTTGACTTATGATTCTCATAGACTCAGTTGTTGTGGTTTAATATTATGACAATATTATTACAACCTGCACTCGATTGCCTTGTTACTTGAATTATTCTAACATAACATGGTCATTGTGTAAATTCTAAATGTATGTCTTCTTGTGATATTGATAGAATTATGGCTCGTACAAGGAAAGCAACTGCAACACCTACACTAACTATGACTCCGGCAGCTATCAAGAAAGCAATTGTTGATGGTGTTAATGCGGTTTTGGCAGAACAAGAAGCGGCCAATGCCCGCACTAGTGGCACCAGCATGCCAACAGGAGAAAGCGGAACAACTGCGCCCCGCAAGTGTACCTAAAAGGATTTCATGAGTTGTCAACCAACTTACTTCAAGGGTACAGAAGGAGTGACTGAACTTGCTCACTGGTTTGAGCGTGTCGAAACAGTCTTCCAAAGAAGCGGTTGTACCGACGATTGCAAGGTAACTTTTGCTACAGGAACTCTTTTGCAGGATGCTTTGTCTTGGTGGAATGCCACTGCCCAAGCTATGGGTATGACGGAAGCATTGCAACTCACCTGGATGGAGTTTAAAAAGAAAATAGTAAAGAAGTACTGCCCACGTACCGAAATGAGAAAACTAGAAGATGAGTTCCACCAACTGGTGGTAAAAGGGATTGATATCAAGACATACAACAGGAGATTCCAAGAGTTTGTGGTACTGTGTCCTACTGTAGTACTGGATCTTAAAAAGACATTGGAAAAGTATGTCGAAGGGCTGCCTTGAAGCATCGAGGAAGATGTCACCTCATTCAACCCACCAACTCTGGAAGAAGCCATCACCATCACCCAAAGGCTACTGGACCGAGAGGTCAAATACAATTCAACTCAGGCAAACAATGAACTCAAGCAAAAACTTGATGACAAAAGGACCACCCACTCTAACAACTACAACAACCACCGCAACAACTTCCACAGCAATAACCGCAGAAACGACAACCAGTACCACCATAACCGCAATACCCGCAACAACCAACAAAACCGTAGGCAAGAAACTGCAAGAGCTTATGCTGCCACTGAAGGCGAGATTATATGGGTAAAAAACCTCAATGAAACAAGTGCAATCTACATCACAAGGGACCATGCACGACAAGGTGCGCAAAATGTCACAAGGTGGGTCATCAAACCAAAGATTGCAGGAACCCCGCTACCGGGAGCAATCTGTAACTCCAACATGCTACTTTTGTGCAGAAGTAGGCCACTTCAAAAAACAGTGAACCAAAGGAAATGGTCATCAGAACAATGCTCGAGGAAGAGCATATGTACTAGGCGAAGGAAATGCCCCACAGATCCCTGACGTAGTCATGGGTACGTTCTTACTCAACCAACATAGTGCTAAAGTATTATTTGATTCCGGAGCCGATAAGAGTTTCATGTCTACTTCATTTACTCCTTTATTTAACATTGCCCCATCAAAGCTAGACACCAGCTATGAAATTGAAATGGCTAATGGAAACCTGATTGTCATTAACACCGTAATTCGGGATTGCACCATAATCTTACAAAACAAACCTTTTCACATCGACCTCATGCTTATTCAGTTTGGTGGTTTTGACGTCGTCATTGGTATGGATTGGTTATCCAAGCACCGTGCTAGAATTCTCTGTGACGAGAAATTCGTCCACATTCCACTTAACGGCGAAATTCTTATTGTCTGTGGCGATCATGGTAAATCTCGACACGGTATCATCTCGTATAGCAGGGCGGTGAAGTACCTGAATAAAGGTTGTCAAGTATTCATGGTTCGAGTAAAGGAAAATAAGTCGAAGGAGAAGCAACTCGAAGACGTTCCAGTCGTCAAAGAATTTCATGGTTCGAGTAAAGGAAAATAAGTCGAAGGAGAAGCGACTCGAAGATGTTCCGGTCGTCAAAGAATTTCCATAAGTTTTCCCTGAAGATTTGCCTGGTCTTCCGCCTGTCCGTCAAGTAGAATTTAGATCGACTTAGTGCCCGGGGCGACACCAGTGGCAAGAGCACCTTGTAGGTTGGCTCCGTCTAAAATGAAAAAATTGTCTGAGCAATTGGAAGAGTTGTCAGATAAAGGATTTATCCGACCAAGTTCATCGCCTTCGGGTGCTTAGGTCCTATTTGTCAAGAAGAAAGACGGATCGTTCTGAATGTGTATTGATTACCGGGAATTGAACAAACTCGCCGTGAAAAATCGACATCCACTACCCAGGATCGATGATCTGTTTAATCAATTAAAAGGATCGAGTGTCTACTCGAATATTGATCTAAGGTCAGGATACCATCAGCTAAGAGTCAAAGAAGAAGATATTCCCAAAACAGCTTTTAGAACTCAAGGCACGGAGTGGGCACTAAACCCTGGCACGAGTGTTAAATAAATGTTTTAGCATTCACTTTTAAACATACATGTCTATCATGTTATGTTAAACTATGAAACATCTTTTGTATTTGAATACTTGGTTTGATGAATGATAAGTTTAACTTTAAAAACGTCTCTTCCGAGCCGTTTTCTATAATTATGACTGTGATCCTCTAAGTAATACCCTATTAGTCTTCCGCTGTTCAAGTTGAAATTTAGGGGTGTTACACCTTGGTTAAGATCAGCAACTATGCTTTTGGATGCAACCATTTTCAACTTGAAACAGTCACAAAATAGAACATAAACAATAAGTAACTAGGATATTCAATATTATAACTTATAGCAAATCTCCTTGAATTAAATGATAATAATCTTAACATACTTTACATATTCGAAATCAATATAATTTTCAATCATCATCCGGTAACATAGTTTTGATTATTATAATTTAACCCAGTAGTTGCAATACTCATATTTTAGGCGAGAATTTCTAAATAAATTTCTATCGGCCTAAATCCTCCCGCTATACACCAATTTCTCGTAACAGGGTGATCATGCATTTAACCAATCAGATAATCAAAGTCACAAAAGCAAGTTTCAAATAGTAGCACATTTGAAGGCTAATAACATGCTTAACAAGGCAACTTTAGTAGACTTTAACTTATTCATATCTTAATAAAATAAATGACTGAGTACTGATTTTAAGAGATCACACATCATATTATGGACGCTACGAAAAAATGTAATATAATTCCATTGTTCTTAAAAAATTACAAGACATGTTATATAGCAAAAAATAAGCACGTAATATTTCATTATCAATCACAAACATGTCTTCAACTTGTAATATGATAAACAATATTATGATGTGGCATGTGATGACACATGTCGCTCACACAATACTTCCTACCATTCTCATTCTATCCCTACCATATATATATATAAGTTTGGGTTAAAATAAAAAGAATAAAAAGTTTCTGATGCACTAAATTTATAACTATGATGCAGTGAATTTAAATGTGATGCAGTAACTTAATAACTGCAATGCACTAACTGTGATGTCGTAATTTTTTATAGCTGTGATGCAGTAACTGTGATGCACTAAAATTTATAACTGTGATGCAGTGACTTAAAAATGTGATGCAGTAACTTTGTAACTGTGATGCACCAAAATTCACCTTTTTAGACTTTTTATTTTAAGAGACTTTTTATTATAACCCTACCTTATGTGTGTGTGTATATATATATATATATATATATATATATATATATATATATATATATATATATATATATATATATATATATATATGAAAGGGATCAAGTAAGAAAAATAATTAAAATAAGAAGGGTAAGAAGTAATTATAGCCACACATTTCAAATTAGGAGGGAAATTTTGAATGAAGATGCATCCACTTTCGTAGGTGCATCTGAAATGTGTGGTTGTGCTTACTTCTTATCATTCCTATTTTAATTATTCTTACTATTTGATCCTAACTATATATATATATATATATATATATATATATATATATATATATATATATATATATATATATATATATATATATATATATATATATATATATATAGAATTGAGATCAAATGAGAACTTTCTTAAAGTTGTAAAAATGAGAACCAACCAAAATCTCATAAATGACACTCAACTTAAAAGAAAATAAAAACATAATTAATTACAACTAAAACTGTTAAAGATTTGATGGGTTTTCTTATGAAAATTGACGTAAACTAGGTGATACACTTTGATTCAACGTGTAATGTGTATCAAGGTTGAGTATTGTGTATCAAGTTTTTAGTGGTTGTTGTGTATTAGGTGTATCAATTTATGTATAAGAAATTAGTTTTTTGAGATTTTAATGTATATGTATCAAAATTTTAATTGTGTATCAGTAATCCGTTTATCATGTATGAGTTGGTTATTAATCGATTTAATGTTAACTTGTATTAATATATAATATTTTGATGCATCTTTGCTAAAATGGTTATGTATCAATGTTTTAATGGTATTTTAGAATAGTTCTTATTTTTACAACTTTAAGAAAGTTCTCACATTAACCTTCCCCTATATATATATATATATATATATATATATATATATATATATATATATATATATATATATATTTTAATGGACTAACTTAAATCCCCGTAATTTAACCATTCAAGAACAGAGGAAATCGAATAAAAACAAAGGAAGCCTAATTGTAACACATATATGAATGCCGTGTAACATATATATGAACGTATTCAAGTAAACCTGGCTCAAATACCAATGTAGAAATCTTATTGTCAATAAGTAAAGCGGAAACTAACTTTGCTTAATTATGATTAATCGAATTCACCAGGATCTTACTTACTCGAATCACATTTCTTACCACTAGTCGGGAATTTGATTACAAGAATCACATTTACAATACCACAACCCAATTTGTTTTACTCACACTCTGTTATTTGTTTGTGTGTATCGAGAGAATAAATGGGAAAAATCCCGTACCTTTTCTTCCCTTTTCATATATAACTGACCAAAATACAGTTATTGGAAGTTATTTGGGAGTTATCAGTTATGCATAATGGGCATAAATGTAAATTTCCAACAATTGGTAAACTTCGAGATACACTAGGGTTTAAACTTTGTTAGGTGAACATTTTAGGATGACCAAAGAAAAGTCCGAAAACTGCCACAGGTACATCAAAGCAAAAAGTGCTCTACTTTTGAAATAACCTAAATAGATATCTTGTTCGTTTACCTGTTAAATAGTTTTCTCAAAACTTAAAAGATGGGTCTCATTGTTGTGAGTCGACATGAAGATTCCAAAGCAATGTATGAAGATTGTGATGATATATTTATATTGAATGAAACCAAATTTTCCACCACATATGAACTTGTTAGATGTATGATTTTTTGGGACCCACAAACACACAAACTAGGGAACAAGATTCATTACTTATGAGAATTCGCAAACCAAACTCACTCAAAGGTCCAACATGTAATCTAATCCACAAGATGGAATGCGCATTGAATGAATGATCAAAGTCTTCAAAATGGCTCATGGACCATATAAATTGACTCTTCATATGTGTCAAAGATCAAACCTTTTATAGCAAATTAGCAATCGAATGTTTTCATACTACATGTGTTTTTATCCATATACAGTGATCTTTTAACCTAACATATACGGTGATAGTCTATACCATTTTTAGGGTGCAACTAGTAAAATGCATTTTTGTCACGCAATATATTAGTTTGAGCATTTGTTAACGATATACGGTGATTGTCTATACTCTATGTTAATATTGTATTATTTTTTATGAGTAATAATATATGTTTACCTTTGCACCTAAAAAACGATATATGGTGATAGTCAACATTATTTTAAGTTTTAAAGTTACAGCTACAAACTATTTTTGTCAAAGACTTTTATACAACTGATATTTACGATCGGTGATAGTCGACATTATTTTAAGTTTTAAAGTTACAGCTACAAACTATTTTTGTCAAAGACTTTTATACAACTGATATTTACGATTTATCGCTCAAGTTTATGAGTCTCAGCCATATGTAATGTCGTAAAGTTGCTTTAAATAAATAGATCATAGAAGCATAGAACCTGCATGAACTGAAAATTACCCAGAACATGGGCAGCAAGTTCCCGGAAGCGAATGTGACGATGACCCGCGTTTTCACAATGCTCAAGCACAAGTGACATTAGATAATAAGAGTAAAAAGTTACCACAGCCATAACCGTCAGGCAAAAGAATCCCAGCCACCATCCCAAACCTCTAAACACATACGGCAATGTTAATATTGTTGGTCCTACTATCGCGGTCGTTAGATGATATCCAGCGTGCCACCATTCTCCTATATTACACAACCACAAAAAGTGTAAGTATTCATACTTGGTTTGAGCTATTTCACTAGCTACGAGTTTAGGACTTAGTTTGAATATTCAACTTTAGTTTGAATAAGATGTTGTAGCCTTTCAATAATAATAATAATAATAATAAGATGTTGTAACATGCAGTGAAGAATGATTATTTGTGTCATTAGCGCCTTTTATTCTATTTGTTTATTATTTTCTTTTATTTTAAAGGGTTTCCCGGTAAATGTTGTTATTAAAATCCTAAGATTATCAATACTAGATAAGCTTATAAGGGTTTTAGTCTTGAATTTTTTATTTTATTATTATTATTTTTTTTTGTTTATTGTATTTTTTATTTTACTTTTTTGTCTCGTGCTTTTGTGCTTATGATGTATATCTATTTTCTTCCCTTTAATGGGTTTCTTAATATATTTGCCGTTTCTAAAAAAAGATGGTATAAACTCAAGTAGTCAATTATAAAACATCATAAGATATGAAAACTAAGCTTATTAACTTTTTTAGTATTCAAAGTAACGAATCATAAGGGGTTGTCTGCTGGATATAACTTATATTATGGCCTTATCAGCTTAACTGTATTTGGAAAAGCCGACAACACACTTCTCTTATAATGTTATATATCAACTTGAGCCTAAGTTGACAAATTAACTCATAGGCCGAAAAATGTAAGCTTATCGGCTTTTTTTCAAAAAGTAACTTAGCTGATAAACCCATACGAGCTAATGCTAACAGATTAGACCAGGCCATCAAATAAGTTAAAATAAACACTCGTCATTTATAAAAGTTTGAAACCTTACCTTTGGATTCAAGGACAAACGTTGCGCCTGCATCTCCTAGCACTGTATCTTTATTTTTGGGTGGAAGAGGCATCTATGATCATTTAACAGTTATGATATATGCAGATATGTGCATACAAATAACACTAAATATAGTAAATGTATGTGCATATGAGATACTACTACGTGTGTGTCTGATATGAGGATGACAGTAAATTCATGTGTTGGTGTTGGAAGCGTCAACGCAAAGCAATCTATCTGCACCAACATTCAATACATATCCACCAGCATTCAATTTTATTAAAATCTGTGTTAGTTAGCACTATATTAATGGTTGTTGCTTATTACTACAAGTTGTAGTATTTACATGATAATGTTTGGTATCAAGAGATCATAATAACAACTCATTGGTTTTGATTGTAATAAAGTTTTCATAGCCCAGGCGCGTTGCAACGGGTCAAATTTGTATATTTTTATGAAAAATGATAAATTCTCCTACTTGATGTGCCTACAAATTCTTCTACTCACAGTATCTTGACGAGTGTCGGAACTGACGGTTTGGATAGAGAGATGAGTGAGAAAAAATATATAATATTGTTGTGTGTGTAAGAGTAAAAAAATAGTACGAATAGATTGTTGGAAATAATGTACTTTTGCATTGGAAAATAGTGTACACAACCACGTTTTAAGTATGGGTTATTAGTTGATGGATAATCGGTCCAAGCTGTGTGGGTTATGGTTCATTATAATTTTAATATTGTTTGTCATATGTGCTCTATAAACACTTGATGATTAATAAAGTTAAGCATATATGCTTCATCATTTAATATGGTATCACAGCTAGTCTGAGTCTGAGATCTAATTGGCTACCATGAGTCGCTACACCTTGTCAAACATCTCTATCTTCTTTCTCAAAACCTAGTCATCGGGCGCCATGAGCTGCTCATATCTTCTAAAAAGAAAAGAAATAAAAAGTTTTCTAGATCTTCTTCGTTCTCGTTCTCTAAAAATTACACATAACAAAGTTTTTACTTATTTTTGTTTATTTATTTATTATTATTATTTTTTTTTTTTTTGCATCTCTGCTACTCTTTCAGTAATCTTTCTTCTCAGTTTTTCTAATCTTATTTATCTTTTAAGAATCATATCAATTCGCCTTATTTATTTAGTTTAACTTGTTTTTGATATCCACCTAAATAGTTTACAATCTCTTTCTTGTATTTACTTTCTAGTCTTCTTATTAAAATAAATAAATTTTAGTTATACTGATTTTAAAAAAAAAATAAAAAGAAAAGAAAAAGATGTGAACACATGAAACATTGTGTAATCAGCTTGAAGGAATCTTAATCGCTTTCAACACTAACCATTTGAAGACCTTGAATACTTCAACACGTTTGCTATTGTGGACGTCTTCATAATGATTTTTAAAATATAATGATTTTTTTTATTCAGTTCGAGTTTTCATGATTTCGTTGCTCGACTGCGGAAGAATATTAGTCAATAAATAGTTGGCTTAAGCTTGTGTTTCGGTTAAGGCCCATTAATATTTTAATATTGTTTAACATATGTACTTTATAAATAGTTGATATAAATAGTTGATGATTAATAAAGTTTAAACACGAAAGTTTCCATTTAGTATCGACGCAAAATGGCGTCGATTATATGCAATTTAGGGTCCGCTTGGCTTAAAGTGGGGAAAGGGAAAAGGAAAGGAATGCAAAGGAATGAGTGAGGTGGGTAATCAATACCTTACCTCATAATTTACTCTATAATGGTTGATTACCCACTACGGGGTAATCAATACCTTACCCTTCCTTTACCAAGCACCATTATTTAAAAAATGTGAACCCTTTTTTAATTCCTTACCCATTCCCCATCCCTCCTTTACCTCCACCAAGCACCCCTAAATATAGTAAATGTGTGTAGTGCATATGCGATACTACCACGTGTGTGTCTGGTATGAGGATGGCAATAAATTCATGTGTTATATTGTTGGAGACGTCAACGCAAAGCAATAAATCTGCACCAACATTCAATACATATCCACCAGCATTCAATTTTATTAAAATCTGTGTAAGTTAATGAGCACTATAACGATTGTTACTTATCATAGCATCCGGTGTGGTTGGATATTTTTGGATATTCGTCGTCGCCGTCTTAGGTGGCAGCCTCGCCGAGCTCGCCGCCACACCAGCGTTGGCTCGCCGTTGTTCGCCGAGCATGATCTCTTCGTCTGCACGACGAAGTTGATTGTGTACGATTTGATATTTTTTTTCTTTATTTTTCCAGTTTTTTTGTATTAGATATTATTGAATTTGTAAATGTAAAATGTTTATAAAGGTTTGTAAATATGTAAGTGTTTAGTAAATATGTAATTGCTTTGTAAATGCAAATATATTAAACATAGGATTGCCATTACTTGAAACAACTACGATTACAACATTAAACTAAGAAACGGAAATTAAAACCCCTAAACTACCATATGATAATAAAAACTACGAATCAAGATATTTAATTAAACTACGATTCAATTAAATTAATCATCTAACACATAGCCCTCGTGACTCGAATAGGACACGCTTGAATCGTCCTCACTCGATGGCACTAGTGGAAGTCCCATTTTCCATCGCCATTCTGCTCGTTTGTTTCTCCGATCCTCTTTCCCTTTTAGGTACGCCTCAAGCTCCCTTGACTGACGTTCTTGCTCAGCTTCAAACTCTAAATAGACTTGCATATCCAGCTCGTACTGTTCTTCCTCAGTCAACCCAACGATATTGGGTTGGTTTTGTAGTGGAAAGTTTGGTGGTTGATTGTTTGGGGGTGGATTGTTTTCTGGTGGAAACATAACTTCTTGTGGAGTGGCAGGTAGTGGGTTGTCATATTAGAACACCGGAAATAGATCTTGTGATGGAGTGTTTTGTGGGGAATTGTCTTCAGGTGGTGTGTTGTAAACCGATTCGTTTTCAGGTGATGCGTTGTGTGACATTGTGTTTGAAGAAGAAAAGAGAATTCTTAGATGATTTGTGTGTGAATTGTGTGTGTATTCAGCATCTAAGAATAGGTATTTATAGGATCATTTTTGGAAGTATCCCGCTTTCAATTTGAATTCAAATTTTGAAAGTATCCCGCTCTGGTTTGAATTCAAATTTTGAAATTATCCCGCTTTCATTTTGAATTTAAATTTTGAAATTATCCCGCCTTCTGTTTGAATTATAATTTTAAAATGTATCCCGCTTTCAATAAAACCCTATTAATATCATACGATACCATTCAATTTTACACACACTTCAATTTTTACACCATTTTACAATGACTAACCATTGGTCAATGGAAGAAGAATACTTGCTAGCCGATGTGCTAGATGTGTGTACAAGTTTTAAATTTTATAAACACACTTATCCGATTAACTATTTAACACATACGAGCAAGTATACTCATCCGTTTTAGTAAAGGTGGGTAAGTCGATATCGTCCCAAGGGATTTATGGATCAAAGTATTATAAAAATAAGTTTGTAAACAAGGGTTGTCAATCCTTATTATCGATAATTTAAATATTCAAGAAACGATATAACTAAAACATATACTTGTGTGAAATGCCATAATCAATCAATTGGAGTATTCATGTTAAGCTTGGTGTAAACTTGTTATGATGCACAACTTTTATATGAATGACTAACAATCAATGATGTTTATCATGTTAAACCATTACTAGAATTCAATCATCTAGTTACTTCCTTTCGGCCTAAGATAACTAGAATAATAATTCCATTTACACAATGTTGTTTAAATGCAATTCTTTACTTATGAATTCCTACGAATCCTTTCGGCCTAATTTCGTGATGAAACCTTCTCAAATCCATTTTAAAGAGTAAACATGATGCTCGTCACACACCATATTCCATACTAATTCGTGCACTAACTTTTTGGAATAAAAAATTTTAGAAAACCCTTTCGGCCAATATTCCCCAAAGATATTTTTATTAACAAATTAAGCAAGATTAGATATTATCCCAACAAACTCATAAATTAAGAAGAGTTTTCATGCGTCACCTTTTTAAAATAAAGAATACTCCATGACTAACTACATCATTCACACAAGTATATACCAAATCACTCCATATCAATTATATTAAAACACAAGTAATAAACAAAACATTCATTAAATTCAAAGTAACAAGTGTTCATTGTAAGTAACAAGGTGTACCTAGCTTGAGAATTACAAGAACTAAAACCGTGAAACTATAGCAACCACACGCCTCCAATCGACTACCAAATACAATAAACAACTCCACACACTTAATCAAACTATTGAGACTTTAACTCAAAGTTTCCCTGGACGTTTTTACTGCTGTAGCAACCTTTTGGGTGAGAAATATTAAAATAGTAATAACTTGGTGTAAGTTATTACTTAAGATTTTGTGGTACTCTTTAATTGCAAGCCTAGATGTTATGATATAGCCTCCAATCACTTAATCTCCAAGCTAAAAACGTCCCCTAAGAAGTTATTAGTGAGAAATGATCAGCCATCCATGACAATGAGGAGTAAAAACGTCATTAAATGCAATCTTGTAAAAACAGTCATCATCCAACCGATCGGTATTTGTTCCAACCGATCGGTTGGTTCTTCAGGTTCATTCCAACCGAATCGGTTGCGGGCTCCAACCGATCGGTTGGATTGAACTTGTAACCAACTTTTTTTTGTTCTTTATCGTTCTTAGTCGCATGCATTCTCCTCCACTTTGGCGCTAATTCCTTTCGTAGAACTTGATATTATCTTAACATATGAATGTAGAAATCTTGAATCTATCAAATCCTTGAGTCCTTGTGTGATTCTTCACTCGTTTCCTTCTCGAAAATCTCCAATTATGGACCTTTACTTCATTTCTTCATCTTTTCATCACTTTTTCCTGTTTTTGGCTACATTTGCTTGTACAAACACTTTTCCATGATTAAGTAACAAATACGTACAAATATGGCCAAATATGATGCATAAAACACACCTAAAAACATGTATAATTTACGTGTTATCAAATCCCCCACACTTGAGTTTTGCTAGCCCTCGAGCAAGTCTAGAAGAAAAATAATCTCAATGGTACAATTTATTTATGTTTCCAAAAATCTAACAACCATCCCTAAGGTTAATTGTTAATTTTTAATATGAAAATTATATGGAGCATAAATAAGTGTAAAGCATGATAACATAACTAAGCACCTCACGAAAGATAATTTGAATTCACTCAACACTCAAAGGTAATTTGATTGGTAAACCACTCATTGCTCAGTCATGATTCATGTTTCTTACCATAAGCTTGTACAAGTATCAAATCAACAAAACAGAACATCGAAGAGGACTTTTATTCGGGTTGTAACATAAGGCTTCATGGGTTGTACCGGCTAATGTTCAAACATCTTATACAAGAATCAAATAGATCACTGGCACGTATTTTTTAGTAAGTAATAACGGATGGTCACTAGATTATACCTTGGATCGCTGGCGCGTCATTTGCATAACGGACGGTCACCAAAACATTCTCTAGATTGCTGGCGCGTCATTCCATTCCCAAAAATACACATGGTCACTAAAATTTTCATGCACTTGATATTTTCACAAAGCCAAAAAGGTAGGGATAAGGCATGGGAAATATTTATGAAATTGGTTTTAAAAGAAAAACAAAGTCAAGTCTAAGTCCCATTGTTGCTAGTTACCAAACAAACCTCAAACCCGAAAATGATTATAATTACGATCATTCTCCTCCTTTATGAACTTTCACATCTTGATACATCGATTCGACATAATAATATTCTTCATTCTTAGCTCATTGGCTAACAAAATATCACATAACTTTCCTTCTTCATCTCCATATATCACGTAGCACATTGCTATAATTGTCATCTTATAGTTACGATGACTTATTCATTCATTCATTTTTTTTAACAAACAAAACATCTCCCTCACACTTCGCATAAGCATCACCACAAAAATACAAAACTAAAGGTGATCAATCTTCATCTTTGTTGGATGACACACACGAATGGTAAAGTGTGTAATAATCATCAAAAACACTCCATCACACTAAGCAACTAGCAACCCACCGTTTAGACTTTGACAAGGGTTAGGCTAATGTGTAAGGTGTAAAATATTTTTTATATTTTTCTGGATATAACAAAAGAAAAAGATTGGCTCGAAGGGTGTAACTAATGGTATCTAGCATTAAAGATAAATGCTAACAAATGGGTTCCAAATACGAGGATAACTAACCGATGTGGTTAAGCAAAAATTTAATTTGTAAATGAAAGACTATTTGGTGTAAATCCTAAGTTGCCTCTTATCATTTGAATATGTTTTACCACTCGAAAGTGATTTTAACCGTAATGCATAACAAGTACAAGTTCTAGAATCAACACAATCACCGGCACACTCATAGCAAAAATATATAGCATAAGAAATGCTTTATACAAAAAGGCTTAAATCCTCACAATTTAAGGTGAATACTATAACATGTACTAGTAAATGTCATCAATTCCGAAATGAATTTGCTCTAATACTTTACTTAAGCTCCAAAAATTTTCAAATACCCTTATTTTTACCATTAAAACAATTTTAAAATTAACTCAAGTGTTCAAACAACTAGATTTTCAAGGGCGAATGAATCATAGTTACTTGAATTCTCAATAAATCCTAAAAAAAAATATAAAATTAAAAATAAACCTATTTTTCCTATTTTCTTCCCTCCCCCACACTTAAGTTTTGCATTGTCCTCAATGTAATAAAAATGACTTCAAAGTAAAGGAAATGGGAAAAATTTAGTAAAATAGAAACTACCGGAGTAAAAATACGCGATATGCATATTTGATCACAACTAAGCGAATGAGTACTCCGACTCCAAATATTGATCAACCATAAGCTTCCGTAATGTCACCCCTGCAAAAACTGCAAACATATACCAAACAAAAACACAAACACAAATACTAAAACAAACCATATGTTAACATAGTACGTTATTAATCCTAAAAGATAAATATATATATATATATATATATATATATATATATATATATATATATATATATATATATATATATATATATATATAGAAAGAAATAGAAATTATTCAACACACATAATTATTTTTGAATCAACCATAAACCAATGACAATCACTCGTCGTCATCGTCATCCATGTCGGAGCGAATAAACTCATCCTCGCTCTCCTCGCTTTCTTCCACTTCAACTCTACGCTTCTTCTTGTTGCCACGAGATGATCCTCCAACATCGAAACTTGTTCCTCCAACATGCGTACCTCCCACGTTAGGAAATCTACCATAAGCCGGATACGGTTCGGGAAATGGTGAATAACCAGGATAGGGGTATGGATACGGTCCAGGATATGGCTCATAAGGAATTGGGTACGGAGGAACATTAGGCGGTACATAAGGTGGTACCTCATAGCTATTCTCTCGTGCAATGTGTTGGATAATCGGCATAGAATAATCGTAATTATAATTTTGTCTCATCAACATTGAATCTCTCCAAACATCCCTACGCTCTATATCGTTCAACTCACTATGCCAATCTCCCCACCCCGAATCAAAACTACCCGGAGCATGTCCGTAGATACCTCCCATGTGTTGTTGTGGTGGTTGTTGTTGAAATTGTTGTTGTGGCACCTCAATGTTAGGCTCAGTCCATTCTCCTAACATCTTGGTTCTTCTATTCAATGCCTTACCAAAACCTTTATCATCCCAAGTCTCACTCTCGATTGGATCCGAACATTTAGCCAACTCTTCATCTACAAAATAACCCAAATTTCTTGCCAAAACGGTCACATAATGACCTCCACAAATGTCACTCCTTTCCTTGATCCCCGGTGCTCTCCTAGAAAGATACTCGGCTATAATCCAAGCCGCATTGCCATTCTTGTCCTCTTCAAGCAATTTCATCACCCATAAATCCGGATTGTTACACTTATCACAACCACCCGTCCTATGCAAAACTCCTCAAGTGATTAACTTTTGCAAAACCTTTAACAACCGGTTCCTAATTCTAGATGCATTCTTCCTATTGCAACTTGGATCACCAACACGATTCCAATACTCCAAAATACCTTCATACCTATGATGAAACCTTGTTAACCTCAAGAAATGTGTCGCAAACAACCTATGATTTATCTCATTTTGCTCGTACAAACCCAAATAAACCGCAAACTGTGGCAAAGTATAAGCATGCTCAACTCCATATAGTCTAAACCAAATGCAAACTTCCCTCATAAAATCATAAACTTTCCTTTCAAAATAGAACGTACAAAAGAATTCTAAACACCATTCACGATACCATCTTCATATATGCTAAAAGCTCTTTCCCAAGAAAGATCCACAAATGTATCTCCATCCGCCGGATACACATAAGTCATTCTCATCATTTCCCTCAATTGATCCTCACATTCATATTCAGTAAACAAACTCCAATCAATGAGACGTGGTGAAACAATTTTCCTACCTTGAAGCTTAGAAAGTTTTTCACGAAAGGCATGCTTCTCCTCGTTCTTCAAATTTCTGAATTTAAGATTGTCGTTCCTTTCCTGTTGAAGATTGTACGTAACCTTACTCTTTGAATTCTTTAAAACATATTTTGTAACAATCGGGTTTTCCTTCACTCCTTTTGAACTCGAACTACCTGCACCTTGACTCTAAAAATTACAAATTCATATTAGTACAAGATTATAAGAGCCAATGCTACACAAATTAGAAGTCAAAAAGTCGACACGCAAAAATCTAAAAATCATTAACGAGCCACAAAATCGATCGGTATCCCATCCAACCGATCGGTTGGATTTCATGTTTCATCTAACCGATCGGTTGCCCCTCGCAACCGGTCGGTTGGATTTTTGTCCAAAACTCCAAAACCTAATTTTCCGTTTCCTATCACTTGCAATCCATTCTTACTTCATCCTAACCTGTTTTTGATCATCCATAGTGGTTTCTAATCATCCTACTAACGATCCATATCATCTCTAAACACTCCCTTAATCAAACGCAAGAACATTATCTAATCAATCCTTCAAATTAGTGTTCTAATCAACAATGCACTATCCTATCATCACTAATTAACAAGTATAAAACATCTGGAAATCATCAATTGCAAATAAACATGTTCTAAAATAAAAACCCAATTCAATTCGAATTTAATTAATTCTTCCTCAAGACTTAATCAATCAATCTAATTCTTTTTGCAATGACTTCCACTATCAATTAATTCGAACTATATCAAAAATACCCAAATCTTGACCTAATTCAAATAATCAGAATTAAAACTTAATTAGAGCAAATTGATGATGTTACTTACTTGTTTTGGAGCCATGGATGATATCCTAACTCTCTTGCAACCTCAAATAATCTCTATGTGATCGAATTTCTAGACCCCCAATTTGATATGTGTGTAGGTGGTTTTCTTGTGGTTTTTGAAAATTTGGGTTTATATATTCAATTCTAACCGTTCAGATTTTGATCCATCCGTTTTGGATTGAATTTTTGCAAAATTGAATTTTTTTTACAAAAACTTCAACACTTAGTTAACCTGATACAAGCAACTAACGTGTTTACTTTTAACTAAAACCATTTTTTGTATGTAAATTTTCCACCACAGTACCAAAATTGGTCTATAACTACTAACTCTTAACAAAACTAAATACTAAATAACTCAACTAAAAAATTAAAACTCAAACTCTTATTAAGACATAAACTTAACATAAAACAATAGATAGTCTTAACCATAAAACTTAAAAATGAAAATGCATAAAAGTAAAATCAAACAAACTAGCACAAGAAGTGCTTTATTCTTGAAACTTGCTCCTCTTGCTCAATTAGCCTTGAAAATATTCATTCTTAAGAATGTCTTCACTTTGGTATTTTCCCGATATCTTCCGATTTGTCTTTTGTGTTTTGCACCTCCTAACAAAGTTTCTCCCGCTTGGGCATACAATATCAAATTTGACATGCCATTCTCCATCTCCTTCTTCTTTCTTGTAGTTGCTAGGTCCATCGGGCCCCCATCCAAAATTTTAAGTTGAACTGGTAACGATCCAAGAAAATCTGTAAGTTTATTAAACACAAAAGTATTTTTAAACGGGTTAAAGAAAGCCTCCATAGCTAGAGTTCTTTCCATTTCATCCTCTATATCAAAGAAACTAGGTGTCAAAGGCCCATACTTTGGCCTTCCCTCTTCATCTCTTCCAACTTCAAAACAACCAAAGTATTCCTCTTCTTCTCCATCTATACTTTCTCTCCCTCCTTTCATTGGTTTAGGGTAATAAGTATGTTTAAGAATTCCATCATTAATGGTCATGGTTCCATGCTCCATATCTATTACTGCCCCACATGTTCTTAAGAAAGGTCTCCCCAACAAAATTGGTAACTCCTTATCAATAGGAATGTTTAGCACAAGAAAATCACACAAAAATGCTTGGTAGCCAATTTGAACACGTACATTCTTAACTTCCCCCATAGCCTTTGCTTTTGAATTATCCGCCATTGTAAGGTTCGATTAGTTAGGTTGTGGGTTACAAAGTCCTAACCTTTGGTACAACGGATAAGGCATCACACTCACACTTGACCCCGTTGATGAGGCGAAAAATGAACCACTTTTAGGGGGTCATTTAAGCCCGAATTCAAATTTATTTGATCAAATATTGCCCTAAATCGTTCCTTTTGTGATTTTAGGTCCTTTGGGAGTAAATTCTGGAAAAGGAAGCAATTCGGACGTTTTTGGAGCATAAAAGTGAAGAAAACGCCAAAGACTTAATTTTCCTTGCTGGGAACAGTAGGTGACGGCGTCAAGAAGAAAATCCGGACGGTGTCAAGAGTAATTTTCATGACGGCCCAGTAAAGAAATGAAGGCGTCACCCAAGGCCGTCACGTGTTAACTTGTCAAAATTTGCGCACGGAGTAGCTGATATTGTTTTGGTCATAACTTTTGCATACGAACTCGGATTTAGGTGATTCAAAAGCCCACGCGAAGAGGACGAAGAGATCTACAATTTGGTGAAAAAATGGTCTTGACGGTGTCAAGAGAAACGACCTGACGGCGTCAATCCTTGCCGACAGAAAACATGCCTATAAATATAACATCATAACTTCACTTTTTGTAAGCCCTAAACCCTAAGGTCGATTCCTGGGTTTAGGTAGGTGTTTTTCCAGCAACTTAGAGGGTTTCAATCACTCCATAAACATCATGTATTGGTTTGATGATTCTATCTTAATTATGTTTTCCATTATCATTGTTGTTTGCTCTTCTTTGATGATGATTTGCTAATTCACCTTGTGTCTACTTATGATTATGTGAAACTTGTATATAATTGATTAGATCTCATTGATTTCTTGTTGATGTTGTGTCTATCTTCATGAATGAGGGGCTTGTTGGTGTGTGTGTCTATCTCCATCAATTAAGGCGTGACAACTTCAATAGATCTAGTTGGTTTAGTTTATAATTCTTGTTTCCTATTGATTCTTGTTTTGATTGAATGATTTATATGTTAGGCTTAAGAAAACTGGCAGATCTCCAATTGGTAACATGTTTGAACTTCTTAGGAAACATGAACCGATGTGCACTAGGTCTTTATTGGTTGTATTTAATGCATGAGCTACTGTTTATAATCCCTATGGTTGTGCTGGGCATGGTATAGGAGGAGATAAGAGCTCATAGAATTGGGGAGTTAAGTGCGCCACCCCATGAATGGTATTAAGGAATACAACCCGTCAATTAAAACAAGGTTACAATTCAATAGGTATGATTGGATAGCTAGCAAGGAGTAACATATCATGGGTAGACATGCTTCACTTATCTTGTAGAACTCTAGTTTACTTTTCTTGTTAATTGGTTTAATTAGTAGCTTTTGGGTTAGTTGATTAGCAACTAATTCCGCCCCTTCTTCCAAAACCCGAGATTTTTACTTGCTTTTCATAAAATATAAAAACATAAAAAGAATCATCCTTCACCTTTAGACCTAGTTAGATTAATTTCAATCCTAACGACACTATTCCTAGTTGAACGATCAATCCCCCGGTACTTGTCACTATACTATACTACAACGATCAGGTACACTGCCTGGTGGGGGTTGTAAGCTTCTCAGGATCCCTTGAGAGGTAAAGCCTGGTGCGATTCCCACGTATCAAGTTTTTGGCGCCGCAGCCCGGGGAATAGTTATTGTCTAGGTTAGAATCTCTTTTTATTAGGTCTACTTGCTAGATTCCTTTCTAGTAAGATTTTATTTTTATTTTTAGGTTCTCTTTAGTCTATCTTTTCTTTGTGTCTTTGTTTGTAAAAACCTTTCCATTGACTATTCCGTTAGCCATTATGGAGAACGCGAATCCACCATACTACAAACCACGAAATTCACCCACTCCAAATGACATCTTGATGTTTAAACAACATGAGGATGAACCTATCTATGATGCATGGGCTCGTTTTAAATATTTACTCCGAAAAGTCCCTCATCATAATTTTGATCTCTGGTCCCAAATTGAAATATTTTACCATCGTGTCGACCACTATACCAAAATGGACATTGACCATACCGCACATGGGGACCTTTGGGGATTAAGTGCTGATGAAGCATGGGAAACCATAGAGAATTGTGCCATACTTGCCAAAAAAATGGACAACCCAACAAACGTTGTTACGGATCAATTGATAGCAAGTTTAAGGGAACAAGCAAGAAGACTGTTTGGGGATAAAACTATAGATGAGATAACTGGGCATACGGGGTGGTATGATTTCACCACAATACAAGCTGAACACATAGGTGATATTGATGTGATGGAAGAGATAGTAGAAAACCCAAGCCCAATAAGTACCCCACAAGTCCTACCATCACTTGAGGAATACACACCACCCGTGACTTACCCGGAAGAAGTAGAAGAGACTATAGGAGCCCTAATAGAGGTAGAACCCTTGTACCAAACACCACTAGAGGATATAGGTTTGAATACTTGTAGTGATAACCTTACTCTTAGTTCTAGGGAATTACCTAGTGTTGATGAACCGGAACCTCAATCTTCACACAACTCTCCATCCTTAGATATACATCTAGGAGACAAAAGAGGAGCCGACCCACCCATCAACCCATGTAGTCCGGGTAGTCTTAGGATAAAGGTAATGGACTCTAAGCCTTGTAGAGAGGAAGCCAATATAGGAGTGGAAAATGGCCTTACATGCTTACATCACCCATTTATGATTGATCACAAGAAACATTATGGGTTTAAACCGGGTTTATTAGGTCAAGATGGATCCCCAACTAGTAGTCTCTTGAAGATGATAGAAAATGATCCCTTTCTAGGAGAAAATCTTAATCCACCCATTAACCCGATTGAATTTGTTAAGGTTATGATGATAGGAGCACACCCCTTTGAGCATATAATTCATCCACCACTCTTACCTCATATGGCATATTTTCACCCTAAGGGTGTGTATCACTACTTTCACCCGCACTTAATCCTAAGTGTAGGGAAAACATCCCCTATTTCCGTTAAATAAGGGTAGAGTCAGGCTCGTGACTCGAACAAAAACAAGCGCTTCTTGGGAGACAACCCAAGCCCGTTTTATTTGTTTTATTTGTTTGATTGTTTGTTTTATTTTATTTGCTTCCGTATGCATGCGTTATTTTTATTGTTGGTAGATCATGTTTCTAAACTAAATAGTGGAAATACTTTACTTTGTTGTTTTAGCCTAGTCTTAACTCCACCTAAAAGTATTTTTGCAAAAGATAAGTGTAAGGGGAAACCCCAAATATGTTTTCAAGAAACAAACCGATCATGATTCTCCACAATATTAAATGAACATGTATACTCGTATTTGTTAGAGTCAAATGCTTGTATTGAGTCATAATGAAGTTTTGCAGGATTTTCCAGGAAGAAGGACTAAGTTTTTCCAGAAATTTTCCGGAAACTTAACATAAGAATTTCTGCAGGTCACTTCTGACGGCGTCAAGAGTTTACTCTTGATGGCGTCAAGTGTAAAAATCTGAAAATTTTACCAGTTTTGTTTTTCTAACGGAGTCTTATGGTTTTTGTGAATTATTAAGTTTTATAATCTCCAGGAGATCTACAAACTTCATTCCACAAGCATTATATCTTATCTTGTTTTCTAGGATTTAATAACTTATATAGGATGCCGCCGATTTTACGCGAGGTTGTCTTGTCTATTTTATCAGGTTTTACAGGTTATGTATGACAAGAAGATGATTTATATTCTGGAAGGGAAGCTTTGATTGTTCATTTTCTTGGAGGAAGATTTAACCTGGCCACCTCATTATCCATACCGAGCGAATCAGGGGAGTATTTGATTTCATTCTCTTTACTTTTTCACTTTTACATTCTTTACTTGAACATTGGGGACAATGTTCATCTTAAGTGTAAGGGGAGGGTAAAAAGATGATACCTTACATATGCACTTTCGCTTGAGTTTGTTTTGTTTAATGGTAGATGTGTAATAAAACTATGAGAAATACTTGTTAGTGTAATTTTAGCGCCAAATTAAAATTTTTTTTACAACATTTAGGAGTGAAACTTTAGCCATAGCAAGCGTCTCATGGATAGGAGATTGTATGACTAGCACATAACCGTATATTCAGAAAAATTTTCCACCCAAATATCTGAGGTTCGCCTTTAGATTTGATAGGAAAAGCATTTATTATTAGTGCTTATGAGTGTACCGGTAGCATTTAGATTCTAGAACTTGCGTTAGTGATGCATCCCGAGACCGCTAGTGAGACTACATTCGTGTGGTATGATTTATTACATGATAAGAGGCATTAGGATCACCCTTATGTTAAACCCGTATTATAATTACTTGACCATTTAAGTCATATTACTTGGCTAGTTAAGTCAACTAATTTTTCCCACACCCTTAGCGTTGTACTCATTTTTAGTACACGAAACCCCTAGTACACCCCTCCGAGCCTATCTTTTCGTTTCTAACTTTAAGCATTTTACTTAAAGGAAGAATTTGCCACACCCCACTTAAATGTACAACCAAATCGCCTTAGTCTTCCGTGTATGCACTCATCTTTAGTGCATTAATGTTATTTGTTAAACCCTAAATTAACTATCTAATTGATTACATGGTTACTAAGTCGAGTCATATCCTTGTACATATTGTTTTGGGACGATTGGGACTCATGGGTAAAGTACTTATTTTATGAAGTAATGGGGAAGAACATCATATTATTACCCCCATATGTACGTTAATCTTAAAAGTACTCCAAGTGTTTTGATTTTCTTAATTCGAGTCATTAGATTAGTTTAATGTAAAGTATGTAAAGATTCAAGTGTAAGGGAAATGTTCATTCCCTATGATGTATTATTTTGGATGGTAGGGTAAGAGTGTATGCAAAAAAAAAAAAAAAAAAAAAAAAAAAAAAAAAAAAAAAAATCGAAAAAAAAATAGAAAAATCAAGAAAAAGAAAAAAAAAATAGAAAAAGGAAAAAGAGAAAAAACATACGGACTACCATCCCTTTTCATTCTATGTTCATTTTATGTTTTTGTTATTTCTCATTTATTAGCTTAAGTCGAGTCTAGTCTTGGCTTAGCAACGCCACATTGTACATGTAATTAACCAAGATTGTTAACTCGCCACAGTAAACTTTATTTATCCAACAAAACCGTGTATTTCATATCCCTACACCTAACGTTACAACCCTTTAAAAGACCTCTTTGATAGTTTATCCTAGGTGCTTACGCCATGTGATGAAGGTTTGATCCTTTCCCAAGCCTATGGTAATCTATTTTTCTATGACAGGTAGTGAGAGATATCTTCCGTTTCCATATTGTAATTTACACTTTATTACACCCGAGAGATGTGAGTATCCAAACACTATCTGTGAGGTGCTAGTGTATGACCTCCGTGCTTGTCTATCGGTCTTTAGTGGAACGATTATTTGTTGTAATTACTATTATATTAGTGTTAAATGACCCATAACCTGTCTTTTGAGTAGAATAAAAGCGCATTTGCTTGAGGACA
Source organism: Artemisia argyi (assembly GCA_030686995.1). NCBI lineage: Eukaryota > Viridiplantae > Streptophyta > Magnoliopsida > Asterales > Asteraceae > Artemisia > Artemisia argyi. The sequence continues at coordinate 168,833,831 of CM060685.1, read as the reverse complement.
AGCAAATCTCAAGTGTAAGGGTATATGATGAGGCGAAAAATGAACCACTTTTAGGGGGTCATTTAAGCACGAATTCGAATTTATTTGATCAAATATTGCCCTAAATCGTTCCTTTTGTGATTTTAGGTCCTTTGGGAGTAAATTCTGGAAAAGGAAGCAATTCGGACGTTTTTGAAGCATAAAAGTGAAGAAAACGCCAAAGACTTAATTTTCCTTGCTGGGAACAGTAGGTGACGGCGTCAAGAAGAAAATCCGGACGGTGTCAAGAGTAATTTTCATGACGGCCCAGTAAAGAATTGAAGGCGTCACCCAAGGCCGTCACGTGTTAACTTGTCAAAACTTGCGCGCGGAGTAGTTGATATTGTTTTGGTCATAACTTTTGCATACGAACTCGGATTTAGGTGATTCAAAAGCCCACGCGAAGAGGACGAAGAGATCTACAATTTGGTGAAAAAATAGTCTTGACGGCGTCAAGAGAAACGACCTGACGGCGTCAAGCCTTGCCGACAGAAAACATGCCTATAAATATAACATCATAACTTCACTTTTTGTAAGCCCTAAACCCTAAGGTCGATTCCTGGGTTTAGGTAGGTGTTTTTCCAGCAACTTAGAGGGTTTCAATCACTCCATAAACATCATGTATTGGTTTGATGATTCTATCTTAATTATATTTTCCATTATCATTGTTGTTTGCTCTTCTTTGATGATGATTTGCTAATTTACCTTGTGTCTACTTATGATTATGTTAAACTTGTATATAATTGATTAGATCTCATTGATTTCTTGTTGATGTTGTGTCTATCTTCATCAATGAGGGGCTTGTTGGTGTGTGTGTCTATCTCCATCAATTAAGGCGTGACAACTTCAATAGATCTAGTTGGTTTAGTTTATAATTCTTGTTTCCTATTGATTCTTGTTTTGATTGAATGATTTATATGTTAGGCTTAAGAAAATTGGCAGATCTCCAATTGGTAACATGCTTGAACGTCTTAGGAAACATGAACCGATGTGCACTAGGTCTTTATTGGTTGTATTTAATGCATGAGCCACTGTTTATAATCCCTATGGTTGTGCTGGGCATGGTATAGGAGGAGATAAGAGCTCATAGAATTGGGGAGTTAAGTGCGCCACCCCATGAATGGTATTAAGGAATATAACTCGTCAATTAAAACAAGGTTACAATTCAATAGGTCGGATTGGATAGCTAGCAAGGAGTAACATATCATGGGTAGACATGCTTCACTTATCTTGTAGAACTCTAGTTTACTTTTCTTGTTAATTAGTTTAATTAGTAGCTTTTGGGTTAGTTGATTAGCAACTAATTCCGCCCCTTCTTCCAAAACCCGAGATTTTTACTTGCTTTTCATAAAATATAAAAACATAAAAAGAATCATCCTTCACCTTTAGACCTAGTTAGATTAATTTCAATCCTAACGACACTATTCCTAGCTGAACGATCAATCCCCCGGTACTTGTCACTATACTATACTACAACGATCAGGTACACTGCCTGGTGGGGGTTGTAAGCTTCTCAGGATCCCTTGAGAGGTAAAGCCTGGTGCGATTCCCACGTATCACCCGTGTCGGCCAACGCATACATTGGAGTAGTCCCGTTCACTTTAATTGGTAAAACTAAGTTTCCCGGGTCACTCATCTTCTTAGGAAGCCCATTTTCTACTATCCTCTCTCTCTCAACTTCATCAAATGTTGTATCTTCCAACCTTGACCTTGCCATCATGACCGAATCCAACTTCTTCCTAGAAGTCATGTAATCATTCAAAACCTCAATAACCGGTTTCTTCTCCATGAGTTCATGGATCTTCTCTTCTAAATTCTCCAATATTTCTTCTTTTTGTTCATTAGTTAACGGTTGGGTAACTTTTGGTGAATTTGGTGGTGTACTAGGTAGTGATGATGATGATGATGTGGAATTAGTTACTTTAGAGTTGGAGGGTTGGGTAAGTTTGTTTAGTGTTCCTTTCTTCCTATTCGCTTTTCCCATCTTACAAACCTCTTCCTTTCCTTCCTTTTTCTTTTCCATACCTTCACATAACTCGGCAATCATAACATCCACTTCTTTTCTTCCTCCAAATCAGTAATATTAATCCTTAACTCACTAAGTGCAAACTCCATCGTACACTTGGTAGTCACAAGAAATTCCCTACCGAAAACAACCTCCGATTCATCAGAATTGCAATAATCAAGAACAACAAAGTCAACCTTAAAAATGTGTCCATGAATGTTCACTTTCACATCCTTAACCTTCTTCCTTCCGTAATCCTCATAATCTAACCTAACATAGCCAAGTTTGTCCAAAACATCTTCCGTTATGTAGTTGTCCCCATACTCCATATTAAGTTCCACATCCCAAGCCTTGATCCCCTCCACCGCACAAGGTGTAGAATACCTCGTGTGTGGGGCATCATACTTCTTAGAAGGAGCTCTTATGAAAACAACCACCCTTTCCTTAGGTTCCTTAGGCAAACAAACATCATTCTCCCTAACTACTTCTCCATTTTCTAAATCCGCTTTCGCTTTCTCCAACATGCTTTCCAATTTCTCCAAAGAATCGCCCGAATCTTTGAACATATCCTCCAAATTCCTTAAATACTCCGAAATTTGACTCAAACTCTCCATTTCACTAAAGCAATTACTAACTATAACATAACCATCAATAAAACAACCAAATCATTAGCATTAGGGTTAGTCATAATCAAAAATAAAATTTAAAATGAAACAATACCTAATAAATTAACAAACTAAAGCTATAAAAACACAAAAACAGCTCAAAATAAAAATTACAAAAAATAAAATCCGAGGCGAGAAACTGTTCGGTTTCACATCCAACCGATCGGTTGGATCAAACACCAAAACTAACCGGATCGGTTACGGGTTGTAACCGATCGGTTTCTTTGAACATAATTTTTTTTTTAAACTAAACTTTTTTAAAAAATAAAATAATATTACTTTAATTCTAATAACTCAATTAAACTTAAACTATACTTATTATATTATAAAATCTCAATTAATTAAAAATATAAAAGAAAATTTTAATTATTAAAAACTTATAAAAACTTTTCATTATCCTAACTTAAAAGAACTAATTAATGTTATTAACTTAATAAACCATTTACTTAATACATTAATTACTAATCATAAAACTTAATTAAAACTTTCAATTAATGAAAATTAACTAAAACCATTAAAACTAATCATAACTAATTAACCACATTAAATAACTAGTCATAAAAACAATAAACATAAAATAAAAACAAAAATAAAAAAAAATCTTAAAAATTTACCGAGCCAACCAACCGTTCGGTTGGAAATCCAATCGATCGGTTGGTAAAATAAAAACTATTTTTTTTTTTTTTTTTTTACTTTTACCAATTTAAATTTTATGAAAAATAAATTAAAAAAAAAAAAAAAAAAAAAAAAAAAAAAAAAAAAAAACTAAGAAATCTAATTAAATCCCCGGCATCGGCGCCAAAAACTTGATGTGCTAGATGTGTGTACAAGTTTTAAAATTTATAAACACGCTTATCCAATTAACTATTTAACACATACGAGCAAGTATACTCGTCCGTTTTAGTAAAGGTGGGTAAATCGAGATTGTCCAAAGGGATTTATGGATCAAAGTATTATAAAAATAAGTTTGTAAACAAGGGTTGTCAATCCTTATTATCGAAAATTTAAATATTCAAGAAACGATATAACTAAAACATATACTTGTGTGAAATGCCGCAATCAATCAATTGGAGTATGCATGTTAAGCTTGGTGTAAACTTGTTATGATGCACAACTTTTATATGAATGACTAACAATTAATGGTGTTTATCATGTTAAACCATTACTAGAATTCAATCATTTAGTTACTTCCTTTCGGCCTAAGATAACTAGAATAATAATTCCATTAACACAATGTTGTTTCAAAGCAATTCTTTACTTATGAATTCCTACGAATCCTTTCGGCCTAATTTCTCAAATCCATTTTAAAGAGTAAACATGATGCTCGTCACACACCATATTCCATACTAATTCATGCACTAACTTTTTGGAATAAAAACATTTAGAAAACTCTTTCGGCCAATATTCCCCAAAGATATTTTTATCAACAAATTAAGCAAGATTAGATATTATCCCAACAAACTCATAAATTAAGAAGAGTTTTCATGCATCACCTTTTTAAAATAAAGAATACTCCATGACTAACTACATCATTCACACAAGTATATACCAAATCACTCCATATCAATTATATTAAAACACAAGTAATAAACAAAACATTCATTAAATTCAAAGTAACAAGTGTTCATTGTAAGTAACAAGGTGTACCTAGCTTGAGAATTACAAGAACTAAAAACTGTGGAACTATAGCAACCACACGCCTCCAATCGACTACCAAATACAATAAACAACTCCACACACTTAACCAAACTATTGAGACTTTAACTCAAAGTTTCCCTGGACATTTTTACTGCTGTAGCAACCTTTTGGGTGAGAAATATTAAGATAGTAATAACTTGGTGTAAGTTATTACTTAAGATTTTGTGGTACTCTTTAGTTGCAAGCCTAGATGTCATTACATAGCCTCCAATCACTTAATCTCCAAGCTAAAAACGTCCCCTAAGAAGTTATTAGTGAGAAATGATTAGCCATCCATGATAATGAGGAGTAAAAACGTCATTAAATGCAATCTTGTAAAAACAGTCATCATCCAACCGATCGGTATTTGTTCCAACCGATCGGTTGGTTCTTCAGGTTCATTCCAACCGAATCGGTTGCGGGCTCCAACCGATCGGTTGGATTGAACTTGTAACCAACTTTTGTGTTTTTCTTTATCGTTCTTAGTCGCATGCATTCTCCTCCACTTTGGCGCTAATTCCTTTCATAGAACTTGATATTATCTTGACATATGAATGTAGAAATCTTGAATCTATCAAATCCTTGAGTCCGTGTGTGATTCTTCACTCGTTTCCTTCTCGAAAATCTCCAATTATGCACCTTTACTTCATTTCTTCATCTTTTCATCACTTTTTTCTGTTTTTGGCTACATTTGCTTGTACAAACACTTTTCCATGATTAAGTAACAAATACGTACAAATATTGCCAAATATGATGCATAAAACACACCTAAAAACATGTATAATTTACGTATTATCACTAGCCAACGTATGGCTTAAAGTTCATGATTTGTTGTAATGTTGCGTAACGATGTTTTATGTGTACGTTTTTAATGAATTTGTGTTTGAAATTTAAACGTTTAACCGCTCTTTGTGTGAATTTGAATTCAACACGTTGTGTAAGTTTGAATATTAAATGTTTATTGCACACGTTTTTTTTTTTTTTTTTTTTTTTTTTTTTTTTTTTTTTTTTAATTTGAAATTTAAACGTTTAACCTCCCTTTTATTTGAATTCAAAATTTCAATTTATCCCGCTCAGGTTTTGAAATTTGAATTTTAAACGTTTATACACTCCTATATAAAACATACATTATCATACAATTTTGCACACACTTCACTTTCTAAAGAAATTTACAATGGCAAATCGTTGGTCTATTGAAGAAGAAAGCTTGCTAGTCGATATGTGGCAAAACGTTCACGAATTCCATGCCAGCGAAGGACCTTTTTGGCAAGTCGTAAGACAAAGGTTCAATGAACAATCAGACGGTCCTTTTCGTAACAAAAACCAGCTAACGGGTAAGTGGGCAATAATGAAATGTGAATGCCAAAAATTTCATGAAATTTACTTGAATTTGCAGCCTACACGTGAGCCAGATGTTCGTCTTGAAGATGCAATGAACGTTTTCAAAGAACGCAATGGTGGGAAAGGATTCAAATATTTTCACGTGTGGTTGATTTTGAGAAACAACTTCACCTAGAACAGATATATGGATTAATGGCTTTTGTATTCCTGTATCGTGTGTTGGTTTATGTTAAGTATTTTCGTTTCGTTTGTGGTGTTATGTCAGTTTAAGTTTGAGTTTAAATAAAAGGCTTAACGGCTAGTTTCTCCAATAAAATTATCTAACGGCTAGTTTCAGTATAAATACCATCTTTATTCAACTTCTTATTGTCAAACAACTATAACTAAATTCCACACACACACGATGGCTAACCAACCAGCTGAGGTGCAAACAAAAATACTTACCCGATTACGCAATGAACAAGAAAATGAACTTAAGTTGATTAACAACTTGTTAGGTGAGATAACTCGTATTATTCGACAGAGGGAGTCTCGTGCTCCAGAGGTCGAAAGGTTACGTTAGCTGCCTCAAGACCATCTAATAGTCATGGTCTGTCTACAAACCCTTTTAAGAAATGATGAAATAGATTTGGAACTTCAAGTCGCATTGAAAATGGTCAGAGAACAAGTGTTGCAAGTTTGGGAAGAAAAGTCAGCACTCATCGATAATTACAAGTCTATATAAATTCTTGATGATGTTTCATATCGTATTTATCCGTTTCGTTATTTTCGTATCGTATTTTTTCTTCAAATCGTATGATTTTTTTTCGTATTGTATCTTTTTTATTTGAATGAAATAAAAATTAGTATGTTGTATTATTTTGTATAATTTGTGAAATGAATTTAATTTATTTAATGAAATGAATAAAAAAATAAAGTTGTAAGTGGTGGGGCTCGAATGAAGAAGTTGAGGTTAGTTGTTTAGTGAGAAGGGGGTTAGTTGTGAAGAGATGTTGGGTGATGTGGCACACATGAGGCCTGAATGAAGAGATGAAACTCTTCATCCACACCTGATGCTCTTAAGAGTAGTAGTAGTACTTACATGATAATGTTTGGTACCAAGGGATCATAATAACTCTTTGGTTTTAATGATAATACAATAACTTTTTATTTACCGTATATTTTTGATTTAAAAAATACTGTAGTACGGACAGATTGTTGGAAAATAATGTACTTGTGCAACCGCGTTTCATGTATCGGCGTCATTTTCATGGCGTCGATTATCCGGTTTTTCTTTTTTCTTTTTGAGGTTTTGTGCGCGTATTTGTGTTTGTTATTTTGTGATTTTTCGATGCACATATAGCTCAATATTAGGAGATAACACTAGTGAAGTCATTTTTTTAGTGCTAATCTATAAGACTGTGTTATAAGAACATAAGAGTAAAGCTAACGTGGCTTGCCTATAACATGTTATTGGTAATTTTGTCTATTGTACTCACATATCACATAATTGTAATATTTGTCAAACTGATAGGTGAGACGATAAGAGAAAACAAGTGAAATCCTATCAATTGTATAAGTATAATGACATTGATGTTGAGTGTTTAGAATAGATAAGTAAGACGTCGTACCATCAACTTCCCACGACTGGGACATCGATGTGCCCAAGTCGATGGTCAATTTTTGAAAGAAAATATGTTTCACTAACATTAAAACAAAAGTTGAAGTTGAGTAGATTTAACCTTTTTAAGCCCAACAAAAATGTTGTGAAACTGATATACTCAACAAATTAATTACAGAGTTATATGCCACTATCTTTGGTTACGTGTCATTGTTGCTTTAGAAAACCTTTGCAAAAGCAGATAATGAAAGTTAGTTGTTAATGTTTAATTTTCACTTTTTAGTGTCAGATAAAATTAACTAGTTAACAACTTTATTTATCGAGATATATATGCAAGTTAAGTAAACTATTTATTATGATCAAAAGTTCAAAACCGATATTAGCATCCCAAATTCCACATCTAGTTTGTTGTATAGCTTAGGTCTCGTTTTCAAATGTAAAGTTCTTGCCATGAAATAAAAATGTCCACCGGGAAGAAAACAACGCGTCCTCCTCTATTAGCCCGACCCTATCTCAACGCGTCTTAGGTGCTATGTAAGAGAACATGGTAGTTCAGACGACCGAGTTGTGGTTGTGTTTATATGTGATTTTGGTTTTTGTGAAGTATATATATTTGTGTTTAAGTGAGTATATTTGGATAGTGTTGTTGATTGTGTTATTACACTAAGTTAGTGACAAAGTTAATTGGGTGACACCTTATTGCCACTAGCCTAATAACTTAACACTTGCCTGTGGAAATGTAACACAATTGGTATAGCCCTTGCCCGTAGAGAGGATATGGGTTCCTAGTGAAGCCACTAATCTAGCTTGTCATGGTTATTGTGGTGGCAGGTTGAATAACCATGATGGGTAGATAAGGTAGAAATGTAGCTAGATGGTCATTGGTGCATAAAATGGTGAACTTGGATGCTGCAGAATAATGGCATACTGATGATAGTATAACTGCAGGCTTGTATGGAATTAAGGACTGAATACAATTTGTATCTGTTTAGTGTATTGCTGTATAAGATAACTAGTGTTATCTGATGTATATCTTCACTTTAGTATTCTGGTAAAAGAGTTATAGGCATGTCTATACCTCCTTCAATTGATTGTATGAAGCTTTGTGTTTAATAATATATGTTCACCTTTTGCAAAAAAAAAAATAATAATAATAAAAAAAAATAACTTAACACTTGCAAACAAAAGTTTGGATAGTTAGCATTATTGAAGCCATGTTAGGTTATCGTGAAACTACAATTGCCGTTACTATCTTACAATAAAGACCATTTCAACGACAATTCATTTGTCTTGACTTCACCTCTAAATGAAAATTTCATGTCGACAACTTCTTTAAGGCCTTCCTAGTTTGGGTTGGCTTTTTGTTGCAAGTCTTATCGACCACAAAAATGAAAGACTAAGGGCCTATGTCAAAAAATTACAAAAAAATGGTGTGCAAGTGAGAGAGCATAATGTATCTTATTGTGTAGTGCACTGATGCCCTGGGTTGGTGCTTTGAAAAAAAGTTTTGACATCTCAGCATATTTTTTTATAATAACAAAATCTATCAATTAGCACAAAACATCCTTTCTTCAGACAAAAATGGTATCATAAGTAAAAGTGGGTCATGAAAAAAAAAAAAAAAAAAAAAAAAAAAAAAAAAAACACTTGAGCTAGTCACCACGGCACGAGGGTGAAAGACGCCAGCCACGATGTCCTTGTGACACCACAAGGGTCGTGTTTTTGGATAGCACTACCGGTACCGGCCAGGGTATCGTATGCTCTTAGAATTAATGATCCCAAGAGCATCTACAATTGTAAATGTCATATTTTGAAATTTGTATTATGTCATTAATTTATAACATTTTTTTAAAGTTTTTATTTGTGTGTTTTCAAAAACTTCATGTTTTGATAATTTTATGTTATATACATAAATGTTTTCAAAAACTGAAATATAAGGGTTTTTTTTTTTTTTTTTTTTTTTTTTTTTTTTTTTTTTTTTTTACCATAAAACTGCCTCGCCCAACCCATATAACAATCTCCGCAAACTCGCACCTGTCCATATTTCAATCATCGTCTCTATGCAATCACCGCATTATCAGGATACCATATTGCTAGTGTCTTTTTAAGTATAACTAAACTGTTTCTACTTGAAATATATATACAGATTTATTAGATGATAAATAAAGCCCAAGTCCGGTATATGAGGTTGGGTTCATTAGGGTTTCATTATGTATTGCCTCTATATATATCATATCAATAAAATGTATCACCTACGAACAAGATTTTCAAGACAAATTTGCGTTTAAGCTCATAGGACATTAGGATGCTAAGCATTTTATCGAATAAAGACGTAGTTAAGCACAAAGCACATTCTCAACTTATCTATTTTAATACTCTTATGATCTACATAACGTGCCGATTTTTATTTGTTTGATTTCAGTTTTTATCTCCCAGATCGAACCAATCATCAATTTATCATCAAGATCTCAAAATGCACAAAATGTAAAAGATTTTCTAACTCAATATAAGTTTTTTTTTTTTTTTTTTTTTTTTTTTTAATCAATTGTTGCTATGGTCAAAAATAGTAGTTACAGCAATCAACATCAGCTAATAAAGTTAAGCACGTACTCTTAACTCTATAGCTTAGAACTTAGGTGGTAAAGCAAGACTTGAACGATTTTAATATAATATGCGTGTGAACATGTAACACGAAAAATTAGTTTAATCCAAAGGTGGCGTTATTTTTTAGGTTTTCACATTTCGTTTTTAGAACCACAAATTTCACACTCATGTTATACCACGTATTTCACACAATCAAACAAGTGTTTCTTACGAAAATGTTACTCCGTATAATCTTTTGGGAGGTGATTTGTATACTCTTATTTTTTATTGAGACACTTCAAAATGTGCATTAAACAGTTATACTGTAAATATAGACTGTTTTAACTGTTTATACATTGAGTGTCCTAATCAAATTTATAAATGTGTCAATCACTTTCATAACAAACACAAACTATCACTTTCATAGTGATAGTTTGATTCCCTTAAGAGGAAATCAAACGCACCATTTGATTAACTGTCAAATTCACTTTAAAGTGAGTCACAGGGATTTTTGTTCTTCTTTTTTTAATTGCATTGTGCTCAATAATACCAATACATCTATTTAATATGAGCTTATAGTTGATGCTACTTTGACTTTGTGTTGCTCTTTCTAACCATCATTATATGAGCAATTATAGTCGTGGTTTGGTTGGTTTGTGAAGATACGGAGTAATTTATTTCAAATCAGATTTTGACTAACAAATACAACAAGGTAATAAAAATTATTATATTTTTCGTTTTAAATTAAGGGTGCAATTGCTTCAAACTCAGGAAAGGGAAAGATAAAGAAAGCAATCCACCCAATTTATTGGGTAATGATGACCCATTACCCACTATTTGGTAATGAGTCATTGCATTATACTCTACCAAGCATATTTTTTCATTATCTTTCTCATTTATCACCCCTTATAACCCCTTACCAAGCATGCCCTAAATGTTTACTTTTAGGGTTTATAGATAGATAGGTTACTGTATTTTTCAACTTTATTCGCTTAAATTATCAAAAAATTTTCTTTTTTTTCATTTTTTTTTTGTGCAAACGGGGGTATTTGATTACACGGGGGTGACATTCAGGTTACTAAATTTGTAAAAACGCAACATTTATATTACTTAACTTACTCCAAAAAATACATTCAGATTACTTGGATTACACTGAAAATATAGAGGTTGAATGCTTTTATAAAGTTCAGTAACACAAGTGAACAAAATAAAAGTTTGATAACTTACATGAATAAAGTTAAAAAATTGAGTAACAGATCTATCTATAAACCCTTACTTTTAAATTGCCTTACATTAAAAAATAAAATAAAATAAAAAAATAAAAAAGCCATATCATTGTATTGTGTATCAATAATAGTCACAAGTTTTTTGTCATTAGATTAATCCTAATTGACCATTTTCAAAATCAACTTTCATAGAAAACTCAAATTGTGTAACTGCTATTTTTTTTTGATGAAACGGTGAACATATATATTAATCTCAACCAATTACAACAAATAAGAGAGATATATGGACATACTCATAATCTCTAATACAAGTGATAACAAAAGCTATCAAAGCTAAAACATACATATACTACTATCTCGGATACTAATAAACATGGATGTTTGATACCACCCATCCCATATCAGATAGTACATCAAGAGGTTCACCATTATTCACTAAATACCATAACCCCATGATTACATTTCCTAAGTAATGTACTTTCATAGACCATTCAACCTGAAACCATAATGATCAATGAAGTCAACTACTATGCCTCATCATGAAGGTTATAGCACCCATACTCTAAAATGAACGGCTATACCCAACTAGTTACATTTCCTGATCTTTTACCCCTATTAATCAAATAGCAGCTCAACCTCACTATTTAAACCTAGAAAGTAAAGAGGATCGGGCATCACTAGCTAAGGAACACACATCATCATTTAGAATCCAACTGATCCTCCTCACAGTGAAGTAAAGCTTGGACCAAGAAGTCCCACCTTTCATGACTCTCTATTCCAAGCTGTTTACTTCAGAGCAAGCTCATTTACCTCACATCATGTAACATACTTTATGATAACAACCCCACAGAATCAAGTTCTTATTACCCTAAAAAATAATTGCTCTTGTTCAAAACGTTTTATGAGGAAGCATTAGAATCATGCTGCTAGCGTTATGCTTAAAATTACATTTATACCTCAAAAGTATTATGTATCAATAATAGTCACAAGTGTTTTGTCATTAGACTACTCCTGATTGACCATTCGAAATCAACTCTTGTAGAAAACTCAATCGTGTAACTGTTCTTATTCAAAACGTTAAGAGGAAACATTAGAGTTTTGTTGTTAGCGTTATGCTTATTAAATTACGTATATACCCTCAAATTTATTTAATCATATTTTATTTTAATGTATATATGTTCTTTTAAATCATTTTGCACTTTATAATTAGAGGTACAACTATGTTACCAAACATTTCTATTAAGCAAACAACTACTGTTAACTGACACTATAACTACTTTTTGCTTACTTCCTACTGCTACCGCTACTACTCATCAAACATACCCATAGTCTTATAAAATAAACTCAAATCTCAAAATAAGAAGCAAATATAAAATTGTTGATGACAATAACAATCAAAAGTTAATATCCACTAACTATATATTTTAAACCTACGCTCAACTCAATTTGTTGACATAGTGTGAAATGGTAAAAGCTCGAATAACACTCGTTAGCTTAACGAGTCTTTCTACTTAAGTAATTAAAAGTTAAAACTTGACTTTTCCAAAACGAAGTAAATCTCAAATGCTTAAACTGATCTCAAAGAATTCATAGATTATATCAACTCATTTACAATTTTACTAAACGTCGAATACTTTTTTTCCCACTAATTGTATGCCTTTAATATTACGAGAAAGGCTACGAACGCCACATTGTGGGCTTGCCTGTTTATTTTGCGACGTTTTGAGCCTGTTTTTCTTGTCGAGATGATTATCTATAAATAAGGTAGAGTAGAATACTTTGGCAGCTGTAATAAAACTTGGAAATTCATATCTTCTATAAAGTGATTATACAACTAACATGTCTTCAATTTTTACATATCGCCTCTTTGCTAAATCCCGTTGGAAACAAACCATCTTCAAGCTAATGACCAATTCGTTAGCACTCGTGTTACAATGCCGACAGTAACATGAAATGGAGGTGCCAACTCTAGCTGTTGGTGGCAGTGTAGTATCTGTTGTTGCAGGCTGCTCGTGAAAGTGCTGGTGACCTACAACGATAATTGTGTTAGTCACTCACTAATACTATAACCTAAAACATATAGCTTTTTCTAAATGTATGTACATTAACATTCGAAACTACCTCAGCATAACCGGTGAATACGCTTTCTGTGAACATGAAAGGATCTGTTGAATAAGCTCACCTGACAAACTGCTAAATCTGTCTTCATTTATAATCTCCCTTTTGTCTGCTACACTTTGTTTTCGTGATTCTGCAATTCACAATCTTACTTTGTTTTCGTTGATTCTGCAATTCGCAATCTTACTTCAGGTCACAACGAAAGGTTCCATTTACAGAATTTATGAAATCAAATATTTGTAACAAAATATGACTTAATGAGCATATATATACAGTGGTGTTTGTGTTTAGCTTATTTAGTGGGGTTATGTGTATTTGGAAATAGCTGATAAGACCATCTTTTCTATTGGTTGTTAAAGGCAACTATGCTTTATAAAATAAATAGAAGGTAGTTAAGTTGTTATCATGTGGCTCATGGACATACTCGTATACCTGTTATATCTGTATTCCGTAATTGCACTTCGATCTTTTCTGCTATATTTAGCTCTCACCGGTCTTTTTCCTACGATAAAAATGTTTTCGTTAATTCAAGTATTTATCATCACAAAGTTTTCAAGCTAAATATTGTTGCTTACTTTTCTGTTTCTTTAAGAAAAGGCAGAAAAAAATGGACTTCAAACCCAAAAGGGATCCACCTTCGTCTATTTTGAACGCGAATGACGAATTCAGTTTTCAACTTATTTAACCGCCGTCACTCTTGAAGCACTTGTTGCTCAGTTAACTGATACTCTCTTGTCAACCTCTGCAAATGCCACTGATTTCTCAGGTAAAGTGAATCTTGTATTTTGGTATTTATTATATAAAGGCAAAAAAATAAAGCAGACTAACCACATCATAATCGTCGGTATTTTGTTGGTTTTTGTTGGCAGGACTCTTTCATGAGCCGATTCTCCATGTCGTTCACAATTGGTCAATGCTTCATTTGACTCCGTATACCAAGGGCCTGACAGAATGGCATGCGCGTGATGAAACTATCACGGCTGCAAAATAACTACAGTAAGTTGGATGACACCAATCAGAAAACATAAGAAACACTACCATTTCAATATGAATATTCCAAAGTGATTTAGGTGTTCCACTTAGCAAGTTTAAATACCACTACCAAATGGCTCAGTAACCTACATACCTATCAACCAGCTTATGCACAACACCCTCCTGCTTATAATATCCCTTGTTAGCCAAATCTTTACATGTCACCTTCCTGTGAGAGCATGCACTGCACTTGGAAGTCAACTAAAGCTTCACATATGCAGGGGTTGGTACTTTTATCCGACAGTTTCTTACATTGGGGTCTTTAGTCTCAAGAACTTTTTCTTTTTCCTGAGAATCAATCCAATGCTGAAATGCTCAAACAGTAGTGGCAAAATAATGAGAGAAAACAACATTTCAGTGGTGAGTTGGGTAACAAAATTGTTTCCACAGGTTTGTTAATGATACCTTATTAACTATAGGGCTGTAAACAATATAATTTGTCATCCGAAACTTTTCCAAAATTGGATCCTTCAAAGCACATCCTATGCATAACACATAAAAAAAAATTCATAAATCAAGCCAGATTTAAATTTCATCCAATCATCATCTTGCTCAAAAGTGTTGTTCTACATTTTAAAATGTAATAATCTATGTTCACATAGCATTCCCAAACACCCTTAAACGTCTTAAATTTCGTCAAGGTATAACATTAACAACAAATCTCCAACAATTTTTAAAGGAAAAGACTTCGCAACATCCAAACGCTTATTAATTCAAAATTTGAACTGACCCTTTACTAAAAGAAAGAGAAAGACTTAGTTCTTATGTTTGGTTTACATGATATGCCACCATGTCGTAGTATAGTTACCATATTTTAAACCGACACTATACATTGGCTCAAAAAAACCTATACACTAATCACCTTTTCTCGTCGACTCTGTCCTTTGGACTGTTCTGGAAAAAACAAATAAGGAGTAATGAGCTACGAAAAGCAAAAATCATGTCGAGGCAAAATATGTTACATTGAGATAAAGTTGTCACTCATGCTTTACGTCTATGTGAGCCTGAGCATATTGTCCCAACCTTTTGAGCTGTTTTACGCTAGGTTTTTGGCTTAACTGGGACATCCAAAGTTCTATAACCCTTCGTTTGTCTGCAAATGAACAGACACACGCGTGTATATTAAGTTAGATCATGTCGACTAAGTATTATTACAACTGACATACGTAGGCGCATTATGCATTACGAATACATACCATGTGACACTTTAAAAACTGATATATTGTGTTTGGATACAATTATAAGCTAATAAGACTTTCCTCTAATAAGACTTTCTTCTAATGCATAATGCGCCTATCTCAATGTAACTTTACTAAAAGCAACCGTTGACTGAAAGAACCCATCGTACCTGATCTGTAACGTCAGTTTTTTGTCCGATCAATTGTAAATCTGTTCCGTTGCTTTTCCTGTTCTATATTATTTTATCTCTAAGTGCGGACATTTTTTATTACTGGTGGCGCTCCCAGTTGATTATACCTGTAAAGTTATTGCAAGTTAGCCATCCTTTTTTTAGGATCTAAATGAATATCGACTGGTAATGTGAATATTATTCACGGCGTTTGCCTATTAGCTTTGAGGCTGCATAAAATATCAACGTATTGGAGTTTATTGCATATGTTTTATATTATTGATGACTTACATGCTTAGTATAAAGTCTGTTTCCCGGGTTTAGATAGTAGCAAGTTGCAGGCGTGCTGGAGAGTTGTAAACCTACATATGTTGCAACATTTATTAGAAACAGGTTTCCTTAGCTGGCTTAGATACAGGTGTGTAATAATAACATTACCTCCATATGTTTTAACCCAACAAGAACTGACCGGCATGACAGTTCACTTTGCTTCTTTTTTTATACGCGTCTGTGTCGAAGGTTCTAGCATTTTCGTTCCATAGAGTTAATCTGACAGTATCACCTCTGTACGAAAAAAAGATCTGTCAGTTAGTTGTTGGTGGCAGATAGGGGAAATAACAGGACTTACTCTAGGTTGAAAAGCGCGTTTGTCGCCTGCAACTTGTGTTCACATTATGGGAAAAAACGACTAATAACTAATTAAATTTCTCCCACAAAAACCTGCAGTTCAAAATTGAGCACCAATAAGCAGTTATGTGTAAACAGACCATGTAAAAATTCAAACATAAGCAAAATAAGGTGTCGCTCTAATAAATTATGACAGATTACACTCGTTACCACACTATTAAGCTGTGATGTTATTGTGTTGAAAAACTACAATAACCAAGTAAGCTGTCTAAATAAGCTTATTTACACACCCCATTCGTATTACCTGCGAAAGAATAATCCCAACTTTATCTCTGATAATCCCGGTTCCAAGTGTAGAGGCAAGAAAGTGACCATGATAAGACGGGAGTCGACCACCGCCTAACACCAAAAGTTATGATATCCGAGCAATCCTGCCAGTGCACCCAAACACTCCCTTAACTAAACTCATTCATAAATATACTAATGCTTTAAATTTTTACAATCGAAAGTAAAAAAATATTAGATTTTTACTTGTTTGCATTTGAGTCTTGAAACATTTATCAAACAAAATTTGAGTTAGTTCTAACTCAAAGCTTCCAGTACCTAAATTAATATTCGTCATTATAAGAATAGCATTCCAAGGGGGTATATAGGATTGACAAACCTGTTAACCTGCTTCGATTCCCATAGGCTGTAAGATAGCCTAAAGCTATTATCGCTATAACTATTTTTCACAAATGTGGTGCAATAAAAGATTGGGCTCAGATATGTACATGGTGATTAGATCATAGAAGTATCTGAATTCCTTCATGGTTGCAAAGAAATCCGGTTGCATAGCAGGGATATATGCTATGCCATCCGGTCATTACCTTACAAAGTTAGGATTGGAACATCTTTCCAAAATGTCAACAATCATCACAACCCGAAAAACTTTGTTAAAAAACAATTTTACTTATGCAATCCATGAATAACTGATTCCACACTACGCACGGCATGGCTGTAAAGCAACTGAGTTGCCATGGCAAGATTTGTCTACCCCCCGGCTGCAAACACATGACCGTGATGCCCTGCCATGATAGGGGCGCATAAGGCTAATTAGAACAACCTCAACATAACTGAAGGCAAAACTTTATTGTAGCGTTGTCAACCACCCGACTTGGCTGCAATCACATTGTTGGTGTGACTGCCTAGCCAAGATATGGATTTTGGTGAGGCACGCATAGTAAGAAATAAATGGTCACCAATACATCTACAACGAACCAATAACCAACCACATGGAATACGAAAACCCAAAAATTACGGTTTTCAACGAATCATTTTAAATTATCAATCAGCAGGCAATCGGAAACTAAACCCCATATAAATCAAAAGCCTTAAATCCAAACGACCACAAAACCCTATATAAATGAAAAGGCCCAAACTTGCATACATGAACCCAAAAATTAGGATTTTCAATAAACCCTGTATAAATCAGCAGCCAATCGGCCAGTAAACCATGTATAAATCAAAAGCCCAAAAAATTAGGGTTTTCAATAAATCATTTAATTAACAACAATTCTTACCACCGGAATCATGCATCAGCAGCCAATCGGCCACTAAACCCTGTATAAATCAAAAGCCCCAAAGTTGCACACATCGATCCAAAAGATATTGGTGCATATCAAAGAGACAGCTTTCAGCCCCATATAATAATTGAGGCGATGAGATGCTTCTAGGTTTCTTGATCTGGATCATATAGCAAATATGTATGATTGTTATTGGGTCATACTGTAGCTGGATTGGAGCAAAATAGGGCCGAGAAGTTGCCAAATATGGCCCTTGTTTTTTGGCGGGAAAGCGCTACACGAAGCTACAGTGGACAGGCAGGGCAAAACGGTGCCGTTTACTACACGGTTTAATAATATGTATAATTAGCACCTGTATTTTATACGAGGGGTTTATAGACAAACAAGTTACCCAACTTTTCAACTTTATTCGCTTAAGTTATCAAACTTTTTTTTGTTCAAACGATGTATTGGACTACACGGGGTTGACATTCAGGTTACTGAATTTGTAAAACGCGACATTTAGGTTACTTAACTTACTTAAAAAAATGCATTCGGGTTACTTTGATTACACTGAAAAAATAGAGGTTGAATGTTTAACTAAAGTTCGGTAACCCAAGTGAACAAAATAAAAATTTAATAACTTAGACAAATAAAACTAAAAAGTTTGGTAACCTATCTGTCTATAAAACTTTATATGAGTTTGATAGTTGATAGTACTTTGACTTTCTGTTCTTGTTTCTAACTATAATTGTTTTGTTTTTGCATTATTAATTAGGGAATTGATTGGCACACTCAAAAAATTGATTGGGACATTCAATGTACAAACAGTTAAAGCAGTTTATATTTACAGTACAACTGTTTAATGCACTGTTTGGAGTGTCCAAATCAAATATGAGAGTATGCAAATCACCTCCTTATTAATTAGGAGTCGTGGTGTGTTTGGTGAAGATTATTTATTTCTAGATTATGATTAATAAATACAGCAAGGTATCACTAAATAAACACAACATTAGATGACTGATTATATTTATTCTATTCTATTTTGTTTGTCTTTAGCATTAAGCCATCAATCAAGACACATCTTTTTATTGAAGGACTATCCGATGCAAACCGCACACTTACATCTAAAATTAGAAAGCGGCAAATATAAAACAATTGAGTTCAACGAATACATATTATGGACCTGAAAAACAATTGGGTTGGTGGGTTCGTGTTGGATATAATAAGAGGCAAAGCCAAAAAAGTTATTGTTGAGTGACAAAATGTTCTATATGCAAAATGAAATTGTAAAATCAGTTGAGGCTCGTGTTGAACACGATTCTTTTAAAACGAATTTGCGTTTGTTTTATAGGTAAATCAGTTGAAGCAATGTGTACTAGCGGAACTTGAATAAGATGTCCGAAAGATCCACATATCAAATAAATGTTATGTAAAATGGTAAAAGCTCGATTAAGACTCGCTAGCCTAACTAGCCACTCCACTTGAGCAGCTGAAATCAACTAAACTAATACATAGATAATGTCAAATACTTAAATTGATCTCAAATAACTCATGAATTATATTAACACACTTACATTTTTATTAAACATAACACAATAAATATACAAACTGATAAAGGAATGAAGTTTCTCCATATTCAGGTTATATGAGAAAGACGTGTGTTTAACTCATATGTACGCGGCTTAATCGAAATATTCCCTAACTAATTTTGACTCTTTGCTAACCTTTCGAAATGTGAATCTAATGATAAACCTTAAACTCTTGCAAGAATGTGAGTTGGGCTGTGTTTGCACATGGTTTATAAAGGCTTATAGAGGCTTGCGATTTTAAATAAGCTAGCTTATTAGGGGTGTGCACGGTTCGGTTTGGGTCGGTTTTTGGCTAAAACCGAAACATTCGGTTTTTATAAAATTCAAAACCGAAACCATTCGGTTTTTGACGATTCGGTTTTTTGGCGGTCCGGTTTTTGGTTGTTCGGTTTTTCATTTTTTAATCGCTTATATTTGTGTGTAGTCGATTTATACCAACAAACTTGATTTTCGTAGAAAATTGGTTATTTTTTATTTATTTATTTTTTGTCAAGATAAGCGTAATAATGTTTATCTTATAATTTTACAAGTACACACGTATAGATGAGATACATACATGAAAGTGAATTTACACATAGTATGATCATTGTTACATAAGTATTGATATATTGTAAAGTAAACACACGCACACGAAAAACAAACATACAAATGTTAAGATAAATATATTATAAATCCACCTAAAAATTTAATATGAATTTATAAATTAGACTTGTTTAGCTATTTATTTACGTAATATTATTTATATACTATTATATAATAGAAGCGGTTCGGTTCGGTTTTTTACGGTTCGGTTTTTTGACAAAAACCGAAACCGAACCGAAGTTTTCGGTTTTTGAAAAAGTAAAAATCGAACCATCGGTTTTTAGTTTCGGTCGGTTATTTCGGTTTGATTTTTTTGGTTTTTGATTCGGTTTCGGTTTTTTTTTTTCGCTCACCCCTAGCTTATATATTAAGTTGTGTTTGTCACAAAGTCTTATGGAAGATTTTATAAGCGATAAGCATTCATAAGCCTATGTCAATTGAAACAGGCTTATGAGAGATTATAGCTAGTCAAATTACTTAAATATCATTTAAAAATATAATGGATTATTACGCGAAATCTTAAAATATATATGAATTTAATTTAATGTATTTTAATGAGATTTTACTTTAACAAACTTCAACTCCAACTAATTCATTACACAATTTTATAAAATTATAAGCTTCAAATTTCAGCTTATAACATCTACTCCGGCTCTGCCCGCAACCCCAACCCAACCGTACAAGGTTGTCAAAATCGCGATCCCGTGCAGGATCGTTTCTGTCTTTGCAAAATCTAGATCGTAGGATCGGGTCGCGATCTTACGATCATACCAATTAGTCATATTTTGTAAACAAATGATATACGAGTCAAACTGTTTTACATTTCTACTCAACGTCAAAGATAAATTCATATAATATCTTTTTGAAAATGACAAAGTTTAAATTTCAAACACCAAAGTAATAATAAACACAAAAAAGTCAAGTTTCAATCATTACATTAACGATTTATTGGAATAATATGACATAACATAGATCCTAATTGTCTCAAAACATACGAGTCATCAACACGATTTCAAGAAAACAAACGTTTCATAAGTGGCATTCCAAAACATACCATTTGATTAGTTTAATCACAGTGAAGTAAAGAAAATTAAACTATTGAACACTTTTAAACTATAATCTATTTAGAAAAGTAAAAAACTATGTATAAACTATAATCTATTTAGAAAAGTAAAAAACTATGTATAAACTATAATCTGTTCAGAAAATGAAACAATAGTAGTTTACTCATTAAACATTAATAAGACACACGCTTGGTTTTTGGCCTAAGCAAGTGTGATGGACTTAAAAGATAAAAAAAGAAAAAAAAATGAACTCGGATCGCGTGTCGATTTTACGATCTTACGTGCGATTTTACGATCTTACTTACGATCCTGCATCAGATGCTATTCTACCACGATCTTACACGATTTTGACTAGTGTGTATGTAAGATCATACAATATTACATGTAAACTCACGAGTTTGACAATCTTGCAACCGGATACTTGAAACATACACTCATTCTAGATAAACACCCTTTTTAATCCAAAACACAAATTTCATTTCACACATCCAAATCATCCAATTCTACTATTGATAGTCCTCCCCAAACACACATTAAAAAAACCAAACAAAAAAACACCCACCTCACGCACCTCACACACTCAAACACGTGCACACTCACTATAAGCCCTCCCCCTCCCAAAATATTACACATTCACCCCTCCCATACCAATATAAAAAAAAAACACCCCCTCAAAAAAATCATTTCCCGATCACCCCTCCCTGACTAGTTCCATTTCCTTCCTAGGGTTCCGCCGTTCCGGCGACTTTATATAAAATTATAAAAAAAATTTGTTATGGCGTCGGAAGATGTGGTAGGTAAGACGAGCGCAACGATCGCGAATATAGCGGAAGAAGCGAAGATAGCGGCGAGTGAGAATGTTAAGGCGCCCAGTCGTCAGACTTTGCTTGGGATTTCTAAATCTCTCGTTGCTGGTGGTGTTGCTGGTGGAGTGTAAGTTTTTTTTATATATATATATATTTTTTTATTAGTTTGATTGATTTTATATAAATTAATGAATCATGGGTTTTTATAAAAAAAAAAAAAAAAAAAAAAAAAAAAAAAAAAAATCGTTTTTTTAATTAAATAGGCTGAAAATAGTGATTTTGTTAGAAATTAGTGATAATTAATTTGAATAATTAATGAATTAGTTGTTTCACTGTTACATTTATTAAAAGGGGATTGATTCGCACACCATTTTGTATAAGCCGTATAACACGCCGTACAACACTGTATTGCACAGTTGTGGTGAAAGTATAAAAAAAAAAATGGTGTACAAATCACCTCCCTTATTAAAATGTTGAATGGTGTATCTATATAACTGTGATTGGTTTTTTATAGATAAAGTTTTTAACTTTTCTAACCGAATTGCTGAATGTTGTTTTTAATTGATTGCACCGTATGTTATATATTTAGCTTTTTGCTATAAATGAGTGTTTTTATTGTTTGCATGTTTCGTTATTGATGGATTTTGTTAAAACTTAGCGAACCGTGATACAATTTTACTGTATGATTTATTTATGAATGGCTTAAATATTAGTTGTTGTTTATTAATTGGACCCCGGATGCATTTTTGTTAGAAATTAGTTGTTGATACGCTGTAAATTCTTATATAACTGAATAAGTGACGATGATGGTGTTGATCTCTATTGAATAGTATTATTGTTGTTATTCTTTACTGGTTGATGCGTTCTGATGGAAATTAGTGATGTTTATCTGAGCGGCTCATGAATTAATGTTGAATTGTTGCTGTTGTCTTATGATTTGTACAACTGAATAGGTGAAATATTGTGATCATAGTGATTGATTGTTATCGACTTATCGCTATTATTTACTGATATCGTTTGTGTTTTTGTTAGTGTTAAAATGTTGGATTATTGATGCATTTTGTTAGAAGTTAATGACTTTTATTTGAATGGTTCAAATTCAGCTGAAATTTTGTGATTTTAATGATTGTTGCGTTTACTTGATTTTTATTGCTGTTGATTATTGATATAGAAATTAACCATTGGCTTTTGTTTGAATGATTCACATCTGTTCTGTGGTTGACATATGTCAGTGTTGAATTGTTGAAAACTTTTGCTTTGGTGACGAACTATTGTGATTTTAATTATATAACAAAGAAGTTCAAGTCAAAGATGACTGGCTCAATGTTGAAAAATAATAATATGAATAGTGAAAAGGAGGTATCAACTATCAACTTTAAGTGGTTGGTGTTATTGTTAAATTTAGCTTATATATCAGTTCATCACCATGGTTTTATTATTATATGATCCGTGAGATGCCATTGATTTTTTTTAGCTTTTGAAAAGGTTCCGTATGCGTTTCTCGTCGTTGCAAATGTTTTAAGTAGATTGGTAGATTAAATGTGGGGAGAAGTATGAAAATGTGATTATTATGCTTTTGGAATATATGTTTGCTTTTTTTGCCTTTTAAAGTATTATTCCATGGGATAACTATTGGAACTACTTCTACTTTATGCTTTAGAATATTTTCAAAAAATGAAAAAGCTCTTTGAGAAAAGTAGTGGTGGAGAGACGAGGTTAATATCTAGGAGGTTGAATACATAGAAACACATGTGCTGGATGGATTAAACGTGATTACAATGTAAAAAGCCAGGGAGAATCCGTAAAATATGGTTTGGACACATTTAGACTGGACATTTTTATTCTTGATAAGAATAGTGATGATGGGAATACTAAAAGAACTTATGTACCCAAAATAAAATAAAATTTCTGGTTTGCATGTATAACATTTCTAGTCTTTCTTGTATGTTTTGATTTCTAAATATTGATATCAGTTCTGGACTTTAGTTAAGCATTCTTGATTGATAAGTTCTGCGTTATAGGTTTCTGCCTCTTCTTATTTGGTTACTCTATTTGCAGATCACGTACCGCTGTTGCTCCTTTGGAACGACTGAAAATTCTGCTTCAGGTGGATGTTCTGATATACTTTAGTATTTTGTTTGCACTTGCTTTATGTTTAACATAGTGAATTCATCGCCTATTATTTATCTTAAAATAAATTTGATTACGTCATCTCTAAGTAGAGTGTTGTTAAAGATTTAGGTACATCCAGAAATTCTTCTATATATGCTATATTTTGGCATTTTAGTCTGATTGTAATGATGACACTCTTTGCCTTAGGTATTACTATATTTAGTTGTCAAAGTTAGGGTAGAGTGGACAGTTGACCAAATAACACGCCTTCTAGAAAAGAGAAAAAAAAAAAAAAAAAAAAGAAAAAAGAAAAAAAAGGAGCAAGAAGTAATGAATAGTGGACAGCATTAGAGCTATATGATCATAATGCAAGGTAAGAACTAAGAACCTTGTACATGAAACATGTAGCAAAAAAAATTGTTTTTATTTAGCTGTATGCTTTAGCCTGCATATGATCG
Source organism: Artemisia argyi (assembly GCA_030686995.1). Taxonomy (NCBI): domain Eukaryota; kingdom Viridiplantae; phylum Streptophyta; class Magnoliopsida; order Asterales; family Asteraceae; genus Artemisia; species Artemisia argyi. The sequence goes on along the minus strand of CM060685.1, from coordinate 168,809,433 downwards.
AGTTACATAAGCTAAAGAGTTCACACCAGGAAAAAAATAAAAATAAATAAAAAAGACGAGTACATGTGGTTCCTCTGCTTTTTTTTTCTAGTTAGCAAATGCAGTGCCGTTAGAGAGTTAATACTTTTGGATCTATGTGATGAACGTGCTCTATTGGCACAAACCATGCAGTTATCCTTTTTGTCACTTCTTCTCTTACTACAATGTCTTTTTCCAAAGGCTTCAGAACTTGACAATATAGATAATTAAGACTGACTATTAGGGTAATCTGAAGTAAAAGTTTATTGCATCTGTACTTATGCCTTATATCTAAATGGATATGCTTTACTAGGCTTTGCGACCTGTTCACTGATGTTTCGACAACAAGTGACAACACTAAACACTTATTTGGTAATAAAGCCAAACAAAAGCTATACAATGATGAATCTGATTTTCATGCCGATTTTCCAATCTTCGCACCTCTACATGAGAAATCTAATCGAGCACGTAGCCTTTGTTTGCACTTTTAATGTAAAACAAATTTAATTTTTGTCACCTTACACTCAACCTGTTATGTATGAGTAGACATGCTAACACTTAACATTATTGATTTTGTACAGGTTCAAAATCCGCATGCCATCAAATATAGTGGAACTATCCAGGGACTGAAATATATATGGAGAACAGAGGGTTTCCGTGGAATGTTTAAAGGAAATGGTACCAATTGTGCTCGCATTGTCCCAAACTCTGCTGTCAAGTTCTTTAGCTATGAAGAGGCTTCTAAGTAAGCTACTCGCTTTTCTTTTGATTTGAATTAACATGCAACACCTTTTCTAGTTTATATTACTACTATACTTCTCGTGGCTGAATTTACCTTTCTCAGTATGAAGTATATTAAGATATGTGATTTAACATTCTATCTTTTTTACATAAACAGGGGAATACTGTGGCTCTACCGGCAGCAACCAGGAAATGGTATGTCAAGGCATTCTTATCTTATTTTGTGAAATCATACTATTGAGTCAATATCATTTACACATTAAACTACTCAGTAGCTGATGTGTACACACGTCACATAAAGACAGTGTTTAAGTAAAATAACCATCGATTCCGCAAATTAAAAGCAATATTGCAAAATAAATATTCCACAAAAGAATGTAGTTCATAATTTTTTTTTTCGGATTAATGGGTAATTTGGTATAAACACAGCTTTTTGCTAATTCTATGAAAACCCATGTATATTTTTGGCTATTTTGATTGTTTTCCTTCTTTAAAACCTTATATCTACACACATCTTGATAATATGGACCATGAGAAGTGATTTTTATGATGATTGCAGCAATAATATTTTATCTTTTGTTTCAGAGGATGCTGAACTGACCCCTCTTTTACGCCTCGGAGCTGGTGCTTGTGCTGGAATAATTGCCATGTCAGCTACCTATCCGATGGATCTGGTTCGAGGTCGGATCACTGTTCAGGTATATTTTATCATTCTCCGATACTGTGTTCTAGCTCAGTGGTTTTGCAAGTTCTATGTAATATGTTGTAGGCTTTAGACTTATTAGGTAAATCGTTCATTTTGCAGACTGAGAAATCTGGCACTCAGTACAGAGGAATTGCACATGCTCTTAGGACAGTACTCCGTGAAGAAGGCGCACGTGCATTGTACAAAGGATGGCTTCCCTCCGTCATTGGTGTGGTAAGTTAAGATTAAGATAAATATTAATATTGATAGTAGCCATGTGTTCCTGATTACCTTTGCATGCTATAAAGTAGGATTTAGGATTCAACATATTCATTCTTCTACAAATCACTAAATTGGAGCCCAACGTCCCAATGTATCTATAGATGTGCATTGACCTTCCGGAAAATTTTGAGGGGGTGTCTGGTTATGCGTTTTGGAACTCATCATCTGATTATCGGGACGCAATAAATATATTCGGTGTTTGGATTGACATTTGTTTACCCATTTTTTTTTACCAAAGTGTAAAATAGAATGACATAGTTTTACCCGTTTTTGTACACCTGATTCGACACTTTTACTCCCATTTAACTAAACATCCCTCTTTTCACACAAAAATGTTCTTTTGGTTTCATTAACCTTTTGTTTTCTAAAAATTTAGAGTCACCACGTCAAACACTTGAGTATTACATCTTCAGATACTATCATCAAAATGTCTTATTATAGTTAAGTATCTAAATGACTAAATCTGAAGGTTGAATATTATAGAATCGCTTTTAAAACACTTTCTAAACACCCCCTTTGATATGTGAAGGATGTAGTTCTACAATGTGAACTACGAATTCCATCTGCTGATATGCTGTGATTTCATTTAGTTTAAATAATTTACTGTGTCAACAGATCAAATAATTTACCCACGTCATGTTTGTTTCCAGGTGCCCTACGTGGGGCTCAATTTTGCAGTATACGAATCATTAAAAGACTGGTTGATCAAATCAAGACCGTTTGGACTGGTTGAGGACACAGAGTTGAGTGTGATAACAAAGCTTGCATGTGGTGCTGCAGCTGGAACTGTTGGACAAACAGTTGCTTATCCTCTTGATGTCATACGCCGAAGAATGCAAATGGTTGGATGGAAAGATGCTGCTTCAGTTGTTAAAGGGGAGGGAAAGTCAGCAATGGAATACAATGGAATGATTGATGCATTCAGGAAAACCGTTCGTCATGAGGGTTTTGGCGCTTTGTACAAGGGTTTGGTCCCCAACTCTGTCAAGGTCAGTAAACAAAGTAAAATTTACAATCTTGTTGAACAAAATCAATATTATCAGTTTCTTATGCAAGTTTATTTCTATAGGTCGTTCCATCAATAGCCATAGCCTTTGTGTCGTACGAGGTTATTAAGGACATCCTCAAGGTAGATATGAGGATATCTGATTAAAACAAAGCATCATATTTTGCTCAACATTCGTGTTAGCTTCCATGCCAAAGGGAAAGGAGGAGGTAAAAGCTACCCAGTACAAAGTTGTGTTCTTAAATCTTTCAGTTTTGGATAACAAAGAGATAGAGAACTAGCCCATGTTGATATAGTTGAGTCGACCCCTTTACCCATAGCATGATTTTTCGTCACTTGTAGCTCAGATTTATTTATGGTGTTTGTCATTCGTATGTATGAACAAAATAAGGAAATGGTCAGAGAGTCAGGCCGGCTTGATAAACATGGAACGACACTATTGTTTGATTAGCATTATTAACATATAATAGAGCTTATGGAGTTTATTTTGGTTATTAATTTGTTTTGTCCATTATGTTTATATCAGTTCATTAAGCTATGAGAGGTTTGCTCTCTTAAAAATCTTGTGTTAGTTAGAACCAATTTCATACAAACTCGAGAGCACAATAATCTTTCTATTTCTTTCATTTTCTTTTCTTTCCAAAAACAAACTCGAGAACGCAACGTTAGACAAGGTGTTATGGTGGTATATCGCCACATCATTAAATCTCGATATAGCTTACAATCATACAAATTTTATTACATGAATTACACCAATTTAAAGAGTGGCTTCCGTTGAATTTTGCTATATTGATCTGTGTATATATGAAAGGATGTGTTACATGTGTATCAACACGTATAATGTTTGAAGCAATAATACGATATGAAACGTTCATGTAGTGCGAAAAAACAGTTCACATCTAAACCTTCAATATCTTGAATCAATACTCAGAACAGTTCTATGTTTTTTCAAAGTGACGGGAGTGCTGAAACCTTCAATAATTCCTGATAGACAAAAATTTTAGACGACTAGTTGTGAATCCCTGTCAAAAACATCATATATGTATCGATCATTAACAGCAAACATTCTATATTTTTAAGCCTACACGAGATTATGAAAACTACTATAGGTGATACTATAAGACATGTTCAATGTTCACATATTGGAACACATTTTTTGTTAGCTATTATACCTCGTTCTAGCGGAATTCAGTATTGTAAATCGTAGTATAAAGTTTTGATTCAGTATGAAAAACATTGTTCTCTTGGAATCACAACACAATTAAATAGGAAAACTAGTTAGGATATGTTATATATTATTAATAGCAAAGAAGGAACAACAAATCAGAGTGGCGCAGCGGAAGCGTGGTGGGCCCATAACCCACAGGTCCCAGGATCGAAACCTGGCTCTGATATTCAAAGAGTGGCTTCCGTAACCTTTTTTTTCTTCAATCAATTTTAACGTTCACAAAAATGGTCCCTACAAAACTGTACAATATTTGTATCCACTCGTATTTTGAACCAACTTTCTTGACATTCTTTTGTTTCAGTATAATATTATCTGATTCTGTCATGTGGATGATGTTCTATGGATGCCAGTTTTATGATCTTTCATGTGAGGTGGCTGCTGCATAAAGATTGTAAGACTGCCTTCATAAAGGAAATGTAGTCCTTTTGCAGAAGTAACAAAGTCTATGCAAGGATGAGGCCTATCATGGATGCCAATTATATGAGCTTGTCTGTGAGGGGGCTGCTGCAGGAAGCTTGTATAATTTCCTTCACGAAGGAAATGTAATCCTTGCATTTCGCTTAAAGTGATCATTAGGCCTATTAATAGGCTTAGCCCATAGTATGTTTGGTTTCTAGAATAGTCCTCAAGGATTATATATTGTAAAGGTTGGTTAATCAATAAGCAAGCCAAAATTATACTTCCAATATATATGACTCACTCAACGGTTGTGGCTATATGAGTGCCAAGAATTGAACCTTTGACCTTGTGCTTGTTGTGTCCAAAGATGCCCTCACCCATTACCAACTCGGGTACGCGCCATTGGCATATAGCAATTAGTGTTTAAACCTTTTATAAGCGTTTTAATTTATAGGATATTATATTCAAACAAGTAGCTAGATCGAACGTTGGCAAACTAATTAATAAGACTGTAGTATATGTTAATGCGACTTATTACAGCTCGCGTGCAAGGATTGAAAACTAGTTAAACCTTAATAGATATATAAAAGGATGCAGCCGTTCAAAAAAAAAAAAAAATAGATATATAAAAGGCTATATATAAGAGGCTTTCGAAATCCTAAACCAAAGACGGGTCCCTTTAAGATTCTACAAATACTAAATTAGAATTAGAAGTGGATTAGGATTCTTGATAATTACAGAAACGTCGGTCTTGACTTCACCTTATATATAGATATCGATTATAACTGATTTAAATTCAACAAAATCTCATATAACATACACAAACTGAATTCGAGTAAAGGGCAGGATTTCAGGTATGTTTTAATCATATACTGTTTCTTAAACATTAGTTAGGTTGAAAAATTAATTAGTTGAACTGCATGTGGTATGTTTTGCAAAGGTGTTTATGTTTTATGATTAATTTGATATAGACATATGTTTTGCGAAAAGTATTATGTTTTAGTTTATTGGTGAAACACGATTTCACTTCTATATGCTCACGACATTTGTTCAAACAGATTTCTTTGTAACGACTTGTTGGATCACCATGGGTAATTTTGATAAGTTCCGTAAGGATCAAGACTACTGCAGTGTGAACGATATGATAGAGTGGACAGCATTTATGTGTGTGATAGCACTCATCTGGACTTGTTTAGTTATAATTACTTATGACGTAGAACCTAGATATTATTCGATGGAAGATCAAGAAGCATTCGGTGGTTGTTACTGTAGAAATAGTAACAACACTTGGGTATGAATCCAACCAACCTCCCCTTTATTCAATATTGAGTTCCAGTTGCAATACAAGATAAATGAACGAAGATTGAACTCCAATTTGAGCCAATCAGCTTAAGAACAAGACAGTGGTTGTGAACAATCAGGTTGACAACAACCACATACAAGAGACTGATCAATATGATCAGTTATACAAGAACCAGACAAGATCACTTGCCAACTCCTTTAAGAGGGAGGTGTCGATTAACTTGCAGGTAGATAATACCAACTTGGCACAAGTACTGACTCCACAAAGATCAGTGAAGGGACCATGTTTAACAGCTGAGGATACCTTTCCTCAGAGAATAATTCACTTCCATTCCATATTGCACTGCTGAGGTTGAATATAAATACTGAGAAGGAATGATATGACCGTTGGCAACCCACTGATTGGACCCAAATATAGGAGGTGTCAACATCAGTCCTTGTACTTCTATTCTTGACAGACCTCATCCCTTTATATTTTTAACACTCCCCCTCAAGTTGAATGGCGGGATTTCCAGAGTTCAACTTGAACTGAATTTTTCCTTCTTGCGGGCTTAAATGGTGAACCCGACTTTTCTTCATGTGGGCTAAAATGAGATGAGAGCAGACCATTGGACTTCCCAGCATACTTCTGAATCCATGGGAGACCCTGAAACCAATCAGAATCCCTCAATCCATCACAATACACTAGAAGACCAATGATCTGAAACCTCATAATACAAGACCAATAGCAGCAGCTTGTAACAACGAGTGGTGGGTCTTGTATAGATCGAAGAGTGGGAGAAGACGCTTTCAGTCCCTGCATAACACAAACATAACAAAGGGAGACCAAAGTTAAAGTGTTAGAGTTGGGAATGTTTCTGTTATAACAGAAACAGTCCCTGGAAGTTTGGATGTTATTTTTAACACCCTCCCTCAAACTGACACACCAAACATGTCCATTTTTGAAATCAGCTTGACATGTGAGAAATTTCTTAAGACATTGGACAGAAAATTTTGCAATTGTGTTTCATCGTTTCAACAATTCTGGAAAGCATTTTATTTCTTTCAAAGTGCAAGGAATAACCATGTTGAAAACAGAAAAAAATCTTTTATAACCAAAGGGACAAAACCTGGAACCAGCATCCTGCTCTCAAGCAGGTAGTAAACAAAACACTTCATCCTGATTTCAATCAGGTAAGAAGAAACAGAACAGTTTTAGTATCAAGGGGACCAAACCAAAGTCCCATGCTGATCTTAATCAGTAACAATCAAGAGCCAATGAAAGATGATGTAAATCAGCCACCAGTGTAACAACAACTTGCTCTCAAGCAGGTTAAAGGGACCAACCCAAGAACAACACTGATCTTAATCAGCAGAAACCAAGAAAGAATGCAAACTGATCTTAATCAGCAGTAAGAGAACAGATACAAGCTGATCTAAATCAGCAGCAGTGTAACCACAATCTGCTCTGAAGCAGGTTAACCATAGAAACATCTTAAACTTGATCTCAAGCAGGTAAGCATAAAAGATAGCTTCAACCTGATCTCAAGCAGGTAAGCAAACATCTTAAACCTGATCTCAAGCAGGTAAGCAACAAGAATAACAAACTTTTAATCCTTGAGCCTGATCTCAAGCAGGCAGGAATATGAAATGCTTAAACCTGATCTCAAGCAGGTAAGCAAAAAAAAACATCTTGAGCCTGATCTCAAGCAGGCCAGAAATATGAAACGCTTAAACCCGATCTCAAGCAGGTAAGCAAAAAGAAAAAAGAAATGAGAAGACTCCAATCTTTAAGACCGATAACATCAAGTGTAAACCACTTTCATGAGCAGATTTAGCTGCAATTTTAATTGCAGCCTTTCTACCAAAGGTTTGACCGGTATAAAGGATCCCAGTCTACTATCTTGTAAAGCAAAAGCTTTAAGACCCAAAACATCCAAATGTTGCAAAGGCCATATTCAACCTCTGCAGATAACTTTGGGCCGAAAAACACCAGCTAGTAACAACCAATCATCACCATATACCAAGTTCTAATAATTCTGTTTTTGAATAGAAATTAATATAACCCAGGTCTCGGTAATATCTTTTTTTTTCTGCAAAGAACACCATACGAACAACAATAATCAAGTTATCACTTTATAGTGTTCAACAAGAGATACCATCCAATTTTGTCGCCTCGTAAAATTTACTGGCATAAAAAACGGGGCACCTCTATTTGCAAGACCCAGGGATAGGGCGTTTTTCAATTATACGAAAACACCATTTGATTCAGAAACAGAATTTCCAAAAAATAGACCAATTTTACCCATTTTGCATCAGCAAATGTTCCAAGAGAGAGCATGGGCACCTGGTAATATGTAACCCTTTCCTTAACCACAAGAGATAACTGTTCTCAAACAGTATCCAGTAACCAATAGCCAAATGCTTGATCTCAATCAAGAACAACAACAGTCACAGCTGCAATCTGATCTCAATCAGATACACAACAAAGAACGCAAGGTCTTATCAGAAACAGAGGGGCAGTCAAAAAAGACTAAGAATGCCCATAATAACTGAAGACAAAGAATGGCTGCCGTGAAGGCAGGAATGCCCATTTGAACAACAACTTGAAGCAACTGTTCTCAACCAGTTTGTATATACCAGCTCCACGCTTGAATACGGCCTCCTTTCCTTGGAAATCCCTTCAAGTACTAGAGTACTTTAAAGAGCATCCCTAAGATGAGAGTTAGGATGCGAATGTCAACCAATCCTCCCTTCAATCTTGGAGTTAATACACCACACATAACTAGGTGACCAAAAAAAACTTGTTTTGAACAACAGAAAATTTTTGAAAAAATTTAACTCCAAGATTGAAAACAAACTTTATTGACTTGAAAAAAATAACACACTTGAGCGGTGACATCTCATTCTTGAAAAACTTATTGTCAAAAAGTATAAAAAAGATAATTCCATGATTAACAACTTGAGAATACATCTCCTCAGAGACAATCCATTTCAAAAAGTTTTTTTTTTTTTTTTTTTTTTTTTTTTTTTTTTTTTTTTTTTTTTTTTTTTTAGTCATCATACAACTAGAGTTTAATCAACTTGGAACTGTTTTTCTTAACAACTTCCAAAGCAACGAGAATACAAATTCTCTTTCAACCAATCACACAACACAACTGTTGCAACAAACAGCCTCAGATATATCTAAGGACTGAAGAAAACATCACCAGGTATAAACCTCCTGAAAGGATCGGTAATTGATCTAAGGTCAGGTTCTTCAAGAGAGAACTCAACAACATTCCAACTGAACTTCTTTAGAAGTCACTTGGTAAACCTTTAGTATGCCATAGGACTGACACAATACAACCACCATGATAGCCAAAAAACAACCAGGTCTGAATACCAACAGGTATCCACAATATCAAATCCGAAACAGTTAATGAGCCAATCATTTTAAATGAGGAAGCAACAAGCAACTGAATCTTTAACCAAAGCCATGCCAAGTAGGCAAGGGGTCATCAATCCCCAAGACCCATAGTATCACGAACCATGTCCACAAACATGTTGAATAAATACCAGCAGCAACAAGTAACCAACATGGCTGACAAAATGATCACCATGTCTACCAATGCAACGAGCAGCCACCGAACAGACATGGTGCTGCTGTAAGCAGCAGCTTTACACCCCTATTACACCCCCTTTTTGGGGCTGCAAATAAGCAAGACAAACACCCCTCCTGCTGCTGAGAAATCAGCAGCAAAATACCCCATTTGGGCTGAAAAAACATCAAACAACATGCCCATAATACACGCTGAAAAATCAGCAGCCAAACACTTTGAAACAAGCTGAAAAAACAGCAACAATATACCTTGAAACATGCTGAAAAAACAGCACTAATATACCCCTTTTTGTGAAGAAAAGAAACCGTATGCAAAAAGTCTTTTAAGCGCAAAAAAATAGCATACAAGCATGGCCTATATATGCAACAAAGTCAGCAACGACACACCCTATATGGGTGGGTTGTGACAACAGCAAACAACCACACCAAGCTCACCCATGTAGAAATCCACATAAACTAAAGCCTTGTTAATCTTAAAGGAAGAGAGAAACTTACAGTGCTTTGGAGAAGAGGATAGCGTAAACACCTCCACAATACTCTTGATAAAGAGATATTGTAAGGTAATAAGGTCCCAATAAGCGTCAGAGACCACTAGAGACACAAACGCCCAAAATAGGAAAAATTAGGGTTTCAAGGATCAAACCCTAATTCTCCAGATCTTTAAATCAACCAGCAATTAGCCCAGCGATAACGGTGAATTAACAATGATACACCCAGGGAAACCACCAATTTTAGAAACCCCCAAAATCGAATGAAACCCTAGATCTTTGAAATCACTAAATCGACAGAACCTTTCTCTGATACCATGTAGAAATAGTAACAACACTTGGGTATGAATCCAACCAACCTCCCCTTTATTCAATATTGAGTTCCAGTTGCAATACAAGATAAATGAACGAAGATTGAACTCCAATTTGAGCCAATCAGCTTAAGAACAAGACAGTGGTTGTGAACAATCAGGTTGACAACAGCCACATACAAGAGACTGATCAATATGATCAGTTATACAAGAACCAGACAAGATCACTAGCCAACTCCTTTAAGAGGGAGGCGTCAATTAACTTGCAGGTAGATAATACCAACTTGGCACAAGTACTGACTCCACAAAGATCAGTGAAGGGACCATGTTTAACAGCTGAGGATACCTTTCCTCAGAGAATAATTCACTTCCATTCCATATTGCACTGCTGAGGTTGAATATAAATACTGAGAAGGAATGATATGACCGTTGGCAACCCACTGATTGGACCCAAATATAGGAGGTGTCAACATCAGTCCTTGTACTTCTATTCTTGACAGACCTCATCCCTTTATATTTTTAACAGTTACTTACCGATGTATACAAAAGAATATCAAATCAAGTTTTATGTGAAATCAGAAGATCTATTTAATCAAAAATATCCTCCTGGAACCCCTGCACGAGCCGACATTGAGGATGAAATCAGTACCAAATATGTAGATAGGATTCAAGCTGACTGTGAATATGAACTTCAGTGGTATACGCAACTTCCAGATTTTTCAACTACTTTCTGTGACAAGTTTCAAAGTTTCGGAAAATACAAAGAAGTTGGAATACACCAAGTGCTACAACACCCAGATTTTGCGGCTTTTCTGAAAAGAAAACATCTAGAGGATGGTATGCATCAAGTGCTACAACCCCCGGATTCACCTGCTTTTTTGAAAGACAAACGTCAAGAGACTGAAATAAATCAAGTGCTACAACGTCCGGATTTTCCTGCTTTCTTGAAGGACAGTTGATTAAAGAGTAGTTTCTTTTGCTAGTTGAAAATTAAAAAATCCTTTTAATTGTTTGAGTTTTGATTCTGTGGTAACTTGGATTTAGTTATTGAACATTGACAATTGAACTTCATCTTATTCATGTTAACTACTATCTGTATGATTCCTTGATAAGTAATATTGTTTTGGGTTTGATTTGGATATTGCCGTGACGGATACACTTAAGGTAGATGTTATGCAAGTGCATACCCTTTGAGCACCATCTATTACGTTTTTTTTTTTTTTTTTTTTTTTTTTTTTTCCTTATTATTATTATTTTTTTTGTTACCCATACCCTGCCCTGGCAGGATTGGGTTTGTTGTTGTTGTTGTTGTTGTTGTTGTTGTTGTTGTTGTTGTATTATTTTTTTTGTTAAGAACCGCATACTTTTGACGGATTTCTGATTCCGCCACGGATATCAACAAGAACCCTTTGAAGAATCGGTATCACCAGTTGTACTTGTGCGCGTAATGGTCATGTTTTTACATCTGATCCTACCGTAGCAACAATGGTCTAATATTTAATGCATGTTCTGAAAAAAGTCAATTTATATCAATCCTTACGGCATTATTTGTACATAGATCATGGTGACTGTGTAAACAACAAATCAGAGTGGCGCCGCGGAAGCGTGGTGGGCCCATAACCCACAGGTCCCAGGATCGAAACCTGGCTCTGATATCCAAAGAGTGGCTTCTGTAACCTTTTTATCATGGATGCCAATTATATGAGCTTAGGCCTATTAATATTGGATTAGCTGGTTCTGAGTTGGAATACAGTTAGTCTCAATATTGTTATAGGAAATGTAGTGATCTCTTTTGTGAAAATGTGAATTTAGGTGCTAGATGTTATCAAAATGTAGCTGTCAGTTTGAATGACTGTTTTGTATTGTTTCTTTGTTATTTTGAGGATATTGAGCCTGTTCTTTGATCCTCTTTGACAAAGTCATGTAACTGTTAGTTTTGGTGGTAATATATTCACATTTTCATTTAAAAAAAAAAAATCACTTTCTTGACATTCTTTTGTTTTAGTATAATATTATTAGGTTCTAAAAAAGAGCTCAAAATCTATTGGGGTATATGTAAAAGGTTAAATAATCAAATACTAACAATTTACTCCCATCAAAATGGCAAATCCGAACACATGATTCGTACGACAATTGTGCGTTCACAGTTCACTTCTCTTCCAAGCTCGCATTACACCCGAATATTGGGTCAAAGCTCTACTCGGTGCCGTCTACCCCTTGGTCTGTTGCTTTTGCTTCCAGCTGTATTAATTTTCAACTTAGGTACCTTTATATGCACTGCACTTGCTCCAAACAGTAACAAAATGAAATTAAAAAGTATGCTTGCAGTTTACTATAACCTCCTCAACAACTTTGATGCAATACCTATTATTGTACTACTATTATGATTTTCCAAGCTCAAGATTTTGCACACCCAAACACCCAGAATCTTGCTTTCAGAACATATGCAAAAGTCACAATACATCGAAAAGCCTAAACTGTAAACAGTGACCATACGACGAAAAAAACTGAACCAAACAAAGACTTTAAATTAAGGTGAATCGCCTATACACAATCAACTACTCCAATTTGGTTTTATGCTGAAACAAACAACTTAACCAACACTCCAAACAATCGAAAACCTCATACTAAAAAAAGCACTAAATGCATATAGTAACGATTACTTGTCGACAGGGGCATAAAAACTCTGATAGCTTGTAAACACACATGTCTTCAATGGTATAGGAATGCATATATTTATGTACATCCATTTAGCTCACTGTTTGCCTCCGTGTACCCGTGGTGCTCTTCAATAGTATCTCCTGAAGATGATCATTACGATCACGTAGATAATCAGCCCATATGCACAGCTGCTTTATAGCCTGCCGTTTATCCTCGCTAAGATCCAATATCCATTCATCTTTTAAACGAATCATGCTTTCCAGTTCTTTAATCTTCTCGTCTTTATTAACAATTCCGGCCTTCATATCCTCCAATGACTTCATCAGTGTCTCATTCTCACCTTCAGAAACTTGTAGTTTCATCTCCATTTCTTCGACTTTTTGTGTTATATCCTTTTTCATTTTCTTAACCTGAATCCGTGCAGCTTGGACTTCGTTAGTGATTTCATAAACCCGTGTTGTAACATGCCCATAATCTTCTTCAAACTTTACAATGAGTGAGTCAGTGCCTGATAAGATCTCGTTGACGTTTTCTTGGACTTCTCGTTTTATGGTGGCGATTGTTTGAGACAACGTTGCGATTCTTTCCATTAAAGATTTATTTTCTTGATGCAGCTTCTCTTCTTTAGTTGCGTGCTCGTTTTTAGCCCCGATTAGCATTTGTTCTGTTACACGAAGCTTTTGGTTTGCTAACTGGATTTTTACTTCAAGGTTGCTGATCATTTCAGTCAGTGTGTTGAGTTCATCTCCTTTGATTTCGAGATCACTTCTGAGGCCTTCAATAGTTTCTTCTAGTTGATCAACAATCTGATCTTTTGACTCCAACGTTTCTTTAAGCTTCGATTCCAATTCTTTGATCTTAGACTCACGGGATTTATGTTCTTCCTGTAATCTTTCTTGATCCTGGTTCTTGTTTGCCACTTCTTCTGTTAAAGACTCTATTTTTATCAAATAGTCCGAAATTTCAAGACTAAGTTTTTCTACCTGATTATCGGATTCTAGTTTTTGAGTACTCAGAGATTCTAGTTCCACTTTCATATGGTTGATCTTTTCTGTCAGATGGTCGATTTGAGATCGCAATTCTGTTTTTTCGTCCTCTAATTTCTTGGATGCTTCCTCGGATACAACATCAGCACCGCATTTTATGCATGCGTCAAACTCACACTCTGAGCAACAGTAGCTGAAACCTTTTGCTAGGTGTTGCGTACGACACACGTTACATTGCCAATTTACACGGCGGACAATGAGGGTAAGAGGATGTAAAGGATGAAAATGGTGATTGATAGTGGGTGGTAGTTCTGCACACTTCTTATGCAAAAAGTAACGACACGAGATGCACCCATAGGCAGTGCCACCCACTCTTGATATGGGGTCTCGACATCTTTCACAACGAACCTCACCTTTCTTCTCGTCGTGATCATTAACAATCGTCTCCCAATTTTCAATTAGCTTCAGTGAATGTTCTTCATGATCAGCACCACATTTTATGCATACATCAAAATCACACTCTGAACAATAGTAGCTGAAACTTTTTGCTAGGTGTCGCGTACGACACACATCACATCGCCAATGTACACGGCGGACAATGAGGGTAAGAGGATGTAAAGGATGAAAATGGAGATTGATAGTGGGTGGTCGTAATTCTGCACACTTCTTATGCAAAAAGTAATGACACGAGATGCACCCGTATGCAGAGCCACCCAATATTGATATGGTTTCTCCACATCCTGCACAATGAACCTCGCCTTTCTTCTCGCCATGATCATCAACAATCGTTTCCCAATTTTCGATTAGCTTCAATGAATGTTCTTCATGGCTAAAATGATTAATCTCACCCATTTTTATTTTCTCTCTCTAATGTGATATCAAATAATTTACTTGAAGTTTAAAGGAAACAATACAAATACAAATGCATATTTTATTACCTATAAATAGGCGAGGGAAGGGCTAACTCACATGAAATAGCTTTCAAATTCGACACCATGTCGATATTCTTTTTCATAATTTTTTTGTTAATATGAAAATTACTTACTTAAGGAAGCTTCAAATACTTCTTTGAAATACAAAATAATGTATCATTTTTTCTTCTAATATCACAACATTGTAATTATCGTTTTAAAACACTTAAACACCATATTTATCATACATTTCATGTGTAATTCAATGATCTAGTAACACTTAGTTAGAGAGTTAACATTGAGTTACATTTACAGTATTCGGGTAATACTTCTATACGTTTATAAAGTGAACCCTTCAATAAGTAACCGGTTTTTCTAAATACTAATATCATGGAAATTTGAAAGGAATATACGAGACTTCAGAATTATAGAAAGGTATATACATGAAGAGCAAGAAAGTAAAATAAAGGTATGCTATTTGTGAAGAGCAAGAAATTAAAATAACTTTAATAAACGAATATAAAAAAACTATCCCAATAAGGCAATAAGCAAAAGAAAAGAATCAACATGTGTTATCTCAGCAAATTATTTTTTCGATTTTTAGTCGAAGTAAAATTCTATGATCAAGCTTTCAAAATGGTATCCATTGATTGCAACATACTGCATTATGTTATAGATTGCTATAATCTATGTAGCACACATGAAACACTAATAATTACTTGCAAATTTTGATTTTATTATCTTGTACATGCATGACTATTATCTGTAGTTCTACTTTATCAACAAATTAACTCCATATTATGCCGGGTATGTGATGGCTCTATGGAATCCAATGATCATCTCTTTTATTCGTGTAACGTGGCCGTAAATATATGGACCAAAATTCGTGCTAATTGGTGTGATGTTGCGATGCCGAGATTTGGTTCGAATTCATAGTGGATCACTTGGCTTGATAATTGACATACTTCAAAGTCTCGTAAGGATTGCTTGTATAGTATCATTTCGGCTACCTTGTGGATGATTTGGCGCTATCGTAATTGCTTGACTTTTCGTTCTCAGGTTATGAGGCAAAGTGACGTTTTTGATAATATTCGTTTGTATGAATTTTTTCATGGTGTAAATTTAGAGGCGGTAACCATAGTAGTTGAAATGGCCGGATTAATTTTCCTTTGTAACTGTTTTTAGCATTTTTTTTCCTTTCTCTAAAAAAAACATGGTGTTGTTTATTTATTTATTTTGTCTTGCAATTCTGGATATCCATTGAGTGCAGGATAATGCATTAGAGCTTGAGGTGTCGTGACAAGCTTTGGCTTGTCATTTGGGTCTCACGGGGGTGCTACATCACCATAACACAACCTCTTACATAACCTCCTTATCACAACTAAACACAACAAGGTTTTTTGAGTCCCACCACTTCCTATTTTATTTTTTTATTCAATTTTTCCAAATAATATAAAATTCATTCACAAACTAAAGTTCAATTCGAAACTAAATTACAAAATGAAAAAAAAAAAAAAAAAAAAAAAAAAAAAAAAATAGCTACGATACGAAGAAAAAAAACGCAACAAATTACAATACGAAATTTAAAACTCAAATGACGATACGATACGAAAACACAAGTCATCCAACGATCTCATGAAGCTTTTATATTGATTTGTAATTGTCGATAAGATCTGTCTTCTCCTCCCAGACTTGCAACACTTGTTCCCTAACGTTCTTTAAGGCGAGATGAAGACGCACATCTGTTTCCTCAGTTCTTAATAGAGTTTGTAGACCGACCTTGATAGCTGGATGGTCTTGAGGTAGCTCACACAACCTTTCGACCTCTGGAGCACGATCATGCATCTGTAGCATAATACGAGTTATCTCACCTAGCAAATTGTTAATCAGCTTGAGTTCTTTTTCTTGTTCGTTGCGTATTCGACTAAAGATAACCTTTTGCTCCTCGGCCAGTTTGTTAGCCATAGTGTTTGTGTGAAAATGAGTGATACTTGAGAGAGTTTGATAAGTTGCGTGAGAAAATGAATGATGGTAAAGGGGTATTTATAGGGGAAAATAGCCGTTGGAGACTATCAAATTCAAATTTTGAAACTGCTGCAAAAATTTTAATTCAAATTTTAAAGTTACAGTACGAATTCAATTTCAATTTCAATTTCAAAGTTACAATTCAAATTCAAAATTTCAATGTACGAATACAAATTCAAAATTAAACAAACCCTATCTTTTTTCTCTATATATAGCCACTACATTTTCAAAATAATAATAATAATAATAATAATAATAATAATAATAATAATAATAATAATAATAATAATAATAATAATAATAATAATAATAATAATAAAATAAAATAATCACACACACAAGTTTTCTCAACTTCACCATTTTATACAAAAATGTCTCAAGAAAACACTTCCGAAAACAATTCCCCAACACCCGAAAAAATGTTTATTCTTGGAAATACTCCCCCCTCAAACCCCGACTACGGTTCATCATCACAACAACTTATGCACCAATCCATGCCAACTGATTCTTCATTTCCAACGGTAGAGGAACCAGATGATGAATATAAAACTGAAAGTTATGAAAATGCCGTTGGATTTCTTACTAAGGAACAAGAAGAGCAACTTCTTTTGGATGAAGCGACATTAAGAGAAACATTGGAAGAACAAACAAGGGTTGTTGCAAAAAACGCAAGGCGTCAACAAGAGTGGATGAGAAACATAGGAAAGAACAAGCTGACGATGACTATTTCAGGATGGAATTTGGGGAGTATCTTGATGACTATTTCAGGAAAGAATAAGGGTTGTTGATGCGTGGGAATTGCACCAGGCTTTACCTCTCGAGGGATCTCGAGATGCTTA
Organism: Artemisia argyi; assembly: GCA_030686995.1. NCBI lineage: Eukaryota > Viridiplantae > Streptophyta > Magnoliopsida > Asterales > Asteraceae > Artemisia > Artemisia argyi. Next base: position 168,791,971 of record CM060685.1, on the reverse strand, counting down.
CAACCCCCACCAGGCAGTGTACATGATCGTTGTAGTATAGTATAGTATAGTGACAAGTACCGGGGGATTGATCGTTCAACTCAGGAATAGTGTTGCTAGGATTAGAAAGCCTAAAAAACTAGGTCTAGAGATGAGGGATGATTCTTTTTGTATTTTTATGTTTTATGAAAGCAAATGAAAGCAACTAACCCAATTACTAAGATGCAATCAAAATAAAATAACAGAAATGAAAATAAACTAATTAAACTAATATGGTGTGAACAATATATGGGAGAATTGTGTTTACTTAGATTTCACTACTCCCTAGATATCTTTTACAGGTTAATTGTTTGTTACAGTTGCGTGGATGACGGGTTATATTCCTTAATACCAATCATGGGGTGGCGTACTTACTTCCCCAAATCTATAAGCTCCTACTTCACTCCTATGTCGAGCCTGCAAGAAGCTCCTAACATGGGATCACTAGAATTCGCTCATGCATTAAATACAACCATAAAAACCTAGTACACATCGGTTCATGTTTCTTAAGACGTTCAAGCAAGTTACACAATGGAGATCTGCCAGTTTTCTTAAGCCTAACATTGAAATCATTCATCCATTACAACTATAAACAAGCAATCAACCTATAATCAACATATAGGTTTCATTACATCTAAGCAAACACACAAGAGATCTAGCCTAGCATGTTAAAATATATTCAAACAACACATAGACATATTGAATGAATTGAAAAGATACTTATCTCAATTGAACATGAAGGGTTTCAAGGGGTGAAAACCCTTGAAAATACTGTTACAAACGAGCTAGGGTTTATTAGGTTCGGCCCTAAAATTCTCCACACAAGTTCCACACTTAATGAATGAAAATTGGAAAAGTATATATAGATTTCATGAGGTGACGGCGTCAAGAGGAAAGTTCTGACGCCGTCATCTCGCCGCCAAAAATCTTCTCAGATTGCCTAGATCCAGATCTGACGCCGTCATTTGTATTTCTGCTCTTGGCCGTCACCACTTTTACTCTTGACGCCCTTGTTCTGACGCCGTCACGTTTTCTCTGGGCCGTCACGAAAAATGCTCTTGACGCCGTCATCAAATCCTTCTTGACGCCGTCAGGTACTGTTCCCAGCAAGGAAAATCAAGACTTTGCCGTTTTCTTCACTTTTATGCTCAAAAAATGTCCAAAATGCTTCCTTTTTCAGAATTCACTCCCAAAGTACCTAAAATCACAAAAGGAACGATTTAGGGCAATATTTGATCAAATAAATTCCAATTCCGGCTTAAATGACCCCCTAAAAATGGATCATTTTTTGCCTCATCATATACCCTTACACTTGAGATTTGCTTGTCCTCAAGCAAATGCGCTTTTATTCTAATCAAAATACAATTTAGGGGTCATTTAACACTAATATTAAAGTAATTACAACAAATAATCGTTCCACTAAAGACCAAAGACAAGCACGGAGGTCATACACTAGCACCTCACAAAGAGTGTTTAGATACTCACATCTCTCGGGTGTAATAAAGTATATATCACAATATGGAAATGGAAAACATCTCTCACTACCTGTCATAGCAAAATAGATTACCATAGGCTTGGGAAAGGATCAAACCTCCACCACATGGCGTAAGCACCTAGGATAAACTATCAAAGAGGTCTTTCAAATGGTTGTAATGTTAGGTATAGGGATATTGAATACACGGTTTTGTTGGATATAGGCAATCTTTACTGGTGGCGAGTTAATAATCTTGGTTAATAACATGTACAATATGGCGTTTCTAAGCCAAGACTAGACTCGACTAAAGCTAATAAATCAAAAATAACAAAAATATAAAACGAACATAGAATTAAACGGGATGGTAGTCCGTTTTTTTTTTTTTTTTTTTTTTTTTTTTTTTTTTTTTTTGCATACACTCTTACCCTACCTTCCAAAATAATACATCATAGGGAATGAACATTCCCCTTACACTTGAATTTTTACATACTTTACAATAAACTAATCTAATGACTCGAATTAAGATAATCAAAATACTTGGAGTACTTTTTAAGATTAACGCACATATGGGGGTAATAATATTATGTTCTTCCCCATTACTCCATAAGATTAGTACTTTACCCATGAGTCTCAATCGTCCCAAAACAATATGTACAATGATATGACTCGACTTATCAACCATATAATCAATTAGATAATTAACTAAGGGTTTAAACATATAACAATAATGCACTAAAGATGAGTGCATATACGGAAGGCTAAGGCGATTTGGGTGTACATTTAAGTGGGGTGTAACAAATTCTTCCTTTAAGTAAGATGCTTAAAGTTAGAAATGAAAAAGATAGGCTCAGAGGGATGTACTAGAGGTTTCGTGTACTAAAAATGAGTACAACGCTAAGGGTGTGGGAAAAATTAATTGACTTAGTTAGCCAAGTAATATGACTTAAATGGTCAAGTAATTATGATACGGTTTTAACACAAGGGTGATCCTAATGCCTCTTATCATGTAGTAAATCCTACTACACGAATGTAGTCTCACTAGCGGTCTCGGGATGCATCACTAACACAAGTTCTAGAATCTAAATGCTACCGGTACACTCATAAGCACTAATAGTAAATGCTTTTCCTATCAAATCTAAAGGCGAACCTCACATATTTGGGTGGAAAATTTTTCCGAATGATTCGGTTTTGCGCTAGTCATACAATCTCCTATCCATGAGACGCTTGCTATGGCTAAAGTTTCACTCCTAAATGTTGTAAAAAAATTTAAATTTAGCGCTAAAATTACACTAACAAGTATTTCTCATAGTTTTATTACACATCTACCATCAAACAAACAAACTCAACTGAAAGTTTATACTATAAGGTATCATCATTTTACCCTCCCCTTACACTTAGGATGAACATTGTCCCCAATGTTCAATTAAAGATTGTAAAAGTGAAACAGGTAAAAGAATGAAATCAAATACTCCCCTGATTCACTCGGTATGGATAGTATGGTAACAAGGTTAGATCTTCCTCCAAGAGAATGAACAATCAAAGCTTCCCTTCCAGAAAAATAAATCATCTTCTTGTCAAACATATCCTGTTAAACCTGAGAAAACAAACAAGGCAACCTCGCGTAAAATCGGCGGCAATCTATATATGATAACAAATCCTAGAAAACAAAGTAAGATATAATGCTTGTGGAATGATGTTTGCAGATTTCCTGGAGATTATAAAACTAAAGATTCAACAAAACCTTTAAGACTCCGTTAGAAAAACAAAACTAGCAAAATTTCCAGATTTTTACACGTGACGCCGTCAGGAGTTTCTTCCTGACGCCGTCAGAAGTGACCTGCAGAAATTCTTACGTTAAGTTTCCGGAAAATTTCTGGAAAACTTTGTCCTATTTCCTGGAAAATCCTGCAAAACATCATTATGACTCAATACAAGCATTTGACTCTAACAAATACGAATATACATGTTCATTTAATATTGTGGAGAATCATGATCGGTTTTGTTTCTTAAAAACATATTTGGGGTTTTCCCTTACACTTATCTTTTGCGAAATACCTTTGGATGAAGTTAAGACAAAGCCAAACGACAAAATAAAGTATTTTCACCATTTTAGTTTGAAACATGATCTACCAACAATAAAAATAAAGCATGCATACGGAAACAAATAACAATCAAACAAATAAAATTCACACAAAGCATGGGTTGCCTCCCAAGAAGCGGTTTTCTTTATTTACGAGTCTTGTAGCTAGACTCAAGGTCATGTGTTACTACGTGACTTCATCTCTCGAGATGATGTACCCCATATAGTTGCGATCATTACTATCGTGGTGGCGGTGTTTCAATCTGTCGATACTCGCAATCACCTCTCCCCCTCCTTTACTTCTCAAGTTAGCCATCCCATCTTGGCTTATGCCCTCAATTGTGAAAGGCCCATACCACCAGGGACTCGGTTTATTGGGAGGTATCATTACCTCCAAGTGTCTTAAGAGTACTAGGTCCCCCTTTACGAATGGTACATGATTTTTCGTTGGTTGACTGTGTTCAAACGCTACATGAATTTCGTTATTTTTGCTTTTGCTTTTGCTTTTGCTTCCTTCATGTTTAGCTTCTTTGTAACTTTTAATTCTTGCCTCCCATGCAAGTATCTTCTCCTGAACACGAATAGGCGATGTGTCAATGTTGTTTTTGAGCCCACTCCTCATCAAACTTTCTTGTACATATCGCGGGGTCATGGGAAAGCTAATCTTTCTTTTTTCTGATTTAAGCTCAATTTTCCTATTTTCATACCTAATGAGAGCTCTTGCGGTGGTGAGGAATGGTGCCCCAAGGATTATTGGCATGCATCCACCTCCTTTATCATCGATGATCATGAAATCAACGGGATACATAAATCCTGCGACATTGACCAGCACATCTTCTGTGATTCCCAGGGGATACACATAAGAGTGTCCAGCGAAGGATAGTCTAACACGAGTGGTGGCTGGCATTTTTGACGTTAGTTGGGTGTAGATAGTTAGGGGCATAAGATTTACTTCTGATCCTTGGTCGGCGAAAGTGTTTAGACATTCCAAATTCCCGATGCCGGCCGGTATTTCAAAGTTCCCACACTCCATCTGCTTAGTAGCCACTTTCTGTACCAGTAGTTTTTCAAATACCGGTCCCCCAGGTAATGTATCATACTCATCTTTTCCCTCTTCCTCCTTCTCTGAACCTTGCTTGGAGGATTGGTTACGCCTGTTACCATTTATCCAATTTGTTATAGTGTATTCGTTTATATCATGTTTCAGGTAGTAACTCAAGGATTGGGATTTTGGCGGTTTTTCTGTGGTTTGTTCACTAGGGGTTTCTACTTTCTCATTATCCGTGTGGACAATTGTGATGGAATTAACAAACCAAGTAGTGGGGATGACGCTTTCTTTCCTCAGTAACATCCTTTCAGGGGTTTTCTGGTTGGTATACTCCTCTACTAGGCTCATCATCTCATTCATTTTCTCTTGCATCTCCTCCTTTTGTTTATAAACTGCTTCCTCGAATCTAGCAAGCCGCTCAGAATGGGTTGCCATATATTCTCTCATTCGAGCTTCAAATTCCGGGCTAAGTTTTTCAGGAGGAGAATAAGGTGGGGCATAATTTTGAAAGGTTTCAACATTCACTTTAGAAGGTGACTCCGATAACGGTGTTGAAGCCATTTTCGAGACAGAATTGACGGCAGCCCGTCTAGGACTTAAAGGTCTCTTTTGTCTCTCCTCGAAATAGTCGACTTTTGCCTCAAATTTACAAAGGAGTTCATCAAAGATTTCAGTAGTCCCTCCAGGTGTCGAGATTGCGTTGATAGTCGCTTTTATAGTGTGATTAAACTCCCGTAATTCTTGGTTATCGGTGGCAAGTTCGTCAATAATTGCCCAAGATTCCTTGACGTTCCTATCACGCAATCTACCTCCGGCGGCTCGATCGATGGTACGTTTGGTGTGATAATCGACATGGTTATAGAAGATTTGAGCTAACAACCAAAGATTTATAACATGATGAGGGACTTTTTGGAGTAAACCCTTAAAACGAGCCCATGCTTCGTAGAAAGTTTCACCTTGATGTTGTTCAAACATCAAAATGTCATTTCTAAGCATTGCAGTCGTCCCCGGTGGAAAGACTTGAGCAAGGAAACGAGTGGTGAGATCATCCCATGAGGTGATGGATCCCGCGGGTAAACGTTCAAGCCATTGACTAGCTTGATCACGTAGAGAGAATTGGAATAGGCGTAATCGGGTCAACTCTCTAGTTGTAACATCAAGGTCTATAGAATCTACGATTTTAAGCAAGTCCTTGAGATGTTGGTTAGGATCTTCGAAACGAAGTCCATGGAATGCACATCCGCTTTGCACCAACCGGATGGTGTCGGATCGCAAGGGAGACATATTGGCTCCTTGGGTGAGCTCAATAGTGTTTCGATAGCCTTGGTGGCTAGGTCGGGAGTACTCTCCTAGGGTTCGAGGCCTAAGAGGTTGGTTAGCTAGTGGTGGGTTTTGTAGGTGGTCTTGTTGTGGTGGGTTGATGGGTTTAAAGATGTTACCACCTTCCATGATGTCGGATGGTAAGGAGTTACGAACAAAAACACGAAGAAATAAGATAGACTAAAGAAAACCTAAAAAAAATAAAAATAAAATCTTACTAGAAAGGAATCTAGCAAGTAGACCTAATAAAAAGAAATTCTAACCTAGACAATAACTATTCCCCCGGCAGCGGCGCCAAAAACTTGATGCGTGGAAATTGCACCAGGCTTTACCTCTCGAGGGATCTCGAGAAGCTTACAACCCCCACCAGGCAGTGTACCTGATCGTTGTAGTATAGTATAGTGACAAGTACCGGGGGATTGATCGTTCAACTCAGGAATAGTGTCGCTAGGATTAGAAAGCCTAAAAAACTAGGTCTAGAGATGAGGGATGATTCTTTTTGTATTTTTATGTTTTATGAAAGCAACTAACCCAATTACTAAGATGCAATCAAAATAAAATAACAGAAATGAAAATAAATTAAACTAATATGGTGTGAACAATATATGGGAGAATTGTGTTTACTTAGATTTCACTACTCCCTAGATATCTTTTATATGTTAATTGTTTGTTACAGTTGCGTGGATGATAGGTTATATTCCTTAATACCAATCATGGGGTGGCGTACTTACTTCCCCAATTCTATAAGCTCCTACTTCACTCCTATGTCGAGCCTGAAAGAAGCCCCTAACATGGGATCACTAGAATTCGCTCATGCATTAAATACAACCATAAAAACCTAGTACACATCGGTTCATGTTTCTTAAGATGTTCAAGCAAGTTACACAATGGAGATCTGCCAGTTTTCTTAAGCCTAACATTGAAATCATTCATCCATTACAACTATAAACAAGCAATCAACCTATAATCAACATCTAGGTTTCATTACATCTAAGCAAACACACAAGAGATCTAGCCTAGCATGTTAAAATCAAGACAAGCGTAAGATATATTCAAACAACACATAGACATATTGAATGAATTGAAAAGATACTTATCTCAACTGAACATGAAGGGTTTCAAGGGGTAAAAACCCTTGAAAATACTGTTACAAATGAGCTAGGGTTTATTAGGTTCGGCCCTAAAATTCTCCACACAAGTTCCACACTTAATGAATGAAAATTGGAAAAGTATATATAGATTTCATGAGGTGACGGTGTCAAGAGGAAAGTTCTGACGCCGTCATCTCGCCGCTAAAAATCTTCTCGGATTGCCTAGATCCAGATCTGACGCCGTCATGTGTATTTCTGCTCTTGGCCGTCACCACTTTTACTCTTGACGCCCTTGTTCTGACGCCGTCACGTTTTCTCTGGGCCGTCACCAAAAATGCTCTTGACGCCGTCATCAAATCCTTCTTGACGTCGTCAGGTACTGTTCCCAGCAAGAAAAATCAAGACTTTGCCGTTTTCTTCACTTTTATGCTCCAAAAACGTCTAAAATGCTTCCTTTTCAAGAATTCACTCCCAAAGTACCTAAAATCACAAAAGGAACGATTTAGGGCAATATTTGATCAAATAAATTCCAATTCCGGCTTAAATGACCTCCTAAAAACGGATCATTTTTCGCCTCATCAGTTGTTGTAGATTGAATCATAAACCGGTTGCTTGTCAAAATGTTCCTGAAAGGCTAAAACTCTGGTCCAGTTCCCCTGAGACGAGATGACGTTTTGATGTTTCTTACATAATTGCCTGGTTATTGATAATCTCTACTCTAATTAAGTTTAGAGAAAGCCGTGTAGGTTGTTCATTCTTAATAAGCTTACATGTATACAAATCCTACTACATGCACTACACCAATTTTATTATATACGCAGATTAATAAACGAACACTAAACTTGTAATCGAGATCTTTTTAGAAGTTTATGGTATGCAAGTTTATTTAAATAATTAGATGCAAACAACTTTCCCACCATTTTCCACCATTAAAAAAGCTTCAAAATCCTTTATTCTATATCAATTTCTTATCCATTTTCACTCTAGTTTCCATATTTCAATTCAGTATTTCATTACGATTCTATTGATACTATTTTCATTCATTTTGCCCATAATTTACTGAAACCCTAATTTTTTATTTCTTCTAAATTGAGCTTTAGTTGATCACGAATTTCACTAATTGAAGAATAATTAGGATTCAGTATTTGATTAGTAGTGCAAAAATGTCAAATAGTAGAACTAAAAGAAAAACTAAGAGATCAACGAAATTAGATGATTTTGTTAGTGATAGTGTTGCTGGTTATTTTCAGGAAATGTTGGGTGGTGAGAATAATGGGATGGGTGATAAGAAGTGTTGCAGTGAGCAGGATATGAATAATGGGAATAAGGATACAGTTGTTACTGAGGTATGTGAGGCTGAAAAGGAAATAATGGTTAGTAATGATAAAACACATAATGGTATCAGTGCTGAAGGTACAAGCTCTATTGCTATTGATACTCATTCTGACAGTCCTGATAGTCCTATTGATGTTGCTAATAAGGTAACTAGATGTAAGTCTCCTAATGCTTATTCCAGTATGCTTAAAAATATTGATAGTACTAATTTAGGACCCCGCTCTTGCGGGATTGGGTATGTTGTTGTTGTTGTTGTTGTTGTTGTACTAATTTAGGAAATATCAATGCTGAATCTTCTAATAGTCCTAAAAATGCTAGTTATGCTGATAAGTTGAACAATAATATGGATACTAGTGCCAATAAGTTGTTTCAAATACCAACTGTGCTTAATGAGGACGGACATGAGTATGTTGTGTTTGATGATGAAATAATTGTGGAAGGAAGTAAAAAAATGGGAGTTAACTGCATGTGGATTATTTGTGGGATATAAGATGTCTATGCATGAATTGTGTTTTCATATGTTCAAAATGTGGAGTAAGTTTTGGTTAAAACAGATTCCGAATAATGATAATAAAACATTTGTGTTTAAGTTTAATAATGCTCAGGGTTTGCAAACTGTTATAGAAAGTGGTCCCTGGCTTGTTAATAACAAACCAATGTTTGTTCAAAATGGAACACTAGCATCAATATGGATAAAACTGAACCTGTCACATTGCCTGTACGGATCAAGCTAACTAATCTTCCATTAGAAGCTTGGAGTGCTAAAGGGCTAAGTGCTTTGGCTAGTTGGATTGGTAAACCTTTGATAATGGATACAATGACTACTAAAATGTGTACTCAGGGAGTGGGTAGACTTGGTTATGCGAGAGTATTGGTTGAGGCAGATGCAAGTAAGGGATTGAGTGAATCTATTGAGGTATTGTATAAAAGCAAAGTAGATGGACATCAGTTTGTGAAAAAAGTGCAAGTTGTATATGATTTGAAACCACCAGTCTGCTCACATTGTAAAGTTTTTGGGCACTCTTATGAGGCATGTTTGAAAAGAGTAAGAACAGAGGAGACAACAAAGGAGAAACAAGCTGATGTGGAGGGTTTTGTGCAAGCTAACAAAAGGAAGGATAATCATGTTCCTGGGAGCAGTAAAGTACCACAACAAACAAAGGCTAATCTACCTAAGGAGAAACCTAAAGGCAAACCTAATGTCATGTATCAACAGAAGGTTAGGCAAGATGTTGGGTCATCAAAATCTGCTGAGAATGTTAATGTGAATGCTCAAAAGGCACAAAGTAGCTCACCTAGAAAAACATATAATGTAGGCAAAGAAGCTATGCAAGCAGTAAAGAACACAACTAACAAGTATGCTATTTTAGGAGAACAAGAGGAAGATATTGAGGTGTTATCATTAAGTAACCAGGACAAAGAAACTGTGGACAAGTATGTGGAAGCTAAAAGTAAACCATCTGAAACGGTAGTTGGCAAATGGAAACAAGGTATGTTTAGTTACTTCACAAAAAGTTGGGAAACAAAGTATGAAAAAGAGCAGAATGAGAACAAGACTGTATTGAATGGGACTGAAGTATATGCAGATGAATCTGAGTTAGCCAAATTCATGACTGTAAATGAAGTATCAGGGAAGGGTATTGATTATTTTTCTAAACTCTAATCAATGGATTTCAAAATTGCTGCATGGAATATAAGAGGATTGGGGACTGTAGCTAAACAAGATGAGGTCAGGAACTTAATATGGAATGAGAAGCTTAGTATATGTGCAGTTTTGGAGACTCATATGAAAAATAATAGAATAGAAAAAGTATGTGCAAATGTATTTGGATGTTGGCATTGGCAGAGTAATGTGCAGATGTGTCACAAAGGATGTAGAATAGCAGTTGGATGGGATGCAAGTAATGTGAGATGTGATTTAGTACATGCAACTGACCAGGAAATGCTTTATCATATTGAAATATTAAGCACTCAGAAGACACTTTTTTGAACATTTATATATGATGCCAACAGAGGAAAAGAAAGAAGAATGCTATGGGAGGATCTAATTCTATTTGAAAAGATAGTGGGTCAAAATTCATGGGTCATAATGGGAGATGTGAATGTATGTTTAAACCTTGAAGATCACTCTGAAGGAATTTCACATTTTACTCAAGATATGGTGGAATTTCAGGAATGTATCAATGCTGTGGAAATGGATGACATTAACAGCTCTGGACTGCATTTTACATGGACAAAGAGCTTGCTGAATCCAAATGCCACAGTCCTAAAGAAGATTGACAGAGTAATGGGTAATAGTATTTTCATTGATCATTATAACAACGCTAATGCTATGTTTCTGCCTTATGGTATTTCTGATCATAGTCCAGCCATTTTGGTAACTCCTCAAGCAATGCACAAAAGAAACAAATCATTCAGGTTTGCTAACTATATTGCTGATAAAGATGGTTTTCATGATCTGGTAGCTGAGAATTGGAATATGGAGATTGATGGACATGATATGTACAGACTTGTCAAGAAGCTTAAAACACTTAAATCGCATCTTAGTAAGTTTAACTGACAGAATGGGAATTTATTTAAAAAGGTGATTGAATTGAGAAAAAAGCTACATGACATTCAGGGGGAAATTGATCAAGATCCACACAATTACATTTTGAGGAAAGAGGAAAGAGGAAAGTGAGATTTTAACTGAGTATAAGGAAGTAGTTGCTGATGAAGAAAAATTGTTAAGGCAAAAAGCTAAAGTTAATTGGCTTAATGTTGGTGATAAGAATTCAGCATACTTTCATAAAGTGGTCAAAGGCAGAACAAACAAGAATAGAATAATGTCAATATGTGCAAAAGATGGTACAAGATATAACTACAAAGATGTTGTTGATAAGTTTGTCAAGCATTTTGAAGGCTTTCTAGGTATAAATCCTGATGTTGGCAAGCTTAATGAAGATGATAACAGAATGTTTGTGAACAAAGTTTCTGCTGAAGAGGCTGAGCATATGATTAGGAGTGTTACTGATGAAGAGATCAAGGAAGCATTATTTGATATTGATGATGATAAAGCCCCTGGTCCTGATGGGTACACCTCTAAATTTTTAAAAAAAGCTTGGCTTATTGTTAAACAAGATTTTTGTGCTGCAATTAAGGAGTTCTTTGTTAAAGGTAAGCTTTTTGGAGAAGTTAATGCTACTTTGATTGCCCTGGTTCCTAAGTCTACAACTCCACAAAAAGTCTCTGATTTCGGACCTATTGCTTGTTGCAATGTCTTCTACAAATGCATAAGCAAAATCCTCACTAATAGAATTAAAGTTGCTTTAAGTCAAGTGGTTGAGGAAAATCAGAGTGCTTTCATTCCTGGGAGAGCCATTACTGACAACATCCTCTTAACTCAGGAACTTCTTAAAGGGTACAATTGCATCAATGGGCCAAGAAGAGTGTCTTTCAAAATTGATATACAGAAGGCTTATGATACAGTTAACTGGAACTTCTTAGAAGAGATCATGATTCAATTTGGCTTTCCTAAGCAGATGATTGATTGGATTATGGTGTGTATTACAAGTTCAAAGTTTACCATTTGTGTGAATGGTGAAAGGCATGGTTACTTTAAGGGTGGAAGAGGATTAAGACAAGGTGACCCAATATCACCTTACATTTTCACTTTAGTGATGGAAATGCTTAATCTGATTGTGAAGGATGAGATCAAGAAGGATTGCAGGTTTAAATATCATTTTGGATGCAAGCAGTTGAAAATTACCCATTTGTGATTTGTTGATGATTTGATAATGCTATGTCATAGTGATGCGGAATCTGTCAATGTTCTTAGGAAAGCTCTCAACAAGTTTAGTAATGTGTCTGGGTTATATCCTAATCTTGGTAAGTGTACTACATTTTATGGAAGTCTGGATGAGGAAATTAAAGATGCAATCAAAAGTGTAATGTCATTTAATGAAGGGAAGCTTCGAGTGAGATATTTGGGTGTCCCACTTGTCACTAAAAAAATTGGTGTTGTTGATTGCAAGCAATTGATTGATAAGGTTCAAAGGAAACTTAATGACTGGAAGAACAAAAGCTTGTCTTATGCTGGAAGGGCCCAACTTATAGCATCAGTCTTATCATCTATGCAAACTTATTGGGGTTCTGTCTTTCTACTTCCTAAGTCTGCTATTGATGATATTGAAAAACTGTTTAAAAGATTCCTATGGAACAGTGGTGATAATTACAGAGGCAAGGCAAGAGTTGCTTGGAAAGATGTGTGCAAACCCAAAGATCAAGGTGGATTGGGTTTCAAGCCTTTGGAAATGTGGAACAAAGTTTTGCTGATCAAGCATTTATGGAACGTGGCATCTAGAAAAGAATCCTTATGGGTCAAATGGGTTAATGTGGTCAAATTGAAGAATAGGAGTGTTTGGGATGTGACTGCAGATAGTAAAGATAGTTGGTTTTGGAAAAGTATCCTCAAGATTAAAGACTGGGTGGGCATGAAAATGAGATATCAAATTGGGAATGGAAAGGATATAAATGTTTGGCATGACATATGGAACAGAGATCTCAGACTATCTAACTATATAAGCAAGAAGGATGTGTTCTATGTTGGACTTAAAGATACAGACAAGCTTGCAGATGTGATTGAAGATATTAGATGGAAATGGCCTGAACACTGGAATCAGAAGTACCCTGTTGTTGCTAATCTTAGTGTTCCTATATTAAATGACATGTTTGGATTGATACAAATGGCAATGTGAAAGAATATGAAACCAGTATGGTGTGGAAAGATGTTAGAGGTGAAGGTGAAAGTTTCAAATGGAAAAGCTTGGTTTGGTACTCTCATTGCATTCCTAAGCATGCATTTATTCTATGGCTTGCAGTCAAGAATAAATTGTGTACTCAGGATAAATTGCAAAAATGGTATCCAAATAATACTTATGAATGCAGCTTATGTAAAGATGGGCTTGACTCACATAATTACTTATTTTTTGAATGTGAGTATGCAAAGGTAATATGGGAGGAGTTAAGAAATAAAGCTAAGATTCATGACAATGTGAATACTTGGGAAGGAATTGTTAATAAGATGAGTTCTTATGGGGAAAGTAGAAGTGTGTGGGAGATTATTAAAAAGCTCTGCCTAGCAGCTGCAGTGTACCACATTTGGCAAGAAAGAAATGGCAGAATGTTCAATGGGAATAACAGAACTGCTGGAAACTTACTGAATGTAATCTGTGAAGATATTAGAGCCAAGCTTGTTTCAATTAAAGTCAAACAGTGTGCTAATGTTGTTGAAGCAGAAACAAGATGGAATATTAAGTTTGGTAAGAAAGTATAATAAGATTTTGAGTGTACAGAGGAGGATAAGAAGTGTGTGGCAGTATGGTTCTGATGGGAAGCATTGGGAGGTCTTGTTTCTGGTCAATTGTTCTATGAATATAAAGATCTTAGCTTTCATAAGATCTGCATTATCTGGTCATAACAATGAGGTGGCACCTAGTATCTTGTAGTCTAATCTAGTGCAACTGTACCTTAATAGTCCATGTAGTTTTGCTAGATGTTGGAAATTAGCAACAGTGGATGAAAAGGAGGTTCATACTGGATATAAGATGTACCATAAGGTAGGGCTCTCATTTGTGAAGGGTATATGGCCTAGGAGGGAAGTGTGAGCAGTATGGAATTGAGAGTGGTAGAAGATGACACTTCATGGTCCATACTTTACACTTCCACAGGAGGATAGGTTGGTCATCATGGAGGGTATGTGTTCTCAAGCAACTGAAGCCTTCCATTGAGAGGGAAATGTAGGTTGTATTGGTAGAGCCCCCCATGGATGGGTTACGGGTGCCTAGTGATGCCATCCACCATTTTCATCTTGTCTACTGTGGTGGAGGTTGAGTGGAATGATGGAATGGTGTGGTGGAAATGTAGCTAGATGGTTGTGCATAATAAAAGTGAATTTGTGCAAGAATTTTGAGTTTGCTGTATAATCTGTTTGGACAGAAGGTTGGATAACTGAACAGTATAGTCTCATTTGTTTTGCTAGTATGGTTTTTTGTATTTCATAGATTCTGGGTATGTCCAAATCTATACTATTCTTATGATGTAAATCTTTTTGAGAAGTTAATATAATTCACTTTTGCGCAAAAAAAAATAATTAGATGCAATTTATTAAACTTTAATTTTCACATAAGCAAGATTATAAGCTCAAACAAGCTCATAATTTATAAAAGTCTTACTGATACGAGTTAAGTTTTGCTTTAAATAAACCTTACTGATTTACACATACGGTTGTTTTAGTTGAATATGGGCCAGAAAGAATGTACGTTGCAACCACTACACAGAAAAGGTTATATATTATTAATAGCAACGATATATCAACAAATCAGAGTGGCGCAGCGGAAGCGTGGTGGGCCCATAACCCACAGGTCCCAGGATCGAAACCTGGCTCTGATATAAAAGAGTGGCTTCCGTAACCTTTTTCTTCTTTATCGTTTTATACTTCAATTCAATTATCATGTTATTTTACTCGCAAATGATTATGTTCTCGGATAACTGTAAGAATCTTCTGATAATTTGCTCACCTTTTTTGTGCAGAAGTTGACTTGCATCATTGCATGAAGGGCTTGTTTCTCATTTGTAAAACCAAACACATGATTCGTATTCCTCCCGAATATTGGGTCAAAGCTCTACTCGGCGCCGTCTACCCCTTGGTTTGTTGCTTTTGATTCCAGCTGACTATCAATTCTCAACTTAGGTAACCTTTATAAGCACTGCACTTACCCCAAACAGTAACAAAATGAAATTTATAAGTATGCTTGCAGTTTACTATAACCTCCTTAACAACTTTGATGCAATATATGCATTTTATTGTACTACTATTATGATTTTTCAAGCTCAAGATTATCACAAAATCCATATCCAAACACCCAGAATCTTGCTTCTCTTTCAGAACATATGCAAAAGTAGCAATACATCGAAAAGTCTAAACTCTAAACAATGACCATACGAAGAAAAAAACTGAACCAAACAAAAATCTCCTATACACAATCAACTACTCCAATTTGGTTTTATGCCAAAACAAACAACTTAACCAACACTCCAAACAATCCAAAACCTCATACTCAAAAAAACACTAAATGCATATGTCAAATGATTACTTCTCGACAGGGGCATAAAAACTCTGATAGCTTGTAAACACGCATGTATTTATGTACATCCATTTAGCTCACTGTTTGCCTCCGTGCACCCGTGGTTCGCTTCAGTAGTATCTCCTGAAGCTGATCATGACGATCACGTTGATAATCAGCCCATATGCACAGCTGCTTTATAGCCTCTCGTTTATCCTCGCTAAGATCCAATATCCCTGCATCTTTTAAAAGAATCATGCTCTCCAGTTCTTTGATCTTCTCGTCTTTATTAACAATTCCGGCCTTCATATCCTCCAATGACTTCATCAATGTCTCATTCTCACCTTCAGAAACTTTTAGTTTCATCGCCATTTCTTTGACTTTTTGTGTCATATCCTCTTTCATTTTCTTAACCTGAACCCGTGCAGCTTGGACTTCATTAGTGATTTCAAAAACCCGTGTTGTAACATGCCCATAATCTTCTTCAAACTTTACAATGAGCGAGTCAGTGCCTGATAAGATCTCGTTGACGTTTTCTTGGACTTCTCGTTTTATGGCGGCGATTGTTTGAGACAACGTTGCATTTTTTTCCATTAAAGATTTATTTTCTTGATGCAGCTTCTCTTCTTTAGTTGCATGCTCGTTTTCAGTCCCGTTTAGCACTTGTTCCGTTACACGCAGCTTCTGGTTTGCTAGCCGGATCTTGACTTCAAGATTGCGGATCATTTCAGTCAACGTGTTGAGTTCATCTCCTTTGATTTCGAGATCACTTCTGAGGTCTTCAATAGTTTCTTCTAGTTGATCAACAATCTGATCTTTTGACTCCAACGTTTCTCTAAGCTTCGATTCCAAATCTTTGATCTTAGACTCACGGGATTTATGTTCTTCCAGTAATCCTTCTTGATCCTGGTTCTTGTTTGCCACTTCTTCTGTTAAAGACTCTATTTTTTTCAAATAGTCTGAGATTTCAAGACCAAGTTTTGCTACCTGATTATCGGATTCTTGTTTTTGAGTACTCATAGATTCTAGTTCCACTTGCATATTGTTGATCTTTTCTGTCAGATGGTCGATTTGAGATCGTGATTCTGTATCTTTGTCCTCTAATTTCTTCTGGAGAGCAAATATTTCATCTTCTTTCTGCTTTTCAATTTCCGTTTTCTGAAATCTTAAAGACTTGAGCTCTTCTTCAATACTCTTTGTCCTATTTTCTGCCTCGTTCTTGAACAATTCGTGCACTTCCGTTTGCCTTAAAAGCTCAGTTTCTTTGTCAGTTAGCTTTTCTCTTAATAGGTTACATTCAACTGATAGAGACTCGTTCTTTGACTCAGTAGTTTCTACTTTTTGAATCAGATTCGACACCTCGTCTTCTGTTGTTTTCAGTTTCTCATTCATTTTCAATAACTCACCTTTTACGTCTTCTAATTCAGACAAAAGCCTTGAATTTTCTTCTTGAAGTTTATCAGTTTGCAGTTTCGACTCGTTTAACAGTTTTTCTGTTTCTTGTACTTGTGAATTTAATGCTTCTTTTTCTTCTGTTTCAACTGCCAATCTTCTCTTTAACTCCTCAACCTCAGTGTCTGTTACCGTTTGAATCTTGTTTTTCGACTTTCCGTTTTTTCTTCCATTTTTCTTTGAAGAATCATCTGAATCTGAACTGGACGAGGAAGAGGAGTCTTTTTCTTTCTTTGAATAAACTTTTTCCTTTAGCTTGCCAGTGATCTGATCATAACGAACGTAGATTGATTGGTAACGATTGTGGAATTCCTCGATTAATCCAATAAGTTTGCTCTTATCTTGTTGATCTTCCTCTTTGAGAAGCTCTAAAATCTGGTTGTAGTTATCTTCCGTTTCTGTAGCAACGATCTAACTTTTAGTGCATGATCTTAATTCGATGCTAATTGAACAATAATTCAATTTGTCATAAGCATATATATATGAGCATGAAAAATAATGCTACAAAATACAGAAACAATCTCGTAACTGATAAGGAACCAAAACATGGAAACCAAGATCAGAACATATGTTTGAGCATAGTATACCGTTTTGATCATCATTTTCTCATTCATCTTGAATCTGTTTTCACCTTATTACATAACGTTTTAACGGTCTCATGGAGTAGTACACAAATACATAACAAATGTTATTCAAACATAACCATCTGATTATTTCATCCAACATTTGGTAGATAGCAACATAGCATATGAAACTAGTCACAATAAATTATACTCTAAACCAAAATGAAAAAACTCGATAAGTTTTCAGTATGTACCTATATTACTTCCTTTAAGTTCCTCATCCCTGTCCGGATCAACAAGACTTCCAACCATCGACTTCAATCTATTTCTAAACCGATGCTTCGTCATTTCTTTATTTAGCTTTTCACTAACAGCTCATCAGATCATGATTCATCTACAACACACCCGACAACGACCCTGATAATTACAACAAAAAACACCTTCATAAATTCCCACGTCAAAAGATAAAGACTTAACGCAACATATAATCATACATTAATAGTAACAAAGCAGAATATGATAAAACTGAAATGTTTTGTTTTTTTTAATTTGAAAAGACAATGAAAGTACCTTTTTTTATAAAGGGGTCATTTGCTTTTTTAAAACAATAATGATAAACAACACATAACACATATATGTGGTGCCTATACCAAGCAAGTCCACGTTCTTATATCATGTAACAGATGACCCATTTTTGAATTTATAAATGGACAGCTAAGATATCAATGTAATGAACTGTTTTTTTTTTTTTTATTTAAGTTAAAGAGTGACGTTTTGTTTTTAAATATTAATTATGAGTATTTAGTCAATCAATTAAGATTAAAAAAATCAAAAATTACTAGAAAGAACCTGAAATAATCATTATTATAGAAACATATTAAATATCAATAACATGTGATTTTGGAAACTGTCTGAAAACTAATAAAAGTAGACCGATCAGGAACGGAACTAGGACTAAATATCATCGGGTGCGTTTGAAAAAACGAAACAAGACAAGAAACACAGTTTTTATAGACCGGGTGCGTTTAGGAAAAACCGATATTTTCTTAAAAAGAAGCATTACATCGCAAAAATCCATAGTTATGCATTGTTGTACTACTAGTAAATAAGTTACACAAAACTAGAAAAAGATAACAAATAGCTGAACTTAAAAACATAAGCCAAACAAAATAAGCTACAACAAACATCTCATCAAACAACAAATGCTTCAATAATTAAGCTGTAAAGTACTTACAGAAACATAAAACTAGTACTATTAAAAAATTCAACTATTTATGATGAAACTAATAAACAATAGAGTTAAACAAGATTAAAACCGTACTTTTAAAACTTAAAAAAATCATATATATATTCTACACAAAGTAGGTGATCAAATAAGTACCAAAGTCAGCTAACCTACCTTAGGATATAGCTTGTGGTTGATGTTTCTGGAAAGTATCGAATTATAAACAGAATCAAAGTTTTTATACAGTAAAATGAAATGTTTTTTTTTTACAGTGTTGGTGTTGAGTGCGTGTTTTACGTGTATTGACAGTGTCACATAACATAATCCAGAATCTAAAATATACTACGGTACATCTGGCACATACTTTTTAGAAAATATTACTAACACCCCCTATAAGCTGTAAGATTATCATTTTAAACCCTCTATGGTCTGTTACACTTGAATTGAATTAGGTTTTTCGTAATAGCAATCTCTCTTTACACTTGAATACGCTCGAATATAAGACATTTTTACGAAAATGCGTCAATGTAATATTAGAAATGAATATCATTAATAAAAATGTGTTGCTTGTTAGAAAATTTAGTGCACTTGAGGGATCTAATCATACTTGAAAATGGGTTTGGAGGTACGGAGTGTACACCCATCAAGTCACTGATTCCCTCGACTCTATAGTGGTTGTGATGGTTTCTACTGAGTGCTGGTTTCTACTGATGGTTCCTGCTGAGTGCTGGTTCCTACTGATGGTTCCTGCTACTAGTGTCAGGATCCTGCTAATAACCAGAGTTTCTGCTGATAGAGTGCTGTATGATTATATAACTGATTTAACCTATTCAAATGGCAGTTACATATGCACTCATGACCTCGTTTAACTGGTCATGTAACCACTATTTTAGGCTATAATGGGGATAATTATGTGGAGATTAATGGGCCGATAAATTCTCATAATTCCATTTGACTAGCCATGAGTATCTTCCTATAAATAGGAAATAAAATAAAGCATGAAAGACAGACAGAAAACATATAATACTTATACACGAAGGGTTATTGACTTGTGCCAAAATCACTAACAACATTTGGTCTTATCCCAAGTAGATATTCGTGATACCCAGGCATTAGGGTCGAATAGTTTACTTTGGATAGTGATAACACGATTCCAAGTGATATCCGGTAACCTTTATTGGTAAATAGTTAGGCTATTGATTATCTTAATCTTGTTCTGGGCTCATAACCGTCAACAATCAAAGCAAACTATTTTGTGATAATCAATGGCTGCTGCTATGAGGCATATGGCTGCTAACTTTTCCAAATTGGAAAAGTTTGAAGGTGTTGATTTCAGAAGATGGCAAAAGAAGATGCACTTCTTGCTGTCAAGCATGAATGTGGTGTATGTTCTTAGCACTGATATTCCTGAAGATCATGGGGATGATGCTACTGTGGAACAGATAAGGAAAAGAAGCAAATGGGAGAATGATGACTATGTATGCAGAGGTTTAATTCTCAATGGTATATCTGATTCTCTCTTTGACATTTATCAGAATGTTGAATCTTCTAAAGAACTGTGGGATTCCTTGGATGCCAAATATATGGCTGAGGATGCTTCAAGTAAGAAGTTTCTTGTAAGTAATTTCACAAATTACAAAATGACTGATTCAAGACCAGTCATGGAACAATACAATGAACTTCTTGGAATACTTGGAAGGTTTACACAACACAAAATGAACATGGATGAGGCTATTTCAGTCTCTTGTATCATTGATAAACTCCCTCCTTCTTGGAAAGATTTCAAGCATACCTTGAAACATAAGAAGGAAGAATTGACACTGGTTCAGTTGGGTAGTCACCTGCGTATTGAGGAATCCCTCAGGGTGCAGGATAATGACAAGCCAAAGAGTAGCAATGCTACTGGTGCATCTTTTGTCAATATGGTGGAACATAACAATTCCACCAGGTACAATGACAACAAAGGCAAACGTAAACATCATGATAACACAAGGGCTGATCCTAACAAGAAGGCAACACCTACTTGTTGGAAATGTGGCAAATCTGGTCACATTAAAAGGGATTGCAAAGGTGTTAAGATTGGAGGTAAATCCAATGGTTCAGGCACTAGTGGTTCAGGGAGTGGAGGTCCTTCCACCTCACTGAAAGGTCAGAATATGTTTAATGAATCTCTTCAGGTTTATTATGTTACATATGTATCTGAATCTAACTATGTGCAGGATGATGATGTTGCGTGGTGGGTTGACTCTGAAGCAACTGTTCATATGTGCAAAGATAGAAGATGGTTCAAGACTTACGAGTCACTGAATGATGGTTCTATTCTTCACATGGGAAATGAGTTAACATCTTTGGTGCATGGTCATGGTTGTGTAGATCTTAATTTTAGTTCTAGAAAGATTGTAACTTTGTTTATTGTTATTCATGTTCCTGATATAAAGAAGAACTTGGTTTCAAGTAGTGTTTTAAATAATCATGGATATAAACAAGTTATTGAATCTGATAAATTTATTTTGTCTAAACATGGTGTGTTTATTGGTTTTGGCTATTTGTGTAATCAATGTGTTTAGGCTTAATGTTGTCACTGACATTGTTAATTCAGCCTTTATGTCAACCTCTAAACTGAATGACTCTACCCTGTGGCATGCTAGACTTGGCCATGTACACTATAAAAGGATGCAAGATATGTCTAAGGATGGGTTAATCCCAACATTTGACATGGACACTGAAAAGTGTAAGACTTGCATGTTGACCAAAATAACTAAGAAACCCTTTCAGGGTGTAAAACGTGAGACTGAGCTCTTGGAGCTTATACACAGTGACCTGTGTGATTTGCATGCCACTCCCTCTTTGGGGAACAAGAAGTACTTTGTGACATTTAATGATGATGCTTCTAGGTTTTGTTATGTCTATCTATTACATACCAAGGATGAAGCATTAAATAAATTTAAAGTGTTTAAAACTGAAGTTGAGTTGCAACTTGGGTCACTGATCAAAAGGTTCAGGACTGATAGGGGAGGTGAGTACATGGATACTCTGTATTATCAGTCTGTTGGTATAATCCATGAAACGATTGCTTCCTATACTCCTCAACAAAATGGTATCTCTGAAAGGAAAAACAAGGTACTGAAGGAGATGGTTAATTCCATGTTGTCCTATTCAGGACTGAGTCAAGGGTTCTGGGGTGAAGCTATGTTAACAACTTGCTATTTATTAAATAGGGTTCCAAATAAAAGGAACAAGGTTACCCCTTATGAACTCTAGACTAAGAAGAAACCCAACCTGAATTATCTCAGGGTTTGGGGTTGTAGGGCAGTTGTAAGACTCCTTGATCCAAAGTTAAAAACTCTGGGTGAAAGAGGCATTGAATGCATCTTTGTTGGATATGTTGAGCATTCCAAGGCATACAGGTTCTATGTGATTGAACCTAATGAATATGTTTCAATTAACTCAATAATTGAATCAAGGGATGCACTCTTTGATGAGAATAGATTCTCATCAGTCCCTAGACCAAGTCACAGGATTCCAAATGGTACTGATGACATTGGTGTATCAGAGGTCCCTGATGAATTATCATCTCAGGCCCCTGATGAGGTTGTGATTCAACAACCTGAACTTGAGCTCAGGAAGAGCAAAAGGGACAGGACTCCAAAGTCATTTGGACCTGAGTTTCAATTATACTTAATTGAAGGTACAAGGAATGAGGTCTCTGACCAATATTCCTATTGCTTCATTGTTGAGGATGATCCCAAAATATTTGAAGAAGCAATGAAGTCCCAGGATGTTGCTTTCTGAAAAGAGGCAATAAATGATGAGATTGACTCCATCATGGGCAACAACACTTGGGTGTTGGTTGATCTACCTCCAGGTTGCAAACCTCTTGGTTTCAATTGGATTTTCAAAAAGAAAATGAAGGTAGATGGAACTATTGAAAAGTTCAAGGCTAGACTAGTCATTCAGGGCTTTAAACAAAAGTCAGGGATAGACTACTTTGATACTTATGCCCCTGTGGCACGTATCAGTACCATCAGGCTGCTGATTTCTTTAGCATCAATTCACAATTTGATTATTCATCAGATGGATGTGAAGACAGCTTTCTTAAATGGTGAATTGGATAAGGAGGTTTATATGAACCAATCTCAGGGCTTCATCTTGCCTGGAAATGAAAACAAGGTGTGCAAACTGATTAAGTCTTTATATGGACTGAAACAGGCACCTAAGAAATGGCATCAAAAGTTTGATGAAGTGGTTTTGTCTAATGGTTATGTTCTTAACCAGACTGACAAATGCGTATATAGCAAATTTGATGAATCTGGTAAAGGAGTCATCATTTGCCTATATGTTGATGACATGTTGATCTTTGGCACTGACCAAACTCAAGTTGACCTGACAAAGGAATTTTTGTCATCAAGGTTCTCCATGAAGGACATGGGGGAGGCTGATGTTATTCTTGGTATAAGGATTAAACATGAAAGCAATGGTATATCAATTTCTCAGTCTCATTACATTGAGAAGGTACTGAAGAAATTTAATTGCTTTGATTGTACTCCAGTGAGTACTCCTATGGATACAACTGAGAAGCTAATGCCTAATACTGGCAAAGCTGTATCTCAACTTGAGTATTCTAGGGTAATTGGCTGCCTGATGTATGCCATGACTTGTACAAGGCCTGATATTGCTTTTGCAGTGGGTAAACTGAGCAGGTATACTAGTAATCCTAGTGCTCATCACTGGCAAGCAATTCAGAGGGTACTGAAGTATTTGAAGAGAACTATGGACTATAGTCTTTCATATACTGGTTATCCATCAGTGTTAGAAGGTTACACTGATGCAAGTTGGATCAGTAACACTGAAGACAATTCGTCTACCAGTGGCTGGGTATTCCTACTTGGTGGAGGTGCAATTTCTTGGGCATCCATAAAGCAAACTTGCATCACCAGTTCAACAATGGAATCAGAATTTGTAGCCTTAGCAGCTGCTGGTAAAGAAGTTGAATGGTTGAAAAACTTGATTCTTGAGATTCCATTATGGCCTAAACCTATAGCTCCTATTTCTATCCGGTGTGATAGTGCTGCTACATTGGCAAAGGCTTATAGCCAGATGTACAATGGGAAGTCTAGACACTTAGGTGTCAGGCATAGCATGATTCGTGAACTTATCATGAATGGGGTGTTTTCTATAGAGTTTGTTAGATCTCAACAGAATTTAGCTGATCACTTGACGAAGGGTCTTGCTAGAGACTTGGTTATAAAGTCTGCTAAAGGGATGGGTTTGAAGTCAAACTTGGTCACTGAATGCTAGGACACCCAACTCCCTCCTGAGGAAACTTGGGAGCTGAGTTCAATGTGGAAAGCTGAACATTCAGTGTACTGGAGCACATGTATTACACTACATCCCAAGGTTGTGCTCAGAACTTGCTAAAAAGGAGGATGAAGTCTTTACTTCTCAATGGTTAATTTCTTTGAAAAAGTTCTAAGCAAGAGCATGAATAAAGAGGAACCACCTATGTAAATATTGAAGTTTTGCCGCTTCAGGAAGCTATGGACTTTTAGCTTTTACAACATTTATGAATTGGATATGGACACATGGGTTGTATAGTGTTAGGAGTGTTTAAGTGTTTGAAAATATATGTGTATTTTATATTCAGGTATTCAAATGGGTTGAAGGGTTCAATTCTTAGAACACCCTAATTCTCGAATATTTGAACGTGTAATGTACTAAGATGGAAATTCAATCCTCAAGATATTTTCGTTTATGCATATGTTTTGTTTAATGTTTGATTTTCATGCAAAGGAAGTGAACTAAATTTAGGGAGGATTGTTAGAAAATTTAGTGCACTTGAGGGATCTAATCATTCTTGGAAATGGGTTTGGAGGTACGGAGTGTACACCCATCAAGTCACTGATTCCCCTGACTCTATAGTGGTTGTGATGGTTCCTGCTGAGTGCTGGTTCCTACTGATGATTCATGCTGAGTGCTGGTTCCTACTGATGGTTCCTGCTACTAGTGTCAGGATCCTGCTGATAAGCAGAGTTTCTGCTGATAGAGTGTTGTATGATTATGTAACTGATTTGACCTATTCAAATGGCAGTTACATATGCAATCATGACCTCGTTTAACTGGTCATGTAACCACTATTTTAGGCTATAATGGGGATAATTATGTGGAGATTAATGGGCCGATTAATTCTCATAATTCCATTTGACTAGCCATGAGTATCTTCCTATAAATAGGAAATAAAATAAAGCATGAAAGACATACATAAAACATATATTACTTATACACGAAGGGTTATTGATTTGTGCCAAAATCACTAACAACATTTGGTCTTATCCCAAGTAGATATTCGTGATACCCAGGCATTAGGGTCGAATAGTTTACTTTGGAAAGTGATAACACGATTCCAAGTGATATCCGGTAACCTTTATTGGTACATAGTTAGGCTATTGATTATCTTAACCCTGTTCTGGGCTCATAACCACCAACATTGCTAAGATGTAAGAACTAAGAAAATGAAATATGACAAAAAAGAAAGCTTGTCTAAAATCAAACTCTCAAACTAATAATATATATAGCATAGAAAGTTATTCGGTTATTATACATGTACAAATAAACAACCATTTATGAGCAGAACTTAATCCTGGCTATTCCTATCATTTTTACAGGTTTCAAACTTATATTACACATTATTACATTAATAGTGAACGCAACGCAATTCAGTCGTGTAAGTTTACGTCGAATTACGAAATTTGAAGTAGTCGAAGAAGGAGAAAAGTTTTCCTTCCCATTGAACAGAAAGTCATGGCTTAAATAAAGTCATCCAAGCCTTGACGTGTGGATTTTATGCCTTCTCCTGCCATCTCCTTTATCGACTGAGCCTAAAGCAAAGAGTCAATGTCAACTACTCTTCATAGTTATAAAACTTCGATTCACAATTAAAATACTTACTGTTATGTGTTAGTAGCAATACTTAGGAGGGTTAAATGTGACTTGGACAATAATAAGGGGATTAATTGTATTTAGTTTAAATAAAGTTTAGGATTGTACTTAGGGAAACTAGTTACTTGGCTTGCAAGCTAAGGTTTCTACCCCCTCAACTCTATAAATAGAGATGAGGGGGGATGCTAGTTAATTCATTCTTCTTCCTCAATTGTAAAAGATTTATTGGTCTTAATAAAGGGTTCGTTGAGGCTATATTGTGTGCATATTCTTGTCGGTTCTTTGTAGTATCTCGTGTTTGCTACTTGTGCTCGATACAACTCGCGATCTAGCGTTCTGCGATCGAACTTCGGGTTTGTTGTCGAGGTATTGTCCAACAAGTGGTATCAAGAGCCACGGTTATTGTGGTCATTGAAATTCGAGTACTAGATCGAGGTTTCGAGTTCGTTCTAGGTTTTGAGGTTCGGGTTTCGAATCGGTGTTTGAAGTGGTGATCGGTATCGAGAGTAATAGAAGAAAATACTACAAACTAACGTAGGTGTGTTATTGCTTAAAGTAAGAGAATATAATATCTATCTAATTAATGCATCACGTGATTGATACTACAAAATTGGTGATTTTTTTGTTATTCATACAAAGGGTTTCGATTTTTTGATATTTAAAAATCGACTTCGGTTATTGTCTTTTAGATTTTTAAATAGACGGTTAAATCGAAGGTTCTAGTTGCGGGTTATTCTTGTGGTTCAATTTTCGATCGTAGTTTGCCTGGGTTTCAAGATAACGATCGGGTTTATTTGTTTGAAATCGAGGGTTTAGAGTTATTCTAATTAATTCGATTTGCAAGAAGGATTTATAGCAACAAGGGAGATTATTGCACACGGCTTGTGAGACTTGTCGGTAAAGTTGGTTAAGAAACAACTTGACAAGGTTTGTAGCAAGGTATAATAAGAATGGCTAGTTCAATAACTAGGTTTGACATCGAAAAATTCGATGGGAAGAATGAATTCGGGTTATGGCAAATCAAGATGCTTGCTTTAATGGTACAGCTCGGATGTGATGCTGCATTAGAGACATTACCCGCGGACATGGAAGCAGGTGAAAAGGCTGCTTTGATGAAGAAGGCATACAGTACCTTGATTCTATGCTTGGGAGACCGGGTTTTACGGGAAGTTACCAAGGAAACATCTGCTGCAGGAATTTGGACGAAGTTGACTAGTGATGAGTGCTCAAACACTCATCATTTTTGGTCTAATCTGAACTGCAAAACATACAAAAACACTCAGTAATGCATCAAAATACTGAAAATATTTCAAAATCATGTTTTATATGTTTTAGATGCAAAATGAGCAAAAACAGATGAAAAACGTACAAAGTTTGCAAAATTGGCAGTTTTAGTCCCCCAACTTTCATAAAATTACAAATCTAGTCCCTGGATATTCAAAATATGGAAAATTATCACCAAAGGTCATTTTGAAATCATAAAATGTCATATTTAGTCCTTTGGTGAAAAATTGGAAAGTTTTGGAAATTTACGAAATTAGTCCCTGGAGTTTCAAACTTTGGCAGATTTGGTCCCTGGTGGGACAATTTTGAAAGAAAAACCATTTTTTAGTCCTTGGAAATTTTAAAATGTTCAATGTTAATCCTTGGATAAAATTTTTCACAAGTTGGCAAAAACGACCCCTAAACTTTGCAAATTAACATATTTGGTCCCCGGTGTTTTAAAAATGAAAAAAATACATTTCGGGTCTTTGGGTTATTGAAGTTATCAATTTTAATCCTTGTAATAACCTTGGAAAAGTTTCATTTGCAGCCCCACAACTTTTCATAAATTACAAAAATGGTCCTTGTGAATTGTAGTTATAAACTAAACGGATCCCTTGTGATACTTTAACCCATAAACCAAATCCAGCCAACACAAACCCACCACCAAATCTGATCCAGCAAACAACCTCAGCCCACAACAAGCCCAATCCCATTTTTTATATAAAAACCACACCCGGTCAACACCACAGTCAACCCCCAACTTGTTTACTGTTCATCATCACCACTAATCCCCCGTTTTTCTGCAACCCTGCTCCCCCCTCCTCCTCCTTTTCCACAAAACATTCACCAACCATAATTTATTATCACACCAACCTCACCAAACCCTCCCCCTCATTAATGGAACCACCAAACACTCCCAACTGCCTTTTCCTAGTTTCCCGCCAAAAAGTTGTTTAAACGGTGGGGATCATTCCAAGCTAATCCAAGGGTCAGAGACTAGTGGGAAAGGATGAGAGAGACTCTATGGACTATAAAAGAAAAAGAAAAGAGAAGATGAAGTGGTATTAGTTAGCAGTAGTGTAGCATAGGTAGTCGTTTTTAGTGTAGATTAATTTCCAGTTGTATATCTCAGTTTCAAAGAGTTGTAACCTGTTTTATTAATGTAATTTGAACTTTATTTAACTTTAATTCCCAGTTTCTTTTATAAATTCAGACTTTGCAATTTTAAGTAAACTTGACAAATTTACTTAAACTTGTTATAGTTTGTTGTTCTTGTTCCATTAAGCTCAATTTAGCTCACTTTTAAGTTTTTAAAAAGTTTACAAAGATTGTTAATTAGTTTCATTTACAGTCTACTCTATAATCTAAAAATACTTAAAAATAGCTAATAAGTAAGAAATCAGTCTATCAAGAAGATGATGCAAGAATCTTGGTTGACATGGAATGGCTTGGGTATTAGATCCTCATGGGAGGCTTTAGGAAGGGTTTGAGTACTTCATTATTGAGTTGGATATCACAGGCTCATTCACAAGGTTCATTTCAATTTTTTTTTTGCAACTCCACTGTATCAATGCTTGTATGTGTGCTCACTTGTTTGTCCTAAGCTAATTTGATATAATTAACTTGATAGTTGTTTAAGTATTTCAGTTTGATCAACAACTCTCATAGTTGTTAGAATTTTCAATTTAACTGTCACATTTTGCATTTCTAGTCATAGCTTGGTTTAGTGTTTACTTCTGCACAAAATTGACTTCAATAAGTCTCAAATAGTTTATTAGATCACTCTGCATCATTAGTGTAGGTTATACATCATTAAAACTTGAAAATCACAAAAAAAATAGTTAGATAAGGTAGTGTTTGGTTTGAGAGATTACATCATGTTTAGGTCTGTTATAGTTGTCATGTTTGGTTTACACAAGTTTCTTTAGGTCTAAATAGGTTTAATAAGTCATAAACTTGGCACCTTAATAGCTAAAAGTCAAAACTTCCACCCAAAACCCATAACAGTCCACTGTGGATCAGTTGGTATCTCATTTTCACCCATTTGGTTTAAAATTGATGCATCAACCTTAATTTGGTCTCATAACAGTTCATTATAACATATTAGATTAGTTTTGAGCAACCAAAGTTCAAGAAAGTCAACTGAGCAAGTTTTTGTACAAAAGTCAAAGTTCCCATTTCAGATTTTTCTAAAAGTTTGAGCAATTGTTTTGATTTTTGTGAGTTGAATTAGAGGTTGAAATCTGTTCCTAATTGTAATCTGATAGCTCATCTTTGGTTTCCTATCTTTTTTACATTTTTGCTATTTTTCTCCTGGGCCCCACAACCCTCCAAAGAGGGCTGCAGGGCAAGATGATGCTCTGTCTCAGCAGATGCACCACCACCACCACCACTTGGTGGTGGTTTTCCAGCCAACTCAGTGGACCCCACTCCCCATAATTAGGTTCCCTCAACCCCCTCCTACCAGGGTTGAGGTTTTGACCTCTTGGTTGACCTAGAAACCTCTGGGACCCACTTGATTTTTGCCCTTAAAGTCTGTCCCTATTTTCAGTGTAGTAGCAAGTATTGGAGTACTTATTTGTGGCTTATTTGCTTATTTTGTGGGGATTCTTGGCTTATTTCTGCTTAACCATGTTCACCTAAGTTGTTTAAACCTGAATTAGCCATTGTGGGTCCCACTTTAAGCCATTGTAGCTTATTTCCAAATCTGGTCAACAAAAGTCAACTGTTGACCATATTAGCTTATATTTTGCTTATTTTTAAGTTTTAAAAAGTTTGTTTTTTCAAAAGTTTATTGTTTTTAGATGTAAAATAAGTTTCCAAAAGAAAATCCAAGAAAATCCAATTTAATTTCTAAGTGATAGTTTCTATTTAATTTAATTTAAATTTTATTTTTCATTTTTAGATTTTTGTTAAGTACTTGTCATTTTTCTATTTTTCTTAATTACCTATTATATTAAAGTATTTATAGTAATTTTCTCAGATTTTTATTTTGTCTTTTAGTATTTATTAGATTTAATCTTAGTTTTATTAATTATTAATTAATATTAAGTTTAAAATAGCATAATTAGTTTTTATTAAGCAAAACTTAGTTTTTATATTTTTTATAGCTTTTATATGTTATAAAATATTTTTAGAAATTTTATTAGAATTTTTACTGTTCATTTGCTATTTTTCTTAATTTAAAATAGTTTAATTAAGTAATTAGTAATTAATTAATAGAAAAATCACAAAAAGACAAAAATACTTATTTTTATTTTTAAAACTTGTTTTTAGTTATTTTATAGTTTTATAAATTTTATTTTCACCTTTTTAGTATTTAATTAATATTGTGTTATATTTAAGTATTTTAAATATTAATAATAAGTAATAAATAGTATTTAATTAATATTAAATTATTAAATAGTTTAAAAATAGTTTTTCTTTTTCTATAAATTTTCTTTTACTTTTAAGTTTGTAAAAAAGTCATTTTCACCCCCTGGGTGTTTTCATATTTTCGTTTTCACTTTTTATTTTGTACGTTCGCGTTTTATTTAAACGTAACGTACGCGTTTTTAGGTTTTTAACATTTCTGGTTTTTCTTACCTTCTCGTCTTATTCACATAGCTTGTTTAAGCTATTTCTTCGTATATTCCTTAGTTCAATCACTCACAAATCCCTTTTCATCCAAATTCACCCGATCACGAATCCGTTTGATAACAATTCACACCTCGTCGGGACATAACGACCCGGGGAAACCTTATACTTCCGCGGAGCATTGATCTAGGCTATTTGAATTTGTTGACCATTCCTTGGTCAATATAAGTTAGGTGGTTCGGGCTCAATCAACTTTTGGCGCCGCTGCCGGGGAGGTGTGCGCGCTATTCTAAACGGTTTTTCTGATTAGTGTCTTTGGAATTCGTTCCATTGTACATTTATCCATCCTTGTTCATATTTTCATAAAAACAAAACCCAAAAATATTTTTCTTTCTCATTTGTACAAAATGTTTACCCAAAAATCCAAAAACAATCACCTTTACCCTCTCACATCTTTGATTCTTCATCCCTACCCCTCTATGAACCTTTGATTCTGTCCTATGTCGTATCCACACCAATTTGGTTGCCAATGGTGTGGTGGTCCTTATAATGGTGGGAATTGTCCCGGCTGTAGCATGGTAGAGTCAGGAGATGGGTCTGTCTATAACCAAGCTCCCTATCCTTACCATGATACATCTGAGTCATCCTACCAGCCACCACATCATGAGATACTGACATATCTGTGTGAGTTTTGTGGAGGTCCTCACCAAGGATTTGAGTACCAAACCGGAAACACGTTTGTCTATGAACAGTTTTCCGGTAATGCTCAGAACGTTGGTTATGACCAATATCTATATGATTCACCAGTCCAGACTCAACAGTTTAACTGTTGTGAGTACTGTGGTGGTTCGCACTACAGTTCTGATTGTCAATCAGGAAGCACGCTTGTCTATGAGCAGTTTCCTGATAACAATTATGACACAAGCACATACGACTCACAACCACATCAGTTTTACTGTTGTGAGTATTGTGGAGGTCCACACACTAGCTCTGATTATCAAACAGGGAATCCGTTTCCTTGTAACAATTACGACTGTTCGTTTTCAGACCCACCTCCACAGTACCAAATAACCCAAGCAACTCCTCTTGTTACTGTGCAAGACATTTTAATTGAGACTCTTGAGATATTGAAAGATCTTAAGGAGGAGTTGGCTACTACATCGTTTCAAAGCTCTCGTGAGAAATCTATGGCAGAATTACTTGCGGAAGAACGAGCAGCTAGAAACGAAAAGAGCATGGAAGAATTACTTGCTGAGCAAAGAGCGGCTAAAATACGTGCCAATCTTCGCTATGCTGCTCTTTATGATGACGATGATGATAGTGATGATGATGAAGATAACATTGTCATTATTCAAAACGATTCATCAGATTCTTCAGTTGTGATTCCTTCCTCGGAAAATCAGGGAGAAAAGACTATGATAGAATTACTAGTAGAAGAACAAATGAAATTTATAAAACCCATGTCTGCTAGTCCTTCTCAACTCCCTCAGTCTATTATCACACCTGAAGTTCACACTCACCCTCCGATCATGGGGGATGAGCATCTTAGCACTGTTCTTGATAAGGAATCGGACGAATTAATAAAGTCTAGTGTTGAGATTCTTGTCCCAATCCCAGGAGAGTCACAGGGAACTTTGGATGATATGTGTAATATTCCTTCCCCTATTGAGTGTCCTAACGATCATTTTGAGACTTTCTCAGATTTTAATGATGATTGTGCATCTCATGGAGACATTGAGTATATTGAGGCACCACTGCCTCATTCTGATGCTGATCATCTTCTTGAGGAGTTCGCTGATGAACTTGCTCACATCAATCCACTTTCATTGGAAAGTGATGATGGTCTCCTTGACTTCGAAGCCGATCTGGGAGAAATTGAAAGTCTCCTATCTCATGATCCGTCACTCACTTCTGATCCCAGCAGTCCAACAGAGAATAATAATCTCTTTGTTCCCGACACATTCGATACGACTCTCACCAATCCTCTATTTGAATTTGAATCTGAATTCACTATGATTTCTAACAATCCAATCTTTGACGAGGATTGTTGATGAGGCGAAAAATGATCCGTTTTTAGGGGGTCATTTAAGCCCGAATCCGAATTTATTTAATCAAATATTGCCCTAAATCGTTCCTTTTGTGATTTTAGGTGTTTGGAGAGTGAATTCTGGAAAAGAAGCCATTTTGGACGTTTTTGGAGCATAAAAGTGAAGAAAACGGCAAAGTACAAAATTTCCATGCTGAAGATACAAGGTGACGGCGTCAAGAGTAATATCTTGACGGCGTCAGACATGAAGATTAAAATACCGAAGGTGGTGACGGCGTCAAACGCCTTCATGACGGCGTCAAAGTGGCAAGAATAAAATACCGTGGTCGGTGACGGCGTCACATAGGCCGTCATAAGTAGATCAAGGCCGTCCGAGGAAGTATATGGCGGCGAGGTGACGGCGTCACATGTAACTCTTGATGCCGTCAGCCTACTTTTCCTATATATAGTTTTCTAGGTTTTTCATTAAAAGGGGAGAAGTTTTGGTGAAACCCTAAAGACGAATTTGGTGCCTCTTTTACAGGTTTTTCAAGAGTTCCAAACCCTTGATACCTTGCATTGTAATTGAGATAAGTGTTCTTCTAATTCAATCAATATGTCTATGTGTTGGTTGTTTATCTCTTGTTCTTGTCTCAATTCAATTATGCTAGGCTAGATCTCTCTTGCGTTTGCTTAGATCTAATGAAACCTAGATGTTGATTATGTGTTGATTACTTGTTTATTCTTGTTCTTGGATGAATGATTTATATGTTAGGCTTAAGAAAACTGGCAGATCTCCAAATGGTAACATGCTTGAACGTCTTAAGAAACATGAACTGAGGCGTACTAGGTCTTTATTGGTTGTATTTAATGCATGAGCCACTGTTTACAATCCCTATAGTTGTGCTGGGTCATGGTGTAGGAGGAGATAAGAGCTCATAGAGTTGGGGAGTTATGTATGCCACCCCACGAATGATATTAAGGAATACAATCCGTCATCCATACAAGTATAACAAGTAATTAACATGTAAAAGATATCTAGGGAGTAGTGAAGTCTAAGTAAACACAATTTCTCCAATTACTGCTCACAACCTTAGTATAATTTAGTTTGTTTTCATTTTTATTATTTTATTTTGAATATATCTTAGCTTTGGGTTAGTTGAATAGCAACTA
Organism: Artemisia argyi; assembly: GCA_030686995.1. NCBI lineage: Eukaryota > Viridiplantae > Streptophyta > Magnoliopsida > Asterales > Asteraceae > Artemisia > Artemisia argyi. The sequence continues at coordinate 168,758,285 of CM060685.1, read as the reverse complement.
ATTCCGCCCACTCTTCCAAAACCCGAGATTTTACTTGCTTTCATAAAAATATAAAAATAAAAAAATAATCATCTCTCACCTTTAGAACTATTAATTAGATTTTCTAATCCTAGCGACACTATTCCTAAGCTGAACGATCAATCCCCCGGTACTTGTCACTATACTATACTACAACGATCAGGTACACTGCCTGGTGGGGGTTGTAAGCTTCTCGAGATCCCTCGAGAGGTAAAGCAAGGTGCGATTCCCACGCATCAAGTTTTTGGCGCCGCAGCCCGGGGAATAGTTATTGTCTAGGTTAGGATTTCTTTTTATTAGGTCTACTTGCTAGATTCCTTTCTAGTAAGATTTTTATTTTTATTTTTATTTTTAGGTCTTCTTTAGTCTATCTAATTTCTTCGTGCCTTTGTTCGTAACTCTTTACCATCCGACATCATGGAAGGTGGTAACATCTTTGAACCCGTCATCCCACCACTAGAACCCCTTAGGCCCCGAACCTTAGGAGAGTACTCCCAACCTAGCCATCAAGGCTACCGAAACACCATTGAGCTCACCGGAGCCAATGTAACCCCCTTGCGATCCGACACCATCCGGTTGGTGCAAAGCGGATGTGCATTCCATGGACTTCGTTCCGAAGATCCAAACCAACACCTCAAGGACTTCCTCAAAATCGTAGATTCCATAGACCTAGGTGTTGAAACTAGAGAGACTACCCGTTTACGCCTATTCCAATTCTCTCTACGGGATCAAGCTAGTCAATGGCTTGAGCGTTTACCCGCGGGATCCATCACCACATGGGATGATCTCACCACTCGTTTCCTTGCTCAATTTTTCCCACCGGGGAGAACTACTAAGCTTAGGAATGACATCTTGATGTTTCAACAACGTCAAAATGAATCTCTCTATGAAGCATGGACTCGTTTCAAGGACTTACTCCAAAAAGTCCCTCATCATGGCATAGATCTTTGGCTCCAAGTCCAAATCTTCTATGACCATATCGACATCTCCACGAGGCGAACCATTGACCAATCGGCCGGTGGTAAGCTACGTGATCTTAGTGCGGAACAATCATGGGAACTCATAGAAGATCTTGCTCTCTATGACAACGGAAGTGTAAGAATGATCCCCGTGACTTAAACAAAACGGTCAAGGCAATATCTTTGCCTTCGAACAATTCTAGCACTCCCGACCGTAGGATCATGGAACTTGAGGACCAAGTCAAGTTTCTCATGAAATCTTACGAAGCTCCGAAGCATTCAAGCCAAGTGAACAAAATCACTTCTTCATGCGAATTATGTAGTGGTCCCCATGACACTCGTGATTGTGTGGAACTCCCCGGAACAGCTTTTGCGGATTACGCATCCACACGTACCGACGAAGTGGGAGATAAGTGGTACACTTTCAAGCCCGAGCCAAACACATATGGTGATTCATACAACCCCTCATGGAAAAATCACCCAAACCTTAGGTGGAAACAAAATCAACCCAATTCATCCAACCCACCTAATCGTTACCAACCAAACGGTCCACCATCCAACCATACTTTCAACAACAATCCTTCTAACAACTATGGTAGTACCAACAATCTTGAAGGATTGATGTCAAAATTCATGGCATCTCAAGAAGCCCGCATAGCTAGGTTCGAAACCGAATTCAACCAACAACAAACGGAGATGACCAACAAGATTGACAACTTGTTGAAAGCCCTCAACAACCAAACATTGATCACACCTAGGAAGGACACTAGGGACACCGATAGTGGAATCCAAACTAAGGACCCCTCATCATCCAAACATGTCCACTTTGTCAATGTTGTCACCATTAAGCCGATAGATAAGGAGATAGAGGAGGGTGACAAGGATGAAGTTAGAGTAGAAGCCGATAGTGAGGATGAGAGTAGGGAAGTTGAGGTTAATAAGGATGAGGAATTAGAGGAGGTAGAACCTATATAGGAATACTTTGATAAGTTGCCAACCGAGGAAGAACGGGAATACCATAAGGATTTATTCGATAGTCCCGAGAAAACATATATCTTTGGCGACCCCCTTATCAAAATGGGAGACCCCTCTAACATTAACATCCCATGCAATATTGGGCACATGCATATATGGAAAGCTTACATCGACCTTAGATCCCCCGTGAACATCATGACTAGGACTTTTTACAATTGGGTGATGAAGAAGCAACTCAATTTTAGGATGATGCCCGGTAAAAATTGGATAAGTAATTTTGTAGGGAGAAGTTTTGGTGAAACCCTAAAGACGAATTTGGTGCCTCTTTTACAGGTTTTTCAAGGGTTCAAAAACCTTGATACCTTGCATTGTAATTGAGATAAGTGTTCTTCTAATTCAATCAATATGTCTATGTGTTGGTTGTTTATCTCTTGTTCTTGTCTCAATTCAATTATGCTAGGCTAGATCTCTCTTGTGTTTGCTTAGATCTAATGAAACCTAGATGTTGATTATGTGTTGATTACTTGTTTATTCTTGTTCTTGGATGAATGATTTATATGTTAGGCTTAAGAAAACTGGCAGATCTCCAAATGGTAACATGCTTGAACGTCTTAAGAAACATGAACCGAGGCGTACTAGGTCTTTATTGGTTGTATTTAATGCATGAGCCACTGTTTACAATCCCTATAGTTGTGTTGGGTCATGGTGTAGGAGGAGATAAGAGCTCATAGAGTTGGGGAGTTATGTATGCCACCCCACGAATGATATTAAGGAATACAATCCGTCATCCATACAAGTATAACAAGTAATTAACGTATAAAAGATATCTAGGGAGTAGTGAAGTCTAAGTAAACACAATTTCTCCAATTACTGCTCACAACCTTAGTATATTTAGTTTGTTTTCATTTTTATTATTTTATTTTGAATATATCTTAGCTTTGGATTAGTTGAATAGCAACTAATTCCGCCCACTCTTCCAAAACCCGAGATTTTACTTGCTTTCATAAAAATATAAAAATACAAAAATAATCATCTCTCACCTTTAGAACTATTAATTAGGTTTTCTAATCCTAGCGACACTATTCCTAAGCTGAACGATCAATCCCCCGGTACTTGTCACTATACTATACTACAACGATCAGGTACACTGCCTGGTGGGGGTTGTAAGCTTCTCGAGATCCCTCGAGAGGTAAAGCAAGGTGCGATTCCCACGCATCAATTGTGATGAGTCCGCTATGGAACACGAGTTCACAAATTCACATCTTGTGAATGATTCTCTTCATGAGGAGTTCTCCGGTGAACTCGCTCATCAGTTTGATATCCCGGGGGGGGGGAGATACTCTCAATTATGAGAATTTGCAAATTCCCACCCACCCTCCCGGGATGTTTACGAGCTTACCCTTTGAAATCCAAACTCAGGCTATTGAGCCTCCTCTTGAGGAAGAAGATCAAATCATGCTTTTTATCATGATTTTCTTCCTTTTCTTCACCTACAGGGTGACTTCTCTTGTTCTTCACTCCTTCGGGAGTGAGGACACTATATTTGATCCCGGCATTTTCATGTATCATTATCTTGAGCCGGATACTTATCTCATCGGAGTGGAACTTTCACGTGCTTCATATGTTTGTCCAAACATTTTGAATGAAAGTCCGATGGAGATCACTTCTTCCACATTCCCCAATGACAAATGAATTAGGGGTCGAGTCAAGCTAGCGACTCGGTAAACAAAAACAGTAGCACGCTTATAGGGTTTTCACCCTAAGTGTGGGGGAGTCCCCCATGCTATGGTTACAAGAGTGAAAAAAAAAACAAAATGGTGTTTTCCACGCTCAGCTTGTAATGTTGCCCTTTTACGTTCAAAATGTCGGCATAATAGCCGGGATTTTGAATATTGAGGACAATATTCATGCTAAGTGTGGGGGGGGGGGGGGGGGGGGGTATTCGCTATTCTAGCGAATTTTATCACATTTTACTATATAATACCCCCGTTTTAGCCAAAATTTCAAAAATTTCAAAAATTTTTCACTAGAGCTCAAAATTTTTTGTGGTAATCAGTCCGCCTTGTCTAAGCGACAAAAGGGATTGGCTAGTCCAGGAGCAAACGGCTCTTGGTAAAGACATATCAAATCCGTTTACGGCTTGCAATTTGCCCAAAATTGTATGGTTCATCAACTCCCCGAAAACAAATGAGTTGGCTAGCCCACAAGATTATGGCTTGTGGTAAAGGCCGTGGAAAATCCATAATTGGTAATCAGCTCACCAAGATGTTGACTATTCCATCAAGAGCTGGCTAGTCCAGAAGCAAACGGCTTTTGGTAAAGACTACTCAAATCCGTTGACAGCTGGTGGTTTGCTCAAAATCACACGGTTATCAGGTGTGCCAAAGTTCTTACACCTGGCTACTCCAGAAGTGATGGCTTTTGGTAAAGAGTTTTTCAAATCCATCAAGTTTTCAAAACAGTATTGCTAGGGACTAGCAATAGTTTAGTGTGGGGGATTGATGAGTGCTCAAACACTCATCATTTTTGGTCTAATCTGAACTGCAAAACATACAAAAACACTCAGTAATGCATCAAAATACTGAAAATATTTCAAAATCATGTTTTATTTGTTTTAGATGCAAAATGAGCAAAAACAGATGAAAAACGTACAAAGTTTGCAAAATTGGCAGTTTCAGTCCCCCAACTTTCATAAAATTACAAATCTAGTCCCTGGATATTCAAAATATGGAAAATTATCACCAAAGGTCATTTTGAAATCATAAAATGTCATATTTAGTCCTTTGGTGAAAAATTGGAAAGTTTTGGAAATTTACGAAATTAGTCCCTGGAGTTTCAAACTTTGGCAGATTTGGTCCCTGGTGGGACAATTTTGAAAGAAAAACCATTTTTTAGTCCTTGGAAATTTTAAAATGTTCAATGTTAATCCTTGGATAAAAGTTTTCACAAGTTGGCAAAAACGACCCCTAAACTTTGCAAATTAACATATTTGGTCCCCGGTATTTTAAAAATGAAAAAAATACATTTCGGGTCTTTGGGTTATTGAAGTTATCAATTTTAATCCTTGTAATAACCTTGGAAAAGTTTCATTTGCAGCCCCACAACTTTTCATAAATTACAAAAATGGTCCTTGTGAATTGTAGTTATAAACTAAACGGATCCCTTGTGATACTTTAACCCATAAACCAAATCCAGCCAACACAAACCCACCACCAAATCTGATCCAGTAAACAACCTCAGCCCACAACAAGCCCAATCCCATTTTTTATATAAAAACCACACCCGGTCAACACCACAGTCAACCCCCAACTTGTTTACTGTTCATCATCACCACTAATCCCCCGTTTTTCTGCAACCCTGCTCCCCCTCCTCCTCCTTTTCCACAAAACATTCACCAACCATAATTTATTATCACACCAACCTCACCAAACCCTCCCCCTCATTAATGGAACCACCAAACACTCCCAACTGCCTTTTCCTAGTTTCCCGCCAAAAAGTTGTTTAAACGGTGGGGATCATTCCAAGCTAATCCAAGGGTCAGAGACTAGTGGAAAAGGATGAGAGAGACTCTATGGACTATAAAAGAAAAAGAAAAGAGAAGATGAAGTGGTATTAGTTAGCAGTAGTGTAGCATAGGTAGTCGTTTTTAGTGTAGATTAATTTCCAGTTGTATTTCTCAGTTTCAAAGAGTTGTAACCTGTTTTATTAATGTAATTTGAACTTTATTTAACTTTAATTCCCAGCTTTCTTTTATAAATTCAGACTTTGCAATTTTAAGTAAACTTGACAAATTTACTTAAACTTGTTATAGTTTGTTGTTCTTGTTCCATTAAGCTCAATTTAGCTCACTTTTAAGTTTTTAAAAAGTTTACAAAGGTTGTTAATTAGTTTCATTTACAGTCTACTCTATAATCTAAAAATACTTAAAAATAGCTAATAAGTAAGAAATCAGTCTATCAAGAAGATGATGCAAGAATCTTGGTTGACATGGAATGGCTTGGGTATTAGATCCTCATGGGAGGCTTTAGGAAGGGTTTGAGTACTTCATTATTGAGTTGGATATCACAGGCTCATTCACAAGGTTCATTTCAATTTTTTTTTGCAACTCCACTGTATCAATGCTTGTATGTGTGCTCACTTGTTTGTCCTAAGCTAATTTGATATAATTAACTTGATAGTTGTTTAAGTATTTCAGTTTGATCAACAACTCTCATAGTTGTTAGAATTTTCAATTTAACTGTCACATTTTGCATTTCTAGTCATAGCTTGGTTTAGTGTTTACTTCTGCACAAAATTGACTTCAATAAGTCTCAAATAGTTTATTAGATCACTCTGCATCATTAGTGTAGGTTATACATCATTAAAACTTGAAAATCACAAAAAAAATAGTTAGATAAGGTAGTGTTTGGTTTGAGAGATTACATCATGTTTAGGTCTGTTATAGTTGTCATGTTTGGTTTACACAAGTTTCTTTAGGTCTAAATAGGTTTAATAAGTCATAAACTTGGCACCTTAATAGCTAAAAGTCAAAACTTCCACCCAAAACCCATAACAGTCCACTGTGGATCAGTTGGTATCTCATTTTCACCCATTTGGTTTAAAATTGATGCATCAACCTTAATTTGGTCTCATAACAGTTCATTATAACATATTAGATTAGTTTTGAGCAACCAAAGTTCAAGAAAGTCAACTGAGCAAGTTTTTGTACAAAAGTCAAAGTTCCCATTTCAGATTTTTCTAAAAGTTTGAGCAATTGTTTTGATTTTTGTGAGTTGAATTAGAGGTTGAAATCTGTTCCTAATTGTAATCTGATAGCTCATCTTTGGTTTCCTATCTTTTTTACATTTTTGCTATTTTTCTCCTGGGCCCCACAACCCTCCAAAGAGGGCTGCAGGGCAAGATGATGCTCTGTCTCAGCAGATGCACCACCACCACCACCACTTGGTGGTGGTTTTCCAGCCAACTCAGTGGACCCCACTCCCCATAATTAGGTTCCCTCAACCCCCTCCTACCAGGGTTGAGGTTTTGACCTCTTGGTTGACCTAGAAACCTCTGGGACCCACTTGATTTTTGCCCTTAAAGTCTGTCCCTATTTTCAGTGTAGTAGCAAGTATTGGAGTACTTATTTGTGGCTTATTTGCTTATTTTGTGGGGATTCTTGGCTTATTTCTGCTTAACCATGTTCACCTAAGTTGTTTAAACCTGAATTAGCCATTGTGGGTCCCACTTTAAGCCATTGTAGCTTATTTCCAAATCTGGTCAACAAAAGTCAACTGTTGACCATATTAGCTTATATTTTGCTTATTTTTAAGTTTTAAAAAGTTTGTTTTTTCAAAAGTTTATTGTTTTTAGATGTAAAATAAGTTTCCAAAAGAAAATCCAAGAAAATCCAATTTAATTTCTAAGTGATAGTTTCTATTTAATTTAATTTAAATTTTATTTTTCATTTTTAGATTTTTGTTAAGTACTTGTCATTTTTCTATTTTTCTTAATTACCTATTATATTAAAGTATTTATAGTAATTTTCTCAGATTTTTATTTTGTCTTTTAGTATTTATTAGATTTAATCTTAGTTTTATTAATTATTAATTAATATTAAGTTTAAAATAGCATAATTAGTTTTTATTAAGCAAAACTTAGTTTTTATATTTTTTATAGCTTTTATATGTTATAAAATATTTTTAGAAATTTTATTAGAATTTTTACTGTTCATTTGCTATTTTTCTTAATTTAAAATAGTTTAATTAAGAAATTTTATTAGAATTTTTACTTTTTATTTTGTACGTTCGCGTTTTATTTAAACGTAACGTACGCGTTTTTAGGTTTTTAACATTTCTGGTTTTTCTTACCTTCTCGTCTTATTCACATAGCTTGTTTAAGCTATTTCTTCGTATATTCCTTAGTTCAATCACTCACAAATCCCTTTTCATCCAAATTCACCCGATCACGAATCCGTTTGATAACAATTCACACCTCGTCGGGACATAACGACCCGGGGAAACCTTATACTTCCGCGGAGCATTGATCTAGGCTATTTGATTTTGTTGACCATTCCTTGGTTAATATAAGTTAGGTGGTTCGGACTCAATCAACTAGTCTGTATATGACTAAGTCCTTAGCAAATAGACTGTATCTGAAGAAGAAGTTGTACACATTCTATATGAGTCCAGGTACGAAATTGGGTGATCATATAGATGAGTTTAATAAGTTGATACTTGATTTGGCGAATATTGATATCGAGATTGAGGATGAGGATCAGGCACTTATGTTACTTACGCCGTTGCCATCGTCTTACGAAAACTTTTTGGAAACATTGTTGTATGGGAGGGAATCCTTTACAATGGTGGATGTTCTTACGACTCTGAATTCAAGAGAGTTGAAGAAAAGAACTGAAGGCGCAAAGGGAGAAACTGGTGACGGGTTATACGTAAGGGGAGGGTCAGATCATTCAAGGAAAGCTCATTCTGATAGAAGTTCGCAGTTTAAGTCAAGGGGTGAAACTGATAAACTCAAGTGCTTCATATGTCATTCAGAGGGTCATCTGAAGAGAGACTGTCCAATGAAGAAGTCAAGTGGGTTCGTCAAGAAAGGTAAGCATGATCAGGATTTTGATTCTTCTGATGACGATGGTAGCGCCTACTTTGGAGAAGCCTTGGTGGTAGTCAGGAATGATGAGATGACTGAATTGGTAATGGATTCAGGTGGGTCTTATCATATAACACCTAGGAGGGATTTTGATGGTGGTTCGGTTCAGTTAGGTGATAACAGGACATACACTATCAGAGGGACAGGAAAAGTGAAGATACAGTTGCATGATGGTTCAAGCTTTATACTGGAAAATGTCAGGTATGTTTCAAGGTTAAGAAAAAGATTGATTTCATTGGGTACTCTTGAAAAGGAGGGTTATACTGTGAAGATGCAGATGGGTAGAGTCAAAGTGATAAAAGGTTTTCGGGTTATGATGACCAAGATCAGGAAAAAGAACTGTGTGTATACTCTTGAAGCAAAAGTGACGACTTTTGGTGTACAAAAGCATGGAGGTTCAAAACAATTTGGATTCAAGCAACTTGGTCATAAACAAGTTGGGTTCAAACTACTTGGTCCTGATGTTAAGACAGGAGTCCATGGAGTACATGTTGATGAACGTGTTTGGTTTGAGGTGGAACTGCAGGAAGCTCAAGGGAATCGTGAAGCTGAGGATGTTCAGGTTAGTAACGATAATGTTGCAGTGGCTCAAAGAAAGTTGTAGAACAAGCAACTTGAAGAAAAGACAAACACGGGCTGCTTGGTAAATGAGCAGGAAAAGGTACACCTTGGTATAAAGGTGGGGGCAGACATTACGGTAACCGGAGTACCTGGTCAAGAGGGTGTAGAGGGTAATGTTGCTGAAAAGAAGAAAGTGAAGGATTCTAAGAAAGCTAAACTTGGGAATTTATTAAAGTACAAGGCCTGGTTCTCAAGGAGGTCCCCGGTTCGAGGTTCCAGCATTAGATGAAGATGTTGAGTATCGTTAATGCCTAAGTATTACTCCTAAGGTGGAAATTGTTATGTGTTAGTAGCAATACTTAGGAGGGTTAAATGTGACTTAGACAATAATAAGGGGATTAATTGTATTTAGTTTAAATAAAGTTTAGGATTGTACTTAGATTAGGAAACTAGTTACTTGGCTTGCAAGCTAAGGTTTCTACCCCCTCAACTCTATAAATAGAGATGGGGGGGGGGGGGGGGGGCATGCTAGTTAATTCATTCTTCTTCCTCAATTGTAAAAGATTTATTGGTCTTAATAAATGGTTCGTTGAGGGTATATCGTGTGCATATTCTTGTCGGTTCTTTGTAGTATCTCGTGTTTGCTACTTGTGCTCGATACAACTCGCGATCTAGCGTTCCGCGATCGAACTTCGGGTTTCACTACTAATATATAACAATTTTATCGATGCATATGAATACTATCAATTTGTTAATAAAGATGATGTCTAACTAATTAATTAGAATATCTTAAAATCTGATTGTTATCACTTGTGATATTTAGAGTTAACCGTGTCACACGTGTTGTAGTATGACTATATAAGTTAGGGTGGATCACGGTTTGAAAACTAGACCGAATCAAAAACCAATTTAATCCAAAACACCGAACCAACATTTTGTCTTGTTTGGCTCGTCAGGCCGGTCCAACAAAGTATAAGGACGATTGTGCGTAAGACGGAACCAGATCAAATCGGACCAAGAACCAAATATGAGAAAAAAGTTTAACCGAAGACCGGACCAAAGGGTTTCTCGGTTTGGTTTGGTCTACTGCCGATTATGCTCAACCCTAGTATAAGTTCACATTTATTGCTAAAGTTCGCATTGCATTGTACATACGGAGTTGAAACAAAGATTTTAAGTGCTAATGAGAAGTTCTACTCCCTCCGTCTTAAAATTATTGTCATGAGAGAGAAATCACATGGTTTAATAAAGGTGGGGTTATTTTAATTTCCAACCACTCAAACAGAATCTTCCCATATTAAATTCTCTATTTTTACTTAAAAATGAAAATGCATATTTATTTTAAGACATCATGAAAAGAAAATATGCACAATAGTTTTGAGACAGAGGGAGTAATATTTTAGATATGATTGTCACATAAAATGTATTAATTCAGTGTGATATTTTAGAACAAGTTTTAGCTTTTTAAGCCTACAAAGTGTACTCACAGTATCTTGTCACGTGGCAGAACTGACAGTTTGGATGCAGAGAGAGAATGAGTGGGAAAAATATATAATATTGTTGTGAGTGTAGAAGAATTTGTAGGATGAAAATGTATGAATGTATAGCAAAGCTCTTTTATAATAAGAAAATAAGGCGAAAGGAAGAAGTAAACTACAAGGGACGGATGTGTATGAACCCAAAGAAATAAGGGATTTTAATGAAAAAAAAAAATAGATCGAAATTTGAAGACAAAATAGTTTTGTCTCGTTACCAGAAAACAAATTAAAACTGCGGAGACTCCAAAGAGGTTTGAGGAATCTTTTTGTAAAAAAACATCTTCCCATCAACTTGAAAGCTATTACAATTGTGCCACATTTTAACATTTTATGTATATTGCAACATATAAATTTGATAATAAGTTAAAAAAAAAAACAGCATATAAATTTGAAAGATATCATCTATGAAGCTTTTCGGTTTTAAGAAATTCATTTTGAAAAATAAAAAATATTTGAGGGCTAAAACAAAAATATAGTCAAAATATGAGTATCAGTTTCAAAACATAAAAGACATGTACAGTTACCGACCTTGAAATAATTAATTGCCATTAAAAAAGTTTAAATGACCGTTTCGAGAATAATGATGTTACTTTAATGCTATCTCTATCGACCACAAAATCAAGAATTAAATACCTATACATGATGAATAGACCATGCAACTTGACATATTCGCGTCATTTTCACTTATTAAATGTTTATCTTAACTTCGAAAAAGAAAAAAAAAATGCAAACCTTGGATACTCTCTAAAGAAAAAAAAGTTATCGTATGTCAACGTAAAAAACTGCTACATCCAATTCAGAGGTATTTATCGTTACGTTATAGTGTTGCATAAAAGTGGTTAAAAGCATTTAATTTTGTATGTCGATATTATTGTGATTAACATTGTTGGTTATATGTTGCAGAATATCATTTGAGAAATTCTTAACGTGAAAAGTTTTAAAATAAACGTGAGAAACGCGTTTAGTTGTGTTGATTCATAGTTTCTATATGTCTAAATATATTTTGTGTCGATTCTACACAAACAGGTGACTTATAATAGTTATTTTTAGTGTAGATTTACTGAAATTTGTATGATCAAATGTTACATTTCCGAAACTTTGAATTACAAACTTGATTGATTCTAATCAACTAAAAAACACTTTTATGAAGAAAAAGAAAAACACGAATCAAAGGTTTTTTTTGAACGTGAATCAAAGGTTCAAATCGTGTTTGTTCGTGATTTCTCACAATTTTCAATTGGGTGTTGATACTCACACCATTTTATTTGATAGTTACATCACTTGGTATAAGCTGTACAGTACACGATACAACATTGTAATGCACGGATTGAGGGTGAAAATATAAAAAGTTGTGGTGTGAGTATCAACACTCTTTTCAATTTCTGACCGGAACCAAAGTCAATCTTGAAAATACGTGCACAAGATTCTCTAAAAAATTTTGAAAATTGAGAATCGTGAAATACACATACACAAAAACGGAATAACCTTTTGCTAGTCCCACTCATGTAATACGGGCTTTTATTACCACTACTTTCTGGATGATGGGCTGGATCTTTGTGGACCGCAGACATTTTTTAGTAAAGGGCTTATTTATACATACTAGAAGTTTAGAATGGTACCCGCACAATGTGGCGGCGGGTACTGTGTAATTATTTTTTGAGTTATTTGGTTACACGTTTAGTTGTCTTTCATGCTTTATAAGTAAAGATATTAGAGAAGGTTAAGCCAAATAATTTTAGTTTGAACAACCAACCGCTTCCTAACAAACTTCTTAACCAATTTACTTTTAATTTTGAAATCTTTCCATAATAAGCAAGAAAAAAGAGTGAATTCAAGCATTTCTAATTATATAATAGTCCCAAATGCATTATAATGTAGTATAGATGGACATATCTCTAAAGAGATATTGGTTTCTTTTCATTTTCCTTTTCCTTTTTTCTATTTACTTTTTATTTATTTATATTTTCTTTTATAATTTTGTTTCTTTATAATAAAACTACATACCTGAAAGCACATAATAAAAATATGATGTTTGATAAGTTGAAACTTGAAAGTATTCACAGATAAAAAATACAAAATCAACACGCTAATTTTTTATTTTTTTTTTTTATTTTTATTTTTTTTTTTTTCGTACACAAAGTAGATAAAAGTGACTTAAAAAGGGTGTCACTAACCAGTACCCCTAACAACACACTTTAGTAAATACCTTCTTATACGGTCACCTTTGAGTTTGTTATCTTAAAATTGATAACTCACGATAATATGCAAAATTACAATCCTAAAACGCCTAACGTGTTTACATATTCAATCAGCATGGTTTATGTTGTTCCACGAATGTGTAAGAAATCCATCTCTTTTCTTTTCTAATTTAGCTGATTGATTGCATGATATAATTAATGGGCCGTTAATTATACATAATTCCATTGGCTAGGGTTTGAGTATTCTCTATTATAAATAGAGGTCATAATACATCTGCATGGATATACGATACAACACAAACCCTAAACACTTGAATACATTTTTGTTCTTGATTTGTGCCTAAAACAAGAACATCGCTTGGTCTTATCCCATAGAGATATTCGTGTAACCCAGGCATAGGGTCGAATAGTTTCTATTGGAAAGTGATAACACGATTTCAAGTGAATATCCGGTACTCATTGATTATCTTAACCCTAATCTGGCAACTTACAAACACTTATTAACTAACAATCAATAGAAACTATTAGTGATAATCAATGGCTGCTGATATGAGACAAATGGCTGCTAACTTTTCCAAGCTGGAAAAGTTTGAAGGTGTTGATTTCAGAAGATGGCAAAAGAAGATGCACTTCTTGTTGTCAAGTATGAATGTGGTATATGTTCTAACAACTGAGATTCCAGAATATTTTGGAGAAAATGCTACTATGGAACAGATGAGGGCAAGAAGCAAATGGGAGAATGATGATTATGTTTGCAGGGGTTTAATTCTCAATGGTATGTCTGATTCTCTATTTGATATTTATCAGAATGTTGAAACTTCTCAAGAACTATGGGATTCCTTGGAAGCCAAATATATGGCTGAGGATGCATCAAGTAAGAAGTTCCTTGTAAGTAATTTTAACAATTACAAAATGGTTGAGTCTAGACGTGTCATGGAACAATACAATGAACTTCTTAGTATACTTGGTCGATTCACACAACACAAGATGAACATGGATGAGGCTATTTCAGTCTCTTGTATCATTGATAAATTACCTCCTTCTTGGAAAGATTTTAAGCATATGCTGAAACTAGGGGTGAGCAAACGGACCGGATGGACCGGACCGACCGACAAAACCGACCGGACCGAGCACATTCGGTCCAGTCCTCGGTCTAGGCTTTTTGGTTAATTCGGTCTTCGGTCCGGTCGTTCCGGTCCGGACCGATCAAAAAACCGAAAAAATCTTGCCTATTTGGACCGGACTGACCACATTCGGTCCGGTCTTGGTCTATGGTTTTTCCTAAACTCGGTCTTTGGTTCGGTCCGGTCCGGTTTTTGGACCGTGATCACCCCTAGCTGAAACATAAGAAAGAGGAATTAACTCTTTTTGAGTTGGGCAGTCACTTGCGCATTGAGGATTCACTCAAAGCACAAGACATTGACAAGCCAAAGAGTAGCAATGCTATTGGTCCATTAGTTGTCAATATGGTGGAGCATAACAACTCCTCCAGGTACAATGACAACAAGGGCAAGCGTAAACATCAGGATAACACCAAATCTGATCTTAACAAGAAACCAAAAGTGACTTGTTGGAAGTGTGGTAAAACTGGACACTTCAGGAAGGATTGTAAAAGGTGTTAAGATTGGCAATAAAACCAATGGATCAGGCACAAGTGGAGGGAATGGTAACACCAATTCTCTAAAAGGTCAGAATATATTTAATAAGTCTTTTGAGATTTATTATGTTACATATATATCTGAAATATATTTTGTGCAAGATGATGATGTTGCTTGGTGGGTTGACTCTGGTGCAACAATTCATGTGTGTAAAGATAGAAGCTGGTTCAAGACCTACGAGTCAATGAATGATGGTTCTATTCTTCATATGGGAAATGAGTCAACTGCCCTGGTGCATGGAAAATGATGTGTTGATTTGAAGTTTAGTTCTGGAAAGATTGTTTCTTTGTTTAATGTTTTACATGTTCCTGATATTAGAAAGAACTTGGTTTCTAGTAGTGTTTTGAGTAATTGTGGTTATAAACAAGTGATTGAATCTAATAAGTTTGTTTTATCTAAACATGGTGTGTTTATTGGTTTTGGCTATTTGTGTAATCAAATGTTCAGGCTTAATATTGTTAATGATATTGGTAATTCAGCTTTTATGTCAACCTCTAAACTTAATAATTCAATCCTATGGCATGCTAGAGGTACACTTTAAAAGAATACGAGATATATCTAAGGATGGGTTAATTCCAGGCTTTGATATGGACACTGAAAAGTGTAAAACTTGCATGATGACCAAAATTACTAAGAAACCATTTCAAAGTGTAAAACATGAAACTTAAAGTTTTGGAGCTGATTCATAGTGACCTATGTGATCTTCATGCTACTCTTTCTTTGGGGAACAAGAAATACTTTGTGACTTTTATTGATGATACTTCTAAGTTTTGTTATGTTTATTTGTAACACACTAAGGATGAAGCATTAGATAAATTTAAAGTATTTAAAACTGAAGTTGAATTGCAACAAGGGTCTCTAATCAAAAGATTCAGGACTGATAGGGGAGGTGAGTACATGGATACTCTGTATTTTCAGTCTGTTGGTATAGTCCATGAAACGACTGCCCCTTATACTCCTCAGCAAAATGGTATTTCTGTAAGGAAAAATAGGGTGTTGAAGGAGATGGTTAATTCCATGTTGTCCTATTCAGGGCTGAGTCAAGGGTTCTGGGGTGAAGCTATGTTAACAGCTTGCTATTTATTAAATAGAGTTCCCAATAAAAAGAACAAGGTTACCCTTTATGAACTCTGGACTAAAAGAAAACCCAACCTGAATTATCTCAGGGTTTGGGGTTGTAGGGCTGTTGTAAGACTCCCTGATCCAAAGCAGAAAATTTTGGGTGAAAGAGGCATTGAATGCATCTTTGTTGGATATGCTAAGCATTCCAAGGCATATAGGTTCTATGTTATTGAACCTAATGAATCTGTTTCAGTTAACTCAATAATTGAATCTAGGGATGTACTATTTGATGAGAATAGATTCTCATCAGTCCTTATACCAAGTCAAAGGATTCCAAATGGAACTGATGACATTGGTGTGTCAGAGGTCCCTGATGAATTATCATCTCAGGCCCCTGATGAGGTTGTGGAACAACAACCTGAACCTGAGCTCAGAAGGAGCAATAGGGTCAGGACTCCAAAGTCATTTGGACCTGAGTTTCAATTATACTTAATTGAAGGTACAAGGAGTGAGGTCTCTGACCAATACTCCTATTGCTTCATTGTTGAGCATGATCCCAAAATATTTGAAGAAGCAATGAAGTCCCAGGATGTTGTTTTATGGAAAGAAGCAATTAATGATGAGATGAACTCCATCATGGGCAACAACACTTATGTGTTGACTAATCTACCACCTGGTTGCAAACCTCTAGGTAGCAAATGATTTTCAAAAAGAAAATGAAGGTAGGTGGAACTGTTGAAAAGTTCACGGCAAGACTAGTTATTCAGGGCTTTAGACAAAAGTCAGGAATAAACTATTTTGATACTTATGCTCCTGTGGCTCGTATCAGTACCACAAGATTACTGATTGCTTTGGCATCAATTCACAATCTGATTATTCATCAGATGGATGTGAAGACAGCTTTCTTGAATGGTGATTTA
Source organism: Artemisia argyi (assembly GCA_030686995.1). Taxonomy (NCBI): domain Eukaryota; kingdom Viridiplantae; phylum Streptophyta; class Magnoliopsida; order Asterales; family Asteraceae; genus Artemisia; species Artemisia argyi. Next base: position 168,741,751 of record CM060685.1, on the reverse strand, counting down.
GATGAGGAAGTTTATATGAACCAACCTCATGGCTTTATCATGCCTGGCAATGAAAACAAGGTGTGTAAACTGATTAAGTCTCCTTATGGACTAAAACAGACACCTAAGCAATGACATCAAAAGTTTGATGAAGTGGTTTTGTCTAGTGGTTATTTACTTAACCAGGCTGACAAATATGTATATAGCAAATTTGATGAATCTGGTAAAGGAGTCATTATTTGTTTATATGTTGATGACATGTTGATATTTGGTACTGACCAAAATCAAGTTAACCTTACAAAGGCATTTTTGTCATCAAAGTTCTCCATGAAGGATATGGGGGAGGCTGATGTTATCCTTGGTATAAGGATTAAACATGAAAGTAACAAAATTTCTATATCTCAGTCTCATTACATTGAGAAGGTGTTGAAGAAATTTAATTACTTTGAGTGTACTCCAGTGAGTACTCCTATGGATGCAAGTGAGAAGCTAATGTCTAAAACTGGCAAAGCTGTATCTTAACTTGAGTATTTTAGGGTGATTGGCTGCTTGATGTATGCCATGACTTGTACAAGACCTGACATTGCTTTTGCTGTGGGTAAACTGAGCAGGTATACTAGTAATCATAGTGTTCATCACTAGCAAGCAATTCAGAGGGTTTTTAAGTATTTGAAGAGAACTATGGATTATAGTCTCTCATATACTGGTTATCCTTCAGTAGTAGAAGGATACACTGATGCAAGTTGGATCAGTAACACTGAAGACAATTCTTCTACTAGTGGCTGGGTATTCCTACTTGGTGGAGGTGCAATTTCTTGGGCATCCAAGAAACAAACTTGTATCACCAGTTCAATCATGGAATCTGAATTTGTGGCTTTAGCAGCTGCTGGCAAAGAAGCTGAATGGTTGAAAAACTTGCTTCTTGAGATTCCATTGTGGCCTAAACCTATAGCATCTATTTCTATCCGTTGTGATAGTGCTGCTACATTGGCAAAGGCTTATAGCCAGATGTACAATGGGAAGTCTAGACACGTAGGTGTCAGGCATAGCATGATTCATGAACTTATCATGAATGGGGTGGTATCTATAGAGTTTGTTAGATCTCAACATAATTTAGCTGATCACTTGACGAAGGGTTTGGCTAGAGACTTGGTTTTGAAGTCTGCAAAAGGGATGTGTTTAAAGTCCAACATAGTCACTGAATGCTAAGACACCAACTCCCTCATGAGGAAACTTGGGAGCTGAGTTCAATATGAAAAGCTGAACATTTAGTGGACTGGAGCACATGTTTTATTGTCATCCCAAGGTTGTGCTCAGAACCTGCTGGATAAGGAGGATGAAGTCCTTACTTCTCAATGGTTATTTTCTTAGAAAAAGTGCTAAGCAGGAGCATGAATAAAGAGGAACCACCTATGTAAATGTTGAAGTTTTGCCGCTTCAGGAAGCTTTGGACTTTTAGCTTTTACAACGTGTATGAATTGGATATGAACACATGGCTTGTATAGTGTCAAGATTATTTAAGTGTTTGAAAATGTATGTGTATTTTATCTTCAGGTATTCAAATGGGTTGAAGGGTTCAATTCTTTGGACACCCTGATTCTCGAATATTTGAACGTGTAATGTACTAAGATGAGAATTCAATCTTCAAGATATTTTCATTTATGCATATATTTTGTTTTGTGTTTAATTTTTCATGCAAAAGAAGTGAACTAAATTTGGGGAGGATTGTTGAAAAATTTAGTGCATTTGAGTGATTAATTCACACCTGATAATGGGTTTGGAGGTACGGAGTGTACACCCATTTTGGTCACTGAATCCCCTGACTCAATAGTGGTTATGTTAGTGTGAATCTGTTTCTGCTGATCTGAATCTGCTGCTAGTGGATTCTGTTGACAGTGGATTCTGCTGCTAGTGGGATTCTGCTGCTAGTGGATTCTGCTGATAGTGTGATTCTGCTGTTGGCATCAGTTTATTCTGCTGCTCGTTTTTAACCACTGATTCCTACTATTATGACAAGTATTATAATATAATTAATGGGCCGTTAATTATACATAATTCCATTGGCTAGGGTTTGAGTATTCTCTATTATAAATAGAGGTCATAATACATCTGCATGGATATACGATACAACACAAACCCTAAACACTTGAATACGTTTTTGTTCTTGATTTGTGTCTAAAACAAGAACATCACTTGGTCTTATCCCATAGAGATATTTGTGTAACTCAGGCATAGGGTCGAATAGTTTCTATTGGAAAGTGATAACACGATTTCAAGTGAATATCCGGTACTCATTGATTATCTTAACCCTAATCTGGGAACTTACAAACACTTATTAACTAACATGGATAACTTTGTATGTCAATATTACTTGCTTAAATTCACATTTTCCTGTAAGAATATATAAGACAACTCTGAAACTGCATAAAGTTAGTTCGCTTCATCTAGATTTTCATAAGTTTTGATAACATGGACATCGATCTTTGGAATTGCATATATATCCAATGAAATTTGTATATTTACATATTTTCTCCGAAATACAAGTTTTAGTGCATAAAGTAACAATGATGTTTAAGCATTAAATATATAAATATACAAGTTTTAGTGGGTATATGTGTAATTGCCCCCAAAATCTTATATGCATTAACCTTAATTATTTCATAATTCTTAGTTATAAATTAGAAAATGTCGATGCTTGTTGCCTTTCTAAAAAAAATGTCGATGCTTATTTGGTTTACAAAAGTATTCATTTGTGGTTGGTTTGTGACAAAATAATGAAACCAAGTATGGATAGAGCTCTACAGATGACAACAACCAAGCATGGTATAGATCAAACTCCAACTTAGATCACATACGAGATGAAGGCTCAAGTAACAATAGATTTACCAAATTTTTTATGCTTGCCGAAACGTCATGAGTGACCTACATAGACATAGAGAGTGTCTGCATGTGCTACTAAGATTGTTTTTATTTATTACTACTTCCGTCCCGTAATTTAAGTCCATTTTGGCTTTTCTAACCAACTTTAGCCTTAAATATTTTTGTGTGTATTATATAATACTTAATGCAAAATATATAAATGGATTGAGTTTTAAATGTATTTTTATATGATATAATTTTAATCAAGTATTATATAATAAAAACATAAATATTTATAGTCAAAGTTGGATTTAAAAAGTCAATATGGACTTAAATTTTAGGACGGAGGGAGTAATATTTTTTGATTGTTAAAGGTTTTTATTAGCGATTATAGTTAGGTTAAGCTATAATTACGAATACTTTTAACATTAAAAGTTTACTTTATGTTTTAGGATATTTTACATTTAATGCTAGTCACAATGGTTGGTGGGAGAAAACTTAACCTACCCAGTGGGTAAACTACCCAGTGATTAAAAACACAAATAAATGTAATTCTTGTAATATGTGGCATGAAATGAATAAAAACACATTTAATGCTTTATTCCTTCTCTCTCAATGAGTGAATGCCACCTCATCCGGGTAAACTACCCGGTGAGTAGGTGTATCCATGCCCTAGTTGGTGAGAGGTCATCATTACTCTCACCGTAACACACCATTAACTTCACCTCCATCACCTCTTTTCTGTACTTTAGGTTGGGTAGAATGGGAGGTGACCCATCACCACAATCCCGTCAACTATTTTTTTGCACTTTATGGTGACTAGGGTCACCATATATATTTTTAGTTTGTGAATGTGCGTATGATATTTTATGAGGTATGTTTTTATAAAGTGAGTATTTTTAACAATGATCACCATTAAAGTTGAAAGGTGATGATAGTGGTGATATGCAGTCACCTCCCATTGTACCACGCGTGACCTTTATCAACATCATCTAGTCACACTTTTTTTTTCCACTTTATGGTGACCACACTCACCACATTTTTTTTCGGTTTGTGAGTTTGTGTGTGGTATTTCATGGGATATGTTTGTATAAAGTGAGTATTTTTATGGTGATCACCATTAAAGCTGAAATGTGATGATAGTGGTGATGCGCACTAACGTGGAGGTGAGGGTAATGGTCACCATTGTAATTAGACTTATGGTGACCAACCTCACTATTTTATTTTTTTGTTTGTGAGTGTGTGTAAGATATTTTGTTATGTATATTTGTATAAAGTGGATATTTTTAATGGTGATGATCATTGAAGCTGAAAGGTGATGATAGTTGTGATGTGTTGAATAATGATGTGACATTTATGTGAAAGTCAGGATATAAGTGATCATTGTGTCCGGTCTAGATGCGGCCTTTTGTACAACTAAAGTCTATAATTTTAATGTTTTTTATATTTCTTTTGGTACAAGAATGCTAACGCTCAATGAATAACCACTCAAACGGGTTAAACCGAGGTTTCACTATCCACATTATCACCTCGTCGAATTGTAACTTTGACATCACTTGTTAGGATATCTAAGACTAAATCTCAACAAGTCTAACTTTTAAACCTAAATGCTTATTTTTCGAATAAGCTATGTAAAATAAAAACATTGTTTGTTAGACAGATGCAATAAAAGATTTAAAAAATAATAATCTTTGATAGTCTTTTAAATTCAAATGATACTTCATGTACATTATAAAAACAATTTTCATTTAATCTTCAGCTTCATATCCATCTACAACTACATCTTCAATTCAAGTAACCGTTATTTTTGTCAAAACACCCTAAAACTAATTGGTAATATAATGAGATTATTATACGTCAATCTTAAAATTATTTTTTTTACTGAGATTTTGTTGGCACAAAACAACGTTTTCTGAAGCATCAAATATAATAATCCTAAAATAAATCTTTTGAGCAAAAAGAACAAATAAATATCTAAACTAAGTCTGTAAACGAACTGAATGTAAGTGAACATTTCATGAATCGTTTACTAAAAAGTTTGTTTATGTTCGTTTATTTATTAAAATGAATGAACATGAAGAATATTTTACGTTTGTTTAGTTTAAATGAACAAAAGTCGTGTTCATTCATTTATTTTCGTGAATATCCGATTTTGCGCTTATTAAAATTGGTTTGTTTGAACAAAATACACTTATATAAAACAAAATATTATACATAACTTAATAAGGTTTATGTTTGTGATAAGGTGTAATTTTATACATTTTTGAGGGGTCATTTAACCTCTAGATCCGTACATATTCGATCATTTATTACCCTAAATCGTTTCAATTTGAGTTTTAGGTACTAGGGAAACAAATGCTGGAAAATGGAACGTTTATGGCTCGATTGAACAAGAAAACGAAGAAAACAACAAAGTAAAAAAATGCCACAATGACGACGTCACAAACACAAGGTGACGCCGTCACTTGAAGATTAACGAATATAATCAAGTTATAAATTTTTCAAGTGACGGTTCAGGAGTGACAGCGTCATGACCAAAATATTGAAGAGCGACGGCGTCACGATTCATAAGGTGATGTCGTCACAACTAAGTCTGTGCAGTTCTCGAAACCCTAATGACGGCGAGCTAAAAGTGTCACAACTTACATGTGACGCCGTCACAACTGTAATACTATATATATTTTTGTATGATTTACATTTTAAGTGTGGAAGAGGAAAGATACTTTGAGGTCCGAATTTTACAACTATTGTAAGGGTTTTTAGCCCCCAAAATTCCATGTTTTATAAAGATAAGTTATTCAATCCTTAATCATTACAATATGTCTATGTGTTGTGTGATTATTTGTTTGTCTTCTCTTCGATTTAACATGTTTGGCTAAACTTATTAGTGTTTACTTAGGATTACATGAAACCTAGTTATTGATTATTGATTGTCGTCTCTTGTTTAATTAGTTGTGAATAGCGTTAGGAGTAGGAAAACTGGCTAGGTTGAATATATTACTAGCTTGAACATCCGATTAAACGCCCAATTATTATTAACTTATTGTTCGTTGTATTTAATGCGCGAATTGCGTTTGTTGACACTGGGAGCTTAAAAGGGCATTCTTAGGCGCCGCTCAACAAGAACAAAATTCATAGAGTAAGGAGTAACCAACCCCAATTGATATTAAGGAATACAACGCTCTAATTAAACAAGGATGTGACAATTCGACTAATCAATAGAAGATAACTAGAGAGTAATGAGATTTTATGTAAATACACTTTACCTATCATACAAGTTTCTATCAATTTACTTTTCCGCATATTTACTTTAATTATTAGTTAAAAAATCAAACTCTTCAAACCTTGAGATTTTACATTACTTTCTATAAAATCTAAAACTACGAAAATTATCATCCCTCAAACCTTAGACTTAATCCGTTATACACTTCGAGCATACCTCACTATTCCCCTAGAGAACTATCAATTCCCCATGTCTTACCTATACTACATTACAACGGTTAGGTACTCTGCTTAGGAGGATTGTAAAACTTAGTGTGTTTGCAACCATCTACATCAGTTTGTTTCTACTTTCATTTATGTTCGATCGTTTATGTTCGCTTAGTGTTTTAATGAACGAACATAAACGAACATGAACAACTCATTTTCTTAATAAACGAACATGAACAAGAAATTTTAAAATATGGAATTTGTCCATTTTTCGAGGTCTCAAAGGAGCATGAAAACACAAGAACTCTTGAATGGTAATGGAAATGAGATGGAACTCCAGTTCCATTGGAAATGGTAAGATTTTTGGCGCGAAAAAAAAGGGTTGATACATGTCATCTTGACTTGGTTCTGCTTCCTCTATTTTTTTCATGATACCATGTCGGGTTCTTTTCATACCCGTATCGAATATAACACGTTGAGCCAAACCTTCTTCATGTAAAACCTGCTTGATTTAGATCAAGAAAATCGTGTGATTTTATGAAACCATGTGCTATGTTTTGAATCCGTAGTCAATCATAATTTCCGATAGGGACAATTGACAACTGTATCCTATTTTTGCATTATTTTCATATCCGTAATAGTGGGAAAAGAAAGCCCGACCCCAAGTTGTTCAAGAATAGTGTCGTTGAGTTTCTCGACCCTTTGATTTAGAAACTTTCCATATATAGAAAAGAAATAGAAATAGATGGTCTAGAAATGGCATTTGTTATGTTAATGACACCACAAGGATATTAAATGAGTGGAATTGGGATATCGATGAAATATAATGAAATAGAGCCACTTCAAGGCTCCCTATGAAATGAGGCATGGAAGGGAGCCACTACGAGAAGAAGTTCCGGGAAGACAAAGTAAGTGTCCGTTTAAACGTTCGTGTCTGTTTATTTGTTCGGTTAAAATTAAACAAATGAACATGAGCAAGGCTTCGTTTGTATTCGTTCAGTTCGTTTACAACCCTAATCTAAACACTCAAACTCTACTTATTTAGAATTTTAAAACTTTAGTATTCTAGTCGATTACAAAGTGCAAACCATGTAACAGTAAGACTGGAAAGTTTATACTCCCCCTAATCAAATTATAAGCACATTTTTTTCTATTTTTGGTTGTCTCAAAATACTTGTCTATTTTCTTACTTCATCTAATCAAAACACACTTTAGTGGAGAGAGGAGATATTTGGTTGATGGATAAATTAGTTAGTAAGAATTTATTAAACTTTGTGTAAATTAAAAATTGACTTATAATTTGAGACGGATGGAGTATCAATTATACTATGTGTCAAATATTACAATTAAAGCCAATACTTTAGAAATTGATTGTTTTTTTATCGACTTAACCGAGTTACAAGTTTAGAATTCGACCGATTTAATAAGATTTTGGTCTAAAACCATTTTTGTAACTAAACCAGTTCTCAGTTCAATTAGTCAAACCAACAATGTCGACCAAAATTCAAAAGATTAAAGATTAGGGGTGTGAAAGAGCCGAGTTAGACCGAAAACTGTCATGCTTGAGCTTGACCCAACTACTCAAACTCGGGCTTGAAACTCAAATCGAACTTTACCAAGCTTTAGATTCCAAGCTCGAACTAGACCATGATCTGAAACTCGAACTCAAAACTTGACTCAACCTTAATCAATACCACATTTATTACACAAGTACACCTTTACAAATAGGGAGTTAAGAAAGAAACACGTCTTCAAAAGACCAAAACCCCCTAAATATGTCCTTGTTCACAAAAAAAGAGAATTTGCAAGTGAGTGGCAGAGACACATCTTTGCCGCTTAATAGTTAAAAATAACAAACTCCGTACAACAACACTTTCAGGGCCCGTTTGGTTTGTAGATGGATTTAGATTAAGATTTGAATTTGAATGTAAAGTTGTAGATTATGATTTGGATTTTGATTTGATGTAGGAGAGAGAAAATTTTAAACTTGTTTGTTTTATATGAAGTTTTGAAAATTTATATATTATTTTAAGTTTATAAAATGAGAAATAAAGTAAAAAAATATAATATACAAATAAAAAAATATCAAATCAATTTTTTTTGTGGCTGAGAAAAAAGTAGGTAAGACTTTTGTTCAAATCCTACCTCCCCTTTGGTTTTTCAAAAAGTAGAAATCATGACTTAGTCCCGTACGGAAATCCAACTTAAGTGTACTAAACATTATTTTTGAGTCCAAAGTCATGGAACCCAGTCAAAACCAGGGAACCAAACTGCCCCTCACTTCTTTTAAAGTATATTATCTACAGTACTATAAAAAAACATCTTCTTATGTTTTTTCAATCTATTACATTTCAGAACATATTCTTGCTTAGATTTCTTGCAGGGGATAATAAAGGTATCAAATTTGATTGATTTTTAGTTAATTGCATTGGTTATGTTTTGGCTATAATTAGTATTTTTTGTTTTTTTATGTAAATTTTAATTGGATTTTAATTTTTAAGGTTGATGGATTCAGTTGACTTGTTTGGACTTCAAATTGGTGTTTATTTTATTATTTTCAAATTGGGTTTTTTGTTTTTTCAATATATGTTTTGGGATTTAATTTGAAAAAAAAAAAAAAAAAATGGAGTTTGGGTCTCATTTGTAGACTTGTAATAGGGATGCAATCTTTTTGTTTGTGGGGGATTTTTGTTTGATTTGATTTGTTTAAATTTAGGTTTTTTAGAGTTGTTATTGTAATCGGATATCGAAATCTTGGAAAGTGTCGATTTTAAGTTGCATGGTTTGGTCCGTACAATGCTTTACACGAAAGAAACCTAAGATGCTAAATGTGTTACTATTTGACAGATTGATTCTTGTTGAAAGGCAGGGTGCATTTGGTATATGTTGTGATACATTGGCAAATGTTGGTGTAGTGAAAAATCGGTTGTTTGCTTGTGTGGATGCTGATCGTACATCGTTTAACATTGCTAGACTGGACTCAAGGTAGAATATCCGAGGTAAATCCTAACCTTGCATCACTTTGTATAGTTAAGATGGAAACTTTATTAATACTTGGATATGCCTTCAAACTGATTAGCACAACTTGTAACGATGTTCATTATTGAGCGTTTGGATAAAGTAAATTAGACTATTGAGATGAATGTTTAGTGTTGCATGACTACTAACGTATACCCTAGTATTAGGCTACTGCTTGTAAACGTACTTCCAAACTTCCGGTTAGTTATAGCCTTAATGGTTAGGCGTCAGGTCTGCGTCCTTTATAACATCACAAATTAAGAAACATTCAAATGTAATAATTTTGCACCGTATCTAAAAATGCTCTATTTGATACTTATAACTTTATACTTGTTATGGTAGTTAAGCAACCGCAAGTTCGTTTTGAATGAAGTGATGGATAGTGAGGTGAATGATATTGATAGAGCAAGGTTGCAAAACAAAGGTGATGGCAATGTTCAAGGAAACGAACCCGACGAATTTGCAAATATGTTAGATGGTAACAATAATGAACGTGTTGGCACATCAAATTTTGCGTCGACCAGCCCTCATTGTCCAGATAATAAGTCCAAGGGCATAGTTGAAGAATTAACTGTAAGAAATTCCAACACTGGAAACTTAGAGGTAGTTGGTGCATCAAATCCCGGTGTTTGGGAAGAAGATTTAGACTCCACTTTCTTCTCACATTTTCGCGACAATAAACAAGAACATCAAGTACAAAAGCAAAGCGAGACACTTGAAAAACAATTGTCTCCTGAAGGTATTCGCACAAAGATTCTTTCTAAATCGGGGTTCTCTGAATATTTCGTGAAAGACACACTAAATGGTAAAGGTGTCACTTTACAAGGTCCAGCTCGAGACACTCGAGACACAGCCGGTGTTCATATTCCCAGGCCTAGGCTTAATGTTATTCCCAATAATGACAATTTGAGTTTGAGAGAATGGTTAACTGCTGGTAGGAATAAAGTAGATAAATCTAAAAGCCTTTTCATATTTAAGCAAATTTTGGATTTAGTGGATGCATCACATTCTCGAGGCGTAGCCTTACAAGCTTTAAGACCATCATGCTTCGAGTTGTTACCATCAAATCATGTTTTGCACCTCGAAAATAAAAATGTTAAAAAGAGAAAGCATGGGGACAATAGGAACTCGTTTGGCATGTGGGGTCCACGAGCTTCAGGTTATGGAGTTAAGGAAGAGAATGTTGCAAGTACTGGTGATTTATTAGAAGAACAGTGGTATGCGGGTCCCGAGGATATTCGACAAAAGTGCTCCACGCTGTCTTCGAATATATACTCTTTGGGAGTTCTTCTATTTGAGGTGCGAATAAAGCACTATATATTATACATTTTATGGTATAGCTAGAAACGATAGTTGCTTGCAACTTATATATAATCTTTATGTTTTCTGTTTTCTAGCTTCTTGGATCGTTTGAATCCGCTAGAGCACACGAGGTTGCAATGATGAATTTACGTCAAAGGATTCTTCCTCCTAATCTTCTAGCTGAAAATCCAAAAGAAGCTGGATATTGTCTTTGGCTGCTTCATCCAGAGCCATCCGCACGACCAACTACTAGGTAAACGGTCAACCATTTTTTATCCAAATTTGTTAACAATATTAGGGTCTGAAATATGTTTACTGAAATTATAAAGTTACATTGAATAAAATACCAACGTACTTTTTCATTTGCCCGCATTTTAGTCACTGTAAGCAGTAACTATTTATGTACATTCAAGTCATTAAAAGATGATAAATTTTTATTTACAAATGTTATATTACATATAGTTATAAATAATAAGATTTACAGAAAGCAATCTTATAATGAAATAAGATGTACAGTGACTGAACGGGACAAATGAGAAAGTATGTATGTTACTAAAATTACCAAAATTATGTCATTTCAGTTTTTTAATGTTTTTATATCTAGAATCCATTCATTGTATTTAACAGGGACATTTTAAAATCTAAGCTAGTAAGTGGAATAGAAGAAATATCGACACACAAACTATTGTCCTCCATTGCTGAAGAAGACCTCGAATCAGAAATATTGCTACATTTTCTAGAATCTCTAAAAGAACAAAAACAAAAACGTGCCACAAAACTAGGCCAAGATATTAACCTCATCGAATCTGATATCATAGAAATAAATTCAAGACACTCAAACAGTTCAATAGTGTCAAGTGGAGGTGAATCAAGTTTTATAAAAAGCCATTTAACTCATCTCGAAACTGCTTACTTCTCGACAAGACCCGACATCGATGTTTCCGGGAGTGATAATCGCCTTGGGATATTTTATGACGGTTTGTGTAAGTATGCTCGTTTTAGTAAATTTAAAGTATGCGGTAATTTAAGGAAAGGTGATTTTAGTAGTTCAGCAAATGTTATATGTTCTCTTGGTTTTGATCGAGATGAGGATTATCTTGCAACTGCTGGAGTGTCGAAAAAGATTAAAGTATATGATTTTCACATGTTATTGGATGAGTCGGTTGATATTCATTACCCTGCTGTTGAGATGTCAAATAAATCGAAGATTAGCTGGATTTGTTGGAATGGTTATATAAAGAATTTTATCGCTTCTACAGATTTTGATGGTGCTGTGAAGGTGTGTATACTTAATAATTTACATGGTTTGTTTCTATAATAAAGGGTACCAAAAACCGACACTGTGTTCATAGCACACTAAGGGCTTGATTGTTTTAATTTTTCTTTAAGTTCTGTCTAGCTATAGTTTCTGGGTAGATATATGATGTTAGTTTATAGATCAAAATTTTGTGTCTGCTTTGTATGCTGGATCAGTGTCTGAATCACGGTTTTTATAGAAATATTAGTGACTTAATTGAAAAAGCTACACCCTCCTGACTTTTTCTATAAAGTCATGCTTGTGGATTAAGTTCGTAACAAACAAGTCCTTACCTACTTGCTAGATTAAGTAAGTTTGTCAGTTAAGACAATTTAGTCAGAATCAAACAGCACCTAATATTCTTCATAATAAACCTCATTATGCCCCACTTTATGTAATCTTTTTTCTCTCTTTTGATTTATTTATTTGTTTGTTATCCTCATTCTCCTTCGCCGTGTTATGGTAAACTATATATTAATGTCTGAAAATTGTCAACACTAAGATTTGCTACATGTAGTCTACTGAAACAGAATCTGTATTTTCTTGGAAAATTATTTATGTTGGCTAGATATACTAATCATATAAAAACCGATGCGATTTCTATATAATGGCTTATCATGTATGGTGACTCAAAAAGTTGATAAAAAGTACATTGCATGGACCCCTACATATCGTCAAACTGTAGCCTCCATTGTTTGAGGAATAAACTAACTTGTAGGTTAAAAGACGTTCGGGGTAGTAGCTAATACATGTCCTAGGTTGTTCCAAATTAGTGCCACTTTGCATTAAAAGAATGCATTTTATGCAAAAAGACTAGTTTTCCCTTAGATCTTCCGTCATTATGACGGAACTTCCTCTTGTCGTTATTTAGAAATAGAACCCCTTGTCACCTGTTAGTAAAAAATAGCATGCATAACTCTTACACCGAAAACAAAAAATGGAAATACCAACCTCAAGATATGCTTAGATTTATAATATTTCTGCAGATTACTTATTTATGCTTCTGGACTAACTTCTGTGGACGATTTCAGCTATGGGATGCAGGAAGTGGTCAAGTAGTTTCTCAACATATCGAGCATGAAAGGAGGGCATGGTCCGTTGATTTTTCTCGGGTGGACCCTACAAAATTAGCAAGTGGAAGTGATGATTGCTGTGTGAAACTCTGGAGCATTAACGAGGCAAGTTCCCTCTTTCCTTTATAGCATTTCTTATTATTAAAAGATAGTAATAGATTGTTACTATATATATGGGGATGCTTGGATGTGTGTTTTGCTATAAAGGAAAGTGGGATGCTAAATAACCAATAATCAGATTATTAACTGTAATAAAACGAAATATATATTGTGTGATGAGGGGTAAATAGGTAAGACATTTTAACCAATGGATAACCAGTATTGTTGTAGCTGTATTCAATGTCTAAGTAATCCAGTTACCAGTTCCAAACATCTGAACTATCCCAAATTGCTTATGTTCTATGTTCTATCAGATGGTGATCGTACTAAAAAGGTATTCAAATTTGTTGGAAATGCAGAAAAACAGTTTATCAACAATTAGAACGATTGCAAATGTTTGCTGTGTCCAGTTCTCTCCTTACTCTGCTCATCTGCTATCTTTTGGCTCTGCTGATTATCGGACTTACTGTTATGATCTTCGAAATGTTTCAACCCCGTTGTGTATACTGGCTGGCCATGACAGAGCTGTTAGTTATGTGAAGTTTGTGGATTCTGAAACCATCGTTTCTGCATCCACAGATAACACATTAAAGCTTTGGGATCTCAAGAAAACAAAATTTGGTTGCTTATCGACCGAAGGCTGCGTCTTGACATTTAAAGGCCATACAAACGAGAAGGTTCGTCTTTCTTTCTTTTTTGTTATTATTATTATTATTTTTTCCTCTATATTTTTAGAAAAAATGTGTACTTTCTCATTTCAAGTAAATTTTTTCTAATTTTCAACAATGGATGGCAAAATAGTGTGTTGGGGTTTGAAAAGAAGGTGTAAAATTTTCTTGCGGATCTAAATAGGTTTCGTTGGCCTGTCAACACTTTCTTTGTCTGTTTGTTTCAATTTCATAAATAAATAAAGAATATATTGAATATGGCTGCTTCTTTTTTTTTTTTCCACTAATATACTTATCTAAATATATCAGAAGACAGTTTGAAGTCCTAAAGTCTAAACGCTTGAATACACTGTTGGTGATTTTTAGATCTTGAACCACTTTATTTTTGCCCACTTCAACGGCTATTAGAAAGAGCATAAAAAGAATTTCATTTTTTAATAAATCATTATATGCTAATTACTGTTTACTGAGTATACAGAATTTTGTTGGTTTATCTGTTGCTGATGGATTCATTGCGTGCGGCTCAGAAACAAATGAGGTAGGATTCTTTCATTAGTCTTTATATGAACAACCATAGATATATGATATGAATACATCCACTTTTTGTGTTTCACTTTATTCGGGTACTAATTATGCTTTTTATGCAGGTGTTCGCATATTACAGATCATTACCCATGCCAATAACTTCCCACAGATTTGGATCTATTGATCCAGTTTCTGGCAAAGAAACGGACCATGGAAACAATCAGTTTGTATCAAGTGTATGCTGGCGGCAGAAATCCGACATGGTGATTGCTGCCAATTCTAGTGGGTGCCTGAAGTTGCTGCAGATGGTTTAAGCCCGTTTGCAACCGCAAGTGTATATACTGGATGAGAATAAAGCAATCTCCCAATATCGATAGGTGCTATCCGATTGTGTGTACATTGAGATGAGGTCGAGAATTTTGCAGTTTTTTCAATACCCTCAAAATTAGATACAGATAGGGTAGTTATATTTTGTGCAGCTTTTTTGTTTTTTTTATTTATGAAACTTGTTAGTGAAGTTTACTTATGTAAGTTATGATAGATGTTGATAAATTATACCAGATAGTTTTCAACTTAGAAAAACTTGTGTTTTTAGCATTTGCTTTATGGTGTTCATTTGTATCTAAGTGATAGGTAGGCATCTAAGTGAGCCAAAAACACTTCACTGACTAGTTTAAACTCTTTTATTTTGAACCAGTTCGGTTTCCAGCTGGACTGTCAACCGAGCTTAATTTGACAGCGTTTCATATCTGAAACAAATTCCGTATGGAGAAGAGACCAAACCGAGAGTCGGTTTCAAAATGGTTTTAGAGTCCAAACATATCAGCTTGCTTGCCTTGTAACCAACTTGTGGACCCATATAGGATTATCCAAAATCTTGTCATCACACCACATAACTCTCTGCCACACATAAGATTCTCCCATAACAATATCTTGGTCACTTTCTTGCTACTGATTCACCCACTCTCACCTTTCATCTATTTTCTTGATCAGGCTGTAGCTGAATTTCTTAGCAAAGATGGAAACTTTAATCACATCTCACTCAGTTTCATCTATCAGCTTGAAAAACCATTCAGTAAAGCCCAAAACATCCCAGTCAGTCTTCCATTGCAACCTTAATTTGCATCCTTTCCCACAGTCTGTGAAGTTGCAATATTGTTTTAATGATAAGCTCAAGTCTTTTTCACAAAAGGGTGTTGGAGGTTATGTAAGAGCTTCAGTGAGTGGACAAAGTGGTGTCACTGATACTGAAGATAGATGGATTCTTGAGCCTGTGGGTGAGTTGCTATATTATAGTATGGATAAGGTTATATTAGGATGCTTATGATTTAAATATTGTGCTTTTAAGATAATAGATTATCATGTATAAGCTTACTGCCATATAGAGTTACAGGATACAAGTAGAGTGTTTGGAAGTGCTTATACGATTATTTGCGAGTCAATAAGCAATCCCAAACACCCCTGATTATATGTTTCTTTAGGGGTCAAAGAAGTGATTTAAAAATAATCAGCAAATAATATCGTTGACTTATTATGTGAGGGTGAAGTTGTTAGTTTCACAACTGCTGAGTTTACGTAATTACCTCTGCTGTACTTAGTCCTTAGGTGAGAATTGGCAAACACTAATACTGATTATCCAATATAATGTATAATTCAGCTAAAGCAAAGCCATATGCTAATTCCTGCATAAGCAGCTTTACTGAGCGTCTAAGCATTCTAAACACCCCACTAACTCACTAAAAGTAGGAGGAACAAATTCGATTCCGACTATTTAGAAATTTCCAAACACTTAAACAACGGGTTATCTGATTATGAAAACTTCAATACCATAACCACGTTAAAACGCTATCTGGTATAGCACAATGCCAAACACCCCCTGCGAGATCTGGTAAACGATTATTCAAATAACCATTACTTTGGCCTCCTTTGTTTGATATTTCTACTGATAATCAAGGTTTCTCTAAATTTACATTTTATAATATACAATAGTTGTTCGTTATGTTTTAGTATTATATGGTACCTTTTATGTCTACAACGGTCAGCAAACTTTTAACTGATATTTCCTTAAGTACTCGAACTCAGAATCTAAGGTACGAGATGGTTATTCACAGGTGATGGAGATTCAAGACATATTGGTTTTAAGGTTGCTATGCCATCTGCATTTGAGATAGCGGCCGTAAGTATTTTATTTATGTTATACCCTTTTCCTGTTTCAATTGTATTCTGAAAATTCAACTCCTGACTGCAAAGTTTCCGGGCATGGGCTAGAGTGAGGTGACTGTTGGACGCGTTCCTGATAAAGCTGATATAGTAATCCCAGTTGCAACAGGTATTTCTTTTATCTGCCATTTTTTCGTTGTGTTAGTACTGTCCCGTTGGTAAGACGTGTATAACGTTTTGTGTTAATTTTTAATATTTCTGTAAATCTTAATAGTATCTGGCACACACGCGCGGTTCCTGAAAAAGGGTGGTGAGCTTTTTGTGATGGATTTAAACAGCACGAATGGTACATTTATTGATGAAAAACGGCTTACTGCTGGTGTCCCCTATGTTGTACCCGCTGGGAGATACGTTACATTTGGTGCATATTCATTCCTTCATCTATCAATCACATTCATTTTTGCTAGCTATCCCTACATTTTACTTTTGATAGAGTTCGAGATCCAAATTTCTTTTAAATTGTTATTGCAGGTGACACCAATCTTGCAATTTTTCGTGTTTCAAAGGTTAGAAACGTGCAACCTATTGCAGAATCAACTGACTCTGAGCCTCAGGTTGAAGTAGAGACTGAAGGTGCTACCAGTGTTGTGGAGAATGCGAGTCAAAACACCTAAGTTGATATAACCGAATATCAAGGTGAAAGTGCATAAGCTAGTCAACACATTTTGTAGTCGAATCTAGCATATGTTCAGTTTGTAGAAAGTTTTCATGCAAAAGCAACTCTATCAAGGGTAATGTTATAAAGTATGGTGAATTCGCCTTCTAAGGTCGGGTTTTCTATTAGTAAATAAGATTTTCTACTACTATGTTGAAGATTGACTAAAACTTAATTGAGATCTTGTTGATGCTAAGGGGGAAAGTGGCGACTTCCAGTCTTCCAGTGCACTTTTAAGGGGTGAGAACACATAAAGCTAAGAAAGTAGGGTTGGATCAGTTGGAAAACCCCTTGCCTCTTATCCTAGAGGTCAAGGGTTCGATCCTCACTCCCTACAAAAGGCCGGAGGTCCTTTCTACCTTAGGTAGAACCGGAAGCAGCCTCTCTACCTTAGGTAGGGGTATGGTTGTCTACATCTCAACCTCCCCCATACACCGTGGAAGACGGTATTGGGACCCATAACCCGTGGAAGACGGTATTGGGAGTTACTTTACTTTACTTTACTTTTTTAACACATAAAGCTAAGACTCGTAATGGTAAGACAATGCTACCTGGATATGCAGGTTCGTATCCTAGAATCAGGTTGGTGCAAGACGAAACGAAAATTAAATTTATCAAAAAATAAAAATAAAAAGTTAATTGGTGCATCTAGAACCACTCGATCTGACCATTTTGCAAATGAAAGTTTCTGATAAGGTTAATAATCTAAAACTGGAATATAGAGGACTAGATGATCATATGAACCACAGTTGGCGAATATATATTGTCACTGTGATGCTGCAATCAAACTGACCGGAGCTTGAACTCAGCTGGTGTTAGGCCAGGTGGTTATGTCAAACGGGTTAAATACTTGTTTAATTTTTAAATTTCGAGCGCATGCTGAGCTGGGCGACTCCAGTTACTTTCTTGTTCTCTTTCTCAAAACTCATAAATAACGAGTATGTTCAACACTTCAACATGACTGCCAAAACGACATTGTTATTGTTATAATCTCGGTTTTTAATAAATCAAGGTATCATTTTGAATATATATAAGCAAGCTTTGAATCACTGAGCGTTGTAGCTAAATTTTTAGTTCTAACCATTTACCATTTGAAGATAGAAGTAACACAGATGACAAATCAACCAATTTCTCTACAAATAACACAAAACAGCTAAACAACTTGTTAAATTGTTATTTGTGATTTGCATGGTAAGTCCACAAGGCTAGCCATAGCATTCAGCTGGTAGAGTAAGGAGTTGTTTAATAAAACTGTACTTAAAGTGATAAGTGATAACTAATACAAGTTTTTGAATAATTTAGATACACTGAACCAAAGTTATAACTTAAACAACCAAAGTTTTCAAATCTAATGCTCCAACTTAGACTGTTAAATGCTTAATAATGTAGACCTTTCCACGATAATCTAGTTATCGGTTTTCTGTCTTTTTCAAATTCAATACACCTAAACTATTTTCGTGAGCAAGATGTTCTTTAATTCTTATCGTTTACTTCATTACCTCATCTTTCTGTGAAGAAAATCCAATGCACATGTACATATATCCATTCGTATCCTCTCGCTCCCAATTGTGTGTCCTGTGTCCATCAACCAGGTTACACAAGTCAAACATATGGGCCATTTAACATATGAATTATTTACCTTTTGTCCTTGGTATATGAATGCTATGGCAACTATATGCATTCATGTACTATGATCTTAAAAGCCGCCACTTCCCTTTTATCAAGGGAAGAAACCAACAAGCTTGTAGCCGAGCGTGGTACTTACTCAGGTGGCCCGCCAACCAATAGATTGAGTGGTCAGTCTTGATGTGAATAATATGCGGATTTATTAAGTGCACATATGTTAGAATAAAGTGTCTGTATGTCTTCGCGTTACAAAAAAGAAAGAAAAAAAAGGGAAGCCTACTTGTGGTATGATGTGTGCTCAAACTTTTTCGTAGTATAAATTTTCTAAACATGTGTAACTATTAATGTGTAACTTTAATTTTCTTTTTGTTACGATAATATGCATATTTTGATCTAAACTTGGATTCGCCACCACAACTTACCGTGCAAATCTGGCATTCTGTTTTCAAAACATTAACTGATGCTATTCATTGATGACAATGACTCCTAGTATTTTATTATTCTGGATCATTCGCATGGATTCTAGTGGATCACGTTGTTATGGTTTGGTATGCGTTGTAGTTTGAACTAACGAATTCTATATGTGGAAACCCTTCACTGCACATATGCCTAAAATTTACCCTCCAAATATGCCTAATATTTGTTAGGAATTATAGAGAGTGCAGCTTTTGATATGGAGGATTTACAAGATATGCTGATATAGGTTCATTTGAGAAAACTTTTGATATAGGTTCATTTGAGAAAACTTGATTCGGCATTCTACATATATAAAACAGCAACATACTTTAAATATCTATTAGTTTTGTACGAGAAATATGTGTTCCGATATATAGCAGAGAACAATGTTCAACTTGGGTGGTGTAGCATGAAAAGTAACTATAACTGAACATAAAATGGGTCGAACCCGTCAAACCTGAAGTCGTCTTGAAACTAAATGCTTACAACCTCTTAAAGTAATTTATATACATAATTTAGATTAATGTCTAATAATTATAGCTTTTAACTAGTATTGCTACATTATAAGATAAAAATGAATTTGTTGGAAGGTCAAACCCAACCACACAAAGGTTTTCGACCGGTATTAGAAGAAAATCTATTTTGACTCATAATATTATGATCCTCTTGACTATTGCTTAGAGTTACTGGTGACCCAAATGGATTCTTACCAATTCCAAAATCTCGGAGCACGACCCAAAGTAGAATTTTAACAAAATAAGTACTTATTAATTTGGTACCGACTGATGGTTGCCCTCACGTTATCTACCTGATATAATCCGGGCTCTTATTTGTGTATGGTTTAGTCTTACAACTAAATACACAGCTTGCATACATATAAGAGAAGTCCTTCGACTACGTTGCAATCATTGTTTACTTGTGGTTGTTTATAACTTCTATATTTTGAGAGTTTTGCCTAACAAATGGTTTCCTAACCAACAAATCCCAATTTTTTTTTTTTTTTTTTTTTTTTTTTTTTTTTTCATTTGTGTACCCATCATTCAAATAAATGTGCATGTGGATGTGTCCAAAAAAGATTACCACCATAATGGGGAACTATATAGTGATTGATAGAATGTTCAATTACTTATCCAAGTTGCACTCCCTATAAATAGGTTGCCAACTTAAGATCATATCATCTCATAATCTAACAAAAACAAAAAATGGGTGAAATAGCATGCTCCAACTCTACACCAAGTTTTAACAACCTCAATGGTCATCATCTTGAAACGGTGAAGAAAGCATATGAAAAGAAGAACATATGTGGCTTTCAGATGCCACTTAATTATCCAAGATACAAAAAAGAAGATTATGAGAAGATGCCTGAATGGAAGCTTGATTGCCTTTTTACAGAATATGGACTTCCAACCAATATTGGTGATGTTAACCAAAAGAGAAAGTTTGCCATGGGAGCCTTTCTTTGGGGTTGATCAAACTTACTCGCATGGTGATCAAAAGCGTGAAACCGTTTTTCTCAGTTTGTGGATCCTGTTTCGGTGTCTGCAGCCTCCTGAAATTATGTCTCTTTATTGTTATCTAGCATCTTTCAGTCTATAGTTCATGTGTGCGAAGGGTTGTTTCTCTGACCATGCATTGGATTATCGTGTCATGATTGTATCTACCGTTATGTGTTTAGTGTCGAATTTGCATCATATCGTTTGATTCTGTATGAAACATCATGTACCAGCTACTAGCTAGCTAGTAAGCAAAATTAATAAATTTGCATTTCTGGGGACAATCCAAAAGAGTTTTATATATTTCTTAAGACAAACAAGAGTAGTATTAGAATCTTGAATTATTATGTTCATATTGATCTCTAAATAAGTCTATGTCCTATTTGAAAGTCACTTTTACTGGTAATACAGTTTTGTGGTCCAAGTTAATTAGGTATTGTATAAATCTCATGTAATGGTATAATAAGTCGTAAAACCATTAATTAGTTGGATCATTACACTTGCAAAAAAATTAAAACAATGCTTTCGCAATCCATAAGGAAAATGTTGTAGTTTCTTTCGTATGAAAGTAGTAGCTAGAATATAGCGCAATCCATAAGGATCATTATGTTGATTAGGTTAAGAATCACTTGTTCTTTTGAAAATTTTACTCTACTTTGGTGGTAACGATTTAGATGTTAGAAGTATGCTCAAATGATGTAGGATGATAACCAAATCAAATTCCTTACTGAGAATGGATACATAATATGCGTGTGGTACATTAACAAATCAAATAAAGTTCGTCATAAATAACGTGTAGCTTCTTGATCCTACAATATGTTTTCTCATGTTTTTGTCGCCGAAGTTAAGTCATGATCGATCTCACCTTATCTGGACACAAATGTATAAACAACGAAACAAGATGGCTTGATTTACTCCCCAACCACCTTACTTTAGAACAAGAAATCGATATATGATGTAGTCATTTTGGTTCTGAATTTTCTATAACTATCTTATGATGCTTAAATGGTTACATGCAACAGTATAATCCAAAGATGCCTACAGTGTCACGCTATATATTGCAATAAAGCTTGATGTAGACTGAATTTCTAAGCAAAGATGGAAACTTTAATCACATCTCACTCAGTTTCATCTCTAAGTTTGAAAAACCATTCAATAAAGCCCAAAACTTCCCAGTCAGTCTTCCATTGCAGCCTTAATTTGCACCCTTTTCAACAGTCAGTGAAGTTGCAATATTGTTTTAATGATAATCTCAAGTCTTTTTCACAAAAGGGTGTTGGAGGTTATGTAAGAGCTTCAGTGAGTGGACAAAGTGGTGTCACTCATGATGAAGATAGATGGATTCTTGAGCATGTGGGTGAGTTGCTATATTATGGTTCTTAAATGAAGAATTATAGTATGGATACGGTTATATTAGGATGCGTATAATTTAAATATTGTGCTTATAAGATAATCAGATTATAGTGTATAAGCTTACTGCGATTTAGTTACACCATACAAGTAGAGTGTTTAGAAATGCTTATATGATTATTTGAGAGCCAGTAAGAAATCCCAAACACCCCTGATGATATGTTTCTTTAGTGCTCAAGAAGTGATTTAATATAATCAGCAAATAATATCATTAAGTTAATATTTGAGGGTGAAATTAAGGAATTACCTCTGCTAAACTTTACTGCGATATAGTTACAGCATACAACTGCTTACTTTACGTAATTACCTCTGCAGTACTTAGTCCTTATATAATAAGAATTGACAAACACTAATAAGAATTCAGCTAAAGCAAAGCCATATGCTAATTCCTACATAAGCAGCTTTACTAAGCGTCTAAACGTTCCTAAACACCCCACTAACTGACTAAAAGTAGGAGCAACAAATTCGATTCTGACTATTTAAAAATTTCCAAATACTTAAACAACAGGTTTTTTGATTATGACAACTTCAAATACCATAACCACATCCAAACGCTATCTGGTTAGTGATTATTCAAATGACCATTACATCGGTTTCCTTTGTTTGATATTTCTACTGATAATGAAGGTTTCTCTAAATTTAAATTTTATAATATAAAATAGTTGCTCTTTATGTTTTAGTATTATATGGTACCTTTTGTTGAAAGGATAAGCTAAGGGTTTATTCTGTAAATATTGCATTTTGTGGTTTCCTTTGTTTTTTTATCATTTACAGGTTTAGTACAAGTTAAGGGACTGAAGATGCAATATCTGGAAGTACAAGGACTAAAAGAGCTCAAGACTTAAAGATCAGAAGTCAATGCTATATAAGCTGATATTCTCTTCAGTTGTAATTTACGATTAGGGTTTTATGTGTGCATCTTTACACACAGTAGTTCATTGCTGTTAGTTTCTGATGTCCTTTTGTAACAAACTTTTAAACTCTCTTGTATTGTAAAACAATGATGAATCAACCATGGGGTGGTTGGTTGGGTTGATTCACAATAAATCTGTTTTGTTCTAATTAGTTAAAAGATTTTGTTATAATCTGATCATTACTTTGTATTTTTAGCATGGTAGCAGAGCCAGGTTGGCTTTGATACAAAGTTTTTGATCGAAAATCATTTTTTGAAAAATTAGGGTTACAATCGATTTGGGGGGTTTTCGATTACTGGTTAGATCTTACTAGATCTTTGTGATATTCAATCAATTATTGATTGAATTGGTTATTTTTGGTATCAATTGAAGGTCAATTGATTGTTTTCAATTTTTAGGGTTTTCTAAAAATTGGGGGTTTTCGTTCTGTGTTCTTGATTAGTGATTAACGTGTGTTAATCAGTTGTGTTTAGTTCAAGATTGCATCAATTTTGTTTGTTTGGTGTGTCTTTAAGATTAGGGTTTACTATATCAAACCCTAATACAGGATTAGAGTTACTCTTGTTCTTTTTAGTTACTATTGGTTATTATTTGTTTCAGGTACATTGGTTCTGGATTTTCGCTGCTCGTTGATTCTTGGTTGTTGATCTTCTTGATCAACTTTTGCTGGAGTTTGCGTGCTCTGTAACACCACTCACACTCTCTCTTACGTTTTTTCTTAGGATTTTTAGAAATTGCATGAGAGGAAGTGTAGGTTCAAGGGATTATTTGTGTTGGAGTTGTTAAGTTTGGGTTTACTTGTGATTGTTGGTGATATAAGGTGTATTTGTTTTTCTTTGTTTTCTTTTATGTTTCTTCATCATGGTTGGGAAAAATGATGAAGAAGCTGGGGGATCAGGGGGTTTTGACAGACTTGATCAATTTGACCCTATGTTCTTGCATAGCAGTGATACTAGTGGGATTCCTTTAATAAGTTTTAAATTGGAAGGCCCAGAAAATTATAAGGTTTGGTCTGCTGCTATTAAATTGGCTATACATACTAAAAATAAACTTGGTTTCATAAATGGTAAAATACCTAGGCCAGTTGAGGCTAGTTTTATGCAAGAATAATGGGATAGATGCAATTCTGTGGTGTTATCTTGGATTCTTGGTTGTGTTTCTCAAGATGTTTTTATGAGATAAGTGTTTTCTAAAATTGCTAAAACTGTTTGGGATGAATTGGAAGAAACTTATAATAAAGAATATGGATCAATAATATTCAATATGCATTATAAATTTCATTCATTCACTCAATCTGGCATTCCTTTGTCAGAATATTATCTGAAATTCAATGCATTATGGAGGCAATATGACTCCCTTGTGGATTTTCCTGACTGCACTTGTGCAGGTTCTGAGAAACTCAAGAAGCATAATCAGCTTATTAAGCTGATGTAGTTTCTTATGGGTTTGGATGAGGTCTATGCTCCCATTAGGAGTATTATCCTTACTTCAGACCCTGTTCCTGATGTAAAGAGTGCCTTTGCCACTCTTTCTAAAGATGAGTCTCATAGGAGTACTCAATCTCAATCAGGTTCTAAGTCTGATAATTCTGCATTTGCATCCAAACCTAATAAAAAATATAATGAATGGTATGTGAACAAAAGTGGTAACAATACCAATAATCAAACCAGAAGACTTAATAGACCAAATTTGATCTGTACTCATTGTAAAAGAAATGGTCATACTGCTGATAGATGTTTTGAGTTAGTTGGTTATCCATCTGGTTTTCAAAAGAAAAATAATACTAATCAAAACAATGCTAGTAGCAATACTGTTTCAGGGCATAAGGATAGGCCTACTGGTTCATCTAATTCATTCACAGATGAACAGTATCAAAGGCTTATGGCTTTGATCAGTGACAAATCTGGATGCAGCAGTATGCCTGCAAACATTGCAGGTATTAGCTGTGTTATTAGCTTTAGCCATTCTAAATTGTTTAATCATAGTACCAACATAAGTTCTTATAATATGTACATTGTTTGGATTGTTGACTATGGTGCAAGTCAACAAATGACTTACATAGTGTTAAACATGCTCAATGTGATTGATGTATCCAATCTTAATATTATTGGGTATAAGTTTGACTTCCTCAATAGTAATGTAATGTGAGATGATTTGATTAATGTAATTGTCACTGCAAATTCATAAAAAAAAAAAAATACTCCTTTGTGATTTCATACAGAATCTCATGGGATTCACAATGAATCTCATGGGATTCACAATGAATCCCTTGTGATTTCATACAGAATCTCATGGGATTCGCAATGAATCCCATGGGATTCGCAATGAATCCCATGAGATTCATACTGAATCCTTTGTGATTTATCGTCTTTTTACGAATCCCGTGGGATTATTCAGGACGAAAATTTTGAAAAAAAATCGTCTTTTTACGAATCCCATGGGATTTTTAAGAATCCCATGGGATTTTTCTGGACGAAAATTTTGAAAAAAAAAATCATCTTTTTACGAATCATGTGGGATTTCTTTACGAATCCCGTGGGATTTTTCTGGACAGAAATTTTGAAAAAAAAAAATCGTCTTTTTACGAATCCCATGGGATTTTTACGAATCCCGTGGGATTTTTCTGGACGAAAATTTTGAAAAAAAAATCGTCTTTTTACGAATCCCATGGGATTTTTTACGAATCCCGTGGGATTTTTCTGGACGGAATTTTGAAAAAAAAGTTTGTCGAAAGTATATAACAATGCATATCTATAGAAAGATAATTTTTTTCTCATCGCGATGGTGTATTTTTCGTAGCTTGAAGATTTACCGTTTGTAAGATATGTTTTTTTTTTTTTTTTTTTTTTTTTTTTTTTTTTTTTTTTAAGTGGAAATTGGGTTTTTATATTAAATGAGCTAAAATGCCAATTTTGCCCTCCCATTGTTATTTTTTGATTTGATGTTAGACATTAGATGAAAGGTGGATGGATGGTTGAGATTGGCTTATTTGTTTTTTAAGTGATACTTGTTTTGCATAGATCTCACCTCATCAGCAAATAATATCATTAAGTTAATATTTGAGGGTGAAGTTAAGGAATTACCTCTGCAGTACTTTACTGCGATATAGTTACAGCATACAACTGGCTACTTTACGTAATTATCTCTGTAGTACTTAGTCCTTATATAATAAGAATTGGCAAACACTAATAAGAATTCCGCTAAAGCAAAGCCATATGCTAATTCCTACATAAGCAGCTTTACTAAGCGTCTAAGCGTTCCTAAACACCCCACTAACTGACTAAAAGTAGGAGCAACAAATTTGATTCTGACTATTTAGAAATTTCCAAATACTTAAACAACAGGTTATCTGATTATGACAACTTCAAATACAATAACCACATCCAAACGCTATCTAGTTAGTGATTATTCAAATGACGATTACATCGGTTTCCTTTGTTTGATATTTCTACTGATAATGAAGGTTTCTCTAAATTTAAATTTTATAATATAAAATAGTTGCTCTTTATGTTTTAGTATTATATGGTAACTTTTGTTGAAAAGATAAGCTAAGGGTTTATTCTGTAAATATTGCATTTTGTGGTTTCCTTTGTTTTTTATCATTTACAGGTTTAGTACAAGTTAAGGGACTGAAGATGCAATATCTGGAAGTACAAGGACTAAAAGAGCTCAAGACTTAAAGATCAGAAGTCAAGGCTATATAAGCTGATATTCTCTTCAGTTGTAATTTACGATTAGGGTTTTATGTGTGCATCTTTACACACAGTAGTTCATTGTTGTTAGTTTATGATTTTCTTTTATAACAAACTTTTAAACTCTCTTGTATTGTAAAACAATGATGAATCAACCATGGGGTGGTTGGTTGGGTTAATCCACAATAAATCTGTTTTGTTCTAATTAGTTAAAAGATTTTGTTATAATTTGATCATTATTTTGTATTTTTAACATGGTATCAGAGCCAGGTTGGCTGTGATACAAAGTTTTTGATCGAAAATCATTTTTTGAAAAATTAGGGTTTCTATCGATTTGGGGTTTTTCGATTACTGGTTAGATCTTACTAGATCTTTGTGATATTCAATCAATTATTGATTGAATTGGTTATTTTGGGTGTCAATTGATTGTTTTCAATTTTTAGGGTTTTCTAAAAATTGGGGGTTTTCGTTATGTGTTCTTGATTAGTGATTAACATGTGTTAATCAGTTGTGTTTAGTTCAAGATTGTATCAATCTTGTTTGTTTGGTGTGTCTTCAAGATTAGGGTTTACTGTATCAAACCCTAATCTAGGACTAGAGTTACTCTTGTTCTTTTTAGTTACTATTGGTTATTATTTGTTATATTCTTGTTATAGAGTGCACATAACTGTCTTCTAATTGTTGTGTATTGTTTGTTTCAGGTACACTGGTTCTGGATTTCCGCTGCTAATTGATTCTTGGTTGTTGATCTTCTTGATCAATTTTTGCTGGAGTTTGCGTGCTCTGTAACACCACTCACACTCTCTCTTAGGTTTCTTAGAAATTGCATGAGACGAAGTGTAGGTTCAAGGGATTGTTTGTGTTGGAGTTGTTAAGTTTGGGTTTACTTGTGATTGTTGGTGATATAATGTGTATTTGTTTTTCTTTGTTTTCTTTTATGTTTCTTCATCATTGTTGGGAAAAATGATGAAGAAGCTGGGGGATAGGGGTTTCTGAAAAACTTGATCAGTTTGACCCTATGTTCTTGCATAGCAGTGATACTAGTGGGATTCCTTTAATAAGTTTTAAATTGGAAGGCCCAGAAAATTATAAGGTTTGGTTTGCTGCTATTAAATTGGCTATACATACTAAAAATAAACTTGGTTTCATAAATGGTAAAATACCTAGGCCAGTTGAGGCTATGTAAGAACAATGGGATAGATGCAATTTTGTGGTGTTAGCTTGGATTCTTGGTTGTGTTTCTCAAGATGTTTTTATGGGACAAGTGTTTTCTAAAAATGCTAAAACTGTTTGGGATGAATTGGAAGAAACTTATAATAAAGAAGATGGATCAATAATATTCAATATGCATTATAAAATTCATTCATTCACTCAATCTGGCATTCCTTTGTCAGAATATTATCTGAAATTCAATGCATTATGGAGCCAATATGATTCCCTTGTGGATTTGCCTGACTGCACTTGTGCAGGTTCTGAGAAACTTAAGAAGCATAATCAGCTTATTAAGCTGATGCAGTTTCTTATGGGTTTGGATGAGGTCTATGCTCCCATTAGGAGTATTATCCTTACTTCAGACCCTGTTCCTGATGTAAAGAGTGCCTTTGCCACTCTTTCTAAAGATGAGTCTCATAGGAGTACTCAATCTCAATCAGGTTCTAAGTCTGATAATTCTGCATTTGCATCCAAACCTAATCAAAAATATAATGAATGGTATGTGAACAAAAGTGGTAATAATACCAATAATCAAACCAGAAGAATTAATAGACCAAATTTAATCTGTACTCATTGTAAAAGAAATGATCATACTGCTGATAGATGTTTTGAGTTAGCTGGTTATCCATCTGGTTTTCAAAAGAAAAATAATACTAATCAAAACAATGCTAGTAGCAATACTGTTTCAGGGCATAACGATAGGCCTGCTGATTCATCTAATTCATTCACAGATGAACAGTATCAAAGGCTTATGGCTTTGATCAGTGACAAATCTGGATGCAGCAGTATGCGTGAAAACATTGCAGGTATTAGTTGTGTTATTAGCTTTAGCCATTCTAAATTGTTTAATCATAATACCAACATAAGTTCTTATAATATGTACATTGGTTGGATTGTTGACTCTGGTGCAAGTCAACAAATGACTTACACA
This sequence comes from Artemisia argyi, assembly GCA_030686995.1. Lineage (NCBI taxonomy): Eukaryota > Viridiplantae > Streptophyta > Magnoliopsida > Asterales > Asteraceae > Artemisia > Artemisia argyi. The sequence goes on along the minus strand of CM060685.1, from coordinate 168,712,893 downwards.
GTGTTAAACATGTTTAATGTGATTGATGTATCCAATCTTAATATGACTGTTGGTCATCCTAATGGTACTAAAGCTAAAGTTACACATGTTGGAAGTTTAAAGTTAACAGATAAATTGGTTATAAATGATGTCTTGGTTGTACCTGGATATCAAGTGAGCTTGTTATCTGTTCACAAGCTTAATAAAGATAATAAATGTAAAGTCATTTTTTATGAAGATGTTTGTATTCTTCAGGACTCTGTTCTAAGGACCCAGATGGGGCCTGGTAATCAAAGTAATGGATTGTAATTTCTGAATACAAGTAAAAATCAGAATATGAATAATCACACTAAAGTTTGTTGTTTATCTAAAACTTTATGTCATAATAGACTTGGCCATCCTTCTGATCAAGTTCTTAACATTCTTAAACACAAACTTAACATTGATAAGGACTCTAAAATTGATCCTTGTGATGTGTGTCACAAGGCTAAACAGGCAAGAGATTCCTTTCCTCTAAGTGAACATCAAACCATTGATGTTGGACAGATTGTTCATTTAGATGAATGGGGTCCTTATAAGGTTCAAAGTAAAGAAGGGTATAAGTATTTTCTGACTATTGTTGATGATTTTTCTAGAGCTGTTTGGGTGTTCCTATTAATGGGGGAAAACTGAAGTTTTTTCACACATTGTAACTTTCTACAAATTGATTAAAAATCAATTTGATAAAACTGTGAAAGTTTTTAGAAGTGACAATGGTACTGAATTTGTGAATCATAACATGGAGAAGTTTTGTAAAGAAAATGGTATACATCAACAAATTTCATGTTCTTATACCCCTCAACAAAATGATATTGCAGAAAGAAAACATAGACACTTGTTAAATATTGCTAGAGCCCTCATGTTTCAAAGGGGGGGGGGGGGGGGGGGGATTCCTTTTAACATGTGGTCTGAATGTGTTCTGACTACTGCCTATTTGATTAACAGGACACCCACATATGTTTTGTCTGGAAAGTCACCCTATGCAATGATATAAAAATGTGAACCTAATCTCTCTCTTTAAAAGGTTTTTGGTTGCTTATGTTTTGCAACTGTTTTAAATAATTTTGATAAGTTTTCCTCAAGGTCAGAAAAATGTGTCTTTATTGGTTATTCTTTTGATAAGAAAGGTTTTAAATTGTTTAGTTTGGAAACAAAAAAGTTTTTATACTTAAGAGATGTAAAATTTTATGAGACTGTGTTTCCTTTTAAGCATAACTCTGAAAAAGGAAATTATGAATTTCATTTTCAAAATACTAATGGTCAAAACTTTTTTAATTCTGGCCTTGGGTAAAAGAGAGAATAAGTCAATTAAGACTCCTGAACTTAGTGAAGTCATAGACCAGCCACCACTTGGAGGTACTCTTAAGAAGGTGATACAGGATGAGGTGGTGCATCCTGATATCTCAGGTGAAGCCATCAGTGGTGACTTGGATAATGATACACTTGTAGATAATGATAATTTATCTGAGGGTAATGATGACTATTATCAAGAATTTAATGATATGTTTCATGATGTTGTGGTGACTCCTGTTGTGACACCAGAAAGAGAAGCTAATATGAGAACTTATATTAGAAAATCTAATAGGAAAACAAGTTAACCAGTTAAGCTGAATGATTATGTTTTAAATAGTAAAGTTAAGTATAGTATTGATAAGTCTGTGAATTATAGTAATCTCAGTAAAGAAAATTATGTGTTTTCTACTCATCTTAATAAAGTAATTGAACCTAAAACATATTATGAAGTTGTTAAAGATAGCAGATGGATTGATGCTATGAATCTTGAAATTGAAGCTTTAAATAGAAATAATACTTGGGTCATTGTTGAACTTCTTGCTGGAAGAAGAGCAATTAGCTGCAAGTGGGTGTGGAAAATTAAGTACAAGTCTGATGGAAGTGTGGAAAGATATAAATCCAGGCTTGTTGCTAAAGGCTTTAATCAGAAAGAAGGGATAGATTATGAGGAGACTTTTTCACCAGTAATTAAGATTGTTACTGTGAGAATCATCATAAGTATAGCTGTACAAAATAGTTGGCCATTATATCAACTTGATATAAACAATGATTTTTTGTATGGTGAACTTGATGAGTATGTTTATATGCAATTACCTAAAGGTTATTTTGACAAAAATGACATAAGGGTTTGCAAGTTAAACAAGTCTCTATATGGTCTAAAACAAGCTCCATGAAAATGGAATGAAAAGTTAACTAGTGTTTTAAAAGAAAATGGATTATGTCAAAGTAAGAATGATTTTTCTTTGTTTACCAAGTCTGAGAATGATGTGTTTTTAATTCTGCTTGTTTATGTTGATGATATTGCTATAACAAGTAACAATGTTTCAGAAATTGAAAAAGTTAAGCAGTTCTTAAGAAACAAATTTCTTATTAAAGATTTGGGAAAACTTAAATACTTTTTGGGTATTGAGGTTTTAAATGATGATGATAGTTTGTGTTTAACCTAAAGAAAGTATTGTTTGGAATTACTTAATGAATTTGGTATGCTTGCATGCAAACCAAGTAAAACACCTATTGAATCAGTTAATGTTTCTGATAAGAATAAACAAAAGGGTGTTGTTAAGGATGAGCCTTTGCTTGGTATTAATAACTATCAAAAGCTGGTTGGTAAGCTTATTTATCTAACATTGACTAGGCCTGACTTGTCTTATGCAGTTCACTGTTTAAGTCAAGCTATGCATAGTCCAATGCAGTCTCATTTGAAACTTGCTTTTAGAGTATTGAGATATCTTAAATAATCTCTAGGCAAAGGGATTTATTTTAGCAAAAGTGACGGTTGTTGTATCAAAGTTTTTGTTGATTCTAATTGGGCAAAATGCAAAGTTACTAGAAAATCAGTAACTGGTTTTGCTATGTTTCTGGGTAACAGTCTTGTTTCCTGGAAAAGTAAAAAGCAATCTGTGTTGGCAAGGTCTTCTGCTGAAGCAGAATTCAGGGCTATGTGTAGTGTGACTTGTGAAGTGATGTGGATATTGAAGATATGCAAAGATCTTAAGTTGCAGGTTGATATACCTGTTGAGATGTTTTGTGATAATAGTATTGCAATACAAATTGCACAAAATCCTGTGCTACATGAAAGATCTAAACATTTCGATATTGACTTATTCTTTATTAGAGAGAAGATTTCTGAAGGAATTACTAAAATAGTCAAAGCCAAATCTGAAAATAACATTGCTGATATTTTTACAAAGCGGTTAAGTGTAATTGAGCACAGAAAGTTTTGTGACATGTTGAAGTTAAGGGATTTCTATAAGCCTTAGCTTAAGGGGGAATGTTGAAAGGATAAGCAAAGGGTTTATTCTGTAAATATTGCATTTTGTGGTTTCCTTTGTTTTTTTTTATGATTTACAGGTTTAGTACAAGTTAAGGGACTGAAGATGCAATATTTGGAAGTACAAGGACTGAAAGAGCTCAAGACTTAAAGATCAGAATTCAAGGCTATATAAGCTGATATTCTCTTCAGTTGTAATTTACGATTAGGGTTTTATGAGTGCATCTTTACACACAGTAGTTCATTGCTGTTAGTTTCTGATTTCCTTTTGTAACAAACTTTTAAACTCTCTTGTATTGTAAAACAATGATGAATCAACCATGGGGTGGTTGGTTGGGTTGATTCACAATAAATCTGTTTTGTTCTAATTAGTTAAAAGATTTTGTTATAATTTGATCATTACTTTGTATTTTTAATAATGTCTACAACGGTCAGCAAACTTTTACAGTAACTGATATCTCTTTAAGTACTCGAACTCAGAATCTAAGGTACGAGATGGTTATTGATAGGTGACGGAGATTCAAGACATATTGGTTTTAAGGTTGCAATACCATCTGCATTTGAGATAGCGGCCGTAAGTAGTTTATATATGTTACATCCTTTTCCTGTTTCAATTGTATTCTGAAAATTCAACTCCTGACTGCAAAGTTTCTGGGCATGAGGTGACTATTGGACGCGTTCCTGATAAAGCTGATATAGTAATCCCAGTTGCAACAGGTATTTCTTTTATCTGGCATTTTTTCATTGTGTTAGTACTGTCCCGTTGGTAAGACATGTATAACATTTTGTGTTGATTTTTAATATTTCTGTAAATCTTAATAGTATCTGGCACACACGTGCGGTTCCTGAAAAAGGGTGGTGAGCTTTTTGTGAAGGATCTAAACAACACAAATGGTACATTTATTGATGAAAAACGGCTTACTGCTGGTGTCCCCTATGTTGTACCCGCTGGGAGATATGTTACATTTGGTGCATATTCATTCCTTCATCTATACAATCACATACCTTTTTGCTAGCTATCCCTACATTTTACTTTTGATAGAGTTCGAGATCCAAATTTCTTCTTTAATTAAATTGTTATTGCAGGTGACACCAATCTTGCGATTTTTCGTGTTTCAAAGGTTAGAAACGAGCAACCTATTGCAAAATCAACTGAATCTGAGCCTCACGTTGAAGTAGAGACTGAAGGTGCTACTAGTGTTGTGGAGAGCGCGAGGCAAAACCCCTAAGTTGGTATAACCAAATATCAAGGTGAAAAAACCCATAACCCGCGGGTACCCGCCATAAATGGGTTGGTAAACGTGTCAATTTACAACCACGGGTAGGTCGTGGGTGAAAATTTGTACCCATCAGTGGGTGGCGGGTGAGGCATACCCATCGTGGGTAAACCCATGACACCCATTTAAAATACCCACGGTATACCCGTCAAAATACCCGTGGGTGTACCTATAAACCCATGTTAAAATTAATTATACTAATTAAAATATTTATGATGTTGCTTGTATACATTTAATAGTTACCAAGTCTCAAGAAAACACATTAACCTAAAAGTTTGTTTGAGTTTCAAGACTAAAAAGAGAATATGAAATATCAAATAACAAAGTTGCATACATGTTAACATGTATAATCTCATACTCTCAGTTCGTCCTTATGCTAAAATACATCTTACCCGCTTTTTTCTTGCTCGCACTTCGACTCACCTGTAACTCCAATTATTCCCTTTATCAGGTACACACCTAATACATCTAAGTATTCTAGTTACATAGTTACGTACAAAGTAATTTTGTTGCATAACACTAACCCATGGGCAACAAATACCCGCGAGCATGGGCATGGGTAGAAAATTGTACCCATTGGTGGGTGCCGGGTGTGTGGCGGGTGAGAAAAAAACTACGTGGGTGGGTGACCAGTGGCGAAGCTAGAAAATTTTGAGTGGGGGGTCGGGATTTAAATTTTTTTTTTTCCTAATGCTATTTTTCGAGTAATATGTTTGGGTCGGTGATTCGATTCGGGTCGGGTCAAAAATTAAATAATATTATTATAAAAAAAAGTTTCAATCACTAAAAAATAAACATTTGTCCAAGACAACTAAACATTAAAAAGGAGACAAACAGTTGGTACCTGGTTCGATTCATTGAAGAAATTAGAGTTCAGCCTTTCGACCTTTAACATAGAAAACAATAAGCCTTGTGTATTGTTGGAGAATACTCTAACCAATTAGGGAACATACCAAACCAAACAAATTTAAATCGATGAAGATTATTCTTTGGACCTCTAGGCTTATACTCTTCAAGTTTAGGTTGATACACTCCTAATTTCTACAATTCTACTAAATCCCTAATTTCTACTAAATCCCTAAATAAAAGACAAGCAGATAATAGATTTAAAGACAACAAACCTAACCAGAAGGGCCGCTGAGGTGGTGGTCGGCCGTTGGCGGTGGTCAGTGGTGGCCGGCGAGACTGCAGGAGTGAGGAGTCAGGAGGCAGGAAGGAGGGACTGTAGGAGGGGATGAGGGTCGATTAGGGGAGGGTTTGTAAGTTTGTTCCGGTTTCTTTTCTTTTCCTTTTTTTTTAATGGGCTAAGTAAATAAGTAATGGATTTTAGTTTGGGATTTGGTTTATTAATGGATTTTAGTTTGGGTAGATGGGCTTATGTAAAATGTAATGGATCAAAATTTTATTGCTTAATGTATACAAAAAATTTCACAATTAAAATGGGGGGTCGAAACCGAATATACCGAAATTTTTCTACACGAAAACTATATACCCCCTACATCGCAAAAAAAATTTCGGAGGGTCGGGCGCCCCTCCCCGCCCCTACATAGCTGCGCCTCTGTGGGTGACGGGTTATAGGTACCCATGCCCATTGCCCACGGGTGCCATCCCTAAGTGCATAAGAGTCAACACATATTAATTGTAGTCGAATCTAGCATACGTTCAGTTTGTAGAAAGTTTTCACATGAAAATGCAACTCCATCAAGGGTAATGTTATAAATGGTAAATTCGCCTTCTAAGGTCGGGTTTTCTATTAGTAAATATGATCTTCTACTAATGTGTTGAAGCTTGACTAAGGGGGAAAGTGGCGACTTCCGGTGCACTTTTAAGAGGTGAGAACACATAAAGCTAAGACTCGTAATGGTAAGACAATGCTATGTGGATATGCGGGTTCGTATCCTAGAAACAGGTTGATGCAAGACGAAACGAAAATTAAATTTATCAAAAAAAAATAATAAACAAAAAAATTGCAGCATCTAGAACTACTCGATTTGACCATCTTGCAAGTGCAAATTTCTGATAATGTTAATAATCTAAAACTGGAATGTAGAGGACTATATGATCATATATTAATATATATGAACCATAGTTTTAGCCTTGGCAGGCGAATATATATTGCAACTGTGATGCTGCAATCAAACTGATCAGAGTGTGAACTCGGCTAGAGCTCTACTTGCTGGTGTTAGGCCAAATGGTTATATCAAACGGTTTAGATAACTTGTTTAATTTTTAAATGTCGAATGCATGCTGAGTTGGGCGACTCCTGTTACTTTCTTGTTCTTTTTCTTAAAATTCATAAATAAGGAATATGTTCAGCATGACTGCAAAAACAACATTGTTATTGTTATAATCTCTGTTTTTAATAAATTAAGGTATCATTTTGAATATATATAAGCAAGCTTTGAATCATCTGAGCGTTGTAGTTAAATTTTTAGTTCTAACCATTTACTTTTTGAAGTTAGAAGTAACACAGATGACAAATCAACCAATTCTATACAAATAACACAAAACAGCTAAACAACTTGTAAACTCGTTATTTGTGATTTGTATGGTGAGTCCACAAGGCTAGTGATAGCATTCAGCTCGTAGAGTAAGGAGTTGTTTAATACAACTGTACTTAAAGTGATAAGTGATAACGAATATAAGTTTCTGAATAGTTTAGATACACTGAATCAAAGTTTCAACTTATACAATCAAAATTCAAATCTAATGCTCCGCTTAGACGTGAAAAGAATGTACGCTACACTTCCACGATAATCTAGTTACCGGTTTTCTGTCTTTTTCGAATTCAATACACCTAAACTATTTGAGCAAGATGTTTTTTAATTCTTATCGTTAACTTCATTATTTGATCTTTCTGTGAAGAAAATCCAATACACATGTACATATATCCATTCGTATCCTCTAGCTCCCAGTTGTGTGACTTGTGTCCATCAACCAGGTTACACAAGTCAAACATATGGGCCATTTAGCCACTTTGAATTATTTACCTTTTGTCCTTGGTATATGAATGCTATGGCAACTATATGCATTCATGTACTATGATCTTAAATTCCGCCACTACCCTTTAAACAAGGGAAGAAACCAACAAGCTTGTAGCCGAGAGTGGTACTTACTCAGGTGGCCCGCCAACGAATAGGCTGAGTGTTCAAGTCTTGATGTGAACAATATGCAGATTTATTAAGCGCACATATGTTAGAATAAAGTGTTCGTAAATATTAACCCACTAACAGTATGATGTGTGCTCAAACTTTTTCGTAGTATAAATTTCCTTTTAACATATGTAACTATTCTGTGCAACTCTAATTTTCTTTTTGTTACGATAATATGCATATTTTGATCATAAACTTGGATTCGCCGCCACAAGTTTCCGTGAAAATCTGGCATTCTGTTTTCAAAACATTAACTGCTGCTATTCATTGATGACAATGACTCCTAGTATTTTATTATTCTGGTTCATTCTCATGCATTCTAGTGGACCTTGTCGTTATGGTTTGGTATGCGTTGTAGTTTGAACTAACGAATTCTATATGAGGAGACCCTTCACCGCACATATGCCTAAAATTTACCGTCCAAATATGCCTAAAATTTGTTAGGAAATAGTCACCTATTTTAAGTCAATTTCCATCATAGAGAATGCAGCTTTTGATATGGAGAGTAACAAGGTATGCTGATATAGGTTCAATCAGGGCCGGCCCTGGTACCGGGCGAGGTGGGCGACGGCCCAGGGCATCAAAATTATGAGGGGCATCAAAATAAAATTGAGTTTTTATATTAGTAGAATCACTGAATCAGTAAAGATTGAAGCTTAACCTGTAACAATGGTGGGTACGTTGGAGAAGAAAGGATATGTTATCTCATAGTTGGGTTTAGGTTTTCTTTTTGCTAGGCTAACTTTATTCAAATGGGCTTTTATATATTTTAAGCCGTCAATTTGTTTTCACATAATTTGTGATTAAATAGTTTCATGCGTTCAAACTTCAAAGTGTTAAAAAAGGGCACTTGTTACTTTGTTATTTCACTTAAATTGTAGTATTTGGCAACAGATCAACAATAAGGTTAACATTTTATTAATATTATTTTTATTTATTTATTTATTTATTTGGTTTATTTGGGTTTCCGGCTATACATTTCGAGCCGACTACCTTTTTGGATAGCATGGAGTCGGAACAATTAATATTTTATTTCTCTTTCAAAGTTTATGTGTACATCCAAATCATTTAGATTTAGCAACTTACCTTAGTTTGTGAAGCAGAGTCCCATTATTTTGAGCTATCAGCAATTAAAATTATTGTGTGTCGCAACTCAACCTAGCCACGTGAAGGCACTATTTTGTGTTAAATCCTTTAAAAATTTCGGAGGCCACCACTGAAAATAGTGTATTTTCAGCACAGGAAGGGCATTTTTTAGCAGGTTCGCCCAGGGCATCCAAAAACTCAGGACCGGCCCTGGGTTCAATTCATTTGAGAAAACGTTTTAGATAATGTCTAAATTACTCAACATACGATAAAAATGACTGTGTTGGAGGGTCAAACCCAACCAAACCAACGTTTTCGACCCACAATTAGAAGAAAAGCTATTTTGACTCATACATATTATGATCCTCTTGACTATTGCTTAGAGCTGCTAGTGACGACCCAAATGGATTTTGCATTGGCCAAATCCAAAATCTCGGAGCACGACCTAAAGTAGAATTTCAACAAAATAAGTACTTATTAATTTGGTGCCAACTGATGGTTGCCCTCACGTTATCGACCTGTTATAATCCGGGCTCTTATTTGTGTCTGGTTTAGTCTTACAACTAAATACACATCTTGCATACATATAAGAGAAGTCCTTCGACTACGTTGCAATCATTGTTTACTTGTGGTTGTTTATAACTTCTATATTTTGAGAGTTTTGCCTAACAAATGGTTTCCTAACCAACAAATCCCAATTTATTTTTTTTCATTTGTGTACCATCATTCAAATAAATGTGCATATGGATATGTCCAAAAAAGATTACCACCATAATGGGGAACTATATAGTGATTGATAGAATGTTCAATGAATTCTCCAAGTTGCACTCCCTATAAATAGGTTGCCAACTTAAGATCATATCATCTCATAATCTAACCAAAAACAAAAAATGGGTGAAATAGCATGCTCCAACTCTACACCAAGTTTTAACAACCTCAATGGTCATCATCTTGAAACGGTGAAGAAAGCATATGAAAAGAAGAACATATGTGGCTTTCAGATGCCACTTCATTATCCAAGATACAAAAAAGAAGATTATGAGAAGATGCCTGAATGGAAGCTTGATTGCCTTTTTACAGAATATGGACTTCCAACCAATATTGGCGATGTTAGCCAAAAGAGAAAGTTTGCCATGGGAGCCTTTCTTTGGGGTTGATCAAACTTACTCGCATGGTGATCAAAAGTGTGAAACCGTTTTTCTCACTTTGTGGATGCTGTTTCAGTGTCAGCAGGCTCCTAACATTATGTCTCTTTATTGTTATCTCGCATCTTTCAGTCTATAATTCATGTGTGTGAGGGGTTGTTTCTCTGACCATGCATTGGATTATCGTGTCATGATTGTATCTAGCGTTATGTGTTTATTTTCGAGTTTGCATATCGTTTGATTCTGTATTTAAGTTAATGTCATCAAATCAGCAAGATCATGTACCAAAACTACTAGCTATAGCTAGTAAGCAAAAGTAATAAATTTGCATTTCTGGGACAATCCAAAAGAATTTTATATATTTCTTACGTCGAACAAGAGTAGTATTAGAAGACGTCCTATTTGAAACTCACTTTTACTGGTTACACAGTTTTGTGGATCCAAGTTAATTAGGACATTAGGTATTGTATAAATCTCATGTAATGCTAACAAGTCGTAAAAACAATAAGTTGGATCATTACACTTGCAAAATATTAAAACACTGCTTTCACTAACCATATGGAAAATGTTGTAGTTTGTTTCGGATGAAAATAGTATCTAGAATACATATCAATCTACAACGAATCGAATTGAACTGATACAAATTAATTATGTTGATTATATTAAGAATCACTTGTTCTTTTGTTATTTCGACTCTATTTTGGTACGTGGTAACGATTCAAATGTTAAAAGTATGCTCAAATGATGTAGGATGATAACCAAATCAGACTCCTTACTGAGAATGGATACATAAATATACGTGTGGTGCATTAACAAATCAAATAAAGCTCGTCATAAATAGCATGTAGCTTCTCGATCCTACAATATGTTTTCTCATCTTTTTTTTTTTCATGTTTCTTGTCATCGAAGTTAAGTAGTGATCTCACCTTATCTGGCAACAAATGTATAAACAACGAAAGAAGATGGCTCGATTTACTCCCCAACTACCTTACTTTAGAACAAGAAATTGATATATGATGTAGTCATTTTGGTTCTGAATTTTTCTATAACTATCTTATGATGCTTAAATGGTTAAATGTAACATTATAATCCGAAGATGCCTACAATGTCATGCATATATATTGCAATAAAGCTTGATGTGGACTTTAACATTGTTTTGTGTCCCTTTCTTCATCGAACAAAATCGTGAATTGATCTTTGGATGCATGGTCTATATATCAGCAAAATATATAGATGGACTTTGTTTGTTTAAATTTGTAAGCACGTTGATACAATTATATGATAAAAAAAATCATATACATGTTTGAATGTTATATAGAGTGGATTTACATGTTTGTATACCGTGATTTATGTTAATGATTTTCTACATGTTAAACCCATTTGAACAATTTGATTTTTTTATTTGAACTTTTAAACTTTTGGACATTTCACTTGTTAGATGTCAATGCAGGTATGCAAGGAGGGGTATTCAAAATCGGGTAATACTCATTGGAACTGAAAATCAAAATCTAACCGAACTTGTAACCGAACCAAGAAGTGAGTTATTTTAGAAACTAAGTTTTTGTTGCAAACTGATAGACAAATCTCCACCATCCATCTACTTTGATCTAATATTGAGGGATTAACCTAAGATTTAATAAGACAACCTAAGTCCATGTTTTTTTTCTTGTCCTTTTTGTCTATCTTATTTATTCATTTTTTTTTTATTATTATGTTTTTTTTCATTTTTCATACATATTCGTCGGTTTTTACGTTTTCGTCAGTTTTCTTACGTTTTCGTTCGTTTTCATACATTTTCGTCCATTTTCATACGTTTTCGTCTGTTTTCTTACGTTTTCACTTGTTTTCATACGTTTTCGTCTGTTTTTTTACGTTTTCTTACGTTTTCACCCGTTTCGTCCATTTTAATACGTTTTCATCCGTTTTTAAACATTTTCTTACGTTTTCGAATTTTTTTCATACGTTTTCGTCCGCTTTCTTATGTTTTCGCCCGTTTTCATACGTTTTCGTCCATTTTCATATATATATATATATATATATATATATATATATATATATATATATATATATCCGTCCGTTTTCTTACGTTTTCATCCATTTTCATACTTTTTCATCCGTTTTCTTACGCTTTCATCCGTTTTCATTCGTTTTCTTAAATTTTCGTTCGTTTTCTTCCGTTTTCATCCGTTTTCTTTCATTTTCGTCAATTTTTCATACATTTTCGTCCTTTTTCATATGTGTTTTTATATTTTCATACGTTTTCATCTGTTTTCATTCATTTTCATCCATTTTTAAATGCTTTTGGCCATTTTTAGACGTTTTTCATACGTTTCTGAATACCGTAAGAGATATTCTATGATATTCAGAATACCACAAGTGATATTCCGTGGTATTTTGAATATCACAAGTAATTTTTTGAATATCACATGTGATATTCTTTGATTTTCTGAATATCACAAGTGATATTCTAAGTACTACAAATGATATTCTTAATATCATAAATGATATTATGTGATAGTCAGAATATCACAAGTGATATTCAGAATATCACAAGTGATATTTTGAATATCACAAGTGATTTTCAACTAATGTTTTGTAAGTGAGTATCACAAATGATATTCTAAATATCACAAGTGATTTTCTGAATATCATAAGTGATTTTCAACTAATGTTTTATAACATGAAAATCACAATTGATATTCAGAAAACCAAAAGAGATAGATATTCAGAAAATCACAAGTGATATTCTGAAAATCACAAGTGATATTATGAATATCACTTGTAATATTCAGAAACGTAAGAAAACAAACGAAAACGTAAGAAAATGGATGAATACATATGAAAACGGACAAAAACATATGAAAGCGTAAAAACACGTATGAAAATGGGCAAAAACAATGGATAAAAATAAAGGAAATTGGATAAAAACGGACAAAAACGTATGAAAATGAATGAAAGCGTAAAAATACGTCTAAAACGGACGAAAATGTATGAAAAATTGATGAAAACGGACGAAAACGTATTGAAACGAATGAAAACATAAGAAAACAGGTGAAAACGTATGAAAACAGATGTAGACGGGCAAAAGGGTAAGAAAACGAATGAAAATGTAGGAAAATGGATGAAAACGTATAAAAACAGACAAAAACGTATGAAAATAGACAAAAACATCAAAAAATGGACGAAAATATAAAAAAAATGGACGAAAATGTATGTAAACGGACAAGAACGTCTGAAAATAGACGAAAACATATATAAACATATGAAAACGGACGAAAACGTATATAAACGAACGAAAACGTTTGAAAACGGATAATAACGTATAAAAACAGACGAAAACAGATGAAAACGTTTGAAAAGAGAGGAAAACGTAAAAAAAAACGTACGAAAATGTTTGAAAACAGACAAAAACGTACGAAAACGTGTGAAAACGGACAAAAACGTTTGAAACGGACGAAAACCTATATAAACGTATGAAAAATAATAAAAACAGACGGAAACGTATAAAAACGAACGAAAACGTTTGAAAACGGATGAAAACGTTTGAAAGTAGACGAAAGCGTAAAAAAAACGAACGAAAACGTTTGAAAACAGACGAAAACGTATGAAAACGGACAATAACGTTTGAAAACAGACGAAAACATATGAAAGCGGTTGAAAAAAAACGTTAATTATTAAAAAAAAAATGAATTAGAAAAAAAACGTGAATTGTTTTATTTATTTATTTATTTTTTTAAAAAAAAGGAAAAAATGACTTTAAAAAATAACTATTAAAAAAAGAAAAGAAAAAAAAAAGCGTGAAAAAAAGATAAAAAAGAGTTTGAATAGAAAAGAAAAGACAAAAGAAAAAAAAGAGAAAAAACGTAAATAGAAAAAAAGTCAAAGAAAAAAGAAAGAAAGAAAAAAGACGTGAAGCCCCAAAAAAATTAAAAAGACAAAAAAAAAGAAAAAAGAAAATAACAATGAATAAATAAAAAATAAAAAAAAAAGACAAGAAAAAAACATGGACTTAGGTTTTATTTTTAAATCTTAAGTTAATCCTTACTATTAGATTAAAATAGATGGATGGTGGGGATTTGTCCCTCAGTTTGTAGCAAAAAACTAGTTTGCAAAATAACTTTTGTCACCGAACCAAACCAAATTAAATATTTGGTTTTTAGTTTGAATATGGTTTTGAAAAAATGCAAACCGAACATAAAACCAATACATATATTTTCTATATATTTATAAACATTAAAAAAAAAAAAAAAAAAAGAGTGAAAACTCTTTGCTAATATTAAATACTAACATGTTTTAAGCTTGAAAATATTTTTTCTGCTAAAAAATGTATAACTAATGAAAAAGGTATATAAATTCTGTAATTCGAGTTATTTGGGTCAACCCAAAAATTGAACTGAATTCAAATTCGATTTTGAGTTAGGTTTAAATGTTTAATCCAATGTGAATTTGATTTGGTTATGTATAAAAAGAAATTAAACTGAAATTGCGGAACGGAATAAACCCAACAACCAGATAACAAAGTACGAGTTTATGCAACCTTTGGGCTAATGTTGGGCCCTTATACTTAGCATATCACATTGGGTTATAACTTATAAGTAGAACCCATACGAGCGCTCAAAGTAGTAAATGGGCATTTATTGGGCTAGACTCATCTTAGCTACCCTGTATTCCTGTAACTATATTTTTTTGAATGAACTGTAACTATATTGACTATGTCTTAGTTTGGTTTCTTTTGCTGAAGAAAAAGAGACTAAGGGGCTGTTTTGCCAAACATAATTTTATAAGGAAATATAACATTCAAGATCAGTTGTTTCAAGAATGTGATGAAGACAGTATATTCAACAACCAAGAGGAATTCGAGGGACATGTAGAAGAGGAAGTAAATGGAACACAGGGACTCAAAGCACACAATTTATGGCTAATTTGCGTGATGAAATTCCTAATCGGATGTAACAGGTTACTAGTTTTTTTTTTTTTAATGTCATTTAAGTTACTAGTGACGTTGATGTGTAGTATTATTAGATCAAACAAGTTACTAGTTATTTTTTGAACGTCATTTAAGTTACTAGTGACGTTGATGTGTAGTATTATTAGATCAAACTTCGGTTAACTTTGATGTGTAATATTATTAGATCAAACTTTAGTTATTAATGGTATTAAGATGTAATTTTATAGTTAATTTATTGTTATTACTGATGATGTTAACTCCAAGTACAAATGATAACAATACATGTTAATTTCTTATAAAAGGGTAAACTTGTCAATTCCAGTAAACCAGATGCTCCCTCGGTGTATAAAAAAACAATCTTTGTTTATAGAATCTCTTATGTAAAGACCCCACATGCATCTAGAGAGACGCTTTTACCAGCCAGTACTAAATGCTAAAAATAAATAAATAAATAAATCTAAGACTCTAAGAGAGAGTAATTTGGATAAAAATAAGAGAATCCAAATAAGTATGCTAGCTTAATTTTCTTTTTCATTTTTTGAAAGGAAGCTTTTTTGGTGTTAAAATTTCCAAAAAGGTATTCAAGCACTGTGGTAGAGTATAAAACTTAATTCTAGCATTTGTGTTATAAAGGAAAAACTTTAGCAGTTTATATTCAGTTTGCAACATTTCTCGTGTTTTAGTGATCATTCATGCATTATTAGAAATATGACCATTTGCTATGGCATACCACAATATAATGATAAGATTAGTATTATATATAAATATATAATATAATTATCAATTCTTTTAAGGACATGGAAGAAATCCTCCTTTATATATTGTTAGAAAAAAGAACTTTTTGTTATGCATAATTATTTGTGGATGTCCATATAGCACATAGTAGGCCCACAGCCCATGTTAGCTATTAATGTTTGTCTATATATACTCGTTGTAAATCTCCTAATTAATAATCAATAGAAGAATAGTTTCATTCCCTTAATTCTTGTTCACAACACGTTATCAGCACGCTCTCTAAAGTTATCTAATTCTTTATGTTTTTCAGGTCGTGGAAGAGCTAAAACCCCAAGATGACATAACATGTTTGTTTTTCGAGAAAATTACTGACATACCCCTGTATGGAGGGGTATGTCACAAAATGCCCCAAATCTCAGCCGTTTTCAAAAATGCCCCATCATTCCCCTTAAAAGCATACGCGACATAAGGGGAGGACACATGTCAACATTCTAGCTCGGGCAAAAATATATATATATATATATATATATATATATATAGTGCATGTCGCGTACACATGTACGCGAGACCCAAAAAGTCATACGCGACATCTTTATCACCATGTGTAAGGTTTTGGATTTTTAAAAACAAAATTAAAAACTTACAAAAAACACCCTTTAACTTTTTAATATTTACAACTTTTTTATATAACAAACTTTATTTGTCAAATATTTAGCAAATATATATCAAATTTGTTAATGAAAAAAATATCGTTACGAAGAGCTCTGAATTACGAACAAAACGAGCCCAATATTGATATGCTTTTGACGTACGTACGATTTTATAAAATTTCGAAATACCGTTTATAGGTTTAGAAAATTATACCGTTTTTAATTTATGAATATGATATTCATATTTCATAGAATTGTACGTCTTTGTCCCTTGTGCTTTAAGCTTATTTTTAAAAGATTATAAAATCGTACGATTTGTCAAATACCGTTTTTACTTTATTTGTCAAACGGTATTGTACGATGTTTGTTTAACGACAAATGAGCCGATACCTGACATGGTGATAAAACAAAGTACAATGTTTACAAAAGATAAAACCTCTCAAGCATGTTAGACATAAAAACTACAGTATTCAGCATGTTTGATGTTTGTTTAACGACAAATGAGCCGATACCTGACATGGTGATAAATTGGCAATCACCAAACTTTGCCAAAACTTTATTTTTTAAGACATAACATGATCATGAATGAAATTTGTATTCATAGTCAGTGCCAAGTTTGATGTGTTATTTTATACGTGTTCGAAATCACATAATACGAAACTTGGAATGAAAACTACTCTTATTCCTATGATACATTTTTATATGTTAGGAAGAAAACTTAAAACCAAGCCTACAACCTACAACGTTCCACCATAAGGTCAAATACCGTACGATTACCGTTTTTACTTTATTTGTCAAACGGTATTTGTCCAATCGTACGATTTTATAATCTTTTAAAAATACGCTTAAAGCACAAGGGACAAAGACGTACAATTCTATGAAATATGAATATCATATTCATAAATTAAAAACGGTATAATTTTCTAAACCTGTAAACGGTATTTCGAAATTTTATAAAATCGTACGTATGTCAAAAGCATATCAATATTGGGCTCGTTTTGTTCGTAATTCAGAGCTCTTCGTAACGATATTTTTTTCATTAACAAATTTGATATATATTTGCTAAATATTTGACAAATAAAGTTTGTTATATTCAAAAATTGTAAATATTAAAAAGTTAAAGGGTGTTTTTTGTAAGTTTTTAATTTTGTTTTTTAAAATCCAAAACCTTACACATGGTGATAAAGATGTCGCGTATGACTTTTTGGGTCTCGCGTACATGTGTACGCGACATGCACTATATATATATATATTTTTTTTTTGCCCGAGCTAGAATGTTGACATGTGTCCTCCCCTTATGTCGCGTATGCTTTTAAGGGGAATGATGGGGCATTTTTGAAAACGGCTGAAATTTGGGGCATTTTGTGACATACCCATCCATGCAGGGGTATGTCAGTAATTTTCTCTTGTTTTTCGATGTCACATATTGTCTTTCGATTCGAAAAGGTGCTTGCGTATTCAACCTCATTCATATATTATTGCATGTTTAGATCTATTTATTGGTTGACATATTAAATTGTCATTAACGTCTTGATATTTGTCGTTTATTTATTTATTTATTTATTTTTTGTTATTCTTGAACTCTAGTTTCATATTATTTTAATTTGACCTGTTTTTAACAAATAAAAGCAACTGCAGTAGATATTCAAACTTAAAATTATTTAAATTGATATTATAATACTTTTGTATTTACAATGATTACATTTGCATATACATGTATCACAGGTTGTTAATGTTTTAAAGGGTGGTTCTTATATATGTATGCCTTGATCTTAAGACTGGTTTAATATTATAATATACGATGCTAATAGAATTTTGCATAATGCATTCCCGCATGATCTTTGTTATGAGTGTGATACTTAATGTTGCTTGTTGCTTATAAGAGTACGTGGATTATATGATACTATCTTAAGCCTTGACAATGTGATATATGGTCTAAAATTTGTTGCAATTAATTTTTGAAGTTATCTCACTCGACGCTCTATGAACACGAGTATTGATCGAATAATGTAATATGAATTATCATTGCATGGCTAGAATTTGTGGCCTAAAAACTACACTAGCTGTAAACTGCTTTACTATTCTTTTGTGGTTACATAAGGAGTATCATGTTTTATTTTTCTTTTTGATCTTTTAAATTCTCTTATAGTTTACAATGTGGTTAAAACTTGCGTGTGCAAAGAAAAAACACTAGTTTATTTTGTTGATTTGTCATAGTTGTATCGTGAATTCATGATTTACAGAAAACGTTTGTAGGTAATACGTACATGTCGCATCACTTAAGTTAAGATCCTATAATACATATAATAATAATCCATGATCATTAAATTTGATAATTACTAAAGATTAAATAAAGTAAGGTTTAAGTCTATATAAAAGTGATGGTATATAACTTGTTTACGTGTTTGAGATCGATTTTTATGCCTATGATGTATGTTTTGTGCGGTTTGGTCATGAATTAGCATATGTCTTGCTATGTTCTTTTGCAAATTTGATTATTAGCCGGAAGATACATGAAACCAAAACATTTATACAAAATATTGCGAATTAAACAGCTTATAAATTGATATGTACTGTTTACTTCAAGTATTTTAAGGTAAATATGTGACATAAATCTTATAATACTTATTGATGACGTATAGTCTATATATGGGCCACGAGCCCAAACGATAAACATTACTAAGACCCAATGCCACCATGCGTTGGCTATTATAACTTGGGCCGCATCAATAATGGGAATAGGCTCACGTAAGCCCAAACCCAATTAAACTATACATGGTATAGATAAGGATCTTCTATCTATGGAATAGATATTCTTAACCCGGATAAGCACCACGTATGCGAAACGTAAGGAGCACGAACCCTACAAGGATTCTGCGCCTATATAAGGAATGATACAATTCTCATTCAAGGTACGATTCACAAAACCCTAAACTCTTTACGAGAACCCTAAATCGATTACTTACTCTCACGCCGGAGTCTAATCGTGGGAGACAATCCCACGATAAGCCTAACGGTGTTGTTTATTTTCTTAGTGCGCAGGTTACAAGTACTAAGAAGCGAATTGGTACGAGAGCAAGAGCCCATAATCAGGAACGCCCAACTTTTGTATCAACAAGTGGCGCCATCCGTGGGACCCTACTAAGAACTAAGAACTAGAATGACGAAGAATAAGAATTCAAGCCAGCAGACTCCGCAGTCAGAAAAACGTGACCCCCAGAGGAAGAATCAACAAGATTCGACCCCTAGGCAGGTTGCTGGGACAACCAGCGCAACTGGTCACCAAGAGGCAGGGACGACCCAACCTCTTCCAGCGGTAGAACTGCCTGTAAGGACTACCCAAACTACCACAGTGGTCCCAAGCGTTGAGGAACTCCAGCGCACCCTCTTCACTACTCCTCATCAAACTGTACCCACAGTGAACAACACTGTGCCACCGGGCGCGCCTAACCGAGATAGGGTGCCTAACATTGAGGCAGACATTCTTGCAGCAACTGAGGACACACCCAACTTAACGTTGGGAAATTTTGTATCCCAAAATTATGAAACCTTAACTGCCCTCATGCAAGAAGAAGCAAGGAGAAGGGCAAGCTCGAGCCTACAAGCTCGACTCAATTTTGGTCCTGAACGCGAACCATCACCACTGCGCCACCCATGAGGAAGGCGCGCAGAACGTACTACTATCCACGATAGGCTGGGCACGACATCTGATTCACAATACTCAGAAGACAGCGAGAGGCGCACTAATGTTCACTCCAGACTTGGCAGTCGAGGGATACAAGACCGATTCGGACCTCAGCATTCACCAAGCCAAGGGTCCTCCAAACCTGGGAGTAAGAGGATGCACGACAGATTGGGGAGAAGAATGCCCCTCAAGCTCTTTTTCTGAAAGAAGCCGGCGCAAGCGCCGAAAAAGAGACTACTCTTCCTCCAGTGACTCCTCGGACAACGAGGATAAAGAAACAGGACACTGGAAGTCAAGAGGAAGACGTCGCGAAAAAGAGAATGAAGATATGTCTCTTCCATGGCGTCGCCAGAAAGTTGACGCGTTTACACGACGCATCGGCGATTACTCCGACCGCAAACGCAGGCGCATGCCCACTAATGTGAAAACATATGATGGAAAACAGGTGATCCGGATGATCATCTAAAAGTTTTCGAATCAGCCACCACTATCGAAAACTGGCCGCAGCCTGTGTGGTGCCATATGTTTAATTCTACGTTGGTAGGGAACGCGTGCACATGGTTTAGCAAACTCCCACGAAGGAGCATCGGTGGGTTCGAGGAATTACGGAAAGCATTCCGTCTCAACTTTACCCAAAGAAAGAAGTGCGCTAAAAATCCTGTTGAACTAGCAAGAGTAAAACAGCGCCAATGGGAATCAACCAGTGCTTTTATGGAACGCTTCAAGGATGAGTGCATACAAGTCAAAGCATGTCCTGAAATTCTAAAAATTTTAGGGTTCATGAATGGGATTAATAACCCAGAACTCATCCGAAAGCTAAATGACAAAGTTCCCCAGACTTTTGATGAGCTAACAAAGCGCACCAGATCCTTCATACAAGGAGAAGCAGCTGCTACGGACAGCAAAAAGGGTTATTCGAACTATAGGCAGCAAGAACAGCCTAGGAGACAATCCAATGATCAGAATAACAACCGCAACAGGAATTACCGCAGCGGAAGAGACAACGACAAGTATACCCCTTTTACAAAAACTCCGAGGGAAATATTTGTAACAGAAGGTGCAAACTTCCCAAAACCTCCACCAATGCGCACCGCAGAGGAAAAGCGCACAGGGAATGGATACTGCGAGTACCATGGTCAAAAAGGCCATACAACTAACGAGTGCGTCTAGCTAAGACAACTAATTGAAAAGTTAGTAAGGGAAGGCAGAATGGACCACCTTGTAAAAAACATCAAAGAGGGAAAAGACAAACAAAGGAACGGGGGTAAGAAAGAACCCCCCAAAGAAAAAGCTGATACCATATACATGATACAGTCATGGCAGCGTAAGATAAAGCAAAAAGTCAGCCAAAAATTCTCTCCATAAAAAGAGATATCTTTCCCTACTCTAGCTGCGGACAACGCAGTTGTAGAACCTCTAACTATTGAAATACATACGGGGGGACATGATATCCACCGCATGTACATCGACGGAGGAGCATCCGCAGACATCTTGTATGATCATTGTTTCAAAAGACTGCGACCTGAAATCCAAAGTCAATTGATACCAGCAACAACGTCATTGACTGGATTCACAGGAGAAAAGATTTGGCCTATGGGGCAGTTACGCTTGCTGGTGGTCGTAGGAGATGAACAACACTCAACCGCAACATGGATAAATTTCATGGTAATAAAGTCTCCCTCACCATACAATGGCATCATTGGGAGATCTGGAATATCATTCATGCGCGCTGTACCATCCACAGCGCGCGGAATGCTTAAATTCCCAGTGGAAGGAGGAGTTGTCACCCTCTATAACACAACAGTACCACCAAAGGAATGCAACGCGGTAACCACTGAAGTAGAGAATATTCCAGAACAGCGCACAGAAAAAACACCAAACCTAAAAGTCGCTATTCATCCCGATTACCCAGACCAACAAGTTTCGATTGGTGGATCTTTATCTGACAAAGGTAAAGCAGCCGTGTGCGCACTCTTGCAAAAGAACCTGGACATCTTCGCATGGGAACCAAAACACATGACAGAAGTGTCACGCTCTATCACAGAGCATAAGCTACAAATCCGACAAGGATATCCCCCAATACGACAGAAGAAGCGCGGTCAGGCTCCAGATCGTGCAAAGGCTATTCTGGAAGAAGTACATAAACTCGTAGACGCAGGCATCATGCGCGAAGTGTACTACCACGACTGGCTCTCTAACCCAATTATGGTAAAGAAGAGCGATGGCAGTTGGAGAATGTGCGTGGACTTCACGGACCTTAACAAAGCATGTCCACAGGACTGCTATCCACTGCCAGAAATAGACTGGAAGGTAGAATCCCTGTGCGAATACCCTTTCAAATGCTTCCTGGACGCATACAAAGGGTATCATCAAATTCAGATGGCAGTCGAAGATGAAGAAAAAACAGCTTTCCACACCAGTCAAGGAGTGTATTGCTACACAAAAATGCCTTTTGGCTTAAAAAACGCAGGTGCAACATACCAACGATTGGTGGACACAGCTTTCGAAAAACAAGTAGGCCGCAACTTGGAGGTCTACGTCGACAACCTTGTCATCAACAGCCACACATAGGATGAATTGGTGCGCGACATCGAGGAAACGTTCAGAACATTGGGACGAATAAACATGAAGTTAAACTCCAAGAAGTGTACCTTTGGCGCAACCGAAGGCATGTTCCTTGGATACTTAATAGAATCTGATGGAATCAAGCCTTGTCCAGAAAAAACAAAGGCTGTTATTGATCTCCACTCACCGCGCACACTCAAAGAAGTCCAGTCATTGAATGGAAAATTAGCAGGGCTAAACCATTTCTTATCTAAGTCAGCAGATAAGTCACTTCCTCTCTTTAAAACACTCACGAAGTGTACTAAAAAGGGAGATTTTCGTTGGACCGAAGAAGCGGAAGAAGTTTTCCAACAACTTAAACACCATCTGGCATCTCTTCCCAAGCTTGTCGCACCGCGACCAGGAGAAGAGCTAATCATGTACTTATCGGCAACTCACGGAGTAGTTAGCGCAGTACTATTGACAGATAGAAACTCCGTCCAGACACCCATATACTTTGTAAGCAAAGCCCTGAAGAAAACAGAGACTAACTACAGCGCGATGGAAAAGCTGGTATTAGCTCTAGTATTCGCAGCCAAAAGGCTGCGCAGATACTTTCAAGCGCACCCAATAGCTGTAATCACCGACCAGCCAATCAAACAAGTTATCTCTAAACCTGACGCATCAGGACGGTTACAAAAGTGGAGTGTACTGTTAAGTGAATATAACATCTCATATTGACCGCGCACTGCAATCAAAGGACAAATATTAGCCGATTTCATCGTGGAGAAGCGAGATAGCGACAGTCCAACATCTGCAACCAAAACAGATCTACAGGAACCCTGGATTCTGTTCACAGATGGGTCCTCATGTGTAGATGGATCAGGCGCAGGCCTGATTCTCACAAATCCAGAAGGTATGGAATTCACCTATGCGCTGTGCTTTGAATTCACAGCCACAAACAATGAGGCAGAATACGAAGCCCTACTAGCCGGACTACGCATCGCAATCCAAATGGGTGTACGCAACTTGGAAGCAAATGTAGATTCTCGGCTAGTCGCTAACCATGTGCTAGGTGAATATGAAGCCAAGGACGAACACATGATCCAATACCTGGAAAAAATCAAGTCCTTAATTAAAAACTTTGACAGGTTCACTATAAAACAGGTGCCCCGAGGAGACAACAGGAAGGCTGATGCGCTCAGTAAGATCGCATCCACAAGCTTCGCGCACCTCTCAAAACAGGTATTGGTAGAAACCCTAAAAAACAAGTCAATCTTGGAAATGGAGATATCCACAGTGATAGATGTACAAGATCCTACATGGATGACACCTATCATTGAATTCATCAGCAAGGGAATCTTACCACAAGACCATAAGGACGCTCGAAGAGTGCGGCGCACAGCGCAGCGATTTGAACTACGAAACAACATACTCTATCGACGCTCTTTCTTACAACCCTGGCTCAGATGTGTTGGACCTCTTCAAGCAGACTACGTACTCCGAGAAATCCACGCTGGATCATGTAGCATGCACTCAGGGCCGCGATCTGTGGTGGCAAGTGCTCTACGGTCGGGATATTATTGGCCAACCATGCACCGCGACGCACGCGATCTGATAAAGAAATGCAGCAATTGTCAAGTACATAGGCCAATCCCGCGCCGGCCACAAGAAAAACTAACACCCATTACCTCGCCATGGCCATTTTACAAATGGGGCATTGATATCGCGGGCCCCTTCCCAGTTGCAGCAGGAGGAGTAAAGTTCCTCATCGTAGCCATAGACTACTTTACGAAGTGGATTGAAGCAAAGGCGGTGGTGAGTATCACAGGAAACCAAGTCAAACGCTTTGTCTGAGACAACATTGTCTGTCGCTTCAGACTACCGGGAGAGATTATATCAGACAATGGAAAACAATTCTGTGATAACTCATTCAAAGATTGGTGCGCGCAATTGAACATCATGCAACACTTCGCTTCAGTAAAACACCCACAAACCAATGGCTTAGTTGAGCGCGCAAACCGCAGTCTAGGAGAAGGAATAAAAGCGCGCCTTGACAGACACAAAGGAAGGTGGGTGGACGAGCTCTCACATGTCTTATGGGCGCATCGCACCACAATCAAAACCAGTACTGGAGACACGCCATTCTCCCTTGTCTATAGAACAGAAGCCGTCATACCAGCTGAAATAGGAATGCCAACTATACGAACAGCAGAAGTCAACGTCACAACAAATGACGAGGAGCGGCGCATAGACTTGGATTTACTGGAAGAAAGGCGTGAACGCGCAGCTATACGCGAAGCAAAGGCTAAGGCAAAAATGAAGAAGTATTATGATGCAAAGGTCAAACACACTTCATTCAGGCCAGGAGACTTTGTATACCGCGCCAACGATGCGAGCCACGCAGAAGACACAGGCAAGCTTGGACCAAAATGGGAAGGACCTTACGAGGCCACAGATGCGCTCGGCAACAGTGCATACAGACTGCGCGATATGGAAGGTCACGACCTAGCACACACTTGGAACATCTGCAATCTTAAAAGATGTTATTTTTAGGCTACGGCCATTACACAGACACCCTTGCACCCTAAGATGTGCCCAATAAGTGTTTGTTTTTCTTTTCTTTCCTAGGAATTGTATTTTTATTTTTTCAAAAAACTTGCAAGTATCAATAAAATGTTATGGTTTCTAGCTAACTCTATAACGTATTTCACTTTATTGCGTATATACTTATACATGTCAATATTGTTATCTTATATTTTTGCCTACATGGCGTGCATGCACTAATTAAGACCCACGAAGGCATAAAGGATGAGTAAACCTACTAATTCACTCGTTGAGTAATAGGGTTGCAAACCCATCAACATTGGATCACGCATCCTTGCTAAGCGCCTTACTTTTGAGACGTCGAGGTAAGTTTCACGTGCGCATCCCACAACGGGTGCGCAAATATTAAGTACACCGTACAAGCTTAGCAAATAAACGAGCCAAGACACTTGGTCAAATAATAAAACTTCGCAAACATTACTGCAAGTATATTTCTTAAGTTACGCACTTAATTTATAAAAGGGTATCTTATTCAACATTTTTTACACAAAAATTTACAAGGAAAAGATACATTTCATTATTTACATAATAGTATAATACATATACAAAATAGCCTACACGCTATGGCGATGCTCAGGGCTATCTGCCGGGGCAGCAGAACTCCCTACCTCCTGAAGCCTTCGCAAAATTAAGGCATCCCTGGGAGATACGGTGGGAACGCTCACAGGAACCCCATCAGACCTGGGGATGTGTGCAGCGCCCACACCGCACAACACTGCCTTGCCCTGAATGCCTCTTTTATGGGCAGCCCTCTCCGCATGACGCTCCAGCACCTCTTTCAGCGGAATTTCCCTCTCAAGGGCAAAAGGGTTGAGCATGTGGCGAGGCTGCGCAAACACGGGAACCTGCAGCTGCGACTCATCGGGCTTCAGGAAGTAATTCGGTTGCGCCTCTGCATCCTCCAAAAGGTGGCGCTCCAAGGTCAACCCCACCATAATTACCTTTGTGGGGTTGTCTTGGTCGCGCTCTAACCGTGCAATATGAGGCAACTCCAGGACTTTCAACCCCTCCATAGCCTGCATCAGCTCATCATATGCAGTCGCGTTATACCCAGGCACCTCTGCCAAGTCCTTGCTCAAAAGCTTGGCCTCGTAGAGATCCTCCATAGCCTGCGACTTCCCACGCGCCACCGCACAGTGAACCACCTTCCCAAAGGCATCCAACACCTCTTGGGACTCCAAAGTGCCCATAGCTGCCAAGCGCAGTCCGTGACTGATCAACCATCTACATCAACAAAGACAAATTGTGTTAAGGAAAGGTATAGCAACAAAATATAATAAAAAGAAGAAGGCTAAAAAGGAAGTACCTGCGCTCAGCGATGGTCGACATCAAATGAGGATATAACTCCTCATCGTACTCTATGCTTAAGCCACGCAGCTTGTTCTCTTGCATCTGTACGATCTCCTCCATGCGCTCCTTGAACTTTACAATGCTCGCAAGGTGCTCCTCCTTCTTCTCCTCCAAGTACCTCATAGCCCACGTCATGTTGGACTTGTAGTGATGAAGCTGCCCGCGCGCCTGCTCCACTTTTGCCAGTGCGGACAACTTCTCATGGGTGATCTTCTCAGTATACACCCTGGAGGACTCCACCTCCACCTGCGCTTCAACCAGCTGCGCACGGAGCCTAGTTATCTCCTCATCCTTCTGGGCGAGAGTACTGCTCTCCCCAACGTACCTCGTCTTCAACTGAGCCACCAGCTCAGCCTGACGCGCAGCAGTCGCAGCCAACTCATCCATCAGCTGATGCGCAGGTACGCCCTCATCAACCTTGGCTTTCCCCTCCTTGTTTTCATTTTGCGGAGAGGAAACCACCTTCACGAAAACCCCATCACCATTCGTGGCATCATCCCTACAAAAATATGAAGAAAACAATTAGATCATATTGCGACAAGTAATACAAAAGAAACAAAATAGAGACGCAGATACTTACAAAAATGGAGAGGCCTCTGCAGCCTTCTTATCCGCCCCAGGAGCGGATGTCTCCTCCTCCGCGGATGACTCCGCATCCCCAATAAGGTAGCGCCGTCTCTTCTTAGTGCCACTGCTCCCAGCCTCCCCTTTGCGCTTAAGGTTCTGCGCCACCTCTTCTTTCAGCACCTCCTCGGGCTTTAGGATTTCCACGCTGTCAGACGATTCAGCGTGCGCCTCCTCCTCCTGCGCCATCTCCACATCTGGCGCCACGCTCTGAACAAGTGTTACTTGGAGCGGCGGCGTATTTTCCGGGCCAACATCCGGCAGCACAGTCAAACGACCCTGGGTCGCTTCCAGAAGTGGCTGCTCACCCTCCCTAAGAGGGCGCACTCTCACGGTCACCTGCTTTGGCTTCTCCAGCTTAACAACGGCGAACATATCCATCTCTACGCACATAAACAAACAACAGAGCAGAAAGGATTAGTTATTAAATGTGCGCATATAAAATACTTACATATTTGAAGTAGAAGGGACGAACACCCACCCCGGCCTTCCTCATCTATGAAGGTTGGCACCTCGTCAGCACCACCAAAGTAATTGCGACTCAACCCCATGTGCACCAAAAACTCCTCCGAATAAGGATTAATTGGTATGTGGTTGGCATCAAGGGTCTGCGCATCGGTCAACCTATAGGAACCGGGTGCGGGGCGCCCATCCCTTGGCAAAGTATCTTGAGTATAAAACTCAAAGGGCGATGGAAAAACCACATCATTAACCCAGAAAAAATGCTCCCTCCAATGTGTTAGGGAGTCTACCTTCTCAGTATAACATTGAAGCGCCCCTGGGCGCTTCGCAAAGGAGACCCACCCATTCGACCACGTTGTGTGGTAGAAGACGCGGAACAAGGCAATGGTCGGCTCTATCGCAAGTAAACGGCAGTTTACCTCAAAATTCGACACCTTAGCCGCACCTATACAGTGCAGCTATGAGATGTGGAGGCGATAGTGGTTGAGCAAATCGCTCAGAAAAATGGATATCGGTACGCGGTAGTTCGTGTACTCAAAAAAACGCGTGTATAATCCTATTTTCCCTTCGGGGAAATCGGCTATACACGCGTCAACGTCCGGAGCCTCTGGACGCACATCCAGAGAAATGAAGTAGTCAGATGTGAACTGACGCACATCATTCTCTGTCATCGTAGAGCGAAAATCTTCCAATTGGGCAACCATTTTCATTAATTTACCGAAAACGCACACAAATTTACCTAATGAAACAATTACTTTCTTTGCAAAAACGCGATTTCAAGAAAGTGGGCAAAGGTGAGTGTGTGTTTTACTGTGTGTTTTTTACAAGGGGGGCGGTGACTCTTATATAAGGAGGTTAAAAACCCTAGATGATGTCCACGTGGATCCCACTCACAAAAACGTGTGGCTAGAACCGAAACGGTACATGCACTTTTTCCCGGTTTACGAGGGACACGTGGACACAACCCCCGATTTTCGAGGTATTTCTTTGAAATATCTATGACTAGGTACATTGCACTCCAAATTGGGCGGCAATATTTCAATGTTCTCCCGCCACGCTTACCGCTGTTGTGATTAGTCTAGCATCCGCGGCTACGAGCCGCGCACACTAGACTGGGGGGACATGATGACGTATAGTCTATATATGGGCCACGAGCCCAAACGATAAACATTACTAAGGCCCAATGCCACCATGCGTGGGCTATTATAACTTGGGCCGCATCAATAATGGGAATAGACTCACGTAAGCCCAAACCCAATTAAACTATACACGGTATAGATAAGGATCTTCTATCTATGGAATAGATATCCTTAACCCGGATAAGCACCACGTGTGCGAAACGTAAGGAGCACGAACCCTACAAGGATTCTGCGCCTATATAAGGAATGACACAATTCTCATTCAAGGTACGATTCACAAAACCCTAAACTCTTTACGAGAACCCTAAATCGATTACTTACTCTCACGCTGGAGTCTAATCGTGGGAGACAATCCCACGATAAGCCTAACGGTGTTGTTTATTTTCTTAGTGCGCAGGTTACAAGTACTAAGAAGCGAATTGGTACGAGAGCAAGAGCCCATAATCAGGAACGCCCAACTTTTGTATCAACACTTATTTGCGAGCTAGCAAACTGTAGTAGTTATATTGTTTTAAAGGATGATGATGGTTGTATCTTACTTGATTTCGTAACTCATAGTACTAATTTACATAGTTATAAATTTTCATAGTGAAATTTTTGAAAAAGACAATAATGTCAATAAACAAAATTATATGCAGTACATGATTTATATTGAAACAAGTACATGAAAGTGAAACCTTTGTTGTTGTCATTGGGCCTAATCATGAATGTTAGTATTTGCCATGGTTTGATGTATTATTAATATATAGCTTGTCACTTGAACAATTGCTTAATTGTATATGTATACATATGTGTTTAACGAATTGTGCAACATCACATTATAGCAAAATGTGTTTCATTATTAATAATGCTATAGGCTACTCCGTATTAGAGTATATACTGTTTGAAAGCAATAAAAGAGCTTATATATGTTTGATCTAGAAATACAAATTAATTTGTGATTACATCTTAAGTTTTCTATATTATTCGACTTTCACACAAAGTCAAGTGCAATTGAAGAACATGTGGTCATAAACTATAAGTCTATGAGCCAAGGTTGTTGTATTAATTGACATGACCGGTTAACCATCCTGGGTCAATGTTGATGCGAATGTATAGAAGATTGTTCTCTGTGGAAGTTAATTGTTTCTATCACCACCAGATTAAAGTAAGGACTTTATCCTATAAAATTTTATAAAAAGGGCATGTATGTAGGCCTATACATGTGCCATGTGGATCATTTTGATTTCTAAAATCGATGCATCGTCAAAATGATTATCAAATACGCAACTTAAAGTTAGCATGATTAGTGACTCGGCTTATAAAATGCGAGCACGGTTTTCCAAATTATATTATTGAGAATGGTGGTGAATACTTCCAAGTATTCGGCGATTATTAGAATAAGTGTTGAACATAAAAGTAGCCCATGTTCATACGCGAATTGCTTTTGTTGAAACGTTCATAAAACGTCTTCAATTGATTGCAAAGCCAATAATATTATGAGAACAAAATATTTAGTTTATGGGGCATGTTATGACATACGAATTCGCATCTTGCCAACAATTAATAATGAATTCTCCCTATTATAATGGTTTTGGTCACAACCATATGTTTCCCATATAAAGTTTTCTGTAAGTGTGCGGAACCTGTATTGTAAATCCACCACAACGCACACAAAGGGATGTTGAAATTGATAATTCATTCAGAGGGAGAATGAGCAGCAAGAAATTTGGAATAAATTATGATATAATGTTGATCGTCACACTAATGAATATGAACTTAAAGTTCAAGGGACAAATAAAATTACAGATCTAGTAAATGCCAGACATATTTAGTGACCTAAAGAAGTGATTAGATCATATATACGCTACTAGTGCTCCAATTATAATATATGTCCCACAAGTAAAACGAATGATTGGTAGTAAGTCTATGGCACGTCTGCAACGTGATAGACTAATCGATTCCAAATAAAAGTCCTCGATTTAAGTGATAAAATGGAGCAAGAAAATTAAGATGGTCGAATCGAGGTAATAAAGACCCCATAATAGTCTTGTAAAGATACACTAGACATGAAGGTGCTTGAAAAATCTCGGGTAAATGAAAATTCATGAGATCTCAATAAATAAATGTCTAGTAAAGTGTGGAATCGAAAAGTAATGAATCGACGTCGATAGTACTATTGTATATGGTAATGGGGATGAAAATTATTATGAAAATATATAAGATAGCGCTATAATCATGGTGAGGATCATGAAAGCATACCTGTATGAAGTGCAGATGTATAAATGAATGGCCAAAAGATGTAAAGAAGCAAAGAGCTAATGAAAGATTAAAGTATCTTGTGATGAGACATGGTTACTAGGACTTGAAGTCCGTACATATGAATTATTGGATATGCATTTGTCTTTATGATAAAATGAAATGAAATTATGCATAAGGTACAAGTGATGACACATGTATATTTTCTCAAATACTTGTAAATGATCATGGAGATGCATGTTCACATGTGATGTGATGGATCCAATAATATAGTTTAATATTGTATAAGTCTGGCAATATAAGAAATAAGTATGCGTCTAACATAATAATACAAGAGCTCGTTTGATGTTGAGATTTCTTAAGGAATATAGAATGCATAAATCACGTGTTATGATTTAAAATTATCGAGAATGCTAATTGATCAAATTAAACAAATAAATGGAATTGAATAATGTAAATGTTTCGATATCTTTAAGGTACAAGAAATGTGGGTTTATATTTTACTAACCCATCAAAACAAGTTTAGCTGGTTTTACTAATGCATGATATATGTTTGGTCCTAACAATGGTCGGTCTTAAGTGGATACATACTCACGAGTGACGGTAGTGAAATTTCATGGCGTTCGGTACAGCAAACAATCGCGGATAGTTCATCCAACCATTTAGAAATTCTGGGAAGGAGGCACCAACAATTTTGAATGAAGATAATGCAGCATATGTTGCTTAACTTAAAGAACTTTGTTCAAGCGACAATTTGGCGACTATTTACCAAGGCACTTCATATCTCAGCATTTTGGAAGCTAAGTTACAACATTGGGATGCTTCGACTCAAGGATCTCAAGTTATATAATCATTAGAGGGAGACAATACGCGCTGCACTCTTTTTTCCTTAGTCATGGTTTTGTCCCTCTGGGTTTTCCGGACAAGGTTTTTAATGAGGCAGTATTTCCAAAGCGTATTAACAGTATGGACATCCAAGAGGGAGTGTTATGCATAATTATTAGTGGATGTCCATATAGCCCATAGTAGGCCACAACCCATGTTAGCTATTAGAGGGCCGGGTACCGTGCGCCAACACTTGTGTTTTCCGGCAAAACGCGACCGGACGGCGCCATCTCCATACCGTGGCTCACGTTTTCGCGTCCCGAGCCATCACGAACAGCTCAAATCATCCCGGAAAACGCGACACGATGGCGCAACCACGATACCGAGCCTCGTGTTTTCCCCTTTTTTTCTTGGCGTTATCCCGTTTTTTCAATTTGTTTGGAAATAAAAGATGGTGTTTGATAGATGTTCATGGTGTTTTCATGTTTTTTTTTTCGCAGGTTGTGACTTCCTTTGAGCAGGAAGAAGTAAAGTGTTGTCTTGAGAGGAAGAAGGAAAAAGCGGCTGCAAATGAAAACAGTTACTAGTATTAGGGTAAAGTATTATACTCCATGGGCTTTTTAACATCACATGGGCTTTTTGCTTCGTGAA
This sequence comes from Artemisia argyi, assembly GCA_030686995.1. Taxonomy (NCBI): domain Eukaryota; kingdom Viridiplantae; phylum Streptophyta; class Magnoliopsida; order Asterales; family Asteraceae; genus Artemisia; species Artemisia argyi. Next base: position 168,680,474 of record CM060685.1, on the reverse strand, counting down.
ACAAATTGAAGTTGTGGCACTTTTTTTTTTTTTTTAGCTAAAAATGTGATACGTCAATACAATCAATCATCACATATGGGTTCGTGTAAAGTGTAAACTGGGATTTCAGAGTAAATATAGTTTCAGAATTCAGAGTAATAAATTTGGGTTGATAGAGTCCTATAGGTGAAATAAATTTGGGTTGATAGAGTCCTATATGTGAAATATATATTTTTTTTTAAATGTAACTGTTTGGTAGTTGTGAAATAAATTAAACTTGCCCGTTCAAATTTTTTTCACCTATTAGTCATAAACTGCACTCAATTACATCCGTTCTTTATTCAAATTTTTACCCTTTAAAACTTTTATAAAGGACGAAAGTCTAAAAGTCAACGATCTACAAACTCATCTGCCACTTCCGGTTCACAACAAGATTTGTTTCAAGAGGTGATGGAAAAACAATTAGCTTCAGACCGTGAGGCGAAGATGGCACGAATGGATCGTGAGACGCAAGCAAGAGTTGACCTTCTCAATGCTCAAAAACGGAACGAGGACTTCAAGTTGCTTGATATGGACACAAGCAGGATGAATCCGGCAGACGCGGCTAGAATCGAGGCCCTTAAAGACCAAATCCGGCTCGAATATTTTGGACCAAACTAGTTTAGTTTATGTACTTTTTTTATTTATTTAATGTGTTGTTTTTATTTTGTGTCATTTTTTTTATTTTAATGTACTTTCTTTAATGTATTTTTTTAATGTATTTTTTTTTTTATTAATGCGTCTTGGTGGTTGTTGATGAGAAATTCTATAACTACCACATCAATCTTCTATTTATACACACTTAAAAATACACTTCTTAACAATAATTTCTTTTTAACTTCAAGAAAACACTATGGATACCAACGAATATGATCTTTATGATCTTTATTCTCAAGGTGATGTGGAACTCTACGCTCAATATTTTCAATATTATCAACAATTTCAAGCTTTTAATGATCAAGAAGCCTCGAGTTCGGATCCTATACCTAGAAGATACATTATTATTTTTAATGTATCATTTATTTTTTAATATATTGTTATTTTTAATGTATCATTTATTTTTATTCTATGTTTTTTTTTTCTTTTTTTTAATGTAATTCTTTAATTAATGAAATTTTAATTTTAATTAAATGTGTTAATTTATTTAAATAAATGAAATTTTATATATGTGGGGTCCAAGGGTGCATGACAAAACCAGAAAATGGTGTTATAGGAGGGAGGGGGTTTTTAGTGTTATGATGAAATCTGGTGTTATGGGAAAAGGTGCTGATGTGGCAACACTTTTCATAACGGCACCAGCGGGACAACACCAGGATACCTAGTGCTCTTAGGGTTTTACCCTCATGTTTGTCTATATATACTTGTTGTAAATCTCCTAATTAATAATCAATAGAAGAATAGTTTCATTCCCTTAATTCTTGTTCACAACACTTTTTTCATATCATATACATAATCACGATAAAAGTTCTTTCATCAACATTTTCAAAAACAAAATCCTTGTTATATTTACATTAATACTCCTTTCTAAAAGGTCAAGTCGTTCTCACACATACCTTTGCAGTTTGCATGAATTTTAAATGGTCCATTTTTGTCTCTTAAAGAATAATAGTAGTATCTCTGAAAATATAAAACAAATCTTCATATTTTGCCCAATCTCTCCTTTGAGTAGGGTCATAAACTCATAATGATTTTGTTACACACTATCTTTGTATTAATCTCATACTACTAGATAAAAAGAAAAAGAACACATGATTATTTTTTTTATAGTTTCATACAAGGATGAAAATTATTTAAATTATACAGCGTGCTACAAGAGATTTTTAGTTTAATATTGAAAAGCAGGTCATTTTAATCAATATACAGACTTGAGACTCAAGACACTAGACATAAGTTATAATGTTATATGATATCTAGTGACCCTAACAAAAAAGATTTGATAACATAGAATTAATAGTATACATTTACCTAAGACTAGGAGATCCTTAGATTTATTTTCTCAAATAAAAAAAAGAATTAAATTGAATCAAGTTGGTCACTTTTTTTTTTTTTTTTTTTTTTTTTTTTTTTTTTTTTTTGGAACGGTTCTTTCGGAGAAATCCTTGACCAATTCGAAACCCGATGAGGGGAAAACCTTCAACTTAAGCCGCCCGAAGGCACGACACTTAATTTGAAGTAAACCCTGCCTTCTCCAGATTCGAACCCTAGTGGGTTGAAACTTTCATTGAAGGACTTTGAAAGCCTAGTATCAACAGACCCTGTGATCAAAGAAGACTTCCCTGATGGTCACCCATCCGGTACTACTCTCTTAGTGGCACACTTAACAAGTTAAATGTTTACCACTAGACCACATGGTTGTTGATAGTTGGTCACTTAGTTGTTGTATGTAGGAACCAAGGTCAATAAAGTATGCTCCCACACCTACTAGTACCACTAACAACAACTCTTTGAAATGAAAGCTTTGGGTTCGATACATTCTTAGTTTGTTACTAGCAAATAATGTACTTTTGAAATGTGATAGAAAAAGCAGGTTAATGGTTTTTGGGGATTGCTTGTCTCAAAATGGTTACTTAAAATACACATAAATACATGCGAGTAGTACTGTAGTAGCATGCATATTTCAACGAAACAAGCAGAAGTTTTATTTAAAAGGATTTGCTAACAACAACTCACTGGGTGTTGTTTAAATTGTTTATGTTATACAAAAAATAGGTACTAAAGCTATTTTTTTTATACTATAAACAGCCACATGCTAATGGGGTGTTTGAATAGCTTATTTTCCACCTACATACTTATTTGTATTTTAAAAAGTTCGTAGACTTGCATTTTCTGCTTATAAACGTGAATAAACCATAAAACTGAAACCATCAAATTGATAAACTCTTTAGCCGAAAACTGAAAAAGTAAACACGCCCATAATGATTAAGCTAATCCAAACATGCCCATAATTACATTCTGTCATGTAAACTTTTTACATGAATTGACAGGTAAATTTCCACAAACAAAAATAAGCTAGTGGACATATACATGCAAGCTGGAATGCAAATTATTATGATTTATGCAATGCAACCGCATAAACAAAAGGTAGGCGCCTTGCTGCTACACAGTCTGCAAACATCTGAAGGGGGCAAGTGAGGGCGAGTCAGAGTCTGGACCCCTTCCCTACCCATTGGCTGGGCTGACCTTCTTCTTTATGGGGGACCCTGCAATTAGTCAGTCATGCCACCTTCAGGTTTAAGTACCCCTTTCCAATGCTTTCGACAAAAATACAGAAGACACCTCATTTTTTTTTTTTTTTTTGAACTGCAACATTTGTATTAACACAAAGAACAAACTTACAAAATAGAAGATCCCTCTACAAGATATAGAAGGGACCATCAAGAGACCCAACAAAAAGAGAGAGATAAACGAGGACTTAGCCTACATAAACCACACAACCAGAACTATAAAAGAATAAACCCGCCAGCCAGATCAGCTTGATGGAAGGTGTGATATGCTGCTCGAAACAATCAACCCACTGATCCAATCCTCCCATTTCAAATTACCTTTTTTCATCCTAGCCGCTATCCACTCAAACACCCTTCCTTGAACTTCCTTGAACAAATCTGGAATTTGCGACCCATTCCTACTAAAAACCACTTGATTTCTACTCGACCATATGAAGTACAACACAGACCAAACTACCCCTTTCCATATATCTCTTTTTAGCCCTATAAAAGTAGAAGCTTCAATGAGATTAAACACATCTTCAAGCGAGAAAAGGTTTTGCATATCTACACCCCACCACTCAGACACCCTATCCCAAATCGGCCTAACTTTCGGGCATAGAACAAAACAATGATCCAACGATTCAATTGACTCGTCACAACACGGACATAATACCGAATGTAAGTCGATACCCATGTTGTCAAGAACTACTCGAACTGGGATTCTCCTATGATACAATCGCCAAACAAAGATGCACACCTTTTTAGGAGTAAGCTTGCGCCAAGAGGTCTCAAAAGTACTCCCTGATGTATCAAGAATCTTCGAGTCCACCATGTCACGGAGACCCTTAACCGTAAAAGTCCCACCTTCATCGAGCCGCCACTTGCACTTGTCTTTAGTATCTTTTTTCAGCTGGATATCCTGCACAAGATGAGACAAGTTATGCATATGAGTGACTGCCCTACCTCTAAGTTCAGACCTCCAACCCCAATTCCACACCCACTAGTCCTCGTGCCAAAACCCCTTATTGCCTAAAACTGCTTCATTAACCCCATCTAAATGGTATAACCTCGGAAACAACTCACGTAGTCTACCCATACCAGTCCAATTGTCTTCCCAAAACATAATTGCATCGCCACTTCCCACTTCCCACTCAAACGATGAGGACAAGTGGATCCCAATATTATCTAAATCTTTACCAACTTTTATAATATTACTCCACACACTAAAACCGCTACCATTTAAACTTTGCCCCACTGTTCCACCCCCTCCCCGTATAAACTCTTAATAACTTTGACCCAAAATGCATCTCTCTCTACACGAAATCTCCACCACCATTTCGCCAGGAGAGCCCAATTCATAGCTTTGAGACTACCAATATTTAGACCCCCCGTCCCGTAACTAGATATGACCTTTTCCCATTTCACCCAAGCCACATTTTTTGATTCCCCATTCCCACCGCCCGAGAAGAAATCTCTCCTCACACTCTCTAACAAATGTAACACACTCATCGGAGCACGAAACAACGAGAAAAAGTACAACGATAAGCTACCAAGAACCGATTTTACCAAAGTCAATCTGCCACCAAACGAAATCATCCTCGCTTTCCAACCCGCCAATTTATTATTAAACTTCTGCACTAAATTATTCCAGTTCTCTATTCTTCCCATATTATAACCCACTGGTAGACCAAGATAATAGAATGGAAGGGATCCCGGCCGACACCTCAGACTCGTTGCCCACCCCTCGACTTCCTCCCTCTCCACACCAATCCCAAACAACCTGCTTTTGTTTAGATTAACTTTCAATCCCGAAGCCATTTGGAAGCATTTAAGAAGCTTCATTAAACTAATAACATTCCTTCTATTCCAATCCCCAACAAAAATTGTGTCATCTGCGTACTGCAAATGTGATACTTCGATGCCATCAAAACCCACTTTAACACCTTCAAAATGACCACCCCGTACAACCTCTTGCATTGCAACATTAAGACTTTCAGCAACAATAAGAAACAGGAAGGGCGACAAGGGATCCCCTTGTCTAATACCCCTTTCCAACACAAATTCTTTCGTCGGGGAACCATTAACAAGAATGGAAGATGTCGCCGATTCCAAGCATGCCCGAATCCAACCACACCATTTCCTACCGAAACCCATTTGTTGCATAGTAGAATCCAAGAACACCCAATTAACACAATCATACGCCTTTTCGAAGTCTACTTTAAAGATCAAGCATTTTTTCCTCGATTTCCTTATAAACTCCACCACTTCATTGATTACCAGAACACCATCAAGGATAAAACGGTCCTTAATGAAATCACTTTGAACCTCCCCGATTAGTTTGTTCATCACCCGTTTTAGCCTTTCCGCTAAAATCTTGGCGATTATTTTATAATAACTACTAATAAGACTAATAGGACGAAATTCGCCAAGAGAAATAGGATCCACAACCTTCGGTATAAGGGCTATGAAGGAAGTGTTACAACCCCTGCTAATCTTACCTTCGTCCCAGAACCACTTTACTGCTGTAATAAGCTCTTCCTTAATTATCTCCCAGCAATGCTTAAAAAATTTAAAACTGAAACCATCGGGGCCGGGGGCTTTCGAACTGCCACACGCTTTAACCGCGTTCCAGATTTCTTCATCCCCAAACGGTGCCTCTAACATACTTGCCTCACCTTGAGATAACCTTCTGAAGCGACTGCTTGCAAATCCTGGATGATTTCTATCCGTTTCCTTGTACACTCCTTGGTAGTAATTAAAGATTGTTTGCTTAATATCCTCGGGATTTTCGTTCCATCTTCCATCAATCATAAGACCTCTAAAACCATTTTTTCTATATCGTCTCCTCATAGCTGAGTGAAAAATTTTTGAGTTCTCATCTCCCTCTTCATACCATTTAACCCTCGCTTTCTGTCTTAACATCTTGGCATTAAGACCATCTTTTTCAATCCAGTCCTTCCGGGCTCTTTGCCATGCTTCTATCTCAACCATCGCAAGGGGTCTCATCTCCGCTTCCCTCTCCCATCTATCTACTTCTTTCCTAGACGATTCGATTTCTTGCTCAAGCCCACCATACTTCTTCTTACTCCACTCCTTCAAAGCGTTTTTTTACATTTTTTAGTTTGTCCCGAAAAACACAATCAGGAGTTATTGTTGATACAGGAGCCTCCCATGCCTCTTTAACAATATCGATCATATGGACATCTTGTAACCAAGCGTCAAAAAACCTAAATGGTTTAGGACCGAAATCTAAGCCCTTGTCTTACAGAATAATTGGACAGTGGTCGGATAATTTCTTATCTAGAGCTACTGAACCGAAATTTCTCCAATTCTCTTGAAAACCCTCGAAAATTAAAAATCTATCCAACTTACTAAACTTCCTACCATCGTTGCTAATCCTTGTAAATCTTTTACCTCCCAACGGAACATCAATCAACTGTTCGCTCCTAATGAAATCGTTGAATGCCAGTGCCCCTTTCTTGCTAAATTCTGAATTTTGTCTTTCATCCAATCTTCTAACTTCATTAAAGTCCCCAAAGATACACCAACAAGTGTTCGACCGATCTAGAACCCTGCTAATCTTATCCCATAATGCTACCCTTTCGTTTTCATTTTGTGGCCCGTAAACATTTACAAGTCCCACTGCCTTCTCCACTCCGACCCATTTACCTATAACTGCCACAAAACCATGATCAGATATCACCTGCACTTTGTTGAATACTCTCGTATCCCACATCGTTAGAATACCCCCTGATCTCCCAACAGCATCTAATTTCACAAAATCTACATCATCAGAGCCCCATAACTTATTAATTAATCTATTGTCTAATTTTCTTAATTTTGTTTCCTGAATCCCAACAACATCAAGTTTTTCTTTATAACATAACTCCCGAATCCAATCCACCTTGTCATCTGTACCTAAACCTCTACTATTTAACGACATAATCTTCATAACATTAATAAAATCAACCACCCACACAACCGCGACCTTACATACCTGTTGTAATAGGCCCTGTCTTTGACACTTCTTCGACCGTATCAACTCGAATTTTACTACGTCCCCAATTAAATCCGATATGCTGCCCAAACTCTTCTATCTGAGATAACTCCTCTGCACCAATTTTAAGACTAGATGGCTTCGACTTTGATCTCGAATTTCTTGACGTCTTACTTGATCCGCCTTGACCTGTTTTCGTATCTTTCTTGCATTTTTTTGTTACCATTGCACTCCTTTGAACCCTTACATGTTTTAATCTTGCTAATTCTCTAATTTTATGCATACTCAACTTACCCTTCAATTTGTTTCCAGAAACAAATGATCCTTCATGGTACGTAGTGGATATTTGACTTTTTTATCATTTGATTTGACTGGTTTAAACTAAAAATATCTGAGTTGAATGTCATGCACTTATTTTTTTTCTCTCTTATCGTAAAGAGTTGCATCTTAGACAGTACACAATTGGAGGTTAGGGGTTAAACCCTCATCTCACCTCCTCACGCTCGACTCCCACAAAAACCCTCACCTCTTTCACGCATGACACAAGCAAAAAAAAAGGAGAGTGGTGACCACCCTCACCATTCACTTTTTTTTTGTTTGTGAGTGTGTGCGGAGTATTTTATGATGTTTGTTTGTATAAAATGGGTATTTTTAACGTTGGTGGGAGGAGTGGTGACCATTGAAGCTGAAAAGTGAGGGGAGTAGCGATGCGCCGAATAATAATATGGCGCTGATTTGTGGTAAGAGAGTGGTGACCTTTATGTTTTTCCTTATGTTATAAACAAGTTTAGACTTATTTATCATCTAATAGTTAGGTGTCGTGTATAAATAAATAATTATTGTGTACAAATCACTTGTGGAACAAAACCGTCCAAACTAGCTCAATATCCAAACCAAACTTTGACATTTTAATTTATTATTCTTCATGGAAATTAAAACTTCGCGCGGTTTTGTTTGGGAGGTTTGCACACACATGGCTATTCGGAGAGCTAGTGCTCTCAAAGACAGAGATGGGTCATTTTGGCGAGTTCCTTCGACATGGTTCTCTAAAGTGCCGAGAAATGAAATAATCAAGAATCCCAAGTAACAGGCCAGACAGTAAAGGTAGTAACTTATTTGAATTATATTGTTCGGTTCTATGATAGTAACCTGGCCATCTAAAAATCAAAATAATAATTTAACTTTTGGTCAAATTGGATCGTAAGAGACAATGCAACACTGAACAGTGAGCACCCACAATCAAGTCACATGTTTTGGCATACATCCAGTAAATGAAAAGAAATAAGTAGGGACGATTTTTATATTTATATTGAGACTTTCAACCAATGCTTAGGCGAATGGTGCAACGAAAACTGTCTTATCTTGTAAAAGTAGTGAAGTTAAGAACTACATAAGTGCTATGTTTGGCGGTTAAATAGAGCTTACTGGAGCTTAGGCTTTTAAAATAAGCCGGTTAATAAAATAAATTTCGTTTGTCATGGGGCTTATGAAAGGACTTATAAAATAAGCTTCCGGAGCTTTTGAAGAATAAATTGCTTATTTACCCACAAAAATATCTAATATATATAAAAACTCATTTAATTATGTTATTTTTAGTAATTTTGTAATAATAAGCCTCAGCCTCAACCTATTTGCCAAACAAGTTTATAAAAATACAAAATTTAATTTCGGCTTATAATATAAGCCTCAGCCCTAGTCCCAGCTCCAGCCTAGCCCCAGCCCATTTTGCTAAACATAACCAAGGTCTTTTTGAAGAAGTATTTGAATGCCATATATGAGACCGTAATTCATTGTATTCTATATATATCTCCTTATAAGAAATTAAGCTTTAACTTATTAATAGTATGTGTGAATAAAGGTATCAATATACGTTCTGCGTGTACATGACCATGGTGCAATTTATAGCAACAGTGAGGTCTATTTTTGTTATTCCGTTAGAAACTTATTGATCGAATTACTACTTATTGATACGCCGTCGTCATATGTGACGAAACAGAACCAATAGACTAGCAAGCTAAACTAGTCCATGATTCTTTGCGGCTGGTTTCTGAGTCAAAGTTTGCTGATGTTTTTGTCAATCAAACCCGGTCCAAATACTAGTGCTTATACTAAAAGTATGACAAATGGTGGTTAACCGAGTCTTAAGTGTAATTGTTTGTGTTAAAGCATGCATTTGTGGTTTGATGTGATAATGCGATATGATACAAACAGGTTTATGTAGCATGGCCTTATTTTAACGAAAGTTAAACATGTAAAGATAATATACAAACTTCCACTTGAAACTAAAAATTATGGCAACATGAGATTTTGAGATAAAGGTGGCAAAATGGGCGGGTCAGGCGGGCACGGGCTAAACGAGCACGGGCCAAACAGACACATGTTATACAAATCGGTTTATAAAAGACAAAAATAAGGAAATAAATTCATTAAACGTAATACTTCATTTATATTTAAAAAATTAAATATTATATATATATATATATATATATATATATATATAAGTTTTTTTTTTTTAAAATGATTATAATGTTTTATAATTAAGAGAAAATATGTGCCTATTAGTGACCATTTGATTTTTCAATGGGCTAAATACGCCCATTTCAAAAAAAAAATGAGGCTAAATGTGCCAAAGTTTTTTACAAAGTAGTCAAAATTAGCTTATTTTTTTATTTTGGTCACAAATTGCCACCTCTATTTTGAGACGTAGTCCTTCCGTCCCAAAGTAATAGTCACCGGGCAAAAAGAACATATTTTGAAAAATAAAAAAATACAGTAAAAAATAAAATGTGTTACTGTTTTATTTCTTTCAACTTCTGCAAAATGAAAGTTTAATCTTAACTAATTAATTAATACTTTTTTTAAAGTTTATAATAATAAGCTAGAGAATATGTTAAACTCAATCAAACATCTTTATCTATATTTCCTTATTGAATAATTAAATTGAGATATTTCAAAATAAAAATGTGGACCGTTAATTTAGAACAAGGGATAAGTTTTTTTATTTTTAGTTATTTATTTATTTTTATTTGACCATTTTGAGACTTGGTTCATTGTATCATTCTCAGTTTTTCACTATCCAAAGCTGTAGAGACTGGGCCAGATGTCAAATGAGGAAAGCTGACTAATTATGGAATAACATCTCAATTTCACTTTATAAAATGTACCAAAAACTACATGACGTTTATAAGAGAATCAATAACTGTTTATTGTTCCGTATACTTTGTTAAGGGCAGAGGTTAACCCCACGGGGGTATAGGGGGGTATGTGGAAGAATTGTGCTGCCGCCGCCTGTATTATCTGCTTTAATGCTTGTACGTTTGACTAAAAATAGGTGAGACCGAGCGAGTAGACCCCCGTTGGGTTAACACAACCCTTGTTAAGGGGCCATGTACTACATCAAAAAGTTACATTGTTTGACCTCATTGTCATATGCCTAGTACATTAGTATTTCAAAGAAGGGTTGTGTTAGGGAACCCCACCAATAGGCTGCCACACACTTTTTTTTTGTCCCCCGTACTTTTTTTTTTTCTTTCTTTTGGTCAACATATGCGGCCAATTTATTAGCAATTTTTTTTTTTTTTTTTTTTTTTTTAAATAAAAGTAGTAAAAGTTTAAAAAAAAAGTATTTTGTTAAAAATAATGTTAAAAAATTATTTTGTTAAAAAAAATAATAAAAGTTGTAAAAGTTTTTAAAAAAAAGTATTTTGTTAAAAATAATAAAAGTTGTAATTTTTTTGTAAAAAAATAAAAGTTGTAAATTTTTATTATAATTTTGTAATTTTTGTTGTAAATCAAAAAAATAATAAAAGTTGTAATTTTTTTTTGTAAAAGTTAAAAAAAAAAGTATTTTGTTAAAAAAATTATTTTGGCAAGGAATCCTGAGGATCATGCTTGTCAGTCGGGTGCAAGGCTCCGTGATCTTTTAAATAAAATGAATAAACTTCATATGTCGTAAATGTTGTTGTTTTTAAATAATATGTATAACGTTGTCGTTTAATTTAATAATAACAGTTGTTGTTGTAGTTATTTAATGTGGTAATATTTAACGCGCTATTATACAAAACATTATACATATACAATACATTATTATACATACATAATCATTTTTATTTAAACAAAAAAAAAAAAAAAAAAAAAAAAAATGCTGCCACTAAACGACAAAATAAGAAAAAGTTAAAAAAAAAAAAAAAAAAAAAAGAAAAAAAGTACACCCTACTCTTATATAGAAAGGGTTAATCTAACCGATAGCCCCCGTTACTATAACTCGTCCCTTCAAAGAATATCAAACCTTGAGCTAAAAACAAAACTTAGTACTGATTCCTTGATAGTAAGAGCAATCGGTACCTTATCTATACACCCAAGTTAAGATGACATTGAGGCTGACGTGGAGTGAGTTAAAGCCAAGTTAAAAGACCACCCTCCCAAGTTAAAGCTAAGTTAACGCAGCGTGTTAACCCTTTAACGCTGCGTTAAAAGCTATTTTTTTTTTAAAAAAAAATCACTTTAACCCAAGTTGAAGCCAAGTTAACACACCGCCTACCAAGTTAACGTCGCGTTAACCTTTAACTTGCTGAGTTAAAGCCAAGATAACACGCCACCCTCCCAAGTTAAAGACAAGGGTGAAAGATTAAATGTCAAGATGGTGCTGACGTGGACTGCGTTAACCTTTAACTTCGGGTTAAGACACCCAATGCTCTAAAGGTAAAGCAAAACTTGGATTAACAAAACCAATCGAATTAACAAAGTTGGAATGTTTATAGTTTATACATGTGGTATAGCTAATCCTATCTTCCTTATTGTGATGACTGATGACTCGTGCCAACATGAATTATGCATGTTGTCACAAGTTCATAAGTTCTAATTCGTGAGCCAACACAACAAAGAAGATCATCGTGTTAACGTTGAAATTCTAAAAGCATTTTGTGATTAAGTTTCTTTCTTACAAGAAAGTTAGTCTGAAAATGATCAATCGTTCTAGAGTTTTGTTTGTTTTCAATTTGTTACTATTTAAAGTTGAAATTCAATAATTTTATATTTTCTGGCCCTACCAAAGTAAATATACAGAAGTTATTACGAAATTGTCAGTTGAATAAAATAGTTTTAACATGAAAAAATAGGCCATCCCCCGTGAGCAAAGATGTCCATGATTTTATGATGTTTTCATGCTCCTTAAAAGCCACTTTCACATAATTGTTGCCATCCTTCAGTAGTACTCATCCTCTTATTAGTGTATTTTTTATTTTTTTTTAATTATTGCGTTTTCTTATTAAGTTTACAATTATTATGTTGTCTTTACTTACATGGATGTGAATTATGCAACACTTCACTCATGGCTTACATTATTCTCAAAATTGTCAAATTATAACAGTCTTTAATTATTACTGTATTTAAAACCCGAAGATCTATAGTCTAATGGTAAAACTTTTCTTAGCAAAGTCTAAATTGCACATGCCGCAACTTTGGTATCAGACTTCTTACTATTAGACGATAAATATGGCCTAAACACAGTTGTGGATTTGGGTCATTAGAGTTTCATGCTATATTTACTCCATATATAGAGAATTCATTATTTAACAATTGCAATTTACATGTAGCTCAAAACTGGCTCATTTTATAAGTTTTCTCCTAACTTTGGTACAATTGAGCTACTTTTTAACAAAGTTGTTTGCTAGCAAAATAAAATATTTGAATGAGTTACACACATGGGCACGAACAGACATACATATAAAATATTTTACTATAACTTTTTACTAGATTATAATAACACAGTCACTAGTAAAACAAGAACCATAATAATAATTCATTAGCTTAATCCAAAATCGTAGTGACATTTACCACTCACGTGCACTACCACGCGTATTACATTACACAAAACTTAACTTCGTTACCTAACACTCCAAAACCATTTCCTTTCAAATTACTCGCACACTCTCCCGTTACCGTCAAAAGTAACGAAAATTTACTTCGTTTTTACACTCAAAATTCATTAGAAATGAAAAAAGTAAAATATAATAACCATCCTAGTAAATACTCGCTACTACAAAAAATCAATCGTAATTGACTCGTGGTCGCTCGTGCATATCAATCGTCGTGAGCTCGTGGTCCGGATGTCGAGGTGTTCGAACTTCGAACAAGTTTATTCTTCCTTTTTTAGTGATAATAAGCTGGCGTGACGATAAGTTAGCATGATTTTAATCACAAAAAATCATCCGTATTAAAATCCTCAAACGTGTCAAATCTTTCACACACAGTACTCGGTGACGTCATCAAATCAAAATTAAACTCATCCAACTTCCCAAACTCAAACAAATCACCTCCCAAAAAATCCTCATCAAACTGGCGAAAAATCTCAAGACAACCAACTTCGTCACCCAAATCACCCGAAACCGGCAACACCGATTTCGGTGACGTAATTTTATTACTACTACTACTCATCTCATTTCCAGAGTTAAAACCAGAGTCTGCGCTACAACTAACAGACTCGGGCACAGACTCTGGTTTTAACTCTGGTGTAGGAATAACAAAATTAGTAAGCGCGTGAGGTCCACGCAGCTGAAGAGCAGCTTGGTCATAGACCATAGCTGCTTCTTCAGCTGTGTTAAAAGTACCTAACCATAACCTTATACGTTTTATTGGATCACGTATCTCTGCCGCGTATTTACCCCAGGGCCTACGTCTCACCCCTCGGTACTTTTTATTATTTGTCATTGCTTTCAACGGCTTCCTTTCGGACTTCTTCATTTCCTTAACATCAACAGATGGTTCGATGTTTTTTCTCTTTTGCTGCGGTTGTATTGTTACCTCGTGAACAAATTTTTTAACTCTTTTGCGACATGAAATATTTGTTGTTTCATCGTCATCGTTGTCACTGTCGGTTGCGTAAGTGTCGGTTAAGGATATTCTGACGAGTTTTGGAGAGGGTGAAGTTGTGGTGAGTTTGAAGGTGTTTTTTTTGTGTATGGTTTTTTTGACTAGTGTTGCGTGAGTGTCCATGGGTGAGTGAAAAAGGGGAAGAGAGGGTTTATGAGTGAGGATTTGAGGAAGAGTGAAAGATTTTTGGAAGACTTTGTCATATATATTTGCTTTTTTATCGTACGGGTTTTATGTTCTCTGGATTTAAATTTTGAATTTTATATTATCCATCTTTAAAAACATTTTTTATATCACTACTTTTGTGCCAAAAATTTTGGTACTTAAAAGTTGAAAGTGTTTTACCAGATTACCTTTAACCAAAATTATTATTCACAATATTAAATGAAGGTATAATTAATTGTCAAATAATAAAACTATCTTTTAATTGCTTTTTTAGAATTAAGAGCAGTTATATAGACGGGGACGAAGCTAGGGGTGTCCACAGGTGCACGTGCACCATATGGATTTTTTTAATATAATGTTAATTTTTGAAAAAATTATCGAATTTTCTTAAATACTCTGTATATCTTAAATGCATCTGGTGCATCAAAATATGTCTCTAGTAATACTAATTAGAAGGTAATATATTCACTTATTTATCGTTTTAATGAAATCTTCGTTTTAATCAACTTTTTAACTCTATTATATTTTGGTTCAAAAAAATTTGTGCACCCGATCATATTTATTTCTGGCTCCGTCCTTGATTATAGATGCATTCTTTTTTAAATTGTTTGCTTTTTATTGGTGACAATACTGTTAAAACGAAAAGATTATTATTTTCGTCTAAAAAAGCACATATGATAAACAAAAGAAAGAATTGTTACTTTTATTATTTTTTCTCATTTTTTTACAAAATAACACTTAATATTTTCTTTGAAATCTACAATGACAACTTATATTGAACTTAATATTGTAAGCTCAGTCAAAATTATTTATCTATCGGACAACTAGCTTTAAAAATCCTGAAAAAGATATACGAACAATATTTCAAGACTTGGGAAGTAGTACACTAGTACGTAGTATGAGTAGCTTTCTAAAATTGATTTTGTACTTCGTTAAAATTTGTTTGTTTTTACAGTCGTCTCTTTTATGTTGATACTATAAAATTTGTGTTTTTAACGTACGCCATTTACTTCATATTCACATAGCTGTCATGCGATATATTATGCCAGATAAATTTAATGTTCATTCTATAAAAGTCGATGATATTTAATTTTATAGAATAGACTTTTCAATTTTATTGTGTTGAACACTATTTGCAGGTTCATGAACCTATTGTGTTCGTTTGTTTCTAAAGATTCTTTGAAATGGTCCCTTTATTTATTTGAAACTACCATTTAGCCCTTGATAGAGTGATAAGGGGTGGCATCCTTTCGGCAAAACCACATCGGCAAACCTTGCCGATCGGCAAGCTCCATTGCCAGTGGCTCGGCATGAACCGATCGGCACTTCAAACAGGGTATCTCACTGATTCGGTGTGGAGCAAATCAAGAAAAATATTAACGTTGGGAGTTAATGTTTTCGACCGTTGTTTGCATTGATTCTTTCACAAACGAACAACCACCACTTCCGGCCATCTGATTGTTGCTACCAAACCACCCAATGGTGATGTCTCTTAACCACCCACCGCTGCTTCCATCAATAGCCACCTTTCAATAGCCACCCTTTTTGTATCTGCAACCATGTAACAACCACTACACTCCCAAGGGAGGTGTGTTTGGATTTTGTTTTTGTAGGTTGGGGACAGAAAGAAAGAGGGATTGGATTTTGTTTTTATAAAAGAGGTGTGTTTGGATTTTGTTTTTATAAAAGAGAAAGAGGAGGTGTGTTTGGATTTTGTTTTTATAGGTTGGGGACCAAGATTGCCACTTAAAATCCAAGTTGAGGCATGTTGATGTAAAAAATGTGTTGAAACAATATGATTGGTTGTTGATATAAAAACGTGAGGCAAACTTAGGCAAGTTTGCTACCCCCTAACTAAGATTGAAGACAAATTCACAACCTTCTCTTCATACTACTATTCTTTTTACTTTCTCTTTTTTGGGTAAAGTTTTTTTTTTTTCTTTGATCGACTAATCTACGTTTTTTAAACCTATCGTAAAAAATAAAAATAAATAAGTAAATAAAATCAACCGGGTAAAATTCTATTCGTTTTTGTAAAGTTGGTGTGGCTACTCCACATTATAAGAAAGCTTGAACGGATAAATGGACGAGTTTTTCGAGTTTTGGTTATTTGTGAAAATGAATATTTAACCAAGATGTACACACTGACTACTAACTAAGGTATTCTCATTAGCGTTTCCGACTAGTTAAGTCAAATGTAGAGAGTACTACTTTCACTCAATCATGAAAACACATTGCTATAGCATAAGCATATTGTCACTGTTTATGTTGTTGGTAACCTTAAATATGAGCTGAGATTTACTCATTTACTCGCACCGTACTAAAATTGGACAACCTCTTGTTGAAATATTTGATTCATAACATGTGTCGGTCTTCAATTGTATCTCATTTATCGCTTTGCCTCGTAAAGGAATGGTAATGTTGATAAATCAATGATAATGGTTATGCAAAAGCTAAAGAACTTTACTCCTTCAAGTTGTATTTTGCATACCTTAATAAGCAAAACCAATTTCTAAGTTTCAAATGACTGTGCTGATAATCGGGGACTGAACTAGGACCAAACATGATCAGATGCACAAAAATTTTTGAGTTGTAATATAAAACAACATTTCGATGAACCGGGTGCATTTAAGATGCGTTTAGAAAAAATTGACGTTTTTTTCAAAAAATAAACACTAAATCGTAAAAATCCATAGAGGTCCCCGGGCACCCACGGGAACCCCTGGTTCCGTCCCAATTGATAATGATCCGAATGAGCACATAACGAAATTAATCAACTTAATAGTTAATGGTTTACCGTACTTTAAAAGACCTAGTTAAGTAACAATTTACATGAAAACTTGTTCTCTAGCAATGTTAAATAGTGGTATGAGAGTTTCAAATTCGGAGTACAATTTTTGAAAATATACGAATGGAAGTAGTCTAATGGCACTACTAGAAAATCCTGGTTCTCTTCTCCGTTGCGACGGATTTGTTACAAATTTGGTGCGTCTAAAAAAACCTTGTGGGAAATTTTCAACCAATGCAAACCGTAAAAGGTTTCACTTTGAGTTTAGAATGGTGGTAGTCATGCTTCCGAAATCACTCATACCTCCCAAATCCACCAATAATATCATTCCACTTCATTTCACCTCATTCATACTTTTTTCATACCTCCCAACCCTTTTTTAGTGGCAACCATGTTTTTTTTCATACCTCCCAACTTTTTTTTTCATAAATTAAATTAAACAATTTAATTAAAACATAAATATTTCATTAATAATTAAAATAACATTACATAATACTTGGAAAAAAAATACATAATTATATTAAAAATCGGTAGGCCATCCATATATTTCCGCGTTCCCACGTTTTTTGGCAATAATGAAATCTCGCATAATCTGATTGGTTATGTGTTCGTGCGGCTCGTTGTAAAAATTAACGTATAAAAAAATAACTTATAAAAAATAACGTGTAAAAAAATAACGTTTAAAAAAATAACATATAAAAAAATAACGTATAAAAAATAACATATAAAAAATAACGTGTAAAAAAATAACATATAAAAAAATAACGTATATAAAAAAAAACGTATATAATATATATATATATATATATATATATATATATATATATATATATATATATATATATATATATATATATATATATATATATATATATATATATACCAATTTGAGTTTGTTGTTGCGTTTCGGGAATAATCTCAACATCATCATCATCGTCTTCACCATATATAGGTAGTTCGCGTTCCACACTTGGTTCACGACGCGAAGGACCTTCACGGTAGTCACCAAACGGGTTGAAGTCACTCGTCATTGATATGTTATATTCGCTTGGATTCATTGGTGGTGGTGGTGGTTGGGGATAGTTAAACGATTGATGGTATTGTTGATGCATCGGTGGTGGATGTTGGGGATAATAGCCCGATTGAGGGTATTGTGGATACATCGGTGGTGGAGCTTGTGGACGAACACGAGGACGGTAGCCACGTCCACGACCTTTTTGTGATGAACCACCTCTTGATTTGCCACTATCCATGGATAACAATGTATGTGTGTAAAAAAGTTTGTGTTTATTGATGTGTTTGAAACTATGGAATTGAAAATGAAATGTTTAATATTTATAGGGAAATTATTATTATTATTATTATTATTATTATTATTATTATTATTATTATTATTATTATTATTATTATTATTATTATTATGTTTGATCCCCTCCTCCAACGTTCCAAACATTAAATCCAAACGGTCATATTTGAGCCTTGAAAACACCAAACCGCTGAGGCAATATATGCTGTTGGAGCTATGCCGTTGGGCATGCCGGCGAAGTGGCGGCGGTGTTCACCGCCGGCATAGGCATGCCGTTGGTGATGCCGCCCACCACTGCCACACTCCTTAGAGATTACAAAGCTATAAAACAAAAGGTACTATTCAAGTTTGAAAAATAACAAAGTAAGACATGTTCTAGTTTCTTATTCGATAATGTGCAATCAGGAACCAATTTCTTAGCGAGACAAGATGTACACAAACTTTACTTACACTTTTATAAAACCTTAGAACAAACTACTTATGGCTTTCGACGTGAACATACATCAAATTCCTATATCGGTAGATCAAATAATGCCGAAACATAGATTTACTACTTATAACCCGAATACCTATGACCTTCTTCTGATCATTTTTTACTATAGGAAAACGATGGTTACTTTAGGTACGATAGTCGAATAAGAGCACTTCAAGTGCAAACAACACAAACATTCACCGTCATATCAACATCTCATTAACTTGTACTCCGTAACTTAATCGTATAAAACTGTAGAAGCTAAAACTTGAAAGACCAATTTCGACAAGCTAAAAACTAAGAGAGGCTGAATGCAATTTGACGAGGAAAAGTCTATTCGGTACCAAATAAAATTCAATCAAACCCAAACGACATATCTCTGTGTCTGTGTGTCACGATATGCCGCATTCGAATGTGCCGCTTAGATTGTGACACGTGTCACAGAGGGCTTTCTACTCTAGTAATCACGTGACAACAAAGATCACGACAGCTACGTTAAATTAGTAACCCCTGCACTAGTCGTTGCCACCTCGCTACTTCATAGTTCATAACTTCATATAGTATTAAAGTTATTAACTACCATGTTAATTTATTTTAAAATTAGCGCTTATTGTATCGTTAGTGAGTTCGTAAATTCCAACAAATTAATTTTTCTTTAAACACAACGTAGACATTTAATTGATTAAATTAAATCTTTCTATACTAGTAAAGATATTTGTCGTTATTAAAATAAATACCTTTTTTTTAGGAAAACGCGAAGAAATTTTATTAGGCAAATACCGAAAGAAGGAGAACAAGAATACAAGGAAACAAAACGAAGAGATAATGAATTTTTGTTAAATCTAACATGTCATGTTATTATGTGAAATAAAATATTAAAATTATATGATCCTAGTATTGTTCTTTATGCAAGTGCGTGGTGTGTGGGAGCGGGAAAACACGGAGGAAAAGATTTGTCCTGCAGGGATAGCGACACCACCTTCACTAGAAAATAGGGACAACAAAAAAAATCTCCAGCAGCAGCAGTAAAATCCTGAAAGAAAAGAAAAGATAGTGAGGGAGGTGTTTAGATTAGAGAGAGTGTGTTATTTATTTGTTGTTTGTGTGAATATTTGTGTTTTGTGTGTATTTTTAAATGATAAACAATAGAAAAAAAAATAAAGAAAGAAAAAAGTTGATGTAGTGATTGGAGGAATGTTGACAGAAAAACTACATGAATTATTTTTTTGATAATGTGAAGTTGATGTGACGAAAGAACACTCTCAAATACATCCTCCGCCTAATATAAGAGTGTGAATATTTGTGTTTTATGTGTATTTTTAAATGATAAACAATAGAAAAAAAAATAAAGAAATAAAAAAGTTGATGTAGTGATTGGAGGAATGTTGACAGAAAAAATATATGAAGTATTTTTTTTGATAATGTGAAGTTGATGTGACGAAAGAACACTCTCAAATACATCCTCCGCCTAATATAAGAGTATGAGTATATGATTTTGTAAAAGCTAAAAAGTAAATGAGTAACTCCCTTCGTTTCATTTTGAGCATATTTTCAAATTGCGCACACTTTAAAAAGTTTTACTAACTACGTTTGAAACTTCATATTTAGCTACTAAAGTGGTTTTTATTGGTTAAATTATAAAAACAAACAAACATTTTGAGACACTTCTAAATGAAAAGTTTATTTATTAATTGGAATGAATGTAGTAACTCACCTATAGGCTAAAGCATAGTTAATTAATACTACCCTTCATAGTGTGAGGTGATATAAGAAATTGAATAATTTTATAGAGAATAGATCCGGTGAGAGTTATCAGTCCAAAAGTTTCACTTTTGGTCCAATTTTCCAGCGGAGTTAGTTTAGTCGTTAAGTCAGTTGCAACATTAGTCTTCTAACCTAACGGTCGTTTGCAACGTTCGTTCTTTATACCAAAAATCGTTTGCAATGTTTGCACCGTTAGTCCTTTCAGTTAGTTAATCTTTTTAAAACAAAATCTATAAAAAAAATTAGAAAAAAATGATTTTTTTATTTTTTGGAAAAAAAAATTCGAAAAAAAATAATTTGAAAAATTCGAAAAAATTTCGAAAAAAATTCTAAAAAAATTTTTTTGACGAAATTTTTTTTCCAAAAAAACTAATTTGAAAAAAGAAATTCTAATAAAATTTTTTCTTAAAAGATTCTAAGAAAAAAAAATTTTGACGAAAAATTTTCTTTCAAAAAAAATAATTTGAAAAAAAATTCAAATAAAAATTATTCTTAAAAAATTCAAAAAAATTTATAAATTTTGTTTTCCTAGTAATAATTTTTTTTTAAATTCCAAAACTAACATAAACATTTATAAAACACAAATTACATTAACTAATATACTTAAAGACAAATTACATTAACTAGTATACTTAAACACAAATTACATTAACTAGTATACTTAAACACAAATTTCATTAAACACGAATTACATTAGATGTTTAATATATTTTCATTTCATCGTACTTTTTATGTTTAATGTAATTCGTGTTTAATGTAATTTGTGTTTAAATATACTAGTTAATGTAATTTGTGTTTTATAAATATTTATGTTAGTTTTTGAATTTTTTAAGAAAATTATTATTAGGAAAAAAAATTTAGAAATTTTTTCGAATTTTTTAAGAAAAATTTTTATTAGAAAGGTTTTTTTCAAATTATTTTTTTTGGAAAAGAAAATTCGTCAAAAAATTTTTTGTTAGAATTTTTTTCGAATTAAAAAAAAATTATTAGAAATTTTTTTTCCAAATTATTTTTTTTTTTGAAAAAAAAATTAATCAAAAAAATTTTTTTTAGTATTTTTTTCGAATTTTTCAAATTATTTTATTTGGAAAAAAAATTTTCCAAAAAAAAATAATTTTTTTCGATTTTCTTTTAGATTTTTTTTTTTAAAGATTAACTAACTGAAGGACTAACGGTGCAAACATTGCAAACGATCTTTGGTATAAAGGACGAACGTTGCAAACGACAGTTATGTTAAAGGACTATTGTTGCAACTGACTTAACGACTAAACTAACTCCGTTAGAAAATTGGACCAAAAGTGGAAGCCACATGGACTTTTGGACTGATATCTCTCTCTTTTTGAAAATTGGACTGAAAGTGCAATTTTGATACAAGCACAAAGACCAAAAATATAGTTTACTCGAAAAAAAATACTAAAAAATGAGAATAACAATAACGTTTAGCAACTGAGAATGAGAATTTTAAAGAAAATACATCAATTTTATATGCGCATTTAAAGTGTGTGGTTATAGTTTTTTCACACTTTTTTCAACTTAAATTTTCTTTTTATTTTATCCTAACTCTAGTTTTATAAACCTTGTCAATGACAAAACAGTATTTTGTATCCACACTGTAAGGGGCTGTTTGGTTTGTAAGTGGGTTTGGATTCAGATTTGGATTTGGTATAGAAGTTAGATTTAAGGTGGGTTTAGGAGAAAGAAATTATATATATTTTATAATAAATTTTAAATATAAAATTTATTTAAATAATAAAATAATAAAAAATATGAATTAATATAGAGATAATCCCACATATAATAGAGAGGAGAAAAAAAGAAGACCCACAAAAATAACCAAAACCAACCAATATCTACCAAATTATTATACTATCACATTTCCATTCCATTTATCATTCTCACCATCAAAAGATTAAACCAAATAAGTTTTTTATACGTAGAGCCCACCAAAACCCATTCAAAAGCGTGAAACAAACGCACCCTAAATCTCTAACGACAAAACCACACAGAAAATATACAATACTGTATAGTAGAAATATACAATACTGTATAGTAATTGTTAACTTCTTGTGCTTTTAGTTTTTATCCGGTTCCAAAATCAGAAAAATATTTTATTTATAAACTCATGTAAAATCAAATATTATACTCTTTTTTTCTTTTTACCTCTTTTCCAAATATACTATATTTTTCTCTTCTTATTCAATTAAACTAAATAATAACGATATGATGTGAATGCAACAGGGGTAGTTAAAGTATTTCAAGAAGGGACAACGTGGGCAACAATGCAACATTGATTTGGGCAACATTAAGAATTGAATGGTGGGTTAAGTACTATGCATTGCCTTTTGTTCTATTCCAATTTTCTCCCGTGTACACATTTGATTTTAGAAAAGATAGTTTAAACTAAGGGGGTGGCAACCTTGCCACACCTTGCCTCATCTTTTAAAGCAAACAACCAATCATGGTTGTCCAACAAATTTTTTGCCTAAAATTGCCTAATCTTCATTTTTAAGTGGCAATCTTGCCTAATGGCAAGCATTAAATGTGTATTAATTATATAATTTAAATTAAAAAACATAATTAAACAATTAATAAAAAACAACTATTTTATTAATAATAATTCAAGGATTATTACATAATACTTAAAAAAAACATAAACAAAACTAAAAATTGCAAGGTCATCCATAGTTTGCTGTGAATTCACGTTTTTTTTTTATTGCAATTTCCCGCATTTCCGGATCTTCTATGTTATCGTGCGGTTCGTTGAAAAACTTCAAAGCTCGGATAAAGGCATTTTCTTTCACACCTTGTAGTTGTGCCGCCATCAATTTTTCGGCCAACTCATCCTTTGCACGTCTTTTCTCTAGCGACTCCTCGAATAGTTGTGATTTCTTTGAAGCATAAATTTCAAAAGTCGCAGCAACACTATTATTTGTGGACGACTCAGAAACGCTCTTTTTGCCCCGTCTTTTTCAGGTAGGAGTAGTGTTTTCATTCAAATCCAGAATAAAAGTACATCACTAACATGTCAAATAACACAAAAAAGATCAAACCAAGATGTTTTACAAGAAAGTGACTTCAAACTCACAAAACTACACAAAACCACATCAAATCCGATTCTACAAGGCCCTAAGATGAAACCTTGGCTCTGATACCAATTGTAGGATACTCATAATTATAAACACGTATGGTTTTGTGATTTATGGATCGAAATAGTGTAAGAAGTTTAGAGAGAGAGAGATGTGGGAGACTTCTAGTGAGAGAAATAGAAATGTATTAGATTAAATGTGTGAGAAGTTCCAACCCTCTCCACATGTGGAGAGGGGTATATATAGTTTCCTACAAACGCCCACACCCGGGCTGTGGATCAGGCATACAGTGGGTAAAGACCCGTCCTTCTTTCACGATGTTACCTAAACTAAACTAATATCTAACTGACTAATAAACTAACTACGAGCTATCATAATGCTATTACAACATTTAGGTGACTGAGTCTTTTATAGGAATAATTGTATTCCTAACAATCTCCCCCTAAGCGAGGTCACCTTGGAAATTAAGCTCTTTGTTCTTCAAGCATTCTTTTGATCTTGTAGCTCGTAGGTTCTGATTCTTCACTTTTCAGCACCCTTTGTACATCCAGCAATGAACTTGTTATTTGAGTTCCTTTGTGATGTGTGATCTTTGAGCTTCTTTGAGATCATCAGCCATAGTAAATCTCCAAGCTCATCCATAGTGGTAACGCCTTCATGTGATGTAGTGACTTGAGGACCTTCATGCTCACACCCTACTGGATCAGGAGACTTAACATAAGAGTCGTGGATCAGGAGACTTTTTTATCAGAGTTGCGGAAACGTTGTTGGTAGTCTCTCATCATTTGTTGTAGCAAGTCTCTCATCGTCATTGATAGTGTGGAGGATGTGTGAGCATGAGGTATGGTTTGACCCGATTCAACTAGAAATAGGAGCTATCAACGCCATCTTTATATGTTTCCCTGAAATAAAACAGTTAGCAATAAAGATAGAGAACGAATATGACTTTGTCATTCGTTCTAGGAGGACAGACTACTGATGCGTGGGAATCGCACCTTGCTTTACCTCTCGAGGGATCTCGAGAAGCTTACAACCCCCACCAGGCAGTGTACCTGATCGTTGTAGTATAGTATAGTGACAAGTACCGGGGGATTGATCGTTCAGCTTAGGAATAGTGTCGCTAGGATTAGAAAACCTAATTAATAGTTCTAGAGATGAAAGATGATTATTTTTGTATTTTTATATTTTTATGAAAGCAAGTAAAATCTCTGGTTTTGGAAGAGTGGGCGGAATTAGTTGCTATTCAACTAACCCAAAGCTAAGATGCAATCAAAATAAAATAATAAAAATGAAATTAAACTAATTAAACTAAGGTTGTGAGCAGTAATTGGAGAAATTGTGTTTACTTAGACTTCATTACTCCCTAGATATCTTTTACATGTTAATTACTTGTTACACTTGTATGAATGACGGGTTGTATTCCTTAATACCATTCGTGGGGTGGCATACATAACTCCCCAACTCTATGAGCTCTTATCTCCTCCTACACCATGACCCAGCACAACTATAGGGATTGTAAACAGTGGCTCATGCATTAAATACAACCAATAAAGACCTAGTACGCCTCGGTTCATGTTTCTTAAGACGTTCAAGCATGTTACCATTTGGAGATCTGCCAGTTTTCTTAAGCCTAACATATAAATCATTCATTCAAAACAAGAATAGACAAGTAATCAACACATAATCAACATCTAGGTTTCATTAGATCTAAGCAAACACAAGAGAGATCTAGCCTAGCATAGTAGAATTGAGACAAGAACAAGAGATAAACAACCAACACATAGACATATTGATTGAGTTGAAAGTACACTTATCTCAATTACACTGCAAGGTCTCAAGGGTTTGGAACCCTTGAAAAACCTGTGAAAGAGGCACCAAAATCGTCTTTAGGGTTTCACCAAAACTTCTCTCCTTTTTATGAAAAAACTAGAAAACTATATATAGGAAAATCGTTCTGACGGCGTCAAGAGTTAATTCTGACGCCGTCACCTCGCCGCCATAAACTTCCTCGGACGGCCTTGATCCACTTATGACGGCCTATGTGACGCCGTCACCACCCACGGTAAATTATTCTTGGCCACTTTGACGCCGTCACCAGTTCGTCTGACGCCGTCACCACCTTCGATATTTAATTCTTCATGTCTGACGCCGTCAAGCTTTTGGTCTTGACGCCGTCACCTTGTATTTCCAGCTTGGATTTTTGGTACTTTGCCGTTTTCTTCACTTTATGCTCCAAAAACGTCCAAAATAGTCTCTTTTCCAGAATTCATTCTCCAAACACCTAAAATCACAAAAGGAACGATTTAGGGCAATATTTGATCAAATAAAGTCGGATTCGGGCTTAAATGACCCCCTAAAAACGGATCATTTTTCACCTCATCAACTACCCTCCGGTTTTGTGAAAACCGACCTGTGATCAGGCAGAGTCTCTTTTACAGAAGACTCTCCTTGACAGGAATTTCCAGTTTGTAATAATGAATTTTCCAAAGAATCCACTTTGGAATCTTCATACTTAGCATGTTCTCATACCGGAACGTCTCAAAGCAGACAGCACGATAGAGTGAATCGGTGAATAGATATTCACGGATTGATGAGAAATAGATTTATAGAAATCACTCGCGTGTCCTATGATAAACATTTTTAAGACACGACGAGAGTTTTATACTTTGAATCATATTTCCATAAAAAATACTTTTGTTTGAAAGATATTTACACAATCAATGTGCTCGAAAATTAGTTGTGAGCACATTGAAAGGTTTTTGCAAAAGTATCTGTCAATCCATATCCTGGAACAAGTTTGATTCAATTTAGAATCGCACCATTGTTACTTTCCAGTTGTCACTTGATCATTGATCCAAGATGGATCTCACATGTCACCTACCAAGAGCTTGAAAGATGTTCGCTCTAGAAGGATTTCCATCTTCATTGTGAATATTTACATATCACTCGGATGTTCTGGCAATACCACAAGGATAATGCGTAGGACTCTAAATATTTTATCTTATTTTCCACATTGTGTGAAACAATAAGCATATTTGGAATGTGTCCTATCGAGATTTATGGATGATCTCATGGCTCTAGACTCAATAGTGCGTTTTGATCCGCTCCTGGAGACTGGGGAGGCGTCTCCTGTTTTAGGTATCAACATAGCTCGCAATGAGTTGTCGATACATTGCACAGGGTTCCCCATAAGAATGAAACAAGCTCTTTTAAGAGAACTTGAGAGGTAAGGAAGTTTAGTGCAGTGCGTCACTGGGTCCATGACGTCTTGTCTTCAATACTAGTGTCACCTTAGTAACCACTAGTAGATTATGAATTGAACCCGGTTTCTGCCCTAAGGTTGAATGTATGGAGGGCTATTTCTTTTCACCCTTTCTCATTTCAATTCTTTTTAATTCTTGAACCCCTTCAGTGCTTACCGAGACTTCACCACTAGAACCTTGTTGGGTTTGTTCCAGTCCTAGCTCTATCTCAGTCCGCACTCTTCCCTTTCTCACTTTTCTCCTTTTTTCCAATCATTCCTAAGGACTTCTAATCTATCTATGGATTGTCCCTGGGAAGATCCTTCCGGTTCTGGTGGATCATGGGAACTTATACCTAACCTTAATCGTCCTTATAACTCCATGCATAAAGATAAATGGTCGGTCTTAGGTATTACTTCCACAAACGCCTTTGCTCCCCCTCAATATGTGCATCGATATTCGAAAGTTTTTAGCACATATGTGGGAGCCTATTTATTGAGTCCAAAATATCACTTTTGATTATCAGATTTCATATTTAAATCACATTCTCTCCCCTGATCAAAAATTTCAAATCTTTCAAGATTTTTGATCTCAATCGATTTAAATAATGTAGAAAACGTTTTTGGGAGAGAAATGCGGTCAATTTTAATATTTTCTGATAAAAAGGAACTTTTTCTAGCTCCCCCTCAAACTGTGATGGAGGTTGTTATGTGTCAGATTTGAAGAGTTTGCAAAAGATTCGAGGTTTTAACGAAAACTCTTTGAAAATTTACTCATTCTGACACATAACCATCACAAATCGTTTTGTTGCTTTTGTTTTGTACAAAGTGTGGGGAGTTTTGATGATACATAAAATTTTGAGAAATCACTCACCCCCTCAATCAATGACGGATGTTAAAAATATTTTCATAAAATATTAAAGTCATTGATTGAGTGAAAATTTTATCAAACTTTTAAGTTCAATTTGATTTACAATCAAAATCTCATGGTACAACCAAGTTTTGCACAAATACTCTCCGAAAAAATCATAGAAGGGAAAGTATTTGGCGATAAAAAGAAGACTTCTCTTCTGTATCAAGAAATAATGCACTTAAGCGTACATTAGATCGAGGGTGCATGAATATAAAGTAATTCACGCCCGGATGAACGACACCCTTTGCTAGGAACAACCGTCTTTTTGGCGACGTGTTTTCCTCATTTTTGAAAACCGGGTTGCTATCTGAAGTAATAGCAAGCCATATTTTTGAAGTGCGGGTTGCAGCCTGAAATGACTACAAGCCATTGTTTTGAAGAATGTTTTGAGATACGACATGTTTTAGAAAAAAAAAACTTTATTTGAAACCGAAAAACTCTTGCTCAAGCATATGTATGATTCCGTGTCATTATTGAATGACATTTCTAGAAACGTACATAATATTGATTACACAAGAGACATGTCGTGAGAAGAATATTTTTGGATTTTAAGATTTTTTTTTTTTTTTTTTTTTTTATATATATATGTTTTACTATTTTCCTTTTGGTATAAGATATATACAAGGATACGTGAAGCAAATCCATTACAACTCATTCTCTTCCTGAAGACTTTAGAGTGATACTAGCGTAAGACTCTTCATTCCAAATCACGGGAGAATAAATTGAAGCCATTCTCTCAGAAGTGCTTAAGTGAAGAAATCTGCCAGCTGATACTCAATCCTCAAGAAGAATAGTTCCACTACCCCTTTCTCAACTCATTCCACTACACCTTTGGAAAATCCGTTTGCTAGAAGAAACTTTGACAGTGTATCGTACCATGCCCTAGGCGCCTGCTTTAGACCAAAGAGGGCCCTTTTCAGACAATAGACATGGGTAGACATCAAGATCCACAGATCCTTCAGGTTGACTGACATAAACAACTTTATTCAGCTCGCCATTTAGAAATGCAATTTTCACATCCATTTGATAAACCGCCATGTTCTGATAGCTTCAATACGAACAACCAGAGCGAAAGATTCCTCTAAATCAATGCCTTCTTGTAGACGATCTCCCTTATCAACAAGCCTTGCCTTGTTTTCAGAACGACATCATGCTTATCAAGTTTCACTTTGAAGATCCACTTAGAGCAATAATCATTGCACAGTCTGGAGGTAGTACCAATTCCCATACTCCAAGTCGATCGAAAGTGCGAGCTTCATCTTGCATCGCATTAACCACAAGGCATGGGTGGTAAGTTTCCTTCGTGTGAACACCGGTTGAGAAGGATATCCAATAATGTTGTCAATCGGATGATCCAATATTCGTTTTCTGAGATGTTCATGTGGATGTAGGTAGGAACATGAAGAAGCCGTGTTTGTGTTCCTTGAAGAGGATGTCTCAGAAGAAGATTCATGAGCAAATAGGTTTTAGTACGGAGCATCTTCAAGAGGAGTGATGAGTACTCAAACACTCATCATTTTTGGTCAAATCTGAACTGCAAAACATACAAAAACACTCAGTAATGCATCAAAATACTGAAAATATTTCAAAATTGTGTTTTATATGTTTTAGATGCAAAATGAGTAAAAACAAATGAAAAACGTACAAAGTTTGCAAAATTGGCAGTTTCAGTTCCCCAACTTTCAAAAATTGGCAAAATTAGTCCCTGAGCACATATTTTAAAAGAAAAGTCACCAAAGGTCCTTTTAAAATCATAAGTCGTCATATTTAGTCCTTTGGTGAAAAATTGGAAAAGTTTTGGAAAATTACAAAATTAGTCCCTGAAGTTTCAACTTTGGCAGAATTGGTCCCTGGTGGGATATTTTTGAAAGAAAAATCAATATTGGTCCATGGAAAGCCATAAGTGTCAAAATTAGTCCTTAAAATGAAAGTTTGAATAAGTTTGCAATTTAGTCCCTAAAGTTTCACATATTTACAGTTTTAGTCCCTAAAGGACCAAAAATGGAAAATTGCAAATTATATCCTTGGACTACGAAAACTTGGCATGTTTCATCCTTACTTGTACTATGGGAATATGGCAAAACAGCCCCTTGCATTTTCAGAAATTACATTTTAGGTCCTTGTGATTTACAACTACAAAACAATTTGGACCCTTTGTTATTACCCATTCCAAAATCCAAAACCTGATCAAACAAATACCCCAGCCCAA
The DNA here is from genome assembly GCA_030686995.1 of Artemisia argyi. Lineage (NCBI taxonomy): Eukaryota > Viridiplantae > Streptophyta > Magnoliopsida > Asterales > Asteraceae > Artemisia > Artemisia argyi. The sequence goes on along the minus strand of CM060685.1, from coordinate 168,650,439 downwards.
TCCTAATCCCTAGCCCAACAACATCCAGCCCAACCCCAACCCCAACCCCCTTCTAATATTATCCTGGTTGTTTGACCAGGTCAAACCCCCACCACCTACTGTTCATCCATCTCCTTCCCCAGCTTTCACGCTCCTTGCTCCCCCATGTCTTCTCCTATCTCCACAAAACCCTCACCAACACTCACCTTACCCCATTAATTAACCAACCCACCCCCTCTTCATCTAATACCACACCTAATCCACCCAAACCTGCCCAATTGGCGTTTTCCCGCCAAAAAAGGATTTTGAAGGCTGAGATAAATTGGAGCTAATCCAAGGGTCACAAACTGATGGGAAAAGTCAGAGATATCTCCTAGGGCTATAAAAGTGAAGAAGAAAAGCAAAAAGAAGGGTGTTAAAGTAGTTAGTGTAGAATAATTTTTAGTTTTAGTTTTTAGGTCAATTTAATGTAATTTAAGTTTCCAGTTGATTGAAATTAGTTTGAAAGACTTGTACTCAGTTATATAAATGTAATTCCATCTTTATTCAAGTTAACTTTCAGTTTATCTTTGCAAAAGCAATTTTTATCATTTTCATTCAAAATCTCAAATTACTCTTTGGCTATTATAAGTGGTTGCTTATTGTTTGTTTAAGCTTACTTAGCCTATTCATAAGGTTTATAATGTCCTCTAAATAATTTAAACAAGTTTGGTTTGTATAACTCAAAGATAAAAAAAATCAGAAAAGAAAAAAAAATAGATAATGAAAAATTAGTTTTGGGATGAATTGAAGCTTGGTTCAAGGGTGATATTGGGTTACAGAAGATCAAATAAATCAAAGGAGGTGTTAGGTTGGTCAATTGGTTCTTGGATCCTTGTTATTTACCATTGGACAAATTGTAAGTATTTCCATTGATTTATTGCACCATCTGTGTTTATGATCCATTACACTTATTTGTTGCTTATCTATGTCTACTTAGCTTTATTCTTGCTCATTAGGTATAATTCAGTTAATGTATTAAGCTTTGGATAGAGTTTGTTCAAGTTTTATTTGATAAACAGTTTATTAGGGGTGTTTGGAACAGATTTGTTCCCTGTGATCTAGCCATTATTCCTTGTTAAACTTAGTTTGCTCAAGTCACATTAGGGTTATAATTAGTAATTATAGCATTTAGTTCATGGTCTTTTAAGCATAAAGTCAAAATAACCTCCAAACTCTTTCACTTACTTAACTGTTAGGTTTTAGGTAATTTCATTTCACCATTTCAGTTAAAAGTAGCTAATGTAGCTTAAGTTAGTTGTATTTTAGCCTAAATCATCACAAACAATTAGTAGAATAAGCCCAAAGTTCAACTTAGTCAACTGTTCCATGTTTCTATAAAAAGTCAAAGTTGTGTGTTTTCAGATATTGCAAAATTTCCAAGATTTTTGTAGAATTTAGTATTGAGATTTAGAGCTTAAAACTTGTTCCTAATTGTAGCTTCCCACCTCATCTTTGAGGTTCCATAGTCCTTTGATTTTTGCTAATTTTTCTCTGGGCCCCACACTGGTCCAAAGTCACTTGCAGGGGGAGTGTCTCCCCTGCACCAGCAGTTCACCACCCAACACCACCACTTGGTGGTAGTTTTCTGGCCACCACAGTGGTCCACAGCTCCACCTCTTAGGTTCTTTCCACCCCCCTCCTACCATACTTAATGATTTGACCATTGTTTTGACCTCAGACCCTTTGGGACCCACTTGGAATTGCCCATGAATTTTGTCCCATTTTCTGAATTGAAACAAATAAGCAAGTGCTTATTTTGAGGTTATTTGCTTATTCAGTGGTCCCCTTTGCTTTTTCTTGATTAATCAAGTTTCAATAACTTATTTAGATCAGAATTAACAAGAGTGGGTACCACTTAAGCTCATTTGAGCTTATTTTCCTTTGTGGTCAACAAAAGTCAACTGTGGAGCAAATAAGCTTCCACAGTGCTTAGTTTTAAGTTGTAAAAAAATTATTTTCACAAAAGTTGTTTGTTTTTAGGTGTAAATTAGTTTTCAAAAAGTAAAAATCAAGAAAAACAAATTTAATTTTAAGTGATAGTTTCTATTTAATGTAATTTAAATTTTAATTTTCATTTTTAAATTTTTGTTAAGCACTTAGCTTTTTTATATTTTTCTTAAATTCCTTTTATATTAAAGTATTTTTAATAATTTTCTCAGATTTTTATTTTATCATTTGGTATTTATTAGATTTAATATTAGTTTTATTAGTAATTAATTAATATTTAAGTTTTAAATAGCATAATTAGTTTTTATTAAGTAAGACCTAGTTTTTATATTTTTCCTAGCTTTTATAAGTTGTAAAATAATTTTATAAATTTTCTTGTAATTTTTACTGTTCATTTGCTATTTTTTATAATTTAAAATAGTTTAATTAGGTAATTAATATTTAATTAGTAATTAATTATTAGAAAAATCACAAAAAGACAAAAATACTTATTTTTAGTTTTAAAACTTGTTTTTAGTTATTTTATAATTTTATAAAATTAATTTTCACTTTTCTAGTATTAAATTAATATTATATTGTATTTAAGTTATTTAAATATTAATAATAAGTATTAAATAGTATTCAATTAATATTAAATAATTAATTAGTGTAAAAATTAATTTTCTTTTTCTAAAAATTTTCTTTTAACTTTAGGTTTGTAAAAAAGTCATTTTCACCCCCTGTGGGTTTTCAGATTTCAGTTTTCACGTTTTATTTTGTACGTTTACGTTATTTAAAACGTGAACGTACGCGTTTTTAGGTTTTAAACGTTTCTGGTTTTTCCAACTTTACAGTCTTGTTCATGTAGCTTATTTAAGCTATTTCTTCGTATATTCCTTAGTTTAATCACTCACAAACCTTTTCCTGTCCAAATTCACCCGATCACAAATCCGTTTTATAACCATCACACCTCGTCGGGACATAACGACCCGGGGAAACCCTATACTTCCACGGAGATTGATTCTAGGCAGTTTGACTTGGTTGACCATTCCTTGGTCAGTATAAGTTGACGGTTTAGCATCAATCAAGGAGCAAATGAATTCACTTCAAAAGAATTGTCGACTGCAGTGCCCTGATGTACTGAAGGAAATTGAAGGTTTGACGATGATGGTGAGTAACTTGCATATTGAGCATCTTGAGCAATTCAAGTAGACACAGATGGACCAATTGAGTTGTACAGAACTGGAGCAGCGGCAGCTGGTGGTGTCAGTGTATCATCAGTAGGTGTCTCAAAGTATTCATCAATCATATGGTCAAACTAGATCTTCAAATGCTCATTTGTAGGTGATACATAAGGTACATGCAGGATTGGGATTCTGTACAAGACCTGAACTGATTGATTCAGGAGACAAAAGTTTAGACGCGGGTCCTGCACTGATGTGTACAGGAGCCGTATGCTCAGTCAGCTCAACGAATGTGACGTGAACGGTTTCCAGGATTTATCGGGTTTGTTTGTTGTAGACTCGGTATCCCTTGCTATTTGGAGTGTAACCAACGCAGAATCCAATACCAGTTTTAGCTTATAACATTCCCAGATCTTGACTGTCATTTTGTAGGGTAGCATAAAGCACCAAACACAAATAGAGAGGAGAGATCCGGTTTCATGCCATGTATCAGCTCATATGGAGTTTTGTTGTGAAGAGTATGTATCAAGTATCGGTTTTCGGTGTAACAAGCTGTAGCAATTGCTTCCGCCCATAGGATCATCGGTGCCTTGGATAAGTAGAACGAGTTGTTTGTTGATAAACTCTGTTCCATTGTTTGTCAGAATGATTCTGACGGTTATGTGAGTCTTACTAGCAGTTGTTTGATGAGTTTTATGATAACTTCTGGAGTCACGTCCTTGGTTCTCAAAAACTTTACCCATGTAAACCGAGAGTATTCGTCGACAACAACGAGTACACATTACTTCCCATTTATACTCTTCACACTTATTGGTCTGCCTGGGTCCATGTGAAGGGTGTGAAGAACAGCCATGTTGGTGTTGACAGTTTTAGGTTTGTGAGTATGCTTCTTTCGTTTACCCAGTTAACAAGCCGAATGAAGAAGTTCTTTTTCGAACTTTAATATGGGTGATGAGGCGAAAAATGATCCGTTTTTAGGGGGTCATTTAAGCCGGAATTCGAATTTATTTGATCAAATATTATCCTAAATCGTTCCTTTTGTGATTTTAGGTACTTTGGGAGTGAAATCTGGAAAAGGAAGCAATTCGGACGTTTTTGGAGCATAAAAGTGAAGAAAACGCCAAAGTCTTAATTTTCCATGCTGGGAACAGTAGGTGACTGCGTCAAGAGCAACTCCCTGACGGCGTCAAGAGCAAAATTCCATGACGATCCAGAAGAGATTTGACGGCGTCATGAAGGTAGGGCGTCAAGAGTAAAAGTCATGACGGCCTGGAAAAGATTAATGCTTGACGGCGTCAAATGTAGATCTAGACAGTCCGAGATTAGTTTTGGCGGCGAGGTGACGGCGTCACAAGATTTGTTTTGACGCCGTCAGACCCATTTTCCTATACATAGTTTTCTAATTTTTACACATTAAAAGAGAGAAGTTTTGGGAAAAACCCTAAGTACGATTTTGGTGTAACATTACAGGTTTTTCAAGGGTTCCAACCCCTTGATACCTTGCATGTTTAATCAAGATAAGTGTTCTTCTAATTCAATCAATATGTCTATGTGTTGGTTGTCTATATCTTGTTCTTGTCTTAATTCCATCATGCTAGGCTAGATCTATCTTGTGTTTGCTTGGATCTAATGAAACCTAGATGTTAATTATGTGTTGATTACTTGTTTATTCTTGTCTTGGATGAATGATTTATATGTTAGGCTTAAGAAAACTGGCAGATCTCCAATTGGTAACATGCTTGAACGTCTTAAGAAACATGAACCGACGCGCACTAGGTCTTTATTGGTTGTATTTAATGCATGAGCCACTGTTTACAATCCCTATAGTTGTGTTGGGCATGGTGTAGGAGGAGATAAGAGCTCATAGAATTGGGGATTTATGTGTGCCACCCCATGAATGGTATTAAGGAATACGATCCGTCATCCATGCAATTATAACAAGTAATTAACGTGTAAAAGATGTTTAGGGAGTAGTGAAATCTAAGTAAACACATTTTCTCCAATTACTGCTCACAACTTTAGTATAAATTAGTTTATTTTTCATTTTTAGTATTTTATTTTGATTACATCTTAGTATTGGGTTAGTTGAATAGCAACTAATTCCGCCCCAAATCCTTCAAACCCGAGATTTTAAATTGCTTTCTAAAAAATTTAAAAATACAAAAAGAATCTTCCCTCACCTTTAGAACTAGTATTTAGGCTTTCTAATCCTAGCGACACTATTCCTAGCTGAACGATCAATCCCCCGGTACTTGTCACTATACTATACTACAACGATCAGGTACACTGCCTGGTGGGGGTTATAAGCTTCTCAAGATCCCTTGAGAGGTAAAGCCTGGTGCGATTCCCACGTATCAATGGGTAGACCTCATACAAGATCATTGTGAGCAAGATCATAGATGGTACCAAAGTTCAAGTGATTAGAACTTTGTTGCCATAGCCACAATTTGTTCTTTGAGGTCTTTGAGAGACGGCAAATAGGAGAGGACCGCATCACGTCTTCGATAGAAAAGGTGTATAGATTTGTGCCATGACTGTCTTTAAGAAGATCAATACCATCTAATTCTCATACGAAGCATGTGTAATTTCTGAAGGCAAAGATATTGACCAACAGAGAACAGATTATGCCTAGGTCCTTCCACGTAGTATACCCAGGAAATTAGCTGTCACTAGAAACATAATCTCCATAACCCATAAGTTCCCCAAAATGGTAGTTCCCGAATCAAACTGTCCCGATAACCTTATTCACGAAATTCTCGAGCCCTGAGCGATCCCCAATCATAGGTTTAGAGCAGCCTGAGTCCAAATATCAAAGGACGAAATGTACGACCTGCATTTGGAAACAGGCGAGAGCAGAAAATTTGGAGTGTTGGATCCCCAATTTGAGTTGGGTTCCAGTTGGTTAGTGCAAACAAGTTCTGGAGCCACTAAGAGCTTAGGTGCATTCGTTACAATGGTGGAAATTTCACTAGTAGATGCAATGGGCCTAGTTAAAGGGAAAGTTCTACCAGTTGGCTTCCATTCCTTAATAGGCACTACTTTAGAGTTAGTTATCCTAGTTAAAGGGCATTGTTCTCCTAAAGTGAATTTTCTTCCTGTGGGCTTCCATTGATAACCAACATTGGCAAACAATTTACCTGTTGCTTTCCAAATTTGCTTACTTAGTTTAGCTCTCCAAACTTTCTTAACTGGGGTTTTGTTAAATGACTTCAGAAATTTCTCAACACATTTATCATGATTACTCGAAATTATGCATTCATTACATGTTTTGCAACGTGAATTAGGTTTTGAATTATGACTCATTTTGCTCAAGTTGGACTTAATGTTCCTCATGTGGTCGTCTACTTTCTTTTTAGGAACACTTTTAGCATGTGAAGTCCTACAATTCCTTCTATTTCTCCTTGGTATAGGCTCTCTAGCTTTAGTGTCACTATTTACTTCTGTAGACGGACTAATGGGAATTTTAGTCTTTTTCACTTCCGGTTGCTGAACATGTTTTGATGTGTTGGGATCTGAAGTTTCCAAGGGTACCTTAAAGGTAACATGCTTGTTCTTAGTCATAGATGATGATGCAGTAGACCTATCTCGCTTGCTATCAATTTTAGGACACGTACCAATAACATATTCTAAGAGTTCCTGAGATCTATTAGTGAGAAAGCAGGCACCTACAATAGCATCATCAAGTGGTTTTGCTATCCTATCCTCTTCAATGGTTTCATGAAGCAAGTCAAGGCACTCCATAAGATGTTTAAGATAGTCTCTATGAACTAACTTATTATTCCTAAGGGGAAGAGGAATATTCACAGCATCAATTGTGTACTTCTTACAAGCAGAAACCTTTTGAACAACATTATCACAAGTGATGATTGACATTTTCTCTTTCACCTGAGTCTTTAGATTCTCAATCTCTTTAAGCAAAGAAGTTATCTTTTCATTGTTAATATCACGTGTGATCTTAATTGAATCATATAACTCTTTGTAATGTTGTTTAACTTTTGAATTTTCAGCACGAAACCAATCATTTTCAAGTTGCAATTTATTGATGGTATCTTGAAATTGAAAATTCTGAGAATCTACAGACAGTGGTTTTTGGGTGCCAATCACATCACTGTTGTTTGACTTCAATTGGGCAATTTGTGCCCGCAACTTTCGAATCGTGTTCGTGTGAGCTTGAATTTTTTCATCCCGTTTGGCTAATTCAAAACATGTATCAAATTCAGGAGCATCCGAAGATGTCTTGGCATTTGAGATTTTGGTTCTTTCTTCTAGATGTTGATACTTTAACTGTAAGTTAAGATTTTCAACTTCTAGTTTTGAGAAATGCCTGACCATGTTATCATGGTCGTCGTTTTGAATTTTTTGATGTAATTTGAAATTCTCCCCCTCAAGCTCAACAACACGATTTTGGAAAACATTCAATGTAACCGACATCTCATGAAATTGACGAGCAGATATTGCCGAGTTGGTGACAGTGTAGAATACATCTTGTGCAATGCAATGAGCAATCAAATTTTCATTCATAATGAGAATGTTTTTTCTGTCAATTTCACTATGTTTGAGATCAATTGCCAATTGTTTACCCTCATTTTCTACATCTTCGAAGACCTTTTTCATTTCAGTCACATCATTATTAATTGTTTTTTGAAGACCCTCAAAATGTTATTTGAGAAGATTGAAAAATGGCATGACCTCAGTTAAGTAACACTGTTTTGTTTGCTCAAAACCCCTTTCCCCTTCAGTAATCCCCGTTGGTGTAATTCTCTTTTTACATGTTTTCTCAAAATCATTAAACAGTTGACATAAAACATATAATCCAATTAGAGTATTACTCTGTGTGGGAAGAGTAAATGGTACAAGGTGTCTGAGTGTTTTCAAAGGGTAAATAGTTGGGTCAGCAATCCTAAAGATAGTGCGTGTGTTACCCACAATTCTTTCTGCTTTCATTTTCTCCATGTCAATATTCCAAAAAACTTTCTCAGGAATGAACTTCTCTTGAGGTACAAAAATGGCTAAATGATTGTTATTCGCGTAATCATAGTGAAACACAAAATTTTTTGCTATGCACAGGGGATCCTTTAATCGCTCAGCAAGTTTTTCCCTAGTTCTATCCTCCGCCTCATCAATCTCGTCATAGGATCTCACATCAGGAGGGGCATGGTTAGGTTCAAGCATAGTGTTTGCATCATATAGCGCAGGTTGTGCACCTATACCATTTCTAAGGAAATTTGCTTTAGGTTTATACACATCCTTTTCACTAAATTTGTCACTTAATTTCCTATGATTATGCATCATTTGAGCAGATTGAATGGTTTGGCCTTACCTGTACAACTTATCTTCGAATTTATTTTTCAACACTTTGAGATTTGAGAAATCATTTAGAAGTTTTGTTTCTTTATTTTTGAAATCGTGTTTGAGTGTGGTTAAGCCCTTTTGAATCTCTTGTTTTTGTTTAACAGTTTGATCCAGTTGTTTTTGCAAAGATTGTAACTCCTTTTTCAATGTTTCTCGCTTAAGATTATTTTCAGATATGTAAGCACGCATTTGCCATTCCATGTTCTGCTCTCGTTCAGTGAGTTCAAATCTAGCACGTTGTCCATACATTGCCACCTGATCCTTAAGGATGTTAAGTCTAGTTGTCAAAGAGTCATCAGTGATAAAGGCAGTGTTCTCATGCAACAAATAATCATCATTTAGAACAGAAGATGCACAACAAGGTTCAACAGACACTTGGTTGTGTTTCACATGTTGTTCACATGGGTCAACATTGCTATTTCCCATGTCCACAACATCTGAATCTACATCGTTTGTCGGTTGAACTTTGTTAGGAATCTTTTGTTCATCAACCATGTCATATAGTTCGAGTACCTTAGCACATGATGCCTGTTCATTTGCCGGTCTGATATCTGCATCCGCATCTTGTGTACCACAGGTTGTAGAACTGCTGCTTGGGTTAAGCTTCTCTGTTTCTCTGCACTCAGTGACAATTGATCCAACATCTGATGATTTACCCGGATCAACATTGATATCTCTTGATTGCACCCGACTTTCATTCATCTTGATGTCACACTTGGGTTTGTCTTGTGCTCTCTCCTCAATGAACTTCTTAAGATTACCCATGAGTTGGAGTAGTGTAACTCTGAACATGTCAACCTCGATTCCCGTGTGATCAGCAAAACACTGTTTCGTCATATGACTATCGTAGTCATAATTCATAGTGAATTTCAGATTGATGAACACTTGGAGTTGTTCGTTGATCACACAAAGGGCAGCCAGGGATCCAGTTTTGGAAGATTCTCCTTGGTCAAGTTGTTTTTGTAGTTTATCTAAGTTAAGAATCATTGTGCCTGTGAAAATACGAACATCTTGACCAAAGAGTATTGCAAATGCACGTTCGAATCCCATGTTGAAGCTAGTTCCCTTAGAAAGTACCGAGAGGTGTGAACGAAGTTGCCGAAAGCCTTCTATGCATCTTTCCTTTGCATCTTGAGGCACTTGTTGTGGCTGTTCACATACTCTCTCTTGTGAATATGAGCACAAATAATTCCAATTGGCACTCACATAATCAAACACGTTTATCGGTTGTCCGTTATTAGAAATCTTGTGTTTAATCATGTCGTACAATCTGAGTACCTCAGAACTGACAGAGTCTGAAGTAGTAGACATGATGTGATTGTGCATGGGATTATATAAGTCTATGATTAAAACCGAGAAACAATGATGCTTGATATGTGTTATAATGACTGTTGGGTTGGCACAACGACTAGAGATTGTGTGATTATCGTTTGATGGACAAAGATATGTTGTTTACTTGCGATTTGGTTTGGTTAATGCAAGTTGTTACGGTGAAATTTTTGGTCTGAAAACTTAAAACCTTAATAACTTCACTTCAGAGGTGATTTGGGCCTCGAAAAATTCGTTTCACGACTTCGTGGTGAAATTTCACAATATTCAGCCTGTTCCGGACGTTTTGACAGCTAATTCGCTGAAAACGGAGTTACGGTTCAAAAGTTATGACCGTTTGAAGTTTCGACGTAAAAAGTCAACTATGGTCAAACATAGTTAACCGCAGGATCAAGCAAGGTAACCGCAGAAAAGGTAACCACAAGGTGAGGTAACCGCAGGAAGTGACTAACCGCAGGGAGCAACTAACCGCAGGGAGCAACAAACCGCAGGGAGTTAACCGCAGGAGAGATAACCACAAAGATCTAACCGCAAACTACTTAATCACAGAAAGCTAACCACAATGAGCTAACCGCAGACCACTTAACCGCAGAAAGCTAACCACAATGAACTAACCGCATACCACTTAACCGCAAGAGCTAATCGCAGTATACAAAAATCCAAATCTGTCACTTTCCTTGCGATTTGTTTGTATTCCCAAAATAGTAATCGCAGCAAACTAACCGCAGAGATCAGGAACTAAACGCAGACAAGCAATGCAACAGTAGACTTAACCGCAACTATGAAATACGCCCAAAATCAAGTCCAAACTTCAAATAGATTAAAGATATGGTATAGCCAACTGAAACACAATGTTCAATTAACACCTATGATCATAAAAGTACATCACTAACATGTCAAATAACACAAGAAAGATCAAACCAAGATGTTTTACAAGAAAGTGACTTCAAACTCACAAAACTACACAAAACCACATCAAATCCGATTCTACAAGGCCCTAAAATGAAACCTTGGCTCTGATACCAATTGTAGGATACTCATAATTATAAACACGTATGGTTTTGTGATTTATGGATCTAAATAGTGTAAGAAGTTTAGAGAGAGAAAGAGATGTGGGAGACTTCTAGTGAGAGAAATAGAAATGTATTAGATTGAATGTGTGAGAAGTTCCAACCCTCTCCACATGTGGAGAGGGGTATATATAGTTTCCTACAAACGCCCACACCCGGGCTGTGGATCAGGCATACAGTGGGTAAAGACCCGTCCTTCTTCCACGATGTTACCTAAACTAAACTAATATCTAACTGACTAATAAACTAACTACGAGCTATCATAATGCTATTACATCATTTAGGTGACCGAGTCTTTTATAGGAATAATTGTATTCCTAACATCCCACAATTGGTTGTTCCAACCATTTGTCATTTTTTCTTACAATTTTCCAAGCATCAATGTGTCCAAAAGTCTTGCCTTTTTTTTTTTTTTTTTTTTAAATCGGCCATGGCATTTTTCATCACGTCAAGATCGTCACAACCACTATCTCGAAGACGGTTCTATAATTATAAAAGTAATAAATATAAATTAATACAATCATATCAAATATAAACTATATATAAAAAAATATACTTCAAAAATATACCGATTGGATGTAGAGGCCATTAAAAATATTCATTTCGACATTCATATTTTTCCATTTTGTGTTCAAGCCATGGTGTGTTAGTTCATGATTTGGCACGTTTTGAGAGAAATGTTCAAGGATTCTTCCCCAAAAGCTTGCCGACTTTTGTTGATTCTTGACTCTTGGACAAGTCGAGATATGCACCCAAGCTTTTGCCAAAGCGACCTCATCTTCCGTTGTCCAAGGTATGCTTCTAGCTTTAGTCGGTTTTGGTATTTCTACAATTTCTTCATCATCATTTTCTCCTTCACCTAATTAATAACAAAACAATAATGTATATCAAATGTATACGATTTAAAAAAAATGTATACGATTTAAAATAAAATTTATACGATTTATAAAAAAAAAAATGTATACGATTTAAAATAAAATTTATACGATTTATTAAAAAAAAATACGATTTAAAAAAAATTATATATATACATATACGACTAAAAAAATTAGTAAAACTTACCCATTGTATTTGTAAATTGAGTTTCGGGGACAAATTCAATTTCGTCATCTTCATTATCGTAAATTGGTAATTGACGTTCTACACTCGGTTCACGTCTTGATCGACCGTCACGGTAGTTGTTGAATGGATCAAATTCACTAGTCATTAAAATATTATAATTGGCCGGATTCATTGGAGGAGGTTGTTGATAATATTGCGGTTGTGGTTGAGGTTGATTTAGAGGATAAAAGTTTTGACTTGGAGGTTGGGGATAGTAAGGTTGAGTTGGAATTTGAGTACGATTTGGAGGTTGGGGATAGTAAGGTTGATTAGGAGGTTGCGGACGCATGAATTGGGATGGACCGGATTGTGATCGAGACCCACGTCCTCGACCTTTGTGTGAGCTTGAACCATGTTTGGATTTAGGCTCCATAGTTGTTTTTTGAAAGAGATTGATTTGAATGTTTGGAATAGTAATTTGAAATATTATGTGTAATTTAAAATGTAAATGTGAGATTAAAGGGATTTTTATTTATTTATTATTATTATTATTATTATTATTATTATTATTATTTTTTTTTGGAAAACTTCACCAACGTCCCACAAAATATTGAATGCAACGTTCAAAAATTCCTTGGAACTCGCCTATCCCGATTCGGTGTATCAAACCGCAAAAGCTACCGATCGGTGGTTGCCGATCCGCTGGCAATCGAGCTTGCCGATCGGCAAACCATGCCGAGCCCTCCAAACCGCAAGGTTGCCACCCCCTAATAGCCTCATCAAACCCATGTGAACATGATAGTTTTCATTTATTATATTTCTGCATTCAAACTGTCAATTCTGATACTTGTCATAATACTGTAAGTAAGAACAATTAGTAGTAGGATATATCATTTCTCATATTATGATTGGGGGTAGAGAGACCGTAATTTAGGTTGGCAACATCTGTTTTACGACAATATCCGTCTTACGATGCATGTCCCTCACTTTTCATATATAATGCAATAAAATCATGAAAAATCAAATATGTTTGTTCGAACTTTAATACATATGACATAGCTAGAAAACGAACAGACCCCAAATAATAAAGTTGTGCGTACTATTAGATACCAAGCTTTAAAAACTAGCTAGGAAATGAAAAACAAATATGTCGGTGGGTAAGAAGCTCGAAATGCAACCAGGATCATGTGAGTCTATTAAATGAGAAATGACAAGACACTGCCCAACAAAAAACATTCAATCAGCCAAATTATGCAGCATAAAACCTCATAATTTTCTTTATAAACTACAAAAAAATAATGTCGTTATTTTAAGGATTTATCACCGGTTGTAATTTTGAGAACCGTTCAATATTTATCATCTCAAGCATGATATTTTTGTCTTAAAAGTATGCTACGTAATACTGTTAATATGTTTTGTTTATGACTAGCAGCGTTCCCGCGCGATGCAGCTACGGGCACCCTATAATTTAATTTTTTCGGCTAATAATTTATTTTATTTGTACATTTTTTGACAATAACTTTGCTGATTAGTTTTTTATGTCAAAAGTTTGATGAAATTTTGTTTAGTTTGTATTATTTTTTTTTAGTAGTTTGCTTGGTTTGTACAATATGTGAACATATTTTAGTTTATTATGTTCTTTTTGACAATAAATTTATGGATATCAAAAATTTCGTTTAGCTCGTGTCCGTTCGGGCTCGAGCCCATTTGGCCCATTGACCGTTCGGGCTTGAATATTTGTATAATATGCTTTATTATTTGTATTAATGACATTTAATGCAGGAATTTTATTTAAGTTGGTTATACAATATGCTTGATAATTTGTATTTCTTATGTAAGGGGAATTTTGATAAGTGCATTAATTGTATTTATTGACAAGTTAATTAATTGTATTTAATGTACATAATGATTTATTTATTGTATTTAATGTTAGTATTAATTGTATGTTAGAATTAAATAGGAGGGGAATTTCTATAAGTAGTATTTGTTGTTGTACTTATAGCTTTATAAGTTGTAAGGCTTAATTTTAAGTATTCTATTAATAGTAGGCCTTCATGTTTTATAATATAGTATGATTAATACGAAAAAAAATATCGTCTTTTGAGATAGAATGATAATGATTTTATTGTGTAATGACTGACAGACTTGTGGAGAAGCTTGTGGGTAGACTTGTGGAGAAGCTTGTGGGTGAGTGTGATTATATTGTGAGGATTTGTGTGTAAGTGTGGATATTTACGCGGTGAAATTAGTTATCTTATTGCACCAAGTTGGTGGTGAAAAAAGAACTAGATATATATGAATTTGAGTTGGCTTACACCCAGTCTAACACTGTGAAAACTTTATACTAATAGCTTATCACATACTCCTTCCATCTCAAATTTATTGTCTATTGTTGACAATTTTAGTCTTTTTTCTTCAACTTTGAACTTAAATATTTTTGTGGCTGTTATATAATATTTGAAGCAAAATGTATAAATGGATTGGATTTTAAGTGTACTTTTCAATGGTATAATTTTTATCAAGTATTATATAATAAAAAATATATATATTTATGGTCAAAGTTGAACCGGTTTGACTTTGAAAATTCAAACTGAACAATAATTTTGAAACGGATAGGAGTATAACTAATGAAAATTGAAAAAAAAAAAAAAAAGTTTTTCGAAGCTACCCTTATACCCTGACTTAGGTGAAAAGCTTTTAATTAAATGGTTGGTGGTAAAATAATGCTTAGGACAAGTGAGTAGATGCATGGTGTCTTAGATTGTTAGTTAACTTTATAAAAACATATAACTTTCGACATATGAATAATCGGTTTACTAAAATGTCTGACAAATGAGTTTTAAAAATTCTACCTTTGTGGGTTTACACTTTTGTGAGTTTTATCAGTTTATGTCATCCAATTTTTAGTAGTAATGAATTGTGATATCTATAAGTAGCAAAATACCATTAAGCTTGTGTGTTGTGTAAAGTATTTTTTTTGATCCATTAACTTCAAAATTTAATAGTAACTAGACCACCCAAATTGGCGTTCGAAGTAGAGAAAGGGATTTAAAGTTTAAACCAACAATTTAATAATATTATCGTTTTTAAAAGATGAAATTGTGGTTAGTATAGCCGGTTATCAACACTCTGCATAAAAATGAAACTCGAGATGATGTGATTAAATGCAGAATAAACTACAGGTTTCGTCCTTGTGGTTTACCTAAAATCATACTCCCTCGTCATCCATATTCAATTTTGATTACATAGATAATCGATATTTTTCAAAAAATTACATCGATGGTCCTTATTTTAAAAAATAAGGATCATGTGTGTAATAATTTATAGTTTTTTACTACACGGATAATCCTTATTTTTGATCACAGATAATCCTTATCAATAAAAATAGTTGGAAACATAAGAATTGTTTATATAATTAAAATCGAATAGGAAGGACGAGTGTAATTTTGGGTAAATCACAGGAAGAAAACATGTAATTTTGTTTTAAATGTATAAACTATAAAGTATGAACGTCTTTGGAAGTGCTTGAAACTTGAAATCACAAAATTTTGCTTGTCGTACATGATTTTGTTAAATTTATGATTATAAGTACACGAAAATTACGGCAGTATCCCTGCCAGACTCACTGTGTCTCTATATACCCATGCTTTTTCCACATCTCAATTCTACCCCCAACATCTCAAGTATATATTTACGCGACATTCACATACATTACGTGTCCCAGTCCCATTGGATGAAGAAATAAAAAAAAAATAAAACAATATTGACTTTTATAACATGTCGTGTACAAAAATACACTACATACACGAGATCAAATTTAAACCAACTTTGACAATTGAAATAGTAGTGCATGTGTAATTATTTACAAAAAACACCCTTTAACTTTTTAATAATTACAACTTTTTTATATAACAAACTTTATTCGTCAAATATTTAGTAAATATCTATCGAATTCTTTGATGAAAAAAATATCGTTGCGAAGAGCTCTAAATTACGAACAAAACAAGCCAATATTAATATGTTTTTGACGTACGTACGATTTTATAAAAAATGTTAAAGTTTGATATAAATATATTTAAAAAAAAAAAGAAACTTTCAAAACACACTCTTAAACCACAGGGGCCAAAGACGTACAAAATTTTATAAAATAGGAATATCGTTTAGAAATAAAAACGCAAAATTTAGAAACTAAAAACGGTATCCTTTTATTCATAAAACTAAAAAAGCTATTTTTTTTTATATAAAATTAAAAAAAAAGTTGTTCATAATTTAAAACATTACATAGAAAATATAAAACGTAAATGTACGAAATAAAAAGTTTATGAATGTTTACGTTTTTATTTCGTACGTTTCAACCAAGGGCTAGTCATGTCTAGTTCAATAAAATGCTTAATAAAAGTTTATAAATGTTTATATTTTTATTTTGTACGTTTACGTTTTGTATTTCGTATGTAATGTTAATTTATAAATAAAATTATTGGTTTATATATATATATATATATATATATATATATATATATATATATATATATATATATATAAATTGCCATTTTTTATGATTAAAAGGATACCATTTTTAGTTTATAAATTTTACATTTTTATTTCTAAACGATATTCCTATTTTATAGAATTTTGTACGTCTTTGGCCCCTGTGGTTTAAGAGTGTGTTTTGAAAGTTTTTTTTTTTTTTTTTTTTTTTTTTAAATATATTTATATCAAACTTTAACATTTTTTATAAAATCGTACGTACGTCAAAAACATGTTAATATTGGGCTTATTTTGTTCGTAATTTAGAACTCTTCACAACGATATTTTTTTATCAAAGAATTCGATAGATATTTACTAAATATTTGACGAATAGAGTTTGTTATATAAAAAAGTTGTAATCATTAAAAAGTTAAAGGGTATTTTTTGTAAATAATTACACATGCACTACTATTTCAATTGTTAAAGTTGGTTTAAATTTGATCTGGTGTATGTAGTGTATTTTTGTACACTACATGTTATAAAAGTCAATATTGTTTTATTTTTTTTTATTTCTTCATCCAATGGGATTGGGACATGTAATGTATGTGAATGTCGCGTAAATATATACTTGAGATGTTAGGGTAGAATTAAGATGTGGAAAAAGCATGGGTATATAGAGACACAGTAAGTCTGTCAAGGGCACTGCCGTAATTTTCGCTATATACTACCATGTTGTACCAAGTTTATAAATTATCACGACACAATATTGAAATTTGCAATAATCCAAACACTCCTTATATGGGTAATGACAAAGAGAACAGAAACAAGTTTGGTTTTTGTAAGACACTATAATCCATAAATGCTTGGTAGCTTCTCTTTGGAATACCAATAGCAATTTGCATTGGGAATTTGGTTGGTGGAATACAAGTCAAAGATTTGCATCAAACCCAATTTAATTACAAACTTTGAGCCTCTCAATTAGACTAATAAAAGTTCCAAAAAAAAATAATAATAAAAATACGAGTAATAACTAATAAGACTAAGAATGTTCATTCAAAATTGGTGTCTAAAAACATCACCTTCCATCAAGGCTTTTGAGTATCTCAAAGTTGTCCATTATCAACTAATGTTTTTTGTTTATGTTAATCTTTTCTTAATGCGCTAAACATATGCTAACATGTATGAGTTTTAATCATCTTAAATAATAAGCTATACATCTTTAAAAATAAGTAGCAATATTAACTTGAGAAAGTCATATAATTGTGTTTTTCACTTTGCCTTTTGACACCATTTAATAATATTTCAATTTTAGTCATATTTTTCACGACCTCCTTCTATATTAATCATCACGAGAAGTCTTTTCATCACTAAAATCTTTATTTTCTTTTTAAAATTTTGCTATGTTCAGTGAACTAGGCCATCATATTTAGTCGGGTGATAAAAGTGTTCAGACATATAAACGCATATTCTAATTTTGCTACGTAAGCGAAATTGCAATATTTTACAACTTTTCTTTCTATAACGAGTTAGAAAAGTTTTACAAAACTTAGAAGATGTATAAAACACAATTGTTTTACAAAAAAGAACACAAAATAATAAGATCTAACTTTTATTTTTTACTTTGTATGGAGTAAATGAAAAGAGTAGTGTGATTTAGACCTAAAACATATTTAAAATACAAGATTAATCAATAAATCTTTTGTTCAAAAAAATAATAATAAAAATAAATCAAAAAATCATTTTAATAATGTATTATGCATTTGCTTTTTTTCAAATTCTCACAAATTAATTTTTCAAATCAATCAATTAAATTATTAACAAGTAGTCATAGTTATTACTCTCTTCATTTCAAACTAAATGTACGTTTTTTTCTTTTTTTAATTACTAAAAATGATTTTAGTGAGTAAAGATAATATTCAATTGATAGAGAGTTTAGTCAGCAATTTTTTTTTTAAAAATATATTATGTAATATAAAAGCGGATATTTATTTTAAAAAATACAGTATTTACATAATAATAATAATAATAATAATAATAATAATAATAATAATAATAATACGGGGCTAAATGTGCAAATATGGGATATGGGTTTACTATCCCCTTCTCATTTCCCTCTTTAGAGGAACTCGAGACAGATGCGGTGGCCTTACTTAAGCGGATCCAGAAGTTTTTCATCACTCAAAACATTAGGGTGCGTGCTGCAAACCATATCTTTAGTAGAATCAGTTTTGCTATTACTAAAGGCGTGAGGGCTCAGATAGTGTCGAGGCTCCCCACTAATTTCTTGTAATCCTATTGATTTGATTATAATGAAAAAAAATAAATAAATAAATAATAATAATAATTCAAATGAAAAAAATAGAGTAAAGCAAACTAAATACGACCTATATGCTTCTCACCATCACGTGAGTAATACGCGTGCCAATTCACGTCACGTGACACTGACCTCTCATTTTTATTTTACTACCCTCTGATTTTAAATTTGTTCAATATCGCTTTCCAACTTTTCCTTTTGTGGAAAAGAACAAAAAGAAAAAAAAAGAAAAAGCTTGTGCCATTGGTATCTTAAAATCTTTTTTAAAATAGCCATGTTTATATTTAGAAAACTTGGAATGTGGGTAAGAAAGGGGTCACTTTTAATATATTTATGTAAAAAATTTGAACAAACCTTTCATGAGTAAAGTTATATCACTCGATACTTTATTCGTCTCAAAATTATTATCAAGGGATAAAAATCACACAGTTTAATAAAAATGAGACAACTATAATTTTAACCACTCAAATAGAATATTAATTCAATAAAAATTTTATTTTTATTACTTACAATGAAAAGTGGACAATTATTTTGAAACATTTCAAAAATGAAATATGGACTATTTTGAAGCGCATGGAGTATTTCGTACATATGTGTTTGTTATGTTTAAATAGTTATGGTAACTTCTTACATGACTAAGATAACTTGATAAGCTTCATCCATTCTAAATGTTTAACAACATGATTACTAAAAACTTATAACAACAAATAGTATATGATATATAAGTGTTTTACTGCACATCGCAATTCATACTTTGGAGTTAACTATATTTATCGCAGGTCATTTGTTCTTTGAGCTTAACAACATTGACTTGGTAGATTTGTCAACCTATTATTCAGAATGTTAAATAACTACAAAAATAAAATCATTTTAGTCACAAGTTATTCACTTTTTCATAAAAAGGCAACAATATTAGGTGAATCAATCCGGTTGATAGGCTAATTAATAGATTGAAATGGGCCATTCAGCCTGTAAAATGGCCATTCAAATTGGGCTAATTTTCCAACTTTTCTTTTTGTTAAATATGAATCACAAAGATAATTTGAAACTCCAAACTTTAAAACAAAGCTACATAAAATAGTTAGTACATATAGTTTACAAACTTACCAACTGGGTCTTGCTCTAGTGGTAACGTTCTCCCCCGCAAACGCTCAGTTGACCGGTCATAGAGGGTTATTTGGAGATTCACAAGGGTTCAAATCCAACTCTTGGCTAATTAGGTCGCTGGGACAGGATTTCATTGCCTGGGGTCGTGTAACATCCCGCCGACTCAGACCACAATATTGTCTACTTTGCCCGCAGGCTCACGGCTTTGTTTTTCTGGCCTCATTTGAAGACTTCCTGGCAGGTCACCCAAGCCAGTACTACTCTCACATGAGCACGCTTAACTGCCAGTTCCCAAGAACCCCACTCGCAGTAGACCACAAAACGCGTTGTGTCATTGTAAGGCGAATGTACGGCTTTGTTTTTGTGGCCTCATTTGAAGACTTCCCGGCAGGTCACCCAAGCCAGTACTACTCTCACATGAGCACGCTTAACTGCCAGTTCCTAAGAACCCCACTCGCAGTAGACCACAAAACGCTTTGTGTCATTGTAAGGCGAATGTTATCTTATGAGCCCAGCAT
Organism: Artemisia argyi; assembly: GCA_030686995.1. Lineage (NCBI taxonomy): Eukaryota > Viridiplantae > Streptophyta > Magnoliopsida > Asterales > Asteraceae > Artemisia > Artemisia argyi. The sequence goes on along the minus strand of CM060685.1, from coordinate 168,630,110 downwards.
CTCTCCAGGCCACAGCCGATGTGGGATTTGCCTAGGGTGTTACAATCACCCCCCTTAGGGACTCATCGTCCTCGATGAGGTTTGCCCCACCATCCCGAACGGCTCTAGAGTGGCTCTGATACCACTTGTAACACCCCGCCTTACGCAGACCACAATATTGTCCGCTTTGCCCGCAGGCTCACGGCTTTGTTTTTGTGGCCTCATTTGAAGACTTCCCGGCAGGTCGCCCAAGCCAGTACTACTCTCACATGAGCACGCTTAACTGCCAGTTCCTAAGAACCCCACTCGCAGTAGACCACAAAACGCGTTGTGTTATTGTAAGGCGAATGTTATCTTATGAGCCCAGCATCTCTCCAGGCCACAGCCGATGTGGGATTTGCCTAGGGTGTTACAATCACTTGTAACACCCCGCCTTACGCAGACCACAATATTGTCCGCTTTGCCCGCAGGCTCACGGCTTTGTTTTTGTGGCCTCATTTGAAGACTTCCCGGCAAGTCACCCAATCCAGTACTACTCTCACATGAGCACGCTTATCTGCCAGTTCCTAAGAACCCCACTCGCAGTAGACCAAAAAATGCGTTGTGTTATTGTATGGCGAATGTTATCTTATGAGCCCAACATCTCTCCAGGCCACAGCCGATGTGGGATTTTCCTAGGGTGTTACAGGTCGGGTCCTTGGGAAGGGTCCAGATGCATGGGATCGGGGTGTTCTCACCGATTTACACCTTGGAGTTACAAAATGCAAAATCGACTCATCACTCATCCGTAAGTAATCCGAGAAACAAATAAGACTGCATAAGCAAAGCATTTAGATTTTAGAATGAAAATGAATGATACTACTGCTTTTTACAATAAGCAGGAGATAAAAGAGTTTTAGAAGTGAAGGGTTTATGTCAATTAAACATAAGTGCGTTATTCGAAGCTTGGAGGTTTTTGATTCAACATACAGTGCATTAATGATCTAGTGACAGTAAAATTGTAAACAGTGTTTTAAAACCCAGGTTGACCAGGCCAGTTGAACCGTAAACCGGTTGGGTGACCAGAAGACGGTTTTGAGCGAAAAACCCGGTTGAACCGTGACCTGGTGATTTCGCCGGGTCAATTAAAAAACCAGTTTTTAAAACATTGATTGTAAAGACATCAAAGGATGTACTTATGTATTCCTTGAAACTGGATAAGCTATTTGAAAAAATACTTGTTCATCTTCTTCGCTTCCAAATGTTCCAAATGCATTGGCGTTTACAATTCATACCTTCATGGCTTCATCAGGGGCTATATTCACAGAGGGAAGATATGCAGTAATGCTACTGAAGTAAGCAAAGGTATGCAAAAGGCCACCAGCTTTTTAAAACATCAAAGAAAGCTACCCAATTTTCTACTAATTAGTGTCGATTATGCCAAAATATCAAGGACAATAATACCTGACGCTATGATTGTTACGCCTATTGGCATAAATAACACAACACTAATCAATAGGTTGGCAACATCTTTGCGCTTTAATAGTTACGCCATAATATTATGACACATATTGCATTCTTCAATGGCATGTTCGCGTATTATCCTGAAATCGTAGTAGAAATGATCTTATGAAAAGCTCAAAGAACAAAATCACCACAAGTTCACAGTTTCAAAGGCATATCTTCCGATAGAAAATGAAAGCACAAGCGTTCGTTAAGGAGGGCATGTTTCCTTTTCAAGAGTCTATCATCTTACAATTAGTCAACGCATAATTCACAACTTTTGTTCATTCAATTCTCACACAATTTATATAAAGAAAACCTGAGAAAATGAAAAGGAACCCATCCTCAGTTCATAGCTTCCAGTTTAGCAACACAATTAGCCCATGGCATACTTTTGGGTCCAGCTTCGTGCAGTTGTCTCATACTTGCTCCTATCCGTTTTGTACATGTGAGCAATCTCAGGCACGAGAGGATCATCTGGGTTTGGGTCCGTCAACAAGGAGCATATCGAAAGCAATACCTAAAATAATGTCCGCAAAACAAATTATTGTAATACATATAACAGATTTTGGCCATTGCATCATTTGCAACTCGAGATTATGTGGGTGCCATTTGTGATCATTTCTTATAAATTGGCAGTCTTTTTGAACTGAACAATTAAAAGGTATAATTGTCTTGTTATTTTTATCTTTATCAAAATTTCATTTTAATCCTTTTCATTAGTAGTTCTCTGACCTTGATGGTGTGATTTTAGGGATATATAACTTTAGTTTTCTTGAATTAATCTTACCAGATTTTCATTGGAGCGCTTTTTGGTTTATATATCTTTAAATTCTCAACCCTTACGATATCAATTCATAGCTTTTTATATCTTTATACTAACGATAGATTTGCTAATACGAATTTAATCCTGTTACAAAATGTGGGCGATACAAACTTAGTTACCAATCACATTTTCGGGTAAGCTTCAGGTATATTATATAAAGTAGTCAAATACAAACCTTGGAGATGGTCAGAGCTGGGCTCCACTGTTCCTTCAATATATCGAGACAAATGCTGCCATTGCTGTTGATGTTAGGATGGAAAACCTTCGTCCTGAAAGCTACCTACAAATGTCGACCACGAAAGTGTGTTACGCATATAGGTAAGACCTGGGTTATTAAATATTCTTTTCTCTCTTTTTCTTTTTTCTTTTTCTTTTTTTTTTTGGAAAACAAATATATAAAAAACACAAACAAATAGGCTGCCCGGTAGGTTGCGTTAACAGGCCAAATGGATTCTATACTAAAATGGGTAATCTTTAGGGAGAGTCGGATTGAGTACCTAGTACAACAACTATGTTTACAAAATCAATTATATTACACTAACACATCAATTCAAATAAAAATTGGTTTAAAACGCTGTATGCATTAAAATTATATTTAGGCATCTTTCCACCTGATAACTAATTTGACGCATTTTCTTTTTAGCTATTTTTTTTTTTTTTTTAATTGAACCCTTCTCACATGGTAAAGATAAAACATAACCCAAATCGACCATTCATAAGTGGGTCGAAAATATCATCAAAAGTAAATGAACTGTACAAGTGTACACCAAGGAAAAATAGTGAATAAAACTACATACTATTAGAATATATCTTTTAAATCATTTTTCCTTACAGTACAGATTTTTTATACTGAAACTACCTATACTCTATTTTTTTTATAGGTTAGTGTTCTGTATATTCATTATAAGAACTATTTGATTGAAGAAAACTTGCCCCGTTTTGAGTATATTTGATTTGTCATGATTACATACACAAACAACATAGGTGATTTGAGCATATAATATATAATGAGTATGCACAAAGGCCCAAAGGGGTAAACCTTTGATTTTGCAATAAATGGTTTACCTTAGGTGGCTTAAACGGATAATCTGGAGGAAAATGGATAGTAACTAGAAACACTCCCCCAGAATAAGGACTATCAGCTGGACCCATGATTGTTGCTTGCCAGTGAAACATATCTTCTGCCACTGGACCTAAAATCATGTAACAAATTATGTGACTGAAACAAAGAAGTGATGATTTTCACAAACACATGCAATCAGCAATCAGCAATCAACAATCAACAATCCACACATACATACAGATGCACAGAGCCATAGAGTCATATATGTATTACATATAGATATCAGAATCCTATATGTTTAGCTGTTTAAAAAGATGCCAATAAAAAATACAAGGGTTCTGCAAAATTTTAATTTAAATGAGTCAAACTTTCGTCATTTAATCTCAATCAACAAATATTGAAACAAGTGTTTGAGTCATCAGCGAATGTTATGAAATACAAACACCTAATTCTGTTTCAATCGTTGATGGTTGTTCTTGATTGATTAACTTTCAACGCTTGTGTAATCTCTAAAATATGAACATATTTCCTTTATTTAGTTTATGTTCAGACAATCACGTGTGTAGAACAACATGCTAGTTGTGAAACAATTAAAAAGATTACCATGATACATTGATACAAAACAAGCATGGAATATAATGAAATCATTAGTGATAAATAACGTATTTATAAAGTTAACATTAATACTCATGATGTTCAATAGAATGCATACCTGTGTGTACGACTTTCATTACATTCTTATGAGGGTGAGCAAAAAGAAAACCGGAAAAACCGAAACCGAATCGAAAAACAGAACCGAAGTGATAATCAAACTGTTAATAACAACGAAAATTATTGGTTCGGTTTAACTTCTATTTATAACCTAACAATTATAATCAAATTTGTGTATATTTATATACTTTTTTATATTAATGTGTTCGAACTAAATTACTCGCTGGTTTTTTTAATCTTTTTTTACACTCTTAGTCTTTCGAAAATAATCAAATAGAATCACACTTTATCATATTTTGTTTATTTAGATTGTTTGTTGGTTATATTTTGTATGCATGAAATAAAATTGGCTACAATGTAATGAACCTATAGTGTTTTAATTTCCTATTACTGACTTCTCTTTGATTTTTATAGTTTAAACTTTAAACGGCTGGCCAGAATTTATTTGGCAAAATTTCCCCAATCCCCAAAAATGGTGGTTAACCAAATCAACCGATTAACCGAACTGCAATTAACTGAAACCAAACAGTTTTGATCTTCAATACCAGAAATATCCAGTTATCGTTTGGTTTTCGCAAAACTTTGCATCAAAGCAAACCGTGCTCACCCCGACGACCTTGGACCTTGCATTCTTAAGATGACGGTAAGTCCAATACATGCTAATTAGATCAATAGACATTTGACTCATTTTAAAACAAAATAAAGAAAAAGCTTGAACCATTTCACGTAAAGGATGGTATAAAATTTCATCGTGATACACATGATTGCAAAACAATCAAACCTAGAGATTTCACCTATTAAAATCAAGTTTAAAGTAAGGTTTACGAACTTAGATACTCGGTGTTCAAAAAGTGAAATACAACATCAAAACTATAAGGGCGCGTTTGGTAGAGGGAAATTTAGAGAAATGAAATGATGCAAAGAATAGAAATGAAGAGAAATGAAATTGGTAGGGAAAATTCAATAGATTCCTGTGTTTGGTTGCAATAGAGAATTGACCAAAGAAATCAAAATAAAATTCAAATTCTAATATGAAATTACATTTGAAAATGCAGAAAACTGAGTAGCAGGAATATACATATGATAAACCCAAAAGCTTAAAAAACACACCAGTAAATTACAAACACCATCTCACCATTTTATTTGATATAAAATCTTTAAAAAAATCAATCATACTATATCAATCGACAATGATAAAGAAAAGCAATAATGGGTAAGCAAATTAATGAAACTGGATACCAAACCGCTTGTTATCTGGAATTATAAAATTGGGTAAAGTATAATTTAGTTCAACCTAATCTCAATTCACGATAAAAAGAAAAGAAACAATATTTCATTCACAAGGTAATACCTATTAAATTGATATAGCGTGTTCAACAATTTGTTAATTATTCAAACAATAACAATCACAAATCATTTGTAATAACCTGAGGAAAAATATACGGAAATGGAGGACCACTGTCCATGGTTTATCAGATCCCTAAAGTGAAGAAGGGGATAAGGTCTTGGAGGTGTAAACTTTTTTGTGAATAATGTGGAAGTCACGTGACCTCTCTCTTTTATACTCATGCCACAAAGTTAAATTCTCCGTGTTTTATTACATTTCCATCCCAAAAGTAAAGGAATTGGTTCAAGTGCAATTTGATTTCTAGAGAAATATGAAATCTCCGTGTTTTTATTTCTCCACTCTACCAAACATTGGAAATTCATCCATTTCCATTTCTTTCACCTTATTTCTCGTTACCAAACATCCCCTAAGATCCCAAACACTATGCACAAGATCACACTTGTGTATACAAACAACATTACTGGGGTGTTTGTTTAAGCTTATATGTGAGCTTATGAGCTTATTTGGTTTCGGCTTATATTTCATAAGCCCCAAATTTTTGGCTTATTTTGTGACTTTTATGATTATATAAGCTTTATTAATATTATATCATAATAAACTTATATAAGCCCATGATTGTCAAAATAAGTCACGAAATTAGGGCTTATATAATATAAGCCAAAATCAAATAAGCTCATAAGTCCACATATAACTTAAAATGGGTATGTTTGGCGAAATCGCTACTGCTCACATCAACGATTAGCACTGTGACTATGTCTCTCTTTTTCTATCACTCGCACTTTTGCACTTGCCGGAGGTCTCCTGGAAGCAGTTTCTCTACTCCCAGTTTTGCTGGGGTAGGGGTAGGATCTGCCTACATTCTACCTCCCCCATACCTCGCTTCCGCGGGATTGGGTATTGTTGTTGTTGTTGTTGTTGTGGTATGTTTGGCGAAATGGGCTGGAGATGGTATTATAAGTTGGAAGCTAGAGCTTAAATTTTTATAAATTTGTTTGGCGGATTAGTTGGAGCTGAAGCTTATTAATGTAAAATCGCATAAAAATACATCAAATGAAACTCGTATTTATTGATTTTGCGTGATAATCCGTTATACTTTCTAAGGGTATGTTTGGCACTAGTAAGAGCTTGAGCGGATCACTAGAGCGGGTTGCTGGAGCTTTTTTCTACATGCCTTCAACTAGCATTCCATTTAGTAGCTTATTTTTTTTTTACATGCTCCTTCAAGCTATGTCAGCCAAACGAGACTTATTTTGGGTATGTTTGGCGAAAGTAACTGTTGCTGGAACTGGAGATGGTGCTGGAGATTATAAAAAGAGATTATTTTTATAAGCTACATGAAGTAACCTTTGGTTTTAAGAGATTATGAAAGATTATTTTTTTTAGAATCTCTTATAAGTTATGTCTACCAAACAAATATTATTTTTTAAGTAGCTTATTTTTTGAAAAAATAAGCATAATCTCTCAACAATCTTGTGTGTCAAACATAGCCTTTTAATGATAGCTTATTTTTCAAGCTCATGCTATGATAAGCTCTGATAAGTTCGTGTGCCAAACATGCTCTAAATATAACCTAAACACGTAAAACAAGAAGATAGACATGATCCACTCATCCGCAACATATATCAACTAACGAGCAAACGGATGACCCTAAAAGGCTAAAATTCACCAATTAATAGAATACTTAACATAAAACATAACAGATCTAACTAAGTAAAAGGGTACCTGCGCTGCAAGAGGTGGGAGGATCTCTTTGAAGATCTTTGAGCTCTTTCAAGATCCGCTTTGAAGCCATCAAGCTCAATTCCACAAGGATAATTCCTGAAATAAAAACTTAATTGTTAGAGATGAAAATGAAATAAATTAGTAATAAAGTGGTTAAGTTACGTACCTTGTAGATCTCTCCCTAACCTCTGTCTGACTGGTTATTGAGATTCTTTTCGAAGAGTATAACCGGAGGAACTCAGGAAACTCATGGTCCGTGTCCAAACGGGGTTTATATATGTTGGAACGGAATATTGACTGTTCAAAAGATATTTTGGTAATAACATTTTAGGATTTTTTTTTTTTTTTAGAAAAATGGAAAACTGAAAATCTTTTACTTATCTATACTACTTATAATGGTTCAATGGTCAAAGTGAAATTGTGAAATCCTTAAATTTAAATCAATCCCTATTTTACCCTTCTAAACAAAATTGATGGTGAATGTATGGAAAGTAATATATGGAAACAATACAAGTTTAGGAAACTTCTTAACTATGAAATGTAAATGCGTGAATTTAAAGTCGAACTTGGAATGAATTGTAAATGGTGCATTTACAAATGAAATGAAATATCCAGCAATGCAAATAACATATTAATGAAAATTAACGGAATGTCAATGCACCATTACACAAGTTTATAATATATATTTGGCAACTCTTTAAATTTATTTAAGGTAAAATGCAATTAGTCAAATCTTACCCCATAATTTTAGGCCATAATTGTTAAAAAAAAATTGTTTAAGGTAAAATGCAATTAGTCAAACGCCCGTTTCCTTATATGATAGTTGATCACTTTACTTTTGATTTACGGGCATATCAATGGGTTATGCACATGTTACATAAAAAGAGGCATATGCATATTGGAGGTTTCGAAAATAACTAGATGAGTACCCATGCATAACAACGGGATTTTCTAACGGCAAACAACTATAGTTACACAAAACACTTAACCAAAGCATCACTATAACTATCTGCCGCTAGAAATCCCGTTGCTATGCACAGGTACTCGTCTAGTATTTTTTTTAACAGTTTTTTAAAAAAGTGAAATTCTCAATTTTTAAATTATAACTAGAATACTGAAATGCTCAGTCTAACATTTTTTATTTTTTTTCTCTCTAACACAAAAAAGACGAGATTTTTCAATCTACCATTTAATTATGTCATTCTAACCCTAATCAACCATTTGTAACATTTCCATCTTCAACCCTAACTGTCATTGCCCACCGTTGCAATCCGAAGTAATATTGTTATTTTTTCAAACATGAAAAATATAACTCCATATAAATGGGTTTTTAAAATTCTCAACTCTTCTCTAGAAAAGAAAAATCATTTCTTTCTTAAAGAATCTAAAAACGGAAAAACATGGAAAATTTTCTACAACTAAACCCAACCTAAATTTTCATGTTTCTATTTCGGTATGTCTCAAAATAAATGTTCACTTTATGTATCAACCAATCAAAATATAGTTTATTCGTTGATAGTGTAGTTGGTGAAATTTCTTATAACTTGTGCAATTTGAAAATGTACATTTATTCTAGAACGGATGAAGTAAATATTTAAGTTTTATTTCGTAACAAAATAAGAGGTTCACAGGGAGTCGAGTCCAGTCAAGATTCGTTTAAAATTTCAAATGTTATGTTTCTAGATCAAGATCGGCTTGTGATGGACCAAGTATTTAAGAGACCGGGCTTGATTCAGATTCGGACCGTTTAGGTTTGGATTTGAGTTTTCACCGAATTGAACCTGAATAGCTCATGAGTGGCATCGCTCATTCCGATCTAGTTTTGGTGAAAAACGTCATGGCTCATTTCCATCTAGTTTTGATGAACAGCCTCATTTTACATTGGCTTTACACAAAAATAATTTCCATCCCAACTCTAATCCTCGCGGATTCAATTTTACTGCACCTCATTGTTAGTGTTTTATGGTTTCCCGGATCAAGGTGTAGATAATCAATGGTACCGGATATTCACTTGAAATCGTGTTATCACTTTCCAATAGAAACTATTCGACCCTATGCCTAGGTTACACGAATATCTCTATGGGATAAGACCAAGTGATGTTCTTGTTTTAGGCAAAAATCAAGAACCAAATCATATTTAAGTGTTTAGGGTTTTTTATGTTCTCTATCCATGCAGTTATGTTATGACCTCTATTTATAATAGAGCTTACTCAAAAATTAACCCATTGAATTATGTATAATTAACGGCCCATTAATTATATCATAATAGTTTCCAAAATAGCAGGAAGTGATTAAAACGAGTTGTACAATTCTAAGCCTAACAGTAGAATCTTAACACTAGCAGCAGAAACACTACCAGCAGAAACATAAACACTACCAGCAGAAACTCTACCAGCAGAAACTCTGCATAACCACTATTGAGTCAGTGTATTCAGGGACCTAATGGGTGTACACTCCGTACCTCCAAACCCATTACCAGGTGTGAATTGATCCCTCAAGTGCTGATGTGCTGGATTGTGGTCTACACAAAAGTTTTACTTCTTAAGGGATTTTGAGAAGCTTACAATCCCCACCAGGCAGTGTACCTGACCGATGTAGTATAGTGAAGTGGCAAGTACCGGGGGATTGATCGTTCTCCACATGGAATAGTGTTCGCTAGGATTGAAATTAATCTAACTAGGTCTAGAGGTAAGGGATGATTCTTTTTGTATTTTTATATTTTATGAAAAACAAGTAAAAATCTCGGTTTTTGGAAGAGTGGGCGGAATTAGTTGCTAGTCAACAAACCCAATTAACTACTAATGCGATAAAAATGACAAGAAAATAAAATGAGAAAACTTATATATGGAGAAAACGTGTTTACTTAGACTTCATTACTCCCTAGTTATCTTTTATTAATTGATAAGCTTGTTACAATTGCGTGGGTGACGGGTTGCATTCCTTAATACCATTCGTGGGGCCGTGTACGATCTTCCCAAACTCTATAAGCTTCTATCTCTTCCTATGGCGACACGTTAAGTATCCTAACCATGGCCTCCTTAATAGTCACTTATGCATTAAATACAACCATTAAAATCGTAGTACACATCCGATTCATGTTTCTTAAGACGTTCAAGCATGTTACCATATAGGAGATTAGCCAGTTTTCTTACGCCTAACATCGATAATCATTCACCCAACAACAACTAATAACAAACCATCAATCAATAATCAATAACTAGGTTTCATTATATCTAAGCACACACAAATAAACCTAGCCTAGCATGTTAAAAGAAAGACAAGCATAAGATATAATCAAACAACACATAGACATATTGAATGATTGATGGATTACTTATCTTTAATTGAACATGGAAGAAACAAGGGTATGAAACCCTTAAAAAGTTTTGAAATTCGTACTAGGGTTTGTGTGTGTGTTCCACCAAAAAGTTCCTCTCCTAATGAATGAAAAATCAAAAACTATATATAGATTTACATGGGTGACGACATCACCTTTTGATGGTGGACGCTGTCATCTCGCCGCGGCTAGGGTTTCTTGTCGCCCAATCCAACTTCTTGACGCCGTCACTCTTTACGTCTTATGGGCCGTCACGCTTTGGTGTGATACGTGACGGCCTACCCCTGGTAGAACGTGACGCCGTCACGTTTTAAGTCTTGATTTCTCTTCTGGCGCGTCAAGTGTAAATGTAATATGCACCTCTTGTCACAAAAGCTGACGCCGTCCCCTTGAACTTCCTGATGCTGTGAAGTGCATATTCCAGCATGGATTCTTAACTTTGTCGTTTTCTTCACTTTTTGCTCCAAAAATGTCCAAAATGCTTTCTTTTCCAGAATTCTCCTCAAAAGTACCTAAATTGACAAAAGAAACGATTTAGGGTAATAATTGTTGGGATCAAAGTTTTACTATTTATCAAGTCTCGGTCATTTGTAATAATAGGTTGCTTAAGTTATTATTTACTTTCATTTATGTTATGTTTACAAGGTTACTAGACTTAAGTTATCTAGCCCATGGGCCTTAAGCCCACACGTTTTGTAAGAAGGAAAGGAGTAGGAGTGTTGCCCTAGCTCCTTACCTATAAATACTAGTCTTAGGTCTCTTGTAAACTTGGTTGTTTATTTGATATCTTAAGGAAACTCTTGCACTCATATTTCTCTTATTCAAATATTCACCCAACTCCTTATATCTATCTCATTCTTGTTTGTGTGAAATCAATATGGTGACCTAACAAGTGGTATCATTCGCCATATGAAGGTGTAGTTATTGTTTTTCTCTTTGAAATCGATCCTCAAACTCTTTTTAATTCGTTATTTTTGAGAAAAAATTGTACTTTCTTGTTTGTTTCTTGGTTTTTATCACATATTTGCTTACAAATTTGTGCTACAAATCATATCAAACACAAAAGTATCAATCTTTCTCTCAAAGTCACGATTTGGATTTTTGTCTTTTTTTTCAAAATTATTTATATTTTTGAAAAAGTTTGTCAAGTTTATAACTTTCTTCAAGATTTCATTATTTTACAACTTGAAGTACCAAAATCTTGGTTTAAAAACTCGTTTTTGGATTGCTTTCATTGAAAAACATATTTTTGCCTAGTTTTGAAATCCTTCTCAACACCAAGTTTCGAAATCATGTTCTAGTACTTCAAATCGCCTTACGTATTGTGGACTCAGTCTTTTCTCTCTTGTATAAGGAAGAAAAGTACTTCGACTTTTGGTAAACTTTCGAAATTGTATAATTTCGAAAGTGTGTTTGTGAAATTGTGTTCTCGAAAATTTCTTAATTTTCGAAATCACAAGTTTTTCGAAAACAGCTTCAGTTTTCGAAATCTCAAGTTTTTCGAAAATATTCTAAAGTTTCGAGAAACTTTCTTTCGTAATCCCAAAATTTTCGAAAACTCTGAGTAACTAATTTCGCAATCCCTAAAAGGTCAACTTTTCGCAATCACAAGATCAGTGACTAAGTTTCGCAAACATCTACTTGGGCAAACTTTTCGAGATTTGGCAAACCTATACCTTCTACAAGATCCATCTTTTCACACAAGTGTTTCAATATGTCTCAACCACCGTACTATTACTTTAACCATCCTCAGCAACATCAGAATCCACAGTATCATCAGCATTATCATCAACAGCAACAGTATCAACAATCACCACAATATTATCAACAACCGGTTTACTCACAACAACATAACTTTATGCAACAAATGGTTCCAATACAACAATCCTATCCTATGTCACCACAACAAAGCCAACTTCCACCAAAACCTACTCACTGGTTTGACAGGATGTGTGAAGTCATTTCAACTCAACAATCCAGACACGAAGCAGGCTCTATTGACACCCCACCAATGCTAACACCGGGAAATTACATTCAGTGGGCAAGTCGATTCTTAAGGTTTATTGAACTCAAGAAACCCAATGGTAAGTACATGAAACAAGTTATCCTTGAAGGACCGTTTCCTTGGCCTGTTAACTACGTTGGCGGTGACCCATCTGCTGATCCTCCAATAGCTCCAACTGCTGTGCGTGTTCCTGAGTCTCAACTTACTACTGAACAAAATCACCATCGTGAAGCAGATGAGTATGCTATGTCTTACATACTTCAAGGGATACCAAACATCATATTCAGAAGTGTTGATGCTCAAACAACTGCAAAAGCTATGTGGGAACACGTTCATCTACTAATGCAAGGCACACAACTGAACAAGGAAGACATGGAATCTAAACTTTACTTGGAATACACTAATATCATGATAGAACCAGGGGAATCTCTTGAGTCTTACTTTCATCGTTTCACCAATGTCGTCAATGATTTAGAGAGACATTAAGTACCCCTTCCAAGAATCGCTGTCAATACAAAGTTTGTTAGTAGTTTGGGTCCTGAGTGGCAAAAGTATGTGACATTTGTGAGACAAGCTAAGAATCTTCATAGAGATCCATATGGTTTGTTGTACGACTATCTCAAGCACTATGAGTTTGAAGTTGAAAAAGATAAAGTCGCTCGAGGAGGATATACACCACCACCTACTTCTACTCCACTTGCACTCGTTGCTCAATCTCATGCTACACATCCTCCGATGTCTAATCATGCTTATGATTAGGAACAGAATTATTTCAGTCACCAGCAACCTCCTACTTCTCAACACGCTTCTACTCAACTCACTCCATATGACAACAATGATAGCATGTATTACTCTAATCAGATTGAAGATGACGATGATGACGTCAATACGTTGAATCAAGGACTTGCTCTTGTTGCTCGTGCTTTTAGCAAATTCTCCAACAAAACCAACAACCGTCTTCGTTCTTCATCAAATACAAGAAATCAAGCTGTCGTTCAAGATGGTCGAGTTGAGATTCAGAACCGTAATTCTGGACGTTCAGGTGGGTATACTGGAAATTCTGGGTATGGACAAAGAGTCAACAACAATGGGGGATTCAGAAACAATCCAGGTGCTCCTCAACGAAGTAATGACAATGCTGCTAGTAACAACACAGTCTCTGGGAATGCGATATGGTGCTACAACTGCACCAAAAAAGGTCATATTACAACTGCATGTCCTCACCCAAGAACCCGCGGCAGTCAGTTTCACAAGCAGGCATTACTTATGGCTCTCAAAGATGAAAAGGAAGGAACTTTCAATGCTCATGAGAACAGTTTCTTTGCTAATACTTACAATGATGATGATATGGAAGATCTTGAAGCCAATGCAGCTGTGATGCTTATGGCCAACATGCAGGAACATCAGTTGAATGATTCAGGCCCAGTGTTCTCCACTGATGGTTTGTCTCAGGTAAATGACCTAACCACATGCTCTATAGAATTTAATGCATCACCCTCTGTTTCTGAATCAGATCAGGCGCAAGTTGTTCCTTCTGAACCATTTTTCTCTTCTCAAAAGGATGAACAATTAGACACAGTTGTTATATTTGATGATGACACTGTCGTCTCATTTGATGATCCTATTGAGCAAGACGAAAATGACTATATTGAACAACATGAACCTCCTTCTGATCCAGCTCCTGACTGTACAGTTACGGCCAAACAACTTCTTTCTAATCACATAATGGACGAGCAAACTAAAGTTTTGAAAGAAAATGCAGATTTGAAAAAGGACATTGAATGTTATAAAAAATAACTTTCAAACTTTCAAAATGCAGTTCATCGTGAAAAAAGCTTTGAAAAGTCATTTCAGGAATCATATGTCAAAGAACAAAATCTTCAAAGACAAATATATGACATAATTGAGTCAAACGGTAAATTGGTTTCCGAACTGGAAAAGGCAAAACATGATCTTCAAAAACAAGTTGTTCAACTCCAACAGGAACTTTCAAAAACACAAAAAGAGGTGATAACTTGCAAACAGGAATTTTATGAACATAAAGTGCAAAAACGAGAAAAAGAAAATTCTTTACTTGAAGATAATCTCGTTCTCGAACGTCAAATTAAAGCTTTTCAAAATATCGTTTATAAACATGGGGAATCTGTTACGACAATTCAAAAGTTTACTTTAAAACCAAGACCAGATAAAGGTTTTGCCCTCGGCGATTACAGATCCTCTTTCCTTCGCGCTGCATTCAAAGCAATTCCTAAGCTGTACAGTATGGACCAATTGATGGATAATAATGTTGTGCGTGTTATTGTATATAATACTGAGGAAGAAAACGAACTTGAAGAAAAAAGTCGATAAAAAATGAGTCAAGTTGAATATTGCAAACCATACGATTACTCAAAAGCTCCTCACATTTCAAAATCTTTTGTTCCGTCAAGAGAAATACCTGAGAAATCATGGTATGTAACTGAGGCTTATGTTTCATCTTCCGATGGAGCTCCTGTCAAACCCGTGGCACAAGTAAATGGTCCATTACCATCTTCTGGTCATGTGACACCATTACCTATACGCTGTAAAGTCTTAGACTATTTTCAAACATTCATGAAAGGCATCGATAATTTGGAAAACGTCATTGAACATCATTCGTAAATTAAAATTCTTATTTTTCAATCAGCTTACGAGCGGGAAAAGCTTTTTCAAAAACAAATTCTGCCTTTAGTTCAAAATTTGCGTTATTGTGCTACTCGTTGGGAACAGGAACTCCAAAAAGAAGTTAAAGATATGAAAGAAATTTTCGCTCTTAATGAAAATGCAATTTTGGTTCAACAACGCAAAAACCGATTTTTGAAAACAGATTCTGATCGACTTTTGGAACAACTTCTTCATGCTGATATTCATAGTTTTCTCATGAATGATCTCTATTATTCCAGCAATGCTGAATTATTTGCAGATTACTGTGCTGATCTTGTTTTGTCGAAGTCACAAAATGAAACATTGAAACATCAATATGATACGTTGCGTCAAAACAGTGATGATGTGATAAACAAACTTTCAAACGAAATTTGTCAACTCAAACAAAAACTTGATTGGTGTCAAGCTCAAAGTATTGAAACAGAATTGCAACTTCGAATCAAATATGAGTTTCTCAAAAACAATTATGACCATGAAATTGCAGAGTTAAAAATTGAAAAAGCCGAATGGCAACAAAACCGCGATGACATTCGTTATTGCAATGGTTTACTTGAGTCTGATATACAAGACAAAAAACACACCATCATTGATTTGAAAGAGAAAATTAAGCTACTTCAAAAAGGAAAGTTTATTGACACCACTGTGACAGCACCAGGAATGTTTCAAATAGACAAAACAGATAAGGGTAAGCATGCTAAGAGTTCTAATGTTAGCTCTTCCACTTCCACAGGTCTAGTTTCCCCTAAGAGCGTTAGCAGCCCAAAGCCGAAAAGCGTTAAGAAGACTAAAAAGACTAGGCACTCGCAACGTAAAAGAGGAACACTAGAAGTACAAGAAGTAGAAGCTCACCTTAGGAACTCGAATAAAACTCATGTTGCATCTGATTTAGATTCTAATCTGGCAAATTGTAATCCAAATCTTAATGCAATGAATGCTGAACCTTCTAATGTTTTGAATATTAATGCATCTTGTGTGTTTTGTCGTAAAAGTGTGTTATCTGGTAATCATACCAAATGTGTAGCTAATAATCTCTTACATCGTAAAAAGAAACGTAGATCCGGCTCTTCTTCTAGGTCCACTAATGCCTCTAAGTCTACCTTAAGAAAAACGCCTACTACAGTTTCAAATGATGTTGTAGTCAACCCAAAAGCAGCAATCAACAATTCTAGGAACACGCCAAAAGCTAGTGCATTCACTAAGAACAAAGCAAAAACTAGTTGGAACTGGCAACGTTGGTTACAATACAAACCAAATTTTAAATGGATTCCTAAATTGTTAAATATTTGTGTTTCTAACCAACAGGAACCCACAATTTCTTCGGGTTCCACCCTTACTTCTGTTTCATCTCTGTCATCTTCTTTTGATGCAGGTAGTTCAGATCGTTCTCTGGATTGTTGATAGCGGTTGCACCCTATATATGACAGGCAATCTCAAACTGTTAAAAAACTTTGTCTCAAAGTTTATTGGAACTGTCAGATTCGGGAATGATCAATACGCTTTAATCATGGGTTACGGAGACTACATGCATGGGAATATTGAAATTAGCAGAGTATACTATGTTGAAGGCTTGGGTCACAACCTTTTTTCAGTCGGTCAATTTTGTGATGGAGATTTAGAAGTAGCATTTCGCGAGAAAACCTGTTTTGTTCGTGATCTACAAGGCAATGATTTGATGTCTGGCAAGCGTGGCACTAACCTTTACACAATTTCAATGTCTGACATGATCGCTTCATCACCAATCTGTCTTCTATCCAAAGCTGAAACGACTAAATCCTGGTTATGGCACAAATGCCTTTCTCATTTAAATTTCAAAACGATGACTGATCTCGCTCGTCACAAATTAGTTGAAGGCTTTCCAAGATTCTGTTATGCCAAATATCATCTATGTCCAGCCTGTGAACAAGGAAAAAGTACTCGTGCTCATTTTCCATCAAAACCTGAACACAGTACTAATCTTGTTTTACAAATGCTTCATATGGATTTGTGTGGTCCGATGCGTGTTCAAACGATCAACGGTAAACGCTACATCTTAGTAATTGTTGATGATTACTCTCGCTGGACGTGGGTTTATTTTCTTCGAAGTAAAGATCAAGCTCCTCAAATGATCATCACCTTTCTCACCAAAATACAAGTTCAGCTTCGCAACACAGTCAGAATTGTTCGAACTGACAATGGCACAGAATTTAAGAATCAGACTCTAAAGTCGTATTTTGAGAAAGTGGGAATTGAACATCAAACATCTATTCCACGCACACCCGAACAGAATGGAGTAGTCGAAAGACGCAACAGAACGTTAGTGGAAGCTGCTCGAACGATGTTAATCAATGCTCAATTACCAGATTACTTATGGGCAGAAGCCGTTTCAACCGCCTGTTACACCCAAAACCGTTGCATGATCACAAAACGCCATCACAAAACCCCATATCAGATTGTTCACAAATGGAAACTAAACATCAGCCACTTTCATGTATTCGGAGCTTTATGCTACCCAGTCAATGATCGTGATGATCTAGGTAAACTTAAAGCAAAAGCTGACATTGGAATATTTATAGGATACTGTGAAAATTCAAAAGGCTATCAGATATGGAATCGTCGTACTCGGGAAATTCAAGAAACTATTCATGCTAATTTCGATGAACTCACTTAAATGGCTTCTGAGCAAAACGGCTTAGGACCCGCAACCAACCGTCTTAACTTTCTGGTATCTTCGGCTGAACCATTGTCACTTTCTCGTAAAGAAGTGGAAACCTTGTTTGCTCCATTGTTTGATGATACGCCTGTTAACCGTCCATCTGAGGCCACACCAAATTCCGCGGCACATCTTGATCAACATCAAGTACCTGATACACCTCAACAAACAACAACTACTGTTGGAAGAGACGGTCCTCCAGTCATATCACCTACAACAACAGAACAAACTGGGTCCAACTCACGACAATCAGCTGGAGATTCCATACCTTCATCAGTTCCACAACCCGCAGAGCATGACCCAGAACCATTCATTAACCCATTTGCAAATGCTCAACCTGTCCCCGACATTGCTGAGTCATCTTCACGCAATTTGGGTCCTGCTCACTTGCGAGATACTTATCAACTTCATCCTTCGACACACAAATGGACTAGAGATCACCCCTTAGTTCAAATTATTGGCCATCCAGATGCACCTATCATGACAAGACAACGCCTTCACACAGATGGTGAAACTTGCATTTATGCACTCACAGTTTGTGAAACCGTACCTAAAAACGTCAAGGAAGCAATGACTTATGAAAACTGGATTGAGTCTATGCAAGAAGAATTCGAAACCTTTCAAAGATTAGAAGTATGGGAATTGGTTGAAAAACCAGAAGGCATCATTGTTATTGGTTTAAAATGGATCTGGAAAAACAAACTGGATGTAGAAGGCACTGTCATACGCAACAAATCACGCTTGGTAGCAAAAGGTTACTCTCAAGAAGAAGGAATCGATTTTGAAGAATCATTTGCTCCAGTAGCTAGACTTGAAGCTGTACGGATATTCTTAGCATTTGCTGCTCATCGGAATATGATTGTTTACCAAATGGACGTGAAAACGGCTTTTCTGAACGGTCAACTCCGAGAAGTGGTTTATGTCAGTCAACCTGAAGGATTCGTTGATCCAGAACGTCCCAATCATGTCTACAAGCTTAAGAAGTCTCTCTACGGTCTCAAGCAATCCCCCAGGGCGTGGTATGATAAGCTTTCTAAATTCCTGTTGGCTAATGATTTTACTCTAGGTTCGGTGGATCCAACACTGTTTACAAAAACATACGGGATGGACTTATTAATCGTTCAAATTTATGTCGATGACATTATTTTTGCTTCAACCAACAAAAATTACTCAATGGATTTTGCAAAACTAATGACAGATAATTTTGAAATGTCCATGATGGGTGAACTTACGTTCTTTCTAGGACTACAAGTTCATCAATCACCCTGTGGAATTTTTCTAAATCAGTCCAAATATGCTCTTGAGATTTTAAAGAAACATGGAATGCAAAGTAGTGATACTATGAATACACCGATGGCCAATTCCACTAAACTAGATGCTGATATACATGGGACTCCAGTTGACCCTACTAAATACCGAAGTATTATTGGGTCCCTCATGTATCTCACATCTAGTAGACATGATATTGTATTTGCTGTCTTTATGTGTTCTCGCTATCAGTCTTAACCAACTGAAAAACACCTCAATGAGGGAAAAAGAATCCTTCGATACATAAAGGGAACCATCCACTTGGGGATCTGGTATCCGAAAGATTCTAGTTTTGAACTAATTGCTTTTTCAGACGCTGACCATGCAGGATGCTTAGACTCGCGTAAAAGTACATCAGGTGGCCTACAGTTTCTTGGGGATAAACTTGTGTCTTGGCAATCAAAGAAGCAGGACTGCACATCACTATCATCTACAGAATCTGAATACGTAGCTATGTCTGCTTGTTGTGCTCAAGTCATTTGGATGAGATCACAACTTAAAGACTATGGCTACCTATTCAATAAGATTCTGATCTACTGCGATTCAAAAAGTGCCATTGCAATCTCCTGCAACACAGTTCATCATTGCAAATCCAAACACATTGATCTCCGATATCATTTCATCAAAGAGCATGTCGAGAAGGGTACAGTTGAATTATATTTTGTGGGTACTGAGTACCAATTGGCGGACTTACTTACAAAACCCTTAGCTCCATCGTGGTTTGCAAGTTTAGTTCACCAAATTGGTATGCGATGTTTGACACCAGTCGATCTGGAAAAGTTTTAAAACAAAAGTAAAGTGTCAAACATCAAAACTATCTTTGTAAAATAAATTTTTCCTTTATTTTTCATAAACCTCAAAAACACAAAAATATTTTTCTATTTTTGCTTTAAAAAAAATGCAAGTATATCGCTTTCTTTCAACACCTTGTTATTTTACAAGTGTTGAGGGGGAGACTCACTTATATTTTTTATAAACTTTTCAAAATCGGTATACTTGCATATTACCTTTGATGCGTTGTTTCGGGATTTCATAAGAAATTTCATATCTCGTTTTCTTTTCTCAAAATGGTGTCGTAAGGTAGTATATTTTTTGACTTTCCAAATGCATTTAACTTTAGGGCTTATTATGCATTAGTTGTAGTTAAGGGACCAAAAGTGACAATTTTCATAAGTTTCAAAAACAACAAAAACTCACACCCCGCTTTCTAAAACCTCACATCTTTTTCTAAAACCTTAAACCCTCTTTTGATATCCACGGCTGAAAATCAAACAACAAATCCGTGCTACCAATCTTCAATTTGTAAGTCTCTAAATGATCTCAAGTCTGTTTCAAACATAGGATTTCGTTTAATTGAAATGATAACGATTTGATTTCAAGAAATCATGCTTTTAAAACCTAGGGTTTATATAAATTCGGAATTTTACAAAACGTGTTTGGGGGGTTAATTTTTGATAGGGGTTTTGTGCTAAAACATGTTTCTAACTTTCCTATAACATTTAATCTCTCTCAAGTACGTGTTTGTGTGATTCTCTATACCTAGGGTTTTGGTACGATTTAGGTTTTGTTGATTTGTTAATGTTTTGGTTATTATTCTTGGTGGGTTATGTTTCCATGTGTGTATGAATCGTCCTTGTGTTCTTTAATTTAAAACATATCTATGAATGCATGATTCTTGTAATGTAAGGTTTCGTTCATAATGGGTTCTCTCGTATTGTGTTTAAATGTGCTGCTTATTGTGCCTAAATGCTTCAAATGTACGTTTGTGATATGCAAGAACCTGTCATCCTCAATTGAATCATGATTTTGTTTTTTATCGAGAACATGTTCTTGAATCATTTTCGAAATCACTGTATACGATTGTGTAGCTTGTTTCTAAACGTTGAATATCATCATTTGCAACAGGTTTTATCATTTGGATCACTATTATTCTCACTGAAATGTACGTTGGATGTTCTCGAAATTCTTGTATAAGAATTTTTTCGAGAAAACAGTTTTTCGCAATTACCAGCATTGGTGAAAAAATTTTCGAGAACACAGTATTTTCGAAAAATGTCATTGTGATGCATTTTTCTCGAAAATAATCACTATGCTATCTTTTCGAAAATATGTGTTTGTGAAAGTCCTTCACCTGTGATCCGATTTTCGAGATCACCATTAAGTCATTTTTCGCAATCATACTTAATGAGTATTTTCGAAAAATATTTCACTTGGGATGTTCTCGATAAATTTTTATCGAAAACATACTTTGAAATATTTTTCGAAAAATACCCACTTTGCAAGTTTGCGAAAATATTCTTATTTGTCTGCTTCTCGAAAATTTTGGTATTTGTGACATGTTTTCGAAATTATGTTATATCCTCATGTGTTTTCGATAAAGTTGTACTATGTACTATTTAGTGATCATTGTAATTTCGAAAATTGGTACTATGTCATTATGGATGTATCATGTGATATTGTATGAACTTTGTGCTTATGTAACAATACAAGTACTTCATGACTTTATAATTATCTTAGTTCAATTAATCACTATACATGCAATAATCGAACCATACGTGCCTACATGATTCTAAATGCTTATCTTTAATCAAACTTTGCAATCATGCTAACTCGTAACAAATCTCGATGTTTGGTTTATGATAATGCTTTTCAGAATAACATGGCTGAACACAACGAGAATGTCCCTGAACAAACTCTTCCACTACTCACCATGGATGACATCACTCCCGCTAACTACAACGTTAAGATTGGCAACAACAATCCTCGAGTTGATTTCGACAAGTTGAGAATTCCTGAGAACTCGTGCAGGATTGTCAAAGATATTCTACTTGCACATCCTTGCAAACATCTGCTCAACAAATCTACTTTAGTTCCTCTGTTTTACCTTCATCAGTTCTGGCTTACTGCTAAGGCGAATTTGGATGATGAGTCTTTCAAAGTTACGTTGGATCGACAAGTCTACAATGTAGATCACGATGTCCTCCGTACAGTCTTCAACCTGCCTCAAACTGACAATGAATTTGCTTCAATATTGCCTGAATTGGATCTCCTTGATTTCTTCATTGAATTAGGATACGAAGTTGATGATGACTTACCTCTGATCAAACATTCCAGATTCAATGCAAAGCATATACCTCAGCCTTGGAGAACATTCTGTCTGTTAGTTGTAAGATCTATATCAGGAAGAAAGAGTGGTCACGAACATCCCAGACTTGAGTATTTACAAACATTTTGGGGAATGGTGACTTTGACACCTATTGACTTTGCAGTTCCAATCATGAACGATATAGTCTACAACATCTAAACCGAACGTGTTAAGACTATGATCCCGTTCACAAGATTCACCGAGCTTCTCATTGAATATTTCTGCAAAGACACTCCAGAATTTATCAAAAGGATGGCTGACCCTAATGAGCCTAAGCACCTCTTCGAGGACGACTTCACCACCTCCTTTATCAAGACGACCACTTCCTCTACCAAGATAAAAGGAATGAGGCTTCCTGAATATCTTCTTGATGACAATATCAAGAAAAGTCTGAACTACAAATTCTATGATAATGCTTACAAAGGGGTACAGGAAGAAGCTACTATACAGACTCGCAGCAAAGGAAGTGTGAAATCTGGGAGTACGACAAGCACCACTGGCTCACCTCAGACTAAGTCTAAGGCTGCTCCCAAGACAAAACCATTCGCTAAACCCAAGACTTCCGCCAAACCTAAACCGACACCCAAACCTAAGCCTGCAACCAAGCCAAAGAAGAAGGTAACTCCTGAGTACGCTCTTCAAGATGAACCTACACCTCCACCTTCTGAAAGCGATTCTGAGTTCGACATGGAATCTGAAGAAGAAGAACAAGACTTTGAACGAAGAGTTAGAGTACCTGAAGAAGCATTTCCTGCAACGGAGATCGCTATACAACAAAGTCTTGAAACTTTTGAAGCAGAGTCAAGAAAGAGAAAAGGAATCACGATTAATGAGCCAAATGATGATGAAGAAAACGAACCAATCGTTGAACAGTTGGTCGACAAACGAAAATTGAAAAGTATAATTGTCGATACACGAGCTGAAGAAAAGCAACTTCTCAAAGAACAAAGGAAAGCAGCACTCCAAAGCCGACTTGAGTCTCAACCTTCACCACCACCACCTGTCGATCAATCAGAACATGAAGGAGCTACAAGTAGCATGATTCCTCCTATCGTGTCCACAACTTTAGAACCAGCTTCTCAACCTGATGACAAAGTTAAAGACACTGATGATACAGGAGACTTCACCATGACTAAGACTGCTAATATAGAAGAGAATGTTGGCGGACAGGAGAACATTGCTACGGATCTGGAACATGAATACCTCATAACTCCAGAGTTTCTTGCACGGGAAGCAGAAGAACACAGAAGAAAAGAAAATGAAGAAAAGAACGCTTTCGACACCAACATATTTCTTCAATCATCTTCGCAATCTAAGCAGACTTCCTCAGTGCAACCTCCACCTCCTCAAGACTCTCCACCTAAGGATCCGACTCCTCCTGCTTCTTCTTCGAGCTCTCACAACGAGTCATCATCCGAATCATCACCTGAGCATTCATCTCCCACACCTTCTGAAATAGCATCAAAGCAACATTCAATCAATGAACCGTCTAAACCAGATGATCTTCAGAAGCAGTCAACAAACTTACAACCATGGTTACCGGTCTTGCCAAACAAGTTGAAGATTTTCAGGAGTCAAAGCAGCTGATCGATAAGTTCTTGAACTCTGATTTCTCAGGATTTATTAAGACTGTCACACTAGATTATCTTACTGAAAATCTAGTTGAGATTGTCACTCCTAAAGTCGCAAACCTCATTGAACCAATCAAGGACAACTTGGATCACAGAATCAGAAGTGTCGTTAGGAAAATGTTGTCAACCACACCATTCACGCTTCACACTGCAAAGGCTTCTACTGCAACTCCAACCGTCCCTGAATTATCCTTCGATGACCTGCTTGCTCAACTCTACGACAAAGTTGCCTACAAAACCACACAGACTACTGAAGAAAAAGCACTTGTTGATGCTATATCTGCTAACTTGTCGAAAGAGTCATGCAAAGATGCAGCTGGAACCCTGAAAAGGTCAAGGAAAGATGACGACCCGGACCCGAACTCAAAAGGTAAGAAACATAAGTCTGGAACCGGTCCCTCATCTTCTTAACAACCACGAAAGGATTCTACTCCTCCTGGAACTCAACAACACACCTCAGCTATCGGTCAAGGTCCAACAAAAGAGGAAGATATTTTCATGGAACCAACTGATGACTACCAAGGTCAACCTGACACCGATTACCGTGTCTCACCTATTCCCGATTCTCAAGTTGGACCATCGTCACCATCAAAGGCTAAAGACAAAGATGCTACATTTAAGTCTAAGAAATCAAAGAAAAGAAGACGTCATTCATGGCTCGACAATGATGACACACCTCAAAATGACCGGTTGACAGAACTGGTACAAGCTCAACCTCCTCTCGAACCTGAAGAACCCCTTCCAGGCAATACACTACAATTCACTCAAGTCATTATGAAGGATCTTCAGATTGAGAAACTTACGAAGGCGGAGCTCAGAAGAATCAACAGGGATGCACAGGAATTCCTTAAGTCCAGATCTGGTAACAAGTTGGAATACGAATATCACATGCAGAATATAGCTAGTGCAATGTCCGGCAAGTTTGACTGGCTAAACCCTGAAGTGAATATCGACCTCAGTTCCAAAAACCACGAAAAGCCTTACTTCACTGACTGGACTAAACCATTACCTTTGACAGGATTTCCAGAAAAACCCAAGTTACCTTACAGCTTCTTCTTCAACAAAGATCTTCGTAACCTCCAACTCACCCAAGAGAAATCCAAGAAGAAATATGCTTCCTCACTCACAATCTCAGTACCAGCCGCAAGATATGAAGTTCCTGCAATTGAAGAATCTACTCCAGTATTCAGCAACTCCATCGTAGCTTACGACAGAGATGCTCTACACGGGATTCAACACTGGCCAGAACGTCGTCGTCTCGGTTATACTAGCAGATTAGGAGAAAAATCATTGGAAAATGTGAAGCATAAATCTAAGATCATTGCTATCTTGGAGATTCAAGAGTCGAAACGATTTAACTACATGTTCATGCGTGAGATTGTGGTTAAACGACAAGATGAAAAGAAGTACAAATTCTCCGAAGCAGACTTTTCAGACCTTTATCTCAATGACATCGAACACATGTATCTCGAAAAGGTTCAAGGAAGAATGCGTGGATTCGATAGAGAAATTCAGTACAACTTCATGGCATCACTACTTCTATTCATCCGACGATTGATAGTTCAAGAAAGAGTGGAAGATCTTCAGCTTGGAGTGGAAAGTTACCAACAGAAGATCAATTTGACAAAGCCGCAATTCACATTTCATGGAATCTATCAAACATCACAGTTTACTCTCATCCAAGAACCTTCATTTGGTTTCACCTACATCAACAACAAAAAATTACAAAGCTTCATGAGGTTCGATGAGATACACAAATTCTGTGATGTCATGCTAAAATCCGTTCATGATGGGCTTGTCAAAAGGTTGAATGATGATCGTCGAAAGATAGCTAAAGGGGAACCACCTAGATGGAAATCCAACTCAAGAAGACAAGTTCGTAACTTTGTCTTGAAGATTGAAGAAAGGTTATTTCGACGGGAATAGATCAGACGACTGGAAAGCTATATCGGTGTCAGACCATCATTTCCTATCCGCCTCTTCGAAAGACCCGAACCAAAGTTCACTGACTTTGATGCTCCACTTCCTGATGAAGATTAAATTGGTACATTTGGATATTAATTTTTCAATATTAATTGTTTCATTTGATAGAACTATTTTTCATTATGGCTTGTGCACACATAACAGTGTACAACCCGTACTTATAATGAAAGGACCCTGAGGTACGCATCAGTGCCTCAATCCTTATATAAGGAGCGAAGGCTTCTTACTTTTGAGTAGAATTAATCAAACATTTTCTGATTTTCATAATTCTGCTCAAAAGACAAGTATTTCACCTCAATGAGTATTCACTTGTTGAGGGGGAGCACTTGAAAAACTCATCATTTGAAATACAAATTTCTTGTTGATCTCTCCCCATAAGACTCAAAAAACATATTTTAATCAAAAGTTTATCAAAAACAACATCTCATATGCTATTTTTGAGGGGGAGAAAAGTGAAAGTGATTAAAATATGAAAGTTATAAGTTGCTTAAAAGTCAAATCTCATGCGAGCTAGACTCAGATTCACCCAAGAATTGACGAAACATAAATGTTAGTAATCTCGAAAAGACTTATCCTCGACGGGTAATAACATCAAGTTAGTTACTAGAGCTAGTTGTCACCTAAAAGTTGACAATGGAACTCTTTAACTAGCCACGTAAGCGTGTCTCGAAAAGGATTTGTCTTAGTAGAAATGTACCGTTTCGAGAAACTTTCTGTGGATTTGACCAGGCCGGGTAATAACTTCAAGCTAGTCTAACTAGTGATGTAAGCGTGTCTTGAATCGGTCAGGTTCACTGAAAGTGGATCAATTCAAAAAGTGCTTGCTCCTCCCACATGTGCAAATTTATTTAAACATTTGTGAGCACATGTGAAGGGGGAGCCCTTCAAAAGTAAACACAAAACTCTCAAAGTGTTAAACAAAATGTTTGATATTCACAAACACTTTGAGAGATTTTCAATCAAAGGTTCCTTGGCTATTGTCGGATAATTTTGGAGTTATTAGGTGATTAAGATAGGAAATACAGTCCTATGATCCGCCAGCGCCGGAGGGATCTACCCAAGGACATCACCAATAGTTAGAATTAGAAGTCCTTAGGTATGATACGATAAAAGGAGAAAAGAATGAAAAGGGAAAGAAGGAGTTGAAAAATTAAAAAGAAAAGTAAAGAAAAGGGTGAAAAGAAATAGCCCTCCATATGTTCAACCTTAGGGCAGACACCGGGTTCAACTCATATGCTACTGGTTGTTACTAAGGTGACACCGGTATTGAAGATAAAGACGTCATGGACCCAGTGACGCACTGCACTAAACCTTCTTAACCACTCAAGTTCTCTTAAAAGAGCTTGTTTCATTCTCACGGGGAACCGATGTAATCTATCGACTTATCTCTTAGAGATGGTTGATATTGAAGCAGGAGACCCTTCCCTATTCTCCGCATAGGAAACCTAAGTGTGCACTTTTTGAGTCTAGAGCCATAAGATACATCAAAGATCTCTTAGGAACACTTAGTATTTCTACAACTGGTGTTCTACATCAATGGACATCAACTGTAAATTATCGAGTCCTTCGCAGATCTTAGCAATCTGCCGAGAACGTTTATGAGAGAATTTACATAAGTATTTCTCAATGATTGAACGGAAATCTTGCCAGGGTCAACATCAAACAGCCCTGACAGCAGGTCACTTCGGTAACTCCTTGTGGGTTACGCTTAGTGTTTACGGTGGTTTTTTAGCGGTCTACAGTCGTGGAGTGATCCCCAGCGACTCACCCAGTCATTGAACTACTTAGTAGGTCTTGTAAGCTCCTTCGGGAGTATCTGACATGGGAACGGCCTTGATAAGGGTTAGAAGGAGTCTTCACAATATGCTGTTGACGATCTCTAATTCCTTATCTGTAAGTACCGGATGTTTTATTGCTAACTGTTTACATGCAGGGTTACATCATCTCCATGGCAACGGATTCCACATGCTCATACATGCATCTTGAAGTCATCAAAAGCTCCCTCAAAGATCAAAGCAACACAAAGTTCAAAGAAAGATTCTACGCCAAAAAGAAGAATCTACAAAGTATAAAGACTAAAGATCTTAAGAGAAAGAAAGGGACTACGTGCATATATAAGTCAGAATTCAAAGATGTATGAGCATGTTGGAATGGCGGACTACCACCACAGACGCGGAAGTGACGAAAGGCAGACAACTTGATTATTTGATCACTATCACAACAACAATGAACAAGGCACAAAGAACGATGAATGATTATTATCTTATGATTATTGAAAGACGTCTAAAGCTATGAAAGTCAAAGATGAAGAAATGACAAAGACGTCAAGCAACCGTGATGACCGACCCTTAGGGGGAGATTGTTGGGATCAAAGTTTTACTATTTATCAAGTCTCGGTCATTTGTAATAATAGGTTGCTTAAGTTATTATTTACTTTCATTTATGTTATGTTTACAAGGTTACTAGACTTAAGTTATCTAGCCCATGGGCCTTAAGCCCACACGTTTTGTAAGAAGGAAAGGAGTAGGAGTGTTGCCCTAGCTCCTTACCTATAAATACTAGTCGTAGGTCTCTTGTAAACTTGGTTGTTTATTTGATATCTTAAGGAAACTCTTGCACTCATATTTCTCTTATTCAAATATTCACCCAACTCCTTATATCTATCTCATTCTTGTTTGTGTGAAATCAATATGATGACCTAACAATAATTAATCATATTATCACGACTTAAGGCTTAAATGACCCCTTAAAAGCGTAATAAATTTCTCCTTATCAAATACCGTTACACTTGGGATTTGCTTGTCCTCAAGAAAATGAGCTTTTATTCTAAGCAAAATACAAGATAGGGGTCATTTAACATTAATATAAAAGTAATGATGCGTGGAAATTGCACCAGGTTTTACTTCTCGAGGGATCTCGAGAAGCTTACAACCCCCACCAGGCAGTGTACCTGATCGTTGTAGCATAGTATAGTGACAAGTACCGGGGGATTGATCATTCAACTCAGGAATAGTGTCGCTAGGATTAGAAAGCCTAAGAACTAGGTCTAGAGGTGAGGGATGATTCTTTTCGTATTTTTACATTTTATAAAAGCAAGTAAAAATCTCGGGTTTTTGGAAGAGTGGGCGGAATTAGTTGCTATTCAACTAACCCAGTAACTAAGATGCAATCAAAATAAAATAACAAAAATGAAAATAAAGCTAATTACTAATATAGTGTGAACAATAGATGGGAGAATTATGTTTACTTAGATTTCACTACTCCCTAGATATCTTTTACAGGTTAATTATTTGTTACAGTTGCGTGGATGACGGGTTATATTCCTTAATACCAATCGTGGGGTGGCGTACGTACTTCCCCATCTCTATAAGCTCCTACTTCACTCCTATGTCGAGCCTGCAAGAAGCTCCTAACATGGGATCACTAGAATTCGCTCACGCATTAAATACAACCATAAAAACCTAGTACGCATTGGTTCATGTTTCTTAAGACGTTCAAGCAAGTTACACTATGGAAGTCTGCCAGTTTTCTTAAGCCTAACATCGAAATCATTCATCCATTACAACTATAAACAAGCAATCAACCTATAATCAACATCTAGGTTTCATTACATCTAAGCAAACACACAAGAAATCTAGCCTATCATGTTAAAATCAAGACAAGCGTAAGATATATTCAAACAACACATAGACATATTGAATGAATTGAAAGGATACTTATCTTAATTGAACATGAAAGGTTTCAAGGGGTGAAAACCCTTGAAAATACTGTTAAAAACGAGCTAGGGTTTATTCAAGTCGACCCTAAAATTCTCCTCTCTTTTTGAATGAAAATTACAAAGACTATATATAGATTTTCTACGGTGACGGCATCAAGAAGAAACTTCTGATGCCGTCAACCCGCCGCCCATAATATTCTCGGACTGCCTAGATCCAGATCTGACGCCGTCATGTGTATTGCTTTTCTGGGCCATCACCATTTTTACTCTTGACGGCCTTGATTTAACGCCGTCACATTTTCACTGGACTGTCACCATTTTTGCTCTTGACGCCGTCATCAAATTGCTTTTGACGCCGTCAGGTACTGTTCTTAGTAAGGAAAATTAAGACTTCGTCGTTTTCTTCACTTTTAAGCTCCAAAAACGTCCAAAATGCTTCCTTTTCCAGAATTCACTCCAAAAGTACCTAAAATCACAAAAAGAACGATTTAGGGCAATATTTGATCAAATAAATTCAAATTCCGGCTTAAATGACCCCTTAAAAACGGATCATTTTTCGCCTCATCATATACCCTTACACTTGAGATTTGCTTGTCCTCAAGCAAATGCGCTTTTATTCTAATCAAAATACAAGTTAGGGGTCATTTAACACTAATATAAAAGTAATTACAACAAATAATCGTTCCACTAAAGACCAAAGACAAGCACGGAGCTCATATACTAGCACCTCACAAATAGTGTTTAGATACTCACATCTCTCGGATGTAATAAAGTATTTATCACAATATGGAAATGGAAAACATCTCTCACTACCTATCATAGAAAAATAGATTACCATAGGCTTGGGAAAGAATCAAACCTCCACCACGTGGCGTAAGCACCTAGGATAAACTATCAAATAGGTCTTTTAAAGGGTTATAACGTTAGGTGAAGAGATATGGAATACACGGTTTTGTTGGATATAGGCAATCTTTACTGGAGGCGAGTTAATCATCTTGGTTAATTACATGTACAATATGGCGTTGCTAAGCCAAGACTAGACTCGACTTAAGCTACTAAATCAAAAATAACAAAAACATAAAATAAACATAGAATGAAACGGGATGGTAGTCAATATGTTTTTTTTCTTTTCTTTTTCTTCTCTCTTTTTTTTTTTTTTTTTGTATATATATATATATATATATATATATATATATATATATATATATATATATATATATATATATATATATATATATATATATTCATACATTCTTACCCTACCGTCCAAAATAATACATCACAGGGAATGAAAATTCCCCTTACACTTGAATTTTTACATACTTTACAATAAACTAATCTAATGACTCGAATTAAGATAATCAAAACACTTGGAGTACTTTTAAGATTAACGCACATATGGGGGTAATATATGATGTTCTTCCACATTACTCCATAACATTAGTACTTTACCCATGAGTCCCAATCGTCCCAAAACAATATGTACAAGGATATGACTCGACTTAGCAACCATGTAATCAATTAGATAATTAACTAAGGGTTTTAACAAATAACAATAATGCACTAAAGATGAGTGCATACACGGAAGGCTAAGGCGATTTGGTTGTACATTTAAGTGGGGTGTAACAAATTCTTCCTTTAAGTAAGATGATTAAAGTTAGAAATGAAAAGATAGGCTCGGAGGGGTGTACTAGGGGTTTCGTGTACTAAAAATGAGTACAACGCTAATGGCGTGGGGAAAATTAATTGACTTTACTAGCCAAGTAATATGACTTAAATGGTCAAGTAATTATGATACGGGTGTAACACAAGGGTGATCCTAATGCCTCTTATCATGTAGTAAATCCTACTACACGAATGTAGTCTCACTAGCGGTCTCGGGATGCATCACTAACGCAAGTTCTAGAATCTAAATGCTACCGGTACACTCATAAGCACTAATAGTAAATGCTTTTCTTATCAAATCTAAAGGCGAACCTCACATATTTGGGTGGAAAATTTTTCTGAATGATACGGTTTTGTGCTAGTCATACAATCTCCTATCCATGAGATGCTTGCTAAGGCTAAAGTTTCACTCCTAAATGTTGTAAAAAAATTTAAATTTGGCGCTAAAATTACACTAACAGGTATTTCTCTTAGTTTTATTACACACCTACCATCAAACAAACAAACTCAAGTGAAAGTGTATCCTATAAGGTATCATCATTTTACCCTCCCCTTACACTTAGGATGAACATTGTCCTCAATGTTCAATTATAGAATGTAAAAGTGAAATAGGTAAAAGAATGAAATCAAATACTCCCCTGATTCGCTCGGTATGGATAATATGGTAACCAGGTTAGATCTTCCTCCAAGAAAATGAACAATCAAAGCTTCCCTTCCAGAATATAAATCATCTTCTTGTCACATATAACCTGCTAAACCTGAGAAAACAAACAAGGCAACCTCGCGTAAAATCGGCGGCTTACAACCCAGGAATAGTGTACCCAGGAATAGTGTACCTGATCATGAGACGCTTGCTAAGGCTAAAGTTTCACTCCTAAATGCGTGGGAATTGCACCAGGTTTTACCTCTCGAGGGATCTCGAGAAGCTTACAATCCCCACCAGGCAGTGTACCTGATCGTTGTAGTATAGTATAGTGACAAGTACCAGGGGATTGATCGTTCAACTCAGGAATAGTGTCGCTAGGATTAGAAAGCCTAAGAACTAGGTCTAGAGTTGAGGGACGATTCTTTTTGTATTTTTATATTTTATAAAAGCAAGTAAAAATCTCGGGTTTTTGGAAGAGTGGGCGGAATTAGTTGCTAGTCAACTAACCCAGTAACTAAGATGCAATCAAAATAAAATAACAAAAATGAAAATAAAGCTAATTACTAATATAGTGTGAACAATAGATGGTATAATTGTGTTTACTTAGATTTCACTACTCCCTAGATATCTTTTATAGGTTAATTGTTTGTTACAGTTGCGTGGATGACGGGTTATATTCCTTAATACCAATCGTGGGGTGGCGTACGTACTTCCCCATCTCTATAAGCTCCTACTTCACTCCTATGTCGAGCCTGCAAGAAGCTCCTAACATGGGATCACTAGAATTCGCTCATGCATTAAATACAACCATAAAAACCTAGTACGCATTGGTTCATGTTTCTTAAGACGTTCAAGCAAGTTACACTATGGAAGTCTGCCAGTTTTCTTAAGCCTAACATCGAAATCATTCATCCATTACAACTATAAACAAGCAATCAACCTATAATCAACATCTAGGTTTTATTACATTTAAGCAAACACACAAGAGATCTAGCCTAGCATGTTAAAATCAAGACAAGCGTAAGATATATTCAAACAACACATAGACATATTGAATGAATTGAAAGGATACTTATCTTAATTGAACATGAAAGGTTTCAAGGGGTGAAAACCCTTGAAAATACTGTTAAAAACGAGCTAGGGTTTATTCAAGTCGACCATAAAATTCTCCTCTCTTTTTGAAAGAAAATTACAAAGACTATATATAGATTTTCTAAGGTGACGGCGTCAACCTGCCGCCCATAATATTCTCGGACTGCCTAGATCCAAATTTGACGCCGTCATGTGTATTGCTGTTCTGGGCCGTCACCAATTTTTCTCTTGATGGCCTTGATTTGACGCCGTCACATTTCCACTGGACCGTCACCATTTTTGCTCTTGACGCCGTCATCAAATTGCTCTTGACGCCGTCAGGTACTGTTCCCAGCAAGGAAAATTAAGACTTTGTCGTTTTCTTCACTTTTATGCTCCAAAAACGTCCAAAATGCTTCCTTTTCCAGAATTCACTCCAAAAGTACCTAAAATCACAAAAGAAACGATTTAGGGCAATATTTAACCAAATAAATTCAAATTCCGGCTTAAATGACCCCCTAAAAATGGATCATTTTTCGCCTCATCAAGTAATTTGTAAACTCCCGTAAAATTTCCCTATAAATAGTAAAAGTAAATCAAAGACTAATATATCATTTCGTTAATTAATAATGTTTTTACCAATAACAATTTTTTTTATCATACATGCTATGCTACTTAAAATCACTACGACATTCATGATTCTTTTTGCTTGGAACGATGCTCACACATGTACCACTATAGACTAAAATCGCGAGAATATTAAAACTTTTACCATTCACAAACTTACGTAACATATTTTAACAAAACACGTTCGACAACTTTCGGACTCACGTAAACACTAAATATTTACAAAACAATTTCATTAATCACAAATTAATTATTTTCCTAATTATAATTATATTCAAACGGACCCTTAATTAAGTTACTAAACCCAACGTCTCTGGCCTGTTACTATTCACAGCCCACACCATTTTAGGCCCAAAAATCCTTTTATTAGTTTTACTAATACTCGACTAGAACAAGCCAAGAACACACCTCATATGCCTTATTCTTACACGCGACACCTCTATATTTTTACACTCCCTCATTCCTCACCTAGCCAACTCCGAGTATGTCGAATTTTAACTTCCCAGGTCGAGCCTAACAACGTTTTTACTAGGCAAAGTGTTTGTCCAAAAATCGATTTCATAACAATTACAACTAATCCAAAACCAAACCATTTTGAACCCCGCTTGATTCTATGAAGTCCTAAAAATATTTCTAACACAATTTCAAGTCTAAATATTACAATTGATCAATCATCACCAAGCCTAGCTGTCACAACTCACCATTTCAGGTCATTTCCCAAACTTTAGAAAAACACTATTCATCAAACACTATTTATCAAAACACTATTCATCGTTTTACTATTTATCATATTTGGTTCAGTTTGACATTCCGAGAAGCATTCAGAAATTTTACTACTCATTAAACACTATTCATTGCTGGAAAAGATTTCACTATTCACTTGCATTACTCATTTCATCGTAAATTTAGTTTACGGGTATTAAAATTCGCGTAACCGTATTGGTGTAGGCGCGAATTCATTTCATTATCAGTAAGGACATTGCATACGGACTAGAGACAGTCTGCATATCATCAGTAGATCATTTACATGTTATACCACTCTTAGAATTTTCAAATTTATATATTTGATACATTTAACGTTTTACGTATAATTATTTATAAATAAACGTTAACACCCGGTTTATAAACACGACGAATATATCTAAATATTCCCACAATGGTCCCGACATATTTTTATAACCATTTTATCATCATAAAAGTTATAACATTCATTTACCCAGTATTTTGGAAATTTATTTTATTTATAACGTAAGTTTATAAATATTACGACGGTTTTCGTGAAAACTAAACAATAATCACCCGAACACTCAGTACTTGTACCCAACATATTTTTAACATTTTTATGACTTTATTAAGTCCCGGTTAAATTCGTTAACATTTATTTCTAGCAAACCCGGTACCCGATTATAACAAAACTAACTAAAAACCACAACTAATACTACACTAACTTATCATAAGCAACTCAAAACTCATTTTGCTACTCTTTTGCACATTGAAAACCGGCCACATGCCCTCCCCTAGACACCATGTGCTTCCTTTTAACATTATGACTTATGTACACTTATAATACAATATAAACTTATACTAAATATCAACAAAAACCTCAAAAACATAAACATACAAATTTCCTAAAATCATAAGCTCACTTTTCTCATCTCTTTCACCCCAAAACCCATGATCCACACCAAAATCCAAGATCAAGTTATTATTTTCCAAGATTTAAAGCTACAAAGTTGTTCCTTTTGTCATTCTAATCAAGATTCTTGCAACAAAAACACAAGTAACACAAGATTTCTCATCTTCTAATCACATATTATTTCAAAGTGAGTTATCAAATTTATTTTTATGATTTCATCAAATTAATACTTGTATCTTATGGTTTTCATGCTTAATTTCATGTACAAGTTAGCTATACCACATTATTTTTGTTAACTTTTTGAACATACAAACCCTAGATTTTGATTTAGGTGTTCCTTTGTTAAATTAACATGATTAGTAGTGATTAGGAACCCATGGCACCCTAAGAAGGTGTATGGTAGGATTAGTATAGCTTTGTGGTGTTTGCAAGAGATTTGGTTGAAGTAGAAACTAGTTTTGAACATGAAAAATGGATTTGTAACAAGTATATAAACCTACTATCCCATTTTTATAAATCCAGGAAAATCAGTAAATATAAAGTAAACTTTTGCAAAATTTTTAGAAAATACTTTCAAAAACGAATCCGTAGGTGAAAGAACGGATTAAAAAGAGTTTATAACGAAGAAGTTATGATTTTTGCAAGTTTATTGACGAAAAGTATATTTTCTGAAAATACATGCTGTTGGACATTTTTCGTCGGACAAAAAGAGGCTTTAGACATAACCCGGAGGAGTCTAACTTTCCAAAATATATTACTATATACTAGGACGTAACCGTGGATATAAAGAACAAGTAAAACGGACTTATAACGACAAAGATATTCACGTTTCAATATCGGCAAAACTTATATTATTTTGACAGCTTTTGAAAATAATAACACTAAAACTACGTAGTAACTCTAGATTTCTAGAAATAATACCAAGTACCCAAATTCATAACTAATGAAGTATTAGTGATTACAAGTATATTTTTATTACTACAAGGCGTTATATCAAGGATTTCAAATCGAGGATTTCAACACTAATATTGATACATACGATATATATATATATATATATATATATATATATATATATATATATATATATATATATATATATATATATATATATATATATATATATATATATATACATTTCAACTAGTTTTATTTTTCTAGTTGCCTTATTTTCCTAAGTCTTAGAAAATGTATATTTTTTATAACAACAAGTATTTTCCAAATAGTAGAGTGGTATAGGAAACATGTGTATGGACATTCATAACATCATTTTGTGATCTAAAAAGATCGTTCATCATTCATATTAGGTTGAGGCAGCTAACCGTTCATTGTTGTTGTTCATTTCACTTCATTACAGTATCATCAGTTTAAGGTGAGTTTTCATAGCCCCGTTTTCAATACAATATTTTGATTTCAAATCCCACGGGGGAATACATTGCATCAACCATTTTAGTACGAGCCCAAGTACCAAAACATATGTACATTGCTTAAGTTGCCTTACCAACCTGTTAAATTCCCCTATTTATTATCATGGACCGTTAATTTGCCTATTAAGCGAGAGTGAGTGGATAGATCTATCGAGGGTGACGCCTCCATCCGTGGTAGATATTACCAACAGTAAGCGGATGCATTTCATGTCTGATATTTTGGGAGTGTTCTGGTAAAACATTCAGGAGGGGCATATAATTTCAACAGTCTAGCTTCGGGGTCATGAGCTTAAGGTCTATTGTACTATTTTACTTGATTTTTATCTTGTAGTTTTACATGTGGTAGCCGTACAACATTACATTTTATAAACCTATGGAATTCACCAACATTCGTGTTGACGTTTTAGCAATGTATTTCAGGTTAATAAGGTAGCTCATGTGGCATGCATTTGGACCTTCATGGAGTCGTGGGGTCGACGCGTCTCACCATTATTTCATGCACTTATGTAAACGTTTGATCTAGTATGACTTGTTTTTCATAAACTTGCAACACCTTTTGGGGACCTCATTTTGAAAACTCTGAATAATTTCAATGATCAAACGAAGTATTTTCCAAACGACACTTTAGGTCGTTCAATGTAACCGTAATTGTGATGCTATGACAGACACCCCCAGGTATTCCATTCCGCTGCAAGTCAGGTAAATTGGGGGTGTGACATATTGGCATCAGAGCTAAGGTTATAGCGAACTAGGATGTATCTTGGACCCTAGACTATAACCACATCAGCACAGCATCTCATCATTTCATCATAAGTGCATAATCATGATACATGTTGTTTCATGCATACCATGTGCGAGTTATTTATACTCATATTTGTATATATATATCATTTTATTGACCTGGTTCACAAGTGACATGTCTTCAGATACTCACCCTGACATCCTTTTATCGGATTCCGACATTGAAGATACCTTGTCATCTTCCACTACCATTATACCACCAGTTGCACTTGCACCACCATTAGCACTATTGATTTGCCATAGGAACAGGGTTTTCCTATCATTCAGCCCATACATAGAATGCCTTTTGGTAGAGTATTCAGACTTATCTTAATGGACTTATTAGGATGTTTATTGCAAGGAAGATAGTATGTTTCTTTCCATCACTAGTAGAGCACTCACTACTCAGGTACTACCACCACCATCAGTTACTTATTACACTATTGGTCGTCCCATAGTGCATACTTTAGTTTTACCTCTTAGATGTCGCGAGGTAGCGCGAAAGAGGATAGTATTCCATTCACTAGTACCACCATTGTCATTTTCCTTTTCCATTCCCACTTGCCATGAACTAGATAACATCTAGTAGATAATACCAATATCACGGACTCAACAGGAACTTCCGTAGATTCTTCAGGAATGGTTCAGAACCTACATTATCTAAGATTTGATAGATGCACAACTTCAGACACCACTTCAGGACTATCTCGACCTTATGATGCCACAAACCTGATTTCACACAAAGGGACGCCAGGAAGTCTCTAGACCAGACTTATATCCTCACTAGCTTTTACTATTATCCTAGCCACAGAAAGTGTGGGACATAGTCTAAAGAACTTGTTGTTTTTTGATTGTTGTACAAACAAATATATCAAGTGTGACTATACTATGTAAGGAATGGTTGTGCTATTTGTGATATCGGTTCACGTAGACCGAAATTTTCATGTATTATATTCATGTGTTGTGAATATGATGACTTTTAATAACTATATCCTCATGGTCTCTTATGAATTGATGAAGAGAGATTTAAGCAAACCACTCCAAGCATGACGCAAGCTGCTGTTGGACAAGTCATTGCCAAGAACATAGTCACCGCCCTCACTAAGGAACTTACTCACGTGGAATTTATGGGGTGCAATCCTCCCTCCTTTAGCGGAACTAGAGACACAAAGGAATTTCTCAAATGGTTTGAAGAAATAGAAACAATATTTCAATGTGGCGACTGTCGTAAGGAAGACAAGGTTAAGTTCGCCACATGCACTTTTCAGGATCATGCCCAGGAATGGTGGACCAAACATATTAAGATGGTGGGAGTTGATGCTGCCTACTCACACTCTTGGGAGAAACTAAGAAGGATGATGAGTATAAAATTTTGTGTAGGAAATGAATTACGAGCAAAGGAACAGGAAACACTAAACTTTACCATGGTAGGAAATGATGTTGACGAGTACACTACTCATTTTTATGAATTAACACGACTAGGTTCTGCAATGGATGAACCGAAAAGCAAGAAACTTGAAAGGTACATCGGGGGACTCTCCCATGGAATTCGTATGTTGGTCATCGCATGGGAACCCGATACCTTGTCTGAAGCTATCAAAATGGTGATCGAAGCAAAGGAACTCATAGTTCACGCCGAGACATCAGGAAACAATAGTGACAATAAAAGGAAGTGGAACAACAATCTAGGTTGTAATGCTGCTCAACAATCACCCAAAGGACAAGAAGTGAATAGAGCCTTTGCTACAGAACCGCACACAAAGAGAAGGTATACTGGAAAGTTACCTTACTGCAACCTGTGTAATCAACATCACCGAGATCATTGCAGTGAACCGTGTGGAGTGTGCAAGAAGCAGGGTCATCGGACTAAGGATTGTAGGAAACTCATAAATCATAAGATCCCAGGGAGTTGCTTCAAATGTGGAAACTTAGGGCATTTCAAGAACGACTGCCCGGAGCTAAGGAACAAGGAAAATCAGGAACTTGGAATCAAGACTAAATCGCTCGAGGAATAGCGTGAGCTGTTAAAAGAAAACCGTCAGGATATTAGCAACATCAAGGATAACAACAATGCTTCAGCAGGAGGAGCTTTGTTTCAATATATAAACCGTAGTTCGAGCCCTTTAGGGTTGTATCTTTCCTTTTGTACTTACCGTTGGTACGATGACATAACCTAGTTGTATTAAGCACTTTTCTATCCAATGTAATATCTATCCTTTGTTACCTATGTGATAATCATAACCATCGTTTACTCCATTTTCTATCCCAATTGCTCAAACTTCAATCGTTTCGCGACATTTTAGCATTGTCTTATCAGGGATTAGGCTGATTTCGTTTTTGATGAATTAGTAGACTATTACCATTCGACAAGATTCACCCACGTATCCAATACACCATTCAAGCTATTTTACTATCATAGGGGGAAATTGTTTTACAGAAAAATTTCTGAAGTAAGCTATTTTATTACCATCTTATAAATTGATTTTCTGTCATTACACCAAGTATTTACTATTATTACGCGAGGCAATTTTCATGTTATATTGAAAGAAAACATCAGGATACCATTCTAATAACAATGCGTTGAACACCATCTAAAACTTTTGAGAAAAGTTATGATATTTTGACAAAATCTAACATCGCATCATTAGTCCTCAATTATACATAGCCTGATCACCTATGTAAAATTCAGGAAGGATTATGCCATGAAGGAAATAATTACCTTTTTAAATGATTGTTAATAACAATCTTCATTTAAAAGTTTTGTAAACAAAGGAACTCTTCCATAAACATCCCTTTTGCCGAACTATCCCTGGATACTTACCCCACCTGTCACCCACTTAGCCATTAAGTTGGATTTTCCCATTGAATTCCCTAAGAGAGACTTTCCATATCAATTACATGCAGGATTCCTCTATACAATAAAAGCAACGAAAGGATTACAGAACTACTAACCAGGACTAGAAGTATATAGTGAGAGAATTCATAACTCAACAACAAACTCTAAGATACTGCGAGACCATCTGAATCACCATCTCTGACTTAGTTGTCAAATTCTATCATTTAAGGGTACTAGCTAGATTGAGCTACAGGATTGAACTCAATATAAATGTCCGCAGGACAACACAATAGAAATAAACCAAGCTTCTAATTGAGACTGTAGAGCATTTCATTTAAACATGGCCTCATCCATACATAAACTTTCCTGCAGTAAATTTTCACAAAGGACAATTGTTTGAATCAAGAATATCGATGTAGATTCCTCTAAGGCATTATGTCTCTAGAAATTTTAGATAACCTCACCTTCATACCAAGAAAGGGATCAAACCAGAACATATCTCCTTATCTACATGGGAAAACAGAATAGACATTCATCGACACAACATCAAGTGATACGTTCGCCTTGCCAATTACAACGATAAAATATTTCAGGATTTAAGTTAGTCTAAATACCTATGCTTGTAGTTATGCCTGATAACCACCTATAGGCATTATTCAACCTCAGGAACTAAATGTTAGACATCTATGCATGTAAGCGAACATTTCCTATTCTATCATTTTATCCTTGTTAGTGTTATCACTTTTAAATAAAGTTGATGTGTTTACATAAATCACATATCTTGTGGAAAAATGATTTCTGAAATTCCTATTTTGAACAAGTACGATCCTTTTTGGTCAATCTTTAGCAACACTATTGTACAATGAGAAATATACATAGACATCAAACTTTGGTAAGCAGTCTTAATCACAACATGTTTGAAAACATTTTTTTTTCTATTTCATAACTACTGAAATTTTGAATCAGCAGGAAAAATATTACTAAGTAAATCATTTGCTCCATTTTTCTAAATTCGTTTATTCAGAAAAAGATTTCAACCAAAACTCACAATCGCGAGACAAATTTCCAGAACCAATTTCCCTACAACATCGCTTATGCATTTAGGATTTGTGACTTGACAATAAAGAATATTTGGAATATGTGATGAAGGAATTAGGAAGGACATCACAAATTAATCACGAACTTCAGTAGTGGAGACCAAACTCAATAGACAAAGAAGGACATATGTCTTATCATCCGTTGGAACAAAACACAAGGAATCAACCTTTTCAGATAATGCCAAGTTCGAAGGACCGAACGTTGTGGAATTAGTCACAAAGGTTTATTGTACCCATTTTAGTTATTCCTGTTAAGGAAACCGATTCACCTTGGACTTCAAGCAATCATTTCAGAATTTCCTTCAGAAACCCATTTAGATATGAACATCACCTATCACCCTAAGACCGATGGTCAAAGCGAGAGAACAATTCAAACATAGGAAAGTATGCTCAGAGCATGAGTGATTGACCCTAGAAATGGTTAGACTAACCA
The DNA here is from genome assembly GCA_030686995.1 of Artemisia argyi. Taxonomy (NCBI): domain Eukaryota; kingdom Viridiplantae; phylum Streptophyta; class Magnoliopsida; order Asterales; family Asteraceae; genus Artemisia; species Artemisia argyi. Next base: position 168,588,263 of record CM060685.1, on the reverse strand, counting down.
GTTATCATAAACCGAATTCAGTTGCAATCATAGTTATCGCGCGAGCATAGAGACTACACCATTTGAGACACTCTATGGTCGAGGTGCCAATATCCATTGACGGATCGAAATTTGGAAAAGCCCAATATACTAGTCTAGTAGGCATTCATGAAATAACCAGAAATTTCCTACAAGTCAAGAATCAGTTACAAGTTCAATAAGTTGTAAACCGTTAAAACTTCAAGTTGGTAGGCAGAGTTATGTTGAAAGTTCTGCCTAGGAAAGGCATGATATCATTCAGAAAATTTGGAAAGTTAAACCCGATATACACCGGACCATGTAATATTTCAGACAGAGTAAGCCTAGTGACCGTCAGACTTGAGCCTTGTTAGAGAACAACAGGACTACACAACCATGTATTATCATCTTTTCATATTAGTCACTCATAATCCCATTTGGAAAGGAATCCAAACCAAAGTCAAACATAAACCTTGCAAGAGAACAAGTAGAAATCATGGACAGTTAGGTCGAACAGTTGAAGCAGAGTCGAATTCCTATCGTGAGAGTTCGCTGGAATTCTCGAATATCATCACCGTTTCACCAATACGTCTTCAGAGACCAACATAAACTGAACTTCGGGACGAAGTTTCCTTTTAGAGGGGAAGACTGTCACAACTCACCATTTTAGGTCATTTCCCAAACTTTAGAAAAACACTATTCATCAAAACACTATTCATCGTTTTACTATTCATCATATTTGGTTCAGTTTGACATTCCGAGAAGCATTCAGAAATTTTACTATTCATTGAACACTATTCATTGCCGGAAAAGATTTCACTATTCACTTGCATTACTCATTTCATCGTAAATTTAGTTTACGGGTATTAAAATTCGCGTAACCGTATTGGTGTAGGCGCGAATTCATTTCATTATCAGTAAGGACATTGCATACGGACTAGAGACAGTCTGCATATCATCAGTAGATCATTTACATGTTATACCACTCTTAGGATTTTCAAATTTATATATTTGATACATTTAACGTTTTACGTATAATTATTTATAAATAAACGTTAACACCCGGTTTATAAACACGACGAATATATCTAAATATTCCCACAATGGTCCCGACATATTTTTATAACCATTTTATCATCATAAAAGTTATAACATTCATTTACCCAGTATTTTGGAAATTTATTTTATTTATAACGTAAGTTTATAAATATTACGACGGTTTTCGTGAAAACTAAACAATAATCACCTGAACACTCAGTACTTGTACCCAACATATTTTTAACATTTTTATGACTTTATTAAGTCCCGGTTAAATTCGTTAACATTTATTTCTAGCAAACCCGGTAACCGATTATAACAAAACTAACTAAAACACCACAACTAATACTACACTAACTTATCCTAAGCAACTCAAAACTCATTTTGCTACTCTTTTGCACATTGAAAACTGGCCACATGCCCTTCCCTAGACACCATGTGCTTCCTTTTAACATTATGACTTATGTACACTTATAATACAATATAAACTTATACTAAATATCAATAAAAACCTCAAAAACATAAACATACAAATTTCCTAGAATCATAAGCTCACTTTTCTCATCTCTTTCACCCCAAAACCCACGATCCACACCAAAATCCAAGATCAAGTGATTATTTTCCAAGATTTAAAGCTACAAAGTTGTTCCTTTTGTCATTCTAATCAATATTCTTGCAACAAAAACACAAGTAACACAAGATTTCTCATCATCTAATCACCTATTATTTCAAAGTGAGTTATCAAATTTATTTTCATGATTTCATCAAATTAATACTTGTATCTTATGGTTTTCATGCTTAATTTCATGTACAAGTTAGCTATACCACATTATTTTTGTTAACTTTTTGAACATACAAACCCTAGATTTTGATTTAGGTGTTTCTTTGTTAAATTAACATGATTAGTAGTGATTAGGAACCCATGGCACCCTAAGAAGGTGTATGGTAGGATTAGTATAGCTTTGTGGTATTTGCAAGAGATTTGGTTGAAGTAGAAACTAGTTTTGAACATGAAAAATGGATTTGTAACAAGTATATAAACCTACTGTCCCATTTTTGTAAATCCAGGAAAATCAGTAAACATAAAGTAAACTTTGGCAAAATTTTTAGAAAATACTTTCAAAAACGAATCCGTAGGCGAAAGAACGGATTAAAAAGAGTTTATAACGAAGAAGTTATGATTTTTGCAAGTTTATTGACGAAAAGTATATTTTCTGAAAATACATGCTGTTGGACGTTTTTCGTCGGACAAAAAGAGGCTTTAGACGTAACCCGGAGGAGTCTAACTTTCCAAAATATATTACTACATACTAAGACGTAACCGTGGATATAAAGAACAAGTAGAACGGACTTATAACGACAAAGATATTCACGTTTCAATATCGGCAAAACTTATATTATTTTGACAGCTTTTGAAAATAATAACACTAAAACTACGTAGTAACTCTAGATTTCTAGAAATAATACCAAGTACCCAAATTCATAACTAATGAAGTATTAGTGATTACAAGTATATTTTTATCACTACAAGGCGTTATATCAAAGATTTCAAACCGAGGATTTCAACACTAACATTGATACATACGATATATATATATATATATATATATATATATATATATATATATATATATATATATATATATATATATATATATATATATATATATATATATATATATATATATATATATATACATTTCAACTAGTTTTATTTTTCTAGTTGCCTTATTTTCCTAAGTCTTGGAAAATGTATATTTTTGATAACAACAAGTATTTTCCAAAGAGTAGAGTGGTATAGGAAACATGTGCATGGACATTCATAACATCATTTTGTGATCTAAAAAGATCGTTCATCATTCATATTAGGTTGAGGCAGCTAACCGTTCATTGTTGTTGTTCATTTCACTTCATCACAGTATCATCAGTTTAAGGTGAGTTTTCATAGCCCCGTTTTCAATACAATATTTTGATTTCAAATCCCACGGGGGAATACATTGCATCAACCATTTTAGTACGAGCCCAAGTACCAAAACATATGTACATTGCTTAAGTTGCCTTACCAACCTGTTAAAGTCCCTTATTTATTCTCATGGACCGTTAATTTGCCTATTAAGCGAGAGTGAGTGGATAGATCTATCGAGGGTGACGCCTCCATCCGTGGTAGATATTACCAACAGTAAGTGGATGCATTTCATGTCTGATATTTTGGGAGTGTTCTGGTAAAACATTCAGGAGGGGCATATAATTTCAACAGTCTAGCTTCGGGGTCATGAGCTTAAGGTCTATTGTACTATTTTACTTGATTTTTATCTTGCACTTTTACTTGTGGTGGCCGTACAACATTACATTTTATAAACCTATGAAATTCACCAATATTCGTGTTGACGTTTTAGCAATGTATTTCAGGTTAATAAGGTAGCTCATGTGGCATGCATTTGGACCTTCATGGAGTCGCGGGGTCGACGCGTCTCACCATTATTTCATGCACTTATGTAAACGTTTGATCTAGTATGACTTGTTTTTCATAAACTTGCAACACCTTTTGGGGACCTCATTTTGTAAACTCTGAATAATTTCAATGATCAAACGAAGTATTTTCCAAACGACACTTTAGGTCGTTCAATGTAACCGTAACTGTGATGCTATGACAGACACCCCCAGGTATTCCATTCCGCTGCAAGTCAGGTAAATTGGGGGTGTGACACTAGCCAAAGTTTCAAATTCGTTTGCATAATAATAAGATGTGTCGACATGTATATGTAAAACAAAGAGTGTACCTCCCTAATTCATGCTCACACAATGACTATTTTATGACTTTAGGCAAAGTACTAGCTCATTTTTAAAAGAAAACTACAAGTACAATCCATGTATAATAATCATCCACACGTTTTTTTTGAGCTTTGGTGGAAGTTGACTAGCTAGAGACCAAACAAGGAAACCATGTCATTTTCTTACCCTCATGACTTTTGGTACACACGCAAACATCTCATCTCATTAATGTTGGTCACTAGGATACTCTAAATCTCATGTATATATCACCATGCATGCATATACTCGATTCATACTTCCATGCAAATCATATCACAAAAAAATACCAAGTCCTAGTTCTAAGCTCCCACTTCAAATCGCTTTGGCAAAAACAAAAGCTTTTCAAATCGGGTCTAAAAGAAACAAGACTTTGTTTGTGAACCTTGGTCGAGTCAAAAATCAAGTTCCACTCCCGTATTCCCTTCCCCTCGACTCTACGTCTCGTTTTACCCCTCCATTTTGGTGTAGTAAGTCTCACACAAACTTTTTCCATTCTTACTTAAAACGTATTTTTGATTTTACGCATAAAGTACTATCACTTGCACTAGATTATTCAACCATCTATATATTTACTACGCTATTTATCAAGGTACATAAAGTTTTAAATATAAAACTCACGTATAAACGATTTTTGAAACACATTTGTAAGTAACGTTGAACCATGCAAACCTCTTAAAAATTTTCTAAGTCTTTTTACTCATAAAACTCGTTCCATGCCACCCATGAAACGCACGTATATCTTTAAATACTATGTAACGAGCATACTATTTTATTTCGCAAACTAATAGACCCCCTGACAAACTATCGTTTTCGTATAAAAACTTTGCAATAATAATCGCGTCTTGACCCTTTAAATGATGCAAAGCATCGCGACCTTGAAACTATTTTTGGAAAACAAATACATGTCGATTGGGCCTTAAGGCCGATCCTTTGAAAATAAGCTAACGAATAAGCAGTCCTAATAAGCAGTCTTGGAACATTTTTAGCATCCTAAGATAAGCCCAAAACCAAGCCCAAAACCCTTATAAGCCAATGGATTTAAAAAGCTTAACGGGCCTAGCCCATTTTCGTTAAAAAGCCCAATAAACCACGAATAAGCATTTTTCAAAAAATAAGCAGTTTTGACAAATTAAATAAGCTGTTTTTAGCTTAATTAAGAAATAAAAATGTTAAGTTTCAAATTTGGTGGATTTTGGACTAAATTTGCAAAAATTATAATTTTCGGGTTAAAAGTGTCACTTTTATAAAGTTTAGGTAAAAACGGTCATTTCACAAACTTGAGGCTGAAAAACTGATTTTATAAACTTTTGCGTGAAAAGTGTAAAAATTATAAAGTTTTGGACGTAAAACGTAAAAATATTTAACCTTGGACTAACGACGTAACGCTAACACCGTTAGGGTAAAAAGTGTAAAAATCTGGAAAAGACAAGGGCCGTATAATATAATTAATATTTTCATCTTTACTTTTCATTTTACTATTTCACATCACGACGTTACATTTTATTTCTAACTATTATTATTATTATTATTAAACTTTACGTTATATATATATATATATATATATATATATATATATATATATATATATATATATATATATATATATATATATATATATATAAAACTTAACTAAACTTACGATATATTATAAAACCATAAGTTTTACTATCGTTAAATTAACAATTCACGTATCCAAAAACTACTCGCGATTAAAACATTTAGACTATCAAACACTAAAACTTACCATATATTATCTAGGTCGTGTGTGGAGCCGTTCCCTTATTGCAAACCGAGTATCGATATTTTTACCACTAAACCACTAAGGTAAGTTCATAGCCTCGCCTTACTTATTTAAATGTTTTATAAACCTCGCGAGGGGGATACATGCTAGTTTTTACAAACTGAACACAAGTATTTTTCTTGGTATGTTTTACCTGATCTCGTTATTGCTTAAGTACCTTATTGCCAAAAGTCCCTCATATCATGAACCTTAGTCACTCGTAGGGTGAACGTAAATAATTGTGGATAGATCTATTAGGGATTGAAAATCCTCGTTTGGGCGTTCGAGAAAACTACCAAACGCACTTTATTTGAAATCTAATAGGTTACTGGTAAGAACCTATCCCGAGGGCCACTGTTACTATAATCCATCATTTATGATGAGATCTGTGATTGGTCCTGAACGGTCAACTAAGTTGAACAGGTGATGGTCAACCAAGTCAAACATCTAAAACCAACTAACCAAGGAGTACAGGGTATTCCCGGGTCGTTATGTCCCAGCGAGGTAAGCAATTGTTTTTAAAACACTTAAAGTGATCGGGTGATTTAACAGAAGGATCAGAAATTTGGTTATTATGATTATACTATGAGATTATGATTGAGAATAGCTTAGAAACACTATTGGAACAATTACTGATAATCAGATAACCTAGAAACGTAAGTTAAACCTAAAACGCACGTTTGAATTTAAAATAGACGCGAACGCGCGAAATAAAAAGTGAAAGGTGAGCAAATAAAGTCCTACGAATATAAAAATTATATTTTTACAATCCTAATGATATAAGAAAATTTTTAGAAAAAGAAAAATAATTTTTACACTATTTAATTAATTACTATTAATTAATTACTATTAATTAATTACTTTTTAATTAACTAAATTACACTAATTATTAATTAATTATGAAAATTAACTAGAAAAATGAAAATTAAATTTAGAAAAATCTAAAATATTATAAAACTAATTTTAAAACAGAAAACCTAATTTTTCTACTTTTTAATTATTAATTATTAATTAAAACTAATTATTTATTTGATTTAAACTAAATTAAATTATAAAAAATACTAAATGACCAAGGAAAAATCTGAAAAAATTCCTAAAATTATTTTTAGTTATAATAAACCTAAGAAAAATTTAAAAATGAGAATTGCTTATCAATAAGCAGAAAAATAAGCCAAAAGGCTTAAATAGAAGCTATCACTTTCTTAATTTTTGTCTTTTTCTTAATTTTCTTTTACAAACCTGTTAAACTACTTAAAATAAGAGACTTTTGTGAAGGAACTTTTGCTTAAGCTAAAAAATAAGCCCTGTGCTCTCAAATAAGCCAAACAGTTTGACTTTCTTTGACCACAAAAGGAAATAAGCTCAAATAAGCTTGTGTGGGGTCCACTGATGTAAATTAAGGTTCAAATAAGTTACTTGGACACAGTTGGGGACAAGACTTTCAAACCAAAACCAGGTGGGGTCCACAGGTGTTAAGGGCACAAGCTTGGTTGAAACAGCTAGCCTACTAGCTTGTGAACAATTTGGAAGCAAAAACAACCCATGGGGCCCACTGAGGTGGCCACAACCAACCACCAAATGTGGTGGTGTGGTGGTGATGGACTGCTGCACAGGGGAATCAGCCCCCCTGCAAGTGAGTTTGGATGGGTGTGGGACCCACAGCAAAAATCACAAAAAATAAGGTGAAGGTGGGAAATTGGACATGAGCTGAGATATTACAAGTCCTAAAAAGCACAAGGTCTAGATCCTTACTCTAAAATCACAAATATTCTTCCCATTTTGGCAAAATCTGAATATGGCAAATTTGACTTTTTGGAATTTTTGGCTAAGTTGACTTATATGATCTTAGGATCAAACCTACTCACTGATCATTATGTATTAGACTGAATTAAGGTTAAATTGATCAATAATATCAAAATATGAACTCAGTAGCATGAACAAGGAACACAAAAATCCAACAGATGACAAATTGGGTGAGGTTAAAGTTTATTTTGACTTTTCTTTTTGAAATTGACAAAGTAGCTTTAGAACTAAACATTTTAGAGCCTGGGTGAGATGTTTGAAACAAAAGCTACCTCAATAAACCACAAGAGCAATTCAGAAAGGCTTAAACCAAACACCCCTAGTCCTTGACAGTTTTGATGTTTTCAAGGCTTATGAGTGATTGACTCCACAAAACTGATGCTAAATTATTTAATAAGCTATCCTAACTGATTTTACACTAACATTAACCACAGACAACCAACAATTAACTAGTGAGCAGTTATTAGAGTTACACAGTGAACATGCAAAGGTTAGCCTCTTTGGTATCTAATGAACAAGCATAATCTTTAACTAACATAATTCAACTTTTTAGATATTAATGAGCTTGTGTTACACAGAAACAAAGATCACACCTGCCAATACCTCATTGCACCATTTTATACTAAACATGACAGTGAGAACAAGAGTTTAGAGCACAAGAAAAACTAATCAACTACAAACTATTTTTAGTTCAAATTATTACTAATAAACTCAAAATAAACTCAACAAAACAACAATAATCAGCTTAGTAGCTGTGATTCAACAGATAAGGAAAAGATTAGAAATGAGCTCACAGTGTGCAATCCTGCATAAACTGAGGTACCATAAACCATAAAACACTCCTATTGGTTTCCCATGAAACCTCTAATACCATGGCCATCCATAAGCAACCATGCTCCTTGCATTCTTCCTTTTATTTATTTATTTTTGATTCTTTTTACTGATTTTTCTTGTATTTTTTTTTTTTTTTTTTTTTTTATGAAACTGAAATTTAAACTTGAAACTAGAATTCCTGAAATAACAACTTATATTAATTAAAGAAGCACATTACAACTGAGGTTTTTTTTTTTTTTTTTTTTTTTTTTTTTTTTTTTTTTTTTTTTATTGAATCATGAAATTACAATACTTTGAAATAATCTAATTTTAAACTAAAAATCCTAACTGACTGCTCCACAGCTCCTCCTCTCCATTTATATCCTTCAAATTAGGGTTCCCTAAGCTTCCTTGTCTTTTCCCAGCACTCTTCCTTGACCATAGGATCAAAAGAAGCAATCTTGGCCGTTTGATTATTTTGGCGCACAAATTGGAGTTTGGCGTTTTCTTTGAATAATTGATGCCAGAGGGATTTTGGAGGCTTGTGTTTGGAAGGTTAGCCAAGGGGGTGGGTTTGGAGTGTTGCAGAGGAGGGGGTGGGTTTGTGATGATGGTGTTGGAGTTGCAGGGCTAGGGAGGTAGGGGGTGAGGTGGAGGATACGGGGTCAAAGGGTGAGGGGTATTGTTTGACTGGTTATAATATTAAAGGTGGGGTGTGGGTGGGCTGATGGTTTGTAACTTTAGGCTTGGAGGTGTGGTGTTGGGCTTGGGATGTGTGGTTTGGTATTGGATTTGTTTTAGTAGAAAATAAAAAGGGTCCGTTTGGCTTAGGTACACAACAAGGACCAATTTTGTAATTTACCAATTTTGAGGGGTTAAAGGTGATCAATCTCCAAAGTACTCACAAGGACTAATACTGCCAACCATTAATATCACAAGGACCATTTTGACATTTTTCCAATTTTTTAAAACCCCAAGGATCATTTTTGCCATTTTCCAAAGTGCAGGGACCATTTGTGTAATTTTCTCAAAGTTTTCACCCAAGGATCGTTTTTGCCATTTTCCAAAGTGCAGGGACCATTTGTGTAATTTTCTCAAAGTTTTCACCCAAGGATCGTTTTTGATAATTTTTGACTTTTAAAGTCCTTGGGTTGACTTTTCTTTTGTTTTAAACCTTTAGGGACTAGTTTTGTCAATTTTTGAAACTTGAGGGACTAAAACTGTTAATTATGCAAACTTTGTTCGTTTTTCATTTGTTATTAAACATTTATATCAGAAACATATAAAACACAATCCTGGGATATTTTCAGTATTTTGATGCGTATTTGAGTGTTTTTGGATGTTTTGGCAGTTCAGATACGATAAAAATGATGAGTATTTACACACTCATCAATCTGTTAATCGGATGAGTGACATGAGCTTAATGCAATAACAACTGTTTTTAACTTATAATTGTATGACGGTGCAATTATCACTTATAACTTGTGTTCAACTATTAAACTAAAACCTATGAATATCACTCAACTTTTGTTGATTTTTAGCATGTTTATCTCAGGTCTATAACGAGCAAGGATGGGACGGAGGAGCACGAATTCATTTCAAAGGCTATAAATTTTTATTATCATTCGAAAACCTATTTAACAAATTTTGAAACCACTGGGACCTCATTTTGAAAACTCTGATATTTATAAAAATTCGAATGATAAATATTTTAAAATGACTAAATTAATAATCATTTTCTACTAAGAAACTATGAGCTGTGAAGTAACACCCAATCTTTATTCCGCTGCAAATATTTTAAAAATTGGGGGTGTTACATAATTACAACAAATGATCGTTCTACCTTAATCAAAATAAGCACGGAGATTATACACTAGCACCTCACAAATAGTGTTTGGATACTTTCATCTCTCGGGTGTTATAAACCTAAATATAACTAATGGAAATGGAAAAATATCGCTCACTACCTGTCATAGCAAATAGATTACCATAGGCTTAGGAAATGATCGAAAACCTCCACCATTTGGCGTAAGCACCTAGGAAAACTATCAAAGAGGTCTTTTTAACGAGTTATAACGTTAGGTGTAGGGATATGGAAAACACGGTTTGTTGGATAAAAGGATATTTTACTGGTGGCAAGTCAACTATCTTAGTTAATTACATGTACAATGCGGCGTTGCAAAGCCAAGACTCAACTCAACTTAGGTTAATCATAAACTAACGAAACATAAAATAAACATAAAAGGAAACGGAATGGTAGTCCGTATGTTTTTTCTCTTTTTCTTTATTTTTATTTTTATTTATTTTATTTATTTATTTATTATTTTTTTTGCATACATTCTTGCCCTACCATCCAAAATAATACATCAAGGGGGCTCAGTTCTCCCCTTACACTTGAACTTTTACATACTTTATAGGTAACTAATCTAATGACTCGAATTAAGATAATCAAAACACTTGGAGCACTTTAAAATATTTGCGCACATATGGGGGTAATAATTGACGTTCTTCCCATCACTCCATAACAATAGTACTTTACCCATGAGTCCCAATCGTCCCAAAACAATATGTACAAGATATGACTCGACTTAGCAACAATGTAATTAATTAGACAATTAACAAAGGGTTAAAACAATTGTTGTAACAATAATGCACTAAAGATAAGTGCATACAAGGAAGGCTAAGGCAATTTGGGTGTACATTTGGGGGTGGATTGTAAATAAATTCTTCCTTTAAGTAGAATACTTAAAGTTAGAAACGAAAAAGATAGGCTCTGAGGGGTGCACTAGGGTTATCGTGTACTAAAAATGAGTATATCGCAAAGGTGTGGGAAAATTACTTAACCAATGAAGTCAATATAATTATTTAAAGAAACAGGCTTAAAAAAATGGGTTATCTTAATGCCTCTTATCATGTAGTAATTCCAACTACACGAATGTAGTCTCACATGTGGTCTCGGAATGAATCACTAACGCAAGTTCTAGAATCTAAATGCTCTCGCTACACTCATAAGCACTAAGCCTTTTCCTAACAAATCTAGGGGCGAACCTCACATATTTGGGGTGGAAATTTTTTTGAGTGGTACGGTTTTTGTGCTAGTCATAACTCCTATCCATGAGACGCTTATTAAGAATAAAGTTTCACTCCTACATGTCGCAATTTTTTTTTTTAATTTGGTGCTAAAATTACCCTAACAAGTGTTTCTCTCAGTTTTATTATGCATCTACTATTAGACAAGACAAAAATCAAGTGCAATTGTAATCTCTAAGGAATCTTCATTTAAACCCCCCCTCCTACACTTAAGCTGGATATTGTCTCCAATGTTCAATTGAAAGAAAGTAAAAGTAAGGAAAATGAAAGAATGAAACAAATACTCCCCTGATTCGTTTGTTGTGGATGATGTAGTAACATGGTTAAATCCTCCTCCAAGAAAATGTGAAAACTCCAAGATTAAAGCAGCGTCAAAAGCTTGATTATCCATGTACATCTTCTTGTCCAATATAACCTGTTAATTAGCAGAGAAAACAAACAAGAAAACCTAGCGTAAAATCGGCAGTAAATCTACATAAAATTAAATCCTAGAAAGCAAGTAAAGATATAATGCTTGTAGAATGAATAGTTGTAGATTCCTGGAGTTTATAAAATACAAATTTTATGAAACTTTACAATTCCGGCAGAAAAACAAAACCTGCAAAATTTCCAGAAAATTATACTCGACGTCGTCAGGTGATGTCTGACGCCGTCAGAATTGATCTGACAGAATTCTTTTATTTTGTTTTCGGAAAATTTCTAGAAAAACCTATGTTCTAATTCCTGGAATCCTGCAAAACAATCATTATGACTCGATACAAGCATTTGACTCAAACAAATACTAATATGTATGTTTATATCTCATTGTTATCGTTCATGTTCAATCCGTTCTTAAAAACAAATTTGGATTTCTCTTACACTTATCTTTTGCAAAATACCTTTATATGTAATCAAGACGAAGTTAAAAATAAAATAAATCATTTTCACAAATTTTTTTGATACATGAACAATAAGCAATGAAAACAAAACAAATATACGGAAGCAAATAAAATCAAATAAACAAACAAATAAAGCTTGAGTCGCCTCCCAAGAAGCGCTTTTCTTTATTAACGAGTCTTGTAGCTAGACTCAAAGTCACGCCCTATTACTTGACTCCATCGTTAGTCACGTTCTCTAGGTCATCCTCGTTATCATTGTCAGAATAGCTTTGATAGTGTAAGTATTTGGGATCCTCAAGGCTCCACATAAGTTCATTAACTCCCTTGAAGAACCCACACTCCATATCAAAAGGACTCTTACATCCTCTCCTAACGTCATCGTCACTTAATACTACTTGAGATCCGAGTTTATTAAGAACGTCTAGTCCATCGCGACCCAATTCTCTATACTCCTAAGACTTATGAGGGGTGTGAAACGAGACTTCCTTAACCCCGTCGGTGAAGGTCATTATCCCATTCTCACTATCTATCGCCAGATTAGTGATTTCGCAAACAGGGGCACCGAAAACTACTTGTGATAACCTAGGGTCCATGTAATCTTCTATGTTGTCAACAATTGTAAAGCCCATTGTGAACATCATATTACCAACAAATACCTGCACGTCATCATCTTGACCAATCACGTCCTTTCCTTTATAGACTAACCCCCATCTGCAGATATTATTATAATGAAATAGAGACATAACCTTCATGGGTAAGCCTGTGTCAATGTGTACATTATAAAAATGCTTTTGCCCAATCATACAAGGTATTTTCAAGTTATTATGGTCACATCGGTTTATCCGACAAGGCCCTCTCGCATCCATACCCCTAGTATTGTTGGTCAATCGCGGGCGATATTCGTGTATCTCTTCAATACCCTCAGGAAAGATTACCCGCCTAACCCCATCAGTGAATAGTATACTACCGTTAGTTTTGTTGACAGTCATCCTGGTGGCTCTTACAAACGGTCCCCCTAGTACCAAATTGGTTAACGTGGATTAATGATTGATTCAATATCATTGATCACTGTTAGATCAATGTCGTAATTAAACTTTCCAACCATAATTGGGGTCCTCCTATCAATTCCTACAAAATGAAATTCCTCATGATTAAGATTTTGGCTAAAATCTTGTTATACATTGGGAGAGATATCTCGTTCATTAGGGAGTCGTGATCGATATAGGTGTTGGGAATGTATTGCTTTCCAAGGGTAACGGTGGCTTTGAAAATTCCAGGGTCGCCCTTTTCTATCCTACTCCCAAAGCTAATGGATAATTTCGCAGTCCCCTCCTCGAGCTCTTCGATAAAGGGAATTATCTAATAATCCTACTTATCCCTTGGGCTCCTTGGGCGTTTCATCTATACCCCTTCTGTTATTCAATACTCCTAGGACTGAATCCTCAGGTTGGTCTAAGGAACTTCCAGGTACATAATGGTTTTCTTCAGGAGCCTCATTCCTTTCCTCACTAATCTCAGTGGGTTGTTGGTTTTTTTTGGGTTTTGGGGTAGGTATTGTGGTAATGGTGTTTACGAAGTGGATTTGTTTCAAGGAAACAAAAGGATTCTTGGTTTCTTTTCCTTTTGGTGATATATGTTTGAAGTGTTTACTAGGATCCTTTATTTTCACAAGAGAGGGTGTTTGGTTAGTAATGGTAATGGACTTAACTCCCTCAGCTTGTGCCAACCCCCTAATAGACATACCGGCAATGCGATCATTGATAACACTCATTAGGTTACTGATCTTGTTATTCATATCGGCTTGCTGTTGTCTAAATTAGTCCTTGAGTTTAGAAAGTTGCGTTTCTTGAGAAAGAATAAATTTTCGCAGCATCTCTTCTTGGCTTCGTTGTTTAGGTGTATTCTGAGGAGGATAATGCTCAGACCAGGTGAGTGGGGGAGAGTCATTGAATGATACACTTCAGGTCTGGTTCCAACTGAAATTTGGCTTATCCTTCCCGCCTCAAAACCCCTATTGAAATCCCTAGATCCATGATTAGTAGTGATCCACTTATCTCTCATTTTGTCGGTACGTGAGGATGCGAATTCTTTAAAAGCTTGTTTAGGGAGTTCCATGCAATTATGAGTTTCGTGAGGACCACTACATGACATACATGAAGAAGTGATTCTGTTCACTTGGCTTGAAGTTTTAGGAGCTTCGTAGGATTTCATGAGAAACTCGACTTGATCTTCAAGTTCCATGATCCTATGGTAGGAAGTGCTTGAATTATTCGAAGGAAAAGATATTGCCTTGATCGTTTTGTTCAAATCACGGTGATCATTCCAACTTTCGTTGTCATAGAGAGCAAGATCTTCAATGAGTTCCCATGATTCTTCCACACTTCGATCACATAGCTTACCACCGGCCGCTTGGTCAATGGTTCGCCTTGTGGGGAGATTGATATGGTCATAGAAAATTTGGACTTGAAGCCAAAGATCTATGACGTGATGAGGGAATTTTTGAAGTAAGTCCTTGAAACGAGCCCATGCTTCGTAAAGAGTTTTGTCTTGACGTTATTGGAACATCAAGATGTCATTCCTTAACTTGGTGGTTCTTCCCGGTGGGAAAAATTGAGCAAGGAAACGAGAGGTGAGATCATCCCAAGATGTGATGGATTCTGCGGGTAAATGCTCAAGCCATTGACTAGCATGGTCACGTAGAGAGAATTGGAAGAGACGCAATCGGGTTGTCTCTCGAGTGTCAACATCAAGGTCTATGGAATCTACGATTTTGAGGAAATCCTTGAGATGTTGGTTTGGATCTTCGGAACGAAGTCCATGGAATGCACATCTGCTTTGCACCAACCGGATGGTGTCGGATCACAAGGGAGACACATTGGCTCCTTGAGTGAGCTCAATGATGTTTTGATAGCCTTGGTGGCTAGGTCGGGAGTATTCTCCTAAAGTGCGGGCTCTAGGAGGTTGGTTTGGTTGTGGTGTGTAAAACCCCGCAAAAATCCATATAATTAACAACGTTTAAATTATATACTTATTTCTGTCATTATTTTTAATCACCATTTTTACGGAGAAATTTAAAAATTTTCTTATTATACTATATTGACGAAATCACGTCATCCCATAATTCACCAAATGACGGAACAAGTTCGCAACACGTTTAACGAAACTTAAATAATTCACTAAATCTAATTATTCCTAAATAAATCACATCGGGCCATAAATAAAACTTCAGCCCAACTTCTTTTCCGGTTACTGTTCATGGCAGCCCAACACAAGCCCAATTTTCCCTTTTGTTCTAATTTTTAGTCGACCTAGACCCCCTCCAAACGCCCCATTTTTCTTTCAAATTCTAAACACAATGTATACGTATTTTTATACCACCTAATTGTCAACCCACCAAAGAAGTAGGACACCAAATATTAGCTCTAGATACGAATGTTTAATACATTTCCGGAAGGCAAAGTGTTCGCTCCAAAAACAACCCATTTGACATATAAATAATTCAAAACTCAACCGTTTTAATCCCGGTTTGTTTCTAAATGATTCTAATAATATTTCAAGCATCGTTTCATGATTTAATATTGAGTTTCATCAGCTATGGATCAAGTTCTACACTATTTTCCAAATCGTGTATGTATATATGTCCTAGTCGACATATGTTAAAACACAACTCAATTCCCATTTGTTTTCCTTCACTCTCACAACCCTTAAAGTCCTTGTTATACAGTAAAAATCTCAAATAATATCCCAACATCTCTGACACTTAATAGTTAGAACATGTGAGAATGTTTTGAATCTTAATATGAATTCATACGTTATATATATAAAACGTATAGCCTACTACTCTTTCACCACCCCTCACACTCTCTCCTTTCTACATTTTTAAGTTCCTCTCAACTCTTAAACAAGTCACAAACGACCAGGAAGCTTTTCCATTTCATTTGGGTCTCATTCGAAGGTTATGGAGTTTAATATAACTCGTATATTGGTTCTAGCCATTCATGGGATTGTTCCTCTTGTTCTACTCATTCTTGCTCGTCCACTCACCACCCTAGAGGTGCTGTAAGTCATTTTTACATCTCTTGATTTCATTTAAACATCTCATGCATCATATTTGGTCTCATGTCGAAAGTATATAATTTTTATATATATACATACCTACGTATGAATATGTAGAACACAAAACGTGACTAGCCTCTTGATGAGGCGAAAAATGAACCACTTTTAGGGGTCATTTAAGCCCGGAATTGAATTTATTTGATCAAATATTACCCTAAATCGTTCCTTTTGTGATTTTAGGTACTTTGGGAGTGAAATCTAGAAAAGGAAGCAATTCGGACGCTTTTGGAGCATAAAAGTGAAGAAAACGCCAAAGACTTAATTTTCCATGCTGGGAACAGTGTGTGATGGCATCAAGAAGGCAATCCTGACGGAGTCAAGAGTAAAATCCATGACGACCCAGTACAAACATGAAGGCGTTACAAGTAGAGCGTCAAGAGTTAATGTGGTGACGGCCTGCAAAAAGGGACTACATGACGGCGTCAGATGTAGATCAAGGCAGTCCGAGGATTTATTGGGCGGCGAGATGACGGCGTCAGACATGTGTTCTTGACGCCGTCACCTCCTAAAATCTATATATAGTTTTCTAATTTTCATTCATTAGAGAGGAACTTGTGTGGAGAAACCCTAGGGCCGAACCTTGTACGAATTTTATAGCTTTTCAAGGGTTTTCAACCCTTGAATCCTTACATGTGCTATTGAGATAAGTCTTCTCTTAATTCAATCAATATGTCTATGTGTTGGTTGTCTATATCTTGTGCTTGTCTTGATTTCAACATGCTAGGCTAGATTTATCTTGTGTTTGCTTAGATCTAATGAAACCTAGATGTTGATTATGTGTTGATTACTTGTTTATGGTTGTATTGGATGAATGATTTCAATGTTAGGCTTAAGAAAACTGGCAGATCTCCATTTGGTAACATGCTTGAACGTCTTAGGAAACATGAACCGATGTGTACTAGGTTTTATTGGTTGTATTTAATGCATGAGTAAATTCTAATGATCCCATGTTAGGAGCTTCTAGCAGGCTCGACATAGGAGTGAAGTAGGCACTCATAGGATTGGGGAAGTAAGTACGCCACCCCATGAATGGTATTAAGGAATACAATCCGTCATCCACGCAACTATAACAAGTAATTAACGTGTAAAAGGTATCTAGGGAGAAGTGAAATCTAAGTAAACACATTTTTCCCACATATTGCTCACAACTTTAGTTTAATATAGTTTATTTTCATTTTTAGTATTTTATTTTGATTGCATCTTTAGTATTGGGTTAGTTGACTAGCAACTAATTCCGCCCCAAATCCTTCAAACCCGAGATTTTAATTTGCTTTCCTAAAAATATAAAAAAAAATACAAAAAGAATCATCCCTCATCTCTAGATCTAGTATTTAGGTTTTCTAATCCTAGCGACACTATTCCTAGCTGAATGATCAATCCCCCGGTACTTGTCATTATACTATACTACATCGATCAGGTACACTGCCTGGTGGGGGTTGTAAGCTTCTCGAGATCCCTTGAGAGGTAAAGCCTGGTGCAAATCCCTACGCATCAAGTTTTTGGCGCCGCAGCCCGGGGAATAGTTATTGTCTAGGTTAGAATCTCTTTTATTAGGTCTACTTGCTAGATTCCTTTCTAGTAAGATTTTATTTTTATTTTTAGGTTTTCCTTAGTCTATCTTATTTCTTTGTGTTTTTGTTCGTAACTCTTCACCACCCGACATCATGGACGATGGGAACATCTTTGAACCCGTCATCCCACCACAATAAAACCCACCACTAGAACCTTTTAGGCCCCGAACCTTAGGAGAGTATTCCTGACCTAGCCACCAAGGCTACCGAAACACCATTGAGCTCACCGGAGCCAATGTGACCCCCTTGCGATCCGCACCATCCGGTTGGTGCAAAGCGGATGTGCATTCCATGGACTTCGTTCCAAAGATCCAAATCAACATCTCAAGGACTTCCTTAAAATCGCAGATTCCATAGACTTAGATGTTGCAACTAGAGAGACAACCCGATTACGCCTATTCCAATTCTCTCTACGTGATCAAGCTAGTTAATGGCTTGAGCATTTACCCGCGGGATCCATCACCACATGGGATGATCTCACCACTCGTTTCCTTGCTCAATTTTTCCCACCGGGGAGAACTACCAAGCTTAGAAATGACATCTTGATATTCCAACAACGTCAAAATGAAACTCTCTATGAAGCATGGACTCGTTTCAAGGACTTACTCCTAAAAGTCCCTCATCATGGCATAGATCTTTGGCTCCAAGTCTAAATCTTGTATGACCATATCGATCTCTCCACGAGGTGAGCCATTGACCAATCGGCCGGTGGTAAGCTACGTGATCTAAGTGCGGAACAATCTTGGGAACTCATAGAAGATCTTGCTCTCTATGACAACGAAAGTTGGAATGATCCCCGTGATTTGAACAAAACAGTCAAGGCAATATCTTTGCCTTCGAATAACTCTAGCACTCCCGACCGTAGGATCATGGAACTTGAGGACCAAGTCAAGTTTCTCATGAAATCTTACGAAGCTCCTAAGCCTTCAAGCCAAGTGAACAAAATCACTTCTTCATGCGAATTATGTAGTGGTCCCCATGACACTCGTGATTGTGTGGAACTCCCCGGAACAACTTTTGCGGACTACGCATCCTCGTGTACCGACGAAGCGGGAGATAAGTGGTACACTTTCAAACCCGAGCCAAACCCTTACGGTGATTCATACAACCCCTCTTGGAAAAATCACCCAAACCATAGGTGGAAACAAAATCAAGCCAATTCTTCAAATCCGCCTAATCGTTACCAACCAAACGGTCCACCCTCCAACCGTACTTTCAACAACAATCCTTCTAACAACTATGGTAGTACCAACAATCTTGAAGGATTGATGTCTAAGTTCATGGCATCTCAAGAAGCTCGCATATCTAAGTTTGAAGCCGATTTCAAACAAAAGCAAAGCGAGATGACCACCAAAATTGACGTATTGTTGAAAGTTCTCAATGACCGAGAAATGGGAGCACTCCCAAGCGACACGGTCAAGAATCCGAAACTAAACATTAATTCCATATCATCAGTTTCGTCACCCACTTCGTTTCCACAATACTACACGGTTAAATCAACGAGCACGTGTTTCAAACAAAACCAAATTCTTCAAAAGGACCACTCAAGTAAAATACCCGATATAAAACCGATCAAAAGTATAGTTGAAACACCTCCTACGCAAGACCTTGACGATGAATTCAAGGAACTTCACCTTGAACGCCCCGTCATTGATGTCTTAGCCCGTGCTCCTTACTATAGTGCCCTCCTAGAAAAATATGAGAAGTTTAAACTAGGTAAAAATGGGACCGCTTTCGTTCAAAACAAGTTGCCTAAAAAGCTTGATGATCCAGGTATATTTGTTTTCCCTTGTAAGATAGGAAGATCCGAAGCTTTCGACACACTAGCTGATTTAGGGTCAAGCCTCAACTTGATTCCCTTATCCCTTTCAACCACTCTTAAGCTAGGAAAGTTAGAGGAGACGGAGGTATTGATAGGTCTAGCGGATGGAAGTATTGCCCACCAGGTTGGAATGATTAAGGATGTAGTTGTTCACGTAGGGAAGTTAACTATCTTAGCGGATTTTCATGTCCTAGACATGGTTAGTGACACTACATGCCCATTGTTAGTAGGAAGAGGATTTTTAGCAACCGCTAGTGCCATGATAGATTGTAAGGAGTCTAAGATAGCGGTAGGTGAAGGCGACACTTGGTCGGTATACGATGTTAAGAAACATAGTTATGATTGTGATGCTGAACCGACACCACATTGGGTAGAAATTAATAGGAGACCGTCTAGATATGGACCTTGGATTGAAAGGAACTTTATAGGACCTCAACGCCCATTCTATCTTGAAAAAGATTTCATTGAAAAGACACATTCGGTGGAACAACTCATAGCTAGAGATGAAGAG
The DNA here is from genome assembly GCA_030686995.1 of Artemisia argyi. Classification (NCBI taxonomy): domain Eukaryota; kingdom Viridiplantae; phylum Streptophyta; class Magnoliopsida; order Asterales; family Asteraceae; genus Artemisia; species Artemisia argyi. The sequence goes on along the minus strand of CM060685.1, from coordinate 168,568,033 downwards.
CTAGATCCTTTTGAGGACCCCTTAGTCTTTAGGAAGATGATCGAGTTCTTGAGCGTAATGCCTATTAATATAGAGATGAATAAGTGGAAAAGAGAGGGAGACAAGTGTAAATGGAGGTGGGACAAGCCACCTAAAGAAGGTGACGGATCATGGCATACGAAGATGACTTTGTATGATCCAGATGGAGAAAAGTTTGAAAGGTCATACCGTACTAAGAAAACCGATAGGAAGTTGAAACCTAAATTTGATCCCAAAGATGTCCTCAATGAGGAACTCACCCGTGTCACGTAGTAATCAATGACCTTGAGTCTAGCTACAAGACTCGTAAATAAAGAAAAGCGCTTCTTGGGAGGCAACCCATGCTTTGTGTGATTTTATTTTGTTTGTTTGTTATTTGCTTCCGTATGCATGCTCTATTTTTATTGTTGGTAGATTATGTTTCTAAACTAAATAGTGGAAATACTTTACTTTGTTGTTTTGGCCTAGTCTTAACTTCACCCAAGGGTATTTTTGCAAAAGATAAGTGTAAGGGGAAACCCCAAATATGTTTTTAAGAAACAAACCGATCGTGATTCTCCACAATATTAAATGAACATGTATATTCGTATTTGTTAGAGTCAAATGCTTGTATCGAGTCATAATGAAGTTTTGCAGGATTTTCCAGGAAGTAGAACCAAGTTTTTCCATAAATTTTCCGGAAACTTAACACAAGAATTTCTGCAGGTCACTTCTGACGGCGTCATGAGTTTACTCTTGACGGCGTCACGTGTAAAAATCTGGAAATTTTACCAGTTTTGTTTTTCTAACGGAGTCTTAAAGTTTTTGTTGAATTATTAGTTTTATAATCTCCAGGAAATCTGCAAACTTCATTCCACAAGCATTATATCTTATTTTGTTTTCTAGGATTTAGTAACTTATGTAGATTGCCGCCGATTTTATGCGAGGTTGCCTTGTCTGTTTTCTCAGGATTTACAGGTTATGTATAACAAGAAGATGATTATTTTTCTGGAAGGGAAGCTTTGATTGTTCATTTTCTTGGAGGAAGATCTAACCTGGCCACCTTATTATCCATACCGAGTGAATCAGGGGAGTATTTGATTTCATTCTTTTTACTTTTTCACTTTTACATTCTTTACTTGAACATTGGAGACAATGTTCATCTTAAGTGTAAGGGGAGGGTAAAATGATGATACCTTACAAATACACTTCCGCTTGAGTTTGTTTGTTTAATAGTAGATGTGTAATAAAACTATGAGAATTACTTGTTAGTGCAATTTTAGCGCCAAATTTAAATTTTTTTACAACATTTAGGAGTGAAACTTTAGCCATAGCAAGCGTCTCATGGATAGGAGATTGTATGACTAGCACATAACCATACCATTCAGAAAAATTTTCCACCCAAATATGTGAGGTTCGTCTTTAGATTTGATAGGAAAAGCATTTACTATTAGTGCTTATGAGTGTACCGGTAGCATTTAGATTCTAGAACTTGCGTTAGTGATGCATCCCGAGACCGCTAGTGAGACTACATTCGTGTGGTAGGATTTACTACATGATAAGAGGCATTAGGATCACCCTTGTGTTAAAGCCGTATCATAATTACTTGACCATTTAAGTCATATTACTTGGCTAGTTAAGTCAACTAATTTTTCCCACACCCTTAGCGTTGTACTCATTTTTAGTACACGAAACCCCTAGTACACCCCTCCGAGCTTATCCTTTCGTTTCTAACTTTAAGCATTTTACTTAAAGGAAGAATTTGGTACACCCCACTTAAATGTACACCCAAATCGCCTTAGCCTTCCGTGTATGCACTCATCTTTAGTGCATTATTGTTATTTGTTAAACCCTAAGTTAACTATCTAATTGATTACATGGTTGCTAAGTCGAGTCATATCCTTGTACATATTGTTTTGGGACGATTGGGACTCATGGGTAAAGTACTTATTTTATGGAGTAATGGGGAAGAACATCATATATTACCTAAATATGTACGTTAATCTTAAAAGTACTCCAAGTGTTTTGATTATCTTAATTCGAGTCATTAGATTAGTTTATTGTAAAGTATGTAAAAATTCAAGTGTAAGGGAAATTTACATTCCCTATGATGTATTATTTTGGATGGTAGGGTAAGAGTGTATGCAAAAAAAAAAAAAAAAAAAAAAAAAAGCCATACGGACTACCATCCCTTTTCATTCTATGTTTATTTTATGTTTTTGGTTATTTTTGATTTATTAGCTTAAGTCGAGTCTAGTCTTGGCTTAGCAACGCCGTATTGTACATGTAATTAACCAAGATTGTTAACTCGCCACCAGTAAAGACTGCCTATATCCAACAAAACCGTGTATTTCATATCCCTACACCTAACGTTACAACCCTTTTAAAGACCTCTTTGATAGTTTATCCTAGGTGCTTACACCATGTGGTGGAGGTTTGATCCTTTCCCAAGCTTATGGTAATTTATTTTGATATGACAGGTAGTGAGAGATATCTTCCGTTTCCATATTGTAATTTGTACTTTATTACACCCGAGAGATGTGAGAATCTAAACACTATTTGTGAGGTGCTAGTGTATGACCTCCGTGCTTGTCTATTGGTCTTTAGTGGAACGATTATTTGTTGTAATTACTTTTATATTAGTGTTAAATCACCCCTAACTTGTATTTTGATTAGAATAAAAGCGCATTTGCTTGAGGACAAGCAAATCTCAAGTGTAAGGGTATATGATGAGGCGAAAAATGAACCACTTTTAGGGGGTCATTTAAGCCCGGAATTGAATTTATTTGATCAAATATTACCCTAAATCGTTCCTTTTGTGATTTTAGGTACTTTGGGAGTGAAATCTGGAAAAGGAAGCAATTCGGACGTCTTTGGAGCATAAAAGTGAAGAAAACGCCAAAGACTTAATTTTCCATGCTGGGAACTGTGTGTGACGGCATCAAGAAGGCAATCCTGACGGCGTCAAGAGTAAAATCCACGATGACCCAGTACAAACATGAAGGCGTCACAAGTAGAGCGTCAAGAGTTAATGTGGTGACGGCCTGCAAAAAGGGACTACATGACGGCGTCAGATGTAGATCAAGGCAGTCCGAGGATTTATTAGGCGGCGAGATGACGGCGTCAGACATTTGTTCTTCACGCCGTCACCTCCTAAAATCTATATAAAGTTTTCTAATTTTCATTCATTAGAGAGGAACTTGTGTGGAGAAACCCTAGGGCCGAACCTTGTACGAATTTTACAGCTTTTCAAGGGTTTTCAACCCTTGAATCCTTACATGTGCTATTGAGATAAGTCTTCTCTTAATTCAATCAATATGTCTATGTGTTGGTTGTCTATATCTTGTGCTTGTCTTGATTTCAACATGCTAGGCTAGATTTATCTTGTGTTTGCTTAGATCTAATGAAACCTAGATGTTGATTATGTGTTGATTACTTGTTTATGGTTGTATTGGATGAATGATTTCAATGTTAGGCTTAAGAAAACTGGCAGATCTCCATTTGGTAACATGCTTGAACATCTTAGGAAACATGAACCAATGTGTACTAGGTTTTATTGGTTGTATTTAATGCATGAGTAAATTCTAATGATCCCATGTTAGGAGCTTCTAGCAGGCTCGACATAGGAGTGAAGTAGGCACTCATAGGATTGGGGAAGTAAGTACGCCACCCCATGAATGGTATTAAGGAATACAATCCATCATCCACGCAACTATAACAAGTAATTAACGTGTAAAAGATATCTAGGGAGTAGTGAAATCTAAGTAAACACATTTTTCCTATATATTGCTCAGAACTTTAGTTTAATATAGTTTATTTTCATTTTTAGTATTTTATTTTGATTGCATCTTTAGTATTGGGTTAGTTGACTAGCAACTAATTCCGCCCCAAATCCTTCAAACCCGAGATTTTAATTTGCTTTCCTAAAAATATAAAAAAACACAAAAAGAATCATCCCTCATCTCTAGATCTAGTATTTAGGTTTTCTAATCCTAGCGACACTATTCCTAGCTGAACGATCAATCCCCCAGTACTTGTCATTATACTATACTACATCGATCAAGTACACTGCCTGGTGGGGGTTGTAAGCTTCTCGAGATCCCTTGAGAGGTAAAGTCTGGTGCAAATCCCTACGCATCACCTCTATTTTGGAAGGCCTAGGAGTCACGTAGCACATATATTTCACGTTCATTTTCATGTTTCAAGCACTATTCGAACTCATATTGAACTTACTAAAATCGGACATAAAACCCAAAACAACTTAGAAATATTTTTAAGTCTTTTACTTATATAAAAACGTCTCAAGCTACCTACGGATTAATCGTATATCTTTAAATACTACTTAACAAGTGTTAGGTCACCATTTTGTAAACACAAGTATGATTATGTAAGAAATGAGATGAGAATGAGAGTGGGATGATTATGAGAAATATGAGAAAATGAAATGCAAGAGTTTCCTTAATGTTTTCAAATAACCAACCAAGTTTACAAGAGGCCTAAGCTTACTATTTATAGGGAAGGAGCTAGGGCAACACACCCTCTCCTTCCACTCATCATTTCGTGGGCTTTTAGGGCCCATGGATCATATGACTTAAGCCTAGTAAACTAGAAACAATAACATAAATGTAAACAAATAAAAACTTAAGCAACCTATTATTACAAATGACCGAGACTTGATAAAATAGTAAAACTATGGTTCCAACAATCTCCCCCTAAGGGTCGGTCATCATGGTTGCTTGACGTCTTCATCTTAATCTTTGACTTTCATAGCTTTAGACGTCTTCAGAAATGATAAGAATAATGATGGGTATACTCTGCTCTTTGTCTTTGTTCTTTGATGATGTTGTAGTGATAATGTTATGAAGTAATCTGCCATTCGTCACTCCTGCGTCTGTGGTGGTTGTCCGCCATTCCAACATGCTCATACATCTTTGAGTTCTGACTTATACATGCACGTAGTCCCTTTCTTTCACATAAGATCTTTGGTCTTTAAACTTTGTAGATTCTTCTTTTAGGCGTAGAATCTTACTTTGAACTTTGTGTTGCTTTGATCTTTGAGGGAGCTTTTGATGATTGCAAGATGCATGTATGAGCATGTGGAATCCGTCATCATGGAAGTGAGGTACCTGCGAGTAGACAGTTAGCAATAAATCACCGGTACTTACGGATAAGGAATTAGAGCTCATCAACAGCATATTGTGAAGACTCCTTCTAATCCTTATCCAGGCCGTTCCCATATCAGATACTCCCGAAGGAGCTTACGAGACCTACTAGGTAGCTCAATGACTGGGTGAGTCGCTGGGGATCACTCCACGACTGTAGACCGTAATGGAACCACCGCAAACACTAAGCGTAACCCTTGTGGGGTTACCGAAGTGACCTGCTGTCAGGGCTGTTTGATGTTGACCCTGGCAGGATTTCCGTTCAATCATTGAGAAATACTTACGTAATCCTCTCATAAACGTTCTAGGCAGATTGCTAAGATCTGCGAAGGACTCGATAGTTTACAACTGATGCCCATTGATGTAGAACACCAGTCGTAGAAATACTAAGTATTCCTAAGAGATCTTTGATGTATCTCAAGGCTCTAGACTCTATAAGTGCACACCTAGGTTTCCTATGCGGAGACTAGGGAGGTGTCTCTTGCTTCAATATCAACCGTCTCTAAGAGATAGGTCGATAGGTTATGCGGGTTCCTCGTGAGAATGAAACAAATCCTTTTAAGAGAACTTGAGTGGTTAAGAAGGTTTAGTGCATTGCGTCACTGGGTCCATGACGACTTTGTCTTCAATACCGGTGTTGTCTTTTGCAACAACCAGTAGCATACGTATTGAACCCGGTGTCTGCCCTAAGGTTGAACATATGGAGGGCTATTTCTTTTCACCCTTTTCATTACTTTTCTTTTTCATTCTTCAACCCCTTCTTTCTCCTTTACATTCTTTACTCCTTTTTTTCGTATCATACCTAAGGACTTCTAATTCTAACTATGGGAGATGTCCTTGGGTAGATCCCTCCGGCTCTGGCGGATCATAGGACGGATATTCCTATCTTAATCACCTTATAACTCCGACAGTAGCCAAGAAACCTTTGATTGAAAATCTCTCAAAGTGTTTGTGATAATCAAATATTTTGGTTAACACTTTGAGAGTTTTGCGTACACTTTTGAAGGGCTCCCCCTGCACATGTGCTCATAAGTATTAAATAAATTTGCACATGCGGGAGGAGCAAACACTTTTGAATTGATCCACTTTCTGTGAACAGGACCGATTCGAGACACGCTTACATCACTAGTTAGACTAGCTTGAAGTTATTACCCGGCCTGATCAAGTCCACAGAAAGTTTCTCGAGACGGTACTTTTCTACTAAGACATATCCTTTTCGAGACACGCTTACGTGGTTAGTTAAAGAGATGCATTGTCAGCTTTTAGGTGACAACTAGCTCTAGTAACTAACTTGATGTTATTACCCGTCGAGGATAAGTCCTTTCGATGTTACTAACTTGTATTATCTCGTCAATTCCTGGGTTAATACTGAGTCTAGCTCGCACATGATACAACTTAAAGCTTTGACTTCGTATATTTTAATCACTTTTACATTTTCTCCCCCTCAAAAATAGCATATAAAATGGTGTTTTTGACAAACTATTTAGATTAAAATATGCCTTTTGAGTCTTATGGGGAGATACATCAAGAACTTTTGATTTTGAGCAAAGTATTTTGTTTTGACAAGTGCTCCCCCTCAACAAGTGATTAGGTCTTATTGAGGTGAAATACTTGTCCTTTTGAGCAGAATTATGAAAAAATCATAAATGTTTGATTAATTCTACTCAAAAGTAAGAAGCCTTCGCTCCTTATGTTTAGGATTGAGGCACTGAAGCGTACCTCAGGGTCCTTTCTATACAAGCACGGGTTGTACACTGTTATGTGTGCACAAACCATAATAAAAAAAAATGATTCAATCAATGAAACAATTGATATTGAAAAAATATGATCAAATGTACCAAGTTATTCTTCGTCTGGAAGTGGAGCATTGAAGTTAGTGAACTGAGGTTCAGGTCTTTCGAAGTTTCTGACAGGAAACGATGGTCTGGCACCGATGTAGCTTTCCAGTCGTCTGATCTGTTCCCGTCGAAATAACCGTTCTTCAATCTTTAAGACAAAGTTACGAACTTGTCTTCTGGAGCTGGATTTCCATCTAGGTTGTTCCCCCTTAGCTATCTTACGTCGATCATCATTCAACCTTTTGACAAGCCCATCACGAACAAACTTGAGTGTAACATCACAGAATTTATGTACCTCATCAAACCTCATGAAGCTTTGTAGCTTTTTGCTGTTGATGTATGTGAAACCAAATGGTTCTTGGATGAGAGTAAACTGTGGTGTGTCATAGAGACCATCAAAGTAGAATTGTGGCTTTGTCAAATTGATCTTTTGTTGGTAACTTTCCACTCCAAGCTGAAGATCCTCCACTCTTTCTTGAACAATCAGTCGTCGGATGTAAAGAAGTAGCGATGCCATGAAGTTGTACTGAACGTCTCTATCGAATCCGCGCATTCTACTCTGAACCTTTTCAAGATACATATCTTCTATGTCATTGAGATAAAGGTTGGGAAAGTCTGCTTCGGAGAACTTGTACTTCTTTTCATCTTGTCGTTTAACAACAATTTCACGCATGAATAAGTAGTTAAACCGTTTCGACTGCTGAATCTCCAAGATAGCGATGATCTTTGATTTCTGCTTCACATTTTCCAATGATGTCTCTCCTAATCTGCTTGTATAACCGAGACGACGACGATCAGGCCAATGTTGAATTCCGTGTAGAGCATCTCTGTCGTAAGCAACGATGGAGTTGCTGAAAATACGGGTGGTTTCTTCAATGGCTGGAATTTCGTATCTAGCGGCTGGTACTGAGATTGTGAGTGAGGAAGCATATTTCTTCTTGGATATCTCTTGAGTGAGCTGGATGTTACGAAGATCTTTGTTGAAGAAGAAGCTGTAAGGTATCTTTGGTTTGTCAGGAAATCCTTTCAACGGTAATGGTTTGGTCCAGTCGGTGAAGTAAGGTTTTTCATGATTCTTGGAACTTAGATCAATATTCACTTCAGGATTTAACCAGTCAAAGTCGGCAGACATTGCACTAGCTATATTCTGCATGTGATATTCGTATTCGACTTTGTTTCCAGATCTTTTCTTGAGGAATTCTTGTGCATCCCTATTGATTCTCCTAAGCTCCGCCTTTGTGAGTTTGTTGATGTGAAGATCCTTCATAATGACCTGGGTGAACTGAAGAGTGTTACCAGGAAGAGGTTCTTCTTCTTCCAGAGGAGGTTGAGCTTGGACCATTTCTGTAAGCCAATCATTCTGAGGATTGTCATCATTGTCGAGCCATGAATGACGTGTTTTCTTCTTGGATTTCTTAGACTTGGATGTAGCATCTTTGTCTTTGGCTTTGGACGGTGATGATGGACCAACATGAGAATCATGAGTTGGTGGAGCACGGTAATCGGTGTCAAGTTGATCTTGGAAGTCATCAGTTTGTTCCATGAACATTTCTTCATCTTCGGTTTGACCTTCACCAGTAGCTGAGGGTTGTTGTTGAGTTCCAGGAGGAGTGGAGTCCTTCTGTGGTTGGAGAGAGGATGAGGGACCTGTTCCAGACTTCGGTTTCTTGCCTTTGGAGTTTGGGTCAGGATCGTCATCTTTTCTTGTCCGTTTTCGGGATCCAGCAGCATCTTTGCATGACTCTTTTGACATATAAGCTACCATAGCATCATACAGGCCTTTTTCTTCAGCTGTTTGTGTGGTTTTGGTGGCAAGGTTGTCAAAAATTTTGACAAGCATGTCATTGAGAGACAATTCTTGGACGGTTGGAGCCACAGTAGAAGATTTTGCGGTGTGAAGCGTGAAGGGTGTAGTAGACAACATTTTCTTCGTAACACTTCTAATTCTGTGATCCAAGTTGTCATTGATTGGTTTGAGAAGGTTTGCAACTTCAGGAGTGATCATCTCAACCAGATTATCAGTGAGAAAATCATGTGTTGCAGTTCTGATAAAACCTTCGTAATCAGATTTCAAGAACTTGTCAATCAGCTGCGTAGAATCCTGGAATTCCTCAACTTGTTTAGTAAGTTTGGTAACCATGTCGGTGAGTTTGTTCACTTGCTCCTGAAGATCAACTTGTTGTTTTGGTTCATTGATCGAATGCTGTTTAGATGCGGTTTCAGATGGTGTGGGTGATGAGTGCTCTGGTGATGATTCGGATGAAGACTCGTTGTGAGAGTCTGAAGAAGAAGCGGGAGGAGTCGGATCCTTTGGTGGAGAGTCTTGAGGAGGTGGAGGTTGTGCGGAGGAAGTCTGCTGAGAAGATGACTTAAGAAACATGTTGGTGTCGAACGCGTTCTTCTCTTCATTTTCCTTTCGACGACGTTCCTCTGCTTCCTCTGCTTCTCTTGCAAGAAACTCTGGAGTAATAAGATATTCATGTTCCTGATCCGTAGCTAGGTTCTCTTGACCGCCAACATTCTCCTCTACAGTAGCAGTCTCAGTCATGTGGACATCTTCAGTCTTGTCTGTATCCTTAACGTTGTCATCAGGTTGTGGAGCTGATTCTGACGTTGTTGGAGGAACCATACTGCTTGTAGCCCCTACATGTTCTGACTGATCGATAGGTGGTGGTGTTGGAGGGTGTGATAGAAGTCGGCTTTCAAGACTTGCTTTCCTCTGTTCTTTCCTAAGCTGCTTTTCTTCAGCTCTAGTGTCGACAACTATACTCTTCAGTTTGCGTTTATCGACTAATGGTTCAACGATTGGTTCGTCTTTATCATCATTCGGCTCATTGATTGTGACTCCTTTTCTTCTCCTTGTCTCTTCTTCATAAGTTTCAAGACTTTGTTGTACGGCAATCTCTATTGCTGGAAATCCTTCATCAGGTGCTCTGTATCTCAGTTCATAGTCTGGTTCTTCTTCGTCAGATTCTGTATCGAACTCAGACTCGGTGTCAGAAGGTGAAGGAGTAGGTTCATCCCGAATAAAGTACTCAGGAGTTGCCTTCTTCTTTGGTTTGGTAGCAGGTTTAGGTTTGGATGTAGGTTTAGGTGTGGTAGTAGTCTTGGGTTTTGCCATTGTAGCAGACTTAGATCTTGTATGAGGTGATCCAGTGGTGCTCGTGGTACTCCCAGACTTTACACTTCCTTTGCTACGAGTCTTTATTGTTGCTTCTTCCAGTTCCCCTTTGTAAGCCAGATCATACAACTTGAAGTTCGCCCTTTTCTTAATGTTGTCATTCAGAAGGTATTCGGGAATCCTCATTCCTTTGATCTTGGTAGCGGAAGTGGTTGATTTGATGAATAAGGTGGGGAAGTCGTCCTCGAAGAGGTGCTTCGGCTCATTAGGATCAGCCATCCTCTTGATGAATTCTGGAGAACTTTTGCAGAGATGTTCAACGATAAGCTTGGTGAATCTTGTGAATGGTATCATAGTCTTCACACGGTCGGTCTGAATACTGTAGATGATATCATTCATGATAGGAACTGCAAAGTCAATTGGTGTCAGAGTCACCATTCCCCAGAATGTTTGCAGGTGTTCGAGCCTTGGATGTTCATGACCACTTTTCCTACCAGATATAGATCTAACAACCAACAAACAGAATGTTCTCCAAGGCTGAGGTATATACTTGACATTGAATTTGGAAAGCTTGATTAGAGGTTCATCATCATCAACCTCATATCCTAATTCAATGAAGAAGTCAAGAAGTTCCAAGTCAGGTAGTATCGGAGCAAATTCGTTGTCAGTTTGTGGCATGAGAAGGGCTGTTCGAAGAACGTCATGATCTACAGAGTAATCTTGGCTATCTAAGGTAACAGTGAAAGACTCATTATCCAAGTTGGTCTGAGCAGTAAGCCAGAATTGATGAAGATAGAACAGTGGAACTGAAGTTGAGCAGGTGAGAAGTGGTTTGCATGGATGTGCCAGTAGGATATCTTTCACAATCTTGCATGATTTCTCTGTGATATTCAACTTGTTGAAATCGACTCTGGGATTGTTGTTGCCAATTGTGACATTGTAGTTCTCGGGAGTGATGTCATCCAAGGTGAGTAATGGAAGAGGTTGTTCTGCGACGTTATCAGTGTGTTCAGCCATGTTTTTCTGAAAAGTATCACCATAAATCAAACATCCAAATGTGTTATGAGTTAGCACAGTTTAGATATTGGATATAGATATCTACTTGAAACTATTAAGCACAAATGCGTCATTTAAGAATGAGTCAAATAATGCAAATGGCAAATAAGTATAACATGACAAGCACAATTCACATTCCATCACATTACACAACACTTAATGAATCACACCAAGGTAACATTGATATAATACCAAACAATATTTCGAAAAAAATGCATCATGGACCTTTTATCGAGATTTCTTATTTTTCGAAAAAACTTGATATTATCGGAAAAAATTCTATTATCAATCTTATCGAGAACCTGGTGTTATCGAGAAAGTTTAATAAATTGAATGATTTCAATAAATGAAACATTATCGAGAAAGTGTCATTTCGAGAAACATTGATATTTATCGAGATCTTTCCTATATCAATATTTCGAGAAACTGAAGATTTCGAAAAAATGGAGTTCCCAGAAAGATTTCGATAAATGAAAAATTTATCGAGAAAATGATTTCTCGAAAACTTTCCTCAGAATATCGAGAAACTTTATTATATCGAGAAACCATTTTTATCGAGAACTTGAGTTTCTCGATAATTTTAGAAAGATTTCGATATTACACAGATTACTCGAAAACATTCTTATACAAGAATATAATCGAATTATCATGAAATTACATGTTCATATCCTTCACAAATAATGTTTCCTCAGATATTGGTTTGTCACAGATATACAAATACACGAGACACGTATAACATGATGTTTTTCACGAACAAGGCAAACAAGTTTTATCGAGAATCATGAACAATGGTGAGAAACATCTTAGCAAGATTAGGTATGCACATATGAAACCTTTGAAGCAAATCCCACCACAAAAAATAACCTATTAATCACAGAAGCTTAAAATACCCACTTCGACCCATTCTTTTGAAATCGAGAACCAAGCAAACATGATGGAATGAGATAATAACTGATGAGAAAGTATTAGAAACAAGTAAAGTGACTAAACCCCATCAAGAATTAACCCTTACAACAGGTTACTCACGTTATCGAAATCCTAACCCTAGTTCTCGACATCACGAATACAAGAGATCTAACCATTGAAAAACCAATTCATCAAGAACCTATGTTTGTAATGTCCTAGAGATAACATATGAACTTACAATTTAAAGATCAAGATTGTGGTTAGCAAGAATGATTGAGAGCCGTTGGTTTTGTAAGAAGGGTTTAAGAGGTTTTAAAACTTTTATGAAACAGTGGATTTTGGGTGGAACGGTTTGTTTGTTTTGTAAATATTGAAAAGTTTGATTTTAGTCACCTTTAGTCCTTGGACTTTATAAGAAACAAACAAGTGTTCAAAAGTATTAGAATCTTAAAAACTTTGACAACAAGGGTCCCTTAGCTAAGAAGTACTTTAACTAGAACCCTAAAGTAACTAGCAAGTCTTTTGACATTTGAGATGTGACTTTGTTAAGTTAACTTATGAAGACTTACACCAAAAGTGTCACACCCTCGCCGAAGGCGGAAACACGAGGTGTAACGAAATCGATATACATCACCAAAGAGAAATAAGACAATACCATAATTTACATTAAGGAAAAATATAACATTACAACGTTGTTATTGCCGACTTTGGCAAATAAAAGACATAAGTTTGATTCCCAAAAGATGGTATTTTAATACATAATGAAAAGAAGTGACATGTGAAAACTTCATTATGCAAGACCTTGATGACAAGCTTACTGACGATCACCTGAAATGCATGAGAGAAAATGGTCAACTATAAAAATAGTTGGTGAGTATAAACGTTTTAAATAATAAGAAAACCATTTGAGAAAGTTCGCCAGGCAAAGGCATTGTGAATCCACTCAGTTCCAAGTCCCGCTATAAGAGACTTGTAACCTGTGTGTTTACAACCCACTGCCTAAAAGTTATGTGTCTAGGCAAACTCTATGAACTCACCAACCTCGTGTTGACACTTTAGCATGTATTTTCAGGTATTAACCAATGGCACGCTACAGGAGGTTTTGGCAGGGCATGGCATGGTCATAGAAGACTCTGATTATTCATTTGGGGACCGTTTTTAACTATTTTAATGGCCTACTTCCGCACCACTTTTAACAATGTAAAAATCAACATTTTGATTTAACTATTTTAATCTAAATGATTCAAGTGCAAACTATTTTTGAACTAGTGTTGTATACCGATTGAGTTACACCCCAGCTACATGTATGCTTCCGCTGGACCCGATCTTGGGGGTGTGACAGATTGGTATCAGAGCATCCTTAATAAATCTCGCCATGGTGGAGTGACTAATAAATCTTTGCCAAGTCGGTAAAGTGACTAATAAATCTCGCCTAGGTGGTGGAGTGACTTAAAGTCTCCCTTGTTCGGAGCAACGTTATAAAGTCTCCCTTGTTCAGAGCGGCCTTGACTTATTATTGACCACGGGTGTTTGACTACTAGACTTAAACTATTTTAGCAGTGGGTTGTGAACACACAGGTTACAAGTCTCTTATGGCGGGACTTGTAACTGAGTGGATTTACGATGCCTTTGCTGTGTGAACACTTTCTATAAACTTTATTTGTTAAACAAACTCTATGAACTCACCAACCTCGTGTTGACACTTTAGCATGTATTTTCAGGTATTAACCAATGGCACGCTACAGGAGGTTTTGGCAGGGCATGGCATGGTCATAGAAGACTCTGATTATTCATTTGGGGACCGTTTTTAACTATTTTAATGGCCTACTTCCGCACCACTTTTAACAATGTAAAAATCAACATTTTGATTTAACTATTTTAATCTAAATGATTCAAGTGCAAACTATTTTTGAACTAGTGTTGTATACCGATTGAGTTACACCCCAGCTACATGTATGCTTCCGCTGGACCCGATCTTGGGGGTGTGACAAAAAGAGACAAAGTGTAGTGAATTAAAATCACCCGCACATTTTCCGAACCGAGAAATATGCAAGTATACCAATTAATTGGTAAAAGATTTAAGCGTGACTCCCCCTCAACACTTGTAAAGAAAGAACAAGGTGTTGAATGGAAGCGATATACTTGCATTTTTTTTTTTTTTTTTTTTTTTTTTTAAGAAAAATAAAATGTGAAAAAAAAATCTTTTTGGGTTTTCATTAGTTTATAGTAAAGAAAGAAAGATAAATATTATACAATGATAGTTGTGATGTTTGACGATCAGTGGTATTTTAAAAACTTTTCCAGATCCTCTGGTGTCAAACATCTCATACCGATTTGGTGGACTAGACTAGCAAACCTGGATGGTGCCAGAGATTTGGTAAGTAAGTCTGCCAATTGGTACTCAGTTCCAACAAAATAAAGTTCAACTGTACCCCTTTCCACATGCTCTTTGATGAAATGATAACGGAGATCGATGTGTTTGGATTTGCAATGATGCACAGTGTTGCAGGAGATAGCAATCGCACTCTTTGAATCACAGTAGATAGGAATCTTGTTGAATAGGTAGCCATAGTCTTTGAGTTGTGATCTCATCCAGATGACTTGAGCACAGCAAGCCGACATGGCTACGTATTCAGATTCTGTAGATGACAAAGACGTGCAGTCCTGCTTCTTAGATTGCCATGACACAAGTTTGTCTCCTAGAAATTGTAATCTACCAGATGTACTTTTGCGTGTGTCTAAACATCCTGCATGGTCAGCATCTGAAAAAGCAATTAGTTCAAAGCCAGAATCCTTCGGATACCAGATCCCCAAGTTAATGGTTCCCTTTATGTATCGAAGGATTCTCTTGACCTCACTGAGGTGTTTTTCAGTTGGTCTGGACTGATAGCGAGAGCACATGTAGACAGCAAAAACTATATCAGGTCTACTAGCTGTGAGATACATGAGGGACCCAATCATACTTCGGTATTTGGTAGGGTCAACGGGAGTCCCATGTAAATCAGCATCTAGTTTTGTGGTATAGCCCATTGGCGTATTATAAGTATCACAAGTTATCATTCCATGTTTCTTTAAGATTTCAAGAGCATATATGGACTGATTTATAAAAATTCCATGGGGTGATTGATGAACTTGTAGTCCTAAAAAGAACGAAAGTTCACCCATCATGGACATTTCAAAATTATCTTTCATTAATTTTGCAAAATCATTAGAATAACTTCTTTTTGTTGAGGCAAAAATGATGTCGTCGACATATATTTGAACAACAAGTAAGTCCTCCCCGTAGGTTTTTGTAAATAGTGTGGGATCCACCGATCCTTTAAAAAATTTATTGGCCAATAAGAAAGTGGACAGTTTGACATACCACGCCCGTGGGGCTTGCTTGAGTCCGTAGAGAGCCTTTTTGAGTCGGTAGACATGATTAGGACGCTCAGGATCAACGAAGCCTTCAGGTTGACTGACATAAACTTCTTCACGGAGTTCTCCATTCAGAAATGCTGTTTTCACATCCATCTGGTAAACCACCATATTCCTATGAGCAGCATAAGCCAAAAAGATCCGAACAGCTTCATGTCGTGCCACTGGAGCAAAGGATTCAGCAAAGTCTAGACCTTCAAGTTGAGAGTATCCTTTCGCTACCAGGCGTGATTTGTTGCGGATGACAGTCCCTTCTGCGTCAAGCTTATTCTTCCATATCCATTTTAACCCGATGACAAAGACTCCGTCAGGTCTTTCAACTAATTCCCAGACTTCTAATCTTATGAATTGCTGAAATTCCTCTTGCATGGATTCAATCCAGTTGTCATAAGTCATTGCATCTTTAATGTTCTTGGGTTCTTCATGACAAACTGTGAGTGCGTAGATGCAAGTTTCTCCATCGGTGTGAAGTCGTTGTCTTGTCATAACAGGTGCATCTGGATGGCCAATAATATGAACTAGTGGATGGTCACGAGTCCATTTGTGTGTTGACGGGTGTAGTTGATACGTATCTCGCATGTTGGCAGGATCCAAGTTGCGTGTTGATGACTCAGCTATATCAGGAACTGTAGTAGCTGGTGCAAACGGATTAATGAACGCATCAGGATCATGCTCTGCGGATTGTGGAACTGATTGTGGTGTTGGATCTTCAGCTGGATGGCAGGGAGTAGAACCCGTTTGTTCTGCTGTAGATGGTGATTCAATTGAAGGACCGTCTCTCTCAACACTTGTAGAAGTTTGTTGAGGTGAGTCTGGTACTGGAATGTGTTCAGGTTGAGCAGCGGAATTTGGTGAGACCTCAGTAGGACGGTATTCAATCGTGTCATCAAATAGTGGAGCAAACAAGGTTTCTAATTCTTTGCGGTTAAGTGGTAAAGATTCAGCTGAAGATACCGGAGAGTTAAGACGGTTAAATTCGGGTCCTAAGCTGTGTTGCTCAGAAGCCATCTGGGTGAGTTCATCGAAATTAGCGTGAATGGTTTCTTGAATTTCTCTTGTACGACGATTCCATATCCGAAAACCTTTGGAATTTTCACAATATCCAACGAACACTCCGATGTCAGCCTTAGCTTTGAGTTTACCTAAATCATCACGATCATTTTTCGGATAGCAAAGTGCTCCAAATACATGAAAGTAATCGATGTTCGGTTTCCTTTTGTGAACAATTTGATATGGTGTTTTGCGATGGCGTTTTGTGATCATGCAACGGTTTTGAGTATAGCATGCGGTTGAGACAGCTTCAGCCCATAAGTAATCAGGTAATTGAGCATTGATCAACATTGTTCTAGCAGCCTCCACTAACGTCCTGTTGCGTCTTTCAACCACACCATTCTGTTCTGGGCTTCTAGGTATAGACGTTTGATGTTCAATTCCCACTTTCTCATAGTAAGACCGAAGTGTCTGATTCTTGAATTCAGTTCCATTGTCAGTTCTGACGATTCGTACTGTATTTCGAAGCTGAACTTGAATTTTGGTGAGAAAGGTGATGATCATTGACGGAGCTTGATCTTTACTTCGTAGAAAATAAACCCAAGTCCATCTGGAGAAGTCATCCACAATTACTAGTATGTAGCGTTTTCCGTTGATACTTTGAACACGCATCGGTCCACACAAATCCATATGTAGCAGTTGTAAGACATGATTCGTACTTTGCTCAGGTTTGGACGGAAAATGAGCACGAGTACTTTTTCCTTGTTCACAGGCTGGACATAAGTGATCTTTGGTGAAACGGAATCTTGGAAATCCATCGACAAGTTTAAAACGAGCAAGGTCAGTCATGGTTCTGAAATTCAAGTGTGAGAGACGTTTGTGCCATAACCAAGATTTAGTCGATTCAGCTTTGGAGAGAAGACATATTGGAGATTTTGCAATCATATCTGACATTGAGATTGTATAAAGATTGGAGCCGCGTGAGCCAGACATAAGATCGTTTCCTTGTAAGTCACGAACAAAGCAGGTTTTTTCACGAAATGCAACTTCTAGATCCCCATCACAGAATTGACCAACAGAGAAGAGGTTGTGTCCAAGGCCTTCCACATAGTAAACACGACTAATTTCAATGTTACCGCTGATGTAGTCACCATATCCCATTATAAGAGCGTAATGATCATTCCCGAATCTGACAGTTCCTATAAACTTTGAGACAAAGTTGTGTAGCAGTTTGAGATTGCCTGTCATATGTCGGGTGCATCCGCTATCAACAATCCAGAGAACAATCTGTACCACCTGCATCACCAGAAGAAGACACGGGTGGAACAGAAGTAAGGGAGGAACCCAAAGACAATGCGGGTTCCTGTTGGTTAGTAACACATGTATTCAGCAATTTAGGAATCCATTTAAAGTCTGGTTTGTGTTGTAACCAACGTTGCCAATTCCAACTAGTTTTCGCTTTCTTAATGTTAAATGCACTAGTCGTTGGCTCATTCCTAGATTTGTTCTCGGTACCTATGGGGGTAACTTCAGCTTCATTAGAAACCGTAGAAGACGGCTTTCCTAAGTTAGACTTAGAGGCATTAGTGGGCCTAGAGGGAATGCGTGTCCTACGTTTCTTATGACGATTTAGAAGAGAATTAGCTAAACATTTTGTATGATCACCAGATGATACGCTTTTACGACAAAACACACAGGATGCATTAATATTCAAAACATTCAAAGGTTCATCATTCGTTACATTTAGATTTTGATTACAATTTGCCAGATTAGAATCTAAATCAGATGCAACATGAGTTTTATTCAAAGTCCTAAGTTGGTCTTCTACTTCCTGAGCTTCTAGGTGTCCTCTCTTACGTTGCAAGATCCTATGCTTCTTTTTACTTTTTCGCTTGGGTCTGCTAATGCTAGAAGTGGAGACTAATCCTGTAGAAGTGGAGGTATCAACATTAGTGTTTTGAACAATCTTTCCTTTATCAGTTTTGTTTATTTGATACATTCCTGGTGCTATCACCGTGCTGTCAACCATTTTTCCTTTTTGAAGTAGCTTAATTTTCTCTTTCAAATCAATGATGATGTGATTTTTGTCCTGAATTTCAGACTCAAGTAAACCATTGCAATATTTGATGTCATCGCGGTTTTGTTGCCATTCGGCGTTTTCAATTTTTAAATCTGCAATTTCTTTTTCGTATTGGAAACATCGACCTTTTAAAGACTCGTTGTTTTTGCAAATCTGACAAGAGTTTGAAACATTTTGACTTTGAAACTTCAATTCCCTTTCAAGACTTTTAGCTTGACACCATTCAAGCCTTTGATTGAGTTGACAAATTTCTTTTGAAAATTGTTTTGTCACATCATCATTTTTAATTCTCAACTTTTCATTTTCCAGTTTAAGTGTCTCAATTTCCTCATTCAACAAGATATTATCAACACAATGATCATGCTTAAGCATAGAAGTACCAGAATTATAAAGATCATTCATGATAACAGACAAAATATCAGCACAGAGAACTTGTTCCAAGAGTCGATCAGCATCATTTTTGAAAACTTTAGTTTGTAGCTTTTGGACCAAAATCTCATTTTCAGCAGTATCAAAAACGTTTATCATATTTTTGACCTCCTTTTGAAGTTCCTGATCCCAACGTGTAGCACATAGACGAAGGTGTTGAACAATTGGTTTCATTTGTTTTTGAAAAATATCTCTCTTTTCTCGCTCGTAAGCGGATTGAAAAGTTTCAATTTTTATTTCTGAATTGCGTTCAATTGTTTCCTCCAAAATATCGATGTCTTCCATAAAGGTTTTGAAATAATTTAAGACACGACATTTTGGTAAACGTGTAAGTTCACCGGATGATGGTAAAGGACCATTTATTTGTGCTACAGGTGGGACAGGAGCTGCATTGTGAGATGAAACATATGACTCTTCGATAAACCATGATTTCTCAGGTAATTCCTTTTGAGTGACAAAAGATTTTGAAAGTGGAGGAGCTTTTGAATAGTCATATGGTGTCCAATATTGAACTTGACTCATTTTAGATCGACTCTCGTCTTCAAGTTCTTCTTCCTCCTCAGTATCAAAAACAACAGCACGCACAACCGTATTATCAAGAAAATAATCCATACTGTAAATTTTTGGAATTTCTTTGAATGCCGTGTGTAGAAACATTGAATTGTAATCACCAAGTGCATAACCGCAATTGGGTTTCGGTTTTAAAGTAAATTTCTGAATTGTTGTGACAGAGTTCCCGTGTTTGTAAACAATGTGACGAAATTCTTTGAGTTGTTTTTCAAGATCAACAATAACACCGAGTAAGTTGTCTATGTACTTCCTTTTCCGTATTTTATGTTCATGAAAATCTTTTTGACAACTTGACAATTTTGTTTCTGTTTTTGAAAGTTCAGTTTGAAGACATTCAACCTGTTTTTTCAATTCACCCTTCTCACTTTCAAGTTTCGAAATCAACTTTCCGTGTGACTCAATTAAATCTTGTATTTTGCGTTGAAGATCTTGTTCTTTGTTGTAAGAATCTTGAAAAGCTTTTTCAAAACTTTTAGTGTGTTTAATCTTTTCATCTTGATTTGAAAGCTGAATTTTATAACACTCAATGTCTCTTGCAAATGACGCATTTTGTTCTTTTAAAACTTTGTTTTTCTCGTTGCATTTGAGTATTTGCAATTGTTGAGCATCCAGTTGTTTAGATAACAATATGAGGTCAGGGTCTGGATCAAATGATGGTTCATGTTGTTCTAAATTATCATGTTCATCATTCTCAATTGGATCATCAAATGAAACAACTGTGTCATCATCAAATATGACAACTGTGCTTATTTGTTCATCTTTTTGAGAGGATGAAGATGATATAGATGGAACAACTTGCGCCGTATCTGATTCAGAAGCAGAAGGTGAGACTATTTTATTAATAAAGCATGCATTAAGGTCATGTACCTGAGACAAGCCGTCAGTGTCATACACTGGACCTGAATCATTGAGCTTAAATTCCTGCATGTTGGCCATAAGCATCACAGCTGCATTAGCTTCCAGATCTTCCATGTCATCATCATTGTGTACATTTGCCATGAAGTTGTTGTCTTGTTCAGGGAAATGTCCATCCTTTTCATCTTGAAGAGCCATGAGTAATGCCTGCTTGTGAAACTTACTACCCCGAGTACGCGGTTTGGGACATGCTGTTGCTATATGACCTTGTTCATTGCAATTGTAGCACCACACTGCATTCCCTGAGTTGGAGTTCCTAGGTGCAACTGATTCAGACCTTTGCTGAGAAGATCCTGAGTTGTTCCTGAACCCTGTATTGTTACTAAACCTCTGACCATTCCCATAGTTTCCTGAAGAGCTTCCCGAACCAGATCGACCATAACTACGATTCTGAATTTCCACTCTTCCATCATTGACAACAGCTTGATTTCTTGTGTTTGAAGATGAACGTTGACGGTTGTTTGTTTTGTTGGAGAATTTGCTGAATGCACGAGCAATAAGAGCAAGTCCCTGATTCAACGTATTAAAGTCATCATCGTCATCATCATTGGAGTTGGAGTAGTACACAGCATCATTGTTGTTTAACGGAGCAAGTTGAGTAGAATTATTCTGTAGAGATGAATCATAAGGGATCATTTGGTTCGAAGTGGAAGATTGTGGATAACTGAAGTAGTTCTGCTCTTGAACATATGCATGATTTGACATTGGTGGTGGAGCATAGGGAGATTGAGCTACGAGAGCCAAAGAATTAGGTGTTGAAGTTGGTGTGTATCCTCCTCGTAGAGCTCGATCTTTTTCCACTTCAGGTTCATGGTGTTTCAGAAAATCATACAACAACCCATATGGAGCATCATGAAGATTCTTTGTTTGACGAACAAATGTCACATATTTATGCCAATCAGGGCCAAGACTACCCACAAATTTGGAGTTCACAGCGATCCTTGGTACAGTGATTTTGTGACGTTCCAGATCATTAACCACATTTGTGAAACGATGATAGTAGGATTCAAGTGACTCTCCGGGTTCAATTGTGATGTCAGTGTATTCCATGTAAAGCTTGGATTCCATGTCATCTTTGTTCAATTGAGTTCCTTCCATTAGGAGATGAACGTGTTCCCACATAGCTTTGGCTGTTTTCTGAGCATCGACACTGCGATAGATCGGATTGGGTATACCTTGAAGTATATAAGCCATTGCATACTGATCAGCTTCACGATGTAGTTTCTGTTCTTCAGTGAGTGCAGTTTCTGGAAGGGGTCTATCACCAGGAGGACGTGGAGGATCAGCATTAGGATCACCAGCTTCAAATCTTGTTGGCCACTCAAATGGTCCTTCAAGTATCACTTGCTTCAAGAATGGCCCATGAGGTTTCTTGAGTTCAAGAAATCGTAGGAATCGACTTGACCATTGCACATAATTACCAGGTGTAAGCATTGGAGGTGTTTCAAGTGATCCTGCCTCATGTCGGGATTGTTGAGTTGTAATAACTTCACACATTCTGTCAAACCAGTGAGGTTGTTTGGAGGAAAACTGAGTGGTTTGTTGTGGCACTTGATATGGTAGTTGTTGAGGAATGAGCTGTTGTTGCATCATAAGGTAATGTTGTTGTGGATTGTATTTAGGAGGTTGTTGATTCATCTGGTGCGGAAGGTAATGTTGTTGCTGAGACTGCTGAGGTTGTTGTTGCTGAGATGTTTGTTGTTGAACATGAGGAAAGTAGTGATTCGGTGGCTGAGACATCTTCGAACACTTGTGTAGAAATGGATCTTGTGGAAAGTGTAGAATGAACCAATTATCGAGAAACGTAGCACAACTTCAAAGAAGATTTCGAAAATAAGTTTTCGATAATTTGGCAGATTATCGAGAAACTTGGAAGATTTTCGAGAAACTTGGATGATTTTCGAGAAACTTGGATGTTCTCGAGAAAGGTTTTCGAAACTGTGTAGTATTATCGAGAAAAAAATTGATTTCGATAATCAAGCAGTTTATCGAGAAAAGATTTCGATAAAAAAAATTTCTCGATAACTAAGATTTCGATAATGTAACAATTTTCTCGAAAAAATCACAAAGATTTCGAAACTTGGTTTTCGAAATTATACAATTTCGAAAACTTTCCCAATAGTCGAAGTACTTAACTTTCTTATACAAGAAAGAAAATACCGAGTCCACACAAACGAAGTCTAGATGGTGCACTTTGAGAAGATCGCGAAAATGAAACTTTGTAGGTTCTCGATAAGTAGTAATGGTTGTATTTCAAAGAAAGCAATCCTTAAATTCGTTTTTCTTTCAAGATACTTGTACTTTTGTGTATAAAATGAGTAGATCTTATGGAAAGTTGAAAACTTTAAGAAAAATTTTAAC
The DNA here is from genome assembly GCA_030686995.1 of Artemisia argyi. NCBI lineage: Eukaryota > Viridiplantae > Streptophyta > Magnoliopsida > Asterales > Asteraceae > Artemisia > Artemisia argyi. Next base: position 168,545,191 of record CM060685.1, on the reverse strand, counting down.
CTTGGTAAGATTTCGATAAAAGTACAAGTAAGAACAAATCGAGTTTTGTTGTGAAAGTTTGGAACTTTATGGTTTGTTTTGATTCTAAACACAAGTTTGTAAGCAAAGATGTGAGAAAAACCAAGAAACAAATCAAAAAATATAAAAGTTCACAAAAAATTCGATTAAAAAAAAAACGAATAAAAAAGAAAGAAATCAATGAAAAACAAGAACTACACCTTCCTCTAGCGAATGATACCACTTGTTAGGTCACCATTTTGTAAACACAAGTATGATTATGTAAGAAATGAGATGAGAATGAGAGTGGGATGATTATGAGAAATATGAGAAAATGAAATGCAAGAGTTTCCTTAATGTTTTCAAATAACCAACCAAGTTTACAAGAGGCCTAAGCTTACTATTTATAGGGAAGGAGCTAGGGCAACACACCCTCTCCTTCCACTCATCATTTCGTGGGCTTTTAGGGCCCATGGATCATATGACTTAAGCCTAGTAAACTAGAAACAATAACATAAATGTAAACAAATAAAAACTTAAGCAACCTATTATTACAAATGACCGAGACTTGATAAAATAGTAAAACTATGGTTCCAACAACAAGCATACTATATTTTTACACCATCTAATAGACCACCTAGCTAGCTATCATTTTCGTATAAATAACTTGTAAAAATACTCAAGTCTCGACCTTTAAAAATTGCCCAAGTGAATCGACCCAAAGGAGATGAAACTGAAAAACTTGGAATTTTTCTGTCTTTTTACCCAGAAAACTGCTCCAAATCACGACTAAAATGACCCCATAAAACAAAATCCGACTTAACAACAACCCATTATTTTTACACAACGTGTCTCTTCTTGCTACAAACTAAAAGTTTCAAGTTTATACTTTGTAATGATAAGCTCGTTTAGACCTGTTGACATAAATAATGTCTTAAAACATTGTTAGCATATTAACAATGTCTCTATGTTTTGATAATTACAAAGCATAAACTCATTAATCTAAAACTTATGACGTAAACAAGTTTTTAGTGCTTAATATTTATCTTTGCTTCCATATCACTTAAGGTATGAATAAACAAAGTGTTTATTGCATTTCATGATCAAAGGAAATTTTTCTGATCACTAGAATTTTTATAAAATGTATTAAACATTTTATATCTTTTACAAAATTACTTTTGGAATTAAAAGAATATGTTTAATTCATTATAAATATATGATTTCAAATTCCCAACCAAAAATGGCAAATTTTATCCAGAAAACTATTCCCCACTAAAAGACAAGAAAAACCAACGTTCTGAAGGGGCGGCCCCCTTAATTCCTTAGGCGGTCCCCTTAATCATTAAGGGGACCGGCCATTAATTAAGGGGACCGACCACGCTCCAGAACAGTATTTTTCTCACCTATAAATACTGGTTCATCCCACAGAATTTTCTCACCTTTTGCACTCCTAAACTTTCTATTCTAGATCCACATTCCCATTCTCTTAATCCTTTGATCATAAGTGCATAATTCTTTGTTTCAAAGTGATTCAAACTTCATCCTCTCAAGTGCAAGAGAAGAATACTTCTATCCCCCAAGACAAGAAGTATTACAACTTGTTGTGACCTCCACATCCAAGTTATTGGTGCATCATCAAGATTATTTACATTATTCTTTGTGAAGATTGTTGTAAATATTTGATTGTAGATAGTTGTGCTAGATATATAGATTGTGTGATTAGTTAGTTGCTTGGTGTGAAGAAGAATAGTTAGGGATTAGATTGTAGTGAAGAAGCTAGGTGTGGAGTAGCTAGTTGTGAAGTGAATTGGTGTGAAGAAGATAGGCGTGGAGTAATTAGTTGTGAAGTAGATTGATTTGAAGAAGTTGTATAGAAGTTGTGACTTAGTTGTGAAGAAGTTGTGGTGTGTAAATTGGTGTGTAAGGTTTTCTCCGCCATAAGGGAGCTTGTTGATATAGTGAAGAAAACTCTCGAGTTAGGTGCTCGGGGAGTGGAGTAGGGCAAGGAAGGTGTCCTTGTAGCCGAACCACTATAAATCTCTTGTCTCGCGGTTCGATCTTTCCATCTCTTATTTATTTCATTACTTATCATTGTTATATATTATTGATTAATAGTTGTTTATATTGTGCAAGACTTGAGATCACATATTATCGAATCTAAGTTTTTAAAAAGCTAAGAAAACACTAAAACTATCTTTTATAACAAATTAAAAAGACGTAAAACTATTCAACCCCCCTTCTAGTTTTCCACAATTGGTATCAGAGCCACGTCTAGCAAGATTTTTAAAATATATTGTATTTTAAAACTTGTAACGATCTATGGAATCTGAAAAATATTTAGAAGGGCAATCTATGCAAAGACCACCACTATTTGAAAGTGATGGATTTTTATATTGGAAAAATATATTCGAAACGTATGTGAAATCAAAAGATCTTGATCTTTGGCATATTATTACCTTTGGTGATCTTTCTCCTATTCAATATAATGTTGAAACTAAAATGGATGAAATTGTATCTTTCGAAGAACAAAATGATGATTTGAAAAAGAAATTAGCAAAAAATAATGATGCTAAAATGGTTATTATAATGCGTTACCACGCAAAGAATATGAAAGAATTTTTATGTGTAAAACCGCCAAAGAAATTTGGGATTCTTTACTAATTACTCACCAAAGTAATAGCCAAGTCAAAGATAATAAAATAGATCTTCTTGTACAACAATATGAACAATTTACGATTCCGGAAGAGGAATCAATTGATAATGCTTTTGCTAAGTTTAACACTATTATCACAAGTTTAAAAGCACTTGATAAGACATTTTCTAGTAAAAATTGTGTTAAGAAATTTCTTAGGGCATTGCATCCAAAAAGGCGAGCTAAGGTCACGGCAATTGAAGAATCAAAGAACTTGATGACGTTATCACTAGATGAACTAATTGGCAACTTGAAGGTTCATGAAGAAATCATAAGAAGAGATTCGGAAATGGTCAAAGTCAAGAAAGAACAAACCAAATCCATTGCTCTAAAAGCCAAAAAGGAACCTAGTGATGATGATGATTCAAGTGACGAAAGTGAAGACGAAGAATATGCAATGGCCGTAAGAGAATTCAAGAAATTCTTCAAGAGACGAGGAAGATTCACTAGATTATCACGAGACGAAAGAAAAGCATTCCAAAGAAATAGAAGTGAAAACTACGGGAAAAGAAAGTGCTTTAGATGTGGAAGTCCAAATCATCTCATTGGCGAATGTCTAGAGCCATCGGGTTATGAAAATCAAGGCGCTTTTGTTAGTGGAACATGGAGTGATAGTGACAAAGAAGAAGTTGAAAAGCCAAGAGACGAAAAGTGTTTTATGGAAAAAGAAACCGACGAAATATGTTTAGGAATTGACTTGGAACCTGACGAATGGATCAAAGATAGCGGATGTTCGAGGCACATGACGGGGAACCGCAAGCTATTCTCTACATACAAGGCATACAATGGAGGTAACGTTATTTTTGGTAGTGACTTACGTGGAAAAATCATTGGCAAAGGTACGATTTCTCAAGACTCACTTACCATTGAAAATGTAGAGCATGTAGATAATTTAACATATAACTTGCTTAGTGTAGGACAAATATGTGATAATAAATGTAGAGTCACATTTACCGAAGAGGATAGCGAAATAGTTAAGAATGGAAAAATTATAGGTAGAGGAATTAGGAAAGGTGGCATATATGTTATGAAACTAGGAAACAAGCCTGAGGATAGGATATGCCTAACGACCCTAGACGAAAACTCTACATTGTGGCATAGGAGATTAGGACATGCTAACATACAACAAATACAATCTTTGGCCTCTAAGGAATTAGTTAGAAATTTGCCTAATCTAAAATATGACAAACATTTTTGTGATGCATGTAAAATTGGAAAACAAGCTCATGCTAGTCACAAAACTAAGAATATAGTATCCACTAATAGGTGCCTAGAATTATTACATATGAATCTTTTTGGTCCATCCGCTGTGCAGAGCTATGGAGGAAACAAATATACCTTAGTAATAGTAGATGACTACTCACGATACACGTGGACTAGGTTTTTAAGTGACAAAACCCAAGCCTTTGAAAAATTCGAAATATTTAGTAAAATGATTCAAAATAAATTAGGATGCTCAATAGTTGCCATTAGGACGGACCATGGTAGGGAATTTGATAACGAAGTACAATTCGGAAAATATTGTCAGTTAAATGGAATATCTCACAATTTCTCCGCTCCTCGTACTCCTCAATCAAATGGCATAGTAGAAAGAAAAAATAGGTCACTACAAGAAATGAGTAGAACTATGTTAAATGAACAATCCATCCCACAAAAATTTTGGTGTCACGCCGTAGATACATCGACTTATATTTTAAATAGGGTATCAATTAGGAGAATTCTAGGAAAAACTCCTTATGAGTTATTAAGAGGTAGAAAACCAAACTTAAGCTACTTTAGGGTATTTGGAAGTAAATGTTATATTCTAAACACTAAGGATTACCTCACTAAGTTTGATCTAAAATCATATGAAGGAATATTTTTAGGATACTCACAAAATAGCAAAGCATATATAATACTTAACAAACACTCCATGAAAGTAGAGGAATCACTAAATGTAACATTAGATGAAACACCACCACCTCCTAAAACATTACCTTTAGAAGATGATGATTTAGTCGAAGATGAAGCTATTGAGGTTAGTAAAACAAAACCCATAGGAAATGATAATAAAGACATTCACTTAGAAAATAACGAAACTGTTAATATTAAAGAATCTAGATCACATCCATTAGATAATATAATAGGACATCTTAACCAAAGAACCCTTAGGTCACAAGCCCAAGATAAAAATGATTTCTTTTGTTTCCTCTCAGCAATAGAACCTAAGAATATTAACGAGACTTTAAAAGATGAAAGTTGGGTTATAGCTATGCAAGAAGAATTAAATCAATTTAAGGCAAATGATGTTTGGGAATTAGTCCCAAATCCAAAGAATATGACCATCATAGGAACTAAATGGGTATATAGGAATAAGTTAGATGAGAATTGAATAGTTACTAGGAACAAAGCTAGGTTAGTTGCCCAAGGTTATAATCAACAAGAAGGAATTGATTATGACGAAACTTATTCCCCCGTAGCTAGACTAGAATCAATTAGGATATTACTTGCCTATGCTTGCGCCCTAGATTTTAAGTTATTCCAAATGGACGTGAAAAGTGCATTCCTTAATGGTTTTATCAATGAGGAGGTATATGTGGCACAACCTCCAGGATTCATTGACTTCGCAAAACCTGATTATGTTTATAAGTTAAAGAAAGCTTTGTATGGACTCAAACAAGCTCCCAAAGCTTGGTATGATCAATTAAAAGCTTTCCTTATTAAATATGATGATTCCATGGGAATGGTAGATAACACTCTTTTCACTAAAAGGAAAGACCCAAATCTCATCATTGTCCAAATATATGTTGATGACATTATATTTGGATCGACTTGTCAAGACATGTGTGATGAATTTGCCAAAATCATGCATGATGAGTTTGAGATGAGTATGATGGGTGAACTTAACTTCTTCCTAGGATTACAAATAAAACAATTAGAAGATGGAATATTTTTTAACCAATCTAAGTACATTAAGGAAATGCTTAAGAAATTTGGCCTAGAAGACTCAAAACCCACGAAAACTCCCATGTCTACGGAAGTGAAGCTCACAAAGGACGATGAAGGTGAGTCCGTAGATAACACCAAGTATATAGGAATGATAGGTAGTTTACTATACTTGACGGCAAGTAGACCCGATATCATGTTTAGTGTCTGCCTTTGTGCCCGTTTTCAAGAGGATCCCAAAACCTCATACCTAGAAGCGGTTAAGCGTATCTTCCGATACATTAAAGGCACTATACACTTAGGATTATGGTATCCTAAGGGATCCGGCATAGAAACCATCGTCTATGCAGATTTGGATCATGCGGGAGACTACGTAGATAGAAAAAGCACTAGCGGTATTTGCACGTTTATGGGATGTTGTCTAACATCTTGGTTTTCGAAGAATCAAACCGCTCTTGCTATTTCTACCACCGAAGCCAAATATGTAAGCGCTGGAAAGGCATGTCAACAAGCACTATGGATGAAAGAAGCTCTCGTAGACTATGACATTAGGTTAGAAAATGTCCCCATTATGTGCGATAACAAAGGTGCGATAGATTTAAGTAAAAATCCGGTGCAACACTCTAGGACTAAACATATAGAAATACGCCATCATTTTCTTAGGGATAATGTACAAAAAGGAAATATATCTATAGAAAAGGTTGCATCGGAAGACAACATTGCGGATATAATCACAAAACCCCTTAAGCGTGAATTATTCAACCACTTGCGTTTAGGATTAGGAATGATGGAACAAGTTGACTAAATTATATTGAATTAATACAAATTTATACTTGCATAAAATTTACTTTTCGTCCACTTCTTCATTTCTGAGTCTAGGAATCTATTTCGCACAAAATTAAAGATTGGGAAAGTTCATTTTCTTTGCATAAACTCTTTTGTAAAACCCAATCAATTTTCTTTAAAAAATTATTCTCACATCTAGGAATCACATGAACATCATTTTCCTTGCATTGTTGACTAATGCTAAAAACATTATTTTCCAAAATCATGCATAAATTCTCATCTAAATTGTCAAGGTATATAATCTAATATATATCTTTGACATTCATGATCGAGCAAAAATTGAATCAAGGAGATCTTTTGGATTGTTTCTTAGGATCGTTATTTCTCTTTGCATTTAGGAGTTGAAACAATCACAACTCCACATTTGTTGCATATAGACACACACTAGGACAAATTCACTAATAATATTGTCACCTTGCTCCATCACTAGTTTTCCACTCATTAGTTGCCTTTGCCTTTGATCTAAGATAGGTGCCTTAGGAAGTTTAAGTGCTCTTGCCTTTACTTATCTTCTCTTGCTTATTATGTGTTGCTTATTTGCTCTTTTGCTTATGTGTTTTTGCATGCATGCTATATCTTGATTAGATTAGATGCTATATTGCCTAAAGGAATTGAACTTGCTTGAATTCCAATCCAAACACAAAACCTTTCTGCAAATTTTCTGCCAAAAACCCAATTCTAGCAACCTTGAAATCACCAGATGGGCGGCCCCCTTAATTTTGTAAGGCGGCCCCCTTAATCATTAAGGGGACCGCCCCCTAATTAAGGGGACCGGCCATTTGATGGTCGGGTTTACAGAATCTTTTCTGCTTTTTAGCCCATTTTAACCTACATTTCCCATTGTTCACCAACATATTTTGTCCTAGTCTCCAAAACAAACCTTATCCATCCTTATACACACAAATCTTACACTATAAATACCCCAAATCTTCCACACTCTCCATTCATCTCTTCATGACTTCTCCAAACAAACCAAAACCAAAAGCCTCAAGGCTTGCAAGAATGACGAAAAAACCCGTTTGGCGAAGAAAAAGTCCTCAAAACAAATCCATCATACCCAATGAAGTTGGAAATCACTCAACACCTCCAACCACTTACTTCCCAAACTTTACACCAAATTCACAAGGACATTCATTTGATCCTCTCTACAAACCATACAACATTGGCCAAACATCTTCCTTCATGCCAAACCACTCATCTCATCCTCCAACCATTTGTAATGATCCATACAAGTTTGATCAACCATCCCACTACAATTCCAACTACACAAACCTAATTCATCCATATCAACACAATGACTTTCTCCGCATTGCCACGGAAAAGCAAAAGTTCCGTGATGAAATATCACAAATCCATGATCTTTGTGATCTCAATGCCATGCATCTTGCACAACGCAACAAAGGGCAACCTCCATCATCACCCTACAACAATTGCCTTCCTCATTCTCTCAACTTGGATCAAGTTACAAACCACACTCACTATTGCCCTTGTTGCATCTTTCTTCAAAAACAAATCCTATACTTGAGTGAAGATATTTCTTGGATTGAATATCTCCTCACTCATCCTCATCCCATACCACCTTTAACATGATACAATATCGTAAGATCCACCTCTTCCGCTCCATACCCCACTCCATATCCTTCTCCATCTAACAACTAAGCTTTATGCTTATGTTATCCTTCAAGCAAATAAAACAATCAACCATGGGGTGCAAGCAAGTCTAAGTGCTCTTTTAGGCAATATAGGACTATGTCTTTTCTGTTGTTTTATTATGTTCAATATGCCTTAAGCATATTAAATGTTGTAATGCTTTCTATGATGCTTGAATGAATCTATTTTTATTTGCATAATTATTGCTTTGCATGCATATGTGCCTTGTTCTCTTCTAATATTTTGTGTAGCCAAGATTTCCATAGCTCATTCCCTTGGTGCTCTCAAATGAGGGGGAGCATACATCAAGGGGGAGCATTAACCTTTTTGATTTTACAAAAAGGGGGAGAAGAAGAGAATGTTAAACTCCAATAATACTTGTCTAAAAATTAATTTTTAAACCTAATGAGTTTAAGGTTTTGTAATCATCAAAAAGGGGGAGATTGTTGACATAAATAATGTCTTAAAACATTGTTAGCATATTAACAATGTCTCTATGTTTTGATAATTACAAAGCATAAACTCATTAATCTAAAACTTATGACGTAAACAAGTTTTTAGTGCTTAATATTTGTCTTTGCTTCCATATCACTTAAGGTATGAATAAACAAAGGGTTTATTACATTTCATGATCAAAGGAAATTTTTCTAATCACTAGAATTTTTATAAAATGTATTAAACATTTTATATCTTTTACATAATTACTTTTGGAATTAAAAGAATATGTTTAATTCATTATAAATATATGATTTCAAATTCCCAACCAAAAATGGCAAATTTTATCCAGAAAAATATTCTCCACTAAAAGATAAGAAAAACCAACGTTCTGAAGGGGCGGCCCCCTTAATTCCTTAGGCGCCCCCCTTAATCATTAAGGGGACCGGCCACGCTCCAGAACAGTATTTTTCTCCCCTATAAATACTGGTTCATCCCACAGAATTTTCTCACCTTTTGCACTCCTAAACTTTCTGTTCTAGATCCACATTCCCATTCTCTTAATCCTTTGATAATAACTGCATAATTCTTTGTTTCAAAGTGATTCAAACTTCATCCTCTCAAGTGCAAGAGAAGAATACTTCTATCCCCCAAGACAAGAAGTATTACAACTTGTTGTGACCTCCACATCCAAGTTGTTGGTGCATCATCAAGATTATTTACATTATTCTTTGTGAAGATTGTTGTGAATATTTGATTGTAGATAGTTGTGCTAGATATATAGATTGTGTGATTAGTTAGTTACTTGGTGTGAAGAAGAATAGTTAGGGATTAGATTGTAGTGAAGAAGCTAGGTGTGGAGTAGCTAGTTGTGAAGTGAATTGGTGTGAAGAAGATAGGCGTGGAGTAGTTAGTTGTGAAGTAGATTGATTTGAAGAAGTTGTGTAGAAGTTGTGACTTAGTTGTGAAGAAGTTGTGGTGTGTAAATTGGTGTGTAAGGTTTTCTCCGCCATAAGGGAGCTTGTTGATATAGTGAAGAAAACTCTCGAGTTAGGTGCTCGGGGAGTGGAGTAGGGCAAGGAAGGTATACTTGTAGCCAAACCACTATAAATCTCTTGTCTCGCGGTTCGATCTTTCCATCGCTTATTTATTTCATTACTTATCATTGTTATATATTATTGATTGATAGTTGTTTATATTGTGCAAGACTTGAGAACACATATTATCGAATCTAAGTTTTTAAAAAGCCAAGAAAACACTAAAACTATCTTTTATAACAAATTAAAAAGACGTAAAACTAGTCAACCCCCCTTCTAGTTTTCCACAAGACCCTTTAAATTGGCCAAAGTAAAGTGATTAAATCCATTTTCAAAAACTAGTTATAAAAGCTTAATGGACTGAAAAGCCCAATAAGCTGAAAATAAGCACTCCGTATAAGCTGGACCAAAAAGCTCTTTTGATATGATTTTATAACATTAAAAATGAGCCTAGGGATAAGCCCAACTTGTCTCAACGCTCACAGATCGTTAAACGTTAAAGGGCCTTTAATTTAGCTTGTTAAAGACCATTTATTGAAAAATAAGCTATTTTGGCAAATAAGCAGTTGAAATAAGTTTTAATAAGCTTCAATAAGCTCCAGAAATTTTAATATAATTTTTCCCATAATTTTTGAACATTTGGACTAAAAATGTAACGCATTTTCACGTTAGAGGACTAAAACTGCCAAACCTTAAAAACTTGGACTGAAACTGGCAAAACAGAAAGTTTAGGATAAAAATTGATATTATATAGTATTCCAAGCTCAGAAAGTTATTTTGGACAAGTAGTGGACTATAAATACAAATATTATAAAATAAGGACTAACGGTGCAACGCTAACGCCGTTAGAGTAAAAAGTGTAAAATTGGAAAAAGAACAAGGACCAACATATTATATTTGACATTCTTATTTTATTTTCTATTTTACGTCACCCCATCACGTCATATGCATTTTCATTACATTTTACTTTTACATTAATAATATATATAACGATGTTTTCACTAATTATCTTTACGTACTATTTTCATCATGGTTAAGAAAGGAAAATTTTAGAGATAATAACATATCTCGTCATACTATTATAAACATAAGAATTCCATTTGCATATCATCTTTTCATCATAACGATTAATCGTTATTCATTAATCGTTATTCATTTACCAAATAGTATTTGGTTAAATTCTCAGACAAATTTATTTATCAGGTTCCGTATTAAAGACGTTTTCATAATCATTCTCATAATCTCATCCGACTTTACTTTTCATCATTCCAGTATCAATCAAGGTGAGTCATAGCCCCATTTCCAATACTTGTTTTTTTAACTCATTTGGAGAGATACATGCTTACATATACTTTGATAACTTTATAAGTATATGAATAAATTACATGATTCAAATCAATTTCCTTATTAATAGTTACCTGATGAAGTTTATGACTTAAGATGTGATAAATATATGTTACTGGCGAATTACTTAACTGAAATACTGATACTCAGATGATAATGTTTCCAAAGTGATTATTGTGGCATGATACTTGACTATACTATAACATCCTGAATGATTCCATTATCTCTATATGATATTTCTATGTTCAACAGAAATAATTGCTAGGAAGAGCACAAATACTCTAGTTACATTATTACCTTGATATTGCCTAAGTTACCTTTATCACCATAAAGTCCCTCAATCATGAGCCATTAATCACTTGTATCTGAGCGCGAATATAGTGAACAGCTTCGAAACCTGTTAAGGATTGACTCCGATCCCACTTATACTTGACGGAATGCCATTACGCATATGGTTAGTCGTATTAGTCGTGATACACTATATTTGAATAAAAATAGGAATTGGCAAATCACCTATTACAAGAGGGCAATATTATCATTGACTTGATAACCATCTTTTGTTAATGTTTTGTGTGTCATGAGGCTTGGGGCAATATCCATAAGAAAATGTATGTTTTCAACATATATTTGGATACAACTGTATAGGTATTTGACCAGACTTGAATTATATATCCCATTAAATTAGCATCATGAGTTTCCATCTCGTGTTAGAATTATTGATCCCTTATTTGAATTTGATTGAATATCTATATGAATTATCTGTGATTAAAATCAACATCACTCAATACTTGTTCTATCACTGTTTGTATTTATTACAATTATTACTAAAGATCCTTGAAATCTATTGAAATAAATGGTTTTTCATAAAACTCTATGAACTCACCAACCTTTGTGCTGACACTTTTAAGCATGTGTATCTCTGGTAATTTAACGGAGCAGGACAACACACAGAGCGGGCATTTATTACTCTGATATATTAAAATGGTGTAAAAATCAAATACTTCATTCTTTCAAGCCTTTATATCTTTTAATAAGATTCTAAATCAAATGGTTCATCTTTTATCAAAAATATTATTTGAATGACAAATAACTTTCAAAACGCTTCTTTTAAGCCGTTTTATGTGATTATAACTTCGATCCTCCCCGTAACACCCAAATTACTTTTCCGCTGCTACAAACATAAATTTTAGGGGTGTTACATGGTGGGTTGATGGGATCAAAGATATTACCATCTTCCATGACGGCGGATGGTAATGGTTACGAACAAAGAAACGAAGAAATAAGATAGACTAAAGAAAACCTATAAAAATAAAAATAAAAATCTCACTAGAAAGGAATCTAGTGAGTAGACCTAATAAAGATAAAATTCAACCTAAACAATAACTATTTCCCAGCAATGGCACCAAAAACTTTGATGTGCTTGATTGTGGTCTACACAAAAGTTTTACTTCTTAAGGGATCTTAAGAAGCTTACAATCTCTACTAGGCAGTGTACCTGACCGATGTAGTATAGTGAAGTGGCAAGTACCGGGGGATTGATCGTTCTCCACAAGGAATAGTGTTCACTAGGATTAAAATTAATCTAACTAGGTCTAGAGGTGAGGGATGATTCTTTTTGTATTTTATATTTTATGAAAAGCAAGTAAAAATATCGGTTTTTGAAAGAGTGGGCGGAATTAATTACTAGTCAACAAACCCAATTAACTACTAATGCAATAAAAATGACAAGAAAATAAAATGAGAAAACTTATATATGGAGAAAACGTGTTTACTTAGACTTCATTACTCCCTAGTTATCTTTTATTAATTGATAAGCTTGTTACAATTGCGTGGGTGACGGGTTGCATTCCTTAATACCATTCGTGGGGCCGTGTACGATCTTCCCCAACTCTATAAGCTTCTATCTCTTCCTATGGCGACACGTTAAGTATCCTAACCATGGCCTCCTTAATAGTCACTTATGCATTAAATACAACCATTAAAATTGTAGTATACATCCGATTCATGTTTCTTAAGACGTTCAAGCATGTTACCATATAGGAGATTAGCTAGTTTTCTTAAGCCTAACATCGATTATCATTCACCCAACAACATCTAATAACAAACCATCAATAAATAATCAATAACTAGGTTTCATTATATCTAAGCAAACATAAATAAACCTAGCCTAGCATGTTAAAAGAAAGACAAGCATAAGATATAATCAAACAACACATAGACATATTGAATGATTGATGAATTACTTATCTTTAATTGAACATGGAAGAAACAAGGGTATGAAACCCTTAAATTTCTGAAATTCGTACTAGGGTTTATGTGTGTGTTCCACCAAAAAGTTCCTCTCCTAATGAATGAAAAATCAAAAACTATATATAGATTTACATGGGTGACGGCGTTACCTTTTGATGGTTGACGCCATCATCTCGCCGCGGCTAGGGTTTCTTGTCGCCCAATCCATCTTTTTGACGCCGTCACTCTTTACATCTTCTGGTCCGTCATTCTTTGGTGTGATACGTGACGGCCTACCCCTGGTAGAACGTGACGTCGTCACGTTTTAAGTCTTGATTTCTCTTCTAGCGCGTCAAGTGTAAATGTAATATTCACCTCTTGTCACAAAAGTTGACACCGTCCCCTTGAACTTCCTGACGCCATCAAGTGCAAATTCCAGCATGGATTCTTGACTTTGTCATTTTCTTCACTTTTTGCTCCAAAAATGTCCAAAATGCTTCATTTTCTAGAATTCTCCTCAAAAGTACCTAAATTGCAAAAAAGAAATGATTTAGGGTAATAATTAATCATATTATCACGACTTAGGGCTTAAATGACCCTTTAAAAGCGTAACAAATTTCTCCTTATCAAGTGCACTAAATTTTCCAACAATCCTCCCCAAATTTAGTTCACTTACTTTGCATGAAAATTAAACACGAAACAAAACATGCCTAAATGAAGATATCTTGAAGATTGAATTCTCATCTTAGTACATTATACGTTCAAATATTCGAGAATCAGGGTGTTCCAAAGAATTGAACCCTTCAACCCATTTGAATACCTGAAGATAAAATACACATACATTTTCAAACACTTAAACACTCCTGACACTATACAAGCCATGTGTCCATATCTAATTCATAAATGTTGTAAAAGCTAAAAGTTCAAAGCTTCCTGAAGCGGCAAAACTTCAACATTTACATAGGTGGTTCCTTTTTATTCATGCTCCTGCTTAGCATTTTTTTAAAAGAAAATAACCATTGAGAAGTAAAGACTTCATCCTCCTTTTCAACAGGTTCTGAGCACAATCTTGGGATGTAATATAAAACATGAACTCCAGTCCACTAAATGTCCAGCTTTTCACCTTGAACTCAGCTCCCAAGTTTCCTCAGGACTCAGGAGGGAGTTGGGTGTCTTAGTATTCAGTGACTGATTAGTCCTGGAAGGTCAACTAAATTGACCAGGTGAATGGTCAACCAATTCAAACGTCTCAGACCAACTAACCAAGGAGTACAGTGTATCCCCGGGTCGTATGTCCCAGCTAGGTGTGCAATTGTATTTGAAAACGTTTAAAGTGATCGAGTGATTTAACAGAAAGGTCAGGATTTTGATTATTCTGATTACACTATGAGATTATGATTGAGAATAGCTTAGAAACACTATATTAACAATTACTGATGATCAGATAACCAAAAAACGTGAGTTAAACCTAAAAACGGGCGTTTGAATTTAAAATAAACGCAAACGCGTAAAATAAAAAGTGAAACGGGAGCAAATAAAATCCTACGAATACGAAAATTATATTTTCACAATCCTAATGATATAAGAAAATTTTTGGAAAATTAAAATTATTTTTACAACTATTTAATTAATTATTATTAATTAATTACTAATTATTAATTACTTTTTAATTAACTAAATTATAATTAATTATGAATTTTAACTAAAAAAATGAAAATTAAATTTAGAAAAATCCAAAATATTATAAAACTAATTTTAAAACAGAATATGTATTTTTCCTACTTTTAATTATTTATTATTAATTAAAACTAATTATTTAATTAATTTAAACTAAATTAAATTATAGAAAATACTAAATCAAATGAGAAAAATCTGAAAAAATTTCTAAAATTACTACAAGATGTCAGGAACCTAAGAAAAATTTAAAATTAAGAAATGCTTATAAATAAGCAGAAAAATTAGCCAAATGGCTTAACTAGAAGCTATCACTTTTTGTATTTTTAGTTTTTTCTTGATTTTCTTTTATAACTTTACTTAACTACAGTAAATCAATGTTTTAAAAGGCGCGCCTACTCCCTAAATCCCTCGAGGCTCCAGCCTTTGGGATTTTTTCAGATCGAGGCTCACGACATGCATGAATACCGTAAAAATCTTTGCGCCTTAGGGATTTTTGCGCTTTTGCGCCTTTGGGATTTTTGCGCTTAGAAGATGTAACGAGGTTTTGGCCTTTTTTTCTTAATAGTAAGATACATTTTGGGCTTACATGTTATATACATTGGGCCCTTTAAGTTATAAAGTATCTAATAGCCCTAATATTTTAGAAAATAACTAATACACACAATTAACAAAGAAATATATATTTTTTGTAACCCAATGTCTAAGAATAGTAGCTTATTTACAGATACAAATGTTGTTTCTTTAGTGTTAAGTGTTACCAAATAACTATATATTTTTTGTTGTTGATAGTTGATAGTTGATAGAGATACATGGTAATTTGTTAAATTTTGTAAGTCATAAACTCATATGTTGTAATGTATATTCAGAGATTTAGGGTAGTTCATGAATTCTGATATGTTGCTTGCTTGATATTTTGGGTTTAAATGCAAGCTTTGTTAGATGTAATAACTATTAAGTGGCATTATGCATTTAATATTGATATTTTTGTGTTATTTATGCTGCATAAGTTGTCACATATGTTATAAAAAAAAAACCTTAATGTATAGTGCGCCTCATATTTATGAATCCCGCGCCTTGGTTTGCGCCTCGACTCGAGGCTCTTTGACCCCATTTGAGCCTTAGTGCGCCTTGAACCTTTCAGAACATTGCTGTAAATGAGAAACTTTTACAAACGGACTATTGCTGGGACTCAGAAATAAGCACTTGGGGATCCCAAGTGCTTAACAGATTCTTGAAGTAACTTATTAGGACTTGAGGATTTATAAAAAGCTATACTTAAGCTACTCTAATGAGAAATAAGTTAAGACAGAAGGATAATAAATTGAAATAAGACAAAAGAGTTCAAATAAGCACAAGAATTAAACTGATAACACTAAATAAGCACTTGCACCTAAACACAGATCAATGCAGGCCTCAAACAAGGATTTTGGACCTATGTGGGGTCCATAGAGGTGAGTGGCAGGCCAAGACAATTGTTGACCCTCAAAGTTGACCTGGTCAACTCTAAAATAAGCGAACAAGCTGAGCTTATTGCTTATTTTTGAACATTTTGTGGACCTTTGAAATTGGGTATAAAACTGAGAGCTTAGTTCTTATTCTGAGAACAGGCCACACAAATGGGGTCAATAAGCTAAGGGAAAATAAGCCAGGACCCAAGATAAGCTAAGCCCTCAAAAGTTGAGCTGCTCAGCTCCCTAAAAATCCAAAGATCTAATGGTGGGGTCCACTAGGCAGCAAGATACAGGCCTGAAAAATATGGCCAATGGCCTGAAGCAGGGGAGGTTGCACCCCCTGCAGCCTCAAATAAGCTAAAGCACACACCACAGGAAAAATCATAAAAATAAAATGAGCATGAATCCTAGTAGTATAGCTGGAAGACTTTAACCTCAACAAATTTCAAGCCCTAACTCATCCCACAAAAATCAGGAAAAATCACCCAAAAAATGGATTTCTGCATTAATGAACAATTTTTTACTTTTTATCTTAGAACCTAAAGTTGACTTTGGTGAATTTTAATCTAATCCTATTGATGAATCATGTTAACCTAAGATGTTATGAGATGATTACAAGCTGCTTTTATCAATTATGAACTGATATGAGTGATAACGCTCAAAGTTAACATGTTTTTATAAGCGTTATTAGTGTTTTTGTGTATGTTATTTGGTTGTTTTTATATGCTTTTGCCACTAAATCGTATCAAAGTATGTTTTTGTAGCATATGTAGCCAAATACAGGAAAAATGGAGAAAAAGTGAAGAAAATGAAGTATACGCGATTACACGAAGATTCCCGAGCTCAAAAGTCCAATCTGTGAAGTAATTCATATGAGAACCTAAGTTTTGTCATCTCAAAGTTCCAAGTTCAGAAGTTAATCAAGTTTGGATAGTGCATAAAGAACTACACAAGGAAAAGTCAAAGTCCAAAACAGCCAGGATTTACCATCCGATCGGTTGGAGTCTATCCGATCGGATTGCCATTTTGACCATTTCCATCCGATCGGTATCAACCCGCAACCGATCGGATGGCCACTTCTGCATGTTTTTGCCAACTTTTGTGCACGAATCTTGGTCTTTTGTCTCATTGTTCTAGGCCCTTCTTAGTGTCTTACTATCCAAGTTCAAGCATTTAAGTCCCTATTCATTACTAAGAGTGTTGGACAAGCCTATAAGGACCTCAAGAGTGCATAATTCAAGACACAATTCAAGATACCATTTACTCTCATTACTACACACAATTATTATCATCTTCTAGCTCTCTAAGGAGGAAAATTCGTGCAGAAAGAACCAGGAACTTTGGAGGACCAAGGAAGCAACATTTGGAGTCTGAAAATCTCAAGAAATCATCACCAACACTTAGGTTATCAATACCTTGTCATTTGTTATCAATTTCAAAGCATTGTAAGACTTATAACCATGGATTCTAATGTTAAATATTCTGAGTTTATTTGCATGTTTGCTATGAGTGGTTAGTAATCTTTTTACACTTGTTTTGATGATGTTTTATACTTAGTGATAGTTATGATTGTGATAACATGTTTTAATTCAATTTCAAGTCAATCCTAAGAAACAATTGTACCTTAAGTTTCATCGTGACATTTGTTTAGCCAAGGTTAACTAATTGATAATAGTTTCAAAGGTCGAAAGATTTGTTATTACTCAACTAGTTATAATTATTTGTCTATGAATGATTGTTTTTCACCATAATTATTCTTGACTAAACAAAGAAACAAGAAGTATGATTGTAATAAGAATGCTTTTATAACATCAAATCGGATTGTTTGTAAACCTTTAGTTGGACGAAAGTTTAAATGTTTATAAACAATTGTGACCTTTTTGTCTATGAAGAGGTTACCTTTTGTATTGACCATTTCCTAAGAGTATTTGATTTGTAATAAAAGTTTGTGTTGTGTTTAAGATATCCACCATACCTTATGAACCTTGGATAGATCTTGAATTGATTGGTTTACACCTAAAGCTTGTTTTTATGAACTAAAATCTTGACGAAGGTTTAACTTGTAGAAACAATAGATTAGATCACCATCTAATTATCTCAATCAACATGTTATCAAAAGTTATATCAATCATATGTGTCATTAAGTAGAAAACTAGTCTAAACAAGTGTAGTTTTTAAATTATTGAATTTGCTTATTATCTTATTTGCGTACATTAGAGATTTACTTTTAGACTTATATTTCGATTCACTCACAAATCCCTGCGAACGTTCCCGACTTACCATCATATCTTGCTATAACGGACGAGTACACTTGCTCGTATGTGTTGTTTCTAGATTTGGTAACTCATCCTTATAAATTTAAAACTTGCACTAACAAATACCACATCAATGAGTACTCCTAGGGCCTAAACATCTAACAGTTAACTATTTAAGAAGCATAGAAGGTGATTTTGACTTTTGATTGAACAAGCACTGGTTTTGTAACACCCCGCCTTACGCAGACCACAATATTGTCCGCTTTGCCCGCAGGCTCACGGCTTTGTTTTTTTGGCCTCATTTGAAGACTTCCCGGCAGGTCACCCAAGCCAGTACTACTCTCACATGAGCACGCTTAACTGCCAGTTCCTAAGAACCCCACTCGCAGTAGACCACAAAACGCGTTGTGTCATTGTAAGGCGAATGTTATCTTATGAACCCAGCATCTCTCCAGGCCACAGCCGATGTAGGATTTTCCTAGGGTGTTACAATCACCCCCCCCCCTAGGGACTCATCGTCCTCGATGAGGTTTGCCCCACCATCCCGAACGGCTCAGGAGTGGCTCTGATACCACTCGTAACACCCCGCCTTACGCAGACCACAATATTGTCCGCTTTGCCCGCAGGCTCACGGCTTTGTTTTTGTAGCCTCATTTGAAGACTTCCCGGCAGGTCACCCAAGCCAGTACTACTCTCACATGAACACGTTTAACTGCCAGTTCCTAAGAACCCCACTCGCAGTAGACCACAAAACGCGATGTGTCATTGTAAGGCGGATGTTATCTTATGAACCCAGCATCTCTCCAGGCCACAGCCGATGTGATTGTAACACCCTAGGCAAATCCCACATCGGTTGTGGCCTGCAGAGATGCTGGGTTCATAAGATAACATTCACCTTACAATGACACAACGCGTTTTGTGGTCTACTGCGAGTCGGGTTCTTAGGAACTGGCAGTTAAGCGTGCTCATGTGAGAGTAGTACTGGCTTGGGTGACCTGCCGGGAAGTCTTCAAATGAGGCCACAAAAACAAAGCCGTGAGCCTGCGGGTAAAGCGGACAATATTGTGGTCTGCGTAAGGCGGGGTGTTACAGGTTTTTATGGTTGTTGTGTTCTAATGTAACCTAATGTAACTTAAATGAACCAAAAACAACACAGGTATAGGCTAGACTACAGAGTAACAAGTAAATCCAAACACCCTTATTTTTTTACTGTTTTTGATTTTTTTTTTTTTTTGAAGTAAACAGATAATATTTATGATGGAATTGATTTTAAACTACTTTTTATGATTAAATAAGCTTATACTAACACAGAAACACAAATTAAGATTACAAATTCCAACTATGCTAATTTATACTAAATGGCAGTCAAACTAAAAACTTGAGCAGTTATGAAAATTTATTAACAATCTATTGATTTCCAACAATTTTACAACTAGCAATTACCAAGTAAATACAAATAAGCTGAGATAAGCAATGATTAAGCTATTGAATAGTGAAATGGAAAATTAAGAATGGAACTCACAATGTGCAATCCAAGCTTATACCAAGAACCAAGGACCAAACTCAAAACCCTATCATTCCCCATGGAATTCTAATACCACTGCCATCCCTTACTTACAGTGCTCCAGCAATCTTCAATTTGCCCTGATTATTTTTTATTTTCTTTTCTATTTTTCCGAATTTTTTTATATTTCTAGGTTCTACTTCTAAACTAAATTTTAAAGTTCTATAAGCTCTGATAAGCTTTATTTGGGAGCCTATGTGAACCTATGAGTCCAAGATAACAGCTAGAACCAACAATCCAAATTTTTGAGAATTTTGAAATCAAATGAATTTCATAAGCTAAGAATTAACTGAAACTTGAATTTTATTGATTAGGAATTTGAAACTTACAAGGTTACAACTGAAATACAACTTTCTGATTAATTAAAACCTAAAAGACTTAAACAAAAATTTTGACATAACTAAGAATAAGCTAAAAACTACACACACTGAATCACAGCATCTCTTCCTTTAAATAGCCTTCAATTAGGGTTTTTGAGACCTTCTTGTCTTTTACCAGCAGCAATACTAGCCATTGGATCCTTAATTTGTAATCTTGACCACACTTGTGTTTTGGCGCCAAAATGCTTTTAATAGCTGAGGATTGTATTTGCGTGTGTCAGGGTTATTTTTGTGATTAGAGTGGCTGTTTGGAGTAGATATGATGATGGAGGGGGAATAGTGGAGTGGAAGTGGAGGTGTGATAATGAGGTATAGCAGGGAGTCACGGGTTTGTGTTGGAGGTGGGAGGTGAAGTTGGTCAAAGGTCGTTTGACCGTTCTAAATAATAAAAATGGTGGGTGGGCTTGGAGGGTAATTTGGGCCAAGGAAAGTGGTAGGCTGGTTAAGGGTGGGCTTGGGGTGTTTATGTTTGATTTGGATTTGGTTTGGATTACAAGGGTAGTCTGTTTGGTTTGTAATAATATTAAGCCCAAGGACCTTTTTTGCACTTTGCTGAATTTTTAGGGACTGAACCTGCCAAAGTATTACAAGGACCACTTTTGTCATATTAAAATTTCCACAACGACCTTTGATGTAATTTTCCATTTTAAAAACTCCCAGGGACCATTTTTGCCAAATTTTAAACTGCAGGGACCAATCTTGTAATTTTTCCAAAGTTTTTACCCAAGGACTATATTTGATAATGTTTGACATTTAAATGCCTTGGGTTGACTTTTCTTGCAAAACAAGTGTTCAGGGACTAGTTTTGTCAATTTTTGAAGTTGAGGGACTGAAACTGCTAATTATGCAAACTTTGTTCGTTTTTCATTTGTTTTTAAACATTTTGCATCTGAAACATATAAAACACAATTCCTGGGATAATTTCTGTATTTTGATGCATTTCTGAGTGTTTTTGGATGTTTTGGCAGTTCAGATACGATAAAAATGATGAGTATTTACACACTCATCAGTGACCAAGTTGGACTTCAAACCCATCCCTTTAGCAGACTTCAAAATCAAGTCTCTAGCCAAAGCCTTCGTCAAGTGATCAGCTAAATTTTATTGAGATTTAACAAACTCTATAGATATCACCCCATTCATGATAAGCTCACGAATCATGCTATGCCTGACACCTAAGTGTCTAGACTTTCCATTGTACATCTGGCTATAAGCCTTTGCCATTGTAGCAGCACTATCACAACGGATAGAAATAGGTGCTATAGGTTTAGGCCATAATGGAATCTGAAGAAGCAAGTTTCTCAACCATTCAGCTTCTTTACCAGCAGCTGCTAAAGCCACAAATTTAGATTCCATTGTTGAACTAGTGATGCAAGTTTGTTTCTTGGATGCCTAAGAAATTGCACCTCTACCAAGTAGGAATACCCAGCTACTGGTAGATGAATTATCTTCAGTGTTACTGATCTAACTTGCATCAGTGTATCCTTCTAATACTTAAGGATAACCAGTATATGAGAGACTATAATCCATAGTTCTCTTCAAATACTTTAGTACCCTCTAAATTGCTTGCCAATGATGAGCACTAGGATTACTAGTATACCTGCTCAGTTTACTCACTGCAAAAGCAATATCAGGTTTTGTACAAGTCATGGCATACATCAAGCAGTCAATCACCCTAGAATACTCAAGTTGAGATATAGCTTTGCCAGTATTGGGCATTAGCTTCTCACTTGTATCCATAGGAGTACTCACCAGAGTACAATCAAAGTAATTAAATTTCCTCAACACCTTCTCAATGTAATGAGACTGAGAAATAGAAATTTTGTTACTTTCGTGTTTAATCCTTATACCAAGGATAACATTAGCCTCCCCCATATCCTTCATGGAGAACTTTGATTACAAATATTCCTTTGTAAGGTCAACTTGATTTTGGTCAGTGCCAAAGATCAACATGTCATCAACATATAGACAAATGATGACTCCTTTATCAGATTCATCAAATTTGCTATATACACATTTGTCAGCCTGGTTAAGTAAATAACCACTAGACAAAACCACTTCATCAAATTTTTGATGCCATTGTTTAGGTGCCTGTTTTAGTCCATAAAGAGACATAATCAGTTTACACACCTTGTTTTCATTGCCAGGCATGATGAAGCCCTGAGGTTGGTTCATATAAACCTCTTCATCTAAGTCACCATTCAAGAAAGCCATCTTCACATCCATCTGATGAATAATCAGATTGTGAATTGATGCCAATGTAATCAGCAATCTTATGGTACTGATACGAGCCACAAGGGCATAAGTATCAAAACAGTCTATTCCTGACTTTTGTTTAAAGCCCTGAATAACTAGTCTTGCCTTGAACTTTTCAACAGTTCCATCTACCTTCATTTTCTTTTTGAAAATCCATTTGCAACCTAGAGGTTTGCAACCAGGTGGTAAATCAGTCAACACCCAAGTGTTGTTGCCCATGATGGAGTCCATCTCATCATTTATCGCTTATTTCCAGAAAGCAACATCTTGAGACTTCATTGCTTATTCAAATATTTTGGGATCATCCTCAACAATGAAGCAATAGGAGTATTGGTCAGAGACCTCACTCCTTGTACCTTATATTAAGTATAATTGAAACTCGGGTCCAAATGACTTTGGCGTCCTAACCCTTTTGCTTCTTTTGAGCTCAGGTTCAGGTTGTTGTTCCACAACCTCATCAGAGACTTCTCGAACACCAATATCATTAGTTCCATTTGGAATTCTATGACTTGGTCTAGGGATAGATGAGAATCTGTTCTCATCAAGGATTGCATCCCTTGATTCAATTATTGAGTTAATTGAAACAGAATCATTAGGTTCAATAACATAGAACCTATATGCCTTGGAATGCGCAGCATATCAAACAAAGATGCATTCAATGCCTCTTTCACCCGAAGTTTTCTGATTTGGATTAGGGAGTCTTACAACAGCCCTACAACCCCAAACTATAACAACCCACAAACACCCGTTACTATCATTCCCATTACAAATACCTATAGTAGGTATTTCACAGGTAAATTTTTGCTTTTTATATGCATTATTACTTGCATGACTCACTAGACCTACTCACGTATCTACACAAGCCAAATAACTCAACACTCACATCCTATAAACCCCAGGTATGTCAAGCATAAAATCATAACAACACCATAATAAGTAAATCACCAATCTAAAACACTAAACATAACACAAAACCCTAATAAACACTAACTAAAACTTAAGTAGGATTATGTGCTTACTTGAACCTATATGCTTAGTTTAACTAGTATGAATGTGTCCAAGTAAGTATGAGTTTCCTTAGGAAAATTAGGATATATTAGGACTATTAGGCTATAGAATAAACCCTTTAGAACATAGATACAAACCCCATAAGCCCAAAACCATAACTAGGTCATAATTAACTAGAATTAGGTCTAAACCATCCCAAAACTTCCCCATAGGTCACTACCACTTAGTATAAGCCTCTTAGAACTTAGGAATAGTTATTAGACACTCATAGGACACTAGTCTAGGCACTAAACCATAGGATAAACCCTAGTTTCTCACTAAACACACTTAGGTCATTTAGGTTACAAAACTAGGTCAAACCTTCCCAAACCTTTCCCATAAGTTACCCTCACTTAGAATAAACCCTTTAGGACTTAGTATTAGTCACTAGACACTCTTAGGAACTTAACTTAGGCACTAAACCTTAGGTAAAACGTTAAACACTTAATAAGTAGAACTAGGTCTAAACTTAACTAAAACAAGTAAAACCTAAACATAGGCACCTCAAACACCTCAACCTAGCACCCTAACACCTTATTCATACCTAAGCACACACCCTAACACCTCTAAGCACCCACACAAGTAGGTGCATCACCTACTTGTCTAATCCACCCTAAACCTCCACTAAACCACCACTAATCCACCACTAATCACCCTAAACCATCACTAAACACCCTAAGCAGCTTACAAGCACCTCTAAGCTAGCACACAAGTAGGTGCATCACCTACTTGTCACCACCTTTCCCCTAACCGCCTCTCTCGGCTCTCCACCACCACAACCTTCCTAGCTCCGCCCCTAGCTACTCCCTAGCTTCTCCTCTTCACCACTAGCTAGACTTGCCACAACCCCCCTCTAGCCTTGCCTGCTCACCCCTCCCCTTGCTCGATACCTACACCCCGTTTTCACCCCAAACCGCCT
The DNA here is from genome assembly GCA_030686995.1 of Artemisia argyi. Taxonomy (NCBI): domain Eukaryota; kingdom Viridiplantae; phylum Streptophyta; class Magnoliopsida; order Asterales; family Asteraceae; genus Artemisia; species Artemisia argyi. The sequence continues at coordinate 168,520,490 of CM060685.1, read as the reverse complement.
CTACGCGGGTATAAATACCCCCTCCTCTCCTCCATTATTCTTCACACCTCTCCTGCTCTTCTCTACTTCACATTTTTGTAGTTTAAGACCCTTAGAAGCCCTAGGAAATGAGTAGCAAAGCTTTGGTTTTGTTTTGTTGTGGTTTGAAGTCGAGCGAGCCCTAGAAAACCCTAAAACCCACGTAAACCCTCCCCTAGCCAAGTAAGTCTTACATATTAGTCTATTTAGCTTTAGTTTAGTCCTAGGATAGATTTAGGTTGCCTTAGAACCCATAGGATGCCTTGCCTAAGCCTTGAATGCTAGAACTAGTTAGATTACATTTTAAAACCCTAGATTTAGTCGTATACTTGCATGCATGCTATAAGTCATTACTTTAAGTCATACATTAGTTATAAATAACCTAGATAAGTTAAAATAAGTAAAACATAATCTAGAAAACTTAGTTGCTAGATAAAATATAAGTTACATGCATATTAGGACTAGTTTTGCAAAACTTTACATGCATAAGGGTATATATCGTAAATTCCTTAATTTATAAGTTTTAGGGACTATTTTTGACATTTCCTAGAAGTTATAACTGTAAGGACTAGTTTTGCATAATATTAAAACCCTAGGATAGATATTAAAACAAGTATAAACTAAAAAGGACTAAAAACATAAATATTATAAAGTTAAAGGTCTAAATAGTAAATATAGAAAACTTAAGAGTCTTAGGTTAGTTACTTAAAACATAGAAGTCTAGGGACTAGCTGTGTCAAGTATTGATAGTTATTAGTATAAGTAATATAAGTAATATAAGTAATATAAATTTAGGGTAGAAAACGTAAATATAAATACTATAAGGGTAAAAGTGAAAATGTCATATAGAGTTAATGTCATTTTTCGTCCCTGTGGTTTGCCGGGTCAATCACGTTTAGTCCCTGTCGTTAAAATTCGTCGGGTTTGGTCCCCATGGTTTACAACCCATACAGGTTTGGTCCCTTGACCAAGGTATCCGTCAGTTAACTGTTAACTTGAAGGGTATTTTAGTCATTTCGTGTATTTTATTAAACAAAATTCACAACTTAACATATACCCACTTCCATTTTTCCAGGTTATCTTCATCCTCTTTACTCACAAGTTATTCAACATCTGTGCACAACCTTCATTAGTGTCGCGCATGAACCATTACCCATTAAAGTGTAATTTTGAGCCACTCCATTAAAGTGACATTTACTCATAAGTTAATCTGTGCACCACCTATTCACCACAACAACCATTACCCCGCCACCACTACCACCATCGCCAAAAATCACCGGCGACCACCTACCTCCGGCGACATACCAAAACGTGGCACACCACTGGCCACCACACTACTCTTCATCTTCTCCCTTTTTTCTACTCTTCATCTTTCTCATTTAACACCACCACCTCTTATCATCAAGAAAAGTCACATAAGCCCGAAATGGCACAAGCCAAGAGCATGAGCCCTCGGTTATGCCTCGACCACACACAAAATCAAGAAAAACCCGGATACGAAACTAGTTTATTATCACGTTTTATTCAAAAACCCACATATACCTTTCGTTTTTAATCCAAACCCAACCGGAAAAATATAACTTGTGACCTCTTGGTCACGTTTTCAATACAATCCGAGTCACAACCCTCTTGTGAGTTGTGACTCATCTACCTTCGGTTTCACAACAAAAGGACACAAGAATTCGAGCAAACAAGAAAAATACGGTACGTGCACTAGTAGATCTAATAGATCTAATGATAGGGATAAATTTTGAGGTTGTTGTGGGTGACGGTGGGCGGCGGTTATGGCTGGAAAAGGGGCGGCTATGGTTTGGTTTAGATAAGAGAGAGATGAAAGATGGAGAAGATAAGGTTGTGTTTGTGTTTTGTGTTTCCAGGTTATCACCACAAAGGACCATGTAGTAGTTTACTCTTTTATAATAATAATAAGAATAATAATAATAATAATAATAATAATAATAATAATAATAATAATAATAATAATAATAATAATAATAATAATAATAATAATAATAATAATAATAATAATAATAATAATAATAAGGGTATTTTTGTCATTTTACAGGTCAACTGACGGATACCTTGGTCAAGGGACCAAACCCGTATGGGTTGTAAACCATGGGGACCAAACCCGACGAATTTTAACAGCAGGGACTAAACGTGATTGACCCGGCAAACCACAGGGACTAAAAATGACATTAACTCTATCATATAAGTATAAAACCTAAATAAAGTTAGAAGCATAACACAATACTAGGGAGCTTCATGCGAGGAGTACTATGTGGACATTTCGTTTTGACGAGTTTGTTGGGTTTACGAATTAAAGTGCCCTGACTCCTCGAACGATTATTGCATATACTTCTGAGATATGATGGCCCGATCGGTGATATGATTATAACTAAACCCTAATAACAACATAACTCAATAATAGGGAGCTTTGTGTGAGGAGTATTAACTTCTGAATTATGATGACCCGAACGGTATTATGTTGATAACATAATACAATAGTAGGGAGCTTCATGTGAGGAGTCATATACTTCTGAATTACAATGGCCTGAAAGGTGTTATGTTATAGATAAAACATTAACAAACCTAAAAACAATAACTTGATAAACATAAACATGATAACTAAAGCTTGACATACATCCAAAACCAACAACACACTAGGATACGTGAGTAAGGCGGTCTAGTTTCCGAGTCACTATTTGCATCACTTAGATTACTCTAAACCCAGGTGAGTTTTTGTAGCCTCACATCTTTTTAAACTTTCACTTTAAATGCTTTATAAACCCTGTGAGGGGGATACATGCTAAATGCTTTACTTAAAACTGAATACAAGTCTTTTTCATTGGTTGTTTGCACGGGTAAACTAACTGCCACCACTACATAACCAAAATTCATCAATCTAATCGTTTTGGATATTTTACCCACGTGAACGCGAATATAGTTGATAGGTCTATTGGAGTTTGACAACTCCTGTTGGTATTAACACCCCACTAGGTGGTACCAATAAGTACTATATTTGAATCCACTCAAGGTATAACTTTGGCAAGTTATCCTTATATCCCCTCATGTTGGGTCTGCAGCCCACATGACCCGGATCGTTAAGGTGTGATTCATGAGCTTAGTGCAACATACTACACTCCTGATAATTGTGCATGCATTACAATTATCACAAAACTTACATTATTCCCAGATGGGTGTAACAACTAAACCCAGGGAACTTGTATTCACTAACCTCTAAACCTATGATTCTCACTCAACACCTAGTGTTGACTTTTTAAGCATGTATTCTAGGTATATTACTTCTATGGATCCATGGCAGAAGGAGGTACTGAACTCGGAGGACTTTTCATGGTTATCATTCAAACACAACCTAACTCTTAGATTTTTGGGACCTCATCAAAAATAAAAGTATATCTTTTATAATTAAAACTCTGATAATTATGAATGATAACTAAATTTCCAAAACGTCTCTTTTCGAGTCGTTTTCTATTACTGTATCTGTGATTCTATGAAGTAATACCCCAAACACTTTATCCGCTGCGATCAGTGAAAAATGGGGGTGTTACACAAACCCTGAGAAAGTTCAAGTTGTGTTTTCTTTTAGTCCAGAGTTCATAAGGGGTTATCTTGTTCCTTTTATTGGGAACCCTATTTAATAAATAGCAGGCTGTCAACATAGCTTCACCCCAGAACCCTTGACTCAGCTCTGAATAGGACAACATGGAATCAACCATCTCCTTCAGCGCCCTGTTTTTCCTTTCAGAAATACCATTTTGCTGAGGAGTATAGGGAGCAGTCGTTTCATGGATTATACCAGCAGACTGAAAATACAGAGTATCCATGTACTCACTTCCCCTATCAGTCCTGAATCTTTTGATTAGGGACCCTTGTTGCAGTTCAACTTCAGTTTTAAATACTTTAAATTCATCTAATGCTTCATCCTTAGTATGTAACAAATAAATATAGCAAAACCTAGAAGCATCATTAATAAATGTCACAAAGTATTTCTTATTCCCCAAAGAGGGAGTAGCATGTAAATCACATAGGTCACTATGAATCAGTTCCAATAGTTTAGTTTCACGTTTTACACTTTGAAAAGATTTCTTAGTTATTTTGTTCATCATACAAGTTTTACACTTTTCAGTGTCCATATCAAAGGCTGGAATTAATCCATCCTTGGACATATCTTGCATCCTTTTAAAGTGTACATGGCCAAGTCTAGCATGCCACAGGTTTGATTCATTAAGTTTAGAGGTTGACATAAAAGCTAAATTACCAATATCATGAACAATATTAAGCCTGAACATTTGATTACACAAATAGCCAAATCCAATAAACACACCATGCTTAGACAAAACAAACTTATCAGATTTAATCACTTGTTTATAACCACAATTATTCAAAACACTACTAGAAACTAAGTTTTTCCTAATATTTGGAACATGTAAAACATTAAACAAAGAAACAATCTTTCCAGAACTAAACTTTAAATCCACGCATCCTCTTCCATGCACCAGGGTTGTTGACTCGTTTCCCATATGAAGAATAGAACCATCATTTAGTGACTCATAGGTCTTGAACCAGCTTCTATCTTTACACACATGAATTATTGCTCCAGAGTCAACCCACCACGCAACATCATCATCCAGCACAAAGTACACATCAGATATATATATGTAACATAATAAATCTCAAAAGACTTATCAAATATATTCTGACCTTTTTGAGAATTGGTATTACCATTCCTTGATCCACTTGTGCCTGTTCCATTGGTTTTGTTGCCAATTTTAACACCTTTACAATCCTTCCTGAAGTGTCCAGTTTTACCACACTTCCAACAAGTCACTTTTGGTTTCTTGTTAAGATCAGATTTGGTGTTATCCTTATGCTTACGTTTGCCCTTATTGTCATTGTACCTGAAGGAGTTGTTATGCTCCACCATATTGACAACTGATGGACCAGTAGCATTGCTACTCTTTGGCTTGTCAATGTCTTGTGCTTTGAGTGATTCCTCAATGCGCAAATGACTGCCCAACTCAACAAGAGTTAATTCCTCCTTCTTATGTTTCAGCATATGCTTAAAATCTTTCCAAGAAGGAGGTAATTTATCAATGATACAAGAGACTGAAATAGCCTCATCCATGTTCATCTTGTGTTGTGTGAATCGACCAAGTATATTAAGAAGTTCATTGTATTGTTCCATGACAGGTCTAGAATCGACCATTTTGTAATTGTTAAAATTACTTACAAGGAACTTCTTACTTGATGCATCCTCAGCCATATATTTGGCTTCCAAGGAATCCCATAGTTCTTGAGAAGATTCAACATTCTAATAAATATCAAATAGAGAATCAGACATACCATTTAGGATTAAACCTCTGCAGACATAATCATCATTCTCCCATTTGCTTCTTACCTTTATTTGTTCCATTGTAGCATCATCCCCATAATCTTCAGGAATAGCAGTAGTCAGGACATACACCACATTCATACTTGACAACAAGAAGTGCATCTTCTTTTGCCATCTTCTGAAGTCGACACCTTCAAACTTTTCTAACTTAGAAAAGTTAGCAGCCATATGCCTCATAGTAGCAGTCATTGATTATCATTAAATAGTTTCTATTGATTGTTAGTGTTTTTATGGTTTTCGATATCAGGGTGTAGATAATCAATGGTACCGGATATTCACTTGAAATCGTGTTATCACTTTCTAATAGAAACTATTCGACCCTATGCCTGGTTACACGAATATCTCTATATGATAAGACCAAGTGATGTTCTTGTTTTAGGCACAAATCAAGAACCAAATCGTATTTAAGTGTTTAGGGTTTTTTATGTTCTCTATCCATGCAGTTATGTTATGACCTCTATTTATAATAGAGATTATTCAAACCCTAACACATAGAATTATGTATAATTAACGGCCCATTAATTATATCATAATAATTTCCAAAATAGCATGAATCAGTGATTAAAACGAGCTGTACAATTCTAAGCCTAGCAGTAGAATCTTAACACTAGCAGCAGAAACACTACCAGCAGAAACACTAGTAGTAGAAACTCTGCATAACCACTATTGAGTCACGGTATTCAGAGACCTAATGGGTGTACACTCCGTACCTCTAAACCCATTACCAAATGTGAATTGATCACTCAAATGGACTAAATTTTCCAACACTCACTTGGTGTGTAGATCATTAATTGCGGAGAAAAGCACTATGCAAATATGGTCAAGTACATCTTAATTACATGTCCATAATCTTTTTTAAAAGAGTGTTGACTCAGTTTAAACATTGTTCGCTTCATATTATACTTAGACTGAGACGTGCAAACCGATTAGTGCTAGAAAATAAGTGATCAATAGGATCTTAAACAATCATTGTAACTAAAAACTTACGCATTCACCTCTACTTGACTACATATAATTGATTAGTAATGTTTATCATGGAGCTTCGAGTATTGTAAGTACTGGGAAATTGCATATTGCCCTTAAGTAAACTTGAATAACAGATGAAGAAAATGTTTCACACGTCTTGCGAGGCCCCTACCGGACCAGTTCCACAACCATTAATTATGAAAACTTGAGGATTGAATAGGTTTGAATCCTTGTTGACATTTTAGTCCTAATACTTTTCAAAGATGAGGACCAAACGATGGTTTAAGACGTGTCCCGAACGCAAAGATTAGCTTATAATCAATGTCTTAGACCATTTTATTCAAAACTCTAGATTATGACCTAACAATATAAATTTGATAACAACATCACCCCTTTCGAGTTTCGACCCAGCCTCATTGGCATCCTAGTCACCCCTCTCGCTTATTACCCATCACCGTCAGTCACGCTACATCATTGAATGCCCAAATTATATCAACAAACTATGAATCTAACAAAAAAAGGTGTCGTTAGCATGCGCAGATAGTAGAACAATTCAAGATTTTAAAAATGGGGACCATAGATCAATTCAAGATTTTGAAACTGGAGTGATTCTAACTTTGTGCAAACTGAGACTGAATCCTACAAGGACCAGTTCCAACCACGCCAAGTTACTATTTCTTGTGTTCATCTCTATGACATACAGTACAAAATATCATACATAACATTGCTATGTGCCCATCAAACTGAAGCGGAAAAAACAAGAGTGCAAATGAACATAAATGTTTCTTGAAAGCAAATCTTCCTGATATGATAAATGAAACGCATCGGAGGGAACTTTGTTACCTTTCCCATATTTAAAGTCTATCTTACAACAGTCAATTAACTTAATTAGCAGATTTTCATTCATACATTTTTTATAAAACAATAAAGTAGAAACAACCACAATAGGGAAAGGAGCCCTTTGTTCCCTCCTGGGTCATACACCATAGACTAACCCATGGCATACTTTTGAGTCCAGCTCCTAGCCGTTGTCTCATACTTGCTCCTGTCTGTCTTGTACATGTGAGCAATCTCGGGCACCAAAGGATCATCTGGGTTTGGGTCAGTCAACAGGGAGCATATCGAAAGTAGAACCTAATAATAATGTCAAGCTAACAATCAGTACAGATGAAAAAAAAAAAAAAAAAAAAAAAAAAAAAAAAAAAAAAAAAAAAAAGACCACATCCATTATATAAAAGTGAATTGTAGAAGTTGCAAAATTTGACCCATATACTTTTTAAATTGACGTGTTGATTTTGGGTTATGCTATGAATCTGTCAAATAGGGTAAACAATTGCCAAAAATTATTGAATGGGTCAAGGGCTTCCCAACCTGCCCATTTTGCCACCTTGGATCAAGCCTTGCCTCGAACATTTTAATAAGACAGCATTTGTATGAAGCACTAACCATTTTTCTTATAAGTCGCATTTATATGACGATGATAAATAGAAAACATGATAACTAGATAATTTTAATTTGATACGACAAGCAACAGAAATGTATCTATCCACGCAATGGAAGATAACAAGCGATAGACAACCTTTTAAATGATGTTTGTTACTCAAGTAAACTTGAAGTGCTAAAATGCTAACCTTCGAAATCGTAAGAGCTGGGCTCCATTGCTCCTTCAAAATATCAAGACAAATGCTGCCATTGCTATTGATGTTCGGGTGGAACACCTTTGTCCTAAAAGCCACCTTTAAAAAGACAGAAATGTACATTAAGCATCAAATAAAGAATTAGACAGGAAAACTGAAAGCTTTCCATATAAATTCTGCATACTTCTAATTCAAATTACACACAAAATTTCATCCTGTAAACAAAATTCTTTTTAGTTTTATCACACTATTATAGTCGAAAGAGATGTTCTTGTGGTTCAAGCATTCACAAAGAAGAGTAAAACTTAGCACATTCCAAGAGAATGTTCATCCAAGTGAAGAAGTTGATTCTTCAAATATCAAAAAGACTGATCACCACATCCACATACAGAAACAAATGCAGTCAATAATTTACCTTCGGTGGCTTAAATGGATAATCTGGAGGGAAATGAATAGTAACTAGAAACACTCCACCCGAATAAGGACTGTCGGGAGGACCCATAATGGTTGCTTGCCAGTGAAACATATCTTCTGCCACTGGGCCTAAAATCACACATTAAAATTAAGGTAAACAAAAAAACCAGTGTTTTCACTTTCGCTTACAATAAAGATCCATAAAAAATTCAGAAACCCTCCGTCCATAAAACTTTTCACGAGGAACATAACGGCAAAGGGTTTATAATGAAAAATTCAAAACTAGCTCATAGTTATCGGTGTTTGGTTCATAGCTAACGGTGTTTATTGTATAATCATTATTCTGAAATTGATCAAGTTTTTTTACATAGTTCATTTTATTATAACTGCTTCTTTAATCCTTCTATCAGGTCAAATTGCACTATGCGTAACTTTCAAATATATATATATATTTATGCACATCAAATTCTTATACCCTAAGTTAGAAGTCAGTCTAAAGTTCACTTCTTTGTCTTTGTATTACTAATAATCACATCCCCCGATACCACCTAATCCAGCTATTTAATAAAGAACTAAAGGATGGGGGGCTTAGGAGTTGAAGATACGAAAAAACTGGGTGTTCATTTATGTACCATATTCAGATGCTACATTTGGGCAGTGCAGTTTACAACTTTTAAGGCAACGTGAGCACATGTATCTTTCAAAAGATATGGGTGGCACTCATGCCAAACAAAGATGATCACAAAGGATCCCAAATAACATCAAGTTTTAATCTTTATGAAAAGAAAGTTAGAAACTTGCTAAAATACATGGGCCTCATTTCACTTAGCATACTTAACAAAGCAAAACTAAACAACCGGAAAGTATATCCATCTTGCTCTTTCTAAACAAGAGTGAGCCTAGCACAACGAGAAAGATCTAGAGAGCGACTTTCCAACAACAAGATCACTTGCTATCTTTTCATGAAAAAGACATCTAACTTACAAGCTAAAACCGTCCGAAAAAACGAAAAAAATGTCCAAACCTCCATTACCATGTATCAACATTCCCTAACCACCATTCCATATAACTTCCGATATTTTCGCTCCGATATATCAACATCCACACATATCTTACAACTACAAATCCCAACTTACACAATCCTATACATCATTCATAACTACCAATAATTCATAAACTATCAAAACAGATTACACGGGTAAAGTCTATAAATAAATAACATGGTCATTTTAGTGTTACATTATGAATAATTTACTTTCTTAAATACTGATACGAATAACGTACTTTCAAATTTCGTCCCAATATGACCAACTTTGCTGACGTGACACGTCAGCAAAGTTGTTCATACCTATATTAATACGAAATTCGAAAGTACGTTATTCGTATCAGTATTTAAGAAAGTAAGTTATTCATAATGGAACACCGAAATGACCATGTTATTTATTTATGGACTTTTTACCCAAATTACATACCCACCCTCCCACATAGATTAAAACATAAAACAAAACATAGCACATAACAAATGAAACACAAATTTTATTAAAAAAAACATAAAAACATAAGATCTAAAAAAGAAAAACAAATATATACCAGCACTACAAGAGGTAGGAGGATCTTTTTGAAGATCCTTAAGTTCCTTCAAGATCCGTTTGGAAGCCATCAAACAACCCTGAAAAATTATATAAAAAACAACAAAATTAGGTACTGAAATTTGGATTAACAGATCTAAAAATGGGTGTTTGGATTGGTACCTATGAAGATCCTCAACCTCAAAATATGATTAAATTATTATTATTATTATGTGAATATTGGGGGAGATTAGATATATGGGTTTTATATGTATTTAGATGGATTATAATGTGATGAAAAAGATGATGAATGAAGAGATATTCTTTTGTTTAATGGTGGGGTCTTTTTGGTTTACTGGTTGGATTCCACAATAATTGACTTTTCTAAATTTTGGTTAACAAGATTCTAAGTTTTGGATTAAATAACAATTTATTTTAGTTTTGTTTGATTATTGTTTAAGCAGCCATGAAAACGAGTAGAGTCGAGCTTGAAACTGGCAAAGTTCTAGTTCGGCTCGTTTATAATTATAGAGCTCAAGCTCGTTTTGAACCTTGTACTTTTAGAGCTTGGCTCGTCATAGATTTATTAGTTTGGGTTTGACTTGTTTTTATGGCTAGTTGAATGAAATATATACTGAATCAAACATGGTTTGTTAAGCACACTAGCTCGAGCTCGTTTAAATTTATTCGTATTACACAATGTATATTCATATATATTTTTAAGTTTTGTTTAGGCTCGTGAAGCTAGCCGATCTTTATATATGTAAAAGTACTTGTATTAAAGAGAAAATACAAGTACTTTCATAATCTCTTAAAACCAAAGGTTACTTTATGTAACTTATAAAAATAATATATTTTTATAATTTCTAGCATAATCACTATCTTCAGTTCCAGCAACCGTTACTTTCGTCAAATATTTGTTTAAGCAGTCGTGAAAACGAGTGGAGTCGAGCTTGAGACTGGCAAAGCTCTAGCTTGGCTCATTTATGATTATAGAGCTCAAGCTCGTTTTGAACCTTATACTTTTAGCTCAAGCTTTGGTTGTCTCAGGTTTATTAGTTTGGGTTCAACATGTTTTTTATAGCGAGTTGAATGAAATAAAGATATCAAACATGGTTTGCTAGGCACGCTAGCTCGAGCTCGTTTAAATTTATTCGTATTACACAATGTATATTCGTATATATTTTTAAGTTTTGTTTAGGCTCGTGAAGCTAGCCGATCTTTATATATGTAAAAGTACTTGTATTAAAGAGAAAATACAAGTACTTTTATTCCTTCTCACTTTTTTTCTTTCCTTAAAAAAACCTAAGAAACACACATAATTTTAATTTCACTCCATTTCATTCCCTTTTATCTCTAATAATAATAATAATAATAATAATAATAACAACTTCTCTTGATCCTTCTTTATTTTTCTTCTTAAATGCTCCGGTAAACTTCATTTTCGCTCGAGCTTATTTGGCCCATTGCCCGTTCGGGGTTCAATATTTATATAATATGTTTTATTATTTGTATTAGTGATATTTAATGCAGGAATTGTGTTTAAATTGGTTATACAATATGCTTGATAATTTGTATTTCTTATGTAAAGGGTGTTTTAATAACTGCATTAATTATATTTATTGACTAGTTAATCAATTGTATTTAATGTACATAATGATTTATTTATTGTATTTAATGCTAGTATTTCTATTTTAATTAGTTGTATTTTGAGTTTAAGAATTTGTAAGTATTAGAAAATGTGTTCTAGATTTTTAAAAGTTTCTATATTAAGTAAGTCTTCTTTTATTATAAGATAGTAAGATGTTAGACGGTATATAACATAATAAGGGTAACTAACTAACTATTCTTCCGATGATGTAAATGAATTATATTTTAAATTGCACATATTGTTAGATGATAGGACGGTGGCCTAAACTTGTTTGTGGGTCCCGAGTCTATTATAGTTTCCAAGTATAGATATCTTATAAATAAAATAGTATTTTATGGGATTTTATTATTTTACATGGTATCGAAACTGGTCTTCAGACCTAGGTAGCTAGGTTGAGTTGTTTCTTATAGGTCGCCTCGTTAAACCCTAGCTGGCTTAAATTATCATTGAACCAATATAAATAGATTATGTATCTTGCGCTACAAGACAATCAATATAGATTAAGATGGTGTTTCTTAAATTAAATTGTTTGGAGTGATGTCTAATTTAGCAATTTATTTGAGAGAGATGGGTTTTTAAGCCTCCCAAAATAAAAGGAAATATGAGTTTGGGCTCACTCATTTAATTGTAAAGAAATAACCTCTAAATCCACTAATAACAAATAAACCCACGTAATATGCATAATACGATTAGGCTAATAATATCAACATTTAGGCAGACAAACCAATGTATATATACAGTAATACAGTAGTATAATACAACAATTTAATGCAGATTCTTGGTATGTGGTAATCAAAAGTATGCGTGTAAATCAGTTCTATTTTACTTCGCATCAAGGTAAAAAGGGTCAGTCAACCATAGTACAGTGTGGTCTATGTTCGTACTTCGTACAAGGTTGTGGAAATAAATTCATTTCGGATTTGCCGTTTATTGACCATAAAAAAACTAGGAGTAAATTACATGTTTGGTCCTTGTGGTTTTTTCAAAATAACAACTTTCGTCTCTCGAAGTTTAAAGTTGTATTGGTAGTCCTTAATTATGTAAACAAATAACACACCTAGTCCTTATAGAGACCATTCATGTTATTTTTTGGAGGCGAAAATTTCACCAATAAGGACCATGTGTGTTATTTGTTTACATACTTAGAGACTATTAATGCAACTTTAAACTTCGAGAGACGAAAGTTGTTATTTTGGACAAATCACAAGGACCAAACATGTAATTTACTCAAAAACTAGAAAAGCCTTTCATTAATCAAAGTTCTCCAACAACACATTGCATAAAAGATGTAATTATTGGTCGAACAATGTGGGTTGGAGCTCTTTCCTCATGTGACCATATGTTAGCTAATCTAGAAAAGCCTTTCATTAATCAAAGTTCTTCAACAATATAACAACTAACAAACGTATGCTGTATATGATATCTACCATGTTCATGGTCAATTGGTCATCGACTCACTTTCATGAAAAAAAAAAAAAAAAATGTTTAAGCATTAAAAAAAAGTAAAAAATGACGTGTTCATTGTATAGAGAGGTTTTATGCTCAATAGGGTTCCCTCAAATAGGATTTTTAAAGGGGATATTTTGGTAAATAGTTAAGAGGCAAGTGGCAAGGCCCAAACCTACTTGATATAATTGGGACATTTTCTCTTCATTTCAAATTTCCAACTTTTAGTGTACGATATTTTTTTAGTTTTTCTTTTTGACAAAAGAACAAAACTAGGTGTACAATAAGTTGAACATAATACCAATGTCGTTCAAAAAAATAAAATAAATAAATAAATAAATAAATTCAATGTGCTAGGTGTAGTTGGTCGTTTATAATTGTTACATCTCACGACATTCTTATAAAACAAAACAAAAAAAATCCTTCTCAATTATATTCCGATAACACACAATAAAAAAATCTCGCTCACAAATCTATACTACTATATAATGCATTTAGGATTATTCTATAATTAGAAAGACTTAAAATTCAAACTTTTTTCTTGCTTATTATGAAAAGATTTCAAAATTAATTTATAAGGAAGCAAGTTTGTTAGGAAGTGGTTTGTTGTTCAAACTAAAATTATTTGGCTTAATTATCTCTGATATCTCTACTTATAAAGCATGAAGACAACTAAACGGGTAACCAAATAACGCAAAATATAATCACACGGTACCCGCCATCGCATTGCACGGGTACCGTTCTAGTAATAGAATAACAAATAAAAAAAACACCAAAAATGATTGCTATATGGATGACTAAGCACCTATAACGCGCAAGGTCTGATGGAGTATAACTACTATAACGTCGCTATAAAGGGCAAAGTAGCCCTGTATCATTATTACAATGTAATAGACAATTTCCGTCGCTCGTGATGTACCACAAGTGTGTGAAAATGACAAACATCGATTTAAAGCCGTCGTACCTAAGTGTAGACCTTGAGAACCTTGCGCTTGAGCACATTTGCCATGGCTAAGATTCCGAATAGCGATATTGGGTTGCATTCCGCAGCTTCATTTCTACAACTCAATCAAACTTCACGTTTTGATTAGTCGCCATGATCTTTGACATTGGGCTAAATTCACAAAAACATCATCGTCATGATCTTTGACATTGGGTTATTTGGCTTTTATCTCTCTCAGCACTTTTTCCTTATAACTCAGCATAAAACACATTTCCTTTAAAAGTTGGCACTATAAAACACCCTGGCTCACAAATAAGCCTTAACCCAATAAAACATAAATAGAGGGGTAAATTGCAAAAATGGTCATTGACGTTCCACGAAATAGCAAAAATAGGACCGAGACAAAAAGTAGCGCAAAAAAGACACCAACGTTCCACATTTTTGCAAAATCGCCACTGAGAGGCCTTTTCCGTTAGCTTCTGTTAGTTTTCCTCGTTAAGTGCAGTGAAATAATTAATATACCCTCGTCTTCTTCCCCATTTGAATTTCTTTTTAATTTATATTTAACTTTAATAAAAAATGAAGAACATCAAGAGCAAAAACCCATGCATTCAAATCAAAACCCAGATCCAACAATATATAACTAACATTCTTTTCCTTAATCTCATAATCCATAATACTTTAACCTGATCATTTAATTCTCGAACATTTCACTGCAATTAAAAAGAAATACAACTAATTTTGCTCAAGAACACTCATGCTGAAGCTACCAATCTCCATAAATATACCAAATGATACGATAATTATCAACCCCAAATCCCTGTCAAAAGCTACCAATCTCCCTAAACATACCAAATAAACAAGAAGTGACATAGAACTTCAATCCTTCATTGATATTCTCTTTAATTTCTCGATACTTGGCTACAGCAGCCTCAATCTGCTTATAGCACTTTTCACAAGAAGCAGATGCAAAGTCAGATCAGGCAAGTGGATTTTTGTTTGCTTTTGTGAAATACGTTTGAATTTTGCGTGTTTCTGAAATAGTAATTAAATGTCTGTTGCTTCGATTTCTCTTTTAGACTGATATATTCCAGCTTGTTGGCGCTCCACTCGTTGAGAAATGTCTTGATGGAGTTAACAGTTCCATATTTGCATATGGACAGGTATTATTTGGTCTTACCTCTACATAAATACGGTTTTACCAGTATTTGTTGTATTTTTTGTTTGCTAAATGTGTTAATTAGTACCATGGTTTAATTTTCTTAGAGCGGGAGTGGAAAGACCTTCACTATATGGGGACCCACAAATGCATTATCTGAAGACAGTATATGTAGTAATGAACAAGCCCTGACACCCCGAGTTTTTCACCGACTATTTTCCCTCATAGATGAGGTGTGTTAGTGTATAACCATGTTCCAAACTCTGTTTTTAACTTCATCCTTTTGGTTGAATAAACTTGGCTAGGATGATGGAGTGCTTGTGATCCCTACTGTTTCTAGCCCTCCTCCCAAACTTGGATCCAAGGAGCTTTTATCAGAAGACTATCTTATGAGTGAATTCTCATTGACAGGTTTAGCAAGCATGTCTGGTTGTTGTCAGGTTAAACTCTTATCTCTTTTTCTCACACACACAAATGAACATGTTCATACGTTGTGTGATTGATGATGTGTTTAGTAGAATCTTGAAACATGGGTAGGCAACACAAATGCAAGCTACGATGGTGTTTGAATGTGCTTTTTGAAATTGTGTGCGATTTAGAATTATCAGATCATATATTAAGTTGCAACTGTAGAAAATAGTCTTTGGATGTGCATCAAATGTTAATAAAAATTATGCTGCCACAAATGCAAACACTATAACTAAATACAACCTATATTCAGTGGTCATTTTAGAACTTTGTATGCCGCTACTTCTCAAGATTGTTCATTAATGAACTTAAATATGTTGGGTCTCTGTGGAAAACTAGAAGGGGGGTTGAATAGTTTACCGGTTTTTAATTCCTTTTTAACTTGAATATCTTTTAAATACTTTTACGATTGCTTAATGATATAAACACAATGTTATATGTTTGATTCTTTGAAAAGCTTTTCATGTGAATAATAATTCTAACTTTACTTGTTTAGTTCTTTGAAAAGCTTTACTTTTGTTTGAAGATATAAACACATCTTTACTTGTTTAGTTCTTTGAAAAGCTTTATATGTAACTAGCTATTTTAACTAAAGAACAACATGTAATAAGCAAAGATAAAGAAAGAAACGATCAAACCACAACACGATTGTTTATCGTGGTTCGGCTACAAGGACTCTTTTTCCTTGCCCTACATCCACGCCCCGAGTTTCCAACTCGAGAGTTATAAGCACTAATCAACAAGCTCCTTTCACCGGCGGAGAAAACCTTTACAACGTCGCTTACACTTTTACCGACACTAAGCTAGATGTCGAGTTCTTTTACACGGGTACAACCACTCCCATCGTCGCTTACACTTTTACCGACACTAAGCTAGATGTCGAGTTCTTTACCAAGGGTACAACCACTCCCGTTAGTTCTTTTACAAGGGTACAACAACTCCCTACACACTACGTATTTTGAGGCCTAAAATACTAACCACTTACTTCTATATACATGACACACATGAAGTATAAACTTTCAAAGCTTATACATGACCAAGCTACCAAGACTTGAAACTTTTGAGTTGAAGCTTGTAACTTCTTGAATGATCTTGTGAAGTCCCTTGCTACATAAGAGAATCACACAAATCAAAAGGTTACTGAGTTAGTTGAGAGAGTATGTGAAAATAATGTCCTAAAAGGGTGACTCAAAACTAACAAATGGTTTGGTTTTTATAGCAAACCATTCTGCAGGTCTGGCGGATACGACGGACCCCTCAGGAGGGTTCCGCCTGTGTATCCCCAGGGTACCGTCAAGGCTGCAGTTGGTTTTTGCAATAAATCTTCCAAACCAAACAAGGTCACATCTCATTACTCTTGCAAACCAAACAATGTCACATCTCATAATATCAAGTCAAACACTAAACTTGCAAGCAACCACTTAGTAAGTCAAACACACTTCTTACCATAAATGTATATTGACAAAGCTTGCCCTAAATGTGATGTGACCTTACTATATTAAGAAATAAATGTGATGTGACAAGACACTTTCTAGTTTAAGAAATAAAAATAGTGTTTTGTTTAAAAGGAAATTCAAACCTTAGTTAAACAAGACTTAAACACTTAAAGTGATGATTTACTTATAGCTAAACTTCATACTTTGTCATTAACAAAACTTATCAAAGATCGTAAAATATAAATAACGTTTTTAGGCGATATTTGTATTAACAATCTCCCCCTTTTTGTTGATGACAAAACATAAACTTTATTTATAAGTAAGTCACTAGTTTTAGTGTTAAGTCTTATAAAGTTAGGTATAAAAACTTGTTTTTGCTAAGATGATGTGATATACAAAAAAAAATTTTGAAACAAGTTTATATCTAAAATTCTCCCTCTTTTTGTCGAAAAAAAAAAAGAAGAAGAGTGAAGCGGAAGTAAGCACTTGCTCCCCCTTGGACGATACTCCCCCTAAATGGAGTGCCAAGAGAGAAGACATGGATTTTGAACCTACAAGAAAAAGGTTAGTTGTTGCACAAGATAAGTCATGAAAGCATTTTATGTTTAAAACACAACTAAGAGTTGTGAAGTGAAATAGTACAACACTCATGCTCCCCCTTGAATATTACTCCCCTAAATGGAGTATCAAGGAAGGAAAACATGGAAAATGGTCCTACAAAAAGAAAGGTTAGTTTAAACAACACAAGATATATGTATGATACCATAGCAAGGTATATTTCACTTATTATACCTAAATGGTCAACAAACAATGAAAACCTTGTAGTGTAATGAAATTCATTTCATGTAAAATTTTGACTCTTAAAAAGTCAAAGACAAGAAATTTGGATTACACCGTCCTACTTCTAAAAATAAAGAAAAACTACAAATAAGTTAAGACCATAAAAAGCTACAAGGAAATCATCATTTTCCTTTGTGAGAAACATTTTCCAAAAACAAGGCTAAGGTTGTTTAAGGATGAAAATGTGGGTTGTGGTTGTAGCGGGCTTTATTTTGAAGGTTGAAAGGATGACACGGTTTTGGTTTGTTGGTTTAAATGGGAAACATTTTCCAAAAGACACGGTTTTGTTTCATTTTGGAGACTCTAGAGTTGAGGTGTGTGAGACGAGGATTGTAGAAGATCCAAAATGTGGTTTAGTATAAACCTCATTTCTTCGGATAGCTCACGAATTTCCCTTCGACACCCTTCACTAATGTGAGCGGTTCTTTCGCAATGATTGCAATCATGGCGGGGAAAGTTTGGTGGAAGGGTGGTTTGATATGTTTGTGATGGATGGTTTGAACTTGAAAGAGCAAAGGTGGAAGGTTGAGTAGTGTTTTTGCTTCCTTCATTTGTTGATTGAAGTGTTGTTTGTAAAACCATGATATGGTTGATTTGAGAGTCAACCATACGTTTGAAGGCATGAAGGTGGTTTAAATGAGTGTCAATCTCATTATGAAGGTTTTGAGGTTTTTCCCATATGGATGCTTCTATTTTCTTATAAGAAGAAAGTAGAGATTCAAAATGTTGGGAAGGTTCTTGTGGTGATGGTTGTTGTTGTGGTGGTGGTTGTTGGTTTTGAACAAAATGGCGGAAGCTTGGTTCGCCGGAAGGATTGCCATGAAGGTCTTTGTAAATTGGGTGAAACACAAATGATTGTGAGTGGGTATGACCTTGATCATTTGGAAAAATGGATGGTCTAGCATAACGGTAAGCTAACCGTTCTACTAATGATGTTTGATGGGGTTCATCATCTAGTTGCTCACTAGGTTGTTGTTGGGTTTCCATTTGAGCAATGGTGTCAAAGAGTGACAAGGATGGTTGACTTGATGATTTGGGTGATAGGTCTTCTAATGTTTCCAAATAGGGTAGTGGTGATGTTGGAGGTGTATGGAAAAGTTCCATTGGTGTAGGTGTTGGTAATTGAGGTGATGGAGTTTTTGATGGTTGAGCTTGTTGAGAAGGTGATGATGAATCACTTGAAGGTCTAGTTGTTGGAGGAATGGTGGCCATGTTTGTGTAGCAATGTGTTGGAGAGGGTGTTGGAGTATCAAGATTAAGCAATTCTTGAAAGGTAATTACATTGGTATTACAATGTGTTGGGGATTGTGTTGAGGTAGTGAGATTAAGGAAATCTTTGATAGGTGAAGAAATGTTAAGCGAAGCATCACTTGAAGAAGATGAGCTTGACTTGACGGTTTTGTTAAAGCAACAAGGTTTAACACTAATCCTAATGATTTTTGAAAGGGATTTTGATGACTCGGATGATGTGTTGGATTTGGTCATTTTCAAAGGTGTGGTTTTGATGTTTTGAGAGAAGAAGTTTTAATGGTGATGGTGTGATTTGAATTGTTGCAAAACTTTCAAATTTATAGGATGAAGAAGATGTTGAATAGGGTGTTTGGATTTAATGTTCTACCATTCAAAGATTGAGGTTTCAAATAATTTACAAAAATTTTATAAATATGTCAAATCAATGCATGTCATTCCAATAGAATAAGGTGGAGTGAAAGACCAACATATGCACTCAATGCTTTGTGATCATGGGATGTGATTTAGTTGAAAATGTTTCAATGGTTTTGAATGATCCTTTAAAAGGGTTCCTTGGGTTGGTTATGTTTGAATTTGAATTTTTGGAGGGAAGTGGCTTCCTAATTGTTTTAGTGAGCGAAAGTTGTTCTAATATGGTTATTGGAGTTAATGGAAGATGTTTCTCACAAATGGTTTGACACTTTACAAGTATTGGACCTAAAAAAAAATGGAAAAATTTTCTGCAGGTGTCTGGCGGAACCCTCAGAATACACTGGCGGAACCCATTTGGGGGGTACCGCCTGGTCCGTTGGGCCATTTATGGAATTCCCAGAAAATACACTAGCGGAACCCAATTTTGGGTACCGCCAGATCCGCCAGTGCCTCAGAAAGTGGCAGTCCGCGTTTTTGACCCGCGAGACGATTTTCAAAATTTTCGAAAACTCTTAAAATAAAAAATGTAATGCATATTTGGTTAGGAAAAGTAAAAATTGAACATGTAAACACTCAAATCATATGACTTTGACCGGGGGCTAGCGATTTTCACTAAACTTAGTGAAATTAACCATAAGCATAAAAATTGACAAACATATCAAATATTGTCATTGTGCATAATAGTTCATACAAACGTAATCCAACAAACGTAATAAACCATGAAAGTGAAGAATAAATAATTTACGTAGTTTTAACACAAAGATGATTCTAAAGTATTCATAAGCCAAACACTCCTTAATCTTCTCATAACCGGTCTATCTTCTTGTTGAGCTTGTTTAGGTACCTTTCAAAGCACTTGAACATTCCTTTGGTTTGCTTGAACTCTTCGGAAGCATTGTCAATGATGGGGAGAGCTTGAAGGTATTCTAAAGGGGGTAACTTAGAGTTGGGAAGTTTATCATCCTCGCTCATGCCGGATGATGATGATGATGGTGTAGGTGATCGAGTACGTTTGCCCTTATTTTTGGAAACTCGTTTATCACTTAAAGGAACGAAGATGTGAGGAACGAGAGAGTAGTCAAGGCGTATTCCATTTTCGTTAGGAGAAATGGGTGAGATTGCTCTAAAGAGGCGGGTAAGAAGCATTCCATAGGGAAGAGCGGTTGTTCCAACTAAGGGTATGTCGGCCATTCTTTTGGCTAGATAGTAGGCAAAGTTGAAGGGTTGACCGGTGGAAATGCTATATAGCATGTAGCATAGGCATGTGTTGATGTGATCTCTATTTCCTATGGTACTTATGACATTGGCCCTAAGAATTTATTCCCACTTCTTAAATTGTGGTTTAAGCTCATTAAGCTCCATACCAAAAGGATCCTTATCTACAATATTCCCCGAACGATTCACCCTAGTGGTAGAGGTTCTAACAAAGAGGTGTTCCTTAATAGTTTCCTTACTAGCAAGAGGTGTATCGTATGGATAAAAACGATCAATAGAATCAAGACTTGAAATGGGCCACTTATCCGTGTAGAGGCAAGTTCCCTCATTTGGTACACCAAGAATGATAGCTAAGTCTTTTAAATCTATGTCATGTGGTATTTGATTGGTTGTGAAGTTTAATGATATCTTACCACCAACACTTGTGGAAAGGTTTACGGTTGCATAAAATTCCAAGATGAACCCAGGACAAATTGGCTCATCTATATCAAGGAGACAATCAAAGTTAATTGCGGCAAAGTTTTGGCGAATAGATGTTCCTTCTAAAAAGGATGGATCAATGGTTCTACCTTCGTGAACATAGCATTTTTCTAATGCCTTAAAGGTTTCTACTTGAATCGGGTTGAGACCTTTGGTCATATGGTGTTTGGGCATGTACTTAAGGGTTTCCTTGTGATCGGATTTGTTTGCGGGAGGCATGTTGATTCCTAGAAAATATAAAGTTATATGTTAATGACTTTTAACAATGTAGATGTTCTAATGTGTTCCTATATGCAAAACAATGTGAAGACTTGGTTATCTTAACTCATTTTGATTCCCAAATTGTTTTGTTATGCAAAGTTTGTCTTAAGAACAAAAGATAACCAACACTCTCCTAATTGAATGTGTCTTCGATTGAATGTACCCGAAAATACATATTAGTTATGTATCCCCTTTAGCATTCAAGAGATAGTATGCAAGTGATGTTTAAATGATGTTTTTTCATTTGTTTTAACAATGTGGTGATGAATCATGTACTAGTCTTGGATGTGATTTTTGAAAGACAATGCACTTGGTGTGTTTGGCAAATAAAAAAGATACAATTGTTAACTAATGAAATACATAATTGACTAGCCACCAAGTTTTTCATGAATCAAGAAGTTTTATGCAAAAACCCTAAGATTCTAGTTAATGATTGTAAGCAAGAATGTTATAATTGAATCAAAAATGCAATTGTGATTAGAATACTTACAAAGTTAGTTGGATTTGAAGAGATTGGATTACAAGCCCTAAAATTCGTGAGGATATGTGTTTTTGAGAGGGTGATGGCTGTTTGAAAGTGGATGATTAAGTTAAGAGGATGTTTGGCTTTGAAATTAAAAATAAAACAATCTGAGATTTTGGCGGACCAGGCGGAACCAAAAAATGGGTTCCGCTCGTATGGTCTGAGGGTGTCGTGGGATCTGCAGGAAAAAAACTCAAAAGGATTTGTCTTGATTTTTGTGGTTTTATCCTAATGTTCAAAACTAAGGTTTTAAGTCTTATGAGTCTTTGACTAAGCCTAGGAATTATGAATGCTTCTCATTTAAGAGATTTTGTGAGACGTGGAACACTTTCTTAGTTAAGATGTTCCTCAATGAACAATCTTATCAAGGCGATGATGAGAGATCACAATGTGTCTATTAAGAACATAATGGAATGAATTGTCGCCTAAGTCGATGCTTCCTTTGTTGAAGAGATAACAATGTTTATGAGATGAATTCCGTTTTCGATATGAGTTAGCTTACTCAAGTGGAGCTTGTTGATGTGCTTCTCCATCCAAAACTAATTTGAGAACCTTACGTGATTTGGAGACTCATTGGGTAAGTAAGTATAAAAGTGCAAGTACCACTTGTGCTTTTCTTACCAACTTATTACCGTCATAATTCCATATTCCATGTACTATGGTTTCTGTTCCCGTTCTTTTGGGATACCATAATCCTAGTTGTGTAGTACCTTATGATGTATCTAAACAAGCTCAACTAAAGAGTTTTTCGAGGATCTTCTTTAACACGAGCACATAGACAAAAGCTAAACATAATGTTGGATCTAATTGTTATGATAACAAGTAGTCTTCCGAACATTTCTCTGCGTTTAGTTTTACTTACGGATTTGCTAATCTCATTCTTGGCAAGTCATCAATAACTTAACTATTGAAAACGAGAGAGTAACTAGGAATGTCTTTAAGTTAAAATCCCTTGCTTTTGGGGCTTGCTTTTATTCTCAAAAAGTCTTTCAAATATTGACACTATAATCACTTGATTACTTTTGAAAAATCTATTTTGTTTCACTAGTTGTTTTACTCTAAATTCCAAAAACTGTTTTTGTTGAATTTGTTTAGACACAACTATGATCTATAAATCAAGTTTTATAACATATGTCAATTTTACTTGATTTAATGTTTGACTCAAGGTGAGAAGATGTTATTTTGTACCTTTATCCTTATACTTGTCTTGCCATCATTAGACTTTCGACTAAGTTATCATCTACCAAAGATAATATCTTAGAAAGAGGAGATCACTCGTTAAATGTTATATTCAACGACTCCTCGATTCTTTGGGTTTTCTTACTTAAGACACTATGAACTCTATTTGTTTATAAAGAGTCCAAGAGGTACAACATCATGAGACTATGTGTCACATTTAATGTGTAAATCCTAGATGTTGAAAACTCATTTTCATTCACACATCCTAATATATGCTAATGTGATTTATTTCACCTTGTGTGTTTTATGTGAGATTATCATAAAGGAGTGATTGAAGAAAAACACAATTAAAGACTCAAAGTATGGTGTTTGAGAAAATTGTTTAACAAAGGTTTGTTTTGCAAGCATCACAAAAGTGTTAGACATTTTAACGCTTAGGAAATTCTTAGTTAGCTCACTTGTAAGCAAGAGTTGAGTGAGACTTACTCAAGAGTTTTTCGTGTTTATCTCTTGATGGTTAAAGAACCAAAACGCCTTATATCTCCTACTAGTACTAAAGACTAAATTCCTTGTTGCATAGAATCTAATCTTAGTTATTTACAAATAGCAGGTAGACACTCTAGAGTATTACAAATAACACATATTCGAACACATAATGCTAGAAACAAGAGACAATCAAAGTCAAGTTGAAGTAGTGCGTACCTTTTAAATTGCATAGAGATGCTATCAAGCGGATAAGCATTACGCGTAAAATCTTGGTTTGACGACACGCTTTGAAACTCAATAACTCATGTATCCAAGAAGGTTAGATAATCATATAAAAGCATAGAGAATAATAATCCTAATCCTTTTATCATGAGTTTCTATTAGAGATTGAATTATTTCTAAATCTCTCTTCTAGGTTTGACAAATTTTACTTGCTTTGTTTTATTAGTTGATGGTGCTTTTGAGTTAAGTCCTAATCCGGTTTTATCTTTAAACAACCTTTGACTCCTCAACAATCTTTCAAAAGATTTTGAGCTTTCATCAAATTTAACTAATAATTTTTTCTTTCTCATTTTGCATTTTAATCTCATGTTTGTAATCTAGACATAATTTACATTTTAAATCAATCATTACTCTCAATTCTAGACATTTTATTTTCTAATAAGATTTCCTTTTCAAAGATATTCTTAAAAGATTTTGAAGACTCATTCTTGAAGATAGTTTTTAGGTCCATGTTGCATAAACGTTTAGACTTATTTTCTAGTTTAGAAAACTCTAGTATAAATCAAAGCAAAAGTGTTTGGTTACAAAGTGTACATTGCTTGATGTTTTATCTAGTTTAGAATCACAAACCGGATGATTGACTTCATCTTCATCCGTGTAATTCCATGAATCGCAAGCAAGTCTACTACGAGCTTGACACGAGTAATCACCTTTACTTACACCTTGCTTGTTGTATCAATAAATTGACAATTAACTACCGGATCATAGTCTTCGTCAACATCCATTTCAATCCAAGATACGCAAGCAGGTTCATTAAAACACACGTACTCATCTTCACTTGTACCTTCATTTAAAACATTTAAACTAGTAGCACATGTATTAAATTCTACTAAGTGTCTATCAATTAGTTTTTCTAAAACTTCTAATTCATATGTAAGATCAAATTGATCATCTTTGACTTGACATATTCCTTGATGAAAGTTTATTATATTTTTCCAAATATTATTAGTCGTTTGACAAAACTACATTCTTTCATATTTGGTACTAAAGCTTTATAATCATTGTTTTAGCTTTAGTATTTTTATCAAGTTTAAGATAATTATCTTGGTTTTTCAAAAATTTGTTTTTCTTTGGTTTGAAATCACCAAAAGAAATAATATGCCAAAGATCATGATCAATTGATTTCACATAGTTTTCAAAATTACTTTTCCATTCAAGTAAGTTTTCTTTTTCAAATAACGGTGGGTTTTGGATAGGTTGCCCTTCTTTGAGATTTTCAAAATCCATGGATCGATCCAAGTTTTAAAATACATTCTATTTTAAAGATCTTGAGTAACGTAGCTCCTGATGCCAATTGTGGAAAACTAGAAGGGGGGTTGAATAGTTTACCGGTTTTTAATTCCTTTTTAACTTGAATATCTTTTAAATACTTTTACGATTGCTTAAAGATATAAACACAATGTTATATGTTTGATTCTTTGAAAAGCTTTTCATGTGAATAATAATTCTAACTTTACTTGTTTAGTTCTTTGAAAAGCTTTACTTTTGTTTGAAGATATAAACACATCTTTACTTGTTTAATTCTTTGAAAAACTTTATATGTAACTAGCTATTTTAACTAAAGAACAACATGTAATAAGCAAAGATAAAGAAAGAAACGATCAAACCACAACACGATTGTTTATCGTGGTTCGGCTACAAGGACTCTTTTTCCTTGCCCTACATCCACGCCCCGAGTTTCCAACTCAAGAGTTATAAGCACTAATCAACAAGCTCCTTTCACCGGCGGAGAAAACCTTTACAACGTCGCTTACACTTTTACCGACACTAAGCTAGATGTCGAGTTCTTTTACACGGGTACAACCACTCCCATCGTCGCTTACACTTTTACCGACACTAAGCTAGATGTCGAGTTCTTTACCAAGGGTACAACCACTCCCGTTAGTTCTTTTACAAGGGTACAACAACTCCCTACACACTACGTATTTTGAGGCCTAAAATACTAACCACTTACTTCTATATACATGACACACATGAAGTATAAACTTTCAAAGCTTATACATGACCAAGCTACCAAGACTTGCAACTTTTGAGTTGAAGCTTGTAACTTCTTGAATGATCTTGTGAAGTCCCTTGCTACATAAGAGAATCACACAAATCAAAAGGTTACTGAGTTAGTTGAGAGAGTATGTGAAAATAATGTCCTAAAAGGGTGACTCAAAACTAACAAATGGTTTGGTATTTATAGCAAACCATTCTGCAGGTCTGGCGGATACGGCGGACCCCTCAGGAGGGTTCCGCCCGTGTATCCCCAGGGTACCGTCAGGGCTGCAGTTGGTTTTTGCAATAAATCTTCCAAACCAAACAAGGTCACATCTCATTACTCTTGCAAACCAAACAATGTCACATCTCATAATATCAAGTCAAACACTAAACTTGCAAGCAACTACTTAGTAAGTCAAACACACTTCTTACCATAAATGTATATTGACAAAGCTTGCCCTAAATGTGATGTGACCTTACTATATTAAGAAATAAATGTGATGTGACAAGACACTTTCTAGTTTAAGAAATAAAAACAATGTTTTGTTTAAAAGGAAATTCAAACCTTAGTTAAACAAGACTTAAACAATTAAAGTGATGATTTACTTATAGCTAAACTTCATACTTTGTCATTAACAAAACTTAGCAAAGATCGTAAAATATAAATAACGTTTTTAGGCGATATTTGTATTAACACTTCTATAGGTGACGATACCATTGGGTATGCATGAAAACTACCCGGTGTCGGTGTCTTTGATTGCAAGACATTGGGCTGATCGTTTTCTTTTAGATACACTTCAGACAATGCATGCATCTCTGCTGCAGAAGGCTGATGAAGCTGGCAAGTCAAAATCATCCAATGAAGTTGTCCTCAAGGAAGCCTCTGTCGAAATCGCTAAAAAAAAGGTAAGAAGAATACTTATAGCATTTAAACAATATCATATATGGCAAGATAAGCCAGTTGGGTAATGGTTCAAAACATGTGTGATTCAATTTGAGTAACTTTATTGGTACGGGTCAGACTGGGTAGCAAGACCAAATCATTTGTAGAGTAGTAATCTGCAATTAGGCGGTACATGTATGATGGATTATGCCCTCCGCTGCAATGAGATGGATTCGCGATAATTACAAAAAACAGTAATTACAATAGTAATCCAGTTTTTTTGATTAAACGCCTTAGAGGGTGAAATGTAAAAGAAATAAAACAATAAGACTTTGGATGAGGTTCACCCATTCCCGTTTTAGCTATGTGAAATATTTGATTAGTGTGAGACAAAACAAAACCAAATCCCTCCATCTAAGTAAATGGGTAAAACGTATCTCTTCTAATTGACAACCTTCTCGTAGTTTCACTTATGATAGCTCATTTATAATGAAACATGTCAATGTAAATTCTTCGTATGAATTACTTGTAGGAACAAAAAGAGCATGCTGACAAAGAACTTACGTATCAGTGTAACTGCTCTTTTCTTGAGGTAACATGATCGTTTATAATCAACAATTGAACTTCTGTTGTCAGTGTGATACTGATCCCTGAACATTGTGTAAACAGATCTATAATGAACAAATCACCGACTTACTTAATCCATATGAAAAGTTATAGATTGGGATTAAGATTGGTTGTTTTGAGCAATTATATTTAATTAAAAATATAGATTGGATCTGGGTTTTGATTTGAATGCCTGGGTTTTTGCTCTTGATGTTTTTCATTTTTTATTAAAGTTAAATATAAATTAAAAAGAAATTCAAATGGGGAAGAAGACGAGGGTATATTAATTATTTCACTGCACTTAACGAGGAAAACTAACAGAAGCTAATGGAAAAGGCCTCTCAGCGGCGATTTTGCAAAAATGTGGAACGTTGGCGTCTTTTTTGCGCTACCTTTTTTCTCGGTCCCATTTTTGCTATTTCGTAGAACGTCAAGAACCATTTTTGCAATTTACCCTAAATAGAGGCTTGCACATAAGTTATAACTCACATTAAAAATAAATAAATAAATAAATAATAATAATAATAATAATAATAATAATAATAATAATAATAATAATAATAATAAAGATGGTGTGGCTGGTTGGTACGGCGCCAGGACCGATGGCACCTGAAGTCCTAATGATGTCGTCCTCGCGTTATATGTTGGGCTGGTCGGATGGCGCAACCCTCACCGGCCATGGTACCAGGTGCTGTAACAATATCAAAACACAACTTAAAAAGATTAATAACCCTTTTACATGACTGGATTCCTTAACTAAACAACAAAGTAAAGATTAAAATTTTAATTAAGGTTAAATCTTGCTTACAAACTGGATCTCATTAAACCTTTGCAAGAATACAACACAAATGATGCAATAAAAGTATAATATAAATTGATTCATTGAGATAATGAAACAAACACCAGACTCATTACAAGCCAGATGCCTCAGTCTCGAAAACCTCAGGCCGTGGCGATGTCGAACTTTCCCGCAACCGGTTCTCTGATCCCGTACTCCGTCTAACATCTTCCACCATTTTAACGACTTCTGTCATTTTCGGTCTTTGATCAGGTACCCTCGCCACACACGACATAGCAATCTGCAACATCTCGACCATTTCCTCCTCAATGTTAGGGTATTGTAGTAATTCCACATCAAATACTTCCCCGGTCCACTCTTCCCGGACCACGGAATGGACCCACCTGACTAAATGAATGACCTCATCACCACTCGTGGTATGGACTGGTGACTTACCAGTTAGAAGTTCGAGTAATAGCACGCCATAGCTATAGACATCAGATGGTTGGGTCACTTTTCGGGTGTCGGTTAACTCCGGGGCCCGGTAGCCTGCGGCTCGGGCTATTGGGGTCGCGATTTGGGACATGATAGATGACAACCCAATGTCCGAAACACATCCATAATTTTGGGAGTTTAGGAAAATGTTTGATGATTTAATGTTTCCATGCACAAGCTTGCAGCCTGGCTCGGAGTGGACCCGTGCTATGCCTCGGGCTGCACCGATGGCAATACGGAGTCGGGTTTCCCAGTCCAACGGGACCCGCTCTTCCCCTCGTTTACCTATAGTTCACAAGAATAATTAGTTAATTACCCATAAGGCCACATAATTAGTCAATTACAGTAACATAATGGAGATAAAAAGTCAATGTTTGACTTTTGTGAGCTAAAAGTAGCAAAAAAAAAATTTTCCCCACATGATGACAATGTTGAATACAAGACATATGCAAACAACAAATGGACCAAAATAATTATATTAAAGATACCCTTATCCCACATGGATTGATTCTTCTCTATCATGTATTATGCATTATTCCCTTGCAATTATATAAAAATAATTTGATTGAGAGTCGATATAAAAGTTATATACGCTTGAATAGGACATAACAGGTTTATTTTTGACTCTGTCTATTTATAGAAATATTTGCATGGTCCAGGTGTACATGTGCACCCATCAGCAGCTAACAAGTTACGTTCATCCGTGTAGTATAGTTGGACCAACAGGTTCATCTACGGGTGCTTTTACACACCTACATGTAAAAGTTTGTTCGTGTTGTGTGGTTGGATCCGCTGCACAAACGTAATTAGGTCCAATAAATGGACCTTGGACATTTATGAAATTTTAAGCTTGATCCTTTTTACGGCTTCTATTTCATGAAGCTAATCTAGTAAAATCAATTGGTTCAGGTCACTTTTGGGTACATCCATGTTGTGTGGTCGGGTCATGCTATATAGCATTCCCTTGAAAGCAAGTTATCTCACCAAATATTTCAGTATGTGGTCCAGACTGTCCAGTCCACATTAGTGATATGATGAAGAATGGGTCCGCAAAATAAAGGAAATTAAGTTGAACAAATGGTTTTATGCTTGGATTGTTGTTTCCATTTTTTCTTCTATTGCTTGACACCTAGTGTAGTAAGAGGGTGTTTGGACTGCTTAATTACACCAGATAAACAGAACAGTTGGTAGTGTTTTGCATTATAACTTATCAAAAGTATATGCACACGTTAGAATATTAAGATTGATGCATCCTTTTTTAATTTTTTCAAAGGGGATAAGCACTTTAGATAAGCAATCTTGAACACTCACTAAGAAAAATAACCCTACTTTTATTACCTTTTGAGGGGTGTGTGTATGCACATTTTCAAAGTGATTATTGCGACTTGAAGAATAAGATTAACATAATAGTATGATCAGAGTTAGAACATGTTATGTTTAGAAAAAAAATCCATCTTTACAGCTTAATTTTCTATGTGAATATATTTACCGTAAAACACTCAAAACTGATGATCCAAACACTACCTTGACAGAATCAAGAACCAAAATGATCATCTCTAAACTATCAAAATGCAACGATAATATAATAACAATAACAAAAAACATAACAAAACAAGTAAGAAGATCAAGGACATACCATGTAACATCGCTGCAACACTCCCTTGACTATAATACTCACAAACCGTAAGTTTCTCATCTTTCGAGTAATAATACGCCCTCAACTCAACCACGTTCTCGTGTTTAATACTCCCAACAACTCCCATCTGCGTCTCAAACTCCTTTTTACCAGAACTCAACTCCTTCAACCTCTTAACCACGACAGAAGTCCCATCTTCAAGTATCGCCTTATACGACATCCCAAAAGTACCCTTACCCAAGACCTCAGCAGAAGCCCTCAACAAATCCTCCAAATCAAATGCATAATTACACCCCTCAAAAAACACCAACCTATTATTCGCATCTTGTGTCCGCGAAATCGCCTTTTCAGGCGACATCCCACCTTTCTCAATTTTCGACGAAATCCCAATCCCGTCTCCGTTATCCCTCTTCATACAACACATTATCCAAAACACTCCAAACGCAACAATCCCAAAAACAGAAACACCTAAAACTATACCCAAAATGACTTTTTCACTCATTTTCCGACCCGTTTTCAAATTCGCTTTAGGAGGCATAACAATAGGCACTTCACCATCACCATAAACTATAGACACATTATTCCCTACAAAAACTGACTTAGGAAACTTATGCAATGACTTAGGCACCACACCACTTAAATTATTATTAGCTAAGTCAAGCACTTGCAAACCATACCTACCCATATCAGGAATCTGACCCACAAGTGAATTATTTGCAAGATTCAAAACAGTCAAATGGGTCAAATTACAAATACTCTCACTTATTGACCCATTAAACTTATTATTACTAAAATTCACCACGGTCAAATTCTTCCAAACAGTAAAATCCTTAGGTAACTCACCTTCAAACTGGTTAAACTGAAGATACAATAAACTCAAATTCTTTAAGTTAAAAAAGTCAACAGGAAACTGACCACTTATACCATTAGATCTTAAGCTTAAGATCTGCAAAGATGATAACCTGCTAATAGTGTCTTTTGGTATATGACCATGAAAACCAACTCCAGGTAACCTGAGACCAATGACACGTGTCATGTCTTCATTGCAGGTGACACCAGTCCATTGAGTGCATACACTACTTAAACTTGAGTTTAAGTCCCAGTTTAAAGACCTTGAGTGAGGAAGATTGTGCATGAAATCTAACAATGCAGTTTTATCATTTTCAAGATTTGTAGCATTTGTTGTAAGTAAGAAAAAACCCATTAAGAAAAATATGAAATTTTTCATTTTGGTGAAAAAAATAAAAATAAAAAATTTGGGTTTGTGGTGTAAAAGGGTGAAAAAGAATGGGATTTAAAGAGGTGGTGGCATTAAGGTGGTGTTGGCTTTAAATTGAAAATGTGAAGGTGATAAAGATGAGAATATGAAGTAGTAAATGAAGAGGACAGTGTTGTCAGAAAGTGTGGTTTGAAATGGACATGGAGTGTCTTTGTATGTGTTTGAGTTGGGGTGAGAGAGGGGAGGGTTTCATATACTTTTTGTGATTAGGCCATTTGGCTTTTTAAATAAAACTGTACTAATAAAGTTTTACTATGGCATATAAGTACAGAAATCTTTTATAGAGTAATGTAGAGTTGTCGATTTGTGCTCAAATGAAAAAAAAAAAAAAAAAAAAAAAAAGTTTAATTTTGGCTATATTGTAAAAGATTTGGACATATTTAGTCTTCTTAAAAAAAAAAAAAAAAAAAAAATGGCATATTTAATCAATTAAAAAATTAAATAGGCACGTATTTTTTTCTCAATTGCAGATCATTATAATCTTTTTTTAAGAAAAACGTATATATATAATATATTTAATTTTTAAATGTAACATGTATTACGTTTAATGAATTTATTTCGTCATTTTGTGTATTTTGTAAAGCGATTTGTATAACATGTGCCCGTTTGGCCCGTGCCCGTTTAGCCTGTGACTATTCTAGCTCATGCCCGTGCCCAGTGGCGTAGCTTTTAAGGGGCCGGGGGGGGGGGGGGGGGGGGCCCGACCCCCCGAAATTTTTTTTGCGATGTAGGGGATATATAGTTTTCGTGTAGAAAAATTTCAGTATATTCGGTTTCGACCCCCCAAAAATTTTGGTATACCTCAAATATAGCCTTAGAAAAAAAAATTTTAGATCCCGACCCCCAACTTGAAAATTCCAAGCTTCGCCACTGCCCGTGCCTGCCCGGGCCGCCCGTTTTGCCACCTCTAGAGTATTGTTATATGTTATATCCACCTACTTTTTGTGCCTAATTATCCTCCTACCCATATGAAAATATAACACATGTATTTAATTAATTATCTCATTTCATCTAAACCGTCAGTTTTTTCACATGTAATGATTTTAGAAGTAGGAAGATAAGTAAGAATGTTTAGCAGAAAGAAATATAATTTCTCTTTTGAATTTCTTGTTACTTGAAATTTGCATTAAGAATATAAATTATGCTAGTAGGCACGAGCCCGTAGGTTTCAATCCGTTAAGGTTTAGGTTTATCATGCTTTGTAGTTTATAAATACCTTATTAATAAAATACAATACCTATGGTTTCCATCATAACATTGTATCGGAGCGGATCTAATCCTCGATATGTATGTTGAGCTGCCTACTTTTATCTCTTTAATTCGGCAAAAACCCTAGCTATCACCACCTTTATCATCTATTTCTAAATTGTCATCACTTGTTACTATTGTTCAATAATACTAGTGTTAGTGCAAAAAGTGTGGTGGGTTAGGATTGGGCTCAGTAATGCTCTGGGCTACCCTTGGTGAACACCCCGTATGGTAAATTCTGCACTAATTCATGTAAACGTTTAATCCCTGCACAAATGAGAGTAAACCGTTAGCCTTATCGTGGGGATGAACCTCACGATTAAGCTCCGGCGTGAGAGTAAGTACTCATGTTGTCAGAGAAATATGTATGTATTGATATGAGTGAGAAAGTCATACATTGAAAGTGCGAATCGAGATTACCTTTTATAGACGGTGGAAATACTAGGGTTTCCTAGTATTTCGCATATCGCCGTAGTGGCCGAAGTGGGACCCTTGTCGGGCGAGGGTCCGCATCTTAATCGATATTTGTATACGTAGGTCACCTTTCGGACCGCAGGGCGGTCCGCGAGCGTACTTTGGGAGTGCCGCTTCAAGTGATCCGTACATGTCCGGATTGTGCCTTACTTGGGGCCTGGGCTTTAGTTGTGTTCGGTTTGTCGGTTTATTGGGCCGGAGCCAGTTTGTTTGTTGGGTTGGAGCCTGTTATGCGTGATACGGTCCAAGCCCAGTTTGTATGAAATAGTCAAGGCCTATGTGTATAATACAGTCCATGCCTAATAGGCCCGCTGTCCGTACTATACGTTATCAACTAGTATGGTGATTTTCTATCATATTCTTTTTGGAAATAATTAGGAGACATAATTCATATGCCTAATATTGTGCCTAACCAATTCAAGGCCCGCTTGGTATCCAGGTATGGGTGGGTATAGATTGAAAGTAATATCAAATAACTTGTTTGATATCTATTTGATTCTGTGACCCTTTTCAATGATAGATTCAATCCCAACTCCACTAGCTTTTTTGGGTGATATCATCCAATCATATTTTATTTTTTCTCTTTTATGCTGGGACCACATATTATTATATTTTTGTTTTATTCTAAAATAATATTAATAATATTTTACTTATTTTTAAAATAATAATATTTAATTTAATTATTTTTTTTTCTCATTCCTCATTTCTTTCAAACATTTCTCAAATCCAAATCCAATTTCAATCCTACTTACAAACCAAACGCACCCTCAATGTTTGACAAATAGATTACAATTAGGGGTGAGTAAACGGACCGGATGGACCGGACCGACCGACAAAACCGACCGGACCGGACCGGACCGGACCGACCACATTCGGTCCGGTCCTTGGTCTAGGCTTTTTGGTTAATTCGGTCTTTGGTCCGGTCGGTCCGATCCGGACCGACCAAAAAACCGAAAAAACTTGCCAATTCTTGCCTATTTGGACCGGACTGAGACCGGACCGACCACATTCGGTCCGGTCTCGGTCTATGGTTTTTCCTTAACTCGATCTTCGGTCCGGTCCGGTCTTGGCCGGTCCGATCCGGTTTTTGAACCGTGATCACCCCTAGATTACAATATTTTTCTCTCATAACTTTTACCTTTAGTTTTGGCACATGTCATTATCTCTTTTTTAGGCACAAGTTTAAGCATATGAGTTAGTTATGTTAATCGATGCTTATTCTTTTTATGCGTATCTTTCTCTTTGGTTTTCAAAAGCACGCAATAAAATTGTGCCCTTAATTGTAGATTTGAAAATAATTGTCTTAGGGTAACATTAGTCTTCTTTGCTTCTGTCGAATCAAATATTTGGTTTCCTTTCACTTGTCACATTAAAAATAATTAAATTCAATTAAATTCAATTTTTTTTTTCATTAGTTTATTTTAGTAGATGCCAAAAAATACATAGGTTTATCCAATTTGGTAGATGAAAAATAATAACAAATTGATTTATCCAGTATGATAGATGAAAAAGATACATTAGTTTATCCAATATGGTAGATAATTACAAAAGATTTCGCCAAAGATGATATTGATATCAGTTAGTAACTTTCAAGTTTGAAGATTTGTCTCCGTATGTTGGTGAATTTCTTCAACAGCTAATTATGTTCGATTTACTGCTTTTGCTTTTGTTGCATGTTTATTTTTGTTGCTGTTTGAAAAACAATCTCCGTTTCTTGTCATGTCAATCAATGCTTATGTTTTTTATGCTTATCTTTAAAGGTTTTTTCTAATTTGTGTCATGATGGCACAAGCTTAAAAGTGTTTAATGAAGACAAATATTTTTTTAAATAACTTAATTTCCTTATAAAACATTGATAATTTTGATAGACATCGTAAATTTAGAAAATTATTAATATCAAAGAACATGGTAATTTAAGTTCATTTAATGCCTCTTAACCTCTACCACCATGATATAAGTTAGAATTTCTCATCTTTATATTTGGTTTCTAAAAGCACGCAATAAAATTGTTCCCTTAATTGTAGATTTGAAAATAATTGTGTTCGGGTAACATTAGTCTTTCTTTGCTTCACGAATCAATATTTGGTTTCCTTTCAATTGTCACATTAAAAAGAATAAAATTAAATTCTGGTGCATTCAATTGTTCTTTTTGTTTTTCCTTTTTCTTTTCATTAGTTTATTTTAGTAGATGCAAAAAAATACATATGTTTATCCAATTTGGTATATATATATATATAAAAATGTATCTTTATTTTCAGAACCCTGTTAAGTGCGGGAATTGCGAGAACTCCAATTTTGCATTAGAAAACATGCATGTTCATATAAAAATGTATGTTTTCTTACATACACCTTAATACACATAACACATATTTATATAAAAACCTGTTAAGTGCAATAGATCAATGCAAAATGGTTTTATTTTTAGAACTCTGTTAAATGCGGGAACTGCGAGAACTCCAATTATGCATTAGAAAACATGCATGTTCATATAAAACATGTATGTTTTCTTACATACACATGTGTATGTCAGAAAACATACATGTTTTATATGAACATGCATGTTTTCTAATGCAAAATTGGAGTTCTCGCAGTTCCCGCACTTAACAGGGTTCTGAAAATAAAGCCTCCATATATATATATATATATATATATATATATATATATATATATATATATATATATATATATATATATATATATATATATATATATAGATACATTGATTTATCCATTATGGCAAATGAAAAAGGACACATTAGTTTATCTAGTATGGTAGATAATTACAAAAGATCTCGTCAAACATGATCTTGTTATCAGTTAGTGACTTTCAAATTTGAAGATTTGTCTTCGCATGTGGGCGGATTTCTTCAACAACTAATTATGTTCGGTTTACTGCTTTTGTTTTTGTTGCATGTTTATATGCTTGCTGCTGTTTGAAGAACAATCTTCACTTGTTATCAGATGTCTTCATCAACAATTTATTATGGCTTTCATGTTTTTAGCTTTTTAATTCAATTTTAGCTCTCGCGATTTCACCGTTCGGATTGCGGGGGAGTATTAGAATATAGATTATGCTATAGTAGTCTATAAATACAATGGGCTTCGGTCCATTAAGGTTTATGGTTTATCATGCTTTGTAGTCTAAAAAATATAAATACCTCATTAATTAATAAAACATAATACCTACTGGTTTTTCATCATCTAACAATTTGAGATTTAGCTGTTGCGACTTCAGGTTATCTAAAAAGACAGTCTTTTGAGATTAGTCGGCTTATATCTAGTCAGAAACTCATGTAACTAAAAAAAAAGTATAGTATTGTACTAATTTAATTATAACAATTAATACATTATCAAAGTATATACTTTTGGTAATGACATGTAGAATAAAAATTAGTTATGTTGGGTGAAAGAGATAAAAATATTAGAATGGTACAAGAGGGGAATTGTTCGTGAGACATTTGAGATTAGTTCGAGTAAAAGCTTGAAAAAAGTTGAACTTTAGCGAGCTCGTGAGCTACTTGAGATTATCTTGGTAAAAGATCAAAACAAGTTTGAGCTTTAATGAACTCAATTCTATTTTGGAGTTCATTTAACAAACGAGAAAGAGACATGTTCTTAGGTTGGATGTGGTAGTGTTAGTAAGCGTCAAATTAGCATATTTTCTCGTCCAGTTACCCATTTAGTAATTACCACAATTTTACCATTTACATATACTCCATTAAGACACAATTCCTGACCGAACCGCC
Organism: Artemisia argyi; assembly: GCA_030686995.1. Lineage (NCBI taxonomy): Eukaryota > Viridiplantae > Streptophyta > Magnoliopsida > Asterales > Asteraceae > Artemisia > Artemisia argyi. Next base: position 168,483,312 of record CM060685.1, on the reverse strand, counting down.
CCGTGACCATCATTACCAGATTGCGTAAATGTGGTGGTGGTGCCACGTAGGGAAACCCCTCAAGGTTGAAGACATTACTACATCTAGCCTTTAGAGCAAAGGATATCGGACGGTTATTTAGATGATTTACAATTTGGTGTTGGGGTATCCGGAGGTGGGGAGACTATTCTTCATGCAGTGAATCGATTGATTGAAGATCGTGGGAGGGATGTTGGTCTTTCTATGTTGTTGGTGGATTTTCAAAACGCTTTCAACATGGTGGATCGGGCTGTTATGTTGCGTGAGGTTCGGCTTCATTTTCCGGCTATTTCACAGTGGGTGGAATTTTGTTACTCTAGCCCTACCAGATTATATTATGGTGAGCATACTCTTTGGTCTCATTAAGGTGTGCAACAAGGTGATCCGCTTGGGCCTCTTCTTTTTGCTTTAATGCTACATCCCCTTGCATGTAAGATTCGTGACTCTTTTAAACTTTCTTTTCAAGCATGGTATCTGGATGATGGTACGGTTATTAGAGATACTTTGGTTGTTGGTAAGGTTTATAGTTGATTATGATGGATGGACCTAGTCGTGGCTTACACCTTAATGTTGATAAAACTGAGATTTTTTTGCCAATGGAAGACCCCAGAAGCAAATTTGTTGGTGTGTTCCCTCCCAATATTGCTCGCCCCTTACATGGTGTTAAATTATTGGGTGGGCCTATTAGTGTGGATTTTGAGTTTGGTAGTAAGCTTGTTCTGAAAAGAGTGGCTAAAACTATTGAACTTATGGATACTGTTGCTAAACTTAACGACCCACAATGTGAGTTGTTGCTACTCCGTGCATGCGCAAGTATTTCCAAGTTGTATTTTTCTATGCGCACATGTTCCCCTCGGGTCTTTGAGTGTGCTCAGGTTTCTTTTGATGCGGCACTTCGTTCTTCTTTGGAGCATATTGTCACTGCTTCTGGACCTGGTTTTGGTGATTGGTAATGGAGACTTGCTACCCTCCCCTTTGCTTTTGGGGGGCTTGGTGTTTATTCTGCATGTGATGTCTTGAAATATGCTTTTCTTGCTTCTAGACTTCAATCTGCTAGCCTACAGACTAAGCTTCTCCATAGTTCTGGTATTGTAACTGATGGTCCCTCCTTTGATGATGCTTTATGTACTTTTAATATGGAGATGGATATTGACCTTTTGAGTAACCCAAGTGAGGTCGCTGCCCCCAAACTCATGAAGAAATTGGCAGACATATACTTCGATCGAGTTACCCAGACTGTCGAATCTACCTTCCATCTATCTCCTCGACAGATGGCGTTATGGAGCTTCCTAAAGGAGGATCATACTTCAGATTGGCTTAGGGTGGCTCCAATTTCTGGACTGGGACAAACTATGAATGCCCGGACATACCATTGTGTGTTGTGTTATCGGCTGGGTGTTCCTCTTTTCACTGTTCAGGTACCGTGTTTAGCTTGTACTCGGGTTTTTACTAGGGATATTTATGGGGATCACACGGTTTCTTGTGCTGGTATTGTTGGCATTAAACATCGGCATAACATTATGCGTGATGTTCTTGTTGATATATGCTCTCGGTCCGGAATTTCTGCTCGTAAGGAGGTGGATATTGGGCTTTATGGTGATAGGGACAGATCTTTACGCCCAGCTGATATATTACTTTACTCTTGGGATGGTGGGCTTGATGTTTGTGTTGATCTTAAGGGGTCGTCACCCTTGACGCAATCTGGTATGATTGATTTTATGCCAGGTCGTGCGGTTATTGAAGCTGCTCAACGTAAACGTGTCAAGTACGAGGCCAAGTGTGTGGATATCGGATATGGGTTCCTCCCATTTTCTTTCTCCTCTTTTGGAGAACTTGAGAAAGATGCAGTAACTCTTCTAAAGCGTATTCGACATTTCTCCATGACCCAAGACATTGGAGCACGGGCTGCCTCTCATATTTTTAATAGGATTGGTTTTGCTATTGCTAGAGGTGTGGGGGCCCAGTTGGTTTCTCGGCTCCCCACTAATTTTTTGTAAAATCCTATTAATTGTTAATAAAAGTTGTGGTTTATAATAATAATAATAATAATAATAATAATAATAATAATGTATTATTATTATTATTATTATTATTATTATTATTATTATTATTATTATTATTATTATTATTATTTGGTTCTTCTAATGCCATTTTTTTGTTAACATAACTTTATCACTCACACCCTAAGACTAGGTGTAATGGTCACTCTTCACTTCTAATCATTCACCTTTTACCTAAGCGTCACATGATAATTCAACACATCACCATTCCCTTTATTTTTCATGTGCATTGGTCGCCACTCCTTCCACCTTTCAAACATACTCCACAAAATACCACACACACACTTACAAATCAAATAAGCAATAATAAAAAATGCTCACTTTGCATGGTATCCGAGTGGTGACTGCCATCACCTTTCATCCCTCTTTTTGGCTTGCCTCATGCGTTATAAGAGAGGGTGCAACAGTGTGAAAAGGTGAGAATGAAAGGTGAAGGGTGATGGATCACACGCATTGCCTCCAATCTAAAAACAATATCCTTCGTCACAAAACAATACCACACCACCCCGTTGGTCCTAGAAAACACACGCTCTCTCACAAACTCACGTTTAGCACAAAACAAGGTGTTAGCGTGCGCTACACGACAATCCCTTTGGTACATGACGTGGTGGTAACATGCTATGGCGCAAGTCATTGGCTTTGACATAGGCGTGTTTTAGTGATTGTACTGCATGCTTTTAGCAACAATTTTTTTAACACGTTATTAGTATATGAAGTTATGAACTCATGTTCAATTTTTGTGCATTTCTATTCCTAAACTTTATATTATTAATAGATTTGTTTATTTTAGTCATTTTTCTAAAAAGTCGGTTGTTCTGTATTACATTTAAATTAATTAATCACAACAACAATGTTGCTACCGTATCTCTAAATTCAAAATAAACCATCAAAGCTAGAAAAATAAATTATACCCGTTAGAGAAAAAGCTAAAAATCTCACCTTTTTTTTCAAAATTTGTGTAGAACGCATGTAAAAAGGTTAGGAATATAAAAAGAAAACGAATGTAGAGAAAATGAGGTTTAAAAATAGGGAGTTTGAATTGGGAAGGCTGAGACAAGTCAAAAGCAAGTAATTTTTAATTTAAAGTAAAAGGAGTTTGGAAGTAGCAGCACAAAAAACAGAGCTTTTACTTTTTGTTTGTTTCTTTGTTAACTTTTTGGTTAATGTTGGATGCTCAAGAATGTCCTCTGGAAGAGCGATGCAAGTTAGTACTGCCATCTTGGTGAAACCAATTAAATTATTTTGTCTTGAACATTAAAAACATAAATACATTTTCTTTCTGATATCAACTTTTTCAGTTTTTCTTTAACCATACAAAACCAATTTCGTACAGTACTTTTAAATTTAAAACAATCGTAAGAATATATATAATTCATGGGTGCACTTTAATTTAGTGTGTATTGACATTTATAATTTTATAGGCGTAAAGAGGGTACAAGTGATATAAGGGTATAAATGTTAATACATACTAAATTGGAGTGTGCCAATCAACTTGTTGAGTGTACAAATCACCTCATACATATATCAAATAAGAACACCCAACCATATTTATCGTCTAATAAAATAAAAAAAAGTAATTACCACAGTGGACCATTCCTATGGTCAATTTACAAGAATAAACAATTTTTTGAAGATTTACTAAAATGGACTAGGCCTTATTTTTATATTTCTCAATGGCACTTATTGATTACCCTGACATAAATCAACGAGTACTATTTAACCATCCTCTCTCCATCTAGATCTAAACAATCTACCCACCCACCAACCCGTCCCCTTTCTATCTTCCATCTCCATTTTTATCACCATGTTCAATCTTCATTTAGGCTTACCAAATCCAACCGTCACCTGCAAATATCTTCAACCACCACCACAAGTCCACAACACCATATCATCAAGTTCATGATGAACTTGTATACTCAGGCAGTTTGCACCATTGTTGATCCCAGTTGAGCAAACGATCTTATATAGAAGTTGACTTAAGTTACCACTTAAGCTAAAACGCGGAATATTAAAGATTAACTTAAGAAGAATAATGATTCACTATCAACACTTCAATATATTAATAATACGAGCACTCGACAATGCTAGGATTTTACAACGTTGAAGTGTAAACGAAAACTAAACAATACGTTGAATGGGGATTGGTTGCTTGTACCCTCCATCTTCATTATTTTCACTCATTCATCAACTCTCCTATTGTTGAACGGGGATTGGTTGCTTGTACCCTAGCGATTCTTGTGGATTAATGCCCCACCTACGATCACGTAACGTAGTTCTTCTAGCATTGTGTAACAACTGTCAAGTGTTTTCATTGATTTGATAAAACCATGATCCATGTACTCTCCAGACCATAATCCACCAACAAAATGGGTTTTGATAACATCTACACCATTCACCATCTAAGATACTAATAAGCTCTAGATGTTAATTGACACAAAACCTTCTACACTAATTACCACCATGATGCTAACCTGACTCTGATATCAAATGATATAGGACGTGAAAGCGAATTTAAATAAACCATAATCCAAGGGTTGATAAACGAGGCACACCTCAAGGGAATAAAACCCAACAAAAGATAAAACTATAAATATCAAAGTTTATTAATAATCAAAAAACTTAATTACAATGATAATGAACCCCATATTTGTAGGGAATTGAAACTTTTAGAGAAAGTAACATAATTAGAGTAAAAAATGAATTAAGCAAATAAAAAAATTCTAGAATAGAGGTCTCTAAGGCGTAGTGAAAAAAATGTCATAGAAGAAATTGGTCTACATTTCTTGATTCTTGTCCCCGTTAACTACACTTGTTGTGAATATGTTATACTCGTCATCTGCAATAACAATAATACTCAATCTTGTTGGAACGAAATAGATACTATGTAAACATCTATATCTTTATTTAAAGGAGTGTGCGAATTATTTCCCTTTCAAATATAGCTTCAACAAAAATGTACATCTATACTATATAATAAACCAGAATAATTTACAAGCCCTCTAAGCACAATAAATCATTAATGCGCTGATGTGTCTCAATTGTGATTGGCTGGAGATTTAATGCGTACAACATGCTTATGCATCTATTTCTTCACACCTATAATGCATCTCAATACACAGTCATACACGCTCCTTATTCATAGTAACTAATTAATTCGGCTGTTACAAATTATGATTCAATCATCCAAAAATAAACTTTCTTCCTCTCTACGATTCAAACGCATATCATTTATAATCGAATCATGCTCTCCAATTCAAATTATTCAACACAGGTTAACTCCTCTTCATCACTTTCACAATCAAAGCTTTTTTATTATATTTGAATTAAAATCATATGACTCCGCTGCATTATCGGTAAGTTTTTTCTTTCTTATTTTGTTACTTTTATTTTGTACCGATCCATTAAAATTTGTTCGATTTGTTTGTTTTAAAGTTTTTCCTGTACATTGGTTTTTATAAATATGACAAACTAATTGAAGAAAAAATAAAAAAGAATTGATGTGGTTGTTTTAGAAGTTTGTGGTTGCTTCATTTTTTCATGATTTAAGTATGTTTGTGTCATTGTTCTTTTTAGGCCAAAAGTGTAGCATGTGATGAATCGAACAAATCGAATTTATGTTCTTCAATAATCTATGCACACCACGTGTTTGTTTAAATGTGTATCAAACTAATAAGCAAACTCATGAAATCGAGAGTCCTTCAAATTCTAAAAAGGAGTATGAAGATTCCGCTAAGGTTGTTTCATCGGTAGGCGTCTCTGAGCCTACACATCCACAATCTAAAGGATGAGGAGATAGTATCTAAATCTCCTATACTATAGAAGGAAGAACATCCACAATCTACATTGACCAAAAACACACAAAATTCAGGTTTTATCATGTTCTTTACTACACCAGAATGTCTGATTTTTTGAATAGTTAGCATGATATTTATAACAATGATTATATCAGCTCATTATTTATGTTTAATGATGTAGGAGTGGCGTGAGCAAGACAGTGTAATAATGTCAACAAAGACACTAAAGAAGACCCGGGTATGCATAAATTGACGCGTGCAGCTGTTACTGCCATCTCCGCTACTGCAGTTAAGGCATATTCTTGGCAGACCAAGGAGATGACCAGACCCGGCAGCTTGCCACATCATTAGTAGAAAAGCAGGTAATTAGTTACTGATTAGTTATTCAGTTTCTCAACACGTGATATTGTTTTTCGCAGTGATAAAAAAGTTAGGATTTGCTTCTATAAAATCTCGAAGTAATGTAGTGATCATGTGGTTGCCAATTTTGGAATAAATTAGAAGCGTTACTATATCTTCTGTCTGTGTATCCAGTCAAAAATTGTGGCTCTTATTTCATCACAGTTCTTAAAAACTGGAAGCACACGGTTGTCTATTTTCTGCTTATTTTTTATATATTATACCTCTTTTATGGTTCTATCTTCTGTTAATTTATTCATATCAATATTACTCGAACTTAATTACCTTCATTGTTGTTTGTTATTTTTGTTAGGTCATTAAATTAGGACTCCGTTAAGAAGTATCAACCATTTAACTGTGATATTGACTTATCACGAAGCTTCAAAAGAGCAAACTCTGGATGGCTACAATGGTGAATATTTTTGTCTGTTTTCTCCTTGGTTTACTTATTTCTGAAAAAAAATGAGATTAGGAGTGAAGCTACTATTCATAGTTGTCATCTTTTGATGATTGTTTTGCACTCGCACATTGTGCCACAAGAGATCATGAATTCATGATCACAAAGTCATAAGATAACGGGAAAAGGGGTGGGCACATGGCTGCGCAGTGGGTCAAAACACTTTTTTTGTGAACTTATTAAACTCATAATAAATGATTAGTTTGTCAACTATAGTTACATGCTTAACTATTCTGTAATATGAACAATCTAAAGGTTTAAGTAAATTGAGCTAGGAGATTTGTGCTGTGAAATACAGTTTGGTTGTTATGTTTAACAAGTTTATGTATAAGCTGTATATTTATTTAACCCTTTTGACCCGTTACGGATAAACATGACTTAAATTACCACCTGATGCAGCAGCGGGTGAAGTTGGAAGAAAAGCTGTTAAACTTAGAAGCTATATAGACCTTACGAGAGGTAGCTTCCTTTTTCATGTTCTTAGCTATTGCATCTTATGCCGAAATTCACCGAATTCTTTCTGTTGTATAAAATGACTTAACATTACACAGTTGTGGATAGATCCTTTTGGGAAGAGTTTGTGCAATATACACACATTGGAGACCCTGTTGATGTAACATTTGGTGTGAAGGAATTGAAGGTACTATGATCCTTGTGAAGAGTTTGTGCAACATAAGATTTTTTTTCCTCGTTTCATGTTTATAATAGTTTGTTTGTTTATAATACATGTATATCACTGTTTATAATACATGTATATCACCAGGGGATTTGTTATTTAATCTTAATATCATACATTCTTTATCTGAGAAGCAATTATAAATCTTATATGGATTTTTTTTACAGGCATTTCTATCGAGGGATGTGAAGTCAACATACACTTAATTTTTGAGAAAGCAACCGAGTAAGAAATCTTATGCTCATATGAACATAATGTAGCTTGCTTTTGAATTATTCCTTCAATTTTCTTTATAGAGAGCTTTTAATAATAGATATAACTAGAAGTTTGCTTTTAGTTTTGAAATTCTAAATATAAGCATTTTATGAAACTCATTCGGGTAAGGGAGCACCGCTGTTATGTTATTATTATTGTGCGATTCTGTGATATAGACGTGCTGGTATTTCATTATTTTTTGATTTTAGAATGAAACACGTTAAAGTATTTATCTTTAGGATTGTAACTAAAAGTTAGAGGAATTATCCAAGCCCTGTATGTGATGTCATGTTCACTTTGCAAGTATAAGCATCTGCTTTATTTATTTAGTGGTCTAAATATATAAGCTTTACAACCAAAGGTGGCAAAATGGGCGATGCATTCTTAAGTAACACAAACACTATATTTGGTTGTTAATTTATCGACCTTTTTGAAGTAAATTTGATTTAAACTACCACATGGTTTCAGCCTGTTTCACTTTTGTGTGCAAGTGGATTTAATGATTTATCATTCAGAAAGATAGTTTAGTTGACAAGTCACTCAATAACACATTTAAGGTTTTGGCAATTACCTCATTAATTTTACATTCTCTCAACCCATGTATCATAATTTAAAGTAGATTAGGATATATATATGGTGAAACGATGTATATGCCTAAGCTTTATTTGCTAAGTTACATAAGGTTTTTAGTCACATCAGGTTTTGCTTAAAGATCTTCATCCTCAGGTTTTGCTTGCAATAAAGTAGTTACCCATTTTCATAATCAACATTGATAGAATGAACTGTTGCAAAATATAGGAGTAAATGTGTCTTATTTAATTTGTGAAAGAAATATTATCAGCAAGATTCAAGAATGTAATTTTCTTCTAATTTAGAAGTTGTTTGCTGAAACTAAACAGAGTTGCACATGTTATTTTAGAATTTAGGCATAGTTAGTTAAGTCAAATAGTGATTGTCACCCTTTAGTGTAATTACTTGCTACATGGTTTGTGTTAGAAAGTGTATGCATTTTGGTGTAGAATGCCTTCATAAAATATTTCTTTGCTACATGGATGTTTTATTGGATTAAAACACCAATTCATTGGGAACCTTTCTTCTTACTTTCGTATTACTTGCTAATGTATTGTCTTTACATTACTATCTCCAACATTCACTACATACTTTCTTTTGGTAGATGATGAGTTTTTATACTATATATATATACTGTTGGTTGGATGAATGATTGAACATGATACATGTTTTTTTGCTATGCACAATTTAGTATTATATGTTTTACATCAAGTTTATATGGCAGGGGTGCTACACCCTTTTAGATAACTTAGGTCTCATTTAGATTAATTCTTGTGTTATTCATCAAGGGTTCTTTTGTATTCGGCAGAATTCCTTGAGGATATCAACATGATGGTGTTCCATTTTAACTTTTTTCTAATGTAAATCCCATAGGTCCTATGTATCTATCACGTTTTGCTTTCACACATGAACAACTATACGTTGCCGTTTAAGAGTCAAATGCAAAAGAGATTTTAAGGTTGTCTACCTACTACAAACGTTGTCTACAAAAAAGTATTTCAAGGTATATGATCAATGTTCAAGAGGTTGGTACAATATACATATGACATGTTTTATATCATTATTTAAATATTAATTACTAACATCAACAACTTCCTTTTACTTGCACCTTTTTTTAGATGTTCATGGAATGGATATTGTCTACTCAACTGATTAACGTTATACTAATATTTGTCAAAACTATTAAAGGTGGAAAAGACGATACATCCATGTTTATTATATTAAAAGTTACAACCCATATTGTTTATCGTATCATTGATGTATCATTTTTTATTCATTTCAATATTACTCGAACTTAATTACCTTCATTTTTCATGATTTAAGTATGTTTTAGAAGCATTGTATTTTATATTATCAATCACTTATAACTTATTATTTCATTACAAGAAATTTTTACAGCGTTTACATTCGTTGTTCTTTCTTACTTTATTTACGTACTTACTTTTTTTCATTTCATAAGTATTTTACTGTTGGAAAAATAATTGTACAAACATCTTACTGGAGGTCGCCTCGAGTTTTTGGATGTGTTTGAGCGAAAATCAAAATTTAGCCCAAAAAAAACTATTTCCTTTAAATAGAAAGTGTCGGTGCTTTTTTTCTTTATTTTTTTTGCCATCATTTTGTCATTAAACTTACTTTTGGCATTTTTACCCGTTAACAAACAAAAAGGAACTGAGAGTGCTCATTACAACGACGACTTGGTTGGAAAATATCATTATTGCCATAGTTGTAAAAGAATGGTTCGAGTTTTTAATCATGAAAACAAAAAAGATAAAAAACTACTGAGTGCATATGTCATGTTCACGGCATCAACAAGTGTCTGTGATTCACATTCAAGATTTATGGTTAGTAGCATCGCTACAATATCACTATACGCATTAATCTATTAAGTGAATTAATCTTTTAGTTTCTACTCAAGGAGACCGTTAGACTGGGACAACCTTTGTATGAAAAAATTATACTGTTATACAACCTTTGTATGAAAATTTTAGTTGGTCAAAAAATAGGAGACCACGGTTAAGGAAAGAGATGGGGAGAGTATTTTTCCTCTCTCTTTAATGAGGGGAACACCGAAGGAAGGGGGGAAGGAGAGAACCCTAGCCAGCGTTTGTTACCAGAATGCTACTACTCGAGGATCAGCCAAGAAGAAGTGAAGGCTGCATTACAGAAGATGGGTAGAAACAAAGCTGTAGGCCCGGACCAAATACCCATAGAAGCATGGAGGTGCCTAGGAGATGAAGGGGTGAATTGGTTGACCTGCCTTTTCAACAAGATCTTCTCTAGCGCCAAGATGCCAGAAGAATGGAGACTCAGCGAAGTCATCCCCATCTTCAAGAACAAAGGAGATGCGCAAGTGTGTAGCAACTATAGGGGTATTAAGCTACTTGGTCACACCATGAAGCTCTGGGAGAGAGTTATTGAGAGGAGGTTAAGAAGGGAGACAAGGGTGTCAGAGAACCAATTCGGATTTATGCTAGGGAGGTCCTCGGTCGAGGCTATCCACCTCCTCAGAAGTCTTATGAAGAAGTATAGAGAAAGACAGAGAGATTTGCATATGGCTTTCCTGGACCTAGAAAAGGCATACGATAGTGTCCCACGAGAGTTGATTTGGAGGACTCTAATAGAAAAAAGAACCCCAAGGAGATACTTAAGAGTCATTAGGGATATGTACGAGGGGGCGAAGACCCGCGTACGGTGCACGGTGGGATGCACTGACTTTTTCTCAGTGGAAGTGGGACTTCACCAAGGATCAGCCATTAGTCCGTACCTCTTCGCCCTGATTCTCGATGAGATAACAAGAGGGATACAAGAGGGCATTCCTTGGAGCATGATATTCGCTGACGATATTGTGTTGGTAGCAGAATCGGCCGAAGGGCTAAACTACAGACTGGAGCACTGGCGAGAGGCATTGGAAGACAATGGTCTTCGGGTAAGCAGAGAGAAGACTGAATACATGAGATGTGATTTCGGTAGCAACGAGATCGGCCATAACGAGGAGGAAGTTCGCATCGACAACCAGATTCTTCAACCTAAGGAGTTTTTTAGATATCTAGGGGCGGTGATACACAAATCAGGAAGGATAGACGATGACGTTACACACCGTATTAGAGCAGGATGGGCGAAATGGAGGGCGTCGTCAGGTGTGCTCTGTGATAAGAAAGTCCCCTTTAAGCTTAAGGGAAAATTCTATAGGGTGGCGATCAGACCTGCTATCTTGTACGGGTCAGAGTGTTGGCCTATCACGAAAGCCCAAGCTAACATAGTGGTAGTGGCAGAACTGAGAATGCTAAGGTGGATCTGTGGTAAGACCATGCTTGACATGATACCGAACGGAGTTTTCAGAGCAGAACTTGAAGTTGAAACTATAATCTCAAAGATGCGAGAAGGAAGGTTGAGGTGGTTCGGTCATGTCAGGAGAAGGCCACAGACGGCGCCAGTAAGGAGAGTCGAAGAGCTGAGGGTCGACGGTTTGAGAAGGAGGGGAAGACCTAAGCTCAGGTGGGAGGATAGACTTAGGCTAGACATGAAGGAGCTTCTCTTGTCCGAGGACATGATCTCAGATAGGAACGAGTGGAGAGCTAGGATTAGAACTTGCGGGTAGTTTAGGTCGTGTGGTAGGTTGTCTTTGCCTTGCCCCTTTGCGTTTTAGGTTTGGTAGGCCCTTTTGCACTTTAGGCGTTTTGGTCTCTATGCTTGTCCCCTTTTAGGTTTTTAGTAGGCTAGTGGTGTCTCTTTTCCCTTTGCCTTAGCCTTTTCCCCTCTGGCCTTAGCTTTAGCCCCTTGCCTTAGCTTTTGCTGCCCCTTGCTTTGCTTTGCTTTTTCCCCTTTGTGTTGTCTCCTTGCCTGCTGCCTGCTTGCCTTTGCGTTTCTTGCTTGTGTTTGTTTTGCCTTTTCGTTCCCTGTTTCTCTTGAGTTCTTCTTTGCTTTGTTTGCTTGCTTTACTTGCTTTGCTCCTTGTTCTTTGTTTGGTTCTCTGTGCTTTGTTTGTCTTGTTGCTCTTTTGCTCCTTGCACTTTGGGTTTCTATATCACTCACACATGTGCACGTGCCGGAGGTCTTCCTGGAAGCAGTCTCTCTACTCCTAGGCTTTGCCTGGGGTAGGGGTAGGATCTGTCTACACTTCTACCTCCCCCATACCTCGCTCTTGCGGGATTGGGTATGTTGTTGTTGTTGTTGTGGTTAAGGAAAAAAAACAAACAAATAAATAAAACCTTGTATGAACGAGCTTATTCAATAGGGTGTGTTTGTTTTTTAAAAAAAATCTTGCTAGCCTTCTTACTCTTACCAGTAAGAGGTGGTACGTTTTGCTTGTTTGTTTTTTTTCTTTTGAGTCAGATCAGTTAGACATATAACATCTTACTTAATAAGAGGTGTGAGACTTGTATTATTGCCTCTTACTTGATAAGATATTGAAAACTCGTGTTAATATAATATATATATTTTTTTGAACGGTGACTTTCATTTTTTGGAGAAGAGTCGCACCTACCCCAAGGGAGGCCCTCATCCACCACATACCCAGACTATGTTGTCTTAACCGGGTCTACGCTGGCGCAGTGGGGATTATTAACGGCGTCCGCCCGGAAACCGTACCGCCTCCACACGATTATAATTCGCTGGAGAAACGGCCGGATGAAAACCGGGGTGTTTATTAACTACTATACTATATTTATAATAAAAAAGTCTTATTTCATTTTACAAAAGTTATTTAAATAAATTGCAGAAACGAGCACTTAAAATCATTCGGACAATTATACAAAAATAAACAACATTATTTCATTCAAATTTAGACTTTCTAGCCATCTCTGGTAAGATATGATAATCAGATTCAGACTTAAAACTATCTTCATAAAACAAACACCCGACAATATTTGAGCATATTCAGTTTGTAACCGAGCATTTAGAAACCAACCCCCATAGCCCACATGAGTCGAGCCTAAGCGGTTGAGGTGACTTCTTTCTCAATAATCGAACACAATTCAAGCACATCTCAAACAAAAACAATAAAAATCATGTCCTGGATGAACATCAGAACATGTATAGTTTGTTATTTTGATGTTTATGTGTGTCTATTGTGATCATGTTCCTTGTATTATTATTTTTGTATTTTGTTTGTAGTAGAATGTTGTTTAGTACTCTTTGGGTTTTGACAAGTTAACTTGTGTTCCATTTGTTTGGTATTCAACAGATGCATGCAGATGTCAGGTGAATTGATAGGGTGTTATCTAAAGGTCTATTCATGTTTCTCTTCTTGGGCTCGTAACGTGTTTTGATGTTTTCGTGTATTCATAAAGTTTGTTTTTTTTATATATAGGATTAAGCACTGCTCCTTATTTGATTTACATAAAGAAATGAGTATATGTAAAGATGAGAATTGATTTTTATATTATAAAGGGTATACCAAGAATTCAATGATATAAGTTTATAATGAAATCGCTTAAATATAACATTTACAAGTTTGAATTTTATTACATTTAAGTGGGTAAATATAACATTTACAAGTTTAAATTGAGCATATAATTAACCTTCAAATTTTCATATATGTGCCTTAGGGTATATGTTAAAGAGGGTCCTAAGTCCTATAGCTTGGGTGTTACCCGCTGAATAAATAGCCAGCAAGTGGTTTTGGGGCCTGATGCCGGAGGATAATAGAGATCAGTCGGTGGCTACTGGTCATTGAGCGGGTGATACTTAGGTTGTGAGACCCTCTTTTACATATGCACCTGATGCACAAGTTAGAAAAACACTTCTTTAAAAAAGGTTATCGCAAACTTTTACTAAAAAAATACAGTATCATATAAGGTTATCACACGAATGGTGGCCATTTGAGAGGAGGGCCCTTGCAAGGCGACAATACAAGTCTCTCAAACCACCCAGTTGTTCTTGTTCTTGTTCTCAACCACTCTTCTTTTTTAATAGATTTTTTTCTTTTCATGATTAAGATACACATGTTTGTAATAATTGTTCACTATTTTATTTCATTATGTAAAGGAGACCATACTAAATGCGGTTATTGTGATATTTTAAAATTAAAAGGTTAATCCCACTTATAGAATTGTAGTTGTGTAATTATTGTTGTAAATAGTTGAGAATAATTACAGATTTAGAGTCAGTTTGAAATATAGTTTTGTGGCCACAAGTAATGTTTTGATGGTTATGTTGACTCGGTAGGTTGAACCGGTTAAACAAGAAAGCGTGATGGTTACTGAAAACCGGTTTAAATACCGGTCGAATCGTGAATCAAGAACTCTATCGAATCAATAAGAAACCGACTTTTAACACATTTGCTAAGTTTGAGAATTTTCTTATGATGTAACCTTGCAAGAAAATAAAAAGAATAAATTAATTAAAAGTATACCAAGATCATAGTTAAAAAATAGTGCAAAGCTAGTCATGATAAACCAAGTCTAAAACACCTTAGAAGATTTGCTGAATTATTGGCACAATGTTTCTTTCCATCACAGTGTTTGGATAAGGTGATTGCACCTTCTACGATCATAAAACAAAATGAATATTCCTGATAAACAAAATTTTTAGACAACTAGTTGTGAATCCCTATCAAAAAAATCATATATGCATCGATCATTAACAGCAAACATTCTATATTTTTAAGCCTATACGAGATTATGAAAACTACTTTAGGTGATACCATAAGACACGTTCAATGTTCACATATTGGAACACATTTTTTGTTAGTTATTATATCTTGCTTCGGCGGGATTGGGTATTGTTGTTGTAAGTTAAGTATTAAAAAATAGTACTAACATTCATATCTATATCTTAAACAAGTTCCCGCATGAGCACAAATATAGAAATAGTTATGGTTTAAAGGTTAAAAATATCCTAAATGCATGTTTACACCATGTGTTAGGTCGTGTCTAACATTACTTATTATTTAGTTTTTGCTCATCTAGACATATGTTATCATTGTATATTACTCAGAAAAAATTGTGGCTATATATTAGTGTACCTCAGAAGTGTTACAATTTTCATTTACTGTGTTGTAAATCGTAGTATAAAATTTAGATCCAAGTATAAAAACATTGTTCTATAGGCATCACAAGTTCACAAACACACCTTGAGAATACGTGGAAAGTAGGAAAACTGGTTAGAATAAGTGTATATAATTAATAGCAAAGTATAAACAACAAATCAGAGTGGCGCAGCGGAAGCGTGGTGGGCCCATAACCCACAGGTCCCAGGATCGAAACCTGGCTCTGATATCCAAAGAGTGGCTTCCGTAAAATTTATTTTTTTATTTTTATTTTTTTTATTTTTATTTTATATATATATATTTTTTCAATGAACATGTATGCAAGGAACATATACATGATAAATTAACTAAAATCTTGTTTTGTTTAAATACAGTTTAGTACACCTGTGATATTTTCAGCAAGGAGAAAAAAAAAAAAAACCGACACGTACATCTGTCTAAATATTCGTCGAATAATTTCTTACTCGACAAGACTTATAGTGAAACCAATTTGTATCTAGATCTTACAATCTTATTGTTTTCAGAGTGATGGGAGTGCTGAAAGCTCTAAGCGACCGGTCCATTCTTCTCCGGGTTTCAACGTGATTGGCTTCTCAACAGCAGCCCCATCTACACAAATAGTGTGCCGATACTCTTCATCACCCATGTCTTGGATTGCCCGTGCTTTCTTCTCCCAGGGATTCCAAACCACTGTTAACCAAATTACAGTCCTTGTTAAATGAAATTCTAGATATATGATTATGAGTTGTGTAGATAAGTATATGTACCAGCATCAGGAAGACCTTCTTTTCGTATAACAAATGTTCTCCTCTTTTCGTGATCAAACACCCCGACCATATGAGGAGAACCAACGTAGACTCGATCCACCTGCATGATAATAGTTAGTTACATAGCTATTTATTAGGAAAGAACCTATATAGTTTCGTTTTATTATGAACCTTTTGTAGTGTTGTTCTGTAGTACAGCTTGGGATTGCTTATTATAAAGTGTCAATCGGCTTTGAAAATAAGCAGTTACCAGCCTACTCATTTTCTAATTTGTTTATTTATAAGAAGACGACATTTTTGAGTGTTTGGATGAACACTTTATAAATAGGAGACTGGTGCCAACTTAATTTCAAAACAGATATACACTTTAGAAAAAGTAATTACAAACCCCCTTTAATACCAGAAAAAGAGCTTAACCTCTGTTTCAAAGGTGAGAGCGTCTCCTTGTTCCGTGAAGCGTTCTTTATGGTGTAGATTGTCAAGATAATCGAGCGTTTCCAAGCCTTCTACTCTAACTTCACTGATATCAGACACTAAGAAATATGTGTGATATGCAATGGAGAAACTAAATGCCTTACAACCGATGTTTCTTATGCGAGATATCAACTTCAGAGCTCCATCACATGTTAACAGGACCCTAAGCCGAAACTCAAAGCTGCAATGAAAAATATTATGATATTAATCTACACTTGTCAAAAATCACCGTTACTAAAGAAAATTAATGAAAAGATAATAAAATGTTACCTATGAGGCCAAATCCTCATATCTTCTTCAGACGGCTTAAGTAGTAAGTCGATAAAGGCTTTCCCGTCACATTCATTACGATGGAGAGGAGGAGGATTGTAGTCTATTTCCCATATTCTGTTACGGGCAAATCCATGTTGCTCATGAGAACCTCGATTTCCAAACTAAAGAGATATGCATAATAAAATCATACACAAGTAAGATTTTGCAACACATGTCAATTCCTTTTGGCGACTGACTAATTCAAGTGACAGCAATATTGTTAGCCAACTTCTTTTTTCTATTTGTTCACGTAGTTCATTTGTTGGTTTATACCGTCATTAAGATCCAAATATATATTTTCAAGAAATACGTGAATTAAGATCATAAAATACCTGCGGAAAGCAAATGGGGATTCCTGCTCTGACTGCTGCAGGTGGCTTCGAGTTTGCCTAACAAACATGCATATTTTTAAATATCATTAACTTTTATATAATGACTGCCGGCAGTTTACAGTTTACAATTGTGTAAGTTAAAATTAGTTGTCACCTTGCTACTTCGGAACAACAATTCTTCACCACGTTCGTTTTTCCAAGAAAGAACTTGACCTCCATGCAAACTGACCTAAACAACCCAGAAAGGTTCTTTAGTTAGGGCATTCAATGTGTTTTCTCAATTTGTACTCACGATTATTTGGTGCATGGAGTAAACAGGAAAAGAGACTCAGAATTTGGAAATAAAAGAAGAAAAGCTATAGGCATTTAAGTGTTTCGAGTAAACGCTAGCTCCTTTATATTTTTTTTGGATCTCTCGTTTATTTCTAAACGTATGAAATAAAAATGAAAAATGTAATACAATAAACAAAATAACCTGTGCTGTAAACCCTCGAGGGTTCTGAAGTGTAACAAGATCAACACCATTCTTATCTTTCGTTATGTTAACTGCATCTTTTGCAGACTGGTCTCGTACTAACGAAGAACAGTTCATCTTAGGCATGTAAATTTATGATAAAGTAACCAAGCAAATGTAAATTTATGATAAAGAACAGTAGCAACAGTTGAAGACATTTATAAAGTGAAAACTTAAGTAGAGGATGCATATGTGAATGTGTACTTTTGCATTGAAGGGGATGTCTATCTTGTGACTTCCAAGTACATTTCTTGTGAAACTTTACCAACATCTCAACCACCAAAACTCAACTCATGGTTTGTAAATTTACAAGCATCCTGAAAACCAGATTCATGAATACCATGTCTTAGTATCTTTTTCTTGAACCATAGTAGGAAAACGCCTTTTTTGACTTAATTTATGGCAAAAAATGGTAAAATGACTCTGGGATTTATTTTTTCTTCCAGACAGCTAATGCATTGCTAGTATTCTATATCCATTTGCTCATAAAAAAATAACTTAAATCCACAGCAATATTGGAATTTATAAAAAGCAAGTTGTCTGGGTCCTTGGATACGATCCAAACAAACAGTATCATCCTTTCATAAGCAGTAAACTTTTTAGATGTGAAACTTTAAACAGAAAGAAACTACGAAAAATGACCTTTGGTCCACAAAATTAAAACTGTTTACATAAGACGGCCCACATAATACGCTCGGGGATATTGTTTTTGTAGTTGTGGCCACTGCACAAACAACTGATCAACCATGCGTAACTTGTAAAGAAGCAAGCCACTCAACGATAATCTTTTGACTCTTGCGATACTCTCCATGTAAAAAATATATGACCATCTGATACCAAACACCTGAAGTTGCACATATAACGAATGTCATTACAATGGTCAACAAGCGCAAAAACACAACATTGACTTGACATATAATTTAAGTATTCAAACCTTGAAAATAAACGCGATTGCACATATGGGAACACATGTCCCGGGACCGTTGGATAAAATCTGCATAAAGAATATGAAATGTCATAAAGAAAACTTTACACATACGAAAAGTACTATGTAAGAGATAACAACAAAGATAGCAGTACCACTCGGGGTCTGATTTTGATCATGAGCCACAAAGCATGACCTAAAGCAAATAATGTTGTCCCAACTGAGGTAATATAAGATTGACCCACTTCACGGCTTCTATATGTCTGTAAAAACTCGGTAGCTTTTGGCCCCTGCAAACTTGTTGGTACCATTTTGTGCCACAATTTGGCTTCAGTCAGAAAATAAAAAGGGTAATACAATAGTTGTAGACCACTACATACAAACTACAGATATCGTGCAAAATTCGAATGGATCTAAGAAACAATAATATAATAGACAATAGTGTAATGTTTTTGTTGCTATACAAAGAGAATATATATAGTGTTTTTGATC
Organism: Artemisia argyi; assembly: GCA_030686995.1. Taxonomy (NCBI): domain Eukaryota; kingdom Viridiplantae; phylum Streptophyta; class Magnoliopsida; order Asterales; family Asteraceae; genus Artemisia; species Artemisia argyi. The sequence goes on along the minus strand of CM060685.1, from coordinate 168,464,276 downwards.
TACCTTATCATCTAAGGTGTCCTCAAAAACTCGAGCCTTCAGAAGACTCATGCTATCCGTTGCTGCAGCAATATAAAATATTGGAGCAAATCGATCTTTATGCATAACAGACAACAGATTAATCATCTCTGCTGTGTGCCCCCCTACACAAAAACAAAAACGGGGAAAAAAATTCCCACATTCAACATAGGTAGCATGGTTTGACTCTATAGGGTTAACAGTTGACTTCCCAAATGAAATTTGACTTTCAGGGTAAACTAGTCAAAATGTTTGTTTTTTTGGGGGATGGAATAAAAAATACATGTGTTGAAGCACACCTGAACCCAACACGATGAGGGTACTCAATTGTTTCTGAGAAGTGTTAGGGATCCGTTTGTTACTCTGAGATATGACATACAGAACCCGGACCACGAGTAGTATTGTAGTTATAACAACAACCAGAAGAACAGAAACAAATTCCACCATTTCAGCTAAAATATGTGTTTATGTGCTATATATGTATGTTACCTGCATGGTTGCATCACATTAGTTTATAGTAATATATATAAGGTGCAACGACAAATTGTAAACTGAGAACAGATGGTCTTTAATGGTTTTTAAGTCATATTCAGCTTAGAAATTTTTTTTATGTTGATTAAAATAGGTTAAAATTTCCATTTTTCTATGTCACCAATCTATAAACAAAACTGATGACCGCTCTTTATACAATGCAGAAAAATATCACAGCAAAAACCTCAAGTAGAATACATGGCATGCCTCGGTGAGGCATTTCATGTAACATGTGCAGTGGTGAAGGGTGTTCGAAACAGGTACTTCCAGCGAACAAATGCGTGAAACACGTAGTACGTCTTATCAATTATAAGTTTTAACCATACGCAAGCCCAGTTATAACCATCAAATAATAAAAAAAGGTTTTGGTAAATCATTGACATGAAAGTGAGATTTATACTCTTGGTCTCAATTCTTGGTAAAACACTGGTAACCAAACATCTCTAAATCAAAGAATTGTGGTTTTATAAGTGGTGAATGGTAAACACATAGCACAACTAACACACTATTACTTATTTTAGTTCCTAAGAAGTATATATCTTTTAGCTAATCAAACATAAATGACTTACAAATTTTTATAGGTACGAACTTATAACTCTGAAGCCTGCCACACATAACAAAGTTTTGATACTTGTTTATAAAAATAACGGGTCCAAATGGAACAAGTTCAACCACAAGACAAACATCACACACATCATTGGGATTGTTTTACAAAAAATGGCAAAATAAGGTATAGCCGTATAGCGGTCCAACTAAGACTACCATAGGCCTAATCGATGTAGAAACTCGCAAAACTTGCTGAAAATTCTTAAAACACTTAAGTGGCTAATAATGAAGAATGACATTGCTTTTGGGACATTAGTAACAAGTGGATGTATCTCATATTACCCAATATGAGATTAAAATCATTCCATCTAAATTTATGTAGTATCAAAGGTGGCGGTTCATTGAATGTGTTGCAGTGATTGAAATACTCGATGGTCTCTTTCACAACTAGTTTCGTTTTCACATCAAACACCATCAACATTAGCAAAATATAATGGAGATTGATCTTGGTGGTCTTTTGTATTCTCAATTATTGGTTTTTAGTTTTCATTGGAACATCGTTTGTTAGTAATTAAAACATTCCAAAGAATACTAAAATAAACCAACAATCATAAATCATCTATATTTTGTTATTGCTTGTGGGAAACTTTACAGGCTCCACTAAAAAACAGACACACATATATACTTGAGATGAACATGATTAAAATCCTTTGTTTGGTTAATATGAGTTACATCACACTTGCTACATCGCAAACTGCTTAATGACACCAACAAAAGCCAAAAACTCATTAAAGTTCCCCTTGTCTAGCATTTGGCTCCAAAAAAAAAACAAAGAACAATGTTTGGTCTAAGTAGGCAGAGACCATGCCAACTTCACCATTTTAGTAAAAAAAATAAAAAAATAATAAAATAATAAAAATAAAAAAATAAAAAATGTTCAATTGACCAAACATCATACTTGATCGGGCAAACTTTATAGATCATAAACATTAAAAACCATTATGATTTCTAAGCAACATAATCATAAACCAGTACATGGATAAAATGCGCTAACTAAAAGTAAAATTTAACAAGGTAACAAACAAAATGAGGATGAGAAAAAAGCTTAAATATGAAATGAACAAGACCAGAGGTGGTTGGAGGTGGAGAAACCAGCACAGGAGCTCTAGGGTTTTGAAAATTGGGACTTAGAGGTGGCAATTAGTTTGGTGTTTGTGGTCAGAAACCTCTTCGGAACACGGGGGTCATTTTCTTTCAACTCACACAATTTTCTCCGTGGGCCGCTACTTTACCGGTCAATCTGAGATGGTACCGGAGTTGAGGATGTGAAAATAAAAATCAATTCATTTATTTTGTTCGGTACTGCGAAGAAATAAAAATGTGGAGAATTGTTTCTTTGTATTTTATGAAGAGTTGATTTCTCAACCTTTTAGTGAAAAAATGAATTCTTTGCACAATAATAATAATAATAATAATAATAATAATAATACTGATTTCTTGAGTCAATTCTATGGTATTACTAAACACTAGAATTTATATTGAATTTCTGTGAGAATTCATTTATGTGATTTGAATTCTATACTTCATTTCATTTCTCTGAATTTCACCCTACCAAACGTGCCCTTAGAAAAGTAGGTGTGTTCTGCAAGTTATTCAATAACTCAATGCACGTCAGCGCCACATAACTTTATCCTTTTCACAATAAATCACCAAAAAACAAACCTTACCTTAACTTACCTATAACTCACAATAACTAAACTTTTATTCAAATATTTTCAAATTCAACCACTAAACTAAAACAAATACTACATTTATTAAAAAACATAACATTCATTCATTCTTAAAACACATATATTTTACAATACGAAATTAAAAAAAAAAAAAAATACTGCGAAATAAAAAAAATACAACGAACTAAAGAAAAAAGACATAACCGAATAACGGAATAAAAATAAATCTAATCCTCACGAGGGGGTAATTTATATTTGGCGATGATTCGATCTTTTTCCATGTTGACCAGCGCCACATAGGTTGGATTTTTTTCGGCGGTGTCGACGAGCAAATATTCAAACTCCTTGTGTCTAATTAGCATTTCTTCTTTTTCTGCGGCCACCTGATCTCGCTTGGCAGCCGCCTCATATGCCTTCGCCGCAGATTCCCGTTTTGCCCGAAACTCTTGCTGCATCATCTCCTCGAATTGTTGCGACGTAAAGGATCCTCCGGTGCTTGTCGTGCCCCCGGTGCTTGTAGTAGTCTCGGATTTTTGTTTCTTTGAAGCCCTCTTTTTACCCATGGGGCGTGACTCAACATCATGACCAAACAAAGCCTCGTTTGTTTGGCTTGGGACATCGCCGGTTAAATCAATTGGATCCGGCGCGTCCTATTTGCGATGTCTACGCAAAACATCCCAAGCTTCCTCGTTGTTAAATGGTATGTTCCTATTATTCTCACGATAAATCTGTTTCGCACGTTTGAGGACATCCATCGGACTTTCCCCACTTTTAATATCACGTTCCGCGTGTTTGTAAATAGCGTTGAACTTATTACAAGCGTGGTTCAACGTTTTCCATTTGCTTTGAAGCATATCCTTGTTGCAGCTCATAGAATTCTTTCGGTTGAACACACGTTGCATACGTTGCCAAAACGTGTCGCGAGATTGGGAACGACCGACAAGCTCATCCTCAGAAGCGGCTATCCAACATTCGGCAAACCATTTTTCCTCATTTGGAGTCCACTTTGTATGCACGTTATGTTCTCCCTCTTCTTGGGCTTCGTTAGGTTCGGGGTCTTTGGATTTTTTTGCCTTGCGTTTGCCACGACTTTTGGGTTTGGCTGGAGATGTAGGTGTATCTGGAACTTCATATGTTTCTGTGTGTGAATGTTGTGATTGTTGTGTTGGTTGGGAGAATTGAAGATTTGAGTTGATGTTCAGGGTGTTTTGTTGGGATTGTTGCCAATGTTGTAACTCTTGATGTTGTTGGAATAGTTCTTGGCTCGACAAACCGAGTATGTTTGGGTCATCCCAATTCGAATTTGACGAGTAACCCACGTTTGGGTTATCCCAAGTTGGAGTAGACGAGGAACTCCCATATGGGTTATTCCACCCACCAAGAAGGTTCCTAAACGAGTTGTTGTTGCCGTCAGACTTTTTTTTTTTTTTTTTTTTTTTTTTTTTTTTTTTTTTTTTTTTTTTTTTTTAATTTCAACGGCTATACTGCCGTTTTAGGGGGGTAAAACAAAAGTTTTTTTTTTTTTCACTTCCATTATAACGCGACGTTATTATAATAACGCCCCACGTTAACGCAACAATAACGCCCATCTCCGGTGTCTTAACGCAACGTTATTTGGCCGAAAAATCCAATAACGTAGGGCCCCGGGCAAGGTACCTAGTGCTCTTAAGAACGTTAGGACAAGGATGAGACTCGAACCCGGGTTTATTGACTCGTGCACGAGAGCTCCACCCATTGGACTAAAGCTCCAACGGTCCTTTTTTAATCTACATAACCAACTATTCTTTTTTTTTTTTTTAATTATTTTATAGACAAAAATACATCGTTGGTCCCTAAACTTTTCACAAAACATCTCATGGCACCCTAACTTTTAAAAATCGTCGTCTAGCATCCAAACCTTGTGTTTTTTAGGCCGATTGCGTCCCTTGACCATTTTTGGCTCGGTCAACGCACGTTTTTTGTAATAATATGAGGGGCATAATAGTCCAATCACGTTATAACCAATCCTACAAACCTGAGTTAACCCAACAGTTAACGTTAGGGATGATTCATGAAGTTTACTTTGCAACTTGAGCTTACCTTCTCTGATACGCTAGCTCATTTTGCGCGCGAATCAATAAACCCACCCACCAAAACCCCTATGCCCACCATAATTACATAGACCTATTGAAAAACCAAATCCAAACAGAAAAAACCTCATTTACTGAAAATCCAAGACGAAATCCAAGCCTTCATTTTTCATAACTCACCATGTCTTTTGAACGGAATGTTATGAATGACATGCCTGATTATATTAGCAACATGCCGGATAATGTTATCATCAATATTTTGAACCGTTTGCCACTCAAAGAGGCGGTGACGACATCCAGTTTAGCGACAAACTGGAGGTATAAGTTGTCGTTGCTCACCGATGTCATACTTGATGAGGATTTCTTTTATTTTTTGACAAATAAGTTTGAAGGGATGCATGTTACTAGATTGCTGCTTCAGCTCAAAGGTCCCATAAGAAGGTTTGTCTTCTCTGTAGAGCTTAAACCCTTGTTTGGACAAGATTACTTCAATTATGAAGAGATTCATGCTTGGCTGTTGTTGTTGGGTCAGCGAGGAATTGAGGAGCTCCTTATACATAACTGGTCCTTCAAACCAGTTATCTTGCCAACCCAAATGTACACTCGTTTGGAGTTGAAACATCTGGAACTTCATTGGTGTACGTTACCTAGTTCGGTATCCTTTGAAGGTTTCCCAAATCTATTGACCTTAGAATTGTTATCTGTCAAATTTTTGACCGGTACAATTTAGGACTTTGTTGCTGGTTGTCCCTTACTTGAGTCTCTTAAAATAAATCGTACTGATACAAAAGAGATGAGACTATTGGATATTGCACAACTTTGGAATCTGAAGAAGTTGTATTTGTCATTCGGTCTTTTGAACCAGGTCCCCACAATCACAACTTACAATGTTGATGAGGCGAAAAATGAACCGTTTTTAGAGGGTCATTTAAGCCCGGAATTGAATTTATTTGATCAAATATTGCCCTAAATCGTTCCTTTTGTGATTTTAGGTACTTTGGGAGTGAATTCTGGAAAAGGAAGCATTTTGGATGTTTTTGGAGCATAAAAGTGAAGAAAACGGCAAAGACTTAATTTTCCATGCTGGGAACAGTACCTGACGGCGTCAAGAAGGAATATATGACGGCGTCAAGAGCAAAATCCATGACGACCCAGAGAAAACCTGAAGGCGTCAGGAGATGGGCGTCAAGAGTTATTTTGGTGACGGCCTGAAGAAGGATTACACGTGACGGCGTCAAACCCAGATCTAGGCAGTCCGAGGACTTTATTGGCGGCGAGATGACGGCGTCCGAAATTTACTCTTGACGCCGTCACCTCACAAAATCTATATATATTTTTCTATTTTTCATTCATTAAAAAGAGGAACTTGTGTGGAGAATACTAGGGTCGAACCTAATAAACCCTAGGTCGTTTGTAACAGTATTTTCAAGGGTTTTCACCCCTTGAAACCTTTCATGTTCAATTAAGATAAGTCCTCTTTCAATTCATTCAATATGTCTATGTGTTGTTTGAATATATCTTGTGCTTGTCTTGATTTTAACATGCTGGGCTAGATCTTTCATGTGTTTGCTTAGATGTAATGAAACCTAGATGTTGATTATAGGTTGATTGCTTGTTTTTAGTTGTATTGGATGAATGATTTCAATGTTAGGCTAAAGAAAATTGGCAGATCTCCATTGTGTAACTTGCTTGAACGTCTTAAGAAACATGAACCGATGTGTACTAGGTTTTTATGATTGTATTTAATTCATGAGTGAATTCTAGTGATCCCATGTTAGGAGCTTCTTAGCCGGCTCGACATAGGAGTGAAGTAGGAGCTTATAGGATTGGGGAAGTAAGTACGCCATCCCATGAATGGTATTAAGGAATACAATCCGTCATCCACGCAACTGTAACAAGTAATTAACTTGTAAAAGATATCTAGGGAGTAGTAAAATCTAAGTAAACACAATTCTCCCATATATTGCTCACACCACTAGTTAAATTAGTTTATTTTCATTTTTATTATTTTATTTTGATTGCATCTTAGTAATTGGGTTAGTTGACTAGCAACTAATTCCGCCCACTCCTCTAAAAACCGAGATTTTACTTGCTTTCATAAAAACATAAAAATACAAAAAGAATCATCCCTCATCTCTAGACCTAGTTCTTAGGCTTTCTAATCCTAGCGACACTATTCCTAAGTGAAACGATCAATCCCCCGGTACTTGTCACTATACTATACTACAACGATCAGGTACACTGCCTGGTGGGGGTTGTAAGCTTCTCGAGATCCCTCGAGAGGTAAAGCCTGGTGCAATTCCCACGCATCAAGTTTTTGGCGCCGCTGCCGGGGAATAGTTATTGTCTAGGTTAGAATTTCTTTTTATTAGGTCTACTTGCTAGATTCCTTTCTAGTAAGATTTTATTTTTATTTTTAGGTTTTAGTCTATCTTATTTTTTCGTATTTTTGTTCGTAACCTTTACCATCCGACATCATGGAAGGTGGTAACATCTTTGAACCCATCAAACCACCACAACAAGACCACCCACAAAACCCACTGATGAGTGTGTAAATACTCATCATTTTTATCGTATTTGAACTGCCAAAACATTTAAAAACACTCAGAAATGCATCAAAATACTGAAAATATCCCAAGGGTTGTGTTTTATATGTTTTAGATGCAAAATGTTTAAAAACAAATGAAAAATGAACAAAGTTTGCATAATTGGCAGTTTCAGTCCCTCAAGTTTGAAAAATTGACAAAACTAGTCCCTAAAGGTTTAAAACGAAAGAAAAGTCAACCCAAGGCATTTAAAAGTAAAATATTATCAAAAACGATCCTTGGGTAAAAAGTTTGAGAAAATTACACATTTGGTCCTTCGTGTTTCATAATTGGCAGAAAAGGTCCCCGGGGTTTAAAATGTTGGAAAATTACAAACTTTGGTCCTTGTGTTATTGTTGTATGGCAGGTTAAGTCCCTTGAATTGAATTTGGAAAATGACATGAATGGTCCTTGATTTTCAGCTTATTACATCTTTGGTCCTTGTGGTATTTCATTAGCTAAAACCTTTTGGACCCTTTTATTATTTCCTACCCAAAATAAAAACAACCCAAACCAAACCTAAACAATTACCCAAGCCCAATTCAACCAAGCCCACCCAAACTTAAATAATACACCCCTGGTTAATAACCAGGGTCAAACCCAACTCACCAAAGTCAAACCCCAAACACCTTATCCTTCCCCGTGATTCTCCCCTGCCAAAAACCACCCTAGCCTGCCTACACCCAACACCATCATCACATCTTCTCTGCAACCCTGCCACACTCCACACCCTATATTCACTTTCCACCACTAAATAACAAACCCTTCACCCCCTACACAAGTAATCAGAGCCAAGTTGTTAATACTCCCTTTTCCCGCCAAAATGGGTATCAACAGCCAAGAGTATTCCAAGCTAATCCAATGGTCCAAAATGGAAGGAGGAGAGAGACAGGAGACACAAGATGGAAACCCTAGTTCTAATTTGAGTATAAATAGAACATTTTGTAGCCATTGTTTGGCAGTAGGATTTAGTAGTTAATTTAGGGTCTAGTAGTTTTGTGTTTAGTGTTTAAGATTTTCTCTATTGTACCCTTTTATTTTATATCAATGCAAAGTAAGTTTTATAACCAATTTTCAAACTGCTTCTTTATTTCTGATTATTTAAACTGCTTATTTCATGTTAGTCATTGCTTATTAGGTTTATTTTCTGCCATTTGAGGTCTAATATGCTTAGTTGAGTGTTTAGAAGTTATAGCTTTAGTTTTCCACTCTTGGCTGCATATTTTAGCTTAATTTAGTTTTGTCTATTAGCTTAGTAGAAACTGCTTATCTATTTCCTGCTTATTACTATTGCTCCTTTTCTTATTCATTTTAGGCTATTTAGTGTATATATAGTTTAGTGTATGTAGTGCTTTCAATATCATGGCCTAAAAATCTGTTTCTCAGTGAAAATATCTCAACAGCAGACCTCACAAGGGGTGTTTGGCATAACAAGAAATTTTACCCCTTACCTTATTATTTTTAAACTTTTGAAATTCAAACATCTTAAGTTTAATGTTTTTAGTTGATTTAAGGTTGGACTTTTCAGTTTCAACAGGTTTTAGAGTAGTTTAACTAGTTATCCATTTTCTTTTTTCTTAACTGCCATAGCTAATACTTAGGCTAAGTTTTCATTCAAAGTTTCTTTTAGATGTTGACTTTGCCTCAAATTAGCTTCATTTAAGTGATTACCAATGTAGGAAACCTGTGGTTGACTCCCCTGGGTCAAGACTAGCCCATTTAGACCCATTTTACCCCACTGTTGCATCAGCTTGACTGTCCCAACTCCCTTCAAACACATAATTTTAGTTGCTTCATTACTTAACATTAGGCTTTAAAATTTGGTTTCCAGCTTGTCCCCCAGCTAGTCTACATCTCCTTTTTTTTATTTTAATTTTATAATTTTTTTTGTTAGCTTAATCAGCCCCTAAAGTACACTGTCTGACCCAAGTCTCCCCTGCACCCAGGTTTGGGTCAGTTTTCAATTGGTTGTATCTTGGTTAATTTTGGGACTATAGCTTTGATTTCTGTTGTTTTACAATCTTTATTAGGTAGTCATTAGACATGTCCATTTAGTTTCTCCCTTAGTGCTTATTCTTTTAGCTTATTTTGCCCTCTAAAGTTACCATTCTTGGACTGTTTTAACTGTATGCATTTCAGTTACTCACTGAGCTTGTGGATTTTATGATTGTGTTTGATTGTTGTTTTAGAATTGTTGTAGTTGTTTGATTATGATTGCCTGAGTTTGTGATAGAGTGTCTTTGCCTAAGTATGTCCTTTTTAGCTTTTTGGTCTCATTGCTTATTTCAAAAGCTCACTAGAACACTCATGACCTCACTGTTGATTGTCATAAGCTTGTAGAACCTTGTGAAACTTGTAAGTTGAGCTTGCTTATCTTTTTAGAGCATAATTTGGACTTGTGCATTGCATTAACAGCCCCTCATAGTTTCTTAAGAGCTTCTATGCATATAAGCCTTCACTGATTAGTTTAGTTCATCAGTGTGATCAAGCCACTTTCACAAGCTCCTTGTGAGCTTGTCTGGGGGTTCTGGCCTGTGTCAAGGGGTATTTTGGATAGCCCACCCAACTAACTTGCAGGATCTAGACCCAATTTGGACTCCCCAGCTTATTTGATAAGCTAAAGAGTGGCCTGCAAACTGCCCATCAGACCTGTTGGTTTGTGCCATTTTCTTTATTTGCTTATTAGCTTATTTTAAGCTTTTCAGTGTGTTTCTTGCTTGTTTCAGCTCATGTACCTTTTCCTCAGATCATTTCTAGCTTAGTTTGTCCTTAAGTGTAGCTGGTTGCTCAGCTTTTCCAAGCTTTATAGTCCCCTTGAGCTTATTCTACAATCTGTCACATTAATAAGCTTGCACAGAGCTTAATTTTGAGTTCCACCATAGTTTTCTTCACAAAAGTCTCATCTTTTTAGTTATAAAGTAGTTTTGTAAAATAAAAATTCAGAAAAAACCAAATTTAATTTCTAGTGATAACTTCTATTTAATATAATTTAGCTTTTTAATTTTTCTTTTTAAATTTTTTTCAAGTACTTACCTGTTTTTATATTTTTCTTAAATTCCTAGTATATTAAAGCATTTGTAGGAATAATTTCAGATTTTTCCCTTTTCATTTAGTATTTATTATAATTAATATTAGTTTTATTAGTAATTAATTAATATTAGATAATTAAATAGTACAAATAGTTTTTATTAAGTACTCCTATGCTTTTATATTTTTCCTAGGCTTTAAATGTCATAAAATATTTTTAGAAAAAGTTTTAGGATTTTTACTGTTCATTTGCTAGTTTTCTTTAATTTAATTAGTTTAATTAGTATTTAAATCTTAATTAATTAATAATAAATAGAGAAAAAGTAGGAAAAATATATTTTTAGTTTTAAAATTACTTTTATATTATTTTAGAATTTTTAGAATTAAATTTTCATTTTTCTAGCTTAAATTCATAATTAGTGTATTTTAAATATAATTAATTAGTTATTAAATAGTAATTAATTAATAGTAATTAATTAAATAGTGTAAAAATTATTTTTCTTTTTATTAAAATTTTCTTTTATTATTAGGATTGAAAAAATGTAATTTTCATGTTCATAGGTATTTTATTTCTATAAAACTCGCGTTTTATTTCGTACGTTAACGTAAATTTAAATCAACCGTACGCGTTTTAGACTTAGCTCACGTTTTTATTATATCTGATCATCAGTAATTGTTCATATAGTGTTTCTAAGTTAATTTCATTCCTCATATCTCAGTGTAATCATACAAATCACTCAAACCCCTTTTCTGTCCAAATTCACCCGATCATAAACCCGTTTTTATACCATCACTCCTCGTCGGGACATAACGACCCGGGGAAACCCTATATTCCGTGGAGATTGATTCTAGGCTGTTTGACTTGGTTGACCATTTACCTGGTCAATTAGGTTGACCGTTTGGAGCTAATCACCCACCACTAGCTAACCAACCTCTTAGGCCCCGAACCCTAGGAGAGTACTCCCGACCTAGCCACCAAGGCTATCGAAACACCATTGAGCTCACCCAAGGAGCCAATGTGTCTCCCTTGCGATCCGACACCATCCGGTTGGTGCAAAGCGGATGTGCATTCCATGGACTTCGTTCCGAAGATCCAAATCAACATCTCAAGGACTTCCTTAAAATCGTAGATTCTATAGACCTAGATGTTGCAACTAGAGAGACGACTCGATTACACCTATTCCAATTCTCTCTACGTGATCAAGCTAGTCAATGGCTTGAGCGTTTACCCGCGGGATCCATCACCTCATGGGATGATCTCACCACTCGTTTCCTTGCTCAATTTTTCCCACCGGGGAGAACTACCAAGCTTAGAAATGATATCCTGATGTTCCAACAACGTCAAGGTGAAACTCTATATGAAGCATGGACTCGTTTCAAGGACTTACTCCAAAAAGTCCCTCATCATGGCATAGATCTTTGGCTCCAAGTCCAAATCTTCTATGACCATATCGATCTCTCCACAAGGCGAACCATTGACCAATCGGCCGGTGGCAAGCTACGTGATCTAAGTGCGGAAGAATCATGGGAACTCATAGAAGATCTTGCTCTCTATGACAACGAAAGTTGGAATGATCCCCGTGATTTGAACAAAACGGTCAAGGCAATATCTTTGCCTTCGAACAATTCTAGCACTCCCGACCGTAGGATCATGGAACTTGAGGACCAAGTCAAGTTTCTCATGAAATCTTACGAAGCTCGTAAGCCTTCAAGCCAAGTGAATAAAATCACTTCTTCATGCGAATTATGTAGTGGTCCCCATGATACTCGTGATTGTGTGGAACTCCCCGGAACAGCTTTTGCGGACTACGCATCCTCGCGTACCGACGAAGCGGGAGATAAGTGGTACACTTTCAAACCTGAGCCAAACCCTTTTGGTGATTCCTACAACCCCGCTTGGAAAAATCACCCAAACCTTAGGTGGAAACAAAACCAAACCAATTCTTCCAATCCGCCTAATCGTTACCAACCAAACGGTCCACCCTCCAACTTTACTTTCAACAACAATCCTTCTAACAACTATGGTAGTACCAACAATCTTGAAGGATTGATGTCCAAGTTTATGGCATCTCAAGAGGCTCGCATAGCTAGGTTTGAAACCGAATTCAACCAACAACAAACGGAGATGACCAATAAGATTGACAACTTGTTGAAAGCCCTCAACAACCAAGTATTAACTACACCTAGGAAGGACATTAAGGACGCCAATAGCGGAATCCAAACTAAGGACCCCTCGTCTTCTAAACACGTCCACTTTGTCAATGTTGTCACCATTAAACCAATTGATAAGGATATAGAAGAAAGTGACAAGGATGAAGTTGGAGTAGAAACCGAGACTAGGGATGAAATTAGGGAAGTTGAGGTTAATAAGGGAGAAGAGTTAGAGGAAGTAGAGACTGTAGAAGAGTACTTTGATAAGTTGCCCACCAAGGAAGAACGGGAATATCATAAGGATTTATTCGATGACCCCGAGACACCATATATCCTTGGCTCACCCCTTATCAAAATGGGAGACCCCTCTAACATCAACATACCATGCAACATTGGGCATATGCATATATGGAAAGCTTATATCGATCCTAGATCTCCTATAAACATCATGACTAGGACTTATTATAATTGGGTAATGAAGAAACAACTTGGTTATAGGATGATGCCCAATAAGAATTTGATAAGTAATTTTGTAGGAAGAGTGAAGGGATTGCATGTGATTGTCAGAAATTTCACCTATGAGATCGATTTTATGATAGTAGAGGATACTCGTCCGGTGATAGATGCTTGCCTAAGTCAAGTAGTGTTCGGAAAACCATTCATTGAGGCCACTAAGATGAGTTATGATCCGACTCTAGGGATAGTTAGGTTCAAAGAGGAGAATGATGAGATTGCCTACCAAATGCCCTATAAGATTGAGCAGTACCGCCTCCTGTCAAGCATAGAAAAGGAACACAAACAAGCAGCTTATTATAGGAATGATGAGGATAGACGTAGAGGGGTAGAGTATGTGATGAATAGGATGCTTGGTTTCTATAAAGAATGCTTACAACTAGGTCCGGAGTACAAAACTGGTATAGGAGATGACCTAGAGAGTGAAACCAACGATGAGGTCACGTAGTAACCCATGACCTTGAGTCTAGCTACAAGACTCGTAAATAAAGAAAAGCGCTTCTTGGGAGGCAACCCATGTATTGTGTGATTTTTATTTTGTTTGATTGTTATTTGCTTCCGTATGCATGCTTTATTTTTATTGTTGGTAGATCATGTTTCAAACTAAAATGGTGAAAATACTTTATTTTGTTGTTTGGCAAAGTCTTAACTTCATCCAAAGGTATTTCGCAAAAGATAAGTGTAAGGGGAAACCCCAAATATGTTTTTAAGAAACAAACTCGATCATGATTCTCCACAATATTAAGTGAACATGTATATTCTTATTTGTTAGAGTCAAATGCTTGTATCGAGTCATAATGATGTTTTGCAGGATTTTCCAGGAAGTAGGACGCAGTTTTTCCAGAAATTTTCCGGAAACTTAACATAAGAATTTCTGCAGGTCACTTCTGACGGCGTCAGGAAAAAATTCCTGACGGCGTCACGTGTAAAATTCTGGAAATTTTACCAGTTTTGTTTTTCTAACGGAGTCTTAAAGTTTTTGTTGAATCTTTAGTTTTATAACCAATCTCCAGGAAATCTGCAAACATCATTCCACAAGCATTATATCTTATTTTGTTTTCTAGGATTTATTAGCACATATAGATTGTCGTCGATTTTATGCGAGGTTGCCTTGTCTGTTTTCTCAGGTTTAACAGGTTATATATGACAAGAAGATGATTTATATTCTGGAAGGGAAGCTTTGATTGTTCATTTTCTTGGAGGATGATCTAACCTGGTTACCATATTATCCATACCGAGCGAATCAGGGGAGTATTTGATTTCATTCTTTTACCTGTTTTACTTTTACATTCTTTACTTGAACATTGGGGACAATGTTCATCCTAAGTGTAAGGGGAAGGTAAAATGATGATACCTTACAGATACACTTTCGCTTGAGTTTGTTTGTTTGATGGTAGATGTGTAATAAAACTATGAGAAATACTTGTTAGTGTAATTTTAGTGCCAAATTTAAAATTTTTTACAACATTTAGGAGTGAAACTTTAGCCATAGCAAGCGTCTCATGGATAGGAGATTGTATGACTAGCATAAAACCGTACCATTCAGAAAATTTTTCCACCCAAATATGTGAGGTTCGCCTTTAGATTTGATAGGAAAAGCATTTACCATTAGTGCTTATGAGTGTACCGGTAGCATTTAGATTCTAGAACTTGCGTTAGTGATGCATCCCGAGACCGCTAGTGAGACTACATTCGTGTAGTAGGATTTACTACATGATAAGAGGCATTAGGATCACCCTTGTGTTAAACCCGTATCATAATTACTTGACCATTTAAGTCATATTACTTGGCTAGTTAAGTCAATTAATTTTTCCCACACCCTTAGCGTTGTACTCATTTTTAGTACACGAAACCCCTAGTACACCCCTCCGAGCCTATCTTTTCGTTTCTAACTTTAAGCATCTTACTTAAAGGAAGAATTTGTTACACCCCACTTAAATGTACAACCAAATCGCCTTAGCCTTCCGTGTATGCACTCATCTTTAGTGCATTATTGTTATTTGTTTAAACCCTTAGTTAATTATCTAATTGATTACATGGTTGCTAAGTCGAGTCATATCCTTGTACATATTGTTTTGGGACGATTGGGACTCATGGGTAAAGTACTAATCTTATGGAGTAATGGGGAAGAACATCTTATATTACCCTCATATGTGCGTTAATCTTAAAAGTACTCCAAGTGTTTTGATTATCTTAATTCGAGTCATTAGATTAGTTATTTGTAAAGTATGTAAAAATTCAAGTGTAAGGGGAATGTACATTCCCTATGATGTATTATTTTGGATGGTAGGGTAAGAGTGTATGCAAAAAAAAAAAAAAAAAAAAAAAAAAAAAAAAAAAAAAAAAAAGAGAAAAACATATGGACTACCATCCTGTTTCATTCTATGTTTATTTTATGTTTTCGTTATTTTTCATTTATTAGCTTAAGTCGAGTCTAGTCTTGACTTAGCAACGCCATATTGTACATGTAATTAACCAAGATTATTAACTCGCCACCAGTAAAGATTGCCTATATCCAACAAAACCGTGTATATCATATCCCTATACCTAACGTTACAACCCTTTAAAAAGCCCTCTTTGATAGTTTATCCTAGGTGCTTACGCCATGTGGTTGAGGTTTGATCCTTTCCCAAGCCTATGGTAATCTATTTTGCTATGACAGGTAGTGAGAGATGTTTTCTATTTCCATATTATGATATATACTTTATTACACCCGAGAGATGTGAGTATCTAAACACTATTTGTGAGGTGCTACTGTATGACCTCCGTGCTTATCTTTGGTCTTTAGTGGAACGATTATTTGTTGTAATTACTTTTATATTAGTGTTAAATGACCCCTAACTTGTATTTTGATTAGAATAACAGCGCATTTGCTTGAGGACAAGCAAATCTCAAGTGTAAGGGTATATGATGAGGTGAAAAATGAACCGTTTTTAGAGGGTCATTTAAGCCCGGAATTGAATTTATTTGATCAAATATTGCCCTAAATCGTTCCTTTTGTGATTTTAGGTACTTTGGGAGTGAATTCTGGAAAAGGAAGCATTTTGGACGTTTTTGGAGCATAAAAGTGATTAAAACGTCAAAGACTTAATTTTCCATGCTGGGAACAGTACTTGACGGCGTCAAGAAGGAATATATGACAGCGTCAAGAGCAAAATCCATGACGACCCAGAGAAAACCTAAAGGCATCAGGAGAAGGGTGTCAAGAGTTATTTTGGTGACGGCCTGAAGAAGGATTACACGTGACGGCGTCAAACCCAGATCTAGGCAGTCCGAGGACTTTATTGGCGGCGAGATGACGACGTCAGAAATTTACTCTTGACGCCGTCACCTCACAAAATCTATATATACTTTTCTATTTTTCATTCATTAAAAAGAGGAACTTGTGTGGAGAATACTAGGGTCGAACCTAATAAACCCAAGGTTGTTTGTAACAGTATTTTCAAGGGTTTTCACCCCTTGAAACCTTTCATGTTCAATTAAGATAAGTCCTCTTTCAATTTATTCAATATGTCTATGTGTTGTTTGAATATATCTTGTGCTTGTCTTGATTTTAACATGCTAGGCTAGATCTTTCATGTGTTTGCTTAGATGTAATAAAACCTAGATGTTGATTGTTGATTGCTTGTTTATAGTTGTATTGGATGAATGATTTCAATGTTAGGCTTAAGAAAACTGGCAGATCTCCATTGTGTAACTTGCTTGAACGTCTTAAGAAACATGAACCGATGTGTACTAGGTTTTTATGATTGTATTTAATGCATGAGCGAATTCTAGTGATCCCATGTTAGGAGCTTCTTAGCCGGCTCGACATAGGAGTGAAGTAGGAGCTTATAGGATTGGGGAAGTAAGTACGTCACCCCATGAATGGTATTAAGGAATACAATCCGTCACCCACGCAGCTGTAACAAATAATTAACCTGTAAAAGATATCTAGGGAGTAGTGAAATCTAAGTAAACATAATTCTCCCATATATTGCTCACACCACTAGTTAATTAGTTTATTTTCATTTTTATTATTTTATTTTGATTGCATCTTAGTAATTGGGTTAGTTGACTAGCAACTAATTCCGCCCACTCCTCTAAAAACTGAGATTTTACTTGCTTTCATAAAAACATAAAAATACAAAAAGAATCATCCCTCATCTCTAGACCTAGTTCTTAGGCTTTCTAATCCTAGCGACACTATTCCTAAGTTGAACGATCAATCCCCCGGTACTTGTCACTATACTATACTACAACGATCAGGTACACTGCCTGGTGGGGGTTGTAAGCTTCTCGAGATCTCTCGAGAGGTAAAGCCTGGTGCAATTCCCACGCATCAAATGTATATCAGCTTAAAAGTCTTCCCAAACTTGAGTCCCTTACATTGGATTTTCAGGAGTGCAAGGTAAGACCAATTTGAGTTTCATACTTCAAATTCAATCTTTAAAAATTCTGAAAATTCTACATGTTGTAGTTATTGGCAGAAGGCAGCTCATGGATGAATGTACCTGTGGCATTTGTATCCCTCAAGAATCTAAATCTATCCGGAGTCGATTTTGGGAACAATGCAATGGTAGCATTCATCATTCAAATGATTCGTGGAGCTCCAAGATTGCAAATGCTAGAAACCAGAGTAAGTCGAATGCAATATGTATTATGCTTCACATCAACCTAAATTGCCATGGTTATGCATCTCAATAATATCTCAATTTGCAGGCTTCATTCGAAAGTGATCTAGCTTTGGAAAGTTGTTCATTACATTTAGGAAGCAACAGAATGGGGTCGGGCCAGCTCGAGAGTGTGGTGTTTCGATCTTTTCCTATATCAGTTAATGAATTAACAATAATAAAGTTTGTATTTGCTTGTTCCCCCTTGTTGAAGAAACTTTATATCAAGCTTTGCACTCTGAATCATGATCACGCTGAAAATGTGGTGATGAATTGGGAGTTGGCTAGAGAGCTGTTGAAACTCCATCGAGCTTCCCCCACAGCCGTAGTGGAATTCTTCTAGTTTTTGTATGTTTATGAATGGGTTGTGTACCCTATGACAATCAACCACGTATTTTGTTGTTCCAGTTTCATTCTATGGTTTGTTTAGTGTTTAGCTTGTACCCTATGACAATTAACGAAGTATTTTGCTATTCGTGTTTCATTCTATGGTTTGTTTAATGTTTAGCTTGTAATTATCCTAAATGGTGTTGTTTGATATATTTTGGGTGGGTTGTTGATATGGAAATTTGACTTTTGAAAGTCAAAGTTACATATAGCACTTCAACTTGGTATTATGATCCATAGAAAGCAACATTTCAATTAATGAGTCAATTAGTAAATGGCAATTTCTATTTGAAGTTTGACTATCGAAAGTCATAATTAAAATTCCATGAGTCAAATAAGTGAATAACCCCTTTTGACTAATAAAGTCAACACATACAACACGAAGTGTTAGTAAGTATCCGTTATAAAACCTAAAGTTAAGCATACATATATTGCATCATAGTTCCAAAATTGCGTATGGACAAACCCATATGGTTTATCCTACACATATAGTTTACAAAACAATTGTCTAAGCATTGTCAAGTTGATTGTGCCCACAAATCCACCATACATACGAACTACATAATTTGTTTACATAATATCATTCATCCAACTTTAAAGCTCCATCAACACACATCAAAATGTAAAATTCTTTGTGACCTGTTAGTTTCATCACCTAGAAAGAAGCGGACCATTGAACCTTGACTAAAATGTGCTTCTGCCCTCAATTGCCTGAAACTAGATAATGAAACAATAGCCACTTGCCTCCTGACCTTCCCTTGACCAACTTGAAGTGTCCTCTCACGAACTTCGAACTCTTTCTCTATGCTTTTATGCTTTACAGCCGCTCTAGAGAACCCATACAAGTTGTACTTCTTAGCAATTCTTGATGGAATGGACTGATAAAAAATGTACAAAACTTATCATTAGTTTGTCATGGGATGTTTCTAATACACATTATGATCCATCAATCTTTATATCAGAAACACAATATATGATACAAATGACATTTATATATCTTATTAAGCAACTCTGTCACTAGACTTACAAGTCGGCCGTCTCTCTAGAAGGCTGCAGTCATCTTCCTGTAGAATGCCCTTTCTTCTTGGTCATGGGTTGTGTGGTGTTCCCAATTACACATCCAATTCATCCAAGGGGCTTCAAAATCTGAATTTAATATTACATATAATCAAATAACTTACACTGCTGTGAAATACTTGGTGTAGTTAAAGTTAAAAAACTAAAACATACCATAGTCAGTTGGTTGGTGACACAGGGCATTCATGACTATATTGGTGCTGTATGTCTCCACTGTTGTGATGATCCCTCCATCATGGTCAAACAACATGACATTATACTCCTCCCCCGGGACAACCTGAGTAAACACCATTTTTTGACCAGGTGACATATTCAAGTCTTGGGCCAGTTTCTCCCAACCACATCCCCACAAGGTCGTGTGGACATATCGATCATACCAATCTTGTGTAACCTCCAGCTCTACTTGGTAATCAGTGGTGTTACTAGTAACCATGACCGACTCTGTAGCTACTGGACCATGCAGATATGCTAGAAAATCTTCTGGCATTGGCTGGTTAAAACGAGATGTGTCTGTCACATCAACCATACATCTCCAAAACTGATCATGGACAGGTTCATAATTATGCAACTCCTCCCCATACTCATTGTAGGTAGCTACATAAAACACATCCTCGTCATCTTCTATAAAATGTAAGTAAGCAACATCCGAACAGGTGATGTTGTGCATCGCAAAATCATTCCACCTTGCTCCCTCAACAACACACACTAATTGTGATACTCTTCTTACACTAACTCTCCATCTAGTCCCCTCATAATTAACTAAGTAAATATACCAATTCCCATGATAGGATCCCCCTAACACGAAATCATGATGCAGTTCCTGTATATCAATATTTTTAAGCATTGTCAATTTCTTACAACTACTTTCTTATAGATATAACAGTTAATTCTTATATGGTGTTAACTTAAAAACTCATCCAAAACCTCTTCAGGATCGTCCAAAGCGCAAATAAATTGATTCCCATACATACCTTCTGCATTAACGATTAACATTATCATAAATAACGTTTTAATTAAACAAAAATCAGTAAATATTGTTACCTCGTATGTGTGTTGTTTGATTTTGCAAGGCTTGCAAGTTCCGATTGTTTGTGGGTGTGCGATTAGATGGGATTCGATAAGATAGAATATGGGTACTTTGTTGAGGGTTGTGTTGGGTTGAGGTTGTATGTGACAATGTGTGTGGTAGATGATCGGGTTTTACTCAACTGTCAATGGTTGGGTGTGGGTTTATTGATTCCCGCGAAAACATTAATATGCGTATCACAGAAGATACGGTAAAGTTACATAGTTAATGTGTGACGACACCGATGGTCCCTCAAGTTGTATGTCTGGTTTAGCTTGGGTTAACTACTGGTTATAACGTGATTGGCTATTATGCCCCTCATATTATTACAAAAAACGTGCGGTGACCGAGCCAAAAATGGTCAAGGGACGCAATCGGCCTAAAAAACACAAGGTTTGGATGTCAGGCGACGATTTTTAAAAGTTATGGTGCCATGCGATGTTTTGTGAAAAGTTTAGGGACCAACAATGTATTTTTGTCTATTTTATATTCTTTAATCTATACTAGTTAGATACCCGCGCACAACGGCGACGATACATATTATATTATAATATAGTAAACGAATTGATAGCCCAACTTTTCCCGCAATTCCCTACCAAATGAATTCGTTTCACAACACTCCGAATGTATATGTTAGTTGTATTTATTTGCTTGGGTTTCCTGTGACATTATTATTCTCGCATATAAAAAGACCCTCGCAGTCTCTTACCCGTCAAGCACTCCCCCCAAAAGTATATGATTTTGTCGAATCAAGATTGTATTGATTGAAATAAATGTTAAAGTGGTAAAAATTTGAATTAATAAAAATAAACCCACTAAAAATGTAAAAACTAAAAACTCATAAAAGTATATCAAAATGGATGTTGAATTAAAAAGCACAAAATTTTAAAAAATATGGTGAAATTAGATCACAAAAAAAAAAATAAAAAAATAGATAAAAAGATATTTCAATTTGAAAATAAATGTGAATTTTAAGTTGGGAAGTGACACATGTCATCTCATGATTGAAGCTCCTTATCTTAATTTTTGGTTAGGAGTTAGGCTTGGAGTTAGTTGAGAAGTGAGACATGTCACCTCATAATTGGAGCTCCCTTATCTTAATTTTTGGTTAGGAGTTAGGTTTGGAATTAGATGCATTATATAGTACCTAGTATAGATAACCCGCTATTTTGTATTTTATTAATCGGGTTACATAATGCTATTTAAATATTTTGTTAGGATCCTGTTAGTGAGATGATTAGTTATCGGAAAGTGGTCGTATTGATCACATGTACTCTTGTATTATTTTTAGTGATTGGCATGCCTAATTTCATGCCTAACAATTAGATGATCACACTTGGAATAATCAAACAATATCATGAAGAGAGAAACATCATGCTCCACTTGTCATACATTGAGTAGATTAGGCATAAAATTAGTCATGCTATTTAGGCATGCCAATCATTTTCTTATTTTTATATTAGTGATTTTTTGGAGAATGATTTAAGAGATCTAACTCAAATGCCTAATTTGATAAATAGAAAGCAATCTCTATATTAAGCACATGGATTAAACATGTCAATCAATCAATGCTCTAGTTTTTAAGAGGTGTTTTAAACAACTTAAACCCTTCTATATATGCATGTCCAAAAACTTTCCTTGAAGGCCTTATTAGTTTATCAGCTAACAAGCTCAATAAGCTCTTTTAACTAGTAACTCTTCATACTTTGGCAGTTTGGCTTATTGAGTTTTGTAAATGAAATAACTCAATAAACTGACTAAATAAGCACTCAGACACCCCCTTATTACATGCATAAGTTTGGATACAGAAACTAGAAAACAAGAGAAAAACCCAGCAAGTTTATGCAACTAAACACATCAACTACAGGTTATTTGATATACAAAGAGTGGAAGACAACAAGAATGCATTTCTCCACTTTCTTTCTCCTTATGCTATCCATTCAAGAAAATATGAAACCATCTTTTTTTGCATGCCACTACAGAGACTTGAATTATGTCAAGACTCGAGAGTTATACATTGCTGATAAGACTTAAGAATATCCCTGGAAATTTAATTTTGAACCAATCTCTTTGAAGAAGTTAAAATAATCTACCCTTGTTAATTATAACTATATACTTATATACCAATATATGACAACTCAACTACGAGTCTACGACTGTATCCCATCGATCTACGTTCTTGAATTGTACAATTTGCAGCACACATTAAGACGTTGCATCATACTCGAGAAATAATAAATACAATATCCAATTAACATAAGGATAATGTATGATTTGGGTTGATCACATTCCCAAAAGTCTATTCAAGTGATGGAAACAATTCAAATATAGGTCAAGCGAAAACCACATGTTATATAGTTCAAGAGGGATCGAAACTTTTGAGATACTTAACACATAAACAATCTTTCGAACTAGTATGTGGGTTAAAAACTCAACTGCTTATAAATTGTGGATATTTACCAATGACACTCGATTTAGATAGAGATGAAATGACTCAGCCTATTAACATGAGGTTTTTTCATAATAAATCTCATCCATTTCCAGATTTTAAGAAAATTAGCTAACTTACAGAATATAGATGTTCAATGAAGTACTTTATAAAAACTTGTTAATAATACGGGGATCAAAACTCAACCATGATGTGAAGTGTATCCAGAACTCCTTAAGAAGCTGCACATATGGCCCCTGGAAAATAGAACATGTACCAGGTAACTGTAAGGATCGAGAAACACACACAGTGGCAATAGTAGCACAAAACCAAAACTAAACACTAGATATTTTAAGTGATATAAAAATTAGCATTCATCCATATCGCTTATAATAACGATCTTAATAACCGTTCCTTGAAACATGGTAGGATAGAAGAAACAAACAACCTAATTTCAGTTAAAATAAGAACAATTTGGTCTTAGCCTTTTGCTGCTTGTTTTGCTTCTTATAAGGGGTTAATATTCTCCATGTGTGTGTTCTACAACAAGAATTCACAAGTACTCCCATATACTTATTAAATTGCTGAACCATGTGAATATTGTGATTAATTTTCCATTTCCTATAATTATGCCAGTGCCAGTGCCAGTGCCAGTGCCAGTGTACCAATATCGAGTCAAACAGTTACAAAGGTCTGCTGGTATTTGCTGGATGTGAAGCCTAATTTGTAGAAAATTGGTCAAGATAGTTAAGAATGGCAGTTCTTGTTTAATAATTTAGTTCTCAGGTTTCCTATTTCTTGTTCAAGATACAAGAATTCACAAATACATCCATGAATGTAAGCAAACTATACTTAAACTAGAGGTCATAGTGGCTCTGATGGAACCAAAACACTTTTTGACCAAAAACATTATTTTTTACAAACAACTAGCGTGTAGAATATCATTGAAAAGATTATTGTAATAAATACTTAAATAGCATGGTTTAGGAGGTTTTACGCATATCATACACACTTTGAGTGACTTTTGACGTGTTCCCTTTTTGAAATATTATTTATTTATTTTACCCGTTTGACACCTTAGAGATAAATCCGTTCATGAATAAAATCTGTCAAAACTGCCACCTCTATATCTATGTAAAACTAATTGGGGGAGTGCTACATATGAGATTCATAAGAGGGGTGTTGGAGGAAAAACCTGAAGACCAAGATGAGCAACAAAACTTCCCTTCATCGACATGATTCACATCAAGGCCAATGAACCATGATCCAACGCTGACATCATCATGTGCATATGTACGAAGTATTGATCTACAAGCAGAGGATAAGACATAAGTCATATAATTGTAATCATTGATCATATAAAGATCAAAACATCTAACACAAAAACAAGCAACCTAAAATAAATATAAAATGTAAATGCTAACTTGTTAATTGAGATAAACTGAGCCAAAGCGCGAGATACAGCAACTATTTCCCCAGAAGCATGCCGGAAATATCTGCAAAACAAGACACACGGACATGCATGAACATAGCAGTCTAATATGCAAAACATCAACACCATGCAGTAATAAATATTATTAGAAACATACGATTTTTTATCTCCAAATTTCCACCACTCGGGTTCATACCATTTATCGCTCCTGAAAAATATCAATAAGAAGTAAGATGCTGCTTTATATGAAGATGTGAAAATGAAAATTATATCATGCAAAGCTCGTTAACCAACTCACTGCTTGGAGTAAACACCACCAGATTTCATACACCCAATATAGGCACGGGGCTTATTTACATGGTTTGAAAGAATAGCACCAAGGGCATCTGCGTAATAAATAACAGCTTTAAATATGGTTTTTAACATGTTTCATATATAACGTCTGGTGCACTTGTGATGCATACCAATATTCAGATAAATGTCATCATTGACCTTTACATAGAACTCAGCATCCCAGTGTGCTAACGCATCAATATAGAACAGCTTGGTTTTTTTTGGCTGCTCTTCCGGTACCTCCACATGATCGTTCTGTTAAAGTAGTAATGTATAATGGAAAAAGGTTTATACAAAATACTATGTCAAACGAAAAACCAAGAACCCCGTATATTTGAACATACAAGAATAAGAAAATCGTTAGTCTTCTCGTTCTCATTGCTGATGTTACTGTCTGAACTGTCTCCACGATTTGAGCTGCAATAAATAGGTGAAATTCAAGTTAAATACGGCTTTAAATGATCTTGTCTAATTGTGTTTGTATTGATAATTAAGAAACATACCTTTTGCCTATAACAAATCGTATGATTACACCTTTTTCGTCTTCCATTTTTTTTAAAGTTGTTCCTGCATGAAGTAACAGAAGCTTAATTCCCCATAGCATAATAATAATTTATGACTGCACCAAAGTCATTATTAGCCCCAGTCCATAATTAGAAAACAGGAAGAACGTAATAACCAAAATATGTCAGATATTACCACATGATCGTATTTGCTAATGTATTTTCACATGTAAGAAAATTTAATCCTACATAGGACAAATCTTTGTGGCTGTAATTAGACATAAAATAAACCAACAAATTATTTGATTATATCATACAACTCCTACACAATTCAAGTATGAAACCGTCTTTTGGCAACCTTAGGCATACAGAAAAAATGGGTAAATAATTTGGAATGTTGGGATAGTAGTGTGTTTAAGTGACTGATTCAGTGGAATAAATCTCAAAACTCGTTAGCAAAGAATACTAGAATAGTAAGAGTTAGGATGAAACTCACAAAAGGAAAGGGAATTCTACCAGTAGGCATCCATGCCTTACGGATCGCATCTCTGTTGTGTCTGCGACCAAACCCTGTGAGTATTCCTACAACAGCCAGAATCTTCTTCTTTTCGTCTGTCCCTTTAGTTTCTGTGAGATGCTTTGATACAAATCCTTCTTTCTTTGCTTTGTCTAGCTCCGCCTGAAGCATAGATAACTTCTTGTTTTGTTCCCTGTGGATATAAAACAAGCCACAAATTAGTTCTAAACTACTTTTCCCGGAACTTTTGGGTAAATAAGTGGGCAAAGTTGCTAGGAATACTAGCCTGCATTCTATAACTTTTAATGTGTCTTCGACATTTATGGCGGAATCCCCCTGCAGCAAGAGATAAAGTGTAAGATGTTGGTCTTTGTTAGATAAACTCAGGGGAGAGTGTTATTGCCCGATACTGTATTTTAAGCAAATAGGGAAATTAACATGAATAAGTTCAAGATTGTGTATCCCAACTAGTTTGGTCAGAGAAATAATATAATGACAGATATATAGATGATTAGAGGTGTTGCAACATGAGTGCAAGGAAGTTGTAGCTTCTAAGCTATCTAACTACAATGATTTACAACAATCTTGTGCTTGATCGCATGTTAATATCAAATTCTAATATACTTCATCCGAGAATTAATAAAAAAGGGTTCAAAGAAAAGTAGCTACCCTGTATTTTATAGCTACTAGGGAAAGTTTCACTGCTTAACTTATTAACTACTAATAACGCACATAAGATCATTTGGGTTAAAGTTCAGAATATGTATTCAAACTGTCAGACTCACAGAATCCAACTGACACGTTCAGCCGACAGATGGCAGTTACGAAAATTAAACTTTTGCCTAAGATGTTGTATGTCAATATTATCCCACAAACTTCAACACTTTCTGGATAAAAATTTAATGGTCACTGCAGAAGAAGCATATAGTTACCACTATCTTGTGTTTGGAATTGCTTACTTAACCAGCTTATCTGCTTATTGTGATGTTATACAACTAATAAGCTACTTCAGTACTTCCAATTACAAAGTGTTCAGATGGAGACAAAACATATTATGTTTATCCGCTTATTTGAGCTATTTTCAAGAATCTTATGTAAGTAGTTGTTTACACATCATTTTTTTCCTCTATAATCCGAATTTGCCAAACACTCAAAACAGGTCACCAGCTAATTATATTTCAACAAAGCTTAAGCAAATCCAAGCACTGCATTTTGATACAACTATAAGCTCTTTCAAAAGAAAAGGAAGAGCTCTTTAAAATAGGTAATCCTTGGGATTGCTTAGTAAGACTGTTTCTGTTTTGATACAATAGACTTATAGAATCCAAACAGCTTATTGTATTTGCAAGTCAAAGAAGCAGTTTCGAATAAGCACCCTGATAGTGTCTACAGCTAGATAAGCAGTGTTATAAGGTCAAATGTACATCATAAAACATACATAATAACATAATCGATAAACCTATATGTCTAAAACCGTAAACAAAGAGATTACCACCTGACCAGTTCTCCTATCAAGCTCTTTAACTATATAAACCCTTGACTCTGCTTCTTGCCACAATCTATATACACAAAAAGAAACAATTAATCAAATACAATATTACCTACAAATTTAGTCCAACAGTTTAACATATATGTAACACACACATTGACAATGACATATTGACATACATAGATTAAACAAAAAGAAAAACAATTAGTCAAACAAATTCACTTGCAAAAAGTAATATAATAAATCAATATGCATAACACACATAAAAACTACAGTAAAAACACTATACAAACTAATAAACATAACCATTATTGTTTTTTTGTTAACCCTGGTTTCCAACTTTTTGGCCAACAAATCCACGGGGTTTAAACCTACCGCCCACACACACTTAAACCAGGTAAAGCCCTTGGTGTGACCACTTGGTTGTTTGCACCTAGCACGAGTTGAACTTGAGACATCTCACGTTTTAGCGATGATAGTTGCACGACTTTTACCACTTGGCCACCCTTGATAGTACGCCTACTGTTTACTTTTTGCTCGACATTTACTCTTACTATAACTAATTCATTAATTCTTAATAATATAAAGCAAGAGTGACAGTGACGGAGACAGGAGGGAGGCAGGGTGGGCACGTGCCCCCGGAAAAATTGTAGTGTAAATTTTTTAAAATATCTGACTATGTAATTTGCCTCCTAACGAACAGATTTGTAGTGTAGTTTCTAAAAATTATCAAAGGGATTAAGATGCAGAATAACAACGAACTTTTTCAAATGTACCCATTCGGTACGTGTACTTTTTTTAAGTTGTAAAATAGCAATGTACTTTCATAAGTGTTTCAATTTAGTACGTGTACTTTTTTTAAGTTGTATAATAGCAATGTACTTTCCATAAGTGTTCCGATTTGGTACTTGCAATTTCCATAACTGTTCCAATTTGGTACAGCTTAAAAAAAGTACACGTATCAAAACAAAACAGGACACTTTTAAAAGTATATTACTATTCTACAACTTAAAAAAATTACACGTACTCGGTACATTTAAAAAAGTTGGTTGCTATCTACAGCTTAATCCCAATTATCAAAGTTTGCCCCCGGGTCATAACTTTCTAGCTCCGCCCCGAAGGGCGATACAGTAAACTCGATCAAATTTCTCTATTATAGCATTGGGCAATTAATTTCGCAAATCCCGAAAAACAACAGGTGAACTAATAATTTAAGGACACACTAACAGACACAAAAATCAAGCAAACAAAAAAACAACTTCCTTAAAAAGTCTAGCAAATCAGCCTAATAAATACTTTACCGACAGGCAACGAAGAAAGCAGACATAGTAGCAAACATAGAAAGAATAAGATATATAATTCTCCATTGAAACACCGAACGAGATAGCCGGTTCTTGTTGTTTGATCCCCGGCTACTACGCATTTCCTTTTTTTGTGTTTCCAGCGACGAATCTGAGACTGGTTGGTGTTGCAAACTGGTTGGTGTAACGATTTTTAAAAGACAAGAAGGTGGAACTAACTAACTAACAGTTTGGTGTGTGAGAGTGATGGAGGAACGACAAAGTGATGATGTGTCGGATATGCGTTTTGTGTTTACAATTAATGGGAATTTAATACTGTTATCATATTATTCCGATCTTGATCTTAGTATCTTATAATTTTACGATACTACAAAGCAGAAACGATCCCGATCTTACGTAGAATCTTTGCGAGATAGGATCTTAATGGGATTCTGATCTCAATCGATCTGATCTTACTTTTCTCGAATCACAAGCTAAAAAACTACAAATTTATATATTAAGCTTTGTAGAACATGAAAAACAAGAGGCTAATTATATTAAACACTTTATAGTCATAATTTATTTTCTTAATACATGATATATAATAATATTTAAATTTGCATAATTTTACAACACCTATTAAGAAAATAAAACTGTAGTAGAATCTTAAGATCCTGATCCGATCTTTCGATCACGATCTTGCAAACACGAAAACAATCCTAGGTAAAATCCCGATCTTGAAAACCTTGCTCCCTACATCCCAAAATTATATCGTCAGGTTTCTAAAATGTCTCCAAATAATAGTTTTAGAGCACTAGTATTCCCACGTGTATCATGAAAAAGTGTTGCCACATCAGCACATTTTCTCATAACATGAGAATTTAACACAACACTAAAAACACCCCTCCCTCCTATGACACCAGATTTTGGTGTTGTTGTACACCATTGGACCCACATATAACACACAAAGTGAAAAATGGGACCATTTGACAGGAAAACGCAAGGTCGGGCATGAGGTTGGCGCCATCGCATTGTGGTTTCTCGGACTATTTTGGCTGTCGCGAGGTCCGATATGGGTTGGCGCCATCACGCACATGTAACAGTAGAGAGCTGACCATCACATAAATGTTTGCTTAATAAAAGCATTTGGTAACGTAACTGTTAATTATAACGTGCAAAATGAAGTAAAATTATATATGCAAATTAAAATAAAATTTGATTAAGTAAATTTGAGGGTATATATGTAAATAAATGAGCATAATGCTAACAATAAGATTCTAATGATTTTGCAGCAAGCGTTTTGACTATGAGGAGTTACAAAAAATGCAAATGCTAGTTGTTTGTTGCCAAACAAGCGTTGCATTTAAAACGCTAATTGCTTCAAAAAATGATTT
This sequence comes from Artemisia argyi, assembly GCA_030686995.1. NCBI lineage: Eukaryota > Viridiplantae > Streptophyta > Magnoliopsida > Asterales > Asteraceae > Artemisia > Artemisia argyi. The sequence goes on along the minus strand of CM060685.1, from coordinate 168,434,548 downwards.
TGCAGCAAGCGTTTTGACTATGAAGAAGGTCGGAAGATTTCAAGGGTTAGCAGGGAGGTTGATCAAAGGGAAGAAAGACGGTATCTAATCACACGATCGTTAGTTGCTTATTTATTTCATCGTAATCTGGAGAAGAATAAAAAACGATACCCTAAGGTGTTGAAAAATGTCACAAACATGGTCAAACTGAAAGAGAAACGATTACTTACGTTCAGCTCATTAGATCATGATCATCGCCTATGATAAAAGGGCCACAGGGATCCCTCTATACTTAACTTCAACAGATTCCAACTTGTGCAAATTAGCCGACCAAGTTGCATAAAAATTTAGGTCGTCATGGGTGCAATAACCATCCTAACTAAGTGACAACCAGTACCTCCCTAAAACAATGGAGAAATTCAAGAGCATAGATGAACTATGTCGTTGACATCTGTGGTTCGTAGTACTTTGCCGTCGACCTACAAAATTTTCGGATTTGTGTTGTAGTTGAACAACGTTTACGAATGCCTTTGTAAAACATGATAGAAATAAGGAAGGTGTTTTAATAGTTAGGATTTTTTTTTTTTTTTTTTTTTTTTTTTTTTTTTTTTTTTTAAGAAAGTGTAAACGTTAACTCAAATATGGCGAACAATGAAGTAACACAAAACACTTACATATAGGAGTTGAATCATTGGTAGTTAATTAAATAAGATGATTTAAGGGCAAGATAACGCCTCGAAGGCGGTTGGACTCTCTCATATTTCGCTAAGATTCGCAAAATGATCGTACTTTAAGCCAACTTGGATCAAAACATGGTTCTATTTGGCAAGGACTTGCTTATGTATTTGTAATCCAATTACAATGGCCTCGCAGACGCATTGATGCTACGCTCAGTGTGCCGAAATCTGTAGAGATGGGTGCCATTCAAACTGGAATGAGACGAGGGTAATGATGGCGATGTTCTAGTAAGAATGGGCGTGTTTATAAGGAGATATGTTCGCATTTGTGAAGTTGGGGTGTATAGCTATTAGAAAAATGTTAAATAAGTATAAAATATTTGTGCGGTGGGGTAAAACTGGCAAAACGTGAAACAAAGATTATCACATCTATACTATATTATAATGCATTTGCGGCTATTCTATAATTAGAAAAGCTTTAAATTCATACTTTTTTCTGAAAGTTTGTTAGGAAGCGGTTGGTTTTTCAAAATAGAACTATTTGGCTTAACTATCTATAGGAAGCGGTTGGTTGTTCAAAATAGAATTATTTGGCTTAACTATCTAGATATAAAAGTAACCAAATAACGCGCCATAAGATTAATATGATTGATACTATTTGCATAGATACATGTTTAAGCATATTTCAGATGTTTAAAATGCTATTATAATTATAAACTCACATCTACTTTATGCACCCACCAATGTGGGACAAATCTAAAACCAAGCGAGAAAAGTCCAAAATACATCCATGAGGTATGCCAAATGACCGGTTTACATCCTTTTTCTTTTTTCGTCTCAAATATCATCCCTCCGTTAGTAACTTTGGAACAAATACATCCCTATGGACTAACGATGCAAAATTTTGCCCGTTAAGTACCCTACGTGTTAGTCACGTGAGGGGTATTTTTGTCTTTTTACATACCCCTGGTATAAACCACGCCTCTTTTTAAAGGGGGATCATTTTCATTCTTCCCCAAATAAGAAAAAAAAAACCCTAATCCCCAAATCATAAACCTAATTCCAACATTGTTCCCAAATTCAAAACAAAACCTATCCAAAATCAGGAAACCCTAAGCATGTCCCACACTATGATTTGTAGATGTGGGCTACCAACTATTATTCAAACTACATGGAGACCAGCCAACCCCGGAAGACGATTTTATTGTTGTCCAAAACCTGTAAGTTGTTAACACTTTGTTGAATTTGAAAGTGGATGTGTAAGTTTAATTGTTTATTTAATTATTTATAATTGTTTGTTGTAAGGAACCTAATGATGGGTTTCAAGACTGGGTGGATCCTCCTATGTGTGCAAGATCCGTCATGATTATTCCTGGATTATTAAACAACATGAATCAGCTTCAAGAAACAGTTAGAGAAATTGCTGCAATAGCAAGGGAAAATGCTTCAAAAGCTAGAAGATTGAAGATCATGTTAGGATTAAGTTGGTTGTTCTTTGTTATGTATTTGATGATGAAATGAAATGAAATGTACTAATGTAATGTTTCCAGTTATCAATGAAATATGTATAGTTTTTTTGTCAATTTACTGTGTTAAGGTTGAAATGGGTTAAATTGGTACAAGTGCAAACAATGTGGTTGACCTTTTTGATTTTATAAAAAGGGGGAGAAGAGAATGTTAAACTCTAATAATACTTGTCTAAAAATTATTTTTTAGACCTAATGAGTTTAAGGTTTTGTAATCATCAAAAAGGGGGAGTTTGTTGACATAAATAATGTCTAAAAACATTGTTAGCATATTAACAATGTCTCTATGTTTTGATAATTACAAAGCATAAACTCATTAATCTAAAACTTATGACGTAAACAAGTTTTTAGTGCTTAATATTTGTCTTTGCATTCATATCACTTAAGGTATGAATAAACAAAATGGTTATTGTATTTCATGATCAAAGGAAATTTTTCTAATCACTAGAATTTTTATAAAATGTATTAAACATTCTATATCTTTTACAAAATTACTTTTGGAATTAAAAGAATATGTTTAATTCATTATAAATATATAATTTCAAATTTCCAATCAAAAATGGCAAATTTTATCCAGAAAAATATTCCCCACTAAAAGACAAGAAAATCCAACGTTCTGAAGGGGCGGCCCCCTTAATTCCTTAGGCGGCCCCCTTAATCATTAAGGGGACCGGCCATCAATTAAGGGGACCGGCCACGCTCCAGAACAGTAATTTTCTCCCCTATAAATACTGGTTCATCCCACAGAATTTTCTCACCTTTTGCACTCCTAAACTTTCTGTTTTAGATCCATATTTCTATTCTCTTAATCCTTTGATCATAAGTGCATAATTCTTTGTTTCAAAGTGATTCAAACTTCATCCTCTCAAGTGCAAGAGAAGAATACTTCTATCCCCCAAGACAAGAAGTATTACAACTTGTTGTGACCTCCACATACAAGTTGTTGGTGCATCATCAAGATTATTTACATTATTCTTTGTGAAGATTGTTGTGAATATTTGATTGTAGATAGTTGTGCTAGGTATATTGATTGTGTGATTAGTTAGTTTTTGGGTGTGAAGAAGAAAAGTTAGGAATTAGATTGTAGTGAAGAAGCTAGGTGTGAAGGTGTTAGTTGTGAAGAAAATTGGTGTGAAGAAGATAGGCGTGGAGTAGTTAGTTGTGAAGTAGATTAGTTTGAAGAAGTTGTGTAGAAGTTGTGGCTTAGTTGTGAAGAAGTTGTGGTGTGTAAAGTGGTGTATAAGGTTTTCTCCGCCATAAGGGAGCTTGTTGATATAGTGAAGAAAACTCTCGAGTTAGGTGCTCGGGGAGTGGAGTAGGGCAAGGAAGGTGTCCTTGTAGCCGAACCACTATAAATCTCTTGTCTCGCGGTTCGATCTTTCCATCTCTTACTTATTTCATTACTTATCATTGTTATATCTTGCTTATTGATAGTTGTTTATTTTGTGCAAGACTTGAGATCTCATATTATCGAATCTAAATTTTAAAAACTAAGAAAACACTAAAACTATCTTTTATAACAAATTAAAAAGATGTAAAACTATTCAACCCCCCCCCCCCCTTCTAGTTTTCCACAATTGGTATCAAGAGCCACGTCGAGCAAGATTTTTAAAATATATTGTATTTTAAAACTTGTAACGATCTATGGAATCTGAAAAATATTTAGAAGGGCAATCTATGCAAAGACCACCACTATTTGAAAGTTATGGATTTTTATATTGGAAAAATAGATTTGAAACGTATGTGAAATCAAAAGATCTTGATCTTTGGCATATTATTACCTTTGGTGATTTTCCTCCTATTCAATATAATGTTGAAACTAAAATGGATGAAATTGTATATTTCGAAAAACAAAATGATGATTTGAAAAAGAAACTAGCAAAAAATAATGAGGCTAAAATGGTCATTTATAATGCGTTACCACGCAAAGAATATGAAAGAATTTATATGTGTAAAACCGCCAAAGAAATTTGGGATTCTTTACTAATTACTCACCAAGGTAATAGCCAAGTCAAAGATAATAAAATAGATCTTCTTGTACAACAATATGAACAATTTACGATTCCGGAAGAGGAATCAATTGATAATGTTTTTGCTAAATTTAACACTATTATCACAAGTTTAAAAGCACTTGATGAGACATTTTCTAGTAAAAATTGTGTTAGGAAATTTCTTAGGGCATTGCATCCGAAATGGCGAGCTAAGGTCACTGCAATTGAAGAATCAAAGAATTTGATGACGTTATCACTAGATGAACTAATTGGCAACTTGAAAGTTCATGAAGAAATTATAAGAAGAGATTCGGAAACGGTCAAAGTCAAGAAAGAACAAACCAAATCAATTGCTCTAAAAGCCAAAAAGGAACCTAGTGATGATGATGATTCAAGTGACGAAAGTGAAGACGAAGAATATGCAATGGCCGTAAGAGAATTAAAGAAATTCTTCAAGAGACGAGGAAGATTCACTAGATCATCACGAGACGAAAGAAAATCATTCCAAAGAAATAGAAGTGACAACTACGGGAAAAGAAAGTGCTTTAGATGTGGAAGTCCAAATCATCTCATTGGCGAATGTCTAAAGCCGCCGGGTTATGAAAATCAAGGCGTATTTGTTAGCGGAACATGGAGTGATAGTGACAAAGAAGAAGTTGAAAAGCCAAGAGACAAAAAGTGTTTTATGGTAAAAGAAACCGACGAAATATGTTTAGGAATTGACTTGGAGCCTGACGAATGGATCAAAGATAGCGGATGCTCGAGGCACATGACGGGGAACCGCAAGCTATTCTCTACATACAAGGCATACAATGGAGGTAACGTTATTTTCGGTAGTGACTTACGTGGAAAAATCATTGGCAAAGGTACGATTTCTCAAGACTCACTTACTATTGAAAATGTAGAGCATGTAGATAATCTAACATATAACTTGCTTAGTGTAGGACAAATATGTGAAAATAAATGTAGAGTCACTTTTACCAAAGAGGATAGCAAAATAGTTAAGAATGGAAAAATTATAGGTAGAGGAATTAGGAAAGGTGGCATATATGTTATGAAACTAGGAAATAATCCTGAGGATAGGATATGCCTAACGACCCTAGATGAAAACTCTACATTGTGGCATAGGAGATTAGGACATGCTAACATGCAACAAATACAATCTTTGGCCTCTAAGGAATTAGTTAGAAATTTGCCTAATCTAAAATATGACAAGCATTTTTGTGATGCATGTAAAATTGGAAAACAAGCTCATGCTAGTCATAAAGCTAAGAATATAGTATCCACTACCAGGTGCCTAGAATTATTACACATGGATCTTTTCGGTCCATCCGCTGTGCGGAGCTATGGAGGAAACAAATATACCTTAGTAATAGTAGATGACTACTCACGATACACGTGGACTAGGTTTTTAAGTGACAAAACCCAAGCCTTTGAAAAATTCAAAATATTTAGTAAAATGATTCAAAATAAATTAGGATGCACAATAGTTGCCATTAGGACGGACCATGGTAGGGAATTTGATAACGAAGTACAATTCGGAAAATATTGTGAGTTAAATGGAATATCTCACAATTTCTCCGCTCCTCGTACTCCTCAATTAAATGGCGTAGTAGAAAGAAAAAATAGGTCACTACAAGAAATGAGTAGAACAATGTTAAATGAACAATCCATCCCACAAAAATTTTGGTGTCACGCCGTAGATACATCAACTTATATTTTAAATAGGGTATCAATTAGGAGAATTCTAGGAAAAACTCCTTATGAGTTACTAAGAGGTAGAAAACCAAACTTAAGCTACTTTAGGGTATTTGGAAGTAAATGTTATATTCTAAACACTAAGAATTATCTTACTAAGTTTGATCCAAAATCATATGAAGGAATATTTTTAGGATACTCACAAAATAGTAAAGCATATATAATACTTAACAAACACTCCATGAAAGTAGAAGAATCACTAAATGTAACTTTTGATGAAACACCACCACCTCCTAAAACATTACCTTTAGAAGATGATGACTTAGTCGAAGATGAAGCTATTGAGGTTAGTAAAACAAAACCCATAGGAAATGATAATGAAGACATTCAATTAGGAAACAACGAAATTGTTAATGTTAAGGAATCTAGATCACATCCATTAAATAATATAATAGGACATCTTAACCAAAGAACCCTTAGGTCACAAGCCCAAGATAAAAACAATTTCTTTTGTTTCCTCTCAGCAATAGAACCTAAGAATATTAATGAGGCTTTAAAAGATGAAAGTTGGGTTGTAGCTATGCAAGAAGAATTAAATCAATTTAAGGCAAATGATGTTTGGGAATTAGTCCCAAATCCAATGGATATGACCATCATAGGAACTAAATGGGTATATAGGAACAAATTAGATGAAAATGGAGTAGTTACTAGGAATAAAGCTAGGTTAGTTGCCCAAGGTTATAATCAACAAGAAGGAATTGATTATGACGAAACTTATGCCCCCGTAGCTAGATTAGAATCAATTAGGATACTACTTGCCTATGCATGCGCCCTAGACTTTAAGTTATTCCAAATGGACGTGAAAAGTGCATTCCTTAACGGTTTTATCAATGAGGAGGTATATGTGGCACAACCTCCAGGATTCATTGACTTCGCAAAACCTGATTATGTTTATAAGTTAAAGAAAGCTTTGTATGGACTTAAACAAGCTCCCAAAGCTTGGTATGATTGATTAAAAGCTTTTCTTATTAAACATTATTATTCCATGGGAATGGTAGATAACACTCTTTTCACTAAAAGGACAGACCCAAATCTCATCATTGTCCAAATATATGTTGATGACATTATATTTGGATCGATCATTCGTTGTATTTTGGTGTGTGCAAACAACAATTTATCAAAATATCAACAAACGTGAGGTTTAATTTGTCGTGAGACAAATAAACGTGAAGTAATACGAGTAAACTGTTTAGGAAAACGATTACCTCGCAAAACTTGTGAAAGTGATATTCAAATTGTGAGACCGGGAAGTGATTTCCCGGATCGTACCCCAACGAGGTGTGAATGGAAAGCTTCGAGTGAGATTGGGATTAAAATCTTGTATGATTGGAAAGGTTATTTGGTTTTGTTGTACGTTAAATTAATGAAAATTACAAATTAACGAACGAAAATGGAATAAACGTAACCTAAAAGGGAAATTAAACTAAGGAATGCTAAATACTATTTAAAATAACCTAAAATGCTACGGGAAACAAAAATAGGTATCGGGAATCCTAAAAATCACAAATTTCACATAAACGTGACGTTTATTCTAAATAAACGTCAACGCGCAAATAAAAACGTGAATTTAGAGCTACGCAAGTTCTACGGGTCTACAAATAATTTTCCTAAGCACTAAATGACAAAAGAAAATTTTTGAAAAAAGAAAATTAATTTTTTAAATAAAATTCTATTTATTACAAATTTAAATCTAATTTACTCTAATTAAATTCTAATAAGTATAAAAACTATTTAAAAATTCTAAAAATTTTTTGGTAATTAAATAAACTTAAAATGATCCTAAGAAAAATAGAAATTTGAAATAAGCTATCACAAATAAGCAGAAAATAAGGTAACAGAAACTGATAAGCTTATGATAAGCCAAAAAACACTCAAGGTAAAGTATTTATTTTTGCAAACCATTACTGAGACAAGACCCAAGGTCGCGTGGTATGTGGGTGGTTTTGTGAACTGGGTGACCCAGGTTCGATTCTGAGCAACACACTTTTTGTAAAAAATTTTTTTTTTTTCAGTTTTCCTTTGATTCTTTTAGTATGCTGATTCTCAAACTCCAACACAAGCAACACTTTTACAAAGAAATATTATACGACTAGGACAACAATCATTTATATGAACAACAACAAGTTGAATGAAAGAAAAATCAACAAGCTCAGCTGATCAAGCAATAGCAGCAGCAGAAACAAGGCAAATGGGCTAAAATAAGACCTCAAATAAGCTATCCGACAAGCTCAGATGGGATCCTAACTACTGAAATCTAGTTACTACCTAAGGGTCTTTCAAAAACAACTAGAATCACAACCTGGGATTAAGATATGACCAGTTTAGATTCAAATGTAAATTTCCAACAACCTGGGTGCAGGGGAAGATTGTGCCAAACAGGCCACTTTGGACTACCACAAACCTATCAAATAAAATTCCTAAAAATAAAGTAAAAATGGTCCAGGAACCACAAGCTAGCAAATATTAATCCTAAAAAGTTTCAAATTCTAATTCATAACCATGAGCAAATAAAAAATTCCCCAACTTTTGATCATTTTTGGCACTTATGAAATTTTTTTTGACTTTTTGATTATTGCAAACCTTGACTTAACTGAGATTAGACTGAGCTTGGTTGATTCATTTATGTTTGTTAAACCTGGTTTAATCTATTTCCACTGAGCAGAGCTGTGTATGATTTGATTCACAAGATCTTAGGTTTAATTTCAATAGCAGTTAACTGCCATGGTATGGGAAGAAAGATTTTGACTTTTTAATAAAAATGACCAACAAAATGACCAATATGGCTTGTGTTTCACTTAAGAATAATGACCCAAATATTTTTGACTCAAAATATCACCATTATCTCAGCTAAAAGGCTTAACCCAAACACCCCTAATAAAACTGTTTTGAAGAATTTCCTAAGCAACTAGATTAAATTGGCCTAGAGATTAATTAATTAACCTAAATTAACATTAAATAAGCTAAAATAAACAGAAGTAGAGAACTCTAAAGCTCATCAACTAATGAACACAGATTACACAAGAGGGTATGCAAGAAAGTGGCTTACAACTTTTTCCAAGCTAAGTGACCAGGTTAGGAACAGTCCCAAACTCAGAAACCTATGCTCCCCTGAGCTCTAAACCAATTTCCACTCCCATTTTGCTACTGTAACATCTTCTTCTTCAATGTTTCTTCATATTTTTTTTGAACTTTTCATTGTTTCCCCTTTTTATTTTCTTTTCTGAATCTTTGTTTTCTGATTTCAAACTACTTTAACAATGTCTAGATTAGCCTTTTGAAACACTAAAACTTGCATGAAAGTTAAATAATGAAGGACTTGAATTTTAACTAGAAAAATATGAATTCTCAGAAACTTGAAATAACTTTGATTAAACTGAAAATTTGAAAATTACAATATAAATTTAACACTAAAATAGAAAGGGTACAAGGAAATTGGGATGCCTTGAAGGCTTACAACAAACATCTATTTATACTCAAAACTAAGTGGTAGGTACGAATTACACCTTCTTTGTCTTCTTTTCTGGAATTAGGGCAACAAACGCACTACCTTGGACCTTGTGAAGAAATCCCAACTGTCCAATTAAATAAAAATTGATCCTAGCCCTTGATTCATATTTTGGCGCCAAAACTTTTGTGTAAATCCAGGACTGCCAGGGTGGAATGGGGTGTTATGTAGGGTTTTGTGAGGAGGGGGAAGATATGAGTGGGATGGGGAACTGGAGTGGGGTGCTTTTGATGAGGGTGGTGAAGTAAGGAGATGGTGTTTTCTGGTGATGGTGGTGTACTGGGTAAAAGGCGTGAGTTTGGGGGGAAGACAAGGGTTGACCCGTTCTTTTGACCTCTTGACTTTTTTGACCGGACTTATTAATAACAGGGTGGTTTGGGTTTATGTTGGGCTTGGAGTGAAGGTTGGGCCTGGGGTTAATTTGGACCAGGTTTAGTGTTAGATTTGGTTTTAGTTTAAGTTTAGGTTAGAAATAGTTTAGGTTAGAAATAGTTTAGGTTTTAGATTTAGGCCCAAGGACTAAATGTGTCAAATCTGATTTTTAGGGACCATATCTACCAATCTTCTAAACTTCTACCAAGGGTCAATTTTGTCAAGTCTTAACTTCCCATGGTTTTTTTTATCATTTTTCTTTAATTAAAAATTCTCGGGGACCATTGTTGCCAATCTTGCAAAATTGAGGGACCAAACTTGTAAAACTCTGAAAATGAAATATGAGGATCAATCTTGTCACTTTAGGATTGTTGGAGGGCATTTGTTGACTTTTCTTCATGAAATTCTCTCCAGGGACTATTTCTGACATTATCTGAAAGTACAGGGACCAATATTGCCCAATGTTGCAAAAATCGTGAATCGGTAGTCGGGCGGTCGACCACCCTGCAGCCTGTAATCGGTCAAGGCGGTGATTAATCGGTGATTAATTGGTTTGGCATTTCCTGCATGTTTTGGGAATTTCTGGAGAGCAAACTAAAGATCTTAACTGATTCCAAGCCTTTTATGTTTACAAACCTCAATAAAAGGCTTCACTTCTGATTATGAGGCCCATTGTACGTTATAAGTGAAATAAACGATCCCCAAATTAAGTAAAATGCTTAAATTTCTATTTTTTTTAAATTGACTGATTCGGCCGATTTTTGGCCGATTCGACCGATTTTTGGCCGATTCGGCCGATTTTTGACCGATTTTTTCTGATTTTTTTGCCTAGGCCGATTTTTTCACCGATTTTCAAAAATCGACAAGGTGCATCACCGATTAGCGATTAATCGGCCGATTCGGCCGATTTTTGCAACATTGATATTGCCAATTGTGAAATTCAGGGGCCAAACTTGTACATTTTTTTGAAAGATTTTTACCCAAAGATCGTTTTTGACTTATTTTGACTTTTAAGAAACTTGGAGTGACTTTTCATTTGAAATAAATGCTTAGGGACTAGTTTTGATAATTTTTGAAAGTTGGGGGACTGAAACTGCCAATTATGCAAACTTTATTTGTTTTTCGTTTGTTTTCGATCATTTTGCATTTGAAACAAATAAAACGCGATCTTTGGGATATTTTCATTATTTTGATGCATTCTTGAATGTTTTCACGCGTTTTGGCAGTTAAAATACGGTAAAAATGATGAGTATTTATACACTCATCAATCCCCCACACTTGAGTATTGCTAGTCCCTAGCAATCTTTTGTGAAAAACTTGATGGATTTGAAAATCTCTTTACCAAAAGCCATCACTTCTGGAGTAGCCAGGTGTAAGAACTGTGGTACACCTGATAACCGTGTGATTTTGAGCAAACCACCAACTGTCAACGGATTTGATTTGTCTTTACCAAAAGCTGTTTGCTTCTGGACTAGCCAGCTCTTGATGGAATAGTCAACATCTTGGTGAGCTGATTACCAATTATGGTTTTTCCACGGCCTTTACCACAAGCCATAATCTTGTGGGCTAGCCAACTCATTAGCTTTTGAGGATATGGGGAGTTGAGGAACCATACAATTTTTGGCAAATTGCAAGCCATCAACGGGTTTGAGTTATCTTTACCAAGAGCCGTTTGCTCCTGTATTAGCCAATCCTTTTTTTCGTTTAGACACGGCGAACTGATTACCTCAAAAATTTTGAAATAAAGTGATTTTTTTTTTTAAATTTTGGCCAAAAACGGGGGTACTAGACGATATGGTTTGATAAAATTCGCTAGAATTTTCCCCTCCCCCACACTTAGAGTTGAATATTGTCCTCAATATTCAAAGTCCCGGCTATTATGCCAAAATTTTGAACGTAAGAAAATAACATTAAAAGCGAATTGTGGGAGTGTCATTTTGCATTTTTCACTTTATTTATACAACAACACATTATTTTGTCATTTTTTTTTTTTTTTTTTGAATAAGATATATACATTGCAAACAATTGCTGGAGGTGGACACTCCCCCACACTTAGGTGTTAGAAAGTAGAAAGAAATGAGAGATACGGGTGAAAACCCATGTTGTTGATACTGTTTTTGTTTATCGAGTCGCTAGCTTGACTTGATCCCCGAATTCATTGGTCCATGGGGAAAGTTTGGAGGTCCGAGACAACCATGGGTGGTAAGTCCCCTCCAAAATAATGCTTTAACCGATGCCCATTTACTTTGAAATTTGGACCGTCATCTTGAGACAACTCGACGGTACCATATGGAAAAACTTTGGCAACGGTGTAAGGCCCAGTCCAGCGGGTTTTAAGCGTATCTGAAAATATCTTCAATCTAGAATTAAAAAGAAGGACTCGGTCACCAACGTTAAAAATGCGGTTTTTGATTTTCGAGTCGTGGATCTTGTTTGTTTTCTCTTTGTAGATTAAAGAGTTTTCGTACGCTTGATCACGAAGTTCATTAAGTTCATTGAGTTGAACCTTCCTATGATCACCCGCGGACTTGAGATCGAAGTTGGCATTCTTAAGAGCCCAATAAGCCTTGTGCTCTAGCTCAATCGATAGATGACATGCCTTTCCATACACAAGCTTATAAGGAGTACACCCGATGGGTGTTTTATAAGCCGTGTGAAAAGCCCATAGAGCGTCATCTAGCTTATCCGACCAAGAGGCACGGTTTTCGGCTACGGTTCTTTCAAGAATTCTTTTAAGACCACGGTTTGAAACCTCCACTTGCCCACTCGTTTGTGGGTGATAGGCGGTAGCAAGTCGGTGAGTGACACCATACTTGAGCATGACTTTTGCAAATTGGTCATTGCAAAAGTGAGTACCGCGATCACTAATTATAGCGCGGGGAGTCCCAAACCTTGAGAATAACGATTTCAAAAATTTTACGACTACTCGGGCATCGTTGGTTGGGAGAGCTTTTGCTTCGACCCATTTTGACAAGTAGTCAACGGCCACGAGTATGTACTTGTTCCCTCGTGAAGACGGGAACGGCCCCATAAAGTCTATGCCCCAAACATCAAAGATTTCACACACTTGGATGACATTTTGTGGCATTTCATCCCGTTGTGTGATCTTTCCTTGACGTTGACACGAGTCGCAAGATTTGACTAGGTCATGGGCGTCTTTATAAATGGAGGGCCAATAAAAACCGGAATCAAATACTTTTCGAGCGGTGTAGTTCGGGCCATGATGTCCCCCGGTGGGTCCATTATGACAAGCCCTAAGAATTTCCATGGCTTCTTGGCCATGAACACACCTAAGAATGACCTGATCCGCACAAATTTTGAATAAATAGGGATTGTCCCAAAAGTAATGATTCACATCTTTGAAAAATTTGTTCTTTTGGTGGGACGACATCCCTTTGACAACGAAATTCCCCGCATGGTAGTTTGCAAAGTCGGCAAACCATGGGATACTAGAATCACCACGAGAAGAAATCACATTAAGTGTCTCGAGAGGAAACGTTTCATTTATTTCCTTTTTCTCGAGGACACCTTGATGAGGATTTTCCAATCGGGAAAGATGGTCAGCAGCGACGTTCTCGGCTCTTTTCTTATCACGAATGATTATATCAAACTCTTGTAGGAGGAGAACCCAACGGAGCAATCTCGGCTTTGCATCTTGCTTGGCAAAGAGATATTTGAGAGCCGAGTGATCCGTGTACACTATGCATTTAGTCAAGATTAAATATGGCCAAAACTTCTCAAACGCATACACCACGGCTAGTAATTCTTTTTCCGTTGTGGTGTAATGAGCTTGAGCTTCGGTCAAGGTTTTGCTTGCATAATGAATCGGCTGAAAATGCTTGGTTTTTCGATGCCCCAAGACCGCACCTATGGCAAAGTCACTTGCATCACACATAAGTTCGAAAGGTAGGTCCCAATCGGGGGCAACTAGAATTGGTGCCTCGGTAAGCTTTGTTTTGAGAGTTTGGAAAGCTTCGATGCACTCATCGGAAAAGACAAACGGAGTTTCTTTTTCAAGAAGTCGGGTCATAGGCCTAGCTATCTTCGAGAAATCTTGAATGAATCTACGATAGAAGCCGGCGTGACCCAGAAAACTCCGAACACCTTTAACGGTTGTGGGAGGAGGAAGTTTAGCAATGACATCGATTTTAGCTTTATCAACCTCAATCCCACTCTTGGAAATCTTATGGACAAGGACAACTCCTTCCTTGACCATGAAATGACTTTTCTCCCAATTTAGACTAAGATTGGTGTCTTCACACCTTTGAAGCATTTTGTCTAAATTGGCAAGACATGATTCGAATGAATTCCCAATGACCGAAAAATCATCCATGAAGACCTCCATTGTTTTCTCGATCATGTCGTGAAAAATGGCCATCATGCATCTTTGAAACGTGCCCGGAGCATTGCACAAGCCAAAAGGCATGCGTCGATAAGCAAATGTTCCGTATGGACACGTAAAAGTTGTTTTTTCTTGATCTTGAGGATCGATGGGAATTTGGAAATAACCTGAAAAACCGTCAAGGAAACAATAGTATTCGTTTCCCGCCAATCTTTCGAGCATTTGATCCATGAAAGGTAATGGAAAGTGGTCTTTACAGGTGGCGTCGTTTAATTTTCGATAATCAATGCAAACGCGCCAACCCGTTACCAATTGAGTCGGAATTAACTCATTATCATCATTTTTTACGACCGTTATGCCACCCTTTTTGGGCACACAATGAACGGGACTCACCCAAGGACTATCCGAAATAGGGTAAATCAAACTGGCATCAAGAAGTTTAATGACCTCTAGCTTGATAACCTCATGAATCTTAGAATTTACCCTTCTTTGTTGTTGAACCGCTGGTTTAAAGTCATCCTCCATCAAAATCTTGTGCATACAAAATTCCGGGTTAATACCCTTGATGTCGGAAAGTCTCCAAGCAATGGCTCGCTTGTGTGACTTTAAAACCTTGAGAAGAGCGGTTTTATTTTCCTCATTCAAGTCTTTAGCGATTATGACGGGAAACTTATCGTCACCCTCCAAAAACGCGTACTCGAGATGAGGCGGAAGTTCCTTGAGTTCGACATCAGGAAAGTCATCAGTTTTTTCAACATCTTCGACTTCCAAGTTATGAAGTTCTTTTGGAGGAAGAGATGATGGATCATCATTAAGCAACTTCTCAAGGAGAAGTATGTCTTCCTCGGGATTGATAGAATCATAATCAACATGAGAATCACACGACAAACAAGCTTCGATTTCTTCCAAAATGAAGTCACCTCCCAAAAATGGAGTAAGAGAGGGGGAAGAGACATCAATGGAAGAATTGATTGATCCTTGCACATTTAACACTTCTTCAAAATGGTCATCACGTGCAAAATCGATGACATCAAGTCGGTTAATTTCTTCTCGTTCAAGGTCGAGAAGATCTTTTGAAGTGTTTTCAATGTTTATGACCAACTTTTCATCGCCAACTCTTAGAGTCATTTCTCCTTCGAAGACGTCGATTAATGCACGAGCCGTTTTTAAGAATGGTCTTCCCAAGATAAGGGGGACACGAGGATCGGCATCAAAATCGACGACTACGAAGTCGGCAGGAAAATGGAACTTGCCAACCTTCACAAAGACGTCTTCAGCAATACCCTTCGGAAATGTAACCGAACGGGTTGCTAATTCGAGAGTCATTCGTGTTGGTGTAATCTCGGGAAGTGAAAGTTTTTGCCAAATAGAGAAAGGCATGAGGTTTATGCTAGCGCCAAGATCGGCCAAGGCAAAGCATTCCTCAAGCTTTTGGAAATCACATGGAATGAGAAATTTTCCGGGGTCCCCTAATTTTTTGGGAAGTTTCTTTAGGAGAACCGCCGAACAATTTTCGTTTAAACGAGTTTTGGTGAGTTCAAATAGTTTCTCTTTGTTACTTAAAAGACTCTTGAAAGTGGAAGCAAACTTGGGCATATAGAGAAGAGCATCTGCGAAACTAATGTCGAAGTGTAATTTTTGAAAAATTTCAAGAAATTTCTTCATTTGATCATTAGTTTGCTCACGGAGTCTTTGATCATTTAAACGCGAAGGATATGGTATTGAAGCTTTTGGTTGAACGGGATTTTCCGAGGGTTCAAAAACAATTCCCGGTTTTGATTTGGTTTTTGGGACAACATGAGGTTGGACGTGTGCGGTACTTCGTGTACTTGTGATTTGCACCTTATCCTTTGTTGCCTCATGTTCACGTTCCACTACCTCGGGAGGAGAAGGAGATGAGGTAGTAGGAATCGTGGGTCCATCATAAGAAACTACACTATGGGTTGTGATCGCCTTTACATCGCCCTTTGGGTTGGCGATCGTGTTGCTTGGTAGCGTTCCCGATCCCGAAGGTCGATCATTTAAAGACTTCTTTAGTTCAGAAATCTGACCGATCAACAACCTGTTAGTTTCTTCTTGAGCTTTCATAAATTGCTTCAACAACTCATCAGTGGGTGATGGAGTATGAACAACGGTTTGATTTTGATGAGAAAAATTTTGAGCTCGGTTGTTTTGATTGAAACCTTGATTTTGAAAATTTCCATGGTTTTGATTACCATGAAAATTGTTTCCTTGATTGAACCATAACCTTGGTTTCTATTCAAGTTTCCTTGATTTTGAGAACCTTGGTTGTAATTTCCCCCTTGATTGTGATATTGGTTCATAGGGGCTTGAAATTGGTTTTGAACATTCGGGTTTCTTTGTTATTGATTTTGATTGAATCGATTTGGATTATTGGGTTGAGAAAAACCGGGTGGACCACTTTGATTGTTAGCACGGTAATTTGGTTCCATTTGAGGACGGTATTGGTTACCTCCTTGGTTAGAACTACCGGCTATTGCATTGACTTCAAATGGATTGCCATCGGTGGCAGTACAATTGTAGTAAGCGTGTGGACCACCACAAGTGACACAAATGTCAACCATTTTTACTTCAGCAGGTTGAGAAGAGA
The DNA here is from genome assembly GCA_030686995.1 of Artemisia argyi. Classification (NCBI taxonomy): domain Eukaryota; kingdom Viridiplantae; phylum Streptophyta; class Magnoliopsida; order Asterales; family Asteraceae; genus Artemisia; species Artemisia argyi. Next base: position 168,417,787 of record CM060685.1, on the reverse strand, counting down.
CTTTCTTTGTTTTGGTGAGAACCAAAGCCTGAATAGCTTTCGTGAGCTTGTCAAGTCTAGCATCGGTGCTAGATTGAGCCACGGGTGATGAGGAGGAAGGACCAACATTTACTTGTGAAACAACCGATTTGCTTCGTGGAATGCGGACCTTAGATTTATTTTCAATGATCATCAAAGCATCTTTGGTGGTGCGATTCAAGAAGTTACCTCCCGCGGAGGCATTAAGAGAGTCTTGATCGACTTGGCTCACACCATTATAGAAAGTGTCGAGTTGCATCAACTCGGAAAAACCGTGATGAGGACATTTACGAAGCATGTCCTTGTAACGATCCCATGCCTCACCGAATGATTCATCAAATTTTTGAGTGAATTTCATGATCTCATTCTTGACGGCGGTGGTTTTAGATGGAGGAAAGAATTCGTTCACAAACTTCTTGACTAAATCTTCCCACGTTTCAATCGATCGAGGGGGTTGTTTGTCTAGCCAATTTTTGGCAGCCCCATCGAGGGAAAACGGGAAGAGAAGAAGTTTGATAGCTTCCTCAGGGACATTTTTGCATTTGATGGTAGACGTTATTTTGTTGAACCATCGAATGTGATCTTGAGGATCGTCCCTCTCGAAACCGTAGAATTGACGCGAGGTGACTAAGTTAATCAACCCCGTCTTAAGCTTGAAATTGTCAGCCACGATGGCTGGAATTATGATAGCATCTCCGTAACCCTCGATGGGTGCTTGGAGAAGCTCATTCATAGTGGGCTCGGCCGCCATGATTGGAATAATACGAAGCTCGGGTTCGACTATTCGATTGGTACGTCGTCGATTACGCCTTCTTCTTGGAATGCTATTTAGCGATTGCAAAGGACTTGTTGACGTAGATGAACATGTGCGCATGCACCACAAAAATATCAATTAAAACAATACCACTTTAATGACAAGGGAACTTAAACCAATAATCATGAACGCAAGGTCGACTTCTAAAGAAAAACGCACAAAGGAGCGGGAGAGAAGAATGGATCTCTCACTGGGCGAAGTTCGTTGGATCGCCACATACCGTTTCGACTCCTCTTAAAGTGTGTTTCTCGTTTAAAAGTTTTCCAAAACGCAAGTGATACAAAGGCAAGTTTTGATCTTTTGTTTGGGAACTTATTATGGTCACACCCCCAGTTGGTAGGTGTTCTGCCTTGGTTTGCGGTGGTAAGATTTTAACGTTTGTATTTATTAAACAATGAAACGGGAAAATCTTTTTGTGTTTTTCTTTAACTTTTATAGATATAATACATATATAGAAACAAAAGAAAAATATTTTCGGTTTTTTATAAGTTTTATGAAAGCGTAACTTCTTCCGAAGGTTCTACAAGACTAATCGTCTAAACCTTATCGAGACTTTCGACACACAGCCTCCCCGGCAGCGGCGCCATTTGATTCGTTGTGTTTTGGTATGTGCAGACAACAATTTATCAAAATATCAACAAACGTGAGGTTTAATTTGTCGTGGGACAAATAAACGTGAAGTAATACGAGTAAACCGTTTAGGAAAACGATTACCTCGCAAAACTTGTGAAAGTGATATTCAAATTGTGAGACCGGGAAGTGATTTCCCGGATCGTACCCCAACGATGTGTGAATGGAAAGCTTCAAGTGAGATTGAGATTAAAATCTTGTATGATTGGAAAGGTTATTTGGTTTTGTTGTACGTTAAATTAATGAAAATTACAAATTAACGAACGAAAATGGAATAAACGTAACCTAAAAGGGAAATTAAACTAAGGAATGCTAAATACTATTTAAAATAACCTAAAATGCTACGGGAAACAAAAATAGGTATCGGGAATCCTAAAAATCACAAATTTCACATAAACGTGACGTTTATTCTAAATAAACGTCAACGCGCAAATAAAAACGTGAATTTAGAGCTATGCAAGTTCTACGGGTCTACAAATAATTTTCCTAAGCACTAAATGACAAAAGAAAATTTTTGAAAAAAGAAAATTAATTTTTTAAATAAAATTCTATTTATTACAAATTTAAATCTAATTTACTCTAATTAAATTCTAATAAATATAAAAACTATTTAAAAATTCTGAAAAATTTTTGGTAATTAAATAAACTTAAAATGATCCTAAGAAAAATAGAAATTTGAAATAAGCTATCACAAATAAGCAGAAAATAAGGTAACAGAAACTGATAAGCTTATGATAAGCCAAAAAACACTCAAGGTAAAGTATTTATTTTTGCAAACCATTACTGAGACAAGACCCAAGGGCGCGTGGTATGTGGGTGGTTTTGTGAACTGGGTGACCCAGGTTCGATTCTGAGCAACACACTTTTTGTAAAAATATATTTTTTTTTCAGTTTTCCTTTGATTCTTTTAGTATGCTGATTCTCAAACTCCAACACAAGCAACACTTTTACAAAGAAATATTATACGACTAGGACAACAATCATTTATATGAACAACAACAAGTTGAATGAAAGAAAAATCAACAAGCTCAGCTGATCAAGCAATAGCAGCAGCATAAACAAGGTAAATGGGCTAAAATAAGACCTCAAATAAGCTATCCGGCAAGCTCAGATGGGATCCTAACTACTGAAATCTAGTTACTACCTAAGGGTCTTTCAAAAACAACTAGAATCACAACCTGGGATTAAGATATAACCAGTTTAGATTCAAATGAAAATTTCCAACAACCTAGGTGCAGGGGAAGATTGTGCCAAACAGGCCACTTTGGACTACCACAAACCTATCAAATAAAATTCCTAAAAATAAAGTAAAAATGGTCCAGGAACCACAAGCTGGCAAATATTAATCCTACAAAGTTTCAAATTCTAATTCATAACCATGAGCAAATAAAAAATTCCCCAACTTTTGATCATTTTTGGCACTTATGAAATTTTTTTTTGACTTTTTGATTATTGCAAACCTTGACTTAACTGAGATTAGACTGAGCTTGGTTGATTCATTTATGTTTCTTAAACCTGGTTTAATCTATTTCCACTGAGCAGAGCTGTGTATGATTTGATTCACAAGATCTTAGGTTTAATTTCAATAGCATTTAACTGCCATGGTATGGGAAGAAAGATTTTGACTTTTTAATAAAAATGACCAACAAAATGACCAATATGGCTTGTGTTTCACTTAAGAATAATGACCCAAATATTTTTGACTCAAAATATCACCATTATCTCAGCTAAAAGGCTTAACCTAAACACCCCTAATAAAATTGTTTTGAAGAATTTCCTAAGCAACTAGATTAAATTGGCCTAGAGATTAATTAATTAACCTAAATTAACATTAAATAAGCTAAAATAAACAGAAGTAGAGAACTCTAAAGCTCATCAACTAATGAACACAGATTACACAAGAGGGTATGCAAGAAAGTGGCTTACAACTTTGATTCATATTTTGGCGCCAAAACTTTTGTGTAAATCCAGGACTGCCAGGGTGGAATGGGGTGTTAGGTAGGGTTTTGTGAGGAGGGGGAATATATGAGTGGGATGGGGAACTGGAGTGGGGTGCTTTTGATGAGGGTGGTGGAGTATGGAAATGGTGTTGTCTGGTGATGGTGGTGTACTGGGTAAAAGGGGTGAGTTTGGGAGGAAGACAAGGGTTGACCCGTTCTTTTGACCTCTTGACTTTTTTGACCGGACTTATTAATAACGGGGTGGTTTGGGTTTATGTTGGGCTTGGAGTGAAGGTTGGGCCTGGGGTTAATTTGGACCAGGTTTAGTGTTAGATTTGGTTTTAGTTTAAGTTTAGGTTAGAAATAGTTTAGGTTTTAGATTTAGGCCCAAGGACTAAATGTGTCAAATCTGATTTTTAGGGACCATATCTACCAATCTTCTAAACTTCTACCAAGGGTCAATTTTGTCAAGTCTTAACTTCCCAGGGTTTCTTTTATCATTTTTCTTTAATTAAAAATTCCTGAGGACCATTGTTGCCAATCTTGCAAAATTGAGGGACCAAACTTGTAAAACTCTGAAAATGAAATATGAGGATCAATCTTGTCACTTTAGGATTGTTGGAGGGCATTTGTTGACTTTTCTTCATGAAATTCTCTCCAGGCACTATTTTTGACATTATCTGAAAGTACAGGGACCAATATTGCCAATTGTGAAATTCAGGGGCCAAACTTGTACATTTTTTTGAAAGCTTTTTACCCAAAGATCGTTTTTGACTTCTTTTGACTTTTAAGAAACTTGGGTTGACTTTTCATTTGAAATAAACGCTTAGGGACTAGTTTTGATAATTTTTGAAAGTTGGGGGACTGAAACTGCCAATTATGCAAACTTTGTTTGTTTTTCGCTTGTTTTCGATCATTTTGCATTTGAAACAAATAAAACGCGATCTTTGGGATATTTTCATTATTTTGATGCATTCTTGAATGTTTTCACGCGTTTTGACAGTTAAAATACGGTAAAAATGATGAGTATTTACACACTCATCAATCGACTTGTCAAGACATGTGTGATGAATTTGCCAAAATCATGCATGATGAGTTTGAGATGAGTATGATGGGTGAACTTAACTTCTTCCTAGGACTACAAATTAAACAATTAGAAGATGAAATATTTTTTAACCAATCTAAGTACATTAAGGAAATGGTTAAGAAATTTGGCCTAGAAGACTCAAAACCCATGAAAACTCCCATGTCTACGGAAGTAAAGCTCACAAAGGATGATGAAGGTGAGTCCGTAGATAACACCAAGTATAGAGGAATGATAGGTAGTTTACTATACTTGACGGCAAGTAGACCCGATATCATGTTTAGTGTTTGCCTTTGTGCCCGTTTTCAAGAGGATCCCAAAACCTCTCACCTAGAAGCGGTTAAGCGTATCTTCCGATACATTAAAGGCACTATACACTTAGGATTATGGTATCCTAAGGGATCCGGCATAGAAACCATCATCTATGCGGATTCGGATCATGCGGGAGACTACGTAGATAGAAAAAGCACTAGCGGTATTTGCACGTTTATGGGATGTTGTCTAACATCTTGGTTTTCGAAGAAGCAAACCGCTCTTGCTATTTCTACCACCGAAGCCGAATATGTAAGCGCTGGAAAGGCATTTCAACAAGCACTATGGATGAAACAAGCTCTCGTAGACTATGTCATTAGGTTAGAAAATGTTCCCATTATGTGCGATAACAAAGGTGCGATAGATTTAAGTAAAAATATGCCACCACTTTCTTAGGGATAATGTACAAAAAGGAAACATATCTATAGAAAAAGTTGCATCGGAAGATAATATTGCGGATATATTCACAAAACCCCTTAAGTGTGAATTATTCAACCACTTGCGTTTAGGATTAGGAATGATGGAACAAGTTGACTAAATTATATTGAACTAATACAAATTTATACTTGCATAAAATTTACTTTTCATCCACTTCTTTATTTCTGAGTCTAGGAATCTATTTCGCACAAAATTAAAGATTGGGAAAGTTTATTTTCTGTGCATAAACTCTTTTGTAAAATCCAATCAATTTTCTTTATAAATTATTCTCACATCTAGGAATCACATGAACATCATTTTTCTTGCATTGTTGACTAATGCTAAAAACATTGTCTTTCAAAAATCATGCATAAACTCTCACATAAATTGTCAAGGTATATAATCTAATACGTATCTTTGACATTCATGATCGAGCAGAAATTGAATCAAGGAGATCTTTTGGATTGTTTCTTAGGTTCGTTATCTCTCTTTGCATTTAGGAGTCGAAACAATCACAACTCCACATTTGTTGCATATAGACACACACTAGGACAAATTCACTAATAATGTTGTCATCTTGCTCCATCACTAGTTTTCCACTCATTAGTTGCCTTTGCCTTTGATCTAAGATAGGTGCCTTAGGAAGTTTAAGTGCTCTTGCCTTTACTTATCTCCTCTTGCTTATTATGTGTTGCTTAATTGCTCTTTTGCTTATGTGTTTTTGCATGCATGCTATATCTTGATTAGCTTAGATGCTATATTGCCTAAAGGGATTGAACTTGCTTGAATTCTAATCCAAACACACAACCTTTATGCAAATTTTCTGCCAAAAACCCAATTCTGGCAACCTGAAAATCACCAGATGGGCGGCCCCCTTAATTTTGTAAGGCGGCCCCCTTAATCATTAAGGGGACCGCCCCCTAATTAAGGGGACCGGCCATCTAATGGTCGGGTTTACAAAATCTTTTCTGCTTTTTAGCCCATTTCCACCTACATTTCCCATTTTTCACCAACATATTTTGTCCTAGTCTCCCAAACAAACCTTATCCATCCTTAAACACACAAATCTTACACTATAAATACCCCAAATCTTCCACACTCTCCATTCATCCCTTCATGAATTCTCCAAACAAACCAAAACCAAAAGCCTCAAGGCTTGCAAGAATGACCGAAAAACCCGTTTGGCGAAGAAAAAGCCCTCGAAACAAATCCATCATAACCAATGAAGTTGGAAATCACTCAACACCTCCAATCACTTACTTCCCAAACTTTACACCAAATTCACAAGGACATTCATTTGATCCTCTCTACAAAGCATACAATATTGGCCAAACATCTTCCTTCATGCCAAACCACTCATCTCATCCTCCCACCATTTGTAATGATCCATACAAGTTTGATCAACCATCACACTACAATTCCAACTACACAAACCCAAATCATCCATATCCACACCATGACTTTCTCCGCATTGCCACGGAAAAGCAAAAGTTCCGTGATAAAATATCACAAATCCATGATCTTTGTGATCTCAATGCCATGCATCTTGCACAACGCAACAAAGGGCAACCTCCATCATCACCCTACAACAATTGCCTTCCTCACTCTCTCAACTTGGATCAAGTTACAAACCACACTCACTATTGCCCTTGTTGCATCTTTCTTCAAAAACAAATCATATACTTGAGTGAAAATATTTCTTGGATTGAATATCTCCTCACTCGTCCTCATCCCATACCGCCCTTAACACGATACAATATCATAAGATCCACCTCTTCCGCTCCATACCCCACTCCATATCCCTCTCCATCTAACAACTAAGCTTTATGCTTATGTTTTCCTTCAAGCAAATAAAATAATCAACCATGGGTTGCAAGCAAGTCCAAGTGCTCTCTTAGGCAATATAGGGCTATGTCTTTTCTTTTGTTTTATTGTGATAAATATGCCTTAAGCATATTGAATGTTGTAATGCTTTCTATGATGCTTGAATGAATCTATTTTTATTTGCATAACTATTACTTTGCATGTATATGTGTCTTGCTCTCTTCTAATATTTTGTGTAGCCAAGATTTCCATAGCTCTTTCCCTTGGTGCTCTCAAATGAGGGGGAGCATACATCAAGGGGGAGCATTAACCTTTTTGATTTTATAAAAAGGGGGAGAAGAGAATGTTAAACTCTAATAATACTTGTCTAAAAATTATTTTTTAGACATAATGAGTTTAAGGTTTTGTAATCATCAAAAAGGGGGAGATTGTTGACATAAATAATGTCTAAAAACATTGTTAGCATATTAACAATGTCTCTATGTTTTGATAATTACAAAGCATAAACTCATTAATCTAATACTTATGACGTAAACAAGTTTTTAGTGCTTAATATTTGTCTTTGTATCCATATCACTTAAGGTATGAATAAACAAAATGGTTATTGTATTTCATGATCAAAGGAAATTTTTCTAATCACTAGAATTTTTATAAAATGTATTAAACATTCTATATCTTTTACAAAATTACTTTTGGAATTAAAAGAATATGTTTAATTCATTATAAATATATAATTTCAAATTTCCAACCAAAAATGGCAAATTTTATCCAGAAAAATATTCCCCACTAAAAGACAAGAAAATCCAACGTTCTGAAGGGGCGGCCCCCTTAATTCCTTAGGCGGCCCCCTTAATCATTAAGGGGACCGGCCATCAATTAAGGGGACCGGCCACGCTCCAGAACAGTAATTTTCTCCCTTATAAATACTGGTTCATCCCACAGAATTTTCTCACCTTTTGCACTCCTAAACTTTCTGTTTTAGATCCATATTTCTATTCTCTTAATCCTTTGATCATAAGTGCATAATTCTTTGTTTCAAAATGATTCTAACTTCATCCTCTCAAGTGCAAGAGAAGAATACTTCTATCCCCCAAGACAAGAAGTATTACAACTTGTTGTGACCTCCACATACAAGTTGTTGGTGCATCATCAAGATTATTTACGTTATTCTTTGTGAAGATTGTTGTGAATATTTGATTGTAGATAGTTGTGTTGGGAATAGACTTTATTATTTCAAGTGTCGGTCATTGAGTTTTGGTATAGGTTGCATTACTTAGTTATAACATTAGTTATTTTATGTATTTTGTAAGTTTTATGCTTGGTTTATAGGTTTGGATAAAGTTTAAGGGCTAAGTATGTCATATTGTATAAGTTTAGAGAAGCCCTAATCCTTACCTATAAATAGCTATGTATAACCTCATTTTGAGGTTGGTTGGTTCACTAGTAAGGTTATTTGTCTCTTATTTTCATTAGGTGTTCCTTCCACTCTCTCTCTCTACTTACTTTCTCTCTCTAGAATTCTTAAGTGATTATGTTGTAGAAATGGTGACCTAACAAGTGGTATCATTCGCCAAGGGATAATATAGGTTGATTTAGGTTTGATTTGGTAGAAAAACTAGGTACTGTTCATCGAATTATTTTCGAGTTAGGGGTTAATTTTAACTTATCGAGTTAGGTGTCATATTCTATCGAGTTAGGGGTTTATTTTAAGTTCTATCGAGTTAAGTCTAAGGTCTATCGAGTTAGGTGTTAAGTTTCACTTATCGAGTTTGATATCTTGGCGAGTTAGCCTTTCAATTCCTAATCGTTTATCGAGTTAGGCGTATTGTGACTCTAACTAAGGGGAAACTCTGCCCAACTCAAGTCCCTCTATCGAGTTAGGATACATATCGAGTTAGAAACCTAAGTAACTTATCGAGTTAGAAACCTAAGTAACTTATCGAGTTAGAATTCCTAAGAACTTATCGAGTTTGAATCTTAAGAGAACCTATCGAGTTAGTAACCTCAGTAAGATTATCGAGTTAGAAACCCTACCTTAACTTATCGAGTTAGAAACCCTAAGTGCACTTTTCGAGTTTGAAGACAAATTGACATACCGAGTTTGAAAACAACATCTTTACATACCGAGTTTGATATCAAGTTTCTCAAATCTAATTACAACCTTTATTTATCTTTAACGATCTAAGTTTACCATAATCACGAAAGATGTCTCAACCACCCAATCATTATTTTCCTCATTCTTCGCAACATCATCCGCAGTATCAACAACCGTATCAACAACCTTTACAATCACACGTTCAACAACAACCGTTTAATCCACTACATCATTACCTCATGATGCAACAACATCAAATCATTCCTCAACAACAACCTTATCAAATGTCTCAACAAAACACTCAGTTTTCCTCCAAACAACCTCACTGGTTTGACAGAATGTGTGAAGTTATTACAACTCAACAATCCCGACATGAGGCAGGATCACTTGAAACACCTCCAATGCTAACACCGGGAAACTATGTTCAATGGTCAAGTCGATTCTTACGATTTCTTGAACTTAAGAAACCTCATGGGAAATTCTTGAAACAAGTGATACTTGAAGGACCATTTGAGTGGCCAACAAGATTTGAAATTGGTGATCCAACTGCTGATCCTCCACATCCTCCTGGTGATCGACCTCTTCCAGAATCTCAACTCACAGAAGAACATAAATTACATCGTGAAGCTGATGAATATGCAATGGCTTATATACTTCAAGGAATACCAAATCCTATTTATCGAAGTGTCGATGCTCAGAAAACAGCCAAAGCTATGTGGGAACATGTTCATCTCCTTATGGAAGGCACTCAATTGAACAAAGATGATATGGAATCCAAACTCTACATGGAATACACTGACATCACAATTGAACCAGGAGAGTCACTCGAATCCTACTATCATCGTTTCACAAATGTGGTCAATGATCTGGAACGTCACAAAATCACAATACCAAGGATTGCAGTCAACTCCAAATTCGTTGGTAGTCTTGGCCCGGATTGGCATAAATATGTGACATTTGTTCGTCAAACAAAAAATCTTCATGATGCTCCATATGGTTTGTTGTATGATTTTCTGAAACACCATGAACCTGAAGTGGAAAAAGATAGAGCTCTACGAGGAGGATACACACCAACACCAACACCAAATTCTTTGGCTCTCGTAGCTCAATCTCCCTATGCTCCACCACCAATGTCAAATCATGCATATGTTCAAGAGCAGAACTACTTCAGTTATCCACAGTCTTCTACCTCGAACCAAATGGTCCCTTATGATTCATCTCCACAGAATGCTTCTACTCAACTTATTCCATTAAACAACAATGATGCAGTGTATTACTCAAATTCCAATGACGATGACGATGATGACTTTAACACGTTGAATCAGGGACTTGCTCTTATTGCTCGTGCTTTCAGCAAATTCTCCAACAAGACAAACAACCGTCAACGTTCATCTTCTAACACAAGGAATCAAGTTGTTGTCAATGATGGAAGAGTGGAAATTCAGAATCGTAACTATGGTCGATCTGGTTCAGGAAGTTTTTCAGGAAACTTTGGGAATGGTCAGAGGTTTAGTAACAATGCGGGGTTCAGGAACAACTTAGGATCTTCTCAGCAAAGGTCGGAACCAGTTGCAACAAGGAACTCCAACTCAGGGAATGCAGTGTGGTGTTATAACTGTAATGAACAAGGTCATATAGCAACTGCATGTCCTAAACCGAGAACTAGGGGTAGTAAGTTTCACAAGCAGGTATTACTCATGGCTCTTCAAGATGAAAAAGATGGGCATTTCCCTAAACAGGACAACAACTTCATGGCAAATGTGAACAATGATGATGACATGGAAGATCTAAAAGCCAATGCAGCTGTGATGCTTATGGCCAACGTGCAGGAACTCAAGCTTAATGATTCAGGTCCAGTGTATGACACTGACGGCTTGTCTCAGGTACATGACCTCAATGCATGCTTTGTAAATGATATAGTCTCACCTTCTGCTTATGAATCAGATATGGCGCAAGTTGTTCCATCTAAATCATCTTCATCTTCTCAAACAGATGAACAAATAAGCACAATTGTCATATTTGATGATGACACAGTTGTTTCATTTGATGATCCTATTGAGAATGATAAACATGATCATTTAGAACAACATGAACCATCATTTGATCCAGACCCTGCTCTAATATTGTTATCTAAACAACTGGATGCTCAACAAATGCAAATCATAAAATGCAACGAGAAAAACAAAGTTTTAAAAGAACAAAATGCGTCACTTGCAAGAGATATTGAGTGTTATAAAATTCAGCTTTCAAATCAGGAAGACAAGATTAAACATACAAAAAGTTTTGAAAAAGCTTTTCAAGATTCTTACAACAAAGAACAAGATCTTCAACGTAAAATGCAAGATTTAATTGAGTCAAACGGAAAGTTGATTTCGAAAATCGAAAGTGAAAAGTGTGAATTGAAAATGCAAGTTGAACGTCTTCAAACAGTACTTTCAAAAACAGAAACAGAATTGTCAAGTTGTAAAAAGGATTTTTGTGAACATAAAATACGAAAAAGGAAGTATATAAACGACTTACTTGGTGAGATTGTTGATCTTGAAAAACAACTCAAAGAATTTCGTAACATTGTTTTCAAACACGGGAACTCTGTCACAACAATACAGAAATTTTCTTTAAACCGAGACCCGATAAAGGATTTGCACTTTGCGATTTTAAATCAATGTTTCTTCACAAAGCATTCAAAGAAAATCCTAAGATTTACAGTATGGACCACATGCTTGATAATACGATTGTGCGTGCTGTTGTTTTTGATACTGAGGAAGAGGACGAACTTGAAGAAGATAGTCGATCAAAAATGAGTTATGTTCAATATTGGACACCATATAACTATTCAAAAGCTCCACCTCTTTCTAAATCTTTTGTGACTCAAAAGGAATTACCTGAGAAATCATGGTTTGTCGAAGAGTCATATGTTTCATCCTCTAATGCGGCCCTTGTCCAAACTGTAGCACAAGTAAATGGTCCTTTACCATCATCCGGTGAACTTACACCATTACCAAAAACCTGTCGTGTCTTAAATTATTTCAAAACTTTTATGGAATACATCGAAATTTTGGAGGAAACAATTGCACGCAATTCTGAAATAAAAGTTGAAACTTTTCAATCCGCTTACGAGCGAGAAAAGAGAGATATTTTTCAAAAACAAATGCTGCCAATTGTCAAACACCTCCGTCTCTGTGCTACACGTTGGGATCAGGAACTTCAAAATGAGGTCAAAAATATGATAAACGTTTTCAACGCAACTGAAAATGACATTTTGGTTCAGAAGCAAAGAAATAGAGTTTTAAAAAATGATGCTGATCGACTCTTGGAACAAGTTCTCAGTGCTGATATTTTGTCTGTTATCATGAATGATCTCTATAAATCTGGTACTTCTATGCTGGTGGATGATCTTTGTGTGGATAATAACTTGTTGCACGTGGATTTAGAGACACTTAAACATGAGAATGACAAGCTGAGAATAAAGAATGATGATGTGACAAAACAGTTTTCAAAAGAAATTTGTCAACTCAAACAAAGGCTTGAATGGTGTCAAGCTCAAAGTCTTAAAAAGGAATTGAAACTTCAAAGTCAAAATGTTTCAAACTCTTGTCAGCTTTGCAAAAACAATTAGTCTTTAAAAAATCTCTGTCTCAAATATGAGAAAGAAATTGCGGATTTAAAAATTGAAAATTCCGAATGGCAACAAAACCACGATGACATTAATTACTGCAATGTGAAACTTGAGTCTGAAATTCAGGATAAAAATCACATCATCATCGATTTGAAAGAGAAAATTAAGCCACTTTAAAAAGGAAAGATGGTTGACACCACGGTAATAGCACCAGGAATGTATAAATTAGACAAAACTGATAAAGGAAAGGTTGTTCAAAATACTAATGCCGATAACTCTACTTCTACAGGACTAGTCTCCCCTAATAGCGTTAGCAGACCCAAGCGAAAAAGTAAAAAGACGAATAGGCTCTGGAAACGTAAGAGAGGATCACTAGAAGCTCAAGGAGTAGAAGATCAACTTAGGAATTTGAATAAAACTCATGTTGCATCAGATTTAGATTCTAATCTGGCAAATTCTAATCAAAATCTAAATGTAATGAATGATGAACCTTTGAATGTTTTGAATATTAATGCATCTTGTGTGTTTTGTCGTAAAAGCGTATCATCTGGTGAACATACTAAGTGTATAGCTAATTCTCTTCTTAATCGTCATAAGAAACATAGGACACGCATTCCTTCTAGGCCCACTACTGCCTCTAAGTCTATTTTAGGAAAGCCGCCCTCTACGGTTTCTAATGAAGTAGAAGTTACCCCCATAAGTGCCGAGAACAAATCTAGGACTCAGCCAACCACTAGTGAATTCACCATTAAGAAAGCACGAACTAGTTGGAATTGGCAACGTTGGTTACAACAAAAACCAGAATTTAAATGGATTCCTAAATTGTTGAATACATGTGCTTCTAACCAACAGGAACCCGCACTTTCAATGGGTTCCACCCTTACTTCTGTTCCATCCGTGTCTTCTTCTTGTGATGCAGGTGGTACAGATTGTTCTCTGGATTGTTGATAGCGGATGCACCCGACATATGACAGGCAATCTCAAACTGTTACAAAACTTTGTCTCAAAGTTCATTGGTACTGTCAGATTCGGGAATGATCATTACGCTTTAATCATGGGATATGGTGACTATGTCAGTGGGAACATTGAAATCAGTCGTGTTTATTATGTGGAAGGCCTTGGACACAACCTTTTCTCTGTTGGTCAATTTTGTGATGGGGATCTAGAAGTTGCATTCCGAGAGAAAACTTGTTTCATTCGTGACTTACAAGGAAACGATCTGATGTCTGGATCACGTGGTTCTAATCTTTATACCATATCAATGTCAGATATGATTGCTACATCTCCGATATGTCTTCTCTCCAAAGCAGAATCGACTAAATCTTGGTTATGGCACAAACGTCTTTCGCACTTGAATTTCAAAACGATGACTGACCTTGCTCGTTATAAACTTGTTGATGGATTTCCAAGATTCCGATTTACCAAAGATCACTTATGTTCAGCCTGTGAACAAGGAAAAAGTACTCGTGCTCATTTTCCTTCTAAACCAGAGCACAGTACGAATCATGTTCTACAACTGTTTCACATGGATTTGTGTGGACCGATGCGTGTTCAAAGTATCAACGGTAAATGCTACATTCTTGTAATTGTGGATGATTACTCCAGATGGACTTGGGTTTATTTTCTACGAAGTAAAGATCAGGCTCCTTCAATGATCATCACCTTTCTCACTAAAATTCAAGTTCAGTTACGCAACACGGTCCGAATAGTCAGAACTGACACTGGAACTGAATTTAAGAATCAGACACTTCGGTCATATTTTGATAAAGTGGGAATTGAACATCAAACATCTATTCCTAGAAGCCCAGAATAGAATGGAGTTGTTGAAAGACGCAACAGGACGTTAGTGGAAGCTGCTAGAACTATGTTGATTAATGCTCAATTACCAGATTACTTATGGGCGGAAGCTGTTTCAACTGCATGTTATACCCAAAACCGTTGCATGATCACAAAACGCCATCGCAAAACACCTTATCAAATTGTTCACAAAAGGAAACCAAACATCGATTACTTTCATGTATTTGGAGCACTTTGTTATCCGAAAAATGATTGTGATGGTTTAGGTAAACTTAAAGCAAAGGCTAACATCGGAGTGTTCGTTGGATACTGTGATAATTCCAAAGATTTTCGGATATGGAATCGTCGTACAAGAGAAATTCAAGAAACCATTCACGCTAATTTTGATGAACTCACACAAATGGCTTCTGAGCAACACAGCTTAGGACCCGAATTCAACCGTCTTCACTCTCCGGAATCTTCGACTGAACCATTGCCACTCAACCGCAAAGAATTGGAAACCTTGTTTGCTCCACTATTTGATGATACAATTGAATACCGTTCTAATGAGGTCTCACCTTATTCCGCTGCTCAACCTGAAAAGATTCCAGTACCAGACTCACCTCAACAAACTACTACAACTGTTGAGAGAAACGGTCCTCCAATTGCATCACCATCTACAGCAGAACAAACTGTTTCTAACTCCCGCCATTCAGCTGAAGATCCAACACCACCATCAGTTCCACAACCCGCAGAGCATGATCCTGATGCGTTCTTCAACCCGTTTGCACCGGCTCCTCCATTTCCTGATATAGCTGAGTCATCTACACGCAATTTGGATCCTGCTAACATGCGAGATACTTATCAACTACACCCTTCAACACACAAATGGACTCGAGACCATCCACTAGTTCATATTATTGGTCATCCAGATGCACCTGTAATGACAAGACAACGACTTCACACTGATGGAGAAACTTGTATCTATGCACTCACAGTTTGTCAAGAGGAACCAAAGAACATTAAAGAAGCAATGACTTATGACAACTGGATTGAATCTATGCAAGAGGAATTTCAGCAGTTCATCCGATTGGAAGTCTGGGAATTAGTTGAAAGACCTGACGGAGTCTTTGTCATTGGGCTTAAATGGATTTGGAAAAATAAGCTAGATGCAGAAGGAACTGTCATACGTAACAAATCACGCCTGGTAGCGAAAGGATATTCCCAACTAGAAGGACTTGATTTTGCTGAATCCTTTGCTCCAGTGGCTAGACATGAAGCTGTTCGGATCTTTTTGGCCTATGCGGCACACAGGAACATGGTTGTTTACCAAATGGATGTAAAAACTGCATTTCTCAATGGAGACCTCCGTGAAGAAGTGTATGTCAGCCAACCAGAAGGCTTCGTTGATCCTGAGCGTCCTAATCACGTTTACCGACTCAAAAAGGCACTCTACGGACTCAAACAAGCCCCACGGGCGTGGTATGACAAACTTTCTACTTTCTTGTTGACCAATAAATTTTCTAAAGGATCGGTGGACCCAACATTTTTTACAAAAACTTACGGGGAGGACTTACTCGTTGTTCAAATATATGTCGATGACATTATTTTTGCTTCAACGAAAAGAAGTTACTCTAATGATTTTGCAAAACTAATGAAAGATAATTTTGAAATGTCCATGATGGGTGAACTTTCGTTCTTTCTAGGACTACAAGTTCATCAATCACCCCGTGGTATTTTTATAAATCAGTCCAAATATGCTCTGGAAATTTTAAAGAAACATGGGATGATGAGTTGTGATACCTACAATACACCGATGGGCTATACCACAAAACTAGACGCTGACTTACATGGGACACCTGTTGACCCTACCAAATACCGAAGTATGATTGGGTCCCTCATGTATCTCACGGCTAGTAGACCTGATATAGTATTTGCTGTCTATATGTGCTCTCGCTATCAGTCCAAACCAACAGAAAAACACCTCAGTGAGGTCAAAAGAATCCTTCGATACATAAAGGGAACCATTAACTTGGGAATCTGGTATCCGAAGGATTCTGGTTTTGAACTAATTGCTTTTTCAGATGCTGACCATGCAGGATGCTTAGACACACGCAAAAGTACATCTGGTGGATTACAATTTCTTGGAGATAAACTTGTGTCATGGCAATCAAAGAAGCAGGACTGCACATCACTGTCGTCAACAGAATCTGAATATGTAGCTATGTCTGCTTGTTGTGCTCAAGTCACATGGATGAGATCACAACTTAAGGATTATGGCTACCTATTCAACAAGATTCCAATCTACTGTGATTCCAAGAGTGCCATTGCTATCTCCTGCAACACAGTTCATCATTGCAAATCGAAACACATCGATCTCCGATATCATTTCATCAAAAAACACGTTGAAAAGGGTACCGTTGAACTTTATTTTGTTGGGACTGAGTACCAATTGGCGGACTTACTTACCAAATCTTTAGCACCATCAAGGTTTGCGAGTCTAGTTCACCAAATTGGTATGCGATGTTTGACTCCAGATGATCTGGAAAAGTTTTTAAAACACAATTGATCGTCAAACATCAAACTATCTTTGTAAATATTTTACTTTTCAAAAAAAAAAAAAAAAAAAAAAAAAAAAAAAAAAAATTTCCTTGTTCAAGATATAGTTCACAACGTTTTTCCTGAAAAATCATTATAAAATGCATATCTTGAGGGGGAGACAAATGTTTTTTAACTTCTTTATTTTTCTTTATTTTCAATTTTTCCTCATCACTATTTTATCTCATTCTTGGCACCTCTTGAACCATAGCTTGTTAAAATTTTCTAAATTACCTCTTATGGTTGGTTCAAGAGGATGCCACATCCATAATTCTCGTAACATTCCTTTCGATCTCCTAAGTCATAAAGTTATTTTAAAACTCAAGGGACTAAATGTGTGTTATTTATAACACTTTCTTTGATAAAACAAGTAGGGGGGCCAATTGTGTCAATTCATCAAAGTCTTTGGTATAATACTTGATTCTAAACCTGAGTCTCATCTTCACGATTTCAAAAGAAATATCATACGCGCCTCAAACTTTTCTAAAATCAAGAATTCTCAAGGTTGTTTCAAGATTCTGTGATTGTGAGTGTTCACGATTGACATTTTTTTTTCCATTTCACGCACCCTATCTAATGTTATGTGTTTATCGATTTTTAGGGTTCATGATACATTCGATTTTGGGTGTTTCATATATGTTGTGATTTAGGTTAATTGATTGTTATGACCAATTGCGGCATGTCCTAATGTACCTATATCCACCTTACCTAGAGTTTATTTGCCTCATCATAGTGATATTTAGGTGTTTTAGGTTTCATAAGCCCGTTTCTCTTTGAAACTACTGGGATATGTGCTTATTTGATTAAATTGGTTGTTTTGAATGTTGTTTTTTCTTGATTATGGGATGTACTTATTAGGTTAATGAGTCTACATCTTTGTTAGGTTGTATTATGAACTGCTTATTGTGTTTTTAATATGCCTATCGAGTTAAGATACCTTTGAATTATCAAGTTTGGGTATACCTGTGTCCATCGAGTTTGAAATGACTTGTGATGATATCGAGTTTTAAATAGTTTGTAAGATATCGAGTTTGATATGCTTATCGAGTTTGACAACTCATGTGCTTATCGAGTTTGAAAACTCATAGGGTTATCGAGTTTGACAACTCACATGCTTATCGAGTTAGATGCATTACATGTGGCTTATCGAGTTAATGAACTTTGAATGCTTATCGAGTTAATGAACTTTGAATGTTATCGAGTTTGGATTCATTAAATCTTATCAAGTTTGACATTAGTTTGTGGATTATCGAGTTTAGAAGTAATATGGTAAGATATCAAGTTTGATATGCTTATCGAGTTTGAAACATTTTGTGACTATCGAGTTTGTATACTGATATGCTTATCGAGCTTGAAATATTTCTGTGACTATCGAGTTTGAAACTTACATGGTTATCGAGTTTGAATGTTACATGTTTATCGAGTTTGATACACTTGAATGTTATCGAGTTTGAAACTTATGTGTTTGTCGAGTTTGGAACCAAATGTTTTTCGAGTTAGAAACAACCTTTTGAGTTTGAAAAGACTTATCGAGTTTGGAACCAAATGGTTTTCGAGTTTAAAACATCTTATCGAGTTTGATACATACTTATCAAGTTTGGAACATAAAATGGTTTCCAAGTTTATCGAGTTAAGTCCAAAACTTTTTCCAAGTTAATTCAAAACTGTTTTTCGAGTTGAGTTATTAATTTCTTACTTATTTCACTCCGAGATAGGAGTTTCGTAATGGAACCATCACGTATGGGTTCTAGTTTTTCCATTTTCATGAAAAGAAATGCTGCCGAAATTTTTTCAAAATTTGTCAAATTATGAGTTTTTTTTTTTTGGAAAAATGATTGCGTTTCATGTTTTTCTAAGGATTGTGATTGATTCTTATAAGGATTGTATGTGTCTCTTGGTTTGATTTATCATGTGTTGTTTATGTGATGTTGACTTTATCTTAGGCGATTGTTTTCGGATATTACTCTTTTGTCTAACACTAACGAGCTAATCACCACATGGCTTTTGTTGGTTTATGAATCATTTCAGGTCTCGATATGGCAAAGAAATCAACACCTAGACACGAATTGATTCAAGGAGATGAAAGAGTAATCGCTAAGACAAACCATAGGATAGATCTTGACTCAATCACATGTCATGATACTTGTGCAATCATTCTGGAAATACTTAAGAGACACTTCATTTACAACCTCCTCACCATCACCACTGAAGTACCTGAAGTCTACTTAATACAGTTTTGGGAGACTGTTGAAATCAGCAAAGATGAAAAGTCACTGGGGGTTCACCTTGATATCAAACTTGTTGTGTTTAACGTACAAACTCTCCGTACTGTTCTTGGTTTGCCGAATCTCAAGAAATTCTCTCATATGCCGTCATTATCAGATGTTATCAAACTTCTTCGGGAACTGCAGTATGATGAATCAGTAATCCAACTCAGAAACATATCCCATGTTGACAGGAAATACATTCCACAACCCTGGCTCACACTTTACTCAATTCTCGCCAACAGTTTAATGGGCAGAGAAACTGGACATAAACATCCTACTCTAGAAACGATGCAGATCTTCTGGGGGGTTGTCAAACAAGCTCAAATAGACTATGCTCAACTAATTTGGGTGGACATGGTTAATCACGCAAGACAATTTCTCAAATCGTCTACCTCAAGAATTCCATTCTACAGATTCACAAAGTGTCTCATTGCTCATTTCATGGAGAAATACCCAGATATTGATTGTAGATCGGAAGACAAGAAACACACCCCTTCTGTGGATTATAAATACTCTAAAACCAGGATTCAGAAGACAAACACTCAAATACAAGGAATGAGAATTCCCGATAATCTGATACCTGATGATGTTCGTGACACTGAGGCATACATTCTGTATGATGAAGCTCAGAAAATTGGTAAAGTGGGTTTGACTCAGACGAAGAGAAGGAGAACTTCTAAAGGGAAAACTTCAACAGCCTCTACAATCAAAACCATTCCCAAATCAAGAACCAAAAAGGTCACAAGAGAACTGAAGAAGAAAGTAACAACTCTTCAAGATGAACCTACAGATGATGAAGGAGATGCTCAACGGGAAACAGAAACTGAAAAACTCGCAAAGTCTTCAAGCAAGAAGGCAGATAAGGGAAAAGCATTAATAACTCAAGAAGAATCAGTAACCTCACCGATGTCTGAATCCGAAAAAGATGAACAAATGCAACTAACCTTAAGGAAAAGCAAAGAATCAGAAGCAGAAAGAATTGCAAAAGTTACTAAGAAAGGTGAAGGTTCTGGAACTCAAGAGCCGGTAAGCCCAACTCCAGAATCAGAAAGAGATGATCAAACATCAGAAGAAACGCATTCATAAACCGAATCATCTTCTGAACAAGGTGATGATAACTCTGAAGATGAAGCTGAGTCATCAAGTTCTGATCAAAACGAATCACTCGATAAACCGGCTGAAACTGAAGTTGAAGTTAAAGCCTCAAAAGACAAAGACGATGAGGAATCCGAGAATGAAGAGAGTAGCGATGAGGAAGATAAATCGGAAAGTGAAGAAGTTAATGATGAAGAAGAAGTTAATGATGAAGAAGATGTGAATGATGAAGATGATGAAGAGTCGGATGGTGAGAAAAAGGATGAGCTACTTGAAACTAGTCAAGATACCCCTATTGACATTGTAGGAGTTGATGAAGGACAACCAACAGTTCAACCACAACAACAACCTTTATCACAACCTCAAAGTCATCCTCTGCAAATCCCTAATACAACTGTTGTTCACTCAAGCCTGTTGAAATCACAACATGATCAATACAACGCGCTCCAATTACAAGTTAATGAACAAAAGCTTGATATTGAAGTGTTCAAAACTTATAAAGTTGATGAAGCAGTTGAGGAGCAGGTGAAACAGAGGTTACCTGGGGAAGTTCAGAAGTATGTTCAGAAGGAACTTCCTTCTGCTGTGAGACATTATGTCAGCAGGAATCTTGCAGAGCTCGTTTCTAACAGGTTTCAAACTACACCAATCACTGTTCAGACTGTACCTCCAAAACCTTCCATAAGTGATCTCAAAGGTAAATTACTGGAAGCTATTGTGAATGATCTGGAAGAAAATGATCTACGCAAGGCACTTATCAAATCTATCAAGAAAGCTGAAAAGAAAAGCGAATCCTGCAAAAAGACTAAGGCCACTAAGCGTCGACATGATGATTCCGACCCTGACGATCAGCCACAACCTGATAAGAGGAAGAAAGTGTCCGGTTCCACCTCCAGAGCTCCTACCAAAATCACAACCGCTAACGTTTCTGCTGATCCAAACCCTCCACAATCTACTGCGGATCCTCACCCCTCACAAACAACTGAAGATGCTGATGTCGATGTGGATGAAATCCCTCCACTTATCACCAAAACCATTACAGAACCGCCCACGGATGCTCAGTTAATTCCAGCTCCTGAATGGATTAACCCTGATGCTCCTTCCTTTAACTGGTTCGATGAAATGGTTGATGCTTACCCTGATGACACTGAAGCTGAAGAAATGACTAAAGGATCAATTATAGGCTTCACAAATAGAAATAAAAAGGTGATGCAGACTCAAAGACTTCAGTTGTCTGACTTAGTTAAGATTCGCAAAGCAGGGTTCACCGAGTTCAAAACATGCAAAACTACTGAACTTGAGTTCGAATACAACGTGGAAGAGGTTGCAAGAGCTCTGTCTGAAAACATTACTTGGGAAAAGAGACCATCTTGGGACAAACTCTATCATGGCACGGAACCTCTCGTTGATGAGTTCAAATATCAAGATTTTACTCAACCGTTACCCCTTGTTGGTCCTCCAAGTGATCCTAAGCTTCCCAAGCAATACTTCTTCAACAAAGACCTTCTCTATCTTATTCATGGGAGCACGAATTCGAATCACCGTTATGCTACATCTCTCACCAAATTCAGAGCTGCCTCATATCCTCTGGAAACACTCGAAGATCAAATGAGAGGCTTGCATTCCACCTCTATATCCAAATATAATCATGAAGCTGCCCTATGTACTCTTCCGTGGCCAGAGATGCGTAAATGGTTCTACAAATACAAGCTAACTTTCCGATCCAATCACAGAGTCTTCTCAAATCATCACATTCTTGCCATCACAGCAGTCCCAAGTACCGAGAAAAGATATGGTTATAACTTTCTTGATAAAATTGAGGTCCGCCGAAGTGATGATCAACTGTATACATTCAGTGAAGCTGACTATCATCGCTTGAACCTCAATGACATTGCTGACATATACTTGCTCAAGGTTCAAGGCAAACTTCAAAACTTGTCTGGTAGCCTTCAGTATGACGTCATCAACTCCATTTTGCTCTTCATGCGCCAAACCATCATCAAAGCAAGAGTCGAAGATGCACAACTCGGGGTCGAAAGTTATCAAAAGTCACTCAACTTTACTGCTCCACAATTATATCCTCCTAACATCCCGCATTTAAAACCTTTCATCTTCAACAACAAACCTTTTGGATTGATTTACCTGCACAACGAGAGTTACCGTTTCATGAAATACGAAGAGGTTCATAAGTTCGGGGATCAGACTCTCAGATTTGTCAGAATTCAGCTGAATAAAAAGCTCAAAGAACATAATAGTGGGATGAAAGTGGGATGGAATAAAAGAGATGTGAAAGAAGCATTTAAGTTCTTGGCTAGGATTGATCAAAAGCTGAGGTTCAGGGAGCAGATACGCACTTTGGAGAGCTTAATTGGAGCAAGGGAACCTATTCCGAATATACTCACTTACCGCCGTCCAGACACTCCTCAAATATGATCAGTTTGGTATAACATTAACTTTGTTTCATCATAATTTTTTCCTTCATCTATAACTATGGTTTGTGCACACATAACAGTGTACAACCCGCACTTGTATTGAAAGGACCCTGAGGTACGCTTCAGTGCCTCAATCCTTATATAAGGAGCGAAGGCTTCTTACTTTTGAGTAGAATTAATCAAACATTTTCTGATTTTCATAATTCTGCTCAAAAGACAAGTATTTCACCTCAATGAGTATTCATTTGTTGAGGGGGGGGGGGGGGCACTTGAAAACTCATCGTTTTGGAAAACAAAAGTTCTTGTTGATATCTCCCCATAAGACTAAAAAAGCATATTTTAATCAAATGTTTCTCCAAAAACAACATCTTATATGCTATTTTTGAGGGGGAGAAAAGGAAAGTGATTAAAATATGAAAGTTAAAAGTTGCTGAAATGTCAAATCTCATGCGAGCTAGACTCAGAATCACCCAGGAATTGACGAAACATAAAAGTTAGTAAAATCGAAAAGACTTTTCCTCGACGGGTAATAACATCAAGTTAGTTACTAGAGCTAGTTGTCACCTAAAAGCTGACAATGGAACTCTTTAACTAGCCACGTAAGCGTGTCTCGAAAAGGATTAGTCTTAGTAGAAATGTACCATTTCGAGAAACTTTCTGTGGACTTGACCAGGCCGGGTAATAACTTCAAGCTAGTCTAACTAGTGATGTAAGCGTGTCTCGAATCGGTCTTGTTCACTGAAAGTGGATCAATTCAAAAAGTGCTTGCTCCTCCCGCATGTGCAAATTTCTTAAATAATCATGAGCACATGTGAAGGGGGAGCCCTTCATAAGTAAAACATAAAACTCTCAAAGTGTTAAACAAAATGTTTGATAAACACAAACACTTTGAGAGATTTTCAAAGGTTTCAATGGCAATTATAGGATAGTCATGGAGTTATAAGGTGACTAAGGTTAGGAAATAACCGTCCTATGATCCGCCTAAGCCGGAGGGATCTACCCAAGGACACCACCAATAGTTAGAACTAGAAGTCCTGAGGTACGATACGAAAAAAAGAGTAAAGAATGAAAGGAGAAAGAAGGGGTTGAAGAATTAAAAAGAAAAGTAATGAAAAGGGTGAAAAGAAATAGCCCTCCATGTGATTCAACCTTAGGGCAGACACCGGGTTCAACTCATATGCTACTGGTTGTTGCCAAGGCAACACCGGTATTGAAGATAAAGTCGTCATGGACCCAGTGACGCAATGCACTAAACCTTCTTAACCACTCAAGTTCTCTTAAAAGAGCTTGTTTCATTCTCACGGGGAACCAGTGTAATCTATCGACTTATCTCTTAGAGATAGTTGATATTGAAGCAGGAGACCCCTCCCTAGTCTCCGTATAGGAAACCTAAGTGAGCACTTATCGAGTCTAGAGCCATGAGATACATCCAAAATCTCTTAGGAACGCTTAGTATTTCTACAACTGGTGTTCTACATCAATGGGCATCAGTTGTAAACTATCGAGTCCTTCGCAGATCTTAGCAATCTGCCGAGAACGTTTATGAGAGAATTACATATGTATTTCTCAATGATTGAACGGAAATTCCTGCAAGGGTCAACATCAAACAGCCCTGATAGCAGGTCACTTCGGTAACCCCACAAGGGTTACGCTTAGTGTTCATGGTGGTTCTTTAGCGATCTACAGTCGTGGAGTGATCCCCAGCGACTCACCCAGTCATTGAGCTACCTAGTAGGTCTCGTAAGCTCCTTCGGGAGTATCTGATATGGGAACGGCCTGGATAAGGATTAGAAGGAGTCTTCACAATATGCTGTTGACAAGCTCTAATTCCTTATCTGTAAGTACCGGTTGATTATTGCTAACTGTTAACTTGCAGGTACATCTCCTCCATGATGGTAGATTCCAGCATGCTTATACATACATCTTGAAGCAAATGAACGCTCCCCCAAAGATCTTAGCACCACAAAGTTCAAAGAAAGATTCTACGCCAAAAAGAAGAATCTGCAAAGTATAAAGACTAAAGATATAAGTGTATGCAAAGGAACTTCGTGCTTTCATAAGTCAAAGTCCAAAGATGTATGAGCATGTTGGAATGGCGGACGACCACCACAGACACCGAAGCGACGATCGGCAGATAAATTCATAACATGATCAACATCACATCAACAAAGAACGAAGTACAAAGAACGATGAAAGATTATTCTAACTATTTTTGAGGACGTCGACTACAAAGTCAAAGTATAGAAGATGACGACGTCAAGCAACCTTTGATGACCGACCCTTAGGGGGAGATTGTTGGGAATAGACTTTATTATTTCAAGTGTCGGTCATTGAGTTTTGGTATAGGTTGCATTACTTAGTTATAACATTAGTTATTTTATGTATTTTGTAAGTTTTATGCTTGGTTTATAGGTTTGGATAAAGTCTAAGGGCTAAGTATGTCATATTGTCTAAGTTTAGAGAAGCCCTAATCCTTACCTATAAATAGCTATGTATAACCTCATTTTGAGGTTGGTTGGTTCACTAGTAAGGTTATTTGTCTCTTATTTTCATTAGGTGTTCCTTCCACTCTCTCTCTCTACTTACTTTCTCTCTCTAGAATTCTTAAGTGATTATGTTGTAGAAATGGTGACCTAACAAGTTGTGCTAGGTATATTGATTGTGTGATTAGTTAGTTGTTGGGTGTGAAGAAGAAAAGTTAGGAATTAGATTGTAGTGAAGAAGCTAGGTGTGAAGGTGTTAGTTGTGAAGAAAATTGGTGTGAAGAAAATAGGCGTGGAGTAGTTAGTTGTGAAGTAGATTAGTTTGAAGAAGTTGTGTAGAAGTTGTGGCTTAGTTGTGAAGAAGTTGTGGTGTGTAAATTGGTGTGTAAGGTTTTCTCCGCTATAAGGGAGCTTGTTGATATAGTGAAGAAAACTCTCGAGTTAGGTGCTCGGGGAGTGGAGTAGGGCAAGGAAGGTGTCCTTGTAGCTGAACCACTATAAATCTCTTGTCTCGCGGTTCGATCTTTCCATCTCTTACTTATTTCATTACTTATCATTGTTATATCTTGCTTATTGATAGTTGTTTATTTTTTGCAAGACTTGAGATCTCATATTATCGAATCTAAATTTTAAAAACTAAGAAAACACTAAAACTATCTTTTATAACAAATTAAAAATACGTAAAACTATTCAACCCCCCTTCTAGTTTTCCACACCTTTCAATAAAACTGTTGTATTCTAATTATAAATGCCAAAACTATGAAATTTGCAGCATTTTCATAAGCATTCTGATATAATTCTTCATCCAAATAAACCAACAACATTGATTAAGAAAACAGACTTAAACATTGATCTAAACAGTGAGGTATACAGAGTTTCAAAAGATCCAAACACTGATCTTAACCTTCATACAGTCTAACCATAACCAAAAGACTTAAACATTGACCTTAAAAACATTAGAAATTATGCAAGTATGTGGAAAACTAGAAGGGGGTTGAATAGTTTACCGCTTTTTAAATCCTTTTTAGCTTGAATATCCTTAAAAAAAACTTTATGTTTGCTTAAAGATATAAACACAACGTTATATGTTTGATTCTTTGAAAAGGTTTTCATGTGAATAACAATTCTAACTTTACTTGTTTCATACTTTGAAAAGCTTTACTTGTGATGATCCTAACTTTGCTTGTTTAGTTCTTTGAAAAGCTTTACATTTGTTTGAAGATATAAGCACAACATTACTTGTTTTAATTCTTTGAAAAGCTTTATGTGTGACTAGCGATTCTACCTAAAAGACAACATGTAATAAGCAAAGATAAAGAAAGCAACGATCAAACCACAACACGATTGTTTATCGTGGTTCGGCTACAAGGACTCTTTTTCCTTGCCCTACATCCACGCCCCGAGTTTCCAACTCGAGAGTTATAAGCACTAATCAACAAGCTCATTTCACCGGCGGAGATAACCTTTACAACATCGCTTACACTTTTACCGACACTAAGCTAGATGTCGAGTTCTTTTACACGGGTACAACCACTCCCATCGTCGCTTACACTTTTACCGACACTATGCTAGATGTCGAGTTCTTTACCAAGGGTACAACCACTCCCGTTAGTTCTTTTACAAGGGTACAACAACTCCCGACACACTACGTATTTTGAGGCCTAAAATACTAACCAACCACTTCTACATACATGATACAAATGAAGTATAAACTATCAAAGCTTATACATAACAAAGCTAACAAGACTTGCAACTTTAGAGTTGAAGCTTGTAACTTCTTGAATGATCTTGTGAAGTCCCTTGCTACATAAGAGAATCACACAAGTCAAATGTTACTGAGTTAGTTTGAGAGAGTATATGAAAATATGTCCTTAAGGGGTGACTCAAAACTAACAAATGGTTTGGCATTTATAGCAAACCATTCTGCAGGTCTGGCGGATACGGCGGAACCCTCAAATGGGTTCTGCCCGTGTACCCCCAGGGTTCCGTCAGGGCTGCAGTTGGTTTTGCAATAAATCTTCCAAACCAAACAAGGTCACATCTCATTACACTTAGTCAAACACAAGTCTTGCAAGCAAACATATGGTTAGTCAAACACTCTTTCTTACCATAAATGTATATTGACAAAGCTTACCCTAAATGTGATGTGACATTACTATTTTAAGAAATAAATGTGATGTGACAAGACACTTTCTAATTTAAGAAATAAAAACAATGTTTTGTTTAAAAGGAAATGTAAACCTTAGTTAAACAAGACTTAAACACTTAAAGTGATGATTTACTCATAGCTAAAGTTCATACTTTGTCATTAACAAAACTTAGCAAAGATCGTAAAATATAAATAACGTTTTTAGGTGATATTTGTATTAACAATCTCCCCCTTTTTGTTGATGACAAAAAATAAACTTTATTTATAAGTATGTCACTAGTTTTAGTGTTAAGTCTTATAAAGTTAGTATAAAAACTTGTTTTTGCTAAGATGATGTGATATGCAAAAAAAATTTTTGAAACAAGTTTATATATAAATTCTCCCCCTTTTTGTCGAAACAAAAAGAAGAGTAGCGAAGCGGAAGTAAGCACTTGCTCCCCCTTGGACGATACTCCCCCTAAATGGAGTGCCAAGAGAGGAGACATGGATTTTGAACCTACAAGAAAAAGGTTAGTTGTCGCACAAGACAAGTCATGAAAGCATTTCATATCTAAAACACAACTAAGAGTTGTGGAGCGGAATAATGTCATACTCATGCTCCCCCTTGAATATTACTCCCCTAAATGGAGTATCAAGGAAGGAGAACATGGATAATGATCCTACAAAAAGAAAGGTTAGTTTCTAACACACAAGATATATGTATGCTACCATAGCAAGGAATAGTTCACTCATCATACCTAAATGGTAACCAAACAATGCAAACCTTGTAGTAGAATGAAATTCATTTCATGTAAAATTTTGACTCTTGAAAAGTCAAAGACAAGAAATTTGGATGACACCATCCTACTTCTTAAAAATAAAGAAAAACTAAAAATAAACTAAGAACATAAAAAGCTACAAGGAAATCATCATTTTCCTTAATGAGAAACATTTTCCAAAAACAAGGCTAAGGTTGTTTAAGGATGAAAATGTGTGTTGGAGGTTGTAGCGGGCTTTATTTTGAAGGTTGAGAGGATGACACGGTTTTGGTTTGTTGGTTTAAATGGGAAACTTTTTCCAAAAGAAAGGTTTTGTTTCATTTTGGAGACTCTAAGGTTGAGGTGTGTAAGACAAGGATTGTAGACGATCCAAAATGTGGTTTAGTATAAACCTCATTTCTTTGGATAGCTCACGAATTTCCCTTCGACACCCTTCACTAATGTGAGCGGTTCTTTCGCAATGATTGCAATCATGGCGGGGAAAGTTTTGTGGAAGCGTGGTTTGATTTGTTGGTGGTGGATGGTTTGAACTTGAAGGAGCAAATATTGATGGTTGAGAGGTGTTTTTGCTTCCTTCATTAGTTGACTGTAGTGTTGTTTGTAAAACCGTAATATGGTTGATTTGAGAGTCAACCATACGTTTGAAGGCATGAAGGTGGTTTAAATGAGTGTCAATCTCATCATTAAGGTTTGGAGGTTTTTCCCATATGGATGCTTCTATTTTCTTATAAGAAGAAAGTAGAGATTCAAATTGTTGGGAAGATTCTTGTGGTGATGGTTGTTGTTGTTGTTGTGGTTGTTGGTTTTGAACAAAATGGCGGAAGCTTGGTTCGCCGGAAGGATTGCCTTGAAGGTCTTTGTAAATTGGGTGAAACACAAATGATTGTGAGTGGGTATGACCTTGATCATTTGGAAAAATGGATGGTCTAGCATAACGGTAAGCCAACCGTTCTACCAATGAGGGTTGATGGGGTTCATCATCTAGTTGCTCACTAGATTGTTGTTGTGTTTCCATTGGTGTAATTGTTGGTGATTGAGGTGATGGAGTTTTTGATAGTTGAGCTTGTTGAGAAGGTGATGTTGAATCACATGAAGGTCTAGTTGGTGAAGGAATGGTGGCTATGTTTGTGTAGCAATGTGTTGGAGAGGGTGTTGGAGTATCAAGATTAAGCAAATCTTGAAAGGTGATTACATTGGTATTACAATGTGTTGGGGATGGTGTTGAGTTAGTGAGGTTAAGGAAATCTTGGATAGGTGAAGAAATGTTAAGCGAAGCATCACTTGAAGATGATGAGCTTGACTTGACGGTTTTGTTGAAGCAACAAGGTTTAACACTAATCCTAGTGGTTTTTGAGAAGGATTTTGATGATTCGGATGATGTGTTGGATTTAGTCATTTCAAAGGTGTGGTTTTGGTGTTTTGAGAGAAGAAGTTTTGATGGTGATGGTGTGAGTTGCAAAATTTTCAAATTTATAGGATGGAAAAGATGTTGAAATGGTGTTTGGATTTGATGTTCTACCATTCAAAGATTGAGGTTTCAAATGATTTTCATGACCATGTCACATCATTTGATGCCAATCCAATGGAATAGGGTGGAGTGAAAGACCAACATATGCACTCAATGCTTTGTGATCATGGGATGTGATTTGGTTGAAAATGTTTCAATGATTTGAAGGATCCTTTAAAAGGGTTCCTTGAGTTAGTTATGTTTGAATTTGAATTTTTGGAGGGAAGTGACTTCCTAATTGTTTTAGTGAGTGAGAGTTGTTCTAATATGGTTATTGGAGTTAATGGAAGATGTTTCTCACTTAGGATAATGGTTTGACACTTTACAAGTTTTGGACTTAAGAAAAATGATAAAAATTTTATGCAGGTGTCTGGCGGAACCCTCGCGGTACACAGGCGGAACCCTGTTTTGGGTTCCGTCTAGTCCGTTGGGCAATTCTGGGTTACCCAGAAAATACACTGGCGGAACCCAATTTTGGGTACCGTCAGATCCGCCAGGGCTGAAAAATTTGGCAGTCCGCGATTTTGACCCGCGAGACGATTTTCAAAATTTTCGAAAATTCCTAAAATCAAAAAGATAATGCATTTCTGGTTAGGTAATGCAAAAATTAGACACGTAAACACACATATCATAGGACGTTGACCTTGAGGTCGAGGATTTCACTATACTTAGTAAGAATTGCCATAAGCATAAAAAAATGACAAACACCTCAAACATTGTCATTATGCATAAAAGCTCATACAAACATAATCCGACAAACGTAATAAAACATGTAAGTGAAAAACAATACAAATCACGTAGTTTAACACATAAAAGGTTCTAAAACATTCATAAGCCAAACACTCCTTAATCTTCTCACAACTGGTCTATCTTCTTATTGAGCTTGCTTAGGTACCTTCCAAAGCACTTGAACATTCCTTTGGTTTGCTTGAACTCTTAGGATGCATTGTCAATTATGGGGAGTGCTTGAAGGTATTCTAAAGGAGGTAACTTAGAGTTAGGAAGTTTATCGTCCTCACTCATGTCGGATGATGATGATGATCGTGTAGGTGAGCGAGTACGTTTGCCCTTACCTTTGAAAACTCGTTTATCACTTAGAGGAACGAAGATGTGAGGAACGAGGGAATAGTCAAGGCGCATTCCATTATCGTTAGGAGGAATGGGTGAGATTGCTCTAAAGAGGCGAGTAAGAAGCATTCTATAAGGAAGAGCGGTTGTTCCAACTAAGGGTATGTCGGCCATTCTTTTGGCTAGGTAGTAGGCTAAGTTGAAGGGTTGACCGGTGGAAATGCAATAGAGCATGTAGCAAAGGCATGTGTTGACATGATCTCTATTTCTTATGGTACTTATGACGTTAGCTCTAAGAATTTCTTCCCACTTCTTAAATTGTGGTTTAAGCTCATTGAGCTCCATACCAAAAGGATCTTTATCCACAATATTCCCCGAACGATTTTTCCTAGTGGTAGAGGTTCTAACGAAGAGATGTTCCTTAATTGTTTCCTTACTCGCTAGAGGGGTGTCGTATGGATGAAAACGCTCAATTGAGTCAAGGCTTGAAATGGGCCACTTATCCGTGTAGAGACAAGTACCCGCATTTGGGACACCAAAAATGATAGCTTAGTCTTTCAAATCTATGAAATTTGGTATTTGATTGGTTGTGAAGTTTAATGATAACTTACCAAAATCATTTGTGGAAAGGTTTACGGTTGCATAGAATTCTAAGATGAACCTAGGACAAATTGGCTCATCGATATCAAGGAGATGATCAAAGTTGATTGCGGCAAAGTTTTGGCGAATAGATGTTCCTTCTAGAAAGGATGGATCAATTGTTCTACCTTCGTGAACATAGCGTTTTTCTAGTTTCCTTGTGATCGGATTTATTTGCGTGAGGCATGTTGATTCCTAGAAAACACAAAATTATATGTTAATGACTTTTAACAATATGGATGTTCTAATATGTTCCTATATGCAAACAATGTGGAGACTTAGTTATCTTGACTCATTTTGATTCCCAAATTGTTTTGTCTTGCACGTTTTGTTATAAAAACAAAAGATAACCAACATTCTCCTAATTGAATGTGTCTTCGATTGAATGTACCCGAAAATACATATTAGTTATGTATCCCCTTTAGCATTCAAGAGATAGTATGCAAGTGATGTTTTAATGATGTTTTTCATTTGTTTTAACAATGTGGTGATGAATCATGTTCTAGTCTTGGATTGCGATTTTTGAAAGACAATGCACTTGGTGTGTTTGGCAAATCAAAGTAACAATAAAAAGGATACAATTCTTAACTAATGGAAGACATGATTGACTAGCCACCAAGTTTTTCATGAATCAAGAAGTTTTATGCATAAACCCTAAGATTCTAGTTAATGAATGTAAATAAGAATGTTATACTTGAATCAAAAATGCAATTGTGATTAGAACACTTACAAAGTTAGTTGGATTTGAAGAGATTGGATTGAAAGCTCTAAATTTCGTGTGGTTATGTGTTTTTGAGAGGGTGATGGCTGTTTGAAAGTGAATGATTAAGTTAAGAGGGTGTTTGGTTTTGAAATTAAAATAAAGCATCCTGCAGCTTTGGCGGACCAGGCGGAACCAAAGGGAGGGTTCCGCTCGTATGGTCTGAGGGTTCCGTGGGACTGCAGGGAAAAATTCAAAAGGGATTGTCTTGATTTTTGTGTTTTTATCCTAATGTTCAAAACTAAGGTTTTAGGTCTTATGAGTCTTTGACTAAGCCTATGGATGATGAATGCTTCTCATTCAAGAGGTTTTGTGAAAACGTTGATAGAATGGTTAACGTAGAAGACTTTCTTAGTTAAGACGTTCCTCAATGAACATTCTTACCAAGGCGATGAAGATGGATCACAATATGTCGATTAAGAGCATAATGAATAGAATTGTCGCCGAAGTCGATGATTCCTTTGTTGAAGGGATAACAATGTTGATAAAAGAATTCCGTTGTTGACATGAATTTGCTTGTTCAAGCGGAGCTTGTTGATGTGCTTCTCCATCCGATACTAATTTGAGAACCTTACGCGTTTTAGAGAATCATTGGGTAAGTAAGTATAAAAGTGCAAGTACCACTTGGTCTTTTCTTGTCAACTTATTACCGACACAATTACATTTGGCATACACTATGGTTTCTATTCCCGTTCTTTTGGGATACCATAATCCTAGTTATGTAGTACCTTATGATGAATCCAAGCAAGCTTTTTCGAAAGAGTTGTTTTAAGATCTTTTCTAAAACGAGCACATAGACAAGCACTAAACATAATGTTGGATCTAATTGTTATGAGAACAAGTAGTCTTCCGAACATTTCTCTACGTTTAGGTTTACCTACGGATTTACTAATCTCATTCTTGATAAGTCATCAATAACTTAACCATTGAGAACAAGAGAGTAACTAGGAATGTCTTTAAGTTAAAATCCCTTGCTTTTGGAGCTTGCTTTTATTATCAAAAAGACTTTCAAATATTGACACTATAAACACTTGATTACTTCGAAAAATCTATCATGTTTCACTAGTTGTTTTACTCTAAATTCCAAAAACTGTTATTGTTGAATTTGTTTAGACATAACTATGACCTATAAATCAAGTTTTATAACTTATGTCAATTATGCTTGATTCAATGTTTGACTCAAGGTGAGAAGATATTATTTTGTACTTTTATTCTTAATGTTTTACACAACATACTTGTCTTGCCATCATTGGACTTTCGACTAAGTCATCATCTACCAAAGATGATATCTTAGAAGGAGGAGATCACTCGTTAAATGTTATATTCAACGACTCCTCGACTCTTTGGGTTTTCTTACTTAAGATACTATGAACTCTATTTGTTTTGAAAAAGTTCAAGAGGTACAACATCATGAGACTAAGTGTCACATTTGATGTGTAAATCCTAGATGTTGAAAACTCATTTTCTTCCACACATCCTAATGTATGCTAATGTAATTTATTTCACCTTGTGTGTTTCATGTGAGATTATCATAAAGGAGTGATTGAAGAAAGACTCAATTTAAGACTCAAAGTATGGTGTTTGAGAATGTTGTTTAACAAAGGTTTGTTTTGCAAGCATCACAAAAGTGTTAGACATTTTAACACTTAGGAAATTCTTAGTTAACTCACTTGTAAGCAAGAGTTGAGTGAGACTCACTCAAGAGTTTCTCGTGTTTATCTCTTGATGGTTAAAGAACCAAAACACCTTATATCTCCTACTAGTACTAATGACGAAATTCCTTGTTGCATAGAATCTAATCTTAGTTATTACTAATAGTAGGTAAACACTTTTAGAGTATTACTAATAACACATATTCCAACACATGATGCTAGAAACAAAAGACAATCAAAGTCAAGTTGAAGTAATGCGTACCTTTTAAATTGTATAGAGATGCTATCAAGAGGATAAACACTACGCGTAAAATCTTGGATTGACGACACGCTTTGAAACTCAATTACTCATGTATCCAAGAAGGTTAGATAATGATATAAAAGCATAGAGCATGATAATCTTAATCCTTTTATCATGAGTTTCTATTAGAGATTGAATTATCTCTAAATCTCTCATCTATGTTTGACAAATTTTACTTGTTTTGTTTTACTAGTTGATGGCGCTTTTGAGTTAAATCCTAATCCGGTTTTATCTTTAAACAACCTTTGACTCCTCAACAATCTTTCAAGAGATTTTGAGCTTTCATCAAATTTAACTAATATCTTTCCTTTCTCATTTTGCTTTTTAATCTTATGTTTGTAATCTAGACACAATTTACATTCTAGATCAATTTCAACATTACTCTAAATTCTAGACATTTTATCTTCTAACGATATTTCCTTTTCAAAGATATTCTTAAAAGATTTTGAAGATTCATTCTTGAAGATAGTTTTTAGGTCCATGTTGCATAAACGTTTAGACTCATATTCTAGTTTAGAAAACTCTAGGATAAATTTATCAAAGCAAAAGTGTTTGGTTTCAAAATGTACCTTGCTTGATGTTTTATCTAGTTGAGAATCACAAACCGGATGGTTGGCTTCATCTTCATCCGTGTTATTCCATGAATCGCAAGCAAGTCCACTAAGAGCTCAACATGAGTAATCATCTTCACTTACACCTTCATTTAAAACATTTAAACTAGTAGCACATGTATTCATCTCAACTAAATGTCTATCTATTAATATTTCTAAGACTTCTAATTCATATGTGAGATCAAATTGATCATCTTTGACTTGACATATTTCTTGATGAAAGTTTAACATATTTTTCCAAATATCATTAGCCGTTTGACAAAAATACTTTCTTTCATATTCGGTACTAAAGCTTTATAAATCATTGTTTTAGCTTTAGTATTTTTATCAAGTTTGAGATAGTTATCTTGGTTTTCAAAAACTTGTTTTCTTTGGTTTGAAATCACCAAAAGAAATAACATGCCAAAGATCTTGATCAATTGATTTCACATAGTTTTCAAAATTACTTTTCCATTCAAGTAAATTTTCTTTTTCAAATAGCGGTGGGTTTTGAATAGGTTGCCCTTCTTTGAGATTTTCAAAATCCATGGATCGATCCAAGTTTTAAAATACATTCTATTTTAAAGATCTTGAGTAACGTAGCTCCTGATGCCAATTGTGGAAAACTAGAAGGGGGGTTGAATAGTTTACCGCTTTTTAAATCCTTTTTAGCTTGAATATCCTTAAAAAAAACTTTATGTTTGCTTAAAGATATAAACACAACGTTATATGTTTGATTCTTTGAAAAGCTTTTCATGTGAATAACAATTCTAACTTTACTTGTTTCATACTTTGAAAAGCTTTACTTGTGATGATCCTAACTTTGCTTGTTTAGTTCTTTGAAAAGCTTTACATTTGTTTGAAGATATAAGCACAACATTACTTGTTTTAATTATTTGAAAAGCTTTATGTGTGACTAGCGATTCTACCTAAAACACAACATGTAATAAGCAAAGATAAAGAAAGAAACGATCAAACCACAACACGAATGTTTATCATGGTTCGGCTACAAGAACTCTTTTTCGTTGCCCTACATCCACACCCCGAGTTTCCAACTCGAGAGTTATAAGCACTAATCAACAAGCTCCTTTCACCGGCGGAGAAAACCTTTACAACGTCGCTTACACTTTTACCGACACTAAGCTAGATGTCGAGTTTTTTTACACGGGTACAACCACTCCCATCGTCGCTTACACTTTTACCGACACTAAGCTAGATGTCGAGTTCTTTACCAAGGGTACAACCACTCCCGTTAGTTCTTTTACAAGGGTACAACAACTCCCGACACACTACGTATTTTGAGGCCTAAAATACTAACTAACCACTTCTACATACATGATACAAATGAAGTATAAACTATCAAAGCTTATACATAACAAAGCTAACAAGACTTGCAACTTTAGAGTTGAAGCTTGTAACTTCTTGAATGATCTTGTGAAGTCCCTTGCTACATAAGAGAATCACACAAGTCAAATGTTACGGAGTTAGTTTGAGAGAGTATATGAAAATATGTCCTTAAGGGGTGACTCAATACTAACAAATGGTTTGTTATTTATAGCAAACCATTCTGCAGGTCTGGCGGATACGGCGGAACCCTCAGATGGGTTCCGCCCGTGTACCCCCAGGGTTCCGTCAGGGCTGCAGTTGGTTTTGCAATAAATCTTCCAAACCAAACTGTTGGAATTATTATATCATGACATTCATATAAATAAACCAAGTACATCAAAGTGAGCATGAGCGGAAGCAATTATAATAAGATCGAATAACATGTAATTAATTAATCAATTATTTAAATAATAAACATACCTTTGTGATTCTAGCCCGAACAAGAATCAAAGCAATCTTCCGGAACCAAGAACCCTAATTAGGGTTTATAAGGATTATAAGAATTACCCCTTACCTTTTTGTAATTCAATCCAAGAATCAAACAATAGTGTGTTTGATTCACGTTCTTGTACACACGTACTAATTCAAGAAAAGTATTTGCAAGTAATAAACACAAAACCTTTTTGGATCTTATGAAAATCGAAACCCTTAGGGTTTGTTTGATAAGAATCAATCAAGGAGAAGAGAGGAAAGAAAAACACCAAGATGTGTGTGTACAAGTTATGAGAAAAACCTACATCTTGGGTTTGCTTATATACTACACAAAACTTGGAGCTCAAGGCACAAAGGAGGTGGGAACCTTCCTTGGCCGATCGGTGTAGGACTCCCCTAGGGTATTCCGGAACCTTCTCTTGTTTCCATGTTTTGTCTAGTATTACTTTCCTAATCTTCGTTTAATAAATAATTAGTCATTAATCAATAATACTAATTATTATTATTTATTTTGTGTTTAATAATTAATTATAACATTTTATAAATAATTATTACTTTTTCTCTTCATACGTATTGTGTGCAATCCCGTGATCTCAAGTTCGATCCTAACATACGACTACTAAAATAATGTCCATATTCTAACAGCTCCCACTTGGACATATTTTAATAGTGTAATCACATCAGTTAGCGTCTTGCAACACGCCGATGCCTCTAGTACGATCTCGAGTAAGGCTCCTGGAAAACCTTTTAATGATTTCTCATTATTATTATCCTTTTGTTTCTAATACCATGTTAATAAGGATATGGATTAAAGTCATTCCTTAATTAACCATTCTGTTTCTCGTTGTTTATGATTGATCAAGATTACCAAATCTTCTGAACATATTCAGGGGAGACATTGGGTGCGGCCGCACATGCATCTTACCAACCCTACGAGGGGCCCAGCAGTATTAAACTTCAAAAATAAATTTGAAGGAACAAATTCTATCTTGAATACAAGCAAAACCCATAAACTTTGTAACACTTCCGAAAACAACCCTTATGACTACCAGTTACGTATAGCGTTAAGTTGTTCAACAAAAATGTACTACATTCATGACACTTATCTTGCATCTCAAGTCTAAGGGTAACTTCTCATGATTTACTCAATAACAAAATCCATAAAGTAACATCATGTAGTTGGGATAAGTCCTATATTCGGTATCATTGAATATCATCTGAAATTGCATGACTACGCATCAATATACTTTAAGTATATTATACCAACCTTCAGATTTGTCTTGATTTAATAATATTCCCATATTATTAACTGACAACGGGCAATTTAAAATAACATTTATTCATAGATTTAAACATACAAATATAGGATACAATTTATTATAAATTAAACATACCATGTATTTAAATTTATTATAATAATTGTTTAACATCCCTTATCCAAATACTAAATAGATCAATGCATGATAATTCTTGTTGATGAATTATGTCTCAAGTAATGACATTCCTACTTGTTGACAAAACATAAATCATCCAACTTTGATCTATCGAAATTTTAAGAATACTTATTTCAAGAATTCAACTAGTGAAGTTCTTGTATGTGCATACTCAACTATTTTGACAATGCCATATAATATTTCATAAAATGTGTTACATCCTTAACCACCAATTTATGATAATTAAACTTCCAAACATTTTAAAGTTTAAAGTATTCTTATTCTCTTAATGTATAATGCAACCATGCTTTTAGTAAGCATAACTAGTAATAGCCAAGGATGAACTGCTTACCATAACTAGCATTGAGTGTCATCTCAATTTCATTAGCATCATTGTATGCAATAACAATATGCTATTAAAACTTTCCGTAAACCATAATATCTATTGTGTAATGTTTGATGCCCTTCAACCTTTCAAGTTTGTTGGCTATGACAATTTTCACAACAATTGAAAAATTGTTCATCTATAGAATTTGGAAGCTGTTCCAGATTTAGGATGTAATTCTATAATCAAACATATTCCTTTTAGAATATTACACAAGTTATCTAATAACCTTTAATTAGATATTAATATTGCCAAATCATCTTGTAATCAAGCATGATACAACAAAACATGATATACATAAAAAAAATCTTTGAGTCATACTTAGATTTTATTCATGTCATACATATATATAATATATCATGTTATATTAGATTTATTTACCGCACATGTTTCAACAATAAAAATCCATTCCAAGGTTGTATGTCTTATTTCCTAAATCTTACAAGTAAAATTTCATTCCATTCTAAGACTTAACATTTACTTATATGGAATATTACTTTTCATATGTTCTTCAACATATATGATTTAAGAAATTAAACATAATACTCCCACTAGCTTTTAGGAATACTTAGAAATTATCTTATTTCAATTATAAATCAAAACATGAATTTAATAATTAAACATAAGAGTAATCTTCTAGATGCATGCATTTATCCATCCTTGGATTATTGCACTTTGTACACTTCCAAAGATTTATTTGAATTCATAAACTCCTTTTGATTACTTATCGTCCTCGCTTAAGTAATCACTCAAGAAAGAGTTTTGATATTCTATTGCCATTTTCACAAATAAGACAATCATAATCTTTATATATTTAATGTGTTTAGAAAAGAATATTCAATCACAGTTAATTGCTTAAGTGTGATTAATAATCTTGTCATAAAACATATATTAAATACGTGCACAATATTGTCCATATGATTTCTATGCAAAGATTTAAACCACAAGGGTTACTTTATCTTTGAAGAAACGCATCTTCATTTTCTAGTCTAACTATTAAGATAAACCAAGTTTCTAAAATTGATTATCTTTATGGACAGCATCTTAATCATTTATATCATGTGTACTTTACCCAATTTCATATTTGGTAATGTATCATGATGATTATCAGGTTTACAATAATCCTGTAAATCATAGCCCTCAGCATATTAATCAAATATCTGAGATATATTGCTATTCTATGAATGATAATTCCATCATCTTGAGATTTAACATTTAAATGTCAACCTTTATTATCATGTTGAGATTTAACATTCAAATGTCAAACTTCATCATGATATTTACTAGTGTATTTTAGAAGATTATATATCTTGTAATTTTATCTTTTAAAGATCAAAACTCCCACTTGCGTTTAGTAATTTAAAGACTATCTTTAAATACTTAGCAAATTAAGCAACAATACAATGTTCTCATTTGGGATATTACAAATATTTATTGATAGTTCCTGACTTAACTTTGTTAATAACCTCTTCATAAGCAGTTAAACAAATTTAGAACTTCAATTTAAGACTTAATGTGATTCATCACATTCATCACATTTCATCATATGA
This sequence comes from Artemisia argyi, assembly GCA_030686995.1. NCBI lineage: Eukaryota > Viridiplantae > Streptophyta > Magnoliopsida > Asterales > Asteraceae > Artemisia > Artemisia argyi. The sequence goes on along the minus strand of CM060685.1, from coordinate 168,377,776 downwards.
TAATGTCTTATTAATCTTCTATGTTGGAGTTTTATTAAATATGTCCAAGTCATACTCAACATTCTAACCTTGATAACTTTTGGAAGAAAAGAAGTCATAGTTATCTTTAATCAAACAATATAACAAGAATTTGATTTTCCTAACTGAACATACCATAAACATTTGGTATTTCATTAGTATTAATATTGTAAGACAATCTAACAATATTAAAGATAACCATATTCCTTTTGACTTGTCTATTTACCAACTAATTCATTTTAATGGTATAATAATATTCAAGCCTATTACATGCCTTATAACACAAGTACTTTTTACAAAGTTTACTTCATGTCTATGTCTTTACAAGAAAAACATAAACTGTTATAATCTCACTATACGTTATAAGTCATTTAACAATTTAATAACTTCATGTATATGTCTTAATTAAAAGACACAACAAGATAACGTCTTAATTTATAATAAGTCTTGTAACAATTAAAAGACTTTATGTTTATATCTTTACAATGAAACATAAACATGTTTAACTAAAGTAATTATGAACACCATCTTTTGGTTTCAATAGTAATTTCAAGTTAATTTATTACTTCATAATAATGTAAACAACATTATTTATCCATTTATTTATGTCATTCCAAGAACACATAAATATTCATATTGAAGCAGCATTAGATTACTTTATTAATTTATGTCATTCCATGAATTCATAAATATAAATTAAAGTAGTCTTGATATCATATTGACACATGTTCTAATAGGTATCTAATTTGGAAACTGTAAATTCTCATACTTCAATTACATCAGTTGATCTGCTAGTAATGAAAATATGAAATTCACCTTGTTGTTTCAATCTAGCTAAGATCTCACATAACATAAATTGTAACACCAAGTGTTTCTTGAATTAGCCTAGTATAATTCATATTAGAATATTATTCTAATTTAGAAACTGCAAATTCTCATAGTTCAATTACATTAGTTGATCTGCTAGTAATGAAATATGAAATTTACCTTGTTGTTGCAATCTAGCCAAGCTCTCACATAACATAAATTATAACATCAAGTGTTTCTTGAATTAATATTAGAACATTATTCTCTTACCTTGTAGTCAAGAGAATCCATTGAATCATATCTTTATGAGTTGTTTCTTGCACACAATAAAGATAACATTTCTCCCACTTGTGCATGGAACAACCTCATATAGTTGATAAACAACATGCCATGCATTTGTTTATGTGTTCAATATGATTGTGTCATAGATTTTAGCATAACAAGTAGATATAGAACAACACTGTCTAGTAAGGAAACGTACAATATTTATCCTTAAAAGTATGAGTGTCTACACTTGGAAAGTAATTATCTTTAGCTACCAAGATGTCAAAGCTTGTAACTCCCACTGAATTAAAGATCATTACAATAATTTCTTATTCAGTAATAAGTACACAATACTCCCACTGAATTTGACAACATTGTAAATGTTTCATATCCAGTAAAAGAAAATAGTATGCTTTTAACTTTCCTACACCTTTAAATGTTCATACGTAACAATTACTTATGTACTAAAAGTGTATTCTACTACGTAAATGATGGACTATCCACCAAATGCTATTAACTTGAAAATTGGGCATGCAATTTCTTCTTTAATAGGTCTACCATCCTACAATGTATGTAGCTCCTTTAAAATAGTTAAAACAACTAGTTTGTTTTTAAACATTTTGCAGTAATTAGTCTAGCTTCTAATTATAATAACTCATAAAATGTCATACATAATTTTCTGTTAACCAAATATCATATTTGTTACTAAGAATTTGCTCACCGAATGATGATGATAAAATCCCTATGAAAAATGTATGCAATTTCCTTAACCATTAAAAATTTGCTATGAGTTATATTAGAATTTAGACATATCTAATATTCCTATTATTCTTTCTCATTCATGAAAGAGAATAGGATTGTGTCTCACTCTTCCTTCATAGAAAGGAGACTTCTTTTGTCTTTCAAGTAAATATTTCTTAATCAAACATTTGTTTGAAAACAGAACTCGGTCAATTTACCAAAGCCCAAAGTGCGTTTACAGTTTGAATGTTGCATTAATACATTAAAACGAATTACAAAATTCAATTTCAGTATTTTCGATAATTAGATCTTTAAGAAAATAAAATACCTATTGGTAAATATTCATATAAACCGTAGTATTTTCTTAAAGCTAGGATCCTAATTGACATAGTACCATTACATCAGTTGATCTGCTAGTAATGATAGTATTCAACAAGGTAATTGTCGTACAATAATTGCCAATATCATATTGCAATTCCTAGATTTATGGGATTTACAATCACAAAACTTTTGTATTGTAAGCATGTTTCATCCCCATCTTAATGCCTTGAGTCCAAGATCTCACTTCCTACTCAATTTAAGTCGTCTAACTTAAAAACTGTAAACTCACAAATCCATCACATCAGTTGATCTGCTAGCAATGAATTTATGAAATTTACCTCTCCATTGCAATCTCACCAAGTTCTCACATGACGTAAATTACAACTTCAAGTGTTCTTAATTAGATGGCATTCGACTTAATTTTATAAGGGTATTAATATTTTGATGTGATCAAAATAATGTATGAAGAAGCATGCATACAACTTCATAACATTGGTTTTACAAAACATTTTTATTACCAATTAGCTAAGAGTAAAATAACAAAGTTTTGATTGAGGTATCGGGTTCACCAATTAAAGAATAACCATCAATTATCGTCCACTATATCGTACTTTTGCATAAGCCCGAAAGCTTAGTGTTTCGGATAATCATTGTGGAATTGTGGATTATTCACCCTTAAGATGACAATGTACATGTAATGGTTGTTCGGTAAGTCTAATTTACACACAAACGAGCGTTAAGACAGAATGTTGTCTCTCTAAGGCCACAATTTAATGCGTTGCCATCCTTATACCCATCTTATAGTGTGTAAACTTCGGTCGAGCCTATTTAACCATTACGTACAAAAACATCAATCAACCAATCCTTTAAAATTTAAACTCTTAAAAACCAAAACAATTTCGCCATTATTTAGTCCGTATTATTTTTCTATTAAAAAATTACCCTTTTCGTTTATAAACATGTCTAACACAATAAATAAACAAAACAAGTAATGTATAATAAAAAATAAAACAACTAAATAAACAAATATACATAATCATAACAATTAAATATGTATAAAACATGTAGCCACATGCAAATCTTATTCAAAAGTCCTATTAATAATCAAATCTAGGTGTATTACGTATTAATTCAATTAGGGCTTTCTTTTTCTTGGAAAAAGAGCCACATGCATCGATAAATCGATTGCGTAAGCCAAAATTAAATAAATACCACATAGCACATAATTGATTACTTAATATTGGAGTCTTCCCCAATTCGACATCTATTAAAATTTACATGTTTTAATATAACTTAACCATTAATTCATATAAACAATTTAAACAATTTAAATTATAACACAATAAAAATCCATGCAAATATGCACTTTTTCATGGATTTAGCTTAACAATTAACATATTGCACAAAGATCGTTTACTAAAATGCATAACAATTACATGACATCCTAGGGTTTCTAATCATATTAAAAAAAATTAAAAACCATAAACCCTAAAACCCTAATAAGGTCAATCGACCCATATAATATTTTAGGGTTAGGAATCTAACAAATAAACCCTAAAAACATGTAACTAAACGAATCAAGATCCAATTTTTATGCGTTTCGATAATTAATTACACATTATAACGGCTCTCTGATACCACTGTTGGAATTATTATATCATGACATTCATATAAATAAACCAAGTACATCAAAGTGAGCATGAGCGGAAGCAATTATAATAAGATCGAATAACATGTAATTAATTAATCAATTATTTAAATAGTAAACATACCTTTGTGATTCTAGCCCGAACAAGAATCAAAGCAATCTTCCGGAACCAAGAACCCTAATTAGGGTTTATAAGGATTGTAAGAATTACCCCTTACCTTTTTGTAATTCAATCCAAGAATCAAACAATAGTGTGTTTGATTCACGTTCTTGTACACACGTACTAATTCAAGAAAAATATTTGCAAGTAATAAACACAAAACCTTTTTGGATCTTATGAAAATCGAAACCCTTAGGGTTTGTTTGATAAGAATCAATCAAGGAGAAGAGAGGAAAGAAAAACACCAAGATGTGTGTGTACAAGTTATGAGAAAAACCTACATCTTGGGTTTGCTTATATACTACACAAAACTTGGAGCTCAAGGCACAAAGGAGGTGGGAACCTTCCTTGGCCGATCGGTGTAGGACTCCCCTAGGGGATTCCGGAACCTTCTCTTGTTTCCATGTTTTGTCTAGTATTACTTTCCTAATCTTCGTTTAATAAATAATTAGTCATTAATCAATAATACTAATTATTATTATTTATTTTGTGTTTAATAATTAATTATAACATTTTATAAATAATTATTACTTTTTCTCTTCATACGTATTGTGTGCAATCCCGTGATCTCAAGTTCGATCCTAACATACGACTACTAAAATAATGTCCATATTCTAACACAAACAAGGTCACATCTCATTACACTTAGTCAAACACAAGTCTTGCAAGCAAACATATGGTTAGGCAAACACTCTTTCTTACCATAAATGTATATTGACAAAGCTTTCCCTAAATGTGATGTGACATTACTATTTTAAGAAATAAATGTGATGTGACAAGACACTTTCTAATTTAATAAATAAAAACAATGTTTTGTTTAAAAGGAAATGTAAACCTTAGTTAAACAAGACTTAAACACTTAAAGTGATGATTTACTCATAGCTAAAGTTCATACTTTGTCATTAACAAAACTTAGCAAAGATCGTAAAATATAAATAACGTTTTTAGGCGATATTTGTATTAACAAAGTGTTCAAAAGACATTAACTAACACCTAATTCAGATTTTGGCTTTTCCTTTCGATAATTTTTTAGCTCTTGCAGAAGTTTGAGATCCACCAACCCCTGAGCATTGTGTTCCAGCAACATTTGAATTCTGTGATCTATCAAAAGAAGTAGCTTGTGATCCAGCAACCTTCATCTTACATGTTCTTCTGTTGTGTCTTGTGTTGTGGCATTTAAGGCATGTCACTGTTTTCCCAATCTTAGACAACTTACCTCTTTTAGACATCCTTTGGTTTGATATCTCATCTGCAGTCTTTCTCCTATTTTTTGGTGGCCTTCCAATCTGTTGGTGAACCTTTGGGGGAAGGATAATGTATGGGCTAGGGTGTTTCTTCCACAATGGTCTTCCAGTACAAGGTTTGATGGTGAAAGTGTACTGCTTCTTCCAAGTTGTGAGCCAATAGCATCTATGCACCCATGTCTCTGGCAACCCAATTTCAGAACTGTTTGCAGCCATGTCATTGACGACTGCAACTGCATGTTTACAAGGCATTCCAGTGAGCTCCCATTTTTTACAGCTACATGTCTTCTCTTGGACATCAACCACGCACTGGTCTTGCCATGGCCCACTAACTTGGTACTGTGTACCACCACCAAAAAGAACCTAGCATTATACCATAAAAGTTGAATTAATAAGCAATACATTACAAATTTAGCCAGCTTTTAAAAAGATAACAGTTTACCGTGTAGAATGTGGCATCATGCTTTATTGCATCAAACAATTTTGTTGCAGCTGGTGTTAAAGGTCCTTGAGTCTTTGCTATGACTTTTTGAACATTAACTATTCTTTTCATCAAGTATTCCCTAACAAATTCCAGTGCTGTCAAAATTGGAGCATCTCTCCCATCCAACAACTGTCTATTAAAGACTTCACACAGATTGTTTAATAAAACATCATAGTGTGCTCTACCTACATTAAGCAATACAATGGGTACTAGTAATAAGCATTTTGCATGATAAGTATTGAAAGCAAATCAAGCAATAGAATATAACATAACATTATCATTGAAATGGGATCTTGACCAGTGCTGTGCAGGTATCTTCTTCAAATAGTCATAGGCTTCTTCATCCAGCTTTTTTAACTTGTCCATTGCCCTATCAAAATACTGAACAGTTGTAGCTGATGCACATTTCCAAACTAATTTTTTGTATTCTTCACCTTTCCATTTTTGCTTCATATTCTCATAAATATGTCTTACACAAAATCTATGCTCAGCACATGGGAATACTTTTGCAATTGCAGGTATAAGGCCCTACAATAGCATAAATTAGAATTAGTAATTATTACACACATTTAATAAATAGATAGGAATTAAGGAAGTTTACCTTTTGTCTATTAGTTATAAAAGTGAAATTGGACATGGGTCCCAAATCCAAGTCATCACCCAAACAAGTCAGAAACCAAGACCAAGCACTCATGTTTTCTGCTTCCACAATGGCATAGGCAAGTGGATATGTCCCATGGTTTGCATCTATCCCAACAGCAGTGAGTAATTGACCTGGGTACTTTCCTTTCATAAAACAACCATCTAGCCCAAGCAAATCTCTTAACCCTGGTTTAAACCCTCTTTTCAAAGCTCCAATACACACATATATCCTTTTGAACTGTCTTGTTGTATCATTGGGATTATAGTCTCTTTCTAGATCTAGCTTAACAGTTGTGTCTTCATTTCTCCTTTGCAGCTCTAAGACATAATCTCTTATACCCCCATACTGTTCTTTAAAATCACCCTTAACCTTCATCATTGCCTAACCCTTTGCTCTTTTGATCTTGCTTGTAGAGATATTAAGTTGATATTTCTGTTGAAGTTGTTCCTTTAAGGCTTTAATTGGGATTTCAGGGTTTGGTTTGATGACTTCTTCAATATCTTTGGAAAGAAACTTGTTTGTGCACTTTTTCACATCTCTTGTTTGCAGACAATCATGTGAATCATTTAGGGTTTGCACAGTCCATGTGCCTTGATTGTCATTTGAAATGTGCAAAGTCCATGGACATGTAATATGTTCATAAATATAAGAGCCCTTTTTCCCACCTACCTTTATCCTCAATCCACCCACTTTATTTATTCCCTGCCCAACATCATTTGGCCCACTTGTATTTGACCCACTAGCTTTTTTTGGCCCAGTAGACTCTGTAAACACAAGACACTTTCCCCTGTATACTACTCTTACCCTTTGTTTGTCATTTTTCCAAGTGCACAACTGTCTTCTAGTAGCCACAGCAACTTCATTAACCATTGCTGAAATTTCTTTTTTTATTCCCAAACTGTCTTCCCAAAAAGAATGACTCTTTACTTTGACCTACACTCCCACTATGATGAGCTTCTTCCTTTCTTAAATTTGCCATTGCTCTCTTTCTTCTATCAGTAGTTTTTTCATTAACACTTTCAGTCTCACTTTCACTTTCAATGTACATAGGCATATCAAAGTCATCTAGATCATATGCTTCTTCCTCTCCTAAGTCAACAGTCTCACTGGCATTCTCATTTCTAACTCCAGCCCATTCTGCATCTGTATCAACTTTTTTATAGAATTCTTCCATATCTACATCCACTTCATTTATCTCATGTTCCTCATCTGTTTGTATATAATCACTATCTTGGCTATCATCAGTCTCAGAACTAGTCTCATACTCTCCACTAAAACTCTCAGAGTTACAATCATCACTAGTCTCATTCACACTTGCTGCCTCATTGAAAATAGGTGCATCTACATCCACAGGCACACTTGGTCCATCTACATTAGCATTCATAGGTGGTCCATCTACATTTGCATTCTCACTTAGTCCATCCTCAAGCAACAACATTGGCAATCTAGTTTCCTTCAAACCAGGCTTCTTAAAAGGCATCCTAACTAGACTTGAATTCAAAGCAGGCTTCTTAATGGTCTTTTTAACTAAAGCACTAGTTTCTTCTACATCTATTTCCTCCAAAATCACTTTCTGTGGTGATGTAAATGGTGATTTCAAATAAGTATCTAGGACTGTATAATCATGCTCAATATACACATCAATCAGTTTTATCTTATTAGCATACCCAACTAAGTTAAGCACATCCATATCACCACCTAGTGCTTGTAATCCATGATCTAATTCAGAGTTAGGTACTCTCCAATGATAGAACATCTTACAACCTTTACCCTGGTAACCTAACTTTTTAATCATGTCATTTAACTCAATCACAGAAAACAAGTCTACATCTATAAAGTCCACATAATTATGTTTCCCATTTGTGTAGGTTCTACCTGGCGGTTCAGTGAAAAAACCACCATGATGAATCTTCAATGAGAAAAAGTTTTGTCTTGTATCGGCTATTAGCAAGTAACATATACAATATTAGGGTTTCGATCATTAAAAGATTATGTGGTTATAAGTAAAATTAAACTTACTATATGCTTGTTGTTCATCCACAGGATCATCATAGTCGCGAATTCTCCATTCCACAACCACCATTGTTGTTAATCATATGTTGAACACTGGAATTGGATTTGGGGTTTTTTAGTTGAACACTGGAATTGGATTTGGGGGTTTTTACTTTTTCGCCTCTTGGTGTTTCTGTGTGTTTTAGAGGGAAAACGAGGTGGGGATATGATTTTCCCCCTAAAAAGAGGCATGGTTTATACCAGGGGTATGTAAAAAGACAAAAATACCCCTCACGTGACTAACACGTGGGCTACTTAACGGGAAAATTTTTGCATCGTTAGTCCATAGGGATGTATTTGTTCCAAAGTTACTAACGAAGGGATGATATTTGAGACGAAAAAAGAAAAAGGATGTAAACCGGTCATTTGGCATACCTCGGGATGTATTTTGGACTTTTCTCAAACCAAGCACAAATTTCATAATAACCATTATCTTTTAATTACAATATGCAAATTAACTATGGCATGTTTAGTGTTATTGCATAACTTTTTTAATTCGGTTTTAATTATGCAAAATCGTTTAGGATACACAATGATACATAAACTATGAAAAAGGTTTGTCGTTGGATATATACATACATAGACCACTGGTTTCATGGATTTGCCCATGTGTGTTGTTTAGATTGTATGAAATAAGAAAGTGATCTAAAAAAGCCAAATATGATGAATAAGCAGTTACCATTATACTTGGTTATATCATCTTTGTGTAATATGTATTCATTCATTCATTCGACATCCATGTTGTCATTTTTATCTTATCATTAAAGCTTTGCGTAAATTATCAAAAAGGGACTTTTTTTTTATCAAATTTTCAAAAGGGTATAAAACCAACTAGTTTTCCTAATTTGGTCATGTGCTAATGTGCGATCGTGCGATCCCATTAGTTTCTTAACACGTGTCCCAGACAAAGAGGACTATACCAATCATTGCAGGCCCACCCACTATCACTTGTACCCCACGTGTGTATAAACAAATGTGCGATTTAAAATGTGCTAATGTGCGAAAAAAAAACCCAGATCCAAATCTATTTCACCATTATTCTTAAACACACAAAAACACATAACATAACCCAAAAAAAAAAAAAAAAAAAAAAAAAAAAAAAAAAAAAAAAAAAAAACTCACAAAAACTCACACTCTCGATCAATAATCATCACAGATCCACCATCTACAAAAACGATTTACCAAAGAAAAATGAAAACCCACACCAATAAAAACCAAAACCTCGATCTAAAAGATCTGCCATATGTACATTTGATCTATGAAATGGTTAGGCTTATTGAGACAGCTTCTGCTCTTATATTTGATGTTGATGGTGACGAGAATATTAGTGGTTGGAATGATAAAATGGGAGAGCTTACTGGGCTGCCCTTGCTTGAAGCTGTTGGTGTCCCATTAGTGGCGACGAGAATATTAGTGGCTGGGACAGTAGGTGTAGCCCAATTGGATCTGGGTTTTTTTTGTTTGTGGGATAAGATATGAGTGGTGAATTTGTGTATGTGTTGGATTTTTGTTGTGGTGTGTGTAAATTATTTGGAAGATGGTAAGATTTTAGTAAAAAAAAATATGAAGGTTACATATTTGATGGCGGACCTGTGGTGGTGATGGTGGGGTTGATCAGGTGGTGATGGTGGTGTTGATTGGTGTTGATGGTGACTGGAATGTGCGATTTAATTTGTAGCTAATCTTTCATAATCAAAAGGGGTGGCCGAAATTCGCACATTAGCACATTTTAAATCGAACATTTGTTTATACACACGTAGGGTACAAGTGATAGTGGGTGGGCCTGCAAATGATTGGTATAGTCCTCTTTGTCTGGACACGTATCACAAAACTAATAGGATCGCACGATCGCACATTAGCACATGACCAAATTAAAAAAACTAGTTGATTTTGTACCTTTTTAAGAATTTGATCAAGAAAATGTCTCCTTTTGATAATTTACGCTAAAGCTTTTATAATAAAATGCCAACTCATATAGAAACATTCAAACCAAATTTGGATGGTCAAGTTAATAATCCTTTTTATCACGTGCAGTTACATAAAAAAGTTGCAAAAAAGTTGATTAAGTTCTATCAGTTGTGTTCACTTCATAACCAACCATGTGCCATTTCGATCATATTACAGTTTAGAGGATATAGCAATGCTCGTTTAGAGAAATGATATTTCTTCTTAACATTCCTATTTATCCTTCTATTTTCAGGATCCTGACATGTAAAAAAACTGACGTTTTAAATGAAGTGATATAATAAGTGAAATACATTTGTTATATTTTTATGTGGGTAGAAGGATAAGTAGGCACAAAAAGTAGGATGATATAAGAATACTCTGAGTTTATACTCCACATTGATGATTATTTTACGATTAAAGACCGATGGATGAATACTCCGTAATCCCCTAATTTGTAAAGTCATAACTCAGAATTATTCCCTTTACGACAAATGAACTAGTACAAATTACAATGATCGTGAGAAAGTACCTGTCATCTTTTAGGTAACCATGGTGTAAGATCATTGACCGACTAATTACATCAAGTTCGACTCAAACTTGAAATATCTTGCCTTGTCAGTAGACACCAACTTGACCACCTCTAAAAGATTTAATAACCAAAAGTTAATGTATCAGTAACGACATAAAAGATATTGGAGCAGAAACATTAGCCGAAAGTTTGAGTCTAGTTCACAACCAATATTCCAACATAGGCAAGTGTGGTCTTAATATTGTTTTTCAGTTCAAATTCGGTCTTACTTTGGACTATTGCATATTTGTTCTCGCCCGGATCAATAACCTTTTATTGATTATTATTATTATTATTTTATTGATTAAATTTTGGCGGTTAACACATTTATGTTAGAATTGATTTTCCCTCCAAAGTTAAATAACACCATGATTAAAAGTACCCGTCAGAAGAAAATTCAAAATTTTACTGTAAAAGTAATACAACATAAACAGGTTTCTAAAAGGTTTCTTATAGGTAGTTTAGTGTTGCCTAATTTTTTTAGGTGCGCTTATATTTGATTTGTTGATTATAAATTAGATTCGTCAACCGTGTTTCGTGAACAATGCATACCCTTTGCACACTTTTAAGATAAAATATCTCGACTGTTTACAATATAATGCTGAAAGAAATTGCTCGTCTATAGTTAATTAAACACAATGTTGTGTATTTACCCGTTGACTCCCAAAATTATTAAAGTAAAAAAAGGTATAGACTGATTTTTCATCCAATATTAGCCCAACCCAATGGTGATTGAGAGTACCAGGCACCCACCAACATTCAAAATATTCGAATTAATAATAAAATATACAGTAAAACCTCTATAAATTAATACTCGATAAATTAATAACCTCGATAAAATTAATAATTTGTCCGGTCTCAACTTGGGACCAGTACAAATTTATACCCCAATCGATAAAATAATAAGATAATAATTTTTTTGAAAATCCAGTGTATATATATTAGTCCCAACGAAACTATAAATTAATAATTACTAAAAATTTCATATATATGTATATATGTGTGTGAGAGAGATACACTTCAAAATCCTAAGATTGTTTAGTAAAAAATGAAATTCATTGCCACTTGTTATTTTTTGTTGAACTTCAAATCTATATTGAGTTTATCTCAAAATCTCCTTATTGCTGTAAAGTGTTGGTGTGTTGTCTTCTCGTATTGCAACAAAAAGTGTTAATTTTATGTTATTATAATGCATTTATGCCATTCCTAAAAAGGAAGTTTTAAAAAATAAGACCAAAAACATTTATTTAATTGAAAGGATTTCAAACTAGCACACACATATGAATAGGAGTTAAGTTACATTATGAATTTTAATCTCTTTAATTATAGGAGCCATTAATATTTATGAACCTTATTAACTTACAATAACCCATTTAATCAATGTGATAAAACAACCCAATAAATTAAAAAAAAAAAAAAAAAAAAAAAAAAAAAAAAAAAAAAAAAAAACGGCTATACTATAACTACCTTTTAATGCATATTTCATATATATAAAGCCTACAAACTAACACAGTTTCATCTCAGCTTCTAAACACACATTACATTATTAATAATTTAAATGTTCTACTTTCAAAAGACATATATCTACAACGTTTTAAAGTATTTGAGACAATACTAAATAAGGAAGGTTTAAAATGAAAAACATTTGCTCGCCACAAACATAGTCTCCGGGTACCAGCCGCCGCATTGCGCGGGTACCCTTCTAGTTTTTATAAAGTGTGAATATGAATTCATAAAATTTTAATTGGAACTTGTTTTTCAAATTTATTTTTCATCTCTAAGGAGTATACATTGTAACTAGTATTACACTTGAAAAATTAAAGGCTATATATTAAATCTCTTTAAATTAATAAATTATTAATTTATCGATATAATAATATTTCGCTAAATTAATAAAATATCATCGTCCCAATTCTATTAATTTATAGAGGTTTTACTGTACTAAAAAAACTATCGTGTTAATAAAACATTGCATGATGATTTATACAAGTTAAAAAAACATTGTGTGCATGACCAGAATTTCAATTCCAATTATACACAGACGTTTAACATTTAAGATGTTGTTTCATATATAAAGAGGTTTTCAATTTAGAGTATCCACCTATGTGGGACAAACCTAGAGCAACAAAAATGTTAATAATAATCATACAAGTCCATATTTTAACGAGTATGTTGTCTTCTTATAGCAACTTTCCATAAGGCTATGACATACACAATGTACAATAATTCACCATAATGATGATTGCAAAACGTTTAAATTTGGTATAAATCGTACAAAAACGTCTAGGATGTGTGATAATACACGGACTATGTCTGTAAACATGTTTCTTGTTGGATTACATAAACAATTGGTCTCGTGAATTTGCACTATCGTTAACTAGCAGATTTGGTGGTGTGTTAGAGCTGGTGAAAAGTGGTCGATGGTGGTGGTTCGCCGGAAAGTCGAGCACATGAACATGTTTAAAAAAAAATTAGATATATGTTGGTGGTTTGCGGCATGGGTGGTGTTGATTTGTGGTATAGGTGGCAGTGGTAAGTGGTTTGATGGCTTGGCAGTGGGGTGTCGGATCTTGGCCGGATTGTAATGGTGCTTGGTGGTTAAAAAGATGATATGTATGTGTGTGGTGAAGTGAGCATGAAATGAGATATTAAGTTTAAAAAAAGTTGGTGTGTTCCCATATTTTTATTCAATAAAATATACAAAATGGCAAATATATCATTCAATAAAATATATAAAATGGCAAATATATTTTTTAAATAAACTATACAGATAAATACGGGTCACTGGTCATCAACAATACAAAGGATCACACATAATCCATCATAGGAAGTTATCAACGGGATACATAGATGATTATTAAGTACCAAAGATTCAAAAAATTGAAGTACTGAATGTCTGAAACCATTAGTCCAACTGACAGCCATTTGATTTGTTAAATACACTATACAGATAAATACGGATTAACTATTTTTCAGATCTGTTAAATAAACTAGATTCAAATTTTAAAAAATTAATAATAAAATGCCAACTCATATGGAAACATTCAAACCATATTTGGATGGCCAAGTTAATAATCAACCTTTTTGAGTTTTTTCAAACCACGGTTGAGATATCATTAGAAAAGTTCTATTAGTTGTGTTCACTTCAATTGAAACCATGCGTCATGCCACTTCGAAACCAATCATGTGCCATTTCGATCATATTACAGTTTATACTTCACATTAACGAGCATTTTACGATTAAAGACCGATGGACGAGTACTCGAAATATGTGTTATGTGTTATAGTCAAAGGTTGTAATTTGTAAAGTTAGAAGTGTTCCCTTTACGACAAATGAACTAGTAGTGCGATGATTGTGAAATAGCTCTCCTTCATCTTTCATGTAACCATTGTGTGAGATCGTCGACTGACTAATTACATCAAGTCCGACTCAAAATTAAAATATCTCGCATTGTCAGTAGACACAAGCTCCGACCAACTCGACCACCTCTAATAGATAAATAGTAACCAAAATTTAATGTATCAATAACGACATAAAAGATATTGGGGCAAAAACATTAGCCGAAAGCTTCAGTCTAGTTCACAACAAATATTAAACCAACATAGGTAAGTATGGTCTTTATATTGTTTTCAGTTCAGATTCGGTCTTGCTTTGGACTATTGCATATCTGTTCTCGTCCAGATCAATAACCTTTTATTGATTAAATTTTGGTGGTTAACAAATTTGTGTCAAAACTGATTTTCCGTCCAAAAGTTAAGTAACACAATGACTAAAAACATGTAATTTTTTTTAATTAACTCTCGAAAGTTAACGGAAACACTGAGCTTTAAAGCATCCAACACAATTCAAAATTTCACTTTAAAAGTAATACTACAAATACTAATACTAGGTAACGACTCTGTGGAGACGTAGACTATTTTTTGGTGTTTTATAAAAAAGCTTTCTTTTTAGTGTTGCCTAATTTATAGATGCGTTTCAATTTGATTTGTTGATTATAAACTAGATTCGCTATGCGATCAAACCATGTTTCGTGAACAACACATACCCTTTGCACCCTTTTAAGATAAAACATTTTGACGGTTTACAGCTTTACGCTAAAAGAAATTTCTCATCCGAAGTTAATTAAACACACTGTTTGGTATTTACTCGTTGAATACCAAAATTATCAAAGTAAAGAAAAGGTATAAACTGATTTTCCATCAAAAATGGTGGTTGGAACTTGGAAGTACCAGCCACGTACCAAAACTCAAAATATTTGAGTTAATAATAAAACATTAAAACATACTAAAAAGAATCGAGTTAATAAAACATTGCATGTATAGATGATTTATATCCGTTATAAAAAAAACACTGTGTACATTATCGGAATTTAAATAAATTTCATTTCCTATATATCATGCACACATAATGTTAAACATTTAAGATGTTGTTTCATATATAAAGACATTTTCAATTTAGACATCCACCTATGTGGGACAAACCTAGACCAACCAAAATGTTATAACTTATAAATACTAACCATACAAGTCCATATTCTAACGAGTATGTTGTCTTCATATAACAACAACTTCCCATAGGGCTATCAGGCTATGACACACACAATATTCAATAATTCACCATAGTGATGAACTGATGATTGCAAAACGTTTAAATTTGGTATAAATCATAAAAAAAACGTCTAGGATGCGTGATAATACTCGGACTATGCCTGTAAACATGTTTCTTGTTGGATTATATAAACCATTGGTTTCATGAATTTGCAATATCGTTAACTAGCAGATTTGGTAGTGTGTTATAGCTGGTGAAGAGTGGCCGGTGGTGGTGGTTTGCGGCGTAGGTGGTGTTTAGGTGGTGGAGATTTGTGGTATAGGTGGCGGTGGTAAGTTGTTTGATGGCTTGGCAGTGGGGTGTCGGATCTTGGCCGGATTGTAATGGTGCTTGGTGATTAAAAAGATGATATGTATGTGTGTGGTGAAGTGAGCATGAAATGAGATATTAAGTTTAAAAAAAGTTGGTGAGTTCCCATCTTTTTATTCAATGAAATATACAAAATGGCAAATATATCATTCAATAAAATATATAAAATGGCAAATATATTTTTTTTTCCAAGAGTAATTAACATATTTAGGCCAAATGGACTAGATTCGTAATGGGTGAAACGAAAATGAAAAATAGACTAATTCAAAAAAAAAAAAAAAAAAAAAAAAAAAAAAAAATCCTCTTTCTATATTCATATTCAAACTAATGTTATGGGGTGTTTACTTTTTTCCAATGTTTTAAAACCCGGGTTGACCCGGCCGGTTCAACCGGTTGAACCGGGAACCGGCTCGGAGACCGGGCCGGATGTGACCGGTTTTTTGCTTGTTTGAGACCCGGATTGAACCGCCGGTTTTTTGTTGACCCGGGTTGATAAAACCGGCCGGGTCATGACTTTTCAAAAAAAATCTAAGTTTTTTTTTTTTTTTTTTTTTTTTTTTTTTTTTTTTTTTTTTAAATTAACCTTTCTAATCTTAATTGACAAGTTAAAATGATGAGTACTAATCTTAGTTAAAATTTTATAAAACCGTAAATTAAAAGTTATATATTATTTTAGAAACACCAACTAATATTAGTTTAATGTAGGCCGTTATAACTTAGAATCATAAGTTGATTGTTGTTGCAAATCTTTGCTATAAAACTTAAAACAAAAGTTTATCGGTAGTGTCTTTAATCTTTTTTATTAGTTCAATCAAATGTAGAAATAAAAATAGATAAATCATGAGATCATGCAACACTATATATTAAATATAAAAAATATATATACATAAATATGGAACCGGTTCGACCCGGCGGTTCAACCGGTTGAACCGGTGACCCGGTGACTAAACCGGGTCGATAAAAAAACCGGGTTTTAAAACATTGCTTTTTTCCTTAGCTAAGGGTGATGTGGGTCTCACATCTCTCTAAGCTTCTTATTGAGGAGGATGTGAATTTTATATAGACTCAACAAGGAATTTTTATGGGCCCCATCAATAAAAGTAATAATATTAAATTGTTAGTGGTCCAATCCTTTCACTAAGAGAAAAAAAGAAACAAGCTCTTAGTTATATTTGTACAAACATAGACAAGAAGTTTTCTGATATTTAAAATTTTATTGTGTATATATCATCTCCTTCACTTTACACGTGGGACAAAATTAAAAACCAAAGACAAGGTTTGTAATAACCCTATCTCAACAGTCAACACACTACAATATGCAAATTAGCCAGTAATATGTTCAATAATTTAAAAACTCTTAAATTTTTTCAAATAATGATTCACGAACTCCTAAAATGTTTGCAAATTGTTTGTTGTGCCTTGTTGGATCGATACATTTTGCAGTGTATGCTCACACATTGACGATTATTTTACGATTAAAGACCGACGGACGAATACTCTAAATGTGTGCTTATATAGTAAAAAGTTGTAATTTGTAAAGTCAGAAGAATTCCCCTTACGACAAATGAACTAATACGAACGTACAATGATTGTGAGAAGAGTTCCCGGCATCTTTTATGTAACCATGGTGTGAGATTGTTGACCGACTAATTAAATCAAGTCCGACTCAAACTTATAATATCTCACATTGTCAGCGGACACAAGCTCTAACCAACTCGACCACCTCTAATAGATACAGTAAATAATAACCAAAAGTTAATGTATCATCAGTAACGACATAAAAGATATTGGGGCAAAAACATTAGCCGAAAGCTTCTGTCTAGTTCACAACCAATATTAAACCACGCAACCAGCATAGGTGAATATGGTCTTTATATTGTTTTTAAATGGGTTAATAGCATGTAATAGCAACGTACTTTCCCATTTGTGTCATTATCAGATACGAACCCAAAAAAATACAAGAATACCCATCCAACTTTAAAAATTTTGTTTCATTATCAGATACGAACTTTAAAATATCAGATATCAGATACGAACTTTAAAAAAAATTCTTTCATTAGCAACGTACTTTCTCACTTGTTCAAATATCAGATACGAACTTTAAAAAAAAATTGTGATATTTGAACAGATGAGAAAGTACGTTGCTAATGAAAGAATTTTTTTTTAAAGTTCGTATCTGATATCTGATATTTTTAAGTTCGTATCTGATAATGAAACAAAATTTTTAAAGTTGGATGGGTATTCTTGTATTTTTTTGAGTTCGTATCTGATAATGGCATAAATGAGAAAGTACGTTACTATTAAATGTCATTAACCCTCTTTAAATCAGATTCGGTCTTGCTTTGGACTATTGCATATTTGTTCTCGTCCAGATCAATAACCTTTTACTAATTAAATTTTGGTAGTTAACTACTCGTAATATATGTCAAAACTGATTTTCAAACAATAACTATGCTTTGACCTCAAAAAGTTGCCATTTCAACAAACTCAGCGCATTATTAGAGGGAGCAGAAGAAATGGACTAACACCGCGTGTTCAGGCATGATGAAACATCTTTCTTGACCTCAAGTAAAATTACCACATTAAGCATTCTCCGCTTCTGCACTCAAGTAAAATAACCACAACACTATCCAGCTATCCTTTTGGGGCACAACGTCCTGAAAATTACCACAAAACTATTTTATGAAGTAATTTATAATGAGATGACATAATGGGAGCATTTTATACAAGATGCATAGGTTCGATTCTACAATTATGTCAATATTTAGTATTTATTTTTTGTCATTAATAGTACACTTAAAAGTTGGTTATAAGATTGTTTTCACGCTTATGTGTTTAGATAGCCAAAGTGGTTAAAGGAAGATGTGCATTCCTTCCTCTTTTGAAATGGTGATCTAAGAGTTCGAAACATGCCAACCCCACTCTTGAAGTTTCACATAGTATTCGCCGAGTCATGAACTTTTTATTATAATGGAAAAATAATTCAAGATACATGTGATCAAACAAGTTTATAGCAGTACTAAACCTTGATCAAACATATAAAACTTGTGTAACATTATTTTACAATTGTTTCTAGTTGAGAAGAGTAGTGAACATGGAGGGCAGTGTATGAAGCATGGAATAGTGAGGAGTGGAATATGAACCTACTTGGTCCATGCTATACATTGCCAAGGAGGAATGGTTGGTACTCACTGTAGGGGGTGTGTTCCCAGTTGTGTGAAGCCATTGTAGTAGATGGAAACGTAGCATAACTAGTATAGCCCATACTGTGGAGAGGTTATGGGTGCCTAGTGAAGCCAAACTCTTGTCTACCTTAACCATTATGGTAGCAGGATGAATGGTTTTGGTGGAAAAAGATTTGGAAATGTAACTAGATGGTTAAGGTGCATTATAAGGTGAATTTGATGATGGAAAAGACTTGGAATGATTGCTGATTCAAAGTGAAGAATATGCAAAAGAGTTATAGTTTCTAGTATTGATTGCTTCACTGCTTGTATAGTTTTATCAGATAGTCTTGATGTCTGATAAAAGATAGTATATGTTCTGTTGTTCTCTGTTTTGGGATATGTCCATAACAGTTTTTATTGTGGTTCCATACATTGTAAATATTTGAAAGTTTTAATATAAATTCACTCTGCACAAAAGAAAAATATTATTTTACAATAGTATCACTAAAAAATTTATGTATAATTACTCGGGTCTTATCCTGCTCACCCGATAACATAATTAACTCAATCCTAATCCATCGGTATAACCTATAAAAATACTGGGTTATCAGGTTTGGCTCAAACCAACACATGTTATCGTTGTGTTAGTATTCAGCCTGGAATTTTTTCCAATGTTACGGGCTGATTAGGTAAAGTTAGCTATTTAGTTGTGGGGTGTGAAGGTAGACAATGATGTTTTTCAGTTGTCTGACTACTAACTACTTACCATTTACTTAACGAATGATGTTAATGATGAAAGACTAATTGGTTATTGTTTAATACGATTTAAAGGTTTAAGTTAAATGTGGTTGTAGCTGTGTTGATATCTAACTGTCCCCGATGCAATGCACGAGTATAATGCTAGTTAAATTTGGGTGATTAACTAATATATGTCAAAACTGATTTTCCATCCAAAGTTAAGTAACACAACGATTAAAAATGCCTGTCAAATTTTATTTAACTCTCGAAAGTTAACCGACACAATGAGCTTTTAAGTGTCCAACAAAATTCAAAATTTTCCTGGAAAAGTAATACTACAAAACTAGGTAACGACTCTGCACGTAGACTATTTTTTTAGTTAACTACATTTTTGGTCCTTGTGGTTGTATCAAAATCTCACTTTTGGTCCAATTTTCAAAACACGTGCGATTCCAGTCTAATAGTTTGCGTTTTGTTTCACTTTTGGTCCAATTTTATAACGAAGTTAGTTTAGTTGTTAAGTCTTATTGGAAAGTGGCAACATTAGTCCTTTAACTTAACGGTCGTTTGCAACATTCGTCCTTTATACCAAACATCGTTTTCAATGTTTACATCGTTAGTCCTTTCAGTTAGTTTGTCTTTTAAAATAAATTCTAAAAAAAATCAAAAAAATTAGAAAAAAAAATGATTTTTTTTTGGAATTTTTTTTTCCAAAAAAATTTATTTGAAAAATAATTTTCTAATAAAATTTTTTCTTAAAAAATTCGAAAAAATTCTAAAAAGATTTTTATTTTTTCAAAAAAAGTAATTTGGAAAAAAAAATTCTGATAAAAGTTTTTATAAAAAAATTCTAAAAAAAACTTTTTTTTTGATGAAAAAATTAATTTGAAAAAAAAATTCTAATAATAATTTCTAATGTAATTCGTGTTTAATTTAATTTGTGTTTAAGTATATTAGTTAATGTAATTTGTGTTTTATAGATGTTTATGTTAGTTTTTGAATTTTTTAGGAAAATTTTTATTAGAAAAATAAAAATTTAGAATTTTTTTTTCTTATTTTTTTTTCGAATTATTTTTTTTGGAAAAAATATTTTTCGTCAAAAATATTTTTTTTTAAGAATTTTTTTTTCAAATTATTTTTTTTTGGAAAAAAAAATCGTCAATTTTATTTCGAATTTTTTAAGAAAAATTTTTATTAGATTTTTTTTTTCAAATTATATTTTTTGGAAAAAAAATCGTCAAAATAATTTTTTTTTTAATTTTTTTAGTAAAAATTTTATTAGAAAATTTTTTTCAAATTATTTTTTTTGGAAAAAATTTTCCAAATAAAATCATTTTTTTAGAATTTTTTTCAAATATTTTTCGATTTGTTTTAGAATTTTTTTAAAAGACTAACTAACTGAAAGGACTAACGGTGTAAACATTGAAAACGATCTTTGGTACAAAGAACGAATGTTGGCAACGATCGTTAAGTTGAAGGACTAATGTTGCCACTTTACAATTAGACTTAACGACTAAACTAACTCCGTTAGAAAATTGGACCAAAAGTGGAACAAAACGCAAACTATTGGACTGGAATCTCACGTGTTTTGAAAATTGGACCAAAAGTGATTTTGATACAATCACAAGGACCAAAAGTGTAGTTAACTCCTATTTTTTGGTGTTTTAAAAAAAAGGTTTTGTATAGGTAATTTAGTGTTGCCTTGTTGTGAAACAACGACATAATAGCACAATAAGAACAATAATCAAAGTAACATAAAAAAGTATGTGGAAAACTAGAAGGGTGGTTGAATAGTTTACGGCTTTTTAAATCCTTTTTAACTTGAATATCTTTAAAAACTTTTACGTTTGCTTAAAGATATAAGCACAACTTTATATGTTTGATTCTTTGAAAAGCTTTTCATGTGAATAACAATTCTAACTTTACTAGTTTCATACTTTGAAAAGCTTTGCTTGTGATGATCCTAACTTTGCTTGTTTAGTTCTTTGAAAAGCTTTACTTTTGTTTGAAGATATAAACACATCTTTACTTATTATAGTTCTTTGAAAAGCTTTATATGTAACTAGCAATTCTAACTAAAGAACAACATGTAATAAGCAAAGATAAAGAAAGAACGATCAAACCACAACACGATTGTTTATCGTGGTTCTGCTACAAGGACTCTTTTTCCTTGCCCTACATCCGCGCCCCGAGTTTCCAACTCGAGAGTTATAAGCACTAATCAACAAGCTCCTTTAACCGGCGGAGAAAACCTTTACAACGTCGCTTACACTTTTACCGATACTAAGCTAGATGTCGAGTTCTTTTACACGGGTACAACCACTCCCATCGCCGCTTACACTTTTACCGACACTAAGCTAGATGTCGAGTTCTTTACCAAGGGTACAACCACTCCCGTTAGTTCTTTTACAAGGGTACAACAACTCCCGATACACTACGTATTTTGAGGCCTAAAATACTAACCACTTACTTCTACATACATGACACAAATGAAGTATAAACTACCAAAGCTTATACATGACCAAGCTACCAAGACTTGCAACTTTAGAGTTGAAGCTTGTAACTTCTTGAATGATCTTGTGAAGTCCCTTGCTACATAAGAGAATCACACAAATCAAAATGTTGCTGAGTTAGTTGAGAGAGTATGTGAAAATATGTCCTAAAGGGGTGACTCAAAACTAATAAATGGTTTGGTATTTATAGCAAACCATTCTGCAAGTCTGGCAGATACGGCGGACCCCTCAGAAGGGTTCCGCCTGTGTATCCCCAGGGTACCGCCAGGGCTGCAGTTGGTTTTTGCAATAAATCTTCCAAACCAAACAAGGTCACATCACATTACTTCTATTCAAATACAAGACTTGCAAGAAAGCATAAGGTTAGTCAAACACTCTTTCTTACCATAAATGTATATGGACAAAGCTTACCCTAAATGTGATGTGACATTACTATTTTAAGAAATAAATGTGATGTGACAAGACACTTTCTAATTTAAGAAATAAAAACGATGTTTTGTTTAAAAGGAAATGTAAACCTTAGTTAAACAAGACTTAAACACTTAAAGTGATGATTTACTTATAGCTAAACTTCATACTTTGTCATTAACAAAACTTAGCAAAGATCGTAAAATATAAATAACGTTTTTAGGCGATATTTGTATTAACAATCTCGCCCTTTTTGTTGATGACAAAACATAAACTTTATTTATAAGTAAGTCACTTAGTTTTAGTGTTAAGTCTTATAAAGTTAGTATAAAAACTTGTTTTTGCAAAGATGGGGTGATAAGCACAAGTTTATATAAATTCTCCCCCTTTTTGTCGAAACAAAGAAGAGTAGCGAAGCGGAAGTAAGCACTTGCTCCCCCTTGGATGATACTCTCCCTAAATGGAGTGCCAAGAGAGGAGACATGGATTTTGAACCTACAAGAAAAAGGTTAATTGTCGCACAAGACAAGTCATGAAAGCATTTCATGTTTAAAGCACAACTAAGAGTTGTGAAGTGAAATAATACACTACTCATGCTCCCCGTTGAATATTACTCCCCTAAATGGAGTATCAAGGAAAGAAAACATGGAAAATGATCCTACAAAAAGAAAGTTAGTTTCTAAAACACAAGATATACAAGTTACCATAACAAGGTATAGTGCAATCACACTACTTTAAATGGTCAACAAACAAAGCATATCTCATAGTAGGATAAAATTAATTTTATGTAAAATTTGACTTTTAGGAAGTCAAAGACGAGAAATGATGTGAATAACATCCTACTTCTAAAAATAAAGGACCAAATAAAAAAAAACTAAGAATATAAAAATCCTACATCTATAAAAAGGAAACCATCACTCTCCTTAATGAGAAACATTCTTCCAAAACAAGGGTAAGGTGGTTTGAGAATAAAAGTAGGTGGTGGAGGATGTAGCGGGTTTCATTTTGAATGTTGTGGGGGTGACACGGTTTTGGTTTGTTTGTTTAAATGGTGAAACATTTTCCAAAAGAAACGGTTTTGTTTCATTTTGGAGACTCTAAACTTGAGACGTTCCACAATGTGGTTTAGGATAAACCTCATTTCATTGTTTAGAGGATCATGGATGTCTTTGTAGATAAGGTGAGACAACAATGGTTTTGGGTGGTGATATTCTTGTTGTGGTGTTTGGTTGTGATCAAAAGACTCATTTTGGTCAAGCAATGACCGTGGTTTTTCATTTGTGAAAGGTGGTGGTTTTGTTGGTCTTGATGGAAGATCATTGACATGCTTCTATTTTCTTATACAAAGAAAATAGAGATTCAAAGTGTTGGGAAGGTTCATGTGGTGGTGGTAGTTTGAACAAAGTGTCGAAGGCTTGGTTTTTCGGAAGGATTACCATGAAGGTTTTTGTAAATGGGGTGAAACACAAATGATTGTAGGTGTGTATGACCTTGATCATTTGGAAAAATTTAGGGTCTAGCATAACGGTAAGCCAAACTCTCAAGCAATGACGGTGGATGAGGTGCATCATCCAATGACTCATTTGGTTGAAATATTGGTTGTTGTTGGGTTTCCGTTTCGGCAATGGTGTCAAAGAGTAACAATGATGGAGGGCTTGATGGTTTAGGTGATAGGTTTTCAAAAGTTTCCAATAGTGGATGTGGTGATGTTGGTGGTGTATGGAAAAAGTTCCATTGGTGTAAATGTTGGTGATCGATGGTTGAAAAAGTTTTTGATGGTTGAAAAGTGTATATGTTTGTATTGCCATGTTTGGGAGAGGATGTTGGAGTAGCAAGATTGAGGAAATCTTGAATAGTGGTCATGTTGATGTTGCAAGGTATTGAATATGGTGTTGAGGTAGTAAGGTTAAGGAAGTCTTGGATAGGTGAAGAAATGTCAAGTGATGAGCTTGATTTGATGGTTTTGTTGAAGCAACAAGGTTTAACACTAATCCTAGTGGTTTTAGCTTGATGATTCGGATGAGGTGTTTTGATTAAGTCATCTCAAATCTTTGGTTTGCAAGACTTTTGAGATTGAGAAAAGTAATGGTGTTGGTGTGAGTTTTGGGGTATTCTAAAGTGATCAAACTTAAAAAGAATTGTGGGAAGGAGTGTTTGGATTTGATGTTCTACCATTCAAAGATTGAGGTATCAAATGATTTTCATGAACTTGTCACATTATTTGATGTCAATCCAATGGAATAGGGTGGAGTGAAAGACCAACATATGCACTCAATGCTTTGTGATCATGGGATGTGATTTGGTTGAAAATGTTCCAATGGTTTGAAGGATCATTTAAAAGGGTTCCTTGGGTTAGTTATGTTTGAATTTGAACTTTTGGCGGGAAGTGACTTCCTAATTGTTTTAGTGAGTGAGAGTTGTCCTAATATGGTTATTGGAGGTAAGGGAAGATGTTTCTCACTTAGGATAATGGTTTGACACTTTACAAGTTTTGGACTTTAAGAAAAATGGAAATAATTTCTGCAGGTGTCTGGCGGAACCCTCATGGTACACAGGCGGAACCCTGTTTTGGGTTCCGTCTGGTCCGTTGGGCCAATTCTGGGTTACCCAGAAAATGCACTGGTGGAACCCAATTTTGGGTACCGCCAGATCCGCCAGGGCTGAAAAATTTGGCAGTCCGCGATTTTGACCCGCGAGACGATTTTCAAAATTTTCGAAAACTCCTAAAATCAAAAAGATAATGCATTTCTGGTTAGGCAATGCAAAAATTAGACACGTAAACACACATATCATAGGACTTTGACCTTGAGGTCGAGGATTTCACTATACTTAGTAAGAATTGCCATAAGCATAAAAAAAATTGACAAACACCTCAAACATTGTCATTATGCATAAAAGGCTCATACAAACATAATTCGACAAACGTAATAAAGCATGAACGTGAAAAACAATACAAATCACATAGTTTAACACATACAAGGTTCTAAAACCTTCATAAGCCAAACACTCTTTAATCACGATTCTCACAACCGATCTATCTTCTTATAGAGCTTGCTTAAGTACCTTCCAAAGCACTTGAAAATTCCTTTGGTTTGTTTAAACTCTTCGGATGCATTGTCAACGACGGGGAGTTCTTGAAGGTAGTCTAAAGGAGGTAACTTAGAGCTAGGAAGTTTATTGTCCTTGCTTATGTTGGATGATGATGATGATGATGGTGTAGGTGAGCGAGTACGTTTGCCCTTACCTTTGAAAACTCGTTTATCACTTAGAGGGACGAAGATGTGGGGAACGAGAGAATAGTCTAGGCACATTCCATTATCGTTAGGAGGAATGGGTGAGATTGCTCTAAAGAGGTGGGTGAGAAGCATTCCATAAGGAAGAGCGGTTGTTCCTACCAAAGGTATGTCGGCCATTCTTTTGGCGAGGTAATAGGCTAAGTTAAAAGGTTGACCGGTGGAAATGCTATAGAGCATGTAGCTAAGACATGTGTTGACATGATCTCTATTTCCTATGGAACTTATAGCGTTGGCTCTAAGAATCTCTTTCCATTTCTTAAATTGTGGTTTGAGCTCATTGATTTTCATACCAAAAGGGTCCTTATCTACCTCTTTACCCGATCGATTCTTCCTAGTTGTTGAGGTTCTAACAAATAGATGCTCACGAATTGCTTCCTTATTCACAAGAAGATTGTCATATAGATGAAAACGCTCAATAGAGTCAAGACTAGAAAGAGGCCACTTATTCGTGTAGAGACATGTACCAATATTAGGGACACCAAGAATTGTTGCAAAATCTTTCAAGGATGTGATGTTTGGTATTTGATTGGTTTTAAAGGTTAGTGAGAATTCGCCATCGTCATCCAAGTAAAGGGTTAAGGTTGCATAGAATTCTAAAATGAACCTAGAACAAATAGGCTCGTCGATTTCTAAGAGACACTCAAAGTTGATTGTGGCAAGTTCCGTGTAGAGGTTGGTACCTTCTAAGAAAGATGGATCAATGGTTCTACCCTTATGGACATATCGTTTTTCTAAGGCTTTGAAGAAAACGACTTGAGTTTGAGTAAGACCTTTGGTTTTGTGGTGTTTGGGTATATACTTGATGGTGTCCTTGTGGTTGTAGTGAGTTAGAGGAGGCTTGATGATTCCTAGAAAATCAAAATTTCACATTTTAGTCTAAGTAAACGACTATTGTAATGTGTATGTTCTAGTGTGTGCCTATATGAAAACAATGTGGAGGTGCGGTTAACTTGACTCATTTTGATGCTTAAAAATGTTTTATAATGCAAGTGATGTTTCAATGACGTTTTTCATTTGTTTTAACAATGTGGTGAACGGTGGTAAAGCATGGTTGACGACCGAGAGTGGATATGTGAAATGAGGTGGTGATTGCTTGACAACACTTAAAGCTTGGATATCTTCTTTGTGTTCATCACTTGCTAGAAAGTGGAAGAGACGCATTTCATAATGAAATTCACTTGACTTTTGACGACATAGACAAATATGTTAATGAGAGTATGACAATTTCCCTTTGTTTCAAAGAGCGACACAAGGGTGAACATAGGTTTATGTATCATGAAAGGTGGTTTAATCTTAATAGGTTAGGTTATAGTGGGGATGACACACTTGTTTGGTTACATTGTGGAATCTTCTTGTGAAGATTACTAAGTGGAGTTATTGGTGAAGATGATATTGACTCTTGGTTTCTTTGAGGGCATGAAAATGGCGGATGACTCGATATTGATAGGACAAAGGATAACTCGGTTTCTCATTTCACATTGGTTGTTTAAGGTTTAAGTGATGAAAGGTTATGAGGAAGATGCTTGAAGTTTTGCTCATTTTGTGAATCTTATGGGCTGAGATATATCACAAGGTGAATGTGATGAGATGATGGTGAAAGAACAAGTGAGTGATTAAGTTAAGAGGGTGTTTGGTTTTGAAATTAAAAATAAAACATTCTGTAGCTTTGGCGGACCAGGCGGAACCAAAAAGTGGGTTCCGCCCGTATGGTCTGAGGGTACCGTGGGTGCTGCAAGGAAAAATTCAAAAGGTATTGTCTTGATTTTTGTGGTTTTATCATAATGTTCAAAACTAAGGTTTTAGGTCTTATGAGTCCTTGACTAAGCCTAGGGATGATGAATGCTTCTCATTCAAGAGGTTTTGTGAAAACGTTGATAGAATGGTTAACGTATACGACTTTCTTAGTTAAGATGTTCCTTAATGAACATTTTTACCAAGACGATGATGATGGATCACAATATGTTAATTAAGAACATAATGGATTGAATTGTCGCTGAAGTTGATGCTTCCTTTGTTGAAGGGATAACAATGTTAATGAGATGAATTCCGTTGTCGACGTGAGTTAGCTTGTTCAAGTGGAGCTTGTTGATGTGCTTCTCCATCCGAAACTAATTTGAGAACCTTACGTGTTTTGGAGAATCATTGGGTAAGTAAGTATAAAAGTACAAGTACCACTTGTGCTTTTCTTATCAACTTATTACCGACATAATTCCATTTTGCATACACTATGGTTTCTATTCCCGTTCTTTTGGGATAATATAATCCTAGTTGTGTAGTACCTTATGATGTATCCAAACAAGCTCAACTAAAGAGTTGTTTAAGGATCCTCTTTAACACGAGCACATAGACAAACACTAAACATAATGCTGGATCTAATTGTTATGAGAACAAGTAGTCTTCCGAACATTTCTCTACGTTTAGTTTTACCTATGGATTTGCTAATCTCATTCTTGATAAGTCATCAATAACTTAACCATTGAGAACAAGAGAGTAACTAGGAATGTCTTTAAGTTAAAATCCCTTGCTTTTGGGGCTTGCTTTTATTATCAAAAAGTCTTTCAAATATTGACACTATACTCACTTGATTACTTTGAAATATCTATTTTGTTTCACTAGTTGTTTTACTCTAAATTCAAAAAATTGTTTTTGTTGAATTTGTTTAGACACAACTATGACCTATAAATCAAGTTTTATAACTTATGTCAATTTTACTTGATTCAATGTTTGACTCATGGTGGGAGGATGTTATTTTGTACTTTTACTCTTAATGTTTTTACACAACATACTTGTCTTGCCATCATTGGACTTTCGACTAAGTCATCATCTACCAAAGATGATATCTTAGAAGCAGGAGATTACTCGTTAAATGTTATATTCAACGACTCCTCGACTCTTTGGGTTTTCTTACTTAAGACACTATGAACTCTACTTGTTTTGAAAAAGTCCAAGAGGTACAACATCATAAGACTAAGTGTCACATTTGATGTGTAAATCCTAGATGTTGAAAACTCATTTTCTTCCACACATTCTAATGTATGCTAATGTGATTTATTTCACCTTGTGTGTTTTATGTGAGATTATCATAACGGAGTGATCAAAGAAAAACACAATTTAAGACTCAAAGTATGGTGTTTGAGAATGTTGTTTAACAAATGTTTGTTTTCCAAGCATCACAAAAGTGTTAGACATTTTAACACTTAGGAAATTCTTAGTTAGCTTACTTGTAAACAAGAGTTGAGTGAGACTCACTCAAGAGTTTCTCGTGTTTATCTCTTGATGGTTAAAGAACCAAAGCACCTTATATCTCCTACTAGTACTAATGACGAAATTCCTTGTTGCATAGAATCTAATCTTAGTTATTACTAATAGTAAGTAAACACTTTTAGAGTATTACTAATAACACATATTCCAACACATAATGCTAGAAACAAGAGACAATCAAAGTCAAGTTGAAGTAATGCGTACCTTTTAAATTGCATAGAGATGCTATCAAGAGGATAAACACAACGCGTAAAATCTTGGTTTGACAACACGCTTTGAAACTCAATTACTCATATATCCAAGAAGGTTAGATAATCATATAAAAGCATAGATCATGATAATCTTAATTCTTTTATAGTGAGTTTCTATTAGAGATTGAATTATCTCTAAATCTCTCTTCTAGGTTTGACAAATTTTACTTGCTTTGTTTTATTAGTTAATGGTGCTTTTGAGTTAAATCCTAATCCGGTTTTATCTTTAAATAACCTTTGACTCCTCAACAATCTTTCAAGAGATTTTGAGCTTTCATCGAATTTAACTAATATTTTTCCTTTCTCATTTTGCATTTTAATCTTATGTTTGTAATCTAGACACAATTTACATTCTAGATCAATTTCAACATTACTCTCAATTCTAGACATTTTATCTTCTAACAAGATTTCCTTTTCAAAGATATTCTTAAAAGATTTTGAAGACTCGTTCTTGAAGATAATTTTTAGGTCCACGTTGCATAAACGTTTAGACTCATTTTCTAGTTTAGAAAACTCTAGGATAAATTTGTCAAAGCAAAAGTGTTTGGTTTCAAAGTGTACCTTTCTTGATGTTTTATCTAGTTTAGAATCACAAACCGGATGGTTGGCTTCATCTTCATCCGTGTTATTCCATGAATCGCAAGCAAGTCCACTACGAGCTTGACATGAGTAATCATCTTCACTTACACCTTGCTTGTTGTTTCAATAAATTGACAATTAACTACCGGATCATTGTCTTCGTCAACATCCATTTCATTCCATGATACGCAAGCAAGTTCATCAAAACACACGTACTCATCTTCACTTGTACCTTCATTTAAAACATTTAAACTAGTAGCACATGTATTAACTTCTACTAAGTGTCTATCAATTAGTTTTTCTAAAACTTCTAATTCATATGTAAGATCAAATTGATCATCTTTGACTTGACATATTCCTTGATGAAAGTTGATTATATTTTTCCAAATATCATTAGCCGTTTGACAAAAATACATTCTTTCATATTTGGTACTAAAGCTTTATAAATCATTGTTTTAGCTTTAGTATTTTTATCAAGTTTAAGATAGTTATCTTGGTTTTCAAAACTTGTTTTCTTTGGTTTGAAATCACCAAAAGAAATAATATGTCAATGATCTTGATCAATTGATTTCACATAGTTTTCAAAATTACTTTTCCATTCACGGAATTTTTCTTTTTCAAATAGTGGTAGGTTTTGAATAGGTTGCCCTTCTTTGAGATTTACAAAATCCATGGATCGATCCAAGTTTTAAAATACATTATATTTTAAAGATCTTGAGTAACGTAGCTCCTGATGCCAATTGTGGAAAACTAGAAGGGGGGTTGAATAGTTTACCGCTTTTTAAATCCTTTTTAACTTGAATATCTTTAAAAACTTTTACGTTTGCTTAAAGATATAAGCACAACTTTATATGTTTGATTCTTTGAAAAGCTTTTCATGTGAATAACAATTCTAACTTTACTAGTTTCATACTTTGAAAAGCTTTGCTTGTGATGATCCTAACTTTGCTTGTTTAGTTCTTTGAAAAGCTTTACTTTTGTTTGAAGATATAAACACATCTTTACTTGTTTTAGTTCTTTGAAAAGCTTTATATGTAACTAGCAATTTTAACTAAAGAACAACATGTAATAAGCAAAGATAAAGAAAGAAACGATCAAACCACAACACGATTGTTTATCGTGGTTCGGCTACAAGGACTCTTTTTTCTTGCCCTACATCCACGCCCCGAGTTTCCAACTCGAGAGTTATAAGCACTAATCAACAAGCTCCTTTCACCGGCGGAGAAAACCTTTACAACGTCGCTTACACTTTTACCGACACTAAGCTAGATGTCGAGTTCTTTTACACGGGTACAACCACTCCCATCGTCGCTTACACTTTTACCGACACTAAGCTAGATATCGAGTTCTTTACCAAGGGTACAACCACTCCCGTTAGTTCTTTTACAAGGGTACAACAACTCCCGACACACTACGTATTTTGAGGCCTAAAATACTAACCACTTACTTCTACATACATGACACAAATGAAGTATAAACTACCAAAGCTTATACATGACCAAGCTACCAAGACTTGCAACTTTAGAGTTGAAGCTTGTAACTTCTTGAATGATCTTGTGAAGTCCCTTGCTACATAAGAGAATCACACAAATCAAAATGTTACTGAGTTAGTTGAGAGAGTATGTGAAAATATGTCCTAAAGGGGTGACTCAAAACTAACAAATGGTTTGGTATTTATAGCAAACCATTCTGCTCCGCCAGACCCCTCAGAAGGGTTCCGCCCGTGTATCCCCAGGGTACCGCCAGGGCTGCAGTTGGTTTTTGCAATAAATCTTCCAAACCAAACAAGGTCACATCACATTACTTCTAGTCAAACACAAGACTTTTAAGAAAGCATAAGGTTAGTCAAACACTCTTTCTTACCATAAATGTATATGAACAAAGCTTACCCTAAATGTGATGTGACATTACTATTTTAAGAAATAAATGTGATGTGACAAGACACTTTCTAATTTAAGAAATAAAAACAATGTTTTATTTAAAAAGAATTGTAAACCTTAGTTAAACAAGACTTAAACACTTAAAGTGATGATTTACTTATAGCTAAACTTCATACTTTGTCATTAACAAAACTTAGCAAAGATCGTAAAATATAAATAACGTTTTTAGGCGATATTTGTATTAACAGAGTATGAGAAGGAAAGATAAACTTGTTATTGGTGTGTCTTCACATTACATTAGGTGCCTCTATTTATAAGGACCTTAACATGAATGATATTAAGTACAATGATGTAGGTTACAAGGTTAATCATAAAGGTGAAGGTTACACATTAGAGGATATAAATGTGATAATTAATGTGTACAATCAATATAATAATTATATTCATAACATTTCCCCTTGATTGTACATCATTAAAATACGCTTTGAATACCGCCTCATTAAAAACCTTGCTAGGAAAAACCCGGTGGGAGAAAAACCATAGCTAAGGAAAAAAGAGTGCAGTGCGTATTATTCCCCCTCATAATCACTTCACTTGAGCTCACTGAAACGCCGCATTCCGATGCCATATATCAATTTCTTAAATGTTGAAGTAGGGAGTGCCTTGGTAAATAAATCTGATAGATTGTCGCTTGAACGAATATCTTGAACAATAATAGCGCCATTCTTTTGTAGGTAATGAGTAAAAAAAACTTCGGTGAAATGTGCTTGGTTCTGTCACCTTTAATAAACCCTTCCTTTAGTTGAGCAATGCATGTTGCGTTGTCCTCGTGTAAAATTATTGGTCCCTCATTTCCAGCATAAATACCACATGATCTACGTATGTGTTGTATCACACTTCTTAACCAAACACATTCTTGACTTTCTTCATGGATCGCTAGAATTTCTGCATGGTTAGATTACATTGCTGAGATTTTCTGATTTATTGAACTCCATGAAATTGTTGTTCCTCTACTTGTAAATACATATCCAGTTTGAGATCAACCATTGTGAGGGTCAGACATATATCATGCATCTGCAAAACCAACTAAACTTGTATTTGATGGGTTAGTGAAATATAAACCCATATCCTTTGTACTTTGAAGATACCGAAATATTTGTTTTACTCCATTTGGGGATTATGCCTCGTTAAAACCTTACTAGATAAAACCCAGTGGGACAAAATTCTAGTGAAGGAAAAAGAGTACATAACTCCTTTATATGCTCGGGGATGTTGGCTCATTAAAAACCTTGACGGAAAAACCCTGTGGGGACAAAACCGTGTTCAAAGAAAAAAAATGCAATGCGTATCTTCTCTCCCCCTGATGATCACATCGCTTAAGCTCATTGAGTTAGAGAAATGCAACTTAATGTGTCTTGATAAAATCACATGAGTAAATATTCTCTACATTTTGTTCGCATATCCGATTTATGGATTAAGATACATCATACATCTCATTTAAGTACATCCTTGTATTTCACATATACACATTTTAGTATGGCACATGTAAATCGATTTTGTGGTCACCATCTTTACAAGTCAAGGGGGTCTTTTCAACATCATGTGACCTCATAAATATGAGTGTCGTTTATCCGTATAAGGATAGTAACATCTTTATTTAGTTGATGCACATATATTTCATCCTTTTGATCTTCAATTCGTAAGCTAAGACAAAATGTGTCTTTTGACTCAAATTCAATTTTTATACATTCACTTGCCTTTATATTCATAAGATCAAACTGTTTGAAACTTAACCAATATTCAAATCAAGATCTCTTTATAAAGTTTCATAGGCAAACATAATTCTTTATTTGGCACAATACTATACACTAATGAGATTATAAAACATATGTCAAAAGTATGATTAATTCAATACAATCAAGTAGTGTTCTCGAGAACTTTTCTTATATACTTTAAACACTAAAAAATCACTAGCATACTTCATGCATTTTATATCCTAAAATCTCAACATTAGATGAGCTCTATTCATTTATCTTTCAGACGCATATCAATTATATATCACATTGCCAGACTTATACAATATTAAAATGCATTATTGGATCCACCATATGTGAACATGCTTCTGCATGATCATTTAGAAGTCTTTGAGAAAATAAAGACCGATGCATATCCAATAAGTTTACATATTCATATGTATGGACTTCAAGTCCCATTAACCATGTCTCATCACAAGATACTTTCATAGTTCATTAGCTACTTGCGTCTTAGCATTATTTGGCCATTCATTTATACAACTGCACTTCTTGAAGGTATCCAAGATCCTCACCTTATATTTATCATGCACATTATTATATACAATAGTATTATCGACGTCGATTCAGTTCTTTTCGATTCCACACTTTGCTAGACATTATATTATATCATTTGTTGAGATCTTATATACTTTCATTCACCCGGGAATTTTCAAGAACCATAATGTCTAGTGTCTCATTAAGAGACTATGGGGTCTTTATTACCTCGATTCGACCATCTTAATTTTCTTGCTCCATTTCATTTATTCACTCGAGGACTTTTACTTGGAATCGATTAGTCTATCATGCTGCAGCCATGCCATAGACTCACTCTCAATCATTGGTTGTCATGTTGGGACATACATTATAATTGAAGTACTAGCAGCGTATATATGATCTAGTCACTTCTTTAGGTCACTAAACATGTCTGGCAAGTACTAGATATGGAATATAAATTGTCCCTTAAACTTCAAGTTCATATTCATTAGTGTGAGGATCAACATTTATGTTATCATAATTCCTTCCAAATTTCTCGCTGCTCATTCTCCCCCTGAATGAATTATCAATTTCAACATCTTATATGGGAAACATATGGTTAGTGACCAAAAACCATTCTAATGGGGAGTATTCATATAGATTGTTGGCAAGATGCGAATTCATACATTTTTTTTAACATGCCCCATAAACTAAGAGTTTTGTTCTCACAATTATTGGCTTTACAATCAACTGAAGACGTTTTATAAACGTTTCAACAAAAGCAATTCGCATATGAACATGAGATACGTAAAGTTCAATACTTATTCCAATAATTGCCCAACATATGGAAGTAGTCACCACCATTTTCAAAGTTACAATATGAAAAACCATGCTTTCATTTTATAGGATGAGCCATTAATCACGCTAACCTTAAGTTGTGTCTTTGATGATCATTTTGACGATGCATTGATTTAAAACTCAAAATGATCCACACGGCGGATGTATAGGCCTACATACATCCCCTTTATATTATTTTCGAAACTTTATAAGACAAAATCCTTACTTTAATATGGTGGTGATAAGTGAACAATGCACTTCCATCGAGAACAATAAAAATAATGAAATCAACTTTGAAGAACCTATGGCTCTTGTATATGGTCCGCATCATCATTGACCGGGATGGTCCAACCGGTCATGCCAATTAATACAACAATCTTGGCTCATAAAGTTATACTTTATGACCACATATGCTTCAATTGCATCTTTTGTATATAAAAGTCGAATAATATGGAGAGTTTACATTTCTTCGATTAGCTCTTTTATTTCTTTCACACAACCTAACATAATATTCACATTAGCATATAATATTATTAAATAATAAAGCGCAATCCATACTAGTAAAGCATGACGTTAATCAATTAATCAAATGTCTTACATGCAAACAAATAAAATCAAATAGATAAGCCAAACATACATTAAAAACTCAATTGAAAATAAGTCATTTTATTCTTATATTTAATATTCACTATTCTTAGACAACCTTAAAATAACTTTTGCAATCAGCACCGTAATTCTTTTTTCATTATATATCCCTTTCCTCTATTCTTTAGGATCGCTAACAACTTAACATATATCAACATTACACAAAAATAATTCCCATACTTATAACAATAACGTATATTTTCTATAACACATTTACTTTTCATGTTACTTTTTTTTTTTTTTTTCTCTTACCATCATTGTCACAAGTTTTCTCGCAAATAATTTCTCCTCAACATAAAATAGGTGAGATGTAACTACATATAGCCAAGTTCATAGGTGGATCAATTTATCGCGAGCTTTAGGAGTATCACGAATTTTAGAGTCACATATTTACCTTGAATTATTCCAAGTTATTATTATTATTATTATTATTATTATTATTATTATTATTATTATTATTATTATTATTATTATTATTATTATTATTATTATTATTATTATTATTATTATTATTATTATTATAACATCACTTTATTAAAAACAAATAGGATTTTACAAGAAATTAGTGGGGAGCAGAGAGACTAACTGGGCCCCCACACCTCTAGCTATAGCAAAGCTAATCTTATTAAAAATATGCGGAGCCGCACGTGCGCCAATGTCTTGAGTCATAGAGAATCGTCGAATACGCTTTAATAAGGTCACTGCATCTTTTTCAAGTTCTCCAAAAGAAAATAATGAAAAGGGGAGGAACCCATATCCGATATCAGCACATTTAGCCTCATACTTGACACGTTTACGTTGTGCGGCTTCAATAACCGCCCGACCGGGCATAAAGTCAACCATACTCGAACGCGTCAAAGGCGACGATCCTGTAAGATCAACACAAACATCACGCCCATCCTCCCAAGAGTAAAGTAACATATCAGTTGGACGTAAGGTTTTGTCCCTCTCTCCATGAAGCCCAATATCAACCTCCTTACGAGCTGAGATCCCAGACCGAGAACATATATCAACAAGAACATCACGCACAACATTATGCCGATGTTTAATGCCAACCATACCGGCGCATGAAACAGCATGATCCCCAAAAATATCTCCAGGAAAAACCTTAGAACAAGCTGAACACGGTATCTGGACAGTAAAAAGAGGAACACCCAACCGATAACACAACACACATCGGTAAGTCCTGGCATTCATAGTTTGTCCCAATCTGGATATCGGTGTCACCCGAAGCCAATCTGACGTATAATCCTCTTTTAGTGAGTTCCATAACGCTATCTATCTAGGGGATAAATGGAAGGTGGATTCAACCATTTGGGCAACACGTGTGAAATGTATATCTGCCAATTTCTTCATAAGTTTGGGGGCAGCGATCTCACTAGGGTTACTCAAAAGATCAATTTCCATATTCACATTAAAATCACGCAAAGCATCATCAAAAGAGGGACCAGTAGTCACAATACCAGAACTATGGAGAAGCTTAGTCTGTAAGTTAGCAGATTGAAGTCTAGAAGCAAGGAAAGCATAGTTCAGGACATCACCTGCAGAATACACACCAAGCCCCCCAAAAGCAAAAGGTAGGGTGGCAAGTCTCCATTGCCAATCACCGAACCCAGGTCCAGAAGCAGCGACAATACGTTCTAAAGAAGAACGAAGTGCTGCATCAAAAGAAACCTGAGCACCCTCAAAGACCGGAGGAGGACATGTGCGCATAGAAAAATACAACTTGAAAATACCAGCACATGCACGCAATAGTAGCAACTCACATTGAGGATCATTAAGCTTAGCAACAGAAACCCCAAAAAACTAGATAAAAAAAATCAGCGTTATAGATAGTTGTCAATATGAATCTTATAATCAACCCGTGATTAGTAAGCAAGGCATACTCAGAACTATTAGCAAGCAACATCAAACACATATGCGTCAAACATCTATTTATATATGCGTAACTATCAATCATTAAATTTTGCTCCATACACTTCATAATATTGATCTTATTTCAATGAGTGTGAATAAACATAAGATATCCCAAATGCACAATCAAATATTGCCTCACAAACCAACCAGGCATGTATATAATCTATCATCATGAGATGTAGCAGTACTTCACCTTTTTTTTTTCAATTAGATGCATTCAGAGTTGGGCAGAATAACCAATTTTGACAAAACACATATGGGCCAACAATGATTATCAAATCAATATACACTTTTAACGATAACAATAAGATAGAAAAATCTTTGCCAAATATATAAACATCTGGTCAAATTTTAACTTTTTATAAGATATAAAATAAAATCCATATCAATCAAGATTAGTCCGTATAACAAGTTTTATAACTTGATTGTATAACCAATTTTATAACGTAATCACAAAAGAGTTACATGCGAAGAGTTCCCAAATCAATTAAAACACAATTATAATCATTATTCATTGAAATTATATTAAGTATGGCTAACAAGAATTTGTCATCTTAATATTAACACAATAACTAGGGAATAAAATCCAAACAACTCATTTAAAATTTAAAGTATGGATATATGGCAAAAAAAATCGTCAAAAAATATAGCATCATACACATGCAATGAGATCTCGAACTAGGTTATAACAACTTAATATTTACACACCCATAATGATTTTTTTTTTTTTTTTTTTTTTTTTTTTTTTTTTTTTTTTTCATATAGATCTCAAAACTTCTAAAAACCATCTAAGTTTACGGAATAGCAATTGAAATATATATCAAATCAAACTCAATCTCGAACTCAATTTAGATAAATTTTGGTCATGGTAAAAAAAAATATAAAACAAAAACAACTTTACGAGATGATAATGAAAATTATGGGTTTTATAAGCATTGATAAACATGATATGTACTTTACTCTATTTAATGAGATCTGGCACATGATTTGTGTAGACAAGTACTAACAATCACGAGGAAATTCCAATATAAAACATGTATCGAGTAGTTAATATATATTAGAGATTAAGATTTACCTTCCGAAATCATAATCAAATAAATATAAATGCCGAACAATGAAGAACATATATGAACGAAACATTGAATAGTATTAGTTTTGCAATCATAATATCCTATTGATCAAGTAATACTTAATAACAAATTGTAATACGAGTAGCAGTAAAACAATGTCGATATAAAGAGTTCAAAACATATCAAGATTTATAAGTAATAATCTAATTTAATTCGTAATCACAAAATCTATATGAAATCAATAAGTATGCATGAGATCACAATAAAATATGTTATCAAAATTAAGGAAAAGGAACTTATCTCAAGAATGATTGCTTGGACTATCAAAATCAAAACCGTCACATTCTTCTTGTAACATTCTTCGTGCTGATAACGTGTTGTGAAACAATGACCTAATAGCACAATAAGAACAATAATCAAAGTAACATAAAAGAGTATGAGAGGGAAGGATAAACTTGTTATTGGTGTGTCTTCACATTACATTAAGTGCCTTTATTTATAGGAACCTTAATATGAATGATATTAAGTACAATGATGTAGGTTACAAGGCTAATCATAAAGGTGAATGTTACACATTAAAAGATATAAATGTGATGATTAATGTGTACAATCAATCTATACTACTATATAATGTATTTGGGACTATTCTATAATTAGAAAGGCTTAAAAATTCAGACTTTTACTTACTAATTATGGAAACAACCACCCCTAACAATCACCCCAACAATTTATAACCACTTCAACAACCACCCCCAACAATTTATAACCACCTCAACAACCACCCCAACAACCACTTTCCACCACCCCACCTCCCTCTTCTTCACCCCAACAATCCGCCCCCGCATCGCACGGGCACCTTTCTAGTATAATAAATATATTCATAACATGCCTAATTTTTTTTAGATGCACTTATGTTTGATTTGTTGCTTATAAACTTGATTCGTCATGAGACCCGTGTTTCATGAACAACGCATACCCTTTGCATCCTTTTAAGATAAAATATTTTGACGTTTTACAGCTTTATCCTGAAAGAAAATTTTCATCCAAAGTTAATTAAAAGCTTAAAAACAATTATTGGTGTTCACCCGTTGACTACCAAAATTATTAAAGCAAAAAAGAAAAGGTATAACTGATTTGCCATCAACACAATGGTAAATGGGACTTAGGACTTTAGGAGTACCAGCCACCCACCAAAACTCAAAATATTCGAGTTAATAAAATGCATACTAAAAAATACTCCGTATCTAGTTAATAAAACATTGCACATATAGAGGTGAGTTATTTTATAAACTAAGTTTTTGTTATAAACTGATGGACAAATCCTCACCATCCATTTAGTTTTATCTAATGATAAGGATTAACCTAAGATTTAATAAGACAACCTAAGTCCATGTTTTTTTCTTTACCTTTTTGTCTATCTTATTTATTCATTTTTTTTTTACTTCACGTTTTTCTCCTTTAATTCAAGAAGTTTTTTTTTTTTTTTTTTTTTTTTTTTTTTTTTTTTTTTTTTTTTTTTGCGTTTTTTTCGTTTTTCAAACATATTCGTCGGTTTTTTACGTTTTCGTCAGTTTTCTTTCGTTTTTGTTCGTTTTCATACGTTTTCGCTCGTTTTCATACGTTTTCGTCTGTTTTCTTACGTTTTCACCCGTTTTTATACGTTTTCGTCCATTTTTTTATGTTTTCGTCTGTTTTCAAACGTTTTCGTTCGTTTTCGTCCGTTTTCGTACGTTTATATACGTTTTCATCTGTTTTTATACGTTTTCGTCCGTTTTCATACATTTTCGTATGTTTTCAGGCCTTTTTGTCTGTTTTCATAAGTTTTCGTCCGTTTTTTTACGTTTTCGACTATTTTCAGACGTTTTCGTCTACTCTTATATGTTTTCGTCTGTTTTTATACGTCTTCCTTCATTTTTTGTCCGTTTTCATACGTTTTCGTTCGTTTTATACGATTTTGTCTATTTTTATATGTTTCCATCCTTTTTTTATACGTTTTTATCCGTTTTCATACGTTTTCGTCCGTTTTCGGATGTTTTCGTCCATTTTCGGATGTTTTCGTCCGTTTTCAGACATTTTCGTCCATTTTTATACATCATTGTCCGTTTTCAAACATTTTCGTCAATTTTCGTACGTATTCGTCCGTTTTCTTACGTTTTCATCTATTTTCATATGTTTTCGTCCATTTCTAAATGTTTTCGGCTATTTTTAGATGTTTTCATACGTTTCTGAATATCGAAAGTATTATTCTTTGATACTCAGAATATCACAAGTGATATTCTGAATATCACAAGTGATTTTCAACTAATGTTTTATAACATGAAAATCACTTGTGATATTCAGAAAATCACAAGTGATATTCTAAATATCACAAGTGATATTCAACTAATGATTTATAACATAAAAATCACAAGTGATATTCTAAATATTACAAGTGATTTTCAACTAATATTTTGTAACATGAATATCACTTGTAATTTTCTAAATATCATTTGCGATATTCTAAATATCACTTGTGATTTTAATGTTACAATGCATTAATTGAATATCACTTGTGATATTTAGAATATCACAAGTGATTTTCAACTAATGTTTTGTAACATGAAAATCACAAGTGATATTCTGAATATCACAAGTGATATTCAGAAAATTACAAGTGATATTCAGAATATTACAAGTGATTTTCACGTTTTTTTCACTTTCATACGTTTTCGTTCGTTTTCATAAGTTTTCACACGTTTTTGAATATCACAATTGATATTCAGAATATCGCTTGTGATTTTCTGAATATCACTTGTGATTTTCTGAATATCACTAATAATATTTTGAATATCACTTGTGATTTTCTGAATATCTATCATTTGTGAATATCACAAGTGATATTATGAATATCACAGAATATCACTTGTGATTTGTGATATTCTGAAACGTATGAAAACGTCTGAGAATGGCCAAAAACACATAATATCAATTGTGGTACTCAATATATCACTTGTGATATTTAGAAAATCACAAAATATGACATGTGATATTCAGATAATCACTTGTGATATTCCAAATTTCACTTGTGATATTTAGTATATCACTGGGGTGATATTCTAAATATCACAAAATATCACTTGTGATATTCCGAAACGTATGAAAACATCTGAGAATGGCCAAAGATATTGAAAAACGGACAAAAACGAATGAAAACGACGAGTATATAAGAAAACGGAAGAATATGTATGAAAACGGAAGAAAATATATGAAAGCATAAAAACACGTATGAAAAAGGAAGAAAACGTATGAAAAATAGGACGAAAACGAAAGAAAACGGATGAAAATGGACGAAAGCGCAAGAAAACGGATGAAAACGCAAGAAAACAGATGAATAAGTATGAAACGGACAAAAACACATGAAAGCGTAAAAACACGTCTAAAAACGGATGAAAAATGGACGAAAACGGATAAAAACGAATTAAAACGTCTGAAAATGAACGAAAACGTGTATAAACGTATGAAAACGAATTAAAACGTCTGAAAACGGACGAAAACGTGTATAAACGTATGAAAACGGACGAAAACGTAAGAAAATAAAAAAAAATTGAATTAAAATAAAAAACGTGAATTTAATAAAAATACACGTGAATTAAAAAAAACGTGATTTTTTTTAAAATAAGAAAAAAGAAAACAAGTGAATTAAAAAAATGTTTATTAAAAAAAGCTTGAGAAAAAAAAACAACTTGAATAGAAAAGGAGGGACCAAGAAAAAAGAAAAAGAAAAGAAAAAAAAGAAGAAGCAAACATTGACTAGAAAACAAAAAAGACAAAAAAAGGCCATGTGAAGGGCTAAAAAAGACAAAAAAAAAATAAATAAATAAAAAATAAATAAAAAAAAGAAAAGAAAAAAGAAGTGAATAAAAAGAAAGAGAAAAAGACAAGAAAAAAACATGGACTTAGGTTGCTCTTTTAATCTTATGTTAATACACACCATTAGATCAAACTAAATGAATGGTGGGGATTTGTCCATCAGTATGTAACAAAAACTTAGTTCACAAATGAATTTTTCTCCACATATACAGATGATTTATATGAGTTAGAAAAACATTGCGTGCATAAATGGAATTTATATATTTCAGCTACTCATTCTATGCACAATGTTTAAGATGTTGTTTCTTATATGAAGACGTTTACAATTTAGACATCCACCTGTGTGGGACAAACTTAGAACAACGAAGATGTTAATAATAGCCATACATTTAACGAGCAAGTTATCTTCGTATAGCAACTTCCTATAGGGCTATGACACAAACAACATGCAATAATTCACCATAGTGATGATTGCAAAACGTTTAAATTTGATATAAATCGTACAAAAACGTCTAGGATGCGTGATAACACACGGACTATGTCTGTAAGAGCACCAGGTGCAGTCGGAGCCTCGGAGGTTAAAGACATGTGTTATAAGAAAAGGTTATTATTATTTGCACAGGCATTAGTCGTAGTCCATGGAGGATCTATGTATTTTTTTTTTTTTTTTTTTTTTTTGGAACGGTTCTTTCGGAGAAATCCTTGACCAATTCGAAACCCGGTGGGGGGAAAACTTTCAACTTAAGCCGCCCGAAGGCACGACACTTAATTTGAAGTAAACCCTGCCTTCTCCAGATTCGAACCCAAGTGGGTTGAAACCTTCATTGAAGGACTTTGAAAGCCTAGTATCAACAGACCCTGTGATCAAAGAGGACTTCCCGGATGGTCACCCATCCGGTACTACTCTCTTAGTGGCACACTTAACTTGGTTAAGTGTTTACCACTAGACCACATGGTTGTTGATGGAGGATCTATGTATCTGACTGCATCATCGATTAATAATTATATTCAAGCTTAATATGAATATTCAAAGTAGGCTAGAAGATAACCGATCTTTAATGAGCACGCAGATAGTATTGATTAAAATAGTACAAATGCCATTGGTCAGGAGTAATAGGTGCTCGTTGTTTTTGTAAATAAAATTATGACAAAATCCCAAGTAGGTTATGCCGTGAGGGTAAGGATCCAGTGAGAAGAAAACTTAAAATGAGAAGAATAAGAAATAGCTATAACGTCATATTTGAGATGCATCGACGTGACTTAGATGCATCTCTATTCATTTAGATGCATCGCAATTAGTTTCGAAAGTGATTTTAAAGTGAAAACGATGCAAAGTAGTACTAGCAACAAATTTGACCCGTAGAGGACGAAAAATACATAGGATTCGTCTAACTTGATGAAATGCATCTAATATATGTATATGCATCTAATTTTTATCTAGAAAATATATTATGATGCATCTAAAAAATTAGAGATGCATCTAATTCACATTGATGCATCTCTAATGTGTAGTTATAGTTATTTCTCATCCTTCTTATTTTAAAGATTCTTCTCATTTGATCCTTACTCTATGCCGTGATGGGTCATAAAAATAAGTAAGAACTTAAGAAGAATGAGATTTGATCCATCATGAAGCCCACTAAAAAGTAATAGGTAAAAGACTTAGGATCAAATGAGAAACATAATTAAGGTGAGAAGAATGAGAAGAAATTACAACCACAAATATTAGATGCATTCATAAAAACTAGATGCATCTCCTATTAGTTATCTTTCCTTATTTGAAATATGTGGCTATAATTTTTTCTCACTCTTCTCATTTTATTAATTCTTCTCACTAGATCCATACTCATAGGTAAAATCATAAAAAGTAAAAGAGAGGTGATTGGTAGGCATAAAAGATGTTTCTAAATTTATGTCTAAACCTATGTGCATCATCCTGTTAGCTGCAGTCAAAGGATGATATGATTACTTAAACTTTACAAAAATATTTTTATAAAAGTGAGTTGTTTATGTGCGATTGGATTAACTAAAAAGAAAAGTGAAAATATGAGAGTGAAACCATAAATAATAAACATCCATGTCATTGTATGAATTTTTTTTCTCTAAAATTTCAGTGAGTATAGCATGCCTTTATTTAAAATAGTCTAAGTTGTTAAGAGATAAAACAACATTAACCAGCTCGAACTGCCAACAACATTCCGTTCACTTACGCAAGATTCACTCGTTTACTTGTTAGCTAGTGCTATTCCACATTTTAGCTTTCAGGGAAGCCCACAGAGCGGTTCTAAAAGAACATAGTGGTGAACGAAGTTGACTTTGACTTATAGCATTTCTCCTTCTCTTAGCTGAATGTTTATCAATGAATCCGGACTTGAAGAACTTGAGGCATAGGATTCAATCCAGCCACAGGTTCTCCCTATGGCTACCTTGTTGCGAACGAATGACAATCATCTATCGCTACATTCTTAGTATCTAGTTTTACAT
Source organism: Artemisia argyi (assembly GCA_030686995.1). Taxonomy (NCBI): domain Eukaryota; kingdom Viridiplantae; phylum Streptophyta; class Magnoliopsida; order Asterales; family Asteraceae; genus Artemisia; species Artemisia argyi. Next base: position 168,332,799 of record CM060685.1, on the reverse strand, counting down.
TGCTCATTGTGGGAAAGATCATTAAGGCTTTTTCAAAAAATTTGAAGTTTGACCCAAATGGTTTCTGGTCCCATAAGTGATTAATTATTGTATCTGGAGAACTGTTTTATACATTTGTGAATGATTATATTTTGTCTATGTTTTAGATTATGTTGAAGTAATTTTGAGAAATAGTTCAGTTAAGCTTTAAACACAACGGCTTTATTTTCGAAACATGTCTCACCTATTTCTCCCAACTCTCATGAAAGAGTTGTTTCCATATTGTTTGGAACAATGAAATTGTGGTGTGGGTGAAAAATCTCGTTGTGGCTCGCCGTGCTACCGTGGCACCCTCGTCGTGCCTCGCCACCACACCGCCCCTTGTTTTTTCTTGCCACTTGAACCCTCGTCGTGCTTCACGGCGAGAGTAATATTTGTACTTTGTCAGAAAATGTGGCAGTGGATCGTTTTTTCCCCTTCTTTTCTAAACTTGTAGTTTTAATATCTTTGGTAAATGTTTATGAATTGTGTGTGTCTATGTGTTTTTATAAAATGTGTGTTTTGGTATGTGTTTGTAGTTGCAGGTCGAGATGTAGAAGAAGAAGCTCACAAGATTTTATGAAATGTGTTTTTTGGTGTGTGTTTAGTCCTGTGGTTTTCTTATACAATATTTACAGTTTGGTGTTATTTATTTATTTTTTAAGTAATTAACATTTTCATTTTTAGTTATTATTTGTTTTTAATGAAATAAATTTAATTTAATGAAATAAATTTAAATGGTGAGCCACAAATGAGTAATTTGAGTATTAGACGATTAGATTATGAGTTTGGGCCATAATCTAATCGTTTAATATTGAGGTTAGCTGTTAGTGAGAGGGGCTTAGTTGTGGAGGTTTGTTAAAGTGATGTGTCACCCTATAGGCTCCAAATAAGTAACTTGAGCTCTTTACTACACCAGGTGCTCTTAATATGTGTAGTTTGATATAATTGCGTCACTTAGTGTATCAGGACACATAGTATCAATTATCAAAGTAGATTTTGAAGGGACACGACTTATAAATGATAAATCATGAGCATGTATGTGGTATTGATTAAAATAGTACAAATGTATGAGTTTAAGAATAAGCTAGGTACATTGTTGTTTTTGTGAGGATAATCATGACAATTGTTAATCCCACATAGGTTCAAAAAGAGAATTGGAGTTACCTAATAAAGAACAGTCTCCAAGAAACGTTCGTGTTAGGTTAGTATAATGGTTCACATTAGGTAGCTGGGTGTGCTAGATATGCACAATCTTGTTGAGTTTGTTAATATTAAACGTGCGCCCACGCTACTTCGATGGGAAACTTCATATGAGATTCTAACTTTTTTTTACCCGTGCGGTACGATTACGAAAAAGATGTTTCAAATAATCTTGGTTTCGTTAAATGTCGATTAAAACCAACAAACATTGAAATCTTACGCCGAATATAGACTCAAAGTAAACTAAGGGTGGTGGCAATGGTCACTCCTAAAATTCCTCATACCTCCCAACCAACCAATAATATCATTCCACCTCACTCATACATTTTTCATACCCCCAACCCTTTTTTAGTGGCAACCATACTTTTTTTATACATCTCAAACCACCAACTTTTTATTTTTTTATTTTTTATTTTTATAAATAAATCATTTAATAAAAACATAATATTTCATTACTAATTAAAATAAAAATGCATAATACTTAAAAAGAAAATTACATAATACTTGTAAAAAAAACATAATTATATCTAAAAACATTCACATTGAGTTGATTATGAGGTTCATACAAATATACTTATAGCAGCCCAAATGTTTTTTTGATATCCTAGAGTCCAACACCAAACTAGCCCACTATCACAAACTGCAGCCACATCACAAACACACAACGTACCCTACTATCACAAACTGTAGCCACACCTTCTTCTCCATCGCTACCTGCAAAAAATAATAATAAAGAAAGAAAGAAAAAAAAACGCAAGCACAAAATATTTATATTTTGCTCCAACGGTCAAAAACAATAAATGCCAACATTACAATTTGCTCCAAACCGTTGAGGCAAAAATTGCCGCTGGACCAAACCGTCGGGGCAAACCACTGGGGTGGCGGCGGTGTTCACCGCTGGTTATAGCAAACTGTTGGAGCAAACCGCTCCATTGCCACCACCCTAAGGTACCTTATTTTTTTTACACTGTGTTCTCTAGTTAAAAATAGGAAAGAAAGTAGATGGAAAGTAAAGAAACTAAAAGTGATGGGGTGTTCTCAAGATTTTTATAAGAAAGTAAGTGAGAGGGAATGAGAGTAAATGGGTGGGGACATGGAGCCAAAAGTTACAGCCCAAAAGTGGGCGGGTGACGAAAGGAAGTTAAAGGAACAAATACATCTTATTTGTAATTACAATATTACCCTCATTTATTTACTTGCATCTTTTAAAAATAAGGATATAATTGTAAAAATAACACTCTCTTTCTATAATTTTTTTTCAAAGTCAACCCAAAATTCTTTCACTTCCACTCACTTTTCTTTTAACTCAAAAACATATTTTCACTCTCCATTCCTACTCATTTCTCTCCTCTCTCTTCCCGTCCTTTTCATCCACTTACTTTTCTTTCCTAAAAAAATTTAGAGAACAGAGTGTTAGTCATGTAAGCTATGATAACTTCAATTGTACATGCCACATGACGGAGCCATGTATATAGGGTTGGCCAAGGCCCACCAAAAACTTCGAAACTAAGCTTTCCATATTACTCCTAGTATTAATGTAAATTTGTTCATTAAAAATTTAAAATACACTTTGGAGTTTGGCCCATCCAAAATCTATAAAAACGATAAAGCTTGTGGGTAAATTAAGATATGAGGGCTTGGTAGCATGGTAAAATAATATACTTTGTGATGATATCACCTACTTATAACTTGTCATTTATGCGAACTTTTAGTGTTTATAATTAACAATAAATGGTTTCTTATTTACAGTATTGTTGATTTTTATTTTGATATTTGGCCTACCTGTATATTAAATCCTGGCTCCGTCTATACCACACTATCTATTGATTATTCGTGTTTGGGTTGGCGTCATGATTTTCATGTTTGCTATCTTCGTATGTATATTTATAATGACAACATATGTGGTATTGATTCGAACAGTACAAATACACAAGTCAAGAGCCAATTAAGGTATCTTATTGTTTTATATGTGATGAAAACCATGACAAATCTTCCCACATAGGTTAAAGAAGAGAAACGATGCTTCTTAATATACATACTCCGTAGTTTGTATCATTTATTTGCAATCGTATTAGTATATATATAATACACACGGTGTCGTTTTTGATGTTGGACTCCTTTCCACTTGCATAGCCTACCACATGCGCAATGGCCCAATGCCATTTTAACTGGCCTGTGGCCCATTGTTAAAAAAAAGAAAAAAAAAAGAAAAAAAAAAGACTTAAATACGTTAAAATATTTCCTAAACATTGTACTATGGAGACTTGATCAAAGAAGTTGTTGTCAAAGATCCTATGGTTTACAGAAGTATTTGTGGTCATGATCTTTTGTAATATACCAACCATATATACGATGTTTGCTATTTTCCAAGCTAGAACCTTCTAAACACTACTATATTCATATACATTCTCATGATAAAAAGTAAAAAAAAAAAAACAGATTAAAAAGAAAAAGAAAAAGAAAAAAAAAAAAAAAAAAAAAAAAAAAAAGCCACAAAGAAGGTCCAAAATTCATGCTATGATATTTGCTCCAAAAAGAGGTAACGCATTAGTTACTTATGATGTTATGTTTGTTTCTTGCTTTTGATTTTGCCGTTTACGTTTAGCTTGCTGCTTTGCATGTTTCTTTGCAAGTAATATTATGCAAAGTCGTTAAAATTTTAACAAGCACACCAAACGGATTATGTTAAAAACATACGACTATAAGAAACATATACACATTCTATAGTCTAGAAACGGATTCTATCCGAATCCTACATAACTTGGTTTTTTTTTTATTTGCTTCTCCATCTATCGTATTCATATAAACTATATTAAAAACGCTACAAGAGCCCGACTTGTTAATTATAAACTCCCATCTGTTTTAAGCAGCCACCAATGTGGGACAAATATAAAATAACCATATTTCAACGTACTACTATACGACGACATGCAAATTAACTATCAGATGTTTAAGGATGAGGGTAAGGATCCAGTGAGAAGAAAACTTATAATGAGAAGGATGAGAAATAACTATAATTACATATTTGAGACGCGTCGGCTTGAATTAGATGCATCCCAATTAGTTTCGAAAGTAATTTTGAAGTGAAAACGATGCAAAGTAATACTTGCAACAAATTTGACCCGCAGAGGACAAAAAATACATAGGATTTTCCTAACTTGCTAAAATGCATCTAATATATGTATATGCATCTAATTTTTAGTTAGAAAATATATCAGAGTGCATTTAAAAGATTAGGGATGCATCTAATTCAAGTCGATACATCTCTAATATGTGGTTATAGTTATTTCTCATCCTTCTCATTTTAAGAGTTCTTCTCATTTGATCCTAAATCTTAAGGATGATTGCAAAACTTTTAAATTTGGTTTTAGTCACCAAGGACGTTAAGAGTGCTTATGCCTCAAAAAGGTGACACAGTAAGTCTTAAATTTTGACACCTCTACCATGTAATTATAAAACGTGGCCACGTGTGCTTAATAAAGACATTGACACTTTTATTTATGATTGGCATTAATCGATTGTTATTACGTATAACATTTCTCTTGCAACATAGTTTCTCATTTACCTTCTAACTTTTTCTTTTTGTTCTTTGCGTTACATCAAAATAATTCATTTCTCATTCTTATTTTTTTCGCGTGTACATGTAGTTTGTATTTACTCTTACAAGTTCATAAGATGAAAGTTGTAGTCAGCAAGGGGTATGTAGTAATTTAGTCGAAGATAAGAGTGCCTGAAGGAGCTATTCGACGACATAAGCGGGTACCAACTCACGTAGAACATGATCTTCAATTCATACATGTGTCATACACTTTTTTAAGTTGATGGTGGATTAATTTATTCAAACTAATCACAATATAGTTCCTTAACATGTAAAATGTTAATTCATATTTAAAGTCATTTTTAGTTAAAGAATCCACCGATGTGAGACAAATCTAGAACCGAAACAATTCTAATAATAACTAATTACACAAAAATGTTTAGGACGCGTAATGATACACGGACTATATAACCTCCATTTCTACTTAAAACCACTAGGATGACACTTACTGACTTACGTACGTCCATCATGTGTGGAACTTGCATCAAAAGGACTATATGCCAGACAACTTAAAAGTGAGTAATTTTATTAGTGCAGAGCCAAAAGACTACAAATCTGCAATGATTATATACCAAAGACACATGAATTGTAGATTACTTCCCTTTGTCACCATCTCAATATCTCATATTCAACTGCAAAATGCAAAGGAAAAAATTACAAAACAATTGCGGTAATATCTAAAGTTTAATTAATAAAAAAAGATTATATTTGAAAACACTCGGCTACCAATAAATTTTACATTCAGGATTTCTCAAATACTTGATAGGCAATCTCATCACACTAAAAACTATATTCAAAAGTGTAAAAAACACATATCTAGAACCAGAAACACAATCACAACACTGGTAATTTGATGGGAATCTAGAAACTGACCAATAACGATTTGCATTTCCTCTCGAACAAGCACGTCTTTACACATGTGCTTATTTAAAGGTATATTAATGGAAACTGAAATTAATCAATTTCGAAATGAAATTATTTAAAGGTGTATCAGTAGAAGACTGGAAATGAGGGATGGGTCTCAAGTCAAGTAGAAGTTGCCACATCGCTTGAGCAGTGAAAGTTGAGAGCGAAGATGGTTGTATATAAAGACCAAGCTGCTTTAGTTTCGCCTTTTACTAAAGAATACCGTGTGCTCGTTGCATAAATTGGCATACGCTTATTTTTGGAGAGCTTCTTCTAAAGGAAGAACTCCAACCAATACTCAGTTCAAAAAATTGAAAGGCAAATCTGAAGCTATGCTTATATCAAGCTGAGCTTGTTGAGTGTAAAAAATTGTTTACTTGTATATATATATTGTGATCTCAACCATGATATGTATGAGTGTAAAAGCAAAAGTTCGTTAATAAAGCACAAAACTTGTCAGTGATTACCAAAGATGGATTGGTATCGAAAAAATAAGAAAAGATGTATATGTGTGGTTCGTCACTGAAAACATAATAAGACTCTTTGGAATAAACTATACAGATAAATAACTATTTTTTAGATCTGTTAAATAAACTAGATTTAGATATGAGTTAATTATTACTATAGAGTATATATTAATCAAGATTCTTTAGATTTACAATAAACCTGAACGGTATAGAATCCGAAAAAGGGAGAAGAGAACAATGTGAAGTCAAGTTAAGGGTGTCTTGTCTTCTTTCAGCTGCAAGTACCTTCAAAAGGAAACAAAGGTAAGCGTTCTGTCCATTTGAATGTGGTATATACATACATAGACTGCTGGTTTCATGGATTTGCCCATGCATGTTGTTTAGATTGTATGAAACAAGAAAGTGATTAAAAAAGACAAATATGATGAATAAGCAGTTACCATTATGCTTGGTTATCGTCTTTGTGTAATACACATGCATTCATTCAACATCCATGTTGTCATTTTTATCTTATCATTACCGAAAATGATAAATGGGTCTAACTAAAAGAGCTATCATTTTTATCTTATCATTACCGAAAATGATAAATGGGTCTAACTAAAAGAGCCTGGTGACCTGCAGATCACTTTTTAAGCCCCTATATCAAAGCTCATTAAACCTATTTTAAAAATATTAATAATAAAATGCCAACTCATATGAAAACATTCAAACCAAATTTGGATGGTCAAGTTAAAAATCAACCTTTTTTCATACCACAGTTGAGACATCACGTACAGTTATCCAAAAGTTGCAAAAAATTTGATTTAGTTCTATTGGTTGTGTTCACTTTCAATTGAAACCATGTGCCATGCCACTTCAAAACCAACCATGTAGCAATATCATTGCCATAAAATTTCACTAGAGCAACTTAAATGCCTTTAGTCACTTTATTAGGACCAAATGAGAAAAACATAAATAAATAAATAAAAAAAAAAAAAAAAAAAAAAGTTGCGCAATATATCCTATCATTCTTTTGATTTCAGTAGCATGATAAAACTTCATCAAACGATTCAGCCTCTCGAAACAATGTATTAGGTCAAAATAATACAAAGATACAATTACCACATCCAACCAAATCCATACTCAGATGAGAGAACTTCGTATAGATTAAAGGGCCCCTCCAAAAAAAATATATAAAAAATAAATTTCTCAAATACAATATGCAAAAAATAGCCCCTGAAACGCAGCGGACGCCCCCTACTTGCTTCGATCATATTACAGGTTATACTCACACATAAGCGATTATTTAACGATCAAAGACCAACTCACAAATACTCCAAATGTGCGCTTATATAGTAAAAAGTTGTAATTTGTATAATCAGAAGTATTCTATTTACAACAAATTAACTAGTGCGATGATTGTGAAAAAGCTCCCGTCATCTTTCATGTAACCATGGTGTCATATCATTGACCGGCTAAGAAAAACATTTTGATGATTTACAGCTTTTTGCTGAAAGAAATTTCTCCTATGCAAAGTTAATTAAACACAATATTTTGTATTTACCCGTTGACTACCAAAATTATTAAAGTAAATAAAAGTATAAACCGATTCTTTATCTAATATTAACCCAACACAATGGTGTTTGGAGTACAAGCCACCCACCATAACTCAAAATATTCAAATTAATAAAACATTGCATAAGTGATTTAATCATTTATATAAATTAGAAAAACAAGGCGTACATAACTGAATTTATATAAAGCCGGTTATAAACAACCTATTTAACATTTAAGATGTTGTTTCATATATAAAGACATTTTCAATTTAGACATCTATCTATGTGGGACAAACCTAGAGCAACGAAAATGTTAATAATAAAACTAAATTACTAAAGTCTACTTTTATCAATCTAAATTATTAAAATCGACACTATTTTTCATTGTACGGATCTCTACATGACGAGCAAAATTGTTTGCTCGTATCTCTCGTTGCTCGCCACTTTTGTTAATAACAATAAAAAAATACATGGCAAGCAAAATTGTTTCTCGTGTATCCCTTTTGCTCGTTACTTTTAGAACAACGAAATCACATATTAAATGAACCAAATAATGTAATTAAAAAAAAAAATACATAGCAAGCAAAATTGTTTGCTCATGTGTCTTTCTCGCTCGTTATTAAACAATAAAATCACATATTAAACGAACCAAATAAACCGTATGGTGTGCTTGTTTCATTTATTTATTTGACTTGCTCATAAATATACCCGCCAATACATTAACCCAATCAGTTTAATTTTTCACCTACACACCCATTTTTATCACCCTCATCGTACAATAGATGAAGAGCAAAATATTTTGCTTGTCACTTACTTATTTCGTGCAATGGATGGAGAGCAAAATAGATGGAGAGGAAAGTATTTTGATTGCCACTTGCTTATTTAATACAATGGAATGACGAACAAAATGGATGGAGAGCAAAGAATTTGCTTGCCCACACATGTCATGAGCAAAATGGCACCAAAATAGCATGGAGAGCAAATAAAATGGCGAGCAAACTTGTTTTGCGCTCTATATCTTATTTTGTAACACAAATTTCTATTATCGAAATTGATGAAATGGTTTTCGAAATGTTCATTCTATAAATTTCACTAATAATAACCATACAAGTCTATTGGGGCAACATTAACCAGGTCTCCTTATGTTATAATAATAATAAATAAACATTCGAAACACATAAAATAACAAATGTTGGCCAAAATTCTCCCGCAATCATAACTGCTCCTGACGCGCTGCCAGCACTTCGACGCACCAGCAGCGCGCCAGGCTAGTGTAAGGTTCGGGACGAATTTTGTAAGTCGGCTTTCCCTTTACCCGAAAAATGTGGATCTTTTAATACAGGTATGAATATGTTATGCGCTTAATTAGGAACACTCAAAACGAGTTTTAGAATTAGAGAGATCCAAGTTTTCAAATACCCGTTTTCGGCAAAACGCCAACTCAAGTATTTTGACTAATGCCTCTAGCCAAGGCTTTTCTAAACCTAGGGAACTTATATACTTCACGTAACATCAAGGGAAAGTATTCATATGGCCATAACTCGTGTTTACGTCTTCTCTAATCACGTAACGGGTTTACTCCCTTATTGGTCAAACTAAGTCAAATGTCCCTTTGCTTTGCGTAAACACATCGTTTCCCGTATGGGATATGCTTTACAATGATGCAAAGCACTTAGCTTGTTTGCATCAACGTGATTATTGAATACGTCGAGTCGTGGGAATTCACGATTTATGAGATTATAAATACTCGACGTTGAGTTACTTGAGATTATAAGTAACCTTTGATTTTCTTAACCCATAATCATTATTGTCAACTTTTCTCTTACTTAATGACATTATGATTATCTCTTAATCAATCCTTTGATTATCATCCATACCAAACAAATCCTCCTGCCCTTTCAAAATCGTTCCAAATCTTATCCCCAACATTATCTTATTATTTCTTGTATTCTGTGTACTTCTTGTCTCCCACATTCCCACACCATATCTTCAAAATGTTCCCTTTACAACATTCCCATCTAACCACTAAGATTTCTCCACCTTTTCATCTTCCTTATCCAACCATTCATTTCAAAGACAAATAAACCTTCCTCAAATACACTCGCACACACTCTTACTTTGGATTCAAAATTCACATACATACTCTTACAAATCTTCTCCCACACACACTAACTTACTCACAACATTTCAAATTTTGAATCCAAGCCAAAGGCTCCCCATGAACTCACTCTTACACCCATCATATCCTTCTTACACATATAACTCACTCGCTTACACCTCAAACATCCATATTTTCAAATTACACACACTCTCCTCATAATCCTTTCCTCCCTCACACACTAACCAACTCACTCACTCACAACATTCAAATTTGAATCTCCTCCTAGGCTCCCCATCCCATCAAATCTTATATTCCTTACACAATCCAACTCATCACCTTATCTCCTCACTTTTATTTCAACACATGGGAAATTCCTTTTCAAATTCAAATTTAATTTTTAAACCAAGGCTCCAAACCATCACATCCAATCCAACTCACCCAACTTTATCTCAACCATTCAACTCACTCAAACTCATCACAACCCTTCATCTCACCCTCCTCTCTAAGGATGGAATGTTCCCTTGGAGATCCTTCTTAACTTAACCACGATTTCTCTTATAACCCAACCATGGTTTGTTCTCAACACATTACCTTCTTACCCAACCATGGTTCCTCTTCTAACTCAACCATGGTTCAACCTAACCCAACCTTACTCTCCCACATCTCCCTCTCACACCATTTGAATTTCAAATTCAAATTCTTCCCTCTCTAACATCCACACTTCCTTTCCAAGCAAAGGAATATCCTATGACATATTCTTTCTCTCTTTTCTATGCCATGTAAGGAATACATATTCTACCCCTATCTAATTATCCTTTCTACCCTTCCCTCTCTTAAACACTTCACAAAATATTTTTATGAAATGGCTATTTGAGTTGGTAGACCTTTAAAATGATTAATATTAAGGTATAAATGTGTGAAGTACAATTGGGGGTTTAGCAAGGTTGGTTCTTTACAAGACCAAGTTCCTAAAGGGAAATATTTTCCAAACATGCTGGCGCTCCGACCCGCCGGCCTCGGTAAATATTTCCCAAGTGGGATCTTGGCCTATAAATACCCACCATTTCCTCTTGTATTTCTCACCCCTTGCCACAATTCTTCCTCTCTAATCCTCTAATTCTATCTTGTGTTCTTAATCTTTCACATTAACATCATTTGACAGAACACATCTCCTTGCAAGGAAAGAATCACAAGAACCTAATCCATTCTTGTGATTGTGTCGAGGGTCTTATTACCTATACACTTTCTACTAGAATCGAGTCTTTAGGTTAGGTTAGGACTTGATTAAACTATCAAACATTCTATAATCTAATTTGGTTGTAAGGGAAGTCTTGTGTCTTAGTGACCAAGCCTAGGTCATTAGGGATCTAGTTTGAAGTCTTGAGTCTTGATGACCAAGCCTAGATCATTGGGGATCTAGTTGGGGTTTGATACTTTCGGTGGGAAGTCTTGTTGATCTTAGTGACCTTTGTTGTGGTCTTAGTGACACAAGTGAAAGCTGAATCGCGAGATTCTTTTGGGTGATTTCCAAGGGCGGAATATGATGAGGCGAAAAATGAACCACTTTTAGGGGGTCATTTAAGCCCGGAATTGAATTTATTTGATCAAATATTGCCCTAAATCGTTCATTTTGTGATTTTAGGTACTTTGGGAGTGAATTCTGGAAAAGGAAGCAATTCGGACGTTTTTGGAGCATAAAAGTGAAGAAAATGCCAAAGACTTAATTTTCCATGCTGAGAACAGTACCTGACGGCGTCAAGAGGCTTTTCATGACGGCGTCAAGAGTAAAAGTGGTGACGGCCCAGAAGAAACGTGAAGGCGTCACGTGTTAACTTGTCAAAACTTGCGCGCGGAGTAGCTGATATTGTTTTGGTCATAACTTTTGCATACGAACTCGGATTTAGGTGATTCAAAAGCCCACGCGAAGAGGACGAAGAGATCTACAATTTGGTGAAACAATGGTTGTGACGGCGTCAAGAGAAATGAGCTGACGCTGTCAAGATGGACCGACAGAAAACATGCCTATAAATATAACATCATAACTTCACTTTTTGTAAGCCCTAAATCCTAAGGTCGATTCCTGGGTTTAGGTGGGTGTTTTTCCAGCAACTTAGAGGGTTTCAATCACTCCATAAACATCTTGTAATGGTTTGATGATTCTATCTTAATTCATGTCTTCAATTATCATTATTGTTGCTTGCTCTTTATTAATTATGCTTGGCTAATTCACCTTGTGTCTACTTATGATTGTGTGAAACTTGTGTATAATTGATTCATTGATTTCTTGTTGATGTTTGTATCTATCTCCATCAATGAGGGCTTGTTGATGTGTGTGTCTATCTCCATCAATTAAGGCGTGACAACTTCAATAGATCTAGTTGGTTTAGTTTATAATTCTTGTTTCTTATTGATTCTTGTTTTGATTGAATGTCTCATCAATGTTAGGCTTAAGAAAACTGGCAGATCTCCATTGTGTAACTTGCTTGAAGGTCTTAAGAAACATGAACCAATGTGTACTAGGTTTTTATGGTTGTATTTAATGCATGAGCGAATTCTAGTGATCCCATGTTAGGAGCTTCTTAGCCGGCTCGACATAGGAGTGAAGTAGGATCTTATAGAATTGGGGAAGCAAGTACGCCACCCCATGATTGGTATTAAGGAATACAACCCGTCAATTAAAACAAGGTGTGACAATTCAATAGGTAGAATTAGATAGCTAGCAAGGAGTAACATATCATGGGTAGACATGCTTCACTTATCTTGTAGAACCTTAGTTTAGTTTTCTTGCACATTAGTTTAATTAGTAGCTTTTGGGTTAGTTGATTAGCAACTAATTCCGCCCCTCCTTCCAATACCCGAGATTTTTACTTGCTTTTCATAAAATATAAAAATACAAAAAAAATCATCCTTCACCTTTAGACCTAGTTAGATTAATTTCAATCCTAACGACACTATTCCTAGCTGAACGATCAATCCCCCGGTACTTGTCACTATACTATACTACAACGATCAGGTACACTGCCTGGTGGGGGTTGTAAGCTTCTCGAGATCCCTCGAGAGGTAAAGCCTGGTGCAATTCCCACGCATCAGAATACCGTTGGGAATAGCTCCTTCTTAGTGAGCACCGATATTTAGGAATATCGGTGGAGTGAAGTTGTAACGGTTTATAGTCCACCAAAAAGATTATTCTTAGTGAATAGTAGAGTGTCGAGGATTCGCAACTGGACGTACAGATGGTATAAACCCCCATCCCGAACTAGTGTCTATCGTGGATGCTCTTACTTGCTTTACATACTTTGGTTGTGAATGTGGTTGTTTTATTTGTTGTACAATCACTTATTGATCTTTGAGTCTTGAAGTCTTTAAACTTCGAAGAAGCTGAAAGGACCGTATTCACCCCCTTTACGGTTCTACAAAGTCCATACTTTAATATAGCAAATTCCCATAGGGCTATATTGTGGGTGAACGCGGTTTTGTAACCACAAAAAATTGACCCAGAACCGAGAGAGCCGAGAACTGAAAAATGCATATTTTAGGAACCGAGAAGCGAACCAAAAAGCATGTTTCAGTTCCTGTTCGGTTCTCGGGTCTGGTTCGGGTATTTCGCTTCTATCCGATTAGAACCGAATTTTTTTATAAACACCCAAAAATTCAATATTTTTTTTACAGTTAGCCTATTTGTGTTTCTTTGAATTGTGACCCACTAATAGCAAAATAAAGTAGAGTGTTTAAATCAAGATAAACACGAAAGTAGAAAACTAAAACAATTAATTTTATACAATTTTCCCGCATATGTTTGCATTATTCATGTTTGGTTAACCTTGTCACTGAAACGCATAGATACAAAATACTTGTACTAAACCCTCGTTGTATTTTTGCTGCAAGTAACAACATATATAGAAACTTACTACCCGTTACGTAAATTAAACTTTATTGTAAGTTTTCATCTTAGTTTAAAAAATTGTAATATACGGTATGAGGAAAAGATTTCTTTCGGTATCACGTAAAAACAACTAAACATCTAGTATATTTGAAAGTCGGTCGGTTTTTCGGTTCTGGTACCGATACCCGCAATTCCGGACCAAACCGAACCAATAACCGAAATTTACAATATTGAAAAACCGAGAATCGGACATCGATTCCAAAATTTGGTTCGGGTCGATTCCGGTTCGGTTCTCGGTCCATTTGCTCACCCCAAGGCTATGCCACACATAATATGTAATAATTTACGATAATGATGATTGCAAAATGTTTAAATTTGGTATAAATCACACAACATCGTCTAGGATACGTGATAATGCACACACGGACTATGTATGTAAACATGTTTCTTGTTGGATTACATAAACCATTGGTTTCATTTTTTTTTGAACGGCGGGGATTATATTAAGAAGTTAGCAAAAAGCTAACAAAAATTACGAAGAAATAGCTAGAAGCGGTTTTTGAAGCCACGCCGACCAGCTAGAACTAATCTTCCTATATCTATGAATAAACCAAGAAAAAGAAAGATTAACAATAGAATATATTAAAACATCTCTACGAGGTCTCTTCGTATCAAACAAGCTAGCGTTTCTGAACTTCTAAATCCCCCAACATGTGGTCATCACAATAGCTTGGAGCAGCAAAGTCTTAGTTCTCGAAATAGGAGCATTATCCACCCAAGTGATCATATCAGCCACGTTTGAAAAAGTAGGAAAATCTAAGTCACACCATTTTCCAATACTGTTCCATATTAGATGAAAAGAGGGGCACAAGAAGAAAATATGGTATGCATCCACATAAACCATTGGTTTCATGAAATGGCACTATTGTGGTTTGCATCCATACAACATCCATGTTGTCACTTTTATATTTATATGTCTCCCTATCCAATTATCCTTTCTACCATTCTCTTTTTGATAATTGGTTTCTCTTAAACCTTCAGCTGCCACTTCACCGAAAGAGCTCGAAGAAACTTAAAACCTTTTATATTTTCAGCAATAACATCTTACCAATTCGATGCAAGTACATTTGTTTGTATGAGATACAAAAAGTTCAGAATAAAACATTAGCCAAAAGTTTAAGTTGAGTTCAAACATTACATTGACATTGAACTGCTACTTTATAGTTTAGTCTTCATTTCCTTAAAAGATTTCTAGTTTAATCGGTTTTCAAACTATTGCATATCAGATATCGTTTAGCCAAAAATATTACACTCAAATTCTATGCATTTTCGAACTAATCAAGCTCATAATCTAACTAGTTTTTGAGTTTACCTACGATATTACCAAGAAGCGAGAGGTATATAACTATCCAAAAAAGTCTTGATTCTTGAACTAAAACCAAACTGACAGCAAACTGGTACAACATGACCCAATTAGTGCTTTTGTTATATTTTACACTTTGGATCCAGTTTTGATCAAGTTTTGAACTTTTGCACACCATGGTCTTGTCTGGTTTGGTAATTGTCAGATATAGTCATTCGCACATCAGGGTCTAACCAGTTTGATATCCTTCTGGTTTAGTCGAAAACTATGATATTTTATTCAAATTAACAATAAAACAATCAATTGTGTAAATAATAAGACTTGAGTTCTCCAAAGGTCCAAACCTCAATTCCAATTCAATGTATATGGGTGCAAAGGTGGGCTATGGCTCACCCACAAGACCTTAATAATTGCACATAGGTATGATATCATATATCTCAATATGCTAAAATTAGATAAAGATCCTCTCATGTTCATTTAAACATGAGAAGTAAAGTTGTGCGTGTTGTACTTGTACATTGCTATATAGTAAAACATGTATTTTATATTAATTCAAATGTATAATCAAAACATGCACAACTCCTCTCATCTTCAAAAGAACATGAGAGGATTTTTAAAAAATAATATACTTGGTTAGTCCATTTAAAAATAGTTACAATTGTCCATCACTCTATATTAATTATTATATAAATGAACAAATTTGTTGCAATATTTTTACATAATTATATATTATGATGTTTTTTGTCACTTATTAACGTACTTTGAAATTTTTTTCGCCCCCGCACCAAAAACAAACAAACAAACAAAAAAATAAATAAATAAATAAATAAAATAAAAAAATAAAAAATTCATGGCTACGCCATTGCAACCAACAACGAACGTTTAGCAACACTGTGTTCTCGAGTAATTTTTACAAATGAAGGTAAAGAAAAGTATGGAAAAATAAATAAGAGTAGTGGGGAGTAAAGAAAGGTAGTACAGAAAAAAAAATTGTGTTCTTAAGTTTGAAGTAGAGTGAAAAAAAAAAAAAAAAAAACATAACAAGTCAGTCACTTCTTATATTTTTTAGGTTACATTTACTATAATACGCTTTACACACAAAATAAGTACAAATTGGACAAATTGGACACTGGTACTTATGTCACAAACCTTTTTGTGTCTCTCTTTCTCTCATTTGCGGCTCGAATTTGAGAAAAAAGTTTTATTCTAAAAATCAATGAGTTATCTGTCCTTTCCACTTATCTCCACTCACTTTACTTACTTAAAAAAACTAATTAAAGAACACAATTTATGTTTTGAAACATTTCTTTTATTTCCCTTTCTTTCCACACTCAAACTTATGAATGCACATACATTTGAAATATAAAGCTTGTTGGTAAATAATGTGTAATATTTAAGAGAATTGATATATCATCCTACTAATCTTCCGACTTAACCTCCTAATGACACATGTCAATCATCAAACGATGAATAAGAAAGTGGGTCTTTGTACTTAGTTAATGGATGATTGACATATAAGTTATAGGAAGATAAGTAAAGGGATTATTAGAAGAATGCAATTTTTTTTGTTCAAACGCTACTTAGAAACGCTACTTAAAGTGCTACTGAAATATAAACACTCTACCTAATGTTTTATTTTTTTTTATTTTTTATTTTTTTATTTTTTTGTCACAACTAGTTTTGTCGAATATACACTAAATTTATAAAGTTGAAAGACTATTCATGTACATAAGAAAAACAAGTACTAATAATTTATAACAATAAAAGTAAATTGCAAAAATTGTCCTTGTGGTTTGGCCAAATTTCAGGTTTCGTCTCTAACCATTTAAAAATGTAGGCACCGTTCATGTGTGAAACTTTGGGTTGCAGTATTCGACATTGTTCAAAGTAAAATCACTAAAATGCTTTTGTAAAAAATTGCAATCCAGTAGATGTAATAATTAGAGACCTATTGGTTAAATATGGGTATAGCTGAGTAAATATATAGTAAGAGATAAGTCTAGTTAGATCTACTTAAATATTATAGTTAGGTTTAATTGGGTATTTGATAAATAGTGCAATTATATTAAGAATTAGCCAATGGGTTTAGGCAAGTCTAACGGATCTTTTTTTTTTTTTTTTTTTTTTTTTTTTTTTTTTTTTTTTTACTAAAAAAAATAAAAATAAATTTTTTTGTCGACCCAATCAAAACCCATGTAGACTAGACTCAACTCATTTAGACTCATATTTCTAGAGGACCCAAACCAAACTATTTTGCCACCCAATCCAGGATGAAAATTGCTATCCAAAGTCTGCTTTTTTAAGGTTAGGGACTAAACTTGCAATTTTACCAAACCGAAGGGATGAGTTTTGCAACTTACTCTAAAAGAAAATGAACACGTATGACATGTGATCGACTAAAACCAACTTCTAGTTGTTCCCTATATTATATGAAAACAAAATCCGGTATATCACCACACCACTCATTCATTCATTTGATCTAAACTCCCCCAATCAATCTGATCATATAGATCTAATTTAAAAAAAAAAAAAAAGTTTAGAAAAATGAATGATGCTGACGTGTCAAAGCAGATTCAACAGATGGTTAGGTTCATCCGCCAAGAAGCCGATGAAAAAGCTAACGAGATCTCCGTTTCCGCTGAAGAAGTAAGCTTATTACCATCAGTTTGACCGTCAAATAAAGTCAATAAAAGTCAATTCTAATGATCTGTTGTGTTAAGTGATGTTTATTAGTTTATAGTTGTTGTAAGTTAGTTAGATTTTGAATTTGATGATCTGTTGTTATATTTAGGGTTATGTGATTCTGTTGTGTAGTTGATATGTTAGATTCATATCGTTATCGAATCGAGTTGCGATGTTTCTTGTGATTTTAGTTCGTTGACAATTTAGGGGCCCGATTAGTTATCGATATGGTTTTAAGTGATAACAGGAGGCCTGTTATGACAATCGATTCGGTTTTTAGTGATCTGTGTTATCAGTTGACTGTTTTGCTGAAATGTAATGTTTTAGGCGTTAAATCAACAAATCGTAATGGAGTTTGGTGAAATATTTTACTAGTTATCCGGAGTTTAGTGAAAATAAGATAAGTTTGTGTCGTTTATATTGTTGATAGTTTGCGGCAAGTTAGCATTTGGAGTTTGTGACAGTCGATATACAACAACAACAACAACAACAACAACAAACCCAATCCCGCCGGAGTAGGGTAAGGGGGAGGTGAAATGTAGACAGATCCTACCCCTACCAATAGGATAAACCAGACAGTAGATAGACTGCTTCCAGGAGGACCTCCAGCCAGTGTTGTGACAGTTGATATGATTCAGTGATATAAAATGCTTGTCTAAGCCGACATACATAATTGAGGGAAATAGCATGGTATTTGAATTGATTATTCAAGATGAACTCAAGTCAAAGTATTTTTGATTGTTTTAAATTGGCTACTAATAGCTGTAGGGTGTAGGTAGGGTGCAGTTTTTTTAGGTACCGAACTCTTGCAGGTAGTAAGTTAGTAAGTTACTTCAAATGAAACAGAAGAAAGTCAACGTTTACAAATTCAACTTTTATCCAATTGAATTGCAGTTTGTTTCGTAGCTTAAGAAAGTAGGGCTAGTTTTGTCATCAGTGATTCGGTACTATGTCTACGTACATGCTTGTCTGTTTTCTGTGGTTATTGTTGCGGGATTGCAGTGAGTTTTGAAATCAAATCAAGACAGTTTTGCACAATCAGTTATGTTCGGAGTAGTAAACACATTAGTCAATATACAAATTCAATTTGTTTACATGGTTAACTATGGCAGGAATTCAACATTGAGAAATTGCAAATAGTGGAGGCGGAGAAAAAGAAGATCCGACAGGAGTATGAGCGCAAACAGAAGCAAGTTGAAGTTCGTAAGAAAATGTAAACTTTCTTTCTACACATCTTCGTTAATTTGCAGCACACATGTTTGTTCCTTTGCGACATATCTTCATTAGTTTGATAGGTTGATAATGGCCATCATGTTGTTTATATGTTATGCTATTTACCTTTATTTTTAATTGTTTTGAGTCCTTGCTATCTTAAAAAGTGGTCGGTTTCATCATAGTTGGAAAGGGTTCCTTTGTTAAGTAAAGCATATCCAGAACCTCTCGGATTGGTTAAGCTTCAAACAGTATTTTCTATGTGTATATCTGTAAGTTATGAATGTTAGGAACTTGGACTGATTTGATGACATGCAAATTAAATTCCCTGAAAGGTAGTGATGGTTGGATTTACTGTGACATCTACTAATGAAGAAAATATTGCCATACTGTAAGTAACTTAACCATATATGAAGGTTTGAGAATGTAGTTTTATTTGACCTCTTCACTCTAGATGTGGCAATTTCGACCCATTTACCTATGAATGGGTCGATTTGGGTGATATTATATCTTTAACAAGCAAACGGATAGAACTAAAAATTGAGCTATAAAGGAAATATGTCAAGTGGGTTAAATAGGTTACGGACCAGTCCAACCTGATGTGATTTGATCTGTACAAAGTTAGCTGTTTTTGATCCTTCAACCAAATACGATTTATTCATTCCTCCACTTCTTATTCACACTGTAATTACAGTTTGTAGTGATAATGGTTAAAGCATTGTTTAGTAAGAATAATTTAGCATCTGATTGCTTTTCACGATGTGTATTGCAGTGAATATTCCATGCAGCTGAATGCATCTAGGATCAAGGTTCTTCAAGCACAGGATGACTTGGTTAATGCCATGAGAGAGGCAGCATCAAAGGATCTTTTGAATGTCAGCCATCATAAGTTTCAACACCATCACAACTACGAAGGACTTTTGAAATCTCTCATCGTCCAGGTATTTATAAACCATGATGATTATAATAATATAAATTTCTTAATACCATACATTTGAGGAAAATGATGGAAAGCTTTATGGATTCATGCCGCATGCCCACATAAATTTATTATCAGGTTCATATAAAAACAAAAGCTATAAATAACCTTGCTATGCTACAAAGAATGATATTATTGATGAGATTGGTAAATGTGAATATGGAACATTTTTCATTTGAAAAATAGAATCAACATTTTGAACTGAATGATGCTGAGATGGTAATGTTGGTATATTCAGCAA
This sequence comes from Artemisia argyi, assembly GCA_030686995.1. Classification (NCBI taxonomy): domain Eukaryota; kingdom Viridiplantae; phylum Streptophyta; class Magnoliopsida; order Asterales; family Asteraceae; genus Artemisia; species Artemisia argyi. Next base: position 168,312,611 of record CM060685.1, on the reverse strand, counting down.
TTGAACTTTTTTAGCTAAGTAAGTGTCTGTTTCAGGGTTTACTCAGACTGAAAGAACCGGCAGTGTTGTTGCGTTGCCGGAAAGAAGACCTTCACATGGTGCAGTCAGTTCTGCACGCAGCAAAGGCAGAATATGCAGACAAAGCAAAAGTTCATGAACCTGAAATCATAGTTGACAGCATCCACCTCCCATCAGCCCCTTCCCATGACGATCCTCATGCTCTTTCTTGGTACATTTCTGTTATACTCTAACCATGCATAGAGTAATAGATCCTCTTTGTACTTATATCCTTGTTACTTTTCTACTAAAATTGTTTACTTAGAGATCAATAAACACTGTTTTATGATTTTGTTTTGGGTTTTCAGCTCTGGAGGTGTAGTTTTGGCATCTCGGGATGGTAAAATTGTGTTTGAGAACACTCTTGATGCTCGTTTGGATGTTATATTCCATGGGAAACTTCCTGAGGTACCTTAACTTAAATATTTTTTTCGCACACATAGTTCCACCATGAAGGGGGTTGGCACTTGGCCCTTCATTAAGAAACACTTAAACGAATTCTGATGGGTTCTACATAAGTTATAACTTATAACAGACTGCATATATTCATATGAACTAAATTAAAGATTTCATCTGTGTCGATTATGGATTGATTTTTTACCAAAAAGTTATCCTTGGAATTTGTTTGTATATGATTTTTTGCTGGTTCCGACAAATTTTTAATAAAAAGTTATCCTTGGAATTTGTTTGTATATGATTTATACTTCACTTTTTACTTTAAAAATGTCTTGATACACAAAAAAGCTATCAATAGAATTTGTTTGTATATAATTTATTGCTCTTTCCAAAAAATGTTTAATAAAAAATTCAATCATACTTCACTTTTTTTTTTTTTTTTTTTAATTAAAATGTCTCTGTAAACATCCATATATGTCGACTTCTTTCGATAGATGTTAAACCCCTTTGACCAAATATTGTCTCAAGTGGAATTTGGGTTTTCAATTATCCTTTCACTTTCATGATATGGGTTAATCTTATACAGCCAGTGTTGTACTTTAATGGAAGTAGTTTGTGATTTTTAGTCCACATTCTAATTTAAGACCATTCTGTTACAGATCCGCAGGCTGTTGTTTAGTCAGATAGCTGCTTAAAGAGGAGGGTGATATCTTGTATCTATCTATTTGTTCCACGCTTGTCAGCATAACGAGAAGAACCAGAATCGGATGATTTTCAGTGTAATTCGTGTTTTCTCAGGTCAAGTCTTATTTATATATCTCAAGTCATTTTCAGTCTTCGCTTAGTGGATGCTCGTTCTGAGTCTACACCACGGCGAAAGACAACCCATTTGTTTGAATAAATAAATGTACCTTGTAGTACATTATATGTATTCTTTTAAGATTTTTGTCACTTTCGGCTTGACTTCTGCTGGTGAAATGTAATGTTAAAACCGCTTTTGAACCTTATGTTTGCCGGATTTCTTAAGACGATTGTTTATTGCTTAATTTATATATACCGTTCAATACATTTACTCATAATTCTTCTAGCAGATGATACAAGAAAAATGATTATTTACAACAAACTGGTTTTGGATCTTGTAAAAAAAAAAGACATTATTTTACATTAGTTTTTTGTAGAGGTGGCAAAACGTGCGGGCCGGTCAGACACGAGCCACGGTGCAAACGGGCTCAAGCTTAAACGGGCCAAGGCCAAATGGGCTCATGATATACGAATCGTTTACAAAAGACCCAAAATGACGAAATAAAATTCCTCAAATGTAACAACTCATTTATATTCAAAAGATTAAGTATATTATATCAATAAGTTTCTTTAACAATAATTGCAATATTCTCCAATTGAGAAAATATGTCTCCGTTAATGCCCATATAACTTTTAAATGGCCATACATGCCTATTTAAAAAAAAAAAAAAAGAAAAGAAAAAAGAATGGGACTAAATGTGCTCAAATCTTTTACGAATTGTCCAAATTAGCATATTTTTGATTTTGGGCACCACTTGCCGCCTTTAGTTTTTAATAAATTAGGCTACATTTAAGGGGTGTTTGTTTCGGCTTATATTGCCGACTTAGCTAATTTGGTTTTGGGCTTATGTAAGCTCATTTTTTGTGGCTTATTTTGACTTTTACCGGCTTATATAAGTGCCAGAATAAGCACACATCTATTGAATCAAAATCCTTGAAATGCAATAAAAATAGCAAATAACTTATTTTCTCCATGTTTCAATAAGCAAACAGATTTTCTCCATCACTCGTTTCAGTGTTACAATCTATAACTGAAGAACTATTATCTCCAACGCATAAACCGGTCAAACTTAAACTTGGCTAGAAATGAAATGGGTTGAAAGTTCATTAGAATGCTAGCAGAGTAACAAACTCCTAAAACTAATGATAATAAACTTTTATGATACATTAAGGTTCCTGAAGAATTTGGCGATATCTGAAAAAAGACACCCTAGCATCATGCCACATCCAATGGTATAAACATAACAATCATACATTAGTTAGCTAACAATGTCTGCATAACAACACTGAATCTACCCAAATGCCTTGACAAAACAAATGCAGTATGCCTACTACGAGGTTTTCACTCAAAAGAAGTCTAATTAATTTCAGGAGTTGCGATCCCTTACAAAGTAAACAAAATTAAAAAGGCTAAAAAGCCACTCAGAATGTGACAAGTGTTCTCCACTCATTCCCTCAATTTTTTCTTATTAAATTCTGTTAGGGGGTATTTTGGTCCTTTTAACCTCTTTTTTTATTCCACCCCAAAACTTCAAACGTAAATAACTTTCAAACGACAAACTTTTATGTAAAACCGATTTCACCATAATTTTTTAAATTCAACTATCTTTAATTTGGTATGCATTATGATATATGAATCACAACTTTATTTTTCAACTTTTTAAGTGGGTGTTGATTTTCTTAAAATTTTTGGCATTTTCGGCTCTAATTTTATCAAGTTTAAAATCCGAATTTTGCAAAACTTAAAACACGAAAGTTGTAGCTTTTTGGCCATTCTTTTCCCAGAATAACTGAAATCCGATATGATATGAGTGACATATCACACGTTAAAGGTGAATATTAACTGATGAACGTTATTAAAAATAATTGATGAACGTTATAAAAAAAATAATTGATGAATGTTATAAAAATTAACTGATGAACAATATAAAAAATAATTGATGAACGTTATTTTTTCGAAAACTTGTAAACATTATAAAAAATAACTGATGAATAATATACAAAATAACCGATGAACGTTATTTTTTCGAAAACTCCTGAACATTATAAAAAATAACTGATGAACGTTATTAAAAAAAACTGATGAACGTTATAAAAAATAACTGATGAGCGTTATTTTTTTGAGAACTGATGAACGTTATTTTTTCGAAAACTCCTGGACATTATAAAAAATAACTGATGAACGTTATTAAAAATAACTGATGAACGTTCTAAAAAATAACTGATGAACATTATTTTTCCGAAAACTGATGAATGTTATTTTTTCGAAAACTCCTTGACATTATAAAAAATAACTGATGAACGTTATTTTTCAAAAAACTGATGAACGTTATTTTTTCGAAAACTCCTGGACATTATAAAAAATAACTGATGAACGTTATTAAAAATAACTGATGAACGTTATTTTTTCGAAAACTGATGAACATTATAAAAAATAACTGATGAACGTTTCAAAATTAACTGATGAACAATATAGAAAATAATTGATGAACTAATAAATATTGTATTTTTATTAGAAAATCGATGAACTAAAGAAAAATACTTTATTGATGAACATTATCATCAAATTTTCAGTTTTGAAATAGTGCACATTTTTAAGTATTTATTAAGTTATTTATCAAAACACGTGAACTAACTAGGGAGTTAAAAGTAGTAGTACTTTAACTATTGAATATAGTTACTAAACAATATGGGATGTATTGAGAACACGTTCAACATCAAAAGTTAAAAAATGTGATATATAACAGTAAATGGTAATAGTCTCACCCAACAGCACAAGTGCACAACCCCTAACTATTCTACCAATTATCTAGTATCAATAAAGACATTAAATTGCAGCCTATATACACTACAAACTAGTGTAATTATAAATCATCTCTGAAATAAAAGCTCTATAAGTTGTAAAACGTATTGATGCATCAACCCCATTGTTACTCTGTACGTCCATTAAGCTCAAAGTTTTACACAATGGCTTGCCTATAAACTAACTAAACATTACAAAAATGCCAAACAGGGTCTTACTACTCACTTGTTTGAACGTAGCCGTCTAATATAAAGGTGTGCTCATCGAACTATAAGGACCAAACTTGCTCTCAAAATTCATCAATATAGTCGATACGCTGGGCTCCCTAACCTCTGTCTCAGCAGCCAAATCTGTCGTCAAACAACCACAATATATTAGGTCTGTACGAACAAGTTAATATCACAATAAATTAGGTCACCGGAAAAAGTTTTTAGCCGGTGAAGGTTGCCGAGAAAAGGTTAAGATCTGACAAGGAGAAGAGACGCCATAACCACCACACCCATTACCGTCTCCATCTACAACAGACACCACCAACCGCCTTTTCCCTCTTCACCATCCAAACAGAACACCATCACTACCAATACCAAATTTATCATAAAGTTGAATAGTTGATAATGTGAAATGATTGATGATGCCTGGAATTAGATGATATGATTAAGCATAAAGTTGATAAGAAATGAAAATGGGGAAAGATGAGAATGAAGAACAGTTGATAATGTGAAATGAAAATGAGGAAAGGTGAAATGGGAACAATTGATAATATGTAAAACCCGGATCACAAGTTGAGTTTGTGCAAAATTACAAAAGCACCCTCGTTAATATGTTTCATCCCGCTTTTTATAAGGGCCCTTGATCTAGTGGTAAAGAGATCCAATGGCTGTAATTACTTTTTATACTTTTTAAAGTTTTGTCACTTTTTAAATGATCCCCCACCTTAATTTCAGACCCCCACTATTAAAAAAAAAAAAAAAAAAATACAACTTATGACTCGTGTAGGGCAACTACTAGTTTTCATATGTTAACTCTAATACCAGAAGTAAAATATAACTATCTTGACTATAACAAAAAAACCCCATCCAGGTAATTAAACTAAACTAAGAATAACTGATCAAGATGCTTGGTTACGACAAAGTGAACGACGGTCACCTCCCTGTATTTGCAGGACCTTTGTGTGTTAATTGTGGTTCTTTTTGATCAAGTAACTTGACCATGTATTCTAGTTTCTATTTAACTTGATTAATCAAATGAGAGTTGAGATACAAACTTTGCACATAACTCATTTGATTGTGGGGTACTGGCAATTATTTACCTAGTGCAAGTAGCCACTCTCGATCCTCACCCCTTGCAAGACCGGAGGTCCTTTTCTACCTTTGGTAGAACCGGAAGCAACCTCTCTACCTTAGGTAGGGGTATGGTTGACTACGTCTCAACCTCCCCCATACACCGTGGAAGACGGTATTGGAACCCATAACCCGTGGAAGATGGTATTGGGAGTTACTTTTTTTTTTTTTTTTTAGTAGCAACAAAGCTTAAGATTTCCTTTGCCATATAGTCACTATTACATATCTTGCTAATATTACAAACAGGTGTATGCAGTTAGAACAATCATATTATATTTTTGAAACAATCTTACTCATCATACAATGGCCTAATTGAGCTTAATCAATCACGTAAACCCATAGTGTTGAGTGATCAAAACAAGCCTAAGATCAACACCTTGTTCCTCATCAACAAAAAATACCTTCTCTGGTTCAACTGGATCTACCACTACTGCTCCTTGTTTCGTTTTCTCATCAATCAATCTGTATAATTAATAATAGCTAATAACTAAATTTAACGTTCGTCAAACAGATCACTAATGAAACTTCTATGTTACTACATACTTACTATATCCATTAATCAACCCCATAATTTAGTAAAACGCATCTTTAATTTTGTTTTCCTGTAATGCACCTTCTATTTAGAACTTTTATAAAACTTAATAGACGTGAGCATGTGTCCACCAGTACATGTATTTATAAGGTTCTGATCTCTAACAATAAAGCACAATGATTAATTAACTGGAAGACTTGTCATAAGAGCAGATTCAACATAAGTAATGAATTGTTCCAACTTATGATGAATCACACCATCACAAAGCACACTACCTCATGATGAAATCGTACATGAAGGAGTGTAATATCTGATATGTTTACTACTGAATGGCTCTATCATGCTATGTTATCTGTACGGGCTAAACTACAAGTAGGTAAAACTCAAATCGGTAAAATGCAGCTTACGTGCTGGCTTACTAAGTAAGGACTGCAACTTGACCAAGTGTACCTGAAAACCATAAGGAATAAAGAAACTAATATGAACAAGCCTCTACATGGCGTGAAAGTAGTTGTTTTTGTTTGTTTGCTTGTTTTATTATTATTATTATTATTATTATTATTATTATTATTATTATTATTGTGTTTTTTGTTTTTTTTTTTTGCTTTTTTGTTTTTGTTTTTGTTTTTGTTTTTTTTGTTTTTTTTGCTTTTTATTTTATTATTTATTTTCAAATTTTGGTTATGTTTGAGAAAATGTTAGAACCATTTTATCCATGTCTTATAGATGATACACTACAATATATTTCTGCATCCATGTTGAAATTTGACGTGAGAAACTTCACACGCACATGTGACATCATGTGTGACACCGACTTTCTACGTGTTACAACTATGAGCCTTTTTAACTATAGTGCTGTAATATATGAATGGTAAAAACCTAATTACGAAACTGGACTACATACTCACTCAGTTTACGAGAATGAACTAAAAAACATAGCTTTACCAAAATGGTTTTTTCACGTCACTACCCATAAAAGATGTAATTTCGAAGGAGGAGAGAGAGAAATAAGTATGGAGTACTCAGTATTTTTTGTTTGTCACTTCCAACTTTCCAACTTCCAACTTCCAAGACACACTAGTACACTTGTTTACTTGTTATAGTATTTTAATGTGTTCAAATTAATAAAAGGTACTGTATTGTTTCTAAACAAAGATTTTTGAACTACAAATTTAACATTGGGTTATATTTGTCCAATATTAAAGATTAAAGGGGACAAAACGTAAATTTGTTAATAAATTTGGTTACAAACAAAAATAAGGTTTTGGTTGTCCCAGCCACACACCACACGTTTTAGCTTTGGCCTTTGGTCATCTTCCCCATCATATTACCCAAGCTCTGTTTTTTTAAACTCTAATAAATATTTCATTAGCCCATATCTATTTTTTACATCACGACTCCACCTCGACCTCGCCTAAACCCACGCCCGTACCTCGCCTAGGGCCTCGCCCAATACCTCGCCTGTGTTAATCACCCTCGCTCAAGGCTCGCTAGGACCTCAAGGCTCCTGATCACCTCGCCTGGATCCTCGCTAGGACCTCGCCCAGACCATCCTTGTTGATCACCTCGCCAGGACCTCGCCTATGGACTCGCTTAGGGCTCGCCTAGGACCTCGACCTCGCCCGGACCCAAGAATCCTCGCTGATCACCTCGCTATGGCCTCGCCTAAAGCCACTTCTGTAACACGATTCAATTCCCCTCGCGTACACCTCGCCTAAACCATCTCCTCACCTGAACACTCGCCTACAACTCGCCTAGTATTCCTTTTTCCCATCTAACGGTTAGAAACTAATTTAGCAATACATCTGACGGATAAAATGTGAAATGTTCATTTTGGATAATTTTATAGGCGAGGTTCCTTTTCGATAACTACTTGTATAAAACGTTCATTTAAGTAATTTACTCAATGGTAAATCCCAAAGGATTTACTTGTAAATTCCCTCGAGCAAGTCATATTTTCTTTCATATCTTCGTCACGATGCCCTCTGCTCAGTTAACACTTTGCTGCAAATATTACCTTTAAACAAGCACCTGAGTTACTAATTAATTTGCTATACAAGGAAGAGAGAAAACAAAGATTGAGATCAACATCTTTTACTTCCACACTTGATATTAAAATATATACAATGGGCCGATGGCAGGTTATGGCATTTTGAAGGCATGAACTCATGGAGTGAAAACAACATATCCTTGTTCTCGTTTCCTGGCGGACATCGTAATTAACCACGAGTGTGTATTATAATCAACAAACAAATTAAGCCACATAAACTATCCTAACGAAACTATATCCATGTTAATTTTACACATGAAGGTGTAACCTAATTGCATTCTTTCACCATCTCACACCTATTAACTACTCAAACCACATAATATAACAGACACTCAAAGCACACAGACGAGCAGATCTACACTTACAACGACAAAACACATTGCATAACTTGCCGACCTTTCTTTAGATTCGGATCATCCTTCTTACACTTATGAAACACATCATTTTTCTCGTTTATAAGCGTATATAATTTGTACACATTTACAATTGTGAACAACATGGCAAAATTGTACACAATTTCACAAGTGTGTCAAAAAAGGTGTGTACTGTCCACTTTTTTTTGTAGCGACAACTACAATACACAAAGCGTTTGAGGAATGAGCTAGTTTGTTATGTATGGAATAGATGATTCCCTTGTTGATCCAAAACGTTGTTATCTTTGTAAATCAAAAGGCTGTAAATTCGAGACTCGTTATAAATAAAATGTGTACGTACTTCGAGTCTTCGAGTATTTTAAAAATTGTTACAAGGACAGCTAGAGTTAACCAATGTGATTAGCAAAACGTTACGTCCTATAGAATGTATTTCGACTGGTTGAAATTAAATCAGTCTCATGCCTATGACGAACTTCACCCGGTTTATTATCACGCTATACTATACCAACCATATATATATATATATATATATATATATATATATATATATATATATATATATATATATATATATATATATATATATATATATATATATATATACACACAATGGCGCAGCTACATAGGGGCCCGGGGGGGGGGGGGCTGACCCCCTGAAATTTTTTTTGCGATGTAGGGGATATATAGTTTTCGTGTAGAAAATTTTTGGTATATTCGGTTTCGACCCCCCAAAATTTCGGTATTACCTGAAAAATAGCCTTAGGAAAAAAAAATTTAGATCCCGACCCCCACTGAAATTTTTCTAGCTTCGCCACTGTATATATATATATATATATATATATATATATATATATATATATATATATATATATATATATATATCTAATCATATTAGTGTATGTTTTGTACTTTAACCAGATCGAAGAAAGAAACCATGTATATATATTATATTGCAACAGAATGATCGATTATACCACATAAAGAAATTAAAAGCGAGAACGTTGGTTTCATATCACTTTTTGTTTGAATAAAGATTTCTGTTGATGTGAATATAAGCTGCTTCGATACAATCGAACATCTGATTGACATCCATCCTCTTCCAATCCAACAATGTTAACTTCATATGAAACGCCAAGTTTTAGACTGTAAACAAACAACTGTTTTCGTCCATAGCATGTCATTAAAATGTCCCCCTCTTCGTTCCAAGAACCTAAAACCTTTATGTAGTCACTAGGAAGAGGCAGTTTTTGATCAAACTGACAATGCAACACCCATTCATTTTTGTTCAATACCCAAATCTCGACACTATGCCCAACATTATTATACGCAAGACCAACACACTACACCAAATGAGCACCTTTGGGACGGGGCAAAAATTTGGAACGACGCAAAAATTTGGAACGACATTGTCGTTCCATTTGGACAAAGGGTCCCACCTTCTTCAACAAATATAGCAGTCAATGCGAATATTTTGGGCCCACACATTTTGGAACGACAATGTCGTGCCAATGGTTTAAAAATCAATTTTATTTTATGTAAAAACCAAAGGAACGACATTGTCGTTCTTTTTTTTTTTTTTTTTTCATTTAGCTGTTGTGAAAAAATCAAATTTAAAAATCAATTTTATTTAAAAAAAACCAAAGGAACGACAATGTCGTGCCAATGGTTTAAAAATCAATTTTATTTTATGTAAAAACCAAACTGTTTTTTTTTTTTTTTTTTTTTTTTTTTTTTCCATTTAGCTGTTGTGAAAAAATCAAATTTAAAAATCAATTTTATTTTAAAAAACCAAAGGAACGACAATGTCGTGCCAATGGTTTAAAAATCAATTTTATTTTTAAAAAAACCAAAGGAACGACATTGTCGTTCCTTCTGGGTTTTTTTTTTTTTTTTTTTTTTTTTTTTTTTTTTTTTTTTTTTTATTTATCTGTTGTGAAAAATTTTGGAGAAAATATCAATTTTATTTTAAAAAACCAAAGGAACGACATTGTCGTTCCTTCTGGATTTTTTTTTTAATTTATCTTTTGTATACTAAAAATAAATTAAAAATGATTTAAATTATTTAATTAATACTAAATAAATATATAATGATTTAAATTAATTAAAAAAAATATTTAAATAAATTAAAATTATTTAAATAGATGTTGTAATCTTGTTTTGAATTATTTAATTAATACTAAATAAATACCAAAAACGAGACAATCTTTTTTTTAATAAAAAATATTTAAAATTATTTAATTTAATTTAAAATTAAATCCAATAATCTATGCATAACGTGTTAAACGGATGAGTCGAGTTATTATGGCTATGCATAACATGTCAAACGGATGAGTCGAGTTGTTATGACATGCATAACATGTTTAGCGGATGAGTCGAGTTGTTATGGATATGCATATATAACAAGTTTAACGGATGAGTCTAGTTGTTATGGATATGCATAACATGCTAAATGGATAAGTCGAGTTGTTACGGATATCCATAACATGTTTAACGGATGAGTCGAGTTGTTACAGATATGCATAACACGTTAAACGGATATGCATAACATGTTTAACGGATGAGTCGAGTTGTTACGGATATGCATAACACTTGGCCCATAGTTAGGAGTTGCATCTTTCAAACTAGAACAAGATAAGCTGGAACTTTGTTGTTGAGCACGAGTTCCATAATTGCTCGGCTCATTCGTTTAACATCTTGTGTACAACCATATCATTTATCACAACAACAACATTTTATTAAACAACGACAATAACATCGATAATAACGACAGCAACGATAACAACAACAACAACAACGATAACAGCAACAACAACGATAACAACAACAACAGTACTACATATGAAAATTATCCATGTCACCTAAAAGGAATCATCAGACACATAGCCCTCGTTACTCGAAGCACTCGAATCGTCATCACTCGTTAGCACACGGGGTAATCCATGTTTGATTCGCCATACACAACGAGCGTTTCTCCGAGCCTGTTTAGCTCGTAAGTACTCCTCACGAGCTCTTCTCTCATCTTCTTCCTCTGCTTCAGCACGTAACGCTTCTTGCATATCTTGCTCATACCGTTGTTCAGCATTAGATCGAGGGTTTTGTGTTGGATTGTTTGCCGGTTGATTGTTTGCAGGTAGATTGTTTGTCGGTGGATTGTTTACCGGTGGGAAAAGAAACTCCGGTGGAGTGTTTGGTGTTGGATTGTCATACTGGAAAACAGGAAACAAATCTTGTGGTGGATTGTTGGATTGTTGATTGTCATATGGGAATTGCTGGGAGAAGTCATGGTGGCTTGGGAATTGCTGGGAGAAGTCATGGTGGCTTGGAAATTGCTGGGAGAAGTCTTTGCGAGACATCGTTCGTTTAATTAGTGGTTGTGAGTGATGGATAGGGTGTGTTGGCGCGTGTGTGGTAGAATCGTGACTGGGGTGGCCCGATCTACAAGTTGAGGTGATAAAAGGTGGTCGCCGGAAAAAGATTACGGTGGCCGGAAACTGCTTGTGTCGCCGGAAAACAGAAACTGCTAGAGAGAGATAGAAAGAGAGAGATATAGTGAGATGAGTGTGTGAGAGAGTTTTTATTAGTTAGATGAGTGTGTGTGTGTGTGTGTGTGTGTGTGTGTGTGTGTGTGTGTGTGTGTGTGTGTGTGTTTATATTGTGAGGATAAGTTGTTAGGTGGGAAAATTCTAAGGATAGAATGTATATGTGTTTATATTGTGAGGATATAATGTATATAAGAGGACATGACCATATCATCTCGGCTCGTTCGTTTAACGTCTAGTGTATAACCATATCATATCGGCTCGTTCGTTTAACGTCTAGTGTATAACCACATCATATTGGCTCGTTCGTTTAACGTCTCGTGTAACCACATCATATCGGCTCGTTCGTTTAACGTCTAGTGTATAACCATATCATATCGGCTCGTTCGTTTAACGTCTAGTGTATAACCACATCATATCGGCTCGTTTGTTTAACGTCTCGTGTATAACCACATCATATCGGCTCGTTCGTTTAACGTCTAGTGTATAACCATATCATATCGGCTCGTTCGTTTAACGTCTAGTGTATAACCACATCATATCTGCTCGTTCGTTTAACGTATCGTGTATAACCACATCATATCGGCTCGTTCGTTTAACGTCTCGTGTATAACCATATCATATCGGCTCGTTCGTTTAACGTCTCGTGTATAACCACATCATATCTGCTCGTTCGTTTAACGTCTAGTGTATAACCATATCATATCGGCTCGTTCGTTTAACGTCTCGTGTATAACCATATCATATCGGCTCGTTCGTTTAACGTCTCGTGTATAACCACATCATATCGGCTCGTTCGTTTAACGTCTAGTGTATAACCATATCATATTGGCTCGTTCGTTTTAACGTCTCGTGTATAACCACATTATATCGGCTCGTTCGTTTAACGTCTAGTGTATAACCATATCATATCGGCTCGTTCGTTTAACGTCTCGTGTATAACCACATCATATCGGCTCGTTCGTTTAACGTCTCGTGTATAACCATATCATATCGGCTCGTTCGTTTAACTTCTTGTGTATAACACATCATATCGGCTCATTCGTTTATTCTAAATTGCAATTAAACAAAGAAACGTGATGTCTATTCTAAATAAACGTCAACGCGCAAATAAAAATGTGAAATTCTAGCTACGCAAGTCCTACGGCCCTACAAACAATTTTCTTATAATCCTAATGATAAAAGAAAATTTTTAAAAAAAGAAAATTAATTTTTTAACAAAAATCCTATTTAATATGAATTAATTACTAATTTAACTAAATTAAATTGAAATAAATACTTACAATTAAAAAAAAGTAAAAAAATACCTTTGGAACGACAATGTCGACCCAAACGTTTACCCCCAAAATATTTCCCCAAAATTATACAACCCGCCAAAATATTTCCCTAAAAAAATACCTTTGGAACGACAATGTCGACCCAAACGTTTACCCCCAAAATATTTCCCCAAAATTAAACAGCCCGCCAAAGGGATTAAAAAATATCGTACACCCTTGGGACGACAATGTCGTTCCAAAGGGCTCAATAATTCACAAAACCCAGTCGATCTGAACCATCTTCTATCAAACGCAAATAAAAAAAAAACATCCGCTTGCACCATTGTTCATCACAATCACCAAATTAATACCAACACAACCAAATTAATACCACATTCGACACCACAATCACCTCAAAACACCAATTACACACTCACCACTGGGCACAATTTGTTTAATTTTTGTTAATTTGTTTTGTGTAAAGGTATGATTTTTTTGTTAATTTCATTGTCTTAATTTGTTTTGTTTAATGTTGCTTTGATATTTTGTGTCGTGTTTGTGTAGGTGTTAGATGGCAGCAGTACCACCACCACCGTGAAGCGGCGGCAGCAGCACCACCACCACCTTAAAGGTATATATATATATATATATATATATATATATATATATATATATATATATATATATATATATATATATATATATATATATATATATATATATATATATTTCTTTTTTGTTAATTTAAAGTTATGTTTTTTTTATTATGTTAAAGTGGTTTGGGACGACAATGTCGTCCTCAAAAGTTATGGACAGTCGGGACAAAGTGTTTTGGACAGCCGGGACAAAGTTATGGACCACCTCTCGCTTGTGTTTTTTTTTTTTTTTTTTGTTAAAGTGTTTAATTTGGTGATGTAAGATTGTGTAATTAAGATAGTATAGTTTAGAAGTATTAGATGTATTGATGTGCTAAAATGAAGTTGGTATTAATTTAGGTTGTTTTTTTTATGTGTATGTTTTTGGTTAGCCAGGACAGCCGGGAGAGCCGGGACATCACCTCTTTTTCTCTTTTCTTTTCTTCCTCTATTTTAGCCGCGAACTAGGTATATAATTTAATTACTCTTATGATATTGTAATTTTGTTTGTATAATTGTTAAACTTATGTGAATTGTAATTTGGTTTATGAAATTGTAATTTGTATAATTCTTCTCTTTCAGCCTTGTACCAACCGTGACATCAGCTAGTATGTTTTCTTTATTTCCATATTTTGTTTTTGTTTATTAGTATGTAATTTAATTAGTAATGTATTTGTTATTGGAATGATATTGTGTTGTTAAACTTATGTGCATTTAGTAATGCATTTAGGATATGGATGCGTATAACTGTTTTACTATTTAGAATTAGGAATGCCTTCCATAGTTGCACTAGGTAATCAAAACAGTTCATAATTATGCCTTTTTACAACTTGTGTAATGGTAGGTTTTTTCCGGAAAATATTCTGGAAAAAACCTGGAAATGCAGGCTGCTGCTGCATTTTTTTTTTTGCATACTTCACAAAATGGGACGACATTGTCGTCCCAAAATTAAAAGAAAAAATCGTTCCAGTTTGCAAAATTGTTAAATATTTAAAAACTTTGGAACGACAATGTCGTTCCAAAGGGTATTTTCCAAATTATTTTTAGTATTTAAATAACTAAAAAAGGGAAAATAAATCAAGTTTTGGAACGACATTGTCGTTCCATTGGGCATTTACCAAAATATTTTTAGTATTTAAATAAGTAAAACATGTAAAATAAATAAAGTGTTGGAACGACATTGTCGTTCCAATGGGTATTTTCCAAAATATTTTCGTGTATTTACATAAATGATTTGCAAAAAATAAATAGAGATTTGGAACGACAATGTCGTTCCAAAGGAAATATTCATTGTTGACCGGTAAATGGATGTCGTCCCATTGGTTTTAAAAATGTCGTTCCAAACATTTTTGGGACGAGGAAATTGGTACAACCCGAAAGGGTCGAAATTGTCGACCCAAACCGTTTGGTACGACCCCACTTCAACCTTTGGGTCGACATTGTCGACCCAAATCGATCCCATTTTTGTAGTGACATCACCATCTAGCTCAACCAAGGCCTCGTAAATCCAATCGCCTTGCGCTTGATATTTTGGAGGGTCAATCAACCCAAACTCTTCCTTCGTCACGTCAAACCATACTACTTTTCTTTGTTCATTTGGTTGCCTATACTCAAGATGACTGACCAACCAATGCAAACATCCATTTACAAATAAACCCTCGATCACCGGTTATTGGATAAGAAGGGGCTTGGGGTATTTCTCGCCATGAGTCCGTCCCTAAGTCATGCACCATGGTGCATAGACTCTCCCTAACCATATCAAAGTTCGGTGGCCATATTTGCTCTTTAAGAACAACACACACCATCTTGTAAGTGTTAGTACATATATCAAACCCTAGCCCGCAAGATTCTTGTTTGTTAAATGGTGGCATACACGACCAAATATTGATGGGCGGCAACATGTAGGATTCTTTTCTTAAAGGATGTAATATAAGCAAAGTGGTGAGACCCTTATAAGGATGGTCTATTGCTGTATAAAGCAGCCCATGACACGAGCCTAGAACTATGTTGTCTAAACAAAACCTTAATGATGAACCCTTCATGAACTTCATAATCGGATTCTTGCTTATTTCTATGGAAGCTGTGTCTCCTTTTGAGTCGATAATACATGGAAACTCGAGTGTGCATGGTAGGTTGTGAAGATCAGCTTGAAATTGCTTGAACATGATGAGCATGAAATCTTCAGCAGCACGTTTGGTGTGAATGTTTGCAAGGTAGGAATCATTGATTAATTCGTACCATAACTTGTTTACACCCTCGAAACGAACCAAAGATTTCACTGGCATTCTTGAGAAAATGTCTTGGATGATTTGGAGAGGCAAACCAGCCATGTTAACTATATTTGAATTTTAAGGTCGATGGTTGAATATTGAGGCGGAAGATATGATTTAGGGTTTTGCTTGATTGTGCAGCCTACATGATGCATATTTATAGTTAGATGAAACTACTGATTCAAAATATTAGGATTATCTAAATAAGGAAAGTTGATTATTCAGGAGATTCGCTAATAATCTACAATAAATATTTACTGAATACGGAAAGTAAAGATTATGTTATCGCGCGCCAATATAGGTTTTCATACTTTCCTCTTATTTTTTGTTCAGACTATAGTGTAGAATTTTTGTGGTTAGAATAATAATGTGACGAACATACTTTTATGACTACCATTATATACATTTATGACCCCAATTTCACTGCAGAATTTAGTCTTTTGTGATATAAGCTGGTAAATAGGCAACTGTTAAAAGATCTATTTATATTACAAACTTGAGATAATTGTCTAAAAATGTATATATCTTGTTTTTTTTTTTAATTTTTAATTTTTTTTCTTTTTCTTGTAAGCATCAAGTTTTTAATATTTTTTAATGCATGTATCATTCTTTTAATATTTCTTATTTTATGTATCATTAGTGTTAAGTGTTGTATTTGTTAAGAGTTGACTACATTTTTAGTATTTGTGGTTTGTCGGGTGTAACACTTTTAATCAATTAGTTGGTCCTTAAGGCATAACCTCACTTAGTCCAAAATATATAACCACCGCCCACCACCGTCACCACCACCCACGACCAATCACGACCACCACGTACCACCACCACCCACTGCTACCACCACCCACCACCACCTATCACCACCACTTACCACCACCACCAATCAACACTACCACTCACCACCGTCACCCACTGCTACTACCGCTACCCACCACCACTGCTGCCACCCACCACTACCACCACCACTACCACCACCACCTACCACCATCGACCACCACCACCACTCACCACCACCATTTACCGTCACCCACCACCTACCACTACCACTTACCATCCCTAATACATAACCTAAGTGGTGGTGGTGGTGGCGATGGTAGGTGGTGGTGGTGGTGTGTGTAGTGGTTGTATGTGGTGGTGGTAAGTGGTTGTAAATGGTGGTGGTTGTGGGTAGTAATGGTGGTAGTGGCGGTGATGGGCGGTGGTTATGTATTTCGGACTAACTGAGGTTATGTATTGTGGACCAAACTAATGGACTAAAAGTGTTTCAACCGGTAAACCACAAGGACCAAAAAAAGTAGCCAACTCTTAACAAATACAACATTCAACACTAATGATACATACAATAAGAAGTATTAAAAGAATGAAAAATACAATAAGAAATATAAAAAGTTTGATGCTTACAATAAGAAAATTAAAAGTTGAGTACAAAAAAAAAAAGAAAAAGAAAGAAAAAGTGTCAAGTTTGATACAATTTTAGATAATTATCCTTGACAAACTTATATTGCCTCTACTTAGTTAGAGGACCATTTATGCTAATATTACAAACTTTATTACGTTGTATTTTGGTTTGATGTTGTTTTTTGTATATTTGTTATTACATGGACTAGAGCGGAAATAACGGCTAGGGATGGCAACGGGGCGGAGAATGTCGGGGATTGTACTTACCATCCCCATCCCCGTTTTACACTCTCCATCCCCATCCCCGTCCCCATCCTCATTGGAGAATTGATTTACATCCCCATCCCCATCCGCAATGGGGATCGGGGATCCCCACGGGGATTCGGGGATTCTCCACCCTTATAAAGTAACATAAAATTCCACCAACTCGTCGAAAATATAAAGAATTTTAACTCATAAAGTACCTCAACAAACGTACGTCGCACATAGTTATATTAATTAGAATTTCAATTAATATAACGAATTTCAATTTAAACATAATTGAGATATAACTATATTAATTTCGCAGAAAAAAAACCGACTCATCTCTCTGGAGAAAACTCTAACAACCCTAACCTTCCAATCGATTCTCCTTATTCTGCTTGATCTCGATATTCCTTGCATACTACTGAGTTTGGTGTTGATCTAACTCTCTTATCAACAAGTTCTATTGGGATTTATGCTTGGTTTCTTCAGGATTGAGTGAATTACTTGAATCGTTTTTTAAGGGTTTTATTATTATCGTTTTTTCTCAAACCGACTTACGGATTATTTGATTCGATCTTGTTACTAAGTCGGTTCTAATCCTTTAACTGAATCGTTATTATCTTTTATTGATTGGATTAACATGGACGTGGGTTAGATTTTCTGGGTTTCATGCATAAAACCCTAAGCGATTAGGGTTTACTCTTTTGTTTTGGCTGTGCACTTTGCTGGTACCTTCGTATCTAATTAGTTTGGTTTGTTTACTGGTGGTGAGAGATGAATAAGGGTTTTTTGAGTCCTAAGAGTGTGAGTAAGGATTCGGCTAGTAAGAAGAATGTTCCTGGGCAGCATCTTGTGAATGATTCGCATACTATTAAGTCTGGGTTGAAGGTGATTGAAGCTGAGAACACCGATGTTTTTCAGCCTAGTGTTTTGATTAACCCTAATGGGGCTGCTGGTAACATGAGCTCTCTTGATCCTCATGCAACTGATTCTTTGAATGCTCATGCTAATACTTGTAATAGTGATGTTCGTGAACATGTTCCTGAACGAGTGAAGACTGTTTCACTTGAGGCTGTGACGAGTTCGCTTGATGATAAGATCCGCGACATGGAACGGAAAATTGTTGAAGGTAAGCTTGTGTTCGTGGATGATGATGGGGTTCCATTACCTCTGAATGATGAGGTTCCTGTCATTAGTACTGCTGCTAATGTTGCTGTTAATGTTAATGATATGGTGAATGAACCTCATGTGGCGACGAAGTCTACTAATGAACCTGTGGTTGCTCCTAATGTTGAACAATTATTGTTAAGTGCCCGTAAGAATTTCGATGCTACTATGAATCAAGTTCAACGGGAGATTGCTACTACTAAGGGTACTAATTCGGATTCTAACACTTTGGATGGTGTGGATCAGCTTTCTAATAAGAGTGGTACAGGAGTGAAGTCGGTCTCATATGCGGGTGCTACTTCTAACGATCCTAAGAAATATGTGTCTAATTTTCGGAGGTTGGAATGCAGCAACAAGAAGACTGAAGTTGATCTTTGTGTCCCGATTAAAGTAGTGGAAGAGGTAAATCTTAGATTTGAGAACACTCTTTATGGGTATTTTCTTGGTCAACGCCTTGCTTTTCCTGTTGTTGATTACTATGTACGCAATGTGTGGGCTAAGTATGGTATACAAAAGGTGATGATGAATGCAAAGGGGTTCTTTTTCTTTAAATTCAATTCGAGTAAAGGTGTTGATGATGTTCTTGATAATGGTCCTTGGTTGATTAGAAATGTTCCTATTATCCTCAAACCATGGACTTTGAACACTAACCTACTTAAAGAGGATTTGACTAACATCCCGGTATGGGTTAAATTCCATGATGTGCCTCTTGCTATGTTTTCTGATGATGGTCTCAGTCTTCTTGCCACATTGATTGGTACGCCCATAAGGTTAGACGCTTATACTAGCCAAATGTGCAAGGAATCATGGGGCCGTAGTAGTTTTGCTAGATGCATGATTGAAGTGAAGTCGGATGAGGTGCTTAGGGATAGCCTCACTGTTGAGATACCTTTACTTGATGGTTTGGGGTCTACTATTGAGAAGATTCGGGTTGAATACGAGTGGAAACCACCGCGTTGTGATAAGTGTAAGATTTTTGGTCATACTCTTATTGATTGTCCTAAAGTTGTGTTACCTCCTACCCAGCCTACTATGACTGTTAATGATGGTTTCAAGACTGTCAATAATAAGAAGAAACGGAAACTAGGTGGTTCTAATATTCCGGGTCAAGGAGGGGTTCCTAAACCTGCTGTGGGTAAGAAGTTTCAGTATCGACCCAAAAAGACTCCTCCTGAACCTAAGAAGGTGGATGACAATAAGATGAATACTCCTGATGTGGCTAGTTCGAGTGGGACGAAAATCTCTACATCTAACCGGTTTTATGCTTTTAATATGGAAGATATGGATGCTTTCGGCATTCCTCCAAATGAAACCAACATGGAAGGGGGATTCTGGTCGTACAATGGAAGTCAATGAAGATGAGTCTACTAAGACAGGTAATGTTTCACATGAACCTTTTGTGAGCAATTTGAAAATGAAGGAGTCGGTTATGGCTCCCAAAACTATTGATTCTTGTACTCCGCCCGCCTCTTCTACTAAGAGAGTTAACCCTTTCTCTAAGGTGGGAGAGATTGAGGTTTCTGAGTCTGAAGATGAGTTGGTTTCTAACCCATTTGACGAGTCTGCTAATCTATTCGGTGGTGGCCAAGAGTTTGAAGATGATTATGATGACTATGACTATGATGACTATGCAAAACAGGTTTACGATCTTCCAGGGAATTTGGATTCTTTTAATGCCATGTATGGCACCAAGCTCCAAGGCTTTAGGAAGTAATTTTATGTCGTTTTGTCTTATGTTATCATTTGAGTAGTGGTTTGTTTTCTTTTAGAAAATAGGAAGTATCTTGTTCTTTAAGTTGTTTGCCTATGTAACGGGCTGAGATATAGGACTTCACCCATATCCTTTGTACTTAAACGTTTTGCTTTATATATTTACCATGGTGCAGGATTACTCCCCTTTACCCCAAAAAAAGAATTTCAATTTAACTTTAAAGCATCGTAAACATTGTAACATCAAAGATAATATAAAAACAATATGTATCATATTTGTGTATTCGGACAAAATAGTTAAGTAATATATAATTGTTACTTCTACTTCTAAATCTAAATGTGTTTGACCCTATAAATATCACATATGCATATAAACATACATGTCGATACTCATAAACATATGTACATGTACGTATACAAGCTAATCGAGTATGTATAAAACATACAAATTTTAAATAATTATACATTAGAAAGATCGGGGTTGGGGCCGGGTTCGGGGATTTATGTTATTCCCATCCCCGCCCCATCCCCGGCTTAATATCTTAGGGGATTCCCAATCCCCGTCCCCATTCCCGGTCAACTCGGGGAATCCCCAGTCAAATCGGGTTTGGGGATCGGGTCTCCATCGGGTACGGATTTTTTTGGCATCCCTAATAATGGCTATTATGAAAAGTAGAAGGGGTTGAATAGTTTTACCAATTTATCGTTTAAAAGATTACATTTTTGGAAACTTTTGATTCTATGTTAAATCAATCGACAACAATATAAACACTCAACACAATAAACTATATCAACTATTAACTACGAAATAATGAAAGTAAAGAGTAATGCTAGCTTAGTAACAAACTCCTAAAACTAATGATAATAAACTTTTATGATACATTAATTTTATGAAGATTTTGGCAATATCTGCAAAACAGCACCCTATCATCATGCCACATCCAATGGGTTATAAACATAACAATCGTACATTAGTTAGCCAACAATGTCTGCATTACAACACTGAATCTAACCAAATGCCTTCCCTAAATCTAAACATAGATACAAAACAAATGCAGAATGCCTACTACGAATTGAAGGGTTTCACTGAAAAGAAGCCAAATTAATTTTACAACTCCACTATTAAAAAAAAAAAAAAAAAAAAAAAAAAAAAAAAAACCTTATGTCTCTTGTAGGGCAACTACTAGTTTTCATATGTTAACTCTAAAGTAGAAGTAATATGTAACTATCTTGACTCTAACAAAAAACCCCATCTGGGTAATTAAACTAAACTAAGAATAAAATCATCAAGATGCTTAGTTACGACAAAGGGAGTGATGAGGCGAAAAATGATCCGTTTTTAGGGGGTCATTTAAGCCCGAATCCGACTTTATTTGATCAAATATTGCCCTAAATCGTTCCTTTTGTGATTTTAGGTGTTTGGAGAGTGAATTCTGGAAAAGAAGCCATTTTGGACGTTTTTGGATCATAAAAGTGAAGAAAACGGCAAAGTACCAAAATTCCATGCTGAAGATACAAGGTGACGGCGTCAAGACCACCATCTTGACGGCGTCAGACATGAGGAATTAAACACCGAAGGTGGTGACGGCGTCAGAAGGATTCGTGACGGCGTCAAAGTGGCAAAATTAATATACCGTGGGTGGTGACGGCGTCACATAGGCCATCATAAGTGGATCAAGGCCGTCCGAGGAAGTATATGGCGGCGAGGTGACGGCGTCAGAAGTTACTCTTGACGCCGTCAGACTGTTTTTCCTATATATAGTTTTCTAGTTTTTTCATAAAAAAGGGGAGAAGTTTTGGTGAAACCCTAAAGACGATTTTGGTGCCTCTTTTACAGGTTTTTCAAGGGTTCCAAACCCTTGAGACCTTGCATTGTAATTGAGATAAGTGTACTTTCAATTCAATCAATATGTCTATGTGTTGGTTGTTTATCTCTTGTTCTTGTCTCAATTCTACTATGCTAGGCTAGATCTCTTTTGTGTTTGCTTAGATCTAATGAAACCTAGATGTTGATTATGTGTTGATTACTTGTCTATTCTTGTTTTGAATGAATGATATTATATGTTAGGCTTAAGAAAACTGGCAGATCTCCAAATGGTAACATGCTTGAACGTCTTAAGAAACATGAACCGAGGCGTACTAGGTCTTTATTGGTTATATTTAATGCATGAGCCACTGTTTACAATCCCTATAGTTGTGCTGGGTTATGGTGTAGGAGGAGATAAGAGCTCATAGAGTTGGGGAGTTATGTATGCCACCCCACGAATGGTATTAAGGAATACAATCCGTCATTCATACAAGTGTAACAAGTAATTAACATGTAAAAGATATCTAGGGAGTAGTGAAGTCTAAGTAAACACAATTTCTCCAATTACTGCTCACAACTTTAGTATAAATTAGTTTAATTTCATTTTCATTATTTTAATAGCTTTGGGTTAGTTGATTAGCAACTAATTCCGCCCACTCCTTCAAAACCTGAGATTTTACTTGCTTTCATAAAAATATAAAAATACAAAAATAATCATCTTTCACCTTTAGAACTATTAATTAGGTTTTCTAATCCTAGCGACACTATTCCTAAGCTGAACGATCAATCCCCCGGTACTTGTCACTATACTATACTACAACGATCAGGTACACTGCCTGGTGGGGGTTGTAAGCTTCTCGAGATCCCTCGAGAGGTAAAGCAAGGTGCGATTCCCACGCATCAAGTTTTTGGCGCCGCTGCCGGGGAATAGTTATTGTCTAGGTTAGGATTTCTTTTTATTAGGTCTACTTGCTAGATTCTTTTCTAGTAAGATTTTTATTTTTATTTATTTTTAGGTCTTCTTTAGTCTATCTTATTTCTTCGTGCCTCTGTTCGTAACTCTTTACCATCCGACATTATGGAAGGTGGTAACATCTTTGAACCCATCATCCCACCACAACAAAACCCACCATTAGAACCCCTTAGGCCCCGAACCTTAGGAGAGTATTCCCGACCTAGCCACCAAGGCTACCGAAACACCTTTGAGCTCACCGGAGCCAATGTGACCCCCTTGCGATCCGACACCATCCGGTTGGTGCAAAGCGGATGTGCATTCCATGGACTTCGTTCCGAAGATCCAAACCAACACCTTAAGGATTTCCTCAAAATCGTAGATTCCATAGACCTAGGTGTTGAAACTAGAGAGACTACCCGTTTACGCCTATTCCAATTCTCTCTACGGGATCAAGCTAGTCAATGGCTTGAGCGTTTACCCGCGGGATCCATCACCACATGGGATGATCTCACCACTCGTTTCCTTGCTCAATTTTTCCCACCGGGGAGAACTACTAAACTTAGGAATGACATCTTGATGTTTCAACAACGTCAAAATGAATCTCTTTATGAAGCATGGACTCGTTTCAAGGACTTACTCCAAAAAGTCCTTCATCATGGCATAAATCTTTGGCTCCAAGTCCAAATCTTCTATGACCATATCGACATCTCCACGAGGCGAACCATTGACCAATCGGCCGGTGGTAAGCTACGTGATCTTAGTGCGGAACAATCATGGGAACTCATAGAAGATCTTGCTCTCTATGACAACGAAAGTTGGAATGATCCCCGTGATTTGAACAAAACGGTCAAGGCAATATCTTTGCCTTCGAATAATTCAAGCACTCCCGACCGTAGGATCATGGAACTTGAGGACCAAGTCAAGTTTCTCATGAAATCTTACGAAGCTCCGAAGCATTCAAGCCAAGTGAACAAAATCACTTCTTCATGCGAATTATGTAGTGGTCCCCATGACACTCGTGATTGCATGGAACTCCCCGGAACAGCTTTTGCGGACTACGCATCCACGCGTACCGACGAAGCGGGAGATAAGTGGTACACTTTCAAGCCCGAGCCAAACACATACGGTGATTCATACAACCCCTCATGGAAAAATCACCCAAACCTTAGGTGGAAACAAAATCAACCAAATTCTTCCAATCCGCCTAATCGTTACCAATCAAACGGTCCACCATCCAACCGTACCTTCAACAACAATCCTTCTAACAACTATGGTAGTACCAACAATCTTGAAGGATTGATGTCAAAGTTCATGGCATCTCAAGAAGCCCGCATAGCTAAGTTTGAAGCCGATTTCAAACAAAATCAAAGCGAGATGACCAATAGAATTGACGCATTGTTGAAAGTTCTCAATGACCGAGAAATGGGAGCCCTCCCAAGCGACACAATCAAGAATCCGAAACTAAACGTTAATTCCATATCTTCAGTTTCGTCACCCACTTCGTGTCCACAATACTACTCGGTTAAATCAACGAGCACGTGTTTCAAACAAAACCAAATTCCCCAAAAGGACCAATCAAATAAAACACCCACTATAGAGCCGGTCAAAAGCATAGTTGAAACACCTCTCACGCAAGACCTTGACGATGAATTCAAAGAACTTCACCTTGAACGCCCCGTCATTGATGTCTTAGCGCGTGCTCCTTACTATAGTGCCCTCCTAGAAAAATATGAGAAGTATAAGCTAGGTAAAAATGGGACCGCCTTCGTTCAAAACAAGTTGCCTAAAAAGCTTGATGATCCGGGCATATTTGTTTTGCCTTGTAAGATAGGAAGATCCGAAGCTTTCGACACACTAGCCGATTTAGGGTCAAGCCTCAACTTGATTCCCTTATCTTTATTCACCGCTCTTAAGCTAGGAAAGTTAGAGGAAACGGAGGTATTGATAGGGCTAGCGGAGGGAAGTATTGCCCACCCGGTTGGAATGATTAAGGATGTAGTTGTTCACATAGGAAGGTTAACTATATTAGCGGATTTTCACATCCTAGACATGGTTAGTGACACTACATGCCCATTATTGGTAGGAAGAGGATTTTTAGCAACCGCTAGTGCCATGATAGATTGCAAGGAATCCAAGATAGCGGTAGGAGAAGGCGATACTTGGTCGGTGTATGATGTTAAGAAGCATAGTTATGATTGTGATGATGAACCAACACCGCATTGGGTAGAGATGAATAGGAGACCATCTAGATATTGACCTTGGATAGAAAGGAACTTCATAGGACCTCAATGCCCATTTTATCTAGAAAAGGATTTCGTTGAGAAGACACATTCGGTAGAACAACTCATAGCTAGAGATGAGGAGCTAGATCCCTTTGAGGACCCCTTAGTCTTTAGAAAAATGATTGAGTTCTTGAGCGTAATGCCTATTAATATAGAGTTGAATAAATGGAAAAGAGATGGAGATAAGTATAAATGGAGGTGGGACAAGCCACCTAAAGAAGGTGACGGGTCATGGCATATTAGAATGACATTGTATGATCCGGATGGAGAAAAGTTTGAAAGGTCATACCACACTAAGGGAACCGATAGAAAGTTGAAACCTAAGTTCGATCCCAAAGATGTCCTCAATGAGGAACTCACCCGAATCACGTAGTAACCCACGACTTTGAGTCTAGCTACAAGACTCGTAAATAAAGAAAAGCGCTTCTTGGGAGGCAACCCATGTTTTGTGTGATTTTTATTTGTTTGATTGTTATTTGCTTCCGTATGCATGTTTTATTTTTATTGTTGGTTGATCATGTTTCTCAATTAAAATGTAAAATACTTTATTATGTTGTTTAGCCTAGTCTTAACTTCAACCTAAAGGTATTTTTGCAAAAGATAAGTGTAAGGGGAAACCCCAAATATGTTTTTAAGAAACAAACCGATCATGATTCTCCACAATATTTAATGAACATGTATATACGTATTTGTTAGAGTCAAATGCTTGTATTGAGTCATAATGAAGTTTTGCAGGATTTTCCAGGAAGTAGGACAAAGTTTTTCCAGAAATTTTCCGAAAACTTAACATAAGAATTTCTGCAGGTCCATTCTGACGGCGTCAGGGTCTTGCTCTTGACGGCGTCAGGAGTTAAAATCTGGAAATTTTACCGGTTTTGTTTTTCTAACGGAGTCTTATGGTTTTTGTGAATTATTAAGTTTTATAATCTCCAGGAAATCTGCAAACTTCATTCCACAAGCATTATATCTTACTTTGTTTTCTAGGATTTAATAACTTATATAGGATGCCGCCGATTTTACGCGAGGTTGCCTTGTCTATTGTTGTCAGGATTTACAGGTTATTTATGACAAGAAGATGATTTATATTCTGGAAGGGAAGCTTTGATTGTTCGTTTTTTTGGAAGAAGATTTAACCTGGCCAACCTATAATCCATACCGAGCGAATCAAGGGAGTATTTGATTTCATTCTCTTTACTTTATCACTTTTACATTCTTTACTTGAACATTGGGGACAATGTTCATCTTAAGTGTAAGGGGAGGGTAAAAAGATGATACCTTACATATGCACTTTCGCTTGAGTTTGTTTTGTTTGATAGTAGATGTGTAATAAAACTATAAGAAATACTTGTTAGTGTAATTTTAGCGCCAAATTTAAAATTTTTTACAACATTTAGGAGTGAAACTTTAGCCATAGCAAGCGTCTCATGGATAGGAGGTTGTATGACTAGCACATAACCGTATATTCAGAAAAAATTTCCACCCAAAAATGTGAGGTTCGCCTTTAGATTTGATAGGAAAAGCATTTATTATTGGTGCTTATGAGTGTACCGGTAGCATTTAGATTCTAGAACTTGCATTAGTGATGCATCCCGAGACCACTAGTGAGACTACATTCGTGTAGTAGGATTTACTACATGATAAGAGGCATTAGGATCACCCTTGTGTTAAACCCGTATTATAATTACTTGACCATTTAAGTCATATTACTTGGCTAGTTAAGTCAACTAATTTTTCCCACACCCTTAGCGTTGTACTCATTTTTAGTACACGATACCCCTAGTACACCCCTCCGAGCTTATCTTTTCGTTTCTAACTTTAAGCATTTTACTTAAAGGAAGAATTTGTTACACCCCACTTAAATGTACACCCAAATCGCCTTAGCCTTCCGTGTATGCGCTCATTTTTAGTGCATTATTGTTATTTGTTAAACCCTAAGTTAACTTTCTAATTGATTACATGGTTGCTAAGTCGAGTCATATCCTTGTACATATTGTTTTGGGACGATTGGGACTCATGGGTAAGTACTTATTTTATGGAGTAATGGGGAAGAACACCATTTATTACCCCCATACGTACGTTAATCTTAAAAGTGCTCCAAGTGTTTTGATTTTCTTAATTCGAGTCATTAGATTAGTTAATTGTAAAGTATGTAAAGATTCAAGTGTAAGGGGATTGCTCAAACCCCCTATGATGTATTATTTTGGATGGTAGGGTAAGAGTGTATGCAAAAAAAAAAAAAAAAAAAAAAAAAAAAAAAAAAAAAAAAACATACGGACTACCATCCCGTTTTCATTCTATGTTTATTTTATGTTTTTGTTATTTTTCATTTATTAGCTTAAGTCGAGTCTAGTCTTGGCTTAGCAACGCCATCTTGTACATGTAATTAACCGAGATTGTTAACTCGCCACCAGTAAAACTTCCTTTATCCAACAAAACCGTGTAATTCATATCCCTACACCTAACGTTATAACCCTTTAAAAGACCTCTTTGATAGTTTATCCTAGGTGCTTACGCCATGTGGTGGAGGTTTGATCCTTTCCCAAGCCTATGGTAATCTATTTTGCTATGACAGGTAGTAAGAGATATCTTCCATTTCCATAATGTTATATAACTTTATTACACCCGAGAGATGTGAGTATCTAAACACTATTTGTGAGGTGCTTGTGTATGACCTCCGTGCTTGTCTATTGGTCTTTAGTGGAACGATTATTTGTTGTAATTACTTTTATATTAGTGTTAAATGACCCCTAACTTGTCTTTTGAGTAGAATAAAAGCTCATTTGCTTGAGGACAAGCAAATCTCAAGTGTAAGGGTATATGATGAGGCGAAAAATGATCCGTTTTTAGTGGGTCATTTAAGCCCGAATCCGACTTTATTTGATCAAATATTGCCCTAAATCGTTCCTTTTGTGATTTTAGGTGTTTGGAGAATGAATTCTGGAAAAGAAGCCATTTTGGACGTTTTTGGAGCATAAAAGTGAAGAAAACGGCAAAGTACCAAAATTCCATGCTGAAGATACAAGGTGACGGCGTCAAGACCACCATCTTGACGGCGTCAGACATGAGGAATTAAACACCGAAGGTGGTGACGGCGTCAGAAGGATTCGTGACGGCGTCAAAGTGGCAAAATTAATATACCGTGGGTGGTGACGGCGTCACATAGGCCGTCATAAGTGGATCAAGGCCGTCCGAGGAAGTATATGGCGGCGAGGTGACGGCATCAGAAGTTACTCTTGACGCCGTCAGACTGTTTTTCCTATATATAGTTTTCTAGTTTTTTCATAAAAAAGGGGAGAAGTTTTGGTGAAACCCCAAAGACGATTTTGGTGCCTCTTTTACAGGTTTTTCAAGGGTTCCAAACCCTTGAGACCTTGCATTGTAATTGAGATAAGTGTACTTTCAATTCAATCAATATGTCTATGTGTTGGTTGTTTATCTCTTGTTCTTGTCTCAATTCTACTATGCTAGGCTAGATCTCTTTTGTGTTTGCTTAGATCTAATGAAACCTAGATGTTGATTATGTGTTGATTACTTGTCTATTCTTGTTTTGAATGAATGATATTATATGTTAGGCTTAAGAAAACTGGCAGATCTCCAAATGGTAACATGCTTGAACGTCTTAAGAAACATGAACCGAGGCGTACTAGGTCTTTATTGGTTGTATTTAATGCATGAGCCACTGTTTACAATCCCTATAGTTGTGCTGGGTCATGGTGTAGGAGGAGATAAGAGCTCATAGAGTTGGGGAGTTATGTATGCCACCCCACGAATGGTATTAAGGAATACAATCCGTCATTCATACAAGTGTAACAAGTAATTAACATGTAAAAGATATCTAGGGAGTAGTGAAGTCTAAGTAAACACAATTTCTCCAATTACTGCTCACAACTTTAGTATAAATTAGTTTAATTTCATTTTCATTATTTTAATAGCTTTGGGTTAGTTGATTAGCAACTAATTCCGCCCACTCCTTCAAAACCCGAGATTTTACTTGCTTTCATAAAAATATAAAAATACAAAAATAATCATCTTTCACCTCTAGAACTATTAATTAGGTTTTCTAATCCTAGCGACACTATTCCTAAGCTGAACGATCAATCCCCCGGTACTTGTCACTATACTATACTACAACGATCAGGTACACTGCCTGGTGGGGGTTGTAAGCTTCTCGAGATCCCTCGAGAGGTAAAGCAAGGTGCGATTCCCACGCATCAGGGAGCAACGGTCACCTCCCTGTATTTGCAGGACCTTTGTGTGTTAATTTTGGTTCTTTTTGATCAAGTAACTTGACCATATATTCTAGTTTCTATCTAACTTGATTAATCAAATGAGAGTTGAGATACAAACTTTGTACATAACATATATAGCTCAGGTTAAACTTTGGATTAAGTAATAAATCATTTGATTGCAGAGTACTCGCAATTATTTACTTAGTGCAACTAGCAACAAAGCAAAAGATTTCATTCGCCACATAGTCACTATTACATATCTTGTTAATATTACAAACACGAGTATGCTGTTAGAACAATCAATATTATATTTTTGGAACAATCTTACTTATCCTACAATGGCCAAACTGCAATTAATCAATCACGTAAACCCATAGTGTTGAGTGATTAGAAAAAGCTTAAAATCAACACCTTGTTCCTCAGCAACAAAAAATACCTTCTCTGGTTCAACTGGACCTGCCACTACTACTCCTTGTTTCGTTTTCTCATCAATCAATCTGTATAATTAATTATAGCTAATAACTAAATTTAGCGTTCGTCAAACAGATCACTAATGAAACTTCTATTTTACTACATACTATATCCATTAATCAACCCCATAATTTAGTAAAATGCATCTTTAGTTTTGTTTTCCCTGTAATGCGCCTTCTATTTAGAACTTTTATAAAACTTAATAGACATGAGTATGTGTCCACCAATACATTTATTTATAACGTTCTGATCTCCAACAATGAAGCACAATGATTAATTAACTGGAAGATTTGTCGTAAGAGGAGATTCAACATAAGTAATGAATTGTTCCAACTTATGTTGAATCACAACATCACAAAGCACACTACCTCGTGATGAAATCGTACATGAAGGAGTGTAATATCTGATATGTTTACTACTGAATGGCTCTATCATGCTATGTTATCTGTACGGGCAAAACTAAAAAGTGTCGGTGAATTTAGGGTTTCCCAGATCATGGTGTAGATAATCAATGGTACCGGATATTCACTTGAAATCGTGTTATCACTTTCTAATAGAAACTATTCGACCCTATGCCTGGGTTACACGAATATTTCTATGGGATAAGACCAAATGATCTTGTTTCAGGCACAAATCAAGAACTAAATCGTATTCAAGTGTTTTGAGTTTTTATGTTGTATCTTCATGCAGTTATGTTATGACCTCTATTTATAATAGAGATTACTCAAACCCTAACCCATGGAATTATGTATAATTAACGGCCCATTAATTATATCATAATAGTTTCCAAAATAGCAGGAATCAGCGGTTACAGTAGAACTATTAGTATTAACACTACCAGAAGAAACATAACACAACCAGCATAAACATTAGTAGTAGAAACTCTGCATAACCACTATTAAGTCAGGGTATTGAGGGACCTAATGGGTATACACTTCGTACCTCCCAACCCATTACTAGGTGCGAATTGATCCCTCAAGTGCACCAAATTTTCCAACAAAAAGTAGGTAAAACTGAAATCGGTAAAATGCAGCTTACTTGCTGGCTTACTAAGAAAGGACTGCTGCAACTTGACCAAGTGTACCTGAAAACCATAATGTGGAAAACTAAAAGGGGGGTTGAATAGTTTATCGCTTTTTAAATCCTTTTTAGCTTGATTATCTTTTAAAAAACTTTACGTTTATTTAAAGATATAAACACAACATTATATGTTCAATTCCTTGAGAAAGCTTTACGAGTAAATAGCAATCCTAACTTTACTTGTTTTAGTTCTTTGAAAAGCTTTACGTTTGTTTAAGGATATAAACACAACTTTACTTGTTTACTTCTTTGAAAAGCTTTACGTGTGATTAGCAAATCTAACTAAAGACAATATGTAATAAGCAAAGATAAAGAAAGAAATGATCAAACCACAACACGATTGTTTATCGTGGTTCGGCTACAAGGACTCTTTTTCCTTGCCCTACATCCACGCCCCGAGTTTCCAACTCGAGAGTTATAAGCACTAATCAACAAGCTCCTTTCACCGGCGGAGAAAACCTTTACAACGTCGCTTACACTTTTACCGACACTAAGCTAGATGTCGAGTTCTTTTACAAGGGTACAACTACTCCCATTCGTCGCTTACACTTTTACCGACACTAAGCTAGATGTCGAGTTCTTTTACATGGGTTCAACCACTCTCGTTCATCGCTTACACTTTTACCGACACAAAGCTAGATGTCGAGTTCTTTACCAAGGGTACAACCACTCCCGTTAGTTCTTTTACAAGGGTACAACAACTCCCGACACACT
Source organism: Artemisia argyi (assembly GCA_030686995.1). Taxonomy (NCBI): domain Eukaryota; kingdom Viridiplantae; phylum Streptophyta; class Magnoliopsida; order Asterales; family Asteraceae; genus Artemisia; species Artemisia argyi. Next base: position 168,280,502 of record CM060685.1, on the reverse strand, counting down.
ATGTATTTTGAGGCCTAAAATATTAACCGATCACTTCTACATACATGATACAAATGAAGTATAAACTATCAAAGCTTATACATGACAAAGCTAACAAGTCTTGCAACTTAGAGTTGAAACTTGTAACTTCTTAGATGAACATGTGAACTCCTTTGCTACATAAGAGAATCACACAAGTTAGTAGCTACTGAGTATAAAGAGAGAATATGTGTAAAATATGACTCTAAGTGATGAGGGATTTCTTGCAAGTCCTTTGGTATTTATACCAAAGAAAGTCAGTAGTCTGGCGGACACGGCGGTACCCTCAGAAGGGGTCCGCCCGTGTTCCTCCAGGGGTCCGCCAGAACTGTTCAACCAAACTTACAATAAATCACTCCAAAACAAACAATGTCACATCTACTTATTACTAGTCAACATGCATTGCACCAAACATGAAATACTTCCAAAGTGTGTAAGAACTTCATGGATAGTCAAACACATAAACAAGCAATGTCACATCTACTAAATACTAGTCAACATGCATTGTATCAAACATGTAATACTTCCAAAGTGTGTAAGAACTTCATGGATAGTCAAACACATAAACTTACCATAAATGCACATTGATGAGATGTGACACTTTCTTATTAAAGGAATACTTTCTCATTAAGGAAATAAAAACCATGTTAAGTTTAAAAAGAAATGTAAAGACTAGTTATACAAGACTTAAACTAAAATGATGTTTTACTACAATCTAAAGTTTGTACTTTGTCATTAACAAAACTTAGCAAAGATCGTTAAAATATAAATAACGTTTTTAGGCGATATTTGTATTAACACATAAGAATAAGAAACTAATATGAGCAAGCCTCTACATGGCGTGAAAGTTGTTGTTGTTGTTGTTGTTGTTTTTTTCCCCAAATTTTTGTTGTGTTTGAGAAAATGTTTAACCATTTTATCCATGTCTCTTATAGATGATACACTACTATATATCTCTGTGTCCATGTAGAAATTTAACGCGAGAACCTTCACACACACATGTGACATGTGTGACATCGACTTTCTACGTGTTACAACTATGAGCCTTTTTAACAATAGTGCTGTAATATATGAATGGTAAATCCCAAAGGATTTACTTGTAAATTCCCTCGAGCAAGTCATATTTTCTTTCATATCTCTGTCACGATCGATGCCCTCTGCTCAGTTAACACTTTGCTGCAAATATTACCTTTAAACAAGCACCCAAGTTACTAATTAATTTGCTATTAAAGGAAGAGAGAAAACAAAGATTGAGATCAACATCTTTTACTTCCACACTTGATATTAAAATATGTACAATTGGCCGATGGAAGGTTATGGCATTTTGAAGGCATGAACTCATGGAGTGAAAACAATACATATGTATATCTTTGTTCTCGTTTTCTGGCGGGCATCATAATTAACCACGAGTTTGTATTATAATCAACAAACAAATTAAGCCACATAAACTATCCTAACGAAACTATATCCATGTTACATGAAGGTGTAACCTAATTGCATTCATTTCACCATTTCACACCTATTAACTACTCAAAACACATTGCATAACTTGCCGACCTTTCTTTAGATTCGGATCATCCTTCTTACACTTATGAAACACATCATTTTTCTCGTTTATAAGCGTATATAATTTGTACACATTTACAATTGTGAACAACATGGCAAAATTGTACACAATTTAACAAGTGTGTCAAAAAAGGTGTGTACTGTCCCCTTTTTTTTTTTTTTTTTTTTTTTTTTTTTGTAGCGAAAACTACAATACACAAAGCATTTGAGGAATGAGCTAGTTTGTTATGTATGGAATAGATGATTCCCTCGTTGATCCAAAACGTTGTTATCTTTGTAAATCAAAAGGCTGTATATTCGAGACTCGTTATAAATAAAATGTGTACGTACTTCGAGTCTTCGAGTAATTTAAAAATTGTTACAAGGACAGAGTTAACCAATGTGATTAGCAAAACGTTACGTCCTATAGAATGTATTTCAACTGGTTGAAATTAAATCAGTCTCATCCCTATGACGAACTTCACCCGGTTTATTATCACGCTATACTATACCAACCATATATATATATATATATATATATATATATATATATAATCATATTAGTGTATGTTTTGTATTTTAACCAGATCGAAGAAAGAAACCATGTATACATATTATATTGCAACAGAAAACATCTGATCGATTATACCACATAAAGAAATTAAAAGCGACAACGTTTTTTTCATATCACTTTTTGTTTGAATAAAGATTTCTGTTGATGTGAATATAAGCTCCTTCGATACAATCGAACATCTGATTGACATCCATCCTCTTCCAATCCAACAATGTTAACTTCATATGAAACGCCAAGTTTTAGACTGTAAACAAACAACTGTTTTCGTCCATAGCATGTCATTAAAATGTCCCCCTCTTCGTTCCAAGAACCTAAAACCTTTATGTAGTCACTAGGAAGAGGCGGTTTTTGATCAAACCGACAATGCAACCCCCATTCATTTTTGTTCAATACCCAAATCTCGACACTTGCCCAACATTATTATATGCAAGACCAACATCACCATCTAGCTCAACCAAGGCCTCGTAAATCCAATCGCCTTGCGCTTGATATTTTGGAGGGTCAATCAACCCAAACTCTTCCTTCGTCACGTCGAACCATACTACTTTTCTTTGTTCATTTGGTTGCCTATACTCAAGATGACTGACCAACCAATGCAAACATCCATTTACAAATAAACCCTCACCGGTTATTGGATAAGAAGGGGTTTGGGGTATTTCTCGCCATGAGTCCGTCCCTAAGTCATGCACCATGGTGCATAGACTCTCCCTAACCATATCAAAGTTCGGTGGCCATATTTGCTCTTTAAGAACAACACACACCATCTTGTAAGTGTTAGTACATATATCAAACCCTAGCCCGCAAGATTCTTGTTTGTTAAATGGTGGCATACACGACCAAATATTGATGGGCGGCAACATGTAGCATTCTTTTCTTAAAGGTTGTAATATAAGCAAAGTGGTGAGACCCTTATAAGGATGGTCTATTGCTGTATAAAGCAGCCCATGACATGAGCCTAGAACTATGTTGTCTAAACAAAACCTTAATGATGAACCCTTCATGAACTTCATAATCGGATTCTTGCTTATTTCTAATGAAGCTGTGTCTCCTTTTGAGTCGATAATACATGGAAACTCGAGTGTGCATGGTAGGTTGTGAAGATCAGCTTGAAATTGCTTGAACATGATGAGCATGAAATCTTCAGCAGCAGGTTTGGTGTGAATGTTTGCAAGGTAGGAATCATTGATTAATTCGTACCATAACTTGTTTACACCCTCGAAACGAGCCAAAGATTTCACTGGAATTCTTGAGAAAATGTCTTGGATAATTTGGAGAGGCAAACCAGCCATGTTAACTATATTTGAATTTTAAGGTCGATGGTTGAATATTGAGGCGGAAGATATGATTTAGGGTTTTGCTTGATTGTGCAGCCTACATGATGCATATTTATAGTTCGCTAATAATCTACAATAAATAATTTACTGAAAACGGAAAGTAAAGATTATGTTATCGCGCGCCAATATAGGTTTTCATACTTTCCTCTTATTTTTTGTTCAGACTATAGTGTCTTTGTATAGAATTTTTGTGGTTAGAATAATAATGTGACGAACATACTTTTATGACTACCATTATATACATTTATGAACCCAATTTCACTGCAGAATTTAGTGTTTTGTGATACTAGTAATGAAGACCCGTGCGATGTACAGGGACTGAATGTAATTGTTGATAATGTATTCTTGGGCAGTCATTCTCGTCATTATTTATTTTCGCGTTATTATGATTTTTCTTAATATCTTATAGCTTGTTAATGAAAGATGTTGTTCGTGCATAAGAAGCGTGGACTATTAAGATGAATATGTTTAATTAGTTTATTGTTAAATTTTGTGTTTAGGTTTTGAGCTTAGTATATAGTCATGAAGACCCGTGCGTTGCACAGAGCTGTATGTAAGTGTTCATAGCGTAATCATTTATATTTTGAAATGTATTTAACATAAACTTTAAATTTTTTAGTGTAAAAAAACCCAAATTTATAAATACATTTGATTCGTTAACAAACAAATATATTTATTAAACCTATATATAGTCGCATGTTATGGTAAAACATAATATAAAGAGTTAGGATGCAAGTTTAGTAGTGTCGATTGCAATGGGACGAAAGAAATGAATATAGCATGACAAAAACAAAAACAAAAAAAAAAAAAAAAAAAAAAAAAAAAAAAAAGCTAACCACGCATTATCTAAGCATCGACAACTTTTCGACATGCGTTTAAATTAAAATATCCAAATATGAAACATGTCATTACGTAACTTTTCATGTTGATCTGTCTCAATGTCTCATTCAAATATGTGTTTTGGACTTTGTAAAAACTAACTAACCTAAGATATGTCTAAATAAATAAAGGATGACACAAATTACGCCTTCCTAAATTGAAACAACCTAGTACACGTTTGAAGGCATATTGTAACCACCAATTTTGTTATTATGATCCCTTAATAATCGTTCACTAATTGCCCTACATAACCGATTCTTAACTCTTAATCAAAACCCATCAATACCCCTTTTATGACTTGCCTTCTATTACCACGCTCCTTTTTTTTAACTCATTTTATTCTTTTGTTCCTCCTCCCAGTCATACGAATAACACAAAACAACAAAACACACATAGTCCTGCTTGTTTTTCTCTCTAAAGATTTGTGGTGTGCATGGATGGTTATTGTTGAATTCGTGGATTTAGGGTTCTTAATTCGTGGTCTTAATCTTGTTCTGGTTATTCTTTTGTTTTGTATAACAACCAAGGTATCATCAATCACCTTCTTTTTGTCCCAATTCAACACACCTATGGTAACAATTAAAAAGAATCTAATCAATCGAAAAAGTTCATAAAAATATTTATAAACATATTTTTTATAATTACTTACATACCACTCAAGAATGGAGACCAACAAACGAACCCTTCAATCTTTCTTTATGCTCAGCTCGTCCTAAAAGATGTTTTATGGTCTCGGGTAGGTTCATTGATTTGTTTCTTTTTGTGCTCAAGATCTGTGATGAATACATGTTTAAATCTTCATAAAGATTTTGATAAGAATCACAAAACACGAATCTGAGATCTTATGTGTCTTTTATTTTTGTGTTCCTATATTGTTCTTGATGTAATTGTTCGGTACAATACACAGATGTGGAGAAAGTCCATGTGTTATTTATAGTTAAATAATTTATGTAACTTATGAATATGCATATGAAAAGACACATTTAAGTTTCTTCATTCTAGTGCTATTACTTCACCAAATTTGTCATTCATCGAAATGTTTTTTCTTTATCGTTTCAGTTAACAATCCAAATATAAATCATCACAATTAAAAAGAGAACTTTCATTGTTAATTTAAAAGCAAATAAATAAAATAGAGCAAAATAGCACATGAAATTTTCATAAGAATACGGTAGTGACATTCAATATCACATGTATCCCATGAATTACTGGAATATTCATGTGCATTATGATAAAAATAGAACTAATAACATAAATTATCATTAAGGGCCTGATACTATATTTTAAGTATCACATTCCCATTAGTGATAAATGGGCCAAACTCAAATGAAATGCCCGGTCCACATTGGATCCAATCCACACATATATGCTAATACTGTTTACCCTAAAACACACATAATTCGTTTATTCCGCCCCCTCACACCTAATTTCTCTCAACAAAACACTTCTAATCTCATTTATCCAAAAAAAAAAAAAAAAAAAAAAAAAAAAATTGAATGAATAAAGATCAACCAAATCCTTAACTATATAATCATTCGCTTCTCATTCTGAATCAAGAAAGCATGTTATGGCTTCTAGATCGTTTGGTCCATCATAATCAATCCGAATCAAGAAGACATCTTTAAGGCTTCAAGATCTCTGAATCAAGAAGACATCTTTAAGGCTTCAAGATCTTTTTGAGGGTCTCGGGTAGGTTCATCTTGTGTTGTAATTGTCTTCGTTTTGTTTTTCATTTAACCAAATGAAAGAAAAGATCAAACAAAGTTGTTATTGTTTCTTCTTTTGTATCATTCGGATATTAAGAACAAAGATCAATGATGGTGTTTTCTTTCGTGTTATGATCTTTAAAGATCTGTGGGTTCTTATACAACACGAAAAGGAAACGAAACTGAGATCATATTCATTTCTTTTCGTATTCGAGTATTGTTGTGAGTTGGAATGATTTTGGTTGTTTATCGAGGAGGATGGGATTTACTTTGTATTTTCGTACTATGAAAATTGATCTAACTGTGAGTCGAGAACACCACAATGTGGATGTCGATGTTTAGGGAAACGTTTTATTTATAGTTAAATTATTTGTGTTAGTTACGGATACGAAAGGACTATTTGCAACATTTTGTGTTCCGTAACTCCATCTTTATGGACATTCAATACACAAATTTATGAGTTGTGTAATTTAATCAAATGAATTGAATACAGGTTTTATGTGGTAATATTTGATTTCAGTAGTTATTTTGGTATGCATACTCATGTTTGTACCGTACTATTGGTTGTGCACAACCCCTTGCATATTAAATTAAAGGGATAAGCTTTAAGTATAATAGATTATATATATAAGATATGATGTACTTACAACTTAAGCATGAAACTCAAACCAAGATACTTACACATGAAGCATACACATATCACTATCAATGCATGAAACATTTATGATAACCACTTTACATTGATAACACTACTTAATCTTTTAGTATATAAGATAAGCTGGTAAATAGGCAACTGTTAAAAGATCTATTTATATTACAAACTTGAGATAATTGTCTAAAAAATATATATAACTTGACTTTTTTTTTTTTTTTTTTTTTTTTTTTTTTTTTTTATTTTATTTTATTGTAAGCATCAAGTTTTTAATATTTTTTTTAATGCATGTATCATTCTTTTCATATTTCTTATTTTATGTATCATTAGTGTTAAGTGTTGTATTTGTTAAGAGTTGACTACTTTTTTAGTCTTTGTGGTTTGTCGGGTGTAACACTTTTAATCAATTAGTTGGTCCTTAACGCATAACCTCACTTAGTCCGAAATATATAACCACAGCCCACCACCGTCACCACCACCCACGACTAATCACGACCACCACGCACCACCACCACCCACTCCCACCACCACCCACCACCACTTACCACCACCACCAATCAACACTACCACTCACCACCGTCACCCACTGCTACTATCGCTACCCAACCACCACCACCACCTACCACCATCGACCACCACCACCACTCACCACCACCATTTACCGCCACCCACCACCACCACCACCTACCACTACTGCTTACCATCCCTAATACATAACCTAAGTGGTGGTGGTGGTGGTGGCGATGGTAGGTGGTGGTGGTGTGTGTGTAGTGGTGGTAGGTGGTGGTGGTGAGTAGTTGTAAATGGTGGTGGTTGTGGGCAGTAATGGTGGTAGTGGCGGTGATGGGCGGTGGTTATGTATTTCGGACTAACTGAAGTTATGTATTGTGGACCAAACTAATGGATTAAAAGTGTTACAACCGGCAAACCACAAGGACCAAAAAAGTAGTCAACTCTTAACAAATACAACATTCAACGCTAATGATACATACAATAAGAAGTATTAAAAGAATGAAAAATACAATAAGAAATATAAAAAGTTTGATGCTTACAATAAGAATATTAAAAGTTGAGTACAAAAAAAAAGAAAAAATGTCAAGTTTGATAAAATTTTAGATAATTATCCCTGACAAACTTATATTGCATCTACTTAGTTAGAGGACCATTTATGCTAATATTACAAAGCTTATTACATTGTATTTTGGTTTGGTGTTGTTTTTGGTATATTTGTTATTACATGGACTACAGCGCAAATAATGGCTATTGTGAAAAGTAGAAATGGTTGAATAGTTTTACCAATTTATCATTTAAAAGATTACGTTTTTGGAAACTTTTGATTCTATGTTATGTTAAATTAATCGACAACAATATAGACACTCAACACAATAAACTATATCAACTATTAACTACGAAATAATGAACGTAAAGTAAGAGTAATGCTAGCTTAGTTCCTAAAACTAATGATAATAAACTTTTATGATACATTAATTTTCTGAAGACTTTGGCAATATCTGCAAAATAGCACCCCTATCATCATGCCACATCCAATGGGTTAGCTAACAATATATGCATTACAACACTGAATCTATCCAAATGTCTTCCCTAATCTAAACATAGATACAAAACAAATGCAGAATGCCTACAACGAATTGAAGGGTTTCACTGAAAAGAAGCTTAATTAATTTCACACAACTATTAAAAAAAAAAAAAAAAAAAAAAAAAAAAAAACTCTTTATGACTCGTGTAGGGCAAGTACTAGTTTTCATATGTTAACTCTAAAGTAGAAGTAATATGTAACTATCTTGACTCTAACAAAAAACCCCATCTAGATAATTAAACTAAACTAAGAATAAACTGATCAAGATGCTTGGTTACGACAAAGTGAGCAACGGTCACCTCCCTGTATTTGCAGGACCTTTGTGTCTTAATTTTCATTCTTTTTGATCAAGTAACTTGACCATGTATTCTAGTTTCTATCTAACTTGATTAATCAAATGAGAGTTGAGATACAAACTTTGCGCATAACATATATAGCTCAGGGTAAACTTTAGATTAAGTAATAACTCATTTGATTGTGATTGTGGAGTACTGACAATTATTTACTTAGTGCAACTAGGAACAATGCTAAAAGATTTCCTTCGCCATATAGTCACTATTACATATCTTGCTAATATAACAAATAGGGGTATGCTGTTAGAACAATCATATTATATTTCTGGAACAATCTTACTCATCATACACTGGCCTAATTAAGCTTAATCAATCACGTAAACCATATTTTTGAGTGATCAAAACAAGCTTAAGATCAACACCTTGTTCCTCAGCAATGAAAATCCTTCTCTGGTTCAATTGGATATGCCAGTTCTGCTCCTTGTTTTGTTGTCTCATCAATCACTCTGTATAATTAATAATAGCTAATAAGTAAATTTAACGTTCGTTAAACAGATCACTAATGAAACTTCTATTTTACTACATACTCACTATATCCATTAATCAACCCCATAATTTAGTAAAACACATCTTTAATTTTGTTTTCCGTGTAATGTGCCTTCTACCTAGAACTTTTATAAAACTTAATAGACATGAGTATGTGTCTACCAATATATTTTTTTGCAACGTTCTGACCTCCAACAATAAAGCACAATGATTAATTAACTAGATGACTTGTCATAAGAGCAGATTCAACAAAAGTAATGAATTGTTCCAACTTATGATGAATCACAACATCATAAAGCACACTACCTCATGATGAAATCGTACATGAAGAAGTGTCATATCTAATATGTTTACTAATGAATGGCTCTATTTATGTTATGTTATCTTTGCGAGCTAAACTAAAAAGTAGGTAAAAACTGAAATCGATAAAATGCAGCTTACATGCTGACTTACTAAGAAATGACTGCAACTTCACCAAGCGTACCCTAAACACATAAGAAATAAAGAAACTAATATGAGCAAACGTCTAGTAGCGTTTTTTTTTTCCTTCTTTTTTCGGTTATATTTGAGAAAATGTTGAACCATCATATCCATGTCTCTTGTAGATAATACACTACTATATATCTCTGCTTCCATGTTGAAATTTCACGCGTAAAACTTCACACACACACACATGTGACATCATGTGTGACACTGAATTTCTACGTGTTACAAATATGAGCCTTTTTAACTATAGTGTTGTAATATATGAATGGTGAATCCCAAAGGATTTACTTGTAAATTCCTTAGAAATAGAAATTACAAAGATAGGCAAGGCACTTAAATGCCTATGAAGAGTCATTAATGCCCGAAAATTACCTCGAGCAAGTCATATTTTCTTTCATATCTTTGTCACGATGCTCTCTGCTCAGTTAACACTTTGCTGCAAATGTTACCTTTAAACAAGCACCCGAGTTACTAATTAATTTGCTATAAAAGGAATAGAAAACAAAGATTGAGATCAACATATTTTACTTCCACACCTGATATTAAAGTACTGCATGTATATATATAATGAGTTGATGGCTGGTTATGGCATTTTGACAAAAGGCATGAACTCATGGAGTGAAAACAACACATACGAATATCTTTGTTCTCGTTTTCTGGCAAGAATCATAATTAACCACGAGTTGTATTATAATCAACATAGAAATTAAGCCACATAAATTATCCTAACTAAACTATATCCATGTTACACTTGCAAATGAAGGTGTAACCTAATTGCATTCATTTCACCGGATCACACCTATTAACTACTTAAAACACATAATCTAACAGTCACTCGGAGCACATAGAAGAGCAGACATAGACTTACAACGACAAAACACATTACGTAACTTGTGGACCTTTTTTCGAGAAACATCTCTAGATTTGGATCATCCTTCTTACACTTATGAAACACATCATTTTTCTTGTTTTAAATGTACACATTTACAATTGTGAACAACATGGAGAAATTGTGCACGATTTCACAAGTGTGCACTTTTTGTTATAGTGACAACTACTACAATACACAAAGCATTTGAGGAATGAGCTAGTTTGTTATGTATGGAATAGATGATTCCTTTATTTATTTATTTATTTTGTAAATTACCCAAGAGAATATTATTACTCAAAAAAATAATTTAGAACAACGGGTGTGGTTGATCCAACACCTCAGCCCCAAAAGTCAAACCAAAGACACCTACAGTGCTTAAGACATAAACTAGTATATGAAAGAAAACCCAATCTTACAAACAACTACTATAAGGACAATACATAAATCTAATGTTTAAACTGACAAAGAAGATTTATATCTATCGCATCACAAAACGCACGCTTTTCCAAATTTAAAACCTTGAAGGTCATATGTGTCATATAGATCATAATCTTCATCCTTGTGTAAACTAGCATCATAAGCACCTCCACTAGTCATAAAGCAAGAAGTCTCATTATAAACATATTCGACTTCATCATCACTATCACTATCCAAAAGCAACAAAATTCCCGACCTTAGAAAACAGATTACCTACATTTTTTTTCCTCATTAACCATCTCAGGTGTACTATTTGGAATAACACAAAGAGCATCATTGAATAAGCTAGGGATATTTTCATTGTTACCCGCGTGTCCCACATCAACCTCCTTTTGCATAGGAAGGAGTTTCTTATCATCACCCAGAAGTACAAGCTTCCCCTCATTTATTTGACTTTCTAGCTTATTAATCTTTTCAACAAAAGAATCTTTACTAACATGTCCTCCATCAACTATTGTAGTAGTAGTATCCACTTTGCTTGAAGGAATGTTTTCACTAGGTTCTACATGAACATTAGAATCCTCATCCAAATCACCAAGTACATCAAAGGCATTAGACGTGTTAACCACATTAGCATCCTTACTTGGTTATTTGGATGTAGACGCCTTCTTAGTAAGGTCTTTAGGAGGAGAAGCCTTTGTATTCTTATGAGCAACCGGACGATACTCCATTTTCTTGATCTTAACCCCAAAAACCCGCTTATAAGTGGACACTTTCACTTGACAGTAGTAAAACCATCATTTGACACTTCCTTAGTAGCTAGACCGAACCTTTGCCTTTATCAATCGCATTACCTACACGTTTTGGATTATCTTTGGGACACTCATCAAGAAGGTAACCATATAGCAAACAAGTACTGCATCGATGGGGTTCCTGTTCGTATTAAATAGGATGATTCCTTTCGTATATCTACTTCCCTTTAGTTTAGGAAAAACCAACACAAGAGTATCACTAAAATCATTAGATGCATTAACTTCAATCAAAACTCTAGCATAGCAACTCCTCCCCCATGATTCCAAACACATATTATTAGTATACGAGTCAAAAAGCATAGGAGTACCAATCTTGGAAGCAATCAAACTCAGCCACCCAAAGTATAAGCAACCAAAGGAACATCATGGAATTTCACCCAAACTGGAACACAAGACAAATCTTCTTTCAAAAGACTTATCTCGGGTGACCATTTGTTAAGAAAAATTGGAACTCCACGAATCATCCATGGACTATCCCGTAGAACAGATCCCGTGCCCTAAATCAACCACGGGAAACGCAAGTCGTTTACCAATAAACTACCCGTATAGCGAGTTCATCAAACCCCTCAATCCCTCATTAACCTCAAGGACCAAAGCAATAGGTAACTCAACATTATAATCTGCATCCATAGGTATGTTTCCATCAATTTTCTGAAAATTAGCCCTAGTTGTCATAGGACTGAACTTTGAAGATGTCGAAGGGATATTTGCTTTGGACTTTAATGTTGGATTACCGGTCCTAGGCATGTTTACCCCAGTGTATTAGTCGGTTGTTGTAGCCTAGTCTGGATGAGGTTGTCGTGGTTTCTTTTTGTTCTTTGCCTTCCCCTGTTTCTTTTCGTCTCCCTCTCGGAGCCTTTTTTAAAATCTCAACATTTCAAAAAAAAATAAAAAAAAAAAGCTTTACACATAACCTCCTCAAAACTTTACACACATCACCAATAATATCAGTTGGTGCATTCTCATTCACGTCAATAGATGAAGCATTTACATTTGGTAGAACTTCACTCACATTAGAAGTGGTACCCTGCTCAACTCCACAGTGTCCAAGTTTTTGTGACAAAACATCAAAAGAACCGACCTTGTCATTAAACATGTGACTATCGTGCTCCCTCTCACCAACAGTAGGCTCAAGAGAACTAGATAATCCTTCAAACGTTTGGTCCCACACTTTCATTCATTCAGATTCACAGGTTCATCGACATCATGAGAAACCATATCACTACCAATCGACCCATCAGCAGCATCACTTTGTACATTAGAAGCAAATTTCACCCCACAAGACATAACTGATGTACTAGACTTCTTACCGACAAGGACAAGGTTCATTAACAGGATCATTCACACTCGTCACAGCACATGAAACCAGCTTCTGTTGGGTATAATCTTGATGGGTCAAGTCATGGTTAAGTCCATGGGTCATGGTTCAGTGGGTATGGATCTCAGAAGTGGGTTTCTCCATTTAGCATTTGAATAAAGAGTAGTGGATAGTGGGTTGAATGAGTATTATGGAAATGACCGAGTATTATGCATGGCTTTAGAATAGGCAATAAAGGAGGACGTGGGCTAGTAGTACACGTTTAATAGCAGCATGTTCTATTTGCTTTATTTGTTTTGTTAGTCTATAAATAGGTTGCATGTATTTTATTGTAAGTTGAGAAATCAGCTTTCCATATTGCAAGCAAGTAATATACAATATTAGCAAGTAATACATGAGAGTCATTTTATGGTAATTGGTACGAGTGTGTTTGTCGTATGTCTATGGAAGGCTGATAACCTTCAGCTTCATGTGTTGAGTAACAAGGGTCGAACTAGGTAACATAGCATCATCATGACCGGTAGTACCAATATTAACATCGTTTGGTGACTCCACAGTAAGATCTGTATGAACAGCAAATAAACACGCTTCCAAACCATCAACATCAACAACCCTTCCACTCTCGTTAGCAATATTAGACTCAACATGAATACCTCTAACTGGTTTATGTGGTTTACCATTTGCTCCAACTAAGTTAGGCTGAACTTTAGAGGCTAATTCCCTAAGAGAAGGGAAATTAGTCTCCATGGTCGAAGGATCCAAATTAGTACCAATCGTTTCAGTCGTTTTTCTTTTTCTTTTTCGTCACACCTCCTCCACCAGAATCCAAGAAATCTGATTTCATCATCACAAAGTCAACCGAAGCAAAACCAAGAAGAAGTAGCGTTATATCCTCAGTGTACGCATAAAACCCTAACATAAATTAGGGTTTAGAAAACATGCACATCCAAAAATCACATGATGGAACCTTAAATCAATGATTGAGTGCGATTAATAAACTAAAACTGAGAACACAACCGACCTATTGTTGCTATTAAACTAATCAAAAGAATATTAGTGTAACGATTGAGATCAGAAACATTTAATTAAATCGACCAGTAAGATTTTAGGGAAACGCCGATTGTCCCCTTAGTTTGGGAGTAGATGATTCCCTCTTTGATCCCAAACGATGGTATCTTCGCAAATCAAAAGATTGTAAATTGGTCGATGTGTGGCAAGAAAGAAAGGACTGATTGCTTCCTATGTAATCAGACAGCGAAAGACGAATGCAAGCAGCAAGGTTTTTGGTCACTGCGGGTGACCACAAGAACGCAACAGCAAGGATGGTTTTAAAGCAGGAAACAAGCAAGAAATCACAGCAAGTTAGCACACAAGAAAAAAAACGCAAGTAGCAAGAATCACAAGCAAGAAAGCAACAAGAAGTTATCATAAGTTAGCAAGCAAGAAGGTTGTTGCACGGTCTATAGCAAGTAGCAGGCAAGACAACCATAGCAAGTAGAAAGTTTCGTGTTTGTAGCAAGTAGCAAGTAAGAAACAATAGTAAGAAAGCAAGAATCGATAAGCAAGAAGCAAGAACGAGATCAAGACCGGTATTTTGTAAGAAAGCAATACCTTCCAGTAATTGTTAGTACTAAAGAAACTTCAGGTATGTACTGGCTCCCATAAGTCTACACTTACACCATATAAGTTACTATCATCCAATTTTTTTTCACTTGATAAAAACCCTAAACCGACTCTCCCTCTGGCGATTTTCCCAAACCCTCCTATCCTAATCGTTTTTTCAGAAATCTGCCTAGCCACTTGCGTTTTCTTGCATGATTCTGATTTAGTTACTGATTGACAATCATTGTTAATTGTTTCTCTATTGGATTCGTCCTGTGATTCACAAGTTTTGGTTAATCGTTTTTGAGTTCTAACCGACTAAGGGATAATCATTGATTTTCTTTATTTCAAGTCGGTTATCTACTCCTATATTGTCCTGATCTAATTGATTTATCATTCTTTTGGTACGATTATTATGGGGGCTGGTTGATTCATTGGCGTTCAACTCTCAAAACCCTAAGCGATTAGGGTTTATCTTTTTCATTTTGTTTGCATGCATGCTGGTTGGTATTTAATTTCTGGTTGATCGATTCTGCTGGTTTGGTGTGTGAGGGTTTACGGGAGAGATGAATAAAGGTTTTCTTAGCAACAAGAATGTATCTACTGTACCAATTGGTACGTTGGGTACTCCTCAAGTTCGACAAGAGGCTAGGGTTGTGGAGAACCCTAGTCTTGAATCTGGTATGATTGGTAATAACTTGGTAGGGAGCAAACATGACCTGGTGGAGCCGGTTTCGCTTGGTAATATTCAAAAGCCCACTACTAGCTTTGGTGAGTTGAGTACACCCTCAATGATGAACCCTAGTAGTTTTAGTTTGAATGTGGATGATGCACCTGATTGTTCTATGAATGGTTCTAAGAAAGTGGAGCCGATTCCACTTACGAAAGATACATCACATGGTGACGACTTGGAGCGGATTACAAGTGCTGATAATGTGAAGCACTTGATTGATAATGCGCATCAAAATTTTGATGATGCCATGAATAAAATTCAAGTTGAGATTGGAGCTAATGAAGTTAATCCTCCTTCGCTTGGATTTAATGTGAATATGAATAAGAGTGTAACTTCTGGCCCTAATGCTCAAAAGGTTGATACTACTAATGGTACGGGAGTGAAGTTGGTTTCTTATGCGGGTGCTACTTCTAATGAACCTCTGAAACATGTTTCAAACTTTCGTAGGTTGGAATGTAGCAAAAAGAAGGCTGATGTTGACCTTTCTATTCCAATGAAATTAGTGGAAGAGGTGAACACGCGGTTTGAGAATACTCTCTACGGTTACTTTCTTGACCAACGCCTTGCTTTTCCGGTTGTTGATTACTATGTTCGCAATGCATGGGCTAAGTTTGGTGTTCAAAAGGTAATGATGAATGCTAAGAGGTTCTTCTTCTTTAAATTTAACTCGAAGAAAGGTGTTGATGATGTGCTTGAAAACGGTCCTTGGCTGATCAGAAATGTTCCTATTATTCTTAAACCATGAACTTTGAACACAAACCTACTTAAAGAGGATTTGACTAACATCCCGGTGTAGGTTAAATTCCATGATGTTCCCCTTGCTATGTTTTTTGATGATGGCCTCTGTCTTCTTGCCACATTGATTGGCACGCCTAAAAGGTTAGATGCTTTTACAAGCCAAATGTGCAAGAAATCGTGGGGCCGTAGTAGTTTTGCTAGATGCATGATAGAAGTGAGATCGGATGAGGTGATTCGGGACAACCTCACTGTTGAGATACCATTACTTGATGGTTCGGGTTCCACTATTGAGAAGATACGGGTTGAATACAAGTGGCAACCACCTCGCTGTGACAAGTGTAAGATATTTGGTCATACTCTGACTGATTGTCCTACAGTTGTTATACCTCTTGTTCAGCCTACTAAGCCTGTTAATGATAGTTTCAAGACTGTCAATCACATGAAGAAAGGAAAGCATGGTGGTCCTACAATTCCGGGTCAAGGGGTTTACTAAACCTGTTGTGGGTAAGCAGTTTCAGTATCAACCCAAAAAGACTCCTCCTGAGCCTAAGAAAGCTGGTGGCACTAAGAAGAAGACTTCTGATGTGGCTAGTTCTAGTGGTACTAAGATTTCTACATCTAACCAATTTGATGCTCTTAATATGGATGATACGGATGCGTTTGGTATTCCTACTCATGACACCAACATGGATGTGGATGCTGGCCGTACAATGGAAGTTAATGAGGATGAGTCGGTTAAGACTGGTACTACATCACAAGAACCGCTTGTGAGTGATTCAATGGGAACTATGGAAGTTGGTTCTACTCCTATAGTTGAGAAAATTAGTAAGCTTGAAAAACTACTTATCGATGGGAAAGCTACTCTTGTGGATGATGAAGGTCATCCTATTCCGTCTGCCTCTGTCACTAAGAGGGCTAACCCATTTTCCAATGTGGGTGAGGTGGTGGTTTCTGATAGTGATGAGGATGAGGTTCTTAACACATTCGACGAATCATCAAATCTTTTTGGTGGAGGTCGTGAGCGTGAAGATGAGTTTGATGACTATGATGATTACTCGAAGCAAATTTATGATCTTCGAGGGGAATTGGATGTTCTTAATGCCATTTATGGCTTTAATCTCCAAGGTCGTAGAAAGTAGTTTATATTATTGTCCGAGTCTTTCAATATTATGTGGCAGTGGTTTTGTTTTCTTGCCTAGAAAATAGGAAGTATCTTGTTATGTAAGCTTTTCGCCTATGTAACGGGTTAAGATCTGTGATTCACTCATATCCGTTGTACTTAAATGCTTTTTGGAGTAATATATTTACCGGGTCGTTGACCTTTTACCCAAAAAAAAAGTTTTTGAAACTTTGAAACGTACGTGCAAGATAGCAAGCAAGAAGAAAGTAGAAAGAAGCAAGTTTGAGACTGAGCAAGGAACCGCGAGACCGTGTTCGTGAATATGATTGTAGGAGTCGAGACCGTGATAGGCATCAAGATTACGGTGGTGAATGTTGGGTATAATCTTGATGGGTCAAGTCATGGTTAAGTCCATGGGTCATGGTTCAGTGGGTATGGATCTCACAAGTGGGTTTCTCCATTTAGCATTTGAATAAAGAGTAGTGGATAGTGGGTTGAATGAGTATTATGGAAATGACCGAGTATTATGCATGGCTTTAGAATAGGCAATAAAGGAGGACGTGGGCTAGTAGTACACGTTTAATAGCAGCATGTTTTATTTGCTTTATTTGTTTTGTTAGTCTATAAATAGGTTGCATGTATTTTATTGTAAGTTGAGAAATCAGTTTTCCATATTGCAAGCAAGTAATATACAATATTAGCAAGTAATACATGAGAGTCGTTTTATGGTAATTGGTACGAGTGTGTTTGTCGTATGTCTATGGAAGGCTGATAACCTTCAGCTTCATGTGTTGAGTAACAAGGGTCGAACTAGGTAACATAGCATCATCATGACCGGTAGTACCAATATTAACATCGTTTGGTGACTCCACAGTAAGATCTGTATGAACAGCAAATAAACACGCTTCCAAACCATCAACATCAACAACCCTTCCACTCTCGTTAGCAATATTAGACTCAACATGAATACCTCTAACTGGTTTATGTGGTTTACCATTTGCTCCAACTAAGTTAGGCTGAACTTTAGAGGCTAATTCCCTAAGAGAAGGGAAATTAGTCTCCATGGTCGAAGGATCCAAATTAGTACCAATCGTTTCAGTCGTTTTTCTTTTTCTTTTTCGTCACACCTCCTCCACCAGAATCCAAGACATCCGATTTCATCATCACAAAGTCAACCGAAGCAAAACCAAGAAGAAGTAGCGTTATATCCTCAGTGTACGCATAAAACCCTAACATAAATTAGGGTTTAGAAAACATGCACATCCAAAAATCACATGATGGAACCTTAAATCAATGATTGAGTGCGATTAATAAACTAAAACTGAGAACACAACCGACCTATTGTTGCTATTAAACTAATCAAAAGAATATTAGTGTAACGATTGAGATCAGAAACATTTAATTAAATCGACCAGTAAGATTTTAGGGAAACGCCGATTGTCCCCTTAGTTTGGGAGTAGATGATTCCCTCTTTGATCCCAAACGATGGTATCTTCGCAAATCAAAAGATTGTAAATTGGAGACTCGTTATAAATAAAATGTGTGTACCTATCGAGCCTTCGAGTATTTTAAAAAATGTTAGAAGGACAGAGTTAACCAATGTGATTAGTAAAATGTTGAAATCAGTTCTTGATCATGCCTATGACGAACTTCACCTGGTTTATTATCACGCTATAATATACCAACTATATATATCAAATTAATCATATTAGTGTATGCTTTGTATTTTAACCAGATCGAAGAAAGAAACCATGTATATATGCTACCTAGTTTGTAACAGAAAACATCTGATCGATTATACCACATAAACAAATTAAAAACGTCAAAGCTTTTTCATATCACTTTTGATTGAATACAGATTTCTGTTGATGTGAATATAAGCTGCTTCTATACAATCGAACATCTGATTGGCATCCATCCTCTTTCAATCCAACAATGTTAACTTCATATGAAACACCAAGTTTTAGACTGTAAACAAACAACTGTTTTCGTCCATAGCTTGTCATTAAAATGTCCCCCTCTTGGTTCCAAGAACCTAAAACCTTTATGTAGTCACTAGGAAGAGGCGGTTTTTGATCAAACCGACAATGCAACACCCATTCATTTTTGTTCTATACCCAAATCTCGACACTATGCCCAACATTATTATACGCAAGACCAACATCACCATCTAGCTCAACCAAGGCCTCGTAAATCCAATCGCCTTGCGCTTGATATTTTGGAGGGTCAATCAACCCAAACTCTTCCTGCGTCACGTCAAACCATACTACTTTTCTTTGTTCATTTGGTTGCCTATACTCAAGATGACTGACCAACCAATGCAAACATACATTTGCAAATAAACCCTCACCGGTTATTGGATAAGAAAGGGTTTGGGGTATTTCTCGCCATGACCATGAGTCCGTCCCTAAGTCATGCACCATGGTGCATAGACTCTTCCTAACCATATCAAAGTTCGGTGGCCATATTTGCTCTTTAAGAACAACACACACCATCTTGTAAGTGTTAGTACATATATCAAACCCTAGCCCGCAAGATTCTTGTTTGTTAAATGGTGGCATAGACGACCAAATATTGATGGGCGGCAACATGTAGCATTCTTTTCTTAAAGGGTGTAATATAAGCAAAGTGGTGAGAGCCTTATAAGGGTGGTCAATTGCTGTCTAAAGCAGCCCATGACACGAGCCTAGAACTATGTTGTCTAAACAAAACCTTAATGATGAACCCTTCATGAACTCCATAATAAGATTCTTGCTTATTTCTATGGAAGCTGTGTCTTCTTTTGAGTCGATAATACATGGAAACTCGAGTGTGCATGGTAGGTTGTGAAGATCGATCAGCTTGAAATTGCTTGAACATGATGAGCATGAAATCTTCAGCAGCTCGTTTGGCATGAATGTTTGCAAGGTAGGAATCATTGATTAATTCGTACCATAACTTGTTTACACCCTCGATACGAGCCAAAGATTTCACTGGCATTCTTGAGAAAATGTCTTGGATGATTTCGAGAGGCAAACCAGCCATGTTAACTATATTTGAAGGTTAAGGTCGATGGTTGAATATTGAAGGTGGAAGATAAGATTTAGGGTTTTGCTTGATTGTTATTTATAGTTAGATGAAACTACCGATTCAAAGTATTAGGATTATCTAAATAAGGAAAGTTGATTATTCAGGAGATTCGCTAATAATCTAATTTTTTGAAAACGGAAAGTAAAGATTATGTTTAGACTTTTGTATAGAAGTTTTATAATTAGAATAATAATGTGACGAACATGTTATTATCACTACCATTTACTACTAAAGTATGTTCTTTAAGGTTTTTTTTCTAAAGACACACCGAATCAGGTGAAGCGAAGAGTTACTAATTAAGTAAGGTCGTTGAACGACCGTTATCTTTAATATTTATAAAAAAAATAATCCAACACAAATTTTATGTAATTGGTCTTTATGTTATAGGTCCGTTGCAAAGTCAGTCCTTAATTAAAAAATAATCCAACAAAATTTTACTTAACTGATCCTTCATGTTATAGGTACGTTGCAAAATCAGTCCTTACTTTACATAATTGTTCCTTCATGTTATTTGTCCGTTGGAAAGTTAGTCCTTCATCACTAACTTTGTAACGAAAATATAACGTAAGGAGAATTTCCGTAACAAAATTAAAAAACAATTTACAAAAATAGTTCTTTGGGTTATTGATCCATTACAGAGTTAGTTCATCGCGCTCCGTGACAGATCGCTACGAAAATCAATAATTTTGTATTCAAATATCACGCCGCGAAGCGAGGGCGTCACACCTCGTTATATACATTTATGAACCCTATTTCACTATAGAATTTAGTCCTTTTGTGATATAAGCTGGTAAATAGGTAATGTTAGGATTAAAAGTGACGATCATTATTCAAAGAAAGGAAAGTGCTTAAATCAAAACAAAGGTTTTACATATTCTTTGAGCACTTATCCTACAAACATAATGGCTTATGCACACATAACAGTGTATAACCCGCGATTTTCAAAGAAAGGACCTTGTTGTACATTTCTGTGCGACAATCCTAAAAGATAAGAAGACTTCTCACCAAAAAGCTTAGCAAAGTCTTCTTAATTTTTGAGCAAAATTTTGAAAAATATTTCAAAAGGTTTTCAAAACTTTTCATGATGTAGCTCAAGATATTACTCCCTCAAATCCTTAACTCGCTTAATTTAATCAAAATGTTATGTTTTTTAGTGGGAGTAATAAAAAGAAGTTCCAAAAAGATCGTGCTTAAAAGAAACTAATCCGGCATTTACAAACATCCGTTTCACCCATATGCTATCCAAAAAGAAAAGGTTTTAATCAATTGGTATAAAAAATACCATAGATATGCTATTTTTGAGGGGGAGAAGACGTGATTAAAATGTGATCAATGTGTTTAAGATTGTTGCTGAATCTCGTGCGAGCTCGACTCAAAAATGACCTAAGAATTGACGAAACAACAAAAGTTAGTAATCGAAAAGATTTATCCTCGACGGGTAATAACATCAAATTAGTTACTAGAGCTAGTTGTCACCTAAAAGCTGACAATGGAACTCTTTAACTAGCCACGTAAGTGTGTCTCGAAAAGGATTTATCTTAGTAGAAATGTACCGTTTCGAGAGACTTTCTTTGGACTTGACCAGGATGGGTAATAACTTCAAGCTAGTCTAACTAGTGATGTAAGCGTGTCTCGAATCGGTTATGTTCACTGAAAATCAATCAATTCAAAAAGTGCAAACTCCTCTCGCATGTGCGAATTTCTTAAAAAATTACATGAGCACATGTGAAGGGGGAGTCCTTCATGAAATGCAAAACTCTCGAAGTGTTAACAAAGTATGTGTTTTATTATCATAAACACTTTGAGAGATTTTCAAATGAATGGTTTTATGGCAACAATAGGATAGTCATGAAGTTATAAGGTGACTAAGGTTAGGAAAAACCGTCCTATGATCCGCCAGAGCCGGACGGATCTACCCAAGGACAATTCCAATAGATTAGAATTAGAAGTCCTTAGGTATGATGGAAAAAAGGAGAAAATGAGAAGGGAGAAAGAAGGGGTTGAAGAATTAAAAAGAAAAGCAAATGAAAGGGTGAAAAGAAATAGCCCTCCAAATATTCAACCTTAGGGCAGACACCGGGTTCAACTCATATGCTACTGGTTGTTACTAAGGTGACACCGGTATTGAAGACAATACGTCATGGACCTAGTGACGCACTGCACTTAACCATCTAAGCCACTCAAGTTCTCTTAAAAGAGCTTGTTTCATTTTCACGGGGAACCAGTGTAATCTATCAACTTATCTCTTAGAGATGATTGATATTGAAGCAGGAGACCTCTCCCTAGTCTCTGCATAGGAAAACCAAATTATGCACTTATCGAGTCTAGAGCCATGAGATTCATTAAAAGATCTCTTAGGATACACTTTCTATGAATACACTTGTGTTCGCCAAAAAGGACACAAGTTGTAAGAGTCCTTATGAGGTCTACGGATCTTGCCTTATCTATCATGATGGTTACTATGTCTCAAACGATCTACAGTTATGGGGTGATCTCCAGTAACTCACCTGAATCATTGATGTACTTCGGTGGATCTAGTAAGCCCTTTCAAGGGTATCTGGTTCAGGAACGGCCTTGGTAAGGGTTAGAAGGAGTCTTCACACTATGCTGTTGACGATCTCTAATTCCGAACCTATAAGTACCGGATACTTTATTGCTAACTGTTTTATGCAGGTACTCATGAATATTCCTTGGAGAAATACCATTACCATCACTCAAAGATCCACATGCTCATACCCTGCAAAGCTCTCTTCAAAGATCAAAGCAAAGCAAAGCTCAGAACGTTTCTAAGTTAAAGTAAAAGAATCTACAAACTAAAGAAACAAAGATTAAAGTCAAAGAAAAGAGAACTTCACAAAGATTCAAAGTCAAACAAAGTATGAGCATGTTGGAAAAGACGAAAAGACATCCATATTTGAAGATGTTGATCAAAGGCAAGAAAGATCACAAAGTATGATTGGAACAAAGAAACTAGCAAAACTATTACACAAAGACTCAAAGTTCAATGAGAACAAGCTTCAAAGATCAAAGATCAAGGTCACAAAAGAGAGATCTCAATGATCACCCTTAGGGGGAGATTGTTAGCATTAGAAGTGTTGATCATTTATGTAATCAAAGAGAGATCTCAATGATCGTCTCTTAGGGGGGGATTGTTAGGATTAAAAGTGACGATCATTATTGAGTCAAATAGTTAGTTAAATATATTCGTGTAATAGTTAGTGAAATGCTAGTTTATTAAGTTTAAGTAAAAGCCTTAATGGTTTGGCCCAAGAGAAAGCCCATGGAGGCTAATGTAAAAAGTATAAATACCCTCCTAAGCTTGTTAGGAAGGGTGGGAGTTCATGTTATTCAAGGTTTATTTTACACATTGTGCTCTCCATCTCTCTCTCTCTCTACTTTCTCTCTCTAGCTCTTCCATCTCTCTCTAACATCATAATCTTAGGTGATAAAGGTAGATCTATGGTCTTACAAGTTGGTAAATAGGTAAGCTCTGATATTATAGCAATAATGGTATTTTAGCAAGATGGTTGTGTCTTTGTTGTAGAATTAAAAAGTACCCCAAGTTCTTTTATACATTGTTTGCTTTGATGTGTTCTTTTTTTGGTTTTTTTTTGTTTTTGTTTTTGCAGTACCAATGATGTTTAGTATTTGTTCATAACGAGGTTGTTAGCCCGCGCGTTGCCGCGGGATAGTTTGCATACATAGTTATTGTGGTACTTGCTGCCGAGGAGGCATTGCGTCATGTTAGTACAATAAAGTCTATTTGTAGCATATCCAAGTACTATAACTGAAGTATGGTTAGCCATAGATTAAGAAGTCCACGCTGGGGTTGACTTAGAGATTAATTTTTTTTACAACTATGTCACGCTACATGAAACCTAACGGAAGAAGTATATAGGTGGATACTTTATGCAACCAAGTATATTATACTAATTTTCTATAAGCCAAATGATCCATACTACCACAACATGTAAACACCACTATAACATGAACTTGAAAACCACAGTTGCACAAACAAATTCAAAAGGCCATCTTCTCTTTATAGAACAACATCAGGTTCACTAATTGAATAACATTACAATACACAGAAGAAGAAGAAGAAAAAAAAACAATCGTGTACAACTTCGAGACTACATATACCACAACAAAACACAAAAACACGAATTAAGCTAAAAACTAAATCTGACCCCTAAACAAATTCATCACCGAGAAAAAATTCACAAAAACCATGGGCAGAAACAACCCAAAACCATGGACACCCATTAATGATTCGGTGCATATGAGGTATCTAGCATGGAAAAAAAATGAGTATGTGTATTATTGAATGCAGCAGATCAGGTCAGTTAGTTACCTTGATTGGGTAGCAAATGAGGATAATCAGCAGAGGGTTGCGCATTTTGTGAGCGAACACGTTGGCCTCCAGACTGTCTACATCTAACTGGTATTCTTTGTTGTGTTGATGTCGATTGACCCTCACCGGAAAAAGTGGTTTCGAGTTTCTTACCATCGAGTCATCTGCATCTTTCACGTGACCACAATCAAATGAAAACCTGTTCCACAGAAGTAACTAAATAAATGAATTGAAGTTTGTTCCAGCGTAAACTCCAATATGATACTTATCGGGGTATTTGAATTAGCTTATTTTACCTGTGGCATGGTGAATTTCAACACAAACAGCATGCAAATAGTAAAGTAGGAAATGATCTTCACATCAGAACCATTAGACCAATCATAGACCCCTCTTGCAATATGTCTTTGATCGTATCACATTCACATATAGGTTCTAAATATACAATACATGTTCGGCAGTTGACCCGTTAAGGTGTGTTTGGATTATCTAATACATTCAAGCTTATAGCTTCTCAAATCCCAAACCTACCCATGTTGACCCGTTACCAAACACGCCAATTTTACCACCACTACTGAAAACATATGTGGTATATGAGAACTTATGGTTTTGTCGTTGTTGTTTTGATCAGAGTCTATCCGAGTCTATCCAACCTGAGTTTATATAAACACCTCTGAAACAGTAAAGAATCTAGTTTACGCAACTATCAAAATTTAATAAGCTTTATAAGATCATTTGTAATGCCTTATGGATGCATTACCTTTAATGAAGTCAACGAAGGAGGTCTACTTGGGTTCATCAGAGACGTCGGAATATAGGCTCACGGTCCTAAAACAACTACTATGTAACAGCAAATTTCATCTTAAAAAAAGGGCCAAAATATATTATATTTTCAACAGATCAGAATGTTCCTTGAATAAATTTTTTTCCACTAAAATGGAAACAGAAAATGAAATTTATAAAACTGTCATTAACAAAATTTGATAGAGGTTGGTTCAACCTGCCAAACCATTTCGTTATTAGGCTCAGATTTTTAAACCAAATAGGGTCTAAAAGATCTAGAGTCCGCCATGGCTGCAAAGAAACACGGTTGCATAATCATGCCATCCGGTCCTTGCCCCGCCAAGCTACGGATCCAATCTTGGACAAACCACTTCATTTGTCTTAGAAAATAGCTGTCAATCATCATAGCCCCACATGAAGCAAACAAAAGCATTTTCGACCAAAATAAATGCAAATAAAACTGATAACCACGTAGACCAAATAAGCCTGGTAAGGATCAAAAAATGAGGATATGCCCACCATGGTTGCAAGTCTAATAACCCGCCCCGCCAAGATGGGGACCATCTCAACTTTAATGCCATCACCCCGTAGACTTATCATAGCCTCTTGTAATCAATACCACCATCATCCTTATGCCATTAAACCCATTGCGAAACCAAAATCATAAGATTTCACGCATCTTTGTGAAAAGCTTGTGTTCTAGTAACATAACATTGGCCTACAAAACAAACATGGTAAAAGTTACAAACTTTTACAACGCACGCACAAATCAAAACTGTTCTAAAACATTAAAATACCACAAAAAAAAGAAAAAGAAAAAAGGCAGGAACTATTGTAACAAACCATCATATTGAATGTGCAATACAGTATTTCAGTAAATTAGGAAGTAAAAAAAAATTATATTGAATGTGCAACTAAATTTGTATATGAAGCAACTAAATTCCATAACAAACCCATTTGCGTCTGTTGCCTCAATTATAAGCAAGCATGTAAAAGCTATATCTTACCTAGTATATCCTTTATTAGAAGTAGGACTTGGTTAGTGCTGCCGCTTCACACTGCCTTGACCAAGATCACTACCATCTTAACCAAAACGCCTTACTGTTTATTGCGGAAAAAAGTATATCTTCATTACGAACTCCAAGATACTCCCAAACATGCTCCCACAATACCCTTTCTGCCACATTATCTTTAGCGAACTCCATAAGTCCTTTACTGTTGCCAAGATGAACAACATACGTCTTTGCTATCTTAATCCTGCAAATTTTATTTTAGAAATGTCAAGTCCACAATACCCTTTCTCCCACAATACCCTTTCTGCCACATTATCTTCATGATTTAGTATTAGTCCCTGCCCTAAACGCCAACACAAAAAAGCAATATCAAAAAACAATAAATATCCAAACTTTGTACCAAATCCTCAATAACATAAACGCATATGTAATTCATAATAAGAAAACAAAACCAAAAATTAGACCGAGTACATGCTTCCTAAATTTTTTATAAGGCGACTTTTTTAGCCTTATTAGCTTATTCACTTGAGCTTAAGGACTTTATAAGCTCATAAGCTGAGATTGATAACCTCATAAGCCCACAAAAATGAGTTTTTTAAATTTTCAGTACGGTTCTAACTCCTATGTCAAATTTTAGCTAATAATCATCTTGTAACCTCATAAGCCTAAAAAAGTAACCTTGTCAGCTTTACAAAAACTAACAAAGCTCATAAGCTGGGAAAATAAGGTAATCCAAACACCCCCAAACAGAAAGATTATAATCACCTAACAACATAAAAAGATTATAATCAATTTCAGCAAACTAAAAACCAATCTCAAAATAATAATTATTTCCATCCCAAAAATTCAAAACAATATCTAAAGAAGAACATACCTCGTGGACCATGTTTCAAATCAATTATTTAATGTGCAAAAAAGAAGCCATAAAAAAGCCTAATCAAAGCAAAACCCAATTTTAATATCGAGATTTCAATTTATTCGAAACAAAAAAAATTAATAATAAATGAGATCGAGAGTACCTTTCCTCAGCAGCCGATCATTCGTAGATGATAGATGGGGATCTGATTAACGCGTGTGCGTGTGTGTGTGTTTTTTGGATAATGGTTGTGCGTTCCTTTTTTTTTTTTTTTTTTTTTTTTTTTTTTTTGGCTGTGATTTGTGTTTCTGTCGTGTGGCTTCCAGAACATCAAAGAGAAGAGGGCATTTTTTTTATTATTTGTTACTGTAGACTGTAGCAAAGAAGGAATAGTACCCCCACGGGTAATGTAATATAGTATAATGATAGTCTATAAAGCTTATATAAAATTGCAAGAAATTAATAAATTAAGTGAATAAAACACAAACAACCAAAAGCAAAACGAAAATATATTTGTGTAGATTAAAAAAAAAAAAAAATAGGAGTAAAATTTTATACCAATGATCCGTATTTTTACATATTTTTAATTAAATGTCAAGAAACGCTTATTTATTTATTTATTATTATTATTATTATTTAATTTTTTATTTTTTTTGTGAAGAAGTGAAACATATTAGTATGAAAACAAATAAGGGTGAAAGACATTCCTAAACACCCTTAAAAGTAGCTAAACAACATATACATTCAAACAGATTCTAGACTAGCATTCCTATTACAATTCTTTAGGTATATTCACCATTATTCATCATGAACTTGGAGTTTTGCCATCAAGTCTTAAATACCATGGAGAAACCACTTCCATCGACTACATTTCCTAACAACTGGTACATATTACAGATACTAGAGCAGTATACCATCTCACTCTAATACCTGTAACAACACATATATAGTAGGCATCTTCAATGAGAAGAGTAGGGTCAAGAAATGTTTTACTTATGCAATCAGATAAAATTAAACTAAGAATAAAATTTCCTATGAAGCTTTGCCATAATTTGTTCTTTTTGGCTCTAATTTAATAAATATAAATTTACACCAAGAATAAATATATATTAACTACTCGTACATATATAATCATTGAATGTTAAATGATTTTGACTCTTTTTATATTACCATATTATAACAACCTTTGTTTTCGGTTAAGTAATAAAACCTTTTTTGTTTACACACAGACATACTTGTAAATAAATTTGCTAGACAAGAAAATGCAATGAAATATCCATTTATTACTCTTTTTAACCAAATAAGGCAACAAAAGCAGTTTTTGCTAAGTTGCTCTAAAAGGTAAATAAATGGTAAATATGTTACATTAAAAGGTAAAAAGTAATAATGTAGAAATGATAAATATTCTGCTATAAATTATTTGCCACTTGCAAGTAAAACCTTAATATTATAATCGCCTTTGAAACACGATTTATGTTAAAGCTTTGAACATAGTGTATTTGTATTAATTATTCCATGTTCTATCATTTCTAAAACGAGGTGGGCGACGGCCACGCGGCGGGGCATCGTTTCACGTAATTGATCGTTGCACAGTAGATGAATCTGAAACCTTGAATAGAGTATAAATGATTACTAATTACATATGTTTGGTAACTAAAAAAATAATGCAGATTCTATAGCTAGAATTTATTAACTGTAGTCTGGATCTTTTTTATGTTTGTGTTTTTGTTTTTATCTTTATGATATTTCATGTCCTATTTAATTGGGTTATACGTGTTCTGGGCTTCATGTACTTTGCTTCTTTGCTATTGGCATATGATATAATAAAATGAAATGGGCTAACATTTAGGCTGAATGGGCTTCCAAACACTCGCCCCCAATGTGACGCAAATTTGAGGTCAGCAAAATGGCAACCAATAAGAAGCCACCGAATTGACGATCTTTTATATATATAGTAATTTGAGGTCAGCAAAATGGCAACCAATAAGAAGCCACCGAATTGACGATCTTTTATATATACTAGCCACTGTGTTTATAACCCAACCCTATTTGTAACTTGTTGTAACTTGTGGAATCTTCACTTGTTGTATTTTTGCTTTGTTTGTGGTGATGGTTACTTTGTGAATCTGCTTGTGTGGATTTGTGAAGAGAGTTACTTTGTTTGTGGTAACTTGGTGGTAGTATTTTTGCTTTGTTTGTGGTGATGGTTACTTTGTGAATCTGCCTTGTGGTGAGGCTCAATATATCATTTGGTTGTTTCACTACCTACCTCCCCTTGTGACTTCCTGCAGTTTGGGAATCTTACTATTGCTTTTGGTACTTGGCTTGTGAACATTGTGAGAATTGTGAAATGACTTCATGCAGTTTAGGAATATTACTATTGCTTTTGGTACTTGGCTTGTGAACATTGTGAGAATTGTGAAACATGTGTTGTGCATTCTGTGCACTTGGTTACAATCTGGTATTGTGCATTCTGCTTGTGTGCAATCTGCACTTGGACAAAAAAGGCGATGACGAATGGTTTTTAAAACCGAATGGCATGGCAAAGTGATATTTTTATCACTTTGCAACCTTCATTATCCGAGCCTAACACTTTTTTATCACTTGTGCAAATGATTTTCTAAATCGGCGATGATGATTACGTGTTAATCTGAGCCTTTGTGCAATCTGCTTGTGTGCTTATGCACTTGGACAAAAACTGCTTGTGTTCTAAATCGGCGATGATGATTGTTAATCTGAGCCTGTGTGCAATCTGCTTGTGTGCTAAATGCAAGTGTGCAATCTGCTTATGTGCTTATGCACTTGGACAAAAACTGCTTGTGTGCTTATGCACTTGGACCAAAACTGGTTGTGTGCAATACTGCTTGTGTGCTTATGCACTTGGACAAAATTTAACAAAAAAAATACCCCATGTGATATCAAAATAAAAACAGCAAAAAAAAAAAAATTGAAATTAGTACATGAACAGTACCCCTAGGGGTAGACAGGGTCTTGGCAGAAAGGGTAGATCCCGTTCTTACAGGGGTCCCCAAAAGTGAATGTTGCTATCATTTGGTTTCTCTAAACCAATGAAATGTGGATACGGAGTATATGATTGTAAACGAAGTGGTCCTTAATATTGGGCCGAATATGCGCATGTATCAGGCTGAAAATGGGCTGCAAAAAAAATGAATCCAGCATGTTGAACGACGTCGTTGTCGACGTAAAATTACTATATACTAGATGGGCGACGGTCCGCCGCGTTGCGGCGGGGCGTCGTTTTAGGCAAAAATAGAAACATGATGGTTCTCGAACCATGAACAATTTCCCTTAGATAAAAGACTTTACAGATGCATGGTGGCCATCTGTTCCTCAAAAATTGTCTGAATCCAAAATTCTTAATGCAACATTTCATTAGTATTTACACACACTTAATAAAAAGACATTACGGTTGGACTTTATTTATAAGTAGGCTCTAACCTTTAGACTGTCAACCTACAAAAACTATAAGCATATCTATTCATACCTTTTTTTTTTCTTTTTTTTATTCATACCTTATTTTTCTCCTCACATATATCAAGTACCTTTAAATACTTTTTGAGATTCTACCAAAACTTGATCTGACATTGCAAAGCTTCTATTGACACCATCTGTATGCATCATGCATTAACATAAAATATATATAATTTAGTGAAACAACGGACTAATTTCAATAGAAACTACATGGACATTTACTACCAACTGTATACTCATGAAGATCATGGAAACAATAAATAATGACACTATTATAAAAAGAAATACAACCCGAAAAATGAACATAAAATTACCTGGAATACAAATACATAGGGTAGTTACATACCGCACCGAATTCCTGAATAAAACATACATATAACACTAACATCAGAAATCGCGCAACTCTTCGATCTCGGGTTTTTTCTTCATTCCTTTTAGTAATCTCTTTCCTAGATCCTTCACATCTGGTCGTACCTTAGCATAGGCAGCTTTTATAGAGGCCTGGTTCTGAAAATGCTGCACCCAACATACACGAAGAATACTAATGTATAGAGTCTAAAGAGAAGTAACTTTAGTTTCACATAATGGCCTTTATCTTAGATGGTTTTTCAAAAAGTTTATTGTAAATTGTAAAGCAGTTTCTTTGGTCCACTTAATTCAACAAAAAAATTGAAGAATACAAATTAAAATGCCTTTGATAATAGTTATATTGCATCACCTTGGTATATGCGTTAATTTAAGGTTACCTAACATGGTCATCTGTTACTAATTCAGAAGGACAAATAATTTGGTACAGATCGTTGTCCAGTAAGTCATACACAATATAGACATCCTTAAACTTCTGTTTATCTGGTGGCCGTATAATGTCCTTAATTTGAACAATCTGCAAAGTATTGTTTCATTAGACCGTTAACTTTATAGGATTCAAAAGTAAATTGCAGATTAGTAAACAACTGGATAATGACCAGTGACATGATGAACATACATTCTCATAATCCATATGGCAAAGGAGTTTGATTTTTCCCTATTAGCATAATGGTGTAATCAAATGGCGTAACCGTTTTTTTGATTATAGCATCTTCTTTTATCAAGACATTTTTAGCATAACTGCAGTATAAGCAAGAGGAAACATCCAGTTATAATAACTGTAATACAAAAGAAAATTCCAGTGATTAAATTGCGACAATCAATTGATATCACTTGGAAGGATGCAATAAGAAAAATTAAACTTACTTAAAGGGGCAGGGTTTCTAATAGGTTCATGATCTCTTCATCAAGTTCTTCAATCAAAGGAGCCTGCACTGTGAAAAAGTTGCTATTAGGACATTCTTATACATAGTAATAAATTTCTAAAAGACATTGGCTTTAAAAAAAAAATACCTTAATTGCAGGTACAACAAAAGGATGAAAATCATTAGGTCATTGAATAAGTTATTTGGGGTGCCTTCACAGTTTCCTCTTGAACATGACGCATTAACCTTTCCCTTGTCAACAAAGGTAAGCCTGGATAGAACAATAAATCAAGTTACGCAAGACAATAGGTGTAAATTGTTGCACCTATATTAGATGTTGATGAAAGTAAAAAAAAATCATTGGCAAACTAATCCGGATGTCGCAAAATGGCTTATGTAAAGACACCTTATATATTCACCTTATTATTTCGACCTGCCCTAAAAGAAGTAAAACACCACTATCGTCCGTCTTTGTTTTCCCTTTTTTGAGGCTATGAAGCTTATGAGATAAAAATTATCCAACACCAGTATCGTCCATCTTTGTTTTCCCACTGTTTGCTTGGATGCACCTAAAATAACGACGATCATAGAAAAATTTATGGATAACACTTTTATCCCAAATAGTGTTCAGAAAAGGACAACAATCTAATAACGACCAAATAAAAAGGATAAATCCATCATCCATGACCAAACGTTTTATGTTATACAATTGTACCGACTCTTTGCCAAAGCTAATGGCTTTAGGTTTAAAGGTTATCTAAATTGCATAATATCAGCAAGCTAAAAACAGGAAAAAAATAAACTGAACTAACCTGGATTTTGTGAGCGATCCTCTCGGTTTTAGCAATCTGTATCCGCCCAATTTCAACCTTAAAATTAAGAACAAAAAAAAGTATCAACAAAGTGTGTGAGGTAAAATTAATATAGTTAAAACCAAAATCAATATAAAGTAAATCTTACATATCTTTATCCAATACCCCTTGGGCCGTTTCACATGTAAATCTCGATGAATGATGCTACTGTTGTACTAATGGGTGGGAAAAAAAGACCAAGGTGGACTACAAACTGACCGCATCTTGGAATCGAGTTTTGATAAGAACAACCATCACCTGAGTCAAAGAGAAGAGGATGGTTATGGTGGGGAGGTTTCTGGACTTGTCTGGATGTTCTAGGTCATCGTTTATGTGTGTGTGTTTTTATTAAAGAAACGAAGTGGGCCAATGAAGCAGGCCGTTCATGGGCAAAAAAAAAAGCAGGGAACCCAACATGTTGATCGGCGTCGTTTTAAACGACAAATTATATATATAGTAATATAATATAGTAATAACAAAGCAACAAAGTATGAGACAATGTGGCATGGACCGGTCAGTCTATTGGGCTTTCTTTATAAGGGCTTAATTCAGTAACAAAACTGCAAAAGTAACACTTGGATTGATTTGATGATTTAAAACTATTTATCTTTTGATTTGAATGCAAGGAACTTGGACTGATTTGATGATAAATTAATGTCACAACTCACCATTTCAGGTCATTTCAGGTCATCTCCCGAACTTTGGAAAAATACTATTCATCAAACACTATTCATCAAAACACTATTCATCAATTTACTATTCATCATTTTTTGTGTCAGTTTGACATTCCGAGAAGCATTCAGAAATTTTACTATTCACAGAACACTATTCATTGCGGGAAAAGATTTCATCATTCACGTGCATTACACATTTCATCGTAAATTTAGTTTACGGGTATTCAAATTCGCGTAACCGGATTGGTTTAGGTGCGAATTCATTGCATTATCAGTAATGACATTTCATACGGACTGAAGATAGTCTGCATATCATCAGTAGGTCATTTACATGTTATACCACTCTTAGGATTTTCAAATTTGTATATTTGATACATTTAACGTTTTCCTTATATTATTTATAAATAAACGTTAACACCCGGTTTATAAACACGACGAATATATCTAAATATTCCCACAATGGTCCCGACATATTTTTATATCCATTTTATCATCATAAAAGTTATAACATTCATTTACCCAGTATTTTGGAAATTTATTTTATTTATAACGTAAGCTTATGAATATTACGACTGTTTTCGTGAAAACTAAACAATAATCACCCGAACACTCAGTAATTGTACCCAACATATTTTTAACATTTTTATAACTTTATTAAGTCCCAGTCAACTTTGTTAACATTTATTTCTAGCAAACCCGGTACCCGATTATAACTAATACTTACACCAAACTACAACTAATAATACACTATATCTTCTAAGTGATCAAAACCGATTTGGCTACTCCTTTTCACATTGAAACCGGCCTCATAAGTCCTCACTAGGCAACTTCTTACAATTTCCTAACCTTATGCATTAATGTGTACATATTATACTAATATACTTATACAAGTATTTACATAAACCATTTTCACAAATCATACATAATCCTTAAGATCAAAAAGTTCACTTTACTCATCTCATCTCTTCCTCTCTACACCAAAACCCACGATCCATAATACAATCCAAGAACAAGTGATCATTTTTCAAAGTACAAAGCTACAAAGTTGTTCATTTTATCATTCTAATCAAGAATCATCCAACAAAAACACAAGTAATCCAAGATTTCTCATCCTTTAATCACCTATTATTTCAAAGTGAGTATTCAAATTTATTTTCATGTTTTCATCTAATTAACATATGTATCTCATGGTATTCATGCTTAATTTCATGCACAAACTAGTTATACCACTTTATTTTTGTATACTTTTTGAACATACAAACCCTAGATTGTGATTTAGGTGTTTCTTTGTTAAATTAACTTGATTACTAGTCATTAGGAACCCATGGCACCCTAAGAAGGTGTATGGTAGGATTAGATTAGTTTTGTGAAGTTTGCAAGAGTTTTGGTTGAAGTAAAAACTAGTTTTGGACATGAAAAATGGATTTGTAACAAGTATATATACATGCTGTCCCATTTTTGTAAATCCAGAAAAATCAGGGGATTCCGGGTAACTTTGGGCTAAAGATTTAGAAAATACTTTCAAAAACGAAGCCGTGGGCGAAAGAATGGATTAAAACGAGTTTATAACGAAGGAGATATGATTTTTGCAAGTTTAACGACGAAAACTATTTTCTGAAAATTGTACATGCTGTCCCACGATTTTCAATGGGCAATCTGAGGTGTAAAACTTGATCTAGCCATCCCGACTTATCAAAAATATATTAGTATGTTGTCCCACGATTTCGGGGATATAAAGAACGTAGAAAACAAGCTTATAACGACCAAGATATACACGTTTCAAAATCGGCGAAACTCTATTTATTTCCATCAGCTTTTTAGCAACATATTACCAAGTATAGAAAAACAGTTTTTGTAAGACATCATGTTGAGAGACAATTTACTCATTGATAAACTCATTTCTGGAAAATTTACATCATTGACAAAAAGTTAGTTCACCCAGCCTAGTTTTCAAAACATCCAGCCGTTTGTCAAAAGGATTTATAATGAACAACTTATGGACTTCCAAACTTTCCCGAAAACTGCCCAGAATCTGCCAAAACAGCCCAAACACCTCACTTGACGGCTAATTATCTTTATGATCGAGACCTGTATGGACAAACTTCACTTCTGTGACTTTTTAGATATGGTGAAAATCTTCTCAAAACTACTGAGCTTCTTTCCTAACTCTTAATATTCACTATTTCACGACTAGTTTTATGAGACCGTTTTGTCACTAATAGAAATAATACTTCTACGTGCTGGTTAGGAGAGTTGGTCGATTGCCTATAAACCCTAATCTTGCGATTAGGGTTTTACTTCTTGATTGGTTTTGCATACATGCTGGTTTGCTATTGGTGATTGTTGTGGTGTTTTTTCGTGATGAATAAGGGTTTCTTGAAATCTAATATTGCTACAAAGGGGGTGAATACAGGGGGGCTGCCTAATGATGGGGTAACTAGTTTGGCCGATCAAACTAGTGGTTCGTCTGTCCCTAAGGGTTTTTTGAATACTAAGGATGCTTCTACTGTCCCTAGGACTAGTGGGAATATTCATGTTGATATGGATGGTTTGGATGCTAGTATGAAGCGCTTGAAAGGGCTTGATTCTGGTGGGTCTGATGTCCCATTCCCAAGCAAGGCTGTTTCTGAAGGGAGTCCATTACGCAAGGCTGTTAGGGTTTTGAATACTCAAAATTCAGGTGCTAATGTGGTGAATGAGGGTGATGGTGCTAATGTGGTGAATGAGGGTGATGGTTTGGTTATGAATTCTGATGTTACTATGCACCATAATGCATTACCTACACTTAGTAAGGGTACTCAGGAAGTGGAGCCGATTCCACTTATGAATGATGCATCTCATGGTGACGACTTGGAGCCGGTTACAAGTGCTGATGTGCAGCACTTGCTATCTAATGCACATAAGAATTTTGATGATGCCATGACTGATATTCATCGGGAAATTGTCGCTAATAAGGCTTCCTCTTCAAGTGGTATTGGGCATAATTCTGGTTCAAATGCTTCTAAGAAGGATACTACTAGTGGAGTGAAGTCGGTTTCTTATGTGGGTGTTGCTTCAAATGATTCTCAGAAACATGTGTCTAATTTTCGGAGATTAGAAAGCAGCAATAAGAAGGATAATGTTGACCTTTCAGTCCCAATGAAGGTAGTGGAAGAGGTGAACACGCGGTTTGAAAATACTCTCTATGGATATTTCCTTGGTCAGCGCCTTGCTTTTCCTGTCGTGGATTATTATGTTCGCAATGCGTGGGCTAAGTATGGGTTACAAAAGGTAATGATGAACGCTAAGGGGTTCTTCTTCTTCAAGTTTACTTCGAAGAAAGGTGTTGATGATGTGCTTGATAATGGTCCATGGTTGATCCGTAATGTTCCTATTATTCTTAAACCTTGGACTTTGAATACCAATTTGTTGAAAGAGGATTTAACTCACATTCCGGTGTGGGTTAAATTTCATGATGTTCCTTTAGCGATGTTTTCTGATGATGGGCTTAGTTTGCTTGCTACTTTGATTGGGACTCCCAAGAGATTGGATGCCTTTACTAGTCAGATGTGCAAAGAATCTTGGGGTAGGAGTAGTTTTGCTAGATGTATGATTGAAGTGAAGTCGGATGAGGTACTTAGGGACAGCCTTACTGTTGAGATTCCTTTACTTGACGGTTCGGGTTCGACTATTGAGAAGATCCGTGTGGAATATGAGTGGAAACCGCCTCGCTGTGTTAAATGCAAGGTGTTTGGACATGTTTTGGTGGATTGTCCTAAGGGTGTGATACCGACTGCTCAACCTTCTAAGAATGTTAATGATGGTTTTCAGACTGTTAACAATAAGAAGAAGGGTAAGCAAGATGCCTCGAATACGGGTCGCGGAGGTTTTACAAAACCTGTTGTGGGTAAGCATTTTGAATATCAGCCAAAGAAGACTCCTACTGTACCCAAGAAAGTTAATGATAGTAAGAAGAAGACTTCTGATGTGGCTAGTACGAGTGGAACAACGATCTCTACATCTAACCAATTTGATGCGCTTAATATGGATGATATGGATACGTTTGGTATTCCTACTTATGACACCAGCATGGATGTGGATACTGGCAGTACAATGGAAGTTAATGTGGATAAGTCGGTTAAGACTGGTGCTACATCACAAGAACCACTTGTGAGTGATTCAATGGGAACTAAGGAAGTTGGTTCTACTCCTTTAGTTGAGAAAATTAGTAAGTTTGAAAAGCTTCTTATTGATGGGAAAGGTACTCTTGTGGATGATGATGGTCATCCTGTTCCGTCTGCCTCTGTCACTAAGAGGGCTAACCCATTTTCCAAGGTGGGTGAGGTTGTGGTTTCTGATAGTGAGGAGGAGGAGGTTCTTAACACGTTCGACGAATCTGCGAATCTTTTTGGTAGAAGTCAAGAGCGTGAAGATGAGTTTGATGACTATGATGACTATTCGAAGCAAATTCATGATCTTCCAGGGGAATTGGATGCTCTTAATGCCATTTATGGCTTTAATCTCCAAGGTCGTAGGAAGTAGTTATTTTTGTCCGAGTTTTTTCTTTATGATGTGGTAGTGGTTTGTTTTCTTTTCTAGAAAATAGGAAGTATCTTGTTATGTAAGCTTTTCGCCTATGTAACGGGCTGAGATATGGGATTCACTCATATCCGTTGTTCTTAAATGTTTTTTGGAGTAATATATTTACCGGGTCTTTTGACCTTTTACCCAAATAATACTTCTACGTACTAAATTCTAGATTTTCTAGAAATATTAACCAAGTACCCAATTTCATAACTAATGATGTATTAGTGATTACAAGTATATTTTCATTAGTACAAGGCGTTATTTCAAGGATTTCAAACCGAGGATTTCAACACAAACATTGGTACATACGATATATATATATAAGTATATTTATTACAACTAGTTTATTTTTCTAATAGCCATATTTTCCTAAGTCTTGGAATATATACTTTTGATAACAACAAGTGTTTTTCAAAGAGTAGAGTGGTATAGGAAACATGTGCATGGACATTCATAACATCATTTCATGATCTAAAGTAGATCGTTCATCATTCATATTAGGTTGCGGCTAGTGTGCGCGCCTTGTTTTTCAGCTCATTACATGTTCATGGTACCATCATATTGGGTTGCGGCAGCTAATTGTTCATTGGTGTTCATTTCATTTCATCACAGTTTCATCAGTTAAGGTGAGTTTTCATAGCCCCGTTTTCAATTCAACATTTTTGATTGTTTTCAAATCCCACGGGGGGAATACATTGCATCAATCATTTTAGTACGAGCCCAAGTATTCAAACATGTACATTGCTTAAGTTACCTTGCCATGTGATAAGTCCCCTGTAACATCATGAACCGTTAATTTACCGTTAAGCGAGAGTGAGTGGATAGATCTATCGAGGGTGACGCCTCCATCCGTGGTAGTGATTACCAACAGTAAGCGGATGCATGTCATGTCTTTTACATTTGAATGTTTCGGCAGAACATTCAGGAGGGGCATAGAGTTTCATCAGTCATAGCTTCGGTGTCATGAGCTTAAGGTCAATTGTACAATTTTCATGAGATTTTTATCTTGCACTTTTACTTGTGGTGGCCGTACATCATTACATTTTACAAACCTATGGAATTCACCAACATTCGTGTTGACGTTTTAGCAATGTATTTCAGGTTATTAAGGTAGCTCATGTGACATGCATTTGGACCTTCATGGAGTCGCGGAGTCGACGCGTCTCATCATTATTTCATGCACTTATGTAAACGTTTGATCTAGTATGACTTGTTTTTCATAAACATGCAACACATTTTGGGGACCTCATTTTGTAAACTCTGGATTATTTCAATGATCAAATGCAGTATTTTCCAAACGACACTTTAGGTCGTTCAATGTAACTGTAACTGTGGTGCTATGACAGACACCCCCAGGTATTCCATTCCGCTGCAAGTCAGGTAAATTGGGGGTGTGACAGATTGGCATCAGAGCTAAGGTTATAGCGAACTAGGATGTATCTTGGACCCTAGACTATAACCACATCAGCATAGCATCTCATCATTTCATCATAAGTGCATAATCATGATACATGTTGTTTCATACATACCCTGTGCGAGTTATTTATACTCATATCCGTATATGTATATCATTTTATTGACCTGGTTCACAAGTGACATGTCTTCAGATACTCACCCTGACATCCTTTTATCGGATTCCGACATTGAAGATGCCTTGTCATCTTCCACTACCATTATACCACTAGTTGCATTTACACCACCATTAGTACTATTGATTTGCCATAGTATTGATTTGCCATAGGAACAGGGTTTTCCTATCATTCAGCCCGTACATTGAATGCCTTTTGGTAGTGTATTCAGAATTAATCTTAATGGACTTATTAGGATGCTTATTGCAAGGAAGATAGTGTGTTTTCTTTCCATCACTAGTAGGGCACTTACTACTCAGGTACTATCACCACCATCAGTTACTTATTACACTATTGGCCTTCCTACAGTGTGTACTTTAGTTTTACCTTTTGGATGTCGCGAGGTAGCGCGAAAGAGGGTAGTATTCCATTCACTAGTACCATCATTGTCATTTCCTTTTCCATTCCCACTTGCCATGAACTAGATGACACCTAGTAGATAATACCAATAACACGGACTCAACAGAAACATCCGCAGATTCTTCAGGAATGGTTCAGAACCTACATTATCTAAGATTTGATAGATGCACAACTTCAGACACCACTTCAGGACTATCTCGACCTTATGATGCCACAAACCTGATTTCACACAGAGGGACACCAGGAAGTCCCTAGACCAGATTTATATCCTCACTAGCTTTTACTATTATCCTAGCCACAGAAGGTGTGGAACAACAATCTAGGTTGCAATGCTACTCAACAATCACCCAAAGGACAAGAAATGAATAGAGCCTTTGCTGCAGAACCGCACACAAAGAGAAGGTATATTGGAAAGTTACCTTACTACAACCTGTGTAATCAACATCACCGAGGTCATTGCAGTAAAACGTGTGGAGTGTGCAAGAAGCGGGGTCATTGGACTGAAGACTATAGGAATATCACAAATCAGAAGATCCCAGGGAGTTGCTTCCAATGTGGAAAGTTAGGGCATTTCAAGAATGACTGCCCGGAGCTAAGGGACAAGGAAAATCAGGAACTTGAAATCAAGACTGAATCACTCAAGGAATAGCGTGAGCTGTTGAAAGAGAACCGTCGGGATATTAGCAACATCAAGGATAACAACAATGCTTCAGCAGGAGGAGCTTTGTTTCAATATAAAAACCGTAGTTCGAGCCCTTTAGGGTTGTATCTTTCCTTTTGTACTTACCGTTGGTACGATGACATAACCTAGTTGTATTAAGCATTTTCTATCCCAATTGCTCAGACTTCAATCGTTTCGCAACATTTTAGCATTGTCTCATCAGGGATTAGGTTGATTTCGTATTTGACGAATTAGTTGACTATTACCATTCGACAAGATTCACCCACGTATCCAATACACCATTCAAGCTATTTTACTATCATATGGGGAAACTGTTTTACAGAAAAATTTCTGAAGTAAGCTATTTTATTACCATCCTATAAATTGATTTTCTGTCATTACACCAAGTATTTACTATTATTACGCGAGGCAATTTTTTTGTTATTTGAAAGAAAACATCAGGATACCATTTTAATAACAACGCGTTGAACACCATCTAAAACTTTTGAGGAAAGTTATGATATTCTGACAAAATCCAACATCGCATCATTAGTCCTCAATTATACATAGCCTGATCACCTATGTAAAATTCAGGAAGGATTATGCCATGAAGGAAATAATTACCTTTTCAAAGGATTGTTAATAACAATCTTCATTCGAAAGCTTTGTAAACAAAGGAACTCTTTCATAAACATCCCTTTTGCCGAATTATCCCTGGATACTTACCCTACCTGTCACTCACTTAGCCATTAAGTTGGATATTTTCCCATTGACTTCCCTAAGAGAGACTTTCCATATCAATTACATGCAGGATTCCTCTATACAATAAAAGCAACGAAGGGATTACAGAACTACTAAACAGAACTAGAGGTATATAGTGAGAGAATTCATAACTCAATAACAAATCCTAAGATACTGCAAGACCATCCGAATCACCATCTCTGACTTAGTTGTCCAATGTCGTTATTCAAGGGTACTAGCTATACTGAGCTACAGGATTGAACTCAATAAATGTCCGCAGGACAACACAATAGAAATAAACCAAGCTTCTAATTGAGACTGTAGAGCATTTCATTTAAACATGGCCTCATCCATACATGAACTTTCCTGCAGTAAGTTTTCACAAAGGACAATTGTTTGAAACAAGAATATCAATGTAGATTCCTCTAAGTCATTATGTCTAGAAATTTCAGATAACCTCACCTTCATACCAAGCAAGGGATCAAACCGGAACATATCTCCTCATCTACATGGGAAAACAGAATAGACATTCATCGACACAACATCAAGTGATACCTTCGTCTTGTCTATTACAACGATAAACAATTTCAGGAATTAAGTTAGTCTAAATACCTATGCTTGTAGTTATGCCAGATAACCATCAATAGACATTATCCAACCTCAGGAACTAAGTGTTAGACATCTATGCATTTAAGCGAACATTTCCTATTCTACCATTTTATCCTTGTTAGTGTTTTCACTTTTAAATAAAGTTGATGCGTTTACATAAATCACATACCTTGTGGAAAAATGATTTCTGAAATTCCTATTTTGAACAAGTACGATCCTTTTTGGTCAATCTTTAGCAACACTATGGTACAATGAGAAATATACATAAACATCAAACTTTGGTAAGCAGTCTTAATCACAACATGTTTGAAAACATTTTTCTACTTCATAACTACTGAAATTTTGAATCATCAGGAAAAATATTACTTAGTAAATCATTTGCTCCATTTTTCTAAGTTCGTTTATTCAGAAAAAGATTTCAACCAAAACTCACAATCGCGAGACAAATTTCCAGAACCAACTTCCCTACAACATCGCTTATGCATTTAGGATTTGTGACTTGACAATAAAGAATATTTGGAATATGTGATGAAGGAATTAGGAAGGACATCACAAATTAATCACGAACTTCAGTAGTGGAGACCAAACCCAATAGACAAAGAAGGACTTATGTCTTATCATCCGTTGGAACAAAACACAAGGAATCAAATTGTTACCTATATTCTATCCCTTCATATAACGCCAAGTTCGGAGGACCGAACGTTATGAAATTAGTCACAAAGGTTTATTGTACCCATTTCAGTTTTTCCTGTTAAGAAAACCGTTTCAACTTGGACCTCAGGTAATCATTTCAGGATTTCCTTCAGAAACCCATTTAGATGTGAACATCACCTATCATCCTCAGAACGATGGTCAAAGCGAGAGAACAATTCAAACATAGGAAGGTATGCTCAGAGCATGAGTGATTGACCCTGTAAATGGTTGGACTAATCACTCAACATAAATCAAAATTCATCTACAACAATAGTTATCACACCAACAACGGGAAACTGGCAGAAGTTAGGTTGGTACATAACACACATCATTTGGATTGGATATCCTGAACAACAAACCATCCAGATTCAAGTGGGAGAACAAACTAAGTTAAAAGCATTGCCTTGGATTGGCATGATACAAATTGGATAACAAGAAAGGTTGAACCTTTAGCATATTGGACTATGTAAGATTCATTTTAGAATCGACCAACTAGCATACAAACTTGAGTTCTGGCAGAATTCAGCTGTATATATTACCAGTATCACATTTAAAACATTAAGAAGCGCAGACCATCGATTGATGGGCCAAACTCAGAAAAAGCTCAACTCACTAGTTCAGTAGGCATTCATGAGATAACCAGAAATTTTCTACAAGTCAAGAATCAGTTACAAGTTCAATAAGTCGTAAACCATTAAAACTTCAAGTTCTGCAGAGTTATGCAGAAAGTTCTGCCTAGGAAAGGCATGTTATCGTTCAGAAAACTTGGAAAGTTACACCAATATACACTGGACCATTTATATTTTGACAGAGAAGGCATAGTGGCCGTCAGACTTGAACATTGTCAGAGAACAACAGGATAACACGAACATATTTCACATTTTCAGATCCCCAGAAATGACTTTCAGATGAGTCACTCATGATTCCATTGGAAGGGATCCAACCCAAATGACAATCTCAGACCTTGTAAGAGAACCAACAGAAACCATGGACCGTGTGGTCAAACAGTTGAATCAGAGTCGAATTCCTATCGTTAGAGTTCGCTGGAATTCTCGAATATCATCACCTTTTCACCAATACATTCTCAGATACCAACATAAACTGAACTTCGGGACGAAGTTCCTTTTAGAGGGGAAGACTGTCACAACTCACCATTTCAGGTCATTTCAGGTCATCTCCCGAACTTTGGAAAAACACTATTCATCCAAACACTATTCATCAGTTTACTATTCATCATTTTTTGTGTCAGTTTGACATTCCGAGAAGCATTCAGAAATTTTACTATTCACGGAACACTATTCATTGCGGGAAAAGATTTCATCATTCACGTGCATTACACATTTCATCGTAAATTTAGTTTACGGGTATTCAAATTCGCGTAACCGGATTGGTTTAGGTGCGAATTCATTGCATTATCAGTAATGACATTTCATACGGACTGAAGATAGTCTGCATATCATCAGTAGGTCATTTACATGTTATACCACTCTTAGGATTTTCAAATTTGTATATTTGATACATTTAACGTTTTCCTTATATTATTTATAAATAAACGTTAACACCCGGTTTATAAACACGACGAATATATCTAAATATTCCCACAATGGTCCCGACATATTTTTATATCCATTTTATCATCATAAAAGTTATAACATTCATTTACCCAGTATTTTGGAAATTTATTTTATTTATAACGTAAGCTTATGAATATTACGACTGTTTTCGTGAAAACTAAACAATAATCACCCGAACACTCAGTAATTGTACCCAACATATTTTTAACATTTTTATGACTTTATTAAGTCCCAGTCAACTTTGTTAACATTTATTTCTAGCAAACCCGGTACCCGATTATAACTAATACTTACACCAAACTACAACTAATAATACACTATATCTTCTAAGTGATCAAAACCGATTTGGCTACTCCTTTTCACATTGAAACCGGCCTCATAAGTCCTC
Organism: Artemisia argyi; assembly: GCA_030686995.1. Lineage (NCBI taxonomy): Eukaryota > Viridiplantae > Streptophyta > Magnoliopsida > Asterales > Asteraceae > Artemisia > Artemisia argyi. Next base: position 168,235,723 of record CM060685.1, on the reverse strand, counting down.
ACTAGGCAACTTCTTACAATTTCCTAACCTTATGCATTAATGTGTACATATTATACTAATATACTTATACAAGTATTTACATAAACCATTTTCACAAATCATACATAATCCTTAAGATCAAAAAGTTCACTTTACTCATCTCATCTCTTCCTCTCTACACCAAAACCCACGATCCATAATACAATCCAAGAACAAGTGGTCATTTTTCAAAGTACAAAGCTACAAAGTTGTTCATTTTATCATTCTAATCAAGAATCATCCAACAAAAACACAAGTAATCCAAGATTTCTCATCCTTTAATCACCTATTATTTCAAAGTGAGTATTCAAATTTATTTTCATGTTTTCATCTAATTAACATATGTATCTCATGGTATTCATGCTTAATTTCATGCACAAACTAGTTATACCACTTTATTTTTGTATACTTTTTGAACATACAAACCCTAGATTGTGATTTAGGTGTTTCTTTGTTAAATTAACTTGATTACTAGTCATTAGGAACCCATGGCACCCTAAGAAGGTGTATGGTAGGATTAGATTAGTTTTGTGAAGTTTGCAAGAGTTTTGGTTGAAGTAAAAACTAGTTTTGGACATGAAAAATGGATTTGTAACAAGTATATATACATGCTGTCCCATTTTTGTAAATCGAGAAAAATCAGGGGATTCCGGGTAACTTTGGGCTAAAGATTTAGAAAATACTTTCAAAAACGAAGCCGTGGGCGAAAGAATGGATTAAAACGAGTTTATAACGAAGGAGATATGATTTTTGCAAGTTTAACGACGAAAACTATTTTCTGAAAATTGTACATGCTGTCCCACGATTTTCAATGGGCAATCTGAGGTATAAAACTTGATCTAGCCATCCCGACTTATCAAAAATATATTAGTATGTTGTCCCACGATTTCGGGGATATAAAGAACGTAGAAAACAAGCTTATAACGACCAAGATATACACGTTTCAAAATCGGCGAAACTCTATTTATTTCCATCAGCTTTTTAGCAACATATTACCAAGTATAGAAAAACAGTTTTTGTAAGACATCATGTTGAGAGACAATTTACTCATTGATAAACTCATTTCTGGAAAATTTACATCATTGACAAAAAGTTAGTTCACCCAGCCTAGTTTTCAAAACATCCAGCCGTTTGTCAAAAGGATTTATAATGAACAACTTATGGACTTCCAAACTTTCCCGAAAACTGCCCAGAATCTGCCAAAATAGCCCAAACACCTCACTTGACGGCTAATTATCTTTATGATCGAGACCTGTATGGACAAACTTCACTTCTGTGACTTTTTAGATATGGTGAAAATCTTCTGAAAACTACTGAGCTTCTTTCCTAACTCTTAATATTCACTATTTCACGACTAGTTTTATGAGACCGTTTTGTCACTAATAGAAATAATACTTCTACGTACTAAATTCTAGATTTTCTAGAAATATTAACCAAGTACCCAATTTCATAACTAATGATGTATTAGTGATTACAAGTATATTTTCATTAGTACAAGGCGTTATTTCAAGGATTTCAAACCGAGGATTTCAACACAAACATTGGTACATACGATATATATATAAGTATATTTATTACAACTAGTTTATTTTTCTAATAGCCATATTTTCCTAAGTCTTGGAATATATACTTTTGATAACAACAAGTGTTTTTCAAAGAGTAGAGTGGTATAGGAAACATGTGCATGGACATTCATAACATCATTTCATGATCTAAAGTAGATCGTTCATCATTCATATTAGGTTGCGGCTAGTGTGCGCGCCTTGTTTTTCAGCTCATTACATGTTCATGGTACCATCATATTGGGTTGCGGCAGCTAATTGTTCATTGGTGTTCATTTCATTTCATCACAGTTTCATCAGTTAAGGTGAGTTTTCATAGCCCCGTTTTCAATTCAACATTTTTGATTGTTTTCAAATCCCACGGGGGGAATACATTGCATCAATCATTTTAGTACGAGCCCAAGTATTCAAACATGTACATTGCTTAAGTTACCTTGCCATGTGATAAGTCCCCTGTAACATCATGAACCGTTAATTTACCGTTAAGCGAGAGTGAGTGGATAGATCTATCGAGGGTGACGCCTCCATCCGTGGTAGTGATTACCAACAGTAAGCGGATGCATGTCATGTCTTTTACATTTGAATGTTTCGGCAGAACATTCAGGAGGGGCATAGAGTTTCATCAGTCATAGCTTCGGTGTCATGAGCTTAAGGTCAATTGTACAATTTTCATGAGATTTTTATCTTGCACTTTTACTTGTGGTGGCCGTACATCATTACATTTTACAAACCTATGGAATTCACCAACATTCGTGTTGACGTTTTAGCAATGTATTTCAGGTTATTAAGGTAGCTCATGTGACATGCATTTGGACCTTCATGGAGTCGCGGAGTCGACGCGTCTCATCATTATTTCATGCACTTATGTAAACGTTTGATCTAGTATGACTTGTTTTTCATAAACATGCAACACATTTTGGGGACCTCATTTTGTAAACTCTGGATTATTTCAATGATCAAATGCAGTATTTTCCAAACGACACTTTAGGTCGTTCAATGTAACTGTAACTGTGGTGCTATGACAGACACCCCCAGGTATTCCATTCCGCTGCAAGTCAGGTAAATTGGGGGTGTGACAATTAAATTTCCTGAAAGGTACTCATATTCGGATTTACAATGACATCTAATAATGAAGAAAATATCGCCATACTGGAAGTAACTTAACCGTATATGAAGGTTTGAGGATGTAGTTTTATTCGATCTCACTCAAGACTCAAGAGGTGGCTATTTCGACCCATTTGAATGGGTCGATTTGGGTGATATTATATCTTTAACAAGGCAAACGGATAGAACTAAAAAATGAGCTATAAAAGTAACAGGTCAAGTGGGTTAAATAGGTTATGGTGGACCAGTCCAGCCTGACGTGATTTGACCTATACAAAGTTCGCCGTTTTTGATCTTTCACCCAACCATGATTTGTTCATTCATCCACTTCTTATTCACGCTATAATTACAGGTTGTTGTGATAACGGTTAAAGCATTTTTTAGTAAAAAATAAGTTATCATCAGATTACTTTTCACGATGTGTATTGCAGTGAATATTCCATGCAGCTAAATGCATCTAGAAGACTAGGATCAATGTTCTTCAAGCACAGGATGACTTGGTTGATGTCATGAGAGAGGCGGCATCAAAGGGTCTTTTGAATGTCAGCCATCACAAGTTTCAACAACATCACAACTACAAAGGACTTTTGAAATCTCTCATCGTCCAGGTATTTATAAATCATGATGTTTATAAATAAATTTCTTAATACCATAGGTTTGAGGAAAATGATGGAAAGCTTTATGGATTCATGCCGAATGCCCACACATGCTATTATTGTTAGAGTTTGACAATCAATAAAGCACATACGCGGAAGCAAAAATCAATAATAACACGTATTAAGATAACTAAAACATAAATAAGAACATACCCGAAGCACTTCAATAAACCTTAAACTTGTGTAAAATAGATCAATGATAAACCCCTTACCATTTTGTTTATCGATCTCTTGATAATTACTAAAGTAAGTAATTACCTCGTTCTTGTACACACAAACTACCAACGAATAAAGGTTTATGCAAGTAAACGTAAAACAATTTTGGAACCACCAAAAACCCTTGAGGGTTGTTGATGCCGATCGGCCAAAAGAAAAGAGAGATGAGGAAAAGATTTAGGGTTAGTGTGTGTGCACAAAATATGTGAAACCCTAATCCGTGGCCTTGTATATATACTAGAGTATTTCTTGGTGACCAAGCAAGGGTGGATCGACCCATATGGGTTGGGTCGACCGGCCTCACCCCCTCCAAGGGGATTCCGGATACTTCTTGTCTCCTAAAATACATTCTAGTCCTCGTTCTGTCATTCATTAATAATAATTAATACTTACGTTTAATATTAACGATTATTTAGTCCCTCAAGTGTTTATAAATATATATACACGATACATATAACATATATATATTTATTTACTTTATTCTCGTTTTGTAATGTGTGCAATCCCGAGGTCTCGGGTTCGATACTAGTCATTTACATATTAATATTTATATGTAACTTTTAACAGCTCCCACTCGTATATCTATTAATAGTAAAATGACATTGGTTGGCGTCTTGCAACACTCCAATGCCCCCAGTTCGACTCGAGCTAGGTTTCCTGGAAAACCTTTAATGATTCATCATTATTATTATCCTTTCGCCTCTAATACTACATTAATAAAGATGTGAGGTTCTTTATTAAATTTTGTTTCTCGTCTCTTTATGATTGAACAAAATTACCAAAACATCTGAACGTATTCCAGATAGACTTTGGGCGTGGCCACGCAAACATTTTGTCAACCCTACGAGGGGCCCAGCAGTATTAAACTTTTGAACAAATCAGAAGGAACGAATTCTCTCTTGACTACAAAAATAACCCATGAACTTTGTAACATTCTGAAAACAACCCTTATGACTTCCAATTATGGTAAGCGGTAGATTGCTCCACAAAATGCACTACATCCATGACACTTATCTGGTATCTCAAGTCTGAGGATAACTGTTAAATATGATTCTCACATTAAATTTAAATCATATTGTTGGGATAAGTCCAATACTCAATTCATTGAATATCATGTGAAATTGGTATGACTACGCATCAATATACTTTCAAGTATATCCTTAACCAATACTCAAAATTGTCTTAGTTTAATGATATTCCCATATCATTAATCGACAACGGACCATTTAGAATAATAAATTATTCATGGATCTTAAACATGCAAATATAGGATATATTATTAAGACAATGAATAAATAAACATAACCAATACTTTATTTCATTAAAATTAATAATTGTACATTACATCCCTTATCCAAATACTAATCACAAATGGGCATGAAACTATTAGCTAATTTAAGTCATATTCCTTCAACATGCTTGTAAAGCTTGGTGCCAGGTAAAGGCTTTGTAAATTGATCAGCTAAGTTTTCATCTGTGTGAACTTTGAGCATTTCGATTTCACCTATCTCAACTTGTTCTCTGACATAGTGGTGCTTAATCGGGAAATGTCTGGCGCCTTTCATGATTCCAGGTTCATTGGCAAATGTAATTGCAGCTGAGTTATCACAATACATTTTTATAGGTCGCTGAATCGAAGGCATAACCCCAAGCCCTGAAACAAACTTCCTAATCCAAACAACTTCCATTGCAGCTTCTGAAGCAGCTATATACTCACTTTCTGTAGCAGACATTGCTAGTACACTCTGCTTTCTGCTCCTCCAATCAACAGCTCCTCCATTAATGACAAAGACATAACCCGTCTGAGACTTCATATCATCCTTATCACCTTTCCAAGAAGCATCGCAGTAACCTGTTACATCAAGCTCTGCAGATGGAGTACCCCCATAAACCAAGAACGTCTCTTTAGTAGCCCTAAGGTACTTAAGAATATTCTTAACAGCAGTCCAGTGTTTTTCACCTGGATTCTGCTGATATCGACTGGTTAAATTCTGAGCAAACGCCACATCAGGCCTTGTGCTTTTCACCGCATACATAATAGATCCCACAGCCGAAGCGTAAGGGACTCTTTTCATGCGTTGCACCTCTTCAGGTGTTGAAGCACAAACTTTGTTGCTCAAGCCATGTTGCTCTTGCATCGGCAAATATCCTTTCTTGGAATTTTGCATACTGAATCTCTTCAATATTTTATCAATGTAAGCACTTTGGCTTAATCCAATTAATCGCCGAGATCTATCTCTATATATTTTGATTCCCAGAATAAATGCAGCTTCCCCTAAATCTTTCATAGAAAAACAACTTCTAAGATATGCCTTAACCTTTTGCAAACTTAGAATGTCATTTCTCATGATCAATATGTCATCGACATATAATATAAGGAAAATTACATTACTCCCACTAGCTTTATGATATACACATGGCTCATCAAGATTTTGAGTGAATCCATACTTCCTAATTTCACTATCAAATCTCTTATTCCATTGTCGTGATGCTTGCTTTAATCCGTAAATGGATCTTTTAAGCTTGCATACACGATCTGGAAATTCTGGATTCACAAACCCCTCAGGCTGTGCCATATAGATGTCTTTATCTAGGCTACCATTTAAGAAGGAGGTTTTGACATCCATTTGCCAAATCTCATAGTCATAGTAAGCGGCTATGGCTATAAGAATCCTAATAGCCCTTATGTCAGCTACAGGAGAAAAGGTCTCCTCATAGTCAACACCAAAAGTTTGAGTATAGCCTTTAGCTACCAAACGGGCCTTATAGGTGTGTACAATGCCATCCATTTCAGTCTTTTTCTTGAAGAACCATTTACTCCCAACTAGCTTGGCACCCGGAGGTAGGTCTACTTCTTCCCAGACTTCATTGTCTTTCATGGATTGCATTTCCCCATTCATAGCTCCCTGCCATTTTTCCTTTTCAGGACTATTCATAGCAGCTTTATAACTTGTAGGTTCATCAAGATCCCCTATCAAGTTGTCATCACACTCCATGTTGAGACATAGACGTGTAGGAGCTTTCACAGATCTAGATGACATGCGAACGGGAACCACTTCAACTTCTGGTGGAGGACCTAAACTTTCAGGTTCCTCAGGAAGTTGGCTAGTGTTTTCAGAAGGTGTTACATCTTCATGATCGTCTTCCAGATCATATACTCTCCCACTGAATTCTTGAGATATGAGCTCCTTTTCTAAGAAGTCTCCATACCTTGCAACAAAAACTTTGTTTTCAGTTGGGTAATAAAAGTAGTAACCCATAGTTTCCTTTGGGTAACCTACGAAGATGCACTTTACAGATCTTTGTTGGAGTTTGTCTGCTGAGTCACGTTTAACATACGCCTCATAACCCCAGACCTTTAGATAAGACAAGTTAGGAGCTTTTCCAATCCATACCTCATATGGAGTCTTATCAACCTTCTTTGTTGGAACCATATTTAAAATGCGAACTGCAGATTCCAAGGCATAATCCCAAAACGAGTAAGGAAGAGTTGTTAGATTAAACATAGATCGTATCATATCTTGCAATGTACGATTCCTTCTTTCAGATACACCAATTTGTTGTGGAGTATATGGAGAAGTAAGGTGCTGGACAATTCCCTCCTTTGCTAAGTAATCTATAAACTCTTGACTCAGGTATTCACCACCTCTATCGGATCGAAGAGCTTTAATCTTCTTACCTAGTTGCAACTCTACTTCTGCTTTAAACACTTTGAATGTTTCAAATACCTCATGTTTATGTTTAAGTAAATAAACATAACCATAACGGCTGTAATCATCCGTAAATCTTAAGAAGTAGCTAGCACCTCTCCTTGACACATGTCTAAGTGGTCCACACACATCTGTGTGAATAAGACCAAGTAGATCATTAGCCCTTTCAATCCTATTTTTAAAGGGTTTGCTTGTCATCTTCCCAGCAATGCAAGATTCGCATTTATCAAATGATTCATCATTGATCTTATCTAAAAGCCCATCATGTTGCAGCTTTTTCATGCGATATTTAAAAATGTGAGCAAGTCGACAATGCCAAAGATAAGACGAATCCAGACCTTTCTTGATTCTCTTATTGTTGATGCTATACATTGAATTATTTGTAACAAAAGCATTATCATTATTATTCATATCAATTCCAAAGACACCATTCACAACAATAGCATTAAAATAAAAAACACCATTTAAAGAAACCGAAATTCCATTGCTAGAAATAGTATGCTTAAAACCAAGGTTCAACAAACATGAAAATGAAATTATGCCTCTAACAATTGATGGTGCATAATGACAATTATTTAAAGATAGTACTAGGCCCGAAGGCAACACTAAATCATAAACTCCTATAGCTTCAACTCCTGCATGCGCTCCGTTACCAACGTGCAAGAATTGTTGTCCATAGGCCAGCTTTCTCTCAACTCTAAACCCCTGCATGGTATTGCAAATATGAATGCCACATCCAGTATCATATACCCATGAATTCAATTTAGGAGTAAGAGTGAATAATTCAATCATAAAGAACACACCTGATGAGCTGGGGTTACCAGCTTCATTCCCCTGCTTCTTGAGTCGTAAGTCATGAATGTAGAGAGGACAATTGCGCTTCCAATGGCCCTTTTCATGACAATGGTGACATGCCTGATCCTTCTTGTTTGGCAGATTCACCTTTTTCTGCTTAGGCTGGTGTTGCTTCATCTTGGGTTCAGGTTGATAGGCCATGACCTGCTTGCCTTTGTTACCTTTCCCTTTGCCTTTGTTCACATGCGATTTCTTCTAGATTCTCCCACCATGAATTGCCAACACTTGCGGGGTAGGAGCCTTGACCTTGGCTGGTAGACTTTTCTCATAATCAACAAGCAATGCGAGTAATTCTGAGACTGTCTTCCCCGAGCAGTGCATGTTGAAATTCTGCACAAAACCAGCAAAGTCCTTATTAAGGGCCCTGTTGATCAAGTGCACTTGCACATTCTCAGGGTAACCAAATCCAATTCTGTGAAGCTGATCAAAGGATTCCTTCATCTCAGTCACATAATCTTCAACTGGTTTACCATCACCATGCTTGCAGTTGTGTAGCTTGTCCAGTTCATCATACAATTCAACTGTAGGAGGTTTCTCATAAGATTGCTAAAGTACTTCAAGCATATCTTTTGGGAAAAAGTACTCAAACTTCTTTTGCAATTGAGCACTCATGCTAGTGAGCATTAAACAAGCAACCTCATTAAACTTAGCATGTGTCGCCCTCCATTCTTCCTTAACTACTTCTGCTGCAGTAGCAGCAAGTTCAGCTGGGCATTCATTGGTCAAGTATTTGATCTTACCGGTCGACCTCAAGACAATTCTAAGTGAGTGGTACCAATCATTGAAATTCTTTCTAGTCTGTTTTTCTCTCTCAAGATGACTCTTGAAAGCAGAAATCATAGATGGGGTATCGGGTTGAGCCATATCTACAGATAAAAGTTCAAACATTAGTATTTTCGATAATAAATATCTTCAAGAAAATAAAATACCCATTAGCTATATTCATATAACCACCAAAATTTTCTTGAAAACCTAAGATCTAACTTTACATAGTTTCACCACATCAGTTGATCTGCTAGTAGTGAAAGTACAAAAGATAGTAATCTGTCGAACAATAATTGGCAAACAAGATTTCCAATTCCTAGATGATTATGGGAATTACATCAAATTGATTCATCAATTTGCCTTGTAAGCATGTTTCATCCCATCTCATGCCTTAAGTTCTAGGTCTCACGCACAACTTAATTAAGTCGTCTACCTTAGAAACTGTAAAATTACAATTATGGTCTCACGCGTTAAAAGAATTTTACCTTGTTATAGTAATTTAGCCTAGGTCACACGTTTACTAAATTAAAATTTCAAGTGTTCCTTATAGATAGATGGCATGTAACTTAAATTATAAGGGTATTTAATTTTGATGTGTAAATCAAAATATGTATAAAGATGCATGCACTCATCTTTATAGCATAAGTTTTCAAAACCTTTTTATTACCAATTCGTGAAATTAATACACAAAGTTTTACTTGAGGTTTAACAAACCCTAAGATGACTTTCTACAATTATGATTTTAAAAGTAATTCGTTTAAGACATATTCAAGATTGTGATAACCAAGGCAGACTCTAAGGCTCTTTTCTAAGCCTTCAAATCACGGTTATGAATATCGTCTTAAAGGACTTAATTTTAAAAGCATATGTGTACAAAACATCAATCAAGCAAAAGTTTATGGATTCAATCTCAAAATCATGTAATAAAGTATGAATTTTTTCTAGTCTCGCCTGGGAGCTGATTACCGTGCGAATCGGACCACTATCGGCACTTAAAACCTTGCAAAATTCTTACTTTATCACTTTTGTTTCACCGTTAATAGTCCATATTATTTTCTTTTATGAAAATCACCCTTTTTATTGCTTACATCAAGTCAAACAATTAAGAAAACAATAAAAACAAGTAATTTAAAAGAAAAATAAACAACTAATAAAATAAAAACGTGAAAAAATTAGCCACATGCAAACCTTATTAAAAAGATCCTAATAAAATCAATTCTAGGTATTATAACGCATGTAATCAATTCAGGCCTTCTCCTCTTAATGGAGGAGAGGCACATACATTGACGTATCAATTGCGTAGGCCAAAATCAATATACACACCACATAGCATATAAATTGATTTTAATATATTAATTAATTGGAGTCTTCCCCAATATAAGATCTATTTAAAACATGTGACAAATAAATAAACAAACAAGATCCATGACTAACATGCATGTTTCGTCATGGATTAAACCTAACAATTAGCACATAGATCACAAGTATGTTCACATAACCGGTTTAAGACCTAGGGTTTCTATGTGATTACAATTTAATCAAGAAAACCACAAACCCTAATTAGGGTTTTTAGTGGAAATCGACCCCCCCCCCTAAAATTAGGGTTAGGGTTTTAAATTTTATATATAAAAAAAATTTAAAGAAAAAACCCTAGAAAAACCATGTATCTAAAATAATTAAAGATCCGATTTTTATTACGTTTTAGTAATCAATTACATGTTATCCATGGCTCGTGATGCCACTGTTAGAGTTTGACAATCAATAAAGCACATACGCGGAAGCAAAAATCAATAATAACACGTATTAAGATAACTAAAATATAAATAAGAACATACCCGAAGCACTTCAATAAACCTTGAACTTGTGTAAAATAGATCAATGATAAACCCCTTACCGTTTTGTTTATCGATCTCTTGATAATTACTTAAGTAATTACCTCGTTCTTGTACACACAAACTACCAACGAATAAAGGTTTATGCAAGTAAACGTAAAACAATTTTGGAACCACCAAAAACCCTTGAGGGTTGTTGATGCCGATCGGCCAAAAGAAAAGAGAGAGGAGGAAAAGATTTAGGGTTAGTGTATGTGCACAAAAGATGTGAAACCCTAATCATTGGCCTTGTATATATACTAGAGTATTTCTTGGTGACCAAGCAAGGGTGGATCGACCCATATGGGTTGGGTCGACCGGCCTCACCCCCTCCAAGGGGATTCCGGATCCTTCTTGTCTCCTAAAATACATTCTAGTCCTCGTTCTTTCATTCCTTAATAATAATTAATACTTACGTTTAATATTATTTAGTCCCTCAAGTGTTTATAAATATATATACACGATACATATAACATATATATATTTATTTACTTTCTTCTCGTTTGTAATATGTGCAATCCCGAGGTCTCGGGTTCGATACTAGTCATTTACATATTAATATTTATACGTAACTTTTAACAATTATTAATGAGATTGGTAAATGTGAACATGGAGCATTTTTCATTCGAAAATAGAAGCAACATTTTGAACTAACCAATTCTTGAATTATGCTGAAATGGTATTTTTGTATATTAAATAATTGAACTTTTTTAGCTAACTAAGTGTCTGTTTCAGGATTTACTCAGACTGAAAGAACCGGCAGTGTTGTTGCGTTGCCGGAAAGAAGACCTTCACATGGTGCAGTCAGTTCTGCACACAACAAAGGCAGAATATGCAGACAAAGCAAAAGTTCATGAACCTGAGATCATAGTTGACAGCATCTACCTCCCATCAGCCCCTTCCTATGACGATCCCCATGCTCTTACTTGGTACATTTATGTTATACTCTAACTATGCATAGACTAATAGATCCTCTTTGTACCTATATCCTTGTTAGTTTTCTATTAAAATTGTTTACTTAGAGATCAAATAAACACTATCTTATGAGTTATGATGTTGTTTTGGGTGCTCAGCTCTGGAGGTGTAGTTTTGGCTTCTCGGGATGGTAAAATTGTGTTTGAGAACACTCTTGATGCTCGTTTGGATGTTATATTCCATGGGAAACTTGCTAACAAGGTACCTTTGTTAGAATTTAATAACCATGACAATCATATAAATCAAAGTACACACGTATGCGGAAGCGTAGGATCAAGTATAACACATAAATATTAACTAAAACATAAATAAGAACGTACCGTGGTGATTCTAGCCCGAACAAGAATCAAAAGCAATTGTCTTTAACAATATGAAGAACCCTAATAAGGGTTTATATGGATCAATGATTAACCCCTTACCGTTTTGTTAATCGATCCCTTGATAACAACAAAAGTATGTTGTTACCTCGTTCTTGTACACACAAACTACTAACGAATAAAGGTTTGATGCAAGTAAACAAAACACTTAGTTTTTAGCTTATGGAAAATCGACCCAAACCCTAAGGTAGGGAGTGAACCAATCGGCCAAGAAGAAAGAAACAAAGAGAAAAGAATTAGGGTTAGTGTGTGTGCACAAAAGATGTGAAACCCTAATCCTTGACCTTGTATATATACTAGATGAATCTTGGGGAGCAAGCAAGGCATGGGTCGAAACCCATGGGCCTTAGATCGACCGGCCATACACCCATATGGGTGTTCCGGATCCTTCTTGCTTTCCAAATTACATTCTAGTCCTTATCTTTCGTTACTAATGATTGTTAGTCCATACGGTTAATAACTAACGATCATTTAGTCCATTAAGTGTTTATAAATATATATATACGATACATTTAACATATATATATTTATTATACATTATTCTTGTTTGTAAAGTGTGCAATCCCGAGGTCTCGGGTTCGATACTAGACATTTACATATTAATATTTATCCATATATTTAACAGCTCCCACTTGGATATCTATTAATAGTAAAATGACATTGGTTAGCGTCTTGCAACACTTCAATGCCCCTAGTTCAATCCGAGCTAGGTTTTCTGGAAAAAACCTTTAATGATTCATCATTATAATTATCCTTTTGTTTCTAATACCACATTAATAAAGATGTGAGGTTCTTTATTAAATTTCTGTTTCTCGTCTCTTTATGATTTAACAAAATTACCAAAACATCTGAACGTATTCCAGATAGACTTTGGGCGTGGCCACGCAAACATTTTGTCAACTCTACGAGGGGCCCAGCAGTATTAAACTTCTGAACAAATCAGAAGGAACAAATTCTCTCTTGACTACAAGAATAACCCATGAACTTTGCAACACTTTTGAAAACAACCCTTATGACTCCCTGTTACGGTGAGCGGTAGATTGCTTCACAAAAATGCACTACATCCATGACACTTATCTGGTATCTCAAGTCTGAGGATAACTTTAAATATGATTCCCACATTAAATATTAAATCATATTATTGGGATAAGTCCAATATTCAATTCATCGAATATTATGTGAAATTAGTATGTCAACGCATCAATATACTTTCAAGTATATTCTTAACCAATACTCAGATTTATCTTAGTTTAATGATATTCCCATATCATTAATCGACAATGGACAATTTAGAACAACATAAGTTATTCACGGATTTAAACATGCAAATATAGGACACAATTTATTATTAATGAAAACAAACGTACTAAATACTTTAATTCATTATAAATAATAATTGCTTAATATCCTTTATCCAAACACTAAATAGATCAATGCATGATAATTTTAGTTAATGAATTATGCCTTAAGTCATGTCATTCATACTTGTTGACAAGGCATAAATCAACTAACCTTGATCTATAGGAATTTTGAGAATACTTATTTCAAGAATTTATTAATTAAAATTCTTGTATGTGTATATCCAACTATCTTGATATATTTACATAATTTTCTCATAAATAGTGTGATATCCTCAATCACCAATTTATGATAATCAAACTTTTAAACATTTTAAAGTTTCAAGTATTCTAATTCTTTAATGTATAATGCAACTATGCTCTAAGTAAGCACAACTAGTTCTCATGGCCATTAACAAGGATAAAATCCTACCATGACTAGTTATTGAGTGTCATCTCAATTAAACCAGCATCATTGTATATTAAACACAATATGCTCTTAAAATTTCCGTAAACTTAATATCCAATGTGTAATGTTTAGGAGCTATTCCAATTTGAGGATCATTATTCTAATTTCAAACATTTTCCATTAGAATATCTATTACACAAGTTATATAATAACTTTTAATTGGATATCAAATATTGTCAAATCATTTAAGCACTTAAGCATGATACAACAATAATATAATGCTCATGAAAATCCTTCGGTCAAACTTAGATTTTATTCATGTTTGATCTTTACAAATATGTATATCCATTTAGTCATCCTAAATAATATATCATATTCTATTTAGAATTTATTTACCGCACTTGTTTATTTAATAATAAACTTTTGTTTCAAGGTTGTATGTTATATTTCCTAAATCTTTCAAGTAACGTTTCATTCCAAATTAAGTCTAACCTTTTACTAATATGGAATGTTACTCTTATATGTTATACAACATATATGATTTAGTAAATCATAACATAATACTCCCACTAGCTTTCTGGAATACTTAGAAATTACCTTATTTTAATTATAAACCTAAATATAGATTTAATAATTTATCATAAGAATAATCTCCTAGATGCATGCATTTTTCCATTCATGGATTATTGCATTTTGTACACTTCCAAAGATTTGCATGAATTCATAAACTCCTTTTTGATTACTTATCGTCCTCGCTTAAGTAATTATTCAAGAAAGAGTTTTTGATATTCCATTGTCAAATTTCACATTCATGTAAATATGACAATTACCATCTTTATATCTTTAATGTACTTAAGAAAGAGTATTCAATCATAGTTAATTGCTTAAGTATGATTAATAATCTTGTCATAAGATATTCATTAAGATATGTGTACAATTTTTGTCCATATGATTATTTCACAAAGATTTAAACCACTAGGGTTACATTATCTTTGAATAAACTCATCATCATTCTCTAACTATTAAGAATTAAGATAGACCAAATTTTCTAAATTTGAATATCTTTATGAACAACATCTATAACATTCATAATATGAGTAATTCATCCAATTCATTATTTTGGTAATACTACATCATATAATCATCAGCATATTAATTAAATATCTGAGATATCCAAGTGGATCTATGAATGATAATTCCATCATCTTGAGGTTTATCATTTACATGTTAAGCCTCATCATGATTTTAACTAGTGTGGTTTTAGAAGATTATGTATCTTGTAATTCTATCTTTTCTAGATAAAACTCCCACTTGCCTTTCGTAATATATAGGATATAAGTACTTAGCAATTAGAGCAACAATCCAATTTTCTCTTTTAGGACATTACAAATACACATTGATAGTTCCTGATATTCTTTTGTTAACAACCTTCTTATAAGTAACTTAACAAATTCAGAACTTCAATTTAAGACTTAATGTGATTCATCACAACAATGTCTTATTTAATCTTCTAGGAGTCTAATTGAGTATATTCAAGCCATACTCAATTTCTAACCTTGATAACTTTTGGAAGAAAAGAAATCATAGTTATCTTCAATCAAACAATCTAACAAGAGTTTGATTTCCTAACTGAACATACTATCCATATGTGATACTTCAATTAGAATTAATATTGTAAGAAGATCTAACAATATATATATAAGATAACCATATTCCTGTTGGCATACTTATTTACCAACTAAGTCAACTTAATGGTATAATAGTATTTCCAAACCAATTGCATGCTTTATGTAACACAAGTACTTTTGACCAAGTCACTTCATGTTCATGTCTCATAAAAACATAAACTTGTTATAATCCCACTATACGTTATTAATCATTGATCAACTCAATGACTTCTTGTATATGTCTTAATTAAAGGCCATAACAAGCTAACGTCTTACTTTATTATAAGTCTTGTAATACTTAGAAGACTTCATGTTTATAACTATACTATAAAGTATAAACATGTATAATTAAAGTAATCATGAACACCATCATTTGGTTTCAATAATATTTTCAAGTTAACACACTACTTCATGTTTATTTATGTCATTCTAAGAATACATAATTATTGAAGTAGTATTATATTACTTCATGCATTTATGTCATTCCAATAATACATAAATATTATAGTTGAAGTTGTCTTGTTATCATATTGACACATGTTCTAATAGATATCTAATTTAGAAACTGTAAATTATCCATGTAGGTCTCACGCATGCATGGAAATTCACCTTGTTGTTAATATTTAGTCTGCGTCTCACGTTTACTAAATTATAACACCAAGTGTTTCTTAGATTAGATGTATCAAATCTAATTAGAATTATAATCTCTTACTTGCAGTTAAGAGAATCCTTTAAATCATATTCTTATGTGTTGTACTTTGCACACAATGAAGATTTCTCCCACTTGTGCATTGAACAACACCATGTTACATTTAAACAACACGCACGCGCTTGTCAATGTGAACAATATGATTTGTGTCATTAGCATAACTAGTAGATATAGAGTTACTCAATCAATCAAGGAAACGTACATGACTATCCTTGAAAGTATTAGTGTCTATATTTGGAAAGTAATTACCTTGAGATAATCAAAAGATAATCTAAGTTATAATCAAGACAATAAGTCTTGTAACTCCCACTGAATTAGAGAACATAATAATAATCCCTTATTCATTCATAAGAACACAATACTCCCACTAAATTTGACAACATTGTAAATGTTTCATTAATTAGTGAAAGAAATAGTGTACTATTTACTTTCCTACATCTTTTAAGAAAACCCATTCAAACAATTATATAGGTTATAAAAGGATGTAATCTACTACATAAATGTGATTCATCACATTCCAAATTATTAACTTGAAAAGGCTGGGCATGCAATTTCTTCCTGTATAGATCTACCATACCAACAATTGTATGTAGTATCTTTAAATGGTCAAATCAAAACAACTAGATAAAATAATCTAATTTGTCTTTTACCATTATGCAGTAATTAGTCTAGTTTCTAATTTAATAACTCATAAGGTGCATATACTCTTACTATTAAAGTTTGCTATGAGTTATGTATTTAGAATTTAGACAATTCTAATCGTCCTATTATACCTTTCTCATTCATGAAAAGGAATAGGATTTAAGTCTCACACTTCTCGTAATGGAAAGAAGACTATATTTATTCTTTTTGTAAATATTGACTCTAACCAAAAACCCAAACGGGTGTAGATCAATTAAAAGAATAACTTACGTTTACGGTTTGAGTTGCATTAATACATTTAAAGAATTTACAAAATTCAATTTTAGTATTTTCGATAATTTATATTTCCAAGAAAATATAATACCCAAGGCTATATTCATATAACCAACTAATTTTCTTGAAAATCTAGGATCTAACTTTACATAGTTTCACCACGTCAGTTGATCTGCTAGTGGTGAAAGTACAAAAGATAGTAATCTGTCGAACAATAATTGGCAAACAAGATTTCCAATTCCTAGATCATTATGGGATTTACATCAAATTGATTCATCAATTTGTCATGTAAGCATGTTTCATCCCATCTCATGCCTTAAGCTCTAGGTCTCACGCATCAACTTAATTAAGTTGTCTAACTTAGGAACTGCAAATTCTCCATGTGTGGTCTCACGCACACTCGGAAATTTACCTTGTCATTAAAATTTAGCCTGCGTCTCACGTTTACTAAATAAAAACTTCAAGTGTTTCTTATAGTTAGATGGCATGTAACTTAAATTATTAAGGGTATTATTTTTTGATATGTCAATCAAAATTATGTACAAAGATGCATGCACTCATCTTTATAACACAAGTTTTCATAAAAACTTTTTATATCCGATTCGTGAAATTAATACACAAAGTTTT
The DNA here is from genome assembly GCA_030686995.1 of Artemisia argyi. NCBI lineage: Eukaryota > Viridiplantae > Streptophyta > Magnoliopsida > Asterales > Asteraceae > Artemisia > Artemisia argyi. The sequence continues at coordinate 168,217,950 of CM060685.1, read as the reverse complement.
ACTTGAGGTTTATGCCAAAACCCTAAGATGACTTTCTACAACATATGATTTTAAAAGTAATTCGTTTAAGACATATTCAAGATTGTGATAACCAAGGCAGACTCTAAGGCTCTTTTCTAAGCCTTCAAATCACGGTTATGAATATCATCTTAAAAGACTTAATTTTAAAAGCATATTTGCACAAAACATCATTCAAGCAAAAGTTTATGGATTCAATCTCAAAATAGTAATAAAGTTTGAATTTTTGCTAGTCTCGACTGGGAGCTGATTACCGTGCGAATCGGACCACGATTGTCATAAGACCTTTGCAAGATTCTTACTTTATCACTTTAGGGTTTCACAATTATTAGTCCGTATTAATTTTCTTTATGAAAACAACCCTTTTATTGCTTACAACAAGTCCAACTAAAAACAATAAAACAAGTATCAAAGAAAATCAAACAAACAATAATAAATAAGTGAAACAATTAGCCACATGCAATCCGTATTAGAAAAGATCCTAATAAAATCAATTCTAGGTATAATAATGCATGTAATCAACTAAGGCCTTCCCCTCTTAATGGAGGCGAGTCACATACATTGACGAATCAATTGCGTAGGCCAAAGCTAAAAACACACCACATAGCATATAAAATTGATTTTAATATATATTGGAGTCTTCCCCAATTAAAGATCTATCTAAACATGTGATAATAAAAAAAAACAAGATCCATGACGAACATGCATGTAAGTCACGGATTAAAACCTAACAATTAGCAATTAGGTCACAAGATACGTTCAATTAACCGGTTAATGACCTAGGGTTTCTAGTGATCACACATAATCCAATAAAACCACAAAACCCTAATTAGGGTTTCATGGAAAAAATGACTCCCCCCCCCCCAAATTAGGGTTAGGGTTTCGAATTTAAAAAATAGGAAAAACCCTAGATCAAAAAACATGTATCTAAAACAATTAAAGATCCGATTTTTATTACGTTTTAGTAATCAATTACATGTTATACATGGCTCGTGATGCCACTGTTAGAATTTAATAACCATGACAATCATATAAATCAAAGTACACACGTATGCGGAAGCGTAGGATCAAGTATAACACATAAATATTAACTAAAACATAAATAAGAACGTACCGTGGTGATTCTAGCCCGAACAAGAATCAAAAGCAATTGTCTTTAACAATATGAAGAACCCTAATAAGGGTTTATATGGATCAATGATTAACCCCTTACCGTTTTGTTAATCGATCCCTTGATAACAACAAAAGTATGTTGTTACCTCGTTCTTGTACACACAAACTACTAACGAATAAAGGTTTGATGCAAGTAAACAAAACACTTAGTTTTTAGCTTATGGAAAATCGACCCAAACCCTAAGGTAGGGAGTGAACCGATCGGCCAAGAAGAAAGAAACAAAGAGAAAAGAATTAGGGTTAGTGTGTGTGCACAAAAGATGTGAAACCCTAATCCTTGACCTTGTATATATACTAGATGAATCTTGGGGAGCAAGCAAGGCATGGGTCGAAACCCATGGGCCTTAGATCGACCGGCCATACACCCATATGGGTGTTCCGGATCCTTCTTGCTTTCCAAATTACATTCTAGTCCTTATCTTTCGTTACTAATGATTGTTAGTCCATACGGTTAATAACTAACGATCATTTAGTCCATTAAGTGTTTATAAATATATATATATACGATACATTTAACATATATATATTTATTATACATTATTCTTGTTTGTAAAGTGTGCAATCCCGAGGTCTCGGGTTCGATACTAGACATTTACATATTAATATTTATCCATATATTTAACAACCTTAACTTACTTTTTTTTTTTTTTTTTTTTTTTTTTTTAACACACATAGCAGTAGGAGTGAGCTGAATAGTAGTTGTGTTTATAATCTGTAAAACAGCCCGTAATTGCTCAACACTTTTAAATACTACTTCATGAAGCGTTGGAAAAAGAGAAATCCAAAAAAAAATAGATAAAGATACGTGCTGCTTGCTAAATAAGTATTAAATATCACAACGCTCGACGCTCACCATTCCTAAATACTTTCAAAAGCTCTACGCCAAACACACCCTGCATCTCTAGTTTGCTTAGTATTTTTTGAATGTTGCTGGTCAATTTCTATTTTCGATCCCACCCTTGGCTATATCATTTTTAGAATTAAACTACTACATGTGTTAAAAAACATCCGATATATTTAATATCTAATCTAATGAAAATGTGCAAAACCACAAATTAACAGCTCACAGTTGCATCAAATAAAATCCATATCTAGTGAAATTATTGTTCCTTAAAATCTTCCATTTACCTATCCATTTCATTTCATCTTCTTTTTTAATACACTTCAGTGAAATCCTTGTTTTTCAAGTTGGTAAAAGTTACATCAAGTAACAAACTTTAATCTTTGCTGCTACATGGTTTTGTTCGTACATCTTCTTTGGTAACGGAATACTTAAGCTGTAATAATAGTGATGAAGATAAAGAATAAACACTGGTCGAGAAAAAATAACTGACATGACAACATTAATAGACACGGGTTAATGGATCAATGCTGGTACTCTAAGAGCATACGGTATGCTCATCAGAATTAGTGGTTAAACTTTAACCTTTTGCAAGTTAAGGCGAAGTTAACATACAGGGTGTGGAGGTTAACACCTCTTTAACGCAGCAAGTGAGTCCCTTAACGCCTCGTTAAGGTGTTTTCTAATAATAAAAAAAATCACTTCTTCCCCCTAAATGAAGGGGTGTTTTTATAAATTATTATTTGGTTAAAGTTTGGTTATGATAACGGGGGTTTTTGATTAAAGTTTAGGAGCTGATGTGGCGCTGACATGACAGTAGGTTAAAGTTTAACCCCAAGTTACCATACCCTATGCTCTAATAGCATTATACTTCAAATAACCGCTCTTTAGTTTAAGAAGATGCTGTGTCAAAAAAAATGATAAATAAATAAATAAATGTTGTGTCAAAATTAAAAAATCTCTAAATGTTTTAGCATGTTATGCATATATTTAGACATACCAATTATATCGCTGTCAACTTGTCATAGTAAACTTATTTTTGGTCAATGTATCCGTAAATTTTAGATAGAAAGTCAAAATGGTTTTAGGTATTAAATAGCAATGAATTTTTTCAAATGCATAAATTAGTACGTGAATTTTGAAAAGTTGTGTAAATGTAACAAACTTTTATAAAGTGTTCAAATCTTCATACTTTGATGATGTCTCATACCTGATAGTCTGACAAGTAGCACCATTTATAACGTGACACGTCATGAAAATGTGCAGCTTGTAACATTTTATTAAAGTTCGTTATTTTACACAAATTTTTCAGAGTTCGCGTATTAAAATGAGACAATGTAAAAAGTTTGTTGTTATTTTACGACCAAAGCCTAAGTCAAAATAACTACTAATTTTGATTGAAGTCATAAAAGCCACTCAATTTCAATAATAACCTAACCAGACAATGCTACACTCACAAAAAAAATTCTACAAAACAAGCCACAAAATAATGTGTCATTCTGTGATTAGCTTAATAAAAAAGAAAAGAGAAAAACTATATAAAAATACACTAATCAAGGAATGACATATGTTTTTATGGCTTGTTTTGTGAATTTGTTTTTGTGAGTTTAGGATTTTCCCTGACCATAAAGTTTGTGACACAAAACACTGCAGATGAATAGTGTTTGTGTTTGTGTTGTTGAAAATCTTTACTATCCAATAAGTATAGTTGTTGTAGGTACCAAAAATTTACACCATAAGATTTTTATTTTTTATTATAATTATTTTATTTTAACAAAAATTTTAGCTATTTAACAAAAATTTATACCATAAATCTATCTCATGTATTTTAAGCAGAACTTGAATTTTCATAAAATGTATTGCTTATTAGTTCAGGTCAAGTGTTCGAGCCTACAAAGGATTTTGTTAAAGAGTATGCAAGCTGACTTAATAAGTTGTAGGACTAGTTATGCTAATATTCAAAGTTGTTTAAAGCTGAAAGCAAGTGTTTACTCTTATTGTAGTTATGATGAAGTCTAGGGACTAAAGAGTAAAAGCTGGAGCTATATATTCATCTCATCCGATTAGGGTTAGATAGTTGTCATTATTCATTCTCTTATTTCACACAGTATACACACAGTTGATCGTAGTCTTTTAGATATCTCTTTGATATCTTCTGTCAGTCTTGTTCTAGTATTCCATAAGATCAGTTTGTTGATCTTGTGATTCTGAGTGATTGAGTGAATCTGTATGTGAGGTTCTTGTGTGGTGTCTTCTTAGAAGAGATCACATATTGTCTTTTGTATTGTACTGGTAAGCACTCGTTTGAGTACTTATCTTCTTGAATAGTTAATAAGAATATATACACCAAGGGGTGGTTGGTTGGGTGTAGCAGAGTGTTGTCTTGTGTTCTTTACCATTTTTACATGGTATCAGAGCTATAGGTTCTGATTTGGTGGTGATTCGAAATTCTAGGGTTTCTAGGGTTTCAATTATTTTTGGGGGTTTCTTGAATTGGTGGTTTTATTGGTTAATTGAGGTCGTTTTCTTTACGACCATGGTTGATTTAGTCGATTTAGACTAGATCTTGTGGTATTGGTGATATTCTTGGTTAGGGTTTGTGAAACCCTAATTGGTTTTTTGGGGATCGTGATCCGTGGTGACTGTTGGTGGTTCTTGGGCCTGTATTTGATTGCAAAAACATTAGACTAAGTGAATCTAGTGTTTTTTGTAGTCTTTCTTCCGCTGTGGTTTATAGCTCTGTAAGTTGTTTCTTCTCCTTTAAGATAACAAGAGTCTAGTTGATTGGGTGCAAACGGATTGGTTAACACCTTGACCCTCCATCTTGAATGGTGTGGAAACCTGCTCTGGCCAATCCTAGTCTAATTGGCTGGTTCTTTGTTGAATCTTGGGTGTCTGTTATCTTTTTTGTTTAGTTAGTTGGATTTGTTATCTGTTTATCTGTTCTTGTTTGCTTATTTGTCTGTTTCTATTGTTCGTTTGTTTTCTGTTTGCTTCTTGTTTGTTATTTCATCATATCTACTAGTGATCCTGGTAGTAGTACTGTTCTGATTAGTAATCTTGATGCTGGTAATCTATTTGATGAGGCGAAAAATGATCCGTTTTTAGGGGGTCATTTAAGCCCGAATCCGACTTTATTTGATCAAATATTGCCCTAAATCGTTCCTTTTGTAATTTTAGGTACTTGGAGAGTGAATTCTGGAAAAGAAGCCATTTTGGACGTTTTTGGAGCATAAAAGTGAAGAAAACGGCAAAGTATCAATTTTCCATGCTGAAGACACTAGGTGACGGCGTCAAGAGTTATACCCTGACGGCGTCAGATATCAAGAATAAAACACCGTAGTTGATGACGGCGTCAAAAGTCATCCTGACGGCGTCAAAGTACCAAGAATAAAATACCGTGGTTGGTGACGGCGTCACATAGGCCGTCATAAGTAGATCAAGGCCGTCCGAGGAAGTATTTGGCGGCGAGGTGACGGCGTCACATGGTTGTCTTGACGCCGTCAGCCCAGTTTTCCTATATATAGTTTTCTAGTTTTTTCATAAAAAAAGAGAGAAGTTTTGGTGAAACCCTAAAGACGAATTTGGTGCATCTTTTACAGGTTTTTCAAGGGTTCCAAACCCTTGATACCTTGCATTGTAATTGAGATAAGTGTTCTTCTAATTCAATCAATATGTCTATGTGTTGGTTGTCTATATCTTGTTCTTGTCTCAATTCAATTATGCTAGGCTAGATCTCTCTTGTGTTTGCTTAGATCTAATGAAACCTAGATGTTGATTATGTGTTGATTACTTGTTTATTCTTGTTCTTGGATGAATGATTTATATGTTAGGCTTAAGAAAACTGGCAGATCTCCAAATGGTAACATGCTTGAACGTCTTAAGAAACATGAACCGAGGCGTACTAGGTCTTTATTGGTTGTATTTAATGCATGAGCCACTGTTTACAATCCCTATAGTTGTGTTGGGTCATGGTGTAGGAGGAGATAAGAGCTCATAGAGTTGGGGAGTTATGTATGCCACCCCACGAATGGTATTAAGGAATACAATCCGTCATCCATACAAGTATAACAAGTAATTAACGTGTAAAAGATGTCCAGGGAGTAGTGAAGTCTAAGTAAACACAATTTCTCCAATTACTGCTCACAACCTTTGTAATAATTAGTTTAATTTCATTTTTTGTATTTTATTTTGATTGCATCTTAGTTTTGGGTTAGTTGAATAGCAACTAATTCCGCCCACTCTTCCAAAACCAGAGATTTTAATTGCTTTCATAAAAAATATAAAAACACAAAAATAATCTTCCCTCACCTTTAGAACTAGTAATTAGGCTTTCTAATCCTAGCGACACTATTCCTAAGCTGAACGATCAATCCCCCGGTACTTGTCACTATACTATACTACAACGATCAGGTACACTGCCTGGTGGGGGTTGTAAGCTTCTCGAGATCCCTCGAGAGATAAAGCCTGTTGCGATTCCCACGCATCAAGTTTTTGGCGCCGCAACCTGAGGAATAGTTATTGTCTAGGTTAGGATTTCTTTTTATTAGGTCTACTTGCTAGATTCCTTTCTAGTAAGATTTTATTTTTATTTTTTAGGTCTTCTTTAGTCTATCTTATTTCTTCGTGCCTTTTTTCGTAACTCTTTACCATCCGACATCATGGAAGGTGGTAACATCTTTGAACCCGTCATCCCACCACAACAAAACCCACCACTAGAACCCCTTAGGCCCCGAACCTTAGGAGAGTACTCCCGACCTAGCCATCAAGGCTACCGAAACACCATTGAGCTCACCGGAGCCAATGTGACCCCCTTGCGATCCGACACCATCCGGTTGGTGCAAAGCCGATGTGCATTCCATGGACTTCGTTCCGAAGATCCAAACCAACACCTTAAGGACTTCCTCAAAATCTTAGATTCCATAGACCTAGGTGTTGAGACTAGAGAGACTACCCGTTTACGCCTATTCCAATTCTCTCTACGGGATCAAGCTAGTCAATGGCTTGAGCGTTTACCCGCGGGATCCATCACCACATGGGATGATCTCACCACTCGTTTCCTTGCTCAATTTTTCCCACCGGGGAGAACTACTAAGCTTAGGAATGACATCTTGATGTTTCAACAACGTCAAAATGAATCTCTTTATGAAGCATGGACCCGTTTCTAGGACTTACTCCAAAAAGTCCCTCATCATGGCATAGATCTTTGGCTCCAAGTCCAAATCTTCTATGACCATATCAACATCTCCACGAGGCGAACCATTGACCAATCGGCCGGTGGTAAGCTACGTGATCTTAGTGCGGAACAATCATGGGAACTCATAGAAGATCTTGCTCTCTATGACAACGAAAGTTGGAATGATCCCCGTGACTTGAACAAAACGGTCAAGGCAATATCTTTACCTTCGAACAATTCTAGCACTCCCGACCGTAGGATCATGGAACTTGAGGACCAAGTCAAGTTTCTCATGAAATCTTACGAAGCTCCGAAGCATTCAAGCCAAGTGAACAAAATCACTTCTTCATGCGAATTATGTAGTGGTCCCCATGACACTCGTGATTGTGTGGAACTCCCCGGAACAGCTTTTGCGGATTACGCATCCACGCGTACCGGCGAAGCGGGAGATAAGTGGTACACTTTCAAGCCCGAGCCAAACACATATGGTGATTCATACAACCCCTCATGGAAAAATCACCCAAACCTTAGGTGGAGACAAAACCAACCCAATTCTTCCAATCCGCCTAATCGTTATCAACCAAACGGTCCACCATCCAACCGTACTTTCAACAACAATCCTTCTAACAACTATGGTAGTACCAACAATCTTGAAGGATTGATGTCAAAGTTCATGGCATCTCAAGAAGCTCGCATATCCAAGTTTGAAGCCGATTTCAAACAAAAGCAAAGCGAGATGACCACTAGAATTGATGCATTGTTGAAAGTTCTCAACGACCGAGAAATGGGAGCACTCCCAAGTGACACAATCAAGAATCCGAAACTAAACGTTAATGCCATATCTTCAGTTTCGTCACCCACTTCGTGTCCACAATACTACTCGGTTAATTCAACGAGCACGTGTTTCAAACAAAACCAAGTTCCCCAAAAGGACCAATCAAATAAAACACCCACTATAGAGCCGGTCAAAAGCATAGTTGAAACACCTCTTACGCAAGACCTTGACGATGAATTCAAAGAACTTCACCTTGAACGCCCCGTCATTGATGTCTTAGCGCGTGCTCCTTACTATAGTGCCCTCCTTGAAAAATATGAGAAGTATAAGCTAGGTAAAAATGGGACCGCCTTCGTTCAAAACAAGTTGCCTAAAAAGCTTGATGATCCAGGTATATTTGTTTTGCCTTGTAAGATAGGAAGATCCGAAGCTTTCGACACACTAGCCGATTTAGGGTCAAGCCTCAACTTGATTCCCTTATCCTTATTCACCGCTCTTAAGCTAGGAAAGTTAGAGGAAACGGAAGTATTGATAGGGCTAGCGGATGGGAGTATTGCCCACCCGGTTGGAATGATTAAGGATGTAGTTGTTCACGTAGGAAGGTTAACTATATTAGCGGATTTTCACGTCCTAGACATGGTTAGTGACACTACATGCCCATTATTGGTAGGAAGAGGATTTTTAGCAACCGCTAGTGCCATGATAGATTGCAAGGAATCCAAGATAGCGGTAGGAGAAGGCGATACTTGGTCGATGTATGATGTTAAGAAGCATAGTTATGATTGTGATGATGAACCAACACCGCATTGGGTAGAGATGAATAGGAGACCATCTAGATATGGACCTTGGATAGAAAGGAACTTTATAGGACCTCAATGCCCATTCTATCTAGAAAAAGACTTTGTTGAAAAGACACATTCGGTAGAACAACTCATAGCTAGAGATGAAGAGCTAGATCCCTTTGAGGACCCCTTAGTCTTTAGGAAGATGATTGAGTTATTAAGCGTGATGCCCATTAACATAGAAAGGAATAAATGGAAAAGAGAGGGGGATAAGTGTAAATGGAGGTGGGACAAGCCACCTAAAGAAGGTGACGGGTCATGGCATATTAGAATGACCTTGTATGATCCGGATGGAGAGAAGTTTGAAAGGTCATACCATACTAAGGAAACCGATAGGAAGTTGAAACCTAAGTTCGATCCCAAAGATGTCCTCAATGAGGAACTCACCCGAATCACGTAGTAACCCATGACTTTGAGTCTAGCTACAAGACTCGTAAATAAAGAAAAGCGCTTCTTGGGAGGCAACCCATGTTTTGTGTGATTTTATTTGTTTGATTGTTATTTGCTTCCGTATGCATGTTTTATTTTTATTGTTGGATGATCATGTTTCTAAAACTAAAATTTGGAAATACTTTACTATGTTGTTTGGCCTAGTCTTAACTCCAACCTAAAAGTATTTTTGCAAAAGATAAGTGTAAGGGGAAACCCCAAATATGTTTTCAAGAAACAAACCGATCATGATTCTCCACAATATTAAATTAACATGTATATTCGTATTTGTTAGAGTCAAATGCTTGTATTGAGTCATAATGAAGTTTTACAGGATTTTCCAGGAAGTAGGACGAAGTTTTTCCAGAAATTTTCCGGAAACTTAACATAAGAATTTCTGCAGGTCCATTCTGACGGCGTCAGAGTATTACTCTTGACGGCGTCAGGAGTTAAAAATCTGGAAATTTTACCGGTTTTGTTTTTCTAACGGAGTCTTATGGTTTTTGTGAATTACTAAGTTTTATAATCGCCAGGAAATCTGCAAACTTCATTCCACAAGCATTATATCTTACTTTGTTTTCTAGGATTTAGTAACTTATATAGGATGCCGCCGATTTTACGAGAGGTTGTCTTGTCTATTTTGTCAGGTTTTACAGGTTATGTTTGACAAGGAGATGATTTATATTCTGGAAGGGAAGCTTTGATTGTTCGTTTTCTTGGAAGAAGATTTAACCTGGCCAACCTAAAATCCATACCGAGCGAATCAGGGGAGTATTTGATTTCATTCTCTTTACTTTTTCACTTTTACATTCTTTACTTGAACATTGGGGACAATGTTCATCTTAAGTGTAAGGGGAGGGTAAAAAGATGATACCTTACATATGCACTTTCGCTTGAGTTTGTTTTGTTTGATGGTAGATGTGTAATAAAACTACGAGAAATACTTGTTAGTGTAATTTTAGCGCCAAATTTAAAATTTTTTACAACATTTAGGAGTGAAACTTTAGCCATAGCAAGCGTCTCATGGATAGGAGATTGTATGACTAGCACATAACCGTATATTCAGAAAAATTATCCACCCAAAAATGTGAAGTTCGCCTTTAGATTTGATAGGAAAAGCATTCATTATTAGTGCTTATGAGTGTACCGGTAGCATTTAGATTCTAGAACTTGCGTTAGTGATGCATCCCGAGACCGCTAGTGAGACTACATTCGTGTGGTAGGATTTACTACATGATAAGAGGCATTAGGATCACCCTTGTGTTAAACCCGTATCATAATTACTTGACCATTTAAGTCATATTACTTGGCTAGTTAAGTCAACTAATTTTTCCCACACCCTTAGCGTTGTACTCATTTTTAGTACACGAAACCCCTAGTACACCCCTCCGAGCCTATCTTTTCGTTTCTAACTTTAAGCATTTTACTTAAAGGAAGAATTTGTTACACCCCACTTAAATGTACAACCAAATCGCCTTAGCCTTCCGTGTATGCGCTCATTTTTAGTGCATTATTGTTATTTGTTAAACCCTAAGTTAACTTTCTAATTGACTACATGGTTGCTAAGTCGAGTCATATCCTTGTACATATTGTTTTGGGACGATTGGGACTCATGGGTAAGTACTTATTTTATGGAGTAATGGGGAAGAACATCACTTATTACCCCCATATGTACGTTAATCTTAAAAGTGCTCCAAGTGTTTTGATTTTCTTAATTCGAGTCATTAGATTAGTTAATTGTAAAGTATGTAAAAATTCAAGTGTAAGGGGAATTCTCATCCCCTATGATGTATTATTTCGGATGGTAGGGTAAGAGTGTATGCAAAAAAAAAAAAAAAAAAAAAAAAAAAAAAAAAAAAAAAAAAAAAAAAAATCGAAAAAACAAGAAAAAGAAAAAAAATAGAAAAAAGAAAAAGAGAAAAAAACATACGGACTACCATCCCGTTTCATTCTATGTTTATTTTATGTTTTTGTTATTTTTTATTTATTAGCTTAAGTCGAGTCTAGTCTTGGCTTAGCAACGCCATATTGTACATGTAATTAACCAAGATTGTTAACTCGCCACCAGTAAAACATCCTTTATCCAACAAAACCGTGTAATTCATATCCCTATACCTAAAGTTACAACCCTTTAAAAGACCTCTTTGATAGTTTATCCTAGGTGCTTACGCCATGTGGTGGAGGTTTGATCCTTTCCCAAGCCTATGGTAATCTATTTTGCTATGACAGGTAGTGAGAGATATCTTCCATTTCCATAATGTTATATTACTTTATTACACCCGAGAGATGTGAGTATCTAAACACTATTTGTGAGGTGCTTGTGTATGATCTCCGTGCTTGTCTATTGGTCTTTAGTGGAACGATTATTTGTTGTAATCACTTTTATATTAGTGTTAAATGACCCCTAACTTGTCTTTTGAGTAGAATAAAAGCTCATTTGCTTGAGGACAAGCAAATCTCAAGTGTAAGGGTATATGATGAGGCGAAAAATGATCCGTTTTTAGGGGGTCATTTAAGCCCGAATCCGACTTTATTTGATCAAATATTGCCCTAAATCGTTCCTTTTGTGATTTTAGGTACTTGGAGAGTGAATTCTGGAAAAGAAGCCATTTTGGACGTTTTTGGAGCATAAAAGTGAAGAAAACGGCAAACTATCAATTTTCCATGCTGAAGACACTAGGTGACGGCGTCAAGAGTTATACCCTGACGGCGTCAGATATCAAGAATAAAACACCGTAGTTGATGACGGCGTCAAAAGTCATCCTGACGGCGTCAAAGTACCAAGAATAAAATACCGTGGTTGGTGACGGCGTCACATAGGCCGTCATAAGTAGATCAAGGCCGTCCGAGGAAGTATTTGGCGGCGAGGTGATGGCGTCACATGGTTGTCTTGACGCCGTCAGCCCAGTTTTCCTATATATAGTTTTCTAGTTTTTTCATAAAAAAAGAGAGAAGTTTTGGTGAAACCCTAAAGACGAATTTGGTGCATCTTTTACAGGTTTTTCAAGGGTTCCAAACCCTTGATACCTTGCATTGTAATTGAGATAAGTGTTCTTCTAATTCAATCAATATGTCTATGTGTTGGTTGTCTATATCTTGTTCTTGTCTCAATTCAATTATGCTAGGCTAGATCTCTCTTGTGTTTGCTTAGATCTAATGAAACCTAGATGTTGATTATGTGTTGATTACTTGTTTATTCTTGTTCTTGGATGAATGATTTATATGTTAGGCTTAAGAAAACTGGCAGATCTCCAAATGGTAACATGCTTGAACGTCTTAAGAAACATGAACCGAGGCGTACTAGGTCTTTATTGGTTGTATTTAATGCATGAGCCACTGTTTACAATCCCTATAGTTGTGTTGGGTCATGGTGTAGGAGGAGATAAGAGCTCATAGAGTTGGGGAGTTATGTATGCCACCCCACGAATGGTATTAAGGAATAAAATCCGTCATCCATACAAGTATAACAAGTAATTAACGTGTAAAAGATGTCCAGGGAGTAGTGAAGTCTAAGTAAACACAATTTCTCCAATTACTGCTCACAACCTTTGTAATAATTAGTTTAATTTCATTTTTTGTATTTTATTTTGATTGCATCTTAGTTTTGGGTTAGTTGAATAGCAACTAATTCCGCCCACTCTTCCAAAACCCGAGATTTTAATTGCTTTCATAAAAAATATAAAAACACAAAAATAATCTTCCCTCACCTTTAGAACTAGTAATTAGGCTTTCTAATCCTAGTGACACTATTCCTAAGCTGAACGATCAATCCCCCGGTACTTGTCACTATACTATACTACAACGATCAGGTACACTGCCTGGTGGGGGTTGTAAGCTTCTCGAGATCCCTCGAGAGGTAAAGCCTGTTGCGATTCCCACGCATCACTATTGCATATTCAGACTAATGATAATAGTGGTACTGCTTTAATTCCTTTTAAACTTCTTGGAACAGAAAATTATAGAATATGGTATGGTGCTATGAAATTAGCCTTACAAGCTAGGAATAAATACAACTTTGTTGATGGTTCTTGTGTTAAGGAATCCTTTGTTGCTAGTGAAGTTTTTTCTACTCAATGGGATAGATGTAATGCCATTGTTTTAACCTGGATCATGAATTCTGTTTCTCAAGATGTTTATATGGGATTAGTATACTCTGAAAATGCTGCTTCTGTGTGGAATGAATTAAAGGAAACTTATGATAAAGTGGATGGGTCTGTGATATATAATTTGCTTCAAAAAAATTAATAATGTGAAACAAGGTGGTACTTCTGTTGCAGATTATTATCATAGACTTAATTCTTTATGGAGAGAATTTGATGCTTTAACTAAAATTCCTAAATGTACTTGTGAAGTCAAATGTTCTTGTGATGCTAGTAAGGAGTTAAGTTTGCATCATCAATTGATGAAGTTGACGCAGTTTCTTATGGGCCTTGATAATTGCTATCAGCCTGTAAGGACTGCTTTGTTGACTAGGGATCCACTCCCTTAGGTCAAAGATGCTTATGCTACTGTTTCTAGAGAGGAATCTCATAGAGGGATTCCTGAGACTTCTAGTGGTTCTGAGTCTAAAACTAATGCTACTTCTTTTGCTGCTAAATCTTTTAACAACAATAGGAGAGTGTTTAATAATAATAATAATAATAACACTAGAAGTTCTAGTTCTAATTTTGGTAATAACAATATTAATAGAGGTCTTAATCCTAATTTGAATTTCAAAAATTGTGGTAAAATTGGACATACTATTGATAGATGTTATGAGCTTATAGGTTTTCCACCTGGTTTTGTTAAAAATAATAACTCTGGAAGGCAAAATAATGGAACTAGGCAAAACTATAATGTTAATGTTGATTCTAAAGATGACAAGTCATCATCTGTTAGTCTTTCTTCTGGTTTTACTTCTGAACAGATAAAGAAACTCCTGTCTTTGATCAATGATAACTCTGCTGGAAGCATTCATGCTAATATGTCTGGTAGAGCTTCTTTCTATAATCATAATGTTTGGTTTAATATGAATATTTCTAGATATTTTTGTGTCAACTCTGGTTTGATTGTTAATTCTATTACTTTGGGTTGGATTATTGATTCTGGTGCTAATCAGCATCTTACTGTGTCTACTGATGGTATGTTTAATGTTGCTGATATTTCTAGCCTTAATATTACTGTTGGACATCCTAATGGAACTTTGGCTACTATAAGTCATGTTGGCAATTTAAAACTTACCAGTAATGTTGTGTTATATGATGTTTTAGTTGTGCCTGGTTATTGTGTGAGTCTTTTGTCTGTTAACAAGTTAATAAGAGATAGTAAGATGTTTTTGGGTTTTGATGAGGATAAATGTTATATTCAGGACTTGAAAAGGGAGACTGTCTTGGGGACTGGTAGCCAGTGTGATGGTCTTTATCTGTTTGACATGCATTCTGTGAATACTGTGAGTAAAAGTAATTTTGTTATGTCTTATAATGTTTCTAAGGTTGTTTGGCACAATAGACTTGGTCATCCTGCTGATCAAGTTTTGTCTGTGCTTCAAAATGATCTTGGTTTTACCAAAAATACTTCTGTACATGTTTGTGAGATCTGTCATAGGGCTAAACAAACAAGAGAACCTTTTCCCTTGTCTAATCATAAGTCTAAGACTTTAGGTGAACTTGTTCATCTTGACTTATGGGATCCATACAGAGTAACAAGTAGAGAGGGTTATAAGTATTTCCTAACTGTTGTAGATGATTTTTCTAGAGCAGTTTGGGTTTACTTGGTTAAAACCAAGGATGAAGTTTTTGGTGTATTTGTTTCTTTTATTAACATGATACATAATCAGTTTAATGTTAAAGTAAAAACTGTCAAGTCTGACAATGGTACTGAGTTTGTGAACAATAAAAATGAGTAATATGTTTTCTGAACTTGGTATAATACACCAAACTTCTTGTGCTCATACCCCTCAGCAAAATGGTATTGCTGAGAGGAAACATAGACACTTTCTTAATGTAGCAAGGAGTCTTATGTTTCAAGGGGGGATTCCTCTTAAGTTCTGGTCTGATTGTGTTCTAACTGCTGTGTATCTTATAAACAGGCTGCTATCATCTGTGTTAAATGGAAAGTGTCCTTTTGAGTTGATTCATAATAGAAAACGTAATCTTTCCCATTTGAGGTCTTTTGGTTGTCTTTGTTTTGCAATTGTTTTAAATAATCATGATAAAATGTCTTTTAGGTCTGAAAAATGTATTCGTTTTGGATATTCTACTGTTAAAAAGGCTTATAAACTTTTAAGTTTAGACACAAGAAATGTTTTCTTTGCAAGAGATGTAAGGTTTTATGAAAATATTTTTCCTTTAAAAATGAAAACCTGTGAATCTATAGATGCTCAAAAAGCAAATGAAATAGAACACTTGAATTTTTTTTGATAATCAGTGGTCTCAAAGTCCCAATTATGAAGGGAGAGATTCACCAGTTGAGGATGGTAGTGAACCATCTTCTAGTGATGTAGCTAGTATTCATACAGATACTACACAACTGCATCAGGAAGATTGGGGATCTGCAACCCATTTTGGTGACCAAAACTGGTCTGAGGGCAATATGTTTCAAAATGAAAATGAGTCATCTCTAACTGATAATATCAATGATAATGTGCAGACACCTGTATTAAGAAGATCTGATAGAGAGTCTAAATTACCTGTTAGATTCAATGATTATGTTTTGAGTGCTAAAGTTAAGTATGGTATTGAAAAGTATGTGAACTATGGGAGATTGAATGTGTCTAATAAGTGTTTTGTTTCTACTTTGAATAAGTCTAATGAACCTACTAGTTATGATGAAGCTGTCAAAAATCCTAATTGGTTAGAAGCTATGAATGATGAAGTTGAAGCTTTAAATAGAAATAACACTTGGACTGAATGTGTTTTGCCTTTTGGTAGACATGCTATAGGTTATAAATGGATATGGAAAATAAAATATAAGTCTACTGGTGAGATTGACAGATATAAGGCTAGGCTTGTAGCTAAAGGTTTTAATCAAAGAGAAGGCTTTGATTATGATGAAACCTTTAGTCCAGTGGTTAAAATGGTCACTGTCAGGTGTCTTGTCAGTATAGCTGTTAACATGAACTGGCCTTTATATCAACTTGATGTCAATAATGTTTTCTTGTATGGTGATTTGGAAGAAGATGTTTATATGATTCTTCTTAAAGGGTTTAATGGTGGTGATGATACTAAAGTGTGCAAACTTAATAAATCTCTTTATGGGCTTAACCAAGCTCCAAGACAGTGGAATGCAAAACTTACTACTGCCTTGCTTGAACATGGATTTGTTCAAAGTAAATTTGACTATTCATTATATGTTAAACAAAAGGGTTCTGTGTTTGTTGCTCTTCTTGTTTATGTTGATGATATTGTGATCACTGGTAACAATGAGGTTGAGATTAAAATGTTTAAACAGTTTTTGAGATCCAAGTTTATGATTAAGGACTTGGGTGAGTTGAATTATTTTCTTGGTATTGAAGTTTTAAGGAATAATGATGGCATTTGTATGACACAAAGGAAATATTGTTTGGAATTGTTGTGTGAATATGGTTTATTAGCTGCTAAACCTGTTGATTCTCCTCTTCCTAAAAATACAGTTTTAAACTATTTTGAAAATGAAAATGATAAAGTTTTAAACAACATAACTAATTATCAAAAGTTGGTAGGAAAGTTGATCTATTTAACTAATACCAGACCTGATATTAGTTATGTTGTACATTGTTTAAGTCAACATATGCATAAACCTCTACAGTCTCATCTTAAAGCAGCTTTAAGAGTCTTGAAATATTTAAACGGTTCTCCTGGAACTGGTTTACAGTTTAATAAAGTTTCTGATTTAAAGTTAAGAGCTTATGATGTTACTGATTGGGCTAAGTGCCCTGTCACTAGAAAGTCTGTTACTGGTTTCTGTGTTTTTTTGGGTGATTCACTTATTTCTTGGAAAAGTAAGAAACAGGCTATTTTGTCTAGGAGTTCTGCTAAAGCTGAGTATAGAAGTCTTGCTTCTACTACTTGTGAGATTATATGGTTGGGAAACATGTTACATAGTCTTGGGCTGAAAAATTTGTTTCCTGTTGAAATTTTCTGTGATAACAGTGCAACAATTCAAATTGCTGCTAATCCTGTGTTTCATGAAAGGACAAAACATTTTGAGCTTGATGTTCATTTGGTCAGGGAAAAAGTAGCTCCTGGTGTTATTAAAATTCTTACTAACAATCAAGTGGCTGACATTTTTACCAAATGTCTTGGCCAAATTCAACATAAGGTTCTTTGCAAAAAACTTGGTTTGTTAGATATGTTTGCAGGTGAATTGAGCTATGGAGTTAGGTTAAAGACTGAAGGTAAAAGTGCAGGTGTTAAAGATGTTCAGCTTGAGGAGGGGTGTTAAAGAGTATGCAAGCTGACTTAATAAGTTGGAGGACTAGTTATGCTAATATTCAAAGTTGTTTAAAGCTGAAAGCAAGTGTTGACTCTTATTGTAGTTGTGATGAAGTCTAGGGACTAAAGAGTAAAAGCTGGAGCTATATATTCATCTCATCCTATTAGGGTTAGATAGTTGTCATTATTCATTCTCTTATTTCACACAGTATACACACAGTTGATCGTAGTCTTTTTGATATCTCTTTGATATCTTCTGTCAGTCTTGTTCTAGTATTCCATAAGATCAGTTTGTTGATCTTGTGATTCCGAGTGATTGAGTGAATCTGTATGTGAGGTCCTTGTGTGGTGTCTTCCTAGAAGAGATCACATATTGTCTTTTGTATTGTACTGGTAAGTACTCGTTCGAGGACTTATCTTCTTAAATAGTTAATAAGAATATATACACCAAGGAATGGTTGGTTGGGTGTAGCAGAGTGTTGTCTTGTGTTCTTTACCATTTTTACAGATTTTTTGATATTTAACTTTCTAACTATACTATTATGACAATTCACAACTTGATTTTAATTTCATTTATAACGACAATTCAACCCTTATAAGTAAATTGTTGTTATTTTCTTTTACCATACATGACAACTATCTTTATTTTTCTATTGATTTTAGCTTTTTCTGAGAGTTGTTTTGATGTTACTTCAAAGTACAAATATGTCACGTAGTATATTATTACTATTATTATTCTATAACTACTACTAAATACGTATTAAACTGATTACCTTTACGCTATTATGAAAGGTCAGAATTTATAAAATGCTTCTTAAATGTAAAAGAAGTTATACAAGCAAAACTCGATTTCTCTTTCTTCTTTCTATCTTTCTTTTGTCTTCATTTCTCCCAACTCGTTTCTAGATTTATAGTAGTACTAGATCTGATTTTTGGGTTAAACTAGCGGGGAGGCCCGCGCATTGCTGCGGGAACGCGGTGCTAAGTCGTCTTTGATAGTTAGTCGTTAAGGACTAAATTTGAAAAAGACAAAGAAACCAAAGGACTATTTTTGAAAATTAATTTTGGAAATATCAAATTTTTTTTATGGAAAAAGTCCCTAAAATTATGTGCATTTTGCATTTTTAGTCCTAAAGGACCTCACGTGCAAAGAAAGTTACATCTCAGAGACTATTTTTGCCAGTTACTGTTTGAACAACTGTTTGCTACTGTTCATTCTACAGTGCCCAAATTCTCATCTTTAGATATATATAGATAATTTAACATTTTAGTTTTACGTAACTTCAATATTTTTATTAACCTGGCACAAAGCACGAGAACGAAATCCTCGTTTGAAGTTCGATTAAAATAGTAAAAAAAACATTTATTTATCAAAGAACAAGATACTCGTAGATATTTGTTGGTTAGAAAATGTTAACCCACTGTATAAAATTGAACAAACAAACAGGTTGGTGGGAAGGTGCATTCACAGGCAGAATTGAAGTGTGATAAATCCACCCAATTTAATAATGTTCAAATCATAGCCGGACATACTTGAGACAAAGTATGCAGATACCTTTAAAAAGAAATTCACAACACAAAAAAGATAGTACTCCCTCCGTCCCAAAATTATAGTCCTCTTTTGACTTTTTCGGTCTCTATTTTTCAACTTTGACCTTAAATATTTTTGTTTATATTACATAATACTTGATGCAAAATATATGAATGGATTGAGTTTTAAATGTATTTTTCATTGGTATAATTTTCATCAACTATTGTATAACACAAACAAAAATATTTAAAGTCAAAGTTGAGAAAGAAAGACCGAAAAAGTCAAAAGGGGACTATAATTTTGAGATGGAGGTAGTAGTACTTTATAAAATTATGATTTTTTAATAGTTTAACACTAAAATCATACATTCAGTTTTTTAGATACATGAACAAAAAAAGAAAGGTTTATGATATTGTAATACGGAGTAAATAAATGAGTGTTAATTGACATGCTTAATTTGTACTTTTAAATATATGATTAAACTGCGTGACTTATTTTTTTCTTTCAAAACGAAATAAACCACTACCATATCAATCAAGTCACAAAACTGATAACAATTTTAAGTATCCTAATCATTTATCAAAGCAATACTCTTTTTTAGCAAAAACATATCTCCTCTATTATATTTCATTCAACTCACAAACATAAAATATTGTGATATTTTAGATGTAAATAAATTATCTGCAAGTGAGATATAACAAAAGGAGGCTTGAGGCTTAACGTTAGCAATTTTGATATATAACGAGACATCTCAGGTTGAATGCCGTTAGTTAACTGGGTTAGAATAA
This sequence comes from Artemisia argyi, assembly GCA_030686995.1. NCBI lineage: Eukaryota > Viridiplantae > Streptophyta > Magnoliopsida > Asterales > Asteraceae > Artemisia > Artemisia argyi. The sequence goes on along the minus strand of CM060685.1, from coordinate 168,197,987 downwards.
TTAGATTGCACACAGAGTCATCTCCAAAAAAACTATATGGTGTGCTACTTTTGAAGGGGTCAACATAAAAATGGTAAGTCGTAAACTACAGCAATATTGAATCGCCTTTCAGAAAAACAAAGTAAAGCATGATGTATTGTATTTACGTGGTTCGATGATAAGTCAAAATGTGAACTCATTGCAACCCCGTTTTGTTATTGCTGGTCCTATATGTTCCCATGGGTATTTATAGTCGTTGGCTTCTTAGATGAAGTGTAGTAATGACCAGATCCACTATTGTCGAATCACTTTTTTTACTCCATCAAATGCATTATCAAACAACTGCAATAATGGCATTGGCCACCTATATCATTATAAACTATTTACGTATGGTACGTATGGGTGTGATTTGGGTAATAATAATTGTACGTTTTGGTTTCCAACGTTTGGTAAGCAACCCAAGTTATGACCGGAGTCAAGATTTGGGTTAACACTCACGTGACGATTACAGAGTGTGTGTGGTGTGTGTGAAAATTGATTAGCATCACTATTTGTGACTTGGTCTATTTGATGAAAATGACACTGGTGTTTATAGAGATGCATTTAGGATTTTGTGCCATTCATGAATGCGATACTATGCTTAAGGATGTTCTACGTGGTGGACATCCAAGGGAGGAGACAAGAATGATACATGGTGTGATATTCTTGGCACTGTTAGGTATACGAAATGTTCCATGTACGATTGTACGTATCGGCGGGATACTCGTAACACTACTTCTATGCTAATGAGGTAGTGACACGTATTGTTTGTTGTAACGGCCCTTTGGAGTTTGATCCCAGTCCAGGCTTTGCATGGATGTGCTTATCCAGCCTTAGTTTGCTAGATGTCAGGACTGGGAGCTTGTTTCCTAGGAAAAGCGTAAAGGGTTTCACTCTTGCGGCTTGTCTTGGGCCCGTGTCAAGTGTATGTGTTTTAACTATATGGGTTGAAATCCTTATACGCTATCAAGTCCCCTCGGTCCATTAGTATATGAAATTCCTATGAGATATGGTGATGACTTTGATGTTTTTTTGTCTTTTGTGAACTGTTGTAACTTTTTCCAGGTTTTGCAACTGTCACGCCTGGTTTGTTAGTTGTGCTTTGTACGTCCAGGCATTAAACACATTAAATGTGTGAATTGCTTGAGTCATTGATTTAACTGTCTTCTAGCCGTAAGTTTTCTATTTCCTTCTTGGTTGACGTAATACTTATGGGTTGATACGTATCATCTTGACTTGGTTCTGCTTCCTCTATTTTTTTAATAATACCGGGTCGAGTTCTTCTCCTACCCGTATCGAATAGAACACGGTGAGCCAAATCTTCTTCATGTAAAACCTGCTTGACTTAGATCGGGAAAATCGTGTGGTTTTATGAAACGATGTGCTATTTCTCGAATCCGTAGTCAATCTCTAGGTTGGCTTGTGCCTTCTTTCCCTTGTTTGGCATCACACCTGGCCTAGTAGCTTCGATTGGGCTGTCTCTCATAGTTGGTATTGTCTTTGTCATCGATTCTTGCTACATTTTTCATGCTCGTCTTTGTGAACTCCTCGGAACAATCCAGTATCTCTTGCAATATCTTTAGGGTCTTACGAGTCAACTTGTTGTAGAATTTCCCTTTGGTCATGTTGCCTATAAATGTTGAGATTTTCTAATCATCCCTGAATTCTGGGATCCTGCTTGATTCATTGTTGAATTTTTCGTTGAAATTAATTAAATGATCGTCCTAGACTTGCTTTATGAACTGCATGCTGACATAGTCTCCAGTTTACTCCATTCTTGGTTGGAAGTTCTTGACAAACTTTTCCTTGAAGTCTTTCCATCCTCATGTTTTGTGCTTGTCGATTCCTTTAGAACCAAACGACTGCCCTTCCTGCCAATCTACGCGGGAATAAGTTACAAGCTTTGGGATTGTTCTAGGTGTTTGTTTTTACTGCACATTCAAATTTCCAGCACTACTAATAGCCCTGTTCGTAATATGTGACATAACAGGACCATTTGTGTCCCAAATGTCAAACAAAGCAGACGCTTAATCATTCTTTCCTTGTAAACTTCCATTGTTGCTGTTAGCTGAACATTGTCTGCACGATCTTCTGTTGTCAACCTGAAGAATGACTCTGCAACAAGTGGTGTTGTGAAATTTTCGTTTAGTGACGTTTGTTGTGAGGTGTTGAAGGTAGTTGATGACGGACTTCCTGAAATGGAAGTGCGTTCATTGGCGTCGATTGTGACATGACAAGTGATTTTTTTGAGTTAGAGTTGTCTGACCCTCATTTGTCTTCGTGATATCTTTGGTGTTGACCGGACCAAAGACATCAAGATGGGGTGTCGGCGATAACATCGCTTGTTGGTTTTGTGATTCTGACAATTTTATAAAACAAAGTTTTGTCGATGCGAAACAGAGTTTTAGCTGAAGTAAGATGGTGAGATGGAATTTTTTGTTATGATAAATGTGGTGATATGAAGGTTTTTCGTGTTTTGTAACAAAAAATCGTTAATATATCGGAATTTAACGCTAGAAAATGAAAATTTTTGCGTAAAAGAACTTTGTTTGTGATTTTTTAGGAAAAATAATGAAGTTTTTTTAGGTGAAATAAGGTTTCCAGTGATGAAAAAATGAAAATAGTGGCTTTAGTTATGTTGCGTATAATACGAATGACGCCATGTTTACGTAGGATACGTATGAGGTGTGATTTCGGTGATGGTAGTTGTATGTTTTAGTTTCCCATGTTTGGTAAGGACCCAAAGTCATGACCAAAGTAAAGAGTTGCGGCAACATTCACATATATAGTGTGTTTGCGTGTTTGAAGATTGATTGCCTTCATTATTTGTGACTTGGTCCATTTCATGAAAATGGGACCAGTATTTATAGGGTCGGATTTAGGGTTTCGACCATGAATGTGATCCAATGGTTAAGGATGGTGACATCAAAGAGAGAAAACAATAATGATACGTGGTGTGATATTATTGACTTTGCTAGGTATATGGAATGTTCCATGTACGATTGTGCATATCGACAGGATACTCGTAACACTACCTCTATGCCAATGTGGTATCGACATGCATTGTTTGTTGTAATGGCCATTTAGGATAAGATCTCAGTTCATCTTTTGACTGGATGTGCTTATCCAAGCTTGGTTTGCTAGCTGCTATGCCTGGGAACTTGTTTCTCATGTAAAGTATAAAGGGTTTTACTCTTGTGGCCTGTCTTGGGTCCGTGTCAAGTGTTTGGGTTTTGGCTATATGATTTGAAGTCCCTATACGCTATCAACAAAATACTCCACTTAAAGACAAACATACCCAAGAATACATACTCACACCCACAAACGCTAAAAAAAATGTATGGTTTGGTCGTCCAAGCGACCAAATGTTGCACAACACTGGTTGATAACCCGTTTGTTTAACGCGTGTATAAAGGCCTTGTTACGGTTAATCTTTCTAAAATCATCATTTTTCTTCAACAAACTTTTAGTCATATACAAGAAACCAAATGAAAAGAAGGCATTTTTTCTCCATAGCAGTTTAGTATATAAAAAATCTTTCTATCCTATTTCATGTTAGAATTTGGGTATGTGTAGGAGGTAATAACCCTGATATATTCTCTGAGTCATGTAGAGATCACTTTCAAATTGAATTATTTTGACTCTGGTTGATAACCCGTTTGTTTAACACGTGTATAAAGGCCTTGTTACGGTTAATCTTTCTAAAATCATCATTTTTCTTCAACAAACTTTTAGTCATATACAAGAAACCAAACGGAAATAAGGCATTTTTTCTCCATAGCAGTTTAGTATATAAACAATCTTTCTATCCTATTTCATGTTAGAATTTGGGTATGTGTAGGAGGTAATATCCTATTTTCTTTTGTCGTATTGGGGGATATCCTTGTCGGATTTGTAGCTTATGCTCCGTAATGGAGCGTGGCACTCCAGTCATGTGCTTTGGTTCCCATGCAAAAATATTCAGGTTCTTTTGCAAGAGTGTGCACACAGTTGCTTTACCTTTGTCAGATAAAGATCCTCCAATCGAAATTTGTTGATCTGGGTAATCGGGGTGAATAGCGACCTTTAAGTTTGGCGTTTTTTCTGTGCGCTGTTCTGGAATATTCTCCACCTCACTGGTTAATGTGTTTCATTCTTTGGGTGGTACCGTGGTGTTGTAGAGGGTGACAATTCCTCCTTCTACTGGAAATTTGAGCATCCCATGTGTTGTGGATGGTACAGCGCGCATGGATGATATTCCAGGTCTCCCAATGATGCCGTTGTACGGTGAGGGAGACTTGATTACCATGAAATTTATCCATGTTGCTGTTGAGTGTTGTTCGTTGCCCACAACTACAAGTAAGCGTAATTGCCCCATAGGCCATATCTTTTCCCCTGTGAATCCAGTCAGCGACGTTGTGGCTGGTATCAATTGACTTTGTATTTCAGGTCGCAGCCTTTTGAAACAATGATCATATAGGATGTCTGTGGATGCCCCCGATCGATATACATGTGGCGGATATCGTGTCCCCCAGTATGTATCTCAATAGTTAGTGGCTCTACTACTGCATTGTCCGCAGCTAGAGTGGGGAAGGATATTTCCTTTTCTGAAGAGAACCTTTGACTGACTTTTTGTTTTGTCTTGCGTTGCCATGACTGTATCATGTATATGATATCCACTTTATCTTTGGAAGGTTCTTTTTTGCCCCCATTCCTTTGTTTGTCCTTCCCTTCTTTAATGTTTTTTACGAGGTGATCCATTCTACCTTCCCTTACTAATTTTTCAATTAGTTGTCGTAGCTGGACGCACTCGTTGGTTGTATGGCCTTTTTGGCCATGATATTCGCAGTATCCATTCCCTATGCGCTTTTCCTCTGCGGTACGCATTGGCGGAGGCTTTGGGAAGTTTGCTCCTTCTGTTACAAATATTTCCCTCGGAGTTTTTGTGAGAGGGGTATACTTGTCATTATCTCGTCCACTGCGATAATTCTTGTTGCGGTTGCTATTCTGATCATTGGATTGTCTCCTAGGCTGTTCTTGTTGCCTATAATTTGAGTAGCCTTTTTTGCTGTCCGCAGCGGCTGCTTCTCCTTGTATGAAGGATATTTTGCGCTTCATTAGCTCATCGAAAGTTTGGGGAACCTTGTCGTTTAGCTTTCGAATGAGTTCTGGGTTGTTAATCCCATTCATGAACCCTGAAATTTTTAGGACTTCGGGACACGCTTTGACATGTATGCATTCATCTTTAAAGCGTTCCATATGAGCACTGGTTGATTCCCCTTGGCGCTGTTTTACTCTGGCTAGTTCAACAGGGTTTTTAGCGCACTTCTTTCTTTGGGTGAAGTTTAAACGGAATGCTTTCCGTAATTCTTCAAACCCGCCGATGCTCCGTCGTGGGAGCTTGCTAAACCACGTGCGCGCATTCCCTACAAATGTGGAATTAAACATATGGCACCACACAGGTTGTGGCCAATTTTCGATAGTAGAAGCCGATTCGAAAAATTTTAGGTGGTCATCTGGATCACCTGTCCCATCATATGTTTTGACATTAGTGGGCATGCGCCTCCTCTTGCGATCAGAGTAATCGCTAATGCATCGTGTAAATGCATCAACTTACTGGCAACGCCACGGAAGAGGCATGTCTTCGTCTTCTTCTTCACGACGTCTTCCTCTGGACTTCCAGTGTCCTGTTTCCTTATCCTCGTTGTCCGAGGAGTCGTTGGAGGAGGAGTAATCTCTTTTGCGGCGCTTGCGCCGGCTTCCTTCAGAGGAAGAGCTTGAGGGGCTTTCACTTGGGGATATTCTCCTCCCTAATCTGTCGTGAATTCTTTTGCTCCCAAACGTGGAGGAACCTTCGCTTGGTGAATGTTGAGGTCCTAATCTGTATTGTATCCCTCGACTACCAAGTCTGGAATGAACATTAGAGCGCCTCTCGCCGTCTTTGTATTCCTCTGAATATTGTGAGTCAGATGTCATACCCAGCCTATCATGGATAGTGGTACGTCTTTCATTGTTTTCGCGTCTTCCTCGTAGGTGGCGCGGTGGTGATGCTTCACGTTCAGAACCAAAGTTGAGTCGGGCTTGCAGGCTCGTACTCGAACTTCTCCTCGCTTCTTCTTGCATGAGGGCGGTTAGAGTTTCGTAATTTTGGGATACAAAATTACTCAGTGTTAGGTCAGGTGCGTCCTCATTCGCTGCAAGAATATCTGCCTCCGTATTGGGCACCCTATTTCGGTTAGGTGCGCCTGGCGGCACAGTGTTGTCCACTGTAGGTGCCGTTTGGTGAGGAGTATTGAAGAGGGTGCGCTGAATTTCTTCAACGCTTGGGACTATGGTGGTGACTTGGGTAGTCCTTACAGGCAATTCCACCGCTGGCAGAGGTAGGGTTGGTCCCGGTTCTTGGTGACCAGGCGCACTGGTTGTCCCAGAGGCCTGCCTAGGGGTCGAATCTTGTTGATTCTTCCTCTGGGGGTCATGTGTTTTTTCCAACTGCGGAGTCCGCTGGCTTGAATTTTTATTATTCGTCATTCTAGTTCCTTAGTTCTTAGTGTTGGTCCCACGGATGGCGCCACTTGTTGATACAAAAGTTGGGCGTTCCTAGTTTGGGCTCTTGCTCTTGTACCAATTCGCTCTTAATGCTTGAAACCTGCGCACTAAGAAAGTAAACAAACATCGTTAGGCTTATCATGGGATTGTCTCCCACGATTATCCTCCGGCGTGAGAGTAAGTAATCGGTTTTAGGGTTCTCGTAAAGAGTTTAGGGTTTGTGAATCGTACCTTTAATGAGAATTATGTCATTCCTTATATAGGCGCAGAATCCTTGTAGGTTTCGTGCTCCTTACGTTTCACACACATGGTGCTTATCCGGCCCAAGGATCCTTATCCATAGATAGAAAATCCTTATCTATACCATATATAGTTTGGTTGGGCTTGGGTCTACGTGAGCCCAATCCCATTATCAATGCGGCCCAAGTTATAATAGCCCACTCATGGTGATTTTGGGCCTTAGTGATGTTTATCATTTGGGCTCGTGGCCCAAATATAGACTATACGTCATCATGTATAGATCACTTTCAGATTGAAGTATTTCGACCCTATGTGGCTTGAGTATTATGAAATCCTCAATTGGATAATTCAGAGAATTGCACTTTGTTTCTAAAGTACGAGAGAATAAAGAAATACATAAAAAATTGTTACAACTGTTCTGTTTTGAAATAGATCAATATATCATGAAAAAACTTAACCGAAAGTTAATTAGAATCGATTAAAAACAGTTGGGAGGGAAGAGTCACACCGGTCGGGAAAAGGTATGTTTTTCCGGTTGGATGGAAAAACATGGCAATAGCCGGACCCCAACAAGGGGCTCTGCCTCTTGGTTTATTATCTTTTCTTTTCTATAATAGATATAGTATTGTTACAGTATTACGAAATTTTATGTTGCTGGAATATGCCTTTTTGTGCTGATACATTAAAAGTTAGTTATAGGTTGCGTTTTGTTCCCGACTTTAAAGCAACGCTGAACTGTTAACTGGCCAGTGGATGTAGTAATAAAGGTTTTCAAACTTGGAAACAAAGATGTAGTAGTTGTAGATATTAACTTCATATATGTCCTGAGCACCTTCGTTTTGGAATTTTGGAACTTTGAAATGAGCCGTGCATCACTGGTATGACTTATAGATTTAATACTTTGTCTAAAAATGAATAAACTGTGATTTAATGTGTTCATACATTTATTAGGTTGCGATCGTGACTGGCATAAGAGCATCAATGCTTGAAGAAGTGGACTGATAGAAAGGCAACAAACATAGAGTCCTTCATAGGTTACGCAGAATCAATATTGAGGCTTAATCGGCAGCTACGACTTATAATCGTGAATGCAGTACCAAAAAAACTCCTGACTATGGAGAGACTATATGAGGCTTACTCGACAGGCTACGTACGACTCCTAAAGTTAATCCTGTTATTTGTAACACAAGAGAGGACTAGGCTGGCTATTCCTTGCTAAATTAGGTGACTTAATGGTCCCATCTCCCATGTAACACATCAAAGTGATGATAAAAGAAATTTGATGTTAAATAGATGTGCTTTGGACAAAATGCATATCAATTCGAAAGGCGTAACAAGAAGACACATTTTATGGAACATCATGATCCAAGAAGTCACTTGAGTTATCTATTAGGGTTGTGCTATTTTAACGGGGTCTACCCCCACCCCTGCCAAACCCTCCCTACAAGTAGGGTATTGTTCATGTACTTGTTTGCAGATTCTTTTTTTTTTTTTTTTTTGCTATTTTTATTTTGTTGTCACATTTTGTTTATGGGTTTTTTTTGTTAAGTGCACAAAGTGCATAATCACAAGCAGTTTTGGGTCCAAGTGCATAAGCACACAAGCAGTTTTTGGTCCAAGTGCATAAGCACACAAGCAGTTTTTGTCCAAGTGCATAAGCACACAATCAGATTGATTGCACACAAGCTCAGATTAACAATCATCATCGCCTATTTAGAACACACGCAGTATTGCACTCAAGCAGTTTTTGTCCAAGTGCATAAGCACACAAGCAGATTGCACAAAGGCTCAGATTAAGATTTAATCATCATCGCCGATTTAGAAAACCATTTGCACAAGTGATAAAAAAGTTAGGCTCAGATATGAAGGTTGCAAAGTGATAAAAATATCACTTTGCCATCCTTTCGGTTATAAAACCAATCGTCATCGCCTTTTTTGTCCAAGTGCACATTGCACACAAGCAGAATGCACAATACCATATTGCAACCAAAATATATTGCCCAGGTGCATAGATTTCACAAGCCAAGTACACATGTTCACAAGCCAAGTACCAACAGCAATAGTAAGATTCCCAAACTGCAGGAAGTCATGCCCAAATGCACCCAAGTGCACAGATTGTTCACAAGCCAAGTACCAAAAGCAAAGTAAGATTCCCAAACTGCAGGAAGTCACAAGGGGAGGTAGGTAGTGAAACAACCTCCTAATATACTGAGCCTCACCACAAGGCAGATTCACAAAGTAAACATCATCACAAACAAAGTAACTCTCACCACAAACTAAGCAAAAAAAGTACCCCCAAGTTGCAACAAGTGAAGATTACACAAGTTACAAGTTACAGATAGGGTTGGTTTATAAAGACGGTAGCTAGTTTTTTAGAACAAGTTACAGATAGGGTTGGGTTATAACACAAGCCAAGTGAAACACAAGCTGCAAGTGAAAGCCGCAAGTAACAAACCACAAAGAAACAAGTGCAGATATGTCTCAATCACCATTTCACACACAACAGGTAATTACAATTTTACACATTAATAAGAGATAACATTAGGCTCAGATTATAAGTTGTTTCACATAACCAAGTTAAATCATATATGGCTGCAACATCTAAAGTTACAAAATTAAGTTTTATTTTGCCGTCCAGTCGAAAATGCCACGCCAAAATCATGTTTTTTTTTTAAATCATCATTGCCTTATCTCAGTTTTTTTTTTAAATCATCATGTTTTTCATAAGCACTTTCATCACCCCCGTTAAAATAGAAAACTAGCCACAGTCAATATAGCCCAACCCATAAAGTATATAATAACGGGGTCTAATCTGAGCCTGTGTGCAAATGGTTTGCTTGTGTGCAATAAGCACATAAGCACTTTTTTATCATAAGCACATAAGCAGTTTGCCAAAAAACCACACAGAGCCTGTGGACTGGGGTAGGCCAGAGCAGGTTTTCATACCACTCAAAGGTGGCAGATCAAGGTGTTAACCTACCCGTTTGCACCCACACAACTCAAGCAGTTTCACATAAGCACAACTGCTAAAGCAGTTTCAAGAACCAAATCCTTCAATTAATTACATAATCACCCACCACAACTTCATAGATCTGGTAAATTAAGCAAGAAAACCTTCAATTAATCACATAATCACCCATCAAAGACCTCAAAAAACCCAAACCCTAATTTTTATAATTTAGGCGTTTCTTAAAAAATTAATAGATCTGGTAAATTAAACCAGAAAACCTTCAATTAAACACATAAAAGTCACATATCTAACAATTAATCACATAATCACCCACCACAGACCCAAAAAATACCCAAACCCTAATTTTTATAATTTAGGCGTTTGTTAAAAAATGAATAGATCTGGTAAATTAAACAAGAAAACCTTCAATTAAACACATAATCACCCATCACAGACCTCAAAAAACCTAACAAATAATTTTTATAATTTAGGTGTTTCTTAAAAAATCAATAGATCTGGTAAATTAAACCAGAAAACCTTCAATTAAACACATAAAAGTCACATATCTAACAATTAATCACATAATCACCCACCACAGACCCAAAAAAAACCCAAACCCTAATTTTTATAATTTAGGCGTTTCTTAAAAAATGAATAGATCTGGTAAATTAAACAAGAAAACTTTCAATTAAACACATAATCACCCATCACAGACCTCAAAAAACCCAAACCCTAATTTTTATAATTTAGGCGTTTGTTAAAAAATGAATAGATCTGGTAAATTAAACAAGAAAACCTTCAATTAAACACATAATCACCCATCACAGACCTCAAAAAACCCAAACCCTAATTTTTATAATTTAGGCGTTTCTTAAAAAATGAATAGATCTGGTAAATTAAACAAGAAAACCTTCAATTAAACACATAAAAGTCACATATCTAACAATTAATCACATAATCACCCACCACGGACCCAAAAAAAAACCCAAACCCTAATTTTTATAATTTAGGCGTTTCTTAAAAAATGAATAGATCTGGTAAATTAAACAAGAAAACCTTCAATTAAACACATAATCACCCATCACATACCTCAAAAAACCCAAACCCTAATTTTTATAATTTAGGCGTTTCTTAAAATATGAATAGATCTGGTAAATTAAACAAGAAAACCTTAAATTAAACACACAAAAGTCACATATCTAACAATTAATCACATAAAAGTTACGTACCCCCAAATTATATTTATGAAACCCTAATTAGAAACCCCCAATTTTTGACAAATCTCCAACACAGATCACCAACAACATCACCACACACTCACAAACTCTCTCACAAATCACAAATTACACATATTATTATGGTGAATTTAGATCTAAAAACGTTTTTAGATCTAAAAATAGAGAGAGAAAAGAGGAGCAAGAGATAGAGAGAGAGAGAGAGAGAGGTGTGTGTGAGTTGTGTGGGTGAGAGTGGATATCAAATCAGAAGCGTGTGTGGGTGTGGGACAGCTGTCCACCCATACACGTTATTTATTTATTTTTTTTAAATTTGTATTATTTTAAAAAATTTGTATTAGTTTTTAAAAAGTTTGTATTAGTTTTTAAAAAGTTTGTATTAGTTGTTAAAATTTGTAATTAGTTTTTATAAAATTTGTATTAGTTAAAAAAAACTTAGTTGTTAAAAAAGTTAGTTGTTATAAAATTTGTATTAGTTTCTTTTTTAAAAATTTTGTAAATAAAGTTAGTTGTTAAAAAAAATTGTGATAAAAAAAAGTTATATATCATTAGTAAAAAAAAAACCGTTTTAAAAATGTAAAAGTATTTTCAGGTTTTCGATTCTCACGAGCAAATAACTGAGTGGGCGCAAAATATAGCTCGTGCGCTCTGTTTTGTAATTGTTAAAGATAGAACCAAATAAGAAGATGGTCATATGAACGAAATCAATTACAGATGTACAAAGGGTGAGACGTATGTACCTCAAGGTAGTGGCAGACGAAAAACTAAAACATGTAAAACCGGTTGTCCATTCAGATTAAATGCGAAATATCATCGAACAAAAAGTTATTGGGTATTGAGGGTGAAGGATGATACGCATAATCATGATATGCTAGAGTCGTTGCATGGTGTGCCATATGCAATGCGATTAAAGGATGATGAGTTGGGTTTGCTCAAAGAATTGACAAATTATAACGTACGACCACTTAATATACTTTCGACAATAAAGGGTCATAATCCGGATAACGTGTCTAGCGTTAAAACTATTTATAACGCACAAGATAAGTTCCGGAGGGCCAGAGTACGTGATAGAACTCCAATTCAATTCCTTCACTCGCATTTGCAAGAATCAGGGTATACATGGTACCCGAGGATAAATGAGCATACCAACGAGCTTGAGGAGCTATTTTTTGTGCACCCCACATCGTATGCTATATGGTGTACATTCCCTGAAGTCATGCTGATGGACTCCACGTACAATACCACGGTGTTTAGATTGCCGTTGTTGGAAATTGTTGGACTAACTTCAACAAACAAAACATTTTCAATGGCGTATAGCTTTTTATCCAGTGAACAAGGGCATAATTTTAGATGGGTATTGCAACGTGTGAAGCAAGTGATTGGCGAAAGATATTACCCACGTGTTATCGTCACTGATAGAGATTTAGCGTTAGTTGGGGCAATAAGAGCAGAATTTCCTGACGCTCACCAATTACTCTGTCGATGGCAAATACAGCAAAACATACTTAAGTTTTGCAAAAATAAATTCACATATGGGGGTATTGACTATGAGTCCGTTAAAAACCGATGGGATTGGATGGTTAAAGCTCCGACCTTCGAATCGTTCGAGCGATGTTATCGACGCCTACAAGAGCTATTGGTCAACCATCAGGGTACTTAATTATTAATTGATTGTTTTTAAATATGCACCCGAATGACCTTTTATTAATTCATTTTTTTTCAGATGTCGCTTTGTATCTGCATAACTGGGTGCAAGATTATGCACCCATGTTGGTCTCGTATATTACCGACCGATATAAATCCTACGGCCAGACAACAACGTGCAGAGTTGAGGCTCACCACGCGTTGTTGAAATTATATTTGGACGGCACATAGTCCAAATTAGACAGGTTGTTGAGGTCGGTCGATAAGATTCTCATTACGCAAGAAGATGCGATAAAAGAGACTTTCAATAGAAGCATGAACGAGAAACTAATTAAGTGTGATGTACCACTATTTCACGAATTAACGTATAAAGTTTCTAAACATGCTTTGAACCTCATGCACAAAGAACTCCACCTGTCGATCGCCCCAGAAGAATATGTAGCCATAAGAATCGGGCAATATACGGACTACCATGCTTTCACGAGATGCAAATGTATGTTATTCATGGTAAGTATATTAAATTTATAACTATCAAGTTGTTTTCCACATTAGTATTAGTAATTTATACAAGTCACTTTAATTGAATTCAGGAGTCTCCATTCCACTGGAACGAGTTGATATTTTTTGGAGAACCCTATCTGTTCCGGATAACAGGCCCCCGAATAAAGACGGCTCTTCCAGCGAACATGGTGGTGATGATGATGATGATGATGATGATGGAGATGATGACAATACTTCGTTTAACGATGGCATGCGACAATTTAAGAACGTTTTTAGCAAATCAACATCGTTTGTCAAGAAGAATATGTTAACAAAGTTAAGAGATATATTCCAACCTGAATCTGCCGACACACGTGAACTAGCTATTCAAAAAAATACCCGTGGACGTCCGAGCGCAAAGGACAAAAAGGGCAAGGCTACACAAGTCCCGGACTTGAATGAAGTTTCGGACTTGAATGAAGTCCCGGACTTGAATGACTTGAATGATGTGCCAACCATGAATCACCGAAGAAGAACAAATTCAAGATCCACGAAAGTCCAGAAACGCGCCAAAGAGCCTGCAAGACATAGTTCGTACACGGGTGAAAAAATAAGACACATATTTTATGTTGGAGATAAGTATAGCGAGGATTTTATTGATCGCATTCCAGAGATTTTCCGTCCACATGTAATAAGTATAAATAATGTGCTAGGTGACAGAAATTGTGGGTTTCGGTGCATTGCCCATTGGATTGTGCAAGACCAAAATAGGTGGTCCGATGCTAGATACATGTTAATGCAAGAGTTACAAAGACATAGTATAACTTACGTGAGTATGTGGGGGGAAGAAGACTTTTACCACCTTCGTGATACATTAAACTGGTTTAATGGACCAGCGCCTGAAGATTACTGGATGACGATGCCACATAATGGTCTGGTCATCGCTTCAGCTATTCGCCGACCTCTTGTATATATAGACCGTCATGGTTGGTTCACATGTTTACCCCTATTTTCTGCTCCAAACTTATCACATGGAATTGACCCCATTGTGATTGTGCGTGTGGGGGAGAACAGTGGTGCTCATTACATTTGTCTCAATATAGACAGAGATTCAGATCTACCACATTACCACCCACAATGGAGGTGGTTCAAACAGCCAGTTGCAAACGAATGGGATGCAATATATAACCATCGATGTATTTTATAAATGTTGTTAATGATTATTCATTTATTTAAATGTTGTAAATGATTATTCATTTATTTAAATGTAAATTGTTTGAAAATGTTGTAAATGATTATTCATTTATTTAAATGTAAATTGTTTGAAAATGTTATAAATGATTATTCATTTATTTAAATGTAAATTGTTTGAAAATTTTGTAGAGTGTTAGTTATGCACCAGTTATACCCCCTGATCCCGCACTGGCACCACCTAGTCCAGAAGAGGATCCAGAGATGGATGATGATGAGATGGATCCAGAGATGGATGATGATGATGAGATTGCTCCTGCGGATGATGAGATGGATGATCATGATACTAATGGTGTTGATGAGATTGTTGCTGATGCTGATGATGATATTGATGATGAGGAGGTTCTTCCTTTGCCACCTTCGCCAGCCATATCAGATATCACTTATGAGTCAGACACTTCAGATGCCTTAGGTCATGCACTTGAGACGGAGGTCCGATCTACTTTTGAGGTTGGCGAGTCTTCGACCAGACCACGAGTTTCTCCTGCCGAACTTAGGGCAGAGTTGAGTCGTTTGAGGGATGACATCTCTTGGTGTCGGGGTCGCTATGTGTCGATGTCGAGGAGGTTGTGTGAGCGACAATCTGATGTCAAAGGATTGAGGAGGGAAGTTAAGCGTGATAGGAGAGATATAGGTGATGTGTATGTTACGTTGGATGAGCACGCATCTAGGTTGAGTGATTTAGAGAAAGCGGCTGTAGAGTTTCGAGAGCAGTTAGAGTCTTTTGAGAAGAGGATGAAAGAGATAGAGAAGTTGTTGGAGCAGGTGGACAGTGATAGTAATTAGTATCATAGTTAGTATCTTGATAGTAGTTTGCCTTTGTATGTCTTTATTTTCAATATGTATGTTATTTGACAAACCTTTGAACTCTAACTGCTTATTTATTTAATTCGAATGGTTTTTTTATTATTATTACTTTGTTTAAATTATTAATAACATTATTAATTGATGATGTAAATTATTATGCAAATTCTTTGGTCAGATGAGCCAAAGAAATCCTTTTTGGTGCCGATGTAACAGAGGATTTATTGTAGAACGGAAATCCTGGCAAGATGGTAGTCGTGGGCGACTGTTTTATGCATGTCCTCTTTCAGTGGTAAACAATCATACGTTTGCTTAGTTATGTAAATAATTTGTTTGTTAAAAATACATTTCTTATTATTTTCTTAACATGTAACAGCCAGGTACAAAAGACTATGGGTGTCGATACTTCGCGTGGAAAGATGATTTTGAAGCAGAGCACTTTAATCAACCCTCTTCTTCAACGCATTGCTCAAACTGCGTTGCTACAAAAAATGAGAACAAGTTGTTGAAGGCAAGAATAAAGGCGCTGGAAATGGAGTTAGAAATGGCAAGGAATCCTGAGGATCACGCTTGTCAGTCAAGTGCCCGGCTCCATGATCTTTTAAATGAGATGAATAATCTTCATATGTCGTAGATGTTGGTGTTTTTAAATAATATGTATAACGTTGTCGTTTAATTTAATAATAACATTTGTTGTTGCAGTTATTTAATGTGGTAATATTTAATGTGCTATTATACAAATAAAATAAGTATACAAAACATTATACATATACAAAATATTATTAAACACAAATATACAAAACATTATTATACATACATAATCTTTTATATAAAAAAAAAAAAAAAAAAAAAAAAAAAAAAAAAAAACAGTACGCCCATGTACGGCCCATGGGCTAGCCCCCGTTAAACTAAAAAACTAGCCACCGTCTTTATAGACCAAGCCATCTATTAAAGTCCTTTGATGTGACAAGGACGGTAATGAACAATATTGTGTACAAACCAAGTATTATGTAAACTTTAAAACTTTCAATTTTATTTAGGGATTGTCTAACCAATGCCTTTAGGGCATTGTCATTGGTTAAGAAGGCATGGATAATCATAAATAGGCTCAGGGACCCACATATAAAGTACACCTTTTAAATTAAAAAAATATTTTTTTTGTCATTTTTTATGGGTCTCTACCCTTCTTAACCAATGCCCTTAGGGCATTGGTTAGACAATCCCTTTTATTAATGTATGTATCAACTTTTGCAACTTTGCTTAATATATTAATGAGTTCATATCAAATTATTAATGCACTTTTTGTCATTTGTGTATTAAGTTTGTCATTATCAATAAGGGTAGTGGCAGTGGTCACTACAAAAAAAACACATACCTCTCAACCCACCAATAATATCATTCCACCTCACTCATACTTTGTTCATACCTCCCAACCTTTTTTTAGTGGCAATGGTCACTTTTTTCATACCTCCCAAACCACCAACTTTTTATTTTTATATTTTTTATTTTCATAAATAAATAATTTAATAAAAACATAATATTTCATTAATAATTTTTTTTTAAGTTATGTTATTTAAAAAAATTATTTATAACGTGGACACCACATTAATAATTTTTTTTTAAGTTATGTAATTTTTTATTTATTTCTACCTATACTACCAGTACTCTTTCATCCACACAATCTCTATCATTTTACCTACTCTTTCATCTCTCTTCTCTTCTATACTGATTTGGACCAGTGTTTTAAAAGGCGCGTCAAGGCGCGAGGCGTGGCCCTGGCGCCACGAAATAGACCAAGGCTTGAAGTCTAGACGTCGTATGAAAAGGCGTGGAATAAGGCGCGAAAAGGCGTGCCAAGGCGCGCCTTATCGTATGGCGTGGCGCCATTTTTAGAAGGGGATGATGTGGCCTTAAATTTTGGGCCTAGTAATTTCTAAACATAGTTCAAATTTTCACTTTATTTCTTATGCATATCACTTTTTGTAAGCTCGCCTTTTGTAAACTCGATATGCATATAAAATATGATATTATAACATAAATGATAAATATATAAATATTTTTTCGCCGCCTTAGTCACGCCGCAAAAAACACCATGGCTTCGCCATGGCGCGTAAGGCTTGAGGCGTGGCCTTGCCGCCACGCCACGCCTCACGCCATTTATAACATTGATTTGGACTAGCACATGAGTTTTTCTCCTTATCTGATCTTTTCTTTTTAGATTATATGAAAATATATGGATTTATATCTTTGGTTTTTTTATTTAGGTGTTTGCAGGTTTTTGTGTGGTTACTGTGCCTCGAATGGTACATGTTTTTCCACTTTCATCTTCACCTTTCGTTTTAAGTTTTTCAAGATTTGGAGGTGAAAGACTCATGTATGGCCGTTTGGAAAAATTTTTGTTCCAAGGCCACCACCTTGATTGAAATTGTAGTATTTATTGGATTTTTTTTTTCCAAGGCTCCCAACGTCTTTTTTTTTGGATTTTACCCCCAACGTTCGAAGCATTCAATGTTCCAACGGATAGTATGTTTCAAACCGCAGCAGTGTTTAAGCCCGCTAGACCAAACCGCTCACCCAAACCGCTGGGGTGGCGGCGGTGTTCCCCGGCGGTTTGAGGCAAACCGTTGGCCAAACCGCTACCACTGCCATTACCCTAATCATTCAAGTATATTTAATCTTTTAACGTTTAGTAAAATAAAATCATAAATCTGGCCCGCTTTGATCTTGGAACTATTAATTGTATAAAGATATGAGTATTGATATACGGACCACGGAGTATTCTCTTACATAATCTTTTATGAGTTATGACATATAGGATTAAATAAATCTACAAATAGACCTATATCATTTATCTTTTGACAAGTCTTTTTTTTTTTTTTTTTTTTTTTTTTTTTTTTTTTTTTTTTTCATATTAACAAATCAAAATTTTAATTTCACCGATCATAATTGTAAGTCTATTTTTAGGCACAACATTTAAGTCTATAAATCATTTTTCATTTTTTACTTATCATCTTACCTATATAATTATATAACATGTGTTATGTAATGACTCTTTTTTTTTTTTTTTATGTCATTTATCTTTTCATTTGTCACAATCATATAAATAGAAAAATTTGCAGGCACAAATAATAAGAATAAATATCAATTTTCTTCTAAGGGTACTACTACTATGAATACCCTCTGCACAACTTTTAGCCATCCTCACCCCTTTTTATCTCTTTGTTAACAGTGCATCATACTTTCTTTTATCAGGTTTTGTTTCATTTTTTTTTTTTTAATTTTTACTTGTCAAACTTTATATTTTCTACTTTATGTTTTGTAGTTTTATTAAAAAAATAAAAAAGCTAAAAAAAATCCCCATCAGCTCGACTAAGAGTTCCGAATCAAAAAAGTCAAGGGGGCGAAGCGCTAGAAGGGTATTACTTGTATTTTTTTTTTGGACGGCAAAAGAAATATATATATAAAAAAGCTTCTAGCAAGAAGCTAGAATAAAATTACAACGGTTTTCTTAGCCAATCATCCCAAGCTAAACAATTAGAACTTCTACTATTTAACCAAGAAAACGAAAAGAGACGAATACTATCATAAATGTCACACTTCCTCAAGTTTTGAGAGTTAAATGTGACGGAATTACGATAGTTCCAAAGACACCAACAAGTAGTAACAACAATCACGATCATGCGATCCTTGAGAGCATTTGGAATCCGAAGATTCTCAATCCAATCCAGCCAATCCGAGTGAGAGTACAATATCGGGATGGACATGTCGCACCAAATACGAATCAATCTCCAAATGTTTGAAGCCACTTCACAATAGAAGAAAAGATGCTCATTTGATTCCACCCCATTCGAGCAAATTGGACACATAATCGACGGAATATCTAACCCTCTTCGAGACAAATTCAAGCGATGAGGAAGCCGATCAAGTCTCATTCTCCAAAAGAAAATATTTACTTTTCTAGGGAGAATTTTGTACCACCGTGTTTGAATATCCATTGATGGAAGCACGAGATCGTCAATGTGATTCCTTGTTTCACCAACCGTAAACAACCCACTGTTGCCAATGTTCCAACGAAATGTGTCATTGCCTTCAAGAGTCGTAATCTGATTTAGTTCATCCATTAAACGGGCCAAAAGATCATTACTCCGGCCTGTGACTTCTCGTCGCCACTGAAAAGACCAAACCCCGCCTGCAAAACGATCGCGAACCAAACAGTGGGGTTGCAAATCCAACCTAAACAATCTATTGTACCGGTGGCATAAAGGACTTTCACCGATCCAAAGATCCTTCCAAAACCTCACACGCGAACCACAACCTACTTTAATTCTCAACGTCTCTTTTGGAATAATGCCACTAGAATGTAAATAATTTATGGACCCAATGATTTTTGCCCATAAGCCATTAGTGTTACAACCTTTTTGATCTAAACCCGCGTCCTCTCCGTGTATAGCTTTGATGACTTGAACCCATAACAAATTCAGATTACAAACCATCCTCCACCTCCATTTTTGAAGGAGAGCAAGATTGAAAGCTTTCAAACTTCCAATTCCCAAACCTCCTTTTTCAAAAGATGCCAAAATGTTTTCCCATTTAATCCACGCCATTTTTTTTGAATTTTCATCTCCCCCCCCCAAAAAAATTTAGCCCTTAACCTTTCTAATAAATAAAGAAAGGTTTCTGGCACTCTAAAAATCGACATAAAGTATATACCTACACTTCCCAACACTGCCTTTATTAACGTCAAACGACCTCCACTTGAAAGAAGACTTGCCTTCCATGTGGATAATCTATTCTTGAAATTTTCGAGCATCCCTTGCCAATGAGCTACTAAATTCATATTTGAACCGATTGGAAGCCCAAGATAAGTGAAAGGTAACGAACCCGACTCACACCCTGTTACACGAGCCATCTCTTCTATCTCTTCTGTTGAAACACCGATTCCAAAGACATTAGATTTGTTGATGTTTATTCGTAAACCCGAGGCTAAGAAAAATACATTTAGTAACCGAATAATATTATCCATATCTACTTTGTTCCATTCCGTGAGCATAATGACATCATCCGCATAAAAAAAATGGGACAACTGTAACCCCGACTTACCTACCTTAACTCCTCTTATTAAGCTTGCTTGAACCGCATCCTTGATGGCGATGTGAAGACCCTCCATAATAAGAATAAACAGGAACGGGGATAACGGATCTCCTTGTCTTAATCCTCTTTTGATAGAGAATTCTGATGTTGGACTACCATTAACGAGAATAGAAGTGCGTGCCGATTGCAAACATTCCTTAATCCAACCCCTCCATTTCATCCCAAAACCAAATTGCTCCAAAATATAATCCAAGTATTTCCAATTAACTGAATCATACGCCTTCTCAAAATCGACTTTGAAAATCATCATTTTCTTATTGCATTGTTTGTACCAATCGATTACTTCACTCAGCATAAGAGGACCGTCAAGAATTTGACGTCCCGCAATAAACGCCGACTGCTCATGACTAACAATATTGTTCACCACAGAAGCTAACCGATTCGCTAAAATCTTAGCTATGATTTTATATTGTAATCCAATTAGCGAAATAGGACGATAATCTTTGATGAATATAGGATTGTTTACCTTTGGGAGGAGTGTAATGAAAGCCGAATTCGCTCCCACGGGCATTTTAGACGAGGTGAAAAAATTCATAACAAACAACTCCACATCCACTTTTAGCACATCCCAAAACTTTTTTAGAAAATGGAATGAAAAACCATCTGGACCCGGAGATTTATCGCTACCACAATCCCAAACAGCTCTTCTTATTTCTTCACTTGTAACCGGTTTCTCCAATTCATTACTTGCTGTAGAATCAATAGCTTTAAAAGACGAATGAGCCAACGAAGAAGCCAAAGGCAAAGGCAAAGACGAAGAAAAACAACGAAGAAAAAGAAGTTGATGAAGATGGTGTCCCGTCCCGAGCTCGCACTTTTTAGACCCAAGGCGAGGAGTATCTATTGGCGGAGTGTTTCATTCAAATTTCCGAGGATCCAAAGGTAGGGTCGGATCAAAAACAAGATACGTTTTGGTACAAAGTGCTCGATGTATACAACACTGAAGTCAAGCGGCTCAACTATGCACCTCGTACCAAAAACATGTTGACGGGAAAGTGGACTCCAATGAATAGAGATGTGAAGAAGTGGAATACGGTGGTGGATGAAACGGCCGTGATAAGTGGGGAGAATGATAGGGATTTTATGACCCGTTGTCACATATTGTTTAAAGAAACAACGGGTAGTGATTTTAAACACTTGAGTGCTTGGGAGTTTTTGAAAGACAAGCACACGTGGAAAAACCCCGACTCGACTTTGGCAAGACGTAATCGTATTCGGCACACTAAAGAGGAGCCCGAGCATTTTGGACCCGACGAGGTGCCACGGCCCGACAGCATGTATCGGGTTTCGAAGAGTCAACGTTCGTCTTACTCGACCGCTAGTTCCGGTTCAAACCCGACATTGTTTCAAGAAATGTTGCAAATGCAAATCGAGTTAGACCGTAAGGCAAAAATGGATGTACTCGAGCGAGAGTCAATCGCACGAGTTAATTTATATGAATCTCAAAAGATTGCCGAGGAGATGCGGGTGCTCTAAATGGACACAAGCAAGATGAATCCGGTCAATGCAAGGATCGTGGCAGCACAATAAGCTCGAATCCGGGCAAAATATCCCGAAGAATATCCCGAAGAGGATTAAGCTTTTATTTCTATTTATGTATTAGGATTTTAATTTTATGCATTTTTAAATGTATTATGTGCTTTTAATTATGTAATGTGTGTTTTTTAAATTAATGGAGTTTATTTTAGTTAAAATTATGTATGTTTTATTTTAAGTAAAAAAAAAAAAAAAAAAAGTAAGCCGACGGCACCAGAATTTCTGGTGCCAACGGATACGGCCAGAATGTGGTGCCGTCAGATTTCTGTTGCCATAGAGATTTTTGCTGACGTGGCACCAAAAAAACCCCATGGCACGAGCCCTACGGCTCAAGGGTTACCATTACTCTTATACTTGTCTAGGTGTATGTACTTACTCACTTGGCTTGTAGCGAAAGCGAAAAACAAGGATTCTTCTCAAAACACAAGAATAGCGAATCCTTCAAAACAATCGATCATGAGTTAGTTGTATAGTATTAAAGGTAATCATACTTATAGCGGTGTCGGTCAGTGTATAGTATTAAACGAGTTTAGTAACCCGCGCGTTGCGGCGGGTTTTTTAAATATTAGTTTGGTGTTATGCGTTGGTTGTAAAAAAAAAGAGAAATAGTTTATATATTTTTTTAAGTAGTTATTGGGTGTCGGTTAAGTTTTGTTTGTGGTTGCAAATATTTAACGGCTTTGGGTTATGGTAATTGCGTTAAAAGCATTTTTTGTTGCCGTTAGCTACTTAACGTGAAGTTAGTTATCTGAGACTGACTTTGCAATTAATGTATAACATGAAGGACCATTTATATAAATTATGTGAGGACTAAATTTGCAATGAACCGCTGAGATAAAAGTCAAAGTGCGTACAAATTTTTTGAAAAAATGTTAAAGATAACAGTCGTTAGTTAACAGCCGTTAAATAACTAACGACCGTTAATACTTTAAAAAAAAAAAAAAAAAAAAAAAAAAAAAAAAAAAAAAAACTGTAGCGTCCACTGTAGCAACTACAGTGGTTGCTACAGTAACCTCTTGGGGTTTAGTATATATATAATAATGTAATCATACTTATAGTTGGTTGGTTAGTCAGACATAGTTGTTGGACTTTCCAACTTTTTTGGATTGTAGTGCTTTTATTAAGGAATGACTAAGCTTAGCAAACCATTGTTGCATGGCTTATATCATTTTGACCCTTTTATTTACACTCGATTAAACTTGGCTTATATCAGAACTTTCTTAGAGCATGCTCTAAAGGGTCAGCTTTGATCGGCATTGGGTGGTCGTTATCAGGCATCGATGCCTCGCCATAGTGGGCTGATCAATCAGTGTGTAGCACCATCACTTTTCTTATTCTTTAGACCTTTATAAAGAGGCGTGCGTAGTGGTGGAGCCAGGAAAAATGATCGCGGGGGCAATCGAGACACTCAGTTGTTGTGAATCTCAGTACAATTTTATTCAAGTCGGGTCAGGTCATGTTAAAGGAAAACGATCTTTTTAGTTTCATGCTTTTAAATCGATTAGAGATGGTTGGTGTTCGTAAAATGAATTATGACGGGTAATATTAACCAGCTTTTTTCAAAACACCGTCATTTTGTATGTTTTATCATAAGACAAAAACGTCAAACACGCACTTCATAGAGAAAATAAACTAACAAAACATGTTGAAAACTGTATGGAACGTACTTGAATTTTTGTAGATATTATTGAAATTAATGTGATATATATTTCATATTATATTATTAAACAAAAAAAGCTAAAGAAACAAATTATAAGTAGACATACCGGGATTAAAATTTCTAAATCTCATTGACATCATGCGCCAGCGACACTAACGTATATTACAAATTATGCTATTTAAACGAAAAAAATAATTTTAGGATTTTTGTGGACATATTAAATACAACAAAAATAAATTATTTGCAAACTTATGGGTCCCACATCCCCATCCCCCATCCTTACTTTCCCCATTCCCAAATTCAGCACTTCATTATTTCAAGTTTTCAACCATTTTTTCCGATCTACTAACTAGCGGAGAATATTTTAGCCACTAAATTGACTCTTTCATTGTATTGACTCTTTCATTGTTGATTATTACAGTCGTGGAGGGCACTTGGATTCTTGTGTTGAGGGCACTTCAACTTTTTTCTAATAATATGATTTTTTGTCTACATGATAGCTGTATTGACAAGAGTTTTGTTGGGGGCACGTCCCCCACTACATTGAACATGGCTCCGCCCCTGGCGATGAGTGATCGGATAATGATTGAAAAAAGCAAATTTAGCACTAATGCGACAATTATTGATTATCAAAACCACCCTTTATCATTTTTTTCAAGATTGTTTCTGGGTTATTTGGGGTCATTGGGTATTATTATTATTATTATTATTATTATTATTATTATTATTATTATTATAAAACGGCAATTTGTTTTCACATATATACCACATATCTCACAAATGACTTTAGCGAGACTTGAACCTACAACGTCTAAGTTGGTGTGCAACTTACATATCACTAGACCAAAGGCTTTGGATAGGAATTTATTACTTTAATAGTTGCTTGTTTTTTACTCCCTCCGTCCTACAATAAGTGTCCACTATGACTTTTTCAAGTCTTTTTTCTTTAACTTTGATTTCAAATTATTTTGTCCGTGTTATATAGTACTTGATGCAAGATATATGAATGGATTAAGTTTTTAGTTGTGTTTTCATTTGTATGATTTTCATTAAGTATTATATAACACAAATAAATATATTTAAGGTCAAAGTTTGTGAAAAAAGACTTAGAAAAGTCATAGTGGACACTTAATATGAGATGGAGGTAGTAATATTTATCATCATTTCTTGTGTATTAAATTATTAATTTGCCAATGTAGTTGATTCTGCTTTTATTTAATTTGTTGCAGTTTAGGTTTTTTGAGTACTCCGAGTGTAGGAAATTTGGCAATAATGGTGTTGTGGCAAATGGAACCAAAAGGTCAAAGATTGGTCAGAACCTAATATTAGATTTGGAGAAATAGGAGATGTATCCTCTTTCGTTGCTGGTTGAGTTTTCTGATATTATGATGAACAATTTATGGGGTATGATTTTAACATGCTTGAAGAGTCACAACATAATCAGTTTTTCGGCTTCACTGGGCAAGGATTGTCTGACTTTACGGTTTCTTATGTTGGTTTATCTTGAAGCTTTGCGGT
Organism: Artemisia argyi; assembly: GCA_030686995.1. Lineage (NCBI taxonomy): Eukaryota > Viridiplantae > Streptophyta > Magnoliopsida > Asterales > Asteraceae > Artemisia > Artemisia argyi. Next base: position 168,172,975 of record CM060685.1, on the reverse strand, counting down.
TTATGATACGTAACATAACTTAGAGATTGTTATAGATTAGGTGTTCAAGAATGTTATAGATTAAATTTGAAAAGAAAAGGAAACTAAAACATATTGGAGTTTAAAGATGGAGATTAAATTGACAAAAATGTCCTCACGTGTAGGTTACATGGGGCGATTTAATGAACATATTGGAGCTTTGCTGTCTTTTTTTTTTTAATTAAAATTTGAAAATGGTTGATAGTGCAAATTTTGAAAATCACATAGACATAATTTGTAATTTATCCTAATTTTCAAAAGAGGGATTTACATTCACATCCCTATAAAAAATAAAAAAAAAATAAAAAAAATAAAAAAAAAAAAAAAAAAAAACCTTATAATTACAACAATATCTTTCCATTTAGTAATTACTTTAATATCTTTCTAAAACTTTATAATTCGTTTATTTATCCAAAAATATATTTTTATTATTTTTAAATAGATTTATTATTTAAAGTTTTTAGGGATTTTGTATATGGAGGCCACCAAAGTATTAACATTTTTTCATTAAGGTCGCTCATCTATAAAAACTAATTTATAGGCCGTTCAAGTATCTTTCCCTTTTCATCTATACCAGATATGTCCAAAATCACACCGGAATATTGTAAATTCACCAAACTACCCCATCTAAAAAGATAGAAAATTAAAACAAATATCATTATTAATATGTAATACCTAATATAGCGTTTAAAGAAAGAAAAAAACAATCCCAATCATATAAATTCACCTTCTATCTGTTATCACATGATCAAAATTGATCCTTTTTCATCATCGTTATTCTTACAGCATAAGCAAATCTGATATTCTTATTGATAATCATCAGTTAACCAGCAACAATTACCTTTAATGAAAAGCAACACACAAGGGATGATATAAAATCCATTCATTAATTCAACATGGCAGAGAAACAAAAAAAATACATATAAAATCCATTTACCTTAACTTTTTGTTTCAATTTTATTAACTATCACAAGCATAAGAAAAAAGGTTGCATTATATAACCTTATATCGTGAAGCTGTAATCAAGTGGTTGAATCTTGTTATTAGAACTTAAAGATATGGAAAATATTATATACTTGCCCATTGTAAAAACATTGGCTGACAAATGATGATGGATCAATGTTTGTCATGTGAAGATTAACACATTTAGAACCCTAGTTTATAATAGGTGTACACTTTTTTATCTTGATCTTTGGTTTTGTTTCCATGTCAATACAAGGGTACTTTTGTCTTTGTAATATATTAAAGGTATTTTAGTCAATAAGCACTACATATTGCCGAATTTGGTATAGATGAAAAGGAAAATATACTTGAACGGCCTATAAGTTATTTTTATTGATGAGCGGCCTTAATGAAAAAATGTTAAAACTTGGGTGGCCTTCACATACAAAATCCCAAGTTTTTATATAATTATTATTTAACATATTTTATTACCATTTTACCCCTTATCTCGTTAAAAAGCAATACTCTTGAAAGTTAAAAGGTTTCTTGCACATTAGCAAATGAGATTGTTTACAAAAAGAAATCCACACAAGAGATTTGTCACATGTTAATGGGATAATTGCATATATACCCACTAAAACTCAAAAACTTGCATATTTCCCCAAGATACAAGTTTTCAATGCATGATGTACAATGCAAATTAAGCATGTTTTGGGTATATATGCAAATATGCAAGTTTTAGTGGGTATATGTGCAATTGCCCCCATGTTAATTGGTGTGTTTAAATAAATTTTTTCTCTTTTTCTTTTTTTACACCAATAAAAACAGGACAAATCCTTGTGTGTATTTCTTTTTGTAAAACTTTCGTGGTTCTAGCATCATGACGGTGGCCCCAAAAATTATTCTTTTAAGCAAATTGAATGTACATAAAGCAAGAACGTGAAACTCAAGTGACTTTAAGTTACTGTCATGAAACCCAAAAATTATTCTTTTAAGCAAATTGAATGTACATAAAGCAAGAACGTGAAACTCAAGTGACTTTAAGTTACTGTCATGAAACTCAAGTGACGTTAAGTTACTGTCGTGTGTATTGAATAGGCAGGGTTTAACCCCACGGGGGGTATAGGGGGGGGTGTGTGGAGAATAAATGTAGGTGGTAGAGAAAGAGTGTGAATAATTTGAGTCAAACATTAATTTGATGAAAGTAAATCTTTTGTCAGAACTACATAGAAAGCTTTTAATAAATCAATATAAGTGGTTAGACTCTTATTTTTTCTCAGCTTGAAAATAAAGGTAAGAAAGTAATAAAACATGTCGCAATAATGTTTTTTCAATTTTAGATCCAAAAAAGTATGCTAAAAATATTTATGTGTACTATAAAGTTTTAAATGTATATTGAAGTAATAATAAAATTTGTAAAGATATTAGTGTAATTTCAAATTTTTTTAAGATTATAAAATGTTTCTTTTTATTTTATTTTTTTAACGGCGGAATTTTATTAAAAAGTAGCAAAAGCTAGGAACAATTACTTAAAAGCAATAAAAGCTAAAGGATTTTGAATCCAACCTACCCAACTAAACTAATACTTAGGATTTCTAGATGAAATCCAAAGAAAAGATTGATAAATAATGGAATCCCATAGCACCGCCTTCTTAGGGGGAGGAATCGACAAGATCAACCGATTTCAAAAACTCCAAATAAACCATAAAAGAGTCTTCCAGCCCCTTTCAAAAAGATCTTCGCCTTATTTGGTAAATGAGATGAATTAAGCCGCGCAACCCACTCCGATAGATTATCACAAACAGGAATGTCAAGCTCTCACTATTTAGCCAACAAAGCCCACAAATCTTTAGTCATCTCTTGTGAGAAGAAGATGTGATTTGCAGATTCAATTTTAAATGTAAATGTGATACGTCCCGGGATTTATGTCATATTAATATATTATATTTATTTAGGATATGTCATTGTGTCGTATTAGGAAACTGTTATTGTTTAGATATGTCTTTATGTTTGTCTTGTTTTACAAGCTAGAGTTATTCGGTTATATATACCGAATCATTATTATGAATGAATCAATCAAGTTTGTCAAGTAATTCTCTAGTCTTCTTCTCTTCTATTTCTTAAGGAGCTCGCACACGTTAAAAGTGGTGCCTTATCCCGATACAACCCATAACTGGGTCGTATCAATTGGTGCTTTCATTGAGAGCTCTCGTTGAGAGGGTTTTTGATTAGTGTTCCAATCTAAAAAAAAAAGTATTGTTCATCGAAAGTATTGTTCATCTGGTACTGTTTTGTTACTGTTCATCGCACTGTTCATCCGGTACTGTTCATCGCGGGTACTATTCATTAGGAATTTTTTTTGAGTTATTAATCGCTTGAATATTATTAATGGCATCAGGCGACAGCGACCAGGACGCGGAATACGCACTATCTAAGCTATTGCAAATGGGTACGATGGCCGAATATGAGAGTGATTTTGTGGTACTTGCAAATCGAGTAACATGGATCTCTGAATCTTTACTTACATCGTTTTATATCTCCGGACTTAAACTGAAGTTACAAATAGAATTGTGGAGGGCAAGGCCTACAACTTTAGGAGAAGCCTTTTCCTTAGCCATAGTCGAGGCTCGTTTTGAGGCAATTGAAGAGAAGGAGAAAGAGCATATAATTGAAAAGAAATCAGATACCATTCTATCATTACAAAGTGAATTCGTTTCACCTGGGATTAAAAGGTCGTTAGATGCTGATGAATATATTGGTGTTGATGCGGTTAGTAACGCGATAGATGATGTTTTCGATATTGGTGAGAGTAATGAAGTTCATAGCAAGTTTGAAGAATTTTCAGAAAATAAGAAAAGTATAGAAGAGATTGTTGTGGGTGGTCGTGAATTTGATGGTCGTTTGGGCGAAATAAATTTGAATTTAAGCGAGGAATTGGCGGATTCTCAATCGACATATTCTTCGTATCTCCTTGAGGGCAAGGTGACTTTTGAAGGAGTGGGAAGTGTTACGACATGGGTAGCGGAAGAATGGTGTTGTATTATGTCCAAGGTAGTGGAAGGCGGAAGAGGAAAAATGTGTTGGTTGCGGTAGCGGAAAGCAGGAGAACTACGAGAGTGGAAGATAGGACTAGGATTAGGATTAGGATATGAGATCCCGGAATCAAGAGAAATTTCTCAAGACCACACATTGAGGATAAGGTGAATTCGAAGGAGTGGGGAATGATACGTCTCGGGATTTATGTCATATTAATATATTATATTTATTTAGGATATATCATTGTGTCATATTAGGAAATTGTTATTGTTTAGATATGTCTTTATGTTTGTCTTGTTTTACAAGCTAAGGTTATTCGGTTATATATACCGAATCATTATTATGAATGAATCAATCAAGTTTGTCAAGTAATTCTCTAGTCTTATTCTCTTCTATTTCTTAAGAAGCTCGCACACGCTAAAAGTGATGCCTTATCCCGATACAACCCCTAACCGGGTCATATCAAAATGACTTTTCAAATAGCGGATGAAAAGTAAAACAATTTATTCTTCACAAAGTATAAAACTTCTTTTTATATTATTTCTAACAAATGTACAATTAAAGCTTTATCAAGTAAGTCCAAAAGGAACATCTTTCTATTAACGAGGAAAAAAGTAGATGAAAAATAGCTAATATAGTGCAAAATAATTATCAAATTATTGCAGCCGCTATGTAAGATAAGTTAATCATGTAATCCAAATCATTTTATTTATTAATAGCATCAATTTTTAGACCACCTGTAAACCACCACGGGGTATCTCCTGGTTCGTGCGTGGTGACCGTTACAAAACTCCAAAGCCATGCGTGCTAATGTCAAAGAGGACTCGGTTGTGGTGTAGACCGCCAAACATGATGCAACCTTTTATTTTTGTTTATGTGTGAGTGAGGTTTATTGTAAGATATGATTATATAAAATGAGTTATTTTCATATGTCTAGTTTGATGCTCACAACTCCGGCTCTTTGATAGTTGGCTGGTTTGATTAAATGAGTGAATGTTGATGTGGCAATGATGGAAACGATGAGTTCTTTCTCTCACAGCACACACATTTATTATGACGTTTACTGATATCTTTTTGCACCAAAATCACATTTTGTCAACATTTATTATGGCTTATATCGACATCTCTTTACACTAAAATTACATTTGTTTCGATATGCACAACTCCTCAAACACGTAAAAGTGAAACTTAAATGCGAGTTTAGTGCCATAGACTCTTTGGTCTCTTTCATTTTTGAGTGCCATAATTTTTGCTCAGATTGTGCACGCGTACTACTACTTTGATGCTATTTGTAAGTACAACCAACACATAAGAAGTTTAGTGTAATAATCAGTGTCACGTCACGTAAACCGAGTCAAGCCTTTAGTACTAGTACTATACTAATGTTTGGTTATTAACTTTTGCAAGGAGCTTTTAGTTCTATGTTACAACATTATGGCTAAAGGTTTTGTGAATGTTGTATGTGGAAATTCGGATATGTTGTCGATTTTTTTATCCAGATTCGTGCACCAATCATGTTATAGTTGTTTCTGTGGACGCACTTTTGATGTTCATGTGTTTATGGATCTTTCTCTTCAACTCATCGCCGAGAAAATTGTCAGCCACTAATACTCGACATTGGCCGACTCTTTTCTTGACGATTTTCAATGGCTATTTAGGCTTGGTATATGTAGGTGATGGTATATGGACGATTGTAGGTAATTTAAGTGATAAAAAGAGCTTGTTACCATTCGATGAGTGGCTCGTTCTACTACTCCAAGGTGTCGTGTAGCTGTTGACTCTGAGTCTTGTTTGGCGACGAGTTTTACCCAAAGTTTTATCGATTTTGATTGTGTTGTTCACAACTTTTCTATGTTTTCCGTCGATATGGGATGCTAGTGTGCACGGAGAAACGAGTGTAAAGGGTGTGCTAGATATGTTGACTCTCCCGGGTGCGATTTTGTTCCTAATCTGTGTTTTCCATGAGCGAAAACTAAATGATGTCACAAATGGATCGCTTTACACGCCTCTCCAAGCAAATGCATCATTTGAAAATAATGAAAATGTTACTCCGATGGCTAAAGCGAGAATATTAAGTAGATTCACTTTCTGGTGGCTAAATCCACTGCTAATATTAAGACACATTTTTTTTACTTGAAAATGTTAGGATGACGTTATTAGTTATCACAAACATGATCGACATTCAGCGGCACGTCAGCTTTCATATCCTCAACCAATATCATCATCAGCATAGTATAATAACACAACGAGTACTCAAATATAACCCACCTATACACAAATATACCCAAAGAAAACCAAAATTACACACAACCCTCTTTTCTTAGTTCCCAACTCAGTCGTTGAGACGGTCGTCTACTTTAAAAAAACCACCATAGACGCGTACGGTGAGGTGTATGTTATAGGAAATACACATCTTGAGGGGTCGAACGACGTGTCATTCGATGCGTTATTACCAACATGCTTAGCATTTAGAATGAGTAAACCAACTAAAAGTTTTTCACTATTGTAAAAAGCTATTCAAAAAGGTTTTTTGCATTGCATAAAAGACTTTTTGAATAGCTTTGTAACAAAGACTTTGTAAATTAGAAGTCTTTGCAAAAAGCTCTAGTCATTAAGTAAGTTAAGCATTAAATGCATCAAAATCTTTAAAACTTTTCCCATTATAGATGATCTTATACTTGTTGAGTCCTGCTAAACTTACCGAAAATAAAAATTAGTCAATTAGTCAACATCGGGAGTACCATTACTTTTTTTGTTGGATAAAACCTCGACAACAAACCCGAAGATCGAAACGCGAAAGCTAGAACCTTGAGGACAGTCGACAGTTGCAACACCAAAACCTTTGGTGATCGAATAAGAATAACAAGAAACTACACACACACACACAAGGATATTGATAGTATGCACACGTAAAGTACCCTCGAACAACCCTTTATTAGAACCAATGAAGCTTACATTCGAGTCAAGAAGAATGTTTAACTAGCATCCCCTTCATCTCTATTTATAGAGATGAGGAGGTGGAAACCTAGCTTGCCTTGCACTCCAAGCTATCTAATCCTAGTTCTAGTCTACCACCTAATCTAATTACAAAGTGCACTTTAGTCCCTAATATATGTTTAAGTTTTACTACTAATATATAACAATTTCCACCTTAGGAGTAACACACCTTGTTGACCACGCATTGTACTTCAGTAATTTTCCAAGATTAGCTTCCGTAGACTCCTTCACTTTCTTCTTTTCAGCAACATTACCCTCTGCACCCTCTTGACCAGGTACTCCGGTTACCGTAATGTCTGCCCCCACCTTTATACCAAGGTGTACCTTTTCCTGCTCATTTACCAAGTAGCCCGTGTTTGTCTTTTCTTCAAGTTGTTTAACCTCCAACTTTCTTTGAGCCACTACAGCATCATCGTTACTAACCTGAACATCCTCAGCTTCACGATTCCCTTGAGCTCCCTGCAGTTCCACCTCAAACCAAACACGTTCATCAACCTGTACTCCATGGACTCCTGTTTTAACACCAGGATCAAGTTGTTTGAGCCCAACTTGTTTTTGACCAAGTTGTTTGAATCCAACTTGTTTATGACCAAGTTGTTTGAACCCAACTTGTTTATGACCAAGTTTTTTGAATCCAACTTGTTTTGAACCTCCATGCTTTTGTACACCAAAAGTCATCACTTTTGCTTCAAGAGTATACACACAGTTCTCTTTCCTGATCCCAGTCATCATAACTCGACAACCTTTGATCACCTTGACTCTACCCATCTGCATCTTTACAGTATAATGATACGTGGGAATCGCACCAAGCTTTACCTCTCAAGGGATCTCGAGAAGCTTACAACCCCCACCAGGCAGTGTACCTGATCATTGTAGCATAGTATAGTGACAAGTACCGGGGGATTGATCGTTCAACTCAGGAATAGTGTCGCTAGGATTAGAAAGCCTCCTAAACTAGGTCTAGAGGTGAGGGATGATTCTTTTTTGTATTTTTATATTTTATAAAAAGCAATTAAAATCTCAGGTTTTGGAAGAGTGGGCGGAATTAGTTGCTAGCCAACTAACCCAATTAACTAAGATGCAATAAAAATAAAATAACAGAAATGAAAATTAAACTAATTATACTAGTGGTGGAAACAATAATGAGGAAAATTGTGTTTACTTAGGTTTCATTACTCACTAGATATCTTTTACAGCTTGATAGCTTGTTACAATTGCATGGATGACGGGTCATATTCCTTAATACTAGTCGTAGGGCCGTGTACAATATTCCCTAACTTTATAAGATCCTACTTCACTCCTATGTCGAGCCGTTAGAAGCTCCTAACATGGGATCATTAGAATTCTCCTACGCATTAAATACAACCAAATATCGTAGTACACCTCCGATCATGTTTTTTAAGACGTTCAAGCAAGTTACCAATGAAAGTCTGCCAGTTTTCTTAAGCCTAACATCGAATACAATCACCCGTAACAACTATAAACAGACAATCAACCCATAATCAACATCTAGGTTTCACTACATCTAAGCAAACACAAAAGAAATCTAGCCTAGCATGTTAAATAGAAGACAAGCGTAAGATATAATCAAACAACACATAGACATATTGAATGATTTGAGAGAGTACTTATCTCTAATTGAACATGAAAGATTCAAAGGGTTAAAACCCTTGAAAAAACTGTAAAATTCGGCCTAGGGTTTTTCCCTCAAAGTTGCACACTAATGAATGAAATTTGGAATACTATATATAGATTTTACAGGGTGACGCCGTCATGTGTTAAGTTGTGACGCCGTCAACTCGCCGCCATAATGAAATCGTATTGCCTAGATCTGCTTGTGACGCCGTCATGTAGGATTTCCTTCTGGGTCATCACTAATACTAGGACCATGACGGCCTTGGGTGACGCCGTCATCTCCTATGCACAAAAACTCTCTGGATCGTCACGTGTATTTTCCACATCCACCTCTTTTGTAACTCTTGACGCCGTCATGTGGAGAGCCTTGACGCCGTCAGGTACTGTTCCAGCAAAGAAAATTGTTACTTTGCCGTTATCTTCACTTTTATGCTCCAAAAACGTCCAAAATGCTTCCTTTTCTAAATTTCTCTCCAAAAGTACCTAAAATGACAAAAGGAATGATTTAGGGCAATATTTGATCAAATACTCTCGAATTCGGGCTTAAATGACCCCTTAAAAGTTGTTCACTTTTCGCCTTATCAAATACCCTTACACTTGATATTTGCTTGTCCTCAAGCAAATGCGCTTTTATTCTAATCAAAATACAAGTTAGGGGTCATTTAACACTAATATAAAAGTAATTACAACAAATAATCGTTCCACTAAAAACCAAAGACAAGCAGGGAGGTCATACACTAGCACCTCACAAATAGTGTTTAGATACTCATATCTCTCGGGTGTAATAAAGTTTATATCACAATATGGAAATGGAAAACATCTCTCACTACCTGTCATAGCAAAATAGATTACCATAGGCTTGGGAGAGGATCAAACCTCCATCACTTGGCGTAAGCACCTAGGATAAACTATCAAAGAGGTCTTTCAAAGGGTTATAACGTTAGGTTTAGGGATATGAAATACACGGTTTTGTTGGATAAAAGCAATATTTACTGGTGGCGAGTTAATCATCTTGGTTAATTACATGTACAATATGGCGTTGCTAAGCCAAGACTAGACTCGACTTAAGCTAATAAATCAGAAATAACAAAAAACTTAAAACAAACATAAAATGAAACGGGATGGTAGTCCGTATGTTTTTCTCTTTCTTTTTCTATATATATATATATATATATATATATATATATATATATATATATATATATATATATATATATATATATATATATATATATACATATATATATATATACATATATATATATATATATATATACATATATATATATATACATATATATATATATACATATATATATATATATACATATATATATATATATATATATATATATATATATATATATATATATATATATATATATATATATATATATATATATATATATATATATATATATATTGCATACACTCTTACCCTACCATCCAAAATAATACATCATAGGGAATGTACATTCCCCTTACACTTGACTTTTTACATACTTTAAAATAAACTACTCTAACGACTCGAATCAAGATAATCAAAACACTTGGAGTACTTTTAAATATTAAAGAACATATGGTGGTACTAATTTGATGTTCTTCCCCATTACTCCAAAACACAAGTACTTTACCCATGAGTCCCAATCGTCCCAAAACAATATGTACAAGATATGACTCGACTTAGCAACCATGTAATCAATTAGATAATTAACTAAGGGTTTAAACATGTAACAATAATGCACTAAAGATGAGTGCATATACGGAAGGCTAAGGCGATTTGGTTGCACATCTAGGGGTTTCGTGTACTAAAAATGAGTACATCGCTAAGGTATGGGAAAATTAATTGACTTTACTAGCCAAGTAATACCACTTAAATGGTCAAGTAATTATGATACGGGTTTAACACAAGGGTGGTCCTAATGCCTCTTATCATGTAGTAAATCCTACTACACGAATGTACTCTCACTAGCGGTCTCGAGATGCATCACTAATGCAAGTTCTAGAATCTAAATGCTACCAGTACACTCATAAGCACTAATAATGAATGTTTTTCCTATCAAATCTAAAGGCGAATCTCACATATTTGGGTAGAAAATTTTTCTGAATGGTACGGTTTTGTGCTAGTCATACAACTCCTATCCATGAGACGCTTGCTAAGGCTAAAGTTTCACTCCTAAATGTTGTAAAAAAATTTAAATTTGGCGCTAAAATTACACTAACAAGTATTTCTCTTAGTTTTATTACACACCTACCATCGAACAAACAAAATCAAGTGCAATTGTATCCTATAAGGTATCATCATTTACCCTCCCCTTACACTTAGGATGAACATTGTCCCCAATGTTCAATTAAAGAATGTAAAAGTAGAATAGGTAAAAGAATGAAAACAAATACTCCCCTGATTCGTTCGGTGTGGATAGTGTGTTAACAAGGTTAGATCTTCCTCCAAGAAAATGAACGTTCAAAGCTTCCCTTCCAGAAATATAAATCATCTTCTTGTCATATGTAACCTGTTAAACCTGAGAAAACAATCAAGGCAACCTCGCATAAAATCGGCGGCAATCTATATATACTAACAAATCCTAGAAAACAATTTAAGATATAATGCTTGTGAAATGAATGTTTGCAGATTTCCTGGAGTTTATAAAACTAAAGAATTAACAAAAACTTTAAGACTCCGTTAGAAAAACAAAACTAGCAAAATTTCCAGAATTTTACACATGACGCCGTCAGGAGTTAACTCCTGACGCCGTCAGAAGTGACCTGCAGAAATCTTTATGTTAAGTTTCCGAAAAAATTCTGGAAAAACTTATGTCCTACTTCCTGGAAAATCCTGCAAAACTTCATTATGACTCGATACAAGCATTTGACTCTAACAATTACTAATATACATGTTCATTTAATATTGTGGCGAATCAAGATCATTTTCGTTCTTAGAAATAAATTTGGGGTTTTCCCTTACACTTAGCTTTTGCAAAATACCTTTATATGAAGTTAAGACGAAGTTAAACGACAAAATAAAGCATTTTCACAATTTAGTTTGAAACATGATCTACCAACAATAAAAATAAAGCACGCATACGGAAGCAAATAAAATCAAATAAACAAACAATCAAGCAAATAAAACTTGGGTTGGCTCCCAAGAAGCGCTTGTTTTTGTTTGAGTCACGAGCCTGACTCTACCTTTATTTAATGGAAAAAAGAGAAGTTTTCCCTACACTTAGGATTAAGTGTGAGTGATAGTAGCGATACACACCCTTAGGGTGGTAATATGCCACGTGAGGGAGAGTGGTGGATGAATTATATGCTCAAACGGGTGTGCTCCTATCATCATAACCTTACCTAATTCAATTGGGTTAATGGGTGGATTAAGATTTTCTCCTAGAAAGGGATCATTTTCTATCAACTTCGAGAGACTCCTAGCTGGGGATCCATCTTGATCTAATAAACCCGGTTTAAACCTATTGATGAGGCGAAAAATGAACCACTTTTAGGGGGTCATTTAAGCCCGGAATTGAATTTATTTGATCAAATATTGCCCTAAATCGTTCCTTTTGTGATTTTAGGTACTTTGGGAGTGAATTCTGGAAAAGGAAGCATTTTGGACGATTTTGGAGCACAAAAGTGAAGAAAATGGCAAAGTCTTAATTTTCCTTGCTGGGAACAGTACCTGACGGCGTCAAGAGGATTTTCATGACGGCGTCAAGAGTAAAAGTGGTGACTGCCCAGAAGAAACGTGAAGGCGTCACCCAAGGCCGTCACGTGTTAACTTGTCAAAACTTGCGCGCGGAGTAGCTGATATTGTTTTGGTCATAACTTTTGCATACGAACTCGGATTTAGGTAATTCAAAAGCCCACGCGAAGAGGACGAAGAGATCTACAATTTGGTGAAAAATGGTCGTGATGGCGTCAAAAGAAACGAGCTGATGCCGTCAAGATGGGCTGACAGAAAACATGCCTATAAATATAACATCATAACTTCACTTTTTTAAGCCCTAAACCCTAAGGTCGATTCCTGGGTTTAGGTAGGTGTTTTTCCAGCAACTTAGAGGGTTTCAATTACTCCATAAACATCATGTATTGGTTTGTTGATTCTATCTTAATTATGTTTTCCATTATCATTGTTGATTGCTCTTCTTTAATGATGTTTTGCTAATTCACCTTGTGTCTACTTATGATTGTGTGAAACTTGTGTATATCTAATTAGATCTCATTGATTTCTTGTTGATGTTTATGTCTATATCCATCAGTGAGGGCTTGTTGATGTGTGTGTCTATCTCCATCAATTAAGGCGTGACAACTTCAATGGATCTAGTTGGTTTAGTTTATAATTCTTGTTTCCTATTGATTCTTGTTTTGATTGAATGAATTCGATGTTAGGCTTAAGAAAACTGGCAGATATCCATTGTGTAACTCAGCTTGAACGTCTTAAGAAACATGAACCGATGTGTACTAGGTTTTTATGGTTGTATTTAATGCATGAGCGAATTCTAGTGATCCCATGTTAGGAGATTCTTAGTTGGCTCGACATAGGAGTGAAGTAGGAGCTTATAGAATTGGGGAAGTAAGTACGCCACCCCATGAATGGTATTAAGGAATACAACCCGTCAATTAAAACAAGGTGTGACAATTCGATAGGTAGAATTGGATAGCTAGCAAGGAGTAACATAGCATAGGTAGACATGCTTCACTTATCTTGTAGAACCCTAGTTTACTTTTCTTGTTAATTAGTTTAATTAGTAGCTTTTGGGTTAGTTTATTAGCAACTAATTCCGTCCCTCCTTCCAATACCCGAGATTTTTTACTTGCTTTTCATAAAATATAAAAATACAAAAAGAATCATCATTCACCTTTAGACCTAGTTAGATTAAGTTCAATCCTAACGACACTATTCCTGAGTTGAACGATCAATCCCCCGGTACTTGTCACTATACTATACTACAACGATCAGGTACACTGCCTGGTGGGGGTTGTAAGCTTCTCGAGATCCCTCGAGAGGTAAAGCCTGGTGCAATTCCCACGCATCAAGTTTTTGGCGCCGTTGCCTGGGAATAGTTATTGTTTAGGTTGAATTTGATTTTTATTAGGTCTACTCATTAGATTCCTATCAAGTGAGATTTTTTCTTTTTTATTTTGTAGCCTTCTCGTAGTCTATCTTTTCTTTGTGATTTTGTTTGTAATTTACTTCAAATGGACTTTACACTTAGACTTCTAAGATTACAAGATAAGGATGATCGGCTAACACACCAAAGAGTTCAAAATACCTCATTTAGAGACACCTATGAATCATATGAGCCTTCACCTAGGATAGATTCTTATGAACAACCTCCATGTTTAAGATCTAGTTTTAGTGAGGCCAATAGGAAATGCGACCTAGTTTGCCAAGGAATTATGGAGAGAGCCATTGCAACAAATCATAAGTTGGATGAAGCACTAGGTTTGCTATTATCACTACCTAAGAAAACAATTGAGGAGGATTTAGCCGAGCATGATCACATTGATCAAAAAGACTTAGGTTTTATGAGCGATGATGATGAATCTCAAGAAACAGATGATGAATCTCTTGGGTAATTTGTATATAGCAGTCAGAATATTGAGGATGATCCTTATGATTCGGACATAGAAGTTGAGATGCCTAGAGAAGCACGTGAGATACTTAGGAGAATGCTTAGGATAGATTCTACCAAAACACATGATGAGGATATAGGTGATCTTGACACATGGAATGATGAGGTCAATAACATAAGCCCACAAAATACTCAACCATCATTTGAGGCACACACACCGCCCGTGACTTACCCGGAAGAAGTAGAAGAAACTTTAGGAATTCTGATGGAGGTAGAACCCTTGGACCAGGCACCACTTGAGGATATAGGTTTGAATACTTGTAGTGATAACCTTACTCCTAGTTCTAGGGAATTTCCTAGTGTTGATGAACCGGAACCTCAATCTTTACACACATTTCCATCCTTAGATATATTTCTAGGAGACAAAAGAGGAACCGACCCACCCATCAACCAATATTATCCGGGTAGTTTTAGGAGGAAGGAAGCCATTCACCACCCCCTTCACCTCACATGGCATATTTCCACCCTAAGGGTGTGTATCGCTACTTCCACCCGCACTTAATTCAAAGTGTATGGAAAACCTCCCCTATTTCCATTAAATAAGGGTAGAGTCTGGCTCATGACTCGAACAAAAACAAGCGCTTATTGGGAGGCAACCCAAGCTTTATTTGTTTGTTTGTTTGTTTGTTTGTTTATTTGATTTTATTTGTTTCCGTATGCATGTTTTATATTTGTTGCTTGTGGCTCATGTTTCAAGGTAAATTGTGAAAATGCTTTATTTTGTTTTTAACTTCGTCTTAATTGCATATAAAGGTATTTTGCAAAAGATAAGTGTAAGGGAGATCCAAATTTGTTTATAAGAACGAAATTGAGCATGAACCACAACAATATTAAATGGACATGTGTATTAGTATTCGTTAGAGTCAAATGCTTGTATCGAGTCATAATGATGTTTTGCAGGATTTTCCAGGAAGTAGGACATAAGTTTTTTCAGAAATTTTCCGGAAACTTAACGTAAGGATTTCTGCAGGTCACTTCTGACGGCGTCATGAGTTTACTCTTGACGGCGTCATGTGTAAAAATTCTGGAAATTTTGCTAGTTTTGTTTATACCGGAGTCTTAAAGTTTTTGTTGATTCTTTAGTTTTATAAACTCCAGAAATCTGCAAACAATCATTCCACAAGCATTATATCTTTAATTGTTTTGTTTTTATTCCTAAGTCTGGAATTACATCTAGTTGTGAGTTTTCTTTGTTCAGATTGATGCTTTGGGTTTTTGTGATTGTTTTCTCAGGTTTAATAGGTTATATATGACAAGAGGATGATTTATATTCTGGAAGGGAAGCTTTGATTGTTCATTTTCTTGGAGGAAGATCTAACCTGGCTACCTTATTATCCATACCGAGCGAATCAGGGGAGTATTTGATTTCATTCTTTTTACTTATTTCACTTTTACATTCTTTACTTGAACATTGGGGACAATGTTTATCCTAAGTGTAAGGGGAGGGTAAAATGATGATACCTTACAGATACACTTTCGCTTGAGTTTATTTGTTTGATAGTAGATGTGTAATAAAACTATGAGAAATACTTGTTAGTGTAATTTTAGCGCCAAATTTAAAATTTTTTACAACATTTAGGAGTGAAACTTTAGCCATAGCAAGCGTCCCATGGATAGGAGATTGTATGACTAGCACAAAACCATACTAATTCAGAAAAATTTTCCACCCAAATATGTGAGGTTCGCCTTTAGATTTGATAGGAAAAGCATTTACTATTAGTGCTTATGAGTGTACTGGTAGCATTTAGATTCTAGAACTTGCGTTAGTGATGCATCCCGAGACCGCTAGTGAGACTACATTCGTGTAGTAGGATTTACTACATGATAAGAGCCATTAGGATCACCCTTGTGTTAAACCCGTATCATAATTACTTGACCATTTAAGTCATATTACTTGGCTAGTTAAGTCAATTAGTTTTTCCCACACCTTAGCGTTGTACTCATCTTTAGTACACGAAACCCCTATTACACCCCTCCGAGCCTATCTTTTCATTTCTAACTTTAAGCATTTTACTTAAAGGAAGAATTTGTTACACCCCACTTAAAACATAGGGACGACCTCACACCAGACGTCCTGCTTGAACTTCCCCAGCCCCAACTGATCCACCATCTCCGTGGACGCTATGTTATCCGAACTCCCAGCATCAAATGATCATCTTTGCACTGTCCAATTCGGAGTACACCCAAATCGCCTTAGCCTTCCGTGTATGCACTCATCTTTAGTGCATTATTGTTATTTGTTAAACCCTTAGTTAATTATCTAATTGATTACATGGTTGCTAAGTCGAGTCATATCCTTGTACATATTATTTTGGGACGATTGGGACTCATGGGTAAAGTACTTGTGTTAGGGAGTAATGGGGAAGAATATCATTTATTACCCTCATATGTACGTTAATCTTAAAAGTACTCCAAGTGTTTTGATTATCTTAATTCGAGTCATTAGATTAATTTATTATAAAGTATGTAAAAATTCAAGTGTAAGGGGAATTTACATTCCCTACGATGTATTATTTTGGATGGTAGGGTAAGAGTGTATGCAAAAAAAAAAAAAAAAAAAAAAAAAAAAAAAAAAAAAAAAAAAAAAAAAACATACGGACTACCATCCCGTTTCATTATATGTTCATTTTATGTTTTTGTTCTTTTTGATTTATTAGCTTAAGTCGAGTATAGTCTTGGCTTAGCAACGCCACATTGTACATGTAATTAACCAAGATTGTTAACTCGCCACCAGTAAAGACTGCCTATATCCAACCAAACCGTGTATTCCATATCCATACAACTAACGTTACAACCCTTTAAAAGACCTCTTTGATAGTTTATCCTAGGTGCTTACACCATGTGGTGGAGGTTTGATCCTTTTCCAAGCCTATGGTAATCAATTTTGCTATGACAGGTAGTAAGAGATGTTTTCCATTTCCATATTGTGATATATACTTTATTACACCTGAGAGATGTGAGTATCTAAACACTATTTGTGAGGTGCTAGTGTATGACCTCCGTGCTTGTCTTTGGTCTTTAATGGAACGATTATTTGTTGTAATTACTTTTATATTAGTGTTAAATGACCCCTAACTTGTATTTTGACTAGAATAAAAGCGCATTTGCTTGAGGACAAGCAAATCTCAAGTGTAAGGGTATATGATGAGGCGAAAAATGAACCACTTTTAGGGGGTCATTTAAGCCCGGAATTGAATTTATTTGATCAAATATTGCCCTAAATCGTTCCTTTTGTGATTTTAGGTACTTTGGGAGTGAATTCTGGAAAAGAAAGCATTTTGGACAATTTTGGAGCATAAAAGTGAAGAAAACGGCAAAGTCTTAATTTTCTTTGCTGGGAACAGTACCTGACGGCGTCAAGAGGCTTTTCATGACGGCGTCAAGAGTAAAAGTGGTGACGGCCCAGAAAAAACGTGAAGGCGTCACCCAAGGCCGTCACGTGTTAACTTGTCAAAACTTGCGCGCGGAGTAGCTGATATTGTTTTGGTCATAACTTTTGCATACGAACTCGGATTTAGGTAATTCAAAATCCCACGCGAAGAGGACGAAGAGATCTACAATTTGGTGAAAAAATGGTTGTGACAGCATCAAGAGAAACGAGCTGATGCCGTCAACATGGGCCGACAGAAAACATGCCTATAAATATAACATCATAACTTCACTTTTTGTAAGCCCTAAACGCTAAGGTCGATTCCTGGGTTTAGGTAGGTGTTTTTCCAGCAACTTAGAGGGTTTCAATCACTCCATAAACATAATGTATTGGTTTGTTGATTCTATCTTAATTATGTTTTCCATTATCATTGTTGATTGCTCTTCTTTGATGATGTTTTGCTAATTCACCTTGTGTCTACCTATGATTGTGTGAAACTTGTGTATATCTAATTAGATCTCATTGATTTCTTGTTGATATTTGTGTCTATCTCCATCAATGAGGGCTTGTTGATGTGTGTGTCTATCTCCATCAATTAAGGCGTGACAACTTCAATAGA
Source organism: Artemisia argyi (assembly GCA_030686995.1). Lineage (NCBI taxonomy): Eukaryota > Viridiplantae > Streptophyta > Magnoliopsida > Asterales > Asteraceae > Artemisia > Artemisia argyi. Next base: position 168,154,728 of record CM060685.1, on the reverse strand, counting down.
TCTAGTTGGTTTAGTTTATAATTCTTGTTTCCTATTGATTCTTGTTTTGATTGAATGAATTCGATGTTAGGCTTAAGAAAACTGGCAGATCTCCATTGTGTAACTTGCTTGAACGTCTTAAGAAACATGAACCGATGTGTACTAGGTTTTTATGGTTGTATTTAATGCATGAGCGAATTCTAGTGATCCCATGTTAGGAGCTTCTTAGCCGGCTCGACATAGGAGTGAAGTAGGAGCTTATAGAATTGGGGAAGTAAGTACGTCACCCCATGAATAGTATTAAGGAATACAACCCGTCAATTAAAACAAGGTGTGACAATTCAATAGGTAGAATTGGATAGCTAGCAAGGAGTAACATAGCATAGGTAGACATGCTTCACTTATCTTGTAGAACCCTAGTTTACTTTTCTTGTTAATTAGTTTAATTAGTAGCTTTTGGGTTAGTTGATTAGCAACTAATTCCGCCCCTCCTTCCAATACCCGAGATTTTTTACTTGCTTTTCATAAAATATAAAAATACAAAAAGAATCATCCTTCACCTTTAGACCTAGTTAGATTAAGTTCAATCCTAACGACACTATTCCTGAGTTGAACGATCAATCCCCCGGTACTTGTCACTATACTATACTACAACGATCAGGTACACTGCCTGGTGGGGGTTGTAAGCTTCTCGAGATCCCTCGGGAGGTAAAGCCTGGTGCAATTCCCACGCATCACCTATAATGTTTCTTAAGATCAATCATGAATGGGTGATGTAAGCATGTAAGGTTATGTTCCACTCCTATATTGGCTTCCTCTCTACATGGCTTAAGGTCTACCACCTTTATCCTAAGACTATCCGGACTGCATCGGTTAATGGGTGGGTCGACTCCTCTTTTGTCTCCTAGATGTATATCTAAGGATGGAAAGTTGTGTGAAGATTGAGGTTCCGGTTCATCAACACTAGGAAATTTCCTAGAACTAAGGGTAAGGTTATCACTATAAGTATTCAAACCTATATCCTCTAGTGGTGCTTGGTCCAAGGGTTCTACCTCCATCGAAATTCCTAAAGCTTCTTCTACTTTTTCCGGGTAAGTCATGGGCGGTGTGTGTGCCTCAAATGATGGTAGGACTTGCGGGGTACTTAGTGGGCTTATGTTATTCACCACGTCCTCCATTGTATCTAGATTACCTATGTGTTCATCTTGTATTATGGTGAAATCAAACCACTCCGTGCACCTAGGTATCTCATCTATAGGTTTATTATCCCCAAACAAACTTCTTTCTTGTTCCCTCAAACTTGCTATCAATTGATCTGTAACAATGTTTGTTGGGTTGTCCAACTTCTTAGCGTGTATGGCACAATTCTCTATGGCTTCCCATGCTTCTTCAGCACTTAATCCCCAAAGGTCCCCATCTGCGGCATGGTCAATGTCCATTTTGGTATACTGGTCAACACGATGGTAAAATATTTCAATTTGGGACCACAGATCAAAACTATGATGAGGGACTTTTCGGAGTAAATATTTAAAACGAGTCCATGCATCATAGATAGGTTCATCTTGATGTTGTTTGAACATCAAGATATCATTTGGAATGGGTGAATTTCGTGGTTAGTAGTATGGTGGATTCGCGTTCCCCATTACGGCTAACGGAAGAGTCAATGGAAAGGTTTTTACGAACAAAGACACAAAGAAAAGATAGACTAAAGAAAATCTATAAAAATAAAAATAAAAATCTTACTAGAAAGGAATCTAGCAAGTAGACCTAATAAAAAGAAATCCTAACCTAGACAATAACTATTCCCCGGGCTGCGGCGCCAAAAACTTGATACGTGATAACCGCACCAGGTTTTACCTCTCAAGGGATCTCGAGAAGCTTACAACCCCCACCAGGCAGTGTAACTGATCGTTGTATCATAGTATAGTGACAAGTACCGGGGGATTGATCGTTCAACTCAGGAATAGTGTCGCTAGGATTAGAAAGCCTCCTAAACTAGGTCTAGATGTGAGGGATGATTCTTTTTTGTATTTTTATATTTTATAAAAAGTAATTAAAATCTCGGGTTTTAGAAGAGTGGGCGGAATTAGTTGCTAGCCAACTAACCCAATTAACTAAGATGCAATCAAAATAAAATAACAGAAATGAAAATTAAACTAATTATACTAGTGGTGGAAACAATAATGAGGAAAATTGTGTTTACTTAGGTTTCATTACTCCCTAGATATCTTTTACAGGTTGATAGCTTGTTACAATTGCATGGATGACGGGTCATATTCCTTAATACTAGTTGTAGGGCCGTGTACAATATTCTCTAACTCTATAGGATCCTACTTCACTCATATGTCAAGCCGTTAGAAGCTCCTAACATGGGATCATTAGAATTCTCCTACGCATTAAATACAACCAAATATCGTAGTACACTTCCGATCATGTTTCTTAAGACGTTCAAGCAAGTTACCAATGGAAGTCTTCCAGTTTTCTTAAGCCTAACATCGAATACAATCATCCGTAACAACTATAAACAAACAATCAACCTATAATCAACATCTAGGTTTCACTACATCTAAGCAAACACAAAAGAAAGCTAGCCTAGCATGTTAAATAGAAGACAAGCGTAAGATATAATCAAACAACACATAGACATATTGAATGATTTGAGAGAGTACTTATCTCTAATTGAACATGAAAGATTCAAAGGGTTGAAACCCTTGAAAAAGCTGTAAAATTCGGCCTAGGGTTTTTCCCTCAAAGTTGCACACTATTGAATGAAATTGGGAAAACTATATATAGATTTTATAGGGTGACGGAGTCAAGTGTTAAGTTGTGACGCCGTCAACTCGCCGCCATAATGAATCGTATTGCCTAGATCTGCTTGTGACGCCGTCATGTAGGATTTTCTTCTGGGCCGTCACTAATACTTGGACCATGACGGCCTTGGGTGACGCCGTCATCTCCTATGCACAAAAACTCTCTAGATCATCACGTGTATTTTCCACATCCACCTCTTTTGTAACTCTTGACGCTGTCATGTAGAGAGCCTTGACGCCGTCAGGTACTGTTCCAGCAAGGAAAATTGAGACTTTGCCGTTTGCTTCACTTTTATGCTCCAAAAACGTCCAAAATGCTTTCTTTTCCAGATTTCTCTCCAAAAGTACCTAAAATGACAAAAGGAACGATTTAGGGCAATATTTGATCAAATAATCTCGAATTCGGGCTTAAATGACCCCTTAAAAGTGGTTCACTTTTCGCCTCATTATATAACTCTCTTTTTCAAGAGTTCCCAACGAAATCAAGCTTTTTCTTAACCCTGGAACATACCTGACATCTTCCAGAATAAAGCTTGAACCATCATACAACTGCATCTTCACTTTTCCTGTCCCTTTGATAGTGCATGTTCTGTTATCACCTAACTGAACTGAACCACCATCAATATCCTTGAAGTCGTACAAGAAATCCCTCCTAGGTGACATATGATAAAACCCACCTGAATCCATTACCAATTCAGTCATCTCATCATTCCCGACTACCATCAAGGCTTCTACGAAGTAGGCGTTACCCCCGTCATCAGAAGAATCAGAATCCTGATCATGCTTACCCTTCCTGGCGAACCCACTTGACTTCTTCCTTAGAAAGTCTCTCTTCAGATGACCCTTTGAATGACATATGAAGCACTTGAGTTTACCAGTTCCACCCCTTGACTTAAACTGCGAACTTCCACCAGAATGAGCTTTCCTTCAATGATCTGACCCTTCCCTTACGTATAACCCGTCACCAGTTTCTTCCTTTGTGCCTTCAGTTCTTTTCTACAACTCCCTTGAATTCAGAGACGCAAGAACATCTTCCATTGTCAAGGATTCCCTCCCATACAACAATGACTCCACAAAGTTTTCGTAAGACAATGGCAACGACATAAGTAACATAAGAGCCTGATCCTCATCCTCCATCTCGATATCAATATTCACCAAATCAAGTATCAACTTATTAAACTCATCTATATGATCACCCAGTTTCGTACATGGACTCATATAGAATGTGTACAACTTCTTCTTCAGATACAGTCTGTTTGCTAAGGACTTAGTCATATACAGACTAGTCAACTTCGTCCAAATTCCTGCAGCAGTTGTTTCCTTGGTAATTCCCATAAAACCTGGTCTCCCAAACATAGAATCAAGGTACTGTATGCCTTCTTCATTAAAGCAGCCTTTTCACCTGCTTCCATGTCCGCAGGTAATGTCTCTAATGCGGCATCACATCCCAGCTGTACGATTAAAGCACACATTTTTATTTGCCCTAACCCGAAGTCATACTTCCATCGAATTTTTCATGTCAAACCTAGTTATAGAACTAGCCATTCTTCTTTAACCTTGCTAAAAACCTTGTCAAGTTGTTTATTAACCAACTTTACCGACAAGCCTCACAAGCAATGTGCAATATTCCCACTTGTTGCTATAAACCCTTCTTGCAAATCAAATTAATTAAAATAACCCTAAACCCTCGATTTCGAACAAACAAACCCAATCGTTAACTTGAACTTCAAGCAAACCACGATCGAAACTTGAACCACAAGGAAAAAAAATAGAACGCAACAAGCTGGCCCCTTCACTTTAATCGACTTTTACAAAACCCAAAAAGACGATAACTGAAGTCGTTTTTATTATTAAAACCAAAAAACTTCAAAGAAACAACTATATAATATATAGTGACTTTTATGTGGGAAGAATTCAAACAAGACCCACACCTTTATAACTTCCACGGTGGTTTTAATAGTAAAATACGAAACCTTATAAAAACCTTTCTTCAACCTCTCGTTAGATCACCTTGCTACTTCGACGATACCCGGAATCGAACCTCAAAACCTCGATCTAGCACTCGAACTTTGATGACCACAATAACCGTGGCTCTTGATACCACTTGTTGGATAAAACCTCAACAACAAACCCGAAGATCGAAATCTAACACAAGTAGCAAAAACGAGAGACTACAAAGAAATCGACAAGAATATATGCACACGTTATTACCCTCAACAAACCCTTTATTAAAACCAATAAAGCTTTTACAATTGAGGAAGAAGAATGTTTAACTAGCATCCCCCTCATCTCTATTTATAGAGATGAGGAGGTGGAAACCTAGCTTGCCTTGCACTCCAAGCTATCTAATCCTAGTTCTAGTCTACCACCTAATCTAATTACAAAGTACACTTTAGTCCCTAATATACGTTTAAGTTTTACTACTAATATATAACATTTTTCTGTGACACTCATTAATACACCAGTCAAACACATTGGAATTAGAACCATTGAATTACAGCACCAGTCAAACACTTTTTTATGTGACACCCATATCAAAAAACTATTTCTCTAACTACTAGTAATAATACATTTAATTACAATTATAACTGATAAAAACTATATAAATTTGTTAATTTTGATTTTTAAACACATAACTTCTATACCCATTTAAAGTAGTTTTTCACTTGCTAAACTTTTCCACATATAACTCACTGATAAGTACTATCTTTGCCGGAAACTGAAGTCGGAAAACAATTTTATTGCCAAGGTAAATATACTTCGCCGGAAACTGATTTTTAAACACTGATAAGTACTATCAATTCCGCCACAATATTTTCCGGAAAATGACGTCGGAAAAGCTAGGGAGTTTGGTGGCTGCGAACGTTTGGTGTATGGCACCATAAGATGGGAGATCTGGTTGTGATTGGGCCAACTAGGGCATTTGGTGGTTGCGTTCGAGTGGCTGGGGTTGGGCGGCGTTTGGGGGCTGGGGTTGGGCGGCGTTTGGTGGCTGGGGTCGAGCGGCCGTCTAAGGTGTTGTTGCAGGTGGGGTGGCACCGAGGAGCTGTTGAGGGAGTGGGGAGTTTATGGTTGTGGCCGGTTGGTGTGGATGGAGGTGGGTTAGATGGTTGTTTTTGGTGAAGAGAGAAAAGAGTGAATGTGAGATTTGGGTTTTCTAAAATGTGATAAGTGAGAGAATGAGATAATGCCATTAGTTTGCATTGGATCCTTTATTCTATGCATTGGATCCTTTATTCTATGCATCGGATTCTTTTTCTTTCTTTTTTTTTTTTTTCTTTTTTTCTAATTTTATTTTTTGGTATTTATAAGTATTATTGTTATTATATATTGATCTAACTACTAACTATTATTTATATTTTATTCTAGGAGCGTTTTTTGTTTTCTGTATATAAAAAATGTTTTTTAATGGAAACAACTAGGGGTGGAAACGAGCCGAGCCGAGCCCGAGCCTGCCAGAGCTCGAGCTCGGCTCGTTTATATTTTAGAAAGCTCGAGCTCGAGCTCGGCTCGGATCGAGCCTTAATATTTAAGCTCGAGCTCGGCTCGTGTTATGATATAAAAAGCTCGAGCTCGAGCTCGGGCTCGGCTCATTTATGATTCAATTATATAATGTTCGAGCTCGGTACAAGATCAACAGTATCCCATCTCATATCTCATAGCCATTAAAAAAACAAATAATAATAAAGCTATAAAGAAAAATCCAAAGATCTTAGCTTCCTAAATCTTTAGAGATTTAAACACGATCTCTTCATCGATTTGTGACTCTGTGAGAATCATAACTTCTTTCATATATTCAAAAGTGAAAGAAATAACAAGAACATATCCTTTCTTTCTTTCTTTTGATCAAATAATCACAAAAACAAACACAACCCGAGATCTTGTAACAAGATCTTGAAATCGAAATGAAGATTCTGATAGTTTGTGCGCTTGGTTTTCTTTGGCATAAAGAAACATCTTCAAAGGGTTTGCGTTCGGTTTGTGGTTGTTATAATTAGGAAGTCAATATGGTTGTGGTTTTGGTGTTGAGTAATAAGGATGTTGTTTGATTTTTTTAATGGAGAAATAAGGGGGTTGCTAGCAAATTTGACTGCTCGTGGGAGGAGAGGAGATATAAGTGGACTTGATGTATGGTTAGTTATGTGTTTGGAGAAAAGAAAAGGGTGTAGATCTATTGTTGCATTTAATTTTTTTCTTTGAATTCTCACTATAAAATATATATACATAAAATATTATACTAGAGCTCGTTTAGGCTCGCGAGCCTAGTCGAGCTCGGTATATAAAGCTCGGGCTCGGGCTCGTTTATTAAATGAGCTTTAATTTAGGCTCGGGCTCGGGCTTGAGCTCGTTTAGGCTCGGCTCGTTCGAGCTTTTTACCGATCCGATCCCGAGCTTTTTACGAGCAGCTCGGCTCGTTTCCACCCCTAGAAACAACAACCCAGGTGAAAGTGATGATTTTTTTATGGAGACATCGCCATTTTTTACTCGTGAGGTACACTTTTTTTATGTCATAGACAATAATTTTTAGCTTTATGCTATTCATTTAAAAGTGAACATTTTCATTAACAAAAAGTAATTTAATTTTAGGTGTTTAAGTCTCGCGGAGAGTTAAAATGTTGGGCGCAAGCTAAGGCACGCTCTCTTGGTTACGTTATTGTAACTCAAAAATCATACACAAACGAAACTGGTTTTTTCTATGAAGTCACGCTTATGTGTGATCGTGGTGGTGAATATAAACCGAAGGAAACAAGTAAAAACTCCGCTACCAAAAAGATTAATTGTCCATTCCAGTTGGTAGGAAAGTATTCAAGTATGCATGATGGTTGGTTAATGAGTGTGATATGTGAAAAACATAATCATTCTCCTGCACGAAATATGGAGGGGCATCCATATGCGAGACGATTGTCTAGTGAAGAATATCAATTGGTTGAATATTTGACAAAGAAAAATGTGGAACCACATGACATATTGCAATAATAAAGGCGTGAAATAAGGATAATGTGTCAACACTTAAAGATATATATATATATATATATATATATATATATATATATATATATATATATATATATATAATGCACAAGCAAAAATTCGCAAGGCCGGAAGAGTTGAAAAACACTCAAAGATGCAGGTAAAACATTACACAACTATTTTAATGTTTTTTTCTTATATATTTTTTGGTTTATTTATTTTCAATAAATAGAAGGAAAATTAATTATGAAAATTTTAACGCAGGTTCCTATGTCTCTTTTACACTCTAATGGTTATGTTCATGATTTTTCGACAAATGATGTTACGAATCAGTTGGAAGCTCTGTTTTTTGTTCACCCGACATACTTTAATATATGGCGTGCATTCCCACACGTGGTGATAATAGATGCTACCTATAAGACAAACAAGTATAATATTCCTTTTGTAGAGATAGTTGGAGTAACTTCAACACACAAGACATTTTGTATAGCCTTTGCCTTTATAAGTGAAGAAAAGACGAAAAACTATACGTGGGCGTTAGAGTGCTTAAAGTTGACACTTAACGAGCGCATGCATCCACGTGTTATAATCACAGACAGAGAATTGGCTCTGATGAATAAATGCGAAAATGTTTTTCCAAATGCTACACAGTTACTTTGTAGATGGCACATTAGCCAGAATATTTTTAAGAATTGTAGGCCAACGATTAGGAAGAAACAAGGTTGGGAATCATTTATTTTAGCATGGAATTCACTGGAAGATTCTCAAACGTATATTTCGTACTTGGAGAACTACAAGCAACTTCAGTCAGTCCTCGAAGAATATCCACGTACCTTTTTCTCTATTTTACATTTAATATTATATTAATTTATATTTTAAATTTCTTTTATATTTTTTTGCTACATCACCTTATTATTTTTTTAAACGTTTTAGGTGTTTTAAGTTATGTAACTGAACAATGGTTAAAAAATCATAAAGAACGGTTTGTGTCTGCATGGACTAACGTGTCTTTCAACTTTAACAATCGCACAACAAACAGAGTTGAGAGCCAACACGCTAAGTTAAAAAGATACTCGAAACATAAAAAACACAGCTTAGAGCAATTTGTGGGATGTATCAATGAGATCGTGCAGTCTCAAGTTACGGCAATCAACGAAAGCTTTGAAAGAAGCAGAATCTTTCGTTATCATCAACATAATATTTCGTGTTTCAACTTATTACGGGGTTTTGTTTCAAATGAAGCCCTTGATATGATTTTAGGAGAAGTTCATCGATTAAATGATCCTGAGTTCGAATACTCAATGTGTGGTTGTCAAGTTCGTAAGAGTTGTGGGCTACCATGTGCTTACGTACTGTCAGCGTACTTATTTTCACGTAAGCATATATAACTGTTATTATTTGATTAACTTTTTGAGGTCTTGGTTTTTCAAAAAATATTAACTACAATTTTTATTGTTTTTATTGCAGGTGAGTATATCCCCTTGGAGTCAATTGATATCTTTTGGAGGACACTAGATGTTTCATGGTCAAAACCCTTGGAAGATGAAGATATTCAATGTGACGATGACTTACACATTTTTAAAGAAAATTTTAACAAGCAGACCAATGCAGGAAAAATGAGTTTCTTAAGAAAACTAGGTTGTATTAGCAATCCAAGTGCACTTCTAATTAAAGAACCTGCGGTTAAAAAAAAATACCTGTGGACGACCAAGCAAGAAACAACAAAAAAAGAAGTGTGCTGATCCGAAAATTCAAGTTCCTGGTAAAAGTAGTCATTCAACCAAGTTTTTCGGGGTAGACTTGAACGAGGAACCACCAAGACATAGTTCATGCTCGAACTATGAAACACGTGCACGTAACGTGTTCCTGGACTTAAACCAGGAACCTCCGAGACATAGTTCATATGTGAGCCAATCGTCCGGAAAGATTTTTTAAACAACTTCCACAGATTTTCCATCCTTATGTTACAGATTTACAAGATGTCATAGGTGATGGAAATTGCGGATTTTGATCTGTCGTTGTCGTTCTTGGTCTCCCTCAAGATCAGTAGCGTCGTATTCGGTCTGATTTGGTGCAGGAGTTAGATTTTAACCAACAGAAATACAAGTATATATTTGGAACGATAGGTTATAAAAAAAATTATGAGACCGTAAAAAAAAGCTGGAAAGTGGATGGAAATGCCAAACACGGGTTTAGTTATTGCCTCAGCATATAAAAGAGTTGTTATAAGTCTAACTCATGGAGGAAATGTCGGAGGCTGCATTACGAGTTTTCCGTTTTGGTCGATTCCACCACAATCGGAACCACATGAGACGATTGTGATTGTTCATGTGAATGGTAACCATTATATTAGAGTGACACTACGCGAAGGTTGTCCATTACCGTTAACTCATCCACTTTGGATTATATATAAAAGTGAAAATGCATCTGGATGGGAGGACACATATGTTAGTTGTCAAAACGTGTTTCGCGAATATTATTATCGCATTCCGGAAAATATTGACCTAACAAAATAATTATGTAACGTTCTTTATATTGTATTTTTAATTATTTTTTTTCAATAAATATTGTTTTACTTGTTCACTTATATATAAATACGTATGTATGAATATAACAAATAAGGAAATAAAAAAAATACAAACACAACAACAAGCTCGTACCCACACGATATTCAACCAAAAACATGAACCTTAAAAAAAGTCGTACAACACAAAGGTAATAAAATAATAATAAGATTAAAAAAACACAAAAAATAAAAAAAATAAAAAAAATGACATCAAAGTCTTCAATTTCTTTGCTTTGTCTCATTAATTAAATAGTCAATAATAAATACAAGCCAATGATTAGCTAATTAAGTATTCCCTTCGTCTCAAAATTATTGTCCATATTTTTATTTTAGGATGTCTCAAAATAATTGTTCATTTTCTTTATTTAGTAAAAACTAAATAATCTAATGGAGGAATATTCTATTTAAGTAGTTGAAAATTAAAATGACCCCACTTTTATTAAACTTTACGATTTATCTCTCATGACAATAATTTTGAGATGGAGGAAGTAGTTAATAATAAATACAAGCCAACGATTAGCTAATTATATTGGTGTATTTAACAAATGCGACTAAACGGTGTCTGTACTTACTTAATTGGCTTGCAGCGAAAAACAAGGATTCTTCTCAAAACACAAGAAGAACGAGTCCTTCAAAACAGTCAGTGTATCGCAGGAGTATTAAATGTAATCATACTTGTAGTTGGTTGGTCAGACATAGTTGTTGGCTTTCTAATTTTTTTGGATTCTAGTGCTTTTATTAAGGAATGACTAAGCTTAGCTTGACTTATATTTTAGTACTTTCTTAGAACATGCTCTATAGGGTCAGCTTTGATCGGCATTGGGTGGTCGATATCAGGCATGGATAGCATCGCCATAGTGGGCTGATCAACCAGTGTGCAGCACCGTTGCTTTTCGAGGAAATTACCAAAATAGTACAAAAACATTCACCCATTTCATGTTTTGGTCATGATTTGACCTCATTTCTCATTTTGGTTATACTCAACTGCTCGACTGATCAACTGGCCTATATGAACGACACGTGTCCCACTTTCTCTTTTTTTTAGTACTATTTTGTGGCAGATCAAATCTCTGACAAGATCTTATTTACTGTTGGTAGTGCGTGTACTATAATATAAAATATTGCTCGACTGACGGCTGCTCGACTGACGGTGTACTTTTTGTCCTTGGAAAAGTAAAAAGGTGTCAGAAAATCTTTTACTTAGATTTTATTTGTACTTTTCAAATCTCACTCAAAAGTTTTTTTTTTGTACTTTAATTAATATTTTATTTACATTCTTTTTTTTTTCTTTCATTATTTCAAATTAAAAAAAATAATAAAAAAACACAAACACATTACACACGATTTATGTTGGGAAACGTGCATGGTTTAGAAGTCAAACGGTGGCGACCTAAGTGAGAAATCGATCACCCCCAATCCCTCAGTTAACAGATCCGATCAAACGTTAACACTCAGACAAAGAGAAGTATCACAAATCGTGCGCGGTTGACTGATGGATGAAATACAAGTAAGTAAATCTATCTAATTAATGTTTAGGGTTGCGTATTACGTGGTTTTGCTAATGACGAAGCATTTACATTTTAGATGTGCTTATCACTGTTTTCGATTGCTTATTACTGTTTAGGGTTTGCTTTATTTTATGGTTGATTGTGGATTTCATGTTGTTGTTGTCGTATAAGTTAAATTAGTTGTGTTTATTACTGTTTAGTAGTGCTTATTACGGCTTATTAGGTTGATTAGGTATTGGAATATGTAATGTGAAAAAGTTTTGATTATCAAGATTGCCCATCTAGTTTTTATCGCATGTATATAGGTGTCATTTGCTGCTAGAAAATTTGTTTTGAAAGTGCTTAATTAGACAGAAGGTATAAGAGATATATGATATTATGTAGTCGAGAAAAGGCATTTCAATAAAGGTTGTATAAGAGATATATGATAGTATGTAGTCGAAAAAAGGCATATCTCCTTACCAGGACATACTTATAATGACATTTGCCATGCTTGTCGTCAAAAGAAACTGATAAAGCTCTTTTTTGTGAATAAGTATGATATGATTTAAGCAGTCGTAATGTCGTGTGTATGAGTAAATTGTAAATGCAAGCTAAAATTTACTCATAAACTACTTACTAGGATGAATAAGAGATATATAAACTAAAAGCTAGCATAACTCACAGAGTTGTTAACAATGCCAAACACCCCCTTATATTGCAGTCTTTGGTTTTGTAAGTGTAACTTGATAATAGTAAGGCACGTATGAATATTGAGCGCCTAACTCTATGACTGCACAGGGTTATATGAATAACATTTTAGCCGCTTATAGATTAATCATGCCTAACTCTATGACTGCAAAGAGTGTAAGCCATTTTCAAATAAGTGTAACCTTATAAATAGTAGAAACTAAAGTATTCGTATATACGGATATACCAAAATGAGTTGGTTGATCTAGGAGTTAGGATGGGACTTGCTTAAAGCCTTAGCTTAATGACTTTCTCTTATTGATGCATACCATTGAAACTTGTTCTTTTGTTGTCTTATGTAAAGAGTTGAAAACTAAAGAAATTGTCATGTCTAGAAGAACTGTGAATCGTCTTTAGAAAAATAAGGAGATAAGTGATTCATAATCATTATTTGTTTTGTTGCTTTGTGTTTACAGTTGTATCATGCCAAGGTAAGTACCAGAACGAAGTTGCACTATCTAAAGACTATAAGGCAAAAGTTGAGCGCAAATAAGGAACGTCTTTCCTTGTTTAAAAGCACGGTTTTTGGTGATTGGCTAAAGATAAAAACATATTTTCATGATAACCACTTGCTACATTATTTACTTCAACATTAACGTGAAGTTCAGAACCATGATATCAATACTCCATTTTATTTTGATATCGGGCAGCACAGTTTAGAATTTGGTCGGCAGGAAATGTGTTTGATATTAGGGTTTCGATTTGGTGATGTTTCTTTTGCTCATTGTCACAAGCGTCAATCTGGTTTTAAAGCGCGTATTTTAAAGATTCTTAGAGAAAGTCTACATGATAGAACAAGTACTATAAAGGCCTCGCATCTTTTAAAGATACTTAATGATCCATTTGAGTTTGGTTCGTTAACAAATGATGATGCTGTACGCCTTTGCTTGTTGTTAATTTTAGAGAACTTTTTTATGGGCAAACAGGAAAGATGTGTAATCTCTGATGAAATCCTAGTCTTAGTAGACGATTTATATGCATGGAATGCGTTTCCATGGGGCGAGTATATATGGGTGGAGTTTCACAACAGGATATACAATTCTGTTTTAAAGGTTAGGGAACGACGCTTGACAGAAATTGCCGAGAAAGGTCCTAGTTACGTCGCAACATACACTCTGTGTAGATTTGCGTTTGCTTTGAAGGTTAGTGTTAGTGTAATTCATTAATTATGTGTTTTTTTTCATTGTTTGTTTATTATATTTATTATTTTTTTTCATAGATTTGGATTTTGGAAACCTACCCCAATGCTGCTACCAATTGGTGGGTTAAAGATGACAGTGTGATACCTAGAGCACTTGCATGGGAGGATGGACAGAAGTTTGAATTTAACGATTATGATCTTCTTTTTGGCACTAACTACCGTGTTCGCCTCTTGCCGACAGGTGAGAATTTTACATTAGTTGTATATGATTTTTTATTTGTGTTTTAAAGCATGAGGTTAATAAAGTAATACTTATTTAATACACAGATGTTGAGAGAAATCAACTATGGTGGAGTTCGAGTCTAGACTATTTCGGGAAGTTTATGCCATCAGGCTCTTTGAATGATGTACCACCTAGTCCAAACATGAACACACCAAAAGTGGCGTCAGGATCACGGGCCAAGATGACACCACGTAAAAGTTGTTCTGTCGTTCGTACCGAGATTCATCGGTCGACACATATCCGTACAGAGGTGTGTAGGTATGTGGAGAAAACCATGCCGCAAGTGTATGAACAGATGCCATCTAGCGCAGCAGTTGCAACGCAAATGGATGGTATGCAACAGCAGATTAATCATCTTCGTGAACTTGTTGCAAATTTGAAGCCTGATGGGTTTACTCACATGACGGATATGGATGCGTACATACCTCCTAATGCATCACTTGTAGTTCAGATGGCCCAAATGCAACGGCAGATTACCGGACTTCAGAATTTTATCCATCGTATCATTGCTGATGGTGTTAGTCAGGTGAATGGTGGTCCATCCGACACTACAAGAGTTTTTGTTGAGAAGGTTATATTACTGACTTACACTTTTAAACATACATACATACATACATACATATATATATATATATATATACACACACACACACACAATGCAATTGAAGTCTTCTAGTAATTGTTTATTTTTTTCATGAATGTATTTTGCTTCTAGGCTGATGGTGTTAATCAGGTGAATGGTGGTCCGTGCACCACTGCAAGAGTTTTTGTTGAAAAGGTTATATTACTTACTTACAATTTGAAACATATATATATATATATATATATATATATATATATATATATATATATATATATATATATATATATATATATATATATATATATATATATATATACACACACACACACAATGCAATTGAAGTGTTCTAGTTATTGTTTATTTTTTCATGAATTTATGTTGCTTCTAGGCGAACTTGTATGCCCTAAGCGATAGTTTGGATTTCATTGTATACTTTAGCCGAATGTTAAAGAGTTGCATATGGTAAATTAAAGAGTTGCTTAGCCACTTGGTACTATTATTTGTTAGAGGTTACACTCATAAGGTGTTTAGGTTCTATATTAAATCCCTTATTTATTTCATCACCAAACTCCATATTGTGTATTTATGAGGCTAGTCACATCAACCATGGGTACAAGCCTTTATTACTTACCTAATTGCTCTTATTATATATACTAAAAGACTTTACTAGTTCTAAGCCACCTTATTTCTATATTACCATTGTCTCTCCAAAAAATGTCGGACAACATACCTTACGAGATTCAAACCGAAATCATTAATAAACTTCCTGTCCAAGCTTTACTTCAGTTCAGAACAGTCTCAAAGACATGGAAGTCTTTCATTGATAGCTCTAACTTCCATGTCCGTTTTCGTGTTCATCCGACTCAGCCTTGTTGTTTCCTTATAATGTACAAGCAAGGATTTCTTGAGTCAAAATTTATATGTTTTCAAGATGATACTAGAAATTTGTCCCCACAACATAGGTTATTTCCAAATATTCCTCAAGTATTATCTAATACAAACTTCGGTTATTTAAATCTTATTCCAATTGGTAGCTCTCATGGTTTGATATGTTTGTCTGATTCTTTTAAGATGGTTGTTCTTTGGAACCCATCAATAAGAAAATCAGTTGCTATGTTATTCCCTAGTTTGTTAGGTGAGTATGAATCTCATAAAGTTGCTGTGGGTTTTGGTGTTAATCCCAACACTTTTGACCCTACCATTCTAAGGATTTCCTACCCGGTTCATGGACACGGACCGTTGAATGTTTGAGTGTTTACATTGAACTCCCAGTGTTGGAAGAATTTAGAAAATGAAAATTTGCCTCGTCAATCAATCCGACTTAAACGTTCAAGTCAGGCAGTTATAGGTAGTTTTATTTATTGGGCGGCTTCTGAAAAGATTGTTGGTGATGCTGGCGTTTCATCGCAAAAACGTTATATGATTGTCTCATTTGATTTGGTTAACCACAGATTTTCAGTCATAGATATACTTGGTAGCTTACTAAGTCATCTTTCGGTACCCTTCTATGTTTCAAAGTTAAGAGATTCTCTTGTTATTTTTGGGAACGTGATAGGCGATCAGTGGCACTCATTCTATATATGGGAGCTAAAGTTGAATCGTTATAACAAAATTACCTCCTTTAAAACACTATTCAACATCTTCACTCCGCAATTGTTAAAATTACTTGGATTTACGAATAGTGGAAATCCTGTTTTTGAAGTTGACAAGCCCTATCGAATGGATCACACACTTGAAGCCTTCCAAATTTCGTCACAAGAGTTTATTAATCTTCATGTTGAAGCAGATGCAAGGTCCTTCTTCATGTGCTCCTTAAACGACTCACTACTGCTTCTTACTCATCCAGATTGTTTTGTATATCAATTTGCAACTATGTAGGGTTGTTAGAAGGCTGCATGTATCAGTTTTAGTATGTTTTAGTTGTTTGTATGTTTTTGTAAATGTTATGTGTAATAGAACCAACTATGTATCAGTTATGTGTAATACAACCAACTATGTATTAGTTATGTGTAATAGAACCAACTATGTATCAGTTATGTGTAATAGAACCAACTATGTATCAGTTTAGTGTAATAGAACCAACTATGTATCCGTTTTGTAATTTTTGAAATCCTCGGCCACCGCAATAAGTTAGCGAGTTGGTTAACATAATTGTTTCTAATTATTTTTTATTTTATCTTTTTTTCTTTTTTTTTTTTTTTCAGAAATCAACTGCAAATGATGATAATATGGATGTAGATCACGATTCAAAGGTTTGTTGTTTACGATAGTGTTGCTATCATATATTTATATGTTTTTTTACGATAGAATTTGAGTTAATTTGTTTTTCTAACTAGTTATATTTTTTTTCAGACATTAACTGAAAATGAAGATAATATGGATGTACATCATGATTCAAAGGTTTGATATTTACGATAGGATGGGTATTAGCGATTATTTGAGGTAATTTGTTTTTCTAACTATTTATATATATATATATATATATATATATATATATATATATATATATATATATATATATATATATATATATATATATATATATATATATATATTTCAGAAATCAACTGAAAATGAAGATAATATGGATGTGCATGAAGATGTTTTCTCCTCGGCTAATGATCTATCTACACAAGAGGTGCAAGAAGTAGTGGATAACCTTACTGGCTATCCTGAATGTCCGTCAGGTTGCGAGGTAATATATACACATCTTTTTTGTTTATTTTTTTTAATTACAACTCCCACACCGAACATTTGGCCTGTTTACGCATCCATTTTTTTAGGATGAGAGCCTTGTTGAACCTGATGAAGAAATGTATGTGGATGAAGTGGCGAATGATGAACAACATGTTCTTGTATTGAACGAGGATGACCAACATGTTCCAGTGGATGAAACATTTATGAATGAGCCACAAAAATCAAATGCCCCTCTTATACCGGTAAAGAAAATTTTAACATGTTTATATTATCAAACCATTATCAAAAAACAAAACAGTCACACAATGTCATCTATTTTTCAGGATGTGCCGATTAAGAACGATGACCAATACATGGCAGAGGATGAGGTGGTGAACGATCCACACATCTCAGACTCCCCTTTTAACCTGGTACTTACACTTTTAACATGCCAATCTAATCAAATACTAACCAATACGCAAATTCATGCTAAGTTAATTGTTTTTCAGGACATTCTTCTTTTTGACAATGACCAAGGTGTGCCAGTGACCGACATGGTGTGTACACCACAAAATTTAGAGCATGCCTTTAGTCAGGTAGTCGGCAGTCCTATTCATATGGTGGATGTTGAGATGTTTGACTGTGAGACAGATTCCGTTAAAACTTTACGTGTCCCCTTTGAACGTGAAAAGAAGGTGAGCAAAGTCTTTCAATCCCCATACACACAGCAACCAGCGACTACTCCAAGAGTTTTAAGAAAGCGTCAAAAGAGATATGTTCCGCACGTTACTCCTAGGGTCATTGGACCTGATGGGAAAGAGATTGCTCTCAAGCCATGGAAAGAGGTATTTAGTGGTTTTGCTGATTTATTTGTTAATGTTAATTAGATAGATTTACCTTTTTATGTGTTTCTAACCATACAATTTATTTTAATGCGACATTTCAGAACCTTAAACGCAATGTTATGGGCACAACGTATAAAGCGTTTGTCCACCCAGAAATATTGTGTTTTTTGGATGAACAAAAGAAGATTAGGAAATTGGCTGACCAGCAGTTATTTCGTTTTCCATGGGGAAGCGGCGGTACGTCTGCTAATCCCGAGTTTTGGCTGAGATTGTTGGGCAGGGACGTCAAGGGTAGAGGATGGCTAAGTGATTCGGTATGTAGTTCTTACAAGTATAAAATCTTATAAATTAACTCCAGTGGAATATAGTCAATGTTAATTTTTTTTCTCTTTTTATATGACAGCATATTGGATTATTTGTTGATTTAATGATGCATTTTCGACCCGACGATGTTGACTGGGTCATGGTTGGTCCATTTTTTTGCACCATGATCCTCGAGCATGAGCTACCGCTATGCTATGCTGATGGAGTAACGAATGGTATCCCATGGTTTCGTCAAGGCATTGAAAATGTGTGTATTTTATAACTTCAAGTAATATAGGTTATCCTATATTACGGTTCATGAATTTTTAATTTCAGATACTATATCATGACTTTGTCTCTTCACTATCTACACATTCAACATTTAGATTGCGTTAATGCAAATATTGTAGGTCTTCTTTCCAATTAATCAACCTAACGTGCACTGGACTTTGGGTGAATTAACAATTTCCACTGGTGTTATAACATTGTATGATAGCCTTGGAAGTCAGAAAGATAAATACCTCTCACCTTGGGACCGAAAATTGAGGCGAACCTTTCAAACTTAACTGCCCATTTATCTTATCAAGAGTGAGGTGATGGAGAAGAGGAGAATGGATCCCGATTCCTATCATGTATCCTTTCGGTATGCAACAAACGTTCCTAAACAAGGTGGCCTGTATGGGGATTGTGGCATTTGGGTCATTATACTATTAAGCAGGTTGTCCCAAAACAGGCCATTTAATTTCAGGAAACCGGATCAAGCCGCTTTAGCATACCGTGAGCATTTGACAACTTTTTTCTGGAAATACAAGATTCCAATTCCTAAAGGGTTTACCCAGTAAACATTTGTAATTTCTGGATGTGTAATGGCTGTGTGTTGGTGAAAAATCCAAACATTTACTCTTTTGTCTCGTGTACTGGTGAAACACAAACTATGACTAGATTTACTCATAAGGTTCTATGTAGTATCATATTATAACATTTGTATTATGTATTTTGCATCTGTTATAATGTTGATGTTGTGACGTTCTACTTTGATTACAAGTGAAAATGTTTAAGATATACAAAAAACACCATTAAGTTGATAGTTTTTAACATTTTGTATTGCTCAACTCAACCCATATATTGCTCGACCCATCGACCAGTGGTTGGGGAGATGGTGCATTTAATGTTATGAGGTAGATGATCAATATAAATATGCCCTCATAACATATGTAGTTCCTACCAAGATAGAAAAAAATAGAAAATGAATTCACCATCAAATGATGAATAGGAACTATTGCTTGACATAGACGACTCCGATCTTTGACTTTCCGCCAGCAGCCAGAACGTAGTTCCTCCAGTTCAAAATGTTATGAAAATACCTGGTCCTGCAAGTATTGTTCAAGATGCGAAGAGACGCAAAATTTCTGATATTCAAGAAGGTGTTGATCCTGTGATGATGACACAAGAATATATAAGGAGGGTGGTTCATGATGTCGATGATTCTGATTTTAAGAGTACGCCATCGGTTAACGCAGCTGATTTTATTAATGATAGGGACGGGATGATGATTGGTGTTTTTGCCGATACCAAAAAATTTCTCAACAGAGGGAAAGTTGAGAAAGTTGTTGCGATGATCAAGTCTTGTACTTTGAATGTTTTGGGTGATCTCACTGTAACACTAAAAGATGTTTCAGGTTTACTCTCAGGCACAATTCATCACAAAGTCCTTGAGGATGAGTTATTTGCAAAGGTGCTTACCGTTGGATCTGTGTTGGTGCTAAAAAATGTTTCTGTGTTTTCACCAAAACAATTTGGCCGCAATTACCTTAACATTACGATAAGAAATTTGGTGAGGGTTTAGTACAAAGATCAAGTGTTGCAAATTTCTGAGGTAGTGTAATTTGTGTTTGAGCTGATGTTAATTTTTTTTAAGTTTAACTTATGTAATCCTTCTTTTAGGTTATTTTTTTTAAGTTTAACTTATGTAAGTTCATCTTGTTTTTAATGCACTTGTTTTTAAGTTTAACTTATGTAAAGTACATATGTCATTCCTAATATGTATACAGCCGGTTGAGCAGTTACAAGTCGAGCGCCGTATGTCGAGCAGTTACTAGTCGAGCGCTGTATGTCGAGCAGTTACAAGTCGAGCGTTGTTGGTCGAGCTTGACTAGTAACTGCTCGACCAGTTAAGAAGGCAAATAAAACAACAAATATTAAACTAATATTACATGCTAGTTAAAAATAAAACAACAAATATTAAACTAATTTTTTTGCGCTCGACTAGCAAATTATAAAGTACCTCGCCGGTCGAGCATTTGCTAGTTGAGCGTTGATTTTTTCAAAGAGTTAATGTAGGGTAGATGAAACCTTTATTACAATTTAATATACGGTAGATGAAACATTTATTACAATGTCTTTAGGTAGATGAAAACATTTGTGGCAAATTAATAAATGGTAGGTATTTTTAATAAATGATATGTACTTTTAATAAATGTGATGTGATGTGATGGTATACCAAGAAAAATGGCGCCAAAAGTTCCCGCCAAAATAAATGGCGCCAAGAGTTCCCGCCAATTTTTTTGCTCGACTGGATCATGTATATGCTCGACTGCTCGACCACCAGAAAACTATATATAAATACGTTATTACATACATATGCATGTATGTAATAACCTATTGCAAGGTACCAACAAAAAATATGAGTGCTTTAGATAATAAATTTCGTGTATATTTGATGTTCGAAGATGGCTCCAGTTATGGTGTTTCACTAATGAAGACTGTTACATACGATGGGTTAGTTACCTATGTTAATAAAAAGTTCAAACTTAACAACGAATATGTTTTAAGTTTTTATTACAAAATGGCACATGGTCTAGTCAACATAGTTGTTGATGAGGATGTTCAATTTTTCGCTACCGAAATTTGTAGGCCAAAGGCTGCATTGCCTAAACTTTTTATTAAAAAGGTTGTCAAAAAGGTAAAGGCAAAAGTAAAACCATCTTCTTCCAAACCATTAGATTTTGATATTAATGATTCATTATTTACTAATAAGTTTGAACCAACAGATTTTAACAATGATTTTCAAATGCTAAAAAATGAACCTTTTGAAAGCTACGACGAATTTAATCAGGAATTTGTCAAAAATTATGGGCCTACTTCATCTTCAAATGAACAATTTAATCAGGAATTTGTCAAAAATTATGGGCCTACTTCATCTTCAAATGAACAATTTGTGCATAAATGGGAACAAACAAATACTTTTGAAAATATGCCTCCTATTCCCGATCAACCATTACCTATCATTAAGGAGCTGCATATCATGGATTTCAACAGCAATAGCTCTCGTATCCTTAAAGCAGGTGATGAATTTGATGATAAAGACTGGTGCATGTTTGAAATTGGTAAGAAAGCTCTAATAGATGGAAGACAATTTAGGATTAGAAAGTCTGATAAGTTTAGGTACGATGTAGTTTGTTTTCATCAGGGGTGCGATTGGAAAATAGTTACGTCAAGGATAAAAAATAGTGTTAATTGGAGGATAGGAACAATCAACAATGTTCACACTTGTCCCAAAACACAACTTCTTCCTAACCACCGTAATGCTACCATAAAACTGTTGGCACGTTTGATCGCACCGAAACTGAAAGACAGCAGTCGAATCTACAGGCCACGAGATATAAAAGATGATTTTGCTGAACAATTCAATATCGACATTTCTTATGAAAAAGCATGGGCTGGGAAAAATCGAGCATTGGAGCTTCTCACAGGTTGTCCTACGGAATCGTTTGATCGATTACCGTACTATTTTTATAACTTGGAGATGGCAAATGATGGTACGGTAACTCATATTGATACGGATGATGAAGGACACTTTAAGATGTATTTTGTCGGCTTTGGTGTTGCGATAAGCATGTATCAACACAATGTTCATTGTAGATAAATCTGTTTTTTGTGTTTTTTTACTGGTCTTTGCTATTAGTCTTTGTAGATATGGTTCATTGTATATGAATATGTATTTTTCTATACAAACAACTACTAATTGATAATTTCTTGGGTCCGACAGATTCAAGCTTTCTTACAACATTTGCGACCACTTATCATAATTGATGGCGCATCTTAAAGGGAAGTATCTTGGAACAAATCTGCTTGCCGTTGGAATGGACGGTAACAACCAGATTGTACCGATTGCTACTGGTGTTTCACAAGGTGAGACTGGGGAATCGTGGACATGGTTTTTGTCATGCTTGAAAGATTGCATCGGGGAAGTTGAGGATTTGGCCATCATTTCTGATAGACATTATGCCATTGGACTAGCTTGTAAAACAGTCTTCCCAAATTCATTTCATAGGTTCTGTTGTAGACATCTAATGATGAATTGTGCTTTGGGAACGAGTAAAAAATCGAGGGCTTTGTTTTGGAAGGCATGCAAAAATTACGCCAAGGATGATTTTCACCGCTCGCTTTCTGCTATTCAAGCATATAAACCAGAAGCTTACAATAAACTTATTAAAGCTGGCGTAGAGAGATGGTCTAGGGCATATTGTCCGGCTAAGCGGTACAACTATATGACATCCAACAGCGTAGAGTCGGTAAATTCATTAACAAGGCATGTGAGAAAAGAACCAATAACAAGGCTAATGGAGTGGTATAGAGGGCTGTTACAAAGGTAGTTTTGTGAACGTCGAGACAAATATGAAGGTAACCTTCATTCTTTATAATGTAATTTGAATTTTATACAATTTGATAAATAATTTATTATGCGAAAAATATTTTAGATGCGGTAGAGGGGGAACTTAGCGACTGGGCTGCTGCAAAACTAAAGGACAGGATGATGAAAAGCGCTAATTGAATTGTCACAGGTATTCAAGCTAACATACTTTATCAGGTGGTTGATTTTCGAAAACAACATACTGTGAATCTAGATAATTGGACATGTACTTGTTGTCAATGGCAATTTTCCGGTATACCATGCGGTCATGCGATAGCGGTTAGTAGATTTCTTAAACAAAGAGACTGTAATCATTTGGTCTGGTATTGGTTTAAAACAACAACGCTAAAAGGGACATACCAAGGATTGGTTTACCCTGTAGGAGAATCATCCGAATGGGAGAAACCGGATGGCTTGCAAATTGTGAAGCCACCAGGTGTGATTAAGCCCCAATCAGGGAGACCAAAAACCAAAGACCGTATTAAATATCAAGGAGAAGTATCAACTCCTGTAACGTGTACAAGGTGCTGGAAGGTTGGACACATGCGTCAATCATGCATGGAACCATTGCCAAAAAGAAATGTAATTGAATTGTATTCTTTTATTCAAAATAATATTTTTTGTACATTAGAGTACCATTGTTTAAATAATGTTTTTTCCAGGAAAATGTGGGAAACGCAGTTTGGCAACAACCATCGATGTTGGGAAATTCATTTTGGCAACACCCATCGATGGAGGGCACATCTAATCAGGGAGCCTCAGGTTGGGTACATCCATCAATGGCGGGAACTTCGGGTTGGGTACAACCATCAATGGATGGAGCATCGGGTTGGGTCCAACCCTCAATGGGGGGAGCAGTAGGTTGGGGACAACCATCAATGGAGGGAACATCAGGTTGGGTACAACCATCAATGGCGGGAACATCAGGTTAGGGACAACCATCAACGTATGGAACCTCAGGTTCGCTACAACCATCAACATATGAAACATCAAGTTCGCATCAATAAGATGAAATGGATTGGAGCTACGAACAATTTAACTTTGGTGACCCGTAGTAGATGAAAATAATGTTGTTTAAATGTCATGTTATATTTTTTGTGATTCTTGTTTGCTACTATTGAGGTTATTTGCAGTATAAGAACTTAATGGTACTTGCTTCTTGCTTGTTTTTATTGATTATTGTTCAAGGTTTTGCCATTTATTGTATACGGTTTTATGTTAGACATATAATTAATCAAACACACATAAGCATTACACATACTATTAGAACTAAATACATGAGATTGTTAACCAGAAACTAGATAGGATATTGTTAAGATTTATGCAAACCAAAAGACCAACAAAGAAATGCAAACCCTTCCCACTTCATCCCGTTATTTGGTTATAGACCTTTGCCATATAGCGACGCCTCTGACGAGCAGCACGTTGCGCATTCACCAGCATTGTCTTCAAATGAGCCTCTTGTTCCTCTTCTACCCCAACCATTTCCTTCAAATAAGTAACGGCATTTGCAGCTTCATTGCCATTTACCGCTTCGAATTCTATAATATAAGCTTTCTTCTTACGGATTTTTTCCGCCGTATGGGCACAACGCATCTCTAGATCAACCACAACCTACTCCGCCTCCATGGTCTCTCTATGAAATAACACATACAGTTGTTTGCTAATCAAATGAGAATCCGCGGCATTTGAAAGTTCTTCGATTAACATAGAAGGGCCTTCCATTTGTTTTGAGTAAACACAAATGAACTATGTACCCTTTAAATAGGGATAGAGAAGCCTACATATACACAAATGAAGTATGTAATAAATATCAATCTACTCCCATCACATTAAATGATCCATCTCCCCAACCACCAGTCGAGCAATCGACCATATTACCATGATCACAGCTAGAACAAACTGATATAAACAAACTAACAAGTTAAAATAAAATACTTAACAATCGATTTAAGCTGCAGTCACTAGACATAGTTAATATCCATTCACTAGGCATAAAAGCGGGGGTAAATACAAAATGTTGGGTATGCATAAACCCAAAGTTATCCCGGAGGATTACATAACCCGCAACTACATGCTAGTTCCCATTCGATACCATAGATAATGTATTGTTTCCAACATAGTTTACAAAAGGACCATACAAATGTTTACACAAAAGCTTGCCGTTCAAGGAACATTCAAGGAACATGTATTTTATGCTTGTAATAAAACTTGATCAACCTCTCTCGATATGCCAACGGTGCTTGAATATGGTTGTCAAAGTCCAAAAGCTTGCCGTTTCCCAACCTGTACAAACCATTAAATATATAAATCACTACTGTTAATCAAGTAATCCAACTATTCAATTCAATTATACCATTCACATTGAAATTAGCAAACATCAGTCAGGAATATGCCTTAGCTGCCAATTTGACTAACTTGTGGACTACATTTATCTATTTATAGGATGACTACATATGGACTGTTTACATGTGACTTGCCATGTGGTGAGGATTTTGCTATTTAAGGGGTTGTTGTCACATGGTGGTTTATATTCACCCTACTATAAAACTTAGTTACTTAGGAAATATGCCGAAAAAACCTAAAAAAGTTACGTTCAAATATAACGCTGAAGATAGGCAATGGTCAAACAAGGTTCTCAAAGAGGTAATATTTCCGGAGATTTATGAAAGATATGGCCCAAATGCCGAACCAAATATGCAATTGCCATCTAAAACTCTAGAAGACCTCAGACGAGAAGTGTACGGTGAGGCAAGTAGCAGCAAGTCGGCCATTAATGGTGAACCAAACCAAGATGGGAAAAAATAAATGCGCTTGTAGCTTTGCCTATCCTACTGCATGTATCTTACATGTTGCTTAATGAATGCTTATCTTACTAGGTATCAAGTATTAGATTTGTACAAGTATCATATTATAATTCTAAAAGTGTGTGTACTTCTTATCCTAGTTGATTGGAAAAAAGTATTTTAAATGCTATGTAGAATGACATACCTGAATAATAACATGCAGACTCACACCCCACAGTCGTCAAACAACCCACCCTGCCTTGGAACATTCTCAGCATTCGTAAACGTAATCCTATAGGACATAGGATCGATTCCCTTCTGGTCAAACAAATCTGCTGCTTTCAGCACTTCCGGAAGCCTTTTCTCTAGGCAATCCCTCATTGTCATGTAAAAATCATGCGTTTCAATCTTAGGATAGGGTTGAGTATCATAGAATGTAACTTTACCAGTCCGGATGTGAAACACAACAAGAGACCAATGTCTTTCAGGTTCATTTATGGGGATAAAAACCCGTTCAACATCAGCCCATCCAAGAGGGTATTTTTCTTTTTTTACATAGAACAAAGGCATCGATCCATTCATCAGTAGTGGTAGAAAAAAGCAGCTAACCATCGGCCAATCCATATCGTCTGGTCTAGTATGCCACATGTAGCCAATACATAGATCAATGTGCTGTAAGAACAAGAAGCAAAGAAAAAGAAGAAAGAAAAAAATATTCAGTTGGTTGTATAAAAAATGCGCTATTGATTTTATATACCTCGAGACAGATTTCAAACAACTCTTATACGATACAAATTACCAAGGTGTGCCGAAGAAAAAATTGTGGATTATATAAAAGTATGTGAGTATTAGGACTCGTGTTGAATGGGATAATGAAGGAGTGTGGATTGCCATAAACAATACACACTATATCATCATCACAAACAACACGCCTCAATTATCAGAGCCCATCTATCAAACGATGTATATGGGTTCCATTGCTTTTTGACCGAGTTCCATAAAACCATTGGTGTGCTTGATATTGATCACATTCTTTGTTATCTGTAATTGAACCAAAAAAATAGGATCAATATCAAGCACACAAATGATTTTATGGGAACTCAGTTAAACTAAGCAATGGAACCCGTCAACATCGTTAGATAGATGTGCCCTTATAATTGAGGTTTTCAATGTGAAGTTCAATGTAGCAAGATGTGTATAAAAGTTACTTTCAACTTCTCTTTGAAACAATTTTATAGAATCCACAACTATAATGTTTAGCTAACCTTTAAAAAGTGCTTTTGGCAATTTACCTCAAATAAAAGTTACTTGAAATCAGTTGGCAAGTACATACAATCAAAAGCACAATTTTATATAAAACTGAGTAAAGTAAATAAAAGATGTATTTACTTTACCTCGTCAAGCAGCCATCCTTTGCGTTTATCATCAAGGCCGATTAGAGAATCCCAGAAATTACGACCCACAATTATATCACCGGACCAAGGAAACTTACAATTATGCCACCCTTCCCTAAGGAGAAATCGATCAATTTCGTAGTTAACATAAATTTTGTCGAGGTTATGCTATGGTCGTTCAAGAACCTGAAATAAAAAATAACCAAAATAAATCACCTTTAATATCAAAAAAATCACAATATAACGTGCTTATATTAATACAAAGGATCTTAAACATCATACCTCTACCCAAGGTCTTACTTGCCTTAACATTTGAACCATAATCGGATCAAGAATGTTCTTCCGATTTTTCAATTCATCTATGCTAGGAACTGGTTAAGGTTTTACTTCAATAAACGGCGACCTAATAAAATTTTCGAACCTCCTCTTCTTCATTTCATAATGCTCGTGAGGAAGTTTCACCCGAGGTAAAATTTTGCTGTTTGGTTCATTAGGTGGACATAAATCCTCTTGCTTTTCATCGTTTACAACATTTCGTCCATGTGATCCGTTGTATGGTCCATCTTCAACGCATGGCGACTCAAACATGTTAATAAAATCATTGCCTTGACTGCAATACTCATCAGCAAGATCATTGTCCTACCAACGATATAAAAATAGTTAGCCAAAGGACCCGCTACCCCAAAGGACAACTTCAACTGTTTCTATTCAAAAACCCTCTTTATACTTAAAAAATAAATTAATATTAATGTCACCATCACTTAGTATTGCACAAAATAAGTTATAACGTGTCTTTCATCCTACACGACACCATAAAATTACCTTTTCTGCATCAGATATGTTAACATAATTGTCTTGCTTTCTGGTTTGCTAGTATGAAACTGCGTAGGAAAGGTTTACCACATAGTATTAGAAACTCATATTTAAAAATATAAAACTCTTCACATCTAAATAAATCACCTTTTCATAAGGCTCCCATTCTCTTTGAGCAGTGTAAACCTACATACCAAATTGTTTACCACAATTAGTATAACATTATAGTTCAATAAAAAATACATGCTTAAAATTAATGAAAGTATTGTTTACGACAACATCATAAAATTACCTTTTCATTAGGATCTGTCTCCACATTCTTTCTTTTACTAGGAAGTACCTGTAAGTGAAAGTATTGTGGAACAAAACTAGCCTATTAGTGTATACCATGAGAAGTTTCTCAAAAGAAAATAACTTGGAAACAAATTGGAAAAGGTAAAACAGTTACCTGAATTATAGTCTCGAGTTTCAATGTTCGGGCTTCCAAAGCCTTGACAACAGCTTCAAGAGCAAACACATCCACATGTTTAACTACCTCAGCTGAGGAATCAACTTGACTTATATTCGGCATATCACTCGCCTTTTTCTTCCAATAATGATCATAAAGTCCACCCTTTCGAACAGGCGGCGCCCTCGGGGTATACCACTTAAAAAATTCTAATGATTATGTATACCATTGAGATTCAGCCTCAAATTTGTTTGGGATGAGACCAAATTTTGGTGTGGATTCCTATGAAAAACATAGAACTTATTTTTCTTTGCTAAACTAGTTGTATCATGCCGAAAAAACCTATTTTGTGAGTAGTAGTAAACGTGTGCTTTGCAAACAACTATGGTAAACAAAGTAATTAATTGAACGATTATAAGATGTTCCAAAAACATTATATTTACCTTAGGAAAAAGTAGTTCGAAATTATCAGATTTTGCAAATGATCTATGCTTCGACCATGAAAGCGCTCTTGGGATCACCCCATCATCCTTCCTCCACCAGAGCTGACTTTTATCAGAAGTCTCAATAATCCATATCTGCAAAAAATGCAAACATAACCATTATTAGTTACAAGGACTAGAAAGATAATAATCAAGCATTACTCTAAACAGTAAGCAAAGAATTGCAATTAATAACCTTGAATGCACAAACAAATCCAGCCAAGCAATAGGTCGGAACATCCTTGGATTTTGTGTTACCCAATGGTGCACTGTTACCAACTCGATTCTTTGAAGCAACATTTCTGATTGAATCATACAGCTGCCTCCAAATGTACTCGCCCCATGGGAATGCATTCCACTCATCAACATCTTCGACCATCCTCAGTAACATATCATCAATGACAGACCCTAAATCCTTACCCATGAGTATAACCTCTAAGGTTAGCAACAAACACACCCTTACGGCATCTGCATCCGACAGGTTTAAAAAAAGCATCTTCATCTTCGATAACAGATAGAAGATCGATGTTTTTCACATACTGTCCAACCTTATCTGGAAAAACACGATCACGAAATGGGATATCCCCACTTCTCCATTTCCGAAAGCTGAGAATACCAAATTTAAACCCAGTTATCAAGCAGAATTCATGCCGACCAAAAACAAAACTATGTCCATTCACACAATATACAATTGGAATATCATAGTTATCATCGTATTGGCAGACTTGTTTCTGAAGCATATACTGAACCAGACGTTCTTCATTATCAAGATAAGTAAGATCTAGCCACGGTCCAAAACATGTGGCCTTAAACAATGTCTGTCGCGGCTGGTCTAATTCCTTTTTCATATGTGAGAAGTAACGCAATTTACTTCTCACGATAAGTGTTGAATCATAGTCCTACAAAAAAAATATATACTTAAAAATGTTAGCATAAGGCTTACAGTTAATAAAACATCCAATACATTAGCAATACTAAGAAACATAAGCATTATAATAATCACTTAAAAATGAACTGTCAAGCTAGGATAACCCTTTAGTAAGCTACTTAACAACCCCATAAGCCTTTATGTAGCCAGTAAGCTTGAGTATACTAAAACAAGGAATACTATTTTCGTCACTTGCTCATGCTCTAGCCAGTGAGGTTAAGTATACTAAACATACGCAGAAATAAAGGAATTAAGAACATACTATGTTAACATTCAATGTAAGGCAGTGACTACATCTTCCAATAAATTTAAACTTTGCAATGTGATAAACGTACATTTTAACACAAGGATGGAAAGTCGACCAACATTAAATTTCTTTCTTACTATTGTACAATATATCGCCGTTATCATTCTCGATCAAACTATGCCTTAAGTGCTAAACAACACTCGTAATCACCCCAAAGTCCATTAAAAACATGCTTGGATTTTTTAGCCCAAATGTTGAGCACCTAGATAAGCATAGCAAATTTAAACCTCTAAAGTGAGAATTCAATAATGAAATCCCCAATAAGGACTTAACAAAAAGCGTTAACGAAGGGCATAAGCACTTAATTAAGCAATCAACAAACGTAATGAACATAAAGATTAGCCAAATGTCTAAGCAATTAATCTTCTTAAGTACTAAAAACCCTAAAAAGATCTTTCAATAATGAATTAAGTGCTTACACAATCACGATAAGGAATTAAGATCATCCAATAAGCAGAAAGAAAGGAGCCAATCACTTAAATAATCAATCAAGAAAACTAACAAACCTAAAAACCCTAACACGAATCTCAGTTCGAAGGGCTTTCAAAAACAATAATAAGAACTAATCAAAATCTGTTGACTTGATGCAAAACACTAACCATTTTTGATGAAAAAATGAGTATCGATCAATCATTCAACATGTACCAAGTGTTTGTTAGATGACCTCTTAACCGTGATGTGTGTGTTAATTCTTTTCTTTGGTTATTAAATTTGAAAGAGATTTTAGAAAGTGGTATTTTGAAAATTAAATAAATAATAATTAAAAGTACAATGAGTGAGATTTAGTCAGGTACAAATAAAATCCAAGCAAAAGATTTACTGACAACTTTTTTGATAAAAAGGACGCCGTCAGTCGAGCAGCCGTCAGTCGAGCAGCCGTCAGTCGAGCAAATGAGTCGAGCAATTTTTAATATTATAGTACACGCACTACCAACAGTAAATAAGATCTTGTTAGAGATTTGGTCTGCCACAAAATAGTAATAAAAAAAAAGAAAGTGGGACACGTGTCGTTCATATAGCCCAGTTGATCAGTCAAATAGTTGAGCATGACCAAAATAAGAAATGAAGTCAAATCATGACCAAAACATGAAATGGGTAAATGTTTTTGTACTATTTTGTTAATTTGCTCTTACTTTTCTTATTTCTTTTTGTCCTTGATAATGATGTATGCAACTAGTGATCCGATAATGATTGAAAAAAGCGAATTTGGCACTAATGCGACAAATTATTAATATAAAGTAGTTCAATAATACATCATTGCTGATGCTTTTATGACAAAATGGTTGCAACATCTAAAATCGTTTTATAAAAAAATACGGCGTATAATTTTTATAGCAAATTACAAATTTTGTCTTGGTAGTTTTCAAAATTTGTCCTCCCGGCCACTCTCAAACTTTAACTACAAAAAATGCCATTGTTGTCAACATTTTGTTACGCCCTACGTCCTTTTTGCTAACGTATATTAAATTAGTCCGTTAAATCCTCCCATGTTACTTGCATGTGAGGGTATTTTTGTCAATTATCCTTTTTCATCTTTAACCTCAGCATTGGGTAAGGTAACACCAAGTTATCCTTTAACTCAGTGCCACGTCAGCGCCACATCAATTTTAACATTTTCATCTTAACTCACAAAAAACATCATAGTACAATAACTCACCTTAACTCAACTTTACCTCAATTATTTTCAAAATCAACCCATAAACTTAAAAAAATACTTCACTTATTTAAAACAGTAACATTAATTCGATCAATATATTACGACACAGAATTTAAAAAAAATATATGATACAAAAAAAAGTATGAAATTAAAAAAAACACAACATAACACAATTATTCATTCTTGACGCTTTGGCAAATCATATTTTGCGATGATTCGGTCCTTTTCCATATTGACCAAATGCACATGGCTTGGATCTTTGCCGGTAGTGTCGAGCAACAAAAATTGAAACTCATTCAACCTCATTAGTGTTTCTTCTTTTTCTGCGGCCGCTAGATACGCCTTAGCCGCATCTTCACGTTTCAAATGAAACTCTTGTTGCATAAACTCCCCGAATTGCATTGACGAAAAAGAAGATCCTCCGGTGCTTGTCATGCCCCCGTTGCTTGTCGTTGTCTCGAATTTTTGTTTCTTCAAAGCCTGTTTTTTCCCATGGGTCGTGGTTCTTCATCATGACCAAACAAAGTCTCGTTTGTTTGGATTGGGACATCACCGGTTAAATCAATCGGATCCGGAGCGTCCCATTTGCGATGTTTACGCAAAACGTTCCAAGCCTTGTCGTTGTTAAACGGCGTGTTGTTGTGCTCGTCACGATACGTTTGGTTAGCCCGTTTTAGGATATCCACGTCACTTTCCCCACTTTTTGGGTCGCGTTGCGCTCGTTTGAAAGCATCGTTGAACTTATAGCAATCACGGTTCAACGTTTTCCATTTGCCTTGTAGCATATCCTTGTTGCGGGTTTGAAATTTTTTTCTAATGAACTCACGTAATATTAGTTGCCATAATGTATCGCGTGATTGGGAACGCCCGACAAGTGGATCCTCTGAACATGCCACCCAACATTCAACTAATATTTTTTCCTCAATTGGCGTCCAACGATTCTTCACGTTATCCGATTCTTCATTATCCTCGTCTGGTACAGGGTCTTTGGATTTTTTTGCCTTACGTTTACCACGACTTTTGGGTTTTGGTGGATACGTAGGTGTTTCGGGAACTTCATTTGTTTCGGTTTTTGATTGTTGTGATTGTTGTGTGAATCGGAGATTTTGGAAATTGGAATTTAGGGTGTTTTTTGGGCTTTATTGGAATGCTTGATGTTGTGTGAAAACTTCTTGACTCGACATACCGAATTCGTTTGGGTTATTCCAATTCGAATTTGACGATGAACCCGCGTTTGGGTTATTCCAGTTCGGATTTGACGATGAACCCGCGTATGGGTTATTCCACCCACCGAGTAGATTCGTGAATGATTCGTTGTTGTTGTTGCCTCCCGACATTTTTTTTGCTAATAGAAGTGTATTGTAGAGTAATCGAGAGTGGAAGTGTGAAAAAAATTGTTTGTTAAATTGGTATTTATAGTTGTGATAAAATGGTTTTGAAAAACGTTTTTTCTTTTTTTTTTTTTAATGTAAGGGATATATATACGTTGGGGAAGGGGCCAAAGTGCATTTTTTTTATTCCATTTGCAGCTTAACGTTGCGTTAAGCTAGTCACTCAGCACATTAACGTGCGGTTAACGCATAAACATGGTAAGGTAACGCAGTCTTTAACGCGTCGCGGTAACCTTTAACGCACCCTTTCCAGTTACATTACCGTGTGCTCTAATATGTTCTTGTATTTTCATTTTATCTAATTTTATACATCTTTTTTTCAACTTCGAAATTAAGGATATTCATTATCAGCCAAAATATGAAATACATGTGCAATTCAACTTCATCGTCTTACTTTAATTAATCATCATCATTATCCTACTCTAATAATATCTTAAAAGTCTAAAGCATAATTAAAACCACCAACCAATGGGCTTGTGGTCCATTGGGTATGTCTTATTCAGTTAAGCGTGTCTAGTGGAGAGTAGTACCGGTTTGGGTGACCAAACCGGGAAGTCCTCCCTTGTGGACCACTGCCCTGTCGGTACGATTTCAAAGTCCTTCAATGAAGGTTTCGACCCACAAGGGTTCGAATCTGGAGAAGGCAGGGTTTACTTCAATTTAAGTGTCGTGCATTCGGACGGCTTAAGTTGAAGGTTTTTCCCCCATCGAATTTCAAATTGGACTTGGATTTCCCCAATGAAAGTCAATTTTCAAAAAAAAAATATTAAAACCACCAAAATCAAATAAACAAGAACCTGTCACTTGTTATTATATGCATCAGTATTTATGAGTTGACAAAGTTACATGAGGCGATTTAATATATTGCAAACTGACAAAAATCTGTCACTTGATAATATTTTCTTGATATATGTCACTTGATATTATAATATTTTCTTGATATTTTTCTAACATAATAAATAGGAATTGATTAGCATATTCAAAAAATTGATTGGGACACTCAATGTACAAATAGTTAAAGCAGTTTATATTTATAGTATAACTGTTTATTGTACTGTTTGGAGTGTCGCAATCAAATATAAAAGTGTGCAAATCACCTCACATAATAAATGAAGGAGGGTAAACTGACAAAAATGCCCTCAGGTGCATGTTACATGAGACGATTTAACGAATGTTAGGGAAAAGTATGTAGGGTGTAACAAATATGAACAACAATGACATTTTTATAATGAAAGTTTAAGAATGGTTAGAAGTGGCCGATAGTAGACATAATTTGTAATTTACTCTAATTTTAAAATAGTGGGTGGAAAGTAGAACAATTTATTCTTCACAAAGTATAAAACTCTTCTTTTTATATTATTTCTTGACATATGTACAAATTACAATTAAGCTTTATCAAGTAACTCCAAAAGGCACATCTTTCTATTAACGAGGAAAAAGGTAGGTGAAAAGGAGCTAATATAGTGCAAATTATTGCAGCCGCTATAGTACTTAATAATCTAAGATAAGTTAATCACGTAATCCAAATCATTTATTTATTACTAACAACATCAATCTTTAGACCACACGTAATGGTCACCACCACCACCGGAGTCTCTCCTGGTTTGTGCGTGGTGACCGTTACAAAACTCCAAAGCCGTGCGTGCTAATGTCAAAGAGGACTCGGTTACCAAACATAATACAACTTTTTATTTGTGTTTGTGTGCGAGTGAAATATATTGTGAAATATTATTATATAAAATGAGTTATTTTTATATGTTTAGTTTGATGCTCACAACTCCGGCTCTTTGATAGTTGGCCGCTTTAATGAAATGAGTGAATGTTGATGTAGTACTGATGGAAACGATGAGTTCTTTTTCTCACAACACACCTTTATTATGATGTATATTGATATCTTTTTGCACTAAAATTACTTTTTTTTTTGCTAATCATGGGTTTCCGACTTGATACGAGCCGACTAATCTTACGGCGACTACCATTTTTGGATAGCCCGAAGTCGGCGTAGGTGAACCTTCGTGGTTACAAGGGGATTAATTTTCTCCCTATTGGATTCGAACCCTTAGACCTCCTCTTTTGAAGGCTGGTATTCTTACCGCTGGGTCACCCTTGTGGTTACTAAAATTACATTTTGTCAACATTTAATATGGCTTATACCGACATCTCTTTACACTAAAATTACAATCTGTTTCGATATGCACAACTCCTCAAGCACGTTAAAGTGAAACTTAAATGCGACTTAAGTGCCATAGACTCTTTGGTCTCTTTCATTTTTGAGTGCCATATTTTTTGCTCAGATGGTGCATGCGTACTACTTTGATGGTATTTGCAAGTACAAACAACACATAAGAAGTTCAGTGTAATAATCAGTGTTACTTCACGTAAACCGAGTCAAGCCTTTAGTACTAGTACTAAACTACTATGTTTAGTTTTTAACTTTTGCAAGAAGCTTTTAGCGTTACAACATTATGGCTAAAGGTTTTGTGAATGTTTTATGTGGAAATTCGGATATGTGGTCGGTCTTTGATCCATATTCGTGCACCAATCATGTTATAGTTGTTTCTATTGACGTACTTTTGATGTTCATGTGTTTATGGATCTTTTTCTTCAACTTATCGTCGAGAAAATTGTCAGTCACTAATACTCGACATTGGCTGACAGTTTTCTCGACGGTTTTCAATGGCTGTTTAGGCTTGGTATATGTAGGTGTTGGTATATGGATGATTGTAGGTAACTTAAGTGATAAAAAGAGCTTGTTACCACTCGATGAGTGGCTCGTTGTACTACTCCAAGGTGTCGTGTGGCTGTTGACTTTGAGTCTTGTATCGTGTCGAATTTTACCCAAAGTTTTATCGATTTTGATCGTATTGTTCACAACTTTTCTATGTTTTCCGTCGATATGGGATGCTAGTGTGCACGGAGAAACGAGTGTAAAGGGTGTGCTAGATATGTTGACTCTCCCGGGTGCGATTTTGTTCCTAATCTGTGTTTTCCATGAGCGAAAACTAAACGATGTCACAAATGGATCGCTTTACACGCCTCTCCAAGCAAATGCATCATTTGAAAATGATGAAAATGTTACTCCGATGGCTAAAACGGGGATATTAAGTAGATTCACTTTCTGGTGGCTAAATCCACTGCTAATGAAAGGAAAAGGCAAAGTTCTTGATGCAAAAGATATCCCGAAGTTACAACCAGAAGATAGAGCGGAAGCGAGTTATTATGGATTCATGGAGGAACTAAAGAAACGAAAGGAGAAGAACGTTTCTCAGGGTTGCAATGATTGTGAACCTTCTATGTTGTCAATGTTGTTTATTTGGCAATCGAAAAAGCTAGTGATCACAGGGTTGTTTGCACTAATAAAAGTACTCTCATTAGCTTCCGGGCCTTTAATTCTTCGGGCTTTTATAAAAGTTTGCCAGGGGAAGCAAACTTTCGAGCACGAAGGTTATTTTCTTACTTTAGGATTATTTCTAGCGAAATGTCTAGAATCAGTATCAGAGAGACAGCTAAACTTTCGGAATAGAGTCATCGGGCTCCAAGTGAAATCAATGTTATGTGCAGCAATTTATCAGAAGCAGCTACAGTTATCAAACAGTGCAAAATTGAGTTACTCTCCTGGTGAAATAATGAATTACGCCACAGTGGATGCAACTAGAATTGGCGAGTTCCCGTTTTGGTTTCATCAAATATGGACGATTGGTTTACAGATAGTTCTCGGCATATTTATAATTTATTTTTCAATTGGGGTAGCAACGTTTGCAGCTTTGTTTGTGGTGATTTTAACGGTTTTAGGTAATATTCCGTTAGGTAAGTTGCAACATAAGCTTTTAACTAAGCTTATGGGTGCACAAGACCGCCGGTTGAAGGCTATAACTGAGGCCATTACAAACATGAAGGTTCTGAAGTTGTATGCGTGGGAGACGCATTTTAGGAAATCGGTTGAAAAGTTTAGAAGCGAAGAGTTGAAGTGGTTATCAGCCATTATCTCTCAACGAGGCGTGTACTTGATGCTATTTTGGTCTTCTCCTGCGATTGTGGCAGTTGTGACATTTTACACGTGTTATTTGGTAGGAATTCAGCTTGATGCTAGTAACGTATTCACATTTCTGGCAACAATACGAATCATTCAAGAGCCTATTCGACTCATTGCTGAAGTTGCAGCTGTGTTTATCGAAGCACGAGTTGCATTAACTCGTATTATCAAGTTTCTAGAGGCACCCGAGTTGGAAAAAGAACAAAAGAATCATGTAAACTTAGAAGGCAGAGCATTAATCATTAAAACTGAAACAATATCATGGAACGATGACTCTTCAAAACCGACTTTAACACATATTGATCTTGAAATAAATTCTGGTGAAAAAGTGGCTATATGTGGCGAGGTTGGATCAGGTAAATCAACTCTTATAGCGACAATTCTAGGAGAGGTTCCCAACATAAAAGGCACAGTAAGTCTCCAGTAATGACTTAATTCTACAAAGGAAAAATGACATTTCAAACAGTTTATAAGTAGGTTTCTGTTTTGCAGGTTGAAGTTAATGGCAAGGTGGCATATGTTTCCCAAACAGCGTGGATCCAAACAGGGACTATTCTGGAAAATATTCTGTTTGGGTCATTAATGGATGAGGAAAAGTATGCAAAAGTAGTTAAAAATTGCTCACTTGTGAAGGATATCGAGATGCTACCATTTGGGGATCAAACGATTATTGGAGAACGAGGTGTAAATTTGAGTGGTGGACAAAAGCAACGAGTTCAGCTTGCGCGCGCATTATATCAAGATGCAGATGTATATCTTTTGGATGACCCATTTAGCGCCGTTGATGCACATACCGCAGCCAGTTTGTTCAAAGTAATCATCCTTTTCACATCTCTTTAATTTTACCGTTAGGAAAACATAGCTCTTGTAGTACCAAAATACAGAACATGACTACTAGATAAAAATACAAGGTTTAAGAAAAGTATAACCGCTACAAGTTCTATTTAGCAGAATCAAAGGTTATTTGAGTTTTTTGATAGTAATTCAGTTAGAAAGTAATTACTATGGAGAACCAATCATTTATAGTTCTACGTATTCTTCTTCAAAGGTAGACAATTGTTTTGGTACACGTTATAATCGCAAGATGGACATTAACTAGTTAACGCGCTATATTTTTAGGAATACATTATGGAAGCACTATCAAGCAAGACCGTGTTACTTGTAACTCATCAAGTTGATTTCTTGACTGCTTTTAACAACATCCTGGTAAGTTAATTACTACTTGTTTTCTGTTTCGTCCTTATGAAATGTCTCTCACTCTATTCATTGCCTGTGATCCTGTTGACAGTTAATGGCAGACGGGAAGATCTTGAATACAGGAACATACACTCAGTTGCTTGATACGTGTAAGGAGTTCCAAAATCTTGTCATTGCACTTAGCGATACTTCAGGTTTTAATAAACAAGAAGCTGACAGTTCTGAAAGAAGATTGAAATCCCCAAATCAAGAAATCGAAAAGGTTTACATGAAAGAAGAAATTGGAGAACAACTTATAAAGCAAGAAGAACGCGAAGCAGGGGACACTGGTTTAAAACCGTACAAACAGTATCTTAGCCAGAGCAAGGGCTATCTCTACTTCTCTTTGTCGGTTTTCTCACATTTCTTGTACATAATTGGACAGTTTTTGCAGAATTACTGGCTAGCAACTGAAGTGCAAGATTCTAGTGTCAACGAGTCCAACATGTTGCTAGTATACATGGTCATGGCTTTTGTAATGATGTTCTTTTTATTCGGTAGATCTTATTTTGTGGTTAAACTTGGCGTTAATACATCTATAGCGGTATTCTCCAAGTTGATCACATCTCTTTTTCGAGCACCAATGTCTTTTTATGACTCAACCCCAATGGGAAGGATCATAAGTCGAGTAAGTGTTGGTATATAAAATAGTGTGTACCACCATGCTTGAATTAGCTTATCATAAAACTTATGAATTAATTTTTGTAGGTGTCGTCTGATTTGAGTGTTATCGACCTTGATTTGGCAATGAAGTTCACGGTGGGCGTAGGCACAACCATGAACACATACTTTAGTTTTGGCATCTTGGCGTTCCTAACTTGGCCTGTTTTGTTCATCATCATTCCAACTGTTTATGTAACGATACTTCTACAGGTAAAAAAGAAGTCATTCCTAGACTTTTAAACACATATGTATCGGATATGTACTTACAAATACTTTTTCACACAGAAATTCTACTATGCCTCCGCAAAGGAGTTGATGCGATTAGATGGTACTAGCAAGTCATTTGTTGCAAGCCATCTAGCACAATCGATTGCTGGAGCCGTTACTATCAGAGCTTTTGGAGAAGAAGATCGTTTCTTTATAGAGCATCTGAACCTTATAGATGGCAACGCAAGTCCATTTTTTCATAGTTTTTCAGCAAATGAGTGGTTGATCCAGCGTTTA
The DNA here is from genome assembly GCA_030686995.1 of Artemisia argyi. Classification (NCBI taxonomy): domain Eukaryota; kingdom Viridiplantae; phylum Streptophyta; class Magnoliopsida; order Asterales; family Asteraceae; genus Artemisia; species Artemisia argyi. The sequence goes on along the minus strand of CM060685.1, from coordinate 168,114,999 downwards.
GAAATCCTATGCGCGGTTGTTGTTTCTAGCTCTGCCCTAGCAATAACTTTGCTTCCATTTCAAGCTTCTGACTCAGGTTAGTGATTTTTAAACTTTAAAATCTCGAACAGTACAAGAAATCGATGATGAATATTTTCCTACGGTCTAATGACAGGACTCATTGGAATGTCTCTTTCCTACGGTCTCTCATTGAATATTTTCCTCGTTATATCCGTCCAATTCCAATGCCAGCTATCAAATCTGATAGTTTCAGTCGAAAGAGTAGAGCAATACATGCACATTCAAAGTGAAGCACCAGAAATAATAGAATCCAATCGACCATCAACAAACTGGCCGAGTGTTGGCAGAGTTGTCATCGAAAACCTTAAAGTAAGAAAGATTATGACCTCCTTCCCAGTTGAGTAAATTGCAGAAATAGTAAAATAAGGCAAATCGTCCCCGTCAATACTGTTAAAGCGTCTCTAACTACACTGCTTTTTTCGCTCCCTCATGTGGTACCTTTAGGCACCAAACTACTAGGGTGCAAAAATTAAAAGCAAATAGTGCACTGAGAGGCCCTTTACGCAAATAATAGCGAAGATGATGATCTTCGTTAATCTCACCAAACCGCAGGACTATTTATGCAATTTGCTCTTTCCGTTATAAGGATTCAAGATTTACTGACTTTTTGGTTATGTGTATGTTGCAGATAAGATATCAGCCAAATTCCCCTTTGGTTCTCCAAGGAATCAGTTGTGTATTCGAGGGAGGGCATAAGATAGGAATTGTCGGTCGAACAGGCAGCGGGAAAACTACATTGATTAGTGCTTTGTTTCGTCTAGTTGAGCCTACAGAAGGAAGGATCATTATAGATGATCTAAATATCGCATCAATTGGACTTCATGACCTTAGATCAAGTTTTGGAATTATCCCTCAAGAACCGACATTATTCAGTGGTTCTGTTCGATATAATTTAGACCCTTTATCAGAACATAGTGATCATGAACTATGGAAGGTAAAGTTTCATAATATTAATAAGTTAAATAAAGACATGTAACTATTACGACTATCAAAATGCTAACTTTAGATGTTACAGGTTCTTGAAAAATGCCAACTTCGAGAGGCGATTCAAGATAAAAAAGAAGGGTTGGACTCATTAGGTATGAACCTTGATTCATTGAATTATGGCATTACAAGTCATGACGGATGCATATATATAACGAGCTAATTACAGTTGTGCAAGATGGGTCAAATTGGAGCTTAGGACAACGACAACTCTTCTGCTTAGGAAGAGCCCTTTTGAAGAGACGCAAGATACTAGTACTTGATGAAGCTACAGCTTCTATTGACAATGCAACTGACACCATCATACAGAAAACAATTCGTGAAGAATTTGAAGATTGCACCGTAATAACAGTTGCACACAGAATACCAACTGTTATAGACTGCACAATGGTACTTGTTATGAAGGATGGTGAGTTCTATAATACTAACTAGCAACCAATAATTACACTTGCAAAATTCTAATATGTTTGTAATTATCGAAACTTTCATTTGTAATCTACAGGTAAGGTGATGGAATATGACAAGCCAACAAAATTGATGAATGAGCCAGCTTCCTTATTTGCACAGCTTGTTAACGAATACTGGTCACAGCATAAAGCCTCGTGATCAAACTTGGTAAGCTTGCTACTTACGCTACAATATTTATTCACATATGTATGATCTTAATAGCTGGACAAGGGGTGTTATGTTATTAAGAAATATATTCATAATCTTTTATACCAAAATACTCAAAATTTACTGGGTAAATTTCTTAGGTGCGCAAAACGGGTCTTGTTTAGTACCTGTGCGGTCTGTTCTAAACAGATGTTTTTCTTTTATCTTAATAAAAACAATATCGTAAACACTTAACTCAAATTTAAAAACACCCCTAGGCTCTAAATAAATAAAGATGATGCAAGTACAATAAAGATTTCACATTCATTTTTCAGATCAGCTGAGACCTCATAAGATGCAATGCTAATCATTAATAATAAGGTTGCAACAACAATTGGTGAATGATTACTTCTTCGTGATCATGAATTAAGGGGATTTAGCTACCTTTGAACTGTATATTTCGGGTTTCTTTATTTTTATGCTTTGTAATGAGTAGTGGCATTGCTGCAAACTTTGGATTGTGGTTTAGAGACTTCATTTTAGTAAGGTGTACTAGTGTTTAAATAAGGGATAAATATGAACGTGATTGAAATCATTAGAGCACACGGTAACTTGCCCCTCCCCTGCGTTATAACTTAACGCACCTTCAACTTCACTGCGTTATACCTTACCGGGTATGAAAGGCAACACCACGTTAACGTGGTGAGTTGTGGTTTTAGCGCAGCGTTAAGTTGCGTTCTAAAAAAAAAAAAAAAAAAAAACACTTTTGGCCCTTGTAGTATTAGTTACTTTTTTGAATTTCAAAATGCAAAAATTACAAAACACCCCCTATGATTTAAAAATCATACCATAACTTAAAATTCATTATCGAATACAAAATAATACGAATACATAGATCATCCAACGATAGTCGTGAAGCTTTTATATAGACTGGTAATTGTCGATGAGATCTGACTTCTCCTCCTACACTTGTAATACTTGTTCTCTAACCATCTTCAAGGCGACATGAAGTTGCAAATTTGTTTCATCGTTTCTTAATAGAGTTTCTAGACCGACTGTGATAGCTGGATGGTCTTGAGGCAGCGCACGCAACATTTCGATCTCTGGAGCACGATCATGCTTCTGTAGCATGATTCGAGTTATCTCACCTAGCAAATTGTTAATCAGCCTGAGCTCTTTTTCTTGTTCATTGCGTAATCGTCAAGAATTGTTCTTTGTACCTCAGTTGATTAGTTATCCATAGTGTTTGTGTGAAATTTAGTAATAATTGTGTGACAATACAAAGTTGAGTAAAGATGGCATTTATAGGGTAAACTAGCTGTTAGAGGATTTTTTAGAGAAACTAGCCGTTAAGCCTTTTATTCAAATTCAAACTCAAAGTTACATTACAACATATTAAAAACGATACTAAATCATACAAGACAGTTAACCATAAACTAGCCATATGGGTTGGACTTGCAAACACAAACGATACGGAAATATAAACACAAACGACACGGAAATACAAATACAAACGATACGGAAATACAAAAGCCATTAATCCCTATATATGTTCCATATGGGGCTGTTTCTCAAAATGAACCACACGTTAAAATATTTGAAGCCTTGCCCACCAAAGCATTCTCTGAAAATGTTCATTGCAGTGTGAAGACGATCACTGAACTCGTCAGTACGATGCACGCTCAAGTAAATATCATTGAATTTTTGACATTCACAGGTAAGTCTTGCCCACTTAGCCGTTATCTGGTTTTTGTTATGGAACGGATCATCAGATTGGTTGTTGAACCTTTCTGTAACCTCATTCCAAAAAGCGGATTCGCCATGGAATTGGTGAACGATTAGCCACATATCGGCTAGCAAATTTTCTTCTTCAACAGAGTATTAGCCATTGTAAAATTGTTTAGAAAGTGAAGTGTGTGCAAAATAGTATATTATGGTATTTAATATATAGGGGTGTTTAGAAATTCAAATTTCAAATACTGAGCGGGATATGTGTAAATTTCAAATTCAAAAAATGGGCGGTTAAACCTTTAAAATTCAAATTCAAAAAAACATGTGCATAAACCTTTAAAAAAAATAATAAACAAACAAAAAAAAAAAAAAAAAAAAAAAAAAAAAAAAAAAAAAAAAACACTTGTGGTAAAAACTTTAAAATTGAAATTAAAAAAAACGGGCGGATAAACATTTAAAATTCAAATTTCAAAAAACAGAGCAAGATATATTTAAATTTCAAATTCAAAAAAACGGTCCTATTAATAGCCATTCTCAGATGCTCAAAATACACCCACAATTCACACACAAATCATACAGAATTCACAAACAAGTCATACGTAACAATGTTACACAACACATCACCAGATAATGAATCGGTTTACAACACACCGCCAAAAGATCTGTTTCCCGTATTCCCATACGACAATCCACCACAAAACAAATCCACCACAAGATCTGTTTCCCGTATTCCCATATGACACTCCACCACAAAACACTTCGCCGGAAGTTCTGTTTCCACCGGTAAACAATCCGCTGGTAAACAATCCACCACAAAGCCAACCCAATACCTTTGGGTTGACTGATGAAGAACTCTTCGAGCAAGATATGCAAATATTGTTAGAGGTTCAAACGGAGGAACAACGTCAGGTAAGAGCTCGTGAGGCGTATGCAAAAGCTAAAGAGGATCGAAGAAACAGTCGAGCAGAATGGCGATGGAAAATGGGATTAGGCCGTGTGCCATCGAGTGAAGACGATTCGAGTGACGAGGGTTATGGCACAGACTGAATCATCTTCTTGATTCATAGTTTTATGTTTAATTATCGTAGTTTAATTTAGATGTTTTATATTTAATTATCATAGTTTAATTAAGATGTTTTATGTTTAATTATCGTAGTTAATGTAATTTGTGGTTAAGTATACTAGTTAATGTAATTTATATTTTATAAATGTTTATGTTAGTTTTAAATGAAGTATTTGTTAAAATTTGGGGTTGAAATTGAAAATAATTAAGGTGGATGTGAGTTAAGGTGAGTTATAAGTGAGTTATGCTACCATGGTAGAAAGTGATGAGGGTTAAAAGGTAAAAGCTGATGTGGCACTAACGTGGCAGTTAGTTAAGTTTTAACTTGCAGGCAACTTACCCTTTGCTCTTAGGGGTTGTTTTTCTAACGCATATATTTTGATCTTTTAGAGAAAAGTTCATTTAGGGACTAATTTTTTGTTGCATATTGAGGGAAAAATCATCACCATCCATCTAGTTTGATCTAATGGTGATGATTAACCTAAGATATAATATTGAAACCTAAATCCATTTTTTTCTTTCTTATTTATTCATTTCTTTTTAACTTTTTTTTTTTTAATTTCTTTTTTTTAATTCATGTTTTCTTTTAAACCAAGATTATTATTATTATTATTATTATTATTATTATTATTATTATTATTATTATTATTATTATTTATTTATTTATTTATTTATTATTTTTTTTAATAATAATTTTCATTAATACATAAAAAAGCTTACACAAAGTTGGATGGGAGTCTAGACACAAGTTGCGCTCCCACCCCATTCTGAATACAAAAGCTTATTCTATGAAAAATAAAAACGCCACATTTAACATTATTGGAGTGGCTAATAGCGATAGACTTAATACGTGACAATGTGTCCAGAGCTTCCGTATCGAATTCACCGAATGTAGAGAACGCAAATGGTATGAACTTGTAACCGTTGTCTTCGCATTTAGACCCATACTTTCTCTTTTTCTTCTCCACAGTGTTATGCAATGCTACCCTGAGAAAACACGAAGTTGCTCCTACACCAGCAAACGGAGAGATTCCAGTCACATCCAAACACACATCTTTACCTTGGATCCAATTAAAAAGTAAAAGATCTGCAGGACGAAGCTCCTTCCCATCGTCTGAAAGAAAACCCATAGGAGCCTCCTTACGTACCATAATCCCAACCTTGGAGCATATATCAACAAGAATATCACGAACCAGATTATGCCTGAACTTCACACCTACCTCACTAGAGCAGTGAACTGCGTGATCTCCCCATTGATCCATACTATGCACATTGCAACTCGGGCATAGACTACCTTCAACAAACATAGGTATAGCAAGCCTGTAACACAAAACCGATCGAAATTGACGATGATTCATCCTCTGTCCCAAACCGTCAATAGGGATGGTAAAAAGAAAATCCTATGCATGCGGGGCACGAATGCAACTGAGAATAGCCAACTGCCTTGGACTTAGCGAATACTTAGCAACAAGGTCTTTCTCTATGACACCAAAATAACACTTTGCCAATGTTTTCATCATATGGGGGGCAGAAGCGCAAGTAGCGTCAGAGAGCAAGTCAATGTTGCAAGTAGTGTTAAAAGTATCAAGAGCATACTGAAAGGACGAACCGGGGGATATAATACAAGATTTGGACAGTATATTGGACTGTAGATCTTTAGATTGCATACGGGAGGCGAGAAAAGCATAATGGATAATATCTCCTGCTGAAATGATGCCAAGACCGCCCAACTTGATTGGAAGAGTGGCAAGCCGCCACTGCCAATCACCAAACCCCGGCCCTGAAGCAGTAACAATCTTCTCTAAGGAAGAACGCAACGCCTGATCAAACTGAACCTGGGCCTCTAATAAATACGAAGGCGAACATGTCCTCAAAGCATATGATAATTTCGCAACCCCTGCACAGTTGCGAAGAAGAAGAAGTTCACATTGGGGATCATGGAGTTTGTGAATCGCCTCCATTAAAGAGATGGTTTTAGATACCCTTTTCAAAGCCAAATCCCGACAAAAACTATCATCCAAACTAACCGAACCACCAAGAAGTTTGACACCATTGAGCGGGCAGGAGATATTTACAGGAAAAACACCCTCCACCTTACTTCTAGGATCCACCACAGGCCAGAAAAGTTCAGTTTTATCAACGTTCAAAAATAAACCACGAGTTGGACCATCCTTCCTAATGATGTCAAACGCCTTGGAAACCATGAGGGTATCTCCAATAATAGTACCGTCATCAAGATACCAGGCCTGAAGAGTAAGCTCACAAGATCTATTAATTGACAGGATCAGCGGATGCAAAGCTAAGGCAAACAACAATGGTCCTAAAGGATCCCCTTGTTGAACCCCTTGACAAGACCAAAGAATTGAGTCATCATGATAAAGCCTAGCAGGCCGAGCATAACAAAACTCAACCCAAGGAGCAATGGAAGGGCACCACACCCTAGCTTCCTGAAGTAAAATGCTCCTATCAACAAGATTGAAAGCATTTTTAAAATCCACCAAAAGCATAGAAAGCCCAACTTCGTTACCTTTAGACTCAACAAGCCGGTTCACTGAATGTAAAATAGCCTCACAACCCCCAGGAACACCAACACCAAATTGAAAATCCTGTAAATACGAGCTCATAGAGTTACCGATAGAAGAAGAAGCCACCTTAGAAACAAGCCTCCGTCATACAGTGCCAACCGCTATAGGACGTATACCACCACCAGGTTTGACTAGGGGAGTCAAAGGGGCACTAGCAATATACTCCCCTAGTTGAGTAGGACACTTTCCACTGAGGAACAGGTTGACAACCCCAGTAATAGATCCAAGCAGCTCATCAGCAACAGCAGAAGCAGCCCCTCCCAAAATATCCATTAAATGCTGTGCTCTAAGCCCATCCCAACCACAAGAAGTCCCCTTAGGGAAACTACGGATTCTGTTCAACACCAAGTCTTTATGGACCGAAAGGACATCCCCCTCCCCCAAAGGAGAAGAAGACGGAGATGGAGGTGGGGCATAGGGGTGCTTAGCCTCTAACTCGTGTAGTGTATCAGGAGTAGATGGGGCAATGCCTGAAGATGTGAGTACCTTAATAGCCGCAGTAAAGTGCCCATCTCCCAATTTACGTTTGCATTGAACCAGATTAGCTTCATCTTGTTCCTTAGGTTTCTTCATCAAACTGATAGATGGAGTAACTCCAGACAAACGATCCAAAACCAAACCAAGCCTGTCTGTGGGATCCTTCCATCTAAGAATAGCACGAGAACTACCTTCAAACTGACACCGTTCTCTCTCACCAGATCGTCTTTGAGCTCTGTTAGTAGGTACGAAAGTAGACAAAACACAACCTGGCAAGATAAGGAGTTGCACCCACACCGACAAATCCCCCGGGCGCGCAAGAACATTGTCAAGCGCACAACGAAAAATCTTAGCAAACCCAAGCCGCAACCTAGGGGGAATACATTTAACCGTGTGCAACTTCTTCGCAAAAATCCGATCAAGAAGATCAATATCAAAACAGCAAGACTCAACAACATCCGCCTCTACAACAACCTCATCAGTAGCAAGGGTACCAGACGGCTCAATATCGGCACCACCAACCGTGTCCAAAAGTGGTCTAGGAGGCACAGGGATACCATGGATCGCCACTTCATCAAAACTAGGCGTTGAAACCATAACACCATCGGCATGTTTACAATTCTTACTAAACGTGTGGGTGCAGAAACAATCACCACAAAGCCATATGCCCGCCTGATGAAGAGCCAGATCAAATGCAGAAAATAAGGTAAGGTCACTCGCAATACGTGCTTTATGGGATGCCTTCAAGACATTAGTTTTAAAATGTCGAGTACTCAAGTGATCAATGAAATATTTCTTTGTAAGCCCTTTACCATTCCCCCCACTACAACCGTCACAACCTTGAAGCGGACAAGATATTCGAGTAGCACCCAAACAAGCCATAAAAGGGACACACTATCACATAAATATATTAATAAGCCCACTGTACCCAGGCAAGAAAGCACTTATAACTGGAGGTCCACTAAAAAATGCATGCGCTTTATCATACTGTAAAACAACCAACCTGTAAATAAACGCAAACCAAACCAGGCCCCAACAGGACTACAATGCCGAAATACGAACCAAAATAGCACTAGCAATAATGAGTCGATATCGCCGAAGAAGCAACTCGTACCAAGACCACAGCCGGTAATGTAGAAGCAAGTCTGTGAAAGAACCCGAAACAAGAGACGAAGAATCCAACAGCACAGGCCAACCACACTGACCGAATCAAATCTCGTACCAAACCCCTACCACAATATCAACTCAAAACACTACTGTTTTGAGGAACTCAAAACAGCAACCCCTAACAGATATAACGAGACCACAACCTGTAAAGGGGAAAACAGACCCTAGCAACCACTGAACAAACACTGACAGGATCAACCCTAGCAGAAAAATCGTGAACACCACAACCTAACCCAGACAAGATCAACCCTAACAGATATATCGACGACACCACAACCTGTAAAAGGGAAAACAGACCCTAGCAACCACTGAACCAACCCTAACATGATCAACCAACGATTACAACGGCATAAACAACACCCTAAGAACACCCAGAACCAAATACGCACAATAGCAGATGAAAAAGTAAAACGGTTTTCCAAAAATGAAAACCCTAAAAAAAAGAACGGGAAAATAAAGAAGAAAGAACAATAAAATGATGATATACCACCAAGATGCAACTGAAGGCGTTGAATCAATGAGGGCAGGGACGAAGAAGAAGATACAGGATCAATGAGATCACTGTGAATCGCCAAATTCGCCCACACACACACACCGTTTATTATTATTATTATTATTATTATTATTATTATTATTATTATTATTATTATTATTATTATTATTATTATTATTATTATTGTTATTATTATTACATTCATGTCTTTTTTACTTTATTACGTTTTCGTCCGTTTTCATATGTTAGACGTTTTCACACGTTTTTGTCCGTTTTCGTCCATTTTCATACGTTTTATCTGTTTTCTTACGTTTTCGTCTGTTTATATACGTTTCCAGACGTTTTTGTCCGTTTTCATACATTTTTGTCCGTTTTCATACGTTTTCGTCTGTTTTTTTTCAGTTTTCGTCCATTTTAGACGTTTTCATCTATTTTTGTCCATTTTATATGCTTTCGTCCGTTTTCATACCTTTTTGCCCGTTTTCAGACGTTTTTGTCCGTTTTCATACGTTTTCGTTCGTTTTCATACATTTTCGACAATTTTTATACGTTTTCAGACGTTTTTGCTCGTATTCATATGTTTTCGTATGTTTTTATACGTTTTCATCCGTTTGCATCCATTTTTCATACGTTTTCGTCTGTTTTCAGACGTGTTTTTATTCTTTCATACGTATTCATTCGTTTTCTTATGTTTTCGTCCGTTTTCATACATATCTTAATATCACAATTGATATTCTTAATATCACAAGTGATTTTCTGTGATATTTAGAATATCACTTTTGATATTATGAATATCAATTGTGATATTCAAAAACGTATAAAAATGGACGAAAACGTATGAATACGGATGAAAACATAAGAAAGTGAAAAAAACGTGAATTAAAAAAAAGGTGAAAATCATTTGTGATTTTCTGAATATCACTTGTGATTTTCATGTTACAAAACATTAGTTGAAAATCACTTGATATATTAAGAATATCACTTGTGATATTTTGAATATCACAAGTGATTTTCATGTTACAAAACATTAGTTGAAAATCACTTGTGATATTCTGAATATCACAAGTGATTTTCAGGTTACAAACATTAGTTGAAAATCACTTGTGATATTCAGAATATCACTTGTGATATTCAAAATATCACTTGTGATATTCTAAGTATCACAGAATACTACTTGTGATATTCAGAAAAACGTCTTAAAATGGCCAAAAACATTTAAAAATGGACGAAAACGTAAGAAAACGGACGAATATGTAGGAAAACGGATGAAAACGTCTGAAAATGTATAAAAATAGAGGAAAACGTCTGAAAATGAACGAAAACATATGAAAAACGGAAGAAAACATATGAAAACGGACGAAAACAGATGAAAACGTATGAAAACGGATGAAAACGAACGAAAATGGATGGTAACGTATAAAAACTGATAAAATCGTATTAAAACGGATGAAAACGTATGAAAACGGACTAAAACGTCTGAAAACGAACGAAACATATAAAAACGTCTGAAAACAGACGAAAATGTAAAAAACATATGAAAACATATAAAAACGGACAAAAACATCTGAAAACGTATAAAACTGCCGAAAAAGGACGAAAACGTCTGAAATGGACAACAATGTATAAAAACGGATAGAAACGTTTAAAAGCGGAATAAAACTTACAAAAACTGATAAAAACGTCTGAAAATATATATAAACATATGAAAACGGACAAAAATAGACGAAAACGTAAAGAAACGAAGGAAAACATAATAAAGTGTAAAAAAGCGTGAATTAAAAAAACTTGAATTTAGAAAAAGAAAAAAAAAAGAAAAAGCGTGAATTAAAAAATAAAGGCAAAAAAAAGGAAAAAAAAGTTGAAAGAAAAGTGAATAAATAAAATAGACAAAAAGACAAAGAAAAAGGAAGAAAGAAAAAGACATGGATTTACGCTTCCATATTAAATCTTAAGTTAATATTAACCATTAGATTAAAATAGATGAATAGTGGGGATTTATCCCCCGGTAGACAACTAAAGTTTAGTCTCTAAAATAACTCACATATGTGCTTTTATAGTTTATAAATAATAAATCCATAAGCTCATAGTTAGTGTTTGGGTTAGCTCATAATAATTAAAGATTTTACAAACAAATAAGTGGGTATAATAGTCTTTTGTTGTGACCACCTTTAAAAAAAGCCAAAAACTCTATCCTCATAAAAACCCTCTCATGTAAGCTTACAAGCTTACCTAAATACTTTTGTGGCTTATTTTAGTTATACGACGCTAATAAGCTCGTAAGCCTCTCATAAAAACCTAAACAAACGCCCCCAGGTTAACAAGGATGGAGCAAAAGAGAATATATTTATTATCAATCTCAACACTTACAGATTAGAATGATTAAAATCGACACTAATTTTTCTCATTACCAAAATCTACACTATGCGCAGGTGCACATACCCATATACGCATACAATGGCCCTAAAGCTTTTGTTTATGGTCCTTCTATTTTAAACATCTACACATATAACTGTGATAAATGAAATTCTAAAAAGTAGATTTTTTTTTAAATAAAAATTGTAGATATCGGTTTGCAACCACTTAATAATAATAATAATAATAATAATAATAATAATAATAATAATAATAATAAGGATGAATCCTCGCCAATTTCGATCAGTGTTATGCTACAGGCTTGCGGTTCCTATGTTCTCGGAAGGCAGCTTATCCCCGAGTTGCAATGTACACCGTATGAACCAGTGGGGGATCACGCGGTCCACTGCGCTAGTGAAGTTGGTGTTAAGTTCAGGCATAATTTGGTGCGTGATATCCTTGTTGATATATGTTCCAAAGCCCGGATTATGGTTCGTAAAGAGGCTCTAATGGGATTTCTTTCGGAGGAAGGGAGAGAATTACGTCCTGCAGATGTGCTATTGTTTAATTGGTTCCAAGGTAAAGACGCATGTCTGGATGTGAATGGGGTCTCCCCGTTTGCTGGGACTGGGGTAACGTCATGGGCTCCTGGGGTTGCTTTGAGTAATGCTGTGGAAAAGAAAATGAAGAATTATGCGTCCAAGTGTGAAGACAATTGATACAAGTTCGTCCATTTCACCTTTTGGCTGAATAACTAGTAATGATTTTGGGCTCCTGGGGTTCCATGATTCACCTTTTGGGCCGGGTTTAGTTGAGCCTGAATAACTAGTAATGATTTTGGGCTCTGGGCTGTTAATATGTCATTGGGTTGCTAAATGGGCTGCTAATGCAGCTACTATTCGGCTTCAAGCCTTCAAGAGATCAATACGGTTTTCGGGGTTCTTTTGGTATATTTAGTTTGGATTTTCAAGCTGAAATCTTTTGTAGGCGAAAAAACGAATTTGAATTCGGTTTCAAGATAACCCGAATAAACAGAATTACATAATTTATAATCTTTTCTTTTTTTTCTTTTACAGTAATAATATGACTATTAGCACCAAATATATTTAATTATTAAATTTAGACAATGGATGCTCAAATATATAGTGAAAAAGATAAATCACTAATAAAGAAAAAAATTTACAAGCTTAAAAAATGTTTTATTTAAAAAAAAGTTTTACTGGTTTTCTTTTATAAATATATAAAAAGTTAAATATTTATGCGAAGGTTTTGGTTTTATGTTTCGCCAAACTCAAACAGAAAACTGAATATTTAATTTAGTTCGATTTAGTTTTAACAAAATCGGTTCGATTCTCAGTTCGTATGGATAATACTCGGATTGTGAACACCCCTACTTTAAGTCTACAAACACATAAGGTTAGATTGAGCTGCAAATTTGCCAAGTGCGAGCTCCGGTTAACTCAACTTGTTAACAAATCTAGCATGCTGCAAATTTGGGCATGGGCTGTTTAATCTTGCTATAATAATCAGATCACTAACATGCGTAGCCAGGATTTTACTTTTGGGTGGGCCAAATAATCTTCGACACACTAACGAGTATAAAAAACTCAAAATAGAATACATTACACTATTTGTGAGCTTTTAGACATTTTGCAAGCACCACCAATGTTAAAAAATACATGAACTATCATTAGAAAAGATTAGTTATGAGCCTTAATCAAAATTTTATTTTGGGCTTAGTAGTTAAGATTGGCATATATATATAAAACATATAAGAATATCATGGGCTTCTAGGTGGGCCATGGCCTACCCAGCTACCCTACACCCCATTTGGCCAACTAATCACTAATTAGGCAATCAATAATATAAATTTAGATGATGCACTATAGTCTAATATCACGTTTTGCGGCTATCCATTTTCGGCTTTTCGCATTTATAACCGAGTGCCATGGATATTTCTCTTTTGTTTGATGTTGCAACAATCAATATCTGAGAGATAATAATAACAACTTCCTTTTTTTTTCTTTTTAACTAAAATACAATTTTTTTAAATTTCGACTTTGTGTGTTTTTTGTTCAGGTACAATGACTATTTTATCAATCGATGTTAACAGTGTGATTAAAAAACGTAAAGATAGAATAGTTATAAAATACACACAAAAATCAAAATTTGAAATGTTAGTGTTTTAATAACAAAAATACAAAGAAGATTTAAACAAAACAACAAAAATAAACCATTTAGGTAGTATTTTTAAAATAAATTGGATACAATTTGTGGATCTAGCATATACTTATGTCGACACTACTACTTAAGACAAAAGTAGTAGAGTACTAGTTATACAGTCCACTCTAATTAAGAAAGCCTGTTAATTAAAATTTGGAACAACAATTATACCAAGCTTTAGTTAAAATATTAATCTAGATTTGCATAATATCGAGTCACATCACTAACAGTTATCAAGAATAATCTATCTAATCATTATTTTCTCGACAGAAACTCAAATAATCTCCAGAGAAAGGAAAGGGAAAATTCCACAAGGCAGGGTTTAACCCCACGGGGGGTATAGGGGGGTGTGTGGAAGAATTGTGCTGCCGCCGCCTGTACTGTCTGCTTTAATGCTTGTACATTTGACTAAAAATAGGTGGGACCGGGCGAGTAGACCCCCGTTGGGTTAACACAACCCTTCCACAAATACCTCAAAAGTACAAACCCACTCACCCTAAATGCCCCACTTTTTTTTGTTTTCTCCAAATACCCCAAGGGGAGAGAGTCGCCCTTAAAACTTGGGCGGATAGTATAATATAGTGACATGTGTCCCTATACATGGACCCACCATGTACCTTCATGATGTGTACTTTTTGGGCGACTCGGACCCACATTTCTTGGGCGACTTTACTATTTTGTCTTTTTGTAAAAAATTTAATAATAGCCCCTTTAATACCAATTTTCTCATTTAATACCAAAACAAACACACATACACACTCACAATTTTCTCTCTCTCTCTTGAAGATTCCGGCCGCTGCCCCTTACCGGAGCACCAGCAGATTCCGGCGCCGGCCACCGGAATATTTTCCGGCGAGACACTTTCTTTGCCAAATCGATAGATCGAAACATTTACAACATTCCTGGAGCATTTGAGCCTTTGGCTCCCACCACAACCACCCGTACGCGCCACCACCATGAACCCCAATCATCACCGAGCCACCACACCATGTATTTGGCCGGATCTTGACCAGATCCGGTCGAATCTACAGGTGTTGGTTTCGTGGTGGTTGCGATGAGGGTTTGGTGGTGGTGTCGATGGTGGCGTTTGGATCTTGTTAGGGTGTAGTGGGTTTGGATCTTTATAGGTTTTGGTGGTGGTGGCGATGGAGTTATGGTGGTGGCGATGGAATTATGGTGGTGTCGTTGGTAGTAGAATCATGGGTTCCAGGCCAAACAATCTTGTTCATGTTAAATGGGTTCCACGAGTAATAAACAAACATCGAGCGTGAATAAAAGAAGGTTCAGTGATTTGTGAATAAAAGAATTATGGTGGTGTCGTTGGTAGTGTGGCCGGCCATGTGGGTTTTGGCTGGATTATATGTATGTGTTTGGTTTACACATTTAATGCGTAGATTCATGATGGAGCTTGTTCTCTTCAATTTTATTTTATTGTTTGTGTCCCCCTTTTCTCTTGAATTCATGATGGAGTATGTAATTCTTTCATTGCTATTATATTTTTATTTTACTTTTTGATATTGAAAATTTCAGATCTAAGGGTTACATTTGAGCTTGAGTAATATGTTAATCATTTTTTTTTATAAAGATTGATCAAAAATGAAATATAAAACAAACTACAAGGATTAAAAATGTAATTAATTTTATTATTAACTTTTTAACAAAAAGACAAAAAAGTCAAGTCGCCCAAGAAATGTGGTCCCAGTCGCCCAAGAAATGTCCTATTGTAACAAGTACCATGTAAGTATTTGGTGGGGACATGTATAGGGACACATGTCACTCTTTTATGAGATCCGCCCAAGTTTTAAGGGCGACTCTCTCCCTTTGGGGTATTTGGAGAAAACAAAAAAAAGTGGGGCATTTAGGGTGAGTGGGTTTGTACTTTTGGGGTATTTGTGGAATTTTCCCGAAAGGAAAAGCATAAAGCATTACGTAGTACAAATTAACATTATAAAATTATGAATTATGATCTTTGTGTGTGAAGAATTTGTGCTTTCCCCATGTACAAAAGATAAATGGAAGCATACGAACATCACTAGAAGTATCTTAATGCTTCGAATGATCATGTTTTTAATATCACATTTTTCCAATTAGAAAGTTAAAACAGAATTTAATTTACTATAAATAAACCTTCTTAAATGTAGCCATTTATAGTGTGGCCGTATAGGTGACACTTTTATTCTTTGTAAAAAGTTATACTAAGCAAAATATAATATGATTGATTCTTTATAATTGAACAAAGCTCAAAATTCGTCTTGTCTCCTAAAAAACTTATAGAAAAAGATAAGATGTTTCTTTTATGTAGATATTCATTCTTTATTCTTTGGTGGCGACATCAAGAACTTCATCGTGACATTTGTACACCCGGGGTATTTATTGGCAGTTCGAAAAAATTGAACGAGGAGCCGTGTGAGGTGAAAATCTCTTGTGAAAATATGGCTCGATGAAATAGATATGCAACACTTAAGAATAAATGTACATTAAAACTGTGAAACCCTAGAAATATCATGCCTATTAAAACTGTAAAAGACTAAAAGGTTTATAACATTTTTATGTCACGTAATGATATTAATTTACAAGTTTTTTCATTTATAAAACTATCGTTACTATGCTAAAATTTTATAAAGGTGTATAAATATATGGTGCATTAAATGAGTTTTGTATTTGATTACGATGATGAAATGGTTTAAAATCGTATACCTATTTCAATCCATATCATCATTAAACTTTTCTTATTATATATGGTGTCTTAGTTTGTAAACCATTTCAAGTATTATTTTGTAAAATTTTCATTGTGGGTGCCTTTAGAGCACACGATAAGTTACCCGTGAGTTATAACTTAACTCACTGCCACGTTAGCGTCACATTAGCTTTTACCTTTTAACCTTAACTCATGACTTTCTAACATGGTAAGATAACTCACCTTTACCTCAATTATTTTCAATTTCAACCTCAAATGTTAACAAATACTTCATTTATTTAAAACATAACATTTATTCAATCAACACATTACATTCCGAAATTTAAAATTAAAAAAAAAAAAAAAAAAAAAAAAAAAAAAAAAAAAAAAAAAAACTCTACTAAAAGAAGTATGAAATAAATAAAACACAACATCACATAATTATTCATTCTTGACGGGGAAGCAACCCAATTTTCTTGGTGATTCGATCCTTTTCCATATTAACCAATGCCACATACTGTGGATCTTTGACGGTAGTGTTGAACATCAAAAATTCTAACTCCCTCAACCTTTGTTGTGTGGTTTGGTTTTCTGCGGTCGCCTGATACGCCCTGACCGCATCATCACGTTTTGACCGATACTCTTCGCGCATAATCTCCCCGACGTTCCCTCACTTTTTCAGCATCTTCTTCCTCGGCTTGTACAGGTTCTTTGGATTTTTTTGACTTATGTTTTCCACGACTTTTTGGTTTTGGAGGGGAAGTAGGTGTTTCCGAAACTTCATATGTTTCCATTTGGGATTGTTGTGATTGTTGAGTGAATTGAAGATTTTGGAAATCGGAATTTAAGTTGTTTTTTTTGTTATCGGTCCAATATTGGAAAGCTTGATGTTGAGTGAAAACTTCTTGACTCGACATTCCGAAATCGTTTGGGTTACCCCAAATCGGATTTGACGACGAACCCTCGTTTGGATTTGAGGAAGAACCCGCGTATGGGTTATTCCACCCACCACCGAGAAGATTCGTAAACGAGCCATCGTTGTTTTTTTTGTTGTCGCCCGACTTTTTTTTTTTTTTTTTTTTTTTTTTTTTTTTTTTTTTTTTTTGCTAATAGAAGTGTATTGTAGATTATAAAAAGTATTGGAAGTGTGAAAAAAATTTGTGTGGGTGAATAGGTATTTATAGTTGTGATAAAATGGGTTAGAAAAAGTTTTGTTTTTTTTTTCTTTTTTTTTTTTTTTTTTTTTTTTTTTTACCGTTTGTAACGGTAAGGAAATTTAGGGTCTAAATTGAAAGTTTTTTTTGAATCCATCGGTAATATGGCCGTTGGTAAGGGGGCTATTATGAAATTTTTATTTTTTATTTTTTACACCGATTCAATGTTAACGCACGTAAAGACTTTGCCTTGATCCTTTAACGCACTCACTTAACGTGGATGCCGGTAACAAAACGCACACAAATTTTTGCATGCGTTAAAACTTAACTCGGGGTAATAGTCAAGTTACCGTGTGCTCTTAATGATTAACAGTATGTACTACGACTTAATTATGCACTATTTTTGTTTTATGTAAAATTAAGTTTACTTCTTAGCCATTTTCACTAACTTTTATTTATTGTAGCTTTATCTTTCTCATTAATCATCACATAACCAAAATATATATCCTAAAGAAAAAGATCGGTGTGCCGTTGTCGATCCTCCAATATCAAGCTCCATGTCGATTCCCTCACCAAGCCTTGAAAATTCCAATTTTCATGTTCATAACATATAGTGTAATAATGTAATGATATTTGAAGCTCTGAATATACATATATATAAGTTTTCTTTTCTTTTTAGAGGGGAGAGAGGGCTGAGGAAGGGAGTAAAAATTCTTGTTCACACAATCCTAAAATGTACTTTGAAAAAGCAAAAAGCTAAAGAACAGAAACAGCTGTTCTTGAGTCACTTCATGAGACAAAAGTCACAAAATCTAGCTTCTTTTGTCCAAGCAGTAATTTAACTCTCTCGCTAGAAAAAATACGCACTACATTCTAAAATTCCTGTATGTTTGTTGTTGTAAATGTGGTGTAATAGGGTATCCTGATAGCAATTAGAAGTCACGAGTATGAACGCTTTCAGATCGATTAAATTGGAGTGGATACCAATTAACGACCGGATAAAATCTAATTGATTCAAGTTTGTGTATGTTGTTATGTTTGCCTTCACAAAATATCTGTGTGTTTTTGTCTATCCGTACCTCTCTCTCAAATGAGAATAATATAGATAGTTGTTGGTTCCAAACGGTTAATAAGAAAACTAAATAACTGTAAAACAATTATTATTAAGGCACAGCAGGTTAACTGCACGAGCAGTACCTTTACATACTAGCAGTACCTTTACGAGACACGAGCAGTACCTTTACATACTAGCAGTACCTTTACGAGCAGCACCTTCACATACTAGCAGTACCTTTACCTTTGAACCGTACCTTTGAACCCAATTAGTTCCATTAATATGCAACTAAGTGTCGACCCTTATTTGCATATTAAACACAACTTACCTTACACTAAAATACCAACAAACCTCCCCCATTTTAGTGTAATCATAAATTAACTAACAATACACAGCAAACAATCAAACTAATGCATAAATGAAATGTCGAGACGATTGAATTTCATATTAGTATATTACACATTTCAAATATTCGAATATCAAGGTTTCCCGAAAGATTGAACCTTGTAATATTACTATTGAATACCTGAGGCTGAAGATAATATACACATTAGCTTTGCACACACAATTTCTTACTGGACACATTATTTTACTAGCCTATGTCCCTATCATTTCTTGAGTACATCGAACCAAGTCCCAAATTCTTGAAGCAGCTAAACTTCATACTCATATAGGTAATTCTTTTAGTCTTGCACCTGCAAATGCAATTTTTCAAAAGAATTATTAAGAAGAACACTTCAACCTACCTTATCTTGCAGTGCCGAACACATACCTTTGGGATAATTTAATGTTGTGTTCCAAACTCTAGATGTTAAGCTTTCCACATTCAAAATTCAGCATCTAACGTCATATTAGGTGGGAATTGGGTATCTTAACATGAGATTTTTCATATGGACTTTAAACCTAATCCCACAGCTGATCCTTTCACGAGATCTCTACATAACCCTTTGGTTAAATGATCAGCTAAATTTCGATGAGTTGCAATCCACTCAACGGATATTACACCATGCATAATGAGCTCACGAACCATGTTGTGTCTCACACCTAAGTGTCTTGACTTGCCATTATACACTTGACTATAAGCCTTAGCCAAAGTAGCTTGACTATCACACCTAATAGAAATTGAAGAAATTGGCGTTGGCCACAATGGAATTTCATAAAGCAAATTCCTTAACCATTCAGCCTCTTTACCAGCTGCTGCCAAAGCAACAAACTCAGACTCCATAGTTGAGTTTGTTATGCAAGTCTGTTTCTTTGATGCCCAACTAATGACACCTCCCCCAAGAAGGAACACCCATCCAGTTGTAGAAGAATGATCTTCTTTATTGGATATCCAACTTGCATCACTAAAACCCTTAATTACTGAAGGAAACCCAATGTAAGTTAACTTGTAATCAACTGTTCCTTTCAAGTACTGAAATACTCGATCCAAAGCTCGCCAATGAAATGTACTAGGATTGCTAGTAAACCTACTAAGCTTTCCAACAGCATAAGCTATATCCGGCCTAGTACTTATCATTGCATACATTAAGGATCCAATCCTTTTCGAGTATTCTAGTTGTGACACCGCTTTACCTTTATTAGGTAATAGCTTAAGTTGTGGATCTATGGGAGTACCTATGGGAAAACAATCCTTGAAATTGAACTTATCCAAGATCTTCTTAATATAATGTGATTGAGAGATTGAAATACCCTTGTTCTCACGTATGATCTTAATACCTAAGATCACTTCCGTCTCCCCCATGTCTTTCATAGCAAATTTAGATGACAAGAATTCCTTTGTCTCATCAACTTGATCTTGGTTTGTACTAAAGATCAACATGTCATCTACATACAAGCATATAATGACTCCATTTCTAGAATCATCAAATTTACTATAAACACATTTGTCAGCTTGATTTAAAACAAAACCATTTGACAATACAATTTCATCAAATTTTTGATGCCATTGTTTAGGAGCTTGTTTTAACCCATAAAGAGATTTAACCAACTTACACACTTTGTTTTCATGTCCATGCATAACAAACCCTTCGGGTTTTTTCATATAAATCTCTTCATCTAATTCACCATTCAAGAATGCAGTTTTCACATCCATTTGGTGAATTACAAGATTGTGTATAGCAGCTAATGCCAATAACAATCTAATAGTAGATATCCTAGCAACCGGAGCATAAGTATCGAAATAATCAATACCCTCTTTTTGTCTAAAGCCTTGAATCACCAACCTGGCTTTATATTTATCAATAGTACCATCTACTTTCATCTTCCTCTTGAAGATCCATTTACTTCCTAATGGTTTACACCCAGGAGGTAAATCAGCCAATTTCCAAACTTTATTATGCAAGATAGAATCCATCTCATCTTGGACTGCTTCTTTCCAAAAAGCAACGTCCCTTGAAGCCATTGCTTCATTATATGTCATTGGATCCTTATCAATATTATAACAATATTGATATTGAAAATTAACTTCATTCCTCGATCCTTCAACTAAGTAAAGTTGATAATCATCACCAAAAGTTTTTGCTTTTCTTACTCTTGTACCTTTTCTTGGTTCAGTGCTAGTCGATGGAACATCCTCGGTATTAACCGGTTCCTTCGAACTATTAATCATGTCCCTTGGCCTAGGTATAGATGTGAATCTTTCTTCATCAAAGATTGCATCTCGTGACTCTATCACCGAGTTCACTGAAACATACTCATTTGATTCTAATACATAGAATCTATAAGCATATGAGTTTTCAGCATATCCTATAAATATGCAATCTATACCTTTTTCACCTAAAGTTTTCCTTTTAGGTTCCGTGAGCCTAACCACAGCCCTACATCCCCAAACCTTGAGAAAATTCAAGTTTGGTGCTCTTTTATGCCAAAGTTCATATGGAGTTTTCTTGTTGCTTTTACCGGGAATACGGTTTAGCAAATAACAAGCCGTTAACATGGCTTCACCCCAGAATCCTTCACTTAACCCAGAATAGGACAACATTGAATTCACCATTTCTTTTAATGTCCTATTCTTTCTTTCAGCCACACCATTTTGTTGTGGTGTATATGGAGTCGTTGTTTGGTGTATTATTTCGGTAGATTGGAAATATACTGGATCATAATACTCCCCTCCACGATCAGTACGTAAGATTTTTACCAAATCCTTTTGATGAAGCTCTACCTCTTGTTTATAAATACGAAATTTATCAAGAGCTTCATCCTTTGAATGCAATAAATAAATATAGCAATAACGTGATGCATCATCAATAAAAGTTATGACATATTTTTTATTACCTAGAGATGGTGTAGCATGCAGATCACGTAAATCACTATGGATAAGATCTAAAAGTTTGGATTCATGATTTGCATGTTTAAATGGTTTTCTAGTGATCTTAGTTAACATACAAGTTTTACACTTATTATGGTCCAATACAAAAGATGGAATCATGCTCATTTTAGACATTTCTTTCATTCTTTTATGATGAACATGTCCTAGTCTAGCATGCCATAATTCCATGTTACTAATCTTAACACTAGATAAAGAATCAACCATACAAATCGAATTAAAAGTAGAAGGCATATCTAAATTTAACATAATCATACCATTACATAAATAACCAAATCCAACAAAAGAACCATGTTTCGACAAGATATACTTATCGGATTCTAACACTTGTTTGTACCCACAATTATTTAATAATACACCGGACAACAAGTTTTTCTGAATACCGGGCACATACAATACATTACATAAAGAAATAGTTTTTCCAGAAGTAAAAGTTAAATCTACTAGTCCAATTCCAAGTATTGGTTTTGTTGCGACATTTCCCATTGTTAAAACACATCCATCACTAATTGTTGCAAGTTCCTTGAACCATCTTCGGTCCTTGCACACATGACATGTCGCACCAGAATCATACCACCAAGCAATATCATCATCCTGTACATAGAATGATTCACAAATTAATGACACATAATTCATATCTTGTTAATATTGTACCTGCTTGTTTTGGATCTCCTTTGGATCCACCACTAGTACCAGCCTCGTTTTTGCCTTTTCCCATACGGCAATCACGCTTGAAATGTCCAGGTTTCCCACATTTCCAACAGCCACCATCGTTGGGCTGTTTTGCTTTCTTTACATTTCCCTTTTTGTGATCGTTGCCTTGAAACTTTTGTTTATTGTTCTTAGTATTCGAACCCTTTTTGAAACTAGAATTAGTTTCTTCAACCATATTGACATTTGAACCGCCAACATCCTTGTCCTTTTCATTCATCCATGTTTTCTCCATCCTACGACACCCTTCCTCAATACTTATGGCACTTCCCAACTCAACCAAATTGTATTCTTCCTTCTTATGTTTCAAATTATTTTTGAAATCCTTCCAAGAAGGCGGAAGTTTGTCAATAATAGATGTTGTCGCAATGGATTCATCCATTTTTAAACCATGTTGGGTAAAGCGACCAACTATACTAAGACACTCATTATATTGTTCCATAACAGAACGTCCATCTATCATTTTGTAATTCATGAAATCACTTACTAAGAATTTCTTACTGGATGAATCTTCTGCCATGTATTTGGCCTGAAGCATGTCCCATAATTCTTTTGCAGATTCAATGTTTTGATAAATATCAAAAAGAGTATCACACATACCGTTTAAGATAGTTCCACGGCAGATGAAGTCATCGTTCCAGAACTTGTTTCATTTCCTGGTTTGGTCAAGGGTTTCGTTCTCCACTTCCTCCGGTGCTGGTGTTGTTAAAACGTATACAACTTTCATTGTCGTTAACAAAAACAACATCTTCTTCTGCCATCTTCGAAAATCCTGCCCTTCGAATTTGGCTAACTTAACAAACTTCGATGTCATATCTCGTACTGATTCTCCTGCCATCTTGTGAAAATTTAATCGATCTTTGTTGTAAATGTGGTGTAATAGGGTATCCTGATAGCAATTAAGTCATGAGTATGAACGCTTTCAGATCGATTAAATTGGAGTGGATACCAATTAACGACCGGATAAAATCTAATTGATTCAAGTTTATGTATGTTGTTATGTTTCCCTTCACAAAATATCTGTGTGTTTTTGTCTATCCGTACCTCTCTCTCAAATGAGAATAATATAGATAGTTGTTGGTTCCAAACGGTTAATAAGAAAACTAAATAACTGTAAAATAGTTATTATTAAGGCACAGCAGGTTAACTGCACGAGCAGTACCTTTACATACTAGCAGTACCTTTACGAGACACGAGCAGTACCTTTACATACTAGCAGTACCTTTACGAGCAGCACCTTCACATACTAGCAGTACCTTTACCTTTGAACCGTACCTTTGAACCCAATTAGTTCCATTAATATGCAACTAAGTGTCGACCCTTATTTGCATATTAAACACAACTTACTTTAAACTAAAATACCAACATTTGTTACTTTGTTTTTACCTTCTAGTGTTGGTACTTCACTATTTCTGCACTACTAACGTTGTCTCAAGTTTATTTATCCCACACTTTTTATTTTCCATTGAGGTTGTCATGAAAAGGGTAACGGCTAAACATTTTTAGCTAGCAAGTAAATGTGCCATCGGTAAAGACCTATCAAAGCAATGACTAAACATCACTAACGAAGTTGTTTAACAATAAATTAATTTCAAAAGTGGTTCTACTTACATTATAGAACCGGTTACCAAAGAATGGCTAGACTTGAGCTTATGTCACCCAAATTATGTAACCTCATTATACTAAACTAGCCGGCTATCGGCGTGCTACAACAGCAGATACCAGCCTTTGTAGCTAAATTTTCTTACAAGTGTCTCTCGATATTACATTTTTTGGTGAACAATTTTCTCGATTGCACACTTTGTTTGAAGATAACTTTACACATGATAAAGATTTGTTGACGTAACTTTAAGCAATAGTAATGAAGGGACGATATTGTTTAAACTTAGGTATAAGAAAATTACTTAATTACCATTAAAAACTTATTCACATTATTTAACTAGTAAAACAATAATTGAGTGGTTTATTTGTGGTTTGATTTTTTCTTGAGTTAATGTCATAAAATAGCATCTTTACTGCATAAAATTTCCCTTTTTGGTAACTGTTTAGGTATGATACGTAAAACAAAGATTAGTTTATGATCGTACAAATAAATGTACTACCAGGCCTTGCGATAATGATGAAGGATTAGGGGTTGTGTGATGGCTAGCCAAGCTTGAAATAACCTGTGATGACACAAATGAAAACACTACGTAAAGTGATACGCCGGGATTGGACCCTGCGAATCACCTCCGATGTTAGAGTAATATATGTGAGTAAAATAGGTGTTGAGAGAATGATCAAACCTCTTTCACCTGCCAAGCTATTTATAGTTGGTGAAAATAAGCTTACACAGGCCTCATGAAATTCGAATATCATGGAGGTGCCCCATGATTTTAGGTGATGGTTTGGTTAGGGTACCACGATCCCTATCTTGGCGGGGACCCTTGGTAGGGATGAGATCGTGGGTTTCTACTTGGTCCGGGACTACCTTCGTATTGCTATCTTCGAAGGGAACACCTCGAAAGGTATTAGGGCTTCGACTGGCGAATTCTCATACCGGTAATCATTACGTAAGGATTATTTTACGCCAGAGGAGACTTTCGGAGGTTAGCCCAAGTCTTTCTGAATGTAGTATCCGAGTATGCTCGAAGGGGAAGCCTTAGAGTTGTTCAGAGGATACGTTATCAAGGCCCCCAGTCGAAAGTGATGCTTACACAAACAGTGACCATATTCGCAGCTTCCAATCGTAGCCACAAAAATGTGTTAAAGTAAATCACCCACCATAAATGAATGTAATCATTACGCGGCTGGCCCTTAACTTTCACTTGCCACATGGTTAGGTAGATATTTAAGCCTAAATTCATGCCTTCTCTTCGGTGTGTGTAAGTGTCATATCCGTGTTTGAGTTTCCATTTGGAGTCCATCCTTTACCCTTATTTCGCCACATGTACAACCTAGAATAATTCCTATATAGATCAAAAGTGCTTTTCTTCTCATCAAACCCCTTTATATCATTATTTTTTTACCTCATTCACAGCTACAGTAACATTTTCTAACTCCTTCGAAAGGTAAGTTCCTGCAATTTTTTGTGATTTTCTCAACTTATGGCCGCGAAACACAACATCCAAATCTGAAAATGTCACTTTGATAAGTCTGAATTGACCAAAGTTGATTATGACATTCCTGGTGATTTCAAGGTTATGGTACCTAGCCACGACTAAACCCTCTTTGATGCTCCTGAGGGCTTCGTAACCTTATATAATCATTATTTTACCTAGTCCAACCTTAGGATTTCCCTTCCTAAGTTATTTTTGAAGTTCTAAATTACTATGAGTGCCATATATCCAATGTTATAAATGAAAGTGTTGTTCATTATTTGTACTTAGATTGCGTTTATTGTTATAAAGAAATATGTAACAGATTAGGCCAAGGACCGACCCATGAAAAGCTTATGGCCAGCCTTCCTTTCATTTTCCAACCATAAATACCCCTTTCCTCATTTGGAGAGGGGTGTGGTTTTCTAGGGTTTCATTTGTATATCAAAGTTATAATATGTCTCTTTTCTCTCAAGCATAGCCGCCACCCTCTCTCTCTCTCTCTCTGTCCCTCTCTCTCTCTCTCTCTCTCTCTCTCTCTCTTGTACATAGGGCTGGTCAAATTGATAGCCATGTCATATTTGATAAAGAGACAGATGTGGATGTTAATAAAGAAGAAATTGCACAACATGCAACTTCAAATTATCAGAATCCCGTTTATAATTAGTCAATATTTCTTACAATGTCAAGTGCACTTGAAAAATGTCAAATGGTCAATCAGTAAGAAAAAGATGCAAATACTTCATTGACCATAGAGCTGGAGAGCTATAAGGAGCGTGACAAATACATAGAAATGAAAAGTCGCTTTTCAAGAGTCTTATGTACGTTAGCAAAGCAAAAAATGAAAAAGAATCTTGATACGAAAATCATACTTGATAATGAAAAACATTTTGCTCTTGAAAAGGAAAACACTGCTTTTAGAAAACAAATTGATGCGTAATAAAAAGAAATTTCTGCTTGTACTCAAAATTTAACAGGATACAAAACAAAATCAAGAGTCAAGATTGATAAATAAGTTGAGGAAGTAATTGAGTTGCAAAATAAAATAAATGAACTTGGAAAAATCACCTATAAAACAGGCTAGACGATTCAAATAATTCACATGCTCAATCATGAGCCAAGCTTGTATTTTGACGGTAAACGTAGGTTTGCACTTGGTTATAAAAATCCACGTTTTCTAAAACAAGCTCTCTAGACCAATCCCAAGTTTTATGATGTTGTCATTCTTTATTACCCAACTGTGCATGTATATACGTATGAAAATGTTGAATATGAGGAATGGGCTGAAGAGATTCGATCAAACCAAAAACATGTTGAAAAATACTACCAAAGGATACACATCTCCACCACTAAAGTTAGGGAGTAACGAGTCTAAAGTGGTAAATTGGGTTAATATGATATGGCTTAAGGATTGTACCTAGCTATTGTCCAAACATCTCCTACATAAACATAATAGATCACTGGAACGAATCCTTGATTACTCAAACAACGGATGATCACTAAGGTGGAATCTTAGAAAATGAAATTGTTAACTATATAAAAAATGGCTTACATCTGAGGCTACTGGCAGTTGAGGTTGCAAATTCACGTTCACCCCTTGTGAACTCAATTGAGTCATCAGTCGAGCAAGCATTCCCTTTGTTTCTGCCATCTCATTGGACAATTGCTTGACCAATACATCTTTTTCTGTCATCTCGGTGGACAGTTTCTTGACCAGTAGATCTTTTTTTTTTTATGCTCGCTTCTCTCATTATCAAGTTGAGTTTGAAGTAACTCAAGTCTTTCATCAGTTTCTTTTCTGCTTCAAGGAAGATTAAAATACCTCTTGTAGTAACTCCACTTCTCACTCCTCTTGCATAACCTCCCAATTCCTTACCAAACAAAACTATCATGGCATCAGCTTCTTTCTGCAAAAAAATATGGAAAATGTTGGGATTAAAAGTTATTACTGCTAGTACATAGTTAATGCTCCTGGTATATAAGCATAATAATAGAATTTGCAATAAAACATACAAGTTTATCTCCCACTGATCTAATCTCATCATCTGGATATTCTCCGTCTTTGTTTACCCTTCCTTTCAACCACATTATACCACGCAGGGGTTCTTCATCTGCTTCAATTTTGTTCTTTTCGATCTAATAAACATCAAAATATCAAATGCATACACATGTAAAGTTAAACCAAGATAATCGTCTCTCAAGTTGTAAAACAAACATTATGTAATCTTACCATTTTCTCTTTCACATAAACATATACACCTCGTCCCATTTTATGCTGATAAATATTTTTGGAATGTGCCAGTTTATCATTCTCCGATTTATCCTAAAACACAAAATCATAAGGCGTTTAGATGCGGTAATGTTGCAAACTCAAACTTATGAAATGACATATAGACTTAAATAAAAATGACTAATTAAAACCTTGTATGCATCGGGGGCTTTGTAGTTTACAAACTCGGACCATTGTTCTGATGTCACAATTGCACTATACTTTGCCGGTAGTTCATTCAGTTTCTATGGTGTATCTAGGTTGGGCAATATGTAATTTTCCCTGAGTTTCATTCTGAAACTCCTCAACAGTTGACCAAGACGATGCATTACCAACTTTTTGAATGTCATGTCAACATCAGAATATCACTGCAAAGATTAACACAATGTTGTTAATTAGTTGCACATAATGTAAGTGCATAGATAAAATTATGTAGTACCGGGTTAAAAAATAGTATATATGTACCGTGATTTCATCCCATAATTTTTGTCGTGATTCTTTGTCAACTTTCTTCCAGGATAGAGCCTTCAATCTTATGTGCTCACAAACCAAATCTCCTAAAAAACTAGAAAACAGTGATCTGTGTAACCCTGATACCCTATTCAACACATTGAATGTTACCTTGTGCTTTATTCAACCAGGTTTGCCATCTTGAATGCGAAACTTACATAGCCTGGTTATGTCCCTTTTAGCTAGTTTCTTGTCTGATTGGTTGGTTCCAGACTCATCTTCATCATTAGAATAATGCTCGAATTCATATTCTAAGGTGTTAACATCAAGTTCATTATCAAAATTAACCAAATGATCATGATCAACGGTTTGAATTTCCATGACTCTTGAGCAACAAGGTGTAATAGAAAATGATTATGGGTTGGAGAGTAATGCTGATTGAAGATTTTTTTTTTTTTTTTTTTTTTTTGGTTGTAGTCTTTATTTTAGGAGATAAAACAGGGTTTTTTCATGAATATGAGCTCTTATTTTTTGTAACTGCCATTTAATTAGATGATTTAAAAATTTTGGATCAAAATTTTTGTTCCAAATTCTTTTCAATTAACAATTGAATTATTTTCAAAGGAATTCGTTCATGAACACAAATTGCATTTATTTCTCCAAGATCATGAACACAAACTGCGTATCAAATCAAGAACTCAAATTTACACAATTACACCAAGATCATGAATACAAAGTGATACCTTTTAACACAAACGGGTACCATTAAATAATAAACCAACATGAAATCAGGAACACAAACTGCTACCATTAAATAAATATGTGTCATCGTCAAATCATGAACATAAACTGCTACCATTAAATCTAACAGTGCAAACATGACGTCAAGAACACAAATTGCTACCATTTAACAAACAAAGATACTACTATCATTGAAGTTATAAAATAGATACAGTTAAACTACTAATTACCAGTTATTGTACTATTAATAATTACATCCATCCAAATGTCAGAACTACTACTACCATACCAACAAAAGTAATTGTTTATAAACATAGAATGAAAACAACCATCAGTCAACTTTTGGAGCATTGGGAGCTGTTAAAGCAATGACGATTCTAGTTATGGGTGGTGGCCTTTTGCCTCTTACAGCTGAAGTTGAAGGAGCTATTTTCCTTTGACCAAATTTTTTTGAAGTTGAAGGAGCTCTGGTTGTGGATGTTTTTGGAGCAGATGCAGCTATTGAAGTGGAAGGTCTGGATCTTTTTGGTGCAGGTTCATCTTCTTCACTTGATACATCAATCGCCTCATTTGGAACATCCTCTTCACTAGAAACTTCCTCTTCACTTGGAACATCCTTCATTGCCTTTGAGTAGCACTCATACTCATGGTTTAGCATCCTATTTTCAAGCCATTTTTGCTTCCTTTCAAGCTGTTCAATCCTCTTTTCAACGGAAACCACTTCTTAACTGGATTTTTCACTCACAGATCCCCAATCTCCTTTGTAAAAGTACGCCTCCTCAAATGGTTCCATCCTTTTCTCAAGGATGGAAAGCTTCTTCTCAAGGTTTTGAATCCTGCTTTCATAAACCTTTTCCTGATGCTCATTTGCAACTTAATAGGTTAACACATGTCAGATGTAATACATATATCCAACCACTATGCTAACTATTTTTCTACCAAACTTTTCAGACATTCAAACACCCCTGAAGGGATACACAAGACAAGGGCAAATCAACATAAAAATGGTGTAAACACATGCTCAAGACAAGGGTATTCATTAGGTCAAATATAAAGGTCCTTAATTGGTAAAGCCAAACAACATTTGCATTTTGAGTAATGAAGTTTGAGTTGCATAAGTCAATTTGGGTAAAAGGACTTAATTTCTAAAGTAAAAATGGTATAAGCACATGCTAAAGGTAATTTACTAGGGCCACAACAAAAGGGCAAATCAATCTAAAGGGCATTCATAGTGCCATAAAAAAGGGCAAATCAACATCAAAATGGTGTAAACACATGATCAAGGCTTGCCATTTTAATAAATACCAAAATGCATACCTTTATTCTCCTCTGCTTGCTTTTCCTCTATGGGTTTTTTGGTTTGAGCAAACACAGCTTCAAGGGTTGGAAATTCCTCACTTGGTCCATTTTTAGAACTATGAAATAAGAATGGGAAAATGATCAACAAAAGGTCAACTCAAGTCATTAAGTCTAAACAAGAACATTGCAACATTGTGCAAACCTTTTACCATAGCATAGTTCCATAAGGTGTCTAACATTTCATCCGACACCTCATCTCCTGGCTTCCAGCTATCCTTATACGTTTCATAAAGATAATCTTTCATGTCTTCAGTCAATGTAACTTTGCTCCAATCTTTGTTGGCCATTACAAGAATCATGGTATGTATGAGATGGTTTTGTGTAATCGTTCTAGGGTTTGTAGGGTTGTGTGTGTGACAATGATCAGGTTGAATAGTAACCATTTTAAAATGATCGGTTTTTGCACACTAACAAGTGACTGGATACGTTTTAGTAATGGACCAAACTGTGGAACTTGTAAAACCGGGGCGGGTTTAAGTGTAACCATACCCGCCGGATGCCCGATTAATATAATCCATCATTTTTTCGGGTTTCCCCCCGTGTATCGGTTATCAATAATTGAATATTATACGGACAAAATTGATGGTATTATAATTAAGCCACACTAAAATCCACCGACAAAACAAAAGAATATCGTATCAATCGATTTTACCCAACGTATCACAACGCAACGTACTCGGCACGACCTAATAATATAAAGACTTGTTTTAAAATAATATTCACCAAAAAAATCAAATGGGCAAGACTTTTCAAAAGTTAATCATTCTCATTTAAAAAATAATCTCGTTTTTGCCTTTTAAAAGGGTTTGGTATCATCATTCGTGTAACGATAGAGAACATGGACTCACGAGTACCTACCCCAAAAAATGAATAACCGAATAGTTGAGAGGATTATTGACGAGAACTCGAGCCGAAACGAGATGACGGAAAGAAGTCAAAGAGAAAACTAACAACAAACATATCAACACTAGGTATACTCATTTTATTATTTAAAAAAAGTTTGGACTTATGACAAAATTAATCTTCAGAAATAATTAACAAAATCTCGCCATGAGTCTTTCATATATCGAATGTTTCCAAGTCAAAAGACTTTATTGAAAATCAATTTCCAGAGTAATTTATAATATAACTAGTATTTATTTAAACCCTAAACCTTAAACCCTACCCTAAACCCTAAACCCTAAACCCTAAACCCTAAACGATAAACGCTAAATGCTAAACCGATCCGTAACTCAAACAATAACCAAAGAATAATACAATAAATCCAAATATGGTAGCTAGTTAGTGGTGGCATTTCGAGTCGGGTTTGGGTTGACAGGTTGGCGGGTTAGAAACCCTCAACCCTAACCTATTGACATATAACCCGAACCTGACCCATTTAACCCATATATACTTGGGTTGACAGGTTAAATAGGTTACATGGCTTAAATAGGTTAAACGGGTTTTGGGTTGACCCATTTAACTTATTTTATTTACAAAAGTTGGCACATTATATGAGTTAAACAGGTTAAACGGTTGGCGGGTTGACCCACTTAAATAATTCCCACTAGAACCTGATCTGTTTAATAAACAGGTAAGATGGGTCGACCCAAACCCAAACCGAAATCTATTTAGACTCAACCCAAACCTGTTAATTTTCATTTCAGTTTCAGATCGGGTTTCGTTTCGGGTCCAATAGCCCTCGTGTGTTCCGTTTTTATCTCAAATGTCTCACGTACACTTGTAATTTCCTTACTTCGTACTTAACCAAATTTAATAAAAAAATATCTTTACAATTTTTAATTTAACAACTGTTTATATTTCTTTATTTTATTTTGTCCAAGGCGATTCAATATCAAGTCGCAACAAACTAGTTACTATTTCATTTCAAGTAAATGTCAAACATTTATTCCCTCGGGTCAATAATAATAAACCCGATCCCAAATCGTTGTTGGAAATATTGAGTATGGAAGTTTATTATTCACAAAGCATGAGATACAACTAGTTGTTGCATCAACTCGTTGTACATGGTAAGTCAATACTTGGTAAAAGGAAAGTCGAGACTTTTTTGTTAAACTGCTTCCTCTATTCCTTATTTTTAGGAATAGTTTAACATCTCCTCAATTCAAAGTATAATTTAGCCGCCTATGGTCCCATTTCCCACCTACATTATTAATATGCAGGATACTACATCTTTAACAGTTAAACTTTTAAAAAAAAAAACATATAAAATGCTAACGAGTCTTTCAAAATTCACTACTATTATTTTGAGTTCACATCTCTACTTGTGAGAAACATCAATCCTTTCCTGCATTAAACATAGAACGTTTAGGTTTCCCAAATCCCTTTTTTATAGTCATTTCCATGTGTAACTCAAATCACAAATCCTAGTTTCTCAAATCTTTAAACAAAAACCTGCAAGAAATTTTCATAAACAATGTCTGTAAACAGCAAGAGATCCAGAGGTGTTGTTACACAATCAGTTAACGACCAGCAAAAACAGTCAAAGTATGTTCACTTTAATAGATGTAAACATTCATCATATTTGTTAATTAATCAAGTTCTATATACGATTAAACTAATGTCTCTTTCATTTCAGGAAAAAAAAATGTGTTGAAGGCAAAGGTTCAAGCAAAGCAGATAAGGTTTTACAAAGGGGAAAAAAGTAAGATGGGATGTTAATGCATGGTTCGAGTGGTGGACTGCTGCAAAAAAGAAAGAAGCAAAAAAAAGAAGCTTTGATTCAACATGCAAATGATGAAAAGGAATATCCTCCTACCAAGCCGTACGTTGGTTTGGAGGATGATGATTTGTTTGATGTGGACTTAGATGGCTTGGATTACGAAGATGAACATTTGGCATTTGACCCGGAGAAATCTCCAAAATTAGATTAGTAGCTTTTAAGAATGTGTATCTTTTATTTCCCGTACTTTGTAATTCTTCATTTCATATGTTAATGAAAAATGTTTAAGTTGTACTTTGTCATTGATCAATTCTCTCATTATTTGTTTAAAATTTCTGATTGTTGTGTTTATTAAGAAGAACTTGGGATATATTATGTATTATGTTAAAGCATTCTTTTGCATTAATATAGTTGTCAATGTATATTGATTATACTGTTCTTGCTAAGCAAGCATTACTACTGTCAATCAAAAGTTTCTGCTGTTAAGCAAACGTTACTGCTGTTGGGTTTGTACTGCTATGTCTGAAAGTGCAGGGGTGAGTTGGTAACATTTACACTTAAGTGTTTTAACTCCCCAGTTCAATCGAAAATTCAGTTTCATGCACTCATAATGTCTCTCTAATAAAAAACACTAACATCTTTTATCAATCAATTTCAAAATCCCCAAATCACAAAACCCTAACTCATGATGGCGAGGGCAATCGAATCAAAACGCACATTTGCTACAAGTCACAACATGGTCGCTTTTTTGGAGAAACCTAATGGTTCTGAAGGATTCACTTAGATAATCGATTTCTTGATTGCTACCCCTATTAGGTATGCATTAACTGTGAATCCTCCTATATGAATTTCTTATATTAAGTAGTTTTGGTCTACTGCTAAGGCCATAAGTTTTAATAAAGAAAAACAGATTAAGACTACGGTAGATGGCCAAGATATACTCATAACTGAGTCATCTATTAGGGAATATCTTAACCTACCAGATGATGAAGTGATCGAGTGTCTCTCAAATGCTGCCATTTTTAAAGGTTTGAAAAAAAGGGGTATGAGAAAAAGAATGAAAACTTAAAATTTTACAAAGGTCTCTTCTCACCTCAGTGGAAATTCTTGATTCATACTCTCTTACTTTGTTTGAGTCCTAAAACTATAGGTTGGAATGAGTTTGGTGCTACTATTGCATCAGCTATGATATGCCTTACTAAAGGAAAACCTTTTACTTTTTCAAAAATGATTTTGGAGGGTATGATCAAGACCTTGGATAATGATGGTAAATCTTTATTATATCCAAGGTTTTTGCAACTTATTATTCAAAAACAATTGACTACTATTAAAGTTCATAAAGGAACTTATTCTGCCCCCTTACTACAAAAGAAAGTATTTTCAAATCTGAAAAGGGATGGCAAGGATTTTTCAGGAACGGTTACACCACTTTTTCCATATATGGTGAACCTTTCACAAAAACAGGGTGAAGGTGCAGAAAACACAACTGCTACCCAACACACACCCACTTTTGATGCGTCTACCTCACAACCTAAAAAGACCTACAACCGTAGGAAATCACAACATAAGGACATTGAGCTACCTCAGGCTGGTGTAAGGACGGTTGCAGATGAGGCTGTCATGGGTGTGGAGCATGACATGTTGGAAGGGGCTGCCACTACTGCTACTAGTTTAGAAGCAGAGCAGGCCAGTGGTAACATACTTAAGACCCCAACCAAGGCAAAATCTAATGCCTCAGGTTCACATGAACTTGATGCAGGTGATGGAAACCCCAACCAAATGGCTAATATGGGGGACTCAGATGTTCAAACTAGGTTTGAGATTGAGTATACACCTATTGATTCACCTCTCAGGGAAGGTAACACATCCCGAAGTAATGAGGGTATCTCTGAAACACATGAATTGATGGATACTGATGTACAAAATGTCAATTCCAGTGATCCACCTCTTGGGCTAGGTAGCACAAGCCGAAGTGGTGAGGATAGCATAAAAGTTATACAAGAATTGAAGGACTATTGTACCAAGTTGTCAAAGGCTGTTCTTGGCCTTCAAAAGCTCACAACTTCACAAGGTACAGAGATCACATGGTTGAACCTGAGACTTAGATATTTGGAATGTCAGCAGAGGTCAAGAACAACTCAGTTCAGAAGGTTGAAGAAGGTGGGCACATCACACAGAGTGAGTTCTTCTAAGGCTACTAGTTTGTACGATGCTCCCAAACAGGGGAGGAATGAAAGCAGAGTCTCAGGGGAGGATACAACAAATGTTGAAGGTGCTGGTGTAGATATGCATGTGGATATGGATATTAGGATTGATAGTGGTGATAATGTGGATGCTGACTATGTAGTTGCTGACAAGGAGGGTAATGAGGTGGATTTGGAAGATGTAAATAAAGAACAGGTAGTGGAATCTCAGGCTGACAAGATTGTACAAGCTTCAAAGATCATGGCGGAGACTATTAATAGTTTGGGAGAAACTGCTGCTACTAGTAATGTTGAAGAAATGGCAAATGTGGTTACTACAACTGGTGTTAATTTTTTTGTTGCTAGTGCAAATCAGGTTTATACTGCTGAGGTTTTTGTTACTACAACAAAAGATATTTCTACTGCCCCACAAGTTACTACGGCTGTGTCACAGAAAGATGTTGCTGCTAAGGGTACACAAGTTATGGATGAAGATGTTATTCTAGCACAAGCATCACAAGCAATGATGCAACTGAAAACATCACAACCATCACATGCAACACAAACACAACCACAACCACCATAAAAAACACAACCACCATCAATAACAACAAAAGCACCAGTTAAAGGTGTGGTGATCAAATAACCCTCTTCTACACCCAAGAAGGTTGTTCAACAACCACCACAGTATAAATGTAAAGGTAAATCAATACTTATTGAAGAACCTGAGCCTGAAATACCTGTGGAGTTTTGGCCAAAAGAGAAGCAAATGGACTATGATCGTAAGGTTATTAATGAGTTTTAACCTGATAACCAAAAGGTTATTGAACAACAAATAATAGCAGTAGAGAATGAGGCAAAGACCAAGGCCTTACTTGATGCTTGGTATGAAGAGAGGATCAAGTGTGATGCAGACATTGAGCTTTCCAAGAAGATTAAGCAGGAACAACAAGATGTATCTACAGTTGATCTATCTGGGTTGAGAGGGTTTAAGGCTAAAAGGCAAATGGTGAATGATGCTAAAAGGAAGAGGATTAAAATACTGAGACTACCAACTCCTAAACAAAGAAGAAATGTTTATGATACTTACCTGAAGAAAATGAAAGGATATAAGAAGAATCAATTATGTCACATTCCTGATAATGAAATTGAAAAGATGTAAAATAATGCAAAAAGGGAGATTGATACTTTTGTACCCATGGAAACAGAGGAGCAGGTAACTCAGACAGAGAAAGAGGTAGAAGAGAGAGTAGAAGAAAAGAAGAAAGATATCTCTAGGTCAGGTGTAAAAAGAGCTGGGGGTAAACTAAAAAGTGTTGGAAGAAAGAAGAGGAAGCCTGACAAGTCAAAAGCAGTAGAGCGGGCATCTGAGTCAGAGCATGAGCAACAGAAGGAGGCTGAGAAGAAAGATGAAACACCTGAAGAGAAATAATGCAGATGAAAAGGCTAATATGCAAGCTCTTATAGTTGTGTTCAAGATAGATGATCCAGAAGTTCTTAATGTTGTTCCACTTGGTGTCAAGCATCCCATTATCCATGTATCTTCTGGAGTCAATGATGGAAGTGAAGCTTACTGGGATGTGAAGAGAACAAATTGTAAGAATTACAGGTTTCTCAGGCTTCAATAAATGCTTTACTATTTTGATAGGGATGATGTTGAGACACTCTTGAAGATGATAAAGAAAAAATTTGGTGATACAAAGGTTGGTGATTCAACATCTGGTGATCCACATGATATGAATGATTTTGTGATGTGGAAATCCCTGAAATTAATGATGGCTTGTAGCCACGGAGGTTCACCTGGGCCGACTCCGGGCTATCCAAAAGGATAGTCGCCGTGGGATTAGTCGGCTTGCAATGTCGAGTCGGAAACCCATGATTACCAATATATATATATTAATGATGAAACCATCTCTTGAAGATTCAGAGTGAAGAGAGCTTCAAAAGCATAAAGTCATTAGATGGAAATTGTTTCAGAATTGTGGAGTTCATATCTTGGATGTTAGACCTTATACCATGTATATGCTTGTTGAGAATGATTATCCTTTGTCATCTTGCAAGGAAGTTGTTTATCAGATGGTTAAAGAGCCAATAAAGATACAAATGATATATATATATATATATATATATATATATATATATATATATATATATATATATATATATATATATATATATATATATATATATATATATATATTAGGCTGATATTCAAGCGTATCAACTCCTGAAGAATTATGAAAGAATAATTGATCCTAAGCCACCAAAACAGAAATAAATGTGCTGATGATCAAGTCAAGATTGCTGGTTGAAGTTAAGACTACTGGTGAACATTAGAGGAAATACACCAAGTGGTTAGTGCTGCTACTACAAAAGGTACTACTGCTATTTTTAAGTTAGTACTGTTAGATGATTATAAGTTTTAGTATTAAATAGTTGTTTGTGTAATTTAGCCTATTGTAATGGATTTTGACTCCAAAAAGTCGAGCTTTTCTATGACAATGAAATTTTTTGCAGTTTTCACTAGTATATCCACTTGCAGTCAAGCTTTATTCTATGTGCAGTTTCTATTTATCATGTATATGCAGCAGTTGAAAATGGTTCCTTAATAGATATGGCAATCACAACAGTAAAAAAATCAGCATAAAGTATAAAATGAATAACAATTTAAGATGCCCATAGAATATAACTTTCCATTCCATTTAACCATCCATTACTAATTTTAAACAAAAACACAAACATAATGCACCCAAAACCCCAAACCCTACGACATATCGTATTCTTCACACAAATCCTTTATATCAGATTGCACTTCTAGCTGCTTAACACCGTCTAAATTTTCATCCTCAAGCTGGGTCAAACGAGACAGCTAAAGCTCCAACCTATCCTTATTTTTTTTTAAAAAAAAAACAATAAATAGCATCCTTCCAAGCATCTTTGTCACTCTTGCTCTCCATCTCACGAATCGCTGTATACACCATTCTTAGACTAGCCTTAACATCAACAATCTTATCACTTATATCGTTTGTAAAAGCCTTCTCATCAGCAATCCGTTGTTCAAAGAAAATCTTCATCACCTTCGTTATCTCTGTCTCACCACTAAGACCAAAGATCTCATCTAAAACGGGAGTGGGTATGACACTCGAACTGCAAATTGATGATGCCATGGATGAATTGATTGTTTAAATGAAAGTCAAATGGTTTTTTTATAACTTGAGGGGTGAAGATGATAGGGATTTGTTCTAATGGATTTCTATATTGATTGGTTTTATATATGCACCCATAACAATACCAGCATTGTAAATTGTAATGGAGCAAATGAAGAGTCATGACAAGTGTTCTAAAAGGCGCGCCTTGGCGCCGCAAATGCCTCGCAAAGGCGTGAGGCGTCACCTCCACACAACACAATAGACCAAAGCGTCGTCTTAAGGCTTGGCATGAGATGAGGTGCGATAAGGCGCGATAAGGTGTACTGGCATTTGAGACGTTTAGGGGATTTACTAGTAATTGGAATTTGGGCATTGTATATGAGGTTTACTGGTATTTGGCGTTTAGGGGTTTACTAGTATTTGAAGAAGATTACAAATATAAAAAGAGTTTATTGACTTTATTGCTTATGTATAACACTTTTTATAAACTCGATGTATATAAAATCTGACATACTAATGAAATATAATATAAATCTATAAATCTATAAATACTTTTTGCCGCCTTAATTAACGCCATGCCGCCACGCCTCATGCTAAGGATTGAGGCTTGACCATGCCGCCATGCCACACCTCACGCTATTTATAACCTTGACTAATAGTCTGAACTCAATTCATGCATTGAATATCAAATGTGTAACCATATGTATCAAATTATGACTACACTTAAATAATATGTGACAAAATATGAATCTTATCATTTTGACACCTTAATAAATACTTCATGTGACCATATATAATATCTTGAATTTAGTCACACAAACACTCAATGTGACTAATATCAAGGTTAATAATAACTGAGATCACATTTTGCCATAAATAATAGTCACATGAATATTTCACAATGTGACTATTTTGAATATATTGGTCACATATAATACCCTTATAATGTGGTCATAAACATAGTTTAGATACACACTTGTGATATGGTGTGACTGTTGTAAAACCAATAGTCACATGATCGTGCTACAATTAAATGTGACTATACACATTAGGTTTTGGAAAACAAACACACACCACACTTTAAACACACAAATTAACTTATGTGACCATAATAATAGGAAGATTGATAAAATTACAACTTTTATTCACTGTATATGTTATGCTAACTTAATAGGAATCTATGATATCAAACTAATCAAGATACATTGCTTTAAAAATCGTGCCTGAATGTACACATTGCATTAAACTAAATTTTTTTCTAACTTTTAAAGCCCAAACAAACCCATTAAGATTATATGTGGCATTTAAGCCTGGGTTTATCTCCTTGTTCGTCAGATGATGCTGGACATGCTTAGGAACCACATTGACAGTTCTTACATAGAATTTCTACCACATGTACTTACCCCAAAGATAGGCATTCCAAGCGGCAAAATCCTCCACTAAGCACAAAATATGTTTAGGGACGTTGTACCTTTGTTGACGTCCCATAAAGATAACCACAACCACAATCACAAGGCAAACCCTAACAGCATCCTGATCCGACAAATCTAACCATTTTTTTTTCAAATTTCTCCTCCAAAACTATATCAACAAGATCTTCCCCCTTGATGTTGTACTTGTTCGGGCCATTGGGGTTTTCAGATAGACACGCTCGCAAAAAGGATATACTCATTTTCATCTTCTAAGACTTCCCCAAATCTAAGGCCAGTAATTAAACAAAAATTTTTCCTTACAAAATGCAACCAATTATCATCAATGTGGTAAATAATTGGGGCCAAGCATCGGTAACATCCGGGATGCGTACTTGATGTTGCAAAACAAAGTTCATCCAATGATTATCATTATCTAATTTGGGAAGATCTAACCATGGACCAAAAAACGGTGCTTTTCAACAAGGTATAAGGATTTGTATTTTTTTTTCAACTTAGCTTTTATATCTAGAAGTAACTTAATCAATGACCTAAGGCTAGGTGCAATAACAACCGAGACCGACTCGGTCGTTGTTGTTGTGGGCACCACGTCGCGACCGAGAAAGAAGAGAAAATAAGGTGGAGTCGGTCTCCATCTCGACCGAGTTTTTTTTTTTGACTTTGATCCACTTTTGCTACATTTAAGTGTTAATAACCATTTGTGAGTAAAAAAATAATAAATAAATAAATAAATTAAAAAAAAAAAAAAAAAAAAAAAAAAAAAAAAACTTACCGTTTGAAAACTAGTCGTTGGGCACAAAAAAAAATCCCCTATAAATACACAACTAAACAACACTTCAATTCACACAATCTCACACTTCTTTCTATTAAAAATGTCTAAGAAAACACCACAACAACAAGCAAAAGGCCGAAAATCCCGTTTACCACAACAAACATCCCGCAATTATCACCGGATTCAACTTTCCGGTTAACCGGTGTGTCACCAACCATCAATTTCCGACCTCGTTCTCTTGATTACGAATCTCAACGACCTCCAAAACAACAAAAATTCAATCCATTTTCTATGCATCGTAATATTAATCGTCCATTTGTTCCCCCGTATCAAAACAACCAACAACCACAACAAAGAAACTCTCGTCGAAGCCAACAATCTATGTATGGCTCCCCCGAATCGTGATATCGTCCAACAATGGACTCATCAATGTCTTCCTACTCTAATTACCAAAATTATTCTCCGGTAAACAACATCAATCTTGATGCTTGTGATTTTATGGAACAATTAGAAAACAATCCGGATTTTTATGTTGGAACCGGTTCGGGTTATCCGAGTCAACAAATGTCACGGGGTTATCCAGGTTCGGGTCACGGATCGTATCACGATTCGGTTCCAAATGATGATCTTGTTGGTGACGAAGACAACATTATTTCTGAAGAGATGTCACCGGTCAAACCAAAGAAGCGTGCTGCAAAGGCTAAGAAGAAGGCGGTTGAGAAAGAGGTTGAGGAAAAATTTGAGAAAGACATCTCGAATTGGTCAAAAGAGGAAGAAATCGCGTTGTGCATGGCTTGGTGTGATTCGTCGGAGGATAGCATAGTTGGAACCAACCAAAATTCTAAGGGATTTTGGAAGAAAGTGATTACATGCTTTGAAAAGGAGGTCGGTGAAGGGAGATCGTACAACTCGATTACTAGCAAGTGGAAAAATAGGTTTCGTCCTAGAGTTGGTGCATTTTGTGCCATTTATGACAATTGTTATACGAATTTTGGAAGTGGTGCGAATGATCTCAATATTTACCAAAGAGCGTCTCAAGAATATGCAATAATGATGAGGCACACGTTTCATTTGGATCATTGTTGGGAGATTTTGAGGGAGCATCCGATTTGGAAGGAAAATGAGATGCCGCATTTTTTAATCCAAAATGATGGTCGAAAAAAACCAAGGACTTCTGACACGGGCTCGGATGTGCCTAGTAATGAAGAACCTCGTGATGAGCGACCGGTTGGGCGTGATGCAGCTAAGAAAAATAAGGCTAAGAAGAAATCGTCGGGGTTTAGTTTGGATGGGGTAACCGAAAAATGGCAAGCAATTACGTCAAAGGCTTGTGGTAAGAAGCAGGAGCTTGCAGACGGATACTACAAATTGAAGGAAAAAGAGTTATTGCAAAGGGATAAGGAGTTGGCGCTGGAGCAAAAGAAAGCGGAGCAAGAAGACAGAAGAATGGCAATGGAAGAACAAAAGCTTGATTTGGAGCGTCAAAAGAAATATCAAAAAGACCTCATCTACTATTTCAAACCAATCGACCCATCTTTGCCCGCATTTCAACGACAAAAAATGCAAGAACTCAAAGACGCGATTAAGAAACAATACAACCTAGAAGATTAGTTTTCATGTTGTTATGTTTTAATAAGTGTTGTAATATTTTTATTTTAGTTGAATTAGTATGTAATGTTTTAATTATGAATGAAATTTTAGTTTGTGTTAAAAATGTTTTTAAAAAAAATGAACTTTGTGGCCCTTACTGTGGTACTGAATCGCCTGCAGGTCGCTGAAAAGAGAAAACTGACGTGGCAGAAAAAGTAGGGGGGATTGACCCTTATAATAAGTCCTTATTGCATCTAGCCTAACATTTACCTTGACATCATAAAGCTCCTTAAAATTAGGGTTTGTTTATGGGAAGAAGACGAAGTGTTATGTATGGGTGGAAACGAGCCGAGCCGAGCCCGAGCCTGCCAGAGCTCGAGCTCGACTCGTTTAAGTTTTAAAAAGCTCGATCTCGAGCTCGGCTCGTTTCGAGCCTTAAACTTTAAGCTCGAGCTCGACTCGTGGAATATTATATAGGCTCGGGCTCGGCTCGTTTATTCGATTTGGCCATGAAAAGTTAAAGCTTGGCTCGAGCTCGAGCTCGGCTTGTAATATATCTTTATTGAGCTCGTTAATAAGCTCGAGCTCGGCTCGTATATAAGTTAAAATATCATATTTTTGTTTAGGCTCGTTTAGGCTCGCGAGCCCAAACGAGCTTTTTATGTAAAGCTCGAGCTCGATTAATAAACAAGCTGCAACTTAGGCTCGAGCTCGGGCTCGAGCTCGTTTAGGCTCGGCTCGTTCGAGCTTTTTACCGATCCGATCCCGAGCTTTTTACGAGCGACTCGACTCATTTCCACCCCTAGTGTTATGGTTATCTTGTGTGATTTCAAAGTCATTTGTTAACTATTGTTTTCCGTTATCCTTGATATGTTTGTCGAAAGGAACACGTTTACACGTACAAATGATAACAGATAAACACGAAAAAAAATCAACAAAGCACTACCGCGGCAACGCGCGGGCTACCTCACTCGTTTTTCTAACTTATGTTTTTTAGCTTGGTTGGTAATGCCAATGAGTATACTTTCAGTACAGTAAACCCAAGTTTACACGTACAAATAGCATAAAAGTGGCTTTCTTACATTGGTTTTTTGAAGAATATGAATTCGGATTCA
Source organism: Artemisia argyi (assembly GCA_030686995.1). Classification (NCBI taxonomy): domain Eukaryota; kingdom Viridiplantae; phylum Streptophyta; class Magnoliopsida; order Asterales; family Asteraceae; genus Artemisia; species Artemisia argyi. The sequence goes on along the minus strand of CM060685.1, from coordinate 168,071,549 downwards.
TCCCAAAATACACTGTGATCAATGTCAGTATATGCACAAGATGATACAACTTGCCATGCCGCTTTCTCGTCACGCTTTTGCTTATTGGAATCTCACACTTTGTATTAGTTATTATATCGGGTCTTATGGAGTTTTTTTTTTTTTTGAACAGAGGTCTTATGGAGTTACTAACTTACTATTCACGAACTTAAGTATGCATTTAATCTTTGAACCAAATGATATTTTGGTAACTGTGAGTCTCGCTGTAATCTCTTTAAAGAAAATGAATTAAACGTGTGTGTCAATGACAAATGCATGCATGCTGCAAGAAGTACTATCTATAAGGGGGCATTTGGTTCGTTGGAATTTGGTGTAATTCGTTGTAATTGTAATTTGAATTACATTACAATCCTGTTTGATTGGCAGGATAAATATAATTGTAATTCAGATTACATTACATTGCCTGTTTGGTTTGCAAGGTAATGTAATTGGATTACAACCAATTACATCTAATGATGTAATTTAAATTACATAGCAAACTTGATAGAATGTGTTGAATTACGTTGGAATTCAGATTTTTAAAAGTTAAATATCATTATTTATCTTTCGACGTTATTATTAATATATTATTTAATTTTAAAAAATAATAAATATAATAATAATTATTTACTGTTATTATTATTAAATAATAATAATAAAATAATATATATAATTATTATTATAATAATAAATATATATTATAATAATAATATAGAATAATAATAATATAATAATAGTAATAAAAATATAATAATAATAATAATAATAATAATAATAATAAATATTTAATATAAATATTAAAATAATAATATTTATATAATAATTATTATAATATTTATTATTATATAATAATAATAATAATAATATAATAATAATTATAATATTTTATTATTTTTATTATTTTAATATTATTATTATTATTATTATTATTATTATTATTATTTTATTTTTATTTTTATAATAATAATAATTATTATTATAATTATAATGATAATATATTATTATTATTATTATTATTATTATTATTATTATTATTATTATTATTATCATTATTAGTTTTTTTTAATCTTTTTTGAATTACGATTACGCTGAGATCCAACCAAACAAAGTGACAGAATACATTAATTACAATTCCAACACATTACAATTACAACACATTTCAACTATTTGAATTACAATTCATTCAAATTACGGAAGTTGAGGTTAATAGGGGAGAGGAGTTAGAGGAAGTAGAGACTATAGAAAAGCACTTTGATAAGTTGCCCACCAAGGAAGAACGGGAATGCCATAAAGATTTATTCGATGGCCCCTAGACACCATATATCCTTGGCACACCCCTTATCAAAATGGGAAACCCCTCAAACATCAACATACCATGCAACATCGCGCATATGCATATATGGAAAGCTTATATCGATCCTAGATCTCCTATAAACATCATGACTAGGACTTATTATAATTGGGTGATGAAGAAACAACTTGGTTATAGGATGATGCCCAATAAGAATTTGATAAGTAATTTTGTAGGAAGAGTGAAGGGATTGCATGTGATTATAGGTAATTTCACCTATGAGATCGATTTTATGATAGTAGAAGATACTCGCCCGGTGATAGATGATTGCCTAAGCCAAGTAGTATTCGGAAAACCATTTGTTGAGGCCACTAGGATGAGTTATGATCCGACTTTAGGGATAGTTAGGTTCAAAGAAGAGAATGATGAGATTGCCTACCAAATGCCCTACAAGAATGAGCAATACCGCCTCCTTTCTAATATAGAAAAGGAACACAAACAAGCAGCTTACTATAGGAATGATGAGGATAGACGTAGAGGAGTAGAGTATGTGATGAATAGGATGCTTGGTTTCTATAAAGAATGCTTGCAATTAGGTCCAGAATACAAAACTGGTATAGGAGACGACCTAGAGAGTGAAACTAATAATGAGGTCACGTAGTAACCAATGACCTTGAGTCTAGCTACAAGACTCGTAAATAAAGAAAAGCGCTTCTTGGGAGGCAACCCATGATTGTGTGTGATTTTTATTTTATTTTGTTTGTTATTTGTTTCCGTATGCATGCTTTATTTTTATTGTTGGTAGATCATGTTTCAAAACTAAAATAGTGAAAATACTTTACTTTGTTGTTTGGCCTAGTCTTAACTTCATCCAAAGGTATTTTTTGCAAAAGATAAGTGTAAGGGGAAACCCCAAATATGTTTTTAAAGAAACAAAACCGATCATGATTCTCCACAAAATTAAGTGAACATGTGTATTCGTATTTGTTAGAGTCAAATGCTTGTATCGAGTCATAATGAAGTTTTGCAGGATTTTTCAGGAAGTAGGACGAAGTTTTTCCAGAAATTTTCCGGAAACTTAACATAAGAATTTCTGCAGGTCACTTCTGACGGCGTCACGAGTTTACTCTTGACGGCGTCACGTGTAAAAATCTGGAAATTTTACCAGTTTTGTTTTTCTAACGGAGTCTTAAAGTTTTTGTTGAATTATTAGTTTTATAATCTCCAGGAAATCTGCAAACATCATTCCACAAGCATTATATCTTATTTTGTTTTCTAGGATTTATTAGCATATGTAGATTGCCGCCGATTTTATGCGAGGTTGTCTTGTCTGTTTTCTCAGGTTTTACAGGTTATGTATGATAAGAAGATGATTTATATTCTGGAAGGGAAGCTTTGATTGTTCATTTTCTTGGAGGAAGATCTAACCTGGCCACCTTATTATCCATACCGAGCGAATCAGGGGAGTATTTGATTTCATTCGTTTTACTTTTTTCACTTTTACATTCTTTACTTGAACATTTGGGACAATGTTCATCCTAAGTGTAAGGGGAGGGTAAAATGATGATACCTTACAGATACACTTTCGCTTGAGTTTGATTGTTTGATGGTAGATGTGTAATAAAACTATGAGAAATACTTGTTAGTGTAATTTTAGCGCTAAATTTAAATTTTTTTACAACATTTAGGAGTGAAACTTCAGCATAGCAAGCGTCTCATGGATAGGAGATTGTATGACTAGCACAAAACCGTACTATTCAGAAAAATTTTCCACCCAAATATGTGAGGTTCGCCTTTAGATTTAATAGGAAAAGCATTCATTATTAGTGCTTATGAGTGTACCGATAGCATTTAGATTCTAGAACTTGCGTTAGTGATGCATCCCGAGACCGCTAGTGAGACTACATTCGTGTAGTAGGATTTACTACATGATAAGAGGCATTAGGATCACCCTTGTGTTAAACTCGTATCATAATTACTTGACCATTTAATTCATATTACTTGGCTAGTTAAGTCAATTGATTTTTCCCACACCTTAGCATTGTACTCATTTTTAGTACACGAAACCCCTAGTACACCCCTCCGAGCCTATCTTTTTGTTTCTAACTTTAAGCATTTTACTTAAAGGAAGAATTTGTTACACCCCACTTAAATGTACAACCAAATCGCCTTAGCCTTCTGTGTATGCACTCATCTTTAGTGCATTATTGTTATTTGTTTAAACTCTTAGTTAATTATGTAATTGATTACATGGTTGCTAAGTCTAGTCATATCCTTGTACATATTGTTTTGGGACGATTGAGACTCATGGGTAAAGTACTTATTTTATGGAGTAATGGGGAAGAACATCATTTATTACCCCATATGTACGTTAATCTTAAAAGTACTCCAAGTGTTTTGATTATCTTGATTCGAGTCATTAGATTATTTTATTGTAAAGTATGTAAAAATTCAAGTGTAAGGGGAATGTTCATCCCCTATGATGTATTATTTTGGATGGTAGGGTAAGAGTGTAGGCAAAAAAAAAATCGATAACATATATATATATATATATATATATATATATATATATATATATATATATATATATATATATATATATATATAAATAAGAGAAAAAAGAAAAAACATACGGACTACCATCCCTTTTCATTCTATGTTCGTTTTACATTTTTGTTATTTTTTATTTATTAGCTTAAGTCGAGTCTAGTCTTGGCTTAGCAACGCCATATTGTACATGTAATTGACCAAGATTGTTAACTCGCCACCAGTAAAGACTGCCTATATCCAACAAAAACGTGTATTCCATATCCCTACACCTAACGTTACAACCCTTTAAAAGACCTCTTTGATAGTTTATCCTAGGTGCTTACGCCATGTGGTGGAGGTTTGATCATTTCCCAAGCCTATTGTAATCTATTTTGCTATGACAGGTAGTGAGAGATATTTTCTGTTTCTATATTGTGATATTACTTTATTACACGCGAGAGATGTGAGTATCTAACCACTATTTGTGAGGTGCTAGTGTATGACCTCCATGCTTGTCTTTGGTCTTTAGTGGAACGATTATTTGTTGTAATTACTTTTATATTAGTGTTAAATGACCCCTAACTTGTATTTTGATTAGAATAAAAGCGCATTTGCTTGAGGACAAGCAAATCTCAAGTGTAAGGGTATATGATGAGGTGAAGAATGAACCACTTTTAGGGGGTCATTTAAGCCCGGAATTGAATTTATTTGATCAAATATTGCCCTAAATCGTTCCCTTTGTGATTTTAGGTACTTTGGGAGTGAATTCTGGAAAAGGAAGCAATTCGGACATTTTTGGAGCATAAAAGTAAAGAAAACGGCAAAAACTTAATTTTTCATGCTAGAACAGTACCTGACGGCGTCAAGAAGAAAATCATGACGGCGTCAAGAGTAAAATCCATGACGACCCAGTGAAAACCTGAAGGCGTCACAACAAGGGCGTCAAGACTATTTTTGGTGACGGCCTGCATAAGGAGCATACATGACGGCGTCAGACCAAGATCTAGGCAGTCCGAGAAACTATTTGGCGGCGAGATGACGGCGTCAGACTTTTGTTCTTGACACCGTCACCTATCAGAATCTATATATAGTTTTCTATTTTTCATTCATAAAGAGGAACTTGTGTGGAGAATATTAGGGCCGAACTTTGTAAACCCTAGGTCGTATTTTACAGTATTTTCAAGGGCTTTCACCCCTTGAATCCTTTCATGTTCAATTGAGATAAGTCTTCTTTCAATTCAATCAATATGTCTATGTGTTGTTTGAATATATCTTATGCTTGTCTTGATTTCAACATGCTAGGCTAGATCTATCTTGTGTTTGCTTAGATGTAATGAAACCTATATGTTAATTATGTGTTGATTACTTGTTTATGGTTGTAATGGATGAATGATTTCAATGTTAGGCTTAAGAAAACTGGCAGATCTCCATTGTGTAACATGCTTGAACGTCTTAGGAAACATGAACCGATGTGTACTAGGTTTTATTGGTTGTATTTAATGCATGAGCAAATTCTAATGATCCCATGTTAGGAGCTTATTAGCCGGCTCGACATAGGAGTGAAGTAGGCGCTCATAGGATTGGGGAAGTAAGTACGCCACCCCATGAACGGTATTAAGGAATACAATCCGTCATCCACGCAACTATAACAAGTAATTAACCTGTAAAAGATATCTAGGGAGTAGTGAAATCTAAGTAAAGACAATTCTCCCACATATTGCTCACAACTCTAGTTTAATGTAGTTTATTTTCATTTTTAGTATTTTATTTTGATTGCATCTTTAGTATTGGGTTAGTTGACTAGCAACTAATTCCACCCAACTCCTTCAAACCCGAGATTTTTACTTGCTTTCATAAAATATAAAAAATACAAAAAGAATCATTCCTCATCTTTAGACCTAGTCTTTAGGTTTTCTAATCCTAGCGACACTATTCCTAGCTGAACGATCAATCCCCCGGTACTTGTCATTATACGATACTACATCGATCAGGTACACTACCTGGTGGGGGTTGTAAGCTTCTCAGGATCCCTTGAGAGGTAAAGCCTGGTGCAATCCCTACGCATCAAGTTTTTGTCGCCGCAGCCCGGGGAATAGTTATTGTCTAGGTTAGAATATCTTTTTATTAGGTCTACTTAAGGGTGAGCAAACGGACTGGATGGACTGGACCGACCGACAAAACCGACCGGACCGAACCGGACCGGACTGGGCCGACCACATTCGGTCCGGTCCTCGGTCTATCTTTTTTGCTAATTCGGTCCTCGGTCCGGTCGGTCCGGTCCGGTCCGGACCGACCAAAAAACCGAAAAAACGTGCCAAAATATGCCTAATTGGATCGGACCGACCGAAGACCGGACCGGACCGAACCGGACCGAGACCGGACCGACCACATTCGGTCCGGTCTCGGTCTATGGTTTTTCCGGTTCTCGGTCCTCGGTCCGGTCGGTCCGGTCCGGTTTTTGAACCATGCTCACCCTTAGGTCTACTTGCTAGATTCCTTTCTAGTAAGATTTTATTTTTATTTTTAGGTTTTCTTTAGTCTATCTATTTCTTCGTGTTTTTGTTCGTAACTCTTCGCTATCCGACATCATGGACGATGGTGACATCTTTGAACCCGTCATCCCACCACTACAAAGCCCACCACTAGATAACCAACCTCTTAGGCCCCGAACCCTAGGAGAGTATTCCCGACCTAGCCACCAAGGCTACCGAAACACCATTGAGCTCACCCAAGGAGCCAATGTGACCCCCTTGTGATCCGACACCATCTGGTTGGTGCAAAGCGGATGTGCATTCCATGGACTTCGTTCCGAAGATCCAAACCAACATCTCAAGGACTTCCTTAAAATCGTAGATTCTATAGACCTTGATGTTACAACTAGAGAGTCAACCCGATTACGCCTATTCCAATTCTCTCTACGTGATCAAGCGAGTCAATGGCTTGAACGTTTACCCGCGGGATCCATCACCTCATGGGATGATCTCACCACTCGTTTCCTTGCTCAATTTATCCCACCGGGGAGAACTACCAAGCTTAGAAATGACATCTTGATGTTCCAACAACGTCAAAATGAAACTCTATATGAAGCATGGACTCGTTTCAAGGACTTACTCCAAAAAGTCCCTCATTATGGCATAGATCTTTGGCTCCAAGTCCAAATCTTTTATGACCATATCGATCTCTCCACAAGGCAAGCCATTGACCAATCGGCCGGTGGTAAGCTATGTGATCTAAGTGCGGAACAATCATGGGAACTAATAGAAGATCTTGCTCTCTATGACAACGAAAGTTGGAATGATCCCCGTGATTTGAACAAAATGGTCAAGGCAATATCTTTGCCTTTGAACAACTCTAGCACTCCCGACAGTAGGATCATGGAACTTGAGGACCAAGTCAAGTTTCTCATGAAATCTTACGAAGCTCTTAAGCCTTCAAGCCAAGTGAACAAAATCACTTCTTCATGCGAATTATGTAGTGGTCCCCATGACACTCGTGATTGTGTGGAACTCCCCGGAACAGCTTTTGCGGACTACGCATCCCCGCGTACCGACGAAGCGGGAGATAAGTGGTACACTTTCAAACCCGAGCCAAACCCTTACGATGATTCATACAACTCCTCTTGAAAAAATCACCCAAACCTTAGGTGGAAACAAAATCAAACCAATTCTTCCAATCCGCCTAATCGTTACCAACCAAACGGTCCACCCTCCAACCGTACTTTCAACAACAATCCTTCTAACAACTATGGTAGTACCAACAATCTTGAAGGATTGATGTCTAAGTTCATGGCATCTCAAGAGGCTCGCATAACTAGGTTTGAAGCCGAATTCAACCAACAACAAACGGAGATGACCAACAAGATAGACAACTTGTTGAAAACCCTCAACAACCAAGCGTTAACTACACCTAGGAAGGACGCTAGGGACGCCAATAACGGAATCCAAATTAAGGACCCCTCATCATCCAAACATGTCCACTTTGTCAATGTTGTCACCATTAAGCCAAAAGATGAGGATATAGAAGAAAGTGACAAAGATGAAGTTGAAGTAGAAACCGAGACTAGGAATGAAAATAGGAAAGTTGAGGTTAATAGGGGAGAGGAGTTATAGGAAGTAGAGACTATAGAAAAGCACATTGATAAGTTGCCCACCAAGGAAGAACGGGAATACCATAAGGATTTATTCGATGGCCCCTAGACACCATATATCCTTGGCACACCCCTTATCAAAATGGGAAACCCCTCTAACATCAACATACCATGCAACATCGGGCATATGCATATATGGAAAGCTTATATCGATCCTAGATCTCCTATAAACATCATGACTAGGACTTATTATAATTGGGTGATGAAGAAACAACTTGGTTATAGGATGATTCCCAATAAGAATTTGATAAGTAATTTTGTAGGAAGAGTGAATGGATTGCATGTGATTATAGGTAATTTCACCTATGAGATCGATTTTATGATAGTAGAAGATACTCGCCCGGTGATAGATGATTGTCTAAGCCAAGTAGTATTCGGAAAACCATTTGTTGAGGCCACTAGGATGAGTTATGATCCGACTTTAGGGATAGTTAGGTTCAAAGAAGAGAATGATGAGATTGCCTACCAAATGCCCTACAAGATTGACCAATACCACCTCCTTTCTAATATAGAAAAGGAACACAAACAAGCAGCTTACTATAGGAATGATGAGGATAGACGTAGAGGAGTAGAGTATGTGATGAATAGGATGCTTGGTTTCTACAAAGAATGCTTGCAATTAGGTCTGGAATACAAAACTGGTATAGGAGACGCGCTAGAGAGTGAAACCAATAATGAGGTCACGTAGTAACCAATGACCTTGAGTCTAGCTACAAGACTCGTAAATAAAGAAAAACGCTTCTTGGGAGGCAACTCATGATTGTGTGTGATTTTTATTTTATTTTGTTTGTTATTTGTTTTCGTATGCATGCTTTATTTTTATTGTTGGTAGATCATGTTTCAAAACTAAAATAGTGAAAATACTTTACTTTGTTGTTGGTTACCAAATTACCTTCATATTATTTGCGATCACCACAATACATGAAGGCCTTACTTGCTTCGGTGAAATTGGGTTGGTGTTGTTGTTACCACTATACGTGAAGCGGGTTACATGTACGTCATGCAACTTATTATTTTTTTTGCTCAAATAATAATAATAATAATAATAATAATAATAATAATAATAATAATAATAATAATAATAAAATCCTTTAGTTGTATTGCATTTTGATTGTTTAAGATCCTATTCAATATAGGCAATCAGTATTACTCGTAACTGTTTGACTAACTAATACATCTAAATGACTATATTAGTGGTAAGAGGGTTTTATAGATCACATAACTTACTAGAACATCCTCCTTGTATAACTCTTGTTTAACCAAATTGAATTATTATTTATTTTTGGCTAAATACCCGAAGTAAATCAGTTGCCCTTTGACTGATCAACTTTCAACTTTTTTTTGTAAGCCGAAAATAGACCGGTTCCCTTGGTAACTTGTACCAACCATGTGTCACGTATTATTAGACCAGTTGCCATTTTATTATATCAAAATAGACCATTTACCCTATGACTCATCACCTCGTAATTACAAACGGGACACTTGTCACTTACTGGTTTGAGTTGCCCGCACCCACGATCTAGCTTCGGCTAACCCAAAAGAATAGGTTTGAAAGTGATCAGTCATAGGACAACTGGTCTAATTCAGGCATTTTCCCTTTATTTTTTATTTAGTAAACTTTACTTTTCATATTTAACTTTACTCGCTTTCACAAGATAAATTTTCAGGTATAAAGTGTTAGACTTTGACAATCAATATAACACATTATGCGGAAGCTAGGATCAAGTATAATACATATAAAGATTAATTAAAACATAAATAGTAATGTACCCGATGCACTTCAATAAACCTTGAACTTGTGTAAATTAGATCAATGATAAACCCCTTACCGTTTTGTTTATCGATCTCTTGATAATTACTATAGTGAGTAATTACCTCGTTCTTGTACACACAAACTACCAACAAATAAAGGTTTATGCAAGTAAACGAAAACACTTGTTTTGCTTAATAAAAAATCGACCCAAAACCCTAGGTGGGGTTGTGTGCCAATCGGCCAAGAAAGAAAAGAAGGGAGAAAACTTTTAGGGTTTTGTGTGTGTGCACAAAAGATGTAAAAGCTTAACCCTTGGCCTTGTATTTATACTAGAGTATTCTTGGGGAGCAAGGAAGGCATGGGTCGACACCCATGGGCCTTGGATCGACAGGCCATGCACCCACATGGGTGTTCCAGATCCTTCTTGCTTTCCAAATTACATTCTAGTCCTTTTCTTTCGTTACTAAAGATAGTTAGTACTTACATTTAATATTTAACGATCATTAAGTCCCTCAAGTGTTTACATAAATATATATACACGATACATATATCATATATATATTTAATATACTTTATTCTTGTTTGTAATGTGTGCAATCCCGAGGTCTCGGGTTCGATACTAATCATTTACATATTAGTTTTTATACGTAACTTTTAACAGCTCCCACTCGTATATCTATTAATAGTAAAATGACATTGGTTGGCGTCTTGCAACACTCCAATGCCCCCAGTTCGACCCAAGCTAGGTTTCCTGGAAAACCTTTTAATGATTCATCGTTATAATTATCCTTTTGTTTCTAATACTACATTTAATAAAGATGTGAGATTCTTTATTAATATTCTGTTTCTCGTTTCTTTATGATTGAACAAAATTACCAAAATATCTGAACGTATTCCAGATAGACTTTAGGTGTTGCCACACAAACATTTTGTCAACCCTACGAGGGGCCCAGCAATATTATACTTCTGAACAAATCAGAAGGAACAAATTCTCTCTTGACTACAAGAATAACTCATGAACTTTGCAACACTTCTGAAAACAACTGTTATAACTTCCAATTACGTTAAGCGGTAGATTGTTCCACATAAATGCACTACATCCATGACACTTATCTGGTATCTCAAGTCTGAGGATAACTGTAAATATGATTCTCACATTAAATATTAAATCATATTGTTGGGATAAGTCCAATATTCAATTCATTGAATATCATGTGAAATTGGTATGATTACGCATCAATATACTTTCAAGTTTATCCTTAACCAATACTCAAAAATTGTCTTAGTTTAATGATATTCCCATATCATTAATCGACAACGGACAATTTAGAATAATAAGTTATTCATGGATCTTAAACATGCAAATATCGGATATATTATTAAGACAGACAATGAATAAATAAACATAAACCATATTTTATTTCATTAAAATAATAATTGTACATTACATCCCTTATCCAAATACTAATCACAAATGGGCATGAAACTTTCAGCTAATTTAAGTCCTATTCCTTCAGCATGCTTGTTAAGCTTGGTGCCAGGTAAAGGCTTCGTAAATTGATTGGCTAAGTTTTCATCTGTGTGAACTTTGAGCATTTCGATTTCACCTATTTCGACTTGTTCTCGAACATAGTGATGCTTAATCGGGAAATGTCTGGTGCCTTTCATGATTCCAGGTTCATTGGCAAATGTAATTGCAGCTGAGTTGTCACAATACATTTTTATCGGTCGTTGAATCGAAGGCATAACCCCAAGCCCTGAGACAAACTTCCTAATCCAAACAGCTTCCATTGCAGCTTCTGAAGCAGCTATATACTCACTTTTTATAGCAGACATCGCTAGTACACTCTGCTTTCTGCTCCTCCAATCTACAGCTCCTCCATTAATGACAAAGACATATCTCGTCTGAGACTTCGTATCATCCTTATCACCTTTCCAAGAAGCATCACAGTAACCTGTAACATCAAGTTCTGCAGATGGAGGCATGGAACACCCCCATAAACTAAGAACATCTCTTTAGTAGCCCTAAGGTACTTAAGAATATTCTTAACAGCAGTCCAGTGTTTTTCACCTGGATTCTGCTGATATCGACTGGTTAAATTCTGAGCAAATGCCACATCAGGCCTTGTGCTTTTCACTGCATACATTATAGATCCCACAGCTGAAGCATAAGGGACTCTTTTCATGCGTTGCACCTCTTCAGGTGTTAAAGCACAAACTTTCTCGCTCAAGCCATGTTGCTCTTGCTTCGGCAAATATCCCTTCTTAGAATTTTGCATATTGAATCTCTTCAAAATTTTATCAATGTAAGCACTTTGGCTTAATCCAATTAATCGCTGAGATCTATCTCTATATATCTTGATTCCCAAAATAAATGCAGCTTCCCCTAAATCTTTCGTAGAAAAACAACTTCCAAGATATGCCTTAACCTTTTGCAAACTTGGAATATCGTTTCCCATGATCAATATGTCATCGACATATAATATAAGGAAAATTACATTACTCCCACTAGCTTTGTGATATACACATGGCTCATCAAGATTTTGAGTGAATCCATACTTTTTAATCTCACTGTCAAATCTCTTATTCCATTGTCGTGACGCTTGCTTTAATCCATAAATGGATCTTTTTTTCTTGCATGCACGATTTGGGAATTCTGGATTCACAAACCCCTCAGGTTGCGCCATATAGATGTCCTCATCTAGGCGACCATTTAAGAAGGCGGTTTTGACATCCATTTGCCAAATCTCATAGTCATAGTAAGCGGCTATGGCTATAAGAATCCTAATAGCCCTTATGTCAGCTACAGGAGAAAAGGTCTCCTCATAGTCAACACCAAAAGTTTGAGTGTAGCCTTTAGCTACCAAACGGGCCTTATAGGTGTGTACAATGCCATCCATATCAGTCTTTTTCTTGTAGAGCCATTTACTCCCAACTAACTTGGCACCCGGAGGTAGGTCTACTTCTTTCCAGACTTCATTGTCTTTCATGGATTGCATTTCCCCATTCATAGCTCCCTGCCATTTTTCATTTTTAGGACTATTCATGGCAGCTTTATAACTTGTAGGTTCATCAAGATCCCCTATCAAGTTGTCATCACTCTCCATGTTAAGACATAGACGTGTAGGAGCATTCACAGGTCTAGATGACCTACGAACGGGAACCACTTCAACTTCAGGTGGAGGACCTAAACTTTCAGGTTCCACAGTAAGTTGGCTAGTGTTTTCAGAAGGTGCTACATCTTCATGATCGTCTTCCAGATCATATACTCTCCCACTGAATTCTTGAGATATGAGCTCCTTTTCTAAGAAGTCTCCATACCTTGCAACAAAAACTTTGTTTTCAGTTGGGTAATAAAAGTAGTAACCCATAGTTTCCTTAGGGTATCCTACGAAGATGCACTTCACAGATCTTTGTTGGAGTTTGTCTGCTGAGTCATGTTTAACATACGCCTCACAACCCTAGACCTTAAAACAAGACAAGTTAGGAGCTTTTCCAGTCCATAACTCATATGGAGTCTTATCAACCTTCTTTGTTGGAACCATATTAAGAATGCGAACCGCAGATTCCAATGCATAATCCCAAAACGAGTAATGAAGAGTTGTTAGATTAAACATAGTTCGTATCATGTCTTGCAATGTATGATTCCTTCTCTCAGATACACCATTTTGTTGTGGAGTATATGGAGAAGTAAGGTGCTGGACAATTCCCTCCTTTGCTAAGTAATCTATAAACTCTTGACTCAGGTATTCACCACCTCTATCGGATCGAAGAGCTTTAATCTTCTTTCCAAGTTGCAACTCTACTTCTGCTTTAAACACTTTGAATATTTCAAACACCTCATGTTTATGTTTAAGTAAATAAACATAACCATAACGGCTGTAATCATCCGTAAATGTTAAGAAGTAGCTAGCACCTCTCCTTGACACATGTCTAAGTGGTCCACACACATCTGTGTGAATAAGACCAAGTAGATCATTAGCCCTCTCAATCCTATTTTTAAAGGGTTTCTTTGTCATCTTCCCAGCAATGCAAGATTCGCACTTATCAAATGATTCATCATTGATCTTTTCTAAAAGCCCATCATGTTGCAGCTTTTTCATGCGATCCTTGCCAATGTGAGCAAGTCGACAATGCCAAAGATAAGAGGAATCCAGACCTTTCTTGATTCTCTTACTATTGATGCTATACATTGAATTATTTTTAACAAAAGCATTATCATTATCATTCATATCATTTTCAAATACACCATTCACAGCAATAGCATTAAAATTAAAAACACCATTTAAAGAAACTGAAATTCCATTGCTAGAAATAGTATGATGAAAACCAAGGTTCAACAAACATGAAAATGAAATTACACCTCTAACAATTAACGGTGCATAATGACAATTATTTAAAGATAGTACTAGGCCCGAAGGCAACACTAAATTAAAACTCCTATAGCTTCAACTGCTGCATGTGCTCCGTTACCCACGTACAGGAATTGTTTCCATAAGCCAGCTTTCTCTCAACTCTAAACCCCTGCAAGGTATTGCAAATATGAATGCCACATCCCGTATCATATACCCATGAATTCAATTTAGGAGTAAGAGTGACTAATTCAATCATAAAGAACGCACCTGATGAAGGGTTACCAGTTTCATTCCCCTGCTTCTTGAGTCGCAAGTCATGAATTTAGAGAAGACAATTGCGCTTCCAATGGCCCTTTTAATGACAATGGTGACAAGCCTGATCCTTTTTGTTTGGCGGATTCACCTTGTTCTGCTTAGGCTGATGCTTCTTCACCTTGGGTTGAGGTTGATAGGCCATGACCTGCTTGCCTTTATCACCTTTCCCCTAGCCTTTGTTTACATGTGATTTCTTCTGGATTCCCCCCCCCCCTCATTAATTGCCAACACTTGCGGGGTAGGAGCCTTGACCTTGGCTGGTAGACTTTTCTCATAATCAACAAGCAATGCGAGTAATTCTGAGACTGTCTTCCCCGAGTAGTGCATGTTGAAATTCTGCACAAAACCAGCAAAGTCCTTGTTAAGGGCCCTGTTGATCAAGTGCACTTGCACATTTTCGGGGTAACCAAATCCAATTCTGTGAAGCTGATCAAAAGATTCCTTCATCTCAGTCACATAATCTTCAACTGGTTTACCATCACCATGCTTGCAGTTGTGTAGCTTGTCACGTTCATCATACAATTCAACTGCGGGAGGTTTCTCAAAAGATTGCTGAAGTACTTCAAGCATATCTTTTGGGAAAAAGTACTCAAACTTCTTTTGTAACTGAGCACTCATGCTTGTGAGCATTAAACAAGTAACCTCATTAAACATAGCATGTTTCTCCCTCCACTCAGCCTTAACTGCTTCTGTTGCATCAGCAGCAGGCTCAGCTGGACATTCTTCGGTCAAGAAATTGAGCTTACCGGCCGCCCTCAAGACAATTCTGAGCGAATGGTGCCAATCATTGAAATTCTTTCCAGTCAATTTTTCTCTCTCAAGATGACTCTTGAAAGCAGAAATCACAGTTGGGTTATCGGGTTGAGCCATATCTACAGATAAAAGTTCAAACATTAGTATTTTCGATAAATATCTTCAAGAAAATAAAATACCCATAGCTATATTCATATAACCACCAAAATTTTCTTGAAAACCTAGGATCCAACTTTACATAGTTCCACCACATCAGTTGATCTGCTAGTGGTGAAAGTACAAAAGATGGTAATCTGTCGAACAATAATTGGCAAACAAGATTTCCAATTCCCTGATCATTATGGGATTTACTTCAAATTGATTCATCAATTTGCCTTGTAAGCATGTTTCATCCCATCTCATGCCTTAAGTTCTAGGTCTCACGCACAACTTAATTAAGTCGTCTACCTTAGAAACTGTAAAATTACAATTATGGTCTCACGCGCTAAAAGAATTTTACTTTGTTACAATAATTTAGCCTAGGTCTCACGTTTACTAAATTAAAACTCCAAGTGTTCCTTATAGATAGATGACATGTAACTTAAATTTAAGGGTATTCAATTTTAATATGTAAATCAAAATATGTATAAAGATGCATGCACTCATCTTTATAACATAAGTTTTCAAAACCTTTTTATTACCAATTCGTGAAATTAATACACAAAGTTTTACTTGAGGTTTAAAAAACCCTAAGATGTCTTTCTACAATTATAATTTTAAAAGTAATTCGTTTAAGACATATTCAAGATTGTGATAACCAATGCAGACTCTAAGACTCTTTTCTAAGCCTTCATATCACGGTTATGAATTAAGTCTTAAAAGAGTTAGTTTTAAAGCATATTTGTACAAAACATCAATCAAGAAAAAGTTTATGGATTCAATCTCAAAACATGTAATAAAGTATGAATCTTGCTAATCTCGCATTGGAGCGAATTACCGTGCGAAGCGAACCGTTGTTGGCATCTAAGACTCCGCAAGATTCAATCTTTATCACTTAGGGTTTCACCATTATTAATCCGTATTATTTTCTTTATAAAAATCACCCTTTTTATTGCTTACAACTAGTCCAACAATTAAGAAACAATAAAAAGACAAGTAATTTAAAGAAAAACATAACAACTAATAATAATAAAGTGAAACAATTAGCCACATGCAAACCTTGTTAAAAAGATCCTAATAAAATCAATACTAGGTATAATAACGCATGATATCAACTAAGGCCTTCTCCTCTTAATGGAGGAGAGCCACATACATTGACGAATCAATTGCGTAGGCCAAAGTTAATATACACACCACATACCATATAAATTGATTTTAATATATATTAATTGGAGTCTTCCCTAATTTTAGATCCATATAAAACATGTGACAAAAAAACAAAACAAACAAGATCCACGACTAACATGCATGTTTTGTCATTGATTAAACCTAACAATTAGCACATAGGTCACAAGTACGTTCACATAACCGGTTAAAGACTTAGGGTTTCTAGTGATTACAATTTAATCAAGTAAACCACAAACCCTAATTAGGGTTTTATGTGAAAATCGACCCCCCCCCCCCACAAAATTAGGGTTAGGGTTTAAATTTTAATAAAAAAAATTTAAAGAAAACCCTAGATCAAAAACATGTATCTAAAATAATTAAAGATCCGTTTTTTATTACGTTTTAGTAATCAATTACATGTTATACATGGCTCGTGATGCCACTGTTAGAGTTTGACACTCAATATAACACATTATGCGGAAGCTAGGATCAAGTATAACACATATAAAAATTAACTAAAAATAAATAGTAACGTACCCGATGCACTTCAATAAACCTTGAACTTGTGTAAATTAGATCAATGATAAACCCCTTACCGTTTTGTTTATCGATCTCTTGATAATTACTATAGTGAGTAATTACCTCGTTCTTGTACACACAAACTACCAACGAATAAAAGTTTATGCAAGTAAACGAAAACACTTTGCTTAATAAAAAATCGACCCAAAACCCTAGGTGGGGTTGTGTGCCGATCGGCCAAGAAAGAAAAGAAGGGAGAAAACTTTTAGGGTTTTGTGTGTGTGCACAAAAAATGTAAAAGCTTAACCCTTGGCCTTGTATTTATACTAGAGTATTCTTGGGGAGCAAGGAAGGCATGGATCGACACCCATGGGCCTTGGATCGACCGGCCATGCACCCACATGGGTGTTCCGGATCTTTCTTGCTTTTCAAATTACATTCTAGTCCTTTTCTTTCGTTACTAATGATAGTTAGTACTTACATTTAATATTTAACGATTATTAAGTCCCTCAAGTGTTTACATAAATATATATACACGATACATATATCATATATATATTTAATATACTTTATTCTTGTTTGTAATGTGTGCAATCCCGAGGTCTCGGTTTCGATACTAGTCATTTACATATTAATTTTTATATGTAACTTTTAACATAAAGAACATTGTATAATCGTTGAAACAACTGTCCAAGAGATGAATACCAACTATACAAGTGAAAACCTCTACTAGATCAAACAACAAGTGCGACTTCAAATTTAACCTTATATCAATGTCCCACAAGAGCAAAAAACTACTCTTATAAACAACATTCAGGTATTCTATAAATTAAGTATTAGTGTATGACATAAGGACAATATGTGAACTAGGTGATGTAGAAGTAACTTTCCATTTAACTTATGCTTTTAGCCTTTTTCACATAGATCTTTGTGTTGAGGAGATTGATTTTTGTGCTCAAAATTCTGTTGAAATAAAAGAACAAATAGACAATTGTGATGATGATGTTCATGAAAACAAAGAAACAGACTAGATGTAGGGTGATGCTGGTAGGAATGGAAAATCAAATCAAAATTTCATCACAATACTCTACAGTTAAATAATACAGAAATGAAGGTCATGTCAATAACCTTTAAAGCCTGACCTGCTCAATGTGTGGTCGCAAGTCTCAACTCTCAACTCTCAACCCCTAGTTACTCAATATTTTTGTCTATCGACCCTCCTTTCTTTCACATCTGTCTACTCCCATTTCAGAACCCATTATTCATTTCAAATTAGATCTGTCCTTGATTCCCTTTTACTTTTATATTTCATGTATATTGTACAAAATTATATAAGTATTTTAATCAAACATATCTATAGTTTTCATCATAATTACCATGTAGTAATACTTATACTAGGGCTTGAAATCAATGCATTTTTTGAAATTATTATATATATTAAAACGGGGAATCATACTGTAGCAAGCACTGTATCAGCTACAGTGCTTACTACAGTGGACAACAGTAGTTTTGTGAGTCCGGTACTGTAGCAGTACTGTTCATCGATTTTTTTCTTTTTTTAAGCATGTACTGTAGTAGTACTGTTCATTTGTTTTTTGTTTTTTTTTTTTTTTTAATTTTATTTTTAGACCACATCAGGTTAATTTTTTATTTTTAAAGTTAGTCTCAAAAGACTAACTTTAAAAAAATAGTACTTGCGTTTATCGATCTTTTGCATATTTAATCGTTAATAACAAAAATAATTTTTTTCAATCGTTTTATTTCGAGTTTAGATTAACTACAACATTTCAGCAATAATTTTTTTCAAACGTGTTATTTCAAGTTTATATTAACCACAACATATACGCAGCAACGCGCGGGTACCCAGCTAGTTTTGATACAAAAGGAAAAGGATAGGGGAACCAAAGGTTAAAAACTGGTTTGTACATTGGTTAATTGTATCATTTTGATTTTATGAGATCTTTATGGTGCTAGATGTGGAAGGTTTATAGGACCATAATAGGGAAACATTAGTGCCTATAACGACACCATGGACACCGCACCTTGCGCCTAGGAGTGGCGCCATGGGCATAACGAGTGTTATCTAAAAATATTTTTTTTCTTTTTGAATGTAAAGTGATGTAATTGTGTTTTTTCAGTTGTGTTATAGAAATGTTATAAAAGAGTGTCTTTATAAGGATTTGAATATGAGATGTAATATTATGCTTGTTATGATTGTACATTACCATTATTACAAAACATTTATTTTATTTTAATTTAAATGTATAATCACAACAAACACAACATTACGTCTCATATTCAAATGAACAAGAGAAAATCTTTATCCGTGTATTTTTGTTTTGTTATAAAGATGTTATATGAGAAAAGGTGGCATCACGTTGTGTATAAAACACACCTATAAAAATCATGGGCATCAAGGACTCTTAGAATTTCAGGTAATATTAGAAGAGAAAAACATATACCATAACTAAAAGCAACTTGAAGAAATGTTTTTATTATAAAAATTATAAAACAGCGATTTAAAGCATTAGAGACGGACACTTTTGAACCAAGTTGGACCAGTAACTTCACATACACTAACGTGCTGTTTGTTTATTAAGAGGTTCTGAATTTGAATCTGATTCGCATATTTAAATCTGAATCTGAGGCACAAATATTTGAATCTGAATGAAATATATATATATATATATATATATATATATATATATATATATATATATATATATATATATATATATATATATATATATATATATATATATTTTAAATATCTGAATAATATAAATATGATGCAATTTTATTCTTACGACACATACACATTAAAAGACATTAAAAGGTAACCAGACATCCCATACACATCTTGTTGGTTAAGAGGTTTTAACCTCTAGTTGCCTCTGAACAAGAAGAAAAAAACAAACGCACTTAATGAATCAAATGTCTGAACGAGTTAGATTAAGAGGCTGTTAAGAGACACTTTTTAAAAAACATACGCCACATAATAGAGCTTGGTACGCATGGCTGTTAGCCTTGGTGCCATCTCACAAAGCCACTCTATGGTGCGACAATGACATTGTGGGTGGCGTCATCGGCTCTTGTGCCGTGGTGACCATCCCACGCGTTGAGTATTTTTTCTTTTTCTTTTTTTTTTTATTTGTCTTTATTAATTTATGGCACCATGAGTACCTTGTGCTCTATGCTTTTGCTAAAATCTCTTCACTCCAACTTCTTTTAATTTTTACTCACCTACACTTATATTAAGAGTAAACTACAAATAAAAAAAAAGTCCCTAAACTATGCTATTTTTGTGAGAAATGTCTCTATTTCTGAAAAATTGCAAGTTGTGTACCTAACGCTTTGTTTTTTTGAGAGGAATACCCTTGAGTCGTTAAATTCCCTATTTTTTGCTAACACTTGTTAACTTTTCCTGTTATTGGCCATGTGAAATGAATAATTTACCTTCCTTTTTTTCTATAATTTCACTCTACCCATTTGCCTTCTTTCCCGCAAATATGCAAAATGACTTATTCACCCTCCAATCCTTTAGGACAAAATTCACGATAAAACTTTCATATCAAATCATTTGGGGTTGTTTATTCACCTAACAACTGACACAAACGTAAACACATTGTCTATTCGTCTAACAGATACAAACATAAACCCTAATTGCTTGTTTAGCCTACACAAACCATAATTTTTTAACATGGATGGTGGTCGAACTGGAAGCGGGAATGGGGTTGTGGTAAAAAAAACTGGGTGAAAGGGAGGCCTAGAAAACACGGTCTGCTACATTTGCCTTCGGTTGCATCCCCTAATCCGAGTACACCCACGCCACAACGGAAGAGAGAATCCCCGTTGGTAGTGGAAGTATGCAACATGCATTGGATGTTGGTAAGTTTATGTTGTTTAGTTCCTTTATGTGTTTAAAATTAGCTTAGTTTGATTTTGGTAATTGTAGCATAGGTTGGAAGTATAGGCTAATATTGACTGTGAGTGACGCCAAAAATTAGTTGTTCGGTGTGTGTATATGCTTGTTCAGCGTTTTTTGGTGATGCACTGGTAATGCTTGTTCGGTGTTGCCTTCAAGTAGTATTGAGTATGAGTGAGGCTAGTATTGACTATAAGTGATGCCAAAAAGTAGTATTGGATGTGTTTGTTTGTTTCATAGTACTTTGAAGTAATTTTTGTTGGTGATCAACTGGTAATTATTTGTTATCTAATGTAATGCCTTCAAGTAAATTCTTTTTTCCATGAGTATATCTAGTCTTGTTGAACAATAAGTGAATGGTTAACAGTAGTGTGCAGTTGCTTGTGCTAAGTGATCACATCTAGTCTTGGTGAATGGTTAACAAGTTTAGTCTTGTTTCATGTTTCATTCGTATAAATGATCACATCAAGTCTTGTTGGCTATCTTTATAGATGACAAGGAAAATATGGATAGAGTGCTCGTATAGAAAACAAGATTGAAAAACTTGAAGATGTGTTATACAGGGCAAAAATCCTGAAAGATTAATTTTTTCAACCTCTTATGATGTGATGTAAATGCTATTATTTGAGTTTGTATTACAGTTAATAATCTTTGCAGATATCAGATACAGAGTTTGGCAAAAAGTGATTGAAAGTTTGGAGGATGATGCAGAAGTATGGTATAACATAGGCAATAACTTTAATGATGAATTATTGGATCAGATGAAAGCAAGATATGTGCTATACAAAACCATTACAGAGGAAAATGTAGATGAATTTCTTGATGAGCTGTTTATGAGGACAATGATTGAAATGATAGTTAAAAGTATTCAACCTTGTATATTCTTAATTTAAGTGGTCTATGTATGTAGCTTAAGCATTTTTGCATGTTCATTTGCATATGCAGTTTAGGGGGTGTTTGAATTTATCCATTTGACTTTTAAATTTTAACATGTACCAAATACTCATGTGATCACAAAATGAACACTCTGTTCATTCCAAAACATTACAGAAATAGTTTGGTTACTCATGTTGCTTCTGTTTGCATATGCAGTTTAGGGAGAGTTTAGAGTTACCCATTTTGACTTTTAATATTCAAAATATAACTGAACCTATCCATTTACTTAGCAACTTTATAATTGCATCATTAACTTGTCACATACGAATCATAAACCTGTCGATTGACTAGTAAAATGTCTCTCCCTTTAAATTCACCACAGCATACTTACATCAACAACTCTCATCTCAAAAACCTTGCTCATCAAATTGAGTAACCATGGATGCACAATCCTCAAACTCAAAAACAAACCCTTATGCATAATCCAGACAATCACAAACACACCCTTATGGTATCAAAAGAAACGTAGAAGACTCTTCTCTCTGGTATCACACATGTCTCCTTGAACCACCACTTTGACCAATTCCAGAACCACATTTCTCTCGTTGTCAGTGTTGCCAAAATATATATCAGCTTCGTGAGGAAATACGCGTGTTTAAGGAAGAGGCGTGCTTCATGTGGAGAAGCATTCACAAGTATCTCATGAAGCTCATGAAGGAACAAGTAAAAATAAATAAAACCTTTTCTCATAACTTCTGATATGGTTGTATTAAGTTGTTTTTAAATAATTATGTATTTTTATATAGCTGTTGTTGTAACAGTTCTTTATCTTTTGTATCCTATTAGTAATGCAACTTGGTTTGGTTAAATTTCTAATTTTCCCTATTCTTTGCATATCAGATTGTCTGCATACTTGTTTATTGTATGCAAATTTTATAGATAAATGATAAAAATGGAATACGGATTTTATTTATCTCATAAAATCATCAAAAACAGTAACACACATTCATCAAAATCTAACAACCATTAAATAATCATGGATTGAACCTACATGCGGTCTTCTTGGTTATTTTGAATGAAGTTTCTTGGCTTCTTTTTGCTTGACTTCCTCATGCACTTTCTTCATTTTCACTACTCTTACTAGGTTGGGGAGATCTACAATCATCTATTTCGATATATTCTTCTTCCCGACCTTAGGTGGTATTCTTTTCTCACTTCCATCTCCACGACCCACTGCAACACCTCCTCTAGTTATATTTCCACTTCTAACACCTAAGTCTACGACACCACCACTTATAGCTACAACAACACATCTGCCTCTGTAAGCATGCCTTCAACAGGAATACCACATACTTTCTCCTCTAGGTAGACTTGCATCAAAACTTAAACCAACCATATTTTCATATTCCAAATAACAGCCAGTGCATGTCATTTTAGTTGATTCGTTGATGTTATCCAACACTGCTACGTCTGTATCATTACCAACCATATTGTTTCTCTTTATTCTTTTAGTTGAACAGTTTGCCATATCTATCTTGGAAGACAAGTTGGAAGGAGTATTTATTTCACTATACTAGTTGGTAGGAGAATTTACTTCAATTTTAACACACACTCTTCTAACCTACTTTGAAAATAACTCATGGCACCTTTTGTGTAGGCAAGTATAGTGTCAGTTTACTTTGAAATACACCCGTTTGACTTTCATTGTGTGAGAAAAAGGATTATTATCTTCTCACAAGTTTACACAAACCAACACATCTCATCAACTTATTTACTTCTCACAATTTCATGCCAACCTACCCATCTCATATCATCAACCTTGTTCATCAAACTCAATCAAACTTTCAGCTAACCATGGATGAACAATCCAGAAGTCAGCAACAAATAGTCACAACCATGCGGTCCGTTACCCATTAAAAGTAGAAGGCTCTCAAGAATGGTATCACTCTACTGACCCCGAACTAACACTTCGAAAAATGCCAGAACCACATGCATTTAACTGTGAATGTGGCAAAAATACATTTCAGGGACGTGAGGAACTACGCGTGTTTAAGGAAGAGGCGCGCCACATATAGACATCGATTAACAACTATATCACCCAACTCATGGAGGAACGCGTGAAAAAACCATGAGAGCTGTTCTATCTATGATATGGTTATATTAATATTAGTTTTAACTATGTTTATGTAATTTGTTTTAAGAACATCTATGTACTATGTTTTAATTCAAATCTAGATGTGATTTCTTCTTTGACTGTTTTTATTGTTGCAAATATGAACACAATTATTAATTTAACACGTTAACCTATAATGCTTCTAACATTTAATACTCACTTTTCGGTTTCCCCATTTTTTTGTATATATTTGTTCTACATGTTGTTGCATACCACACGATCAATCTTCTTAACGAAATATCAATATCATTTGTATCTGAGTATGTTGTCTATAAATAAAAGAGCAAGAGATGACGCAATTTTCGAAAGCAATCAAACATATCAACTCAAGTATGGTAGACAGTTTAATTTATCTTTCAATGTTTCTAGGTTTCTATATCCATGAACTCTAATTCAATCAACGTTACAAGAGACAAAATAAGGAAGATGAACGGGTCGTATTTAACCAAGAATAACAACCCCAAGTTGAAGCTAGTGAGCATGAAAACACCCCGCCTCAACACCCCCCCCCCCCCACCACTATGCCCTTATAAAGAATTGTTCTATTATGAACTAGAAGCTTTGGAGCAACAAATTTGGAAGGAGGAAGATGAAAGAGAAGCGAGGTTAAAAAGACATGCTAAAGTGGCTAAGGAGCATTGGAAGGAGGTGGCCGCACTTAGAAAATTAGCAAAACAAGAACATGATGAAACTGAATTGACAGTAAAGATGAATGTTTAGAAACACTCTCTTACGATAATTTGCATTTGGCATACGATTCAGATTAATTGTGTGGAAAACGTAGGGGGAGGGGGTGAATACGTTCCCGTTTAAAAACTTAAATCTTTTGTATCAAACACCCGATCATGTATGACGTAATATGAAGTCAATACTAGTCTTACAAGAACTAGAGATAATGTAAAGCAACAAGTAAGGCATGTCACAATAACACAAACGTAGACTTATTATAAATAACATGCCATGACACAAACACAACTAACATAATATAAACAACAAACCACACAAATATAAATGCAATGCAAAGTATAAATGTAAAGAGATAAATGCAAAAATAAACGTAAAGAGATAAGTAAAGAAAGCGCAAATCGGACACGATGATTTATAGTGGTTCGGTCATTAAGCTCATCTTTTCCCAACTCCACTCCTTGAGTACCCAACTCAAGAGTTACTTTACTAATCAACAAGCTCCTTTTTGGCAGAGAAAACCATACAACATCACTTACAATATTTTCTGACACTAAGCTAGATGTCGAGTTCTTCTTCGGGTACAACCAAACCCGTTATGTATTGTGGCTTAACATAACAAACCTTGTGTTTTGAGGCCAAAACACATAAACCGCGTTGCTTACATTATTTTCCGACATTAAGCTAAATGTCGAGTACTAATCTAACTAGTACCCATCTCACTCACGATCTACCCGATCCTTACAAATTACAAAGCTACAAGATCCACACGATCTACACTTGATCTACCTGATCTACTCACGAACTACCCAATCTATTCACGATCTACCTGATCTTCACATGATCTACCCGATCTATACACGATCTACATGATCAACTCAATCTACATGATCAACCTAAGTATAGTGACAAGAACTTAATGTATGACAACTTACAAGAAGTACGTAACAAGTGTTACGTGTGCACTAAACTATGGCTATAACACTTTGTATCTTTGTGATACGATGTGTTCTTCTCTTGCACTAGTAGAGGTATGAAGGTGATCACTTGAATGGATGATTGGATCACTCTTTAACAATACTAAACTAACTAGATGATCAAAGAAATTGGATTGGAGTAGGTAGATAAAGAATATAAAGTTGTGTGTAAAAAACCTTGCCAAAATATGTAAAATAGTCCACTATTTATAGAGGAAGAAAAACTAGCCGTTACAGACAGATGGTATTACTAAAGTTCAGACAGTACCGTTAATTGTCAGACGGTACCGTCCAGGCAAAAACGCTCAAATTTTTGTCTTTTTGTGATGAAAGTTTATTTGGGGATGTTTGGAGCTGATTTTAGGGTAAATTATGGTTGTTACATATTTGAATTAATTTTACCAAATAAAACATTTCTTTATAATTAAAAAATATTTGTAAAATTGACTTTTGAAAAAATGTTTTGTCACATTTATAAAAATGTGAAGTTTAGAAGATAAAATTTATTTCTTTGATCATCCGTCAAGTTATAAATTAGTTTGTTCATACCTTGAGTGATTTACGTCGAAATAGAAATCTACGACTGTTTTGAAGCATACTTAAGACGTCGAGAGATGTTGATGTAAGTATGCATTGATGATTAGTGTTTACGAGTAACTTGCGTATTTTACGTTATTTATTACAAGTTATATGTTTGTCATTATTAAAACAGTGAAAACTGTTTAGTTTAAATATCGTAATGTTTGCACTAACAAATTGACGTATGAATTGAAGTAAATTTAGTTGATAATTTTGATCTTGATGTTCCCAGTTTTGGTTTCAGTTGCATGTTTGCAGATGCATTTGCAGTTTAGGGGTTGTTTGGATTTGAGCAGTTTGATTTTTAAAAGTAAACATACACCCAAAAAATGAATGACTGAGTAACCAAACTGTTTCAACACATCTTTAGTATTCACTTTAATGTTTAATACATTCAAGTTGTTTTAATTTGTGAAATTATTAAACAAAATCTGCTCTGTTCGGAACTGCATTTTGCATATGCAGTATTACTTTGACTTATAAAAGTCAACATAGACAGATTAGTGTAAACACGTGTTTTATGCTGATTCAGTGTCAGCATTTACAGATACTAATTTCACATTCATTATTAAAAAACAAACATATAGTTAAGTTACAACTTAATCTAATAATGAAATAGTTACATAGCCAAATTCAAGCAAAAACTTTTCATCTTCATCTCGTTCTTGCCTAATTTTATCCTCCCACTCTTGTTTAGCCCTTGCTTCTTCTTTCAGTGTTTCTCTCAATGCTTCTACATCTAGTCTCAGTTGTCATTCATGTTCTTCAATAAGATGTTCATCTTCAAATGGTTGTGTTATTGCTTCTTGTTCTTCAATAACATGACCATCAATTGCAGTCAAATCAGTTGTACCACCATCCCTTCCACTGCCACCTACACCACTGTCGTTTCCAAGAATTGTATCCTTCTTGAAAACCTTAACTAAGTTTTTCAATGTAATGTTAAGATAACGGAGTGATGGTTTAGGAGAAAACACTGAAATGTTATAAAGTATCAAAGCAGCTCCTACAATAATATCCTTTTTATAACTACCCTCTTTAAGGATTTTGTGATGTATTGAACCAGATATTGAACCCGAGAGATCTTTGAGAGTTACTGTAAATTCGCCAAGGGCATTTGGAGTACACGACTTGATTATTGCAAAAATTTGATCAACTTTCTCATTCTTCATAAAGCTACTCATATCACCTAAACATCCCATCACAACCCCCCCCCCCATTAGCATTCACAAACTCAATCGCGCTAAGCCATGACCCACGTGTAAAATCCTCATCCTCAACCACTTTCCTAATATACTCTTGTGTCAAAATCACACACTCCTGCCCACCTTCACTATTATCTGCTTGTTTACGACGCTTCGCCACTTGAACAATACCAGCAGGATCGTGTATTATCCTAACCGACTTTTCAGGGCTGTGAGATGAAACTAGGTTTTCCAAGGTGGGGATTGTGTGACGGTTTTGGTGGTGGTTGTTGCAGGGATGGATGGGGTTGTTGAAGGGATGGTGGGGGTTATTGCAGGTATCAGATTTGTCCATTTTGTTTGAAGAAGTATAATCGAATATTTGTGAAGTTATGTTTCAAAACTTGTGTTTGTGAATTTGTGGTTATAAATACTGAAATGGTGTTTCAGAACTTTGGTTGTACTTGGCGGGAAAGAAGGCAAACGGGTGGAGTGAAATTATTGAAGAAAAGGAAGGTAAATTAGTCATTTCACATGGCCAATAACGAGGAATGTTAACTAGTGTTAGCCAAAATGGAAGATTTAACAACTCAAGGGCAACAAAACGTTAGGTTCAAAGCTTGCAATTTTTTAGAAATTGGAACATCCGTCGCAAAATGGCAAAGTTTAGGGACATTTTTTTTTGTAGTTTACTCTATATTAAAAGTTTCGAAAAAGTTTTTGCACGGGAGGGAACATATTTGTCAAAAATGTGATATGTCAAAAATGTAAAAAGTCTCAATAACCTTATCGTGGATACTTTTATATAGAACCTTATTTTATTTTATTTATCTATTTATTTATTTATTTATTTATTTATTGGTATACCTGGATTTACGACTCGACATTGTGAGACGACTAATCCCAGGGCGACTACCCTTTTGGATAGCCCGGAGTCGTCGTAGGTGAACCTCCGTGGCCAATGGGAGATTAATTTTCTCCCCAGAGTTCTAACCCAAGACCTATTTGCACTTTCGTCCTAAAAGACTAAACCCTTACCTCTGAGTCACTCCCATTGGTTATATAGAACCTTATTTCATACATCCTAACGCAATCATCTTTTTTTATAAATTAGACGAGTATCCGGGAATAACAGTGATCTATAATGATAAATATACTTGCGACCTTAAGGTTTTGGTGTGACTTTGAAAGAAACTTTTAAAGGTTTAATTGTAGCTATTGTGAAAAAAAAAAAAAAAAAAAAAAAAAAGATTATGAGTTGAAACGAAAATGATTAAAGTTTGAAAACTAAAAAGTATTTAAAATATTAACTTAATGTTAGATGTCGTTACATTTTTCAAATCAAGGGTACATTAGTAAAAATTTTCAGTTCTTGTTTTTGCAATTAAAAGTAAGTAAAATAAAATAAATATTGTTTTCTTTTTATATATAGTTAAGATTACCAAAATCAACATGTTGTAAGAAGTTGTTTTACGGAATGATCGTATTTATTGTCATTAAATGAAAGTGGCATTTGTGACTAGAAAGAGCGTCACTGAACACTAAATATAGGTTAGTGTCGGTCAGTGGTCGCAGTGACCACTGAGTATTCATTTAACTTAAATGAACTTTTTTTACTTTTAATAACAAGTTTCTAAAATTCGATTTTTTTAACTTTTAAAGAAAATAAGTAACATTCCAATCAATGTTGCTTGGATTATTTGATCCATTTTCATAAAATTTTAATTGAAGTCTTTTGCAATCAATGTTGCTTGGATCATTTGATCCATTTATTGATTGTTAACATGGTGTTTTTTCTCACATGTTGCGGTGAAAATATACAAATTTTATGCCAAAAATTCTCATTTATACAATTATGAATGAAAAGTAAAAGTTGGAGAAATGTGAAGTTCTAAATATAATTTTTTTTTTTTTTTTTTTTTTTGAACGGCAACTTTAATAGAACCTAGCAAGGAGCTAGGACAAAGTAAAAAGTAATTTTAGTTCGACATAAATCAAGCATCAAATAAAAAAGTAACGATAAATGAAGGACTAAAAACAAGAATAAAATGAATGGTAACATTTTGCAAATTGATATTGAGGGAAATTGTTAATGTATCTTCATTTTATCACATTTTATGCTCTAAAGAAATTAATTACGATAAATATTTTAAAGGGAAGATAAATTTGCCGAACATCTTATGTGGGTTTTAATGGAAACGAAAGGAGGGCGTATATGTTAGTTGGCATTAGAGAATGTGGGGCATCATTCTTTTGTAACCACTACCTTTGTGTTTCTGCACATGCATACATAGAAGTCGAGATGAATTTACTCTCGCGTTGAAATAGAGTTATATTACTGGATTTCCTTTACCATTTTTTCTTGGAATGGCAATGCTTCATTAAAAACCGAAAAACCAAAATACAAAATGGAGAAACAGTGATCCGAGAACGAGAAGGAGCATCAAAGAAAGAAAAAAAATGAAAGAAACTATCATGGCTGAACCGACACAGCGGAAGCCAGAAAGGCATCTTACCATTTTATCAAAAAAATTAAACCAAAGGCGAAAAATCAACATAACAACCACACGAAGTATCTGTGCTTGGGTGTTCGGTCAACAAAAACAAGAAGAGATGAGGGTGGATTTTAGGTTTTGCAATTTACTAATAAATAATTAACTAATTCTTAATTAAGTTTTATATTTATACTTAATCTAGGGTACAAAAATTGTATCATAAAATAGATGCACTTTCATTGCACACATTACTATCGAATACAGATGCCCCGCCACAATGCGCGGGCCTCGGATCCTCATTTTATACAAAGGTTGATGATAACATCGATTATTTTACATAAACTTGCCTGTTCATGACTTGATCAGAATATTCTTTTCATGAATAGTGGAATGACTAATGAACTTATGTTCTTTCAAGCTTTAAAGTTGAGACAAAGCTTAATTATTTGCTAATTAAATGGTGGTTTTCATGTTAAATCGTGTATCACTTTGTTAAGACAAGGGTAGACATTCATATATTTTTATGGGCTATAAAACACAGAAAGGCTACTTACTAGGCTTATATACCTCCTAAAAAACGAGCTCACGAGCCTAATACGTGGAACATCTTAATTAAGAAATAGTTAGGTTAATTTATGGAATCTTTAGGTTCATGTACAATTGCTTTATTGGAATAATTTTCAGAATTTGCATAAAACTTTCACATAATTAGGGGCATGTTTGACTAAGAAAACCAACTTTCCAAATGGGATTGTTTATTAAAAGTTTAAAACTAAACATTTTTTGTTCAGTTTTGTCAATATGATATATTGGTGTATGTTGATTTGAACATAAGAGCTTATTCATTGTGCTTACATGCGTAAATACTAGCGCAAATTTTTTGAAATCAATATGATTGCGATTGTAATTTGTCCGTTTCTCAATATGCATTTATGCAAAGTTGGCACTTTGCAACAATAGTTCAAAATTTCAAATACAAGGATTTTAAAGGTTCTATTATGTGGATTTTATATTGTAGAATATTTCTACTTAATAATTAATTGAACTTTTATCATCTAAAAGATGTTCCATATGTTCAAGTGCTCTAATTAAAATTTCAAAAATACTATCTAAAGCATATGCCATTGACGAGATTAACTATTCTTACATTCATGGTGTTAGTAATATTATATAGGGGCAATTATAAATTATACATATATATACCCACTAAAATTTAAATATTTGCATATTTTCTTAAAATATGCTTAATCACCATTGTCATTATGTATTAAGAACTTGTATTTTGAGAAAATATACAAATATACAAGTTTTATAAGGCATATATGCAATTTCCCTTATTATGTAATAGTATACAAGGGAGCAAAAGGTAACTTAGCTAGTTTAATAGTTTAATGTAAGAATTAATGTCAACTTAGGATGTAAAGTAAAATGGCAATCGGCAAACAATTCTAAACCAACTATGACAAGGTTTGGGTTTTCGAACTATATGTTGTCTATACATTATGTATAGGGATTATATACTTAGTTTTATGATTGTATTATTCTTTGTAAACATAACGTTATAAGCTTTGGTAAATAAAAGTGATGTTTGAGGGTATATTCTTTCGTGTGTTATTTTATTATAGTCGATTGTGTCTCCCGAATCTCTCGTGCTTAATTTAATTGCTGCTTGTGCTCGATACAAATCTGTGATCTAGCGTTTGACATAGCGAACTTCCGATTTGTTGTCGTAATTGTCAAACAAGTGGTATCAGAGCCACGAGTTTTGTGGCCTCTGAGGTTCGTGTTCTAGTTCAATGATTGAGCAAACGCAGGGTGTGTTCTTGGATCAACGGGTTTTGCACGAGAAGGTTTAGTGGTTTTGCAAACCGATGAGTTTTCTACATAGGTGGTAAGAAGTTGTCTCGTTTTTTTTTTTTTTTTTTTTTTTTTTTTTTTTTTTTTTTTTTTTTTGGGATAAAGGGTAGTAATCCTGCACCCTGGTAAATATAAAGTTGTCTCGTGTTTAGGGTTTCTAAAACAAGGCTTTTGAAGGCTCAGGGTGTCGATTGTTTTAGTAAGAAGCTTGAGGTTAATCATAAGGTAATAATGCGTAGAGCAACAATGTTTAAGCTTTAAAGATTATTCAACTAGGTTGAATTTTTAAGGTTTGATTTGAGAACTTGGAGGGAAATCGATTCTTTAGAAAGGTTTTTCAAGGTTTGTAGATTTTGAGTTCTTGAAATCAATCTTGAATACACTAGTTTCGCGGGGTTCTTGAAGATCAAGTCTTGGTGGTAACTTTGAAGACAATCAAGGTTTAGCTTTTTCTTTAGGATTCAAGAAAAATTATTGTTTGAAGTATAAGTTTTGTAGACTTAAGGTGGAAATATCAAAACTTAAGGGTTTATTATGGTTAGTAGATCAAGAATTCAAAAAGCGGGGTTTATAGCACATGGCTTGCAAGACTCGTAGGTAAAGTTGGTTACGAAACAAGTTGACAATGTTTTTATTTCTAGTACGAGTATTAGGTTTAACTTCGAAAATCTCGATGGGTTTTGGTACAAAAGCATGGAGGCTCTAACACAAGTTGGGTACAAGCAACTTGGCCCTAGTGTTGAAACAAGAGTCCATGGAGTACATGTTCAAAAGTGTGTTTGGTTTGAGGTGAAACTGCTTGGAGCTCAAGAAGATAGTGAAGCTAAGGTTATTCAGATAGTAATGATGATACTGCAAGTGCCACAAAGATTGTTGGAGGTTAACAAACTTGAAGAAAAGAACACAAGTCACTTGGTAAAGGAGCATGAAAAATTACACCTTTATATAAAGATGAAGCATACATTATAGATTACGGAGTACTTGGTCATGAGGGTTTAGAGGGTAATGCTATTATTACAAAAAAGAAGGATGGTGCCTTAACTACGGTGGTTTCTAAGCCGAGGTTTAGGCATGGTTTAAAAGTGCTGAGTATCGAGATTAGCTAAGTTTGATAGTATTACCAATAAGGTGAAAATTGTTATATGTTATATAATACTATACATAGCATAGGGAGCTTTAATGTAGGAATTATATCAACTTTAGGATGTTAAGTAACATGGTAGTCGGCAAACAATTCTTAACCAACTATGACAAGGTTTAGGTATTCGAACTATATGTGTTGTCTATATATAGGGATGATAGGCTTAGTTTTATCATTGTATATTTTACTTTGTAAACTCAACTTTTTAAGTTTTGGTAACTAAAAGTAACGTTTGAGCAGATATTATTTCGTGTGTTATTTTATGTTAGCCGACTTTTTTTGTGTCTCTCCGGTCTCTCGGTTTAATTGTAATTGCTTGTGTGCTTAATACAAATTTGTAATATAATGTTCCGCATATAGATTTGTGACCGTATTTATCCCATAGATGAAGATCGGCGTATATTTGAATGAAAAGCAATAAGAATATGAATATGAACTTAAAAATTATTTATTTATCCCTTGTATTGTACCTTACTTTTTTTATATAGCAAATATGAAATTGTATTGATCGATGGATTAAGAAAATCTATAGAACCTTACAAGTGAAGGAGGTTGAAAAATGAAAACCATCCCTTGATATATTGAAATGAAATAAACGACTAATTGACTACAAAGAAACTACTTGAAATCTTAAACCACCAAATACTTGATAACTTATTGAGATGTTGAAAGTGAATTGTTGATTCTCAACCACCATGAAACAAATTTACATATCGAACTTTATGAAGAACAATATCATAGTGCATACACGTTTGCTTTAAACTAAATCCATTAAAAATTATTGTACGTTTAATTATGGAAATGACAATATATACGTATATTATAAACCTAATTTTAGCAAAATGAACAAGAAAATTTAAGGTTTTCACCAAACATCAATTCTTTTTGAAAATTCCAATTTTTTTAGATGTTTTTGTGTGTTTTAGGGACACGTTTAATAACAAGTTATTGAGAATTTAGTTAGGCTGTGTTTGTTTTTTGTTTTTTGCCTTTTAATAGCTTCTGAATGGGCACTGTGTCTGAATCGGTCAAACATTTTGACGTTCAGACCATTTGTTTTTTTTCTTCGTTCAGACGCGTTCAGATGCAGTAAGATCTTAATGGTTTAGACTTGAGAGGGGTGTCTGAATGCGTCTTGTTGCCTCTTGCTGACACAAATAAAAACCAAATATATATATATATATATATATATATATATATATATATATATATATATATATATATATATATATATATATTACGAGCAAGCAAATGTGCGGTTCAAACATGAGTTTTTTTCCCGTTCAGATGCGGTCAGATTCAGACATATACGCATCAGGTTCAGATTCAGATGTGCGGTTCAGATTCAGATTCAGACTCTCTTAACAAACAAACACCACCTTACTGTTAGTGACACCTATTTTTTTTTCCTTCATGTTTTAACTTTAATTTGTTACAAGATTTTTGAGACGAACAGCATACTTTTCGAGATCTTTTAAAAATTGTAAAGCCGTCAAAAGAATTATTATATTTGCAAGAAAAGATGCATTTTGGTAGAACCAGAATTTACTACTTGTGATAAGAAAATTTATGCTAATATGGGTATCGTCAACTTTTTAACTTTTGTAAATTATATTGGGGAAATAAAATAATGAAGCTTTTCTTAACTAAGATGATGAACTATGACCATCAAGGCATTGCTATCTTCTGTGGCTATATAATGGTCATTCTTAACTCCAAATAAGCCATAAACCACTCACTACTACTCAGGTTTCAATTCATTCACCTATTCAACCACTGCACACTCGTTGCCCTACATATCCTCTCTCTATCTATCTATATATATCTCTCTCAAACACACAAACCAATACTCAACATGCAAAAACAATTTTCTCTTTTATCTAATACACTTCAACTTTCTTCACGATTGGATTCAGTTGATCATGCTTCTAGCTCATGTCTTGCAAATCTTTTAATTTGCTTATTGGCTCTAGATGAATTAAATTTGTTTGATCAAGATCTAGCTATATATGCTTCTTTTTATATACTGTTTTTTGGGTTATACCTATTAGAGAGGATTAAAGAGAGCTTTCTTTAGTCCACTCATAGGTTTCGATAAGATATCAATTAGCTGCCGACTCATTCACCCAAATACTAAGCCTAGTTTTCGTGCTTTGTAAATGAGCGAATGATGCGGGAGACAAATTGGATCTTAAGTTTCCTGTACTTGGACTGAAGGGAGCTCCCTTTTATGATTCAGCTTTATATAAATTCTTATTAAGATTATCCAAGGGTTTTATAAGGCCGGAGGTACATTTTTGGGTAAAATATATCACGCCAAAAAATGTTAATACGGCCGGAGGTACATAAGATAAATTTTCTTAGGGTTATTATGTATCGATCATTCTAATTACCTTTTTAGGGTTATTATGTCTCGATCATTCTAATTATACTTTCTTAGGGTTATTATTTCTCGATCATTCTAATTGTATTCAAGTTTTGCTTTTTGTAAGTTTACTCAAGATAAGATAAGTTTCCCCTTTTGTAAGATACACAATGAAATAGTTTTATCTTGATTATAGTTTCTTTATCAAGATTATCAAGATAATATTTTAAAAGCTTTTACTTTTTTATATATGTATAAATTAAAATTTATGTTCTTAAATTTTTTTACTGGCTTTTACAAACTTCATATCAAGGTCATTCATCACTCAAAGTTTAAATTTAAAAATGAGCTAGGTGCATATGATTAAAGTCGTCAGTTTAAATTTATAAATTAATACAGTATATGTTAATTTAGTTGTTGTAAATAAGATTCATAAGGCTATGCTGGAATAGATGATGCTCTTATTTTTTGAGCAAAATCAAATAATGATCAGTACTTTTGTTCTATGTGCAGTTTGTAATGCTACCTTTTTTGATGAACCAGCTGAGATTTATGGTACCTGGAGTTATAGATATTTTGTCAAATTAGGGTTCATTAACTTCACTAATCAAGATGCGTTCGGATTGTTTCTAGCTTTAATTAATTTCATTTTCTATCATTTATAACATTTTTTTTATTTAATTTAATTTATGTAATTTTATTTATTTATTTATTTTTACCTTAATCAGCCTTGCAAATATTAAAAAAAAAAAAAAAAAAAAAATAAAAAAATAAAAAAATAAAAAAAATTGTACCCATTCTGCCCAATAATTTCTATAATCATATAAATCTTTGAATGTTTATGCTTAACTAGCATCTCTTGATGCTGACAAAATTATATATATCTTGCAATGTTTGAGTTATAAGGTACTCAAGCTTATTATCATTCCATATCAGTGTGTTACTACATCCTGTAAAAATCTTTGAATAGCTCACTAATATCTTCTTTGTATGAACGAATAAATGTATGAACAACAGATAATGTTGTCGTTTAACTAATTGATAAGGTTGAGTGTAGTATGATGAGCAGTAGGTGTTGTACTTGGAATCATTGGAATATGAAGCAGATGGGATATGACAATGGTGTGTTGGATGTTGCCCTAGCTACTGTTCCTTTGCAACAAGTTCCTAGGCATGTGTCCTCCAGTTGGGTGCAATTACCAAAATATCCTCACTTCTGACACAATCTGTAACTCTGTTTGGTTAAGTTTTAGTAGTAGAAAGCGTGGAGAACCGTAAAGTGTACATTAATCTTTTAGTTATCTATCGGGGAAATGATTTGGGCATTACAATTTTTTGATTGACACTGTTTTAACCGGTTCCACATATAAACTGTCCTAACATATAAGTGTGTGTCTCATTTCTATATGAATTTGAAGCAAACTTGCGTATGTTTTTACAACATTTTGTTTCCAAAATATGCAGTGAGGCTGATACCTAGCTTGAACTCTTTTTATTACTTTTTTCTTGCCATACTTTATAACATTACATTTCACTTAATGTTTATTTCATTAATATTCCATGCAAGGGCTTGTGTCGGCAATTGTTTGGTAGACCTTTATCTTGTTGGACTGTTGGAGTGTGTAACCAACTGGTTTGAAACTATTCAAAGATTTGGTTAACTAGAGTGTGTAAACGGATACATCTAATTCTTAAGAACTTATAAATGTTTGAATCACGCTTTATATACAACTCACTGAATTGCGATGACCTTAAGCTTTGCAAAATTAAGAGTACTAACGGCCTAACTCAATCCAATCACTATTTTAAGCAACTCTTTGTAATTTATTTTGCCGCTAGCAGCTACTTGCTCGAAGGCTTAATATTTTCGCTCTTCAAAATAAGAGTACCCTAATTCAAGCCAACAAGGTTAATTCCCCTCATGATAATCTAGTGATCCTTGCTATGATCCTAACCCTGCATTATACTCGATCACGCTTGATCTACATACTTTGTAAATATTACGAGTAGATTCATAATAAAACTTAGTTAGATTCTGACTGGTTTGTCTTGGTCAGAAAACAGCCAATATTACTTAAAATGTTGCATATTATATATAGTCAATATGGCATAAACAACTAAAGTCAAAATGATTTTTTTTTGAATATAAATGCACAAGTATGTGTTTAATTGATAAGAAGATGTATTATAGAACATCGCTATCACACAAACGCCAGAATTTAAATATGAAGCTTACAGAAAGAAAAAAGAAAGGTTGAGGGAATCTCTAAAGGCTAACCGCGCAAATAGTTTACAAATTATTATGAGTAGATTAACATGAACTATGCTAAATCCGGGTACGTAACCAGGTTTGAGGCTTTTTTGAGTCAGACAACGAACACCTTTTGTTTTTTCTTTACTTTAATTTGATTTGTCAATTCTGAATGTTTGATTGGCAAATTCTCAATTTCACAGACTAAACAAATACACGATAAAAATACGGTTTACAGCGGCAAATAATTATATTTGCAAAATTGTGTTTTGGTGTGACCTTGATACAACAATACTTACGAGTTTAATTTGTAGTCACTGCGAGAAAAAAAATGAGTTGTAAAAGAAAAATGATAAAAGTTTGAAGATTAAACAATATTTAAACTATTAATTACCGAAGGTCCCCTTTACGTAATAGGGGTTAAGTTAAGGGGGTGCACACCGTATGTTGTTACAATTTTTAATCAAGAGTATTTTAAAACTTTTTATTTAAACATAATTAATTATACTGAGTAAATTTGTTATAATTAAGTGATGGATGTTGTTATTGTTTGTAATTAAAGGGTACTTTGAAAGAATAAACTTTACTCATTTAATTTTAAAAAGATTTTGAATTTTCAAAAATAAACAAATTTCTTTTATAAGTAGTAGAGATAAATTGGATGTATGCATGTAGCGGTGACAACACCCACTGATCTTACTACAGTTTCACATCAATAATCACTCATACCATCAAACCAAATATTAAACATTTTAAATCATAACTATCAAACTAACCACACAAACATAATAAATAAAAAAGCCTCAATTGAGAAGCGACCAACTAGCCACAACAAGGCCGACCGATTGGGGAGTCGGCCGACCGATTGTTTTTTCCTTTACTTTGCTTAGCCTTTCACAAGTTTTGTTACTTAATTAATTTGTCTCTCTTATTTTTATTAAAGGATAGGCTATTTGGACCCCTTTATTTTACATGTAATACCTTTCATTTTTTTAATGTTGTTTATATTACAAAACTATGAAATGAAAAGTGCGAAATAAAAAATATAAAATTTAACATGTCAAAAGTATTAAACAGACAAAAAATTCAAAAATAAAAACGATAAAAAGTTATGTTTTACTGTAAATAGTGGGTTAAAAGGGGGTGGAGGTTTTGAAAAGTACAAAATATGTAGGAAGGCTATTAATAACACCACCCTTTTATTAAATATTATTTTTTAATTTAAAAATACATTTAAATTAAATAACTTTTCAAACTCTCAGACAATTTCTTTCACCTCATTTTCTTTTAAGCCTATACAATTTCTTTCACCTCATTTTCTTTTAAGCCTATACGAAATTCGAATCTTATTTTTATATGAAACACACCCTTAGTTGTCAAGTCATTGGGAAAAAAAAAAGTTATTATATACAATGCAAAAATCTTTTTGAATAACTTTCTTAAATTATTGTGGTTTGTAATCTATTCAATTAAATTATGTCAATTAAATTATTGTGGTTTGCAAAAATTGCATGTATCCTCCTGATGAGGCGAAAAATGAACCGTTTTTAGGAGGTTATTTTAGCCCAGATTCGAATTTAATTGATCAAATAATGCCCTAAATCGTTTCTTTTGTCATTTTAGGTACTTTTGGAGTGAATACTGGAAAAGGAAGCATTTTGGACGTTTTTGGAGCATAAAAGTGAAGAAACGACAAAGTCTTAATTTTCCTTGCTGGGAACAGTACCTGACGGCGTCAAGAGTTCTCAAGTGAAGACGTCAAGAGTAATACAAGAGGTGGAAGTGGATAAAGTCCGTGACGATCCAGAAGAGTTTTGCACTAGGGACATGACGGCGTCACCATAGGCCGTCATGGTCCAAATAAGAGTGACGGCCCAGAGTAGAATTGCACATGACGGCGTCAAAAGTGGATCTAGGCAATCCGATTTTATTATGGGCGGCGAGTTAACGGCGTCAGAATTTCCTTGACGCCGTCACCCTGTAAAATCTATATATAGTTTTGCAATTTTCATTCATAAAGAAGGAACAATTAGGATGTAACTTTGGAGAGAAACCCTAGTCCTAATATTACAGCTTTTTCAAGGGTTTTTACCCTTTGAAACCTTTCATATCAATTTGAGATAAGTACTCTTTC
Organism: Artemisia argyi; assembly: GCA_030686995.1. NCBI lineage: Eukaryota > Viridiplantae > Streptophyta > Magnoliopsida > Asterales > Asteraceae > Artemisia > Artemisia argyi. Next base: position 168,031,923 of record CM060685.1, on the reverse strand, counting down.
AATTCAATCAATATGTCTATGTGTTGCTTGAATATATCTTACACTTGTCTTGAATTTAACATGCTTGGCTAGATCTCTTGTGTGTTTGCTTAGATGTAATGAAACCTAGATGTTAATTATGGGTTGATTGTTTGTTTATAGTTGTTACGGATGATTGTATTCGATGTTAGGCTTAAGAAAACTGGCAGACTTCTATTGGTGACGTGCTTGAACGTCTTAAGAAACATGATCAGAGGTGTACTATGATTTTTGGTTGTATTTAATGCGTAGGAGAATTCAAATGATCCCATGTTAGGAGCTTCTAACGGCTCGATATATGAGTGAAGTAGGATCCTATAGAGTTAGGGAATATTGTACACGGCCCTACGACTAGTATTAAGGAATACGACCCGTCATCCATGCAATTGTAACAAACTATCAACCTGTAAAAGATATCTAGGGAGTAATGAAACCTAAGTAAACACAACTCTCCCTATTATTGTTCACACCACTAGTTTAATTAGAATTAATTTAATTTTTGTTATTTTATTTTGATTGCATCTTTAGTTATTGGGTTACTTGATTAGCAACTAATTCTGCTCACTCTTCCAAAAACCGAGATTTTACTTGCTTTAATAAAATATAAAAATACAAAAAAATCAACCCTCACCTCTAGACCTAGTTTTTAGGCTTTCTAATCCTAGCGACACTATTCCTGAGTTGAACGATCAATCACCCGATACTTGTCACTATACTATACTACAACGATCAGGTACACTGCCTAGTGGGGGTTGTAAGCTTCTCGAGATCCCTCGAGAGGTAAAGCCTAGTGCGATTCCCACGTATCAAGTTTTTGGCGCCGCAGCCCGGGGAATAGTTATTATCTAGGTTAGGATTTCTTTTTATTAGGTCTACTTGCTAGATTCCTTTCTAGTAAGATTTTATTTTTATTTTTAGGTTTTCTTTAGTCTATCTCATTTCTTCGTGTCTTTGTTCGTAACCTTTACCATCCGACATCATGGAAGGTGGTAACATCTTTGAACCCATCAACCCACCACAACAAAACCACCCACAAAACCCACCACTAGCAAACAAACCTCTTAGGCCTCGAACCCTAGGAGAGTATTCCCGTCCTAGCCACCAAGGCTATCAAAACACTATTGAGCTCACTCAAGGAGCCAATGTGTCCCCCTTGCGATCCAACACCATCCGGTTGGTGCAAAGCGGATGTGCATTTCATGGACTTTGTTCTAAAGATCCTAATCAACATCTCAAGGATTTCCTTAAAATCGTAGATACTATAGACCTTGATGTTACAACTAGAGAGTCGACCCGATTACGCCTATTCCAATTCTCTCTACGTGATCAAGCTAGTCAATGGCTTGAACGTTTACCCGCGGGATCCATCACCTCATGGGATGATCTCATCACTCGTTTCCTTGCTTAATTTTTCCCACCGGGGAGAACTACCAAGCTTAGAAATGATATCTTGATGTTCCAACAACGTCAAGGTGAAACTCTATATGAAGCATGGACTCGTTTCAAGGACTTACTCCAAAAAGTCCCTCATCATGGCATAGATCTTTGGCTCCAAGTCCAAATATTCTATGACCATATCGATCTCTCCACAAGCCGAACCATTGACCAATCGGCTGGTGGCAAGCTACGTGATCTTAGTGCAGAAGAATCATGGGAACTCATAGAAGATCTTGATCTCTATGACAACGAAAGTTGGAATGATCCCTGTGATTTGAACAAAACAGTCAAGGCAATATCTTTGCCTTCGAACAATTCTAGCACTCCCGACCGTAGGATCATGGAACTTGAGGACCAAGTCAAGTTTCTCATGAAATCCTACGAAGCTCCTAAAGCCTTCAAGCCAAGTGAACAACATCACTTCTTCATACGAATTATGTAGTGGTCCCCATGACACTCGTGATTGCGTGGAACTCCCCGGAACAACTTTTGCGGACTACGCATCCTCGCGTACCGACGAAGCGGGAGATAAGTGGTACACTTTCAAACCCGAGCCAAACCCTTACGGTGATTCCTACAACCCTTCTTGGAAAAATCACCCGAACCTTAGGTGGAAACAAAACCAAAACAATTTTTCCAATCCGCCTAATCGTTACCAACCAAACGGTCCTCCCTCCAACCGTACTTTCAACAACAATCCTTCTAATAACTATGGTAGTACCAACAATCTTGAAGGGTTGATGTCCAATTTTTGGGCATCTCAAGAAGATCGCATAGCTAAGTTTGAAACCGAATTCAATCAACAACAAACGGATATGACCAATAAGATTGACAACTTGTTGAAAGCCCTCAACAACCAAGTGCTATCTACACCTAGGAAAGACACTAGGGACGCCAATAGCGGAATCCAAATTAAGGACTCCTCGTCATCCAAACACGTCCACTTTGTCAATGTTGTCACTATTAAGCCAAAAGATAAGGACATAGAGAGAGTGACAAGGATGAAGTTGGAATAGAAACCGAGACTAGGGATGAGATTAAGAAAGTTGAGAAGGGAGAAAAGTTAGAGGAAGTAGAAAACGTAGAAGAATACTTTGATAAGTTGCCCACCAAGGAAGAACGGGAATATCACAAGGATTTATTCGATGATCCCGAGATACCATATATCCTTTGTTCACCCCTTATTAAAGTAGGTGATCCCTCTAACATCAACATACCATGCAACATTGGGCATATGCATGTATGGAAAGCTTATATCGATCTTAGGTCTCCTATAAACATCATGACTAGGACTTATTATAATTGGGTAATGAAGAAGCAACTAGGTTATAGGATGATGCCCAACAAGAATTTGAAAAGTAATTTTGTAGGAAGAGTGAAAGAATTGCATGTATTTGTAGGAAACTTCACTTATGTTACCGACATTGTGAGAGTGGAGGATACTCGTCCGGTAATAGATGATTGCCTAAGTCAAGTAGTGTTTGGAAAACCATTTGTTGAGGCCTCTAAGATGAGTTATGACCCGACCCTAGGGATAGTTAGATTCAAGGAAAAGAATAATGAGATTGCTTACCAAATGCCCTATAAAATTGAACAGTACCGCCTCCTATCAAACATAGAAAAGTAACACAAGCAAGCGGTTTACTATATGAATGATGAGGATAGACGTAGAGGAGTAGAATATGTTATGAATAGAATACTTAGTTTCTACAAAGAATGCTTGCAACTAGGTCCGGAATACAAAACTAATATTGGAGATGACCTAGAGAATGAGACCAACGATGAGGTAACGTAATTGCCCACAACCTTGAGTCTAGCTACAAGACTCGTAAAATAAAGAAAAGTGCTTCTTGGGAGGCAACCCATGTTTTGTGTGATTTTTAATTGTTTGATTGTTATTTGCTTCCGTATGCATGCTTTATTTTATTATTGGTAGATCATATTTCAAAACTAAAATTGTGAAAATGCTTTATTTTGTCGTTTGACTTCGTTTTAACTTCATTCAAAGGTATTTCGCAAAAGATAAGTGTAAGGGGAAACCCCAAATATGTTTTTAAAAAACGAAATTGATCATGATTCTCCACAATATTAAATGGACATGAGTATTAGTATTTGTTAGAGTCAAATGCTTGTACCGAGTCATAATGATGTTTTGCAGGATTTTCCAGGAAGTAGGACATAAGTTTTTCTAGAAATTTTCAGGAAACTTAACGTAAAGATTTCTGCAGGTCACTTCTGACGGCGTCAGGAATTAATTCCTAACGGTGTCATGTGTAAAATTCTGGAAATTTTGCTAGTTTTGTTTTTTCTAACGGAGTCTTAAAGTTTTTGTTAATTCTTTAGTTTTATAAAGTCCAGGAAATCTGCAAACATTCATTCCACAAGCATTATATCTTAATTTGCTTTATAGGACTTGTTAGTATATATAGATTGCCGCCGATTTTACGCGAGGTTGCCTTGTTTGTTTTCTCAGGTTTAACAGGTTATGTATGACAAGAAGATGACTTATTTTTCTGTAAGGGAAGCTTTGATTGTTCATTTTCTTGGAGGAAGATCTAACCTTGTTACCACACTATCCACACCGAACGAATCAGGGGAGTATTTGATTTCATTCTTTTACCTGTTTCACTTTTACATTCTTTAATTGAACATTGGGGACAATGTTCATCCTAAGTGTGAGGGGAGGGTAAATGATGATACCTTGTAGGATATAATTGCACTTGAGTTTGTTTGTTTGATGGTAGGTGTGTAATAAAACTAAGAGAAATACTTGTTAGTGCAATTTTAGCGCCAAATTTTAATTTTTTTTACAACATTTAGGAGTGAAACTTTATCCTTAACAAGCGTCTCATGGATAGGAGTTGTATGTGAGGTTCGCCTTTAGATTTGATAGGAAAAGCATTCACTATTAGTGCTTATGAGTGTACCGGTAGCATTTAGATTCTATAACTTGCGTTAGTGATGCATCCCGAGACCGCTAGTGAGACTACATTCGTGTAGTAGGATTTACTATATGATAAGAGGCATTAGGATCACCCTTGTATTAAACCCGTATCATAATTACTTGACCATTTAAGTCATATTATTTGGCTAGTAAAGTCAACTAATTTTTCCCACACCTTAGCGTTGTACTCATTTTTAGTACACGAAACCCCTAGTACACTCCTCCAGACCTATCTTTTCGTTTCTAACTTTAATCATTTTACTTAAAGGAAGAATTTGTTACAACCCACTTAAATGTACACCCAAATCGCCTTAGCCTTCCGTGTATGCACTTATCTTTAGTGCATTATTGTTGCATGTTTAAACCCTTAGTTAATTATCTAATTGATTACATGGTTGCTAGGTCGAGTAATATCTTGTACATATTGTTTTGGGATGATTGGGACTCATGGGTAAAGTACTTATGTTATGGAGTAATGGGGAAGAACATCATATATTACCCCCATATGTGCATTAATCTTAAAAGTACTCCAAGTGTTTTGATTATCTTAATTCGAGGCATTAGATTAGTTTATTGTAAAGTATGTAAAGACTCAAGTGTAAGGGGAATGTACATTCCCTATGATGTATTATTTTAAATGGTAGGGTAAAAGTGTACGCAAAAAAAAAAAAAAAAAAAAAAAAAAAAAAAAAAAAAAAGAAAAAAAAAATCCAAAAATTAAGAAAAAGAAAAAAAAAATAAAAAAAGAAAAAGAGAAAAACATACGGACTACCATCCTGTTTCATTCTATGTTTGTTTTATGTTTTTGTTATTTTTCATTTATTAGCTTAAGTCGAGTCTAGTCTTGGTTTAGCAACGCCATATTGTACATGTAATTAACCAAGATGATTAACTCGCCACCAGTAAAGATTGCCTTTATCCAACAAAACCGTGTATTCCATATCCCTACACCTAACGTTATAACCCTTTGAAAGACCTCTTTGATAGTTTATCCTAGGTGCTTACGCCATGTGGTGGAGGTTTGATCCTTTCCCAAGCTTATGGTAATCTATTTTGCTATGACAGGTAGTGAGAGATGTTTTCCATTTCCATATTGTGATATATACTTTATTACATTTGAGAGATGTGAGTATCTAAACACTATTTGTGAGGTGCTAGTGTATGACCTCCGTGCTTGTCTTTGGTCTTTGGCGGAACGATTATTTGTTGTAATTACTTTTATATTAGTGTTAAATGACCCCTAACTTGTATTTTGATTAGAATAAAAGCGCATTTGCTTGAGGACAAGCAAATCTCAAGTGTAAGGGTATTTGATGAGGCGAAAAATGAACCGTTTTTAGCGGGTCATTTTAGCCCGGATTCTAATTTATTTGATCAAATAATGCCCTAAATCGTTCCTTTTGTCATTTTAGGTACTTTTGGAGTGAATTCTGGAAAAGGAAGCATTTTGAACATTTTTGGAGCATAAAAGTGAAGAAAACGGCAAAGTCTTAGTTTTACTTGCTGGGAACAGTACCTGATGGCGTCAAGAGTTCTCAAGTGACGACGTCAAGAGTAATACAAAAGGTTGAAGTGGATAAAGTCCGTGACTATCCAGAAGAATTTTGCACTAGGGACATGACGGCGTCACCATAGGCCGTCATGGTCCAAATAAGAGTGACGGCCCAGAGTAGAATTGCACATGACGGCGTCAAAAGTGGATCTAGGCAATCCGATTTCATTATGAGCGGCGAGTTGACGGCGTCAGAATTTCCTTCTTGACACCGTCGCCCTATAAAATCTATATATAGTATTGCAATTTTAATTTATAAAGGAGGAACAATTAGGGTGTAACTTTGGAGAGAAACCCTAGTTCGAATATTACAACTTTTTCAAGGGTTTTTACCCTTTGAAACCTTTCATGTCAATTTGAGATAAGTACTCTTTCAATTCAATCAACATGTCTATGTGTTGCTTGAATATATCTTACACTTGTCTTGAATTTAACATGCTTGGCTAGATCTCTTGTGTGTTTGCTTAGATGTAGTGAAACCTAGATGTTAATTATGGGTTGATTGTTTGTTTATAGTTATTACGGATGATTGTATTCGATGTTAGGCTTAAGATGTAGAACCTTGTAAAAATTCCTTGTAATTATATCGTTAATAAATAAATAATCTTTCGTTACCGTTACTGATTCTCATTATTTCAGAAAAATTTGAAAATTTTCTTATTATATTATTTTGTCGTTATCACGATATAATATAATTCACGAAATGACGGGACCAATCCTCGATATGGTGGTCGACATTCCTAGCATGATTTCATGTTTAGATGTCAAGAATGATTAGTTATAATCAAGTGGTACACGATTTCTCAAATTGTGTACAAATAAATATGGTGGTCGACATTTACATGAATCACCAATACATGCACCTTATTTCAAGCTCTCACAAGGGTTATAATATGATATAAATTCAGCCTAAGAACCTATTGTTACTGACATGCATAGTGTATTTGGTTTTCTTGAAAAATATTACACTTACGTGTTATAAAAAGTCACTATATATACTCCTTGTTCATGCATCCGTTTCTATCATTTACCATACTCTCACAAACTTCCTTTCTTCCTTAAAATCACTTCTGAAAGTCCAACAATAATCATACTCACGTTTGGAAGCAAGAAGTAAGAATCGGGTTTGATATATACGATTATTATTTTGGGTTATAGTGGAATTGATTGTTTCTTGTGTTTCTTCCTTCCACTCTCGACTCTCTACCACCCTAGAGGTGTTGTAAGTTGTTTCAACCTCATTTCAATTCAAGTTTCACGTCTAAAATGTTTCATGCATCATGTATATATTATATCGATCGTATTTAAGCTTCATATATAATTTTTACGTATATATTTACATATAGTACACGACATGTGACTAGCCTCTATCTTGGAAGGCCTAGGAGTCACGACACACACATATTTCACGTTAGTTTTTACTTCACATGCATTATACGAACTCATTTTGAACCATGCTTAAGCGTATAAAAACTATATATACACTTAGAAAATTATTCAAGTCTTTTATATATATATGAAACGTGCCATACGACCCAAGGAAGCATCGATTATCTTTAAATATCACGTAACAAGCATACCATATTATTACACGGCCTATTAGATCACCTAGCTAGCAAACGATTTCTTATATATAGCTTGTAAAGATAAGTTAATTTCGACACTTAAAAGATACCAAAGTGAATCGCTATTAATCTCGTTTAAAACATATGATTTTAACGTATTGGGCCTAAAAGCCCAATAAGCTGAAAATAACCTCTTCTGATAAGCTAGCTTATCCACACCTTTTGATATGAAATTAGAACAGGAAAAATGATAATTATGATGAGCCCAACTCGTCTCACGAAGTACGGATTTTAAAACGTTAATGGGCCTTGATTTAAGCTCGTTAAAAGCCTAATTATTGAAAATAAGCACTTTTTACTAAACAAGCTGTTGAAATAAGCTTGACATTTATTAAATAAGCCTCGGAAATTTTTAAATAAATTTTCTAATCATTTTTATAACTTTGGACTAAAAATGTAACGCGACGACACCTAGAAGGACTAAAACTGTCAATATTGAAAAATAAGGACTAAAATTGTAAAAACAGAATCATAAGGGTAAAAATTGATAATAGTTAATATTCTAAGCCTAGGATTGAGTATTGGACAATTAGAGGACTATAATTGTAATTTATATATAAAAAGGACTAACGGTGTAATGCTAACGTCGTTAGAATAAAAATGGTAAAATTGGAAAAGGACAAGGACTAAACCTATTCTATTTAACATTCTTAGTTATTTTATATTTTCGTAAATTTATCTCGTCATATGCATTTAAAATTTCATTTCTATATATATATATATATATATATATTATATAACGCAACGTTTATAATATATATAACGATTTTTCAAACTAAATAATATTACTTTTGATTTAGAAGGTAAAACTTCGGAGAATGACTTATATCACGTATTTTGTCATATCATAACATAAGAATTACACTGCACATCATCTATTCATCATAACGAATAATTATTATTCGTTATTCGTTTCGTATTTACCAAATGGTATTTGGTCAAATTCTCAGATAAATCTATTTATCAGGTTATATTTTGAAGCCGTTATCATAATTTCGTCCAACTTTACTTTTCTTCATTTCAGTATCAATCAAGGTGAGTCATAGCCTCACATTTACTTATTTCAAACTCCGTGAGGGGGATACATGTTACAAACAGATCACAAGTAATTTTCTGTATGCTACCTGACTTGATATATGCCTAAGTTACCTATTGCCAAAAGACCCTTGATCATGAGCCATTAATCACTGTTAATTGAGCGCGAATATAATGAATAGATCTATTTAAGGTTTGACAGCCTATCCCATTAATACTTGACGGAATGCCATTATGCATGTGGCTAGTCGTATTAGTCGTGATATAATTATATTTGAGTAAAAATAAGAATTGGCAAATCACCTATTACATAAGGGCAATATTATCATTAATTTGATAACACCTCTGTATTTACGGTATTTGTTAACGTTTTGCGTGTCATGAGACTTAGAGCAATCTATACTGCAATATCAATTTTTAACTGATTGTATTCCTAATACAATCTTACTTGTGTATCAAAATGATTACCAAATTAAAACTCTATGATATCACTCAACATTTTTGTTGAATTTTAAACATGTTATCTCAGGTATTTAGCAGAGGAAGCAAGCATGGAACGGGCGGAAAACATCAAAACTTATCTACTTTATTTAAATAATGGTGTAAAATAAAGATGTTGATTCAGTTCAAAACATCAAGACTTTTAGCATTATAATACTCTGAATGTGACCTCTTGTATTTGAATCTTTATTAATGAACTTATGTTTTTAAAACGTCTCTTTCGAGCCGTTTTCTATCATTATGACTTCGATCTTCACTGTAACACCCTAATTACTATTCCGCTGCCACATTACAAATTAGGGGGTGTTACAGATTCGTATCAGAGACATAGTTATTGAGAACCAAATGTTTTCAAACATGGAACTATAACCACAATTTCAAATAAAGTAAATTTACACCATACTAGTTTTCGCCCGCCGTGCCTGCTTGCTACCATACTCAGTAAGTTAATCATTAAGTTTATGATACTTTAATCTTGGTATATTAGAAGTTTACATTCTTTGACGATAATAAATTCTTATTCTACACTATTTACGAATCATTACAGTATTATTTCAATATGAGTATATCAGACTCCGACTCTGAGATTTCTGTCGCATCTGTTACGTCGCTTGTTTTTCGTCCTACCTTAGTATCTGACGCTGTTTCCCAAGAAACAGAACCATTCGAGCAAGATGAAGTTGTAACAACGCCTGAAAATCCCAATGTATTGGCTTTACCAACACATATACCATTACCGCATCATGAATTTGATTCATATGCACCCGATCACCTATTCGATCTTTTTAGCCAAACTTATCCATATACTTTTCACCATAGAGAACAAATTCCTGAAGAAGATATACCCGCATGCAGCCGACTTCGTATTTCCGACTCTACTCATCCACTTTCACGATCATTACCATATCCTCCTGGTTTCACTCCCCCAGCTCATATCTATGAAACTGGCGAGAGTACTAGGATGGAAATTATCCCTACTCTTTCACCTTCTGTGGTAGTGACGCGTTTGGAGCATCACGAAGAGCAGATAGACACGCTTCTTCAGACGATTGACTATTCATCATTTGACCATTCGGATACTATCAGCAATACCTTACATAATCTTATAGTTAATAGGATAGAGTTGCAGCAGGGTTAGGCTCAGATACATTCAGATATCTCCGAGACACGCTCTTTCGCGATATCATTGCGAAGAAAGGGACATAACCGTACTTGGGAAGCCCAGCTAGCACATCGAAGAGCAGATACATTGGAAAACCTAGTGGGAGATATGCAGATTCAACACCATACCGAGATGCAGGACCTCCGAACTCAGTTTTTAGAGATGAGAGGACATGTAGACGGACCTAACCATTAGAGGCAGTTAGTATTTGTATAAGTAATGAGGCATCTAAGCCTGCTGCATGTGGCAATTAATAAAGGATCTTGTATCGTTTTGTTATGAAAACTCAACTGATCAAGTTATTAATGTTATGTTGTTGGTTGTGATATTACTATATACAAATGTTAATTTATGCTTATGGTTGTTCATGTGTATTAATAATGCATCTAACATATCAGAATAATTATGATTGTTGTATCGAAATAAAAACTACATATGGTGCCCAATTATTGTTAGAACTCATAAATATTCATTTCCCTACTTCTCAAGATCATTTAAACAAAATTATTGTTTAAATCTAAAGCTATATTTTTGGTGTTATCAATAGCATTATGGAGCATGCAAGTAGTGAAAATTCCAATCCTTAAGTGATCATGACACCTACTGAGGTCCAAAGGATGATTGCTGAGGGTATATATGCAGCTCGTGAAGCTGATCACTTGAATAACATCAATGGAGCAAACCATGAAGCTAATACATCTACTCCTCGTAAATGTACTTACAAAGACTTCATGACTTGCAAGCCAACTAATTTCAAAGGAATAGAAGGAGTTACAGAAATGGCCCATTGGTTTGAGCATACTGAAACAGTCTTCATGAGGAGCGGCTGTTCTGAAGATAGCGCAATTACGTTTGCTACAGGAGCTCTTCAGGGAGAAGCACTATCGTGGTGGAATACTACCGAAAATGCTATGGGTCAGGATGAAGCTTTTAAACTCTCCTGGAATGAGTTGAAGAATAAGATGCTTAAGAAGTATTGTCCCAGGACAAAGATCAGAAAACTAGAGGATGAATTTCATCAACTAGTAGTGAAGTACAATGATCTGAGGACATATGATAGAAACTTTCTGGAATTGTCGGTGTTATGCCCAACAATAGTACCAGATGTTGAAAAAGCATTGGAGAAATATGTGGAAGGACTGCCACCAACCATTGAAGGGGATGTTACCACATCGAACCCTCAGACGGTAGAAGAAGCTATGGGACTTGCATAGAGGTTGTTGACCCGAGTGATCAAAAGAGGTTCTACCTCCACGATCAATGAACATAAGAGGAGTGCTGATAACCGTGGAAACAACAATAGCAACAACCGGAACTACAACAACAACTACAATGGTAACAGGAGCTACAACAACAACAACCAAAGCAACAATCGTAACCGAGATTAACAACAGAACCGCAATAACCATCATCAACAGCAGAATCGTCGACAAGAAGCTGCCAAAGCTTATGCAGCAGTGCCCGCAGAAATTAAAGGTTATGGTGGAACTCTACCCCCGTGTAACAAGTGTAACATGCATCATACCGGATCATGTAAGGCTACTTGTGGCAACTGCAGAAGAATTGGACACATGACTAAGGACTGTCAAGAAACTGGAGCCAACACACAACCGATAGCAGTAAAGTGCCATGGTTGTGGTGAAGTTGGACATTACAGAACTCACTGTCCGAAGAACGCCAATAATGTTGCCTGAGGAAGAGCAAATGTACTCGGTGATGGAAACACAACTTAGAATCCTGATGTTGTTACGGGTACGTTCCTATTAAATCAACACGATGCTAAGATATTATTTGATTCTGGAGCAGATAAAAGCTTTGTGTCTACTTCGTTTGCCTCAATTCTAAATATTACTCCCATAGAACTAGATACTACTTACGAAATAGAAATATCAAATGGAAATATCCTAAGTACCAATACCCTAATCAAAAATTGCACCTTAACTTTTCTAAGTAAATCTTTCCCCATTGATCTCATGCCCATCCAACTGGGAAGTTTTGATGTCATCATTGGCATGTATTGGTTATCTAAACACCGTGCTAGGATAATTTGTGACGAGAAAGTCATTCAAATTCCACTCAACGGTGAAACCTTAATCATCCAAGGTGATAAACCTAAAACCTCGTTCAATATTATCTCGTACGCCAAGACGATGAAATACATAAGCAAAGGATGCCATGTATTCCAAATTCAAGTAACGGGAGGAGAAGCAAAAGAAAAGAAGAAACAACTTGATGAAGTGCCAGTTGTAAAAGAATTTTCTGAAGTATTTCATGAAGACTTGCCTGGAATTCCACCAACCCGACAAGTAGAATTTCGCATCGATTTAGTACCTGGAGCAACACCAGTTGCAAAAGCACCATATCGATTAGCACCCTCAGAAATGAAAGAATTATTTGAATAGTTGAAAGAACTATCAGATAAAGGATTCATCCAACCAAGCTCATCCCCTTGGGGAGCACCAATCCTATTCGTCAAAAAGAAAGAAGGAACGTTCCGAATGTGTATCGATTACAGAGAGTTGAACAAACTCACGGTGAAGAATTGTATCCATTACCAAGGATCGATGATCTATTTGACCAGTTACAAGGATCTAGTGTTTACTCAAAAATCGAGCTAAGATCAGGATATCATCAATTAAGAGTCAGGGAAGAAGACATTCCCAAGACAGCTTTTCGAACACGGTACGGACATTATGAATTTCAAGTAATGCCATTTGGTCTTACCAACGCACCAGCAGTGTTCATGGATTTAATGAACCGAGTATGCAAGCCATACTTGGATAAATTCGTTATTGTGTACATTGATGACATCTAAATCTACTCACGCAATAAAGAAGAGCATGCTGAACACTTAAGGATTATTTTGGAGTTACTTAATAAAGAAAAGTCGTACGCCAAGTTTTCCAAATGTGATTTTTGGATTTCTATCGTTCAATTTTTAGGCCATATCATCAACAACCAAGGTATCCATGTAGATCCCGTGAAGATAGAAGCAGTTAAAGGTTGGACATCACCCACCACTCTAACCAAAATTCGTCAATTTTTAGGTCTCGCGGGTTACTATCAGAGATTTATATAAGGTTTCTCAAAGATTGCAAAACCTTTGACGAAACTCACCCAGAAAAATAAGAAGTATATTTGGGAAGAGAAGCAATAGTCAGCATTCCAACTGTTAAAACAGAAGCTTTGTGAAGCACCAATATTAGCACTACCGGAAGGAAATGAGGATTTTGTTGTGTATTGTGACGCATCTCATCATGGTTTAGGTGCGGTACTAATGCAAAGAGACAAGGTCATAGCTTATGCTTTACGACAGCTCAAGAAGAATGAAGAAAATTATACCACCCATGATCTAGAATTAGGAGCAGTAGTTTTTGCTCTTAAGATATGGAGACATTACCTATACGGTACAAAGTGTACGGTTTTCACCGATCACAAGAGTCTTCAACATATACTAGATCAGAAGGAGCTGAACATGAGACAACGCAGATGGTTGGAATTACTCAATGACTACGACTGTGAAATTCGTTACCACCCTGGTAAAGCGAATGTCGTAGCCGACGCATTGAGCAGAAAAGACAGAATTAAACCTCTTAGAGTTCGATCTCTAGAAATGAAAATTCATTCGCCACTTCCAGCTCAAATCATCAAAGCTCAAACAGGAGCTCTCCAAGAAGAAAACCGGCAATATGAGAAAATTGACAGGAGGTCAAACAATGAAGAGCAGATTGACAAAATGCCAAATAATGAAAAAGCATTTGTAAGAAGAGATGATGGAATGTTATGTTTTAAGGAAAGATATTGGATTCCTCTCTTTGGAGGTATTCGAGACCTTATCATGCATGAATATCATAAATCCAAATATTCTATTCATCCCGGTTCCAATAAAATGTAGATCTTAAGAAGATTTATTGGTGGCCAAATATGAAATCTGATATTGCAGAGTATGTTGGTAAATGTTTAACATGTTCTAGAGTAATGGCAGAGACTCAGAAACCATCAGGATTACTCGTGCAACCGGAAATACCAGTCTGGAAATAGGAACGAATCACCATGGATTTTATTACCAAATTACCAAGGACTTCGACTGGGTTTGACACAATCTGGGTTATCATTGATCGATTAACCAAGTCTGCACATTTTCTACCTATCAAGGAGACTGACGAGATGGAAACACTCGCTCAGTTGTATTTTAAGGAAATTGTGATTAGACATGGAGTTCCGATATCCATTATTTCTGATAGAGATAGCCGATTCACCTCAAGATTTTGGGAATCTCTACAAAAATCTCTTGGTACTCGTTTAGATATGAGCACCGCTTATCATCCGCAAACCGATGGACAAAGTGAAAGAACAATCCAAACCTTGGAAGATATGCTCCGAGCATGTGTAATTGATTTCGAAAAAGGTTGGGATAAACACTTTGCCATTAGTTGAATTCTCTTACAATAACAGCTATCATGCCAGCATAAAAGCTGCACCTTTCGAGGCACTTTACAGAAGAAAGTGCAGATCACCAGTCTGTTGGACAGAATTTGGTGATATGCAACTAACCGGACCAGAGCTAATACATGACACGACCGAGAAGAAATTCCAAATCAAGCAACGCTTACAAGCTGTTCGTGACAGACAGAAGAGTTATGCTAATGTCAGGAGAAAGCCTATGGAATTCCAAGTAGGAGACAGAGTCATGTTAAAAGTTTCTCCATGGAAGGGAATGATCCGTTTTGGAAGACGTGGAAAGTTAAATCCAAGGTACATTGGACCTTTCAAAATTCTGGAGAGAATTGGTCTAGTTGCTTATAAGTTAGAACTTCCGGAAGAACTCAGTAGGGTACATCCTACGTCTCACGTATCACAACTCAAGAAATGTTTGTCTGACGAAACTCTCGTCATTCTACTAAAGGAGATTAGATTGGACGACAAACTAGTGTTCACAGAAGAGCTTGTGGAAATAATGGATAAAGAAATAAAACAACTTAAACAGAATCGTATCCCCATTGTAAAGGTTAGATGAGACTCAAAGCGAGGACCAACTTACACATGGGAACGAAAAGATAGATTCCGTGAGAAATATCCACATTTATTTTCATGGATCACACTTGTTAGATTTCTTAAAATTGAATTTCGGGACGAAATTCAGAATGACAAGTGGCTACTGTAGAACCTTGTAAAAATTCCTTGTAATTATATCGTTAATAAATAAATAATCTTTTGTTACCGTTACTGATTCCCATTATTTCAGAAAAATTTGAAATTTTTCTTATTATATTATTTTGTCGTTATCACGATATAATATAATTCACGAAATGACGGGACCAATCCTCGACACGTTACTCGAAACCTAAACATTTCATTTATACTAATTTCATTTCACTAATCCTTAATTAAATTTCCTAATATCATCTTAATACTAAACGGGCCCTTAATTAATTTTCAGCCCAACTCCCCGATCACTATTCATAAGCCCAAAGTACAAGCGCAACTTCAATTCATAATATTTCATAAGATCGATTAGGAACATGCTCCAAAAATGCCTCACGTATTCCCTATTTTTACACACGACTCATGTATATTATTGCACCACCTCGTTTCTCACCTAGCCAACTATTAGTGTGTCGAATCTCAAGTTCATAGGTCGACTTTTGATATGTTTTTAGAGGGCAAAGTGTTCGACAAAACTCACCCTAATCGACATATAAATAATTCATTTCTAAATAGTTTTGTTTCCCGTTTGTTTCTAAAGGTTCCTAATAACATTCCTAGCATGATTTCATGTTTAGATGTCAAGAATGATTAGCTATAATCAAGTGGTACACGATTTCTCAAATTGTGTTCAAATAAATATGGTGGTCGACATTTACATGAATCACCAATACATGCACCTTATTTCAAGCTCTCACAAGGGTTATAATATGATATAAATTCAGTCTAAGAACCTATTGTTACTGACATGCATAGTGTATTTGGTTTCCTTGAAAAATATTACACTTACGTGTTATAAAAAGTCACTATATATACTCCTTGTTCATGCATCCATTTCTATCATTTACCATACTCTCACAAACTCCCTTTCTTCCTTAAAATCACTTCTGAAAGTCCAGCAATAATCATACTCACGTTTGGAAGCAAGAAGTAAGAATCGGGTTTGATATATACGATTATTATTTTGGGTTATAGTCGGAATTGATTATTTCTTGTGTTTCATCCTTCCACTCTCGACTCTCTACCACCCTAGAGGTGTTGTAAGTTGTTTCAACCTCATTTCAATTCAAGTTTCACGTCTAAAATGTTTCATGCATCATGTATATATTATATCGATCGTATTTAAGCTTCATATATAATTTTTACGTATATATTTACGTATAGTACACGACATGTGACTAGCCTCTATCTTGGAAGGCCTAGGAGTCACGAGACACACATATTTCACGTTAGTTTGTACTTCACATGCATTATCCGAACTCATTTTGAACCATGCTTGAGCGTATAAAAACTATATATACACTTAGAAAATTATTCAAGTCTTTTGTATATATATGAAACGTGCCATACGACCCAAGGAAGCATCGATTATCTTTAAATATCACGTAACAAGCATACCATATAATTACACAACCTATTAGACCACCTAGCTAGCAAAGGATTTCGTATATATAACTTGTAAAGATAAGTTAATTTCGACACTTAAAAGATACCAAAGTGAATCGCTATTAATCTCGTTTAAAACATATGATTTTACCGTATTGGGCCTAAAAGCCCAATAAGCTGAAAATAAGCTCTTCTGATAAGCTAACTTATCTAAACCTTTTGATATGAAATTAGAACAGGAAAAATGATAATTTTGATGAGCACAACTCGTCTCACGAAGTACGGATTTTAAAACGTTAATGGGCCTTGATTTAAGCTCGTTAAAAGCCCAATTATTGAAAATAAGCACTTTTTACTAAATAAGCTGTTGAAATAAGCTTGATATTTATTAAATAAGCCTCGGAAATTTTTAGATAAATTTTCTAATCGTTTTTATAACTTTGGACTAAAAATGTAACGCGACGACACCTAGAAGGACTAAAATTTTCAATATTGAAAAATAAGGACTAAAACAGTAAAAACAGAATCATAAGGGTAAAAATTGATAATAGTTAATATTCTAAGCCTCAGATTGAGTATTGGACAATTAGAGGACTATAATTGTAAGTTATATATAAAAAGGACTAACGGTGTAACGCTAACGTCGTTAGAATAAAAATGGTAAAATTGGAAAAGGACAAGGACTAAACCTATTCTATTTAACATTCTTAGTTATTTTATATTTTTGTAAATTTATCTCGTCATATGCATTTAAACTTTCATTTCTATATATATATTATATAACGTAACTTTTATAATATATATAACGATTTTTCAAACTAAATAATATTACTTTTGATTTAGAAGGTAAAACTTCGGAGAATAACTTATATCACGTATTTTGTCATATCATAACATAAGAATTACACTGCACATCATATATTCATCATAACGAATAATTATTATTCGTTATTTGTTTCGTATTTACCAAATGGTATTTGGTCAAATTCTCAGATAAATCTATTTATCAGGTTATATTTCGAAGCCGTTATCATAATTTCGTTCAACTTTACTTTTCTTCATTTCAGTATCAATCATGGTGAGTCATAGCCTCACATTTACTTATTTCAAACTCCGTGAGGGGGATACATGTTACAAACAGATCACAAGTAATTTTCTATATGCTACCTGACTTGATATATGCCTAAGTTACCTATTGCCAAAAGACCCTTGATCATGAGCCATTAATCACTGTTATATGAGCGCGAATATAATGAATAGATCTATTTAAGGTTTGGCAGCCTATCCCATTAATACTTGACGGAATGCCATTATGCATGTAGTTAGTCGTATTAGTCGTGATATAATTTTATTTGAGTAAAAATAGGAATTGGCAAATCACCTATTACATGAGGGCAATATTATCATTAATTTGATAACACCTCCGTATTTACGGTATTTGTTAACGTTTTGCGTGTCATGAGACTTAGAGCAATGTATACTGCAATATCAATTTTTAACTGATTGTATTCCTAATACAATCTTACTTGTTTATCAAAATGATTACCAAATTCAAACTCTATGATATCACTCAGCATTTTTGTTGACTTTTAAACATGTTATCTCAGGTATTTAGCAGAGGAAGCAAGCATGGAACGGGCGAAAAACATCAAAACTTATCTACTTTATTTAAATAATGGTGTAAAATAAAGATGTTGATTCAGTTTAAAACATCAAGACTTTTAGCATTATAATACTCTGATTGTGACCTCTTGTATTTGAATATTTGTTAATGAACTTATGTTTTTAAAACGTCTCTTTCGAGCCGTTTTCTATCATTATGACTTCGATCCTCACCGTAACACCCTAATTACTATTCCGCTGCCACATTACAAATTAGGGGGTGTTACCTAAGAAAACTGGAAGACTTCCATTGGTGACATGCTTGAACGTCTTAAGAAATATGATGAGAGGTGTACTATGATTTTTGGTTGTATTTAATGAGTAGGAGAATTCTAATGATCCCACGTTAGGAGCTTCTAACGGCTCGACATAGGAGTGAAGTATGATCCTATAGAGTTAGGGAATATTGTACACGGCCCTACGACTAGTATTGTTAGGTCACCATTTTGTAAACACAAGTATAATAATAATAGAAATGAGATGAGAAAAGAGATTTGGGTGATTATATGAATAAGAGAAATATAAGTGCAAGAGTTTCCTTAAGAAATCAAATAACCAACCAAGTATTACATGAGACTAAGGCTTCTATTTATAGGGAAGGAGCTAGGGCAACACTCCCTCTCCTTCCACTATCAATTCGTGTGGGCTTCTAAGCCCATGGACTAAAATGCCTTAAGTCTAGTAAACATGTTACATTACATAAATGTAAGTAAATAGTAACTTAAGCAACCTATTATTACAAATGACCGAGACTTGATAAAATAGTGAAAACTATGATCCCAACAATCTCCCCCTAAGGGTCGGTCATCACGGTTGCTTGACGTCTTTTTCATTTCTTCATCTTTGACTTTCATAGCTTTAGATGTCTTTCAATAATCATAAGATAAGAATCATTCATCGTTCTTTGTTCTTAGTTCCTTGTTGTTGTGATAGTGATCAAGTAATGAAATTGTCTGCCTTTCGTCACTTCCGCGTTTGTGGTGGTAGTCCGCCATTCCAACATGCTCATACATCTTCGAATTCTGACTTATACATGCAAGTAGTCCCTTTCTTTCACTTAAGATCTTTAGTCTTTATACTTTGTAGATTCTTCTTTATGGCGTAGAATCTTTCTTTGAACTTTGTGTTGTTTTGATCTTTGAGGGAGCTTTTGATGTCTTTAAGATGCATGTATGAGCATGTGCAATCCGTCTCCATGGAGATGATGTAACCCTGCATGTAAACAGTTAGCAATAAAACATCCGGTACTTACAGATAAGGAATTAGAGATCGTCAACAGCATATTGTGAAGACTCCTTCTAACCCTTATCAAGGCCGTTCCCATGTCAGATACTCCCGAAGGAGCTTACAAGACCTACTAAGTAGCTCAATGACTGGGTGAGTCGCTGGGGATCACTCCACGACTGTAGACCGCTAAGAAACCACCGCAAACACTAAGCGTAACCCACGAGGAGTTACCGAAGTGACCTGCTGTCAGGGCTGTTTGATGTTGACCCTGGCAGGATTTCCATTCAATCATTGAGAAATACTTATGTAAATTCTCTCATAAACGTTCTCGGCAGATTACTAAGATCTGTGAAGGACTCGATAATTTACAGCTGGTGTCCATTGATGTAGAACACCAGTTGTAGAAATACTAAGTGTTCCTAAGAGATCTTTGATGTATCTCGTGGCTCTAGACTCGAAAAGTGCACACTTAGGTTTCCTAAGCGGTGACTAGGGAGGGGTCTCCTGCTTCAATATCAACCATCTCTAAGAGATAAGTCGATAGATTACATCGGTTCCCCGTGAGAATGAAACAAGTTCTTTTAAGAGAACTTGAGTGGTTAAGAAGGTTTAGTGCAATGCGTCACTGGGTCCATGACGACTTTATCTTCAATACCGGTGTCGCCTTAGCAACAACCAGTAGCATATGAATTGAACCCGGTGTCTGCCCTTAGGTTGAACATATGGAGGTCTATTTCTTTTCACCCTTTTCTTTACTTTTCCTTTTAATTCTTTAACTCCTTCTTTCCCCTTTCATTCTTTTCTCCTTTTATCGTATCATACCTAAGGACTTCTAATTCTAACTATTGGTGATGTCCTTGGGTAGATCCCTCCGGCTCTGGCGGATCATAGGACTGTATTTCCTATCTTAATCACCTTATAACTCCATGATTATCCGACAATAGCCAAGAAACCTTTGATTGAAAAATCTCTCAAAGTGTTTGTGAATATCAAACATTTTGTTTAACACTTTGAGAGTTTTGTGTATACTTTTGAAGGGCTCCCCCTGCACATGTGCTCATGAGTATTTAATAAATTTGCACATGCGAGAGGAGCAAGCATTTTGAATTGATCCATTTCTGTGAACAAGACCGATTCGAGACACGCTTACATCACTAGATAAACTAACTTGAAGTTATTACCCGGCCTGGTCAAATCCACAGAAAGTTTCTCGAGACGGTACTTTTCTACTAAGACAAATCCTTTTCAAGACACTCTTACGTGGCTAGTTAAAGAGTTCCATTGTCAGCTTTTAGGTGACAACTAGCTCTAGTAACTAACTTGATGTTATTACCCGTCGAGGAAAAGTCTTTTCGAATTTACTAACTTTTATGTTTCGTCAATTCTTGGGTGAATCTGAGTCTAGCTCGCATGAGATTTGACTTTTAAGCAACTTTGAACTTTCATATTTTAATCACTTTCAGTTTTCTCCCCCTCAAAAATAGCATATGAGATGTTGTTTTTGATAAACTTTTGATTAAAATATGCTTTTTAAGTCTTATGGGGAGATTTCAACAAGAACTTTTGTATTTTTAAACGATGAGTTTTTCAAGTGCTCCCCCTCAACAAGTGAATACTCATTGAGATGAAATACTTGTCTTTTGAGCAGAATTATAAAAAATCAGAAAATGTTTGATTAATTCTACTCAAAAGTAAGAAGCCTACGCTCCTTATATAAGGATTGAGGCACTGAAGCGTACCTCAGGGTCCTTTAATTACAAGTGCGGGTTGTACACTGTTATGTGTACACAAGCCATTATGAAATTCAATCAAATGAAACAATTGATATTGAAAAATGAATGATCAAGTGTACCCAGTTATTCTTCATCAGGAAGTGGAGCATCAAAGTCAGTGAACTTAGGTTCTGGTCTTTCGAAGTTTCTGATAGGAAATGATGGTCTGACACCGATATAGCTTTCCAGACGTCTGATCTGTTCCCGTTGAAATAACCTTTCTTCAATCTTTAAGACAAAGTTACGAACTTGTCTTCTTGAGTTGGATTTCCGTCTAGGTTGTTCCCCCTTTGCTATCTTTCGGCGATCATCATTCAACCTTTTGACAAGCCCATCACGAATGGATTTAAGTGTAACATCACGGAATTTGTGTATCTCATCGAACCTCATGAAGCTTTGTAGCTTTTTGCTGTTGATGTAGGTGAAACCAAAAGGTTCTTGGTTGAGAGTAAACTGTGACGTTTGATAGATTCCATCAAATATGAATTGCGGCTTTGTCAAATTGATCTTCTGTTGGTAACTTTCCACTCCAAGCTGAAGATCTTCCACTCTTTCTTGAACTATCAATCGTCGGAGGAATAGAAGTAGTGATGCCATGAAGTTGTACTGAATATCTCTATCGAATCCACGCATTCTTCCTTGAACCTTTTCGAGATACATATCTTCAATGTCATTAAGATTAAGGTCTGGAAAGTCAGCTTCGGAGAATTTGTACTTCTTTTCATCTTGTCGCTTAACCACAATTTCACGCATGAACGTGTAGTTAAACCGTTTCGACTCTTGAATCTCCAAGATAGCAATGATCTTAGATTTATGCTTCACGTTTTCCAATGATTTCTCTCCTAATCTGCTGGTATAACCGAGACGACGACGTTCTGGCCAGTGTTGAATCCCGTGTAGAGCATCTCTGTCGTAAGCTACGATGGAGTTGCTGAAAACTCGAGTAGTCTCTTCAATAGCAGGAATTTCGTATCTTGCGGCTGGTACTGAGATTGTGAGTGAGGAAGCATATTTCGTCTTGGAAGTTTCTTGGGTGAGTTGGATGTTACGAAGATCTTTGTTGAAGAAGAAGCTGTAAGGTATCTTGGGTTTATCTAGAAATCCTTTCAAGGGTAATGGTTTGGTCCAGTCAGTGAAGTAAGGATTTTCATGATTTTTGGAACTGAGGTCGATGTTCACTTCAGGATTTAGCCAGTCAAAGTCGGCAGACATTGCACTGGCTATATTCTGCATATGATATTCGTATTCCACTTTGTTTCCGGATCAGGATTTAAGGAATTCTTGTGCATCCTTATTGATTCTTCTAAGCTCCGTATTTGTGAGTTTGTTGATATGAAGATCCTTCATTATGACTTGGGTGAACTGTAGAGTGTTACCAGGAAGGGGTTATTCTTCTTCGAGAGGAGGTTGAGCTTGAACCATTTCTGTCAGCCAATCATTCTGAGGAGTGTCATCATTGTCGAGCCATGAATGACGTCTTTTCTTCTTTGCTTTCGTGGACTTAGATGTAGTATCTTTGTCTTTAGCCTTGGATGGTGACGATGGTCCAGCATGAGAATCGGGAATAGGTGAAGCACGATAATCGGTGTCAGGTTGACCCTGGTAGTCATCAGTAGGTTCCATGAAAGTTTCGTCTTCTTCAGTTTGACCTTGACCGGTAGCTGAGGGGTGTTGTTGATTTCCAGGAGGAGTGGAGTCCTTTTGTGGTTGTAGAGAAGATGAGGGACCAGTTCCAGACTTAGGTTTCTTACCTTTAGAGTTTGGGTCAGGATCGTCATCTTTTCTTGACCTTTTCAGGGTTCCAGCTGCATCTTTGCATGACTCTTTGGATATGTAAGCCACCATAGCATCATAAAGTGCTTTTTCTTCTGCAGTCTGTGTGGTTTTGGAGGCAAAATTGTCGAAGAGTTTGGCAAGCATTTCATTGAAGGATAATTCAGGGACGGTTGGAGCAACAGTAGAAGCTTTTGCAGTGTGAAGCGTGAATGGTGTAGTTGACAACATTTTTCTAGTGACACTTCTGATTCTGTGATCCAAGTTGTCCTTGATTGGTTCAAGAAGGTTTGCTACTTCAGGAGAGACAATCTCAACTAGATTTTCAGTGAGAAAATCTTGTGTGACCGTCTTAATAAATCTTGTGTAATCAGAGTTCAAGAACTTATCGATCAGCTGCTTTGACTCCTGAAAGTCTTCAACTTGTTTGGCAAGACCGGTAACCATGTTGGTAAGTTTGTTGACTTGCTCCTGAAGATCAACTAGTTGTTTCGGTTCATTGATTGAATGCTGTTTTGATGCGGTTTCAGAAGGTGTGGGAGATGAATGCTCAAGTGATGATTCGGACGATGACTCGTTGTGAGAGTTTGAAGAAGAAGCAGGAGGAGTCGGATCCTTTGGTGGAGAGTCTTGAGGAGGTGGAGGTTTTGCTGAGGAAGTCTGCTGAGAGGATGACTTAAGAAATATGTTGGTGTCGAACGCGTTCTTCTCTTCATTTTCTTTTCTACGACGTTCCTATGCTTCCTCTGCTTCTCGTGCAAGAAACTCTGGAGTAATGACGTATTCATGTTCCTGATCCGTAGCTATGTTCTCTTGTCCGCCAACATTCTCCTCTACATTAGCAGTCTCTGTCATATTGACATCTCCTGTTTTGTCTGTATCTTTAACGGTGTCATCAGGCTTTGGAGCTGATTCTAACATAGTGGACACACCAGGAGGAATCATGCTGCTTATAGCTCCTTCATGTTCTGACTGATCGATAGGTGGTGGTGTTGAAGGTTGAGACATGAGTCGGCTTTGGAGAGTTGCTTTCCTTTGTTCTTTCCGAAGTCGCTTTTCTTCAGCTCGAGTGTCGACAACTATACTTTTCAATTTGCGTTTATCGACCAAAGGTTCAACGATTGGTTCGTCTTCATCATCATCATTAGGCTCATTAATAGTGATCCCTTTCCTTTTCCTTGTCTCTGTTTCATAAGTTTCTAGACTTTGTTGTATGGCGATCTCTGTTGTAGGAAATCCTTCATCAGGTGCTCTTACTCTCAGTTCATAGTCTGGTTCTTCTTCTTCAGATTCCGTGTCGAACTCTGATTCGTTGTCAGAAGGTGGAGGTGTAGGTTCATCCTGAAGGATGTACTCAGGAGTTACCTTCTGCTTTGGCTTGGTTGCTGGTTTGGGTTTGGATGTTGGTTTAGGTTTGGTAGTAGGTTTAGGTTTGGTGGAAGTCTTGGGTTTTGTCTTGGGAGCAGCCTTAGACTTAGTCTGAGGTGAGCCAGTGGTGCTTGTAGTACTCCCAGACTTCACACCTCCTTTGCTACGAGTTTGAATAGTAGCTTCTTCCTGTACCCCTTTGTAAGCATTATCATAGTATTTGTAGTTCAGACTTTTCTTGATCATGTCATTAAGAAGGTATTCGGGAAGCCTCATTCCTTTGATCTTGGTAGAGAAAGTGGTCGTTTTGATGAATGAGGTGGTGAAGTTGTCCTCGAAGAGGTGCTTCGGCTCATTATGATCAGCCATCCTTTTGATGAATTCTGGTGTGTCTTTGCAGAAATGTTCTATGAGAAGCTTGGTGAATCTTGTGAACGGGATCATAGTCTTTACACGTTCGGTTTGAATGTTGTAGACTATATCTTTCATGATTGGAACTGCAAAGTCCATAGGTGTCAAAATCACCATTCCCCAAAATGTTTGCAAGTGTTCAAGCCTAGGATGTTCATGACCACTTTTTCTTCCTGATATTGATCTTACAACCAACAGACAGAATGTTCTCCAGGGATGAGGGATATTCTTGGCATTGAATCGGGAAAGTTTGACTAGAGGTACGTCATCATCAACATCATATCCTAACTCAATAAAGAAGTCAAGAAGGTCCAGTTCAGGTAGTATAGTAGCAAATTCATTGTCAGTTTGAGGCAGGAGAAGGGCTGTACGAAGAACGTCATGATCTACAGTGTAGACTTGGCAATCCAATGTAACAGTAAAAGATTCATCATCCAAATTAGCTTTAGCCGTAAGCCAGAACTGATGAAGGTAGAACAGAGGAACTGAAGTAGAACAGATGAGCAGGTGTTTGCATGGATGTGCAAGTAGAATATCTTTGACAATCATGCACGAGTTCTCAGTAATTCTTAATTTGTCGAAATCAACTCGTGGATTGTTGTTGCCAATCATAACATTGTAGTTTTCAGGAGTGATGTCATCCATGGTGAGTAATGGAAGAGCTTGTTCAGGGACATTCTCGTTGTGTTCAGCCATGTTAATCTGAAAAGTGTCATCATAAACCAAACATCCAGATTCGTTACTTGTTAGCACTATTACGAGTTTGATTACAGATAAGCATTTTGGACAATTAAGCACGAATGGTTCATTTTGTTATGAGTGAAGTTACGTATGATGCATACTTGAAGAACATTGATCATTTTATCTCACTAAATCAATTAAAAAAAAAATTAGAGCACACACTTAAGCACAAAAATGATCCAAGTAGCATATTTACACATCATGTGACAACAAATGAAGATTACAACACAATCACAACATAATTACATGTATTCGAAATTACAACAAGCCATCATCATATTTTCGCAAAATTTACTTGATTTCGAAAAGTTAATCTATCATGATCTCGAAAAACAGTCATAAGAAAAAAGGTTTTCGCAAACATGCATACTGAATGTTTTCGAAAAAATATTCCAAGTGTGTTCTCGATAATAATTTTATCGAGAACATACTTAAGTGAAATATTTTCGAAAAGATTCAAGAATGCGTGATTGCGAAAGATTTTCTCATATGTGATTTAGAAAAGAAGCATGGTTCTCGAAAACGTTTGAGCAGTGAAACATTTTTATCGCAAACACACTTATGTAAGAGATTGCGAAAGATTTTCAAAGTACGTATTCTCGAAAACAAGATTTTCGAAAATACAAAACGTTTGAGAAACTTTCGCAAACACTCAATAAGAGTGTTTTTCGAAATGACGTGATTGCGAAAACATGATTTGCGAAAAATGGGATTTCGAAAGAAGTTCTTATACAAGAATTTTTCGAAATTGATCCATACGTACGTTTTCTTTTGCAATTATATTATCCAAAGGTAGATGCCTGTTGTACAGATTGAGAAACAACAATTAGAATCATGTAAACATCACACGAGACATATCCTTTATGAACAAAAACCCTAGTTATCGAATTTCATGCATACGTGGGAAAGATCTAAATTAACTTGATTCATGATGATATATACATAGTACCGAACATATCCCACCAACAAAATTAAGCAAACAAACCCTGGATCAAAAATACCCAATTCGATCTAAAACCCTAGGTTTTGAGAATCAAGCAAACATGTAATGGATAATGATTAGTTGTTACAGAGATGATTATAACATGTTATATTACAAAAGCCCTATGAAAAACAACCTAATCCAACACGTTTTAGATGATTCCGATTTTGTAGAAACCCTAGAACAAGAAATCGACATAACATAAGATTCAACCATTGGATTTGTAATTAAACAAAAACCTATCCTTGTAATACCCTAAGGATCATATAGAAACTTACAAATTGAAGATCACTAACGCGGATTGCTCGTTTGAATATGGTCCGTGGATTTCGAAAGAGGGTTTAGGGTTTTAGAAATTTTGAGGTTTTGAAAAAAACGGGTTGTTTGTTTAAGTTATTTTAGAAACTTTGAATTTATGTCACTTTTGGTCCCTAAACTATTGATATTCATTATTGAGTCCTAAAGTTAAATGGCAAACAATTGCAGCATAAAGATATACTCCAAACCGCCATTGTAAATGAAACCTTAAACGAGAAGAGACGAGGGAATGAACTTTAGACTTCCACAATATCTGAAGTACCGCATCATTTAGAAAATATGCAAGTATATCAATTATGAGAAAAAATATGTAGCATTTGAGCTTATCTCCCCCTCAACACTTGTAAAATTATAGAGAAGAAAATGACAAGATGTTGAAGAGAAGTGATATACTTGCATTTTTTTTTTTTTTGATAATTAAAAATATGAAAATCTTTTTGTGTTTTGATTGGTTTATATTTAAGAGAAAAAAAATATTTACAAAGATAGTTTTGATGTTTGACGATCAATTGTGTTTTAAAAACATTTTCCAGATCATCTGGAGTCAAACATCGCAAACCAATTTGGTGAACTAGACTAGCAAACCTTGATGGTGCTAAGGATTTGGTAAGTAAGTCCGTCAATTGGTACTCAGTCCCAACAAAATAAAGTTCAACGGTACCCTTTTCCACATGCTCTTTGATGAAGTGATATCGGAGATCGATGTGTTTAGATTTGCAATGATGTACTGTGTTGCAGGAGATAGCAATTGCACTTTTGGAATCACAGTAGATAGGAATCTTGTTGAATAGGTAGCCATAATCCTTAAGTTGTGATCTCATCCAAATGACTTGAGCACAACAAGCGGACATGGCTACATATTCAGATTCTGTTGACGACAGTGATGTGCAGTCCTGCTTCTTTGATTGCCATGACACAAGTTTGTCTCTGAGAAATTGTAATCCACCAGATGTACTTTTGCGTGTGTCTAAACATCCTGCATGGTCAACATCTGAAAAAGCAATTAGTTCAAAGCCAGAATCCTTCGGATACCAGATTCCCAAGTTAATGGTTCCCTTTATGTATCGAAGGATTCTTTTGACCTCACTGAGGTGTTTTTCAGTTGGTTTAGACTGATAGTGAGAGCACATGTAGACAGCAAATACTATATCAGGTCTACTAGCTGTGAGATACATGAGGGACCCAATCATACTACGGTATTTGGTAGGGTCAACTGGAGTTCCATGTAAATCAACATCTAGTTTTGTGGTATAGCCCATTGGTGTATTATAAGTATCACTAGACATCATTCCATGTTTCTTTAAAATTTCAAGAGCATATTTGGACTGATTTATAAAAATTCCACGGGGTGATTGATGAACTTGTAGTCCTAGAAAGAACGAAAGTTCACCCATCATCGACATTTCAAAATTATCTTTCATTAATTTTGCAAAATCATTAGAGTAACTTCTTTGTGTTGAGGCAAAAATAATGTCATCGACATATATTTGAACAACAAGTAAGTCCTCCCCGTAGGTTTTTGTAAATAGTGCTGGATCCACCGATCCTTTAGAAAATTTATTGGCCAGCAAGAAAGTGGACAGTTTGTCATACCATGCCCGTGGGCTTGCTTAAGTCCGTAGAGTGCCTTTTTGAGTTGGTAAACGTGATTAGGACGCTCAGGATCAACGAAGCCGTCTGGTTGGCTCACATACACTTCTTCACGGAGTTCTCCATTAAGAAATGCGGTTTTCACATCCATTTGGTAAACAACCATGTTCCTGTGTGCAGCATAGGCCAAAAAGATCCGAACAGCTTCATGTCTAGCCACTGGAGCAAAGGATTCAGCAAAATCAAGTCCTATTAGTTGGGAGTATCCTTTCGCTACTTGACGTGATTTGTTACGTATGACAGTTCCTTCAGCATCTAGCTTATTCTTCCAGATCCATTTTAACCCGATGACAAAGACTCCGTCAGGTCTTTCAACTAATTCCCAGACTTCTAGTCTTATGAATTGCTGAAATTCCTCTTGCATGGATTCAATCCAGTTGTCATAAGTCATTGCATCTTTAATGTTCTTTGGTTCTTCGTGACAGACTGTGAGTGCATAGATACAAGTTTCTCCATCCGTGTGAAGTCGTTGTCTTGTCATAACAGGTGCATCTGGATGGCCAATAATATGAACTAGTGGATGGTATCGAGTCCATTTGTGTGTTGAAGGGTCCAAATTGCGTATTGACGACTCAGCTATATCAGGAACTGTAGGAGCCGGTGCAAACGGGTTAAAGAACGCATCAGGATCATGCTCTGCGGGTTGTGGAACTGATTGTGGTGTGGGATCTTCAGCTGAATGGCAGGAGTTAGAAACAGTTTGTTCTGCTGTAGATGGTGATGCAATTGGAGGACCGTCTCTCTCAACACTTGTTGTAGTTTGTTGAGGTGAGTCTGGTACTGGAATGTTTTCAGGTTGAGCAGCGGAATTAGGTGAGACCTTAGAAGAACGGTATTCAATTGTATCATCAAACAGTGGAGCAAACAAGGTTTCCAATTCTTTGCGGTTGAGTGGTAATGGTTCAGCCGAAGATGTCGGAGAGTTAAGACGGTTGAATTCGGGTCCTAAGCTGTGTTGCTCAGAAGCCATCTGTGTGAGTTCATTAAAATTAGCGTGAATGGTTTCTTGAATTTCTCTTGTACGACGATTCCATATCCGAAAACCTTTTGAATTTTCATAGTATCCAACGAACACTCCGATGTCAGCCTTTGCTTTAAGTTTACCGGAATCATCACGATCATTTTTCGGATAACAAAGTGCTCCAAATACATGAAAGTAATCGATATTCGGTTTTCTTTTGCGAACAATTTGATAAGGTGTTTTGCGATGGCGTTTTGTTATCATGCAACGTTTTTGGGTATAACATGCGGTTGAAACAGCTTCTGCCCACAAGTAATCTGGTAATTGAGCATTAATCAACATAGTTCTAGCAGCTTCCACTAACGTCCTGTTGCGTCTTTCAACAACTCCATTCTGTTCTGGGCTTCTAGGAATAGATGTTTGATGTTCAATTCCCACTTTCTCATAAAATGACCTCAGTGTCTGATTCTTGAATTCAGTTCCATTGTCAGTTCTGACTATACGTACCGTGTTGCGTAACTGAACTTGAATTTTAGTGAGAAAGGTGATGATCATTGAAGGAGCCTGATCTTTACTTCGTAGAAAATAAACCCAAGTCCATCTGGAATAATCGTCCACAATTACAAGAATGTAGCGTTTACCGTTGATACTTTGAACACGCATCGGTCCACACAAATCCATATGTAGCAATTGTAAAACATGATTCGTACTGTGCTCAGGTTTTGAAGGAAAATGAGCCCTAGTACTTTTTCCTTGTTCACAGGCTGGACATAAGTGATCTTTGGTAAAACGGAATCTTGGAAATCCATCAACAAGTTTGAACCGAGCAAGGTCAGTCATAGTTTTGAAATTCAAGTGCAAAAGACGTTTGTGCCATAACCAAGATTTAGTCGATTCCGCTTTGGAGAGAAGACATATCGGAGATGTTGTAATCATATCTGACATTGATATTGTATAAAGATTGGAGCCACGTGAGCCAGACATTAGATCGTTTCCTTGTAAGTCACGAACGAAGCAAGTTTTCTCACGAAATGCAACTTCTAGATCCCCATCACAAAATTGACCAACAGAGAAAAGGTTGTGTCCAAGGCCTTCCACATAGTAAACACGACTGATTTCAATGTTACCACTTACATAGTCACCATATCCCATGATTAAAGCGTAATGATCATTCCCGAATCTGACAGTACCAATGAACTTTGAGACAAAGTTGTGTAACAGTTTCAGATTGCCTGTCATATGTCGGGTGCATCCGCTATCAACAATCCAGAGAACAATCTGTACCACCTGCATCACAAGAAGAAGACACGGATGGAACAGAAGTAAGGGTGGAACCCAATGAAAGTGCGGGTTCCTGTTGGTTAGAAGCACATGTATTCAATAATTTAGGAATCCATTTAAAGTCTGGTTTGTGTTGTAACCAACGTTGCCAATTCCAACTAGTTCGTGCTTTCTTAATGGTGAATTCACTAGTGGTTGGCTGATTCCTAGATTTGTTCTCGGCACTTATGGGGTTAACTTCAACTTCATTAGAAACCGTAGAAGACGGCTTTCCTAAGATAGACTTAGAGGCAGTAGTGGGCCTAGAAGGAATGCGTGTCCTACGTTTCTTATGACGATTGAGAAGAGAATTAGCTAAACATTTTGTATGATCACCAGATGATACGCTTTTACAACAAAACACACAAGATGCATTAATATTCAAAACATTAAAAGGTTCATCATTTGTTACATTTAGATTTTGATTACAATTTGCCAGATTAGAATCTAAATCTGATGCAACATGAGTATTATTCAAATTCCTAAGTTGATCTTCTACTTCTTGAGCTTCTAGTTGTCCTCTTTTACGTTGCAAGATCCTATTCTTCTTTTTACTTTTTCGCTTGGGTCTGCTAACGCTATTAGTGGAGACTAGTCCTGTAGAAGTGGAGTTATCAACATTAGTGTTTTGAATGACATCTCCTATAGTAGTTTTGTCTAATTGATACATTCCTGGTGCTATCACCGTGGTGTCAACCATCTTTCCTTTTTGAATTAGCTTAATTTTCTCTTTTAAATCAATGATGATGTGATTTTTATCCTGAATTTCAGACTCAAGTTTCCCGTTGCAATAACTGAGATCTTTGCGGTTTTCTTGCCAATAGTCATTTTCAATTTTTAAATCCGCAATTTCTTTCTCGTATTTGAGACACAGACTTTTTAAAGACTCGTTGTTTTTGCAAATCTGACAAGAGTTTGAAACATTTTGACTCTGAAGCTTCAATTCCATTTCAAGACTTTGAGCTTGACACCATTCAAGCCTTTGTTTGAGTTGACAAATTTCTTTTGAAAATTGTTTTGTCACATCATCATTTTTACTTCTCAGCTTGTCATTATCATGTTTAAGTGTCTCGATTTCCACATTCAACAAGTTATTATCAATACAAAGATCATCCATAAGCATAGAAGTACCAGATTTATAGAGATCATTCATGATAACAGACAAAATATCAGCATTGAGAACTTGTTCCAAGAGTCGATCAGCATCATTTGTTAAAACACTATTTCTTTGCTTTTGAATCAAAATCTCATTTTCAGTTGAGTTGAAAACGTTTATCATATTTTTGACCTCGTTTTGAAGTTCCTGATCCCAACGTGTAGCACAGAGACGGAGGTGTTTGACAATTGGCAACATTTGTTTTTGAAAAATATCTCTCTTTTCTCGCTCGTAAGCGGATTGAAAAGTTTCTATTTTTATTTCAGAATTGCGTTCAATTGTTTCCTCCAAAATTTCGATGTCTTCCATAAAGGTTTTGAAATAATTTAAGACACGACATTTTTTCGGTAAAGGTGTAAGTTCACCAGATGATGGTAAAGGACCATTTATTTGTGCTACAGTTTGGACAGGGGCCGCATTAGAGGATGAAACATATGATTCAGTGACATACCATGATTTCTCAGGTAATTCTTTTTTAGTAACAAAAGATTTAGAAATATGAGGAGCTTTTGAATAATCATATGGTGTCCAATTTTGAACATAACTCGTTTTTGATCGACTCTCGTCTTCAAGTTCTTCTTCTTCCTCAGTATCAAAAACAACAGCACGCACAATCGTATTATCAAGCAAATGGTCCATACTGTAAATTTTAGGAATATCTTTGAATGCCGTGTGAAGAAACATTGAATTGTAATCGCCAAGTGCAAATCCTTTATCGGGTCTCGGTTTTAAAGTAAATTTCTGAATTGTTGTGACAGAGTTCCCGTGTTTGTAAACAATGTTACGAAATTCTTTGAGTTGTTTTTCAAGATCAACAATATCACCGAGTAAGTCATCTATATACTTCCTTTTTCGTATTTTATGTTCACAAAAATCCTTTTTACAACTTGACAATTCTGTTTCTGTTTTTGAAAGTACTGTTTGAAGACGTTCAACTTGCATTTTCAATTCACACTTCTCACTTTCGAGTTTAGAAATCAACTTCCCGTTTGACTCAATTAAATCTTGCATTTTGTGTTGAAGATCTTGTTCTTTGTTGTAAGAATCTTGAAAAGCTTTTTCAAAACTTTTTGCATATTTAATCTTGTCTTCCTGATTTGAAAGTTGAATTTTATAACATTCAATATCTCTTACAAGAGCCTCATTTGTTTCTTTTAAAGCTTTGTTTTTCTCGTTGCATTTTATGATTTGCATTTGTTGATCATTCAGTTGTTTAGATAACAATATGAGGTCAAGGTCTGGATCAAATGATGGTTCATGTTGTTCTAAATGATCATGTTTATCATTCTCAATAATATCATCAAATGAAACAACTGTGTCATCATCAAATATGACAATTGTGCTTATTTGTTCATCTATTTGAGAAGATGAAGATGATGTAGATGGAACAACTTGCGCCATATCTGATTCAGAAGCAGAGGGTGAAGCTATTTCATGTATTAGGCATGCTTTTTGGTCATGTACCTGAGACAAGCCATCAGTGTCATACACTAGACCTGAATCATTAAACTGAAGTTCCTGCATGTTGGCCATAAGCATCACAGCTGCATTGGCTTCCAGATCTTCCATGTCATCATCATTGTTCACATTTGCCATGAAGTTGTTATCTTGTTCAGGGAAATGTCCATCTTTTTCATCTTGAAGAGCCATGAGTAATGCCTGCTTGTGAAACTTACTACCCCGAGTTCTCGGTTTGGGACATGCTGTTGCTATATGACCTTGTTCATTATAGTTATAGCACCACACAACATTCCCTGAGTTGGAGTTCCTAGTTACAACTGGTTCAGACCTTTGCTGAGAAGACCCTGAGTTGTTCCTGAACCCCCCATTGTTATTAAACCTCTGACCATTCCCAAAATTGCCTGAAGAACTTCCTGAACCAGATCTACCATAGTTACGATTCTGAATTTCCACTCTTCCATCATTGACAACAGCTTGATTCCTTGTGTTAGAAGACGAACGTTGACGGTTGTTTGTTTTGTTGGAGAATTTGCTGAAAGCACGAGCAATAAGAGCAAGTCCCTGATTCAACATATTAAAGTCATCATCGTCATCTTCATTGGAGTTGGTGTAATACACTGCATCATTGTTGTTCAATGGAACAAGTTGAGTAGAAGCATTCTGTGGAGATGAATCATAAGGGACCATTTGGTTCGAGGTAGAAGACTGTGGATAACTGAAGTAGTTCTGCTCTTGAACATATGCATGATTTGACATTGGTGGTGGAGCATAGGGAGATTGAGCTACGAGAGCCAAAGAATTTGGTGTTGTTGTTGGTGTGTATCCTCCTCGTATAGCTCGATCTTTTTCAACTTCAGGTTCATGGTGTTTCAAAAAATCATACAACAAACCATATGGTGCATCATGAAGATTTTTTTGGTTTGACGAACAAATGTCACATATTTATGCCAATCTGGACCAAGACTACCGACAAATTTGGAGTTCACTGCTATCCTTGGTACTGTGATTTTGTGACGTTCCAGATCATTGACAACATTTGTGAAGCGATGATAGTAGGATTCAAGTGACTCTCTTGGTTCAATTGTGATGTCTGTGTATTCCATGTAGAGTTTGGATTCCATGTCATCTTTGTTCAATTGAGTGCCTTCCATAAGGAGATGAACATGTTCCCACATAGCTTTGGCTGTTTTCTGAGCATCGACACTTCGATAAATTGGATTAGGTATACCTTGAAGTATATAAGCCATTGCGTACTCATCAGCTTCACGATGTAATTTCTGTTCTTCTGTAAGTGCAGATTCTGGAAGAGGTCTATCACCAGGAGGACGTGGAGGATTAACATTAGGATCACCAATTTCAAATCTTGTTGGCCACTCAAATGGTCCTTCAAGTATCACTTGCTTCAAGAATTTCCCATGAGGTTTCTTTAGTTCAAGAAATCGTAAAAATCGACTTGACCATTGAACATAGTTCCCAGGTGTTAGCATTGGAGGTGTTTCAAGTGATCCTGCCTCATGTCGGGGTTGTTGAGTTGTAATAACTTC
The DNA here is from genome assembly GCA_030686995.1 of Artemisia argyi. NCBI lineage: Eukaryota > Viridiplantae > Streptophyta > Magnoliopsida > Asterales > Asteraceae > Artemisia > Artemisia argyi. The sequence continues at coordinate 167,996,712 of CM060685.1, read as the reverse complement.
ACACATTCTGTCAAACCAGTGAGGTTGTTTGGAGGAAAACTGAGTGTTTTGTTGGGACATTTGATATGGTTGTTGTTGAGGAATGATTTGATGTTGTTGCATCATGAGATATTGTGGTTGTTGATTAAACGGTTGTTGTTGAAAGTGTGACTGTGAAGGTTGTTGATATGAGATATTAAGGAATATGACCCGTCATCCATGCAATTGTAACAAACTATCAACTTGTAAATGATATCTAGGGAGTAATTAAACCTAAGTAAACACAACTCTCCCTATTATTGTTCACACCACTAGTTTAATTAGAATTCATTTCATTTTTGTTATTTTATTTTGATTACATCTTTAGTTATTGGGTTAGTTGATTAGCAACTAATTTCGTCCACTCTCCTAAAAATTGAGATTTTACTTGCTTTAATAAAATATAAAAATACAAAAAGAATCATCTCTCACCTCTAGACCTAGTATTTTGGCTTTCTAATCCTAGCGACACTATTCCTGAGTTGAACGATCAATCCCCCGGTACTTGTCACTATACTATACTACAACGATCAGGTACACTGCCTGGTGAGGGTTGTAAGCTTCTCGAGATCCCTCGAGAGATAAAGCACAGTGCGATTCCCACGTATCACCTCCCTGGTCTTCCATAAGTGCAGGCGGCCTCCCTGGTCTTCATATTTTTGGTTTGTTTTGGTCTCTGGCACTAACAACCGTTAGTCCATCTCAGTTAGTTTATACATAAATGGTCCTTGCCCCTACGCTAAATTGCTTCCAACGTCCTTATTATTTTGAAATTTTCTTTTTCCAACTTTTTTTTTCGAATTTTTTTTTCCAAAATTTTTTTTCGGAATTATTTTTTTTCTCAAATTAATTTTTTTAGAATTTTTTTTCATGAAATCTTTTCTTTTTCTTAATTTTATAAAAAAAATTAGGAAAAAAATTTCTAAATTTTTTTTCGTGAAATCTTTTCTTTTTCGTGAAATCTTTTTCTTAATTTCTTTTTCTTAATTTTTTTCGTGAAATCTTTTCTTTTTCTTAATTTCGTGAATTTTTTTCGAATTTATTTTTCTAAAAAAAAAATTAGGAAAAAAATTTCTAAAAAAAAAATAGGAAAAAAACTTCTAAAAATTCTAAAAATTCTAAAAAAAAATTAAGAAAAAGAAATGATTTCACGAAAAATAAATTCTAAAAAAAATTATTTTGAGAAAAAAATAATTCCGAAAAAAAAAATTTCGAAAAAAAAAGTTGGAAATAGAAAATTTCAAAAAAATAAGGACGTTGGACGCAATTTAGCGTAGAGACAGGGACCATTTATGTATCAACTAACTGAGATGGACTAACGGTTGTTAGTGCCAGGGACCAAAATGAACCAAAAGTATGAAGACCAGGGAGGACGCCTGCACTTATGGAAGACTAGGGAGGATACATGCAATTTTTGCAAACCACAAGACGATTTCTGCGTTTTACTCTAATTAATATCTATTCAAAAGTTTGCATTGGAAATGCTCTTAAAAGTTAAGATAAGTTCGTATTTTGCTGATTAATACAAATAATTTTCACCAGCGCATTCAATTTGTATTAATCTATCTATTTAATCTAATAAAACAGAGTTTTTGAGGTATTTATTGAGCAATTAATTTTGGACATATGTCGCGATGTGGTTAAGTTCTATTTTCAGAATTGCATTTATGGTATTCGTTTGAATAGTGTTTTCACTAAGCTAACGGAGGTCCATGTGCAAAATCTTATGTGATCACTAAACATGACAATTAGAACGGTGGCAGTGGTAGCGGTATGCCCATCGGCATGGAGCATACCGCCAGTGAACACCGCCGCCACCCTAGCGGTATGCTCCATCAACAATGCTCAGCGGCAAAAAATGATTCCACGGCATGGAGCGGTTTGAGGAAAATAGATATGTTGGGGATTTAATATTGAACCGTTGGGATTAAAAAAAGAAAGAAAAGAGATTGCTGCTCGTGGGTCGTGTGGAGCATACATATTTTTTTTGGCCATTGAAAAAGATGACCATATATATATATATATATATATATATATATATATATATATATATATATATATATATATATATATATTTCTTTAGGTTTATAGTTAAGTGTGGTATGGGTTGGGCTGTACGATTGAACCAAACAACAATTTTAACATTTTTTCTTTTTTTGTTTATAAATTTTAGTTGTGTATTTTTTTTAATATAAATGTTTTTTGTGTATTAATTTAATGAATAAAATATTAGTTAAGGTTTTTATTGAATGAAATATTAGTTAAGGGGTAAAAAAATAAAAAAATAAAATAAAATTAGTTGGGAGGTATGAAAAAGGCATGGTTGCTATTAAAAAGGGGTTGAGAGGTATGAAAAAAATATGAATGAGGTGAAATGATATTATTGGTGAATTTGAAAGGTATGGATGATTTCGGAAGTATGACTGCCACCATCCTTATAAATAACAAAAATCATAGTATTTTGATGAATATTTACGACATAAAATTGTATTACATTAACATTTTTTGTTGCAACTTAAATTTTGAGACCTGGAATATATAAGTATATTTTGGCTGCGTGTAATAACACACCTTGAACACCTATCATTTATGAGAGGGATGGAAAGTGTGAAAATTGCAAACCCTAGTAGTGTTTTGCGGTTTACTATTCTTTGTGTATCGAAGTAGCTGTGCAACAAATTTTATGATTTCTAGATAGTGTTTTCTTTTTAACTTTGGATGACAATTTCTAACTTGACACGAAACATTATCTGAAATCGACATAAAAATTAACAGGTTCGGGTTGAGTGTAAATAGATTTCAGGTCCGTTTGGGTCGACATATTTAACCCGTTTATTAAACAGGTCAGGTTCGGGTTGAGAATAAATTAAGTGGGTCGACCCGTCAACCGGTTTAAATTTTTTTTTAATTAAAAATTATTTATATTTTATTATACGGATTAAATGGGTTAAACAGGTCGACCCGCAAACCCATTTAACCTGCTTAACTCGTTTAATGTGCCAACTTTTGTTTATAAAATGGGTTAAATGGGTCAACTTTAAACCCGTTTAATCTATTCAACTCGTGTAACCTATTTAACCCGCCAACCCAAATATATATATACGGGCTAAATAGGTCATATTCGGGTTATGTGTAAACTAGCTGACTAGATAATTTAAATATGTAAGGTTCTAGTTAAGGTTTTCTGACTCGCCAACCCGAACCCGACCCGAATTGCCATCCTTACGTATGAGTAGTTATTTATTTTATTCTAATAACATATATTGCTAAATATTCAGATTTGTATTGTTTATAGTTTAATGAATAAATACAACTAAGCATGAATTTAATCCACTTGCAACACAATGGGAGCAAAAACTTTTAGTTCATTTCTTCAGGTTGGTCGCATTTACTATTTTAGAGATCGATTATGCTTTCACTTCTTCTTTTTCCTATTTAAGAATTGATTTAAAGTAGACATGCATTATTGATAAATAGTTTACCTGCTTTATTACATGGGACCTTTTATCAAATCATGCTTGCCAGTATGCTACCTTCTCCTATGTCTGATGTGAATTTTCATTTAACTTTGTCTCTTGTTAAACAAGATGTCTTGTTCATAGTTGGGAATTAAAGACTTTTTGTTGATTAACATACTACTAGAACCACATAAGAAATTCATACAAAAAATACAAATGCTAACGTGTCAGTCAGTGATTTGATTAATCAGAGAGAAGAGAGATAAGCATGGCTGACAGGTCAGCGTGTGGGTGTTTTGTGTGTATTTTTTTATGTGGGTCTAGCATCCCTCGATATACAAATATCTATAATACTATAAGATTCAGTCCCCAAATTTAATGTGGAGTTATGATGATAGAGTTTTAGAGTTAGAAACAAGTTGGAGTCGTTTAGTAGTTGCATTGAGTACAAGATAGCTAATGCTCGGAATTCAATGCAGCATCATAATATCTATACAATCATGAAAGGAGGTGAAGTGCAAAGGTTGCCCGAGTTAATCACATATCATTTAGTATAGAATTAAAAGTCGGTTAGATGAAGTGCAAGGGTTGCGAAAAGTTGCAAGAATAATTAATGATTTAACATAATTCATGCCTATATAAACCGGCCAAAATCACATTTAGTATGTACATTTGAAGATGATTCACACATCTTTTAGATATTTGATTGTTGGTAGCGGTATATAACTTCTCTTTTGCAACATTTTGGAAATGATTCACATATCTTTTAGATCTTTGTAATTAACTTGGTCTTCTTTTTTTCTTAATTTAGTTATCATACGCAGGTACTATGAAAATCACACAAGATCATGCATGTTCAGATAAATGAAACCAAAGATTGGGATACCAACTATTTTCTTTGTTTCTTACATATTTAGATGATTGTTATAGATAAGCATATATATATATATATATATATATATATATATATATATATATATATATATATATATATATATATATATATATATAGCATTAAAAATATGTATTATGAAGTGATGGTCATTCTCATATTGTAACTTTGTGTCGTTTGTTAAGATTAGTAATAGTTTAGTCATTGGGCCTTGGACTTGGCAAGCTAATATGTTATATGCTATGTTTCATAAGCCTAGTTATCCAACCATGTAACCAAGTCCAAGCCCAAGCCCATAGAAAGCCCATAGGGCATCTCATGTATCTTACTATTTAAACACCTCAAAGGCTCATTTGAGGTGTGTATTTGTGTGTGTTTTCTTTGAATAAAAGCTCTCATATTTCATCTCTCTATCTCTATTCATACGAATCATATACATACATATCAAGTCACCATCTTTCCATCTCTACTTCTTATAAGCTTCTATTGGTGTGATAAAGTTGTGTTATTTAAGGTCCTACAAGTGGTATCAATCGCCTAACAATGATTTAGGAGGGTCGAGAGTTTGTGTGGTTCGTGTTTTCAAGCTATATTTCACGTTTTTTTTGTTTTTCTTGGTTTTTAACACTTTTTTGATTACAAACTAGTGTTATAAACCTTTTCTAACAAGAAAGTTTCAACCTTTTTTGAAAATTTCAAGCTTAAAAGTTCGACTTTGGTATTGTACTTGTTTTCGAGATCTCAAAATTTTTCATAAAAAATCATCAAGTTTGGAACTTTCTTCAAGTTTTGGTGATTTTATGCATAGAAGTACAAGAATCTTGGAACACAAACTTGATTTCGGAGTCCTTTAAGTCCAACGATTTTTGTTGCTAAATATCAAGAACATCAAACCCTCTTCTATCGAGAACCCTCTTAAAGTGATCTTCAAACGATTCCGTGGTTTACTCGGTGTTTTTCTTACTTGTATAAGTTAGTAAAAACACTTCGACTTGGGATAACTTTCTAAATTGTATAATTTAGATAAGTTTTGAATTTTCTCGATAAGTGAAGATTTTCGAGAAAGGTTTGCAAAATATTTCGAGATCTTGAAAATTTTCGAGAAACTTGAAAATTTTCGCAATCTCGTAAAATTTTCGAAAAACTTGAAAATTTTCGCAATCTTGTAAAATTTTCGAGAAACTTGGAAATTTTTGCAATCTTGTAAAATTTTCGAGAAACTTGGAAAAATTTTCGCAAACCTGAAACTTTCGAGAACTTGGACAAACTTTCGAGAACTTATATTTTCGAGAACACAACAAAGTTTCGAGAATTTTGACAAAAGTGAGGTTTTTGACGACCAAACTTCAAACGGCCATAACTTTTGAACCGTAACTCCGTTTTCGACGAATCAGCTGTCAAAACGACCGTGAGACAGAGAAGAACGACACGCTAAATGATTTATCGATTTAGGCGAAGTTTCAAGGCCTAAAAACGCTCCGAGAAGAAGTTATTGAGGTTTTAAAGTTTTCAGTCAAAATTTTCACCATTAAAACTTGCATCAACTCGCTCTAAACTCTACTCCTATTTCGTTGGAACGATCCTAGAATCAACTTTATCCATCTACACTTCATCAATGGCATCTCAGCAAGACATTCATGCAGCCGGTGCGGAAAACCGACCTCCTATGCTTGAAAAAGGTGGATATCTCCCATGGACAAGCCGCATGCTTCGTTACATCAAAACTAAGACTGATGGTAACCTCATGCTCAACTCCATTAAGAATGGTCCATTTCAGCCAAGACAAGTTCAAGTTGCCGGTGATCCAAACTCAACAAATCCTACTGAACCATACATGCGTTTACAAACAAAAGAAGATTACACTGATGAAGACAAGGCGCAAATCAAAGCTGATGATATGGCAATGCATCTAATCCAACTTGGATTACCTCGGGAGATCTTTGCTGCGGTCGACAGTTGTGAAACTGCTTATGCTATGTGGGAACGTGTTAGAAGGATTTGTCATGGAACAGAGATTGGACAACAAGACGTTGAGAACAAACTTCTTACTGAATGGGAGAACTTCACATCCACTAAAGGTGAACAGATTGAGTCATACTACACAAGGTTTTGCACGTTGATGAATGAGTTAATCAGAAACAAGTTGACACCTCGAACAATTGCAACAAACATCAAATTCGTCAATAACCTTCCAGAAGAATGGGGTCGTTATGTTACAATTGTTAATCAGACAAAGGACTTACATCAGGTGAATTATGATCAACTCTATGACTTTCTGAAGCAAAACCAAGCTGAGGCTAATGAAGTTAGGAAAGAAAGATTGGCAAAGAATCATGATCCTCTCGCACTAATTGCTAATACACCAACACCATTACAAGTGAACACTCAACAACCATCATCATCCACTCACAACTACATGCAACCATCATACATTCAACAACCATCACCGGTCTACCAACAACAATTCTACCCACAACAACAAGAAGTTATTCCACAACAGACATACCCGCAATTCCAAGAACCAGAATTCACTAACAATGATGAAGCTGCTGCAGCATTGACTCAAGCGTTTGCTTTTCTGTCAAAGGCATTCCAAGGACGCTATTCTACACCAACAAACAACAACCAAAGGATTTCATCGAATACTCGCAACAGGCAGATCGCTCAGCCGAGTTTCAATATGGGCAACGGAGGCCAAATGGTTGGAGTTTATGGGAATCCGCAGGGATATCAGAATATGTAGAATGCAGGTCAGTATGCAGGAAATCAGAATGCAGGTCAGTTTGCAGGGAATCAGTATGGTCAGAATGCAGGGAATCAATTGGGTCAGTTTGTTGGAAATCAGAGGGGTCAGAATGTTGGTAATCAGGCAATGGGTAATCAGAATAGAAATGTTGCAGCTCCAGTAGTTGGGAATTTGGGAAATGTGAATCAGGGTAATCCGGTAAAGTGTTTCAACTGCCAGGGTGTAGGTCATATGGCAAGGAACTGTCCTACTAAGCCAAACAAGAAAGATCTAGCGTACTTGCAGAAAGCAGTGATGTTGGCACAAAAGGCAGAGGCAGGATTTCAGTTGAACGCAGAGGAGAATGACTTCATGGCTCTTATGGATGACATGGAAGATAGAGAAGATATCGATGCGAACTGCATATTCATGGCGAATCTTCAGGAAGCTAAGTATGACACAGATTCTGACACACTTCCTGTTTATGACACCAATGCACCATCTGAGGTATCTAACATCAACACATGTCACAATAATGATATATTTGATATGTCTCCTCATGAGGAACAACATTTTGAGAAGCAAGCACCCACTTATGATACATTCCTGGACACGCCAAGTAGTAGCAATACTCCTTTAGCAACTCCAGATGTGAATCATAATGGAGGCTTCGTTTCACAGCATGCTGAGAATGATGAGGAAACACGTGCTTTGTTTGAATCATTATTGAATAATTGTCGTATTGAAATTGAGAATGTGCAAAAGGTCAATCGCGATGTTAAGGCCGCGAATGTTAAATTGACCGCTGAGCTTGAGAGTTACAAATCAACCGTTAAAGCTTTTGAATTTCATAACAAAAGATTGTCTGAATTAGAAACTGGTTATCAAAATTCCGTTTCAGAGAAACAAAAATTGCAACTCAAGTTTGACACACTTGATGTTAATTCTTTCAAAAAGATAAAATCTTTAAACACGGAAATTTCTGATTTACAAAACCAACTTTCTAAACAAAAAACAGCTTATTCCAATCTTGAAAAAGAAATTGATGAGTTGAAAAAGGATTTTGCAAAGAAAGAAGACAAACTTTTGGAAGAAATCGTAGAGTCAGAACACATGATTGCTCATTTAGAGGAATTAGTGGTTAAGTCGGGTCAGTCGAGTCAAACAATGAAAATGATTTCAAATCAAATTAATCCGATTTACCATACGAAACATAAAATGGCTCTCGGTAACAACACCCCTTGTAATCTCAAGAAAGCTCAGCAAGAACAGAATGTTTTGTACAATGGTAATGTGATTTACACCAAACATGATCCTCCCGTCGTTCGGGATTCTGTGCTAACGATTGAACATGTCGAAGAGAGCATAAATAAAATGAAACAAAAGGATTTGAAACCCATTGATTACAACAAATTGAACAAACTTTCGGGAATCACTTTTGTTCCACAAACAGAACCGTCTGTGTTTTCCATTAAACGACCATTTGCGAAATTCTTGTCTAAAAAGAAAGTTGTTTCCAAATCTCTTTCTAAATTAGAACAAATGTCCTCTAACAACACTTTTAAAACAAGTGAGGCTAGAAACATTCTCGATGACGTTAAAATGAGAATTCAAGAACTTCAAAAAATAGTTAAATCTAAAACTTCCATCGATATTAACAACTGGCATTCTAGTTATCACATCGAACAGAAAAAGGTGTTTCAAAACGAAATTACTATTCCACTGAATAACATCAGCGCGAGTGTAAAAAATTTTGAACTAGCTTTTTTAAAAGAAACGGCCGACTTTGTCAAGGACCACAAATCCCTGGTAAACGAAGCTAATGATGCTCGTGAAAACATGAATGTTTTGGAAAACCTAAATGATTCTCTCTTCGAAGCTGTTATGACCACTGACATTATGTCCATCATTTTACAAACATATTCTGTTCAAGACGATGAACGACTAAGAGCTGAGACCTCCGCAATTGTTTCAAAATATGAAAATGCTCTTACTAAACTTGAAAAAGAAAATGTGTCATTTTTCAAACAACTTGATCAAAAAAAGGAAGAATGCAAGTATGACAAATTGTCGTATGAGCGTGCCTTCAAGAATATCAAAGAGCAAAATGATCTTTTGAGGGCTCAGCTTGAAATTATAAAAGGGAAGGCTGTGGATACTAAGTTTGCAAAACCATCAACTTCGGAGAAACCAAATGTTTCAAACACGGTTCAAAAACCAAAAATGTCAATTTCACGGTTTGCTCCAAAAGTCGATGAGAAAAAGGATTTGTCAAAACCAGTCACTCCACAACCCTTGCCCAAGGAAAAGGTAATGGAAAAGATTGTTGAAAAACAAAAATTGTTTGTTGAAAGAAACAATAATGTGATTTCACCTGGCTCTTCTAGGAATAGTACACCAAATGTGACCACAAAATCTGTAAAGGAATCTGTTGGTTCTAATGACATGGTCCAAAATCAACATCTAGAAGAAGCTAGGAAAAAGGCACAACATAGAAAAAATGGAATTTTAGGTCCAAAACCTAGTGTGATGAATTCTAATAGATTCCAAAGCACTGCTAGTAGTAGTAAACCTTTACCTAGGAACTATCTACAAAATACTAGGGATTGGATTGCATCTAAGAGTAGTGACACAAAAGAGAATGCTAGGAATGTAGAATGCAACACAAAGAATTCCAGGGTCTCATCGAACAACAAACAATTTCCAACAGACTGTAGTGACAAAGTTAAAGTTGTTGTGTTAAACAAGAATGTTGAATTTGTCTGTCCTACATGTCAAGAATGTGTTTTTTCAGCTAATCACGATGCATGTATTGCACAATTTCTCAAGAAAGGAAAATCAAGTGTCAAGGCACAATCCACTAAGACGCCAAATAGAAACACACCCGTTAATAACAAGAAAATGGATAAGAAACCTAATAGGTGGATATCTAAAGGATGTAGTTTGTCAAAAACTGAGACTTCCGCTGCATCTGATAAGGAAACTACGTCTAAATCTTACCTTAGGTGGATTCCCACGGGAAAAGTTTTTAATACTGTTGGTCTTAGATGGATTCCCACAGGGAAGATTCTTGATAGTTGCACAAAGACTAATGATAGTGTTCATCATCATGATAAGGAAGTTGAAACCACAACAACCGTTGATAGCAAACACCCTCTATGTGAGGAAACATGTACTGTTATTTGTGCAAACTCTTCTTCTGTGGATGCAGGTACTTGTGAAAGTGAAGAGAGTGCATACACCCAATATGGTAAAGAGGAACTTTACGCCAACATCGCATATGGACATCCTTTTCTAACTCCACTCTTAACCCCACTTTTACTTGTTCAAGCTTAATTTTTTCTTTCTTCAATTCTTCTTTGTATATATTTTTGAAAAACAAAATAAAAATTTGAAAAACCATCAAAAACAAAATACAAAAATATAAAATTTTCAAAAATCCAAAAACATTATAAAATCAAAAATCCAAAAATATTCTTCTCACGACATGTGTCTTGTATAATCGATATTCTGTACGTTTCTAGAAATGTCATTCAACAATGATACGGACTTGTACAAATGCTTGAGTGAGAGTTCACTTAAATGTTTTCTAAAACATGTCGTTTCTCAAAGTTTTCTTAATTAATGACTTCTTAGTACTTTAAAATCGATATGTGTCTTGTATAATCGATATGTACAGATGCTTGAGCGAGAGTTCTTTAAAATGTTTTTTTTTCTAAAACATGTCGTTTCTCAAAAAGTTTCTTCACAATGGCTTTCGTATACTTCAGTACGAAACCCGGACTTCAACAACAACTTCTTAGTATTTCAGCTAAGGACTCGCTCTTCAAAGAAAGGAAAGTGCTTAACAAAAACAAGGTTTTAAATATTTCTCGAGCACTTATCCTAAAAACAATAATTCTCTTTTATTTTGAGCACCAACTTTTCAAGATTCTTCAAAAAGATTTTCAAAATCTATCAAAATCGGTGCTCATCATCAAAATGACTTGTGTACACCTTACAGTGCACAACTCAAGTTTTCAATGATAGGAAAGTGCTACGCAAAAATGATTTTCATCAAAAAAGTGCGCTTATCCTAAAAATGGACACTGTTGTATGCCTCAGTGCGACATTCCTATTCAAACAAAGAGAAGTCTTTGTTTTTCATAAAACCTTGATGCAAAATTCAACAAATCTGAAACTTCTTTCTCTTTCAGAATTTTGCTTCAAGAAGACTCCTTCCCTCTAAACCTTAAAAAGTTTAACATTCTCAAACACATATGCGAGTTTTGAGGGGGAGTATTTCTCTAAAACAAAAATGTTCCAAATTCATGCAAAAACAAATCTGTCTATCTCTCCAAAAGCTTTTTCTTAATCAGTTGATATCAAAAATATCACGATATGCTATTTTTGAGGGGGAGAAGACATGATTAAAATGTGATCAAAGATGTTTAAAGTTTGTGACTGAATCTCTAAAGAGCTCGACTCAGAAAGTACCAATGAATTGACGAAGCTTAAATGTCAGTAATCGAAAAGACTTGTCCTGGACGGGTAATAATTTCAAGCTAGTCTAACTAGTGATGTAAGCGTGTCTCGAATAGGACTTGTCTGAGTAGAGTGTACCGTATCGAGAGACTTTCTTTGGACTTGACCAGGACGGGTAATAATTTCAAGCTAGTCTAACTAGTGATGTAAGCGTGTCTCGAATCGGTCATGTTCACTGAAAGTGGATCAATTCAAAAGTGCAATCTCTTCCCACATGTGCAAATTTCTTAAAAATCCATGAGCACATGTGAAGGGGGAGTCCTTCAAAATGAAATCAAAACTCTCAGAGTGTTAACAAAAGATGTTTAATAATCATAAACACTTTGAGAGATTTTCATAAATGGTTTCGTGGCAATAATAGGATAGTCATGGAGTTATAAGGTGACTAAGGTTAGGAAAAACCGTCCTATGATCCGCCAGAGCCGGAGGGATCTACCCAAGGACAATTCCAATAGATTAGAATTAGAAGTCCTTAGGTATGATTGAAAAAAGGAGTAAATGAGAAAGGAGAAAGAAGGGGTTGAAGAATTAAAAAGAAAAGATATGAAAAAGGGTGAAAAGAAATAGCCCTCCATATGTTCAACCTTAGGGCAGACACCGGGTTCAACTCATATACTACTGGTTGTTACTATGGTGACACCGGTATTGAAGACAAAGACGTCATGGACCCAGTGACGCACTGCACTAAACCTTCTTAACCACTCAAGTTCTCTTAAAAGAGTTTGTTTCATTCTCACGGGGAACCGGTGTAATCTATCGACTTGTCTCTTAGAGATGGTTGATATTGAAGTAGGAGACCTCTCCCTAATCTCCGCATAGGAAACCAAATGTGCACTTATCGAGTCTAGAGCCCCGAGATTCATCATAAGATCTCAAAGGAACACATTATATTCCTACACTGGTTGTTCATCATTAAGGACGCCAGATGTAAACTTTAGAGTCCTACGCAGATCTTAGCAATCTGCCAGAACATTTATGAGAGAATTCACATTTGTGATTCTCAATGATTGAATGGAAATTCCTGCCAGGGTCAACATCAAGCAGCCCTGACAGCAGGTCACTTCGGTAATTCTTTATGGGTTACGCTTAGTGTTCGCGGTGGTTTCAATCGGTCTACAGTCGTGGAGTGATCCCCAGCGACTCACCCAGTCATTGAGCTACTTAGTAGGTCTTGTAAGCTCTCTCGAGAGTATCTGACATGGGAACGGCCTTTGTAAGGGTTAGAAGGAGTCTTCACACTATGCTGTTGACGATCTCTAATTCTTATCTGTAAGTACCGGATGTTTTATTGCTAACTGTTTATATGCAGGGACACTTCATCTCCATGGCGACAGATTCCATGTGCTCATACATACATCTGGAAGTTAAAGAAAGCTCCCTCAAAGATCTATACAACACAAAGTTCAGAGAAAGATTCTACGCCAAAAAGAAGAATCTACAAAGTATAAAGACTAAAGATCAAAGTGAAAGAAAGGGAACTACGTGCATATGAATATCAAAGTCCAAAGATGTATGAGCATGTTGGAATAGCAAACAACCACCACAGATGCAGAAGTGACGAAAGGCAGATAACTCCACATCACAAAGGAACAAAGAACGATGAAAAATCAGTTATCAAAGATCATAAAGCATGAAGGAACAAAGACTAAAGACTATTCTACAACGACACACAAAGTTGAAGGCAAAGAACACGGAAGACCCACTCACGTGGAGCATCATTCGAATGACCAACCCTTAGGGGGAGATTGTTAGCATTAAAAATATGTATTATGAAGTGATGGTCATTCTCATATTGTAACTTTGTGTCGTTTGTTAAGATTAGTAATAGTTTAGTCATTGGGCCTTGGACTTGGCAAGCTAATATGTTATATGCTATGTTTCATAAGCCTAGTTATCCAACCATGTAACCAAGTCCAAGCCCAAGCCCATAGAAAGCCCATAGGGCATCTCATGTATCTTACTATTTAAACACCTCAAAGGCTCATTTGAGGTGTGTGCTTGTGTGTGTATTTGTGTGTGTTTTCTTTGAATAAAAGCTCTCATATTTCATCTCTCTATCTCTATTCATACGAATCATATACATACATATCAAGTCACCATCTTTCCATCTCTACTTCTTATAAGCTTCTATTGGTGTGATAAAGTTGTGTTATTTAAGGTCCTACATATATATATATATATATATATATATATATATATATATATATATATATATATATATATATATATATATATATATATATATATATATATATATATATATATATATATATATATATATATATATATATACATATATATATATATATATATATATATATATATATATATATATATATATATATATATATTATTTTAATATATTTTCATATACAAGTAATTTATGTGCGTTTTCTATTGATGTAGCTCACATGTGCGAATTGATTCAAGAAAATGTGCACGAGCATGTATGTAAAACAACATTTAAATTGTTAAATGATACTTTTTAGCGTGATTAGTTTATGTAAGTAGTTGCTTTCTAATGCTCTTTGAGAAATATTAGAATGAATTTATCGCTTGCAATTGAATTATTATTGAAAAGCAGAAGGTCGCGCATCGCAAAGTGTTTTCTTTTTTCTATATGTAGAATCATTAGTGAGAAACCAATATTTACGCCAATTAAATGAGTTTGTCATAATAGCAAAATACGACATATTAAAAATATCACATTGAGTAATGAATAGAAAGGAAAAAATGCATAATTTTAACTTAAATCCGTTTTTTATAATATCAAATAAAAAAGTTGAGTTTTAAACATAAGCAAAAGTTTAAACTTTTATCGAAAAACAAAACCGGTGCATTTAATGTGAAGTATATACAACATCGAGATGGAAGTGCAAGACTTGCCGGAATTTATCACATGATATATAGTAATTAGTATACAATTAAAAGTCGGTTATGAATTGAGATGAAGTTGAAAAGGTTGCAAGAATAATTGATGATTTAACCTAATGCAATATATATATATATATATATATATATATATATATATATATATATATATATATATATATATATATATATATATATATATATAGAGTAAATTACACGGATCGTCCCTGTGGTTTGTCCAAAATCACTGGTTTAGTCCCTCGAGTTTCAAAGTTGCGTATATGGTCCCTCTGACAGCAAAAGAATAACACCTATGGTCCCTCTGACAGATGTCCGTCTATTTCTCCGTTAAAAAGCCCTCACGTGATAAATACGTGAGGGTAATAACGTCTTTTTGCCTCAACTCAGGGACTATACATGAAATTTAACTCAAATCTACTCATCTTCTTCTTCCATTTTGACTTTGACTGGTAAATAAATAATGGTTTCTACTTATTCTTATTCTCTCTCATCCTATCAAAACCCATATCCAATATCAAAATAATGAAACTCTCTATCTAAAATCCACCTTCAATTCCAATATCAAAACCCAGATCCATAACAATTTAAAAACGCAGATCCATAACAAACAAAAACGACACACATATAAACCAACACCTCTATAATAAACATTAACCGTGCCTTGGGTAAACAATGTCGAGAACTAATTTTTTCAAGATAGACTTTTTCAATGTTATGAAGATCCACAAGGCCTTCTTTCCTATACTTTTCGTTTGCAACCCAATGTTCATAGTAATATGTGTATGTATCAGTTGCTTTCTTAGCTAACTTACGTTGTCATTCATCTTCACTAATTAAGCTACCCCATTTTATACAAGCTCTAAAATTGTGTCCTTTCCAAGGAGCAAGACACAACCAACAAAACTCAAATCCACAAGGCTGTATACACTTCATATGCGTACAACCATCACACCTCTCAATCCATCTCTTACATTTCGGACAAGGCTTCGTGTTTGCAAGAATCCAACTAGTATTTTCAGCCTCAGCCATATTTTACATCACCCATTTACCAATAGTCTGGCAATCTAAAGGGCTATGAGATTCCTCCATACACTTCCAACAAAAAACATACTTACAATCACAAGTGGCAGCATAACAACTACTTGTCTCAGTCTTGAAATCATCATCAAATTCAACGACGTAATCACATCCAAGATGATACCTTTTAGCATACGAATGCACCCACAACCCTTGTGCAAGTGCCCCAATATTTCCACAAGCTGTAAGCACACTCACGAGAACAGACTCATCAAAAACCATCCTCGCACTCTCCACATCCTCATTCTTCCCATACCCATCAATCAAACTCGTCCACACCACGAAATCCTTAACCAACATTTCATCAAACACCTTACGCGCATCCCCCATCTCACATTTCCCCGCGTAAAACTCAATCAAACCACTCCCCACAAACCCATCATCCCCAAATCCTAATTTCAAAACAAACCCATGTACCGAAATCCCAACATGCTCCAAACCCACGAACCCGAACCCGAACCCAAACACGCCTTAATCAAGGGCGAAAAAGTGTACCCATTAGCTAAAAAAACCGACGCCTTATAAACTTTACCAAGCAAAACATCAACTAACAAATTCCCATCTCCATTCTCCCTAATTCCATTACCATTAATCGTTCTTATATATATAGAACAGATCAGATGAGAGAGAACAAATGGATTTTTGTGTGTGAATGGATTTTTGTGTGTGAATCATTCTTATATATATATAACAGATCAGAAAGTTTATTTGTGAGAATGGATTTTTGTGTGTGAATGGATTGGTAGAGAAAGATGAGAGAGAATCAGAATGGATTTATATATATAGAACAGTCAAAGCGATAAAGACTGAATTACCCTCACGTTTTAGTCACGTGAGGGAACTTTAACGGAAAATGTGACGGAGGGACCATCGGTGTTATTCTTTTGCTGTCAGAGGGACCATATACGCAACTTTGAAACTCGAGGGACTAAACCAGTGATTTTGGACAAACCACAGGGACGATCCGTGTAATTTACTCATATATATATATATATATATATATATATATATATATATATATATATATATATATATATATATTATGTTAATGCATTTTCATATACAAGTAATTTATATGTGTTTTCTATTGATGTAGCTCACATGTGCGAATTGATTAAAGAAAATGTGCACGAGCATGCATGTAAAACAATATTTAAATGGTTAAATGATACTTTTAAGCATGATTAGTTTTTTTTTTTTTTTTTTTTTTTTTTTTTTTTTTTTTTATTTGTAACATGGGTTTCCGACTCGACATTGCGAGCCGACTGATCCCACGGCGATTACCCTTAAGCATGATTAGTTTATATAAGCATGCAACTTGAATAATGAATATAAAAGAAAAAGTATATAATTTTTGCTCAAACCCATTTGTAAATTAAAAAAATTAAGTTTAAGACATAATAGTGAAGTCCAAAGGTTTTAGAATTATTAATTGTGTGTTAATTAATATTTATTTAGTTAGCTATTTAGAATTGAGTTTATTGATAAAATTTATTAATATTAGTTAGACTTCAATGTTAATTTTCAATGAAATTAGTTGTACAATAAAATTAGATAGATCTGAAAAGGTTTGTAACGATTTTTATACAGTTTATATGACATTATTATACATACATTATTACACAAACTTTAACTTTCAAACTTAATAACGAAAATATTTAACGCACATTAAACTATGACCAATTCGATAGACCCCGTGTGTTTTATATTACCATGCAAAAGTCATCTAATAGACAAGTATTGTAGGGCTAAGTAATAGAACAAAAGAAACAAAGCCATTTTTTATCATGCAAATAAGTAATTGGCCAAAAAAACAAAACCATCACAACTTAATAGCCAAAAACCCATATATAGAATACAGCATCGCAAAACCAAAACAACATCAAACACTTTTAAATTTTTATACAAGAAATTTAAAACATTTCATACAACATACAAAAGGCCGGAGGTCCTTTCTACCTTAGGTAGAACCGGAAGCAGCCTCTCTACCTTAGGTAGGGATATGATTGTCTACATCTCAACCTCCCCCATACACCGTGGAAGACGGTATTGGGACCCATAACCCGTGGAAGACGGTATTGGGAGTTACTTTACTTTACTTTACTTTATACAACATACTAAACAATAATTAAGTATACACTCGCCAATATACAGAAAAAATACATGATTAACAATTAAATTCTTAGCCCGTGCGAAGCACGAATTCTGCCTGCCTCGTATTACTAAATTTTGTGAAAATGTTTGTCTAAGTTATTAAAATTTTTTCTTTTTTAATTAATTCACTTATAGTAACAAATTCATATATTATCTCATTTTCTTTATATAACAATAACTTACAACTCCCATCAAAACGATGCATATACCAAGTTACAAAACAATAACATACACGGGCTTGTGCATGCGCATGGTTTTACATAAAATTTTCATTATATATTAATATTAATTAATATTTCTCATAGAGTTTTGTTAGACAAAAGATTTAAATTTAGTTAATTGGCATAGTGTTTAGTTTAATGTTTTTTAAATATATCAATTAATGTTATGTTTTAGATATTATGCATGTTTAATAGCACGAGATGACCTTAAAAATTGCTTTTTCGAATATCATTATTTAAACATTGAAAAGGAATTACATGCGTCGTTACCATATTTACAATCTCTTATATTTATTTTCATCTCAGGGTGATCAATGACCCTTGAGGTAGTGACTTCATTTAAATATTTACATTTATGTTAATAATAATTTTAGTTGTATTTAAACATGCACTGTTACTATATGTATAATCACTTAGATTTGTTATCTCTGACAATTTACTTAAACATAAAATAACCTAATATACCTTCTGAAGGTCAGTGAGCATAAAGTCTCTAATAAAGATCAGAGAGAATGTCACTTCATAACTATCAATGAACCTGATAGTTATCAGAATTGAGATACTCCATAATAGTTATCAGAGAACATGTCTCCCTGATTATTATTTAGAAAATGTTACTCACTGATAAAGAAATCTTTGAGTGTTGTATAAAGCTCAACTAACTATTTGGCTTTAGGGACGTCAAAGACCAACTGAAGAAAATATTTCACAAACTGATGCGGTGTCAGGGAGTGATTTACAAATAGCTACAAACAACACCAGGGTCACTGGGATCTGACAAATGTCTCTATGACTTTGAAGATTTGATTCAGTGTTTACAACCTCAACCTCTGAATGCACGGATAGAAAACTTCTTTGGGAAGATAAGTTCAAGTACTTATCGATATACTAGAAAAAAACATTGGGACTATAAGTTTTCATATCGGGTGATACGTGGGAATTACGCCTTCGCAACAGGTTTTACCTCTCAAGGAATCTTAAGAAGTTTACAACCCCCACCAGGCAGTGTACCTGATCGTTGTAGTACATTATAGTGACAAGTACCGGGGGATTGATCGTTCAACTCAGGAATAGTGTCGCTAGGATTGGAAAGCCTACTAAACTAGGTCTAGAGGTGAGGAATGATTCTTTTTGTATTTTTTTATATTTTATGAAAGCAAGTAAAACCTCGGGTTTTGAAGGAGTGGGCGGAATTAGTTGCTAGCCAACTAACCCAATTAACTAAGATGCAATCAAAATAAAATAAAGAAAATGAAAATTAAACTAAATTACTAATTTGGTGGAAACAATAATGAGAAAAGTTGTGTTTACTTAGATTTCATTACTCCATATACATCTCTTACCGGTTGATTAGCTTGTTACAATTGCATGGATGACGAGTTATATTCCTTAATACTAGTCGTAGGGCCGTGTACAATATTTCCTAACTCTATAAGATCCTACTTCATTCCTATGTCGAGCCGTTAGAAGCTCCTAACATGGGATCATTAGAATTCTCTTATGCATTAAATACAACCAAAAATCATAGTACACCTCCGATCATGTTTCTGAAGACATTCAAGCAAGTTACCAATGGAAGTCTGCCAGTTTTCTTAAGCTTAACATCGAATACAATCATCCGTAACAATTATAGACAAACAATAAACCAGTAATAAACATCTAGGTTTCACTACATCTAAGCAAACACAATAAAAGCCTAGCCTAACATGTTAAAAGAAAGATACACATAAGATAGAATCAAACAATACATAGACATATTGAATGATTAATGAGCAGTGTTGTAAATATCGCTCGGCGGTCGACCACCGCCAAGCGCCAAGACCGATATGGCGGCGATATATCAATGATATATCGGAGACCATAAATTATAAAGAAATTTATGTATATTTTTGAAATACAACATAAATTATAAAGGAATATGAAAAAAAAACCCTAGATCTAGGCTAGATCTGAAGTAAATATGAAAAAAAAAACCCTAGATCTGAAGTTAAACGGCGTTGACCGGCGTGAATCTGAAAAAAAAACCCAGATCTGGCGTTGACCGGCGTTGACCGACCGCCGCCAAGGCTGATTTTTGACCGATTTTGACCGCCAAGCTCCGATTTTGACCAAAACGCCAAGTTAGACCGATATGGGAAATATCGTGGCGGTGGACCACCGCCAAGCGTCATGGCGTCGCCATATCGGCCGCCATGGCCGATTTTTACAACACTGTTAATGAGTACTTATCTTTATTCAAACATGGAAGAAAGAAGGGTTTGAAACCCCTTCAAAATGCAGGAAATTCGACCTAGGGTTTTTACAAAACTTGTTCCCCAAAAGTTCCACTCCATGCAATGAAAAAATTGGAAAAATATATATAGACTATGCATCCTGACGGCGTCATGTGTTAGCCTCTGACGCCGTTAACTCGCCGCCAAGTTGAAATTCGTATTTGCCTAGATCTACTTCTGACGCCGTCATGTAGAAAAACACTATGGGCCATCACTAGTATTTGGACCCTGACGGCCTTGGTGACGCCGTCAGGCCAATAACAAAGAAAATGTTCTGGGCCATCACGTTATAAGTTCCACATCCACCTTTTTTGTCACTCTTGACGCGGTCACTAGTAAACCTTGACGTCGTCAGGTACTGTTCCGGCAAGGAATTTTGAGACTTTGCCGTTTTCTTCACTTTTATGCTCCAAAAACGTCCAAAATGCTTCCTTTTTCAGATTACTCCTCAAAAGTACCTGAAATGACAAAAGGAACGATTTAGGGCAATAATTGATCAAATAATCTCGAATTCGGGCTTAAATGACCCCTTAAAAGCAATACACTTTTCGCCTCATCAAATACCCCTACACTTGAGATTTTATTGTCCTCAAGCAAATGTGCTTTTATTCTAATCAAAATACAAGTTAGGGGTCATTTAACACTAATATAAAAGTAATTACAACAAATAATCGTTCCACTAAAAACCAAAAATAAGCACGGAGGTCATACACTAGCACCTCATAAATAGTGTTTAGATACTCACATCTCTCGGGTGTAATAAAGTATATATCACAATATGGAAATGGAAAACATCTCTCACTACCTGTCATAGCAAATAGATTACCATAGGCTTGGGAAAGGATCAAACCTCCACCACTTGGCGTAAGCACCTAGGATAAACTATTAAAGAGGTCTTTTAAAGGGTTATAACGTTAGGTGTAGGGATATGGAAAACACGGTTTTGTTGGATAAAGGCAATATTTACTGGTGGCGAGTTAATCATCTTGGTTAATTACATGTACAATATGACGTTGCTAAGCCAAGACTCGACTTGACTTAAGCTAATAAATCAAAAATAACAAAAACATAAAATAAACATAGAATGAAACGAGATGGTAGTCCGTATGTTTTTCTCTTTTCTTTTTCTATATATATATATATATATATATATATATATATATATATATATATATATATATATATATATATATATATATATATATATTTTTTTTTTTTTTTTTTTTTTTTTTTTTTTTTTTTTTTTTTTACATTCACTCTTACCCTACCATCCAAAATAATACATCATAGGGAATGTACATTCCCCTTACACTTGAATTTTTACATACTTTACAATAAACTACTCAAATGACTCGAATCAAGATAATCAAAACAGTTGGAGTACTTTTTAAGAATAATGCACATATGGGGGTAGTAATTTGATGTTCTTCCCCATTACTCCAAAACACAAGTACTTTACCCATGAGTCCCAATCGTCTCAAAACAATATGTACAAGATATGACTCGACTTAGCAACCATGTAATCAATTAGATAATTAACTAAGGGTTTAAACATGTAACAATAATGTACTAAAGATGAGTGCATACAAGGAGGGCTAAGGCGATTTGGTTGCACATTTGGGTGGGTTGTAATAAATTATATCTTTAAGTAAGATGCTTAAAGTTAGAAACGAAAGGATAGGCTCGGAGGGGTGTACTAGGGGTATCGTGTACTAAAAATGAGTACAACGCTAAGGTGTGGGAAAAATTAATTGACTTTACTAGTCAAGTGATATGACTTAAATGGTCAAGTAATTATGATACGGGTTTAAACACAAGGGTGATCCTAATGCCTCTTATCATGTAGTAAATCCTACTACACGAATAAGTCTAACTAGCGGTCTCGGGATGCATCACTAACGCAAGTTCTAGAATCTAAATGCTACCGGTACACTTATAAGCACTAATAATGAATGGTTTTCTTATCAAATCTAAAGGCGAGCCTCACATATTTGGGTGGAAAATTTTTCTGAAATGGTACGGTTTTGCGCTAGTCATACAACTCATATCCATGAGACGCTTGTTAAGGCTAAAGTTTCACTCCTAAATGTTGTAAAAAATTTAAATTTGGCGCTAAAATTACACTAACAAGTATTTCTTTTAGTTTTATTACACACCTACCATTAAACAAACAAACTCAAGTGCAATTGTATCTTATAAGGTATCATCATTTACCCTCCCCTTACACTTAGGATGAACATTGTCCCCAATGTTCAATTAAAGAATGTAAAAGTAAAATAGGTAAAATAATGAAAACAAATACTCCCCTGATTCGTTCGGTGTGGATAGTGTGTCAACAAGGTTAGATCTTCATCCAAGAAAATGAACGTTCAAAGCTTCCCTTCCAGAAATATAAATCATCTTCTTGTCATATATAACCTGTTAAACCTGAGAAAATAATCAAGGCAACCTCGCGTAAAACCGGCGGCAATCTATATATACTAACAAATATTAGAAAGCAATTTAAGATATAATGCTTGTGGAATGAATGTTTGCAGATTTCCTGGAGTTTACAAAACTAAAGAATCAACAAAAACTTTAAGACTCCGGTAGAAAAACAAAACTCGCAAAATTTCCAGAATTTTATACGTGACGCCGTCAGAAGTGACCTGCAGAAATCTTCATTTTAAGTTTCCGGAAAATTTATGGAAAAACTTATGTCATATTTCATGGAAAATCCTGCAAAACATCATTATGACTCGATACAAGCATTTGATTCAAACAAATACTAATATACATGTTCATTTAATATTGTGGCGAATCATGATCATTTTCGTTCTTATAAACAAATTTGGGTTTCCCTTACACTTAGCTTTTGCAAAATACCTTTATATGAAGTTAACACGAAGTTAAATAACAAAATAAAGTATTTTCACAATTTAGTTTGAAACATGATCTACCAACAATAAAAATAAGACATGCATACGGAAACAAATAACATCAAACAAATAAAAATCAAGCAAATAAAAACACACAAAACATGGGTTACCTCCCAAGAAGAGTTTTTCTTTATTTACGAGTCTTGTAGCTAGACTCAAGGTCATGGGCTATCCTATATGTGTGAGCTCCTCGTCGAGGACATCTTTGGGATCAAATTTAGATTTCAATTTCCTATCGGTTTTCTTGGTACGGTATGACTTCTCAAACTTTTCTCCATCCGGATCATATAAAATCATCTTCATATGCCATGATTCGTCACCTTCCTTAGGTGGCTTGTCCCAATTCCATTTACATTTATCACCTTCCCTTTTCCACTTGTTCATCTCTAGGTTGATAGGCATTACGCTTAAGAACTCAATCATTTTCCTAAAGACTAGGGGATCCTCAAAAGGATTTAGTTCCTCATCTCTAGCTATGAGTTGTTCCACCGAATGTGTCTTATCAATGAAATCTTTTTCTAGATAGAATGGCCGTTGAGGTCCTATAAAGTTCCTTTCTATCCAAGGTCCATATCTAGATGATCTCCTATTTATCTCTACCCAATGTGGTGTCGGTTCATCCTCACAATCGTAGCTATGCTTCTTAACATCATAAACCGACCAAGTCTCACCATCTCCTACCGCTATCTTAGACTCCTTACAATCTATCATGGCACTAGCGGTTGCTAAAAATCCTCGTCCTACTAACAATGGGCATGTAGTATCACTAACCATATCTAGGATGTGAAAATCCGCTAATATAGTCAATCTTCCTACGTGAACTACTACATCCTTGATCATTCTGATCGGGTGGGCAATACTTCCATCCGCTAGACCAATTATTACTTCCGTCTCCTCTAACTTTCCTAGCTTAAGAGTGGTGAAAAGGGATAAGGGAATCAAGTTGAGGCTTGATCCTAAGTCGGCTAGTGTGTTGAAAGCTTCGGATTTTCCTATCTTACAAGGCAAAACAAATATACCTGGATCATCAAGCTTCTTAGGCAACTTGTTTTGAACGAAGGCGGTCCCATTTTTACCCAATTTAAGTTTCTCATATTTTTCTAGGAGGGCACTATAGTAGGGGGCACGGGCTAAGACATCAATGACGGGGCGTTCAAGGTGGACCTTTTGATGAATTTGGGTTTGCTTAAAGCACGTGCTCATATTTTTCAATTGCTTTGACCCAAATTCATCAATGACGTGAATAAAACATCCGACATTAAACCGGTCATCGTCAAGGTCTTGTGTAGGAGGTGTTTCAACTATGTTATTGACCGGTTTAATGTCGGATGTTTTATTCAATTGGACCTTTTGATGAATTTGGGTTTGCTTAAAGCACGTGCTCATTGTTTTGACCGAATAGTATTGTGGACAAGAAGTAGGTGACGAAACCGATGATATGGCATTAACGTTTAGTTTCGGGTTCTTGATCGTGTTGCTTGGGAGTGCTCCCATTTCTCGGTCATTGAGAATTTTCAACAATGTGTCAATATTATTGGTCATCTCACTTTGCTTTTGTTTGAAATCGGCTTCAAACTTAGATATGCGAGCTTCTTGAGTTGCCATAAACATGGACATCAATCCTTCAAGATTATTGGTACTACCATAGTTATTGGAAGGATTGTTGTTGAAAGTATGGTTAGAGGGTGGACCGTTTGGTTGGTAACGATTAGGTGGATTGGAAGAATTGTTTTGGGGCATGTTTTGGTTTTGTTTCCACCTAAGGTTCGGGTGATTTTTCCAAGAAGGGTTGTAGGAATCACCGTAAGGGTTTGGCTCGGGTTTGTAAGTGTACCACTTGTCTCCCGCTTCGTCGGTACGCGAGGATGCGTAATCTGCAAAAGCTTGTCCGGGGAGTTCCACGCAATCACGAGTGTCATGGGGACCACTACATAATTCGCATGAAGAAGTGATTTTGTTCACTTGGCTTGAAGGCTTAGGAGCTTCGTAGGATTTCATGAGAAACTTGACTTGGTCCTCAAGTTCCAAGATCCTACGGTCGGGAGTGCTAGAATTGTTCGAAGGCAAAGATATTGCCTTGACCGTTTTATTCAAATCACGGGGATCATTCCAACTTTCGTTGTCATAGAGAGCAAGATCTTCTATAAGTTCCCATGATTCTTCCGCACTTAGATCACGTAGCTTGCCACCGGCCGATTGGTCAATGGTTCGCCTTGTGGAGAGATCGATATGGTCATAGAAGATTTGGACTTGGAGCCAAAGATCTATGCCATGATGAGAGACTTTTTGGAGTAAGTCCTTGAAACGAGTCCATGCTTCATATAGAGTTTCACCTTGACGTTGTTGGAACATCAAGATATCATTTCTAAGCTTGGTAGTTCTCCCAGGTGGGAAAAATTGAGCAAGGAAATGTGAAGTGAGATCATCCCATGAGGTGATGGATCCCGCGGGTAAACGTTCAAGCCATTAACTAGCTTGATCACGTAGAGAGAATTGGAATAGACGTAATCGGGTCGACTCTCTAGTTGCAACATCAAGGTCTATGGAATCTACGATTTTAAGGAAATCCTTGACATGTTGATTAGGATCTTCGGAACGAAGTCCATGGAATGTGCATCCGCTTTGCACCAACCGGATGGTGTCGGATCGCAAGGGGACACATTGGCTCCTTGAGCGAGCTCAATGGTGTTTCGATAGCCTTGGTGGCTAGGACGGGAATACTCTCCTAAAGTTCGGGGCCTAGGAGGTTGGTTTGCTAGTGGTGGGTTTTGTGGGTGGTTTTGTTGTGGTGGGTTGATGGATCAAAGATATTACCACCTTCCATGATGTCGGATGGTAAAGGTTACGAACAAAGAAACGAAGAAATGAGATAGACTAAAGAAAACCTAAAAGTAAAAATAAAAATCTTACTAGAAAGGAATCTAGCCGTTAGAAGCTCCTAACATGGGATCATTAGAATTCTCTTATGCATTAAATACAACAAAAAATCGTAGTACACCTCTGATCATGTTTCTTAAGACGTTCAAGCAAGTTACCAATGGAAGTCTGCCAGTTTTCTTAAGCCTAACATCGAATAAAATCATCCGTAACAATTATAGACAAACAATCAACCAATAATCAACATCTAGGTTTCACTACATCTAAGCAAACACAATAAAAGCCTAGATTAACATGTTAAAAGAAAGATACACATAAGATAGAATCAAACAATACATAGACATATTGAATGATTAATTAAGTACTTATCTTTATTCAAACATGGAAGAAAGAAGGGTTTGAAACCCCTTCAAGATGCAGGAAATTCAACCTAGGGTTTTTACAAAACTTGTTCCCCAAAAGTTCCACTCCATACAATGAAAAATTGGAAAAATATATATAGACTATGCATCCTGACGGAGTCATGTGTTAGCCTCTGATGCCATCAACTCGCCGCCAAGTTGAAATTCGTATTGCCTAGATCCACTTCTAACGCCATCATGTAGAAAAACACTATGGGCCGTCACTAGTATTTGGACCCTGACGGCCTTGGTGACGCCGTCAGGCCAATTACAAAGAAAATGTTTTGGGCCGTCACGTTATAAGTTCAACATTCACCTCTTTTGTCACTCTTGACGCCGTCACGTGTAAACCTTGACGTCCTCAGGTACTGTTCCAGCAAGGAATTTTGAGACTTTGCCATTTTCCTCACTTTTATGTTCCAAAAATGTCCAAAATGCTTCCTTTTCCAGATTTCTCCTCAAAAGTACCTAAAATGACAAAAGGAACGATTTAGGGTAATAATTGATCAAATAATCTCGAATTCGGGCTTAAATGACCCCTTAAAAGCGGTACACTTTTCGCCTCATCATCGGGTAAGCTGAAAGTACGCTCCAGACTAGCCTACTAGGCACGTACCTATCTTTAGCAAGTGGACAAGTTACTGTGGACTCATGCGCAACCACTGTTTCCCCCTTTATATAAACCAAAGTTTGTAACCGAGTTAATTATAGATTCAAACATAGAAAGATAATACAAAGTATTATAGTTAGGATCCTCCTCTCCTAGAAATAATAACGCAAAGCTAGCTGCCACTTGTTGTTTGGTTCTGGAGAGTTAATTTGTCATCAACCAGGGTAGTTTTCCGTAGGCTATCCCTTGTAAATCTTTGATTCATTTCAAATAAGATTTATAAAGTTAAAAAGTACAAATGGTGTTATTAGCATATCTATGTCGTTCTTAAGCAAACCAAACCTCATCAATGTTGATGTTCATAAGTTTTTCTCACTTGCTAAAACTATGGTTCTTATCCTTCATGGTTTGTGTGAACGCGTGTGCTGTAGCGGACCCAACACTTTTTACGAAATCAACACTTGTATTTTATATTTTTTTCTGGATGAAATTTATATAAGTTTTGAAGAACCGTAGAGGGGGGGGGGTTAATACGGTCTTTTTGGCTTCTTCAAAGTTTGTTAACTTTAAGCCTCAAAGATCACCAAGTGGTTATACTATAATAATCACAACCACAACACACAAACAAAGTATATAAAGCATGTAAAGAGACACCACGATATATACTGGTTCGGGATGGGGGGTTCATACCATCCGTACGTCCAGTTATGAATCCACGACACTGATACTATTACCTAGTATAATCCTTTCGGTGGATTACAAAACGTTACAACTTCACTCCACCGATATGCACAAAGATCGGTGCTCACAAAGAAGAGCTACTCCCAATGGTATTCCACCCTCGGAAACCACCCTAAAGAATCTCGCGATTCGACTTACACAAGGTCACAAAGACCACAACCAAAACTTCCACCCGGAAGTATCAAACCCCAACTAGATCCCCAATTATCTAGGCTTGGTCACCAAGACACAAGACTTCCCTTACAACCAAATTGAAAGAATAAATGTTTGATTGTTAAATCAAGCCATAACCTAACCTAGAGACTCGATTGTAATAGAAAGGGTAAGGATAAAAAGACCCTCGACACAATCACAAGAGTGGATTAGGTTCTTGCGATTCTTCCCTTGCAAAGATATGTGTTCTTTCAAAGATGTTAGTATGAAAATCAAGAACACAAGATTAGAGATAGAGAGATTTGAGAGTGTTTAGAAAGAAAGAATATAGATAGAAAGAGTAATGGCAAGGGGTGAGGAATACAAGAGGCAAGGGTGGTATTTATAGGCCAAGAACCCAAACTTGGGAAAATTTACCGAGGCCGACTCGTCACCCGCGCGAGCAGCGCGCTAGGCGTCTGTAAGTTTTTCCCAAGTGTTGGGTGTTTGGATCTTACAAATACCTATCCTTGCTAAACCCCCAATTGTACTTCACACTAAACCTTAACATTAATCAATCTAAGGTTTACCATAAATAGCCAATTTGGAAAATGTTTTGTGAAGTGTTTAAAGAGAAACCAAATTACCAAGGGTATAAAGTGTAGATAGGGTAATTTGGAAGGGGTAGAAGTGTATCTCCTCACATGGCATAGAAAAGAGAGAAAGAATATTCCAAGGAATATTCCAATGCTTGGGGGGAAGAATGAGATAGAGGGTTGAGATGAAATGGTTTGAATTGGATGGCTTGGATCAAAGGGAGCCTCCCTTGGTTTTCAAACAATTTGGCATGTAGTGAATGTGGATGGATGAGATTATCTCATTTGAAATGGATGGTTAGGATCAAACATGCCTAGGTTAGGGTTGAGAAGGATATTCCAAGGAATATGCTTTGCTTGGGGGGAAAGGAGAGATTAATGGTTGAGATTGTTTTGGTTTGAATTCGATGGTTGAGATCAAGCACATGTGGTGGCATAGATAGGAGAGATTTGATGAATGGTTGAGATGAGTTTAGTTTGAATTCAATGGTTGTGATCAAGCACATGTGATGATATAGAGATGAAGGGTTGGATAGATGGTTGTGATGTGTTGTAATTTGAAATCAATGGCTTGGATGAGAGGAGCCTTATTAGGGTTTCAAATAAAATCCCGTGTGTTGAAATTAGAAGGTTGAGATGAGTTGTAAGGGAATGGATGGTTTAGATGTAGTGTGTAAGGGAATATGTAAGGGTGTAAGAGATGTGTAAGAGAATATTTGATTTGGATATGATAGGTTTTGTCTTTTGTATAACTGGGATTAAGAGAGGATTAAGACATAATCTAATTGTCATTAAGAGGAAAAGGTTTAGACCATTAAGATTATAAGTTGAGAAAATCATAGGTTGCTTATAAGTTCAAGTAACACAACGTCGAGAATCCATAGTTTCATATCTCGTGACTTTCCACGACTCGACGTTCTCAACTAATACCTTGGTTCAAACAAGTTAAGTGCTTTTCCTTGATGTAAACCATAACCCAAGTGGGAAAGGATGCGTTTACTCAAAGTGACCTTTGACTTAGTTTGACCAATAAGGGAGTAAACCCGTTACGTAATTAGAGAAGACGTAAGCACGGGATATGAGCATATGGATGCTTCAACACGATGTTACGTGAAATATATAAGCTCCCTAAGTTTAGAAAAGCCTTGGCTAGAGGCGATAGTTAGAAAACATGAGTTGGCGTTTTCCCGTAAATGGGTGTTCTACAAGTGGAATCTCTCAAGTCTCAAAACTCGTTTCGAGTGTTCTCAATTAAGCGCATAACATATTCATACCTGTATTATCCACATTTGTCGGGTAAGGGGAAAGCCGACTTTCAAAATTCGCCCGGAACCATACAAACTCCTGGCGTATCACCCACGCGTTGACGCGCGGGCAGCGCGCCAGGAGCAGACATTGGCTCCAGCGATTTTGAGCTAAAGTTTGTTATTTTATGGGTTTCGATGGTTTATTTGTCATCATTAAAACATAAAGAGATCTTGATCATGTTACCTCAACAATCTCCCCCTTTTTGATGATGACAAATAAAAACCGAAAGCAAATAAAATTACAAAACTTAGCGAAGAGAAAGTGCGCCTTTGGTGTAGCTTGCGTCTTGACCTCTGCCTTGTAATTTGGTGAAGCCTTTAACATTTCTTAAATGGCCTTCACGCTCTTGCTTTCTTTCTCCCCCTTTTGTCGAATCAAAAATGCGGGACTACTAATCAAGCCAGGTTTCGAACTTGTGCCTGTGGGATAAATGAGCTAGCTTGTACGTGCACCCGAATGTGTTCCCCCTTGAACATAGCTCCCCCTAGATCGTTGCTCCCCCTTGTTTCAAGGCGGGGATCCATGGGTCTAGAGCCTCACCTTTGCAGTGGCCTAGCTACACATAGGAATCACAACATGCAACAAACAAGAAATCCTCACATGTGAAAGTTCCAAAAATGGGCTAGGTTACCATTTGGAAACTTGCAACATGGGTTAGTTTAAGCATAACATCACATCTATTTTTGCACAATACATCATAACCTATGCATATACTACATATTCAAATCATTATATTCCAAATGTTGATACACGCATGCATAACATTACCGCATAGTTGTTCATACAATGGATCTATCAAACAAGCATAAACGTATCACTTACTTAAGTGAAGATAACAAAAATTTTGAGGAGATACCTAAGTGAGTCAATCTAGCATAAACATAGTTTCACATATAAACATTTTAAGAGTACAAACCAAGACCCAAACACAAGTTACTATCTAGTAACAAGTCAAGGCATAAGGAGATACCTAAGTGAATGAATAACACCGTGTATTATTCTCTCCCTTTTGTCTTAAGTATGAAACATTCATCCTTAAATTTCCTAAGGTACTCTAGTGATGATTTCATAATTCTAAGGGTATCATAGGACATTAAGGTGAGGTATTTTCCTAGAGTAAAGTGTAACACGTGGTTTCTAAGGCATGACACCAAAACTTTTGCGAAATGGATTGCTCGGCTAAATTCACGACACATCACTTGTAACTTTTTGTCCTTCCTTTGGACGACCTCTTTGGTTTGAAGAGGACTAATATCCGAGAAGTTATGTGAAATTCCATGTTGTTCGCAAAATTCTCCAAGTTGTACCCTATGTTCAAATCTATTACCATGATTAGCTTGAATCAAAGCACAAGTAGGTTTTTCTAAACTTCTTCCTAAGATCCTAAACTTATCTAGGGCATCTTCCTTAGCACCTAGAAATAGAGTCCATATATAATGTGAATAGTCATCAATTGTCATTAAAGTATGGAAGTTGCCTTTATAACTTCAAATATGTGATGAATCAAACAAATCGATATGAAGTAATTCTAAAACTTTATTAGTCGAAATTGCTTTACTAATCCTATTGCTTGCAAGACCTTGTTTGTCTTAGTATTACGTAAATGTGCATTTAGTGTCTAATTAAATATGATACTTGAAAGTTGTGAGGACATGATCTACTATCTTTAATAGTTGCAAGCAATTAACATGTTAGCAATATGCACTAAATCATCTAGCATCATGACAAGTGGGCATATAAGCAAATAATATTAAAACATGTTCCACATGCAAACATATGTTTTGTATTACCATTTAATCATTACGGCATGTAAGCACATAATCACATAACATCAAACTCAAAGAGCAATTAATCATGGCAAGTAGACATGCAAGCAAATAGCACCAAAACATATTTCTCACATAAGCACATTTCTCATACAACTACTAAGCATATGGAATTTTAGAAAATAACATTGCAGGGAAGCACATAAGCAAATAGTATTAAAACATGTTTTTCATGCAAGTATACTTTTCATATCATCGCTTAATAACTTTAGAAAGTAAGCATGTAACCACATAGTATCTAAACTATCATTGGTATTTTTAGTTTGTAATGCAATACAATACCGAATTCAATCCACGGGAATTCTCTTCAACTATGTAAATAGTTTGTATGTTTGCATAGATGTTTATCTTTTCTTTTTACCCTAAAAACACAAAGCATGCAATTTTCACATAAATTGAACAAGTAGAAGTAGATATAAAATCTTCAACACAAATATGAATTGTGATCCGAAATTTTATCTAGTCTTGATAATTCGACACAAATGACTTCAAAACCTAACAAGTGTAGTAGGATGTTTTGTGTAAAACTTCTTGTTCATAGCACATAGTATGGACATGTAGACTCTAAGATATTATCATCCATCGTTTGAATAATGCATTGATAGATATCTTTCCTCTCGGGAAACATTTATTTGTATTTCCTTCGATGCCTTCACATAAGTCCTAGTTACATAAGCACAAACGCTCTAAGCGCACACAAAAGGACCTTTCAAATGACCAACTAGACATCTCACTTCAGTTTGAAAGATTGTTATCCTATTTCTAATTATTTATTGACTTTTTTTATGTTTATAAAGACTTAATAGGGTTCAAATGGAGTGTGTAAAACAAGTTTTAAGACGCATGAACTCAAAACGAAAGTTTTTCAAAATTTTTGCAAAACTTTACCGCGGCTGGCGCGTCAACGCGCCACCAACGAGCCAGGAACAGACCCCAACTTACTCTCATCATTTAGATATCCTTTTTCTCTTTCCGTGGCCTTTTGAATCAACTAAATCAGAGTTCGGATGAAGAAATTATGATCAAAATACTAAAGCAACTTTTAAAACTTAATTTCTTATTTTGGGTTTAGTTGTTGATTGTTTTTAGATGTTCTTAAAATCTAGGACTTAGATTATGATGTGTTCAAGTTATGCAAGTTTTAAGCACATAACTATATTTCCTAAACAAATAGCATTTTTAACAACTAACATTTAAGGCACATAAAGATTCATAAGCATAAGGAAGAACTTAGCTCGACTTTAATGGATGATTTTTGTTTCATGACCACAAGATAAAGATTCACCATTGATGTTTAGACTACCGAAGACCTTCCTCAAAGTTTACTTATATACACCATCATGCTCCTTATGAAGTAAACAATCTTCTACAACGTCATGTGCTTGGAACAACCACTTTCAACGATTTAATAGATCGGTCCAAGCCTATACCTAACAAACATATAACTCAAAAACTTGGTCCCCAATGTTTGTTGGGTCCATTGTTGTTAGCATAAAGCACTCCCAAGTTGAACATCCTTGGGTCATGAAGCAAGATACTTAGTGTTTCAAGACCATAGTTTGAAAACATAGACTAAGGGTTGTTTAAAGAATTACTTTGGTTTTGAAATCTTGGTCCAAAGTTTTGATGATTGTGTGGTCTAAAAAATCTTTGGTTTGGGTAGGAGTTTTCTCTCCTTTGGTATGAGTTATATTCATGATGTGAAGATCTTTGATTTTTGTTAAAGTTTCTTCTTGACGATGATTGATTCTTTTGATAGGAATGTCTTTGGCTATATGACGGTTTCATATTTAGTATGGGCAAGATAGGTTTATGGTTGACTCGAGCTTGTGTGTATCCAAGTCCATTACGTGAAACCGGGCTGTAAAATTGTTTTGGGGTTTCTCTTCTCGTAAAGGGTGTTTGAGTACCTCGAGTATTTCCAAAAAGAGTTTGAGGAACAATTGGTTTAACAAGAACATTAGACAAAATATTTGGTTTTTCATTTTTTCCTTCTTTTACAAACATTATTGGTTTGCTTAAACTTACGGAAGTGGTTTTCTCGATTTTTGAAAATCCAAGATCTTCCTTATCTTGGGACAATTTTTGTTGACTTAACATGTCATCCAAATCATTGATACTTTTCTTAAATTTAGAAAAACTTAATGACTCTTTTTGAAGTTTGGATACTTTGTCATTCAAAGAGTTAACCTCATGTACAAGTTTTTCACAACTTGTGCAAGGTTCAACCACCTCTTGGCATTGAGTAAGTCTCTTTACTTCTCGTTCAAGTTCAAACACCTTGTCATTAAGAGAGTGTTTCTCCTCAACAAGTTTTTCAATAGTTTTAAAAAGTTCCTCATTCTCTTTTTGCAAATTATAAATATTTAAATCTTTATTAGAAATAGAAGAGTTCGGAGATACCTCTTGAGTTTCAAACGCCATGAGATACGTTGCATTCTTTTCCGAATGATCCCGGTCTTCACTATCACTCCAAACTCCACCGACAAATGCCCAGGACATTCACTTATAATGTGATTCTTGCCTCCACAATTGTAGCACTCGCGTTCGCGCCTTGAGCTTCCACCACCTTTATTATTATAGCCACGATCTCTTCCAACCTTTCTACCATTACTATCACCTTGGTTATCAAACCGATTACCATGCCTAGGATTACCTTCTCGTCTAAAGAACTTCCTAAAGTTCCTTGCCATAAGGTTGAGCTCTTCATCGTCTTCATCACTTCCTTCATCATTATCATCACTAGTTTGTTCCCTAGTGACTTTAGCTTTGAGGGCTAGTGACTTAACCTCTTTCTTATTTTCTTTAGAAACAACCTTGTCATTTTCTAAAATCATTTCATACACTTTGAGGTTGCCGATTAGCTCGTCAAGAGGAAGTTCCGCCAAGTTCTTGGCTTCTTCAATAGCCGTCACCTTTGGCCTCCACTTAACCAGAAGAGCTCGAAGAAACTTTCTCACGTGGTTCTTGTTGTAAAAGCTAGGATCTAGAGCCGTGAGGCTTGTGATAATAGCATTGAACCGTGTGTAACCATTATCAATGGTCTGTTCATCCAAGATCGCAAACTTCTCATATTGTTGGATGAGTAAGTCGATCTTGCAGTCTTTGACTTGTGAGTTACCTTGATGTGTGATGATGAGTGAATGCCAAATCTCCTTGGCAGTCTTGCATATATGAACTCTCTCGAACTCCCTTCGAGGTAGAGCATTGTAGATTAACATCTTGGCTTCATCATTCTTACCAAGCTTTCTCCTCTCATCATATTTTAGATCCGAGTTGGGCTTTTCCACTAACAACTTTGTTTCTGGTCTTCCACCATGAACACAAAGTTTCCATTTTGAATAATTTCCCATAAATCAAGATCTTTCGATCTAACATAGGTCTCAAACCGGGTTTTCCAAAAACAAAACTCATTGGTCTCTAGCAAAGGTGGTCTTTGCATAGAGCACCCCGCAACGTAGTTCTCTTGAGCCATGGATCTATACTCTACTTTGCCAAAAATCTTAGTTAGGTTTTTAGATTTTTGGGAAAGAAGTTTTTGACTTAAAACGACTTATCGGGAAGGTTTTAATGCTCAAAAACTTGAATATACCGCTCTGATACCAATTGAAGAACCGTAGAGGGGGGTGAATATGGTCTTTTCGGCTTCTTCAAAGTTTATTAACTTTAAGCCTCAAAGATCACCAAGTGGTTATACTACAATAATCACAACCACAAACACAAACAAAGTATATAAAGCATGTAAAGAGACACTACGATATATACTGGTTCGGGATGGGGTGTTTATACCATCCGTACGTCCAGTTGCGAATCCACGACACCGATACTATTACCTACTATAATCCTTTCGGTGGATTACAAACCGTTACAACTTCAATCCATCGATATGCACAAAGATCGGTGCTCACAAAGAAGAGCTACTCCCAACGGTATTCCGCCATCGGAAACCATCCTAAAGAATCTCGTGATTCGACTTACACAAGGTCACAAAAACCACAACCAAAAATTCCACCCGAAAGTATCAAACCCCAACTAGATCCCCAATGATCTAGGCTTGGTCACCAAGACACAAGACTTCCCTTATAACCAAATTGAAAGAATAAATGTTTGATTGTGTAATCAAGCCCTAACCTAACCTAGAGACTCGATTGTAATAGACAGGGTAAAGATAAGAAGACCCTCGACACAATCACAAGAGTGGATTAGGTTCTTGTGATTCTTCCCTTGCAAAGGTATGTGTTCTTTCAAAGATGTTAGTATGATAATCAAGAACACAAGATTAGAGATAGAGAAATTTGAGAGTGTTTAGAAAGAAAGAGTGTAGAGAGAAAGAGTAATGGCAAGGGGTGAGGAATACAAGAGGCAAGGGTGGTATTTATATGCCAAGAACCCAAACTTGGGAAAATTTACCGAGGCCGGCGCGTCACCCGCGCGTCAACGCGCGGGCAGCACGCCAAGCGTCTGTAAGTTTTTCCCAAGTGTTGGGTGTTTGGATCTTACAAATACCTATCCTTGCTAAACCCCCAATTGTACTTCACACTAAACCTTAACATTAATCAATCCAAGGTTTTCCAACTCAAATAGCCAATTTGGAAAATGTTTTGTGAAGTGTTTAAAGAGAAACCAAATTACCAAGGGTATAAAGTTTAGATAGGGTAATTTGGAAGAGGTAGAAGTGTATCTCCTCACATGGCATAGAAAAGAGAGAAAGAATATGCCAAAGAATATTCCAATGCTTGGGGGGAAGAATGTGATGGAGGGTTGAGATGAAATAGTTTGAATTAGATGGCTATGATCAAAGGGAGCCTCCCTTGGTTTTCAAACAATTTGGCATGTGGTGAATGTGGATGGATGAGAAGATCTCATTTGAAATGGATGGCTAGGATCAAACATGCCTCGGTTAGGGTTGAGAAGGATATTCCAAGGAATATGCTTTGCTTAGGGGAAAGGAGAGATCAATGGTTGAGATGGTTTTTTCGTTTGAATTCAATGGTTGAGATCAAACACATGTGGTGGCATAGATAGGAGAGATTTGATGAATGGTTGAGATGACTTTAGTTTGAATTCAATGGTTGGGATCAAGCACATGTGATGATATAGAGATGAAGGGTTGGATGGATGGTTGTGATGTCTCGTAATTTGAAATCAATGGCTTGGATGATGATGAGGCGAAAAATGATCTATTTTTAGGGGGTCATTTAAGCCGGAATTTGAATTTATTTGATCAAATATTGCCCTAAATCGTTCCTTTTGTAATTTTAGGTATTTTGGGAGTGAATTCTGGAAAAGGAAGCATTTTGGACGTTTTTAGAGCATAAAAGTGAAGAAAACGGCAAAGTCTTAATTTTCCTTGCTGGGAACAGTACCTGACGGCGTCAAGAGGAATTTTATGACGGCGTCAAGAGCAATTTTGGTGACGGCCCAGAGAAAACGTGACAGCGTCAGAGCAAGGCCGTCAAGAGTAATAGTGGTGACGGCCCAGAGCAGCATAGCACATAACGGCGTCAGATCTAGATCTAGGCAATCCGATTATATTTTTGGCGGCAGGTTGACGGCGTCAGAACTTTCTTCTTGACGCCGTCACCTTAGTAAATCTATATATAGTCTTTGTAATTTTCATTCTAAAGAGAGGAGAATTTGAGGGTCGAACTTAATAAACCCTAGCACAACTTTTACAGTATTTTCAAGGGTTTTCACCCCTTGAAACCCTTAATGTTCAGTTGAGATAACTATCTTTTCAATTCATTCAATATGTCTATGTGTTGTGTGAATATATCTTACGTTTGTCTTAATTTTAACATGCTAGGCTAGATCTCTTGTGTGTTTGCTTAGATGTAATGAAACCTAGATGTTGATTATAGGTTGATTACTTGTTCATAGTTGTAATGGATGAATGATTTCAATGTTAGGCTTAAGAAAACTAGCAGATCTCCATTGTATAACTTGCTTGAACGTCCTAAGAAACATGAACCGATGTGTACTAGGTTTTTATGGTTGTATTTAATGCATGAGCGAATTCTAATGATCCCATATTAGGAGCTTCTTGCAGGCTCGAAATAGGAGTGAAGTAGGAGCTTATAGAGTTGGGGAAGTAAGTACGCCACCCCACGACTGGTATTAAGGAATATAACCCGTCATCCACGCAACTATAACAAACAATTAACCTGTAAAAGATATCTAGGGAGTAGTGAAATCTAAGTAAACACAATTCTCCCATATATTGTTCACACCACATTAGTAATTAGTTTAATTTACATTTATGTTATTTTATTTTGATTGCATCTGTATTTATTGGGTTAGTTGACTAGCAACTAATTCCGCCCACTCTTCCAAAACCGAGATTTTTACTTGCTTTTATAAAATATAAAAATACAAAAAGAATCATCCCTCACCTCTATACCTAGTTTTTAGGCTTTCTAATCCTAGCGACACTATTCCTGAGTTGAACGATCAATCCCCCGGTACTTGTCACTATACTATACTACAACGATCAGGTACACTGCCTGGTAGGGGTTGTAAGCTTCTCGAGAGGTAAAGCCTGGTGCAATTCCCATGCATCAAGTTTTTGGCGCCGTAGCCCGGGGAATAGTTATTGTCTAGGTTAGAATTTCTTTTTATTAGGTCTACTTTCTAGATTCCATTCTATTAAGATTTTATTTTTATTTTTAGGTTTTCTTCAGTCTATCTTTTCTTTGTGTCTTTATATGTAAAAACCTTTCCATTGACTATTTCGTTAGCCATTATGGAGAACGCGAATCCACCATGATACCAACCATGAAATTCACCCACTCCAAATGACATCTTGATGTTTAAACAACATGAGGATGAACCTATCTATGATGCATGGGCTCGTTTTAAATATTTACTCCGAAAAGTCCCTCATGATAATTTCGACCTGTGGTCCCAAATTGAACTATTTTACCATCGTGTCGACCACTATACCAAAATGGACATTGACCATGCTGCAGATGGGGACCTTTGGGGATTAAGTGTTGATGAAGCATGGGAAACCATAGAGAATTGTGCCATACTTGCCAAAAAATGGACAACCCAACAAACGTTGTTATGGATCAATTGATAGCAAGTTTAAGGGAACAAGCAAGAAGATTGTTTGGGGATAAACCTATAGATAAGATAACTGGG
Organism: Artemisia argyi; assembly: GCA_030686995.1. Lineage (NCBI taxonomy): Eukaryota > Viridiplantae > Streptophyta > Magnoliopsida > Asterales > Asteraceae > Artemisia > Artemisia argyi. The sequence goes on along the minus strand of CM060685.1, from coordinate 167,957,926 downwards.
TGCACGGGGTGGTTTGATTTCACCACAATACAAGCTGAGCACATTGGTAATCTTGATAAGATGGAGGATAGAGTTGAAAATTTAAGCCGACCAAGTACCCCACAAGTCCTACCATCATTTGAAGCATACACACCGCCCGTGACTTATTCGGATGAAGTAGAAGAGACTATAAGAACCCCAATAGAGGTAGAACCCTTAGACCAAGCACAACTTGAGAACATAGGTTTTAACACTTGTAGTGATGACCTTTCTTCTAGTTCTAAGGAAGTTCCTAGTTTTGATGAACCGGAGCCTCAACCAAAACCGTTACCTAATCTTCCATCCTTGGATGAAAATTTAGGAGTTGAAATAGGCCCCGATCCACCCATCAAACCATATAGTACGGGTAGTTTTACGATGAAGGTAGTAGACTTTAAACCATGTGGAATGGAAGCCAATATAGAAGTGAAGCATGACCTTACATACTTACATCACCCATTTATGATAGATCACAAGAAACATTATGGGTTTAAACGGTTTATCAGGTTAAGATGGATTCCCAACTAGGAGTCTCTTGAAGTTGATTGAAAATGATCCCTTTCTAGGAGAAAATCTTAATCCACCCATTAACCCGATTGAATTAGGTAAGGTTATGATGATAGAAGCACATCCCTTTGAGCATATAATTCATCCACCACTCTTTTCTCACGTGGCATACTTGCACCCTAAGGGTGTGTATCACTACTTCCACCCGCACTTAATCCTAAGTATAGGGAAAACCTCCCTTCTTTCCGTTAAATAAGGGTAGAGTCAGGCTCGTGACTCGAACAAAAACAAGCGCTTCTTGGGAGGCAACCCATGCTTTGTGTGATTTTTATTTTATTTGATTGTTATTTATTTCCGTATGCATGCTTTATTTTTATTGTTGGTAGATCATGTTTCAGAATTAAATGGTGAAAATACTTTATTTTGTCGTTTGGCTTAGTCTTAACTTCATCCAAAGGTCTCTCGCAAAAGATAAGTGTAAGGGGAAACCCCAAATATGTTTTTAAGAAACGAAATTGATCATGATTCTCCACAATATTAAATGAACATGTATATTCGTATTTGTTAGAGTCAAATGCTTGTATCGAGTCATAATGATGTTTTGCAGGATTTTCCAGGAAGTAGGACAAGGTTTTTCCAGAAATTTTCCGGAAACTTAACATAAAGATTTCTGCAGGTCACTTCTGACGGCTTCAGGAAGAAATTCCTGACGGCGTCACGTATAAAAATCTGGAAATTTTGCTAGTTTTGTTTTTTCTAACGGAGTCTTAAAGTTTTTGTTGAATCTTTAGTTTTATAAACTCCAGGAAATCTGCAAACATCATTCCACAAAGCATTATATCTTACTTTGTTTTCTAGGATTTGTTATCATATATAGATTGCCGCCGATTTTACGCGAGGTTGCCTTGTTTCTAGGATTTGTTATCAGGTTTAACAGGTTATGTATGACATGAAGATGATTTATATTCTGGAAGGGAAGCTTTGATTGTTCATTTTCTTTGAGGAAGATTTAACCTTGTTACCGCACTATCCATACCGAGCGAATCAGGGGAGTATTTGATTTCATTCTTTTACCTGTTTTCACTTTTACAATCTTTAATTGAACATTGGGGACAATGTTCATCCTAAGTGTAAGGGGAGGGTAAATGATGATACCTTATAAGATAAACTTTCACTTGAGTTTGTTTGTTTGATGGTAGATGTGTAATAAAACTATGAGAAATACTTGTTAGTGTAATTTTAGCGCCAAATTTAAATTTTTTTACAACATTTAGGAGTGAAACTTTAGCCATAGCAAGCGTCTCATGGATAGGAGATTGTATGACTAGCACATAACCGTATCATTCAGAAAAATTTCCACCCAAATATGTGAGATTCGCCTTTAGATTTGATAGGAAAAGCATTCATTATTAGTGCTTATGAGTGTACCGGTAGCATTTAGATTCTAGAACTTGCGTTAGTGATGCATCCCGAGACCGCTAGTGAGACTACATTTGTGTGGTTGGATTTACTATATGATAAGAGGCATTAGGATCACCCTTGTGTTAAACCCGTATCATAATTACTTGACCATTTAAGTCATATTATTTGGCTAGTAAATTCAATTAATTTTCCCACACCTTAGTGTTGTACTCATTTTTAGTACACGAAACCCCTAGTACACCCTTCCGAGCCTATCTTTTCATTTCTAACTTTAAGCATCCTACTTAAAGGAAGAATTTGTTACACCCCACTTAAATGCACAACCAAATCGCCTTAGCCTTCCGTGTATGCACTCATCTTTAGTGCATTATTGTTATATGTTTAAACCCTTAGTTAATTATCTAATTGATTACATGGTTGCCAAATCGAGTCATATCCTTGTACATATTGTTTTGGGACGATTGGGACTCATGGGTAACGTACTATTGTTATGGAGTAATGGGGAAGAACATCATTTTATTACCCCCATATGTGCATTAATCTTAAAAGTACTCCAAGTGTTTTGATTATCTTAATTCGAGTCATTAGAGTAGTTTATTGTAAAGTATGTAAAAATTCAAGTGTAAGGGGAATGTTCATTCCCTATGATGTATTATTTTGGATGGTAGGGTAAGAGTGTATGAAAAAAAAAATAGAAAAAATTAAGAAAAAGAAAAAAATATAGAAAAAAATAAAAGAGAAAAAACATACGGACTACCATCCCGTTTCATTCTATGTTTATTTTATGTTTTTGTTATTTTTCATTTATTAGCTTAAGTAGAGTCTATTCTTGGCTTAGCAACGCCATATTGTACATGTAATTAACCACGATGATTAACTCGCCACCAGTAAAGATTGCCTATATCCAACAAAACCGTGTATTCCATACCCCTATACCTAACGTTATAACCCTTTAAAAAGACCTTTTTGATAGTTTATTCTAGGTGCTTACGCCATGTGGGGGAGGTTTGATCATTTCCCAAGCCTATGGTAATCTATTTTGCTATGACAGGTAGTGAGAGATATTGTCCATTTCCATATTGTTATATACACTTTATTACACCCGAGAGATGTGAGTATCTAAACACTATTTGTGAGGTGCTAGTGTATGACCTCCGTGCTTGTCTTTGGTCTTAAGTGGAATGATTATTTGTTGTAATTACTTTTATATTAGTGTTAAATAACCCCTAACTTGTATTTTGACTAGAATAAAAGCGCACTTGCTTGAGGACAAGCAAATCTCAAGTGTAAGGGTATATGATGAGACGAAAAATGATCTATTTTTAGGGGGTCATTTAAGCCGGAATTTGAATTTATTTGATCAAATATTGCCCTAAATCGTTCCTTTTGTGATTTTAGGTACTTTGGGAGTGAATTCTGGAAAAGGAAGCATTTTGGACGTTTTTGTAGCATAAAAGTGAAGAAAACGGCAAAGTCTTAATTTTCCTTGCTGGGAACAGTACCTGACGGCGTCAAGAGGAATTTTATGACGGCGTCAAGAGCAATTTTGGTGACGGCCCAGAGAAAACGCGACGCCGTCAGAGCAAGGCCGTCAAGAGTAAAAGTGGTGGCGGCCCAGAGCAGCATAACACATGACGGCATCAGATCTGGATCTAGGCAATCCGATTATATTTTTGGCGGCGGGTTGACGACGTCAGAACTTTCTTCTTGACGTCGTCACCTTAGTAAATCTATATATAGTCTTTGTAATTTTCATTCTAAAGAGAGGAGAATTTGAGGGTCGAACTTAATAAACCCTAGCACGACTTTTACAGTATTTTCAAGGGTTTTCACCCCTTGAAACCCTTCATGTTCAATTGAGATAAGTATCCTTTCAATTCATTCAATATGTCTATGTGTTGTTTGAATATATCTTACGCTTGTCTTAATTTTAACATGCTAGGCTAGATCTCTTGTGTGTTTGCTTAGATGTAATGAAACCTAGATGTTGATTATAGGTTGATTACTTGTTTATAGTTGTAATGGATGAATGATTTCAATGTTAGGCTTAAGAAAACTGGCAGATCTCCATTGTGTAACTTGCTTGAACGTCTTAAGAAACATGAACCGATGTGTACTAGGTTTTTATGGTTGTATTTAATGCATGAGCGAATTCTAATGATCCCATGTTAGGAGCTTCTTGCAGGCTCGACATAGGAGTGAAGTAGGAGCTTATAGAGTTGGGGAAGTAAGTACGCCACCCCACGACTGGTATTAAGGAATATAACCCGTCATCCACGCAACTGTAACAAACAATTAACCTGTAAAAGATATCTAGGGAATAGTAAAATCTAAGTAAACACAATTCTCCCATATATTGTTCACACCACATTAGTAATTAGTTTAATTTACATTTCTGTTATTTTATTTTGATTGCATCCGTAGTTATTGGGTTAGTTGACTAGCAACTAATTCCGCCCACTCTTCCAAAACCGAGATTTTTATTTGCTTTATAAAATATAAAAATACAAAAAGAATCACCCCTCACCTCTAGACCTAGTTTTTAGGCTTTCTAATCCTAGCGACACTATTCCTGAGTTGAACGATCAATCCTCCGGTACTTGTCACTATACTATACTACAACGATCAGGTACACTGCCTGGTGGGGGTTGTAAGCTTCTCGAGATCCCTCGAGAGGTAAAGCCTGGTGCAATTCCCACGTATCAGATGAGAGGAGCCTTATTAGGGTTTCAAATTAAATCCCATGTGGTGAAATTAGAGAGTTGAGATGAGTTGTAAGGGAATGGATGGTTTAGATGTAGTATGTAAGGGAATATGTAAGGGTGTAAGAGATTGTGTAAGAGAATATTTGATTTGAATATGATTGGTTTTGTCTTTTGTATAAATGGGATTAAGAGAGGATTAAGACATAATCTAATTGTCATTAAGAGGAAAAGGTTGAGACAATTAAGATTATAAGTTGAGAAAATCTTAGGTTACTTATAAGTTCAAGTAACACAACGTCGAGAATCCATAGTTTCATATCTCATGACTTTCCACGACTCTACGTTCTCAACTAATACCTTGGTTCAAACAAGTTAAGTGCTTTGCCTTGATGTAAACCATAACCCAAGTGGGAAAGGACGTGTTTACGCAAAGTGACCTTTGAATTTGTTTGACCAATAAGGGAGTAAACCCATTACGTAATTAGAGAAGACGTAAGCACGGGATATGAGCATATGGATGCTTCAACACGATGTTACGTGAAATATATAAGCTCTCTAAGTTTAGAAAAGCCTTGGCTAGAGGCGATAGTTATAAAACATGAGTTGGCGTTTTCCCGTAAATGGGTGTTCTAAAAGTGGGATCTCTCAAGTCTCAAAACTCGTTTCGAGTGTTCTAAATTAAACACATAACATATTCATACCTGTATTGAAAGATCCACATTTGTCGGGTAAGGGGAAAGCCGACTTTCAAAATTCGCCCGGAACCATACAAACTCCTGGCGTGTCACCCACGCGTTGACGCGCGGGCAGCACGCCATGAGCAGAGTTTGGCTCCGAAAATTTTGAGCTAACGTTTGTTATTTTATGGGTTTCGATGGTTTATTTGTCATCATTAAAACATAAAGAGATCTTGATCATGTTACCTCAACAAGTTTGACATTTTTTTTTAATTTTGACTTTCTATTGTCTATGGGATGAATCCATTTTGCCTACATGACAAAATCGAGCACTCCAATTGGTCCAATTTCAATTACTCCAACATTATTTTTTTTCACTAGGGCCGAGCATACTGGACTGAACGGATCGAAAAACCGAGCTGAACCGAACCAACCATATTCGGTTCGGTTTCGGTTGTACATACTAATGGTTTTTGGTTTTGGTTCAGTTTGGTTCGGTTTGGTTAGACCCAAAACCGAGAATAACACACCTAAACCATATAAACCGAATCAAACTGACACAAAACCGAATCAAACGGATCATATTCGGTTTGGTTTCGATTTTATATACTATTGGTTTTTGGTTTCGGTCGATTCGATTTTTGTCTGTTTAGTTTGGTTTTGAACCTATGCTCAGCCCTAGCTATGTTAAACCTAACGTTATAAAGTATGGCAAAACAAAACAAATTCTCTTGCTTTCTTTTTCGAGCCTTTGTTAGAAACTAGCAACAGGCACGTTCTCTATCTATCAAAACTGGATCTTGTATTTCCAAAAGAAGCGTGTCATGTGTTCCCTGTACGCCAAAGCTGTTTTTATTAGACAATAGATATCCATGCTTAGTCTGTAAGCAAGCCTGTACAACATAATGCACACCCAGACACAAAAATCTCACATCCTGTATCGGTGTACTCATTGAAAAGCTGAAGCTAATTTCATAGCCGTCGGGATCTAAGCCCTTTTTCTTGAAGATATCATGCTTTGACATGCCAGGCGGCAATTGATCACGTATTTTTTTTCGTATATCGGGCTACCACTCACGCGTTTCCTTCTCTTGAGGTGTTTGACAGCCGAGTGTATCATAAAAGGTGATGACACCTGTCCTAATTTCAAACTCCGCAAACAACCAGTGGGATTTCTGTTTGTTTAGAGGAATATAAACCTACAATAATACACAGAAAAATAAATGTTAGCATAGACCTACAATAATGTAGGGTGTCGAAAACCTAAACCATCATGACATGCGAATACTAAGTGAACAATAATAGCTTGGTTTTGAATACACACCTTCTTTACATCGGCCCACCCCACAGGGTACGTCGTATGGTTGAATATATAGTCCCCGAGGTCATTCAAATCAAGCATTTGACAGAAATATGTAGTTACAATTGACCAATCGGCATCCTCCGTCCTGAAACGCCACATCAATTGGATCCATACATCGATTCACTAAATGAACACTAATCTAGATAAACCACTTGATTTAATTTTTCTGTGTACACGTCAATCTCTTCCATGTAAATATCAATACCCATATCCCATTAAGTCACACAAATAGTAATCATTAAGTCGAGCAAATGGAATGCAATTATGTATTTGAGTTCAACCAGTAGGGGAAACCGCACGTTGCGTCGCCCTGGGTCTCTTACTTGTGGGTATAGCCATACTATACCAACTGGGGCTTACTCCAGTGGTATCAGTCCCCCACTGTAAATGCTCAGTTGACCAGTCAAGGAGAGCCTCTTGCAGAAAATTTCCTGGGTTCAATCCCAATTCCTGACTAATTAGGTCAATGAGAACAGGTGATCATTGCCTGGGGAAATGTCCGGTTGGCATCAAAAGATGCATCGGATCGGGTTGTTCCCTCTGATACACCTATTGGAGAAGCTTGATATGACTCCATTATTCGTTATTTATGGCTAGACCCAACTGTTCAGTATCAACATCAATGATACACAATGAAATCTCAAAACGTTTTTAACATAATAAATCAAATAAACAGAAACCTGCATTATAACAAATGTCTACACTTGAAGATATAGCCAATGGAACAAAATCACAAACATTACAAAATCAACTATAAAAGATATTGTATTATGTTTAATAATGCAGTCATAGATAACTGAAGCATAAAAAAGAGTGTCCCAATAAATAGTGGGAGTGTGCAAATCACTCTCCCATACATAAAAAGACCCATTTGTTCAATGCAATGATTTATACGAGGTTGGAAACCCGCGCGTTGCGGTGGGGTGTTTTGCTAAAGAAGGAGTTTAAGTTGCGGTTAGTAAGTGTTGCAAACTGAAAATGCTAGCAACAATATGCACATCAAAATGCCAATGTTAATCAAGCAGTACTTTTTAGTATGCAAGCAATCAGTACACAATTTGCACATCAAAATGCCACTGTTAAGTAGAGTATTCAAAGATTGAATAAACAACATCAAACCATGATCTTGATAAAACCGTAAAATCTTTTTGTACACCGGAACAAACATTCAGCGAGTTAAAAGTTTTAAAGGCAATGTATAATTGTTTATTACTACAATTTCATGGTTCATCTAAACATTCAACACCCTATTGTCATCATCGGAAAGATCATTCAGACCAATGGTTTTATTTAACCTGTTTTCAATGTTTCAAGCCTACGATGCTCTAAGTTCAACTCAGTAATCTTCTTTCTTACCTTATCTCCCTTGTTTGTTAACCTCCCCACCGTACTCTGTATGAATCACACAAACAAAAATTTTCATAAGCAGGCAAACAAAGATTCAAATGGTAAACACGACTATAAGAATCCAAGAAGATGGAAGTATGTAATACTCGTGGTACAGAAAATGTAATTCCAAACACCCCTATAAGTAGTTATGCCAATAAGTAATCCCAAACACCCACTAAAAGCAATCTCAATACAAACTCCAAAACAAGACTATGCGGCCAAATTAACACAGATAAAAACAAAGTAAAATAATTCTTCAATTTCCATCACCCGGGAAAAAATAATTTTGAAATTGAAATGCCTCAAGTGACGAAATTTGGCGAACATGGAATCCTATAGACTATGTGACTTCTTTTGCCGATATTTATTCCTATTTGAAACTATTGTATATATATATATATATATATATATATATATATATATATATATATATATATATATATATATATATATATATATATATATATATATTCGCCAAAATTATTTTACACAGAAATGTATAAGCTGTTCAATTTTTTTTTCTGCAATCCGTATATGTGAAAAAGTTTCAATAAAGTTACAGTACTTTTATAGATAATTTTATTTTAATTACTGCTTTCCGTCTTTCTCTAGATATAAGCTCATACGAAGCAATACTATGATGCTGAGCATTTTGTTATTACCTGCTATTGATGACATCTACTAACCGACTATTGTGTTACACTCTTACCTATTAGTTTCATGTTCGTTTAAGTTAATTCAGAAAGATAGACCCATTGTAGGTAACATAATTGAGTTTTTCTTTTTTGAAAATTAAAGTTTCAAACTGCAATCACTTGACTTTTTAGTAGTTGACGTTACAATCAAAAGGAACACATGTTGCAGGAACATTAATATTCGGAGACTCACATGTGCACAGCTCACGGAGAGATATCCTAGAATGACCACCTACTGGTGACCCGTGGATTGTGACTATTTGGGTACGCTCCACTATTTCATAACTCTTTGAATTTGTCTTGTATATTGCCATATTGCGTCTCTGCTCCTTGCTAGGCTGCTGAAACATAGATGGAACTTAAAGTTAATGACAACACTCAAAATCTCTAAAAATAACATTCAGCGACATAGGACATTACATTTTCCCGAATGTGGACATGTTTCTCCAAATAGTTCTAACAAATAAACTTAGAGTACCAGTAAATCACAGGGTCTTCACTATTAAAAGTTGGTACAGGAGACGGTGGTGCAGGACCAGGGTCATCATTGGACACATCAAATTCATCCATCAGCTCGGGTTTGCTTCATTGACAGTTGAATTTCCTTCTTCAGCATAGCAACTTCAAGCCAACCTACACTAAAAACTAATAACATCAACACTGAATCATCTTTCTTCGGCTTATGAGGTAGGTTAGCTAAGCTTGTGGCTTATTCATAAGACATAAGTCTGTTGTGCTTATGAGGTATGAACTGAAAAGTGCAGATAAGAACTGTGATTGAATCAGTTACCTCCTTTCCTGCTATGCATAGTTTTCCTGTTTTATTCGTGAAGCATTAAAACTACCTGAATAAATCATTTTATTCAGGTGTTTCCTGTTCATAGTTTTCGGGTTACATCATACGGATCGGGTTACATGATCGGCAAACACCTGAATAAAAATTACATGATTAATTTTCAAGCATTAAAGGTAGCAATTGCAGTTCATTTAGCTACGAATGAGGTGATTTGGGTTATTATTTATCTTTAACGGGTCAATTATTTATGAAACAATGTATATTATATTCCATGACACACTAATGGCTTATACTATTTTTCTGGAAATAGGTGATATATATGTTATAATATATATCTTAGTTTTACAGATAGCGAGAATTGTACCAGTATCTTCCCCTTGGCAAAAAGAAACGAACCCAACCGTCCAATTTTTAACCCGTAACCTAACCCTCCAATTTTGCAACCTCTAATAAGCATCTATGAGAAGCATACCTACCTCATTCACCTGAAAATACATTCCATTAAGAGGAAACAAACCTCCGGTTACAGTTTTGCGTGGAATCTGTTGATGCAAATATATTATGTAGTTCGGGATTTCCTTGCCAAAACTGTTACTTTGACTCTCTCATCTCGATTATCTTTGTTTAATATCCATCTTCTATTATTCACATAATCTGGTGAGTTTCTATTCTCGTCTGTTTGAAAAATCCAGTAGTTTGTGAGCTGTAATACTAAAAGTGGCAACAGACCCAAAATAGCCTGTAAATCAACTTTAAGCAATTAAATATAATACATTGAAACCATAAAAGCCAGTAGGTATGGTGTTCGATCTTCACGTTCCCTTGCCTCAAACACTTTATTCATAAATTGGATCTTAGGCACACAGATTCATATACCCACGATTCAGAAAATATTTAAAACTCCTCTATCACCCAAAAATGAGCAGTTTCTATCTTGGGTTGTACCAAATAGTGCAACTCATGCCTTTTGAAAACGTATTTTTCATTATTGCCTATATATTGACGGAGTTGGTAAGAATGGGCAGGCGGGGTAACAGGTAATCACGGGTTCAGGTCCAAAATGATTCCTTTTCGTACGGAGTCATTGGATGTCAATTTAGAAAACAATTATATTATGTTTGAATGATAATCTAATTTTTTAGGCAAAAATGATTTCAGAGGTTTTATGTACACGAACCTGTTGACCCTGTTTCCTTATAATGTATTGTTTAATTTTACCCATACAACGCACCAATTAGCAACAAAATATAACCTCAACCCATTAAGTAAATGGAATTTCCATCTCAACATACATGCAATTAATAGGAGCCAACGAGGCCAAATATGAGCATGTGTTAAAAGGGCTTGCAACACCTGAACTGTTACACCCCGGACCGCTTTGACCAAGATTTTAAACTTTTACGCGGAAACGACTTCACTTTAACGGATACTCTGTTACTCTTTTAACCATTGACAAAATTCTATAAAGTTTCTGACCTTGTAACTATTTTTAAATGAAACTAGACTTAATTACATACGAAAAGATGGGTGGCTCAACCTCTAACGACTTACGGATTAAAAGATATGATTTTTCGAATATTGACAAAAATCTGCCAAGACAACCTGTGTACCATACGCCCTTACACCCAAGGTCCATAAGGGCGTATGGTCTGTACTCAGAAACTGTTAAAATACATTTTTAAGGCCGAAGGCCTTATGCCCAGCCATGAGGGCGTATGATGAGGGCGTATGACCTGAACTCAGAAACACATAAAACCACTTTTAATTGCAGAAGGCCTTATGCTCATAAGTGGAAGGTCTTATGCTCCCATTTCTAGATTTTACAAAAAACACAACTTTTAGCAACTTACTATAATTTCCGAAAAGACAACTTTCAAGACTCGAAACTTAACGAAACTTTCCAGAAATCTTTAATATAACACAATATATCATTTTCATAACCATTCGACCCAAAATGGGTAGAAATACACCTTAAACCAAACACCCTTTTAACTTTACCCATAAACACATAAACATGCATTGACACATTGTTTGACCACCAATTTATTATACCAATCTTGACATACGTTTTGACACTTGTTTACCCATTACAAACCATTAAATGACTCATAGGGGTACAACTTCGATCTTGAGCTCGGTATCTACCTAAGCTCCTACATGCATACTACCTTCTATCCTTGCATATCCAATCCTTTAACTTTAATCCAAGCCATAATATCACATGTAAACCTACAAAACATTGAACACTTAAACCGTAAGCACGAATGCTTAGTATGTAACACGATTACAACATGATACTATAATTCATTCACATCACACATTATATTCATCAACCATTAATTATAACATTAACACATACCTTAGCCACTTAAACCACATATTCTACAACATTAACATTAAACCATACTTTCACTACCGCATCCTTCCCAAACTAGGCCATACTAACCTTGTATCCATATACACATAAGCACATACATTCCAATTCCCTTCTAAACCATAACCTATAAACATATAAGGCATAATATGATGAATCATCACAATCTCATCTTATAATAGGTTTACTTACCTTAGCTCCAAGCTAAGTCTATTAAGGACATAAGCATCATCTTCATCATCATCACTATCCTCCATCATCATCATCATCAGCATTCTTACTTCCTAAACCAAACCATAACATCAAGACTCATTAACACAATACATCATAATCAAGGGTTATAAAACCCATCAAACATGTTCATCTTCCTTTCTATATCATTATATGATCATACTTTAATCATATAATGAAATCTCACTTAACCCATAGACCTTAGCCTCATTAACAACAAGATAGAAATACTTACTTGGGATTACCATTGCAAGAACATAACCTTTAACAAGGAACTCATCTCCTTAATCTCTTCATCATCGAAGCTCTATTTCCCTCCCTTTTCTCCTCTCTAAAACCGGACCACAAACACCCTTATCTAAATAATATGAGAAATGCCTAGAAAATTCTAGGCATTAGATATTTTTGGTGACAAGTTTGCCTATTGGCAACTTTAGTCCCTCATGTCCCTTTTCTCTCTCATTTTGGCCACATCCTACTTATAACGCATTTACCACAATGGCAACGTAGGTCCTTAAAGTCTATTACCTTTCTAGTTGTGCCACATAATACTTTTTATAACTATATAATACATTCTTTGACTATAGGATTTGACTACAATGAAACATTCATTGACTAACTAATCACATTTAGTCCTTAGTCCATTTCGTCTTGGGTGGGGCCTATTTGTGCCCGGAAAATGGGTGTTACAATTCCATACCCCTTTATTTAGATTTTGACCCCGAAATCTCTTGTCCAATACTACTAACAATCAACTCTAATTTACTTTCATTATTACCGCATACACGCACTAGGTCTTTCCTTAAACATTCCGATGCAATGATCTATGCGATCTTGCAACTCTAGTTACATCTTTGCATCAATATTCAATACCTACAATTATATACAAGATCAAAAATCCAAAATGCATTTCAGATACATTCATCAAAAACCTTAAAAACATTAATTCTAAAACAGTGAAATTTTAACAAACACCCAGAAAAATAAAAAAAATAAAATTCATACCTATAGGATCCAAAAAAAAACCCCCAAATTAACGAAACACTAATCTGAATGAATTTTGTTTTTTAAAGAAATATCTAAATTAGCTCATGAATTAGGCAAAACTAAACCATAACAGAAAATTAAAAAGCATAAAATTTAAAAACCATCAAATCCAATACCTGTTTTTCAGAGCCGTTAAGGAAAAATATAGACAAGATCGATCATTTATGTGTATCTGTGTGTTTGTGTGTGTGTTTTGTGGATTGTGAATAATGCTTTTGAAGAATCGAGAAGAACCTTCATCTATCTAAACACATGTGGCTAAAAATAACTCAGGAACTGTAGAGCGTACCAAACGGGATCACCACAACCACAAAAGCATTAAAAAAAAATTGATTCACTATTGCTTTTCCTGTGGCTCCCCTCACAGGAAACTGTAGTTGCCACAAAACCCATTCGGTCGGATCAAAGCAACAATGGTTCACTTCTCGGAGCTACACCCATCGGATCTCAAAGAAAGGGGGGGAGATGTGAGTATACATGGATAGGGTGGGTCGGGTAAGGAAATACCGAATTCATATCTGGGCTCCGACGGAGCGGGTGCCAAAGACAAACGGGCTTTTTAGCCCACTGAATGTTATATTTATATAATTCTGAACATGATTTTTGATTATATAAAACATTCACATAAATATTTGCAACTAAAATACACGTCATGAAATGAAATACAAATTCTCATTTCTCTCATTTCCCAATCAAAAGTAATGGAATTGAAATTTTAAAATTTGCACCGCCAATCCTCCATCTTTTTTATTTCTCTAATCTACAAAATAATAATAATAATAATAATAATAATAATAATAATAATAATAATAATAATAATAATAAAGGAATTTGACTCCCATTTGTCCAATCTCATTTCCCTCAATCAAACCTCTCCTAAAAGAATTTGTTCTTATTTATTCTCCAAAAGATAAGGGTTGAAGGGTCTTGAAGTTTCAACATAACTACAAGACCCATGTTCAATTCTATTATAATTCAGGACTAAGATCTTCTTAAATTGGTTTAACTTGATAAGTTATACTAGTGTGTTGACTAATTTAGTAATTTATACAAGTTATGTAGTTTAAGGTGTTTCTTTTATAAATTCAACACTACTTATCATGCTAAATTCAAGTCTAACTCTAGCTATATTATAAATTATAATTACTAACAAATCATTATTGCTCTATCCTTCCTAATTTTAGTATTTATTTTGTTTTATAGAAAGGGAGTGGTCATAACTCATAAGGCCTCCAAAAATACAAACATTGCCCTCTTACTTTTTTTGATTTATTTATTTATTTATTTATTTTTTATTATTTTTATTTTTATAATTTTTTTTTATATTATAAAACTATAAACCTGAAAGTATAGAATAAAAAATTATAAAGTTAACTACTCAAAAATATTAAACTGACAAAAAATATGAAACAAAAACTGATATAAAACTATGTTGTACTGTAAACTGAAAGGATAAAAAGAATTTTTGTATTTTTACCTCCTTTTCACGTGAGCCAGAATGTATATATAACATAACCATTATAAAAAATGATCATGTTTCAAAAAAACTGCTATTTATGCTATCATATTTATTTGCTGACCTTTTAGTTACTTTCAAATTTAATAAAAATGTTTTATTATTTTTTTAAGTTATTCAACTTAAATGTTTCGTAACCCATAAAGTTATTTGTGTTGTGAAACAACGGCCTAATAGCACAATAAGAACAATAATCAAATGAACATAAGAGAGTATGAGAGGGAAAGATATAACTTGTTATTGGTGTGTCTTCACATTACATTAGGTGCCTCTATTTATAAGGAACTTAACATGAATGATATTAAGTACATGTTGGTTGTTACAAGACTAATCATAAAGGTCATGAATATGATGATTAATGTGTACAATCAATATAATAAATATATTCATAACATTCCCCCTTGATTGTACATCATTCAAAATACGCTTTGGATACCGCCCCATTAAAAACCTTGCTAGGAAAAAAACCCAGTGGGAGAAAAACCATAGCTAAGGGAAAAAGAGTACAGTGCGTATTATTCCCCCTCATAATCACTTCACTTGAGCTCACTGAAATGCTGCATTCCGATGTCATATACCAGTATCTTAAATTTTGAGGTAGGGAGTGCCTTGGTAAATAAATCTGCTAGATTGTCGCTTGAACGAATCTTTTGAACAATAATATTGCCATTCTTTTGTAGGTCATGAGTAAAAAAGAACTTTGGTGAAATGTGCTTGGTTCTGTCACCTTTAATAAACCCTTCCTTCAAGTGAGAAATGCATGTTGCGTTGTCCTCGTGTAAAATTGTTGGTCCCTCATTTCCAACATAAATACCACAAGATTCACCAATATGTAGTATAACATTTCTTAACCAAATACATTCTCAGCTTGGTTCATGGCTCGCCAAAATTTCTGCATGATTAGATTAAGTGGCTGCGGAACACCATAAATTGCAATACAGCCAGTGTAAATACATAACCAGTTTGAGACCGACCAATATGAGGGTCAGACCTATATCATGCATCTGCAAAACCAACTAAACTTGTATTTGATGGGTTAGTGAAATATAAACCCGTATCCTTTGTACCTTGAAGATACCGGAATATTTGTTTTACTCCATTTGAGGATTATGCCTCGTTAGAAACTTACTAGATAAAACCTAGTGGGACAAAATTCTAGTGAAGGAAAAAGAGTACATAACTCCTTTATACGCTCGGGGATGTTGCCTCATTAAAAACCTTGCCAGAAAACCCTATGGGGACAAAACCATGGTCAAGGGAAAAATAGTGTAACGCGTATCTTCTCTCCCCCTGATGATCACATCACTTATGCTCATTGAATTAGTGAAATGCACCTTAAAGTGTTTTGATAGAATCACATAAATAAATATTCTCTACATTTTGTTCACATATCCAATTTAAGGATCAAGATACATCATACATCTCATTCAAGTTCATTCTTGTACTTCACATATACACAATCTAGTATGGCGCATGTAAATCGATATTGTGATCATCATTTATATAAATCAAATGGAGTCTTTTCAACATCATGTGACCTCATAAACATAAGTGTCGTTTATCCATATAAAGATAGTTAGCATCTTTCTATAGTTTTCATGATGCACAAAATTTTCAATCCTTAAGATGTTCAATTCGCAATAAAGACAAACTTTGTCTTTTGTTTTAAATTCAATTTCCATGCATTTTAATCACCTTTACAAACTATATGAAACTTAAACCCTATGCAAATCAAGATCTCATAATCAAGTTTCATATGCGAACATGGCACAATACTATACGTTTAGGTGATTATTATACATATGCCGAAAACATGATTAGTTCAATACAATCAAATATTATTCTTGAGAAATTTTCTTATATGATCCAACATAAAAGTCACTAGCATGCTCCATGAGTTTTATATGCTACAATGAAATTTCAAAATCACATGAGCTATATTCATTAACTTTTAGACGCATATCAATTACTTATTATACTGCCAGACTTATAAATATTATATACATTATTGGATCCACCACATGAGAACATATCTCCTTATGATCATTTACATGTCTTTACGAAAGTATCGCGTTCCATTAGTTGTGCCTTATATATGAACATTTCAATACTTTAATTTCACTTTCTCATAAATATCAATGCATATCCAATAATCTTACACATTAATATATACGGACTTCAAGTCCCAGTAACCATTTCACAACAGACTTTTATCTTTCATTAGATCTTTGCGTCTTTACTTCATTTGGCCATTCTTTTATACATCTGCACCTCTTACAGATATTTAATATCCCCACCTTTTATTTTAGCGCTATATTATTTACTTCATAATCATTATTATATATAATAGTACTATCGACGTCGATTCATTTCTTTTTGATTCCACACTTTACTAGACATTATATATCATTTACTGAGATCTCATAGTTTTTCATGTACCCGGGGTTTTTCAATAACCTTCATGTCTAGTGTTTCTTGACTATTATGGGGTCTTATTACCTCGATTTAACCATCTTCATATTCTTGCTCCATTTCATTTATTCATTCGAGGACTTTTACTTGGAACCGATTAGTCTATCATGTTGCAGCCATGCCATAGACTTACTACCAATCATTTATTTTCATGTTGGGACATACATTATAATTGGTGCAATAGTAGCGTAATATGATCTAGTCACTTTCTTTAGGTCACTAAACATGTTTGGCATTTACTAGATCTGTAATGTTATTTGCCCCTTGAACTTTAAGTTCATATTTATTAATGTGAGCATCAACATTTATATCATAATTCATTCCATATCCCTCGCTGCTCATTCTCTACCCCTGAATGAATTATATATTTCAACATCCCATCATTGTGCGTTGTGGTGGATTTACAAGAAATATATATCGCACATTTACAAAATTCTTATATGGGCAACATATGGTTCGTGACCAAAACCATTCTAATGGAGAGGATTCATTATATATTACTGGCAAGATGCGAATTCATATTTTATAACATGCCCCATAAACTAAGACTTTTGTTCTCATAATATTATTGGCTTTGAAATCAACTGAAGATGTTTTATAAACGTTTCAACAAAAGCAATTCGCGTATGAACATGGGCTACTTTTATGTTCAACACTTATTCCAACAATCGCCCAACATAAGGAAGTATTTACCACCAATTCCAAAGCTACAATCTGGAAAACCATGCTCGCATTTTATAAGCCGAGCCATTAATCACGCTAACCTTAAGTTGCGTCTTTGATGATCATTTTGACGATGCATCGATTTTAAAACTCAAAATGATCCACATGACGGATGTATAGGCCTATATACATCCCATTTATATTTTTTCAAAATTTTATAACTTATAGGACAAAGTCCTTACTTATATGGTGGTGATATATGAACAATTACCTTTCATTCCATTGAGAACAATCAAATTTATCTTTGAAGAAACTTATGGTTCTTCTATACATTTCGCATCATCATTGACCCGGGATGGTCTAACCGGTCATGCCACTCGGTAAAATAATCCTGGCTCGTATACTCTAGTTTATGACCACATGTGCTTAGATTGTATTTTCTATGTAAACCTCAAATAATATGGAGATTTTAATATAACATCACATTTCTCCAATCAAAATCTTATAAGCTCTTTTATGGCTTTCACATAGTTTAATACAACATCACATTTCTCTAATCAAAATCTTATAATATAACATTATCAAATAATAAAGCATGATTTATACCATTAAAGTATGTCATTCATCAATTAATCAAGTATCTCACAAGCAAATAAAAACACATGATACGATAAATCAAAACATACATTCCATATCTAAAGTTAATGGCATAATATGAGTTAACTAAGTCATCATATTCTCATATTTCGATATTTTCATTGCTCTTATGCGACATTGTTACACCAAAATGATTCTCATACTTATAACTATAATTTAATGACACATTTGTCTCATTTATCGTGTCAAGCAGCAGGGAATGAAACTCGTCAATTTACGCAATCATAAACAATTAAAGTCTTATTGATGCAAAACACAAACATACTTTTTAGTGTTGAGTGGTATTATTTTTACATAATATTAACCAATATACAAAAACCTATTTCCTTTCACATGTATATCTGGCCGTATTAGTTTATAGCCAATTGTATATATATACTCCAAGTTTGGTTTTCCTTAACCGATATACAATTCATATTACTGTATGGCTATCTTGTTATACACTATTTTCCGACGTATGCTTAATAATACCAACAAGATTTTACGATATTCATCAAAATTTACAATGTGTGTGGTTAAAGGCTGCGACTAAAATTGTGTAAGTTAATGTAACACGTTATATATTTGAATCACATATTCTATAATAGTGAAGTTACACACATCCAAAACCCAAGAAATATAGTTTTGTCCACTTATGTCTAAAGTCAAAATTCAAGTTTCGCAACATTCGACATGGCTAGCTATATTATCAAATATATATACAAGTTAACATTTACTCAATTTGCAAAATGAATCATCGGTAAGCATCATACGAAAACATATAATCAAATAAGGCATCATCTCATAACAAACAATGAGTTTATAATCAAACTTATAAGGCAGATACAATTACAACATATATAAATTAGTGCTAGTGGTATTACACAAACAAACATATATATACGAAGAAAAAAAAAACAATGTCATAGCAATGTTAACGTACAAGGTGATAATTAAGATGTATGTTAGTGACATTTATATCAAAATTAATAGTCATGGTGATAATTAATATTGCTCATTTCAAATAAATTTGAATTTGAAAAGAGAAAGAATAATAATGCATTTATGTTAATTTAAGGCAATTAAAGGATAATAAAGTTAAGGGTTTTTCTATCATGTGCCCTATGGCACATGATAAGAAGTACAAAAAGTACAAAAGGATATACAAAAAATGCATATTTTATCAATCCCTAAGTGTATTTTTGTGGGTCCCTTGTACTTTTTGTACTTCTTATCATGTGTACTTTTTGTACTTCTTATTATGTGTCATAAGTAACGGTTGTTAAATTTGAAAAATAGAACAATAATATCATTATGAGAAATGAAGTGGACGTTACAACTTGCAAAACAGATTTGTGGTCTATAATCAATGATTTATATTTACGTTTGGAACAATTAACAAACACAAAAGTGATAAAAGTCATCTGAGTTGGACATATAAGGTTAAATCTTAGTTATAGGTAAAACAGTACACATGACAAGGGATATACAAATAAACGGTGTATTTTTTAACTAATGTTATGGCATGCGACAACATTGATTAAATATTACTAGTAACAGGTATGTGACAAATATAAATATTATGACATAATGATGTTTTAACATTAGCTTATGTAGATTGAAGGAAAAAAAAATACCTAACAGGTACATAGCTTAGTTACGTGGATGAAACTAATCTAACATATAAATCAAATATTCATGATAGACAAAGGAGTACATATGACAGAAAATAGCATTAAATGATTCTAATAGGTACATAGCATCCATGTGGTATGCAAATGAAATTTACATGATCATGCATCTAGTCATATAATATCAAATTTTAGTTAAACTGTTTGATCATACGTGTTCAACAGTTTGATCATACGTGTTCAAAAAAAAATAAATAAATAAATAAAGTTTTGATCATACAGTCAAACATTACACATAACGAAGTAAAACATTAAGCAACTGGATTTACAAAGTATAGGTGAAATAGTAATACTGTATCATCAAAATTTGCATGAGTAGATATGTATGCAACATTAAACTAATATAAATTTATATGGATCATCAATTTGTTCTTACGTCAAAATATTAGAGCACATATTTCTAAAATACATATACGTCATGCAAACACCTAATGCATAACGTATTAGTATATAAATAGACATCAAGACATACCGATCAAAATCAAAGATTGCTCTTGAGACTCTCGTGTTGATAACGTGTTATGAAACAACGGCCTAATAGCACAATAAGAACAATAATCAAATGAATATAAGAGAGTATGAGAGGGAAAAATATAACTTCTTATTGGTATGTCTTCACATTACATTAGTTGCCTCTATTTATAGGGACCTTAACATGAATGGTATTAAATACATGTTAGGTGTTACAAAACTAATCATAAAAGTCATGATGATTAATATGTACAATCAATATAATAAATATATTCATAACAATTTGCAAAAAACGATATAACCATAAAACATTGCTTGTGTAAAGATTCAATCACATCTATCTTTGTCATCAATTCAAAGCATGAGTACTACACTAGTTATTTTTATTGTTATTTTTGGTATTTATGCAAGGATTATTTAGTAGTTGATTTGCCTACTTAAACTTTTTATTTATACACTTAAATGAACAAACATTTAAAGTAAAATATAAATACCGTACGAGGTTTTAATGCATGCACTCTTATTATCATTATCCCTTATTTGGGATAATATACCTGGATGCTACCCAACTTTTAAGGCTCTCTCTCTCTCTCTCTCTCTCATAGGCCACATATTGTTTGAAAAAAACTACAGTAAAACTTTTATAAATTAATACTTGATAAATTAATAACCTCGATAAAATTAATAACTATCCGGTCCCAACTTGGGACCAGTGCAAATTTGAACACCAATCGATAAAATATTAAAATAATAACTTTTTCAAAACCCGAGTGTATATATAATTATATATTGGTCCCAACGAAACTATAAATTAATAATTAGTAAAATATTCACAATTTCTTCAATGCCTTGAACCTCGTAACATTCATTAGTATACATTAATTAATTTCTTTAATGCGCGGGATTCATAAAATGTTAATTGAAACTTGTCTTTCTAATTTAGTTTTCAACTATAACTAGTATATTAGACATGAAAATTTAAAGGTAATACGTTAAACCTTTTTAAATTAATAAATTATTAATTTATCGATATAATAATATCTCGCTAAATTAATAAAATATCTCAATCCCAACATCATTAATTTAGAGATGTTTTACTGTAATAGGCTACCAAACTATGTATTTATCTTCGTTTACATCAATTCTGGTGAAATTTAATCCGAATAATTATCAAACGGCAAGATTGAACCTAACACTAACATATTAAACTAATATGAATAAAAAACCATTCGCGAAATTTCCGTTTTATCCTTATAAAGTACTTTTAATAATATAAATTCACACTTAAATTAATGGTATAATCGATATTTTATATCAAAATTTTGATTCATATTGCTTGGATACGTTAGCGGTTGGTTCTTTATTTATATTTTATAGTTTTCGGGTATAAATTTGACCGAAATGGGTGTAAACGAAAACAGTCATATAGTTTGACGGCCTATTAAGTTCATTTCAATAAATGAGTGACTTATATGTTAAAAGTTGAAAACTTGGATTGCATCCGTATACATTATCCCTTATTTTATAACAATCGCCAAATTAAGTTTATTTGTAACTTCAAATTTTACATTTGTTCTTTTACTTTTTGACGGATCGTTGTCTTGTAAATTACACTTTTCATCCTCGCAAGTCCTTTTTGCTTATGGACCTGAAAATATGGAAAATAATGATTTTGCCCAATTCTCTTGATTTCATCTCACGGCACTCGGGACTATGAAAGCATTGTAACAAATGCTAGTGATAATAATAGAGTTAGTCTCGTGTATCTTTCAATAAAATCATGATACTCATTCTCTTACCTTTATACAATATGATATTTTATTAATTATTTCTTCTGGTATCATTTTATCATTTCTTCAAGTGGCACAATTATATGAATAAAAAGGATGCGTAGGAAGATTTTGTCAGATGATTTAGCAATTTTCTTAAAAAAATAATTCTTAAGATGTACTGGGAAACACTTAACTAGCTAGTTAGATAGTGGATACCTTTCCAACCCATCACACACCTTGACTCAGGCTTTAGATGCAGCCCAACTACATTTATAACTGTCATTTTAGCCCAATCATATTATAAGTAAACTTTTTTTGTTAACAAATATTATAAGAGCACAGGTGCACTGAGGAAGTTCATCTCCTCATTTGGGGTTTATTGGTTGTCACAGTACTTTAACAAACCTCAACAACTGACCACTTTCACTAACAACTAACCTTAACTTACTCATTTGAAGCCCAACACTTACAACTTTATTTATTTTTATTCAAATTTCTAAATAAACTACATTCATTTCATTAAAAATAAAAATTCATTCATTTTTTTAAATAAAACAATATTTAAAAAAAAACATTTAGTTTCACTAATAAACAATTTTAGTAAATCTAGAACTAGTTTTATTTTAGTTTTATTACTTGATTTTTTGTTTATGGCCCAAACTTTTGAACCCAAGTTTAATGCCCAACTATACAAACAAATAAACAATTGTTGCATGTCGTCTTTTTCAATTCCTCCAATATATACCTGAAAAAAAAAAAAAAAAAAAAAAAAAAAAAAAAAAAAAAAAAAAACACATCAGATTTACAAGCACATCACAAACACAAGCAAAAAAGAAAACCCCCAAAAAGAAAAGAAAAGAAAAGGCCACTGACAAACATGTCAGGAAATAACCTCGCCGTGCAGACGAAGAGGGATAAACTGACGAGAAAAAACGAGGGTGTGAGGTGTGGTGGCGAAGCATGGCGAAAATGCACCGGGTGCACTATGTAACTCGCTAACTCATACACTAATTTATTATAAAATGCTAAACATAACTTTAAGAATAATCTCATAAGTAATAATCAAGTCAACAAACTTAATGTCCAACCTAGGAACCACGGACATGCCTAAAACCTTGAAGTGGCAGTGTTGGACACGGACACGTCTCGGACACGGCTCGGACACGTGTCCGACACGCATGAGCTGTGTCCCACGTGCGATTCGATCTGGACACGATTTTGGACACGAGTTTTTGACACAGATGAATGACACACATTTTTTGGACACGGATTTTCCGGTGGATCTATGTTGAAGGTGGGAAGAAGATGAAATGGCTGCAACAAGAGAGAGTGTATGATTTAATAGAGTAGTTGTTAACCCTAAATTCCTGGCTTGGGCTTTATTTTATATTGGGCTTACTTAGTAAAAATAAGTTACAAATGGACCAATTAAAAGTCTTTTATGTTAGGTTTTAGTTAAGGGAATGTATAACCAATGCCTTACACGCATTGGATAAGATTTGTTTTTTGTGGTCTTTTATGTGGGCCTCTGCCACTTTTTAACTAAAAAAATATTTTTGTTTATCTTTTTTTGTCCTTAGTATTTTTTATGTGGGTTCTTACCTTTTTATTCAATTCCCTTAACATGTTTGGTAGGGGTGAATGAAAAGGCAAGAAAGAGAATCAAGCAGCCTTCTCTTGTTTGTCCGCTATTGAGAATGGAAACGGTGAATTGAAAAGTCATTCTCTTTCCACTATATGCTTTCTCTTTAAATTGTGAAGAATGGGGAGGAATGGATCTTTTAGAGGGGTTGTTTCTTGAGTTGATTCTCACAAAGTAACAAGGACGGGAATAAAAAAAAAGACGGAGTGATACACAATTAACATGTGCAACGCACATGCTAAACAGTTTGAATAAATTTAACATAAACCCTAGCCTCTTCTATCGATTTGTTCGTTAACAGCACCTCCAGATACGCTTCAAATATTAAATTTATGTTTCATCTACCTGCTACTCTTTTCCCAATGGCCAATTAATTCATTGTTTCTTCTCAATTATCCTAATCACGCTTTATGATAAATCAAAGATGCCTGATCTTGCTAGAATTAGTTAAGTATGTTTGATGTATAAGCCATGAAATCATGGGGCTTTGTGGTCCACTGGGTGAAGCTTATTAAGTTAAGCGAGCTTAGGTGAGAGTAGTACCGGGTTGGGTGACCAACCGGGAAGTCCTCAATTGGGGACCACAAGCTCTAATGATATCAACCAGCTACCTTAGAAGCCTGGACCCAACCATGTGATGTCTGGATCCAATTAAAGGACGCGAGTTCGATTCCGTTCCGCAACATGGTTGGGTATTGAGTGGAGGTATTTCACATGTATCAAACCTTTGCTGGATAGGGTTGATGGGTACAATTATGATACACAGGGTTGAAGTGTCCCTGCCAATCTACACTTGGTATAAACCATGAATATTTTACCAAGCTTTTTGATTTAATATTCAAACACGATTATAGTATTCATTTATGTTTACTTTATAACTTTTTTTCTTCGTATCAAGTGGAATCTATATAAATTTGAGAAAATTGCAAAAATCGTCCCTGTGGTTTGGTCAAATTGCACGTTTGGTCCGTACTGTTCATTAAGTGCAAAAAACGTCCGGATTTGGCACTGTTACATGCAGTTTTGGTCCTTCATGTTAACGCCGGTTAAGTGAGTTCCGTTAAATGGCACTGTTTAATTCACTTTAGGTCCCCAATGTTACACGTTAGCCTCTTAAGGCAGAAATCATTGCAGCGCCCGTCCTTTTTTGGAAAATATTTTTTTTTTAATTCAATTTTTTTTTAAAAATTTTGAAAAAATTTATATAAATTCAAAAAAACTTATAAAAATTCAAAAAAACTTATGAAAATTCGAAATTTTTTTAAAAATTCTAAAAAACTTATAAAAATTCGAATTTTTTTTAAAATTTCCAAAAAGGTTTTATAATTTTTTTGAATTCGATTTTTTTTTAAATTCGAAAAAATTTATAAAAATCCGAAAAAATTATAAAAATTCGAAAAATATAAAAATCGAAAAAAATTATAAAAATTCGAAAAAAACTTATAAAAATTCGAAAAAAATTATAAAAATTCAAAAAATATAAAAATTCGAAAAATTTTATAAAAATTCGAAAAAACTTATAAAAATTCGAAAAATATAAAAATTTGAATTTTTTTTTAAAAATGCGAAAAAATTTATAAAAATTCGAAAAAACTTATAAAAATTCGAAAAATTTTATAAAAATTCGAAAAAACTTATAAAAATTCGAAAAATATAAAAATTTGAATTTTTTTTTAAAAATGCGAAAAAATTTATAAAAATTCGAAAAAACTTATAAAAATTCGAAAAAAATTATAAAAATTCGAAAAATATAAAAATTCGAAAAAACTTATAAAAATCTGAAAAAAATTATAAAAATTCAAAAAATATAAAAATTCAAAAAAAAACTTATAAAAATTCGAAAAAAATTATAAAAATTCAAAAAATATAAAAATTTGAAAAATTTTATAAAAATTCGAAAAAACTTATAAAAATTCGAAAAATATAAAAATTTGAATTTTTTTTTTAAAATGCGAAAAAATTTAAAAAAATTCGAAAAAACTTTTTCAAATTCGAAAAAAATTATAAAAATTCGAAAAATATAAAAATTCGAAAAAACTTATAAAAATTCGAAAAAAATTATAAAAATTCAAAAAATATAAAAATTCAAAAAATTTTATAAAAATTCGAATTTTTCGAATTTTTATAAATTTTTTCTAATTTTTATACTTTTTGAATTTTTATAATTTTTTTCGGATTTTTATAAGTTTTTTCGAATTTTTATATTTTTCGAATTTTTATAATTTTTTTCGAATTTTTATAAGTTTTTTCAAATTTTTTTATAAATTTTTTCGGATTTTTATAAATTTTTTCGAATTTTTATATTTTTCGAATTTTTATTATTTTTTTCGAATTTTTATAAGTTTTTTCGAATTTTTTTATAAATTTTTTCGGATTTTTATAAATTTTTTCGAATTTTTATATTTTTCGAATTTTTATAATTTTTTTCGAATTTTTATAAGTTTTTTCGAATTTTTATAAATTTTTTCGCATTTTAAAAAAAAAATCAAATTTTTATATTTTTTGAATTTATTTTTTGAAAGATTTTTGGAAATTTTTTGGTTTGAAAATTTTTTTTGAATAAAAGTTTAAAAAAATAACGGTGGATTTTTTTTTTTTTTTTTGAGATAATTGCAAAAATCGTCCTTGTGGTTTGGCCAAAGTTAAGGAGGGGTGTTGCAATGGTGGTTATCTCAAAGGGGCTAAAGTGTAACTGCTGATGAAGTCCCTTTAACGTCAGTTAAGTCGAAGGACCAAAAGTGCATGAAACAGTGCCAAATCCGGACGATTTTTGCACTTAATGAACAGTAAGGACGAAACGTGCAATTTGGCCAAACCACAAGGACGATTTTTGCAATTTTCTCTATAAATTTAAAGGTTATGTTGATAATGAATAACTTATTTGTATAATTCCATTGCAAAGTATTACCAACACAAGAATCGATTATCTACGACATTCTTGCCGTTGTTTCTTTGTTTCTACCAAACATGGGAATTGATTCGAGTTTTCCAAACCTATTCTCTTTCTTTGAGATTCCATTTTTTATTGCATTTTCATTCTCGACGATTCATCCGTACCAAACGTCCTAAGGCATTAGTTAGAGATTCCCTTTACTTAAATATAATATAACTAAATGCATGTATAATGTGGATTTTGCAACATTTATATGAAATATATAATTAAAAAATTAAATGTATTAAAGTTTATAAATATGTATATAAAAAATATATATAAATTGCCGTGTCCACGCCGTGTCCGTGTCCTAGTCTTATATTTTTAGATTTTGCCGGATTTCTGTATCCGTGTCCGTGCAACCTAGTGTCAAACACTACTACCACTACTAGTATTCTTGTTGTTGTGATTGTTATTTAATCCTTTCTGAATAGAAGACAGCTTCACCAAAACCACCTTTACTTGACATGTAAATTACATATTTTTCATAACATTATGCAAGGTTCATAAAGTTTGATAAATGACGAGCCCAGTTATAATATAGTTTGAGAATTGATTTCGACTTATGAATTACGTTGACCATGTAACAAATGATCATGCTGGAGTCAATGATGGTAACTCGAAAACGATCTACAACAACTGACTGCATTTTATCAATTACGAGTGACGTTAAATACCTTCAAATGGCGGTCACATGGTTTTCATGGTATTTTTGCAACAATCAAAGGATTTTTATGTTATTGATCTGAAGAAGAAAAGGTGCACATTTTAACAATAACATCGATAAAATTATTGTCACAAAAAATGTGTAATTGAAAAACATGTTTGTCACTCAACTTGACAAACATGTAAAGCTTCCTTTTTCATAGTTCGGACTCTATTGTTGAATATTGTTTTGATATTATCCATTTTGATTTATGGAATTCTCCTGTGTTGGAATGATAAAACCACGTAGGAGATACGTTTTATTGATACGATATATATAGAGGTAATAAATAATGAAACCTAATGGACCCAACCCCACATACTGGGTTTGGGCCTTATTTATCATCTAATACTCCCCCGCAGTTCGAGCGGCGAAATCGCGAAAGCTCGAACTGGATTAGTAAACTGAGAAAACAAATTAAAACAATAAACCAAAATAAAATTGGATAACCCAAAACCAAAATAAACCAATAAAAGTCGTCTCGGGAATTGATACCCTGGATTCGACACAAACAAAAGTCGTCTCGGGAATTGATACCCTGGATTCGACACTAACAAAAGTCGTCTCGGGAATTTATACCCTGGATTCGACACCAACAAAAGTCGTCTCGAGAATTTATACCCTGGTATCGACATAAAAAAAACAAACAATTAAATAAAAAACCTAAATAATAAAATCACTGTAACATATAACTTTTTTTTTTTTTAATAAAAGAAAACATAATAAATCCTCAATAAAGATACTCCATGACATCAGCACCCAGTTTGGCAAAGATTTCATCACTGCTTTTCATGTTGGAAAGTGGCGGTTGGATGCAAGCTCTTTGTTCATTAGTAGCATTCTTTTGCTTTCCATCGGCGGCCTCTTCCTCAGCAGCGGGATTATCAGAAGCCAAATAAATTGGACTTTTTTTTTTTTTTTTTTTTTAATCGATGATTGAGGTGTTAGGGTTTGACGGGGTGGCTGGCGGCTCAACGTAGCCACCTAGGTCTGAGGATCAGACCCGCTCCGATACCATGTTGGAATGATAAAACCACGTAGGAGATACGTTTTATTGATACGATATATATAGAGGTAATACATAATGAAACCTAATGGACCCAACCCCACATACCGGGCTTGGGCCTTATTTATCATCTAATATCCTGTTACTAGCTCTAGTGGTTTTAAATATTATGTCCTTTTTCTTGATCATTTCTCTCATTATTTATGGATATACCCCCTTCGATCTAAATCTGACATGTTCAATAAGTTTTTACATTTCCGTGATGTTAAAAATCAATTCAAATGGGAAATAAAGAGTTTCCAATGTGATTATGGTGGTGAGTTCGACAACAATCAACTACACACCCTTTTTGCTAAACATGGTATTCAATTTAGATTTTCTTGTCCAAAAACCTCTCAACAAAATGGCAAAGCGGAACGAATGATACGTACCATCAATAATGTCATTCGCACACTTCTATTTCAAGCACACCTACCCCCTTCGTTCTGGGTCGAGGCTCTTCACATGGCCACTTATCTCCTTAACCTTCTACCCTCAACTGCTATTAACTACGAAATTCCCTACACCAGACTCTTCCACAGAAAACCCAATTACTCCCGCCTACGCATTTTCGGATGCCTTTGCTACCCTCACCTCCACTCACCCCATAAACTTGCTCCCCGCGCCACCCCGTGCATTTGATTGGGTTTTCCCGCCTATCACCGTGGTTTCCGTTGCCTAGACCTTGAAACAAACAAAATTATCCTTTCCCGACACGTCACCTTTGACGAAACCCAATTTCCTTACCGATCAATGACACCAAATAATCCACCCTCGTACACCTTTTTGGACCCTACACATCCTCTTCTAAGCCACATTTTAAATAACCCCGCCCCCTCTACATCCTCTCCACCACAAACAAGCCAAATCCCTACTGACTCGGCCCAACACATACCTCAGCCTAACAACCACTCGCCTCCACCTATCCATCATCACGACGACACCTCTCCTTGTGACTCGGACTCCCATACAAGCCAAATAACACCAACACAACCTCCTCACAACCATTCACCCTCCCCCACTGTTACTCACCCTACGACTCACATCGAATCACCTCCGCATACAAACCCAGAACCTTCACCACCACCCTCCATTGAACCCTCCAGAACTCACCGCATGGTCACTAGGTCTCAATTGGGCATTGTCAACCCCATTGATCGTTTATCCCTCCACACATCCTCCATATCCCCTATACCTAAATCTCCCCCTCGCTTTAAAAAATCCCCAGTGGCGTAATGCTATGTATAATGAGTATAATGCGTTAATTAAAAATGGCACATGGGTTCTTGTACCGAGGCCCACGGATGTTAATTTGGTTCGCTCGATGTGGTTATTTAAGCACAAATTTCATGCTGACGGGACTTTGAGCCGTTATAAGGCCCGTTTAGGTTCTAATGGTAATAGTCAGCAACTTGGTGTTGATTGTGATAAGACATTTAGTCCGGTTGTGAAACCAACCACCATTCACACTATGCTTAGCCTTGCTGTCTCTCGCAAGTGGCCCATCCATCAACTTGATGTCAAGAATGCTTTTCTCAGTGGTGACTTATCTGAGACTGTCTATATGCACCAGCCACCAGGGTTTGTTGATTCTTGATACCCTCATCATGTTTGTCTTTTGCAGAGATCATTATATGAACTGAAACAAGCACCTCGTGCTTGGTTTCAGCGATTTGTAGGTTAGGCCACCAGGGTTGGATTTTATCACAGTCGATGTGATTCTTCACTCTTCATTTACCGACAGGGATCTGAGGTTGCTTATTTACTTATATACGTGGATGACATTATCCTTACAGCATCATCCGATACTATCCTTCAGCAGATTATTGATTCATTACATAGTGAGTTTGACATGACTGATCTCGGGGCACTTAATTATTTTCTTGGTATCTCTGATGTTCGTCACTCCACAGGTTTGTTTTTGTCTCAGAAGAAGTATGCTCTCCAGCTTCTAGAGCGTGCTCACATGACCATTTGTAACCCTTCTCGGACTCTTATTGACACGGAGTCTAAACTGGGTCCAGCAGGTGTTCCGGTTCAGGATCCTACATTATACCGTAGTCTTGCAGGAGGGCTTCAGTATCTCACATTTACACGCCCAGATATATCTTATGCAGTATAGCAGATTTGTCTATATATGCACGATCCGCGGGAGCCACATTTTGCTGCTCTCAAACGTACCTTGCGATATGTTCAGGGGACTCTGGATTTTGGTCTACATTTATACTCATCTTCTACTACTTCTCTTGTTGGTTATACAGATGCTGATTGGGCAGGTTGTCCTTCCAAACGACGATCAACCTCCGGTTACTGTGTGTTTTAGGTGATAATCTACTGTCTTGGTCCTCCAAGCGCCAACACACCCTCTCCCGATCCAGTGCCGAAGCTGAATATAGGGGCGTTGCCAACGTGGTCGCTGAGACTGCATGGATTCGTAATCTGATCCGCGAGTTACATTCTCCATTATCGTCTGCTACACTTGTCTATTGTGACAACGTGAGTGCCATTTACCTCTCTACAAACCCGGTTCAACATCAACGCACGAAACATATTGAGGTAGATATACATTTTTTTCGTGACATGGTTACTATTGGTCAGGTGCACGTTTTACATGTTCCTTCCCGCTATCAGTATACCGATATCTTCACCAAAGGAATTCCATCAGCCCTATTTGAAGAGTTCAGATCCAGTTTGAGCATCCGACCTCCTCCCGCTCCAACTGCGGGGGCGTAATAGTCGACATTTGTATATGTACCTGTATAGCTTTATATATTGTTATGTATCATGGCCCATGTGTATAATTAGGCCTAGCCCATTCACAACATCTAGAATAATCTCCTGTAATCTTTATAATCGGCATTCATGATCAATACAAATCAAGGAATTCATTCTCTCCAATAAAAATATGTCCTCCTTATAAACTTTTTTATATGGGTAATCGTCGCCGGAACACGCGATTAACCGGCTAGTGTGTATTGAAAAGGACGATGCTAAGTAGGGGTGCTCATGGTCCAAAAACCGGACCGAACCGACAAAAACCAGACCGGACCGAGACCGAATCCGGCAAAAATCCTAGACCGAGACCGGACCGAATGTGTTCGGTCCGGTTTGGTCTCAGTCCGATCTCGGTCCAAATAGGCTAAATGTCCGGCTTTTAAGCCGGACCGGACCGGACCGAGACCAAAATTATGAAAATCCCTAGACTGAGACCGGACCGAATGTGGTCGGTCCGGTCGGTTTTGTCGGTCGGTCCGGTTCATCTAGTCCGTTTGCTCACCCTTAATGCTAAGTTGCCAACTTGATTAGGCTACCTAATTTTTCTAAAAATTTCAGTTACACCATCCGACCATGCTAAATCCTGAAATCCATACAAGGATGCTACCAAACATAGTTTTCGTGTTCACTTATAATGCCAAAACCACCTAAATTTGGTAAAAAGAATAAGGTAATTTTTGTGTGTTTGTCAGTCGAAACATAATTTTGTAAAACGTAAAATTTGAATACTAAAACTAATCTCTTATATAATAAATGAAAATACAAACTAAGAAAGAGATTTTCTTATTGATCAATAGGATAGCACAATTTACAAATTAAACCTTCTAATCGGTCAATAAAAGTTAAAAAAACTGGCTTCAATTTGGTTAAACTCGTCTAAACTTCATCAAGCTAAATAAATATGTATAAGAAAACGCATGTGTCAATTTTATTTACAAAACACTAAATAAAGGATAATGTAATTAATAAAACTTTAGCTGTTAGATTTTAAAATAAATTATAATGGTTAAGTAAATTTATCAGTTTATATGTTTTTTTAATAATTTTAAAAATTTTACAAATACATGTACACTTTGGGTGTGTTTGGCAAAAGTAGCAGTGAGTTGTGAGTAGTAGCCATAGCTCACAACTCATTGCTCACAGCTTCTTAAAGAAGCATTGCAAAACTGAGCATTCATAAAAATAGCAAAACTCACCGCTCATTTGTCAAACGAACAATAAAAATCAAAAAGCTCATTGTTCACTGATCATTGCCCCAAAAAGCTCCAAAAAGCATCGTGTCTTAGTTTTGATTAGTTTAATTAGTAGTTTTAAACACCCACTTCAAACCCCGAGAATTTAATTGCTTTATAAAAAAAATATAAAAAAACACAAAAAGAATCTTATCGCACCTTTAGACCAATATCGTCATACATTTCGGCCTTCACAACACTATTACCTTAGAGAACGATCAATCCCTCGTGTCTTGCCTATACTACACTACAACGGTTAGGTACACTACCTAGGAGGATTGTAAAATTCAGTAGTTTTTGCAAAAATCCCCATCATCGACGCTCTTCCACCATTCAGATATAGCAAAGATCATCTGTGTTCAGCTTATGAGCAAGGGAAAAGTAAACGGGCGACATTTAAATCCAAAGCTGTGGCCAGTACCGATGCGAGTCTTCAATTACTTCACATAGATTTATGTGGCCCAATGCGAGTTCAAAGTATCAATGGCAAGAGGTACATTCTGGTAATTGTGGATGATTATTCAAGATTAACTTGGGTCTACTTTTTTCGTTCAAAGGATGAAGCTCCAAGAATAATCATCACGTTTCTTACTCGTATTCAAATTCAATTACAAGAAACAGTAAGAACAATTCGCAGAGATAATGGAATAGAATTCAAAAATCAAACACTAGATGCATACTATGACAAAGTCGACATAACTCATAACACATCAATCGCAAGAACTCCGTAAAGAACAGTGTTGTTGAACGACATAACCGGACGTTAGTGGAAGCTACAAGAATGATGCTGATTTTCTCAAAATTACCGAATTTCCTTTGGGCTGAAGTTGTTTCAAACGCTTGCTTTACACATAATTGCTCATTGATACACCCTCGTTAGGACAAAACTCCTTATGAGCTTATCAATAAAGAAAATCCAAATATTTAATAATTTCATGTGTTTGGTGCACTTTGCAACCTAACAAATGATAGTGATGATCTTGGCAAACTCAAAGCTAAAGCTGACATTGGAACCTTCATTGGCTATTCCAAACAGTCGAAAGGGTTTCATGTGTATAACTGTCAAACTAGAGAAATTATTGAAACGATTCACGTTTAGTTTGATGAACTTACGGCGATGGATTCTGAGCACAACAACTTAGAACCCGGTTCTACCAGCATAAAATTTCATGATCCATCAACCAATTCATCAACTCCACCGACATCAATCGATTTGGAAAACTTATTTGGTCTGATGTTCAATGAATACTTCGAAGATTCTGGTTCTGGTGCTGTAAATGCTTCCATTTACCACTACTTGTACCTGTACCCGCAGATGTACCCGTACTTGATAACATACAAACCCCTGCTACACCTGACACGTCAACAACTTCTGTTGCTGCCGAAGCACCTCCACTTGAAGATTCCATAACAACCGAACCAATAATTCCAATCAATCACGATGATGCTGATGCGGATCAATACAAACAAACCGAAGAAGTAAATGAAAATTATGATGAAAATGCATTCTTTAATCCGTTTGCACCAGCATTAAACACCAAAGTGTGCAAATCACCCTCTCCTCCTCTTTTTGTCTTTTATTTCCAATACAATAAATACAATTTTTTTTAATCAATTTATTTCCTGTTTAATAGTTTTGACTTGTTAAACTTTATATTTTATGTTTCCTATTTTCCGTTACGTAGTTTTATACTAAAACATTTTTTTTAAAGAAAGAAAGAAAACAACTATGGGTATTACTTGTATTTTAAGGAGTACATATAACTTTAATTGATCTCACACAAAATGTAGTCTATTATGCACCTACTCCTAATTTATCAATACTGTTCTTCTTAGCTGTGATATCCAATAAAAATATTAATACAACAGATTGAGAACGTAAACTTCATGATTTCGTGTATTGTGATTAAATCTGTGTGTGGTGACGGAGTTGCGACAAAATTCAAAATATTGCAATTTCATTTTCCTTGTTTAAAGCAACCGGAAAATCTGTGTTATGTAATATCTCAATTCTACTAAAAATCCCAAATGTTAAACTGTCAATTATATTAGAAAGATTGAAAGTTTTAAAAGTAAAGCCTTGCTCACTACAATATATTACAAACTCAGACATCGTCAATACATTTTGGTTGATTCATAGGCTTCGTCGATAATCAAAAGTAAGTTGCGTTGAAGTTGAACATGATTCATCTAGTGAAAACAAGATGTTTGGAATAGTTATGTTGGTGACATATTGACATTTTCATGTTTCAGTACATATCCGGTCCGCTTCATCCAATTCCCAAAGATAAATCTATGATTGTTTTAGTAATTAAGGTTGTAAAACCTATCTAAAACATCACGAGTACACTATTAAAATTAGCAATGACAATCATAATCAAATCATAAACTAACAATGAATTGAATTTTACAGCCAACACTTTTAAAAAAAGACAATGTAGAACCGGTTAAAGCAATGTACATCCACATTACAATAGTTTAATGCACATAATTGAGTGTCCTTATCAAAAAATGAAGTGCACAAATCAATTTTTTAATCAAATATATTAATAGAATGTACAATGAAACAGGGTAATCATTTCATTTAGATGTTTTTTTATGGGTTTTAGCTATTAAATACATACTTTTTAAACTGTACCGATATGGTATGTGTACTTATTGTTTCAATATAGTACATGTACTTTTTGATTTCGTGCTAATAAGGTACATGAGTAACTTGTGACCGGCAAAACATGTTAAAAAGTGATTTTTGAGCAAAAATAGTTCCTTGTAATTTGCTTCTTTTGCAAAATAGGCCTTTTGCAATTTTTTCAAAATAAGTCTTTGTGCTTTTTTAGGGTGCATTTAGCTGGTAAAATTATTTCATTTTTTAAAAAATGAAGATAATTT
The DNA here is from genome assembly GCA_030686995.1 of Artemisia argyi. Lineage (NCBI taxonomy): Eukaryota > Viridiplantae > Streptophyta > Magnoliopsida > Asterales > Asteraceae > Artemisia > Artemisia argyi. Next base: position 167,922,260 of record CM060685.1, on the reverse strand, counting down.
TCCTTTGTTTGTTTTCATATGTTTTCATCCGTTTTTATCAGTTTTCATCGTTTTTTAAACGTTTTCATCTGTTTTCATCCGTTTTTATTCGTTTTTATCCGTTTTATACACTTTCATCCATTTTCATTCATTTTTTATACGTTTTTATTTGTTTTCTCCCGTTTTTATACGTTTTCATCCGTTTTCATTCATTTTTATTTGTTTTCACCAACTAAATGCACCTTAAAAATGCATAAACTCTTTTTTGAAAAAATCGCAAGAGACCTATTTAAAAAACATATAAAAAAACAAATAAAAACCAATAAAAACAAATAATAACAGATAAAAACGGATAAAATCACATAAAAATGGATGCAAATGTATAAAAGCAGATGAAAAAAGACAAAAACAAATAAAAACGGATAACGACGAATAAAAACGTATAAGATGGATTAAAACGGATGAAACCGTATAAAAACGGATGAAAACGAATGAAAACGGATGAAAACGAATGAAAACGAATGAAAACGGATGAAAATGTATAAAAACAGATGAAAATGAATGAAAACGTATAAAAATGGATGAAAACAAATGAAAACGTATAAAACGGATGAAATAAATGAAAACGTATAAAAATAGATGAAAATATATAAAAACGGATGAAAACGAATGAAAACGGATGAAAACGGATGAGAACGTATAAAAACGGATGAAAACGAATGAAACCGTATAAAAACGGATGAAAACAAATGAAAACGTATAAAACCGGATGAAACTTGAAAACGTATAAAACGGATTAAAACGTACAAAAACGGATGAAACAAATGTAAACGGATAAAAACAGACGAAAACGGATGAAAACATATAAAAACAGATGAAAACGAATAGGACCTATTTTGCAAAAGAAACAGATCACGAGGGACCATTTTTGAAAAAATCACAAAGGACTTATTTTGCAAAAAAAAAAAAAAAAAAATCACAAGGGACCATTTTTCCAAAAATCGCAAAGGACCTGTTTTGCAAAAGAAACAAATCATAAGAGACCATTTTTGGACAAAAAATCATTAAAATAAAACTGGTAATCGGTTTTGTGAGTAGTTGGTCACTCACGTACCATATTAACACGAAGTCAAAAAGTACATTTATGGAATGAAAATTAGTACACGTACCGGTACAATTTGAAAAGTATGTGTGTTTATTTAATGGCTAAAATCATGTGATACTATGGTAAAAAAATTAGTGTGGTAAAGTTAGAAATAATGATATTTCTACACTTATTTCCTCTCAACAACATACTTTCTTTGTTGAATTCAACCCCAAATGTCACTTGATGGTTGATGCTTCCTTCCTTATTCCCCGGAAAAATACCATCACACCACCATCTCCACCGTGTCCTCCGCCGTCAGACCCCCATTTTAAACCCATTTCCATCTTTTTCCTTGATGATTTTAAGATCGTACATCACCAGAATAGATATGGTGATAACATTGTCTAATTGACCAATTCAATGGGGTCCAACAGTTTTTTCCATTCCTCCACAGTTTAGGTATCTCAATCAATTAAATATATGTGTGATGTATTTCATATTATTTCATATCATAATTGTATGCATGCAATATATATCCATGCATGTTCTTGCTGCATTGTTGTTTGAAATTAATGATTAAGTTTTGGCTTTGCGATATTTTTTAAAGGACGCTAATTTGAATTGGTGTTCGAGGCAATTATACTTGGTTGGTTATTAGGGTTACTTTGTGGAACTATTACCGATTTCTGCCCTTTTGCTTTTATTTATATGTTGGACTTTAGTGAAAATTTGAGTAATTTTGATATATAGCTATGATACTTAGGATGATTGTTTTTTCTGTTTCTCTAGGTACGATGTGATTTTTCCCTGTAGTAAAAGCACACTACTCTCTCTAATGATATGAACTTGTAACGATAAAAAGTGGATTGTTGAACCATGGAAATGTTACTTTTTACGTTTCTTGTGAAATTGGATGTGTAGGATTTAACATCTAAGGTTTAGTTCCATAAAAGGAATTGCAAACCATCCCTTATTTCATGAATTGACTCCATCAAAAAGTTGAAACTTGAAATCTGACTAAGCTATAGCTGAAAGAGAGATAACATCGGACCACAAGATCCACTGAGTCCACCCCTGACCTTTATAAATTTCACTGAAATCTTTGTATTCTTGAAATCGAAAGCTTAAATTTTAAACCATAAACGAGAAAATACGAGAACGTGAAGGCTGACTTGTCTTGGTCTAAACCCTCATATGTTGTTCAATCCCCTCTAAAATCTTTTATTATTGATTGCTTACAATTACAGTAATACTTTAAATGTAAGTATACACGTATGATGTTTCTTGGTTCAGGGCATAGTGATCAGGATTTGACACATCTTATTTCATGTATTGGGGTTGTTTTGCTGCAAAATGGCCTCAAGAGAAACAACACATAATTCTGCACCTCTTATGAAGGCTACATCACATGGGGTATTTCAAGGAGATAATCCTCTTCATTTTGCACTCCCTCTTGTTATATTACAGATGTGCCTTGTGCTCATACTCACCCGAGCCCTTGCTTACCTTTTGAAGCCATTGAGACAACCTCGAGTCGTTGCAGAGATCGTTGTAAGTTGCTTCATTCTAGAGTGACAATCTTGTCTCATTTATTTATGAGTGGGTCGGGTTGTCTTTATGTCAAACAAATTAAATGAGTTATGTAATCTTTTTAAAATAAAAAAGGAGCAGGTCAATGACGTGGAAATTTACATGGATTCAAGTTTCAGTACAAACAACGCATGAGTAAATTTTATTCAAAGATCTATATTATTACCGAGAAAAAAAATTTAGCAAACAATTTAATTAGCACAACAATTTCCTATAAAGTAAAACATAAACTGTGTGCAAATCACCGAACTAACTCTCTTCAGATGGGCACAGGCCATAGGCCATTTTGAGTTTTGATAACTGTTATTGTGATTTTTCACAAATCAGACATTTCAAATATTTATGTGTCACAAAATACCTCTTTCTTCTCAAATTTTACTTTCCGTGGTAAAAGTACGTGGTTCGTGACAAAAAAGTAGTTCGCATAGCATGGTGAGAAACTGAAGGCTACTTTGCAAAAAATTTAATTTGGTCAAATTGGTGTAGATCATAATTAACTTAAGAGGTTACGTTGGTGATTTTTCCAAAATGCCTGTGTCCACCCTCCCGGACTAGACCTGGACCAGTATTGAGCCCCTCCATCGTATTCATTTGTATTGGCTTTATGTTTGATATCACATGTAATCTAAGACAAAAGTTTGCCAGGGTGGAGTTCTACTCGGTCCTTCGGCTCTAGGCCGTAACAAAGCATATCTCGATACCGTTTTCCCTCCAATAAGCTTAACAGTGTTGGACACGCTTGCAAACCTCGGGCTTTTGTTCTTCCTTTTCCTTGTTGGGCTCGAGCTTGATTTGAATTCCCTTCGCAAGACTGGTAAGAAAGCACTTTGCATAGCTATAGCAGGAATCAGTCTCCCATTCTTCTTGGGCACCGGTGTTTCATTCATCCTTATCGGGACAATTTCTGGAGGCGTAAATGAAGGCCCTTTTATTGTTTTCATGGGGGTTGCAATGTCAATCACAGCTTTCCCGGTTCTTGCACGCATCTTAGCTGAGCTTAAGCTCTTGACAACTGATGTTGGCAAAATGGCCATGTCAGCAGCAGCAGTTAACGATGTGGTGGCTTGGATTCTACTTGCACTTGCTGTTGCCTTATCGGGTACGGGTCGTTCACCACTCGTTGCATTATGGGTTTTCTTGTGTGCGTCAGGTTTTGTTCTCATGTGCTCTTTCGTGGTTCCACCTATTTTCAAATGGATGTCCCAACGGTGCCCTGATGGTGAGCCGGTAGACGAGGTGTATGTTTGTGCGACTCTTGGTGGGGTTTTGGCTGCAAGTTTTGTGACTGATACTATTGGTATTCACGCGCTTTTTGGTGCTTTTGTTGTTGGTGTTTTGATCCCAAAAGAAGGTGCTTTTGGAGTCGCGCTAGTGGAAAAAGTTGAGGATCTTGTCTCTGGCTTATTTTTACCACTTTACTTCGTTTCGAGTGGTTTAAAGACGAATGTGGCCTCAATTAAAGGGGCTCAATCATGGGGCTTATTTATTTTGGTTATATTTACTGCGTGTTTTGGGAAGATTGCTGGTTCTGTTGGGGTTTCTCTTGTGTGTAAAATCCAATTCATGGAGGCAGTAGCTATCGGGCTTTTGATGAACACCAAGGGTTTGGTTGAAATCATTGTGCTCAACATCGGGAAAGACAGAGGGGTATGCCTTCTTCATATTTTATTATTATCCTTGTGTGTGTGTGTGTGTGTGTGTTTTTTCGATTTCTTTGCATAAAAATAGCAAGCAAGAATTTGTTCCACTTGAGTCAGTGTATAGTTTCTGTCATATAAACATCAAAAGTTGGCTCGTGCCCCATTTGAATTATCAGGAGACCTAATAACCACTAAATTTTTACTAATGTGTCAAATTCTTATGTCCCGTTAAATCATGAAATATTGGCTTTGTGTCCCATTTAAATCAATGAAGCATGGATTTTGTGTCCAATTCAATGTCAATCAGGAGCGATATGTATTTACAAGTTCAACACCTTGGACGTCACTGGATCATTAAAATGGGGAAAGCCAACTATTGAATCTTTGATGACCTCTATGGCCAAAATCAAGTACAATGACTCGAGCTCAAACAAATGAAAAATTAAGTTGGTATTGTATGCAAAAAGATGCGTTCTTTTTATAATCTCAACTCATTTTTTGCTACAATATTTAGGTATTGAATGACGAAACTTTTGCTATATTGGTATTAATGGCGTTATTAACCACATTTATCACAACGCCTTTAGTTGTTGCGGTATATAAACCAACTAAAATGCCTTCAAACTCCCAATACAAATACCGAACTCTTAACGGGAGAGGCTCTTCCACGAGCCCGTTCCGTGTGTTGATATGCTTTCATAGCGTAAGAAACATACCTACGATGATCAATTTGATCGAGGTTTTGCGTGGGACTGGGAAAAAGGAAGTGTTTCTGGTCCATGCGATGCACCTTATGGAGCTCTCAGAGAGGTCTTCTGCTATACTCATGGTTCACAAGGCGAGGAAAAACGGGCTTCCGTTTTGGAAGAAGGATCAAAAGACTGGTTCAGATAAGATTGTAGTGGCATTTGAGGCTTTTCAGCAACTGAGTAAGGTCTCTATATGGCCAACGACTGCTATATCTGCTGTTTCGAGTATGCATGAAGATATTTGTAATGGCGCTGAGCGTAACCGAGCTGCTATGATAATACTTCCATTTCATAAACATCTCAGACTCGATGGTCAACTTGAAACCACTCGAGCCGAGTACAGGTACCCTTTTATTACATTTTGTTAAAAATAAATAAATAAATAATAAAAAATAAAAAAATATGATCTAGCTACGTTATTGCATTTTTCATTAAAATCTTTTCCATTGAGTATACGCCTGCATACCATTTTAATGATGTAGCTTGTTTGTGATTTCAGACACGTTAACTGTCAGGTTTTGGAGCATGCCCCATGTTCAGTTGGCATCTTAGTAGATCGTGGTTTTGGTGGGACATCACATATTGCAGCAAGCAATGTTAACTCACTTGTTACGGTCTTATTCTTTGGTGGTAATGATGACCATGAGGCATTAGCTTATGGAGCACGGATGGCTGAGCACCCCGGGATCAACCTTATTGTAGTCCGGTTCCTTCTCAACCCTGTGGGACCTGCCACCCCTCCTGGATCCATCACCGTCGAGATCCAAGAATCCACAAGCGACACTCCATCTCAGTCTACTGATGATGAAATAATTGCCGATTTTAAAAAGACGGCGCTATCTAAGTCTGACACAATGAAGTACGAGAAGAGAGTGGTGAAGAATGGGGACGAGACAATTGATATAATCCGTGAATATGCACGCAGTAACTTGTTTCTTGTGGGGAGGATGCCCGAAGGTGAAGTGGTTGAATTTCTAAAGAAGAAAAACGAGTGCCCGGAGATGGGGCCTGTTGGGAACTTGTTGATTTCACCAAGTTTTTCGAGTGCGGCTTCTGTGTTAGTTGTGCAGCAGTATCATAGTCAATTGTCTTTGCTTTCATTGGCTTCTTTAAGGGAAGATGAAACAAATGATTTTGGTGTAGTATAGTTTGTACCAATTGTAATGTACATGTATTTCTGTGTATTAAATAGCACAAAATCATGATCATCCAGGTGTATAAACGAGCACGATATTGTACAATGCCATAGGAATACGATACAGGAACAAAATTCCAGTTTTTCTCTAGGTTGTTCTGCATTTTTATCTCTGCATCAACTTTCTGTTACTCATCGTGTTACTATTTTGTTAAGTTACTTAAGGCTCAAAAAGTGCAAACATTGGTGTTCATTATAGGGCTCGTTCCATTTTTTTTTGGAACGGCATTAGAATATAAAAAAGAAGCTTAGCAAGGAGCTAAGTGAGAATTACAAGGGAGTACATAAAGCGTTTTATGGGTTAAAAAGCCACTCTAGCCAATTACAAGACACTTTCCTATGCCTATTTGAGATCAAAATAAAAGTGTAATGCTTGATGTCATTAAGGATGAGGTCTTTATTAGGTCTTTTTGAAGTGAAGACGAACTCATTCCGAAAACGCCATAAGAACCATAAGGTGGATTGAGCCACAACATCTAACAATATAGAAACTCTGGGAGGTAAATTTGAACGTGTTGACAAGGAAAATACATCGTTGAGGTTCTCTACATGAATGTTGTTTAATCCCCTCCATTTGAGGACGTCCTTCCATATATTTAAAGCAACACCACATTTGACAAGGACATGATCTTTCGTCTTAAGATCGTCATCACTTATTGGGCATCGAGTTGAGTGAAGATCGATGCCTCTAGAGTCCAAGTTAACTCGAGTGAGTATTCTAAGATTTTCAATCCTCCAAGAAGTTAAGTTGACTTTGATTGGTACTAGCTTATTCCATCTTGTTGAATTCCTGAAGATAAAGGAGAGGAACCCATGATAAGTTTTCTCATACCTTTAACAGAAAATCTTCTAGATGAGTCAATAAGGCACTCCCATTTATCTTGATCGGATGTGACCTGCAAGTTGCAAAGAAGGCTTTGGAGCTCAATAAGCTCATTAGAATCTGATGTACGTAAATCCCTACTCCATGCCCATCTAAACCTTAGCCCAGGAGGATCATACTGGGAAGGTATTGTGGGCTGATTAACAATCAAACCATCTGCTGGAACAGAAGACAGAAATGAGGCAGGAGAAGAGTTTGAGATAGGAGAATGATCACATACACGACAAAGAGGTTGGGTCTCTAGACGAAAAAGTCTCGGGAAGACAGTAGAATGTGGGGTATCACCGACCCACTTTCATGTGTTTCCATCAATTTAAGTATATGTATCTCTCAACTGAATTCAAGTTGAATAATACATTTATATGATATCAAAGCCTTAAAGGAGGATTCTGGATAAGGCAACATGTGACCTTAAACACATAACTTCTACCCATAAAATTCATAGAGTTTAAAGGTGGATCCTGGAGGCCGTGAAGATAGGAACGAAGATCGATCCATTTCGTTGCCATGCGTTTGTATAACAAGATTCCTCATGCGTGTAACACTTTTATTTTTGATTCATCATTCAATCCTTTGAAATCACTTCTTGAATACTTCAATTAATATGAGTATGAATGTTTATTTTGGGTAAAGGGAGTATTCCTGCACCCTGGTAAATATATTAACCAAAACGTTTAAGTACAATGGATATGGGTGAAATCCCATATCTCAGCCCGTTACATAGGCAAACAGCTTACATAACAAGATACTTCTTATTTTCTAAACAAGAAAACAAACCACTACTCAAGTGATAACATAGGACATAACAAAATAAAATTACTTCCTAAGACCTTGAAGTTTGGTACCATGCATGGCATTAAAAGCATCCAAATTCCCTAGAAGATCATAAACCTGGTTCGCATAGTCATCGTAGTCATAGTCATCATAATCATCTTCAAACTCTTGGCCACCACCGAATAAATTAGTAGACTCATCAAATGGGTTAGCAACCAACTCATCTTCAGAATCAGAAACCACAATCTCTCCCACCTTAGAAAAAGGGTTAACTCTCTTAGTAGAAGAGGTGGGCGGAGTACAAGAATCACTAGTTTTAGAAGCCATAACTGACTCCTTTTCTTTCAAATCGCTCACAAGGGGATCTTGTGATGCATTACCTGTCTTAGTAGACTCATCTTCATTAACTTCCATTGTACAGCCAGAATCCCCATCCATGTTGGTGTCATTAGTAGGAATGTCGAAAGCATTCGTATCTTCCATATTAAGTGCATCAAACTGGTTAGATGTTGAGATCTTCGTTCCACTCGAACTAGCCACATCAGAAGCATTCACCTTATTGCCATCCACTTTCTTAGGTTCGGGAGGAGTCTTTTTGGATCGATACTGAAACTACTTACCCACAACAGGTATATGAACCCCTCCTTGACCCGGAATAGTAGAACCACCTTGTTTTCCTTTCTTCTTATTATTGACTGTCTTGAAACCATCATTAACAGTCATAGTAGGCTGGACACGAGGTAACTCAACTTTAGGACAATCAATAAGAGTATGACTAAAAATCTTACACTTATCACAACGTGGTGGTTTCCGGTCGTATTCAACCCGAATCTTCTCAATAGTAGACCTCGAACCATCAAGTAAAGGTATCTCAACATTGAGGCTATCCCTAAGCACCTCATCCGACTTCACTTCGATCATGCATCTAGCAAAACTACTACGACCCCATGATTCCTTACACATTTGGCTTGTATAAGCGTCTAACTTTTTGGGCGTACCAATCAATGTGGCAAGAAGACTGAGACCATCATCAGAAAACATAGCAAGAGGCACATCATGAATTAAACCCACACCTGGATGTTAGTCAAATCCTATTTAAGTAGGTTAGTGTTCAAAGTCCATGGTTTGAAAATAATAGGAACATTTCTAATCAACCAAAGACCATTTTCAAGAACATCATCAACACATTTAACCGAATTGAATTTAATAAAAAAGAACCACTTTGCATTCATCATCACCTTTTGTATACCATACTTAGCCCACGCATTGCGTACATAGTAATCGACAACATGAAATGCAAGGCGTTGACCAAGGAAATATCCATAAAGAGTATTCTCAAATATGAGATTCACCTCTTCTACTACTTTAATCGGGACACAAAGATCAACTTCAGTCTTCTTGTTGCTACATTCTAACCTGTTAATACAAATATCGCCTAAAAACGTTATTTATATTTTACGATCTTCGCTAAGTTTTGTTAATGACAAATGTAAACTTTAGTTTCTAAGTAAAACATAATCTTAGTTTTAAAGACTTGCATAAACTAGACTTTTGCTACATTTTACATTTCATAAAACACAACACTTTTTATTTTCTAAAAATAGAATTGTCACATCACATTTATGGCAAGTTTTGTCATTATACATTTATGGAAAGAAATGTGTTTGACTTACTTTGATGTTGCGTGCAAGTTTAGTGTTTGACTTGATATTATGTGATGTGACATTGTTTGGTTTGCAAGAGTAATGAGATGTGACTTTGTTTGGTTTGCAAGATTTATTGCAAAACCAACTGCAAGCCCGGCGGTACCCTGGAGGTACACGGGCGGAACCCTTTTGAGGGGTCCGCCTGATCCGCCAGACCTGCAGAAGGTTTGACTATAAATATTGAGCCACAAGTTGAATTTTGGCTCATCACTTGACAATATATTTTAAACACACATTCATTCTTTCATCTAACCTCTTATCATTTCATATGTGAAGTTTCTTTTTGTAGCAAAGAGATTCACGAGCTTACTAAAAGTAACAAGTATTCAACACAACGTTGCAAGACTTGTTAGCTTAGCATTGTGTAGACTTGTGTAGTTTACACTTCATTTGATTGTGTATTTTCAGTAGTGATCGGTTAGTATTTTAGTCCTCAAAATACAAAGTGTATCGGGAGTAGTTGTACCCTTGTAAAAGAACTAACGGGAGTGGTTGTACCCTTGGTAAAGAACTCGACATCTAGCTTTGTGTTAGTAAAAGTGTAAGCGACGTGTAAGGTTTTCTCCGCCGATGAAAGGAGCTTGTTGACTAGTGAAAGTAACTCTCGAGTTGGATACTCGGGGCGTGGACGTAGGGCAAGGAAAAAGAGTCCTTGTAGCCGAACCACGATAAATACTCGTGTTGTGGTTTGATCGTTTCTTTCATTTACTTGCATGTTATATATTGTGTCTGTGTATATATCTTTGATCAAACGGAAAGTTTCAAAGCTAACTTAACAAGTTAAAAAGATTTTAATCGGTAAACTATTCAACCCCCCTTCTAGTTTTCCACAATTGGCATCAAGAGCTACGTTACTCAAGCTTTTAAAATATATTGTGTTTTAAAACTTGAAACGATCCATGGATTTTGAAAATTACAAAGAAGGGCAATCTATGCAAAGACCACCACTCTTTGAAGCAAATGGTTTTATATATTGGAAAAACCGTTTTGAAACTTACGTGAAATCTAAAGATATAGATTTGTGGTATATAATTATTGATGGTGAAACGTAGTTACTAACATCAAAGATGATGATCAAAAGAAATTAATTGGTAAAAATAATGAAGCTAAAATGATGCTTTACAACCCTTTGCCTAAGAAAGAATATGAAAGAGTCTTTTTGTGTAAAACCGCCTAAGATATTTGGCAATCTTTAATTGTCACTCATCAAGGAAACTCACAAGTTAAAGATAACAAAATTGATCTTCTTGTTCAACAATATGAACAATTTGTTATTTCCGAAGATGAGATTATTGATAATGCTTTTGCTAGGTTTAATACTATTATTACTTCACTTAAAGCACTTGACGAATCTTTTTGTAGTAAGAACTTTGTCAGGAAATTTCTTAGAGCACTCCATCCGAAGTGGAGAGCAAAAGTGACGGCAATTGAAGAATCCAAAGATCTTTCAAGCATGTCACTTGATGAGCTAATTGGAAACCTCAAAGTTCACGAAATGGTAATGGAAAAAGATTCGGAACTAGTTAGAGGCAAGATAGAAAAAGTTAAGTCCATTGCCTTGAAAGCTAGAGTCCAATCAAGTGATGATGAAGAATCTACTTCGGATAGTGATGATGAGGAATATGCTATGGCCGTTAGAGACTTCAAGAAGTTCTTTCGTAGAAGAGGAAAGTTTGTAAGGCAACCTAAAGATGACAAGAAAACTTTCCGAAAAGATCGTGATGATAGGAAAGGAAAGGTTGAAAGAAAATGCTATAGGTGTGGAGACACAAGTCATCTTGTAGGAGAATGTCCAAAACCACCCAAGAGCAAACCTCAACAAGCTTTTGTGGGTGGTGCTTGGAGTGACTATGAAGGAGATGACGATGAGCCAAAGAATGACGATATTGCTCTCATGGCTCACAACTCAAATGAGGTATTATCCGACTCATCTTACTCCTCTATTGATGATGACACTTTACAAAAAGAATATAACAAACTTTGTGAATTGAGCTTAAAAATCATAAACAAAAATAAATTTTTGAAAACTAAAAAGGAGTTTTTAGAAAATGAAGTTTATGAGTTAAAAGAAATGGCTAAGAGAGTAGAAAAGAGTAAAGGTATTGACACACCTTGCAAATCATGTGAAGAGCTTAAACTAGAAGTTGAGAAACTCAAAATTACTTAAAATGATCTAATAAAACAAACCACAAAGTTTAAGAAGTTCGATAAGAGCATTTCTTGTGCGGATGAAATTATGAAACTTCAAAAGTCACCCTTTGATAAAACAGGACTAGGATTTACGAAATAGAAACTTCAAAGGGTCAAATGAAACAAGAAAAGATTGCTCAAGAAACAAATAAAATTGCTACAACAGCCTGCGAATCAGGCGGAACCCAATTTAGGGTTCCGCCCGTTGGTCCCGAAGGTTCCGCCAGGTCTGTTTCAGCAGTAACTCCATCCACTTCGGATCGTTCAAAATTTGTTAATGTTAGATACAAAAATGGAACAAAACCTGTGTTTAAAACTGGAGTAGGATTTAGTAAAAATGAATTTAGAGCTAAAACTACTCAACCAAGACCTAAGACTCCAATTCCCAAACGCCCCTTTCCAAAGAGCAACTTCAACGCTCGACCAAACTACCAACATGTTTGGAACCAAAACACTCCTAGACATTACCAAACTCCAAACCACATGCCATGGAACCCTTATGCTCTATTTTCATACTTGGAACAAATTAATGGCATGCTTAACCAAAATGGACCCATGAGAAATTGGGGACCAAATGTTTGAGTGTTTTTCATAAAATAGGTGTGCCTCAAAGTTTGTTTGGAACCGGATGAATGGATTAAAGATAGCGGTTGTTCAAGGCACATGACGGGTAACAAAAGCCTCTTCACTTCTTATCACAAATGTGACGGAGGTAATGTTACGTTTGGTAGTAATGCTAAGAGCAAAATCATCGGAAAAGGTACAATCTCTCATGACTCCCTTTTTATTGATGATGTAGCTCATGTTGATAACTTAGGTTTTAATCTCCTTAGTATTAGTCAACTTTGTCGTAATAAGTATAATGTTCTTTTTAGTGAAAACGGAAGTAAAATACTTAAAGATGGTATAACCATAGCCAAAGGTGTCCTTAAGAACAGCGTATATGTCATGAAGATGGATCCATCATCTAAAGACAAACTTTGTCTTACCTCATTAGATGAATCTTCAACTTTATGGCATAGACGTTTAGGACATGCTAACATGAGACTAATCCAAAACCTCTCTTCCAAAGACTTAGTTCGAAACCTACCTAAGTTGAAATATGACCAACACTTTTGTGATGCTTGCAAAGTCGGTAAACAAGTCCATAATAGCCATAAGGCTAAAAACTTGGTTTCTACATCTAGGTGTCTAGAACTTTTGCATATGGATTTATTTGGTCCATCCGCTATACAAAGTTATGTAGGTAACTTCTACACTTTGGTCATAGTTGATGATTACTCAAGATATACTAGGACAAAATTTTTGAAAAGTAAAAATGAAGCTTTTGATAAATTTGAGATTCTAAGTAAGAAAATTCAAATTCAAGTAGGGTCTAATATTGTGTCTATTAGAACGGATCACAGTCGTGAATTTAATAATGAATTTCAATTTGGAAACTTTTGTGATAATAATGGTATAACTCATAACTTTTCGGCTCCACGTACTCCTCAATCTAATGGTGTAGTAGAACGTAAAAACCGGATATTGCAAGAGATGAGTAGAACAATGCTTAATGAACAAAACATTCCACAAAAGTTTTGGTGTAATGCCGTTGACACATCAACATACATTTTAAATCGAGTCTTAATTAGACCATTTTTGAATAAAACTCCTTATGAACTTTATAAAGGTAAAAAGCCTACATTAGGATACTTTAGAGTGTTTGGGAGTATATGTTTCATTCTTAACACCAAGGATTATCTCACCAAATTTGACCCAAAGTCTTATGAAGGTGTATTTCTTGGATATTCACAAAATAGTAAAGCATACATTGTTTTGAACAAAAAAACCTTAAGAGTCGAGGAATCGTTGAACGTAACATTTGACAAGAGTCCACCTCCCTCTAAGACATCACCTTTGGTAGATGATGACTTAGTTGAAAGCCAAGCAATAGAAAATCATGAAATTTTAAGTGATGACAAAGAAGATGAACTATTTAACAAAGAACTTGTCAATGTCAAAGAATCTAAAAGTCATCCATTAGATAGTGTCATTGGCAACATTAACGAAAGAACACTAAGGTCAAAAGTTCAAAATGAAAGCAACTATTTTTGTTTCGTGTCAACCATTGAACCTAAAAATATTAATGAAGCCATTAAAGATGAGTCTTGGGTAATTGCAATGCAAGAAGTGTTAAACCAATTTGTTAGGAATGATGTATGGACATTAGTTCCTCAACCAAAGAGTCAAACTATTATTGGAACAAAATGGGTATTTCGTAATAAAATGGATGAAAATGGAATTGTGTCTAGAAACAAAGCTAGGCTAGTTGCACAAGGATATAACCAACAAGAAGGCATTGACTACGATGAAACTTTTGCTCCGGTTGCTAGGCTCGAGTCAATTAGAATCTTACTTGCATATGCATGTGCACACAATTTTAAACTTTTTCAAATGGATGTCAAAAGTGCATTTCTAAACGGAGTCATTAATGAAGAAGTGTATGTTGCTCAACCACCGGGCTTCATCGATTTTTAAAAACCAAATCATGTTTACAAACTTAAAAAGGCTCTTTACGGACTTAAGCAAGCTCCAAAAGCATGGTATGATCGACTTAAAACATTCCTAGTTGACCATAAGTATACCATGGGCTTAGTTGATAATACTCTCTTCACTAAGAAGAAAGATTCACATATTATCATAGTCCAAATCTATGTTGATGACATTATATTCGGATCAACTTGTCAAGAATTATGTGTGGATTTCTCAAAAATCATGCATGATGAGTTTGAAATGAGTATGATGGGAGAACTCAACTTTTTCCTAAGACTCCAAATCAAACAACTAGAAGATGGTATCTTCTTTAACCAATCTAAATATATTAAGGACATGCTTAAGAAATTTGGACTAGAAGTTTCGAAACCTATCAAAACTCCCATGTCCACGGAAACTAAACTCACCAAGGATGAGGAAAGTGAATCCGTAGATAGCACTAAATATAGAGGTATGATTGGTATTCTACTTTACCTAACGGCTAGTAGACCCGACATTATGTTTAGTGTTTGTCTATGTGCTCATTTTCAAGAAGATCCTAAAACTACCCATCTCAAAGCCGTTAAAAGGATTTTTAGGTATATTAAGGGCACTACACATTTAGGTTTATTGTATCCCAAAGGAACGGGAATAGACACCATAGTGTATGCCGACTCGGATCATTCCTGTGACTATGTCGATAGAAAAAGTACAAGTGGTATTTGTACTTTTGTTGGACATTGTCTCACCTCATGGTTCTCTAAGAAGCAAACGGCTCTTGCTACCTCAACAACGGAAGCCGAGTATGTTTCGGCCGGAAAGGCATGTCAACAAGCTCTTTGGATGAAGCAAGCTCTTGTCGACTACGGAATTCAACTCAACGACATCACAATTCTTTGTGACAACAAAGGTGCCATTGATCTTAGCAAAAACCCGGTTCAACATGCTCGTACCAAACCTATTGAAATCCGTCATCATTTCCTTCGTGACAACGTTCAAAAAGGAAATATCTCAATTGAAAAAGTTTCTTCCGAAGACAACATAGCCGACATTCTCACAAAACCCCTTAAACGTGAACCTTTTAACCTTCTTAGGCTAGGCTTAGGACTCATGGAACCTACATTGTAGTTCTGGACATTAGACAAAAATCACAAAAATCAAAACAAATCCATAACTCTTTTTCTCAGCAGGGTCGGCGGAACCCTAAGACACAACGGGCAGAACCCATTTCAGGGGTCCGCCGTATCCGCCGACCTGCAGAACCAAAATCTTTTTTTATATTAAACCAAACACCCATTATCTCATACCACCACTTCCAAACTGCTACTACTCACTTTACCATCCATCCATACCTACGAATTCTTGGTCCTCCATTCATTTACATTGCAAATCAATCATCATTGTAAGTATTCTAAACATGATTACAATCCTGATCTGAGTCTAGGAATTCTATTTCTTGCACAAAAACAAAAACTTGGGGTTATGCATTAACTTGAAAAACTCATGCATAAGATTAGGTGTTTAATAAAACTAATCATGTTTCCCATAGTTAGGAATTGCTTCCTTAATTAGTATAAACATGTTTGCTAAAACACCCCATGTCAAATCCTTCCAAAAATTTCTCACAAGTAGGACAAATATTTTTTCGTCTCACATTGAGAATACAAAATCAAAACGTTATGTTTAAAACATCACTTGCATAATGTCTCTTGAATGCTAAAGGGAATACATAACCAATATGTATTTTCGGGTACATTTAAACGAAGCTACATTAAACTAGGAGCGTTTGGGTTATCTTTTGTTTTATAACAAAACTTGCATAAAACGATTTTGAAGCATCAAAATGAGTCAAGATAACCGCACCTCCACATTGTTTTCATATAGGCACACACTAGAACATCCACATTATAATAGTGGTTTACACAAACTAAAATGTGAAATTTTGTTGTTCTAGGAATCATCATGCCTCCTCTAACCCACTACGACCACAAGGACACCATTAAGTATGTTGGTCCCTTTTACTTGGTTAACTATAACTAAAAAGCTAAAGTAACCAAGTTGCATGACTTTAAACAAAGATGTATAAAATGATTAACAATAAAGTAACGTAAATATAAGAGACAATATTTTCCAACATTTAATTCTTTATTAGAAGTTAATCAAAAAGAATCGTACCCAAGTGTTTGCGGAATAAAACTTGGGATTGAAAACGACAAGTATGGTATGAACTCCTCACTAAACTCAATCCGTGTTGAGTAACAACTTTCAGGACCCACTGAGCTATCTCAGGGGTTGTGTTGTTATTTGGAGGAGTAAAAGTGGTTTGTGAATGCTTTGCATTAATTGCACAAACTTGTCAACTTTTACTCCTCTCTTATGCTACCTATTTATACACAAATGTGAACAACTCTATTATACAATGGACCTAAGTGACAAAGCACTTTAGTACCATGAAGTTGTTGAGGAGTCATGGGGTTCAGTGAGTTATTGTCATCCTCACTGAACCCATCACCTTCTTCTTGGCTTAGATCACACTTCACTGAGTTCCGCCTCACTGAATGGAGAACCTTTCTTCTTAGGCTCGGTCTAAGCATCTTGAAGATGACTCACTGAGTTACTGTTCACTCAGTGACTTGTTTATACTTAGGTTATTTTACGTTCAAATCCTTGTAAGAAGAAGATTGGGGAATTCAGTGACCCAACAATCTCCCCCTATTTGAACATACAAATAGCCTAAGTGTTTCTTGATTCAGTGTGAGTTGGTAGGGGTCTTCATCTCTTACTGAATGTTTGTTGTAATTGTAAGTAGGACATAACTTTTAAACAAAAAAACATCAGTTTATTCATAGCTATTACATTATCCTACAAATTACAAACAAAATAAAGATAGTTGTTGCAGATCAAATGTTCAGATGATAGCCAAGTGCCTCAAGCTTAGCTTTCTTTGATCTCAGCAGGTGTCTCTTAGGATGCTCCTCAATCATAGCCCTAAGGTCCTGACAGAACCTTTGGTTTTCAGCACTTCTTACAGGAGAAGCTAACATCAGGTACGTTAACATTGCCTTGACCCCTGCCCTGTCCATATCGGACCATCTTTGGAAAGCAGGGTCTCCATATTCATCCATAAAGCATAGACCTCTTTCAGGGACTTCAAGGACCGTATTGTTAACGAACGTGATCCCTTCAGGAAGCGACCTGTCACACTCTAACCCTGGAACCTTGATCTCAGGCTCGGATTCAATGTGCTTCCTTTTTCTCCTGGTGGCTTTTGATGGAGCAGTTCCTGTTGTTGGAGCAGGAAGAAGGGAGGGAATATTGAGGGCTTCAGGCATTGCGCTCAGTCTGTCATACCTTTCCTTCAGTGACTTGAGAAGGTCGTGTACTACAACATTGTTTTTCTTGGCAATGATGGGACGGAGTTCATCAAGTTCAATAATCCCAAAGTCAACAAATTTGAATGGGTTATGAATGTCAATAACTCTTTTATCAGCCCCCCTGAAGACTGTGACCACTGCGGGTTTGGTGTTCCTGTGGATTTTAATGTCAGTGATGGTCTCAGGCTTCAACCTTTCCTTCATCACCCAATGATATCTTTTAACCCTGGTCTTTCTGATTTGAGCATCCATTTTCAGCTTTGCTTCCCTTTCCCTTTTAAGAGCATTCATCTCTTCTTCCTGAGCCTTTTTAAAGGCTACACCAGCTTGCTCATGTGCTAGTGCCTTAGAATCTAGATTAATCTTTTCAGCTTCCTCATGAACAACCTGTATCAGTTCAGGCTTGCTCAATCTCTCTTCTTCAGCTACCTTTGCCAAGTACTCAACTCTTTCCATATGGGCTTGTATTTGGTCATTGGTGAGTTGATATACTTTTCCATTGATTTCATATGGGGACCCTGATTGGTTCATCAGGATCAACTCTGATCATTGTGGAAGCAGGCTGGAGCACAGTTGTAGGTTCAGAGGTGGTAGCAATACTTTTTCCTCTGTCCTGAATGAGAGTGGAGGAGGCTGGTTCCTCTTGAGGTGGAACTTCGGTGATTGGTGTGGCTTCAGTGACATGCTCCCCCTCAGAGTGAGAGGGCTGTCCAGCTTCTTGTTCATCAGTAATAGGGGTTTCAGGAACATTCTCCCCCTCAACAATTTCCAGAGCTGCAGTGATGGCAAGTGTTGGAGTTACTGAAGATGAAGTAGAGGTACCCTTGAAGACTTGAAACATTTCCGTCACCATTGACTTGATCTCCGCAGTATCCTGATGGATGATAGATACCTTGGAGTCAAGTGCAGCCTGAGAGTTTTCAAGGGCAGTCATTTTGGATCCCATTGTCCATGCCAGAGAAGTGGACTTCAGGGATTGAGCTGTCACTGATGCTTCCAACTGAGTGAAGGAAGACTTGAGAGACTCCACCGTGGAGCTGAGATTTTGAACATTGGAATCCTTTATTAAACCAAGTAACTCAGTAAGAGCCGCCGAGTTTACCTGGTACGTCTCAGATGCCTGAAGAATTTTCTTGTTGAGCTCAGGATCATCCTTGACTGATTCTTGAACCGACTTAACCCCATTAGTCAGCTCTTTAAGGGATTCCAAAAATGAGTTGATGTGAGAAGCCATTTGTGTCAGGGAGTATGTGACAGTAGAATTTTGCTCCCTGACATCATCGTTGTATTCTTCAACAACATCTTTGAGGAGGTGATAGTGGACTGCTTGCTCAGTATGCATGTCAAACACCTCTTCAGTGACCCCCTGTACAAAACATTGGTCATTTTCTTGATGAATCTTTTGAAGGCTTTTTCAGTGAGAGGAGTTTGAGCGTCTTCTGAGGTTTCCGGCTCGGAATGTGTTTCATCTTCATCGTGGTTAGAGGTTTGAGGAGACTGAGTAACAGGTTCAGGGACTGTCTCCTCAACCTCCATATCATCTTCGGCCGTGAAGACTTCCTCGTCACTGTTAAATTCATCATCAGAAAATAAGACAGCCTGAGCATCTGCCAGGGAGGTAATCTGCAACAAGTGGAGGTTATCCGGCTCCTCTTCATAAGAAGATTTGCCTTCGTTTTGGCCAGGTCCTAACCCCTCAAATCCGGTAGGTTGGGTTTTACCTACCTGGTCTTTAAGGCTAGTTCCCAAGTATTGCGCCCCTCCGGGAGTGGTTATGGGTTCCATATCAGCGGGTGGTTTATATCCCTCTGAATCTTTGTCCCCCATGACCCCTTCAGACACTGATGGGTTTTGCTCAGTGTCATCCTGAGGAGTCGTGAATGTTGTGTCCCTATCAGCGGGTTGTATGTTTCCCTCTGAGTCTTTGGGATGAGTTTTTGTGCCCTCGGACAAAAGCGTTGTTTTGCGAATGTCCTCATCAGGCAATTGAGTGGTTATGTCCCCCTTTCCAACAGGCTTGTTCTGGCCTATCAAAGATTTAGGAATGTGAACTCCCTGATGCTTGGGTTGTGATTGACCCGAGCGTTTAGCGGGATGTGATTGTTTGTGGACCCCCTTCTCAGTGGAGTAATGCTGCCCTACCGAGGGTTTAGGATCCCTTACTCCCTGAGACTCTGGTTGTGATTTGCCAGAGCCTTTAGCAGGATGTGAAGGTTTGGTTAGTTCCGGCTCCACTGTCTTGTTTATGACAGTAGAGTCTTTGGGAATGGGTATGCCCGAGGACACTAAGTGTGATGTCTCAGTGCCCTCCGTTGGCTTTTGTTGCAGGCCTAGTGACTGGGTTATTATTCTCATGGGGTCAGCAGTCAAGGGCGGTTGTGGTTGCCTCATGGTAGGCTTGGGATCAGAGGTCTCAGTGTCGAGTGACTTGGGTTGAGCCACCTTCCTAGACCCCTGTCCCTTCTTCCTCTCTACCTTCTTGGTGGGAGAGGGGACTGGTGAAACTTTATTGTCACCCTGGATAGCAGAACGCATATACATTGTCAGGGTGACAGGTGTAACCTCAAGAGGGTCACATGAGTAATTTGCCTTGTGTAGGACATCAGGCTCAAAACCTGCTATGTCAGGTTTAACATACTCAGACCCAAGCAAGTCTTGTAGGGCACAGGAAACGAATCTAGGATATGACATGTGTTTTTGCCTAGACTTCCCCCCTAACTTTGCTATAAGGTCCCTGAAGATGATTTCTCCAAGGTCAATCATTTTACCCTCAATGAGACAGAACACTATCATTGCTTGAGTAGTGTTCAATTGCTCAGTAGAGAATTTATTTCCCCAGAGAACCTGAATGACAAAAGTCATTAGAATCCTCCAGGGAGCAGGGAACCAGGTCTTTATTATAGGGGCTTTGGATAATAGGGACCCTGGTGTCACCTCAGGGTGATTTTTGTCATAGGGTCCCAGTTCCAGTAAGACCTCCTTCACCTCTTTCTCAGAGGGTTGGGCAGTGAAGGTCGTGGTGTAGTCAAGGCCTGTGGCTTTGACAAAAGTTTTATAGTCAAGAGTTAGGGACTTGGTTCCATTCTTGACTGTAAACTTTATTTTGGCCTCTTTTGGCGCATCAGGGTTTTCAACCACCGCTGTGCACCAAAATTCCCTCAAATAGTCATGATAGATGACTGAGGGGGTTTTTGTGAATGAGGTGGTCAGGAAGCAGTTCTGAAGGAACTTCACCACATCCCTGTATTCAGGGTACCCTTCAGGGTAGGCAAAGTTCCCCACCACATTGTTCTTGGTAAGGTCTACGCTTTCCATTTGGAAATCCACATTGGGTGCGTATTTTATGACCTTAGAAGAAGCCATTTAGATAAAAGCCTGGTTTTTTTTGAAAAAATGGATATCAGTGAGGGAAACACACGCAGTTTTGAAAATGATTTGCAAGAGTTTTGTTATGATTTTAAAAGCATGTGTGTGTGTTCCCTTTTTGTGCGGGTATTTATAGGGTGAGAATTAGGGTAGTGATGTTGCGGATACCAAAAGTTAATTTATTTAACCGAAACGGCATAATAATTTTGGTTTGATATCCGCATTAAATATCACGATTCCCATTACCCTATTTTCTCTCACATCGTGGATGAACAGTTGTGCGGCTCTGCAAATAATGCACTTTTGCAGAGTAGAAATCATCACAACTTTTGTGTGTGAGGGAGCATTTAATGCTCAGTGGTGTTTGGTGAGAGAGATGTGGGGGCCCAAGGAGTGGATGCCAGTTGTGTAAGTGACATATATTCCTATATTTAATAGGATTCAGTTACCTACCTGGGACATTAACTAACTAAATACTTAGAGCATTTAGTTAGGGTATTTAATGCCATTTTTCATCCTGAGCCCCCTGAATGAATTATCATTCAAAAAATTTCAGGAAGGGTGTGATCAGGGACCTAGAGAATTTACATCATATTGGAACACTTTTGATCAGTTCCCTGATTCTATGTCCAACATGCCCAGTTCAGCTTTCAATCTTGTGAAAGTGGGTTCATCCAAAGGTTTAGTGAAGATATCAGCTAGCTGATACTCAGTGGGGATGAAATGTAGTTCAATTTCTCCATTAGAGATATGGTCCCTGATGAAATGGTATCTGATGTCAATGTGTTTGGTTCTTTGATGAAGTACTGGATTGTTTGAGATGGCTATGGCACTTGTATTATCACAAAAGATAGGTACCATCTTATACTGAATGCCATAGTCACTCAGTTGGCTCTTCATCCATAGTACATTTGCACAACATCCTGCAGCAACCATATATTTAGCTTCAGCTGAGGACATGGCCACTGACTGTTGTTTCTTTGTACTCCAACACACAAGTTTACCACCAAGAAATTGGCAGGATCCTGAAGTACTTTTCCTATCCATGTTACATCCTGCATAGTCAGAGTCAGTGTACCCTGTGAGATCAAATCCTGAACATTTTGGGTAATACAAACCAAGGTTTGGAGTACCCTTTAGGTACCTGATGATTCTCTTGACATCAGTGAGATGTGATTCTTTAGGGTCAGCCTGGTATCTGGCACACAGGCAGACTGAGAATTGGATATCAGGCCTTGAGGCAAGTAAGTACATCAGGGAGCCAATCATTCCTCTGTATTGGGTTTGATTCATTGACTTTCCAGTGAGATCAGGACCAAGGTTATTTGGAGGAACCATAGGAGTTTTTACTGAAGAGCAGTCAGTGAGCTCATACTTCTTCAGTAGGTTCCTGAGGTATTTCTCTTGGCAAATGGATATTCCTTTTTCAGTTTGTTTAATTTGGAGTCCAAGAAAGTATGTGAGTTCACGCATCATGCTCATTTCAAACTTTGTGGTCATCAGTTTTTCAAACTGTTTGCAAAGTTTGTAACTTGTTGAGCCAAAGATGATGTCATCAACATATACTTGGACAAGAATGACATCATCCTTTGTTCTGTAGATGAACAGTGTGTTGTCAATCTTTCCTCTGACAAACTTGTTTTGGATCAGGAAGGCTGAAAGAGTTTCATACCATGCCTTGGGTGCTTGTTTCAGTCCATAGAGGGCTTTGTTAAGCTTGTAGACATGGTTAGGGTATTCACTACTTTCGAAACCAGGAGGCTGTTGCACATAAACATCTTCTTTGATGTTACCATTCAGGAATGCACTTTTAACATCCATTTGGTAAACTTTAAAGTTCATGTAAGTTGCATAGGCAAGGAAGATCCTGATGGCTTCCATTCTAGCAACAGGTGCAAAGGTTTCCTCATAGTCTATACCTTCCTGTTGATTGTATCCTTTGGCAACCAGTCTTGCTTTGTTTTTGATGACTGTGCCATTCTCATCAGTCTTGTTCTTAAAGACCCATTTCATACCAATGATTAAAACACCCTGGGGGCATTCAACAAGGGTCATGACATCATTTCTGTCAAATTGTTCCTATTCATCTCTCTTGGCCTGAACCCAACTTTCATAAGTCAGGGCTTCTTTAACATTTTTAGGCTCAATCTCTGAGAGATAGTCAGCATAAAGACATATATTGGCGGTGGCAGCCTTAAGTTTAGCAGCCTTGCTTCTTGTGAGCATGCCTTCAGTGGGTTCACCAATGATGTTCACAAGCTCAATGATTTTGGATCTAGTCCAGCTATCCTGAGGTTTGGGATAAGAATTTGAGCTTGAAGGAGCCTGATTAGGTTCAGACTCAGGAACATGAGGTAACTCATCATTATGTGCTTCAGTGACAACTGTAGGAACAATTTGTTCTGAGGGTTCCTGAACAATTTGTTCGGTGGTGTCAGTCTCATTTGAGACAGGCTGAGTTTCAATGAACTCACTGATAGGTGGTTGGGGAAGGTTGTGAGGGATGATGTAATAGGAGACGTCAGCATCAGCTTGGTATTGGGTTGAGGGATTGTTCTCAGGATGATATTCATCAGGAGGATATCTTGATGAGTCATTAATACCAATTTCTTCTACTGAGGAATTTGAGAACCTGATGGATTCAGTGCTCTCATCAACAGTAATGTGATAAGTTTCCTCAGTTTGTTGTCTCCTTGTGTTGAACACCCTGAAGGCTTTAGAAACCAGGGAATATCCCAGGAAGTATCCATCATCAACTTTGGCATCAAATTTACCCAAGTGATCCTTGTGATTATGTATAAACACAGGACACCCAAATACATGAAAGTAGCTGATGTCAGGAATCCTTCCTTTGAATATTTCATAAGGAGTCTTGTTATGCCTTTTCACAATGATTGACCTATTTTGAGTGTAGCAGGCTGTTTTAACTGCCTCAGTCCAAAAATGTTTTGAGAGGACTGAGCCATTCAACATTGTTCTTGCTGCCTCAATGAGTGTTCTATTTCTCCTTTCAGCTACTCCATTTTGTTCAGGAGTATAGGGAGAAGTGAAATTTTGAGAAATTCCTTTCTCATCACAAAAACACTCAAGGTCTTGGTTTTTGAATTCAGTGCCATTGTCAGTCCTGATCTGTTTAACTTTGACATCATTTTTATTTTCAATGTTCCTGACAAATGACATGATGGTTTCAGCTGCCTGACCCTTCTTGGTCAGGAAGTAAACCCAAGTATATCTTGAGTATTCATCCACAATGACCAGAGTATACTTCTCATGGTGAATGGACATTGGACTGACAGGTCCAAAAAGGTCCATATGAAGAAGATGTAGGCAGCTTTTGATAGAAAATGTTTGTTTGGTTTTGAATGATGCCCTGTGGTGTTTTCCTTTTTCACAAGCAGAACAAGGCTTGTCTTTGGTATACACCAGGGATGGAAGGCCCATAACTTTGTTCTGTTTGGCCAGGTTGTTGATGTTCTTGAAGTTGAGATGAGAGAGTCTCCTATGCCATAGCCAGTTGATTGTCTCACTTGCCTTAGAGAATAGACAAGTCCCATTCTGAGTCAGGGATGACATGTCAAGGACATATACATCATCCCTTCTAGGGGCAATCAACACAACTTCCTTATTGGCATTAAAGATGGTCCCTCTCTTGTCATCAAACTGAACTATGTATTTGGCATCACATAGTTGAGAGACACTTATCAGGTTGTACTTGAGACCATTAACATAAGCTATTCTTGTTAAAACTATACCATTGCAGTTTACTGAACCATAACCTTCAGTGGGAGCTGATGAGTTATCACCAAATACTACTTTGGGTCCTGGTTCTTCCACATATTTGTGTAGAAAACTTTTCACACCAGTCATACTGTCTAGATGCCAAGTAGGATCCTTGATGTGTTTCTGCACAAACAGTAAACTGGGTTAGTTTTTCTTGTTGACCACTTTCTAGTGGGCTTAGTCCTCAGGGACTTTTTGAACTCAGTTAGTGAATCATGGTCTGAAGTAGTATGACCTGAGCTTCCACATGTTTTACATTTTGTGGAAGTTGATGCCTCAGGTGACTGAGAAGTGTTGGTTTGGTATTTCCTTCTGGACTGAATCACTTTGTCATGTCCCCTGGTTTCATGGGAGGGATCTCCACAGATGTCACAGCAATCTTTCATCATACAATCATCAGGAAGATGATCATTGAAACCACAGTGAGGACATGGTGAGAAAGGCTTGGCCTTCAGTCTTTGTTTGGAAGGTGTGGCATACTGATAGCCTTGGTTTTTGTATAGACCTCTTGCTTCTAAAGAAGCAGTGTGGGAAATGTGATCACAAGTTCTGTGGTCCTCTTGTTTGCATATCATACAAAACAGGACTCTGTAGCATTTATCAGTGCTGTGATTTGGATAATTGCATAGCTCACATCTCCCTGAGGGTCTTGGTGTGGTTTTTGGTTTGGAAGAACCTGAGGATACTGAGGGCTTTGTAGATTTTGAGTCAGAGTTTTTCTCAGTAGACTCAATTTTCTCACTCAGCATCCTGACAAGTTCAGCAAGCTGATCAACCTTTGAATCAGTGCTTTCAGGCTTCACTTCAGTGGTTACTGAAGGTTTTTGTTGTTCAGTGGGTGCAGGAGTAGGTCTTTTCAGAATAGTCCTTCCTAACCCTGATTTCTCTTTAGGAGAATGTGGTTGATAGACTAATGGTGCAAGGTCAGAATTGGGTTCTGCTCCCTGAAGTTGTTTCAGTGGAGGGAGTGGTGAATCAGACTTAGACTCAGTGATGGACTCAGTAGGACTAAGTTCACCAGTGACTCCTAGCAGCTCCTTAATAGCCTGACTTTCAGGCTCCAGGATTCTTCCAGTATTAAAATTTGGCATTTTACTATCTGGATTGTTTCTTTCAATCCAATCACTGGGTTTAGGAGCAAGTTCTTTGCTAGAGAGTATGTTTGTTGACAGAAAAATTGTTGAATGGCTGCTCTCCCCAGAAACTTCAGTGAGTTGATCATCACCCAAACCAGTCTTTTTGGAGCTGGGTGAGAGACTCAGTGTTTCATAAAGTTTGGGGTTTTTCTGAGTCCATTTCCAAATAGTTTCCTTTTCTTTCTTAAGTTCTTCCTGAAGAGCTTGATTTTGTTTTACTAGTTCAGTGTTTTGAATTTGAAGTGTAACACTTTCAAGCTTGGCTTGTTTTAAAGCAAGTAATTCATCTCTACTATGATTTAATTCAAAACTTAGATTGTTAAATTTTGAAAACAAGTTCAATCTTTGCTCTTCAACATACTTAAGATCAACATTAATATAATCTAAGTAAGATTTCCAATCATCATCATCATCCATAGAAAGTAAAAGATTTACCTTCCTCATTGTGATGTTGACCCATTCTCTATTTCTTGCATGACTCTTCCCCACAGCAAGTTTGTTGTCTTCTGACAGAGCCATCAGGGAACTGATGTGAACTTCATCATCATCAGAGGACACTTCAACCTCATCCCAGTCATAAGTTTCAACAACAAGCCCTTTGTTCTTGGCTTGAGTAGGCTTTGGAGCCTGAGGAGGCTGAGAGACTGTTGAGGATGATTCAAGAAGGGCAAGTTTAGCTTTTGCCTTTCTGTACTTGGCTTCAAAGTCAATTTGAGGGACTTTTTCAAATCTTTGACTAGACTGAAGCATTTTTGGTTGAAATTTGCTGGGGCCTGAAAAAGAGTTATTTCCTGAAAATTTGAACGATGGTTCTGAGGTTGTTTTTGAAAAACAATCTTTAGCAAAATGTCCCATTTTACCACATGTGAAACATTCAGTATTATCATTTGCTTTTGAAGAGAATTTGTTTTTCTTAAAATATCTTTTTGAATTAGCAAGGAGTGCTCTTTCATGAAATTCAATTTGAAGATCATTCAGGTACTCCTCACTGGTTCTTTGGTCAACCTCATCATCAGAACCATCCTGAAAATCCTGCACAACACCTTTAGAATAGAAAGCAGTTGATATGGGTGAAATTGTCAAGGCCTTTTTGGTCTCCTGAGCTTTACCAGGGTATCTCCTGGTGATAAGGTTATCCTCATAGACAAACTTCCCATAGATGGCAGGGAGCTCAAGATTCTGAATGTGGTTTGCATTTCTCAATCCCTGAGAGAAGTTTAACCACTTCTCAGGGAGACTGTTGACAAAACCAACATTGATCTCATGTTTTGATAGTATAACACCATCATTGATCAGCTCATTCAGTAGGGTCTTATACCGAGTATAAGTCTTAGAGAGACTTTCAGAATCCTTGGCCCTGAAGGTATTGAATTCAAGCTTCAGGTCCATGATTCTATTCTCTTTGGTATCAGAAGGCCCTTCATAGCTATGAACCAGGTCAGTCCATGTCTGCTGGGCAGTGGGACAGTTGATCACTGATTCCATTATATCATCAGGAAGGCATGATATAATGATGCTTTTCAGGCGCTGGTCTTGATTGACCACCCTCCTTTCATCTGGGGTCCACTGAGCTTCAGGTTTGATTAAACCTTGGGCAGTTGTTGGGACATATGGACCCTCATTAATCAACTTAATGTAATAAGGTTCCATCCCAGTTAAGTAGCAAAGCATTCGCTTTTTCCACTTATTAAATTTGCCAGCTTCTAGTCGAGGGGCAGTTGCTGAATAACTTCCACACTTTTTGTCAACAAGCTGGGGAACATCTATGTCAGTCATAGTGGGATCTTGATTTTAAAAACTTGAGCACTCTTAAGTTTTGAAAACAGCTTTAAGTTTTACAAATCAGAGGCTCTGATACCACTTGTTGGTCCCTTTTACTTGGTTAACTATAACTAAAAAGCTAAAGTAACCAAGTTGTATGACTTTAAACAAAGATGTATAAAATGATTAACAATAAAGTAACGTAAATATAAGAGACAATATTTTCCAACGTTTAATTCTTTATTAGAAGTTAATCAAAAAGAATCGTACCCAAGTGTTTGCGGAATAACACTTGGGATTGAAAACGACAAGTATGGTATGAACTCCTCACTAAACTCAATCCGTGTTGAGTAACAACTTTCAGGACCCACTGAGCTATCTCAGGGGTTGTGTTGTTATTTGGAGGAGTAAAAGTGGTTTGTGAATGCTTTGCATTAATTGCACAAACTTGTCAACTTTTACTCCTCTCTTATGCTACCTATTTATACACAAATGTGAACAACTCTATTATACAATGGACCTAAGTGTTCCTCAATAAAATCTTGATAGATTTTATTCTCTGGCAAGGGAAACTTCTTTGGGTTAAGTCCAAAAGGCACTTTCTGATGACAGCCTGGTTTTAACCATTTGGGGAAAGTTTGACCTTAAAGTGATAAAGCACTTCAGTGAAACAGATTAAACTTTCCCGCCCAGTCCCGCCAAAACTTCAGTCTTCTAGTCATCAGTATTCAGTACCATGAAGTTGTTGAGGAGTCATGGGGTTCAGTGAGTTATTGTCATCCTCACTGAACCCATCACCTTCTTCTTGGCTTAGATCACACTTCACTGAGTTCCGCCTCACTGAATGGAGAACCTTTCTTCTTAGGCTCGGTCTAAGCATCTTGAAGATGACTCACTGAGTTATTGTTCACTCAGTGACTTGTTTATACTTAGGTTATTTTACGTTCAAATCCTTGTAAGAAGAAGATTGGGGAATTCAGTGACCCAACAAAGTACCTACCAAAACACCACAAAACCAAAGGCCTTACCCCAAACCAAGTAAACGTTTTCAAAGCCCTAGAAAAACACTATGTCCATGAGGGTAGAACCATTGACCCATCTTTCCTAGAAGGCACAAACCTTTACGCCGAATTTGCCACAATCAACTTTGAGTGTCTTTTGAATATCGACGAGCCTATTTGTCCTAGGTTCATTCTAGAGTTCTATGCATCCTCCTTCCTCTCCACGGATGATTATGGTCATATGTCTATCAACTTTAGGGTTAGCGGTCATCAATACTCCTTCACTCTTGAGGAGTTTGCTCAAATCCTAGGTGTCCCAAACCGTGGTACGTGCCTCTATTCCGACTTGCACTCCCTCTCAACTCTTGACAACCTCCAAGACCATATCCACCCTTATGACACACCCCTTGTCTCAAAAGACGTACTCCGTGACCACCTCTTTGTTAGGACCACCACCACTAGGAGAACCCATTCGGGGAATGAGGTCGATAAGGACCCATATGGAATGGAAATGAACGAACTCAAGCCCCAATTCAAGAAATGGGAGGAAGTCCTTAGAGCCAATGTCATTAGCACAATAGGGAACCGTGACCATATCAACCATTGCCTTTGCTACATGCTCTACTCCTTTTCCGTTAGGCAACCCTTCAACCTTGCCTACTACATGGCCTAGAGAATGGCCGACATTCCCGTGCATGGCACAACGGCTATGCCATATGGAATGCTCTTGACCCGTGTCTTTAGGTTCATCTCACCCATTCCACCAACTCCAAATGGTCTTCGTCTTGACTACACTCTCATTCCACACACCTTTGTTCCACTTACTGATAAGAGAGTCTACAAAGCCCAAGGAAAACGTCCTCATCCTCCTATCTCATCATCATCTTCCTCAATGAGTGAAGATGACAATTTGCCAAACTCTAGGATCCCACCTCTCGAATACCTATCCCAACTTCCGGATATTCCAAACGAGTCGGCGGAGTTCAAGCAAACAAAGGGGATGTTTAAGAATCTTGGAAGATTCCTTGGAAAGCTCAAGAACAAGATTGACCAGCAATGAGAGCGGGTGTGTAGGAATGTTTGGCACTAGGTGCTATTTGAACTAATTTGGTTGTCTAAACAATGCTTATGATGTATTTGTAGGTTGGTACAATGTTTGATACTATTTGGAACATGTTTCATCTAACTTTGATGCAGGAAGACAACTTTTAGCAAGTTGTCAAATTTTCAAACTTATAATATTTTCACTAAGTTTAGTGAATATCGCTAGCCCCCGGTCAAAGTCATATGATATGAGTATTTACATGTTCATTTTTTGCATTTCCTAACCAGATATGCATTATATTTATGATTTTAGGAATTTTTGAAAATTTTGAAAATCGTCTCGCGGGTCAAAAACGCGGACTGCCATTTTCTGAAGCTCTGGCAGATCTGGCGGTACCCAAAATTGGGTTCCGCCAGTGCAATTTCTGGGAATTCCAGAAATGGCCTAACGGACCAGGCGGCACCCTCAAATGGATTCCGCCTGTGTTTTCTGAGGGTGCCGCCAACAGCCTGCAGAGTTTTTGTTTTCATTTTCACCAATTCAACATCCAAACACCAAAATCCAAACCTTTTAGGTAGAAACCCATTTCTTGCAATGAGTTTAGCATAATAGGGTACACCTTCTTCCATAAACCTAACCCAAACCAATTCCCGCCAAAATTCAAAATTTGCCATAACGACCTCAAGGACCCCTTACACATAAAGGAAGGAACCCTTTTAAGGGATCCTTGAAATCCCTGAGATTTATACTACCACAAATCCACCAAAACCACTAAGCATTTAGTGCAAAACTTGTCTTCTCACTTCACCATTTTCATTGGATTGACTTCCATGATTTGACAACCCACAATTAGTTTTCCAAATCATTAGAAACCTCCATTTTTGTATGGACTAACATCAAATCCAAACACTCCTTTCCATAATCCTTCAACACTATAAATTAAGCCTGTTAGGTCACCATTTAGTAAACACAAGTATGAGAAATGAGATGATAATGAGAGATGGTTGATTATAAGAATGAGAGAAAAGTAATTGCAAGAGTTTCCTTAAGATATTCAAAATAACCAACAATTAAAATGTTTACATAAGCTTAGTATTTATAAGGGAGGAGTAGGGCAACACTCCCTTCCTCCCTCATTCTTCTTAGACGTGGGCTTACAAGGCCCATGGACATGATTACTTAAGCCTAGTAACATACACATAGTAAAATAAATAACTAAGCAACCTATTACAAAAGGTAATGACCGAGACTTGACTAAAATACAAAAGTATGATCCCAACAATCTCCCCCTAAGGGTCGGTCATCACGGTTGCTTGACGTCTTCATCTTTGTCGTTGACTTGTGACATGTAAAACTTTAGACGTCTTCAAAATTGTAGTGTAATGAATGCACTTTGCTCTATGTCTTTGTTCTTTGGTGATGATGTAATGATTGTGTAATGAAGTAGTCTGCCATTCGTCACTCCTGCGTCTGTGGTGGTTGTTCGCCATTCCAACATACTCATACATCTTTGGACTTATACTTTCACGTGCACGAAGTTCCTTTTCATACTCTAAGATCTTTAGTCTTAATACTTTGTAGATTCTTCTTATTGGCGTAGAATCTTTCTTTGAACTTTGTGGTGCTTAAGATCTTTGGGGGAGCTAACATTTGCTTCAAGATGTATGTATGAGCATGTTGGAATCTGCCATCATGGAAGTGAGGTACCTGCAAGTAAACAGTTAGCAATAAATAACCGGTACTTACAGATAAGGAATTAGAGTTTGTCAACATCATAGTGTGAAGACTCCTTCTAATCCTTATCAAGGCCGTTCCCATATCAGATACTCCCGAAGGAGCTTACGAGACCTACTAAGTAGCTCAATGACTGGGTGAGTCGCTGGGGATCACTCCACGACTGTAGACTGCTATGGAACCACCGCAAACACTAAGCGTAACCCTTGTGGGGTTACCGAAGTGACCTGCTGTCAGGGCTGTTTGATGTTGACCCTGGCAGGAATTTCCGTTCAATCATTGAGAAATACATTTGTAATCCTCTCATAAACGTTCTCGGCAGATTGCTAAGATCTGCGAAGGACTCGATAATTTACAGCTGGTGTCCATTGATGTAGAACACCAGTTGCAGAAGTACTAAGTGTTCCTAAGAGATCTTTGATGTATCTCAAGGCTCTAGACTTTATAAGTGCACATTTAGGTTTCCTATGCGGAGACTAGGGAGGGGTCTCCTGCTTCAATATCAACCATCTCTAAGAGACAAGTCGATAGATTACAATGGTTCCCCGTGAGAATGAAACAAGCTCTTTTAAGAGAAATTGAGTGGTTAAGAAGGTTTAGTGCATTGCGTTACTGGGTCCATGATGACTTTATCTTCAATACCGGTGTTGTCTTTTGCAACAACCAGTAGCATACGTATTGAACCCGGTGTTTGCCCTAAGGTTGAACATATGGAGGGCTATTTCTTTTCACCCTTTTCTTTACTTTTCTTTTTTAATTCTTCAACTCCTTCTTTCCCTTTCATTCTTTTCTCCTTTTTTTTTTCGTATCATACCTAAGGACTTCTAATTCTAACTATGGGAGATGTCCTTGGGTAGATCCCTCCGGCTCTGGTGGATCATAGGACGGTTATTCCTATCTTAATCACCTTATAACTCCTTGATTAACCGACAGTAGCCAAGAAACCTTTGATTGAAAATCTCTCTAAGTGTTTGTGATAATTAAATATTTTGGTTAACACTTTGAGAGTTTTGTGTACACTTTTGAAGGGCTCCCCTGCACATGTGCTCATGAGTATTTAATAAATTTGCACATGCGGGAGGAGCAAGCATTTTGAATTGATCCACTTTCAGTGAACAAGACCGATTCGAGACACGCTTACATCACTAGTTAAACTAGCTTGAAGTTATTACCCGGCCTGGTCAAGTCCACATAAAGTTTCTCGAGACGGTACATTTCTACTAAGACAAATCCTTTTCGAAACACGCTTACGTGGTTAGTTAAAGAGATCCATTGTCAGCTTTTAGGTGACAACTAGCTCTAGTAACTAACTTGATGTTATTACCCGTCGAGGATAAGTCTTTTCGATATTACTAACTTTTATTGTCTCGTCAATTCCTGGGTCAATTCTGAGTCTAGCTCGCACATGATACCGCTTTTATCCTTTTGACTACTTATATTTTAATCACTTTTTTCATTTTTCTCCCCCTCAAAAATAGCATATAAAATGATGTTTTTGACAATCTTTTAGATTAAAATATGCCTTTTTGAGTCTTATGGGGAGATTCACCAAGAACTTTTGATTTTAGAACAAAGTATTTTGTTTTTGACAAGTGCTCCCCCTCAACAAGTGATTAGGTCTTATTGAGGTGAAATACTTGTCCTTTTGAGCAGAATTATGAAAATTCATAAACATTTGATTAATTCTACTCAAAAGTAAGAAGCCTTCGCTCCTTATATTAGGATTGAGGCACTGATGCGTACCTCAGGGTCCTTTCTTTACAAGTTTGGGTTGTGCACTATAATGTGTGCACAAGCCATTGTTTTAATACAAAATTAGTTTTCTTTTAACAAAATACTCCCCCTCAAATAATGAAGTTTATTTGAGAGATAGTCTTCTTGAGCAGAATATTGAATCGTATTTATGAAATACTTTGTGAAAAATTCGTGAGATGATTCTGCTCAAGGTTTTAGAAAACACAATCAAGTATTATACAACAAAGAATGCTAGAATTTTTAAAAAACTCTTTTACTGTTGAAAGTTGTTTGAGACCCGGAGTCTCTCTTTTGAGTTTTAAAATCTTGAAGAAGAAGATTTCCATTTAAAGTTGAACCTCATGGGTTCTTTTTGAAGATTTGTTTTTGTGATGAATGGAAAACTTCAGGTATTTGGGATGCCCAAATCAGAATCATTCTTTAATCGTAGCCAAAGCATTCTAGATTATGAAAATTTGAAAAATTTAGGACAACTTTGCTTTGGTCTTCACACTTGCTTTACCGGTGTAAAACAATAGTGTAGAGTTTGGAAAAAATTTGTTTCTCACCATTTTGAATCCATTTACCAGTTTAGCCTTTAAACACATTTTGCCCTTTGACCTCAAAATATGTTCCATAAGAAACATTTTGTCGAATGTTGAAATTTTGACTTTCAATGGGATGACATGTACTTGCACACAGAGAAAATGCATCAGGCACAAACAAGTATACAGATGAATCAAGAAACTCATTCTAAATCTACCAAAATGCTCAGAATTCTCTAATTAACACACAAGATCACAGATTAACTCATCCTATCACTCGAGATTTTCCAATTATGATAATGGTTAGGAGTTATGATAAGAGACATTGCACGCATTTTAGCATCATAATGCATGAATATTGTACAATTAAACATCCTAGTAGCAGCAAAGACATCGAAATCTTAAACCCTAAATCACTTGATTTCAAACCTATGTTGTTTCTAATCGTGCAAACACACCAATCGAGCATACTTTAGTGTTCTCTAAAGCTATATGAAATAATTAATTAGACTAAACACATAAAAAAAAAAAGAAATGCCCCGATTGATAATTACATTAACCTTAGTTTTTGATTATGCCTTTTTTTTTACCGTTGAAAACACTTGAAACATTTAGGGAACGATTAGACAACAACCATAAAGAAATTTGAAACTCACAATTGTGGATAAAATCGAGGAAAAAATCGTTAGTCTGATTCGTTGAGGTTTTAATCATGTGTGCAACTTTTGAGAACATGTGTGAAAACAATGATTAGAGCCTGTTTGATTTTCCATGCAAGGTCCTTTTACCTAAGTTTAAGACTTTTGTGAACTTTACTCATTAGAAGGTTAATTACTTTTCCATTTGAAGTCCAAACTAGATTAATTTGGGATCGTTGCAGAAAAAATTCCTTTTCTCCCCCTCGAATTAGCATATATTTTGTGAAACCTTTTTGTACATATTAATTCGAGAGATCATAGAAGTTTTTGAAAAAATGAGATTTTAATCCGAATAATGAAGAAACATTTTATCCTTGAAGAATTATGATGAGGTGTGCAAACTTCATGATATTGTGAAAATTTTCTCCCCCTCAAAACATGTTCCATTTTGAGGTGTGCAAAAATTTGTTTTAATGGAGGAACATAGTTTTGAAGATTCGAAGTTTGTACACAAAGAAAGAGGATTTTTTTTTTCTTTTTTTTTAATGATAAAATATTTACAAAAAGAGTTTGATGTTTGACTCTCTTAGGTTTTAAGAAAATTTTGCAAATCATCTGGAGTCAAACACCGCATACCAATATGGTGAACTAAATCAACGAACCTTGATGGAGGTAATGCCTTTGTAAACAAGTCCGCCAATTGGTATTCAGTTTCCACAAAATATAATTCAACGATACCCTTTTCGACATGCTCCTTAAGCTGTGAATGGCACTTTTGGAGACACCGTAGATCGGAATCTTTGAACTAAAGGATGATCTCTAGTACAATTGTGTGTCGAAGGGTGAAGCTGGTAATTATCTCGCATGTTAGCAGGATCCAAATTGCGTGTAGACGACTCAGCAATGTCAGGAATGAGTTGAGCCGGTGCACACGGGTTAAAGAACGCCTCTGGGTCATGCTCTGCGGTTTGTGGAACTGATTTAGGTATGGAGTCTCCAGCTGATTGTCGTGAGTTGGACCCGGTTTGTACTGTGGTTGTTGGAGATGCAATTGGAGGACCGTCTCTTCCAACAGTTGTTGTTGTTTGTTGAGGTGAATCAGGTACTTGATGTTGATCAAGGTGTGCAGCGGAAATTGGTGAGACCTCAGAAAGACGGTTTTCAATCGTATCATCAAACAATGGAGCAAACAAGGTTTCCACTTCTTTACCGGTGACAAACAACAGTTCAGCCGAAGAAACCGGAAAGTTTAGACAGTTGGATGCGGGTCCTAAGCTGTTTTGCTCAGAAGCCATTGTTGAAGTGCGGGTCCGAAACTGAATTATTCCGAAGCCATTCCGGTTGAATCTGCAAAGAAAGAAAGAAGAGACAAAACAGAGAACATGGAGCCCTAAGAGTAACTGGGTTCCAGGTGTTAGAAGCATAAAGATGTAGTGTCAACTATCTTCTTGACACTCGAACACACAATTCCGATGGTTTTCATATTAGTCTCAGCGGTTGATGCTGTGGAAATCACATTAGTTTTGGTGCAAATGTCTAAACTCTTTCCTGTAGGAATCCACCTAAGACCAATCGACTTGAGAATTCTACCCGTGGGTACCCACCTAATGTTAGATCTCGGAGATGTTTTTCTTTTAGATGCAGTGGGAGCATCACTTGATTGAGAAAACCTACGTCCTATATTGATCCACTTCTTAGGTTTCTGACTTATGACTTTTGGTTCAACGGGTTTATCTGTCTTAGTCGATTGAGCCTTTTCTAGTGAATTTCCTTTTTGAAGATATTTTAAAGCACAGACAACATGATTATTTACGCAACTACTCTTAGAAGCTAGCCAATTCCTATTAGTTTGTTGTTTACTCTTAGGTTTTGGTGTGCTACTACAAGCAGTGTTCTGTACTACAGTGGAAGGCATCACATGAGGTTTTGAACCTAGAATTCCATCCTTTTGAAGTAGCGCCTTTTTCCTAGCCTAGTCTAGATCATCGTTCTTGTACATGTCATATCTTCCATAAGAATCTTTACTTTTAATGCTCGTATTAGACACTGTTTTCGAACTAATCCTAGATGAGCCAGGTATAATCACGTGTTGAGATTTAGCAGACACAGATGCATTTTCCTTAGGCCAAGAATGTGGAGTGACTGGTTTTGTCAAATTTTTATTCTCAACAACTTGGGAGGAAAACCGAGATTTTGAAAATTTAAGTCTTTCAGATTTAAATGCAGTTGGTTGTCTAACCACTGATTGTTTTCTGTTTGTTTGAGAAGGCGGTTTCCCCAAGATTGATGGTTTTGCAAACTTAGTATCCACACTCTGGCCAGTCAGTCTTTTTAATTTGTTTTGCAATGCAGCATGTGCAAACACCTTTGCTTGAATTTGACCTTTTAAAAGCTCATTTTCTTTAACTAATGTATCCACATGTTTACTTTGTTCATTCAAAGATTGACCATTGTTGCCCGAATTTAGAGATTCGTTTTGCAATTTGAGTTCCAGTGAGATGCAATGTGCCTCCAGTTTTGAAAAATCTTTATGAAACTGGGCAATGGTCTTTTTGAGAAGAATGTTTTCAGACTCAAGAGTTTGGTTTGATGTTTCAGTCATTAGATTATCAGGTAAGGACTCAGACTGAGAATATTTGTCAAGACATTGAACAACATTCTGGTCAACCTCTCCTTCATTACTGAAGTTAGGTTGCTCAGATTGTTGTATCTCATTTGCAAGCATAATATGATCAACAGTAGATTGTACCTCAACCATCTGTTCTTTGGCAAAGTTGAGCTCTGAGTCATAAGTGGGTTTGATATTAGCAGAATCAACATCTGTGTCATTCCCCAATCTCCTGCTGTCATCTTGCTCTTCCAAATTTTTATCCTGATAGCCTGTATAACCGACATCTGCAGTATTCCCAACAGTCCTTTCAGCATTCCTTCCTTGTCTATCAACTTTTTCACCTTGCACAACAGCTTGATTCCTTATGTTAGAAGAAGAACGAAGATGGTTGTTTGTTTTGTTGGAGAATTTGCTGAAGGTACGAGCAATAATTGCTAGTCCTTGATTCAGAATTTTGAAATCCTCATCGTCATCTTCATTGGAATTTGAATAGTATACTGCATCACTGTTGTCATATGGAACAAGTTGAGTTGAAGTCTGCTGCGGAGATGAATCATATTGGATCATGAGGTTTGAAGTAGCAGGTTGTGGATAACTGAAGTAATTCTGTTCATGAACATAATCATGATTTGACATTAACATCACATCTGCTGTATTGGCTTCCAAATCTGCTGTATTGGTTTTCAAATCTGCATATTCATCATCAGATGGAATATCTCTCATGACACTTAGCAAAACAGCATTGAGATTACCCCCTTCAACTTCCATTTGACTAAGTGTGGCATTGTATTCAACATTATCGTCAAAGAGTGGAGTTGAATCATAATCTTGAGCTTCCACATCTGCAATATTTTCCGTATATGCCAGAAATGCCATGCTTGGTTTGATAAGATCTTCTTCGTCGTCAGTCTCTTCCATTGTGTTAAAGCATTCATAGGTTGAAGTCATCATGCATTTGCCTTTATCAGTAGACGCTTGTCCAAGCTTCACAAGATTTTGCAGAAGTGATTGCATATGATTATTTAGTGTTGCAGGATGGTACTGTGGAATGAAGATATGCTCAGGTGCATTTGGAGGAATGAAGAAGAGACCATTAGGAGTGTAGATTAATGATCCATGGTCAACATCTGGAGATGGTGGAGCAGGGAGAATGGTCTTCAGTGGATTCATGCTTAAACAAGATTCAAGAGTTTGCATCATTCTGATGTGATGAAGTTCTACTGTACGATGCATAGCTTCAAGATATTTCCACATTTCATAAGCACTGGCATGAAAGTCCATATTCATGTAAATAGAGTTGGGAAGTGCCAATGTTATGAACCATGCAGCCTGTTGGTCAGCATCGTAATGAGCGAGTTTACTAGCATTCAAATCTTCATTGGTTTGTAGTCTGATAATCCCTGTTGAGTCAGCAAGAAATATCATTTTGTATGGACCATCTTGAATTGATTTAAGCATGAGATCTGCAGCAGGACGATCTGTGAGCCATTGTAGAAATCTCCGTATCCAAACAGTATACGTTCCTGGTAGCAACATTGGAGGCCTTGATTCATTGCCAAAGAGCAGAACATGATCAATGAGGGAGCTGTGACTTTGTTGTTGATGATACTGTTGCTGATGAGAATATTGGTGAGGAAGGTAGTTGGAAGAAGGTACAGTTGCTGATGACTGTTGCAGATGAAAATATTGGTGAGGAAGGTAGTTGGAAGAAGGTGATTGAGACATAGTAGATGACATATCTCTCCCCCTTGATTGTTGCGACGTAATCGAAATAATCAAACAAAATGTCACACTTAAGGTCGAAATAGTGATTTCTGGTTTTCCCTCCAAAATAATTTGAAAATTTTTTTCTTCCAAAATTTTGAAAATCACTATAAAATGCAATTCTAAGGTTATAGAAAAATTTTGAGTTTTAAAAATTTTTGCCGCCAAATTTTACCGAAAAAAATTTGAATTTTGGCCTAAAAATTTGAATTTTGGGCCAAAATTTTCACCGTTATACCAAAATTTAAATTTCGCGTAAAAATTGAAAGTTTAGTCTCCTGTAAAAATTAAATTTTACTCAAATTTTCCCGCCAAAAATAAGTTAGAAGATAGTAGAAAGAGACTTGTGTGAAAGATGGATCTTGTAGAAGATTGAAATGCACGTTCCTTTGGTTAAAGTCAAAATCCTTGGGATAACATGAAATCTTACGCGTAACAATAATCTTACGCGTAAACTTTAGGTTATGCGTAAAGAGTAGTTTATGCGTAAACAATGAGTTTATGCGTAAGTTTTCTCTTTACGCGTAAGCTTTGGCTTATGCGTAAGTTTAGACTTATGCGTAAGGTTTAGACAACCAAACAAATCTTTCAAACTTATCCAAGCTTGAAAGATATCCGAATTCGAAGTATTCCACTAACTTATCCAAGCTAGGGAAGTACTGAGTCACCGTAACACAACGAGAAGACCTTTGATGAAACTTAAGCGTAGATTCTGGAAACTTACGCGTAAGATTAACTCTTATGCGTAAGATTGAACTTCTGCGTAGAAAAGGCAACTTCTGCGTAGGATATAACTTCAGCGTAAGACTTAGGCGTAGGAAATAAACTTACGCGTAGGATTAAGGCGTAGAAGACCAAGTTAAGCGTAGGAACAGGGTTTTGACCAATGTTACGCGTAAGAAAAGGGTTTAGACACAAACTTATGCGTAGAAAGGACAAAAGATTCTGTAGACAGCTTTTGAGTCGTACTGTTCATGATAGTTACGCGTAAGAAGGTCAGTAACTTGAAAAATCTCAAATTTTTGAAGAAAAATGCTTAGAAACAAGGTACTTTTGATCAAATAACTTCACCAAATACTTAGAAAACACTAACTATTGAAGATTTTGAGTAAAAAACCTTAAAAAAATCAAAACTTTATGCAAAATCTAAGCTTCTAAACACTATATTAACCTTAAAACTTATCCAAGCTTCAAGATTTGAGTGTAAGAAACAAAGAAAGAAGCAAAAAGAAGCAAAATAACACCCTTAATCCCACGTAAAATCCAAGAAACACACTTCAATCTCTATTAGGCGAATGATACCACTTGTTAGGTCACCATTTAGTAAACACAAGTATGAGAAATGAGATGAGAATGAGAGATGGTTGATTATAAGAATGAGAGAAAAGTAATTGCAAGAGTTTCCTTAAGATATTCAAAATAACCAACAATTAAAATGTTTACATAAGCTTAGTATTTATAAGGGAGGAGTAGGGCAACACTCCCTTCCTCCCTCATTCTTCTTAGACGTGGGCTTACAAGGCCCATGGACATGATTACTTAAGCCTAGTAACATACACATAGTAAAATAAATAACTAAGCAACCTATTACAAAAGGTAATGACCGAGACTTGACTAAAATACAAAAGTATGATCCCAACAAAGCCATCCTAAACACTATCAAATCACACCTTCTTCACCACAATTTCTAAAACTTCTAAACCATTTTTCACCATGACTAAGTCAACAATCACCTCTCAACCATCAAGACCCATCCGGAAAACCGCCCGGATAAGTGTTAAACCACTATGGTCTAATCAACCCATCAACCTAAGCTCCTCATCTTCGGATGATTTCACATCACCTATCAAAAATGAACACTTTTTGAACCTTGCATCTCCATCACCATCATCAAATGAACCCAATGAGCTCACTCCACCACCTACTAAATCACCCATTAACCCAAGTCCACCAAGTGCTCCAACCCAACCATCCAAAACTTCATCACCGTCACCATTACCCAAAATGGAACCTATGGAGTTATTTGGGTCTCCTCCCATATCACCAC
Source organism: Artemisia argyi (assembly GCA_030686995.1). Taxonomy (NCBI): domain Eukaryota; kingdom Viridiplantae; phylum Streptophyta; class Magnoliopsida; order Asterales; family Asteraceae; genus Artemisia; species Artemisia argyi. Next base: position 167,881,417 of record CM060685.1, on the reverse strand, counting down.
ACCCTTTTGTCCAAGATCTTAATGATCTCCCACCAAGACCTTCACAACCACCACCTTTTTCACCAAAGTCAATTCTTGACCAAAATGAGCATTTTAACCACACCCAACCACCACAACAAGTATACCATCAACCCAAACCATTGTTGTTTCACCCCATCTACAATGACATCCATGGTCCTCTTTATGGAGAACCAAACTTTGAAAACCATGATCACCCAACTCCACCACACTCTCAAGCTCAAACCTTTGAGTCTTTCTTTCCCTCATATGAGGATATACAAAACATGGTTGAAAACCACCTCCATCAAGCAATGGAATTTCAAACCACCTTGCTTGATTCAATACCAAACCCATCATCCACCCAAGAACCAAAAACCAACCAACCCTCAAACCAAGAAACCAAAACCAACCCATTTCCACTCACTCATCCCCATGTTTGCTCAAATTGTGAGCAAATGGGTGAAAGCATCAAAACGTTGCTTCACCAACTCCAAGATGAAACCCGGTTTGCATTCCAACACGTCATAGAACGTTTGGATGCCCTTTCCCACCCAAACAAATCCTAGACAACCATTTGGAGGCCGTTTGCCCCAATTTAGGAAACTAGGCTTTTATTTTTCTTTCTTGGTTAATTTTTAAGTTTTTAGAAGTAGAAGAATATTACCATTTCATGTCCTTTGACTTTTATAAGTCAACATTTTACTTGGAATGTTAATTCTTTCTACTTACTTTCGTGCATTGTTGGTTGATCATTTGTATTGTGGTTGCAATGTGTGTGGTAACTACAAACTTGGCTATATATATATATATATATATATATATATATATATATATATATATATATATATATATATATATATATATATATATATATATATATATATATCATCAACTAACCATTTTTTTTTGTAGGATCCAAAATCCACGTTTCCCACCTTGGCACTCCTTTTAGGGGGAGTTACAAGCAAGGGGGAGCAAGTGCATTTTTCCGCTTCGCTACTCTACTTTTTGTTTCGACAAAAAGGGGGAGAAATATATTAAACTTTCAAAACTTAATATGATTTTCATAACTTAAGTAAAACAAGTTTAATATTAATTTTTTTTAAGTCTTAAAAACCAAGATTTTGTGAGTTACTTAAAAACAAAGTTTATGTTTTGTCATCAACAAAAAGGGGGAGATTGTTAATACAAATATCGCCTAAAAACGTTATTTATATTTTACGATCTTCGCTAAGTTTTGTTAATGACAAATGTAAACTTTAGTTTCTAAGTAAAACATAATCTTAGTTTTAAAGACTTGCATAAACTAGACTTTTGCTACATTTTACATTTCATAAAACACAACACTTTTTATTTTCTAAAAATAGAATTGCCACATCACATTTATGGCAAGTTTTGTCATTATACATTTATGGAAAGAAATGTGTTTGACTTACTTTGATGTTGCTTGCAAGTTTAGTGTTTGACTTGATATTATGTGATGTGACATTGTTTAGTTTGCAAGAGTAATGAGATGTGACTTTGTTTGGTTTGCAAGATTTATTGCAAAACCAACTGCAAGCCCGGCGGTACCCTGGAGGTACATGGGCGGAACCCTTTTGAGGGGTCCGCCTGATCCGCCAGACCTGCAGAAGGTTTGGCTATAAATATTGAGCCACAAGTTGAATTTTGGCTCATCACTTGACAATATATTTTACACACACATTCATTCTTTCATCTAACCTCTTATCATTTCATATGTGAAGTTTCTTTTTGTAGCAAAGAGATTCACGAGCTTACTAAAAGTAACAAGTATTCAACACAACGTTGCAAGACTTGTTAGCTTAGCATTGTGTAGACTTGTGTAGTTTACACTTCATTTGATTGTGTATTTTCAGTAGTGATCGGTTAGTATTTTAGTCCTCAAAATACAAAGTGTATCGGGAGTAGTTGTACCCTTGTAAAAGAACTAACGGGAGTGGTTGTACCCTTGGTAAAGAACTCGACATCTAGCTTTGTGTCGGTAAAAGTGTAAGTGACGTGTAAGGTTTTCTCCGCCGGAGCTTGTTAACTAGTGAAAGTAACTCTCGAGTTGGATACTCGGGGCGTGGACGTAGGGCAAGGAAAAAGAGTCCTTGTAGCCGAACCACGATAAATACTCGTGTTGTGGTTTGATCGTTTCTTTCATTTACTTGCATGTTATATATTGTGTTTGTGTATATATCTTTGATCAAACGGAAAGTTTCAAAGCTAACTTAACAAGTTAAAAAGATTTTAATCGGTAAACTATTCAACCCCCCTTCTAGTTTTTCACATAACCTACGAAAATTTGACACATATTTCTTAGGATCGTTAGAAGTAGCACCCGCATAAGAGACCGACTTCACTCCCGTACCACTCGTATTAGAAGGCTGATCCAAACCATCTATAGTGTTTGAATCCGTATTAGTACCCTTATTAGCAGCAATCTCACATTGAACTTGATTCATAGTAGCATCAAAATTCTTACGTACACTTAACAATAACTGTTCAACATTAGGAGCAACCACAGGTTCATTAGTAGACTCCTTCACCACTTGAGGTTCATTCACCGTATCATTAACATTAGCATCAACAGTAGCAATAGTACTAATGACAGGAGTCCCATCATTAAGAGGTAATGGAACCCCATCATCATCCACGAACACAAGCTTACCCAAGTTGTCATGTTTTTTCTTTTCCGTCCTCTCTCCATCCCCACCAGACACATCATCTTTTTTATTTTTTCTTTTGTCAGCAACAAAAGCATTCGTACCATGATTCCTAGGCTGATACTCATCAGCGTTTCCAGCATTACTAGCCTTAAGCCGTTGCAAACGAGCAGTCAATGCATCACCATCAACATTAGGTGTATTATTCGCATCTTTGGACACATTCGTGTTGTAATTAAAAAACCTTTATTCATCTCTCTAAACCCACGTGCATCAAACCAATTAAAACAACCAAGAAGAGAAAACCCTAACTTGAGTAGTTAGGGTTTTAAACGAATCGCACCACAGAGTCAACCTTCAACCATAGGATCGATCAAGAGTTGAATCGATTAATAGTAAATCTGGAAAAACGAAACCCTAACAATATAATAAAATGATTAGGAAGACCCTGAATCGATTTGGAATTAGCTTAACCCTAAATCGACTTTAACAAAAGGACACCTAAAAACAATATGAATTATGCAGCGACTTAGATGAAGTAATGATATAACTCACTAATTCAACGAATTCGAAGCAGAAAACATATGATTAAAAGGAGTTTTTAGGAAAACCGATTAGAGGAGTTAGGTAAAAGTTTTGTCGCTAGAGAGAGAGAATGTTTGTTTTACAATGATTGTCGACTGAATCCATTTGTGCACTCGTTTGAATATGTAAACTAGTTGTAAATCTTATGATTAGGGTTTGTTGTTGTTATATAGTCGAACATGTTATGTTTATATAAATATCCAACCGTGCGTATTCTTATGTTGCTACTTTTAATTAGTTGTTTGACTATTGAGAAGTTAGTATTTGCTTGATAAGCATTGCATATAATTGCGCTAGTCAGCCTCTAAAACGCCTACTGATAGATGCATGGGATGTATATAACGCTATATGGCTTTTATCTTTAATTTGATACAAGAAACACTAATAGCTCGTCGAGACGTAGTATATAGTTGGTAATTATCAGACATTTGTCCGAAGACTTAAGCATTGATCTGGAAATTACAAGTATTGACTAGGGCAACGTTTCACTGAGTTAAAACATTGATCTTTTTGAATAGGTAATACCATTGATAAATCCTAACATGACAAATTGACCATTAGCACCATTTGTGTAGTTATATATATGTAGAATGGACTATTGAGCACCACAGATTTCCAGAAAGAGTGATTCTATAGGAGACAATTATTAATTCAATTGACGACTCATTTTGCAATTAACTTATCTTTTACTAGTTATAACTCTTGTGTACGCACGGAGTTTACATATACATCAAATTTATTTTAAATTTTTTAATTTATTATATGATCGTATAAGAATGTATCTGTGAAAATTGTAATATAAGTACATCTAATAAATATGCATGAGTTTTTCATTATATATTAATATCTATTAATATTTTACAAAAAAAATTATTGAATAAAAGATTTAACTTTTTTAGCTGACATAGATGTTGAAGTTGAGGTTGATGTTGTTGTTAACTTTAACTATTGATATCATGTTGTATAAAATGTATGAGTATAGTAGCACATAATGAGCATTGATAAAGTTAAAATATACTCCGTAAAGTTTTTTTAAAATTGTTTTCTGAATATCTGTATATAAACTTTAAATAATACTTACATGAGTCGTTGTTATAGAATATGTGTATATCTGTAACATATTTGTGCTTATCTTTATGTATGTTTAGCATGTTAATCATTCCTTATTGATAGGAATATTAGTTAGGCATTGTACCTTATGTTAATGAGAATGATCAAGAGGTTAAAGTCTTTCAGGAACCCATGCTTACCATTTAATATTTATATTAACGTTAATAATAATTTAGCCGTATTTTTAATATTCAAACCCCTGTACACATAGACTAAACTTTTAAATAGGATAACACCACTCCATAACCCGGCGTATTCGATCCACAATGAGAATCCTATCCTTTTCTATCATTTCAATTAATCGATTCCTATTAACCTTCTCTGATTCGACAACGTTTCAGGATTTTCGTTTTGATTTGTTTTTGTTTTCCTATTTTTAGATCTCCCTTCAATCCAAAGGTTTCTTTTGGTTTTGTTTCCTATTTCTTTGGTGCTTGGTTCTGTGTTGTTTTTTTGGTGTGATCATGGGAAGTTTCAAATCTAAAGAAGATGATGTTAATTGTATCTCTACTTCAATTTTTGTTTCGAATTTTCTTAATTCATTCTCGGCTAAGGACTTATTTTCTTCCTGTAAACAATTTGGCCATGTTGTTGACGCGTACATTCCATTGAAGCGTACTAAAGAGGGTAAGCGTTTTGGATTTGTACAGACTTGAAGCCATGGAAGACACTAAATCTCTTAAGAAAGTTATGAAGATCATTCAGCTCAAAGCCCCGTGGTACGAGATTATATATATATATATATATATATATATATATATATATATATATATATATATATATATATATATATATATATATATATATATATATATATATATAAGGGGTCATTCATGTGAGGAATCTAATTTTGTAAGAACGCGAGAACTAATTCTAACCACTCATTTTATCCTCCATAAATTTTGATCTAATGGCTATTATTAGCTAACTATTTTTTTTGAAAAATTTCAAAAAATTTTCAAAAAAATTTCGAAAAAATTTCAAAAAAAATTCAAAAAATTTTTAAAAATCTTTTTGAAAAATTTTCAAAAAATTTTCAAAAATTTTTTTGAAAATTTTTTGAATTTTTTTTTTCACATGTGACGAAATTTTTTTTCTTCATATGTGACGGAATTTTTTTTCACATGTGACGAAAAAAAATTTACATGTGACGATTTTTTTTTCACACGTGACAAAAAAATTTCGTGAAAATTTTCAATTTTTTTTCACATGTGACGAAAATTTTATTTCACATGTGACGGAATTTTTTTTTTCACATGTGACGAATTTTTTTTCACACGTGCCAAAAAAAATTTCGTGAAAATTTCCAAATATTTTTTCACATGGGACGAAATTTTTTTTTTCACATGTGACGGAATTTTTTTTTTCACATGTGACGAAAAAAAATTTTACATGCGACGAATTTTTTTTTTCACATGTGACGAATTTTTTTTTCTCACGTGACAAAAAAAATTTCGTGAAAATTTCCAAATTTTTTCTCACATGTGACAAAAAAAATTTCGAAAAAAAAAATTTTGAAATTTTTTTTTCGAAAATAAAATTTTTCTAAAAAAAAATTTTCGGAAAAAATTTTTTCGAATTTTTTTTTTTTGAAAAAATAAATTCGAAAAAATTTTTTCGAAAAAAAAACTTTCGAAAATTTTTTTTCGAAATTTTTTTTTTTTTCGATTTTTTTTTTAAATTTTCGAAATTTTTTTTAAAATTTTTCAAAATTTTTTAAAAAATTTTTAAAAAGTTGATTAACTAATACTAGCTATTAAATTAAAGTTAAAGGAGGATAAAATGAGTGGTTAGGATTGCTTTTTGCATTTTTACAAAAATTAGAGTTTTTATTTGAACGCTTCACTATATATATATATATATATATATATATATATATATATATATATATATATATATATATATATATATATATGGTTAAGAAAAAGGGTGAGTTCATTTTAAAACCTAAACAAGCTTTTGATCCGGGGGAATACAATTTTCTGATTTGGGCCTGTGATGATAAAAATGTTGTTAATAAACATGATATTTATACAAGTTTTAGTTACAATTTACATCACTTGGGAAATCAAATGTGCTAGTTGCCAAATTGTCCCTACGACAAGAGGAATGCGATAATGAGTTCATTAGGAATCTACTTGGTAATGCGGATATTATACGTTTAGTTGGGAATATGAATATAATGGGTGCTCACTTTTGGAAATTTGATGTTATGAACTTATGGGTAGCAAGGTGAATCAAGGAATTATGAAATCATTTACTAGTGCATCAATGGTTATTAAGTTTGATATGATAAAGGAGAATTTGGGATTTGAATATGTTGAGGAGCTGAGATTAATGAGGAATATGTGTGATGGATCTTTTGAAAGTGTGAGAAAATCATGTAAGTGTTGCTGTTTTCAGTGGAGTTATATAGCGGTTATTGAGGATGATTGGCATGGGAACAGTTAGCCAATAAAGAATGGTCTCAATTGTGTTGTTGGGGAGAGTGTTCAATGTGTGTCACAGTTTAACCATGCTGTGTCATTTCAGTGGACTTATATAGTGGTTAATGAGGTTGATTGGAATGGGGAAAGTTGGCATGAAGAATGGTTTGAACATTGTGGTGTTGGTCGAGTTGAGAAGAGGGCTCACAAGTGGTGTCACATTGGGCCAAGTAAGTATCAGTTTCATGGTGTGGTACTTTGGTAAGTGGAGCAACAGATTATGAAAGAGTTGGGTGGTGTGATAGTGGTTGTGGTGGTGATGTCGTGGTGGGAGGGGGTTTTGTTAGTTGATGGTGATTATTTGAAGATTACCACGCCAGAACTAAACAAAAAGAGATCCACGACAGGGAGTACACAAGTTTTGGATGGTGGTGGCAGGCGACGGATGGTGGCGGCAGGCGGTGGATGGTGGCTGCCTGGATTAGTTTAAGTTTATAGCGACAAGGGCGAAATGTGTAAATTATTAGAGCCACAAGGTCCTTTTATGTAATTGACTCTAGGATGAATGGTGTAATTGTTTTTAGAGCCACAGGGACGATTTATGTAAATAACTCTTGATTAGATCATGTCACGTCAGATTTATTGCTACAATAGAAAGATTAATAAAGTATATGCATACTTTAGAGAGAAAAAAAGTTAGATGTATACAAAACGAAAATGTAACAAGTTGAATGCCTTTTTAGAGCATTTTCCCATATCAATATTATTATGTTTTTCAAAAAAAAATAAAAAATAAATAAAAGAAAAAAAAAAAAAAAAGTAATAATTTAATCAACCTCCTATGCCTTTTAATGTTGGGCACGTGTTTATTATTAACTTTTGACATTTCTATCTTTTGCTTTACAGATTTCTTAGAGTCGACAAACTTTTTTAACATACCAAGGGAGTAATTTTCACCCTCCATCTTTATTTGATCTAATGGATAAGATTAATCTCAACAATTTAAAAAACCCACTTTCATCATTTTTTTTTCAAATATTAATATCTTTCAAACCGTTAATCATTAAGCGAAAAAAAATATACCGTTACGACGAGCATTTAATTATCTTTCTATAGATAGGCTAATTGATATATTTTTGACAAAATTTTTTTTTTCATTTTTTTCACTTTTTTTTCGTGGCCGAAAAAATCATATATGATATTACATATCATATCATATATGATATTGCATATCATATATGATATTATATGTAATATCATATATGATATTTAATATCATATATGATATGCAATATCATATATGATTTTTTTTCGGCCACGAAAAAAAACGTGAAAAAATGATTTTTTTTTTTTCGAAAGTATATCAAAGTGCCCGTCTATAGAAAGATAATTAAATGCTCGTCGCGATGATGTAATTATTTTCGCTTAACGATTAACGGTTTAAGAGATATTTAAATTATAAAAAATTGGTGAAATAATAAAATGCTTTTAAATCTCAACCATTGATTTCTTTTTAAATGGATGGTGGGGATGAATCCCTTGGTATGTAAGGAATGTTTGGTTTGTAGAATAACTCGACTCGATTTCTTATTATTACAATACAACTAGCTTAGGGTTGTAAAAAATAACCATGTTAGATGTTAAGTATTATTATCATTTTCATATGTGTTGAATTGAAACATGAAGTATCTATTTTTGTAAATTCAAGTTTAATTTTATAACTTGGATGCAAAATCCTAATCTTTCTATTTTGTAATTTTTTTCTAGCTTCTTGCTAGATTTTTTTTTTAATAAAATTTGTCGTTATATCTATTTTAGTAACCCTACTTTGATCCTAATAACTTGCTAATGATCCACATAGGATGTGTGTATTCACAATCTAATAGCTTCCTAGTATCCTTACTGAAAGCTTTTGGTCAATTAATTTAAGAGCACACGGTGTAATCGCTTTGTAGGGAGGAACCAAGGCTTTTGGCGTGTGTGATCGGTGGTGACGCCAAACCATCGGCATTATAGCCCGAGCGATGTTTGTGGCGTACGCTATAGCTTGAGGCTAGGGGAGATGGTTTTTGACTCTTGGCCCTCCGACAACTAGTTTTTAAAAGAAAATTTCAAAATTTAACACTATAATACCCTCAAACCCAACCTTTTAACGTACAACTTACCACTTTCACGTTCAATATTTACAGTTTTAGTGTGGCCAATTTCGACACAAAGGCACTTATTTTCATTTGATAAAATATTTTGAGCACCACCAAGCGTTGCAACAACAAGAAGATACCTCAAATACACATCATGAGATACACCATGATCGTGGACTTACATAAGAACGTTTGATGCGCGACTATTTTGGCGACAATCTGAAATACTCAGAGTAATATTTTAAACGTGATACCGCATGAGCATTAATTTCTTTTAAAAATAGTTGAAGGTATATCTACTTATAATTTTGATCCTATCCATCAGTTCACTTCCAAATTCTTTAAATTCCTACCAAATGCTACGGGTCAAATGAGTTTTAGTTTTATTATAAAATGCACTTCTGTCATGTGCCTATGACATACATAGTAAAATCTGCTTCATTTAATGATATTTACAAATTAGTGAACACGCGATACATGGATTGTAAAAAAAAAAAAAAAAAAAAAAAAAAAATTACTATGTGCATTATTGATATGCACACTTAAGTATTTAAGGAAGACATTCAAAAATATATTCTAAACACGAAACGGTTCATGAGTTTTCGGGAATGGTTGAAAGCATTCATTGTAGGTATTGGGAATGGAAAAAATGTCCGAAGTCAAGGTACGAGCAACTTTCGTGAGGTGATAAAAAAATACAAGTATGTAATACCTGAATTTGTTGTGTTCTATGATTTGCGGATTTGGCATGTTATTTTTGGTATAGCGTGTGCGAATAACAAACTTTGTTCTAAATTATTCTACACTATTTATGACCTTATTAACTACATCGCCCTAGTGGCTTCATTTGAAGCAAATGGATTACATACTTACATACGATAAAAGGTATTAAATCTAAAGAAATCACAGTGGGCTACTTTTGTCAAATCATTTTTGTTGGCACGAAGCGAGAAACATTTATTGATTAAGAGAAAACAAGAAAGGATGTTAAATGAGCTTTTGATGTCCTCTAATGATGGTGGAAATCATACAACAATTAACGTGTGCTTACAATATTAGTAGGATACGAAGAATCAAGTGCGCTTCTATCATATTGCATAGCATTAGCCTGAATACTAAAGATTAAATTTTGTCATAAGTAAATTTAACAAATTTATATTAATCCTTAGCTAATTCTTTGGCAACAAAAAAGAAGTATTAGTTTTATTTAAATTTAATGTATTTTTTTGTTAATTTTTATTTGTATTTTTCATATATATTTGCAATTTTATTTTTTACTCAGAAAAGTCACTTGGTTTTTAAAAAGCAGAAATGGGAATAAAATAATGAGTCTCAAAATAAGTTGTTTCCCTTAACTTGTGAGACAGTTTTTTTTTAGCGTGTAAATAAAGTAGTTGTGTTAATGAGAAAAAGCTAATGCGTCATTATAAATAAGCGCTTTTAGTTTGCCATTTTTGGGCTAAGGTGTGAGATTTACTCACATCTATTGTACTTATTATTTTTGAAGTAATAATATTTTACCGGGTAACTTTTTTACCTAACATCCACTAAGAAGTTAGTGTTCTCCACTTATCTAAAAGCTGGTTTAAAGCTTTTAGAGAAATCATTAAAAAAAAGTAACATTTGCTCATATCTTTTAAAATATTTAGTTTTTTTTACTGTCGCAAACAAAAAACTAAAATACATCAATAATTAAGAGATAACAATATCATGGTGCAAGAATAAGCAAACCCTATATTTAATCACCCATATATCAAATAGTTCTGAGACCAATGCTAATGGGCGTTGGTTTCACCAAGCAACCTCAAAAGCAACGCGCTACTTCCCCCTAGCACACCCCATACCAACGCGTCTCCCTCCAACTTTTTCTAAAACTCGGTTGCATCACCAACTGAAACAATTACACATGCAACCCCAGTTTTTTACATGACAAAAAGTAGAACTTACCCATTTGATTGTTTGGTTTGGAATGGAGCCATGGAGGTTGCGCCTGAAAAAAGATGGTGTGTAAAAATGGAGGAAATTAGGGTTTGGGTTTATATATGAGGATCTGATAATGTCAGGCTGAATTTGGGTTATTACTAGCCAGTGCAACTTTTTGCTTTATAGTCCGCACCAAGAGTCCAATACCTCAAGTCTTTAAAGTAATAAAAGTCGAACTAAAACTCAATGGGTCTGATTTGTTTTTTTTTCTTTAAAAAAAAAGAAAAAAAGAAAGAAAAAAATAAAAAAAGTTATGAGGTTGCTTTTGTGGTCACCAATAGCTAGTTATGGTTGAGGTGCAGTTCTGGAGAGAGAAAGCTGAGGTGGCGGGGTTGCTTGGGTGAAAAGTTATGGTCACCGTTAGCATTATTCTGATAACAAAATGAAAACTCAATTAGAACGGACAACTCAGCCGACTTCAACTTCTACTTTTGTTTGTAACTTGGGTGTCTTTAATAACTACTTTTATGTGTTGAATACGATATGCTTTAACCCCTATCTATTATAATATTTATTTACTTTTTAATTAGGCATATGTCTAGTCATGATTTTCCTTCTGAAAGAATGTTGCTGGATAGTTTTACGTACGTGACAATACATGTATCTAGTTAAACTTTTAACTCATTTTCATGTTTTTGAATTTTGATAGTTTTGCCGAGATGATATAGTATCTTTTATCACATGTAATGGTGTAAATGAGTAATGTAGTAGATTTGAGGTAAAATTATAAACTAAAAAATGCCAGAAAATTCACAGAAAGATAGTGATAAACAAAAATAACAACTAAAAACTAAACAAATGACTAAAATATAAAAAGAAACGTTTACATCATGGGTGAAATGACTAAAATATGAACTACAGCCACTTCTTTTTGTGCGTATCGGGTGTTATGTGTGTATGTATTTATCTTCAGCGACAGTGACATTTTTATTCCATAAATCCATAGAAATTAGAAACTCCATCCGTGCGTGTAAGTTTTTTAAAAATTTTATTACCATTTTTAGAAGCCCAAGTAGGTTAACTTGTCTTTGATCCCTTTCACATGTACAGTTTTCGATTTCTAGTGACCAATATTGCAGCTAATCTAACTAGTCATAACTCTTATCTAACGGAACCTTAGGTCGACTATCATAAGAAAAAGTTATTTAACTTGTGTTATATTGACATATATTATGACACTTTTATGAACTTAAACTTTCATTCTAGGGATAATACACAATCATAAAAGGAAACTATGTCGATGTTTAAATTGATGTTTACTGAATGTGTTTTTCAACTCAGTTTATCAAATGTGATTTAATGAAGAAGAGCAAACTGCTTCTGATTATCATAGTTTAGGCACTACCACATAAAGCTGTCTATATCTACTTCCCGGAAATAAAACAAACCTTTGTAATTCTGTGTGAAATGAAAGCAACCTAGCTGCCATGTTTCGTTAAGTCCTCTAATAGTAAAAAGTAAGATATTCTTACGACATATACAATATTGAAATGCAAAATAATGGCCATCCATCTCGGTTCTTGTTTAAAAGATATAATTTGAATGGAACCGGCATTAAACAGGACATTTTCTAACATGAGTTTTAATAATAATGAATGTTGGATATACTTTATGATATAATATGGTTGCGATATGTGGATTCATACGAAGATGGTTGGTGAGTTTTGGATTTGGTATGGAAAAATCAATGTTCCTACGGCAGGCTTTGTTTTACACCACAACAGCTAGCAAGGTACATCTGATATAAATATTCATAATCCAGGTTTGGTTGGTTGAGAATTTTAAACTATTTATCTCAGGATGGGTTGTTCACTGGACTAGAACCGTCTACTAGACGGGTAACTGAATATACGGTACCCAAAATAAGCGGTTGCCCGTGGTTTAATTCACAGTTAACCATATTAGACATATAAGCAACTTGAACTGGGATAAACGACAAAATAATCTAAAACGTAAAATGTCGCTATATTAAAATTAGATCGAAAAAGATTAAGTGGTCATAAAGTTGTTTAGTCAAAATAATACTCCATAATATTAGAATCATCATATATGCGTAACAAATCAACTATAAGTATTTAAACAACATTTATACACAGGGGCGGAGCCACTTGCAATGTAGGGAGGGCACTTGCCCCAACACTTTCTTTAATAGTCCTAATTTTCGTGAGTAATATTTATGTATTTTTGAGATTTTAATGGTGTTGCCCTCATTGTAAAATTGATTTTGCTCTCTACAAGTTCCATGGATTTTAAAAAATGAGTTGAAAAAAATATGAGGAAGATGATGAATAGGAAAATGTGATAGGAGAGAGAAGTAATTTATTACTTTTTCTGTACAAAATTGGTGTAAAGTGACATGTGGGCAGTGAGAAGTAAAGTAATTTATTACGGAGTACTTTTTCCATTTCTCTTACTATATGATTTTATGGTTCTCATTTTTTATTTATCATTTGTCTAAATTTGTCTAAAGTTAGAAAACTAAGTAGATATAAAATATGTGACTTTTAGTATATTTTTTTTGTTAATTAAATGTTGTGCATTTTTAAATATTTTGTTAATTTATTATGATATAAAATGTGCAAAACATCTATCATGAACTTTGTTACTTGTTATATTATTTGGCCTCAAAATATGCAATGATACCAAAATAGAGAAATGTCAACCTCATCAATATTCGTTAATATTTTTTGATATTCTTATATTTTTGCTCAAATTAGATGTCTAACTTTTTTTTTTTTTTTTTTTTTTTTTTCTTTTTTTTTGATAAGTATAAACTATCTTTTAACCCCATTTTTACTAGATTAGCTACTCTTTTACATAATATATATTGTTATTTTGATGCAAATATTACACAGCTTAAGTTGGTTTGTGCAACACGAGTTTTTTTTTTTTTTTTTTTTTTTTTTTTTTTTTTTTATTTATTTATTTCCGACTTACGTAAATGTATAAATTTTTTGCCTCCCATGCGCTGATTTCCTGGCTCCGCCACTGTTTATACACTATGATCACATTAATCAAATATCGACGTTAATACATGTTTTCACTAAGCGTGTAAGAAACCGTTATACTAGAAAAGTAAGGGAAAAAAGAATCAATGTTTGAATAATTATTTGAAAATTTGATTTCAAGCATAGGTTAACCAATTCTTAAATCTAACTTACACTTTGAAAAGCTTAACTGCATTATTGTATCCGCGGTATTGATCACTACTCATAAAAACCACATAAACATCTAGTACTCAGTACATATGATATGATCATAGTCTACCATCTTTTTCAATACCATATTTTGTTTCCACTGCTTCATTTTTATATTCAAAACGTTTTATTTCGTATCTTCTATCTAAATGCCTTATATTCCCCAAACTTCAGAAATAATAATAATAATAATAATAATAATAATAATAATAATAATAATAACAATAAAAAAAAAAAAAAAAAAAAAAAAAAAAAAAACCCTTTTGTATCTCTATATATATTGAACCAAGAATATTATTATGTTGCACACAAAGCCTACTTCGCATTCTAGCAATGGCAAAAAACATGAACACATACACTCTTCTTTTTATCCTATCAATTTTGATCATTCACGCCCTTTCCACGTTTGCTCACTCAAAAAAGTTGGACGAGAAGAAACCTTGCAAGAGATTAGTGCTCTACTACCATGACATCCTCTTCAATGGGACCAATGTTGCTAATGCCACATCTGCAGCTGCCGTTAACCACACACAGCTTGGTAATTTTAACCACGGGATGCTTGTGATCTTCGACGATCCTATAACCAAAGATACACACCTCTTATCTCCTCCAATAGCTCGAGCTCAAGGATTTTATTTCTATGATATGAAGACTACGTATAACGCGTGGTTTTCTTACACGTTGATTTTCAATTCAACTGAGCATAAAGGAACAATTAACATTATGGGTGCGGATATGATGATGGAGGAAACAAGGGATCTTTCAGTTGTTGGTGGAACGGGTGATTTCTTTATGGCACGAGGCATTGCTACTTTCCGCACAGATACTCTACAAGGTGATTATTACTTTCGGCTCGAAATGGATATCAAGTTGTACGAGTGTTATTGATTAAACGACATCAGGCTCTCATCTTTCACTTGAGTCTCGAGTAGGAACAAGAATTAAAGCTTAGCTTATATGGATAAATTCGGTTATTAACCTGTGTAACTCTCTTTTGTCTTCGTTGTAGCTAGTATGTCTTCGTACTCATTTTATGTCTCGTCTTTGTACTCATCTTATTTAGCTAGTATGTCTTTGTACTCATCTTATGTCTTATATGTCTTTGTACTCATCTTATTTTACTACTTGCCAGTCTTTAATGAAATCCCCGTTCAAAAAAAAGTGCTAAAAAAGAGTTACATATTGCAATATTTCTGTTCTAATCAACGTGAAGTACACCACATGTTGCTAAGGCCAACTGATATAACATATCTTAATCATTTATCTTAATCTATACTAGATAATACTGTAAATCATTTGGGACTTTTTATAAAAGAAAGTCTAAAAATTTTTAAACGACAAATATTAGTATAAAAGGAAATCAAATGTATGAGTTGTAAGTATACATCTTGTAAGAGCTCATATTGTAATTTAATGAAAAAAAAAATGTAACCTCCCTGATGTAATTTAATGAGAAAAAAATGTGTAACTTAAAAAAAAAAAAAAAAAAAAAAAAAAAAAAAAAAAAAGTAGTGTAACTAATAATGTAATTATTGATAGCAAATGTCAATACTTGGTCAATGACATATTTACTCATAGCTATAAATCCTGATGATATTTCTTAAACAATATCTCTTATAAAACTTTTTTTTTTTTTTTTTTTTTTTTTCTTTAAAAAGCATACAAAATACACACTCACATTATCTCTTTTGTCTTCGTTGTAGCTAGTACTAGTTATAATACCCGTGCACGCGCGGGTTTTTTAAAACTTTTTTAATCATATATTTTTATTTATTAAAAAACAAATAATTTAATCTTTGTTTTATTTGATTTATGATGTTTAATTATAATTTTTTATTATTAAAGATAATCCTTTAAAAATTTTAATCCTATTATTAATTGCATCTTATCTATATTTTTTTATTTATCTTCTACTTGTGTTAATTGCATCTTATCTATATTTTTTGTATTTATCTTCTACTTGTGTTATAGATAAATATAAAATGTTACCTAATAAGAAAATAATCTTTTTTTAAATACAATTATTACTAAATAAGGTATGAATTGATTTTTTTGAAATAGAAAATTCCCGATAGAAGTTTTGTTTTATTATATAAAAGATGTCTCTTCTTTGTACTCATCTCATGTCTTATATATGTCTTTGTACTCATCTTATTTTGCTACTTGCCAGTCTTTAATGAAATGTCCGTTCAAAAAAAAAGTTAAAAGTGTTACATATCGCAATATATTTCTAATCAAGGTGATGTACACCACATGTTGCTGAGGCTAACTGATGCATGTAACATATCTTAATCATTTATCTTAATCTGTAGTTCTATACTACATAATAAATCATTTGAGACTTAAAATTTTTAAAACGGCAAACATTACTATAAAAGGAAATCAAATGTATGAGTTGTAAGCATACATCTTTTAAGAGCTCATATTGTAATTTAATGAAAAAAAAAATGCAACCCCTAAAAAATGTAACCTCCTGATGTAATTTAATGAGAAAAAAACTATGTAACTTTCAAAAAAATAACAATGAAAGAGAAAAAAAAAGTAGTAGTGTAGCTAATAATGTAATTATTGATAGCAAAGTTCAATACTTGGTCAACGACATATTTACCCATAGCTATAAATCTTGATGATATTTCTTAAACATTATCTCTTATATATTTTTTTTCTCTCTTTAAAAAAGCATACAAAATACCCACTCACGTCACTCTTTGATCTCAAGCATCTCCAAAAACACACACTAACTTAAGCCCCTTTCTCTCACTAACCATACACCACTTCCGCCACTAAAAATATAGCTTACCGGAAATTTTATTTATATGGTACTCGTCGCTGCAACGCGCGGATACCCTGCTTGTAGAGTTATTATATGTACAAATCACGAGTATCTTTATGTTATTTTCGATCTTGTTCATCATTTTTTGCTAACTGGTGCAATTTAATATTCTACAAAATAAATGTATCAAGAGATACATAAGTAGTTTCAGCCACAATATATGTCTTAAAACCGTTATGTATCAAGTAAGAAAGATGATAATTCATGATATGTCCTATAGAATTAAGTACTAACACATGATCCTCTATTATTAATGTAAAATACATTTTACTTAAATACTCCTTTTATACATTTTATAATAATAATAATAATAATAATAATAATAATAATAATAATAAATAAATAAATAAAATGGTTTCATCACTTTCATGATAATTCTAGTGGCGGTGATTAGCATGTGTAAGTGAGGCAGCAGCACATGACCACCATTTGTAAGGGGCCTCAGATTTAGTATATGTTCGTTAGTATTAATACATGTCTATGTTGAAATTTTATAGCTCTTTTTAAATATTATGTGGACGGGGTGAGGGGGGGGGGGGGGGGGGGGGCAGGCTCTGATTTAGTATATGTCCATTAGTATTTATACATGTGTAAGTATATTATGTTTTGAATTTTTCATAATAGTTAAGCGTTTCGTGATTTACTAGGCCTCATTCATAATTTCGCCCAGGGCCTCCCAAATCAATGGGACAACCCTGGATATGTCCTAAAAATTTAAGTGTACTTCATTCATTTTCTCCTAAAATATTTGTTCAAAAGACCTAATGTAGTATTTGAGATGTGATTCAAGAGACCTAATGCAGTATCTTTTAGTGTATGAAATATTTTAATTATGTATAATTCGAATGTTGTATCTTTTAGTCTACGAAATATTTTGATTGTTTGTACTTTTGAGTTATAAACAATCAAATTATTTTATAACTGCATTCAGTCTCTTGAATCATAATTATGAAATATATCTTAACAAATTATATTTATAAGTTTAAGGACCAGTTTGTATTTTGTAGATAGTTGAAGGGTAGCAAATGTAAGTATTTTAAAAGTTTGTTTTCACTTTATATAAGCAGTCTTTTCCCTAATTTGTAATCATAACATTTTATAATAAAATTCTGTCAATAAATTTAGAATTGCTTTCACGTTCATATGGTATCAGAGCTTCAAATAAACCTCAACACTCATTTCTTTCTCACAAGTTGGGTCTTTCATATCCTCCAAGTTGAGAAAGCGTAGGGGGGAGGGGGGTATATGAAATATATAATAACAAAGCACATTTTTAATTTCAAGGACCAGTTAGCAAATGTATATATTTTAAAAGTTAATTTTCACATTATATAAGCGACTTTTACTCAATTAGTAATCATAAAATTTCAAAATAAAATTTTCCTAATATTCTCTCAATAAATTTCCAACTGCTTCCACGTTCATACGAATGTTAGGTCTGAAAAATTGTTTACGTAATTAGAAATCTATCTAGGATTAAATCATTCAATTCATTGCTCAGGTTTGTTTTACAGTGAACTCTAGGCTCCAGCAATCAGATATATGTTATGAAATATATTGTTTTAAACAAGTTATTATCAATATAAATCAGCAACATATAACAGTTAAAAACTAATTTTAATCGCAAAAGTTTACACTTTTGCTAAAAAATAGTCTGAAAAGTTGTAACAAATACTCTTTATATGTTACCTGATGATATGTCAAACTGTGTAAACCACAAATTATTGAATAAATTTTAGGGTTAATTACTTGAAAATGTATCACACTTGTCACTTTTTGTTATTAGTTGGTAAGTAGAGTGTTGATCACTAAGAGTGGAATGTTAACACTTAAATATCTATCAGTATTTTAATTTTAAAGTTAGTCTAATTAAACACAATCTAATGCAACAGAGGGTTTTCAGCATGAGAGACAGTAACCTGCACTTATAGGCAGATAAGCAAATAACATACATAAGCAGAAACACATATAACAAATAGGAGGTCAAGCCGATAGTAAGGAAAATGTATTATCCTATTGTTCAGTCATATACGATGATTACTAAATCTATTCTCTCTCTTTAGAGCATCACTTCATGGCGCATCTTATTCCAATGTTTAGACTCCCTAAACGTCTAGATTAATCCTGTTACGATTAATCAGAAATCCGCATAAAGTCTACCTTAATGATTATCAATTATTAATTAACCACATTGGACTTACATGAACATGCAAATATTATTGAAGTAATAAAGTAATCAAAACACACGTATGACCATCGAATAAAACATCATATAATTAATAAACATGGCTAATACCTACAGGTTATTAGCCCGTAATCTCTATAATAGCACAAGATGACATGTTTGGAAATATTAAAATATGAATCAAAAGAGAAAAATACGCTAACCAAATGATTAAAGAGTACAAAAAGAATTAAGCGAATCTTCCTATGAAATTATGCACAAGCAGGACCTTCTTACTGCTCCTGGTCTCGTACTTGGTGGTTATCAGTTGTTCGGTTCTTCTGGTGCCTCTTGTGTGTCTCTAAAATTCGGCTGCAAATAATCTATTTATACTTTTTGGCAGCAGGGTCGATATAGCGTATCTACTTAATCTGATACGCCATATCAAGGTAACTTCTCGTGGGGTCCAAGATTATTATATTCTAGAATATTCGTACACCATCTAAGTGATACGGCGTATCTCCAATCTTCATACGGCACATCTTGTCTTCTTATCTTGGAAATCTAGTGAAGTCTTGTGAATAGATACGGCGTATGTTGTTGTTGTTGTCATACGGCGTATCTGGAGTAGAACAAGTTAGATCTTCTCATTGACCAAAGTTTCATATACGGCGTATGAAAGAAATCCATAAGGCGTATTCTTTAAAGTCAGGCAATGGTCTTCATATTCGTCCAAGTCTTGGCACATGGCGTATCTATCTTTATAGTAGATTTTTCCAACTTGATCCATTTTGCTCCAATTCACATCCAAAATAGCTAACTTTCACCAATTGCTTGTTTATAACTGTGATTTACAAAAATAAGCAATTAAGTATCAATACTCATATAAAATAATACAAAACAAGCAATATACTTAGGATAAATGACGCTAATAATATGTTGTTATTTGATGTTATCATTAATCTTAAATTTAATTGTATAGTGTTAAGTGTAAAATTCTTATTTTCTATAATGGAGTTATATATATATATATATATATATATATATATATATATATATATATATACATATATATATATATATATATATATATACATATATATATATATATATATATATATATATATATATATATATATATATATATATATATATATATATATATATATATATGCATTGGTTTCATTGAGAAGGTTTTTAAATTAAAAAGGTTGAGAAGCAATTATAGCAATTTGATTCTTTTAATCTTAATTAATTATATACATTGTTTATTATGATGAAAATGGTAGAATAGTAATTGAATCATTCAAAAGTAATTAATGTCTAAAGGTACCTAATTTAATTTTTCAAAATTAGACTTTAACTACAATATGTATGATCGTTTTCCTTTCATTGATTCATTTAAATTTTTAATTCCATATAACTATCATTTAATGAATCATTTATTATTTTTTCAATCAAATAATAATGATTTATATTATTAGGTATCAAAAAGACCTCGTACTACAATAAAAAGTCTTATTTAGCGAATGATTCATTTTATTATGTTTACGTATAATTCTTTTTTGGTTCACAATTCCATTATCATTTTTGTGTTTTTTTCATAAATTATTTTTGGGATAGTGAATCATACACTAAAGTGGGAGGTTTTTTTTTTTTTATTATTATTATTTTTATTTTTATTATTTTTTTTTTATTATTACTCATATAGTTAGATTAGTAAAATTTTGACATTTTATTTTGAATCACATATAATTAGTGAATCATTATTAAACAAGTGTTCTTTTAGCCGAATTATTTAACATTGATATACTGATGATTCAATAATTCAAAATACTAAAAAAAATGAATCATTATATATTAATATGATAATGATTCACAAATGATTTATGTATAAAGCTATGAAATTCCATGTTATGAGTTTCATTTAAAGCCCAAAAAATTACGAACAATTTCTAGAGCCAAAAGATAAACAATTGAATCATAACAATTGTATGAATCATTGGATAAAACAAGTAAAGTAATAACTCATGACAAGGTTGAATCCTTACTAATTGATATAATAATGAATCACTAATAACCTATATCTAATAAAAAAATGTTACTGAAAAAATGAAGCATTGTGTAAATAAATAATAGAACTGTTGGAGTAATGTTAAGTGTATGAATATACGTTAGGATGCACCTGATGGTGATGAACACTAAGAAAAGCTCTAATCAAAAAATAAATATATTAGTAGTAATTTTTTAATTTACGTTTGGAGAGGAGGACAACTAATAAGTATGCATTAATGTAGTGTGACTGCATTAATGTAGTGTGAATGACAATGAAATATAAATTTGTAAATGCCAATCATGCCCTTATATTAGCTTGATGAGATGAATGATCAAGATTGCTTCTCAATCTTCTCAATCTAAAACTCTTGTCAACCGATCCGGATTATATATATATATATATATATATATATATATATATATATATATATATATATATATATATATATATATATATATATATATAGTGTATCTTTATTTTCAGAACTTTGTTAAGTGCGGGAACTGCGAGAACTCTAATTTTGCATTAGAAAACATGCATGTTCATATAAAACATGCATGTTTTTTTACATACACCTTAATACACATACCTACGTAACATACATGTTCATATAAAACCCTGTTAAGTGCAACATATCAATGCAAATGGTTTTATATGAACATGTATGTTACGCAGGTTTTGTATTAAGGTGTATGTAAGAAAACATACATGTTTTATATGAACATGCATATTTTCTAATGCAAAATTAGAGTTCTCGCAGTTCCCGCACTTAGCAGGGTTCTGAAAATAAAGCTCCTATATATATATATATATATATATATATATATATATATATATATATATATATATATATATATATATATATATTGTAAATTTATAAAATTCAATTAGTACCTCCTAGACTTTATATTTTCTTTTAAAAAACAACATGTATTATTATTGTTGTTGTGTTTTTATTATTATGCTTATTTGTATTCTTCTTATTACACATAGCCAAGGTTCTAAAATGCGCGAGGCGTGGCCTTAAAGTTACGAAATACACCAAGGCGTCAGCTATAGGTGTGATGTGACTTGAGGCGTGAAAATGTGCGCAAACGCACAAGGCGTGGCAAGTTTTTTTTGAAGCACTTAGGGAATTTACTAATATTTGGATTTGGGCTTTCATTTAATAATATTGGATTTGGGTTTGCATTTACTAATGTTTACCACTCATATAATTATGAAATATGATATAAATCTTTAAACCTCTAAATACTTTTTTCCGCCTTAATAGATGCGTTAAAAAGCCATGCTGCCATGCCTTATGCTAAGGCTTGAGGCTTGGTTATACCCCCATGCCATGCCTCACGCTATTTATAACCTTGCACATAACCCATTTTACATACAATCCTAGCTTAACCTTTTATAACAACCACCACCAACTGTAGGTCCCAAAACCACCGCCATTAGTAGCCACTGCCACTAAAACCTAGAAACCGTATGATCCGCAACCATAACCTGATCCAAACATAAAACCTCAAAGACTTGGGCAAACTAGAAATACCCCCCCCCCCCCCCCCCCCAAAAAAAAAAATAATAATAATAATAATAACATGATCATATGTGATGGATCTAAACACCTTGATCTGTGTTAGAATGATACTTTGAGTTATATCACTAAGTATGCGGAATCTACTTAGTAATACTTAGAAGTTCAATTGTGAATGAAAAGAGTTGTATATGAATGAGAACAATGTATGTATCAAACTGTTAGCTCCAATATTATTAATGATAATAATACGAGTGATCTTTGTATCACTAGGGTTACACCTTGAAGCTCTAGAAAAATGTATATCTAACTTTAACCTAGGACCTCCTTTTATAGTACAAGGAGTCCTCTTCTACAAGATAAGAATAACTCTAATAGAATAAGATATACACAAGATCTATTCTATATTTATCTTTACAAATTTCCTAACAGTTATCCTAACAGCAGTGGTAATAATATGTACTAGCAGTGGTAATGAGTTTCCACTGTTAGTGCATTCTTCAGCAGTTGTAACATCCTTACTAGCCGTGGTAACTGTTAATATAATTCCCAACAATCCTCCCCTAAACTTATGATTAACATGTAAATCAATAAGTTTCTTCAAGCAATCAGTAGACATGAGGATATGGGAATTCTTCCAAACACTTATCTTCTTTTTTTTTAACTCCTTATCAACTCTCACACTTTGATCATAAATCCTCTGTAGCAAATCTTCTATGACTTCACTTCTTTCCCAACATCTAAGCCTTACTGACATCATAACAGTTAAAACTCCAGCTCTCAATAGATATTCTTTCTCAGCTAACATAAACACATCAACTCCATCTTGAGTAGAAACATGATGTACAACACTTGAATCATAGAATTTCCACAGAGTATTCATATTGTGAGCTTCAAATCTCCAATACCTGTCACTTGGGTCAGGTTCATATAATATTCTAAAATGAACCCACAACTCTTTTGCTTTGACATCAACAAGTTCATCATTCTTGAACTGATCTTGAACAATCCTCCACAAAGTATCCAAATCTTCTCTATCACAAGATCTAACAACATCTTCAAAATCTCTGAAAATACTTGTGACATTTCCAGTTATGATAATCTTCCATGCTACACCAAAATCATCAGAATAGATTTCCCAACCAACAACTGGATATTTTGTTTGTAAAGGTTCAATGTTAAGCACATCAGTCTCAATAAACATCATATTGGTAACTTGTTCTTCAGTCAACTTGCTGACACCTTCTTCTGCTTGAGATGACTCCTGAGTCTTCAATTTCTTTGCATCTTTAGATCCAAGACTCACTCCTGACCTTTTTGACTTTATTGTTACAGGTTCTTTATCCATAGGAATAAAATTACTATCTTAGCTTGTCTTTTGACCCTGTAGTAAATACCTTCAATCTGATCATGTGACATTCCTTTGAATTGTGCCATCTTCATATTACCAACATGGCAACAAAAGGTCTTCATCTCAGCAATAATTTGTGTCTTTGTAGGTTGCCTTGGTTTCTTTTGACCCTTTCTAACTGTGCCAATGATATCATCAAGAGCCTGTTGATTCTTCATCTGAATGAAATCCTTCAGTTGAGCAGACCTTTGATCTTCATCTAGAGTTGTATTTGCAATGAGTTCAATTGCCTTCTTTCTAATCACTGGATCATTAGTAATCATGAACTCAATTTCTTCTTCTGTAGGTACATAAGTGAACATAGGAGGTTTCTCATGTAATATTGTTGGTGGAACAACAGAAAGTGGTTCTTCCATCACTATTTCCAATTTATCCAACCTCTGAGCTTCCATGAAACTTGCAATCTCATCTTCCTCTTGCTTTTTCTTCTTTTCAATCTTAGCTGCTGCTAATTTCTCTGCCAATTTTGCATCATAATCTATCTGAGCTTGATCTTTCTTTGAAACCTTTCTTGGCTGCACTTGTTCTGTACTAGTCATAACTGCTTTACCTTTTACTGTTCTTATTCTAGCAGCTTCTTCTTCTGCAGTGGTAACATCTTGACTAGCAGTGGGAACATCTTGTCTTGCAGTGGGAACTTGAAACTTAGCAGTGGAATCAAAATCAGCATCCAAACCATAATCTTTTCCAAAATCTATCTTCCTCCCCTTAGTCTCAGCATCTGTTTTCCTCCCCTGTTTGGAAGAATCTCCCAAACCTTTACTAAAGCCTGCAGAGAACTCATCTTGAGGTGAAGATGAAGAAGAAAACACAACTTTGGTAGATCTTTTCTTCTTAAGGCTCTCAACTTCATCCTGTAACCTTTTAATCTCTGCTTTCATCTGATTAACCTCTGTGGCATGATGTTGTTTAGTCTGTGCCAGATCTTTCTCCAGAGCTTGAACCTGTTTGACTAATTTGGTACATAATTCCATCAATTCAGTTAGTTGCACACTGCCCTCAACACTTCCAACAGTGTTACCTGTTGGGAGAGGTGAATCATAGGGCATTGATTCAGGCTCTTCTCTAGTTGGACTAGGAGGAAGCCTTGAACCACCACTGCTTGCTCCTAAACCAAAAGGTTCAGCAACATGCAATGTTGAGATGAGAGGAGTTGGCTGTTTTTGCCTCCTCTCATATGTGTGAGTTACTGCAGGGGTATGTTGAATAGGTGGAACTACAATAGTGGGTGTGTGATGGGATACAACTGGGATAGTTGCATCTTCACCCTGTACCTGTGAAATCTTTGAAAGCATTTGAGGAAAAAGTGGGTGAACCTCCCCATTCCAAAGTTCTGAAGCCTTACACATGTTTTGAAAAACTTTTGGCTTAAGACAGGGGGATTCATAAACTCTTTTGTGGGTTTGCAGTTGAAATTCATTTAACACTGCTTGCACAAACCTTGGATACATCAAAAATTTATATGAACTCTTTACATTGCCTTTCATATTATTGAAAATAAACTTTGAAAAATTGAAAGTCCTATCAGTAGCCAAGCAAACCAAAGGTTAAGCCATGGTTGATGCAAATTGCTCATAAGATATTTTCTTAGGACTTAGGCAATGTAAAAGAGTATGTATTAAAAATCTCCAATGGGGATAAAAACATCCTTTTCTAAAAGTCACTTTTTGATTAGATGTATCATACCCCATGGAAGCAATATTTTTGAAAATATCTGAATTAGGTAATGTGATGATACCATTGAGATCATCCAATTGGAGAACTCTCCTCAAGGATGACTCAGTAACATCAATAGTTACCCCATCCACTATGGCTCTAAGAGCTTCCACAGTTTCTTGTGTGTCTCCCTGTTCAATTGTTATGGACTCCACAGTGTTCCAGAACTGTTTGATATGAGAAACAAAGATTGTGGGATTAACAGTTAAAGCATACCTTATATGGGTTGTATTAAGAAAATCCAAAATCTGATGGAAAACGGGGCCACTCTTCTCGTTTGACTTTTGTAAATAGGCCACTTGGTTGTGCTCCTCAACAAAGTTTAGAATCGCCATAATTTTGTGAAAGAAAGATAAAAGTGTTAGTAATCAAAGATAAAAATCAAGCCGTATGATGATCAATTTATACTAATAGGGTTTGAGGAGTATGCGTAATGTGAATTATCTTAAGAAAGAATTTATCTTTGGGAAAAGAATAAACTAAAATTGGTAAGTGGATAATTCACAAAAAGTTACCCTATTAATAAGGAAACACGGTTATTTTACAACGGCTAGTGAAAAATAGATTACTGACACAACAGTTGTAACGGCTAGTTCACCAGTGGTAAAATTTACACTTGCAGTGGTAACTAGTGAACTAGCAGTGGTAAATTTTCACAAAATATCAAAGAGCAGTGGTAAGTAAAACATGAAAATTAGCTGCTCTTATCATAGTTTTTATCAAACTATCAGCTATAAACGGATTTGATATGTCTTTACCATGAGCCGTTTGCTATGGACTAGCCAACTCTTCATCACATGGAATATGGTGAGTTGATAACCATATAGTTTTTGGTAAACTATCAACCATAAACGGATTTGAGAAGTCTTTACCAGGAGCCGTTTGCTCTGGACCAGTTGATTCTTATGTTGATTAAACATGGTGAATCAATAACCATTTGTTGTGTGTCTGAGATACACACCTTATAACTCCAATATCTCAAACAATATGGGTTTGTATTCTACATAAGTAAGAGACACCTAACATAACCCATAGTAAATTTTTGACCAGGTTACTATTCATAAAAATATCTCTCCAAAGTCAACCTGATAATATCCAAATTTACTCCTCCAACCTACCAAAACAGATAAGAGTAAATAACCTTCATTAATTATCCTTCAACCTTGACTTTGCATATAAAAAGGGGGCTCATTAACACTTTAGTTTTCATCAAAACTAATCTCCAACATCACAAACCCTACAAAAACGTCATGAGCTGGTTTCCACTTATCGACATATCATCAGATGATTCTTCTGATGAAGAAATCAGTTATTGCTCTGACTCAGAGGAACCTTCAACTGGATGGAGTGATTATTTTCCTCCAAGTGCTGCAACAGCTACATCTTCCAACATGAAGCCCAACAAGAAGATTTCAGCTGCTCCTTCTCCATCCCTAGAGTTTTATTCAAGTTCTTCCTCTGATGATGATGATCCAACCTACACCCTGTCCAAGGAACTTCTAAGAGCCCTCACTACAGCTTTGGAGTCAGCCATAGTCAACATGAAGTGGCCTGCTATTGAGAAGCCTGCACAATTGCCAAAGCCTCCCAAGCAAGTTTTGGGCCTTGCATGTCCAAGAAAGCAACTTTCTTTTGATGACAAGAGAAAGAAAGCTTCCAAGGGCAAGCATGATTATGAGGGTAAAGGGAATAAACCCATGGAGTAGTTATGGTTGTTGATATCTCTATTTTGTGATGTTATGGTTGTGTACTCTCTGAATAGTTGTACTTTATTTTCTTATGAATGAATAAAAGTACTTTGAACTTTTTCTTTTATCACTGAGAGAGCAAATCTTTCCACTGTTGTATGATGATTTCCCCTGTGCTTTAATTTCTCTGCATCCAAGTTGGTAGAAAACAATACAAACATATACAAACAATATTAGTACCTAAAAACTATCCTGCAACACTGAAAATGTATTAGACATCAAAGATTTATGGATTTAGCATTCCAATACCTGTAACCAAGTACTGAAACCTACCCACATCAAGCCCTTTTGTTAATAAATCAGCATAGTTGTCATCAGTATGAATTTTGACAACATTAATAAGCTTTTCCTCAAAATAATCTCTGATAAATGATGTCTAATTTCAATATGTTTAGTTTTAGTTTGTTGCACATGATTTTTAATAATGCATATGGTACTACTATTGTCTATATAGATAATAGTGTTCATGAAATTGTACCCATAATCCAACAATTGATTATGAAGCCATATCTGAGCACAACAGCTAGCAGAAGCTACATATTCTGCGTCAGTGGTTGAAGTAGCCACCATTGTTTGTTTCTTACACTACCATGACACCAATCTACATCCAAGAAATTGACATCCTCCTGTAGTTGACCTTCTATCCAAACTTGCACCAGCATAATCACTATCTAAGTATGTGATCAACTCCATAGGGGATTCTCTTGGATACCACAATCCTAGATTAGGATATGTCTTCAAATACCTAAAAATCTTCTCTACCGCTGTCATATGTGATGTCTTTGGAGTAACTTGAAATCTTGCACAAGCACATACAACAAACATAATGTCTGGTCTTGATGAAGTAAGATACATTAGAGAACCAATCATAGATCTGTA
This sequence comes from Artemisia argyi, assembly GCA_030686995.1. Lineage (NCBI taxonomy): Eukaryota > Viridiplantae > Streptophyta > Magnoliopsida > Asterales > Asteraceae > Artemisia > Artemisia argyi. The sequence goes on along the minus strand of CM060685.1, from coordinate 167,852,971 downwards.
AGTATGCACATCAACATCAGCTCCACTAGCATTCTTCAACAATAGATGAGTAGTCTTATCAGCAGGGGTATTTGAAGGTTTTGCATCAGTAAATTTGAACTTCCTTATAATTTCAGTCACATATTTGTCTTGACTGATAAAGATGCCTTTTTTACTCTGTTGTACTTGCAGCCCCAAAAAGAATGTAAGTTCTCCCATAGAACTCATTTGAAATTCATCTTTCATCAACTTTTCAAACTCTTTGCACATCTCTTGTCTTGTAGATCCAAAGATGATATCATCAACATATACTTGAACAAGTAGAATATCACCCTTGTCTTTCTTGATGAACAAAGTTTGATCAATCTTTCCTCTATGAAACCCATTATTCAACATATAAGTAGCTAAGGTTTCATACCACTTCCTTGGAGCCTAATGTAATCCATAAAGAGCCTTAACAACTTTATACACTTTATTAGGGTGTTGAGGATCTTCAAAGCCTGGAGGTTGAGAGACATAGACCTCCTCATCAATTGTTTCATACATGAAGGCACTCTTAACATCCATTTGATAGACAGTAAAGCCCATAAAAGATGCATAGGCTAACAACAATCTAATAGCCTCAATCTTTGCAACAGGAGCAAAAACTTCTTCATAGTCAATACCCTCCTCTTGAGTGTATCCTTGAGCAACCAATCTAGCTTTGTTCCTGATAACAATACCACTTCCATCTTTCTTGTTTCTAAAAACCCACTTTGTACCAATCACCTTCATACCATCAGGCAAATCACAAAGAACCCAAACCTTTTGAAGTTTATACTGCAACAACTCATCTTGCATGGCTTCAACCTAGCTAGATTCTTCTAAAGCCTTATAAACATTTTTAGGCTCCACTTGTGATAGAAAACAGAAAAACAAACATTCATTCTTATCCCTATGCTTCTTGGACTCATAAACTTTACTAATGAACCCATGAACATCATCTTTCTTTGTCTGTCTTCTAGTCTTCACTCCTGATTGTAGCTCACCAATAACATTTTCAAGTGGATGCACTTTGTGAATTGAAGTCTGTGATGTGCTAGGAATATCATATATTGTTGGCATGTTTGAGATCTCTACATCATCACTGGGTGATTCCTGAGATGAACTTCCCACATTTGGACCATCAGTGGAAACTTTTGTTGTAGCAGTGAGAATTGAGTTACCACTGCTAGCAGGAATTTCTTTATTCAGTACATCAAAATTCACAGCCTTTACATCAATTTCCTTTTCAGAATCCTTTGAAGGTTGAGTGTTTTCATTATTGTCAACAAAGTCCCAAAGTGGCATAACAATTTGATCTTTATCATCTTCATCATCTTTGCAAGATTCATCTTCATCAATGAATTCTTCTGATTCTTCAAGATTTTTGTCTCCTGTACTTGAAGTAAGAGGTACATAATTCATTGTATTTGATAATGTGTCAAGATCAACTAACCATTCTGGTCCTGAACCTGCTATGTTAGTTTTATTTTCAAGAAACTGAACATGCAAATTCTCTTCAATCTTCTTTGTTCTTAAGTTATAGACTCTAAAAGCCTTGCTAACCATAGAATATCCAACAAAGAAGCCTTCATCAGACTTTTCTTCAAATTTTCCCAGATAATCAATGGTATTGAGAATTGTAACATGACATCCAAATGGCCTCATAAATTCCAAAGTAGGGGGTCTTCCTCTGAATAGCTCATAAGGTGTCTTGTTCTTTGTTTTAACCACTAAAACCCTGTTCTGAATGTAACAAGCAGTGTTAACTGCTTCAGCCCAAAAAGTCACTGGTAGCTTTGAATCAGCTAACATGGTTCTAGCAGCCTCAATTAGTGTTCTGTTCCTTCTTTCAGCAACTCCATTTTGTTGAGGAGTTCTTGCAACACTAAATTCTCTCTTAATACCTTTGTCTCTGCAGAAATCATCCATAACTTTGTTCTTGAATTCTGTCCCATTGTCACACCTGATGATCTTGATCTTCATTTCAACTTGATTTTCAACTTCAGTGATGAATGTCTTAAGGATTCCAGTGGTTTCATCCTTTGTTCTTAAAAAGAAAACCCATGTAAATCTACTGAAGTCATCAGTCACAACAAGAAAATACTTCTTCAAATTTATGCTGCTCACAGATGTAGGACCAAACAAGTCCATATGCAGCATGTAAAGTGGATGATCAATAGAGTTGAATGCCTTGGTCTTGCATGAAGCTCTGTGTTGCTTACCTTTAAGACAGGCAACACATGTTTGGTAATTTTCAAATCTCTTCTCTGGTAAACCTCTGACTAGACCATCTTTCACAATCCTGTTAATGGTCTTGAAGTTAACATGACCAAGTCTTCTGTGCCAAAGCATGGATTCATCCAAAGTGGCTTTTGCAAGTAAGCAAGTAACATCATCTTTAGCCACTATGTTCTTCATGTCAATGCTATATAGATTGCCCTTTCTAGGGATTTTAAGCAAAATATCACTTTCATCAGGGAGCTTATAATCCTTAGATAAGATATAGCATTCATCTTCTGTGAATAGAACTCTATGCTTCTTGTCACACATCTATGACACACTAAAAAGGTTTTACTTGAGTTCTTTCACATAGTACACATTCTCAAAGTCCAAGTTTCCAGCCTTGATTGTTCCTTTGCCAGAAACTTTACCTCGAATACCACCTCCAAAGCTGACAAATTGTCCATCATAAGGTTTGAAATCTGAAAGATAGGACTTATTGCCAGTCATGTGCCTGGAACATCCACTGTCTGAATATCCTTGATCATCTTTAGGCTTTGAATGTTCCTGCACATAAAATAAAGGAATTAGTTCCTTTTGGGGACCCAAGCCACAAATGACTTGGATCTGCCTCGTGTATCAATATAATTGTATCTGTCAAAGGTCATTGATACACCATTGGGATTGTTTGAGGTGATAGATCCTTTTGGTTTCCATTCCCAGTGTGCTGAGGCCTTAATAGCATTTCCCATATTTACCCTTTTGTTGTTCACAGAACCACCAGTGGAAACTTTTGGCCTTGCAGTGGTAACTACTGGCTTAGCAGTGGAAACTTGTGACAACCGGCAATTTAGGGAGTTATTTTGAAAACCCGCATTACGTTAAAGTTCGTTTATAATTTTTATTTGGAATTTTTATTCACAACGAACTTGTAAGACCTATTTTATGGATAATTATGTTTTTATGACGTTATGGAATTCGTGAATTATTTTAATAATTCATTTTGGATATTATGCTCGGTGATGTATTCTTAAATTCTCACTGGTACTATGTTGACTCTGGCACTAGGTTTACCTAACGGAAAATTTTATGATTCGTTTTACGAGTCCGATTATATTTAATTAATTACGAGATGTTTTTCGGGAGATATTAAAGCTTGAAATGAGTTCGGGTTTCGGGCCACATGTTTTACATTTACCCACTTTACCCGCTCCACACTACTAGTAATATTATTATTACTATTATTATTATTATTATTATTATTATTATTATTATTATTATTATTATTATTATTATTATTATTATTATTATTATTATTATTATTATTATTATTATTATTATTATTATTATTATTATTATTATTATTATCATTATTATTAATTATACAAAAAAAATAATAATAATAAAACTACAAAATTGGTCCTTGGGGCCGGTTCACACAAACACAACAACCATCACCTACACTCTTCTCTCTCTCTCTCATTATCCTCTCCCCACCTCTAACCCTAGCCGCTGACTGGAAATCCGGCCACCACTCCACCGCCGGTTATCACCACACACAAACACCACCGCCGTAATCCAAACGTCTTTCTCCACCTTTTAAACCATTTCACGCGCCGAGAACAAGAAACCACCACCTTTTGCTTGTTCCACCGCCGCGCGTACACCACACCACCACTATAATTTTTGAAGTTTGATATAGATCCGTGTATTGGAAGGTGAGAAAACGCGTTTTTACGCGTGGGTTTTACTAAACCGAGTCAAACTCGGATTATCTTGTATTGGGGTTTAAAAACTACAAGTTCTTTTAAAGATTTTGATAAAGATTAGTTTGGTATCCGGTTTGGGTCGATTTGGGTTCGGATTTGTGGAAGGATTTGGTTGTTTTATGATATTTCGAGGGTTTGGTTTCCTTGGATTGAGCATAACCGAGACCCTTGAGGTCTCGGGGTCGCATTTTGTTGCTCGTATAACCAGGCCGAGACCCAAATGGGGCTCTCGTTTGGTTGTGACTCGAGCCTTGGGCTCGTTATTGCCTTGGTTCGACTCTTGTGAGTCGCGGCTCGTAGCCGTATTATTATTGTTGTTGCCGAGACCTTTGTGGGTCGAATGGTTATTTTGGAGTGCTCGTTGGAGCCTTTTTGGTGACCCTTGATACTTGTTCGAGCCCTCTTGGCTCGTGGTATTTTCCACGACTCGGTCGAGTCGTGTGGACTTGGGTGTGGCTTGGTAAATCCACCCGAGTATGACTTTGATAACTTTGTTCTTGGATTATAACTTGGTTTGGATTAATTGTTATTAATTGGTTGTTTACTTGTTCATTGGCCGAATACATGTGGGTCGAGACCATGTTTGGGTCTCGACATTGGATATTGAATTTTGGTATTGAGAAGTGTTGACGAATTGTGATATTGGGGACCGATTGTGAGATGGTCACTTAGATTGACGGAGATAGGTTAGTCGGGTGCCGTAGTCGGACCCTATTGTTGTAGCACATGGATTGGGATTGTGTTGGACGGAGATGTATTGTTTTTATGACATTTGCTTATTACTTTGGACTTGGACAATGAGCCGAGGGTCATGACTCGGACATGTGACCATTTCGTATGACTCGATAACTATTTACAATTAAAACGTAAATAATAAAACTCGTAATAATAGTTATTGATAATATAAACGTTTATATGAATATATAGACGTGAATAACGGATATATAACTATATAAGCACGTATATTAATAATAATAATAATCACGAGTCATATTATAAATAATACGACTTGATATATATTAGGCTACGAAAGTGGCGTAATATCATTGAACGTATTATTATTATAAAAATGTGTTATAAAATGAGAAACTCTCGACAATTACTAAATATTAAATAAAAATGTCATTTTATATATATAATGAGTAAACTTATCGAGTTATGCGGAGTCGTTGTCACTCGAGTTCAGGTAAGTTTTATTTGACTTTTGTGTTGTCACGGATATATGACGATTAATATAAACGTTTTCTATAACTAAATAACCACTTAACCGTAGGGTTGAACCGGGTTATTTGGCTATATGAAATGAATATATTAATGGGCATCGTATCCAACGACGCCCATAGGTTGGGTATATGTAAAGTGTAATAAATTGCGAATATATATATCGGGAAATCTGGCCAATTTGACGATGTATATGAGGAATTTATTAAACTACGATATATACCATATAGTATTTATGTGCTATGTGCTTTAGGATTGGGTGTAATCTTGAAACGGTATGTTACGTAAATAAATATGAGGATTATTAAATCGACGGATTTAATAAACTTTGGCGATTTATTTAAATAATATATTGGGCTAATATTAGATCTATAGTTTATTTTATTATTCTTTGTGTGACTCTTTGGTTTGTTTTGTGTCGACCCACCACCCGTATGGATACCAAACGTAAATACACCAAACTAATACGAAATGGATTTTCGGAAATAAAACGGATTTCGTCCGGGTTTGGGAATATTTTGAATTTGAGGAAATGATTTCTGAACGAGTTAATATTGTTAGGTCGTGCCGAGTCCGTAGTTGCTGTTTTGTGAGTTACTATACATCTTATTTCCACCGACTTCTTCTTGCTATTTTCTGGACTAGAGGTGAGTCATAGCCCCACTTTTACTCTTGAACAATGTTTTCAATACTTGGGGTGAGAAACGTGCAAATTATTTTATGTGGACTACTTATCGCTTCTACATTCTTTCTAAAACTTGCTATGCGTATGGACTAGGAAGTTTTGTCAGCTTTAGTCACATATTTTATGTGTACTATTCAAGGTTGACTTATTTGGTTATTATCAGCTTTAGTCACGCGGATCGTGTGTACTATTCAAGGTTGGCTTATTTAAATACTGTAGCGTGCACCTATAGGTTATTGATACTTTGGAGGTTATCCGAGTATTTATTTGGTATTGCGGGGGTTACCCGAATATCTATGTTGGAACGGAGGGTATCCGTGTGTTAGGATTGGAGCGGAGGGTATCCGCAGGCTTTTAGTGAATCCTTAGTCTAGCTAGCAAGCGTTTTGCGTATATGTCCACTATATTGTTAGATGAATTTAAACCTATGATCTCACCAGCGAAAGCTGACTTTTAGCACGTTTTCTCAGGTAATTAAGTGATGATATGGATGCTTGGATTGGAAGGCTTGGCTAAGGCTCATGGTTTATGGATCTATTTTTCTAAACTCTGATAATTAATTATGGACCTACTGTTATGTTATTTTGGGCCTGACTCTGAATGATGTTGGGATAAATGTAAACTTTAAAACCCCGTTTTGGTTGCGTTTTTATTATGTTTACTTTATCTCGTTATATTATGTCTGGTGTTGGATACCAATCCCCGTAGCACCCCGAAAGCTTGTTGAGTCTTCCGCTGTATTAAATTTTGGGAGTGTTACAGATTGGTATCAGAGCCAAGGTTATATAGAACTAGGTAAATAAACGCCTAAACTATAACCGAATTTTTATATAAAATGATCCTTGACCACTGCCCGCCAGCCCGCCAAGCCGAAGCATCTTCTATTATTTGAGGTATTATGAGATATTTGAGATGATTGTTAGATTTGGGATTCTTGAGATGATTTGAGGTTTATGGATTTTAGTAATAAGATGGCGTTTCGAGGAATTATATGGTCTAAATGTTTTATAAACATTTTAGTAATGCGGTGTTTGAAACTCTTTTTATTGAGATTATATGTTTGAATTATTTGATGAGGATTTTTGGTATGGTATTTTGAGTTGTGATTTAGTTGTTTTGAAACACTTACACCTACCCTACGCCGTTGTCACAGACCATGGCCTCCCATATGCCCGATGTTGTCGAGGATATTCTTACTGCACCGGTTTTTCCTGCACAGTTCACTATGGCATCTGATGATCCTTACCAGATAGCCATGCTTTCAGCTACTGTGCCGCAGACAGCTTCTACTTCAGCACTACCTGCTGCATCTACGCAGGGACCCTCATCTTCTTTAGGGCTCCCTAGTACATCGAGTCAGCTTACTCTTCATCAGGCTTTGGCTCGTGTGGCCCCACGCTTTGCCCACCGAGCTACGGCACGCATGTCGGTACGCCCTACTTCATCACCTTTACAGATTGATGCTCACTCTCTTCTGTCTGAGGCGCCACCCACATAATTGCGTCGTCGTCCTAGATCACCTACCACATCTCCACATGGTTCACCTAGTAGGAGACGACGATTGATGAGGTACTCTTCCGATGAGGAGGAGGAGGAGTACAAGGGTGAGGATGAGGCTGATGACCCTGAGCAGGAGCATGACCCTCAGGAGGCTGAGCAGGGTGATGATGATGACCCTGAGGAGGAGGATGACCCTCAGGAGGATGAGATGCCTGATGATGATGATGTGTTAGTACCACCAGCTCAGGCTGAGGAGCCTGATTCACCTGTACATCCGATTGAGCCTGATTCACCTGATCATCCGTTTTTGGTTGAGTTGCCACCTGGTAGTCCCGATGGGTCGGATGCATCTTCTGAGGTTTCTGCTGAGCATGCAGAGTTAGGTGAGATTGGCAGGTTATGGGCTCAGATTACTGAGCTTGGTGAGAGAGTTACACGTGTATCTGATCGACTTGAGAGGGTTATTGGAGAGTTCATAGCGGATCTGAGAGTTGATATGACTATGGTTGTGGGCAGGACTACTGAGATGAGGAGAGTTTTGATGGAGGTCCACGAGCATATCAATAGTTTGCAGCGAGGTTTTGTTACTGCTCGAGAGGCTAACCGCAAGCTATGGCAAAGGAATGCCGAGCTAGAGAAGGAGGTGGCTGACCTCAAGAGAGACCGAGACACCCATAGCGTGGAGCTAGGATCGTTATGGAGGGATCTTGATGGCTTGAGGCAGGAGTTGAGGAGCCTCCGCCAGCAGCGTGGCTAGTTGCTTGGGTTATGTTATCGTGTTGCTTTCCTACACCGAGGAGTGTTCGGTTAGAAAAGCTAGTTATCATATTTTGATGTATTTTGTTCAGTATTCGTCTCTTTTGGAATGATTAGTACGTTTCGTGTTATCCTGTAGTTGGAACGATGTTAGATCGCTATTGTATGGTTGATGGTTATTAGTATATGATATTATGTGATTTTGGGTGTTATGGAGATTGAGTCCCTATCCGTTTTATTGATGTTTCATGGTGTATTGTTGCTATTCTTTCCATGACTTGGCTTCGTTGAATTTCTTTTATTCGGCATATTGATAAGTTCTATTGGAGACTCATGAACTTGTGTGATGTTTCAGATCAATGGCCACACGACGAAACCCTGTTAGAGCTACCAGAACTGGTCCTGTAGTGACTACTCCTGGTCGCCGAGGACGCCGACCTACTCGAAATGTTGAAACCCCTACTCCTGACAACCTGGACACTACTAACCGCAACAACAGGAATCAAAATGTTGATGTTCAGGGAGACAATGATCATGTTCCACTTAATGCACCTACTGTGGATCAAGCAATGATCAACTAACTTGTGGAACAAAGAGTTGCTGAACTACTAGCTGAGTCAAATCATTCCAACAATTCGGCTGGAACTTTTCCACCTGTTCGTGCTAATGGATGTCAATACAAGGAGTTCAAGATTTGTGGACCCATTGAGTTTGGTGGAACTGAAGGAGTGGTTTACTTAGTCAGATGGATTGAGAAGACTGAGTCAGTGTTCAATGTCAGTGGTTGTGCGGAGAATGCGAAAGTAAAGTTTGCTTCTTTTACTTTTAAGGATGAAGCTTTAACTTGGTGGAACAATTACCGAAATTCAGTGGGAGTGATGTAGTTTATGCCATGACTTGGGAGCAATTTAAGTCTCTGCTGATTCAGACTTATTGCCCAAGGAATGAGGTCAAGAAGCTAGAGATTGAGTTTTGGAACCACAAGGTGAAATGTAATGATATGACGACTTACAATCGTCGTTACCAGGAATTAGCCTTGCTTTGCCCAGATATGGTGAAAACCGAGACTCAAAAGATCGAGAGGTATACTGATGGGTTGCCTGTAGCTACAAGGAATGATGTGATTTCTGCTAGGCCTACAAACATCCATGAGGCAATCACTATTGCTCAACAACTTATGGATTCGTTGGAATTAGAAGGAGCTGATAAGGAGAAGAATGGAAAGAGAAAGAGAGACCGTCACTCTAAGGGTAATGATCACCGAAGCAAGAGACAAGCTAAGGCTTATGCTATTGGGAATGGAGATAAGAAGAATCAGAACGGTGATGCACCCAAGTGTGGTCGTTGCCACCAGCATCATACTGGATGGTGTAGTGTGAAATGCCAGAACTGCTCAAAGAAAGGACACACAGCTAAGGACTGTAGAGCTCGACCTCTTGCTATGGTTCAGGCTGCCCCTGAGATGAGAAACAAGGCAGATGTTACTTGTTATGGGTGTGGAAAGAAGGGACACTATAGGAGTGAGTGTAGAGACTCGTGGAACCGTGGAGCTGGAGGAAACCGTGGACGACAAGATAATGGGGACCAACGTGTGGAAGTTGGAGCTGCTCAGGGAAGAGTGTATGCACTCGGGAACAAGAGAGGAGAAGTTCCGAACGTCGTTACTGGTACGTTCCTTCTCAATAATCGTTATGCTTCCATATTATTTGATACTGGTGCCGATAGGAGTTTTGTGTCCACTACGTTTGCACGCTTACTAGAGAAACCCCCGATGGCCTTAGGAATTGGATATGATATTGAGTTAGCAAATGGGAATATAGAAAGGATTAATACCATCATTCGCGGTTGCACGTTAAATTTCTTGAACCACCCTTTCAACATAGATCTTTTACCCGTCACGTTAGGAAGTTTCGATGTCATCATTGGTATGGATTGGTTGTCGAAGTATCGTGCTCACATACTTTGCGACGAGAAGATCGTGCGTGTACCATACGGAAAGGAAATCCTAAATATATTAGGAGATCGGAAAGATTCTAGGGGCCCATCCCGATTAGCAGTTATTTCTTGCACTAAGTTACCAAAGCTAATAGAGAAGGGATGTTACCTTTTCTTAGCTCAAATTTCTGAGAAAGGAGGGACGAAGAAAAAGGAAAGGTGCATTGGAGATGTGCCTATAGTTCATGATTTTCCTGATGTGTTTCTTGATGATTTTCCGGGAATCCTGCCGACTAGACAAGTGGAGTTTCAGATTGAGTTGATACCTGGTGCTGCACCTGTAGCACGAGCGCCTTATCGTCTTGCACCTACCGAGCTAGAAGAGTTGTCAAAACAATTGGCGGAGTTAGCCGAAAAAGGATTCATAAGACCAAGTTCTTCACCTTGGGGAGCCCCAGTCTTATTTGTAAAGAAGAAGGATCGATCGTTCCGTATGTGCATTGATTACCGAGAGTTGAACAAGTTAACGGTGAAGAATAGATACCCGTTACCTAGGATCGACGACTTGTTCGATCAACTCCAAGGATCGAGTGTGTATTCGAAGATCGATTTGAGATCGGGATATCATCAACTTCAAGTTCGCGATGAAGATATTCCGAAAACGGCTTTCAGAACCCGTTACGGGCATTACGAGTTTCAGGTGATGCCGTTTGGGTTGACTAACGCACCGGCAATATTCATGGATCTCATGAATCGGGTGTGTAAGCCTTACTTAGATAAGTTTGTGATTGTGTTCATCGATGACATTATGATTTATTCGAAGAGTGAGAAGGAGCATGAGGAGCATCTAAGACTTATCTTAGAATTGCTCAGGAAGGAGAAACTCTATGCCAAGTTTTCGAAGTGCGAATTTTGGATTCCGACGGTACAATTTTTGGGTCATGTGATTGATAGACAAGGAGTCCATGTGGATCCTGCTAAGATTGAGGCAATAAAAGATTGGGCTGCACCTACGACCCCAACCGAAGTTCGTCAATTTTTGGGTTTAGCTGGTTATTACCGAAGATTCATTGAGGGATTTTCGAAGATAGCTAAACCATTAACCAAATTGACCCAAAAGAGTGTTACGTATGAATGGGGAGATAAAGAAGAGGAAGCATTTCAATTACTTAAGAAGATGTTGTGTAGTGCTCCTATCTTAGCATTACCTGAAGGTAACGAGGATTTCGTCGTCTATTGTGATGCCTCACATAAAGGATTGGGAGCCGTGTTAATGCAACGAGAGAAGGTGATAGCTTATGCTTCCCGACAGCTCAAAAACCATGAGAAAAACTACACCACCCATGATTTGGAGTTAGGTGCTGTGGTTTTCGCCTTAAGGATATGGAGACATTACTTGTATGGAATAAAGTGTGTTGTGTTCACTGACCATAAAAGTCTACAACACATCTTGAATCAAAAAGAGCTCAATATGAGACAGCGACGTTGGATTGAGTTGCTAAGCGATTATGATTGTGAAATTCGCTACCATCCTGGTAAAGCAAATGTTGTTGCTGATGCTCTTAGTCGAAAGGAAAGAATACCACCGTTACGAGTTAGGTCATTAGGAATGACTATCGTATCGCCATTACCGTCTCAAATACTTGAAGCTCAAACGGAAGCGTTGAAAGCAGAAAACAGATCTGCTGAGAATATATTTGGGATGGCTGAGAATGAGAAAGGATTTGTTAAGCGTTCTGATGGATTGCTATGTTTTGGAGATCGGATTTGGGTACCTTTATATGGAGGAATTTGGGAGTTAATTATGCATGAGTCGCATAAGTCAAGGTACTCTATTCATCCTGGGCCTGACAAGATGACCCAGGATCTTGAGAAGTTATATTGGTGGCCAAACATGAAGGCAGATATAGCATCGTACGTTAGTAAGTGCTTGACATGTTCTAAGGTTAAAGCTGAACATCAGAGACCGTCAGGATTACTAACGCAACCAGAACTTCCAGTCTGGAAATGGGAGCGGATTACTATGGACTTCATTACCAAATTACCGAGGACAGCTAGCGGTTGTGACGCTATCTGGGTAATTGCGGATCGTCTGACAAAGTCTGCTCATTTCCTAGCAATTAGTGAAGATGATAGCGTTGATAAACTTGCGAGGTTGTACGTGAAGGAAATTACTTCTCGTCATGGAGTCCCGATATCTATTATTTCGGATCGCGATAGCCGTTTTACGTCAGCTTTGTGGCGATCACTTCAAACGGCTTTGGGGACGAGACTTGATATGAGTACTGCATATCATCGCCAAACCGATGGTCAAAGTGAGAGGACCATTTGGAATTTAAAGGATATGCTTCGTGCATGTATCATAGACTTTGGTAAAGGCTGGGAGAAGTATTTACCCCTTGCGGAATTTTCCTATAATAATAGCTACCACACAAGTCTTAAAGCTGCACCATTCGAAGCTTTGTATGGCAGAAAGTGTCGTTCGCCGATTGGTTGGGCAGAAGTTGGAGATAGCCAACTTACAGGCCCTGAACTTATCTTGGAAACTACAAAGAAAGTAGCTCAGATTCGTGATCGGTTGCAAGCAGCCAGAGATAGGCAGAAAAGTTACGCCGATCAGAGACGTAAACCCTTAGAGTTCCAGGTTGGAGACAAAGTGATGCTGAAAGTCTCGCCTTGCAAGGGTGTGATACGTTTCGGGAAACGTGGGAAACTCAACCCACACTACATTGGACCATTTCTTATCTTAGAAAGAATTGGGCCCGTGGCTTATAGGTTGGAATTACCACATGAACTGAGTAAAGTTCACGACGTGTTTCACGTTAGTAATTTGAAGAAATGTCTTTCTGATGAGATGCCTATTATTCCAATGAAGGATATTCGTGTCGATGAGAAATTGAATTTTGTGGAAGAGCCGATTGAGATTTTAGATCGTGAAGTTAAACGACTCAAGTGAAGTCGCATTCCACTCGTCAAGGTTCGTTGGAATTCCCGACACGGACCAGAATATGCGTGGGAACGTGAGGACGAGTTCCGGAAGAGATATCCGAAGCTTTTCACTTCGTAGATGAATTTTTCCGAGCGAAACCCGGGACGGGTTTCTTCTGAGACTGGGAGGATGTGACAACCGGCAATTTAGGGAGTTATTTTGAAAACCCGCATTACGTTAAAGTTCGTTTATAATTTTTATTTGGAATTTTTATTCACAACGAACTTGTAAGACCTATTTTATGGATAATTATGTTTTTATGACGTTATGGAATTCGTGAATTATTTTAATAATTCATTTTGGATATTATGCTCGGTGATGTATTCTTAAATTCTCACTGGCACTACGTTGACTCTGGCCCTAGGTTTACCTAACGGAAAATTTTATGATTCGTTTTACGAGTCCGATTATATTTAATTAATTACGAGATGTTTTTCGGGAGATATTAAAGTTTGAAATGAGTTCGGGTTTCGGGCCACATGTTTTACATTTACCCACTTTACCCGCTCCACACTACTAGTAATATTATTATTACTATTATTATTATTATTATCATTATTATTAATTATACAAAAAAAATAATAATAATAAAAGTACAAAATTGGTCCTTGGGGCCGGTTCACACAAACACAACAACCATCACCTACACTCATCTCTCTCTCTCATTATCCTCTCCCCACCTCTAACCCTAGCCGCCGACTGGAAATCCGGCCACCACTCCACCGCCGGTTATCACCACACACAAACACCACCACCGTAATCCAAACGTCTTTCTCCACCTTTTAAACCATTTCACGCGCCGAGAACAAGAAACCACCACCTTTTGCTTGTTCCACCGCCGCGCGTACACCACACCACCACTATAATTTTCGAAGTTTGATATAGATCCGTGTATTGGAAGGTGAGAAAACGCGTTTTTACGCGTGGGTTTTACTAAACCGAGTCAAACTCGGATTATCTTGTATTAGGGTTTAAAAACTACAAGTTCTTTTAAAGATTTTGATAAAGATTAGTTTGGTATCCGGTTTGGGTCGATTTGGGTTCGGATTTGTGGAAGGATTTGGTTGTTTTATGATATTTCGAGGGTTTGGTTTCCTTGGATTGAGCATAACCGAGACCCTTGAGGTCTCGGGGTCGCATTTTGTTGCTCGTATAACCAGGCCGAGACCCAAATGGGGCTCTCGTTTGGTTGTGACTCGAGCCTTGGGCTTGTTATTACCTTGGTTCGACTCTTGTGAGTCGCGGCTCGTAGCCGTATTATTATTGTTGTTGCCGAGACCTTTGTGGGTCGAATGGTTATTTTGGAGTGCTCGTTGGAGCCTTTTTGGTGACCCTTGATACTTGTTCGAGCCCTCTTGGCTCGTGGTATTTGCCACGACTCGGTCGAGTCGTGTGGACTTGGGTGTGGCTTGGTAAATCCACCCGAGTATGACTTTGATAACTTTGTTCTTGGATTATAACTTGGTTTGGATTAATTGTTATTAATTGGTTGTTTACTTGTTCATTGGCCGAATACATGTGGGTCGAGACCATGTTTGGGTCTCGACATTGGATATTGAATTTTGGTATTGAGAAGTGTTGACGAATTGTGATATTGGGGACCGATTGTGAGACGGTCACTTAGATTGACGGAGATAGGTTAGTCGGGTGCCGTAGTCGGACCCTATTGTTGTGGCACGTGGATTGGGATTGTGTTGGACGGAGATGTATTGTTTTTATGACATTTGCTTATTACTTTGGACTTGGACAATGAGCCGAGGGTCAAGACTCGGACATGTGACCATTTCGTATGACTCGATAACTATTTACAATTAAAACGTAAATAATAAAACTCGTAATAATAGTTATTGATAATATAAACGTTTATATGAATATATAGACGTGAATAACGGATATATAACTATATAAGCGCGTATATTAATAATAATAATAATCACGAGTCATATTATAAATAATACGACTAGATATATATTAGGCTACGAAAGTGGCGTAATATTATTGAACGTATTATTATTATAAAAATGTGTTATAAAATGAGAAACTCTCGACAATTACTGAATATTAAATAAAAATGTCATTTTATATATATAATGAGTAAACTTATCGAGTTATGCGGAGTCGTTGTCACTCGAGTTCAGGTAAGTTTTATTTGTGACTTTCGTGTTGTCACGGATATATGACGATTAATATAAACGTTTTCTATAACTAAATAACCACTTAACCGTAGAGTTGAACCGGGTTATTTGGCTATATGAAATGAATATATTAATGGGCATCGTATCCTACGACGCCCATAGGCTGGGTATATGTAAAGTGTAATAAATTGCGAATATATATATCGGGAAATCTGACCAATTTGACGATGTATATGAGGAATTTATTAAACTACGATATATACCATATAGTATTTATGTGCTATGTGCTTTAGGATTGGGTGTAATCTTGGAACGGTATGTTACGTAAATAAATATGAGGATTATTAAATCGACGGATTTAATAAACTTCGGCGATTTATTTAAATAATATATTGGGCTAATATTAGATCTATAGTTCATTTTATTATTCTTTGTGTGACTCTTTGGTTTGTTTTGTGTCGACCCACCACCCGTATGGATACCAAACGTAAATACACCAAACTAATACGAAATGGATTTTCGGAAATAAAACGGATTTCGTCCGGGTTTGGGAATATTTTGAATTGGAAGAAATGATTTCTGAATGAGTTAATATTGTTAGGTCGTGCCGAGTCCGTAGTTGCTGTTTTGTGAGTTACTATACATCTTATTTCCACCGACTTCTTCTTGCTATTTTCTGGACTCGAGGTGAGTCATAGCCCCACTTTTACTCTTGAACTATGTTTTCAATACTTGGGGTGAGAAACGTGCGAATTATTTTATGTGGACTACTTATCGCTTCTACATTCTTTCTAAAACTTGCTATGCGTATGGACTAGGATGTTTTGTCACCTTTAGTCACATATTTTATGTGTACTATTCAAGGTTGACTTATTTGATTATTGTCAGCTTTAGTCACGCGGATCGTGTGTACTATTCAAGGTTGGCTTATTTAGATACTGTAGCATGCACCTATATGTTATTGATACTTTGGAGGTTATCTGAGTATTTATTTGGTATTGCGGGGGTTACCCGAATATCTATGTTGGAACGGAGGGTATCCGTGTGTTAGGATTGGAGGGGAGGGTATCCGCAGGCTTTTAGTGAATCCTTAGTCTAGCTAGCAAGCGTTTTGCGTATATGTCCACTATATTGTTAGATGAATTTAAACCTATGATCTCACCAGCGAAAGCTGACTTTTAGCACGTTTTCTCAGGTAATTAAGTGATGATATGGATGCTTGGAATGGAAGGCTTGGCTAAGGCTCATGGTTTATGGATCTATTTTTCTAAACTCTGATAATTAATTATGGACCTACTGTTATGTTATTTTGGGCCTGACTCTGAATGATGTTGGGATAAATGTAAACTTTAAAACCCCGTTTTGGTTGCGTTTTTATTATGTTTACTTTATCTCGTTCTATTATGTCTGGTGTTGGATACCAATCCCCGTAGCACCCCGAAAGCTTGTTGAGTCTTCCGCTGTATTAAATTTTGGGGGTGTTACAAAATTGCTGGTTTTGAATTTTTAGGTACCCACTTGTGATTATTGTAAACTTTCTTTTCAAAATAGGTCTTTTTCCCTGTTTGTGCAGATTTAACAAAAGTTGTGATAGGTTTTACACTCTTAACAGGGGACTTAGGGTAAACTCTGTTTGTATTTCTGGCAGTGGCAACTGCTGGTTTAGCAGTGGAAAAAGTTTCGATGCCAGAGTTAAGCAAAACAGACCTGGGAATCATCTTGCTTAGTGGATTTGGGTGAGTAAAGTAATTAGCATTATATCCATTCACCCTGGTATTCCCAAACACTTCCCTTCTACCCATGTGATAGTTACAATTATAATGAAGATGTTCAAAACTACCACATATGTGACAGGGCTTGTTGTTAAACACAAAGTCACTACCAAATTGCCTAGATTTAACATGATTCCAACTCCTCTTATTCCCCCTAGGAGTTGTTGACCTACTTCTGTACATCTCTGCATATCTAGTAGTGGGCCTAGTGAAATTAGTTTGTGTTCTAGGCTTTTCTTTGACAACTTCAGGAATACTCTTTTTAATATCCTCATGTACAGTCTCAGGAACACTAGTTTTAGACTCAACATTCAAACTTTCATCTTTAAGAGATGAGTCACTAGCACTATCAAATGTATCAACCTCAACCTGAACCTTTTCAATAGCAGCTTCTTTAACAAATTTTGGACCATAGGTCATGGTTGGTTCCTGGAATTCTTCTAATCCTGTGTGAGCTAAGTCAATGCCAGGAGGTGATGGAACACCTCTTAGAGGTGGTGGGACAGATTTATATCCTACTCCTGATTTGGCTTTGTTCACAACTTGGGCTTCCCAAATTTTGTCAATACACTTGGATTGGTGATCTAGTGTATTACAGGTTATCTGTATATTCTCATTAGCCATTTTAACTTTCTCTAACTCTTCCCTAAGAGCCTTATTCACTGCAACCTTATAATCTAAGTCTCTTTTCAAAACAGCAATATCATCATTGAACTTGGATTCATTGGCTCTATAATGCTATAATTGTTTTTCTAAAACTCCAAGACCTCTTTTATGATTTGCTAAGTTATAATTAGTTTGATTTAACTCTAGCAATTTTTCATCATATTGCTCTTTAAGTTTCTAATAATCTTTTAAAGCCTTACAAGTTTTAGAACAAGCATTATTAATTTGTACCTCAGAGTCAGAAAAAGCCATAAGTGCAAGCTCTGTAGCAATCATTGCAGACTCTGAACCATCTTCTTCATCCTCAGCCATAAAGCTCCAATCATAGCTCACCCCATCAATGGCCAATAGCACCTTTGGTTCTTCAGTTGTAGATTCTTTCTTCTTGTCCTGCTTATACCAAGTTAACCTGTTATCAGGTTTCTTTGGTTTCCTACATTCCCTGGCAAAGTGCCCCTTCTTATGACAATTGTAGCACTCCACCTTCTTTTTGTCAAAACCTACTGTTTCATTGCCATTTATGGTTATCTTCCTACCAGTCTTCCTCCAGAACTTCTTTGCTTTTAAGCTTAGTAATGCAACCTGCCATTTAATGTCCATCTCCTCCATGTCATCCTCATCAATTTCATCCAAATCTTCATGTGTGAGGATTGAACCACCCATTTGACTTGACAGAAAAGCATAAAAAGTAGAATCACTAAGACCTGCAATCTGTCTTTTTGAACTAGCAGTGGAAACACCTCCACTACCAGTGGAAACAATAATATTGGCATCATCATCACAATCATTCTCTCCATCTGAACTATCATCAATAGATGATGATATGAGTGCTAAGTTCTTTGATCCTGAACTTAGTTTGCCAGCCTTCTTTAATCTCTGTTCAATAACCTTAAAGTTATTGTACAAATCATTAAGCTTCATAGTCTCCAATTCTGGCTTGTCTTCCTATACTACAATATTTGTACCAAATTCAGAGGGTAAACTTCTTAAGAACTTTAGATTGAGGTCTTCCCTTTCCACCTCAATTCCAAACACAGTGAGTTGAGTAACAATCTTCTGTAGCCTTGTGAAGATGCTATCAATGGATTCATTACTTGTTGAACCAAAGTTTTCATAAGTCTGTTTCAACAAGGTCTTCTGAGTTTTCTTGGTGGAATCATTACCACCAAAAACATTGTAGATCTCCTCAAACAAAGTTTGTGCAGTCTTGTACTTGCTGAAAGCAAGAACTTGATCTCTGGGAAGTGTCATCAACAGCAAGCCTCTGGCCTTCAGATCATTCTTCATCTGAAGTCTTTCATCATTTGTGACTGGTCCAGTGTTGACCTTTATTACTTCCTTGCCATCAATTGTTTCTGAGGTAGTACCAGGTTTGAAAGAATTCCAAATAGAATGATCTCCTATAGTGCATATTCTTGCACCATAAAGAATTTTTCGATCATAAGCCTCCATATCTCATAGTCATTCAACTTAAGCTTGGGAAGCTTAGCAGCAATGTTGGACTGACTAGTTTCTGTCTCCATTGAATCTTCTGAGTGAACTTGGGGTCTTCTAAATCAAAGTTTCAAAGCCTGGCTCTGATACCACTTGATGGATCTAAACACCTTGATCTGTGTTAGAATGATACTTTGAGTTATATCACTAAGTATGCGAAATCTACTTAGTAATACTTAGAAGTTTAATTGTGAATGAAAACAGTTGTATATGAATGAGAACAATGTATGTATCAAACTCTTAGCTCCAATATTATTAATGATAATAATACGAGTGATCTTTGTATCACTAGGGTTACACCTTGAAGCTCTAGAAAAACGTATATCTAACTTTAACCTAGGACCTCCTTTTATAGCACAAGGAGTCCTCTTCTACAAGATAAGAATAACTCTAATAGAATAAGATATACACAAGATCTATTCTATATTTATCTTTACAAATTTCCTAACAGTTATCCTAACAGCAGTGGTAATAATATGTACTAGCAGTGGTAATGAGTTTCCACTGTTAGTGCATTCTTCAGTAGTTGTAACATCCTTACTAGCCGTGGTAACTGTTAATATAATTCCCAACAATATGGATTTCACTACGATGAAGCAATGTGGATTAATCCCAATATTTCCTTTTCAATAAGATGAAACAATGCATCTTCAAACCTTTCCTTTTTCAATAAACCATTAATGAATTGTTATCAATGCTTTCATTGTATTCAATTACCTCTGCAAAGTACATCAGCAAAGTGTCGGCTGATTGTGGTTCTTCAAATAATGAAATGGATATGATAGCCTCAACTATAGCTTTAACAAGTTCCTCATGTGTGTCATTTGCTTCAGGTTTAAGGGCTGCAAGAGCTTCTAAGTCGATCTCCATTGTAGTAATTTTACAAGAGCTTCAGGGATGTATGATGTCGATGCAGGATCCTCTTCTTCATCAAAAGTCAAATTCAAGTCAATGTGATGTCCTAGTTCTGAAACATGGTTACTTTTAACACTTTCTTTGACAGAATCCTTGGAGTTGCTTGGCACGTTAATAATGGGGACCCTAAGGATTTTCGCAAATAATTGTGAAGGAAAATTGGTGTTTGGGATAGTGTGTGTGTGTTTGTAAACAAAGGAATAAGTGACTCGGATAGTTGGACATAATCACATATTCACAAGTGACTGGATGGTAACTTGTTACAAGCATGACATATTGGGGAGGTAAAATCCTATACCAAAGTGACAAAATTTGAAAGTTTATTACTTGAATCTGTAAACAAATTTATTCGCTACACAAAAATTAAAAATGTGACAAGTAAGATATATTTATAAATTATTATCTCATTAATTAAATAATATAATTAATAGATTAATTAACGAAAGGCGTTGATGAGGACATATCATCGCCAAAAAGTCTCGTTGGTCAGGTTGAAAACTTTGACTAAGAATTTGTGTGGGTCGCACATCGTTGTCGCTAAAACACAAGTTTGTCATCTCGAATACTTTTAACGATAAGCTTTTGGAGAGCACCTAATTAGCGAGGACACGTCCTTGCAAAAGGGCCATATGATCCAAAGGGGGCCGATCGGTGCAGTGGCTTGTGCTCAAGAATGTTTCTTTATGGTATGAAGACAACTACATCTTTCTTGTACTCAAGGGTTTTCTTTTACTTTGGTTTTCACTTCTAAATTATATCTAAATTTGCATGGTACTCTTATAAATACTCTTAATCCATGCAAATTTACAAAACAACATTATTCTTCTAAAAACCATATTATTTGATTTTGAATGTCTATATTGGATGATTTTATTTTGATTAAAGACTTACAAACCAACAATGAAGAACAAAAAATATGTGGTAGGATAGATAGACTTTGGGAGAAAACAATCTTTGGTATTAAGAATATAGAAGGTTCATTCTGATGGAGAAAGAGGTATGTTACTTATTACACTAATATATGTTTGTTTCTTAATTTTGTTATTTGTTACTGAATACGGTCAGAAAATTCATGGTTTCGTAAAAGGTTCAATAGTAGATATATGTTGGAAAAATGATTTTGAAAAATGAGTTTTTGCAATTTTTTTGACACTATTTAATATATGTATATGTTATATATATATATATATATATATATATATATATATATATATATATATATATATATATATATATATATATATATATATATATATATATATATATATATTTCTTGGTAGCTTTGCGTTCTCCTTGACGAGAGCTTCGCAATGAGCTAAAACATGTCAAATATTGAGTTGATATGAATGAGATATCGTGTCTTAAAGTGAGGCACATGATACACAATATAGGGGAAAATTGTTGCATCCCACATCGCTCAAAATGTGAAGTGAAAGCTAGTTTATAAGGAAATCTTAGTATGTGCTTTCAAATTCCTTTAGGTGAGCCATGCTCCTACGTGTGCGCTCGCAGGGAGGGGGGGGGGGGGGGAGGTGCAGATTGTGGGATTTCTTAGCCAAAAAGAAACCTTGACTACGCGGGCATCTTTTTGCTGATAATTTCGTTTCCTTTTTTTTAATAATTTTCCAGAATATTATGTGTTTTAATTATAAGCAAATCGTGTTATAGAAATAACAGATACGCATATAATTTTATTTTCTGGCAGATATTCTGTCTTGGTGACCAAGACATGTATTGCCTATAAAATAAAATTTTCTCATTCAATTTTTGGCATCCAAATTACGCAGCTCATTACCTACTGTCTTCCAGCACACCTCTCAATCAGAAACATACAAGAACTTCCATGAATTTTCAGGCAAGTTGTTACGTCCGGCTGTACAACAGCTTTGTACGTTGTACACTGGGAAACAGACGGCGAATATGTTTTATGGGAATCGTGTTAAACACGAGCCTCGTGCCTTTACTGCTTTTGTTTAATTCTCGTTGAATAGTGTCTGTCTTCTGCTTCTACTCCTTGCTGTTTGTTATTTATTCTCTGTTATTTACATTCTCTTATTTATTGTAATCTGATTTATAAATAAAAGTGTACACAGTTTCCTACAATATATTCAATACACTCCTCATTGAATCTGATTCTGTATATCTATCCAAGTTTGAGGTAGTCGAATGTCATGAAAAAACTAGGTATACTGAACATATATACATAATAAACTTTACCAAAAAAAAAGAATGTTGTAAAGTACTGCGGCAGCTTCGAAGTCCCCGAAAAATCTTTTCAATTTGTGGAATTTGATAAGATACTGGAAAAAAGGTTGTTGAAAATGGATGTGTTGGTGAGTTTTTAAAATACATCTTTTATATAATAAAAGAATTACATCATTTCGGAGTATTTTTGCAAATCCCTTCTCATTGAAAAAAAAATTGGACCAATAGCAGAGCTCGATTTTGCCACGTAGGCGAAATCGAGCAACGTGATTGGTCAATAGAAAGTCAAAATTAAATTGATTTTGGTCAAACTTAATAAATTTGGTGGAGAAATTTGGTTAAGAAAAAAAATGCATAAAAATATATGTGTGAAATTTATGAAAACAAAAATTTTTAAAAAGAGGAAGCAATTAATAAAACTTTAGTGATTTAATTTTAAATAATTTATATAGAGTAAAGTGTAAAATTACAAATTTCCATGTTTTTTGATAACTTTATGAAAAACACAAATAACCCCTTACACTTTATAACCCATATACTTTATAATATTAACTTTGTTTAAAATTACTTACATGAGTATTAGTATTAGTTTTTAAACTTTCTTCCATTAAAATTACAAAATTTGATAAATATGCGAATTAGTATTAATATACGTTAAATATTTTTTTAAACTAATGTTAGTTTTAAACTTTCATCCATTAGAATATTTTTTTAAATAAGGACTCATGTTACTATTTAAAAGTTTAATTTATTCGTACACGGGTTTGAAATACGGGTAAATTATTAGTAACGGGAATATAAATATCAAATGATAAGCACGATACTGTGATATGAAACTAAATATACGCGATTCTACTTATAACAACGACTCATGAAATTGTTATTTAAAATTTGTATATGGATATCCATAAAAACATTTTAAAAATTTTACAGAGCATATTTTAACTTCACCAACGCTCATTATTTGCTACTAAAGGCATCCACTATGGTGGTTTTTGAAAAGGTTTATAAAGTTATGAAGAAGTCTAAAAATTTGTAAAACATAGTGAACATTTATTTTAAGCTTATGTGGCATGAAGAGGTCTAGGATATTGAACCTTTTCATAATTTAATGCATTTGAATTATGTGAGATGTTTATAAAACTTGAAAAAGTTTTTCCATAGTGGAGATAGGTTTATAAAACAAAAAGGTTTATAAATTAATATCAAAACACAATTATAAACCTTTAAAAAGGTTTATCACAGTGAATGCTCTAAATTCACATATTTTGTACCACATGATATCAATAGTTGAAGCTAAACAACAAAATCAACCTCAACCTCAACATATCTGTCAGTTAAAAACGTTATACAAAGCTAATTATTAAAAAACAAACAAACAAACACATGGGGTTAGATAGTCATTGTTTAATATAGAAGGTGTTTTCCTTTAATTATATAAAAAAATCACGCATCACAATCCTTATTTCATAACAATCATCTCCAAAAAAAAAAAAACGTATGTGATAACCTAACTTTATTCATTGACATGATGTTTTATCAAAATAATAATAATAATAATAATAATAATAATAATAATAATATAAAAAGCCCGTAATAGTTGGCCGTTGTAAACAAATAAAAGTATGTACATGAGAATTATTCAGCAAGAATATATAAGTAAAAGAAATACCACAATTACAAAACACATCGTAAATTGATAGCACGGTTTGCAAAACTAAAAACATATATCACTAACATCTTATGCAAGTAAAGTATCATCTTGTGATTTTCCTTAAATAATAATATATAATTTTTAATTCAAAAGCACTTTCCTAAAATAATAGGTAGGTTATAACATATACATATGATTTTTTATTTTTAGTCCACAAAGTAAAACCATTTGAAACATGTTAAGTGGTTAATTTCTTAATTGATAATAATACATAATTAAAACAAAATTTTAAAAACCCTGTGCGTGCACATGTATTATAACTAGTTTTAAACAAACATAAATTACATGTTATTAATAACTGATGAAGACACAACTGGAAGTGTCATCATCATTGTGCAATATGGTCGATGGAAACTTTGGAAGCGTAAGAATGATTTGAATCGTTGTTTAATTAGAATATGAATTACATCCTATAGTTAGGTTGCTGAGCGTTTTATGTTTTATGTAACAGGAAATCATAGCATACATAATGAGTACTATGCCACGCGTTTATTCATAAACTCCAACTTACCACAAATTAAATATTTCAAACTAGAGTAAGTGAAACAGTTAGAAAAATATTGACATTCATATAGATGTACATTTGTCTATTATTCATCTTTCATGATTCAATTCTAGATTATGTCTTGAGGAAGCGAACACAAAAGCAACTTCCAGAATATCTTTTTATAAACAATAAACGTATTGTTCCACAGATGATTTCTTTTATAGATGTCCTGTAAGATTCATCCAAGAGATACGTGATACGCGACAGGTTATGTTTTAAATCCTTAATCATTTGTTGATAAAATATATTTACTGTTAAATAATTGCAAGCTAATTTTACAGTGTGGTCATGCGATTGTATTTGCGTCTATTCTCGATTTGGAAATGGATGGCTCATGGTTTTACATAACCAGTAATGAATGTGATAAAAACGTTTCTAATAGTAGTCAACATGTTAGAGTTAAAAGTGATATTGCTACTGATTTTCAAGATATACATGGTAATTTATGGTGTAACAACTGCAAAATTAACACACACTACAAGATACTATGGTATTTTATTTATTAAGTTCGTATAATTCATCAAATTTTACATTTAATATTTAATGTTGATAAGTTTTTTGTCTTGTCATAAAGTTTTAAGGTCAAAGTACGTTTCATTTGTTATGTTTGACAGAGAAATTTCTCATTTAATAAATAAAAATGTATAAGAATTGTTAGATGGACAAAAAAAGATAATTAATCATAACCATACAAATACAAATAAAACATAAATCATTATTCATAAACTTAAATACATGCTATGTTTGTTATCTGAACAGGTTGGTGATATTCAAAAGATTCCCACAAGATTTAAACAACCTTGTGATTGAGCTACGCTTTTAAGATTGAAATAACCGATCAAAATGTCGAAATGGATTGGTATATATTATAGCATTCTTAATATGACAAACGATGAGAGCGTTGTGGAGAATTGTATCTAGCATATCCAAGGAAAAAGTTGTTGTTGACATGAAATGGGAAAAGGAAAACAATAACGTAAACATTTATACATCATCAATATTTTTAAATAAGGTGGATTATTCTTTGAAATGCTTCATTATTAGAAATACTTTTCATTTTTCAGTCATTTTTTTTCTTGGGTAAAAGGGTTAATTCACCCCAGTAAAATATATTGTCCAAAAAAACGTTGAAGTACAAAGGACGAGGGTGACTTCCCTCGGCTCAGTCTCTTAGGACACTTACATACTCGAATATAAGAATGACACATCATTCCTATAACTTACAATAAATGAACCTACCAATAATGACAGAATACATAACAATTTACAATACTACTCAAGAAAAGTACTTGAGCCTTTTATATCACTATGGTGGTCCACCTAACTGATGGAATTATAATATCATGACAAGCATATAAATAAACCAATAACATTAAGTAAGCATATGCGGAAGCGTTATACCAAGATCATATTACATGTAGTTAATTAATCAATAATAAATAGTAAACATACCTTTGTGATTCTAGCCCGAACAAGAATCAAGTGAATCTTCAACATATAAACCCTAATTAGGGTTTATGTGGATTACACGAATAACCCCTTACATTTTTGTTATTCAATCCAAGATACAATCAATAGTTTGATTGTATCACGTTCTTTTACACACGTACTATAATAAGTTAAGGTAATGCTAGTTTTTAGAACACAAAATTAAACCAAAACCTTTTGTTTAATAAATAAAATCGATCAACCCTTTAAGGGAGTTTGTTTAATCGACTACAAGAAAACAAGGAGAGAAAAACAAGTTTAGGGTTTGTATGTGTGCACAAGAGATACAAACCTTTAACCCTTAGCCTTGTATATATAGTGTATGAAACTTGGAGCTCAAGAAAACAAAGGAGGTGCCCTCCTTTGGGTTGGCCGATCGGTTCAAGGCCCAAAGGGGCTTCCGGATGCTTCTTGACTTACCAATTAATCACATTCTTTCCTTATATTCGTCTAACGGTCGTTAGTCATTATCCGTTAAATATTAACGGTCTTTATATATATTTGTGTAATAAATAATTAAATATAAACTTTTACATTTAATTACTAAACTTTAACTCTCATACGTAAAGTGTGCAATCCCGTGATCTCGATGTCGATCCTAACATACGACTACTAAAATAATGTCCATAATCTAACAGCTCCCACTTGGACATATTTTAATAGTGTAATCACATCGGTTAGCGTCTAGCAACACTTCGATGCCTCTAGTACAACTCGAGTAAGGATCTTGGAAAAACCTTTTAATGATTTCTCATTATTATTATCTTTTTGTTTCTAATACCACGTTAATAAGGATATGGATTAAAGTCATTCCTTAATTAACCATTCTGTTTCTCGTTGTTTACGATTGATTAAGATTACCAAATCTTGTGAACATATTCAGGGAAGATCTTGGGTGCGGCCACACATACATCTTACCAACCCTATGAGGGCCCAGCAGTATTAAACTCTAAAAAATAAATTTGAAGGAACAAATTATATCTTGACTACAAGCAAAACCCATAAACTTTGTAACATTTTCGAAAACAACCCTTATGACTACCAGTTACGTATAGCGTTAAGTTGTTCCACAAAAATGTACTACATTCATGACACTTATCTTGCATCTCAAATCTGAGGATAACTTCTCATGATTTACTTAATAACAAAATCCATAAAGTAACGTCATGTAGTTGGGATAAGTCCTATATTCGGTATCATTGAATATCATCTGAAATGGCATGACTACGCATCAATATACTTTAAGTATATTATACCAAACTTCAGATTTGTCTTGATTTAATAATATTCTTATATTATTAACTGACAACGGACAATTTAGAATAGCATTTATTCATGGATTAAACATACAAATATAGGATACAATATATTATAATTTAAACATACCATGTATTTTATTATAATAATTGTTTAACATCCCTTATCCAAATACTAAATAGATCAATGCATGATAACTCTTGTTGATGAATTATATCTCAAGTAATGACATTCATACTTGTGGACAAAACATAAATCATCCAACTTTTGATTTATCAGAATTTTAAGAATACTTATTTGAAGAATTCAACTATTGAAGTTCTTATATGTGCATACTCAACTATTTTGATAATGCCATATAATATTTCATAAAATGTGTGACATCCTTAACTACCAATTTATGAAAATTAAACTTCCAAACATTTTAAAGTTTAAAGTATTCTTATTCTCTAAATGTATAATGCAACTATGCTCTTATTAAGCATAACTAGTAATAGCCAAGGATAAAATCCTTTACCATGACTAGTATTGAGTGTTGTCTCAATTTCATTAGCATCATTGTATGCAAACAACAATATGCTATTAAAAAACTTCCCGTAAACCTTAATATCTATTGTGTAATGTTTGATGCCCTTCAAACTTTCAAGTATGAATGATGCTATAGAATTTGGAAGTTGTTCCAGACTTAGGATGTGATTCTATAATCAAACTTATTCTTTTAAAATATTACGCAGGTTATCTAAT
The DNA here is from genome assembly GCA_030686995.1 of Artemisia argyi. Classification (NCBI taxonomy): domain Eukaryota; kingdom Viridiplantae; phylum Streptophyta; class Magnoliopsida; order Asterales; family Asteraceae; genus Artemisia; species Artemisia argyi. The sequence goes on along the minus strand of CM060685.1, from coordinate 167,824,956 downwards.
AACCTTTTAATTAGATATTAATATTGCCAAATCATCTTGTAATCAAGCATGATACAACAAAACATGATGTTCATGAAAAATCTTTGAGTCATACTTAGATTTTATTCATGTCATTCATATCCATTTAGGCTTTCTAAATGATATATCATGTTATATTAGATTTATTTACCGCACATGTTTCAACAATAAACATTCATTCCAAGGTTGTATGTCTTATTTGCTAAATCTTTAAAATTTAATTCCAAACGAAGACTTAACTTTTAACTTATATGGAATGTTGCCTTTTATATGTTCTACAACATATATGATTTAAGAAATTAAACATAATACTCCCACTAGCTTTCTGGAATACTTAGAAATTATCTTATTTTAATTATAAATCAAAACATGGATTTAATAATTAAACACAAGAGTAATCTTCTAGATGCATGCATTTATCCATCAATGGATTATTGCACTTTGTACAGTTCCAAAGATTTATTTGAATTCATAAACTCCTTTTGATTACTTATCGTCCTCGCTCAAGTAATCACTCAAGAAAGAGTTTTGATATTCCATTGTCAATTTCATAAATATGACAATCATAATCTTTATATATTTAATGTATTTAGAAAAGAATATTCAATCACAGTTAATCGTTTAAGTGTGATTAATAATCTTGTCATAAGATATGCATTAAATACGTGCACAATATTGTCCATATGATTTCTATACAAAGATTTAAACCACAAAGGTTACCTTATCTTTGAAGAAACTCATCTTCACTTTCTAGTCTAACTATTAAGATAAACCACATTTCTAAAATTGATTATCTTTATGGACAGCATCGTAATCATTCATATCATGTATACTTTTACCCAATTTCATATTTGGTAATATATCATAATGATTATCAGGTTTACAATAATCCTGTAAATCATAGCCATCGGCATATTAATCAAATATCTGAGATATATTGCTATTCTATGAATGATAATTCCATCATCTTGATATTTAATATTTAAATGTCAAACTTTATTATCATCTTGAGATTTAACATTCAAATGTCAAACTTCATCATGATATTTACTAGTGTATTTTAGAAGATTATATATCTTGTAATTTTATCTTTTAAAGATCAAAACTCCCACTTGCTTTTAGTAATTTAAAGACTATTTTTAAATACTTAGGAAATAAAGCAACAATACAATGTTCTCTTTTGGGATATTACAAAGACATATTGACAGTTCCTGACTTTACTTTCTTAATAACCTCTTCATAAGCAGTTAAACAAATTTAGAACTTCAATTTAAGACTTATTGTAATTAATCACATTCCATCATATGATGATGTCTTATTAATCTTCTAGATTTCGGTTTTATTAAATATGTCCAAGCCATACTCAATATTCTAACCTTGATAACTTTTGGAAGAAAAGAAATCATAGTTATCTTTAATCAAACAATATAACAAGAGTTTGATTTTCCTAAATGAACATACCATAAACATTTGGTATTTCATTAGTATTAATATTGTAAGACAATCTAACAATATTTAAGATAACCATATTCGTTTTGACTTGTCTATTTACCAACTAATACATTTTGATGGTATAATAATTTTCAAGGCAATTACATGCTTTATAACACAAGTATTTTTTACAAAGTCACTTCATATCCTTGTCTCTTCAAGAAAACATAAACAGTTATAATCTCACTATACGTTATAAGTCATTTAACAATTTAATAACTTCATGTATGTCTTAATTAAAAAAACATAACAAGATAACGTCTTACTTTATTATAAGTCTTGTAATAATTAAAAGACTTTATGTTTATATCTTTACAATGAAACATAAACATGTTTAACTAAAGTAATTATAAACACCATCTTTTGGTTTCAATAGTAATTTCAAGTTAATTTGTTACTTCACAATAATGTAAATAACATTATTTCTTCATTTATTTATGTCATTCCAAGAACACATAGATAGTCAGATTGAAGCAGAATTAGATTACTTAATTAATTTATGTCATTCCATAAATTCATAAATATACTAATTAAAGTAGTCTTGATATCATATTGACACATGTTCTAATAGGTATCTAATTTAGAAACTGTAAATTCTCATAGTTCAATTACATCAGTTGATCTGCTAGTAATGAAAATATGAATTTTACCTTGTTGTTGCAATCTAGCTAAGCTCTCACATAACATAAATTGTAACACCAAGTGTTTCTTGAATTAGATTAGTATAATTCATATTAGAATATAATTCTCTTACCTTGCACTCAAGAGAATCTATTAAATCATATCTTTATGAGTTGTTTCTTGCACATATTAAAGATAATATTTCTCCCACTTGTGCATGGAACAACCTCATATAGTTGATAAACAACACGCCATGCATTTGTTTATGTGTTCAATATGATTGTGTCATAGATTTTAGCATAACAAGTAGTTATAGAACAACAATGTCTAGTAAGGAAACGTACAAGACTATCCTTAAAAGTATAAGTGTCTACACTTGGAAAGTAATTATTTTTTAGCTACCAAGGTATCAAAGCTTGTAACTCCCACTAAATTAAAGATCATTACAATAATTCCTTATTCAGTAATAAGTACACAATACTCCCACTGAATTTGACAACATTGTAAGTGTTTCATATCCAGTGAAAGAAAATAGTGTGCTTTTAACTTTCCTACACCTTTTGATGTCCGTACGTAACAATTACTTATGCACTAAAGTGTGTATTCTACTTTGTAAATAATGGTCTATCCACCAAATGCGATTAACTTGAAAATTGGGCATGCAATTTCTTCCTTAATAGGTCTACCATCCTACAATGTATGTACCACTTTTTAAATAGTCAAAACAACTAGTTTGTCTTTAAACATTTTGCGGTAATTAGTCTAGATTCTAATTTATAATAACTCATAAAATGTCATACATAATTTTATGTTAACTAAATATCATATTTGTTACTAAGAATTTAATCACCGAATGAGGATGATAAAATCCCTATGAAAAATATTCGCAATTTTCTTAACTATTAAAAAATTTGCTATGAGTTAAATTAGAATTTAGATATATCTAATATTCCTATTATCCTTTCTCATTCATGAAAAAGAATAGGATTGTGTCTCACTCTTTTTTTATAGAAAGGAGACTTCTTTTGTCTTTTAAGTAAATTATTCTTAATCAAACATTTGTTTTGAAAACAGAAAGAAATCAATTTACCAAAGCCCAAAGTGCGTTTATGGTTTGAACGTTGCATTAATACATTAAAACGAATTACAAAATTCAATTTCAATATTTTCGATAATTAGATCTTTAAGAAAATAAAATACCTATTGGTAAATATATTCATATAAACCATAGTATTTTCTTAAACCTAAGATCCAAATTGACATAGTACCATTACATCAGTTGATCTGCTAGTAATGATAGTATCCAACAAGGTAATTGTCGAACAATAATTGCCAATATCATATAGCAATTCCTAGATCATTATGGGATTTACATTCACAAAACCTTTGTAATGTAAGCATGTTTCATCCCCATCTTAATGCCTTGAGTCCAAGATCTCACTTCCTACTCAATTTAAGTCGTCTAACTTAAAAACTGCAAACTCATAAATCCATTACATCAGTTGATCTGCTAGCAATGAAATTATGAAATTTACCTCTCCATTGCAATCTAGCCAAGCTCTCACATGACGTGAACTACAACTTCAAGTGTTCTTAATTAGATGGCATTTAACTTAATTTTATAAGGGTATAAATTTTGAAGTTTGATCAAAATAATGTATGAAGAAGTATGCATACAACTTCATAACATTGGTTTTATAAAACAATTTTATTACCAATTCACTAAGAGTAAAATAGCAAAGTTTTGATTGAGGTATCGGGTTCACCAATTAAAGAATTACCAACAATTATCGTCCACTTATATCGTACTTTTGCATAAGCCCTAATGCTTAGTGTTTCGGATAATCATTGTGGAATTGTGGTCAATTCACCCTTAAGATAACAGTGTACATGTAATGGTTGTTCGGTAAGTCTAATTTACACACAAATGAGCGTTAAGACAGAGTGTTGTCTCTCTAAGACCACAATTTAATGCGAAACCAACTTTATACCCATCTTATAGTGTGTAAACTTCGGTCGAGCCTAGTTAACCATTACGTACAAAAACATCAATCAATAAACCTTTGAAATTTTGACTCTTAAAATTAAAACAATTTCACCATTTATTTAGTCCATATTATTTTTCTATTCGAAAATTACCCTTTTCCGTTTATAAACATGTCTCACATAATAATAATAATAATAATAATAATAATAATAATAATAATAATAATAATAAAAAACAAGTAATACATAATAAAAAATAAACAACCAAATAAACATATACATAACATAACAATTAAATATATATAAACATGTAGCCACATGCAAATTTAATTCAATAGTCCTATTAATAATCAAGTCTAGGTGTATAACGCATTTATTCAATTAGGGCTTTCTTATTCAAAGGAAAAAGAACCACATACATTGATAAATCGATTGCGTAAGCCAAAACCAAACAAATATCACATAGCACGTAATTGATTACTTAATATTGGAGTCTACCCCAATTCGACATCTATTAATAAAATTACATGTTTAGATATAACTTAACATTTAATTAATTTATACAATTTAAACCATTTAAATTATCACACAATTAAATCCATGCAAACATGCATTTTTCATGGATTATGCTTTACAATTAACATATTGCACCAAGATCATTTACTAAAAAGCATAACCAATTACATGACATCCTAGGGTTTCTAATCATATTAAAATCAAAACCAAAACCCTAAAAAAATAAATTGGGTTAAATCGACCCATTAAAAAAATTAGCGTTAGGATAATGAAAACCCTAGAAAAATGTAATTAAACGAATCAAAATTCAATTTTTATGCGTTTCGATAATTAATTACACATTATAACGGCTCATGATGCCACTGATGGAATTATAATATCATGACATGCATATAAATAAACCAATAACATCAAGTAAGCATATGCGGAAGCATTATAACAAGATCATATAACATGTAATTAATTAATCAATAATAAATAGTAAACATACCTTTGTGATTCTAGCCCGAACAAGAATCAAGTGAATCTTCAACATATAAACCCTAATTAGGGTTTATGTGGATTACACGAATAACCCCTTACCTTTTTATTATTCAATCCAAGATATAATTAATAGTGTGATTGTATCACGTTCTTGTACACACGTACTATAACAAGTTAAAGTAATGCTAGTTTTTAGAACACAAAATTAAACCAAAACCTTTTGTTTAATAAATAAAATTGATCAATCCTTTAAGGGTGTTTGTTTGATCGAATACAAGAAAACAAGGAGAGAAAAACAAGTTTAGGGTTTGTGTCTGTGCACAAGAGATACAAACCTTTAACCCTTAGCCTTGTATATATAGTGTATGAAACTTGGAGCTCAAGAAAACAAAGGAGGTGCCCTCCTTTGGGTTGGCCGATTGGTTCAAGGCCCAAGGGAGCTTCCGGATGCTTCTTGACTTACCAATTAATCATACACATTCTTTCCTTATATTCGTCAAACGGTCGTTAAATACTAACGGTCGTTATATATATTTGTGTAATAAATAATTAAATATAAACTTTTACATTTAATTATTAAACTTTAACTCTCATACGTAAAGTGTGCAATCCCGTGATCTCGAGTTCGATCCTAACATACGACTACTAAAATAATGTCCATAATCTAACACTAACTTCCATGAAGAATCCCCGTATGAACAACCAAGCGATCTTCAACATATCATCTGTTTGTAGTATCAAGAACACCGCAAGCAAAACCTTCATGATGTAGCACCAATATGCAACAACCTAAGAACTTACACCCCATGCTTTCCTTTCCCACAACAGCCATGATAAACACTCATCACGAAACGAGGGCCTTATGCAATCCGAATGGTATTGCAATGAACCAGGCGAATGTAAGAACTAGAACAACATGGGACTAACATGGGGTCAAAACCCTAACTTCCAGCAATCAAAGCAGCATGCCCCAAAAGCATAGTCATCGTAGAACTTCCAATCATCTTCATTATCCCACAAACACGCATAAAAAAGAATCAGAATACGGCTGTGATACACAATGATATGAACTACCCCAACGAGACCAAAAGGTAGGTAAAACACACACAAGATAATCCAGAACCCTCCCCAATGGCTCAATGACAATCCACGAATTCCCAAACACCACGTATGAACAATCACACCATATATCATTCAGAACCATACATGCGTATTCCAGGACCCGTACATACAATCAACACCAATCATGTTGATATATTATCTTATTTTATTCATATTATCTTAAAGTGGATTATATTTTTCTTCAATCATGTTGATATATTATATTATTCTATTCATGTTATCTATTTTTATATTATCTTCTATTCGTATTATCTTATTTTTATTAATATTAAATATTAAATTAACATAGATATTTATTAACCCAAAATTATTCTAACAAAAATCGAACTCAAAGTCTCGTGCGTGCACAAATATCTAAAACCTGTTATACATAACATAACGAGTAATTTAATATAATTTATGTAAATCCCTATGTATTTTTTCATGGGCCCATATGTACTTAGTGAGTTGATACTCACACCACATTTTTTGATACAAATACCATAACTGTGCATTGAAGTGTTGTACGGTACAATACTGTAATGCACAAGTTGTGGTGCAAGCATCAAAAAATGTGGTGGGAGTATCATCTCCCATGGACTTATGGTGTGATTAACTTGTGACCTTATGACATAAGTTAGAAAAACCCTAATATAAAAAGTCATAAAAATCAAATAATTCTAACAAACGAAAATAACAACAAAACAAAAACTAAACAAACGAAATGTTTACATCATGGGTGACCTATAGTGACTATAATATGAACCCAGCCTCTTCTTTTTTGTGTGTGAGGTGTGATGTGTGTATGTATTTATCTTCAGCGACATTGACATTTGTTGGAATTTTACATCTATTAACACGTTAATAATTACATACCTTTTAGCAAATAAAAGCAAACTAACTAAAATCTTGAATATTCGCGTGTGAATAAAGCTAACACACACGAAACCACTAAGTTCAAGTGTATGAACTCTCTAAGGTTGTATACACAACACGTTAAACAAGAACACCAGTATGTTAGTGCTTAATACACGAATAAACAACAGAACACGATGTTCTTGTTTTGGGTTTATACGATCGAATCCCGAAAGGGGAATAAAATACTGATCGTACGTATTTATGAAGAAAACAATACAGTAGATACAATACAGTATTATATTGCATGCATGCATATATATAATATTAGCATGCATGTGCATGGATTACATTCATGCATATAATGTGACTTTCATACTTGATTGTCGAACAGAGAGAATAGAATAAGGTTTTAAGAATAGTTTTTGTGTCGTCTGAGTTATAATGATCTTAATGGTCATTATAAAGTTTAAGCAACTTGGTCTTCAATTCATACTCAAACACCTCCTCTAGTTTCCTAGGAACAACACTCGGACCTTTTTTTTCCCTTGTTCGATCGACCTAGCAAACAAACACCCACGACTTTCATCTTTTACACTAGTAAGTCCCTCACATATTAGTTAAGTGTTTGTTAGTCAGTTATAAAGTCAAACATTATAATTAATGACCGTTTAAATATTTCGTGTATTATTATTTAATATAATTAACACATCTAATACACTACTACAACACCAGGCTAACGCAACAAAAACTTGCAACGGTAGATTTCCGTTGCTAATTTGCAACCATAATGCAATGAATTACCAACCGAATAGCAACGACAAAGAAAATGGTTGCAAATCCGTTGGAAAATTGATACGTGGGAATTGCGCCCTCACAACAGGTTTTACCTCTCAAGGGATCTCGAGAAGCTTACAACCCACACCAGGCAGTGTACCTGATCGTTGTAGTATAGTATAGTGACAAGTACCGGAGGATTGATCGTTCAACTCAGGAATAGTGTCGCTAGGATTAGAAAGCCTACTAAACTAGGTCTAGAGGTGACGGATGATTCTTTTTGTATTTTTATATTTTATAGAAAGCAAGTAAAATCTCAGGTTTTGAAGGAGTGGGCGGAATTAGTTGCTAGCCAACTAACCCAATTAACTAAAGATGCAATCAAAATAAAATAACAAAAATAAAAATTAAACTATTATACTAATGTGATAGAAACAATAATGAGGAAAGTTGTGTTATTTAGGTTTCATTACTCCCTAGATATCTTTTACAGGTTGATTAGCTTGTTACAATTGCATGGATGACGGGTCATATTCCTTAATACTAGTCGTAGGGCCATGTACAATATTCCCTAACTCTATAAGATCCTACTTCACTCCTATGTCGAGCCGTTAGAAGCCTCTAACATGGGATCATTAGAATTCTCTTACGCATTAAATACAACCAAAAATCGTAGTACACCTCCGATCATGTTTCTTAAGACGTTCAAGCAAGTTACCAATGGAAGTCCCCCAGTTTTCTTAAGCCTAACATCGAATACAATCATCCGTAACAATTATAAACAAACAATTAACCCATAATCAACATCTAGGTTTCACTACATCTAAGCAAACACAATGAAAATCTAGCTTAACATGTTAAAGAGAAGACAAGCGTAAGATATAATCACACAACACATAGACATATTGAATGATTAGAATGAATACTTATCTTCAATTGAACATGGAAGAATCAAGAGGTTGAAACCCTTGAAAAGCTGTTAAAATTCGTCTAGGGTTTATTCCCTCAAAAGTTGCACACTAATGAATGAAAATTAGAAAACTATATATAGATTTTACACCTTGACGGCATCACGTTATGGCTTGTGACTCCGTCAACTCACAGCCATGATAAAATTCGTATTGCCTAGATCCACTTCTGATGCCGTCATGTAGAAAATCACTCTGGGCCGTCACTAGTATTTGGACCCTGACGGCCTTGGCGACGCCGTCAGGCCAATAAGCTTGAAAACTCTCTGGGCCGTCACGTTATAAGTTCCATATCCACCTCTTTTGTCACTCTTGACGCCGTCACTTGTAGAACCTGGACGCCGTCAGGTACTGTTCCAGCAAGGAATTTTGAGACTTAGCCATTTTCTTCACTTTTATGCTCCAAAAACGTCCAAAATGCTTCATTTTCCAGATTTCTCTCCAAAAGTACCTAAAATGACAAAAGGAACAATTTAGGGCAATAATTGATCAAATAATCCCGAATTCGGGCTTAAATGGCCCTTTAAAAGCTGTACACTTTTCGCCTAGTCAAAAATATAAACTAATTTCTTTTACATTTATTTTTATGTTTTGCATTGTAAATTATAAAGATTTGCAACGGAAAAGCAACGAAAGACAAAAAGTAAATCTAAAAGAAATTAGAATTTATTTTCCATTGCAATTTCATTGCAATTTTCATAATTTGAAACGAAATAGCAACTGAATACTAAATTTAAATCCAAAAGAAATTATCATTTGTTTTTTATTGCAATTCGGTTGTAAATTTTCAAAATTTGCAACTGAATAGCAACGGAAGACAAGTATTAAATCTGAAACAAATTATCATTGATTTTCTGTTGCAATTCCGTCGCGAAAATCTAAATTTGAATGAAATAGCAACAAAAGACATAATTTGAATATAAAAGAAAGTATCATTCTTTTGGTTGCATTTGTACTGCAAATTTCATAAATTTGCATCGAATTTGCAACAAAATATTACAATAATGTGTAAAAAGAATTATTGTTTATTGTCGTAACAAATCTCTTTGCATTTATTTTTTCTCGCTAAACCACTATAGACCGCATGAAAAGATCAATGATCCTCGTAACAAGGGTAATGCTTTTTTGGGTAAAGGATTTCCCTGGTAAATGTATTACTCCAAAAAGTGTTTAAGTACATAGGATGTAGGTGAAATCCTACATTTTAGGTACCCATATTGATTTCACACAAGAAAGAATGAGATAGATATAAGGATGGGATGATTATGAGAATGAGAGAATTAGAATTGCAAGAGTTTCCTTAGTATTTCACATAACCAACCAAGTTTACAAATGGCCTAAGCTTACTATTTATAGGTAAGGAGCTAGGGCAACACTCCTACTCCTTCCCATCTTACAAACGTATGGGCTTAAGGCCCATGGACCATATAACTTAAGTCTAGTAAACTTGTAACATTACATAAATATAAGTAACTAATAGTTAAGCAACCTAATATTATTACAAATGACCGAGACTTGATAAAATAGTAAAACTTTGATCCCAACAATCTCCCCCTAAGGGTCGGTCATCACGGTTGCTTGACGTCTTTATCATTTCTTCAACTTTGACTTTCACAGCTTTAGACGTCTTTCAAAAATCATGAGATAAAATCATTCATTGCTCTTTGTTCTTTGTTCATTGTTGTTGTGATAGTGATCAAGTTATGAAGTTGTCTGCCTTTCGTCACTTCTGCGTCTGTGGTGGTAGTCCGCCATTCCAACATGCTCATACATCTTTGAATTCTGACTTATACATGCACGTAGTTCCCTTTCTTAGACTTTTGATTTTTAGTCTTTATACTTTGTAGATTCTTCTTTTTGGCGTAGAATCTTTCTTTGAACTTTGTGTTGCTTTGATCTTTGAGGGAGCTTTTGATGACTTCAAGATGCATGTATGAGCATGTGGAATCCGTCGCCATGGATATGATGTGTCCCTACAGGTAAACAGTTAGCAATAAAACATCCGGTACTTACAGATAAGGAATTAGAGATCATCATCAACATAGTGTGAAGACTCCTTCTAACCCTTATCATGGCCGTTCCCATGTCAGATACCCCTGAAGGAGCTTACAAGACCTACTGAGTAGCTCAATGACTGGGTGAGTCGCTGGGGATCACTCCACGACTGTAGACCGCTAAGAAACCACTGCAAACACTAAGCGTAACCCACAAGGAGTTACCAAAGTGACCTGCTGTCAAGGCTGTTTGATGTTAACCCTGGCAGGATTTCCGTTCAATCATTGAGAAATACTTATGTAAATTCTCTCATAAACGTTCTCGGCAGATTGCTAAGATCTGCGAAGGACTCGATAATTTACAGCTGGTGTCCATTGATGTAGAACACCAGTTGTAGAAATATTAAGTGTTCCTAAGAGATCTTTGATGTATCTCATGGCTCTAGACTCGAAAAGTGCACACTTAGGTTTCCTATGCGGAGACTAGGGAGGGGTCTCCTGCTTCAATATCAACCATCTCTAAGAGATAGGTCGATAGATTACACCGGTTCCCCGTGAGAATGAAACAAGCTCTTTTAAGAGAACTTGAGTGGTTAAGAAGGTTTAGTGCATTGCGTCACTGGGTCCATGACGAATTTATCTTCAATACCGGCGTTGCTTTAGCAACAACCAGTAGCATACGAATTGAACCCGGTGTCTGCCCTAAGGTTGAACATATGGAGGGCTATTTCTTTTCACCCTTCTCTTTACTTTTCTTTTTAATTCTTCAACCCCTTCTTTCCCCTTTCATTCTTTACTCCTTTTTTCATATCATACCTAAGGACTTCTAATACTAACTATTTGGTGATGTCCTTGGGTAGATCCCTCCGGTTCTGGCGGATCATTGGACGGTTTTTCCTATCTTAATCACCTTATAACTCCATGAATATCCGACAATAGCCAAGAAACCTTTGATTGAAAATCTCTCAAAGTGTTTGTGATTATCAAACATTTTGTTTAACACTTTAAGAGTTTTGTGTTTACTTTTGAAGGGCTCCCCCTTCACATGTGCTCATAAGTGTTTTAATAAATTTGCACATGCGGGAGGAGCAAGCACTTTTTGAATTGATCCACTTTTAGTGAACCTGACCGATTTGAGACACGCTTACATCACTAGTTAGACTAGCTTGAAGTTATTACCCGGCCTGGTCAAATCCATAGAAAGTTTCTCGAAACGGTACATTTCTACTAAGACAAATCCTTTTCGAGACACGCTTACGTGGCTAGTTAAAGAGTTCCATTGTCAGCTTTTAGGTGACAACTAGCTCTAATAACTAACTTGATGTTATTACCCATCGAGGATAAGTCCTTTCGATTATTAACTTTTATGATTCGTCAATTCCTGGGTCAATTCTGAGTCTAGCTCGCACAAGATACAACTTTAAGCAACATTCATCATTAGAACGTATGCATATTAGATGGATCCAAATTGCGAGAAGACGACTCCATTATATCAGGAACAGTTGGAGTCGGTGCAAATGGATTGAAAAAAGTATTTCCATCATAATCTGTAAGTTGTGGTACTGATTGTTGTAATGGATCTTCAGCTGATTGTCTGGAGTTGGAAGCGGTTTATCCTACTGTTGTTGGAGATGCAATTAGAGGACCGTCTTTATCAACAGTTGTTGTTTGTTGAGGTGTGTGTTAGGTACTTGATTATGATCAAGGTGTGCAGCGGAAATTGGTGAGACCTCAGAAGGACGGTTTTCAATCGTATCATCGAACAATGGAACAAACAAGGTTTCCAATTCTTTGCGAGAGAGTGACAATGGTTCAGCCGAAGAATCCGGAAAGTTTAGACGGTTGGATGCAGGTCCTAAGCTGTTTTGCTCAGAAGCCATTGTTGAAGTGATTTTAAACGGTTGATTACGGGTCCTAAGCTGTTGTGCTCAGAAGCCATTGCTGAAGTGCTTTTAAAACGGTTGGCTGCGGGTCCTAAGCTGTTGTGCTCAGAAGCCATAGCTGAAGTGCTTTTAAACGGTTGATTGCGGGTCCTAAGCTGTTGTGCTCAAAAGCCATAACATTAAGCTCGGGTCCGAAACTTAGTTGTTCCGAAGCCATTCCTGTTATATCTGAAAAGAAGAAAGAATAGACAAAACAGAGAACATAGATCCCCAAGTGTAATTGGGTTCCGGATGTTAGAAGCATAAAGTTGTAGTGTCAATTATTTTCTTGACACTCGAACAGACTATATTAATGATTTCCTTTCTCACCTCAGGGATAGATGTTGTGGATTTCACATTAGTTTTGGTGCAAATGTCTAAAATCTTTCCTGTAGGAATCCACCTAAGACCAATTGATTTGAAAATTCAACCCGTGGGTACCCACCTAATGTTAGATCTAGGAGATGTTTTCCTTTTAGATGCAGTGGGAGCATCACTTGGTTGAGAAAACCTACGTCCTATATTGATCCACTTCTTAGGTTTCTGACTTATGACTTTTGGTTCAACGGGTTTGTTTGTCTTAGTCGATTGAGCCTTTTCAAGTGAATTTCCTTTTTGAAGATTTTCTAAAGCACAAACATCATGATTATTTACGCAACTACTCTTAGAAGCTAGCCAATTCCTATTAGTTTGTAAAGTACTCCTAGGTTTTGGTTTGCTACTACTAGCAGTGTTCTGTACTACAGTGGAAGGCATCACATGAGGTTTTGAACCTAGAATTCCATCCTTTTGAAGTAGCGCCTTTTTCCTAGCCTTTTCTAGATCATAGTTCTTGTACATGTCATATGTGTCATAAGACACTTTACTTTTAATGCTCATTTTAGACACTGTTGTTGAACTAATCCTAGATGAGCCAGGCATAATCACGTGTTGAGATTTAGCAGACACAGATGCATTTCCCTTAGGCCAAGAATGTGGAGTGATTGGTTTTGTCAAATTGTTTTTCTCAACAACTTGGGAGGCAAACCGAGATTTTGAAGATTTAGGTCGTTCAGATTTAAATGCAGTTGGTTGTCTAACAACTGATCGTTTTCTGATTGATTGAGAAGTCGATTTCCCCAAGATTGATGGTTTTGCAAACTTAGTATCCGCACTCTGGCCAGTCAGTCTTCTTAATTTGTTTTGCAATGCAGCATGTGCCAACACCTTTGCTTGAATTTGACCTTTTAAAAGTTTATTTTCTTTAACTAATGTATCCACACGTTTACTTTGTTCATTCAGAAATTGACCATTGTTGCCCGAATTTAGAAATTCGTTTTGCAATTTAAGTTCCAGTGAGATGCAATGTGCCTCTAGTTTTGAAAAAATTTTATGGCACTGGGCAATGGTCATTTTGAGAAGAAGGTTTTCAGACTCAAGAGTTTGATTTGATGTTTCAGTCATTAGATTATCATGTAAAGACTCAGACTCAGAATGTTTTTCTAGACATTGAACAACATTCTGGTTAACCTCTCCTTCATTACTGACGTTAGGTTGCTCAAATTGTTGTTGCTCATTCGTAGGCATAATATGATCAACAGTAGATTGTACCTCAACTATTTGCTCTTTGTCAAAGTTAGGTTCTGTGTCATAGATGGGTATAGAATCTTCCTCAACCATCTGTTCTTTGGCAAAGTTGGGCTCTGAGTCAAAAGTGGGTTTGATATCAGCAGAATCAACATCTGTATCATTCCCCAATCTGCTGCTGTCATCTTTCTCTTCCAAAATTTTATCCTGATAGCCTGCATTACCGATATCTGCAGTATTCCCAACAGTCCTTTCATTGTTGACTATTCCTTCATGTGTCTGCCTTTTACTTCCATTCTCCTGTTCATTCAATTCTCTTCCTCATTTTTGTATCTCCAGTTCTTTGACAACACTCAGATGAAGTGATCTTTCATTAAGCTCATATTCTAAGCAGCTCAGTCGTGAAGCAAGTTGATCTCTAAAAGCTTCAACCTCCATACTAGTGATATTCTCTCTCCATACATTGCATTCATATTTATAGTGTATGAGAGCTTTAAAATCTATGGTCACGAACCATTTGAACTGTGTCTTGAGCGCTCTAAATTCTACCATGCAATCACTTCCCTGTTTAATTAGCTTTTCTAGTTGAACGATGTTTTCTTGGAGTTTCCTTTGGAAGGTTATTTGGTTCATTTCAGTTCCAAAGAATGCAGTAAAGGTACTCCAGGAAGGAAACCATGCATCTGAGAGAATCTTGCATTGAATCTTAACCGATTCAAAATGTGCTAAACAATTTTCTATAGAATTGATGGCTCTTTTCTCAGCTTCAGTCATCTTTCTCTCTTGTGAACTTGTTTGATACATTTTCTCTCCCCCGTGATTGTTGCAACGTAATCGAAATAATCAAACAAAAATGTAAAACCAAGGTCGAAATAGTGATTTCAGATTTTCCCTCCAAAATTAATTTGAAAAATTTTTTGTTCCAAAATTTTGAAAATCACTGTAAAATGCTATTCTAAGGTCACAATTTTTTTTCTTTTTTCTTTTTTTTTTTATGAAATAGAAAGAAGATAGTAAGAAGATGTTAGAAAGAAACTTGTGTGATAGATGGATCTTATAGAAGGTATAGATGTAATGCCAATTCTCGAAACTAAGTCAGAAAGCAGTTCTCGAAAGAATTTGAGAGTTCTCGAAAAATATGTAATCTCGAAACTTTGGGAATTTCGAAACTGTGTTCTCGAAAAATGAGTGTTTACGAAATTTTTGTGTTTTAGAAACTTTTCAGTGTTTTAGAAACTTTTCAGTGTTCTAGAAACTTTTCAGTGTTCTAGAAACTTTTCAGTGTTTTAGAAACTTTTCAGTATTCTAGAAACTTTTCAGTGTTCTAGAAACTTTTCAGTGTTTTAGAAACTTTTCAGTGTTCTAGAAACTTAGCACCAAAACTTTCTAAATTATACAATTTAGAGAGTATACCACGAGTCGAAGTGTTTTCTCACTTATACAAGCAAGGGAAACACCGAGTAAGCAACGGGAGCAAGTGTGTTCTCGAAACTTTGTGATTTAGAAACTTTGTGATTTAGAAAGATGGTACAAGTGTGTTCTAGAAAGTTTGCTAGAATTATGATTTTGCAAAAAGCTCACCCAAATGAAGTTTGTATTCCAAGATTCTTGTACTTCTAGTTATAAAAACACCAAAACTTAAAGAAAGTTGCAAACTTGATGATTTTTATGATAATTTTTTGTGTTCTAGAAAGTTTGCTAGAATTTTGATTTTGCTAAAAGCTCACCCAAATGAAGTTTGTATTTCAAGATTCTTGTACTTCTAGTTATAAAAACACCAAAACTTGAAGAAAGTTGCAAACTTGATGATTTTTATGAAAATTTTTTGTGTTCTAGAAAGTTTGCCAAAATTTTGAATTTGCTAAAAGCTTGCCCAAATGAAGTTTGTATTCCAAGATTCTTGTACTTCTAGTTATAAAAACACCAAAACTTGAAGAAAGTTGCAAACTTGATGATTTTTATGCATTTTTTTTTTTTTCTAGAAAACAAGTACAATAACCAAAATCGAATTTTTTAAGCTTGAAACTTTCAAAAAGATTGAAACTTTCTTGTTGGGAAAGGTTTATAACACTAGTTTGTAATAAAAAAAGTGTTAAAACCCAAGAGAAACAAAAAAAGTAAGGATTTTTTCTTATAAAACGTGTAGGAGCTTAAAAAATTCGAAACACAAGCTCAAAAACACTTTTTTGAAAGAAAGTTTGACACTTTTTTGTTTGTTATGATTTGTAGCACAAGTTTGTAAGAAAAGATGTGATAAAAACCAAGAAACAAACAAGAAAGTACAAAATTTTCACAAAAAAATCGAGTAGAAAAAGAGGTTTTGGATCGGATTCAACTTAAAAACAAGAACTACACCTTCTTCCGGCGAATGATACCACTTGTTTGGTACCCATATTGATTTCACACAAGAAAGAATGAGATAGATATAAGGATGGGATGATTATGAGAATGAGAGAATTAGAATTGCAAGAGTTTTCTTAGTATTTCACATAACCAACCAAGTTTACTAATGGCCTAAGCTTACTATTTATAGGTAAGGAGCTAGGGCAACACTCCTACTCCTTCCCATCTTACAAACGTATGGGCTTAAGGCCCATGGACCATATAACTTAAGTCTAGTAAACTTGTAACATTACATAAATATAAGTAACTAATAGTTAAAAAACGTAATATTATTACAAATGACCGAGACTTGATAAAATAGTAAAACTTTGATCCCAACACTACATCCACATCTCAGCATGTTACATAAATGAAAACAAACGAACCTTTCGTGCTTCAAACTATACCTATCATAAGAATGATACCTAAACTTATGAACTTACTATAAAAACAATCACTAACGAAAAGTTTACGTATGAACTTCCTTCTTGATCTACCATTGAAGCACTGGGCATAGATGCCGATTCCAAAGTCACTCCCTATGTTCGGAGGCTGATCAGACGACCTAATAGTCCTATTTTTGGTCGTATGTTTATCCTTTTGCTCATTGTCATCTACACGACTCGCCTCTTGTGCACTAAGGGTTTTATTTCGGTCGCTACCTGATGCGTGCGTATATCGTTGTAGGTATAGATTATAATTATCAAGTTTTAAATTTATATTTAGCCGACTTAACCTATAACACACACTAATGAGCAGTGTACCCGATCAATGTAGCTAATTGATAAGTAGAGTGTCGATAACTAAGAGTGAAACGTTAACACCTAAAATGTCTATCAAATTCCAAAGTTAGTTCTAAAACCTAATATAACGAAGGGGGGTTACCATTGCAAAACCAGTAGCAGAATATAACTGTTGCAAATAAAATGTTGATGCAAAAACTATTCATTGCAAAATTGTGTGAAAATTTCTTTGTCGCAAAAAGAGTGTATTTATAACGAATTATCTTTTGTTGCAAAACGTTTTCTGGCTGTTGCAATTCGGTTGCAAGTTAAATTTGCATGGAGCCTTTTTGCAAAAGTCGAAATCCATTGCATTTTCGTTGCAAATAGCCTTTTGCAATGGATTTGCATTGTATTTGGATGGTTGCATTAAGCCAGTTTTGTTGTAGTGATATATTAATTACATAAAATAAAGTATTCTCTAAATGTATATGTGTGCCTCCAATAGATTCACTTACTTCCGGTCGTATATTCATTTATGATATGCCAACAACATTATAAATCCCATGGTCAATAGGTATGTATAGTATACATATTACATGTTTTGCGGCATTTTTCTTATTTACACTTATTATAAATTCTAAACTTCTTTTACTTACATATTTTTTAAACTTATTAGGTGTTCATGTAATTGACCATTTGTTAAAGTGTTAGAATGGTCACTACATACATTTGCTTCTGAAGACAAACATATTAGAGATCACGAAGCAATGAACGTTTATTACATTGATATTCACAAGCATTTTATTTTATACTATCAGTCACTTGTAACTTATTATTCCGTTACAAAAAAATTTCATACCGTTTATGTTTGTTGTTCTTTCTTACTTTATTCACGTGCTTACTTTTTTTAATCAAAAACCCTCTAAAATCCCGTGGATTCCACGGGTCTATAAGCTAGTTCCATATAAATTAGAAACTTCATCCGTCCGTGTAAATATTTTAAATTTTTACTACCATTATTAGAAGCCCAAGTAGGATAACATGTCTTTGATCCATTTCACGTGTACAGTTTTCGATTTCTGAGTGACCAAAATTGCAGCAAATCTAACTAGTCATAACTCTTATCTAACGGAACCTTAGGTTGACTATCATAAGAAAAGGTTATTTACCTTGTGTCATATTGGCATATGTTATGACACTTTTATGAACATAAATTTTCATTCTAGGTATAATACACAATCATAAAAGGAAACTATATCTAGGTTTAAATTTATGTTTACTGATCGAATGTGTTTTTCTACTCAGTTTATCAAATGTGATTTAATGAAGAAGAGCAAACTGCTTCTGATTATCATAGTTTAGGCACTACCATATAAAGCTATATCTATATCTACTTCCCGGAAATAAAACATACCTTTGAAATTTTGTGTGAAATGAAAGCAAATATAACCTAGTTGCCATTTTTCGTTAAGTCTAATAGTAAAAGAAGTATATACTTACGAAATATACAATTTTGAAATGCAAAATTATGGGTATCTGTCTCTGTTGTTGTTTGAAAGAAATAATTTGAATGGAACCGACATTAGGCAGGACAATTTCTAACAGGAGTTCTAATAATAATGAATGTTGAATATACTTCATAATATAATGGTTGCGATATATGGATTCATACGAAGATGATTGGTGAGTTTTGGATTTGGTATGGAAAAATCTATATTCCTACGGCAGGCTTGTTTTGCACAACAACAGCTACCAAGGTACATCAGATATAAATATTCATAAGCCAGGTTTGGTTAATTGAGAATTTTAAACTATTTACCACGGAATGGGTTGTTCACTCAACAAGAACCAACCTGGACGGGTAACCGAATATACGGTACCCAAAATATGCGGTTGCCCGCGGTCAGTGGCGGAGCTAGAGAAAATTTTGTGAGAGGGCCAAATTTTTTTCCAGAAAAACATTAGATGGGAAGCCCGAGATTTTTTTTATTTTTTTATTTTTTTTAACACATGAAATCGCAAATAATACATTAACGGGCTTAGGCCTAAGGGGCCAGGACCCTTCTCGGTTCTCATGTAGCTCCGCCCTTGCTCGTGGTTTAAGTCACTGTTAACCATTTTAAACATGTAAACGGAAAATGTTGCTATATTAAAATTAGATTGAAAAAATTAAAGTTATCAGAATATACGGTACCCAAAATACGCGGTTGCCCGCGGTTTAAGTCACCGTTAACCATTTTAAACAAGTAAAACGTAAAATGCCACTATATTAAAACTAGATTGAAAAAAATTAAAGTTACAGTAAAGTTGTTTCGTCAAAATAAGAATATTAGAATCATCATATATGTTACATATCAACTATAAGTATTTAAACAACATTTATAAACTATGATCACATAATCAAATATCGACGTTAATACATGTTTTCATTAAGCGTGTAAAAAACCGTTATACTAGAAAAGTAAGGCAATAAAGAATCAATGCTTGAATAATTATTTGAATTTTGATTTCAAGAATTAGGTTAACCAATTCTTAAGTCTAACTTACACTTTGAACAGCTTAACTGCGTTATTGTATCCGTATTGATCACTACTCTTAAAAACCACATAAACATCTAGTACATATGATATTCAAAACGTTTTATTTAGTATCTTCTATCTAAATGCCTTATATTCAATTCCCCAAGACTTCAGAACCAAAAAGAAAAAATAATAATAAAATGCCTTTTGTATCTATATATAATGAACCAAGAATATTATTATGCTGCACACAAAAGCCCACTTCGCATTCTAGCAATGGCAAAAAACTTGAACACCTATCTTTTTATCCTAACAATTTTGATCATTCACGCCCTTTCCACGTTCGCTCACTCAAAAAAGTTGGACGAGAAGAAACCTTGCAAGAGATTTGTGCTCTACTACCATGACATCCTCTTCAATGGGACCAATGCTGCTAATGCCACATCTGCAACAGCCGTGAACAATACACAACTCGGTAATTTTAAACATGGGATGCTCGTGATCTTTGATGATCCTATAACCAAAGATGCACACCTCTTATCTCCTCCAATAGCTCGAGCTCAAGGATTTTATTTCTATGATATGAAGACTACGTATAACGCGTGGTTTTCTTACACGTTGATATTCAATTCAACTGAGCATAAAGGAACAATTAATATTATGGGTGCGGATATGATGATGGAGGAGACAAGGGATCTTTCAGTTGTTGGTGGAACGGGTGATTTCTTTATGGCACGAGGCATTGCTACTTTCCGCACAGATACTGTACAAGGTACTATTTACTTTCGGCTAGAAATGGATATCAAGCTGTACGAGTGTTATTGATTAAATGACATCAGGCTCTCATCCTTCACTTGAGTCTCGAGTAGGAACAAGAAAGCTTCGCTTATTTGGATAGATTGCTTATTATCCTGTGTAACTCTCTTTTGTCTTCATTATAGCTAGTATGTCTTTGTACTCACTCATCCTATATGTCTTATATGTCTTTGTACTCATCTTATTTAGCTACTTGCCAGTCTTTAATAAAATTACCGTTCAAAAAAAGTGATAAAAGGGCTAAGTATTGCAATAAATCTTTTCTAATCATGGTGATGTACACCATGTTGCTAAGGGTAACTGATTAACATATTTTATTCATTTATCTTACGGAGTAATAGAGTTATTGTTGGAAAATTTAGTGCACTTGAGGGATCAAATCATACTTGGAAATGGGTTTAGAGGTACGGAGTGTACACCCATCAAGTCCCTGATTACCCTGACTCAATAGTGGTTGTGCTAGTGTGAATCTGATTCTGTTGATGCATGAATCTGATTCTGCTGCTAGTGTTGTGAATCTGCTGCTAGGATTCTGCTGCTAGCTGATCCTGCTGATAGGATTCTACTGCCAGCTGATCCTGCTGCTAGCTGATTCTGTTGCTAGTGTGAATCTGCTGATAGCATCAGTTATTCTGCTGCTCGGTTTTAACCACTGATTCCTACTATTATGGAAAGTATTATGATATAATCAATGGGCCATTAATTATATATAATTCCATGGGCTAGGGTTTTGAGTATTCTCTATTATAAATAGAGGTCATAACACATCTGCATGGATATACGAAATCACAAAACCCTAAATACTTGAATACGCATCTCGTTCTTGATTTGTGCCTAAAACAAGAACATCACTTGGTCTTATCCCATAGAGATATTCGTGTAACCCAGGCATAGGGTCGAATAGTTTCTATTGGAAAGTGATACCACGATTTCAAGTGAATATCCGGTACCTTATTAATTATCTTAACCCTAATCTGGGAACTTGTTAACACTTAATAACCAACAATCGATAGAAACTATTAGTGATAATCAATGGCTGCTGCTATGAGACAAATGGCTGCTAACTTTTCCAAGTTGGAAAAGTTTGAAGGTGTTGATTTCAGAAGATGGCAAAAGAAGATGCACTTCTTGTTGTCAAGTATGAATGTGGTTTATGTTCTAACAACTGAGATTCCAGAAGATTTTGGAGATGATGCTATTGTGGATCAGATGAGGGCAAGAAGCAAATGGGAGAATGATAACTACATATGCAGGGGTTTAATTCTCAATGGTATGTCTGATTCTTTATTTGATATTTATCAGAATGTTGAAACTTCTCAAGAACTATGGGATTCCTTGGAAGCCAAATATATGGCTGAGGATGCATCAAGTAAGAAGTTCCTTGTAAGTAATTTTAACAATTACAAAATGGTTGATTCTAGACCTTCATGGAACAATACAATGAACTTCTTAGTATACTTGGTCGATTCACACAACACAAGATGAACATGGATGAGGCTATTTCAGTCTCTTGTATCATCGATAAACTACCTCCTTTTTGGAAAGATTTTAAGCATATGCTGAAACATAAGAAGGAGGAATTAATTCTTGTTGAGTTGGGCAGTCACTTGCGCATTGAGGATTCACTCAAAGCACAAGATATTGACAAGCCAAAGAGTAGCAATGGTACTGGTCCATCAGTTGTCAATATGGTGGAGCATAACAACTCCTCCAGGAACAATGACAACAAGGGCAAGCGTAAGCATCAAGATAACACCAAATCTGATATTAACAAGAAACCAAAAGTGAGTTGTTGGAAGTGTGGTAAAACTGGACACTTCAGGAAGGATTGTAAAGGTGTTAAGATTGGTAATAAAACCAATGGATCAGGCACAAGTGGAGGGAGTGGTAACACCAATTCTCTGAAAGGTCAGAATATATTTAATAAGTCTTTTGAGATTTATTATGTTACATATATATCTGAAATTTATTTTGTGCAGGATGATGCTGTTGCTTGGTGGGTTGACTCTAATGCAACAATTCATGTGTGTAAAGATAGAAGCTGGTTCAAGACTTATGAGTCAATGAATGATGGTTCTATTCTTCATATGGGAAACGAGTCAACTGCCCTGGTGCATGGAAAAGGATGTGTTGATTTGAAGTTTAGTTCTGGAAAGATTGTTTCTTTATTTAATGTTTTACATGTTCCTGATATTAGGAAAAACTTGGTTTCTAGTAGTGTTTTGAATAATTGTGGTTATAAACAGGTGATTGAATCTAATAAGTTTATTTTATCTAAACATGGCATGTTTATTGGTTTTGGTTATTTGTGTAATCAAATGTTCAGACTTAATATTGTTCATGATAATGTTGATTCTGCTTTTATATCTACATCTAAACTTTATGATTCAAACCTATGGCATGCAAGACTTGGCCATGTACATTTTAAAAGAATGCAAGATATGTCCAAGGATGGGTTAATACCAGCTTTTGATATGAACACTAAAAAGTGTAAAACTTGTATGTTGAACAAGATAACTAAGAAACCTTTTCAAGGAGTAAAACGTGAAACTAAAGTTTTGGAGTTAATTCACAGTGACCTTTGTGATTTACATGCTACTCCCTCTTTGGGGAATAAGAAATACTTTGTGATTTTTATTGATGATGCTTCTAGGTTTTGTTATGTTTATTTATTACATACTAAGGATGAAGCATTAGATAAATTTAAAGTATTTAAAACTGAAGTTGAATTGCAACAAAGTTCCCTGATCAAAAGATTAAGGACTGATAGGGGAGGTGAGTACATGGATACTTTGTATTTTCAGTCTGTTGGTATAATCCATGAAACAACTGCTCCCTATACTCCTCAGCAAAATGGTATTTCTGAAAGGAAAAACAGGGTGCTGAAGGAGATGGTTAATTCCATGTTGTCCTATTCAGGACTGAGTCAAGGGTTCTGGGGTGAAGCTATGTTAACAGCTTGCTATTTATTAAATAGGGTTCCCAACAAAAGGAACAAAGTTACCCCTTATGAACTTTGGACTAAAAAGAAACCCAACCTGAATTATCTCAGGGTTTGGGGTTGTAGGGCTGTTGTAAGACTCCCTGATCCAAAGCAGAAAACTTTTGGTGAAAGAGGCATTGAATGCATCTTTGTTGGATATGCTGAGCATTCCAAGGCATATAGGTTATATGTTATTGAACCTAATGAATCTGTTTCAATTAACTCAATAATTGAATCAAGGGATGCACTATTTGATGAGAATAGATTCTCATCAGTCCCTAAACCAAGTCAAAGAATTCCAAATGGAACTGATGACATTGGTGTATCAGAGGTCCCTGATGAATTATCATCTCAGGTCTCTGATGAGGTTGTGGAACAACAACCTGAACCTGAGCTCAGAAGGAGCAGTAGGGTGAGGACTCCAAAGTCATTTGGACCTGAGTTTCAATTATACTTAATTGAAGGTACAAGGAGTGAGGTCTCTGACCAATACTCCTATTGCTTCATTGTGGAGGATGATCCCAAAACATTTGAAGAAGCAATGAAGTCCCAGGATGTTGCTTTCTGGAAAGAAGCAATAAATGATGATATGGACTCCATTATGGGCAATAACACTTATGTGTTGACTGATCTACCACCTGGTTGCAAACCTCTAGGTTGCAAATGGATTTTCAAAAAGAAAATGAAGGTAGATGGAACTGTTGAAAAGTTCAAGGCAAGATTAGTTATTCAAGGCTTTAAACAAAAGTCAAGAATAGACTACTTTGATACTTATGCTCCAGTGGCACGTATCAGTACCATAAGATTGCTGATTGCTTTGGCATCAATTCACAATCTGATTATTCATCAGATGGATGTGAAGACAGCTTTCTTGAATGGTGATTTAGATGAGGAGGTTTACATGAACCAACCTCAGGGCTTCATCATGCCTGACAATGAAAACAAGGTGTCTAAACTGATTAAGTCTCTTTATGGACTAAAACAGGCACCTAAACAATGGCATCAAAAGTTTAATGAAGTGGTTTTGTCTAGTGGTTATTTACTTAATCAAGCTGACAAATGTGTATATAGCAAATTTGATGAATCTGGTAAAGGAGTCATCATTTGTCTATATGTTGATGACATGTTGATCTTTGGCACTGACCAAAATCAAGTTGATCTTACAAAAGAATTTTTGTCATCAAAGTTCTCCATGAAGGATATGGTGGAGGCTGATGTTATCCTTGGTATTAGGATTAAACATGAAAGTAATAAAATTTCTATCTCTCAGTCTCATTACATTGAGAAGGTGTTAAGGAAATTTAATTACTTTGATTGTACTCCAGTGAGTACTCCTATGGATACAAGTGAGAAGCTAATGCCTAATACTGGCAAAGCTGTATCTCAACTTGAGTATTCTAGGGTGATTGGCTGCTTGATGTATGCCATGACTTGTACAAGACCTGATATTGCTTTTGCTGTGGGTAAAATGAGCATGTATACTAGTAATCCTAGTGCTCATCATTGGCAAGCAATTCAGAGGGTCTTTAAGTATTTGAAGAGAACTATGGATTATAGTTTCTCATATACTGGTTATCCTTCAGTATTAGAAGGATACACTGATGCAAGTTGGATCAGTAACACTGAAGATAATTCGTCTACTAGTGGCTGGGTATTCCTACTTGGTGGAGGTGCAATTTCTTGGGCATCCAAGAAACAAACTTGCATTACCAGTTCAACCATGGAATCTGAATTTGTGGCTTTAGCTGCTGCTGGCAAAGAAGCTGAATGGTTGAAAAACCTGCTTCTTGAGATTCCATTGTGGCCTAAACCTATAGCACCTATTTCTATCCGTTGTGATAGTGCTGCTACATTGGCAAAGGCTTATAGCCAGATGTACAATGGGAAGTCTAGACACTTAGGTGTCAGGCATAGCATGATTCGTGAGCTTATCATGAATGGGGTGATATCTATAGAGTTTGTTAAATCTCAACAAAACTTAGTTGATCACTTGACGAAGGGTTTGGCTAGAGACTTGGTTTTGAAGTCTGCTAAAGGGATGGGTTTAAGTCCAACTTAGTCACTGAATGCAAGGATACCCAACTCCTTTCTAAGGAAACTTGGAAGCTGAGTTCAATGTGGAAAGCTAATCATTTAGTGGACTGAAGCACATGTATCACAAACATCCCAAGGTTGTGCTTGTTACCTGCTGGAAAGGAGGATGAAGTCATAACTTCTTAATGGTTAATTTTCTTTGAAAAAGTGCTAAGCAGGAGCATGAATTAAAGATGAACCACCTATGTGAATGTTGAAGTTTTGCCGCTTCAGGAAGCTTTGGACTTTTAGCTTTTACAACATTTATGAATTGGCTATGGACACATGGCTTGTATGGTGTCAGGAGTGTTTTAGTGTTTGAAAACTTGTGTGTATTTATCATCAGGTATTCAAATGGGTTGAAGGGTTCAATTCTTAGAACACCCTGATTCTCGAATATTTGAAAGTATATGTACTAATGTGGAAATTCAATCCTCAAGATATTTTCATTTATGCACTTGTTTTGTTTTGTGTTTAATTTTTCATGCTAATGAAGTGAACTAAATTTGGGGAGGATTGTTGGAAAATTTAGTGCACTTGAGGGATCAAATCATACTTGGAAATGGGTTTGGAGGTACGGAGTGTACACCCATCAAGTCCCTGATTACCTTGACTCAATAGTGGTTGTGCTAGTGTGAATCTGATTCTGTTGATGCATGAATCTGATTCTGCTGCTAGTGTTGTGAATCTGCTACTAGGATTCTGCTGCTAGCTGATCCTGCTGATAGGATTCTGCTGCCAGCTGATCCTGCTGCTAGCTGATTCTGCTGCTAGTGTGAATCTGCTGATAGCATCAGTTATTCTGCTGCTCGGTTTTAACCACTGATTCCTACTATTATGGAAAGTATTATGATATAATTAATGGGCCGTTAATTATATATAATTCCATAGGCTAGGGTTTTGAGTATTCTCTATTATAAATAGAGGTCATAACATATCTGCATGGATATACGAAATCACAAAACCCTAAACACTTGAATACGCATCTAGTTCTTGATTTGTGCCTAAAACAAGAACATCACTTGGTCTTATCCCATAGAGATATTCGTGTAACCCAGGCATAGGGTCGAATAGTTTCTATTGGAAAGTGATACCACGATTTCAAGTGAATATCCGGTATCTTATTGATTATCTTAACCCTAATCTGGGAACTTGTTAACACTTAATAACCAACAGTTATCATATATATGCACAAATCACAAGTCTCTTTATGTTGTTTTTTATCTCCTTCATCAGTTTTTGATAACTGATGCAATTTAATGATTCTACAATATAAATATCAAAAGATATATCATGATCAGTAGATATATCCTATACATTAAAACCGTCTTGTATCAAGTAAACAAGATGATAATTCATGATATGTCCTAGAGATTTAAGTGCTAACACATGATCCTCTAGTAACTAGTATTACTGTAAATTACATTTTACTTAAATATTGTTTTTATGCATTTCAAAAAAAAAAAAAAAAAAAAAAAAAAAAAAAAAAAAAAGTTTCATGCTTTTATAAATATATTAACATAGCAAATATTTAAGAAATAATCCCGGCGTCCCTTAATAAGTGTACTTCATTTAGTTTCTCTCGAAATATTTGTTCAAGAGACCTAATGTATCTTACACAAATTTTGAGATGTGATTTAAGAGACCTAATCTAGTACGGAATATCTTTCGGTGTATGATATATATTTTGATTGTTTATAATTATAAACAAACAAAATATATCATACTAGTAAAAGATACTACATTCTCTCTCTTTTATCACATTATCAAAAATATCATAACATATATCATAACAAAATATATTTATAAGTTTAAGGAATAGTTTGTATTTTGTAAATAGTTTAAGGGTAGCAAATGTAAGTTTTTTAAAAGCTTTTCACCGTATATAAGCGGGCTTTTCCCTAATTTGTAATCATAACATTTCAAATTCTCTCAATAAATTTCCATTGCTTTCGCGTTCATATAGTATCAGAGCTTCAAATAAACCTCTACACTCATTTCTTTACATGGTCTTCAACACTCATTTCTTTCTCACAAGTTGGGTCTTTCATATCCTCCAACTTGAGGGGGAGGGGTATATAAAATATAAAATAACAAAGTGCATTTATAAGTTGAAGGACTTATTTGTATTTTGTAGATAGTTGTAGGGTAGCAAATCTATATATTTCAAAAGTTTGTTTTACTTTATATAAGCGAATTTTTCCTCGATTTGTAATCATAACATTTCATAATAAAATTTCCCTAGATACTCTCAAAGATTTTCAATTGTATTGACATTCATACAAATGTTAAGTCTGAAAAATTGTTTATGTAATTAGAAATCTATCAAGGGTTAAAACATTTAATTCATTGCTCAAGTTTGTTTTCAAGTGAACTCTAGGCTCCAACAATCATATATTTGTTGCAAAATATATGGTTTTAAACAAGTTATTATCAATATAAATCAGCAACAAATAACTGTCAAAAACTAATTTTAATTGCAAGAGTTTACAACATTGCTGAAAAAGTATGAAAAGTTGTAACAAATACTCTTTTATATATAAGATGATGATATGTTAAACTGTGAAATCACAAATTATCGAATAAATTTTTATACTATGAAAATATGACCATTTCAAAGGTTAATTAAAAAAGAACATGTTTGATTAACCAACAAGATATCTCGATTTCAAAATTCTTTCATACGTATTAGAAAAACTGAATTAGAATTTGGTCAATATTTGTTAAATTTCGTCCATCATAAAAAAAAACACTATAACACACATGTGCCAATATTTTGAGAAAAAAAAATGTTAGAAAAAGGGGTTATTTTTGAAAGTTTAATGGTTAATCTTAAATTTAATTGCATAATGTTAAATGCAAAATTCTTATTTTTCATAATAGATTTAAGTGTAAATTAAACCTGGTAGAATTTATTTTGTTTTTTAAAACAAGATGTATTATTGTGAGGCAATTTCCAAAACAGACATATAGGTAACCTGTGTTACCAAAATAAACCTTTGAAAAACGTGTTACCAGACCCTACTATAGGTGCAAATAATGTTTGCACGCGATAATTTGCACGCCCTCTTTTAGATTACTACACGTATATATTTATTCAAGTAAGAGGGAAATCTTAGACTGACACGTGTACTAGGTGCGCAATTATGTTTGCACGCCCTCTTTTTTTCACGCCACATTTTAATAAATAAATGGTTATAATATATACATGTGTCCTAAGCGCGCAATATTTTTTGAATGTTTATTCTCCCTTATTTTTGCACTCAATCTTTAATTAAAAGAAAGGCCATTAAAGTGACATGTATGTCCCGGGACTACACGAAGCGCAATATTGTTTGCTCTCCCTCAACATTTTGCACGCCTAACAGTTATGGAGCGCAAAAGAATTGCACTCTCACCATTTTGCACTCCATTAAATTTGGTTTTGCTCTCAATTTTTCGGTTTCCTCTCATTCTGCACTCCATTAAATTTGATTTTGCTCTCACTAAGCTGTAAGCAAAAATAGCTCAATCAATGATACCATTACTTTATAACCAAAGGTACACTCGAGCTTTTGTAACATTACTTATACTAATCAGTGATACCATTACTCTATTAATAGCTTTTATAGTTGTAATTAGGCGATCAAAAAATGGAAGAGAGCAATATAGATAAGAAGAATAAATGGTGAAGGTAAGTAAATGCTATTATTTCTCAATAAATGTGGTAGAAATGTGGTAGGTAACTATTTAATTTTTAACATTCATGATCTTTTTTTTCGCAATTTTGGATGAAGAGCAAACTTTATTTGCATTCCGTGTACTTTTTGATATGCAAATCTCACATGGGGACAACATGGAGCGCAATTTTGGATGGAGAGCAAATATAAATTTGCACTCTTAGTAGATTTTGAAAATTGGAAACAAAAAAGTGTCGTGTTTGCTAAATTAGGTTTATTAGAGTAGAGATTGGTAATTGATTTTATTATTATTATTATTATTATTGTTATGCTTTTATTATTATGTTTGTTATTCTTCTTATTCCACATCACCCATTTTACATACAATCCCAAAGGCCCCATTCACGTACAAAGATCCCAATTTCACCTTTTATAACAACCACCACCAACAGTAGGTCCCATAACCACCGCCATTAGCAGCCACCGCCACTAAAACCTAGAAACCATATAATCTATATTATCTGTAACCTCAGGTGCAGCTTTAACAAGTTCCTCATGTGGGTCATCTATTTCTGGTTCAAGGGTTGTAGGAGCTTCTAAGTCGATCTCCATTATATTGTAGCAATTTTTACAACGGCTTCTAGGATGTATGATGTCGATGCAGGATCCTCTTCTTCATCAAAAGTTAAATTCAAGTCAATGTGATGACTTAGTTCTGAAACGTGGTTACTTTTAACACTTTCTTTGACAGAATCCTTGGAGTTGATTGGCACGTTAATAATGTGGACCCAAAGGATTTTCGTAAATAATGGTGAATGATGCGTGGTTTTGCAACCTTGCAAAAGGTTTTACCTCTCGAGCGATCTCGAGAAGCTTGCAATCCCCACCAGGCAGTGTACCTGACCGATGTAGTATAGTGTAGTGGCAAGTACCGGGGGATTGATCGTTCTATTTGGGGAATAGTGTTCGTTAGGATTGAAACTTAATCTAACTAAGTCTAGAGGTGAGGGACGATTCTTTTTATATTTTTATATTTTATGAAAAGCAAGTAAAATCTCGGATATTGGAAGAGTAGGCGGAATTAGTTGCTAGTCAACTAACCCAAATAACTACAAATGCAATAAAAATTAAAATAACAAAAATAAAATAAAATGTGAGAAAAACCTTATATGGAGAGAAACGTGTTTACTTAGATTTCACTACTCCCTAGCTATCTTTCATTAATTGATTAGTTTGTTACATTTGCGTGGATGATGGGTTATATTCCTTAATACCATTCGTGGGGCCATGTATGATCTTCCCCAACTCTATAAGCTTCTACCTCTTCCTATGTCGAGCCGACAACTAGCTCCTAACATGGCCTCCTTAGTAGTCACTTATGCATTAAATATAACCATTAAAATCGTAGTACACATCCGATTCATGTTTCTTAAGACGTTCAAGCATGTTACCAATTGGAGATTAGCCAGTTTTCTTAAGTCTAACATCGGAATCATTCATCCAACAACAATTAATAACAAAAGATCAATCAATAATCAATAGCTATGTTTCATTACATCTAAGCAAACACAAACAAACCTTGCCTAGCATGTTAATATAAAGACAAACATAAGATAGAATCAAACAACACATAGACATATTGAATGATTATTGGAAGACTTATCTTTAATTAATCATTGATGAAAGAAGGGTTTGAAACCTTACAAAAAGGCTAAAACTCGTCCTAGGGTTTATGGTGAAGTTCCTCCAAAAGTTTTCTCCTTAATGAATGAAACTTAGAAAACTATGTATAGAGAATACAATCTGACGGTGTCACGTTATACATGTGATGCCGTCAAATCACCGCCAATGCTTCCCTCGAATTGCCTAGATCCAGTTCTAACGCCGTTCCCTTTTAATCTTCACCAGCCGTCACCTTATAGGTTGTACGTGACGGCCTAGGCGTCACAAAGGGTGACGCCGTCACTCTTTAAACCCAAAAAACTTTCTGGCGCATCTCGTGTAAACTTCATATCCACCTCTTTGCCAACACGTGACGCCGTCATCTTTAGAGTGTGACGCCGTCAGGTACTGTTTCCAGCTTGATTTTGGAGACTTTGTCGTTTTCTTCACTTTTTGCTCCAAAAACGTCCAAAATGCTTCATTTTCCAGATTTCTTCTCCAAAGTACCTAAAATGACAAAAGGAACGATTTAAGGCAATATTTGATCAAATAATCACGACTTAGGGCTTAAATGACCCCTAAAAGCGTAACACTTTTCGCCTCATCAGTGAAGGAAAAGTGGTGTTTGGGATCGTGTGTGTTTGTAAACAAAGGAATAATTGACTTGGACATAATCACATATTCACAAGTGATTAGGATGGTAACCTGTTACAAGATGGATAACCTATTGATGAGGTAAAATCCTACGCCAAAGTGATGAAATTTGAAAGTTTATTACTTGAATCTGCAAAAAAATTTATTCGCTACATAAAAAAAAGAAAATATGACAAGTAAGATACGTTTATAAATTATTATCCCATTAATTAAATAATATAATTAATGGATTAGTTAACGAAGGGTATTGACGAGGACATGTTCTCGTCAAAAGTCTTGCTGGCTGGGTTGAAAATTTTGTCTGAGAATTTGAGTGGGTCGCACATCGTTGTCGCTAAAACACAAGTTTATCATCTCCAATACTTTTAACAATGAGCTTTTGGCGAGTACTCTTTAGCGAAGACATGTCCTCGTCAAAAGGCCATATGATCCTTGCAAATGGGGCCAATCGGTGCAGTGGCTTTTGCTCAAGGTTGTTTCTTTATGGTATGAAGACAACTACATTTTTCTTGTGCTCAAGGGTTTACTTTTACTTTGGTTTTCACTTTTAGTGAACATAAAGGGACAATAAACGTTATGAAAGCAGAGTTAATGCGGGCAAGACTAGGGGTCTTTTAGTTGTTGCAGTGTTGTAGCTAGGTTCATTGAGGCCATGTGCAAAATTTTATGTGATAACTAAAAATGACATTCCAAGATTTATACCAACTATTAAAATAAAATTAGTATTTTTATGCTCTAGCTTCAAATTTAAAAATCTATTTGCAATTACATTAAGAATTTTTATTGGAAGTGAATTTCAATTATATAAAACGAAATGTATATTTTGAGGCCCTATAGATTTGAGACCATGTGCGATAGTACACCTCGCACACCCTCATATACGCCTCTGAGTTGTTGGTAGCCCTGGTGATATCTATAACCATTGAAACTCAACAAGGTGATTTCTACTTCCGGCTTAAAATGAATATCAAGTTGTACAATGTAACAACTAATTAACATGGCCTCATGTTTTGTATAAGAACAATGGAAATCAACTTGGTGATAGAAGAAAGGCATACATTTGATTTGATAAGTGGAGCAATGAGGGCCTTGGGACATTTGAAAATTGTTAAGACAAATCATAAGTGTTGGTTTTAACATGGGGAACAAGGTGGCATAAGTGATAGAAAATGACTCGTGGTCATGGAATCAAAATTGGCTTCAAGTGCATCCTCCGGTTCTCGTTCAAAATGAAGAGGATACACTATATTTGAGGGATGTTATTGGTAACTTAAAACCTTTCTCGGTTAGTCGTGTATGAGACTCTATTTGGCTAGGAAGTGTTCGGCTTCCATCGATTCGAATTGTTTGGTTTTCTCAATGCATACCTCGCCATGCCTATCACTTTTGACTAGTCATGCTTCAGAAACTTAATCTATTGTGGCAATGGGATGTTAGTCCTGATACTAACTTAAACCTGTTTGAGTGTCCTCTATGTGAATCCCAACCAGATTCACATGCTCATTTATTCTTTGAATGTAACTTTTCTTCACAGGTTTGGAGCAATATTAAACGTTATGCTTATATGGACCCACTTACTCCAGTTACGGCAAATATTGTTACTTGGCTTCAACCATTGTCTCATACACGATTTTCTAGGAGTATTATAGCAAGGCTCATGGTCGCGGCTTCTACTTATTGTATTTGGTAGGAATGCAACAACCGGTTATTCAAGAATAAGTCTCGGAAGGTGGAACAAGCGTGTGACGTTATTATTTCAAATGTTAGACTCAAGTTGTTATCTATTCGTTTTAAGAAATCACCAAAATGGATCAAACAAATTAGTGTACAAGTAAGTGGCTCTTTCAAATTATATTACATGTGCCAAAGTAGTTTTTAACGTGTATTTAATCTCAAGTGTTAGTGAATATCTTGTCTTTTTATTGGCCTAAAGGCTAAATTTTACTAGTGGTTAATTTTAACTTTCAATAAACTAACTAATATACACCATTGCAATTTTTATTGGGTGGGTCATGGCCCACCATTGCCTCCATGTAGCTAAGCCATTCAGCTGTTATGAATGGTGCCTGATGGGGATGCATGCGTTTGGGTTATAGTTGTTGGTCTATGTGTTCTTTTGTTAGACTCGTTTGATTAATATGGGTATTGGCTTGGCAGTCCCAAGTAGAGTGATTACACATATGTAGTGCGTTTAGGTTAATATGGCATGTCAGCCATATTCCTTTGTACTTATCAATTTTTTGCTGGGGAAAGAGATCAAGTGAGAAGCAAAATTAAAATGAGAAATGTGAAAAGTGATTCTAGCCATACAATTTAAATTAGGAGTGAAAATTTGAAGAAAAATACGTTCACTTTTGTAAATGCGTCTGAAATTTGTGGTAGTAGTTACTTGTTATCCTTCTCATTTTAACTAATTTTCTCATTTGATCCTAACTCTACTGGGTAAATCCTTTAAAAAAAATAAAATAAAATAAAATAAATAATGGATGTCATCCGTTGAAGAGCTATAATTTCAACATTGTAATATTCCTTTTTGGAGTTCAGGCCGTGTCATACTACAATTTATTGCTAAACGTAAACTAATGTAATATGTCATATTGTCATTTGTACGTATCTTATTGAATGTGGAACCAAAATGATTTTTGGTTCTATATTCCTCGTCCAATATCATTGCTTTTGGTTAGCAAATATTGTAATATTTCGGTTTCAGAAACCAAAGTTATAGTATGGGTAAGTTTGACACTCAACGTACACGAGCTTAAGCTTATATTGTTTAAGGAAATAAAGCTCTGATTTTATGATCAATTTTCACGTTTAAATAGAGCGCGGGAACCAACTAACCGCCACCATCCCCTCTTATTTATAACGGCAGCCATTAATCACTTGTTTCTTTACCGTTTTTTAAGGACATTCACCAAGTTTTTCAAGAGTTTTCGGTTACTAAAGATATGGTTTGTGTTGTTTGTATATGTGTTGGATATTTTGCACTTACTAACCAAATATTGTTTATATATCAAATGCATACACATGTATATAGCTATAGTCTATAGATAGATAAATGTATCTGCATAGACAAAAAATATTGTGTCGTAGAAAACACAAATTATATTGTACACATACATTTACGTATAAAATGATAGATAGAACTATATCTGATTTTTGTTTATTTTCAAAGATCTTGCATATTTGAGAAAATATTAATCTAGCTTTAATCGTAACTTTTTTTTCTTATTTGTTTATCAATATCATTTGGTTTTATGTTTTCAAGCTAAATGATTATCATGTGTTAGTCAAATTGTTGTTGTTGCATTCAATTTCTGCTTGGAAAGAGATACTTAGGTTTGAATTTGAGGAAAAATGGATGGTCGTGCGTTTATGTCGGCGTTGAGTGTGGGAATAGGAATAGGTGTTGGGCTTGGAGTGGGGAGGACGGTCAATCGTTTGGCAAGCGGTGGTGATTCATCAACAACTGGTCTCACGCCGCAAGCGATAGAACGTGAAATGCTTAGTTTGATCATGGATGGGAGAGATAGCAAGGTCACATTCTATGAATTTCCATATTATCTAAGGTAGTGAAAATCCTTGTACAATTATAGGTTTGTGGAAACATATTTGTTATATTCTAACGCTGTAGGATGTCGAAACTGATTATTAGAGTGTTTGGCAATGCTTATTTCTTTTATATGAAATAATCGGAATAACATAAGCAGCTGTAACAAAAGGGGCTATAAGAGATATTGTTTGAATGTGCTTGTGATTGTTTGACCCCTAAATAATCATATAATCATAAACGGTTTGTGCATGGAAAGAAAATTGTGGAACACATGGATTTGTCTTGGTACATTGTAAATCATTCAGGGGTGGCCTATCAGTAAAAAGCTTGGGACTATCGTCACTAAAATGTGAGAGGTCTCAAGTTCAATTTCTGCTAGGTGCAAACAACTCTTTAGTGCCCACGCCAACTTTCTTAAAAGGGGAGAGCTTTACCCGGTTTGAGTCTGTGTGGTGGTAGGCTCAAACCTAGTGGATTAGTTGCAAATGGTCGGAAGCCATTACCCAAAAAAGTAAAGAAAAAAAGAAATTTGTGGAACACCAATTCTTTTGCAATGTCTGAATTTTATGAATAAACAAATATTTTGCTCATCGTTTTAACAGTGAGCAGACAAGGAGCTTACTTACTAGTGCTGCCTTTGTGTATTTAAAGAATATCGACTTCTCTAAGCACACAAGAAACCTTACCCCTGCAAGTCGAACTATATTGTTATCTGGGCCTGCTGGTTAGTTGTTTGGCAATATACTGTTCGTCTTGTTTTAAAGGGATCTTACATATTCTCCTAAATTGACTTGCTGCTTGTGTGTTTGAAGAACTGTATCAGCAAATGCTTGCCAAAGCTTTGGCTCATTATTTTGAAGCTAAACTGCTTTTGTTGGATACTACAGATTTTTCACTTAAGGTATATGAGCCGGTCAGTAAAAAATATTTCTAATTTGTATTTGTAACTGAGTTTGATTATTTTTTTGTCTTTAAGATCCAAAGCAAATACGGAGCTTCTGCTAAACCAAATGTAAGTATACTGACCACTTCTCATAACGACTAATTTATGTTGCATAATAAGGTGATGCCTATGTTAATTGCGGCATTTACTGATAAACTATTTTTGTAGGCCTTGAAAAGATCTATATCAGAAACAACTTTGGCTGGCTTATTCGAAACAGGACTGTCTGTGATTCAACCCAAACCACAAAGAAAAGGTATTTACTTGAGCCGGATGATAACTGTTATTTTGCCTATACTCAAATGAGGTACAACTGAATTTTGGAGACATGTTGACGTCATAAAAAACAGTCATTTTCAGTTGTTTTGTCTATTTGATGTTGGATATTTGTTCTGCAGGGGGCCTACGCAGGCAAAGCAGTGTTGCTGATTTTGGATCAACGTATGAGTTTTATTATCCTTGGTAATTTGTAATGTTGAGTGTGCTGCATAATGGTTGTATATTCTATATATTATATTTTCAAAACTGCAGAGAACCTCTCCAGAATGCCTCAAACCTGCGGCGAAATGCATCTACGGCAGCTAATATGAATGAGCTCGCTTCAAATTATGCTCCAGTAAATCCAGGTAAAAGCCTATAGAATTTATAAAATAAAATTAGTAAACGAAAGTGTTTTTTGCTTCTAGTAAGCTATGGCACTTCCTTTTTACAGCTCCACTTAGGGGCACAAGCAGTTGGTCTTTTGATGAAAAGCTTTTTGTACAGACCCTATACAAGGTATTGTGCCTTCTTCATAATTCTTTCCTGATCCACTAGACTATTATTGCATAAACATAATGTTTTTTGCTACAGGTTCTTACCAACACAGTGAACAATAGTCCTATAGTTTTGTACCTTAGAGATGTTGAGAAGTTTTTAGGAAGATCACAAAGGATAAATACCCTATTCCAAAAAATGTTGAAAAAAATATCTGGACCAATACTAATTCTAGGTTCACGAGTTACCGACTTAGATAAGGATTACAATGTAGTAGATGAGAGGGTTACTACTGTGTTCCCATACACTATTGACATCAAACCTCCTGAAGAAGAAAACCATCTCGTCACTTGGAAGAATCAATTGCAAGAGGATATGAAGATGATCCAGTTTCAAGATAACAGAAATCATATTAGTGAAGTGCTTGCATCTAATGATCTTGACTGTGATGATCTTGGTTCTCTATGTGTGGATGACGCAATTGTTCTCAGTAAATATATCGAGGAAATTGTGGTATCGGCAATCTCTCATCATTTAGTGAATAATAAGAATCCTAATTATCGGAATGGAAAGCTAGTTATTTCGGCTGCAAGGTCAGATTAGTATACTTTTTTTTATTGGTTGCGGACAAACGGCTTGAACATGCAATGTAGTATTTATTTTTGCCGCCAATACATGTAGCTTAACTATTTAACGCGGCGTATTGACAATTTCGAACCAAGATATGCAATCTGTAACTGTTTAAGGCAATATACTTACTAACTTTTATCCATTTAATTCAACATACACCATTTTTTAACCATTTGATTCAATAAATTGCTAACTTTGGTAAGATATAAGTTACATTAAATAGTTAGTAATACAGTAAATTGAGTATATCGGTAAATTGTAAATAGTAGATTGCATATACTTGTAGTTTGTCCTAGGATGGTGTACTGACTTTTGCCGGTCTATTCTAATGAAATTGGGCAGTTTGGAACATGGATTGAGTCTATTCCAAGAAGGAAGATCTATTAAAAATGCACCCCCAAAGGTAAGTATTCCGTTCCTGCAATTTAGTTTACAGTTAAAACTGAGGATTGCATTTTCATAACGAGTATTATACATTGATTAAGGATTCAACTGGGCAAGGTGCTGTTGGCACGAGATCAGAAACAAAACCTGAAACCGCAACTCCCAGTGAAACAGAAGCATCAGCCTCTAAGAATGCTGATAGTGTTGCTGCCCCGCCAGTGAAAGTAAGTCGGAACATTTTCAAAGTATCGGTGATGTATATTAAGTACTAACTACCTTCTAATTTGTTTTACCAACCAATTGTTGGACGCAAGTACAACCTTATGTTTCTCATACCATAAATAAGTAACGTTCAATTGATGAAACCTGACTTTATTGTCGCCAAATCGGGTCTCTCATTAGTCTACTGATTATAAACTAGGCTGGCACCATCTGCTCTGATAATAAAGTCAAACATAAAGCACGTGTGACTATGTCGTCCTATTAAGTGTTTAATATAAAATGGGTCAAAGTAAATCGACGTTCAATATTTCAGGAAGTTCCTCCGGACAATGAATTTGAGAAACGCATAAGGCTAGAAGTCATACCAGCAAGTGAGATTGGTGTAAGTTTTGCTGATATCGGTGCCTTGAATGAGATCAAGGAGTCTCTTCAAGAACTAGTTATGTTACCTCTGCGAAGACCAGACTTATTCGTGGGAGGCCTGTTAAAGCCATGTAGAGGAATATTACTATTTGGTCCTCCAGGAACCGGAAAAACCATGTTAGCCAAGGCCATCGTTAATGAGGCCGGAGCAAGCTTTATTAATGTTTCTATGTCTACTATTACATCAAAATGGTTTGGTGAAGATGAAAAAAATATTCGAGCCTTGTTCACTCTTGCAGCTAAAGTATCCCCGACTATCATATTTGTGGATGAAGTTGATAGCATGTTGGGTTCACGAGGAAAAGGTGGAGAGCATGAAGCTATGAGAAAGATTAAGAATGAGTTCATGACACATTGGGATGGACTAGTATCTAATGAAAGAATCCTTGTTCTCGCTGCAACCAATAGACCATTTGACCTTGATGAAGCAATAATCAGGCGTTTTGAAAGAAGGTAGCCTTCAAACTATATCCCAAATTCCCAATACTAGGGGTGACAATTTCTACTTACAAACATAAAATTAGATTGATTCTCGCTACATTTGACCAATAATGGGCCAAAAGGGTAAAAAAATGAAACGTGTCAGTTGGTCGAGTAGGTACAAAGTGACAAGAAGGGCCAAAAAATGTTTAAGCCTTAACCCGACCCGGTATAACTTGCTTTTGGTATGTACTAGAAAACGACCCATTCTCACATGACCCGTTCGACCCATTACACAACGCGTCCATTTTCCCACTTCCACACAAAACTAAAGTATTCAATGGACGTCTTATTTGATGAATAGGGTGATGGTTGGGCTACCATCTGTAGAGCAAAGAGAACTGATCATGAGAACGCTTTTATCTAAAGAAAGTGTGAGTGAAGAATTGGATTTTAGAGAGGTTGCCAACATGACAGAAGGATATAGTGGAAGCGATTTGAAGGCATTATTCTTTTCATTTTTTGTTTCCATTTGTGACTATCAAATCTAGTGATTAACTATGCCTTTTGTTGAAAATACAGAACTTATGTACAACTGCGGCTTATCGACCTGTTAGAGAGTTGATTCAGCAAGAGAGAAAAAAAGATATTGTAAGTTAAGCTATTGAAAATTGTCAAATATCTATCATGCATACGATGTCCTCTTTGTTTTGCTTCGAGTACTTGTCTGCTTAACAATGGTGCATGTAAAACTGAAGGCGAAAAAAATCAAAGAGGAGATGGGTGACGACTCTCAAACTGCAGAAGAACCTTTAGAGCAAAAGGCGATAACTATCAGGCCACTCAATATAAAGGACTTCAGGGAAGCCAGGAGCCAGGTTCTATAACTATTTATATTTTAAGATTTTATAATAGACACCCTCAGTTGTATTATCTCATATACTCAGTAATTGTACTAATTTCTTCCTTGTACAGGTTGCGGCTAGTTTTGCAGCCGAGGGATCAATAATGAGTGAGCTGAAGCAATGGAATGATCAGTTTGGGGAGGGA
Source organism: Artemisia argyi (assembly GCA_030686995.1). Taxonomy (NCBI): domain Eukaryota; kingdom Viridiplantae; phylum Streptophyta; class Magnoliopsida; order Asterales; family Asteraceae; genus Artemisia; species Artemisia argyi. The sequence goes on along the minus strand of CM060685.1, from coordinate 167,784,804 downwards.
GGTTCGAGGAAAAAGGAGCAGTTAAGTTACTTCTTGTAATTTCCATCGCCTCCTTTTAAAATCGTGTTGTATGATTCTTATTTTTTATTTTTGTTATATTTTGCGTTTACTGCATGAATGCACAAAATGTAACACTTAAGTTGTGTAAACTGTAAACTAATGAATGATTTTTGTGGTGACTAATTCATTAATAATATTGAATGTATCATTACATGTTCAAAAGACAAAGAAGTTCGAAAGACCAAAGAAGGTCGATTATTGATGCATTTTGCCATTTCTTACGTTACACAATCCGACTGCAAGATCAGATATACAGAAACGGCAACTCCATAACTTTGAAAACCATATCCTAACAATAGAATACGACATGTCACACACAGAAAAGAACCTTCACCCAAGATAAAATACGATAGAGACAATTGATATAAGGGCAACTTAACCATGATCTCATATCTATAGAAGCCCTTTGTACTTACTAAAATTTTTTATTTTTATTTATTTATTTATTTTTTTTTTTTTTTTTGAGTGACTTGTGTGTTTGTTTTCTTGGAACGGCAAATTTTATAAAGAATGGTGGCCGAAAAGAGGCAAAAAAGATGCATGAAAGGCGTTCTCAAAGAAAGAGAACACGATGAAACAAAAAAACTACATACAAATTACGGAGCAAAAACACCTCTAGGATTACGAATCCACAAGTCTCATTGCATACTCGAGGCTAAATATCTACTAGAGATTTGTATAAACACCTCTAGTGACTTGTTTGTTGAGTTTTATAAACTCATAGGCACAAAAAGGGGTATTTGTTTAAACTCATTTACGGGCTTATTAGCTTATTTGGTTCGGCTTATTTTTCAAACACCCATTTTTTTCTTGCTTATTGTATGACTTATCAGCTTATTGTGACTTAAGTACGGAAAATAAGTTTGTAAGCTAGAAAATTGCAAGGAAAGAAACAAAGAAAAATAGGTTTATGAAATATAACCGTTTGCGAACACATCTTTTTACCTCTATAATACAAATCATACGACGTAATCAGGGGTGGACCTAGGAGGGTTCCCGGGGTCACGGGAACCCGATTGGATGTTTGTCTCTTAGTATAAATTTTCGCTAGAAATCTCAATTTTCTCTAAAATGAATCTGGTCTCGAAATTTTGCTGTCACACAAATACATTAATGTCTTATTTAGTTAGGGCACTAATATGTCAAAAGAAATACATATTTTCATAATTTGTTTCTAATTTCTTTTATACTCGTAAAAATTTTTTTTTGCACCTGATGACTTAAACTCTTATGTCTACCCTTGAACGTAATTGTAATTAAATATATATATTTATGATACTGATATCACATCTCTAGTTCGGTATTATTTGCTTCCTCTAAAATTTGCACCACATGGTTTCTTTGACGTTACAACTAGATATAGGTTGCCTGCATTTTTCCCTCGTGAATAAAAAACAACGTACGATGTACTTCTGTTATTTCAATTCCTTTGATATGAAATAAAGCTATTCCGAACAAATCTTTATTGTTTTTTATAGTCCGTGACAGACACATATTAACTTTTATGATTAATTAGGTTCTTTCTTTCGTCGACTTATTAAGTGTTGCGCCATATATAATGTGAATCATAAGTTCATAATTAACTCTAGTCTCTAGGTGTCTATTGTAATGTTTTAGTTTTGGTTAACATCTCAAAGGTATTTCGTTGGTGAGGTGTTTGGTTAATTCAATGCTAAATATTCTCACTATATTTATATATAAATTAACGTATACTTAAAACATCTCCAATGGTAAACCTTTTGAAAGGTTTATATAATTTCCATGTCATATACTTTTAAATTTCTCATTTTATAAACATATTATCACTATGCTTAAATTTGTTAAAACTTTATAACTTGATGAGGTATTAAATAAGTTACATGTATTTAGTTGCAATGAAAAGGATTATGAACTTAGACATGTTGTATTTCATGTCATCATAAATCTCGTCTCACTATAGTGAGTCAATTTATAAACCTTTTTATGAACCTCTCATAGTGGATGCTATTAGTATCAAAGACTCTCTGATAATCAAGTGAGCAACTTAAACAATGTTATAACATAGATAACTTCAAGGAATCGAAGACTACTTGAAGATACACTCACTGCCTGATGTGGCGTTAACTAAGAGAGTATAGGAATAAGAAATTGAAGACAAAATGGGTCATAGAGTTTGACAATGTCTTGATGATCCTTGTAGCTCCTTGACTAAACTATGAGTATAACTCAAAAGTTTTCTAAAATATTTAGGAGGGACTTTTTAAAGAAAGCAATCGGGCGGAATAAAGTAATACATAGAAAAATAAAGACAAGTACGAGTTGATGAAAATATTGTGAATAGTTGTCAACACTATTCACAAAGTATGGTTTTCTTCATCGAGAAGAACATCACGTGACATCCTCGTATGACAATCTATATAAAGAGAATTTTGTTCGAAATAAATGTTATATCTTCCATATCATTGAAACATTTAAGAAGAGCATTTACTCTCAACTTGAACTCACAAAACTCCCTGGTCCAATTAGAATCCATAGTTCACTTACAAACTTCAACCTGGATAAAGTTTGTCTGATAAGAGAGCAACAACTTGTTATTTCAGTTAAGTGTATATTTCGCAACATGCTTTGTAACTCTTTTGATTCATTTCTAATAAAGAATTAATCATTGAAACCATACATTGTGTTTGTTCACTGCACTACTTATCTTTACAAACACTTAAATTGTCATGAAATTGTGAGTTAAACACTTTATTATAACCTAATTAACAATTATAAAGGAACATCCAAAGGTGACTTATATAAAGAGAATGTTGGTCGATGAGCATTTACTCTTAACTTGAAATCGCAAAACTCCCTGATCCAATTAGAATTGATGAGTGCTCAAACACTCATCATTTTTGGTCAAATCTGAACTGCAAAACATACAAAAACACTCAGAAATGCATCAAAACACTAAAAATATTCCAAAATTGTGTTTTATATGTTTTAGATGCAAAATGAGTAAAAACAAATGAAAAACGTACAAAGTTTGCATAATTGGCAATTTCAGTCCCCCAACTCTCAAAAATTGACAAAAATAGTCCCTAAGTACTTATTTGGAAAGAAAAATCACCAAAGATCCTTTTGAAATCATAAGTTGTCATATTTAGTCCTTTGGTGAAAAATTTCAAAGTTTTGAGAAATTACAAATTTAGTCCCTGGAATTTCACTTTTGCAAATTTGGTCCTTGGTGGGAAATATTTGGAAGAAAAATCATCATTGGATTTTGGGAAATCACAAATATCAATTTTAGTCCTTGAGATGAAAGTTTGGGGAATTTACATGTTTGGTCCCTGTAGTTTGGAAATTTTGCAAAATTGGTCCCCGGGAAATTTAAACTTGGAAAATTACTATTCAAGGTCCTTGGTAAATCAAAGTTGGGCAATATTGATCCTTGGAACATGTTTTGGAAAATGGCAATATTGGTCCCTCAATTTTCAGTTTTTACATTTATGGTCCTTGTGAAATTATACAAACCAAATGAATCCTTGTTTAATAATTCCAACCAAATCCAAATCCAAATTACATATCCTGATCAAAAAAACCACCCCAGCCCACCTTATATCACCAGCCCATCACCACAAGCCCACAACAAAAAATATACTCCCTCCCGTTTTTTATTAACCCAGGGTCAAACACCCCAGTTGACTCACCCCTTCCACCTCTCCACTTGCTCTGCTACAACCTGCCATGCCCTCTCCTCCACCTCAGCAAACCCATCCCATGTTCCCCCTCCAAACACTACATTCCAAACCTCATTTATTGTCCTAAAAACCCTCCAAGAAACCTTCCCAGTTGCAAAATAATTTTTCCCGCCAAATTGATTTTCAAGGGTAGAGATTGATTGGAGCCAAGCCAAGGGCTCTGATGAAGTGGGATTGCATCAGTGGGGCCCACTAAACCCTAAAGGTCATCTATATGAAGAAAAAGAAGCAGGGAGTAGAATATTGAGTTGTAATTTAGTTTTAGGTACTCGTTTGAATGTAATTTCAATTCCTAATGTAATTTTTAGATAAAACATGTTGTAGTAAGTCTTTTTAATGTATTTTCAAGTTATTTCCATCATCAATGTTAAGTTTTCAGTCTAATTTATGCTTATGCAATCTTTACTTAAAAATCTCAACTTTACTTAATGATTAGTCAAAGTGGTTGTTCAATGTTAAAATAAGCTCAATTCAATTCCCTTATAAGCTTTTTGAAGCTTAGATACCATTTGGAGGGCTTTTACTCAGTTCACTGAAAATATTCAAAAATTAAATTAAATTGTTAAAAAATTAAAAATCAGAAGAAGAGAGCTTGGAGCAGGGGTATAATGGAAGATTTTATGGTTTAGTGTCTCAGATGAGATCTTAGGAAAGGTTTTGGGTTCCTTGTTCTTGGTTTGAAGTACTCTCAGGACCTTTGTAAGCAATCTCTCAAAATTTATGCAATCTACTGTAGCTAATGCTTATTCAGTGTTTTGTGTTTAATTGTGTTTCTTTGTGTTTATTTGGTGTAATAGAATAGGATTGATGCTTGACATAACCTGCTTGTTCTACGGATTTCATTGTGCTCATAATTTTTTATTTTCACTGCCAAATCATCAATCTATTGAATATCAAGGATTTATGGTTGTTGTTGTTGTTTCTGAGTTCCATATGGCCTATTGTACCATTTCAAACATCCATGAATAAGCTGAATGTCCACATTAGTCATTTACTTCAAGATTCATAAAAACAGTTACAAAAAGGGAGTGATTAAGTGTTTGCACTAAGGTGCAACCTGTTCCTTGTGGTGTATTCAGTTGTGGTAACTCCCATTAGGTCCAATGAGTTCATTTTGGTCATAAAATTCTGTGTTCATTCATAGAAAAGTCAAAATCTTATTTCAAGTCCTTGAAATTATTCACTGTTGTGATTTTTAGTTGCATACTCATTCACCTAGGTTCATTAGATGTTAGATTAGCTTAAATTAGTTGCATTGCACCTTAATACATCATAACCAATCATCTGTGATCAGCAAAATCTCACATAATTCAAATTTCAAGTTTTCATATAAAGTCAAATTTGTTCATCTCATATTTTTACATTTCTTGCAAAAATTTTGTAGAATTTTGTGATTTGATTCAAGGATTGAAACTTTTAGGAATCATAGTCCCTCAGCTAATCTATTGAATCCCACTCTCACCTTATTTTTGCTATTTTTCCTGTGGGCCCCACATCATCCCAAACACACCTGTAGGGGGATTCACCTCCCCTGTGCAGCAGGTCTGTGCACCACCACCACCACCTTTGGTGGTTGTTTCTGGCCACCACAGTGGGTCCCACAGGCCCAAGTTAGGTTCTTTCAACCCCCCCTCCTAGCCACCTTCAAGGTTTGAGCAAGCTACTGAGCTTAATCTCCCTGGGACCCACTTGAATTCATCCATAAAATCTGTCCCACTTTCAGTTTAGAAATAAGATAATTAAGTGCTTAATTTGGCTTCCTGGCTTATTCAACTGGTTTATCTGGTAGATTCTTACTTAAACATGTCCAAACAACTTAAGTGAACCAGAATCCACCATTGTGGACCCCACATAAGCTGATTTTAGCTTATTTCTTTGTTTGGTCAAAGAAAGTCAATTGTCAAGCTTTTAAGCTTGCAATTGGCTTATTTTTAAGTTCTGAAATAGTTGTATTCATAAAAGTTTCATGTTTTAAGTATTTAAAAAGTTTTGTAAAAGAAAAATCCAGAAAAACCAACTTTAAAATAAGTAATAGTTTCTATTTAATTTTATTTATCTTTTTAATTATCCTTTTTAGATTTTTATTAAGTACTTGGCATTTTTATATTTTTCTTGATTTCCTTTTATGTTAAAGTAATTTTAGTAATTTTCTCAGATTTTTATATTATCATTTCGTAATTATTAAATTTAATATTAGTTTTATTAATAATTAATTAATAATTAAGTATTAAATAGCAAAATTAGTTTTTATTAAGTAATACATAGTTTTTATATTTTTCCTAGCTTTTAGATGTTATAAAAAAAATTTAGGAATTTTCTTATAATTGTTACTGTTCATCTTCTAGTTTTTATAATTTAAATAGTTTAAATAGTAATTAATTAATATTTAGTTTAATAATTAGTAAAATAGTCTAAAAATAATTTTAACAAACTTTTTATAATTTTTTAGGATTCCTGAGATGGTTAATTAGATTTATAAATTTTTCCATAATTTTCTAAGTCTTTTTAGTATTATTAGTAATTTAAAAATAGTTTAATTAGTTTAATTAATAGAAATAGTATTTAATTAATATAAAAATCACAAAAAGACAAAAAAGTATATTTTTAATTTTAAAATTTGTTTTTTGTTATTTTATAATTTTATAAATTTAATTTTCATTTTTCTAGTATTAAATTAATATTGTATATTTAAGTTGTTTAAATATTAATAATTAGTATTAAATAGTATCTAATTAATATTAAATAAGTAATTAGTGTGAAAATCAATTTTAATTTTCTAAAAGTTTTCTTTTATACTTGGGTTTGTAAAAAAGTCATTTTCACCCCCTGTGGGTTCTCAAATTTCAGTTTTTATTTTTTATTCTGTACGTTCGCGTAAATTTAAACTGAATGGTATGTGTTATTTTACACATACTTTTAACCTTAGTTTAGGGACCAAAATGACCAAATACTAACTAAATATGCCAAGAGAATGTATGTTTTTGTATTTGTGTATGTGCAGGTACGGATATGTGAAAAAATGAACAAAAACAAAGCAAAACCGACAAAAACGAGCACGAGACTTGGAAAAGTGTCAAAAGCCGAAACCAGGAAAGCAATCTATCTAAGAAAAAGCCCAAAACGACAATTCAAATCCTTAAAGATTCAAAGAATGACAAAAGAGACCCTTAGTGGAAGCGTGAAGATATTGACAAGAAAAATACTACAAGTTGTCGATTTTGATCCTTTGAAGAACTTAGGAAGAAAAGTCAACTCACATCCTCCAAGTTACAAGAAATGCATTAGGATCGTTCTCGGGCGTTACGTTTAATATTAAGTTGTATTAGTTACATTTTATAATGTTTTAAGCTTGAATTTCATGTTTTGTAAAGGTCTAGGGGCTAATTATGTAACAATGTCAAAGATTAGAAAAGCCCTAGCCCCTAGCCTATAAATACCCCTTAAACACCAACTTTGAAAGGTTGGTTGTTGAGGGTTGGTCCTCTTAGTATAGGAGTAGTGTAATGAATTAATGTTAAGATTTATTTACTTTCTCTCTCTAAAGCTTTCTCTCTCTAAATTTTATGATTTGTAGCTGTTAAAATCTTGTTTTTATTGGTGGGAATTAAAGTTTATGGTTAAACTAGTTAGTCTAGTGTTAAATTTGGTGAAAAACATTAGTTTTTAGGCTTTATTTTGGATCAAAATAGTGTTTTGTTACAGTTTTATCGAGTTAGAATTTTATTTTTATCAAGTTAGATTTTTTTTTTTTTTTTTTTTTAATGTTATCGAGTTAGATTTTCATAAAATTTTATCGTTACAAAATAAAAAATATTATCGAGTTTGGGACTGTTTTTTTTATCGAGTTTGTTTTCTCAGTTACATCGAGTTTGCTATTTTCTTTTATATACCTACTAGGGACTTAATAGCAAATTTTCGAGTAAAGATTACGCCATTGACTTTCTGTATCAAGTTTTTTAATATATACAGAGTTAGGATTTAAAAAAAAAAATGTTATCGAGTTACATGTTTTCATTTAGGGACACATTTGCAATTTTTCGAGTTTGCTTTTTTAAAATTTTCATCGAGTTTGCGTTTTTTTAATATTGTCGAGTAAGAGTTTTTTTTTAATTTTTATCGAGTTTGGTTTTTTATTATTATCGAGTAACATTTATTTTTATTATTTGAAGACCCTTCTCCCGAGAAGTTATCGTTTTTTGTAAATTTTCTCAAAATTAAAAAAAAAATTAAAAAAAAATATAATAGTAATAATAAAATAAATAAATAAATAAAATATTAAAAATATATAAAAACACAAAAAGATTTTCCTTTTCTACTTTGATTTTCTTTTTCAAAAATTTAAAAACCAAAAAATAATCTTCTTATCCTCTTATCATTTGATTCTTTTTCTCTTACCCTCTAAACCAATAATTCTTATGGATCCGATGTGTTTTAAATGTGGAGAACCGTTCTTTGAAGGTTCATGTGTTTGGTGTACGTGCGAACAATGTGGTAGTAATATTCACGATGGAGTTTGTTTGTTTTGTAATACTCCCGAGTATGTTCGAAACACAATCTTTCAAAATGTTCCCGATTATTATCCTACACCACCGCCGTCTCCGTTCACTTGCCTTAATTGTGGAAATCCATCCGACGAGGGATTACCATGTGGGCAATGTTTTTGTAATCAATGTGGATACACGAATTGTATGTGCTACGCCCCGAGTGCTGAAACGTCTTACGCTTGTGATACGAGTTTTGATAATTATCCCCAAAATGATTTTAATCCTCCTTTTCAAAACTTTTATGAGCAAGAATCGTATTTCAATGGTGATTCATTCCAAAATTCATCAAATTTTAAAAATTGTGGGGGACCGTTTGAAAATTTTTATGAGCCGAATACATGTTACGATTCTCATGGTTTAAACCAACTCCCACAAACTTCCGATTTTACTAATAATATTTGTGAAATTAAATCCATGATCGAGAAGTTAAAAGAAATGGTGGTTAATCGTTACACGCATACTCCCGAGCCTCAAGAGAAATCAATAGAAGAACTTCTTGCCGAAGAAAGAAAAGCTAATTTATGTGAGTGTTGTATGTACGATGATGATGATTCCATGATTACGATTGTTCTTAACCCTCAAAAAGAATCTATTTCTCCTTCCGTAGAACCCGAGGTCTCTCTAAAAATGGGGGACGAGCATCTAAACACTATTCCGGCAACGGAATTTGATGAATTCAATAAGTCAAGTGTTGAGAACCTCGTTCCAATCCAAAGTGAGTCCGGGGAAAATTCTAGCGGTGATATGGAATTGATTGTTAATATTACACACGTCGATGAAGATATGAATATTGCCGAATTGTTAGCAGAGGAGATCCGCACTTTATACATTGAAAAGATCAAAGAAGACAAATTTGATTCATCTCCGAATCCCACTCCATCCTCTGATCCTCTTATATCCGATTTTTCCATTCCTTCTCTCACCCTAGATGAGAGGAATGATGTCTTTTTAGATGAGATCGAGGCATGTCTAGCTAATGATTCCATTCCAAAAATGGTTGACGACTCTAATTTTGATCCGGAGGGAGACATTCTTTTGCTTGAAAAATTAAAAAAACGAAGAACCGTCACTTTCTCTCCCTCCGAAGGAAGTTGAATTCAATCCTCTTAAGGATATTGATGACCTTGTTCCAAGGGTTTCCGAAACATTCAATATGACTTTCACAAATCCGTTATTTGACTTTGAATCAGATTTTAATCTAATTTCAAATAACCCGATTTTCGATATTCCTAGTGATGAGTCCGAAATGGAACCCGAGGTCCAGGACTCTCATCCTATGATTGATTCTCTTCACGAGAAGTTCTCCGATGAACTTACTCATATCATTTCTCTACCGGAGAATGATCCTTTTTGTTTTGAGGAAGATCCAGACCCTGGGGGAGATGTTCTCAATCCTGAGAATTTTCTTATTGATGATTTAACACCGAACCTCCTTCCCGAGGTATTTGTTGAAATGAGCGTTAATGTTAAATTTGCCTTAGACGATGAAGAATGGATTTTAATTCTTATCAGAATCTTTCTTCCCTTTTTCACATTTGATGTGATTTCTCTTCTCCTTCACTCCACCGGGAGTGAGGATACCGTTTTTGATCCCGGCATCTCCATTTTCGGGTGTCCGTTCCATCTGCTCTCCCCAAGGACAACTTAATTCGAGGATCAAGTCAAGCTCATGTGACTCGGTGAACAAAAACAAGCGCTTCGTGGGAGGCACCCCATGCTTATCCTTTTCATCTTCTTAAATTTCTATTTTCTTTCTAATGTGACGTGAGGAGGGCTACCTCTTCTGTAGGATCTAAACATAGTGTTGATTCATGTGGTTCGGGTGGTCTTCGGTTATGGAAGATTAGATTAGCCATGGTAAGAGTTTAGAGAGAGAGAGAGATAGAGAGTTGGGAACTCTAGAGAGAGAAAGTGAAAGAAAAAGAAATTGAATGATTAGAAGTTCCAACCCTCTCCACATGTGGAGAGGGGTATTTATAGTTTTCTACAAAACGCCCACACCCGGGCTGTGGATCAGGCATACAGTGGGTAAAGACCCGTCCTTCTTCCACGGTGTTACTTAAACTAAACTAATATCTAATTAACTAATAAACAAACTACGAGCTATCTTAATGCTATTACAATAATCAGGTGACCGAGACTTTTACAGGAATATTTGTATTCCTAACAATCTCCCCCTAAGCGAGGTCACATTTGAAATTAAGCTCTTTGGTCTTTAAGCATTCTTTCGTCTCTGTAGCTCGTAGGATCTGATTCTTCACTTTTCTACACACTTTGTACTTCAAGCAAGCGAACTTGTGATTTGAATTCCTTTGTGATGTGTGATCTTTGAGCTTCTTTGAGATCATCAGCCAAAGTAAATCTCTAAGCTCATCCATAGTTGTATTGCCTTCATGTGATGTAGTGACAAAGGACCATCATGCTCACACCCTTCTGTATCTGGAGACGTTGCATTGGAGTTTGTGAATCAGGAGACTTATTCATCAGAGTTGCGGAAACGTTGTTAGAAGTCTCTCAACATTTTGTTGTAGCAAGTCTCTTATCTTCATTGATAGTGTGGAGGATGTGTGAGCATGAGGTATGGATTGACCCGATTCAGCTGGAAACTGGAGCCATCAACGCCATTGATGAGTATGTAAATACTCATCATTTTTACCATTTCTGAGCTGCCAAAACATCTAAGAACACTCAATAATGAACCAAAATAGTGAAAATATCCCAGGAAAGTGTTTTACATGTTTCAAATGCAAAAATACCAAAAACAGATGAAAAACTCACAAAGTTTGCATAATTGGCAGTTTCAGTCCCTCATCTTTCAAAAGTTGTCAAATCTAGTCCCTGGTTGTTCTAAAAACTTGAAAAAGTCACCAAAGGTCCTTATAAATCAAAAAGTTACACAAATAGTCCTTTGGTGCAAAAGTTTTACAAAATGTCAAGTTTAATCCCTGAACTTTAGAAATTGTCAAAAATGGTCCCTGGGATATGAAAAACTTTGAGAAAAACAAATTTTGTCCTTGCACTAACCTTTTATGACAGGATTGGTCCTTGGTGGAAAGTTTGGTGAAAATTACTCAAATGATCCCTGAAGTTTGAAAGTTTGACGGTTTCAGTCCCTGGTGAAAATAAATTGGAAAAATCATCAAAGGACCTTATACTATTCATGGATTGGCAAATTATACCCTTGGAAACAATTTGAAAACATGCCAAGTCCTACCCCCTAACTTTCATAAAATTACAAAAATGGTCCTTGTGTAATCCATAAACCAAACCGGATCCCATATAATAATACTACTTCATCCTTAGTCCAATCCATACCCCTAGCCCACCCATATCTTTATTACTTGGGCCCAAAAGCAACCAGCCCACACCACATACCAGCCCACCACAACCTTAATATTATACGGGTCAAAGTTTGACCCCTTTGGTCAAATAAGGTCAAACAACCTACACCCCGTCTCCCTTTCCCTCCTCACAACACCACCACTTGACCACTTCCCTCCTCCACCTCCCCCACATCCACCACTTGACTACCTCCCATTTCTACCAATCACAAACCAGAACCCCCCACAATTAATGCCACCACCCCTACACCTACCTAAGCCACCCACAATAAATGCTGTCACCTCCCCCCTTGCGTGTATCAGAACCAATTTGCAGAAAAGTCTTTCCATCCAAAAATACGTGGCACCTTGAGAGTGGACCAAAGAAGCCAGAGAGAGGTGGGAAATGATGAGGAGGATGCTGGGAACCCTAATATTGGGCTATAAAAGGAAGAAGAGTGCAAGGAAGCCAGCAATTAGTTAATTTAGTTTAAATTCATGTCGTTAAATTAAAATTCAAATTTCTAGTGTAATCTTTGGCTTTTAAGCATTGTTCTAATCTTATTCAGTGTATTGTAACTCTTTTCAAGTTATCAATTTCAAGTTTCCAATTCTGTTTCAATATATGCAATTTTACCTTTATTTCAAAATTCTCAATAAGGCTAATTGTTGTTTCTAGTGGATACTATGGACTCTTAAGCTCATATAAGTACCTCATATAGCTTTTATAAGCTATTAGATACCATTAAATTCAGTATTAGTCATAACAGAAAAAAAATACAAAAAATAAGAAAAACAAAGAAAAAAATCGAAACTTGCAGGTTCATGATGATCATTGCTGGAGCAAGGTGTGAATTGGAAGCCCTTGGTTTAGTATCCCATGGGGGATGTTAGGAAAGGAATCTTGGTTCTTGGTTCATGGTTTGGCAGGAGTGCAATAAATTGTAAGCAAAATCTTTTTATTTCAAGTTTCTCTTATTAGTAGTTAATAGTAGTTTACATTTGTCCATTTTACCTTCTTATAACCTATTTAATAGTTTCTGAGTCTTAGATATAGTTTTAATCATAGTTTCCATAATTTCTTTCATAAACTGTTTCATAAGGTAGTGTTTGGTTTATTGCTTTCTGTGGCACTCAGCTTGGTGTTTGTGTTGTTTCTTGTTTTTACATGCTCACTAGCATTATATGTACTCAGAATAGCACTTAAAACAGGTTTAGATCATTAAAAAGTCAAAAAGCATAGTAACAGCCAAGATTATACCCTCTGATTGGTTACAGAAGTGGCATATGCCCCATTTCCAATCATTTTTGAGTAGTTTAGGTAATCTTGGTCTTAATCTAGCTCAAACATCCATTTTCAGTCACTAAATCAAGAATCAATCTCATAAAAGTCAAACTAGGAACCAAAGAAGAAAAGTCAAAAATTTGCTTGTCTCAGGAAACCCAAAAATTGGGAGATTTATTCTGATTTTTGTGTTTGGATTTGGACTTTGAAATTTTTACAAGTTATTCTCTACCAGCTCATCTTTCAAACTCCATTGTTGGCTTAATTTTGTGATTTTTCTACAAGCTTCTGCAAGCTTGTAAACTAGGCTGCAGGGCAACCCACTGCTCTATGCAGTAGTTACATAGCCCACATCACCACCTTTGGTGGTGGTTTGTGGCCACCACAGTGGTCCCCACACCTAGTTTTTAGGTTTTCCCAACCCCCCTCCTACCAGGGACTAAGGATTGACCCTTAGTTTGACCTAGATCTTAGTGGACCCCACCTGGAATTCATCATAAAGTCTGTCCCATTCTGTGTCCATTTTCAGTTTGTGCAAAGTGCTTATTTGGTTCATACAGCTTATTTGTGCTTCATGCTTGTTATTTCTGGCTTATCTGAGTTTGTCTAACTTACTTGAACCCATTTCCATCATTGTGGACCCCACCCAAGGGCATTTGAGCTTATTTGCCCAAACAGTCAACATAAGTCAACTGATAAAGCCAAGGGGGTGCTACAGCTTATTTATAAGCTATTTTCAAAAGTGGTTTCACAAAAGTTTCTCATTTTCAGTAGTAAAGTAAAGTTGTAAAAGAAAATCCAAGAAAAACCAAGTTTAAATTAAGTGATAGTTTCTATTTAATTCAATTTAATTTTAATTTTCATTTTTAAATTTTTGTTAAGCACTTGTCATTTTTATATTTTTATTAATTACCTTATATAGTAAAGTATTTTTAATAAAATTTTCAGATTTTTATTTTGTCATTTAGTATTTATTAGATTTAATTTTAGTTTTCTTAATTATTAATCAATATTAAGTATTAAATAACATATTTAGTTTTTATAAAGCAAAACCTAGATTTTAAATTTTTCCTATGCTTAATATAGTATAATAGACTTTTAGAAAATATATTTTGAATTTCTACTGTTCATTTTCCATTTTTCTTATTTTAATTGTTTTAATTAGACTTAAGTTAATTAAAAGGTAATTAATTAGTAAATTAATCTTAAACATAATTTTTAGAGTTTTTATAATTTTGTAGGATTCCAGTGATGGTTAAGTAATTTTATAAATTTTCTTATAATTTTCTAAGTTAATTTAGTATTAATAGTAATTTAAATTAGTTTAATTAAGTTAAATAGTTTTTAATTAATAAAAAAGCCACAAAAAGACAAAAATATTTTTTTTCATTTTTTATACTTTCTTCAAGTTCTAATTTAAGTTTTGAAATTATTTTTGTAAGTTTTTAGTTTAATTTGTAACATTTATAATTATTAGTTAATTTAAATTAGGTTTTAATTTAGATTTTAAATAGTTTTATTAATTAAATAATATTTTAATCATTTTCATAATTTCATTTTCATTTTCATTTTTCTTTTTAATTTTAAGTTTCAAAAGTTTCAAAAGCACCCCCTGTAGTTTGTTAAATACCAAATCCCACTTTCTGTCTGTTACGTGAACCTGATTGTGAATTTGTGCATATATCTGGTATCTGATTTGTGTGAATATTATATCTGTGTACCAATACCAAAATAACAGTAGCAAAATCAATTCCATATCATCTGGGCTACTGTCCTCAGTGCCACTCACACTCATAAACGATTTCAAACGACACCATTTCAATCTCGCTGGGACATAACGACCCGGGGACACACTATACTATCACCGGAGTATTGGTCTAGAGAGTTTGACTTTGTTGACTGTTTAGAGCCAATCAAATTTTGGCGCCGCTGCCAGGGAGGTTGTTGCGTGTTTTACAAATCGTTTTAAGTTAAGTGGTTTTCAAAACCCTCCCTGTACAAATTTCACACAAATTTGTAAAAAGTTTTTGTAAAAACATAATCATATCAAAAAAAACGTTCATGAACACTTTTCCTTAAGTGTTAAAAACACCAAAAAAAAATAATAATAATAATTAAAAACAACAAAACAAACTGTGAAGTTAAATTACTTCGTTTTCTTTAAGATTACAACCTGAAACAGTTGGTTTAAGGTAAGTTCTGACATTAAATTGCGAACTGAAGAGGAAACCTATTTACTTCCTCCCGCCAGCCTGCGAGTAATCTTAAAGGGACGATTTCGGTTAACGAATCAGTTCCAAAAATATTTCTCAAAGTTTTCTGCACACACACCCATAAGCCTAAAGCAGTTTTTCAAATTAATAAATACAAACCCATAATAAGTTCCTAAACTTAAGATTAAAACTTGCCTTTATATCCCTGTGAGTGGTGTACATTTTTCAAAGAAGCCATTCACTTGTGATTTCTGGTTTAAGTTCACTGTGGTTTTGCCTCGATCTTGTTTTGAAAAATTGTTTTTAGTGCATGCGCACTCGGTCACAAACAAAACATAAACATCAGAAAAACGTACCCGAGCTACGTTCTGACACACAAGAACCAAACACCGAAATGGCCGCTGGGCCACCACCACCTTTACCACCCCCTGACCCTCCCAGGGATGAGCCAGCTCCTGATCTCCGAACGATGGAGGAGCTGTGCCAGCCTACCATGCAAGGGCGGGGTGGGCCTATTGCACCACTCACTATTGGGGCTACGGACTTTGGCCTCAAGCACCACATGATCCAACAAGTCCAGAATTCGTGTCAATTTCACGGATTACCGGGTGACGATGCTAACAAGCATCTTGAAAAATACCTTACCGTCACCCAAAGCATGAAACAGCATGGTGTCACCGATGATGCCCTCCGGCTGTACCTCTTCCCCTATTCTCTCACTCATCATGCCACTGCATGGTTTGACCGACTCCCAAAGAATTCTATTCGTACTTTTGATGAAATGGTAACCAAGTTCTTAGCAAAATATTTTCCACCTTCCATGGTTACCAAGTTACAAAATGATATCAGCAACTTCCGGCAACGTCCCGATGAGTCTCTTTTTGAGGCTTGGGAACGTTATAAGCTAGCTATTGATCGGTGCCCTAACCACAATATGTTGCAAGTTACCATCATAGATACCTTCTATAATGGTCTGACATTGAGGCACTGAGACATTCTCAATGCTGCTGCTGGTGGGACCTTTATGAAAAGGCGTCCCGAGGAGTGCTATGACTTGATTGAGAACATGACTGCCGACCATAACTTTTGGGATTCCTCTGCGGAGAGGGATGCATCATGTAATTCAGTTACTCCTTCATCATCATCTCCTGAAATAATTGCTCTTACCAAAAAGATGGATGATATCTCTACGGCTGTGTTGAGAATGAACCAAACGATGCAAAATCAGGTTCAAAATCAACAAGTGAAAGCCGTGGCCCAAAGTTGTGAAACTTGTGGGGGCCCACATCTGTGTTCCGAGTGTCCAGCTACTGCTGACTTTCCTCAAGAGAACGTTTATGCTGCTAACGGTTCCTACAACACAGGGGGGGGGGGGTAATTCTTACCAACCACAAGGGGACCGTAATCTCTTAAGCTATCGTTCCAACAATTTTCTCGGACCTCCCGGTTTTAACCAAAATCAAAACCGTAACTCGAATCAGAATTTTAACCAAGGTCAAAGTTCAAATTTCCAAAACCCGAACCAAAATCAAAGCCAGTTTAATGAAAACAATTTTCAAAATGGCAATCAAAACCAAGGTTTTCAAGGAAATTTTCAAAGAAACCAGAATCAAGGGAATTACAATCAGGGTAATTTCAATCAGAGAAACAATTTTCAGGGTAACAACAATCAAAATCAAGGGAATTTTCAAAACAACCGTGTTCAAAATCCCCCTGTTCAAAATCAAAACGTTGTTCCACCCTCATCTTCCTCCGATGAAGTGCTAAAACAATTCATGAAAGCACAAGAGGAAACGAATCGGTTATTGATCGTGTTAGGAATTAAATATCAGAAGAATCAAAGCGAGTTTCCACTGAAGGTGATTCTGCTGCTGAATCCTACTGCTGCTTGATTCTGCTGCTGAATCATACTACTGCTTGATTCTGCTGCTGAATCATACTACTGCTTGATACTACTGCTGCTTGATTCTGCTGCTGAATCATACTACTGCTTGATTCTGCTGCTGCTATGACTGTGCAGCTATGACTCATAACAAACAGCTGTGTAGATAAGACCGACTTATTCAGCACTTGCATAAAAAGATAATATCTTAGTTCTAGTCATCAAATTGAACACTCCAAGTGAGTTGTTTATCTTAGATACATGATGTATCTTGTATGACTAAGCTAGAATAGTGATTAGTCATAAGCTAGTTATTTGTTGAGTCATGTAGTTTGTAAAAGATATTTCCTTGGACTATAAAAGGAAAATCTTAGATATGTAGATAAGAGAGACAATGCCATACACAACTCTAATATACAGACAATAGAAAGAACAAACATAAGATTCAAGGTCTTTGTAACCCTAGTGATAAGCAAAAGATCACTCGTATTATTTTTGAATAATATTGAATCGTTTGGTGTTAACTATTCCATTTCCATAACAATAAACATAAATCTTCTAAGTGTGGTTAAGTAGATTCCGCATACTTAATCATATTTACACAAACATATCTCATACACAAAGAAAGAAGGTTTAACCACCTTATCGTGTAATCGGTCCCTCAACAAGTGGTATCAGAGCTACAGGTTGATATTTTTGTTTTAGAAGAAGAAGTTAGAAATGGATGTTGAGTCTATTCAAACAAATGTTGCTGCTAAGTTACCAATGCTCAAACAGAATGAGTTTGAGATGTGGAGGTTAAGAATAGAACAATATTTTCAAGTGCAAGATTATGCACTGTGGGAAATTATTGAAGATGGAGATTCTTACAAGCCTACAACCACTACATCAACAGTTGATGGTAAGGAAGTTGATAAGCTGCAAACCAAGCCACAAACTGCAGAAGACAGAATTAAGAAGAAGAATGAGCGAAAGGCCAGAAGCATGCTGATGATGACCATTCCAAATGATCAACTTATAAACTTCAGCAAATTCAAAGATGCAAAGTCACTATTTGAGGCCATTATTGCAAGGTATGGTGGGAATGAAGCCACCAAGAAGACCCAGAAGACTCTTCTTAAGCAACAGTTTGAAAATTTCACATCAACCAACCATGAATCTTTAGACCATATGTTCAACAGGCTACAGAATATTGTGAGTCAACTTGCTATTCTTGGAGTTGAAATACCTCAAGAAGATTTAAACTCAAAATTTCTGAGAAGCTTACCTGAAGAATGGGCTATGCATGTTGTTGTCTGGAAGAACAAGTCAGACATTGACACCATGGATCTTATGGATCTGTATAGCAACTTTAAGATTGTTGAGCAAGATTTGAAGAAAACTGGAGGTACTAGTTCAAGCACTGGGAACATGGCATTTATGTCATCTCCTAGTAATTCAGTTCCAGGTACTAATGAAAAAGTTCATGATGTTGCAAGTGCTGCAAGTTCATCAAGCAGTACTTTTGGAATTTTGGATGAGAAAACATGTTGTGCTTTCTTCACAAGCAAACATAATGGATCCATGTTAACTCATGAAGACCTTCAAGAAATCAATGATGATGATCTGGAGGAAATGGATCTAAAATGGCAAATTTCTCTTCTTAGCATGAGAGCTAAGAAATTCTATCAAAGGACGGGGAAGAAGATCACAATCAGTAGCAATGATCCTGCTGGTTATGACAAGTCAAAGATAGAATGCTACAACTGTCACAAGATGGGACACTTCTCAAGAGAATGTAGAAGGCCAAGACAGCAAGATAGCAGAAATAGAGATGTTGGAAGAAAATCCAATACAGGGGAGATGTCTGAACCAAAAGCTATGGTAGCAATTGATGGATTAGGTTTTGATTGGAGCTTCATGGATGATGAAGAAATAGGTTCTTCACAGATGGCTCTTATGGCATTTATTGCACCTGAGGTACATGATCATAAAACCTGTTCAAATACTTGTACTGCTCTTAAAGACTTAAAAATCTTAATTAAACAATATGATGACCAAAAGGTTCGATACGCCAAATCTGATCTAGATTGTTTCAATTATAAAAGTGGTTTAGAATCTGCAGAGAGACAAATCCTACACTATAAAAGGAATGAACTTACCTTTACTGATGCTAAAACTTTACTTGAAAATGATAATCAATTTAAAGATCAAATCATTGAGGCTTTAAAAGAAGCATTGGATAGGGTTAAGACTGAGAAAGAAAACATTCAATTGACTAAAGAGAAGCTTGAACATGCTTCTAAAAATGTAAACAAAATAATAGACAGTCAAGTGAATAATAAAGTTAAGTCAGGATTAGGATATAATGCAGCCCCACCCCCTTATAGAGGTATCCCAAAACCCCCAGGGATTGACCTAGAACATTCAGGATTGCCTGAATTTCAGCTACCTGAGTTACAATATGGAGTTCAACCAAACTCTAACATAGTAGCTGATGAGCCTAAGAAAGAAAGTAAATGTTCATGTAAAACATTACTTTTTCAGGACAAGGTGTCCTTTGTAAATAAACAGGTTATGTCTAAACCTGAAGTGGTTAAGAAAGCAAGAACAAGAGTTCCTAAGATAGTCAAACACAATACTGATAGGCCTAAAACCAATGAAAAATATGTTAGGCAACCAGTTAGATATTGTGAACAATATAGAACCACAAACAAGCCCAGAGGTAACCAAAGAAATTGGAATAACCTCAAGTCTCACCAATTAGGTGATGACTTTGCTTTTCACAATAAAGCTTGTTTCATTTGTGGTAGTTTTGACCATCTTGCAGCTTTCTGCAACCAATGGGTATCTGGGTATGAAAGTAATAGAGTGAACTACAAAAGGCAAACACCTAAATATCATTTTCACTCTAATTCTAAAAGATCAAAACCCAAAACAGTCACAAAAACTGTTTCTACTGAAAGGAAAATGGTTTCTGCTGAAAAACCATATATGACTGTTTACCCAAAATCAACAATTAAAGGTGCAAAAACAACTTTCAAACATGCATCTAATATTGTTCAAAGGCCCATTCAAACAAAAGCAGTGGTCCAAAAACAAGTTTGGAGACCAAAGGGTACAACTACAAAGCTAGCAGTTTCTTCTGCTAAGCATACTGCTGCTAAGGGTAACAGGGCAAATGCTGTTAAGGCCTCAGCATGTTGGATTCTTAAATCCAATGTTGCATCAACAGTCCTCAAGAGATTACATTTCATTGATGCAAGAGGCAGATCCAAGTCAGTGTTGGCTTGGATCCCCAAAGAAAACTAATTCTTTTATTTTGTGCAGGGACATTCACCAACAGATCATGAAGATCAAGGATATTCAGATAGTGGGTGTTCAAGGCACATGACAGGCAACATGTCTTATCTTTCCAACTTTCAATCAATTGATGGTGGATATGTTACCTTTGGAGGAGGAATTGGTGGAAAGATTACTGGTAAAGGTACTATCAAAACCAGTAAATTAGATTTTGAAGATGTGTTTTATGTGCAAGAGCTTAAGTATAATCTCTTTAGTGTCTCACAAATGTGTGATAGAAAGAATAATGTTCTTTTTACTGAGACTGAATGTCTTGTACTTTCTCCTGATTTTAAGATGCCTGATGAAAGTCAAGTACTTCTTAAAATTCCTAGGAAGGGCAATATGTACAGTGTTGATATGAATAACATTGTTTCTAAAGATGCTTTAACTTGTCTTGTTGCAAAGGCCACATTAGATGAATCTATGTTATGGCATAGGAGACTTGGTCATATTAACTTCAAAACCATAAATAAGATTGTTAAGAATGGTTTGGTAAGAGGTTTACCTCAAAAACGTTTTGAAAATGATCAAACATGCATTGCTTGTCTTAAAGGCAAACAACACAAAGTCACTTGTAAGCCTAAGATTTTTAACTCTATCAGTCAATCATTGTTTATGCTTCATATGGACTTATTTGGACCTGTTTCAGTAAGTAGTATAATGCATAAGAGATTTTGTCTAGTTGTTACTGATGACTATAGTAGATTTACATGGGTATTCTTTTTAGGAACTAAGGATGAGACTTCTAGCATCCTTAAGACCTTCATTACAGAGATAGAAAACCTAGTAAGCAAAAGAGTAAAAGTCATTAGATGTGATAATGGGACAGAATTTAAAAATAGAGTTATGGATGATTTCTGCAAAGAAAAAGGTATTAAAAGAGAATTTAGTGTTGCTAGAACTCCTCAACAGAATGGAGTAGCTGAAAGAAAGAATAGAACACTAATAGAAGCTGCTAGAACTATGTTAGCTGATTCAAAGTTGCCTATAACTTTTTGGGCTGAAGCAGTCAACACTGCTTGTTATGTTCAGAACAGAGTTTTAATAGTCCAGCCTCAATATAAGACATCATATGAGCTTTTTAGAGGTAGAACTCCTGCAATAGGATTTCTTAGACCTTTTGGATGTCATGTGACAATTCTGAATACCTTAGACCATTTGAGAAAATTTGATGGTAAAGCAGATGAAGGTTTCTTTGTTGGATATTCTCTCAATAGCAAAGCTTTTAGAGTATACAACATAAGAACTAAGAGAGTAGAAGAGAGTCTACATATAGAGTTCTTAGAGAACAAGTCTAATGTAGAAGGTCAAGGACCAAAATGGCTATTTGATCTTGAAACTCTAACTCATTCAATGAATTATGTGCCTGTTGTTGCAGAAACTAATGATTTTTCAGGTTCACAAGCAACAGATGAGGCAAGGTTAGACAAGAAGACACATCAAGATTATGTGATGATGCCAATATGGTCAAATACCAATGTGGAATCAACTTCAACCAATGGAGAATCTTCTTCTGGCAAAGCTAAAGAAGATGTTGAAGATAAAATCAGAGAAGGAAGAACAGAAGAACAGCAAAATGTTCCCGCTGATGATCAAACAATTCCTGCTGATAAGCAAATTGTCTCTGCTGATAGTCCTTCAGAAGAAACAAAATCAGACTTTTCAGAAGATGAGGTGGATTTGTGCAATATTCCATCTGATTATCAAGTTCCTTCCACTCCACAAACACGAATTCACAAAGTCCACTCCCTAGAAAATGTGATTGGAGATGTACAATCTGGTGTGAAGACAAGACAACAATTGATGTCTTCAGATCAAAAAGGGATTCTTGATGCCCTTTATGCTTCAAAGCAACATGAGTCTTCAAACTCCTGTTTGTTTGTATGTTTTCTCTCACAAGATGAACCAAAGAATATTCATAAAGCCCTAGAAAATTCAAGCTGGTTAGAGGCTATGCAAGAGGAGCTTCTTCAGTTCAAAATTCAAAAGGTATGGGTGCTAGTTGATTTACCTTATGGTGTAAGGGTAATTGGCACTAGATGGGTTTTTAGAAATAAAAGGGATGAAAGAGGCATAGTGATTAAGAATAAGGCTAGATTAGTAGCACAAGGGTACACACAAGAAGAAGGGATAGACTATGATGAGGTTTATGCTCCAGTAGCTCGAATTGAGGCAATTAGGCTTTTTTTAGCTTATGCTTCATTTATGAACTTCACAGTTTACCAAATGGATGTCAAGAGTGCATTTTTATATGGTTCAATTGAAGAAGAGGTGTATGTTACACAACCTCCAGGCTTCACTGACCCTGACCATCCAGACAAAGTGTACAAGGTAGTTAAAGCTCTATATGGCCTACATCAGGCACCAAGAGCTTGGTATGCAACACTAGCTTCCTATTTATTAGAGAATGGATTTCAAAGAGGAAAGATTGATCAGACACTTTTCATCAAACAACACAAGAAAGATCTTCTGTTAGTACAGGTGTATGTGGATGACATTATCTTTGGATCTACAAGGAAGGAGATGTGTTTAGACTTTGAAAAACTTATGAAAGATAAGTTTCAGATGAGTTCTATGGGAGAACTTACATTCATTTTGGGTCTGCAATTTAAGCAATCTTCTGAAGGCATATTTATTAGTCAAGACAAATATGTTGCAGAGATTCTTAGAAAATTTCAATTTGCTGATTCAAAAATAGCAAGCACACCAATGGATCCTGAGAAGCCACTTCTTAAAGATGCAGATGGAGAAAATGTGGATGTACATACATACAGATCTATGATAGGTTCTTTGATGTATCTTACATCATCCAGACCTGATATCATGTTCTCTGTTTGTGCTTGTGCAAGATTTCAAGTAACTCCAAAGGTTTCTCATTTAACAGCAGTCAAAAGAATTTTTAGATATCTCAAAGGTCAACCAAGGTTGGGTTTATGGTATTTTAGAGAATCACCTTTTGATTTGATAGCATTCTCAGACAGTGACTATGCTGGTGCTAGCTTGGACAGAAAGTCAACAACCAGAAGATGTCAATTCCTTGGATGCAGACTTATCTCATGGCAGTGTAAGAAGCAAACAATTGTGGCAAATTCAACAACTGAAGCTGAATATGTAGCTGCTGCAAGTTGCTGTGGTCAAGTTCTATGGCTTCAAAACCAACTTCTTGATTATGGGTACAATTTCTTACATACCATTATACATATTGATAATAGTAGTACAATTTGCATTATTAAAAATCCAGTGCAACATTCTAAAACAAAACACATTGAAATAAGACATCATTTTATAAGAGATTGCAATGAGAAAAGGTTAATTCAAGTAATGAAAATTGCTTCAGAACAAAACTTTGCAGATCTTCTTACCAAAGCTTTTGATGTTGGTAGATTTCAGTACTTGGTAGCAAGTATTGGAATGCTTAATCTTTAAATTTTTCAATATAATGTGTTTTTGTATATAGATTTTTGTTAATGCATCTAACTTTGTTATCTAAGTCTACTATTAACAATATTTGAAGTTATTCATACAGTTAGTTTTATGATTATTCTAATTCAAGACAAGTACTGTGTACTTTGTTCTTTTGGTTTTAGACTAACAATTTCAGGTATGAATGTTTGAGCTAAAAGGCTATTTCAAGTGAAAGCTGATCATTTCCACTGATATAATAGGTTCATGATAGAAAAAGTTTGGGACTTCAAAAATCCTTAAAACTTCTTTCTTGGAATCTGATTATGATATTTCACTTTGAATTGATAAATTAGTTGATCAGTTAATCACTGATACAACTCACTTTCTATCATTTTATACTCTCAAGTATAATGTGACTAGTCTACGGATATCTGATAGAAAGAACAGCGAGCAAAAGTGAATCTAACACTTGTGTTAGAGGTAACAAATGCCACGAGCTGGAAACCCTGTAAAGAAAGCCTTTTGAATAGGTTTATCTATACACAGGCGGTTATTTATAACTGAAAACATTGGTTCTCACACAACCAGAGGTTGCTTTAAACCGAAATTTTGATTAAGTGTCTGTTACACACTTAATCCTTTCAAAATGGTTGTAAGCAGTATGATTTTTATAATCAAATCATATACATACTGCTAAGGCAAAAGTTTCTTAAAAGGATTTTCAAAAGATGACTTTAAAAACCATCAAATGATGGACCATAAGTCAAAAATGTCCATTGAATCACCTCTCATAGGAGTTAACACACCTAGAAGTGATGAGGACAGAATCTTAAACTCTTAAGGAATTGATGGCTTCATGTACAAATTGTCTGAAAACATGGAATAATGCTAAATCAGATGATGATGTTATGATTGTGAGAAAATCTTTCAAACAAGGGGAGGATATCAATATAAGATGATATTTGAATCTCAGGGGAGGAAATTCAAAGCCCAGTTTAAGGAAGATTAACCAAAAGAAAAGACAAGATCATACAAGATGATGACATAGAGGTTGAAAATGACAAGAACATTCTTAAATGTTGTATTCAGAAAGGATGAAGCATTTCAAAGGAGAAAGTTCTATCTAGGTCAAAAAGTTGAAAAGATTCAATTTCAGTTCACTACGTTTGTTCATCACTTGTTGAAAGATCAGAAAGCAGATAAGTTCCAGAGAAAGATAAGTTCATTCACTCAGAAGAGAAGAAAGTTCAGATCAACCAAATCTGACAATGAAGTGTTTGAAAGATCTTCACAAAGTCCTCATTTAATTCAGAAAAACATGTTTGAATGTGATTCACATGTTTAGGGGAGGATTGTTAGGAATTAAATATCAGAAGAATCAAAGCGAGTTTCCACTGAAGGTGATTCTGCTACTGAATCCTACTGCTGCTTGATTCTGCTGCTGAATCATACTACTGCTTGATTCTGCTGCTGAATCATACTACTGCTTGATACTACTGCTGCTTGATTCTGCTGTTGAATCATACTACTGCTTGATTCTGCTGCTGCTATGACTGTGCAGCTATGACTCATAACAAACAGCTGTGTAGATAAGACCGACTTATTCAACACTTGCATAAAAAGATAATATCTTAGTTCTAGTCATCAAATTGAACACTCCAAGTGAGTTGTTTATCTTAGATACATGATGTATCTTGTATGACTAAGCTAGAATAGTGATTAGTCATAAGCTAGTTATTTGTTGAGTCATGTAGTTTGTAAAAGATATTTCCTTGGACTATAAAAGGAAAATCTTAGATATGTAGATAAGAGAGACAATGCCATACACAACTCTAATATACAGACAATAGAAAGAACAAACATAAGATTCAAGGTCTTTGTAACCCTAGTGATAAGCAAAAGATCACTCGTATTATTTTTGAATAATATTGAATCGTTTGGTGTTAACTATTCCATTTCCATAACAATAAACATAAATCTTCAAAGTGTGGTTAAGTAGATTCCGCATACTTAATCCTATTTACACAAACATATCTCGTACACAAAGAAAGAAGGTTTAACCACCTTATCGTGTAATCGGTCCCTCAACAGATCGGCAAGATCTCTGAACTTCAGAAGTCTTTAAATGATTGACCCTCGGGCTCGGGTACACTACCAAGCAACACGATCGCTAACCCGAGGGGCGATGTCAAAGCGATCACTACCCGAAGTGAGGTATCATACAATGGACCCTCGATTCCCTCTACCTCTTCTTCTCCTCCTAAGGTAGCGGAACGTGAACCTGAGGTTACTACGGACACGGTACTTCCTACTAATAACGGAGGTATCAACAACGTCCACCCTCAAGTTGTCTCGGTCCCGGCTCGTAAGCCGAAAGTTGTATTTGATCCTCCTGTGAGTTCTGATGAAATCCCAAAGAATGATCCTAAGCCTTCAATTCCATATCCTTCACGTGTAAATGATCAAAAGAACAGCGAAAGAGCTAATCATCAGATGGAAAAATTTTATCAAATTTTCCAAGAATTACACTTTGATATTAGCTTCGCGGACGCTCTTCTTCTCATGCCTAAGTTTGCTTCGACAATCAAAAATCTGATAAGCAACAAAGAAAAACTCTGTGAGATGGCAAAAACCTCACTCAATGAACATTGCTCAGCAGTGCTCTTGAAAAAGCTTCCCAAAAAGCTTGGAGATCCCGGGAAATTTCTCATTCCTTGTATTTTCCCTGGGATGGTTGAATGCTTTGCCTTGGCCGATCTTGGCGCAAGCATTAACCTGATGCCTTACTCAGTCTGGAAAAGACTTTCTCTACCTATTCTCACTCCGACCTGCATGACACTCGAGCTTGCAGACCGTACTATATCCCGTCCTCTCGGCATTGCCGAAGATATCTTCGTGAAAGTAGGAAAGTTCCATTTTCTGGCAGATTTTGTGATTGTTGATTTCGATGCTGACCCTAGAGTTCCTCTCATTCTCGGGAGGGGATTCTTAAGAACGGGTCGTGCTTTAATCGATGTATTCGAAGAAGAAATCACTCTACGTGTTGGTGGCGAAGCCATCACATTCAATCTTGATCAGACTTCAAGATACTCCTCCAACTATGACGCTGAAACGGTTAACCGAATTGATATCATCGATGTTGCGTCTGAGGAGTATTCTCAAGAGGTCCTTGGTTTCTCATCCAGTGGCAGTCTTTCTACTGACCCTATCATTTCCGACCCTTCCCCTTCCCTCACTCCGTTTGAGGGAAGTGACTTCCTTCTGGAAGAGGTCGAGGCTTTTCTTGCTCAAGATAGCTCAATCCCAAGTGGTGTTGATGAAAACTATCTTGACCCGGAGGGGGACATTCTTCTCCATGAAAGATTGTTAAATGACGATCCTTCACCCTCTCCGTCTCCACAAATACTTCATAAAGCGGAAGTCAAAAATGTTGAAATAACTGAAGACTTTCCCGAGGTTGAGCTCAAGGACTTGCCTCCTCATCTAGAATATGCATTTCTGGAGGGTGATAATAAATTACCCGTCATTATTGCTAAAGACTTGAAAGATGAGGAAAAGGCTGCACTCCTAAAAGTTCTTAAGTCAAACAAGCAAGCAATTGCTTGGAAACTCTCCGATATTAAGGGCATAAGCCCGAACTTTTGTACTCATAAACTCTTAATGGAGGATGACTTTAAGCCAGCTGTGCAACATCAGAGAAGGGTAAATCCCAAAATCCACGAAGTTATCAAACAAGAAGTTCTTAAATTTCTTGATGCGGGATTGATTTACCCTATATCTGACAGTCCTTGGGTTAGCCCAATTCATTGTGTTCCTAAAAAGGGTGGCATTACCGTTGTCACCAACAAGGATAACGAGTTGATTTCGACTTGTTTGGTCACGGGTTGGCGAGTATGTATTGACTATCGAAAGTTAAATGAAGCCACCCGTAAAGACCATTTTCCTCTCCCTTTTATGGACCAGATGCTTGAAAAACTTGCGGGGAATGAATACTACTGCTTCCTCGATGGTTTTTCGGGTTACTTCCAAATCCCCATTGATCCCCAGGATCAAGAGAAGACTACCTTCACATGCCCCTACGGAACTTTTGCTTACAGACGTATGCCTTTCGGCTTATGTAATGCACCAGGCACGTTCCAGAGGTGCATGATGTCTATTTTTTCCGACATGATTGGGAAAACTATGGAGGTATTCATGGATGACTTTTCAGTCATCGGGGATTCATTCCAGACTTGCCTCTCCCACTTGGAACAGATGCTTAAACGTTGCAAAGAAACGAATCTAAGTCTCAACTGGGAGAAGAGACACTTTATGGTCAAGGAGGGCATTGTCCTCGGCCATAAAATTTCAAAAGACGGGATTGAGGTTGACAGAGCTAAAATCGATGTCATTGCTAAATTACCTCATCCCACCACCGTAAAAGGTGTTAGGAGCTTTTTGGGTCATGCCGGCTTCTACCGTAGGTTTATCCAAGATTTTTCTAAGATTGCCCGGCCTATGACCCATCTCCTCGAGAAGGATGCTCCTTTCATCTTCTCTCCTGAGTGCATCGAAGCTTTTGAAACATTAAAGAAAAAGCTTACCGAGGCACCGATTCTTGTTGCCCCCGATTGGGACCTACCTTTTGAACTTATGTGCGATGCTAGTGATTTTGCCATAGGTGCGGTCTTGGGGCAACGTAAAGCAAAATACTTTCAGCCTATACACTACGCAAGCAAAACTATGACTGAGGCTCAAGGTCATTACACCACCACTGAAAAAGAACTCCTAGCTGTGGTGTATGCCTTTGAAAAATTCCGGTCATACTTAATCTTGACTAAATGCATAGTGTATACTGATCACTCGGCTTTGAAGTACCTATTTGCAAAGCAAGATGCAAAGCCGAGGCTTCTCCGTTAGGTTCTCCTCCTTCAGGAATTTGATATCATTATCCGTGATAAAAAAGGAGCTGAGAACCTTGCTGCTGATCATCTCTCACGATTAGAAAACCCTCATCAAGATGTGTCCGAGAAAAAGGAAATAAATGAAACGTTTCCTCTCGAGACACTCAATGCGGTTGCTTTTCGTGGTGACTCTACTACCCCATGGTTTGCCGACTTTGCAAATTACCATGCGGGTAACTTCATCATGAAGGGGTTGACGTCCCAACAGAAGAAAAAATTCTTCAAAGACGTTAAACATTACTTCTGGGACGACCCCTATCTCTTCAAAATCTGTGCCGATCAAGTCATCAGGCGATGTGTATACGGACAGGAAGCCACTAATATTCTTAAGGCTTGCCATGCTGGACCCACCGGGGGCCACCATAGTCCTAACTACACCGCCAAAAAGGTGTTTGATTCCGGTTTCTATTGGCCCACGATCTATAAGGATGCCCACGAGTTAGTCAAAGCTTGTGATGCTTGTCAGCGTCACGGGAATATTTCACAAAAGAACGAAATGCCACAAAATGTCATTCAAGTTTGTGAAATCTTTTACGTCTGGGGCATTGATTTTATGGGGCCATTCCCATCTTCTCGTGGAAACAAATACATACTCGTGGCTGTTGACTACTTGTCAAAATGGGTTGAAGCTAAGGCCTTACCCACTAACGATGCCCGAGTTGTTGTAAAATTCTTGAAATCCCTCTTTGCTCGTTTTGGAACTCCACGTGCCATCATTAGTGATCGCGGTACTCACTTTTGCAATGATCAATTTGCAAAAGTCATGCTTAAGTACGGTGTTACTCATCGTCTTTCTACCGCGTATCACCCACAAACAAGTGGGCAGGTGGAGGTTTCCAACCCTGGTATAAAACAGATTCTTGAGAGGACAGTAGGTGAAAACCGTGCTTCCTGGTCGGATAAACTAGATGATGCACTCTGGGCTTTCCGTACAGCTTACAAAACACCCATCGGGTGTACTCCATACAAGCTTGTATACGGGAAGGCGTGTCATTTACCGATCGAGCTCGAGCACAAAGCCTACTGGGCCTTGAAACATGCTAACTACGACCTTCATAAAGCGGGTGATCACCGTAAGGTTCAAATCAATGAATTAAATGAACTTCGTGATCAAGCCTACGAGAACTCTTTGATCTACAAAGAAAAGACAAAGAAGATTCACGACTCTAAGATTAAGAACCGCGTTTTCAACGTTGGTGACAGAGTCCTTCTTTTCAACTCAAGATTAAAGATCTTCTCGGGGAAATTAAAAACCCGATGGACTGGACCATTCACTATTGCTAAAGTATATCCATACGGGACTGTTGAGTTATCTCAACCCGAAGGTCCCAACTTCAAAGTGAATGGTCACAGATTGAAACATTATTTTGGAGAGGACATACCACCCATGGTTGTCCCGGATCTCCAAACTTTCCCCATGGACCAATGAATTCAGGGATCGAGTCAAGCTAGTGACTCGGTGAACAAAAATTAGCAACATATATGGGTTTTCACCCGTATTTCTGACTTCTTTCTACTTTCTACCACCCTAGTGTGGGGGGGGTGGTCGTCCCCCACCTGTTGAAAAGTAAATATGTATATAAGTTTCTTAAAAAAAAAAAAAAAAAAAAAAGAGTGTGATTGTATGTACAGATAAATAAAGTGAAAAATAAGATCGATATTTCCACAGTTAGATTCGAATATTAGCTTTTTCCGTTCAGAGATTCGGCATAATAGCCGGGACTTTGAATATTGAGGACAATATTCAATTCTAGTGTGGGGGGGGGGGGGGGGGGGAATTCTTACAAATTTTATCACAAAACTTTCTAAGTACCCCCATTATTAGGCCGAAAATTTTTCAAAATTTTTTCACTTTATTTCAAAATTTTTGTGGTAATCAGTCCGCCAAAGTCTAATGACAAATGGATTGGCTAGTCCAGGAGCAAACGGCTCTTGGTAAAGACATCTCAAACCCGTTGATGGCTTGCAATTTGCCAAAAATTGTATGGTTCCTCAACTCCCCCGTATCCTCATAAGCAAATGAGTTGACTAGCCCACAAGATTATGGCTTGTGGTAAAGGCCGTGGAAATTCCATAATTGGTAATCAGCTCACCAAGATGTTGACTTAGTCCATCAAGATGCTGGCTAGTCCAGAAGCAAACGGCTTTTGGTAAAGACTAATCAAATCTGTTGACAGCTGGTGGTTTGCTAAAAATCACACGGTTATCAGGTGTGCCACAGTTCTTACACCTGGCTACTCCAGAAGTGATGGCTTTTGGTAAAGAGATTCTCAAATCCATCAAGTTTTTCTCAAAAGATTGCTAGGGACTAGCAATGTTTTAGTGTGGGGGATTGATGAGTGTGTAAATACTCATCACTTTTACCATTTCTGAGCTGCCAAAACATCTAAAAACACTCAATAATGAATCAGAATAGTGAAAATATCCCAGGAAAGTGTTTTACATGTTTCAAATGCAAAAATACCAAAAACAGATGAAAAATGCACAAAGTTTGCATAATTGGCAGTTTCAGTCCCTCATCTTTCAAAAGTTGTCAAATCTAGTCCCTGGTTGTTCTAAAAACTTGAAAAAGTCACCAAAGGTCCTTATAAATCAAAAAGTTACACAAATAGTCCTTTGGTGCAAAAGTTTCACAAAATGTCAAGTTTAGTCCCTAAACTTTGGAAATTGTCAAAAATGGTCCCTGGGATATGAAAAACTTTGAGAAAAACAAATTTTGTCCTTGCACTAACCTTTTATGACAGGATTGGTCCTTGGTGGAAAGTTTGGTGAAAATTACACAAATGATCCCTGAAGTTTGAAAGTTTGACGGTTTCAGTCCCTGGTGAAAATAAATTGGAAAAATCATCAAAGGACCTTATACTATTCATGGATTGGCAAATTATACCCTTGGAAACAATTTGAAAACATGCCAAGTCCTACCCCCTAACTTTCATAAAATTACAAAAATGGTCCTTGTGTAATCCATAAACCAAACCGGATCCCATATAATAATACTACTCTATCCTTAGTCCAATCCATACCCCTAGCCCACCCATATCTTTATTACTTGGGCCCAAAAGTAACCAGCCCACACCACATACCAGCCCACCACAACCTTAATATTATATGGGTCAAATTTTGACCCCTTTGGTCAAATAAGGTCAAACAACCTACACCCCGTCTCCCTTTCCCTCCTCACAAAACCACCACTTGACCACTTCCCTCCTCCACCTCCCCCACATCCACCACTTGACTACCTCCCATTTCCACCAATCACAAACCAGAACCCCCCACAATTAATGCCACCACCCCCTACACCTACCTAAGCCACCCACAATAAATGCTGTCACCCCCCCCCCCTTGCGTGTATCAGAACCAATTTGCAGAAAAGTCTTTCCCACCAAAAATACGTGGCACCTTGAGAGTGGACCAAAGAAGCCAGAGAGAGGTGGGAAATGATGAGGAGGATGCTGGGAACCCTAATATTGGGCTATAAAAGGAAGAAGAGTGCAAGGAAGCCATCAGTTAGTTAATTTAGTTTAAATTCATGTCGTTAAATTAAAATTCAAATTTCTAGTGTAATCTTTGGCTTTTAAGCATTGTTCTAATCTTATTCAGTGTATTGTAACTCTTTTCAAGTTATCAATTTCAAGTTTCCAATTCTGTTTCAATATATGCAATTTTACCTTTATTTCAAAATTCTCAATAAGGCTAATTGTTGTTTCTAGTGGATACTATGGACTCTTAAGCTCATATAAGTACCTTATATAGCTTTTATAAGCTATTAGATACCATTAAATTCAGCATTAGTCATAAAAGAAAAAAAATACAAAAAATAAGAAAAACAAAGAAAAAAATCGAAACTTGCAGGTTCATGATGATCATTGCTGGAGCAAGGTGTGAATTGGAAGCCCTTGGTTTAGTATCCCATGGGGGATGTTAGGAAAGGAATCTTGGTTCTTGGTTCATGGTTTGGCAGGAGTGCAATAAATTGTAAGCAAAATCTTTTTATTTCAAGTTTCTCTTAATAGTAGTTAATAGTAGTTTACATTTGTCCATTTTACCTTCTTATAACCTATTTAATAGTTTCTGAGTCTTAGATATAGTTTTAATCATAGTTTCCATAATTTCTTTCATAAACTGTTTCATAAGGTAGTGTTTGGTTTATTGCTTTCTGTGGCACTCAACTTGGTGTTTGTGTTGTTTCTTGTTTTTACATGCTCACTAGCATTATATGTACTCAGAATAGCACTTAAAACAGGTTTAGATCATTAAAAAGTCAAAAAGCATAGTAACAGCCAAGATTATACCCTCTGATTGGTTACAGAAGTGGCATATGCCCCATTTCCAATCATTTTTGAGTGGTTTAGGTAATCTTGGTCTTAATCTAGCTCAAACATCCATTTTCAGTCACTAAATCAAGAATCAAACTCATAAAAGTCAAACTAGGAACCAAAGAAGAAAAGTCAAAAATTTACTTGTCTCAAGAAACCCAAAAATTGGGAGATTTATTCTGATTTTTGTGTTTGGATTTGGACTTTGAAATTTTTACAAGTTATTCTCTACCAGCTCATCTTTCAAACTCCATTGTTGGCTTAATTTTGTGGTTTTTCTACAAGCATCTGCAAGCTTGTAAACTAGGCTGCAGGGCAACCCACTGCTCTGTGCAGCAGTTACACAGCCCACATCACCACCTTTGGTGGTGGTTTGTGGCCACCACAGTGGTCCCCACACCTAGTTTTTAGGTTTTCCCAACCCCCCTCCTACCAGGGACTAAGGATTGACCCTTAGTTTGACCTAGATCTTAGTGGACCCCACCTGGAATTCATCATAAAGTCTGTCCCATTCTGTGTCCATTTTCAGTTTGTGCAAAGTGCTTATTTGGTTCATACAGCTTATTTGTGCTTCATGCTTGTTATTTCTGGCTTATCTGAGTTTGTCTAACTTACTTGAACCCATTTCCATCATTGTGGACCCCACCCAAGGGCATTTGAGCTTATTTGCCCAAACAGTCAACATAAGTCAACTGATAAAGCCAAGGGGTGCTACAGCTTATTTATAAGCCATTTTCACAAGTGGTTTCACAAAAGTTTTTCATTTTCAGTAGTAAAGTAAAGTTGTAAAATAAAATCCAAGAAAAACCAAGTTTAAATTAAGTGATAGTTTCTATTTAATTCAATTTAATTTTAATTTTCATTATTAAATTTTTCTTAAGCTCTTTTCATTTTTATATTTTTATTAATTACCTTATATAGTAAAGTATTTTTAGTAAATTTTTTAGATTTTTATTTCGTCATTTAGTATTTATTAGATTTAATTTTAGTTTTCTTAATTATTAATCAATATTAAGTATTAAATAGCATATTTAGTTTTTATAAAGCAAAACCTAGATTTTAAATTTTTCCTAGCCTTAATATAGTATAATAGACTTTTAGAAAATATATTTTGAATTTCTACTGTACATTTTCCATTTTTCTTATTTTAATTGTTTTAATTAGACTTAAGTTAATTAAAAGGTAATTAATTAGTAAATTAATCTTAAACATAATTTTTAGAGTTTTTATAATTTTGTAGGATTCCAGTGATGGTTAAGTAATTTTATAAATTTTCTTATAATTTTCTAAGTTAATTTAGTATTAATAGTAATTTAAATTAGTTTAATTAGTTTAATTAAGTTAAATAGTTTTTAATTAATAAAAAAGCCAAAAAAAGACAAAAATATTTCTTTTCATTTTTTATATTTTCTTCAAGTTCTAATTTAAGTTTAGAAATTATTTTTGTAAGTTTTTAGTTTAATTTGTAACATTTATAATTATTAGTTAATTTAAATTAGGTTTTAATTTAGATTTTAAATAGTTTTATTAATTAAATAATATTTTAATCATTTTCATAATTTCATTTTCATTTTCATTTTCATTTTTCTTTTTAATTTTAAGTTTCAAAAGTTTCAAAAGCATCCCCTGTAGTTTGTTAAATACCAAATCCCACTTTCTGTCTGTTACGTGAACCTGATTGTGAATTTGTGCATATATCTGGTATCTGATTTATGTGAATATTATATCTGTGTACCAATACCAAAATAACAGTAGCAAAATCAATTCCATATCATCTGGGCTACTGTCCTCAGTGCCACTCACACTCATAAACGATTTCAAACGACACCATTTCAATCTCGCTGGGATATAACGACCCGGGGACACACTATACTATCCACGGAGTATTGAGATAATCTATTTTTGACTAATTGACCTTGGTCAATTATATCTGACGGTTTAGACTCAATCAAATTTTGATCTTTATATGTATCCCTGAAATAAAACAGTTAGCAATAAAGATAGAGAACGAACATGGCTTTGTCATTCGTTCTGCGAGGACAGACTACCCTCCGGTTTTGTGAAAACCGACCTGTGATCAGGTAGAGACTCTTTTAAAGAGGACTTTCCTTGACAGGAATTTCCAGCTTGTAGTATATAATTTTCCAAAGAATCCACTTTGGAATCTTCGTACTCAGCATGTTCTCATACCGGAACGTCTCAAAGCAGACAGCACGATAGAGTGAATCGGTGAATAAATATTCACGGATTGATGAGAAATAGATTTATAGAAATCACTCGTGTGTCCTATGATAAACATTTTTGAGACACGACGAGAGTTTTATACTTTGAATCACATTTCCATCAAAAATACTTTTGTTTGAAAGATATTGCACACAATCAATGTGCTCGAAAGATTAGTTGGTAAGCACATTGAGAGGTTTTAGCAAAAGTATCCGTCAATCCATATCCTGGAACAAGTTTGATTCAATTATGAATCGCACCATCATTGCTTTCCAGTTGTCACTTGATCATTGATCCAAGATGGATCTCACATGTCACCTACCTAGAGCTTGAGTGATGTTCGCTCTAGAAGGATTTCCATCTTCATTGTGAATATTTTCATATCACTCGGATGTTCTGGCAATACCACAAGGATAATGCGTAGGACTCTAAATATTTTATCTTATTTTCCACATTGTGTGAAACAATAAGCATATTTGGAATGTGTCCTATCGAGATTTATGGATGATCTCATGGCTCTAGACTCAATTGTGCGTTTTGATTCTCTCCTGGAGACTGGGGAGGCGTCTCCTGTTTTAGGTATCAGCATAGCTCGCAATGAGCGGTCGATACATTGCACAAGGTTCCCCGTGAGATTGAAACAAGCTCTTTTAAGATAACTTGAGTGGTTGGGAAGTTTAGTGCAGTGCGTCACTGGGTCCATGACGTCTTGTCTTCAATACTAGTGTTACCTTAGTAACCACTAGTAGATTGTGAATTGAACCCGGTTTCTGCCCTAAGGTTGAATATATGGAGGGCTATTTATTTTCACCCTTTCTCCTTTCATTTCTTTTTAATTCTTCAACCCCTTCAGTGCTTACCGAGACTTCACCACTAGAACCTTGTTGGGTTTGTTCCAGTCCTAGCTCTATCTCAGTCCGCACTCTTCCCTTTCTATCTTTTCTCCTTTTTTCATATCATTCCTAAGGACATCTAATCTATCTATGGATTGTCCCTGGGAAGATCCTTCCGGTTCTGGTGGATCATGGGAACTCATACCTAACCTTAACCATCCTTATAACTCCATGCATAAAGATAAATGGTCGGTCTTTGGTATAACTTCCGCAAACGCCTTTGCTCCCCCTCAATATGTGCATCGATATACGAAAGAGTTTAGCTCATATGTGGGAGCCTATAATTGAGTGCAAAAGATCACTTTTGATTATCATATTTCATATTTAAATCACATTCTCTCCCCCGATCAAAAATTTCAAATCATTCAAGATTTTTGATCTCAATTGATTTAAATAATTTTAGAGAACTTTTGGGAGAGAAATGCGGTTAATTTTTAATGTTTTCTGATAAAAGGAACTTTTTCTTGCTCCCCCTCAAACTGTGAGGGAGATTGTTATGTGTCAGATTTGAAGAGTTTGCAAAAGATTCGAAGTTTTAACGAAAACTCTTTGAAAATTGACTCATTCTGACACATAACCATCACAAATCTTGCTTTTGTATTGTACAAAGTGTGGGGAGTTTTGATGATACATAAAATTTTGAGAAATCACTCTCCCCCTCAATCAATGACGGATGTTTAAAACATAAATAAGTTATGTCATTGATTGAGTGAAAATTTTTATCAAGGTTTGAGTTCAAATTGATTTCCAAACAAAATCTCATGGTACCACCAAGTTTTGCACAAATATTTTCCGAAAAAATCATGGAAGGGAAAATATTTGGCGATAAAAAGAAGACTCCTCTTCGTTATCAAGAAATAATGCACTGAAACGTACATTAGATCGAGGAAACATGGATATAAAGTAATCCATGCCCAGGTGAACATCACCCGGTAAAAGGAACAACCGTCTTTTTGGCGACGTGTTTTCCTCATTTTGAAAACCGGGTTGCTATCTGAAGTAATAGCAAGCCATATTTTTGAAGTCCGGGTTGTAGCCTGAAATGACTACAAGCCATAAGTTTTAAGCGCGGGTTACAGCCTGAAATGACTGCAAGCCATATTTTTGAAGAATGTTTTGAGAGACGACATGTTTTAGAAAAAAAAAAGACTTTATTTGAAACCAAAAACTCTTGCTCAAGCATATGTATGATTCCGTGTCATTATTGAATGACATTTCTAGAAACGTACATAATATTGATTACACAAGAGACATGTCGTGAGAAGAATATTTTTGTATTTTATATGACTTTTCAGATTTTTATGGTTTTTTATAGGTTTTATATTTTTCTATTTTCTTTTTGGTTTTTAAAATATGTACAAAGGATATTAACCAAAATCATTACTCCTCAGCTTCCAGACTTTTCTCCGCTTCCATCATTTGACATGCTGAAGAGTAATGTGAGCACATTTGACCAGGGTTCAATTCAGGCATTACACTCTCCCCTAATTAGTGCTCTCCCCCAATCCTGACAACCTTTCTGATGAACACCCACAATAGACGGAAGACTTTGGACGAACACCCACAATATGAAGAGGTCTTTTGATAACCAAATACATGCCGTCTTTAGTCTTCTAATCACATAGCGGAGAATGTAGAGAAGACAGTAGACACGACCTACTTCAAGATTTCCCAATATGGAGGAACAGAATACCAACCATCTTCATCTCACCAAATGCCTTCCAGTAACCTTACATATAACCCATCAGCCCGCAGCGCACACATGAGACGATAACACCCAACCGAGAATAAAGAATAGACTGACGACTCGACCTTCTTCAGTCTTTAGTATAACACCAAAGTAACAAGTTGAACCACTGATCATCTATAGAATGTATCCATCCTTGGATATTAAGCCATGATCATGTAAACCTGTTGTGCGTCCTTGATGTACACATTCTCTCTCCCCTGATGGTTACGATTAATCATACCATGACGTAACAGTGAAACGTTAATACCAAGGTGACAAGTTGAACCACTGATCATCTCTGCGGCTTTTCAACACCGGAATACACGATTAAGCCCGATCACGTGAACCTTTTGTGCGTCCTTGGTGTACACATTTCTCTCCCCCATGATGGTTATGATTAATCGGAATCATCATCATTATGTGTACATGTAGCCTGATGACGTATACATGAAGCATTGACTAGAAACCCTTTGTTACTGATTGAATCAGCCCGTGAGACGATGTCGATTAGCATTCCATGACCATGTTCTTCAACACCTTGATAGAGAGGAAGAAGTAGTGTTGGAGAACCATGGTTTGCACGACTCCTGAACTGACGTATTCAGGAGTCGTATGACCATTTCTCAATCATCATCCAACATGTAGATTAATATTCACCCTTTCCCCCCCTCAAAAATTGCATATGCCAGCCAACTGCAATTTTTGATGATTAAACTAGTGAATATGAATACCATCAACGGTAGGAAGCTCCACTTGACGGTTCTTGAGGACTGACATGTTGTTTATTCACCCTTTCCCCCCCCCCCCTCAAAAATTGCATATGCTTGTTGAATGCAAGTTTTGGTTGAATAAGTGAATAATAGAATACTCCAATATGCGCCTATCCACTTGATGACTGTACGAACATGGGAAAAGCATGAAAGTTGTTGATGAGAATGGTCATAAATAAGAAGATTTCTCTTCTTTCTAAGGTAAGGCGCACTGACACATACACCTTTCTTTTCTTTGAGGAATGGGGCCTGAAGTGTTATCTGCAGACGCCATAATGTTGAAGAACGAGGCTTGAACCGTAGTGACCAAACGTCATCTCTCTCTTTTCTTCTACTCTCTTGCTAACTCGTTACCAACCCCATTATCATTCTGTCGGATATATGTCGTGACTACTGATGGAGAGAAACCCAATATGATGAACTTGAGACCGAAGTAATATGACCCGAATTTGTGACTTAAACTTGTACTAATGCGAGACAAAGAGAAGTGTAGAGACTTCGTGCAACATCGAATCCCTAAGTAGTCTATACTCTTCAACCAACCAACCATCAAGTATAAGATGTACATCACTTCTTGGATATCCACAACTTCGTGTGACACTGAGCACTACAACGTGACTCCTTAAAGTGATAGTTATTTTGCAATAGAGAGAAGGAAAAAATAACTAGATATCCAAGTCCTTGTCGTTGTATTGAAAGCTCGAACAAGGATCTCGAAGAATCTTCATCCAACCTCCCCGATATCTTCAGATACTAAGTACACGCACCCATGAAATTTCACTTCAGCCTTAAATAAATAATACTGAACTAACCCCGTAGTCACATTTTGTCAATTCAATGCCTCAATCCAGCCATTTGTGATGTTATGGCTGAACTTTGATAATGGTTTTAACCCGACCATGGTCAAGAGCACATAGCCCATCATCACGGGATTTTACAAATCTATAGTTTAAACCGAGAAATAAGTTCTTTCGCGGGATTTTACAAAACCAAGAAGAAACCGTGAGACAGTAACAGGTTGAATGTGGCATGACTGATTTAGTTATGGCAAGCATCAATTTGGGTTAAGAATATCATGTGAGAATTACAGAACACATCACAATTTTAAAGTCTTTGTCCAATTAACCAACCTCGAACACAAACAATTTTGACCACATGATGAAGGAACCCGATATACCAATCTTGAAAATGAAGTAGAATTACTCAAATTTTTTACCTAAGCTTGCATTGTTGTTGGAAGAACGGTGTAGAGAATTTGTGAACCATGCAAATCTCTAAGTACTCAATACTATCTTGACAAAGTATGAGACAATCATCACCTCTTGCGATTATCCACAACGTCATCTACGTGTGACACTGAGTACAATAACGTAACTCCTTTAAGTGATAGTTAACCAGGTCTTCAACCATCCACCCCGACTTCTGGAAACTAGATAACCCAAGTCTTCAACTTACATCATATGCGCGAGCAACTTATCATTGAAATCCTGCATCCAACCATCCCAGATTTCAAGATGAAATAGGTAAACTCTTTCGTGAAATCCAACTTCACCCTCAAGCAAGGGATACCAAATTAGCTTCGTGATCATTTTGTGCGGTTGAGCAATCAAAGTGAGAAGAAACATGCGCAAATTCTTAGGAGTGCCCATGACTCATAGTCAGTCCAATCAAACATAGCTGTCTGACCCAGCTGCTTGAATGTCATCCGAAACAGTCGACATCTCAATATCTTCAAACGGGATTTTACAATTTATGTGACTTAAACCGAGAAATGTTTCTTTCTAGGGATTTTACTAAAGTCAACAAAAGAAACCGGAAGATATATTCAGCAAGTTAAACTTAGAGAGAGATACCGGATGAGTCACAATTCGCACTCTAGAGACTGACCCACTGAATCCTGAATTGTTGAAACCGGAACTGCAAAGATTCACACTACAGGAGACGGAATCGCTAGGAAACTTGCGCAAATTCTCCCCCTCAAAAAGGACATGCAATGACCTTTTTGCCAAAAAAACTGAAAGTCTGTGATAGTCGTGAATTTGACATGCGCAAAGCAGATACATGGAAGGAGACACATAAACCTACTGCAGAGAAGATGGTCTCATCAATGATTTAGCAGATTAATGATTCATTGAAGTTCGGAATATGCTAGACCACTGGAGGAAATGTGCTTAACTATAGAGTGAGTAAAGGGTTAAAGCACGTCTCTGAACAAATCACCTCCTGTCTTTAAGTCTGACCATCTCTTGAGAAGTTCTTGTACTACAATCCCATTAGAAGCTTGAGAAACAACAATCTCTTGATGAAGCATGATAAAGGACAAGTTAGAGACTTATACTTGCATTAAAATCGTGATTTAGAACCTATATTGAGCACAACAACGTAACTCCTTTAAATATAGGTAGTGATATATACCCAACCTTCCATCCTTAATTATATATATCCACTTCTTGAACATCCAAGTCTAATCACCTTAAATACACTCGGGCAAGGGTCACCAAACATCGTGCGTCCATCCACCCCGAGATGTTTGTGACACTAAGTATACCAACCCGTGAATTAACACACCAACCAAGTCACCGTAATTTCCCAATTCCTGCTGTTCTCGAAGCACAAACTTATCCCGAAGATAATAGTCAGATCCCGTAAGTTTTAATATGTCAACAACCAAGTCCAGCCTATCGAATCTTTCGCGGGATTTTCTAAAAACATCAAGAGTAACCGCGAAATTAACAAGAACATCTAAGGGTGAGTTGCAATACTAATCTTCAAAACTTAAGTCAACGAAGTCAAGTATCAACTTGATCAAATTACAGCAAGTCAAGTCGCAGTTTGAAAAATCGCAACAAGTCAAATTGCAGACAACCAAATTGCAGTACGTCAAATCGCAAGTATTACCTCGCAACGTCAAATCGCAATTGGTCAAATTGCAATCAGTCAAGTCGTAACAAATCAAAACGCAATTTGACGAACCGCAATTAATCAAATCGCAAGTTGTCAACTGTAACTCAAGTTGCAAAAAATTAAATTGCAGGCTCACTCAAATCATAGGCATCCACAATGCTGACAAGCTTAAAAACTCTGCAATCACGTCGACATATATATATACCCCAAATACTAGCTGTGACGTGTGTATCCCCGTGAAGTTTGTAATACCAAAATACCACCTCTTTTTGCCGAATAAAGTACCAAAATGCTTCAATGTATTGAAAATCACAAATGATATCAACACATTGCACCTAAAATTTTAAGCTTTTCGGCCTAAAAAAATTATAAGCCTACTCCAATGGTTTTCAGCCCAAAAAGAAATATGATAGCATGTCAGCCTGTTAGCCACGAGCCTAGCAATCGGATCGAACCTAAAATACCATCACAAATCATATTAGCCCAAACGAAATAAGACCCTGATCCAGTCTTTAAGTTATATCCGGGCCCAACCAAAAGAAAATACACCCGATCCAAGTGAAGTCCAAATCATATACCCGGTAAGTGATTATTATCCTAAATACACGGTATATCTTACTCCTAATCACTTTTATGTACCCTAAAAACACAAAACATCCGCCTCCTTCTCTTGTTTCTCTCACTTAATCACAGATCTCATCAGTTCCTCAAATCGATCACATCATCTCTGTTTCTTCATACCAATCAAATCGAATACACCTCCTTCATCCTTTCTCTTGAAAACGAAACACAAAAATAGTCAAGAAGCCCACCAATATCATTCTTGTTCAATCTTTTGAGGCATATCATCAAGAGAAATGACTTCAAGATCTTAGTATATGAGGTCTCAGGTAGGGTCGTTATTGCTTTTGTTTCTGTTTTTGTGACCGAACGAAGAGAAGTAGATAACTTGATTGTTATCATACTTATCTTGCAGTTTCGAAAATTAAATGGGAAGTGTAATCTTCAAATAAAATCAAATCAGTGATGATTGATGTTTCGTGAGAACCTTTAATGGTTTAGATATATCTTTGAATATCACGAAAATAAGTCTGAGATTTATTTGATTGTATTTTTCTATTAAATACATACTATTGTAGATGGGAGAAGAGCAGCTAGTGATGTTGTTGTAGTCGTTGATGGTGATGGGATAGCAAAAGGAGGATGGGATATAGGTTAGTCTTGGATTTGGATTGAAGTTGAGGCGTTGGTGATTGGTTGTTGGTAGTGGCTGAGGTGAATTAACAATCGGTCTCGTATTTTTCTTTTCAGTATGTTAATTAACTTTGACTGATGATGGTTGGAGACCTGAAGTCGAGTCTTGGTATTATGTTTACATGGTCAATATGTCTCTGTCTTCATCTTCTTCTTTGGAACAAACCGCAAGTTCGAGTAACCGCAAGGTCAGGGTAACCGCTAGTTGAGGTAACCGCAACACGAGGTAACCGCAAAACGAGGTAACCGCAACATGAGGTAACCTCAAAACGAGGTAACCAAAACCGTGAGGTAAACGTTACCAGGAAATAAACGCAACCACGAGGTAACCGCAAAAATGAGGTAAGCGCAAGATAGAGAAAACCGCTAACAACTATAACATCCAGACAAAAGAGTCCCTATCGACAACATTCTGTCTTTTTCCCGATATTGGACAAAATGAACAAACCACAAACAAGAATCAAGCAAACCACAACCAAGAATATGCATAAAGAAAACCACGAGGACAGTCAATAGCAGCAGCCACGAAAAAAAATGAAAAGACTAATCCAAAGCCCAAATTAAGCAATAGTAGTAATGCAAAAAAATGAAAGTAAAGCCCAATATCCAACCCAATCACGAAAAGATATGCTAGGTCAGTTTAGTCATGCCAAAATTCGAACCAAAACAAGAACCAAAATAATCAATACAAATTCGAGCTCACTCAATCCCAAGAATGTAACCTTGGCTCTTGATACCAATTGTAGGATCGAAATATTATGTTGATTCATATGGTTTCGGGAGGTCTAGTATGGTGGAAGAACATCTTCTTCATTGTTGAGTTAGAGAGAGAAAGTGTAGAGAGAGTGGGAAGTTCTAGTGAGAGAAAACACCTTTGAGGTGTGTGTATTAATGAGAACAACCAACCCTTCCCTTGTGTGGGAAGGGGTATATATACAATTACAGTATACGCCCTCCTGCGGGCTGTGGATCAGGCATACAGTGGGTAAAGACCCGTCCTTCTTCCACGGTGTTACTTAAACTAAACTAATATCTAACTAACTAATAAACAAACTACGAGCTATCTTAATGCTATTACAATAATCAGGTGACCGAGACTTTTACAGGAATATTTGTATTCCTAACATGTTCCATTTCTCGTGTTTCGTTGTTGTTTGTGAATGTCCAGGATTTGCCCGAATAATGAAGACTCTCGTGCTCGTGGTTTTGCTTTTCTCCACTCGAGTTTCATCATTCATTGCTCATCCAAATATCCTAATCTTATCGACTAACATTTATCTTTTAGCATAATTAATAAACGGCCTTAGATTTATGTAGGAGAACCCTTACCTTTTAAAACATTGAGGACAATGTTTCATTTTAGTCTGGAGGGGTGGTCTTTCGATCTGATTTTTGCCTTGCACTCTCGCAACTCCGTTTTTCCACAAAAATGAAAAAAAAATTGAAAATTTCAAAAATTTTGAAGAAAAATCAATGAAAATGTTATGAAAAAGTACAAAAAATGAAGATGTGAAAAAGTTGAGAAAAGTTGTACCAAAAATATAATAAAGTTTGAATAAGTGTTTTGACACCTTGTTGACTTTCTTGCTAGCGAGAGTAGGAATAAATATTTTGACTTGACCGGGCGTGTTGAGCCCTAGCTTGTTCCCTTAACCAATGATAATCACTTAAGCTTGTGCTAGTTTTGTACACCAGGAGCTATAAAATGCGAATTCTTTCTTAAGAATCTGCAAGTTCCCGTACTTGACTTTATATATGCGCAGCTTAAAAGCTTTCGCTAGTCTTTTACATCAGGAGCTAGAAAATGCGAATTCTTCTTCTAGAATTTGCAAGTTTCCGTAACTGACTTTATATATGCGTGGTTGATTATCGGCTAAGTATTCGCGGGTTTCATTATTTGGAATCTTAAATTGCGAAGAGCGA
Organism: Artemisia argyi; assembly: GCA_030686995.1. Lineage (NCBI taxonomy): Eukaryota > Viridiplantae > Streptophyta > Magnoliopsida > Asterales > Asteraceae > Artemisia > Artemisia argyi. The sequence continues at coordinate 167,740,094 of CM060685.1, read as the reverse complement.
GAAATGATAGAGTTTATTTAGAAGTTAGATGCTAAACATGGAGTAGTGGTTCTCTTTAGAGCTCATGAGAGGTACTTATGGCTTTTTAATCCCATCAGATACGTCACCCATATATAATAGATGTTCTAGGTTAATTAGTGGTATTTCGGTTTGAATAATATTTAGTTCTTTGTTTTCTTAAGAGAATCTTTGCTTTAAAAGTTGGATACATATCAAGGAACATCAAAAATAAGAGCAAAAAGTGAAAAAATCAAAAGTCAAAAGTTGATTATCTATGTAGTTTTGGAGCTACCCGATAAGCTTCCATTGATGTTATTAAAAAAGTCAAGAAAAGAAAAAAAAAGTGAAAAGTATGAAAAAAATATGAAAAAAAAGTGAAAAATGAAAAAAGTGAAAGTTGAAAGTTATGATGAATAAGAGTTTGAATGTAAAATAAGTTGTTGGCGCGTGAGGTGCATGTGTGTAATTCTGAATTGGATACATGAGGTGCACGTGTAGTACTCCGCAACTTATATTTATGATATTGTATGCACCAAAATTTCTTGATGTGGACCGAATTTCTATTGCAGTGGTTCTTAAGAGAAAATGGATAACTACTTATCGTTTAAACTTAGGTGTCACTATCAGACTAAAAAAATAGTGAAACGAGAAAATATGAAGCAATTCATTTCTCATCAAAAATAAAATATTGAGATACAAAACCTAGGATATGGGAGTAAGGAGTTTCCACAAGTAACTTTTATGAGTAGTGCTAGCATCTAATTTGTAGATAAGCTGTGATCTCGTTTGTACGCTTAGTTTGGGGACTCGTGAAAAATCAAGGATGACGATTTTTATCCGTATGGTCACTTTTCTATGAAAAGTGTTTCTACTCGTTGACCCTAATAATTATTGCAAAATAATGAAAGTTCGACAAACCGTCACAAGTATGAAGAATGAAAAGTACAAAAATAGAAGTGAAAGTGGAATAAAGGAATAAAGGAAAAATTTTGGAAAACGGAGCGTTTGCGGGAATAAATGATTTTATTACTTCTTTCGAACCTCCTTGCTACTTTACAAAGTTAGTAGGAAGAGTTTTGAAATTATTTATCCCAAAAGCGTGAATTGATCACATTGTGTGAGGACACGACAATACCTTAGTCTGGGGGATTTTGGTATGTGTTATTTTACACATACTTTTGACCTTAGTTTAGGGACCAAAATGACCAAATACTAACCAAATATGTCAAGAGAATGTATGTTTTTGTATTTGTGTATGTGCAGGTACGGATATGTGAAAAAATGAACAAAAATAAAGCAAAACCGACAAAAACGAGCACGAGACTTGGAAAAGTGTCAAAAGCCGAAACCAGGAAAGCAATTATCTAAGAAAAAGCCCAAAACGACAATTCAAATCCTTAAAGATTCAAAGAATGACAAAAGAGACCCTTAGTGGAAGCGTGAAGATATTGACAAGAAAAATACTCTAAGTATTCACAAGTTGTCGATTTTGATCCTTTGAAGAACTTAGGAAGAAAAATCAACTCACATCCTCCAAGTTACAAGAAATGCATTAGGATCGTTCTCGGGCGTTATGTTTAATATTAAGTTGTATTAGTTACATTTTATAATGTTTTAAGCTTGAATTTCATGTTTTGTAAAGGTCTAGGGGCTAATTATGTAACAATGTCAAAGATTAGAAAAGCCCTAGCCCCTAGCCTATAAATACCCCTTAAACATCAACTTTGAAAGGTTGGTTGTTGAGGGTTGGTCCTCTTAGTATAGGAGTAGTGTAATGAATTAATATTAAGATTTATTTACTTTCTCTCTCTAAAGCTTTCTCTCTCTAAATTTTATGATTTGTAGTTGTTAAAATCTTGTTTTTATTGGTGGGAATTAAAGTTTATGGTTAAACTAGTTAGTCTAGTGTTAAATTTGGTGAAAAACATTAGTTTTTAGGCTTTATTTTGGATCAAAATAGTGTTTTGTTACGGTTTTATCGAGTTAGAATTTTTATTTTTATCAAGTTAGATTTTTTTTTTAAATGTTATCGAGTTAGATTTTCATAAAATTTTATCGAGTTACAAAATAAAAAATATTATCGAGTTTGGGACTGTTTTTTTTATCGAGTTTGTTTTCTCAGTTACATCGAGTTTGCTATTTTCTTTTATATACCTACTAGGGACTTAATAGCAAATTTTCGAGTAAAGATTACGTCATTGACTTTCTGTATCAAGTTTTTTAATATATACAGAGTTAGGATTTAAAAAAAAAAATGTTATCGAGTTACATGTTTTCATTTAGGGACACATTTGCAATTTTTCGAGTTTGCTTTTTTAAAATTTTCATCGAGTTTGCGTTTTTTTAATATTGTCGAGTAAGAGTTTTTTTTTTTTTTTTTTTTTTTTTTTTTTTTTTTTTTTATCGAGTTTGGTTTTTTATTATTATCGAGTAACATTTATTTTTATCGAGTAACATTTTTTTTGGCGAGTTAGCCAAGATTATCGAGTTAGATAATCATTGCCTCATCGTTTATCGAGTGAGGTCCTCTTATGCTTTATGCTTAGACGAAACTCTGCCGAATTTTAGTTTGGCTTATCTAGTTTGTTTCTTTTAACGAGTCTTTTTCTTTTATCAAGTAACTTTATCTTATTAATATGAGTTTCGAGTAGTTTATTAGTGTTTGCTTAGTGACACGAATTTGTGAGTTAAGTGTGGACATAAAAGAAGATTGTGATTAATAATTTGTTATGATTATTTAGATTTGTAGTTTTATTATTTGAAGGGCAAAAGCCGGAGAATAATCAAATTACACATCTAGTAATTATTTTCTTTTTAAAGGATTATTTTCAAAATAAACCAACGTTGTGAGAAAATAGTCTTGTTTAAGAAAAATAATTCGTCGTCAATCCTTGATCCACACTTGATGAACTTATTCACGTCGCTTAGCAAACATATTGTTTTTAAAGTCTTTTCCCGTCTTAATTTCTTTTCGCGTTTTAAATCTCGTTTTTCTTTAGTTATTTTATCCAATGCTTGTTTTATTTGTTTGTTTCCTTTGCGTCGTTTTATTGTTTCTTTTTACTTTAACTGCGTTTTAAATCCTTTTAGTAGTGTAATCAAAAACCAACCAAAATATCTCTTTTAAAACCCCATTCACTTCACAATCACGCGACTCAAGCCGACTCAATCGCCGTCTTACCTTCGTTGGGACATAACGACCCGGGGAATTACTTCACCGGTATTTCTTCGGTAAAACAAACCTATATACTATAAAAACCACTAAAATCACTGAACGTACACGTTTTTAGGTTTAAAACGTTTATGGTTTTTCTACTTTTACAGCCTTGTTAATATAGCTTATTTAAGCTATTTCATTTTGTATCTCAGTAGTGTAATCAATCTCAAACCCCTTTCTATCCAAATTCACCCGATCACAAACCCGTTTGATTACCATCACACCTCGTCGGGACATAATGACCCGGGGAAACACTATATTCCGCGGAGCATTGAGCCTAAGGAGTTTGACTATATTGACCACATCCGTGATTGACTTTAGTTGACTGCTTTAGCATCAATCAGAATCCTGAGTTCACTTATAAACTTCAACCTTATTAAAGTTTGTCAGAAAGTCTCACAAAATAATCGAGTTTAAACTCTGTTAAATGGATATTCTTTTGTGGTAAAAAGGTTAAAAAACAGTCATAGTAATATCGATTAGGTTGCATACATCAGACCATAAAAGCTTGCATTTCTCATAAAGCTAGCTAAAAAGATATTATTCTTCGTTTTACCCGTTTAGAGTAAATTGCATTTTTAGTACTTGTGGTTTGACCAAATTGCATGCTTGGTTCTCATCCTTTCAAAAGTGCATTGAATGTTCTTATTTTGAACTTTGGCCTGCATATTTAGTCCCTAATCAAAGTTAAATGATGAAATATTGTATATTATGCATTCAATACTTGCACTTTGGGGATATATAAAATTAATCATGAAAATAAGGTGATATATGAAATTAATCATTACAAAATTTTATAATCCTCTTAGGTTCAAATCTATACATTACTTTTTATTTTCAATCTTTGAAGAACATATAAATCTAACTAATTCCAAACACTAAAATTAAAACCCCACTTCAACAACATATTCTAATCACATAAAATATGATATTCCAGTTATAGCTTTAGATCTAAAAAGGGTAAAACCGGCGGCAGCTACAGCGACAAGTAGTGACGGCTAGCAGCAGGATGCAACTACAACCAGCGGTTCCAAGCAGTGGTGGACAATAGCGATAGTCACTGGTGGAGACGAGGTGGTAGTGTTTTTGTTTATTACGGTGTTTGATTGGTGTATGTGTTTGTTTATCTTTGACAACCAACTTTAGGTCTTTGGTATAGAATCATGAATGTTCATGTAAGAGATTTTGAGTGTTGATTTGTGTGAGTTTGTATTTACAAAATTTGATTGAAAAAGAAAAAAGAAGATTACTGTTAGGGTTGAAATGAATGTAGATTAAAGAATAAAAATGAATAAGAATAAAAGTGGTTTGACAAAGTCAAAGGAACATGTTGGGGCATTTTAGTCATTTAACTTTTTTTTGGAAACCGCAAATATATTAAGAAACCCAGCTAACGGGAAACAAAGAGAAAAACAACAGGCTCTAAGTAGGAGACAAAAAAATTTAAAATACAAGAAAAGAGAGACAAGAAATGCTACCTATAAATCACCAAGACTAAAACGCTAATGGTTCCCAAGTGAAAAGAAACAAAGGTTAGGAGAAGACATCAACATGCACCAGTCAACACCAATATTAGAGCACCTATTTGAAACCCATAGACGAGACATCTGTTGGAGATGGGAAAAAAGATCTTTACGGAGAATAGAAGGCACGTCACTAGGAGACGCGTGAACTACTTCATTTCGCCACTTCCGGATATACCAAGCAAGGGAGCAAGTAACCTCACGGAAAGCTTTAGCAGCCCACTTGTTAACGAAAGAGATTCTGGGCCCATAGATAAAATCATCCAAAGAAAATCCCGACAAATCCACACCCCACCAGCTCACTACCTTAGCCAAAACTGATTTCACTAAAGGGAAATAGACGAGACATTGATCTAAAAGCTCAATCTCTGAATAACAGAGAGGACAACGAGTGGACGAGACCGGAATACCCCTAGTGTACAGGTTGGGATTTGATGGAAGTCTGTCTAGAGAAGCACGCCATAAGCAAATGTTGATCTTTTTCGGTATCCAGCTATTCCAAGGGAATTTCCTACCCAAGTTCAAGGAGTCCAGAATACAGTTATGAATTATAGTCGAAAGACTTTGAACACTGAATTTTCGAGAGCTATGTAAACCCCATTGCCAACAATCCGAAGTATCACCAGATATGGACATGGAACAAAGTAGTGATGTCAAGGACAAGACATCATCTAACGAGCAACCACGTGGTGGAACCCTCCAATTCCAGCCACTAGTACAGATTTGGCCTTTCATCACACATAGCGTATTTCGAATGGTCACACAGCAACATATTTATGTGACTAAATGTAGCAACCTTAAATAAACAGCCACACTTGATCCGATTTGTGTGACCATTTCATAAAATATATGTCACACATTTGTGTATATATGTGACCAGAGGGTAACTGGTAAATATTTTTTGACATTTGAGTCACTTTTAATTCGGGACGTGTGACAGATACAAATCAGCTCGAAACATTAATCACACTATAGATATACATATGTGACAAATATATGTCACACAATTGAACCGTGTGACCAAAAAGATATATGGCCACATGAAGTACTTGCGTATGTGGCTAAATTATATAGTCAAGTTTGTCACACATTATATAAACGTGACTGGTATTCTTTGCTGAATAGTTAGCCACATATGAATTTGAAATGTGTGACAACTAAAAACTCAGTTTGAAGCATTAGTTACGAAATGCATTTAAGAGTGACAAATATATGTCACACACTTGAAGAGTGTGACCAAATGTTATATATGGTCACACTAAACCATTGAAACATGATTAAGTGTAACTAAAATTCGATACATATGGTCACGTAAGTTAATATGTGTGTCTAAAGTTTAGTGTGTGTTTGTTTTCCAAATCCTAATGTGTATAGCCACACTTAATTGAAGCACGATCATGTGACTATAGGCTTTACAATAGTCACAACATATCACACATGTGTTTCTAAATGATGTTTATGGCCATATCATAAGGGTATTATATGTGACCAATACATTCAAAATAGTCACAATGTGAAATATTCATGTGACTATTACTTATAGCAAAATGTGAAGTCAGTTATCATTAACCTTGATATTAGTCACATTGAGTTTTTGTGTGACTAAATTAAAGATGCTATATATATGGTCACATGAAGTATCTATTTAGGTGTCTAAATTATAGAGTCATATTTTGTCACACGTTATTTAAGTGTAGTCACAAATTAATACATATGGTCACACATTTCTAATAACTTATGTACTTTGTAACCTGTATAGGAATAGTGTTACTTGACTTTCTAAAGTCAATTTTCAACTTTAATGAAGTAACATGTTACTAAATTGCCTGCAAGTGCATATACATGATAAATGGAAAATGCAAATAGAATAAAGCTTGCCTGCAAGTAGATATACTAGTGAAAACTGCAAAATTTTTTCATTGCCATAGAAAAGCTTGATTTTTTGGAGTCAAAATCCATTACAATAGGCTAAATTACACAAACAACTATTGTAATAGCAGTAGTAACTTAATAATAGCATTAGTAACTTTTGTACAAACAACAGAGTTGTAATCTCACAAAAGGTGAATTATATTACTTACAAAAAGATTTTTTGCAACATAAACAATTGCTGATATGGGCATTCCGAAGATCAGATACAAAGAAGAACATACAATTCTCTATTTAATGAAAACAGAAAAGCTACACCCCTGCTACCTCCAAATACCTTATCTTCTTTTATTCCGTTCTTGCATTTGTCTTTCATACTGAGCACAAATTCTTTCAATCAGATCTTTAATTACCTCTGTACTTCCTTCACATATGATCTTTACAGATATCATCACAACAAGTATATTAGCACTCAAAGGATACTCTTTTTCTGCAAGCATAAAAACATCAACTCTACCTTGTGTTGATAACCGATGTACATTGCAGCAATCATAAAACTTCCATGAAGTTGAGAGATCATGAATTGGGAAGTTTCAATAGATATTAGCTAGATCAGGTTCATATAACCTGTGTAACTCAACCCACAGCTCTTGCTCTTTCACATCTGGCTTCTTGATTGTTTTGAGTTTTTTTTTAACCAACTCCCATAATCTGTCTAAGTCTTCTATGTCACTTATTCTTATCAATTCCTGAAAACTTTTGCACACTGCTGATCCTCCACCAAGCCTGATTATCTTCCAAGCCTTTCCAAATTTATCTTTGTAAATCTCCCGGTCTATGATTGGATGTCTAGATTGAATAGGATCAACATATAATGTTTCAGGAACAATCACCATCATCTGATCAAGAGAAGAGTTGTCTTCATTTCTTTGTGAATCATTCTTCTTCTCAGCATGCTTGTCTTCAATGATCTTTTGTTTCTTTGATGATGTTTCTTCTGTACCTATGGGGATAAACTTTTCTTCAATATATCTCTTGCAGTGGTAGTATAAATGTGCTATTTCGTCATATGACTTTCCCCTGAGTTGATGAGGTTTATAAAAACCTTGATTCTTTAAGTATGTCTTCATTACACTCATGAGCGGAGACTTTGTGGTATTTCTTTTCCTGTTCTGACTTTGACCTTGCTTCATTGACTTACTTAGCTTACTCAAAGCTAATTCTACACCTCTTTCATTTATCAAATCAGCAAGTCTTTGTACTCTGTTATCATCAGTTAAAGTCTTATATTTGTAAAGTTCTGCAATTCTAGCCTGTAGAACTTCATCCTCATCAATAAAAGCTTGCATTTTTTCTGCATGAGCTCTTTTTTTCTCCTTTTCTCATCTATAAAGTTAGCTATTTCAGCTTCATCAACTCTCTTTGCAACCTCTTCAGCAGTAGAAACTTCAGCAGTAGAAACTTGATTTGTTGTAGCAGCAGAAACATCTTGTACCACCTTAGCCAGTTGTTCAACATTACTAGTAGCAACAGTTTCTCCCAAACTAGTATTAGTCTCCACCATGATCTTTGAAGCTTGTACAATATTTTCACCTGGAAATTCCACTACCTGCTTTTTATTTACATCCTCCAAAACCGCCTCATTACCCTCATTGTCAGCAACTACATAGTCATCATCCATATTATCACCACTATCAATCGCAATATCCATATCCACATGCATATCAGCACAAGCACCTTCAGCATTTGTTGTTTCCTCCCCTGAGACTCTGCTTTCATTCTTCCCCTGTTTGGGAGCATCCTCCAAACTAGCAGCCTTATAAGAACTCATCCTGTGTGCTGTGCCCACCTTCTTCAAACATCTGAACTGAGTTTTTCTTGAGCTTTGTTGACCTTCCAAATATCGAAGTCTCTTTTTCAACTTTTTGATCTTTTCACCTTGTTTTATTGTGCGCTTTTGGAGGCCAAGAACATCCTTTTCTAACTGGGTACAATTGTCCTTCAAATCCTGTATAAGTTTCATTCTAGCCTCACGATTTTGGCTTGTGTTACCTAGCCCGAGAGATGGATCATTGGAATTGACATTTTGTACATCAGTATCCATCAATTCATGTGTTTCAGATCTACCCTCATCACTTCGGAATGTGTTACCTTCACTGAGAGGTGAATCAACGGCTGTATACTCAGTCTCATGTATGTTACCACTGGCCTGCTCTGCTTCTAAGTTAGCAGCAGAAGTGGCAGCCCCTTCCATGACATCCTCACCCTTTTTTGTTGGAAGGTTCACCATATATGGAAAAAGTGGTGTAACCCTTCCTGAAAAATCCTTGCTATTATTTTTCAGATTTGAAAATACTTTCTTTTGTAGTGAGGTGGCATAAAAAGTTCCTCTATGTGTCTTAATAGTAGTCAATTGATTTGGAATAATAAGCTGCAAAAACCTTGGATATAATAAAGAGTTACCATCATCATCCAAGGTCTTGATCATACCCTCCAAAATCATTTTTGAAAAATTAAAAGGTTTTCCTTTACTAAGGCATATCACAGCTGATGCCATGGTAGTACCAAACTCATTCCAACCTGTTGTTTTAGGACTCAAACAATGTAAGAGAGTATGAATCAAGAATTTCTACTGAGATAAGAGACATTTGTAAAATTTTAATTTATTATTCTTCTTCTCATACCCCATTTTTTTCAAACCTTTGAAAATGGCGGCATTTTCAAGACACACAATCACTTCATTATCTGGTAGGTTAACAGATTCCCTAATAGATGACTCAGTTATGAGTATATCTTGGCCATCTACCTTAGCCTTAATCTGTTTTTTTTTTTCATTAAAAGTTATAACCTTAGCAGTAGCCCAAAACTGCTTAATAAAAGAAATGCATATAGGAGGATTCACAGTTAATGCATACCTAATAGGGGTAGCATTCAAAAAATCGATTATCTGTGTGAATCCTTCAGAACCATCTGGTTTCTTCAAAAAAGCGACCATGTTGTGTTCTGTGATTTGGGGATTTTGAAAATAATTGATAAAAGATGTTAGTATTTGTGATTATAGAGAAATTATGTGTGCGTGAAACTAAATTATCGATTTGATTGGGGATTTAAACCGTTAAGTGTAAATGTTACCAATCCACCCCTGCACTCTCAGTTCTAGCAGTACAAACCCAGCTGCAGTAAAGTTTTCTTAGTAGCAGTTTTTTTTTTTTTTTTTTTTTTTTTTTTTTAGTGCAAAGGGTGAATCATTATATTAATATCAACAAGTAATGAGAAAATTGAGCAATGACAAAAGTACGGGAATTAAGATTAAACATTTTCCATTAAAACTTGAAATGAAAAATTACAAAAATTTTGTACAAAACCAGCTGCAGTAACATTTTCTTAGCAGCAGAATCTTTTTATAGTGCAAAGGGTGAATCATTATATTAATATCAACAAGTAATGAGAAAATTGAGCAATGACAAAAGTACGAGAATTAAGATTAAACATTTTCCATTAAAACTTGAAATGAAAAATTGCAAAATACTGGAAATAAAAGTTACACATTCTAAAAATCTACTAATCTAATTTTGGAGATTTCTCCGGGTCAAATGCCACATGTGCATCTTCGTAATCCAACCCATTGTGCTTGAACCTTCTCCTTCAACCCATTATGCTGATCTCTTGTTGTTTGCAGACATTGTTTATGAATACTTCATGTAGGTTTTTGTTTAGAGATTTGATAAACTAGGATTTGTGATTTGAGATACACATGGAAAGGAGTATAAAAAGGGGATATGGGAAAACCAAAAGACCTATGTTTAATGCAGGAAAGGATAGATGTTTCCCACAGGTGGCTTGAACCTTTTCAACATCTTCAGGCCAATCATGATCCATTGGGACAAGCGTTTGTCAGGGATTAATGCTTATAACTCCTGACATAACTATATACATATTAGTCGCCAACAAAGACTAGCCACAATGGAACATGATTGACTTGAAGAAATCAACAAAATTTCATAATCTTTGGGCATTTTTGTTTCCCATGGTGCCTGATCCAAATATTCCTTTGGAAAGTAGTCTGACCATAGATTTGGAGTCACTGTTGTTAATGTATGATTTCTGCAAAAAAAAAAAAAATAAATAAATAAAATAAAAATATATATATTAAAATTTTAAAAAATATAGTGTAAATGAAATAAAAGATAATGTTGTAATTCAGGGTGTGTTTGAAACAACCTTTGTTCTTGGAACTCCAATGGCCACATTACTTGGTGGATGGTTAGTTTTAGATCATAAAAAAGAATGGAATGCAATAAACCAACATACGTAACCCTTCTAAGTTCCCGCTACTGCTCGCTTTGTCGTTTCAACTCCCTTTGAGCAAAGGACTGCACCAGCCGCATTGCTAGATTGTTGAAAAAACAAAGCAAACAGTATGGGAACTTAGAATGGAAAGGTATGTTGAAATCGGCACACAGGTTGAGTAAAGAATAGATACAAATGTTGAGTAAAGAATAGAGTCTAAGTAACATCACTCATCTTGAATGCGATAATGAACTAGTGTGGCCTGTCATGAACAATACACACTTTATCATTATCGCATTGAAGACGTCTCAATTATCAGGCCAGATCCATCTAACGTTGCAGAAAGGTTCCATTGCTTTGTTTTTTGGACATCGTCTAATAACGGTAGTGTGCTTGATCTTGATTGCGCTTTGGCACTTTCAAGAATGTATCTTATTGAAAGAGCCAAAACTGGTGATCAAGATCAACTACACAAACGGTAGTAGACGTTTTCTAAATTAAGCAAGGGAACCAATCTACAATGTTAGATAGATCTTGCCTTATAATTGAGCTTTAAGTTATTAGAAAACAGATTCTTACTATCATTTATAATGCTCTCTTAGATGTGACGAACATACATATTAATTATGTAGATTCTACGACATTAGAAAGCTAATCGTGCATGAATGACAAGTTGAATATATACTTGATAATTGTTTCTGTATTTTGGCAAAGAGCAAAGATGAATCAGTAATGGATGAAACACCAGAACAAGTTTATGTTCATACTTGAAAGTGGTGTCTTTTCATCCATCATTGATACTTCTTCCATCTTTGATACTTGGATGTTTTAGCCTAAGTATTCGCACACACATCCGCCACTTTTTTTTTCCTTATTCTCTCAATACAAATGCAACATAATTCTTATAATAGATAGTCAACCTAAGCCTAAGATAAAATAGCCCTAAGGGAATGCCAACTCCCAAAAACAGCCATAAACCCTAACAATAAAAAACACCATATACAGATACATATTAATGTTTCCAAGGCATAAAAACTTGAAAATTCTTTCTCAAGCATCGAACCCGAATTATTATTTACAACTTATACTTGATAATTTTTTCTGTATTTTGACAAAGAACAACGATGAATCAATAATGGATGAACAACACCAGAACAAGTTTATGTTCATACTTGAAAGTGGTGTCGGTTCACCCATCCTTGATACTTCTTCCATCTTTGATACTTGGATGTTTTAGCCTAAATATTCGCACTAAAACTAAAAAACAACCATAAAACCTAACAATAAAAAACACAATATACAGATCATACATAAACCCTAACACTAAATAACACTAATTAAATAAACACAAATAATGAAATAATCAGATAAACCAAAAAAATAACTAAATAATCAGATAAACCAAATCATCTGTCAAACTTAGGGTCAATATAGAAGCGATCTAGGTATGTTACCATATGCTTCCCATCTAAGTATATTAGGGTGTAGTAGTGAGAGAGAGAGAAAGAAAGAATAAGGCATGCAGCTGTGTGTGAGTGTGAGATAGAGTATTAAGTATATGTTGGAGTGTGTGAAGTGTGTTTGATAAGTTTTGTAAATATTATATATTATAAGTGATGTGTATTTGATAAGCTTTGCATATGTTATATATTACTAGCGGGGCACACGCGCGTTGCGGCGGCAGGTACCCTGTAATTAAAGTTTTGGCGAACGCTCTATTACTAGTAGTATTTATTTACGATGAAAATTACTTTACAGATAGCGAAAATATTTTTAGATGCATGATAAACTGTTGAAGTTATGAGAAAATGATATATTATCTGAGTGACCAAGTCCACTTATAAAAAAAATATGCATAAAATGTCTTACAAATTTTATGAAGAGAGTGTTTAGCAGCTTGATTTGTTTGTACATTGTGGTTTATAAATGATACTTTTAATTGAAAAGGTGTTTTAAATGTTATATATATTAATTATAAGTGTTGACCAGTCAATGTGTGTAGGTGCTAATGCTTAAATTGATTGTACATATAGCTTAATTTGTTGTATTTACTTAAAATGTATAAATAAAAATCTTAAAAAATTGGAAGAGAGAAAGAGTCAAAGATGCATTATAAGATGTATAGATAAGTTTAAAATGATTAAAAGTATAAAAACTAAAAGTATTAAAAATTTAAAAACTAAAAGTATTAAAGGTACGTACATTTGTATTTTAGTGTATTTTGTATTTAAAAAATGGCTCAAAGAGTACATTTGGTAAGATGCAAGGTTTTCAAGAACGGGATCAGATCCTACCCAGGATCGTTTTCATCTTTGCAAGATCGTTATTGTATGATCGGATCGGGATCATAAGATCCTACTAGCTATAATGTCATTTTCTTAATAGTTTTTGTAATATATAATACAAATTAAAAAATTATTATATATCATAGACACAAAATTATATGAATGTTTCATCGAAATGTTGTCATAAATTATGGCTATGAAATGTTATTGTTTAGGTTGAATTTTATTTTAGTTTAGGTCTACTCATTAGATTCATATCTAGTGAGATTTTTTATTTTCTTTTTATAGGTTTTCTTTAGTCTATCTATCTTTCTTCTTGTTTCTGATTGTTAGCACTCTCGATGAATAACTGTAACATTGATCGTTTGGTTACTCAGCTCGATGCATGAGAATGGCCCTTTTTATTAATTACTCGGATTCCGACGAGGACTTAGGTGATGGTGATGTTATTGATGAGGTTAGGAGAGAAGAGGAAGTTGATCCTCTTAAGTATGTTGACCGTAGGACAAGAATTGAAAAGGACAGTCTCGCTCTTTAACATGCAGTTTCCTTGTAAAATCGGATACATGAACTTGCATGCCTACCTTAACTCATTAGTACTTGTTTGAGTCAAATACGTGTATCGAGTCACAATGAATGTTTTGCAGGATTTTTAGGATGAAAACATATTTTATATTACTTACAAGCTCGGGAACTCAACAATAACTCGAGTCGAACTTATATAAGGTTGAGCTCAACTCATTAAACATTTCGGCGAGTTCATTTGATAGGTTTTCAATCTCCAAAATTTTAATATCGCGCTCAAGATCCTGCCCCTTAGTTTTCCCCAAAATTTCAATCTCCCGCTCAAGATACCTGCCCTTTTTTCCCCAAAATCAAAACCCAGACACTAGTCAGATATATCTTCTCTCTATTCATCTCTTCTCCTTCTCTCTCGAACCTGACTCGCACCACCACCACAACGTATCCAGGGACCTCCCGATCATGTTATCGGGGATCGAGAAAGTTTGAACTCGGCTTGAGCTTGACTCGAAAAGCTCGATTTATCTATAAATATGTGTTTTCTTACACAAATTAAAATTGAAATATAACCTAAGAATTGAATTCGATTCGACTTCAGCTCGAAAAGGTTGATACATTCATCAATAAGTATTTTGCACTTAGTACACTTACATATAAAAAAAAGAAAAAGAAAAAAAGAAAAAAAAACATATTTTATCACTTACAAGCTCGAGAACTCAACAATAACTCGAGTCCAACTTATATAAGGTTGAGCTAACTCATTAAACATTCCGAGCTCATTTGATAGGCTTTCAATCTCCAAAATCTCCAAAATTTTAATATAGCGGACAATATACCGCCCTTAGTTTTTCCCAAAATTTCAATCTCCCGCTCAATCCCACCCCCTTTTCACCCAAAATTAAAACAATAATTAACACTAGTCAACAGATATATCTTCTCTCTATTATTCATCTCTTTTCCTTCTCTCTAGAACCGACTCACACACCACCGCTACACTTCACCGCTTTATCTCGCTGTCGTTCCACCAACCATCGCTCCTCCACGCCATCACCGTCATCAAGACAAGGGAACTGTATAGGAGAGTTTGTTTGCTTCGGTTGTTTGGTTCGAGATAACCACCACATCCACCACCATCACCGTCATCTCACATATCCTACTCTGTTTAAGGGTATGCTTAAACACATATTTAATTTATATTTTCTTGAATGTGTAATCGAATATAAAATGATTTATATTGATTTTAGTGGATTAAAACTAGCCTAAACCATGTTTTTGATTATAAATTCGTGTGGTGGTAATCATTGCAGGTAGACTTATTAAGACGACATAGTTTTCCTGTTTATTGGAATGGAGACAATCGACGTGTTCTAAGAGGCCAATGTTTTGCTCGTAAAGGGAGTCTTACTTGGTTTCCACTCCGGGAGGATGTTGCTGAACAGTTGGAGTTTGCTTATCGCAGTTGTGTAAGTTATCTATCAAAAGATTAACATAACATCTGTTATATATGAAATTAACTCAAATATGGTTGCTTTTTGTGAAACTGCTTCATTTGTACCAAATGTTAGTGATTTGGTTGCTTGGTAATGTGTTTGACATTTATTCGTTCCACGTTTGGCACTGCAGAAAATTGCAACCAATTGTATATTATTTGTTGCCCGAGTTGATATGCAATCCGTATGTTTGTTTTTGAGGCTAAACTTATATTTGGGACATCTAATGTTGTCGTCTTTCATGTTAGCATTAATCACGTTACTTGTTTCTTGCAGGGGCTACATGCTATTTTCACGGGTGAGGATGATGCATGGGATGCCTGGCTAAAAATCCCCTCAGCTAGATTTTCTGGCAGACTTCATTTTCGAGGCGTGGGTATGCTCCATCTCAGTCACCAAAGCCAACCCATGTATATTTTTACTGTTTCATGGTTGGCAGATCTTATATTATGCAGCGTTATTAGTGCCTTGGTTTCTTACATTTCCCATATTTTTTTTTGCAGAAAGAAACTGCCATTAGACTCAGATGTAAGCCATTTTTTATGTTGTTAACAATTTTATATTCTAATGATAACACCATTGTATTTCTTAATTTATATTGCAGGTGACCACTCCAATGGCCATTGAAACTTTGGAAAATGTACCAGTAATGGAAACAGTGGTAAGTAATAAAACATCCACCTTTGATTTTTTTAGTTTTACATACATGACTAATGTACCGTGTTTTATATATACATATAGGAACCTGTTAAAACTATCGGACATACGAAAACGCTTAAGCCACGACAAACCGGTTCTACAGGTTACACCACCAACTATGATACCAAATATTAGCGAACAAAATACTAGACTAAAATTAGTACCAACGAAGCGAAAACATTTGGTCTCTAGTGAAACCTTGCAAAAGCAAGCTAAGGCGGCGAAGAGTCAACAGGTTTTAACTTATGATAGTTGAGAATTTGATTATATACGACATTACAATTTTATATATATTTGCTTCATTTATATACATTCGATTTTTATTGAATTTGAAATATAATTGTATATATATTTGTTTCATTCATATACATTCTGTTTTACATATATATACTAGCAGTAGTAACTCTGTTCCAGCAGTACTAACGTGGTACTAGTATTAACTCTCCTATCATGTTTGTGCAGATAGTTGAACCAGTGGCTCATCTAGTTCTGTTATGTTGTGAGCTTTGACATGTTCTAGTTCTGCTCTCATCCTGATGTGTTGATATGCAGCATCCTTCATTTTCATGGCTTTTATATCCAGATGATGAGATTAGATCAATGGGAGAAAAACTTGTAAGTTTAACTGCAAATTTTATTATTATGTTCATTGTTTTGGATTAAAAGTCTTCATGATGTTGTTTGAATTACTGCTAATCATGTTTGTGTTAATATTGCTTAGATGGATTTAGTGCAGCTCATGAACTTCAAAGAAAATGTGCCAAGTATTTACTACTGCTAGTACAAAAGTTACTACTGCTAATTAAAGTTGGTACTGCTCAGAGATTAAGACCGCTCGAAGTTGCTACTTGCTCATGGAAAAGATTATAGATACTTAAGAAACTATTGTAACCCGACTAGGACTCCTTGGTGTATAAAAGGATGTCCAATTCTATATTTTGTTCAGTTATATACATTCCAATTTTATTGTATTTGAATTTGTTTTGATATATATTTGAATTATTTTAATATATATTGATTTTTTAAATGTGACTAAAAGATGCATGTAGTCACACTTATTAACACTTTTAGTCACTGTTTGCTTTATTCGTTGTGTGACTAAATATTACGGAAGGCCACACAAACATAAAATTCACGTGGCCATTGGATGATCTATAATCACACAAAATACACATTTCTTCACTTTAAACAGCATACGACCACACTTATTAACACTTTTGGCCACTGTTTCCTAAATGGTATGTGACTAAATACCCAAAACAAACATGCTTTGTGTGACTAAATATTAAAAAAGGCCACACAAACATAAAATTCACGTGGCCATTGGATGATCAATAGTCACACAAAATACACATTTCTTCACTTTAAACAGCATATGGTCACACTTATTAACACTTTTGGCCACTGTTTGCTTAATGGTATGTGAGTAAAAACCCAAAACAAACATGCTTTGTGTGACTAAATACTACAAAAGGCCACACAAACATAAAATTCATGTGGCCAATGGATGATCAATAGTCACACAAAATACACATTTCTTCACCTTAAAAAACATATGGTCACACTTATTTACACTTTTGGCCACTGTTTGCTTAATGGTATGTGACTAAATATCCAAAACAAACATGCTTTGTGTGACTAAATATTACAAAAGGTGTGACAACTGGCAAAATAGGGAGCCGTTTTTAAAACCCGCATTACATTAAAATTATAAATTTGGAATATTTGAAAAGTTATTGTGACGAGATATTTTACGAACGTTGGTACGTGCTTTTTTTTCATCGTACGAGATTTATGGGAATTGATTATTTATTTATGGTTTGATTTGATTCGTTCGTGATGATTTATTTTGAGATCGTTATTTTGGCACTACATTGACTCCGGCACTAGGTTAACCTAACAATTTTAATTATATTTTATTTTTGGATCGGATTTTATTATCTTTGGAACGGGTTCAGTTTGAGAAGTCATTTGGTTATTTAAGTTTCGGGTTTGGTCCGTGTATTGACACCGGACTACTTAAACCCCTACACACCTCACAATTATCATTATTATTATTATTACAAAAAAAAAATATAATAAGAGTAAACTACACAAAATCGTCCCTGTGGTCTCACCCTCACACAACACCCTCACCCACACATTCATCTCTCTCTCTCTCTCTTTATTTCAAACCATCACCGCCGCCCCCTTATTACCACCATAGCACCACCACCGCCACTCTTACAACGAAAATAACACCACCATTTTCCCCATCTTTTCGCGATCTATCTTTTGGTACTAAGAACGCGCGATTTGGACCACCCTAACACCCTATTCGAATCAATATCATCACGTTATCACCACTTCTACCACCTTTTCATATTGGGTTTTTGAAGGAAATCGGGTTTAGAGCTTATTTGAAGGTGAGTGGCCACGAGATTCATTCGTGCGCCCCGATTCATACCCAAATCGTGGGTATCTTGTTGTTTTCTTGATGGGTTTTGTAAAATAATGATGGGGAAATGAGGTTTTGACAATAATAATCCGTTTGGTATCTTGGGTTTTGGGTGTGACGCGAGTTTGGTACTCGATTCGTGGCTTTGGGTCGCGTTTGGGTTTTGTTGTGGCTCGAATGGAGATCGACCAAGACCCTAGGTCTCGGTGTGACCTTTCCTCGACTCGGTTGAGAGTCTTGGATGTGTTATGGTCCGATTATTCATGATTCTTGGCGTTCGTTATTGCTACTTGATGTTTGGGTCGAATGGTTGTTCTCGATTTTGTTATTGTTGTTGTCTTGGTTCTCGGCTGACACCCCCTCGTGGGCTGTTTTGGGTCGAGTGGCTCACTAGAGCTAGCCGAGACCAAAAGGTCTCGGGTGAGGATAATTCTTGTGTTTTGTGGTCTAAATGTTGACCCGGGTTTGACTTGGTAGGTCGACCCGTATATATGGTATATTTTGTTTTGGTTAATATTGTGTTATTATTTCATGTTGTGGTATACGTTGGACCGAAGCTTTTGGACTTGGTTTACTTGTGATTTGGTTATGGAGTTGTGTTGACGAGTGTGGAATTGGGGACCGATTGTGAAACGGTCGATTAGATGACGGAGATAGGATAGTTGGATGCCGTAGTCGGACCCTCATGTTGTAGCACGTGGTTATGGGATTGATTTGGACGGAGTTGATTTATTATTGTGACTTGATTCTTATATTTGGACTTGGACTATGAGCCGAGAGTCATGACTCGGACATGTGACCAAATTCTATGACTCGATAAATATTTAAAAGTCAATATTAAAAATAATACTCGTAATACTATTATTGATAATATAATCGTTTATATACGTATATAGACGTGTTAAACACACACACACACACACACACACACACACACATATATATATATATATATATATATATATATATATATATATATATATATATATATATATATATATATATATATATATATATATATATATATATATATATATGCGTATATTAATAATAAAACGATCACGAGTAAACTCTATAATAATATAACGATAGTTATTATGCTATGCAAATAGTGTAATAAATGTCGGACTATTGTTATAAATAATAACTATATAAATAATGGCGAAATAATAAGTCGGGTAAATAATAATTAAAAACGTGATTTTGTTCATAAATTAGAAACTTATCGAGTTATACGAGTTGTGGTTCTTTAAAGTCCAAGTGGGCCTTATATTGTGACTTTTGTGTTGTCACGGATATATGACGATTAATATAAACATTTTATATATCAAGTGACTTATTTAATCGACGGATTAGATCGAGTTAATTGACGATATAAAATGGGTATATTAATGGGCATCGTATCCCACGACGCCCATAGGTTGTGGTATATGTTTTAGGGTAATAAATTACTACGTATCTCGTGGAATTTGGCCGATTCAACGATATATATAGGGAATTTATTGGACTACGATATATACCAAATAGAATTCTTTGTGCAATGTGCTTTAGGTTGGGTATAATCTTGGAACGATATATTACGTAAATAAATACGGGAGATTACCAAATCGACGGATATGATAAGCTTCGATAATTATTTAAATAATATGTTGGGCTAACATTAGACCTATAATTGGTTTATTATTTTGCTTGTTGTGGCTTTTTGGTTTGAGTTGTGTCGACCCTCCACCCATATGGATACCAAACGTCGAATTTCAAATTAATATGAAGTTAATTCGAGAAATGGATATTTTGGAAAGTAAAATGGAATACGTTCGGGAATGGGAATATTTGATTTTGAGGAAATGATTTCTGAACGAGTTTGGTATTGTTAGGAAGTGCCGAGTCTGTAGTCGCCGTTACGTGAGTTGCTTGAGTTTGCTTACGTCTTTCTTCTATCGATTTCTTTTGAGGATTTCTGGACTTGAGGTGAGTCATAGCCCCACTTTTATTCTTGAACTTTGTTTTCAATACTTGGGGTGAGAAACGTGCAAATGTTTTATGTGGACTATTATCGCTTTGTTTATTTAAAACTTGCTATGCTTATAGAACTAGGTAGGATTAAGCGAGGCCTAGTCCCGAACTAGGTAAGCTATTGATTTGGTTATTGAGCGAGGCCTAGACATGAGCTAGGTAAGCTATTGATTTGGTTATTGAGCGAGGCCTAGTCCCGAACTAGGTAAGCTATTGATTGGTTGTTGAGCGAGGCCTAGTCCCGAACTAGGTAAGCTATTGGATTGATTTAGGAGCGAGGCCTAGACTTGAGCTAGGTAAGCTATTGATCAGATTGATTTGAGCTATAGCGTGCACCTATAGGGTTGATTTGATTTGGTTGGATTATTTTGGTTGGATGATTGAGGCCTAGTCTAGCTAGCAAGCGTTTTGCGTACATGTCCACTATATTGAATTATGAATCTAAACCTATGATCTCACCAGCGAAAGCTGACTTTTAGCACGTTTTCTCAGGTAATTGAGTGATGCTCTATGGATGCTTGGGATTGGAGGCTTGGCATTGGCACCGGTTATGGATCTATGTTTCTAAAACTCTGATAACTATTGTGGACCTATATTTATTTCTTTTGGGCCTGACTTTGGATGATTTTGGGATGAATGTAAACTTTAAAACCCCGCGTGGTTGTATTTTTATTATGTTTACTTTATCTCGTTCTTTCATGACTTTGAATGGATACCAATCCCCGTAGCACCCCGAAAGCTTGTTGAGTCTTCCGCTATACCAAATTTTGGGGGTGTTACAGATTGGTATCAGAGCCAGGTTATAGAGAACTAGGTAAATAGACACCTAAACTATAACCAATTTTTATAGAAAACGATCCTCGACCATTGCCCGCCAGCCTGCCAAGCCGAAGCATCATTGTTTATTATTGAGGTATTATGAGATTATTGAGATGATTATAGATTTGGGATTTCTTGAGATGATTTGAGGTTTTGAGGTTTATTGATTTAGTAATATGATGGCGTTTTGAGGAATTATATGCGTTTTTGGGGAATTATATGGCTTAATTGTTTTGCGAATGATTTTAGTAATGCGGTATTTTAAATCTTTCTTGATTATATATGATTTGGAATTATATGATGATTTTTGGATTTGGTATTTTGAGTTCGTGGTTTAGTTGTTTTAAAACACTTACACCTATCCTACGCTGTTGTCACAGACTATGGCCTCCCATACGCCTGATGTTGTTGAGGATATTCTTACTACACCGGTATTGCCAGCACAATTCACCATGGCTCCTGATGACCCTTACCAGGTTGCCATGCATGCAGCTACTGTGACATCGACAAGTTCTACTTCAGCACCACTTGCTGCATCTACGCAGGGACCCTCATCTTCTCTAGGGCTCCCTGGTACATCGAGGCAGCTTACTCTTCATCAGGCTTTGGCTCGTGTGGCTCCGCGTTTTGCCCACCGAGCTACTGCACGTATGTCGGTACGCCCTACTTCACCACCTTTACAGATTGATGCTCACTCTCTTCTGTCTGAGGCGCCACCTGCATCATTGCGTCGTCGTCCTAGATCACCTACCCCTTCGCCACATGGTTCACCTATTAGGAGACGACGATTGATGATGTACTCTTCCGATGAGGAGGAGGAGTACGAGGGTGAGGATGAGGCTGATGACCCTCAGGAGGCTGAGCAGGGTGATGATGATGACCCTGAGGAGGAGGATGACCCTCAGGGGGAGGAGATGCCTGATGATGATGATCTGTTAGTGCCGCCAGCTCAGGCTGAGGAGCCTGATTCACCTATACATCCGATTGAGCCTGATTCACCTGATCATCCGTTTTTGGTTGATTTGCCACCTGGTAGTCCCGATGAGTCGGATGCACCTTCTGAGGTTTCTGCTGAGCATGCAGAGTTAGGTGAGATTGGTAGGATGTGGGCTCAGATTACTGATCTTGGTGAGAGAGTTGCACGTATATCTGATCGACTTGAGAGGGTTATTGGAGAGTTCATAGCGGATCTGAGAGTTGATATGACTGTGGTTGTGGGCAGGACTACTGAGATGAGGAGAGTTTTGATGGAGGTTCATGAGCATATCGAGAGTTTACAGCGAGGTTTTATTACAGCTCGAGATGCCGACCGCAAGCTATGGCAAAGGAATGCCGAGCTGGAGAAGGAGGTGGCTGACCTCAAGAGAGACAGAGACACCCATGGTGTGGAGTTAGGATCATTATGGAGAGACCTTGATGGCTTGAAGCAGGAGTTGAGGAGCCTCCGCCAGCAGCGTGGCTAGACGTTTGAGCTATGTTATCTTGTTGCTTTCTTAACCGAGGAGTGTTCGGTTAGAAAAGCTAGTTATCTTATTTTGATGTATTTTCCGTTGATTACTCGTCTCGTTGGAACGATTGTTATCTTTGTGTTTTCGGTAGTTGGAACAATGTTGGATCTTTATTGTATGGTTGATGGTTATTATTTTATGGTATTATGTGGTTGTTGGATATTATGGAAATTGAGTTCCTATGCACCTTATTGATGTCTTGTGGTGTATTGTTGATATTCTTTCCATGACTTGGCTTCGTTGATTTAATTCTTGTTGAGCATATGATAAGTTCTATCGGAGACTCACGAACTTGTATGATGTTTCAGATCAATGGCCCCATGAAGAAACCCTGTTAGAGCTACTAGAACTGGACCTGCAACGACTACCCCTGGTCATCGAGGACGCCGTCCTACTCGAAATGTTGAGACCCCTACTCCTGATAACCTGGACACTACTAACCGCAACAACAGGAATCAAAATGTTGATGTTTAGGGAGACAGTGATCATGTTCCACTTAATGCACCTACTGTGGATCAAGCAATGATCAATCAACTTGTGGAGCAACGAGTTGCTGAGCTACTAGCTGAGTCAAATCATTCCAACAATTCTGCTGGAACATTTCCACCTGTTCGTGCTAACGGATGTCACTACAAGGAGTTTAAGATTTGTGGACCTATTGAGTTTGGTGGAACCGAAGGAGTGGTTTACTTGGTTAGGTGGATTGAGAAGACTGAGTCAGTGTTTAATGTCAGTGGTTGTGCGGAGAATGCGAAGGTAAAGTTTGCTTCTTTTACTTTCAAGGATGAGGCTTTAACTTGGTGGAACAATTACCGTAACTCGGTTGGGAGTGATGTGGCTTATGCTATGACTTGGGAGCAATTTAAGTCTTTGTTGATTCAGACTTACTGCCCAAGGAATGAGATTAAGAAGCTGGAGATTGAGTTCTGGAACCACAAGGTGAAAGGTACCGATATGGCAACTTACAATCGCCGTTATCGAGAGTTACCCTTACTTTGTCCCGATATGGTTAGGACTGAGACCCAAAAGATTGAGAGGTATACCGATGGGTTGCCGGTAGCTACAAGGAACGATGTGATTTCTGCTAAACATGCAAACATTCATGAGGCTATCACTATCGCTCAACAATTGATGGACTCTTTGACATTGGAAGAAGCTGAGAAGGATAAGAATGGAAAGAGGAAGAGGGATGATCACTCTAAGGGTAATGACCGTCAAAACAAGCGACAAACAACTACTAGAGCTTATGCTATGGGAGATGGAGACAAGAAGAACTACAATGGAGATGCACCCAAATGTAACCGATGTTACAAGCATCATTCTGGTCGATGTACTGTGATGTGCAGGAATTGCTCTAATATGGGACACATAGCTAAGGATTGTAGAGCTCGACCACTTGCTATGGTTCAAGCTACTCCTGAAACTATGAGCAAGGCAAATGTTACTTGCTATGGATGTGGAAAGAAGGGACATTATCGGAATGAGTGTAGGGAATCGTGGAACCGAGGAATTCAAGGATCGGGTGGTAATGGGTACAATAATGGAAACCGTGGAGCTGGAGGAAATCGTGGACGACAAGATAATGGGGACCAACGTGTGGAAGCTGGAGCTGCTCATGGGAGAGTGTATGCACTTGGAAACGAGAGAGGAGAAGATCCGAACGTCGTTACTGGTACGTTCCTTCTCAATAATCGTTATGCTTCCATACTATTTGATACTGGTGCCGATAAGAGTTTTATGTCCACTAAGTTTGCA
The DNA here is from genome assembly GCA_030686995.1 of Artemisia argyi. Lineage (NCBI taxonomy): Eukaryota > Viridiplantae > Streptophyta > Magnoliopsida > Asterales > Asteraceae > Artemisia > Artemisia argyi. The sequence continues at coordinate 167,715,667 of CM060685.1, read as the reverse complement.
CCCTTACTAGAGAAACCCCCGATGGCCTTAGGAATTGGTTATGATGTAGAGTTAGCTAATGGGAACATCGAGAGGATTAGGACTATCATTCGCGGTTGCACGTTAAACTTTCTGAATCGTCCTTTCAACATAGATCTACTACCCGTCACATTAGGAAGTTTTGATGTCATTATTGGTATGGATTGGTTGTCGAAGTATCGTGCTCATATAATTTGTGATGAGAAGATTGTGTGTGTGCCATACGGCAAGGAGATCCTGAACATACCAGGAGATAGAAAGGATTTGAAAGGCCCATCTAGATTAGCGGTCATATCTTGCACTAAGTTGCCGAAGCTAATGAAAAAAGGAAGTTGCCTTTTCTTAGCTCAAATTTCTGAGAAAGAAGGGAAGGAGAAAAAGGAAAGGTGCATTGGAGATGTACCTATAGTTCGTGATTTTTCGGATGTGTTTCCCGATGATCTGCCAGGAATTCCGCCTACTAGACAAGTGGAATTTCAAATTGAGTTGATACCCGGTGCTGCACCTGTAGCACGGGCGCCTTATCGTCTTGCACCTACTGAATTGGAAGAGTTGTCGAAACAATTAGTAGAGTTAGCCGAAAAGAGATTCATAAGACCAAGTTCTTCACCTTGGGGAGCCCCGGTCTTATTTGTGAAGAAGAAGGATGGATCGTTTCGCATGTGTATTGATTATCGAGAGTTGAACAAGTTAACGGTGAAGAATAGATACCCGTTACCAAGGATCGACGATTTGTTCGATCAGCTTCAAGGATCAAGTGTGTATTCAAAGATCGATTTGAGATCGGGATATCATCAGCTTCGAGTTCGCGAGGAAGATATTCCGAAAACGGCTTTCAGAACCCGTTACGGGCATTACGAGTTTCAGGTGATGCCGTTTGGGTTGACTAACGCACCGGCAGTATTCATGGATCTCATGAATCGGGTGTGTAAGCCCTATTTAGATAAGTTTGTGATTGTGTTCATCGATGACATTCTGATTTATTCGAAGAGTGAGAAGGAGCATGAGGAGCATCTAAGACTTATCTTAGAATTGCTCAGGAAGGAGAAACTGTATGCCAGGTTTTCGAAATGTGAATTTTGGATTCCGACGGTACAATTTCTGGGTCATGTGATTGATAGACAAGGAGTTCATGTAGACCCTGCTAAGATTGAAGCGATTAAAGATTGGGCTGCACCTACGACCCCAACAGAAGTTCGTCAATTTTTGGGATTAGCCGGTTATTACCGAAGATTCATTGAAGGATTTTCGAAGATAGCAAAGCCGTTGACCAAATTGACTTAAAAGAGTGTTAAGTATGAATGGGGAGATAAGGAAGAGGAAGCTTTTCAATTACTTAAGGAAATGTTGTGTAGTGCTCCTATCTTGGCGTTACCCGAAGGTAACGAGGACTTTGTCATTTATTGTGACGCTTCTCATAAAGGTTTAGGAGCTGTGTTAATGCAACGAGAGAAAGTGATAGCTTATGCTTCCCGACAACTCAAGAAGCACGAGAATAACTACACCACCCATGATTTGGAGTTAGGTGCTGTGGTTTTTGCTTTGAGAATATGGAGACATTACTTGTATGGAACCAAGTGTGTAGTGTTTACTGACCACAAAAGTCTACAACACATTTTGAACCAAAAAGAGCTCAACATGAGACAGCGACGTTGGATTGAGTTGCTAAGCGATTATGATTGTGAAATTCGCTACCATCCGAGTAAAGCAAACGTTGTTGTTGATGCTCTTAGTCGGAAGGAGAGGATCCCACCGTTACGAGTTAGGTCATTAGGAATGACTATCGTATCGCCATTACCGTCTCAAATATTATGAGCTCAAACGGAAGCGCTGAAAGCAGAGAATCGACCTACTGAGAACATATTTGGGATGGCAGAAAATGAGAAGGGATTTGTTAAGCGTTCTGATGGAGTATTATGTTTTGGAGAGCGAAGTTGGGTACCATTGTATGGAGGAATTCGAGAGTTGATTATGCATGAGTCGCATAAGTCAAGATACTCTATTCATCCTGGGTCTGACAAGATGTACCAGGATTTGAAAAAGTTATATTGGTGGCCAAATATGAAGGCAGATATAGCGTTGTATGTTAGCAAGTGTTTGACATGTTCTAAGGTTAAAGCCGAACATCAAAGACCGTCAGGATTATTGACGCAGCCAGAACTCCCGGTATGGAAATGGGAGCGGATTACGATGGACTTTATTACCAAATTACCAAAGACAGCTAGCGGTTGCGACGCTATATGGGTAATTGTGGATCGTTTGACTAAGTCTGCTCATTTCCTGGCGATTAGTGAAGATGATAGTGTTGACAAACTTGCGAGGTTGTATGTGAAGGAGATTGTTTCTCGTCATGGAGTTCCGATATCGATTATTTCTGATCACTACAGCCGCTTCACGTCAGCATTGTGGCGATCACTTCAAACCGCTTTGGGGACGAGACTTGATATGAGTACTGCATATCACCCCCAAACCGATGGTCAAAGTGAGAGAACTATTCAGACTTTGGAGGATATGCTTCGTGCATGCATCATAGACTTTGGTAAAGGCTGGGAGAAATATCTACCCCTTGCGAAGTTCTCCTACAACAATAGTTACCACACAAGTCTTAAGGCTGCACCATTTGAAGCTTTGTATGGTCGAAAATGCCGTTCGCCTATTGGTTGGGCAGAAGTTGGAGATAGCCAACTCACAGGCCCTGAGCTTATTTTGGAAACTACTGAGAAAGTAACGCAAATTCGAGATCGACTGCAAGCAGGTAGAGATAGGCAGAAAAGCTACGCCGATCAGAGGCGTAAACCCCTAGAATTCCAGGTTGGAGACAAAGTGATGTTGAAAGTCTCGCCTTGGAAGGGTGTGATACGTTTTGGGAAACGTGGGAAACTAAATCCCCGCTACATCGGACCATTTCTTATCTTGGAAAGAACTGGGCCCGTAGCTTATCGATTGGAATTGCCAATGGAATTGAATAAAGTTCATGATGTGTTTCATGTTAGCAATCTGAAGAAATGTCTTTCGGAGGAAACGCCAGTTATACCAATCAAGGATATTCGCGTGGATGAGAGTCTGAATTTTGTGGAAGAGCCGATTGAGATAATGGATAGAGAGATCAAACGACTTAAGAGGAGTCGTATTCCGCTCATCAAAGTTCGTTGGAATTCGCGGCATGGGCCGGAATTCACATGGGAACGTGAGGATGAGTTTCGAAAGAGATATCCGAAGCTTTTTACTTCGTAGATGGGTTGTTCCGAGAGAAACCCGGGATGGGTTTCTTCTGAGGCTGGGAGGATGTGACAACTGGCAAAATAGGGAGCCGTTTTTAAAACCCGCATTACATTAAAATTATAAATTTGGAATATTTGAAAAGTTATTGTGACGAGATATTTTACGAACGTTGGTACGTGATTTTTTTTAATCGTACGAGATTTATGGGAATCGATTATTTATTTATGGTTTGATTTGATTCGTTCGTGATGATTTATTTTAAGATTGTTATTTTGGCACTACATTGACTCCGGCACTAGGTTAACCTAACAATTTTAATTATATTTTATTTTTGGATCGGATTTTATTATCTTTGGAACCGGTTCGGTTTGAGAAGTCATTTGGTTATTTAAGTTTCGGGTTTGGTCCGTGTATTGACACCGGACTACTTAAACCCCTACACACCTCACAATTATCATTATTATTATTATTACAAAAAAATATATATAATAAGAGTAAACTACACAAAATCGTCCCTGTGGTCTCACCCTCACACAACACCCTCACCCACACATTCATCTCTCTCTCTTTATTTCAAACCATCACCGCCGCCCCCTTATTACCACCATAGCACCACCACCGCCACTCTTACAACGAAAATAACACCACCATTTTCACCATCTTTTTCCGATCTATCTTTTGGTACTAACCACGCGCGATTTGGACCACCCTAACACCCTATTCGAATCAATATCATCACGTTATCACCACTTCTACCATCTTTTCATATTGGGTTTTTGAAGGAAATCGGGTTTGGAGCTTATTTGAAGGTGAGTGGCCACGAGATTTGTTCGTGCGCCCCGATTCATACCCAAATCGTGGGTATCTTGTTGTTTTCTTGATGGGTTTTGTAAAATAATGATGGGGAAATGAGGTTTTGACAATAATAATCCGTTTGGTATCTTGGGTTTTGGGTGTGATGCGAGTTTGGTACTCGATTCGTGGCTTTGGGTCGCGTTTGGGTTTTGGTGTGGCTCGAATGGAGCTCGACCGAGACCCTAGGTCTCGGTGTGACCTTTCCTCGACTTGGTTGAGAGTCTTGGATGTGTTATGGTCCGATTATTCATGATTCTTGGTGTTGGTTATTGCTACTTGATGTTTGGGTCGAATGGTTGTTCTCGATTTTGTTATTGTTGTTGTCTTGGTTCTCGGCCGACACCCCCTCGTGGGCTGTTTTGGGTCGAGTGGCTCACTAGAGCTAGCCGAGACCAAAAGGTCTCGGGTGAGGATAATTCTTGTGTTTTGTGGTCTAAATGTTGACCCGGGTTTGACTTGGTAGGTCGACCCGTATATATGGTATATTTTGTTTTGGTTAATATTGTGTTATTATTTCATGTTGTGGTATACGTTGGACCGAAGCTTTTGGACTTGGTTTACTTGTGATTTGGATTATGGAGTTGTGTTGACGAGTGTGGAATTGGGGACCGATTGTGAGACGGTCGATTAGATGACGGAGATAGGATAGTTGGGTGCCGTAGTCGGACCCTCATGTTGTAGCACGTGGTTATGGGATTGATTTGGACGGAGTTGATTTATTATTGTGACTTGATTCTTATATTTGGACTTGGACTATGAGCCGAGAGTCATGACTCGGACATGTGACCAAATTCTATGACTCGATAAATATTTAAAAGTCAATATTAAAAATAATACTCGTAATACTATTATTGATAATATAATCGTTTATATACGTATATAGACGTGTTAAACGTATATATATATATATATATATATATATATATATATATATATATATATATATATATATATATATATATATATATATATATATATATATATATATAAATGCGTATATTAATAATAAAACGATCACGAGTAAACTCTATAATAATATAACGATAGTTATTATGCTATGCAAATAGTGTAATAAATGTCGGACTATTGTTATAAATAATAACTATATAAATAATGGCGAAATAATAAGTCGGGTAAATAATATTTAAAAACGTGATTTTGTTCATAAATTAGAAACTTATCGAGTTATACGAGTTATGGTTCTTTAAAGTCCAAGTGGGCCTTATATTGTGACTTTTGTGTTGTCACGGATATATGACGATTAATATAAACATTTTATATATCAAGTGACTTATTTAATCGACGGATTAGATCGAGTTAATTGACGATATAAAATGGGTATATTAATGGGCATCGTATCCCACGACGCCCATAGGTTGTGGTATATGTTTTAGGGTAATAAATTACTACGTATCTCGTGGAATTTGGCCGATTCAACGATATATATAGGGAATTTATTGGACTACGATATATACCAAATAGAATTCTTTGTGCAATGTGCTTTAGGTTGGGTATAATCTTGGAACGATATATTACGTAAATAAATATGGGAGATTACCAAATCGACGGATATGATAAGCTTTGATAATTATTTAAATAATATATTGGGATAACATTAGACCTATAATTGGTTTATTATTTCGCTTGTTGTGGCTTTTTGGTTTGAGTTGTGTCGACCCTCCACCCATATGGATACCAAACGTCGAATTTCAAATTAATATGAAGTTAATTCGAGAAATGGATATTTTGGAAAGTAAAATGGAATACGTTCGGGAATGGGAATATTTGATTTTGAGGAAATGATTTCTGAACGAGTTTGGTATTGTTAGGAAGTGCCGAGTCTGTAGTCGCCGTTACGTGAGTTGCTTGAGTTTGCTTACGTCTTTCTTCTATCGATTTCTTTTGAGGATTTCTGGACTTGAGGTGAGTCATAGCCCCACTTTTATTCTTGAACTTTGTTTTCAATACTTGGGGTGAGAAACGTGCAAATGTTTTATGTGGACTATTATCGCTTTGTTTATTTAAAACTTGCTATACTTATAGAACTAGGTAGGATTAAGCGAGGCCTAGTCCCGAACTAGGTAAGCTATTGATTTGGTTATTGAGCGAGGCCTAGACATGAGCTAGGTAAGCTATTGATTTGGTTATTGAGCGAGGCCTAGTCCCGAACTAGGTAAGCTATTGATTGGTTGTTGAGCGAGGCCTAGTCCCGAACTAGGTAAGCTATTGGATTGATTTAGGAGCGAGGCCTAGACTTGAGCTAGGTAAGCTATTGATCGGATTGATTTGAGCTATAGCGTGCACCTATAGGGTTGATTTGATTTGGTTGGATTATTTTGGTTGGGTGATTGAGGCCTAGTCTAGCTAGCAAGCGTTTTGCGTACATGTCCACTATATTGAATTATGAATCTAAACCTATGATCTCACCAGCGAAAGCTGACTTTTAGCACGTTTTCTCAGGTAATTGAGTGATGCTCTATGGATGCTTGGGATTGGAGGCTTGGCATTGGCACCGGTTATGGATCTATGTTTCTAAAACTCTGATAACTATTGTGGACCTATATTTATTTCTTTTGGGCCTGACTTTGGATGATTTTGGGATGAATGTAAACTTTAAAACCCCGCGTGGTTGTATTTTTATTATGTTAACTTTATCTCGTTCTTTCATGACTTTGAATGGATACCAATCCCCGTAGCACCCCGAAAGCTTGTTGAGTCTTCCGCTGTACCAAATTTTGGGGGTGTTACAAAATGCCACACAAACATAAAATTCATGTGGCCATTGGATGATCAATAGTCACACAAAATACACATTTCTTCACTTTAAACAGCATATGGTCACACTTATTAACACTTTTGGCCACTGTTTGCTTAATGGTATGTGACTAAATACCCAAAACAACCATGCTTTGTGTGACTAAATATTGCAAAAGGCCACAAAAACATAAAAATTCACGTGGCCATTGGATGATCAATAGTCACACAAAATACACATTTCTTCACTTTAAATAGCATATGGTCACACTTATTAACACTTTTGGCTACTTTGTGTTAAATTGTATGTGACTAACTCCAAAAAAACAACACCCATTGTGTGACTAAATCATCACAAACGTCACATTTATTGTATATTCATGTGGCCACAGGACGAGAAATAGTCGCACAAAATACACATTTACTTGAATATATCATCTCAAATGTCACATATATTATATATTTATGTGGCCAAAGGTTAAAAAATAGTTACTCTCAAAAAACATTCGCATGACTATAAAGTGTTTACGGTCACTGATAATGACTAATCCAACAAAACTTGTGCCTAATTTGTCACACATATTCGGGGTTTTGGTCACTCTTTTTTGATGAAAAGGGCCACGAACTCAACAATGTGACCATATGCCACCTACGGTGGCGGGACCTATGGTGACACACAACGAAAAAAATGTGTGTGACTATAGACATATCGTCACACATTTTTTGCGTGACCAATACAACTTTTTGTACCAGTGAGCAGTCGTGCCAAACACCAGAGTCTACCACCCATCTATCCTTAAACTTACAATCTTTATGCATTTCAAGAGCGTACAGACGTAGGAAACGATCTTTCAAGCAAGAGCCGGATTGGAGCCACGGATCTAACCAAAAGGAGGTGCTTTCACCATTACCAACCTTGATGTAAAAAGACTTAATGAAAAGGATACCAGGGTTATCAATCGCCATGACAAGGTTAGTCATTTAACTTTAGTCATGGATTGAATAAGAGGCCAAAGTTCAAAATAGAGACATTCGCTGCACTTTTAAAAGAATGGAGACCAAACATGAAATTTGGCAAAACCACAGGGACCAAAAATGCAATTTCAACACTCATTTAATTAGCCCTGTATTGGCCAAACCATAAGGACTAAAAATGCAATTTGCTTACCCATTTATTTAGCCCTGTAATATAACCGTCCTTTTTTAAAAGGGAGGTGATTTGCACATCAATTTTTTTTATTCTTACACCACACTTTATGAATTACAATGTTATATTGTGTACTCTATATGCATTACAAGGTTGTACAAAATGGTGTGTTAAAAAAAAAAAAAAAAAAAAAAAAAAAAAAAAAAAAAAAAAGGTGTGCAAATCAATCCTTTTTTAGAAATAACAAACTATTTGTTTGTTTAATTCTCTACCGGAAGGTCACGTAAATTTAATAAATAAATAAATAAATATTTTATGTGCCATATAAATTTGTTGAAAAAGGCAAAGATACTATCAAAAGGAAACGCCAAAGCAACAAAACAAAATATAACTCTCAGGCTAAAAGGAATAAAAATTGCGAAAATTACAGCAGAGCCCCTGCCAAGAGGGGTGTGTCCCGATCTACCCCAGCTTTTTGGACATTACAAAACTACCCCAACATGTCGCGTATATAAGGTCACGACATACACGAGATGCACGTGTCAGTCTATTACAATATCAAAAACGGTATAATTTTATAAACCTATAAACGGTATTTCGAAATTTTATAAAATCGTACGTACGTCAAAAACATATCAATATTGGGCTCGTTTTGTTCGTAATTCAGAGCTCTTCGTAACGATATTTTTTTCGTTAACGAATTTGCTAGATATTTGCTAAATATTTGACAAATTAAGTTTGTTATGTATAAAAGTTGTAATTATCAAAAAGTTAAAGGGTGTTTTTCGTAAGTTTTAAAATTTTTGCTTTTCAATTGCTTACATATACATGTCACATGTCGTGTATATATATATATATATATATATATGTGTCGTTTATATTTGAACGCGACATGTTCTTTTTTTTTTTTTTTTTTTTTTTTTTCTTTTTTTGGTCCATAATTTGTAATAAACTGACACGTGCATGTCGTGTATGTCGTGACCTTATATACGCGACATGTTAGGGTAGTTTTGTAATGTCCAAAAAGCTGGGGTAGATCGGGACACACCCCTCTTGGCAGGGGCTCTGCCGTAATTTTCGCATAAAATTTTTACATGCGATATAATTAGCAACGAAATAATATATAAACCTAAAATATCAGACTTATGAGGGCCTAATCCTTAAAAAAGTCAAATACGTAGGAGCCCATGTCAACCAAACAATAAAGTAACTGTTCATAAATATATCAACAACTTTTTGCGTAATATTCGAAACCAGAGTATTTTAGGTGTACCTTAAATACTATCATGCTAAGAAATTTTGCATGTGAGAACAATGAGTGTAATGCGTTATAAATAAGAGACGCGTAAACTTAGAGCAAACGCAGTGATAACGTAAAAGTTGCGTTAAGGGGCATTTAACGCACGTTAAGGTGAAGTTAACCATTGCGTGCTTTTATGTTAAGGTGGTGTTAATGTGGGAAGTTAAGCCCTTAACTCGACGTTAACATGCAACTTTAGAAATATATATATATATATATATATATATATATATATATATATATATATATATATATATATATATATATATATATATATATATATATATATATATATATATTAATTAATTAAAAAAAATCACTTTTCCCCCTAAATGAATGAGTGTTTTGTAAATTGTTGTTGAGTTAAGATTGAGTTATTATTGAGGGTGTTTTTTTTGTGAGTTAAGATGAAAAAGTTAAAGCTGATGTATCGCTGATATGGCACTGTGTTAAACTTTAACTCATGTTATTGTTGTGCATGCTCTTACAGCTAGCCTTAAAGGAAAAGAAGTACTTCATCTTTTTAGAAGTAATCAAAGCTGAAATAATTTGAAATTATTCCAAATTGACTCGAAAAATATCAAAAATCAACTCAGTGAAAGTGAGTTGAGCTCGAGCTGAACAGGACACTTGACTTGATTTTTGAGTCAAGCTCCGATGCCAAAATATCCGGCTCAATTATAAAGCACAAAACGATTACCCGCATATAATGGCGACGGTTTATAGTAGCGTCAATCTGTGTATGCAATTTTTTTTTATGAATATATCGGTGTGGGTTAAGTGGAAAGTTAATGGTTTAATATGTAATTAAGATTTAAATATTTTTAAGCAAAGTAATGTTTTTACTTCTAAGTTTTAAGCAAGGTAATGTTTCTCTTTAAGTAATGTTTCTCTTTAAGTTTTAAGCTAAGTAATGTTTTTACTTCTAAAAGTTAACTATGGAAATTCCCTATAGCTTCACTATTGATATGGACACTAGAGGAGATGTTTGGGCGCGTTTATAAGCAACTATACACTTATGGAATCATTCGTACAAGTTGTTGCAACTTACTGTATTAATATTGAAAATTTAATGAAAATTTCACACTACAAGATTTATATATATACGAAGAATTGATATATATATATATATATTTCTACATTATATATAACAGGAGGCGTTACACGCGTATTGCCACCTCATTGTCCAGTCATTGCCATGTAATTCAATTTCTGCCATGTCATCAAATAAGCAACTTTTGTTGCCGCCTAAGCATGCCTTTGTGTTTTTATTTTTCATTATTTTTCATTTAGAAAATTCGGATGTATTTTGTTAAAAAATCATGACATTTGATGTGGACAAGGATCGAAGGTGAGACATTTTGCACAAATAACAAACACCTCAACCACCAGATCATTCCAACATTTGATTTAAAAGTTGAAAAACATAATTGATAAAGCTGTACAAATTAAACCCACTAATTTAAGAACTAGGAAGTCAGATACCAATATTCCATCTTTCGGAATTGCATGTTTAAAGTTTACACGTTTTTAAAATCATCCGAACCCTAAAAGATCAATCCACAACCTTCACTGCGCCAATCTTCATCTTCATTCCCATCATACAATATTCATCTCCATCTTCATCACACAATAGCCAAACCTAATCCCATATGCTCATCAAGCGACTTTATTTTATTCTTCCTCCAAAAAAAATTGAACCTCCACAGTTGCTTAGAACACCATAATCGATCTCTTAAAAAAAACCCTAATGCAAAAGATTGCATCATTACATGAATAAAGAAATTATGACATGTTCGGTTCATATCCAGGTAATCACTTTGATATTGTGTTAGAGTTGTTTAACGTTTATGTATTATATGTATTATATTCTCATAATAAAAAAAACATAATACATGTGTATGTTAATGTTATTTTGTGTATTTGCGTTATTTTGTGTATTTGCAGATTTGAATATGAAGTGTGCGTGTGCTATTCCGATCCAATGTAAGATGGCTTGACTCGTACTTGCTGAAATTAATGCTAAAGATAGATCGCAAAGAGGCAGACTAACATTGACCAAGAAGCCATTCAAGGTCTTTTATAAATTTGTTTATAGTGGTTTTTATACTATTAGGTTTATCAGTCTATGAGTGCATTTCTAATTCGTTTATTCTGATTGAAAGTTGCAATCTTAGGTTCCGGTATAAACTTTACTTACTCTAAATTGTTCTCTTTTCCCCTGTCAATTTCAATAAATTGTTGTGATACTGATTAGCAATATTTAGCTGTTATTGACATTCATATGCAATGAGCACGTGTAGAAAGATACTTGGAATTGTCTGCAAGACAAAAATTATAAATGTATAATGATCTTTTTTTTCTTTAATGATATTTTGTTGTGCCGGATTACGAACAATCTAGAAATACTCGTGTGACTTGAAGGGCGTTGGCTCAAAGAATCGAAGGAATCATAAATAGTTGATGAATCATGTACTATAAACAAAAAAAGAGGTGTGCATTACACTGTCATCACCGGTACTTCGCTAAGCTATTGAACTGATGACCTATATTCTTAAATGCTAGCCATGACTAGATAATACTGAACTGTGTATTTACACTTATTGTAATAAAAAGATGGGAGAACTGAAGAAACTGGTATAGAAAGGCAAAGTTAAGTTTGTAGAATTATCAGAAGCATCTGCTTCGACAATTAGAAGGCCTCATGTTGTTCATCCAATAACAGCAGTCCAGAATGAGTACTCATTATGGACACGGGAGTTGGAGGATGAAATTGTTCCTACTTGCAGGTGATCTCTCTCATCATAAATGATTAATTGACACCGATTTACATTGTTTATAGATGATCTTATGTTTTATTTGCAGAGAACTTGGAATTGGGATTGTTTCTTACAGTCCTATTAGGAGCATCTGCTTCGAAAATTAGAAGGGCTCATGTTGTTCATCCAATAACAACAGTCCAGAATGAGAAGTCATTATGGACACGGTATTTGGAGGATGAAATTGTTCATACTTGCAGGTGATCTCACTCATCATAAATGATTACTCGACACTGATTTACTTTGTTTATAGATGATCTTATATTTTATTTGCAGATAACTTGGAATTGGGATTGTTTCTTACAGTCCTATTAGGAGGGGTTTATTGGCTGTCGGTCCTAAATTGGTCAACAAATTTGATGAGGGGGATGTAAGGAAGGTATGATATATTCGTATTCATAGCATAAAGGGTTTCTATGATCCTACAATTTAGAGTTAATCATCGAGACAGTAAGAAATTAAGAGCACGAGACAACATTACAAAACAAATAAACCAGTTTAGTATTATGCTCATCTAAAATGGGCATATATGTAATCAAACGAGAAGCTACTATTAGAGCATTTGATTTTTTGCAAGTTCTGATTATTATGCAAAAAGCATATGGGTCCTTCTTCTGTCGCATTTAGGAGAGTATGAGTGTCATTTTAGGTGTAAGCGGACAGGCAGTTGCAAGTCTCAGCACTTTACATGAAAATAACAGCCATGCACGCTCGACAACGCGAGGTAATTTGATAAGTTTTTGCTTACTAAAAAACAAGTAGTATTCAATTCAATGTTTGGTTGGCTTATAACGTAAAAAAGCGCACTAAGACCAAACAATAATGTGTAACCTTTATGGCGTGCTACTCAACTTTGTCCTATACTAAGTTTCGCAACATTCTGTCACTACAGGTATGCAAACATAAACAATGAGTTTTGGAAGGCGTTGCTGATGAGACCACCCAGAAACAACAGGAGTTTTGTAGCCTTTCCTCTTTACCAACAACAAGGCTAATCAACATGATATAAGGAACATCTATGTTCATACGAGCGGTTTCGGGTGGGCCTCTGCAAACAGTTGTCAACACAAACCAAGGCCCACAAAGACTTCATCAGAATTTGAAACATGAGCCCCTAATGATTCTGAAAGCAATAACGCTACTGAGTACTAACAATGGTAACAACCATATTTTTCTATTCATCTGTGAATTTATCAGCTTATTTATCTCATACCTTGAAACGACAGTTACACATGCTGTGTAAGGTGAGTTCTAGAAAAAAATTATAATTAATAATTTTCTTTTAGTCTTTTACTACTTTTTCTTACCTTTTAATCAGTCCTTCTCATGTTGTGTAATAAGCCGTAACGAAAAGCTTCTATAGAAGTCAAGTATGTCAGTAAATTAAAACTCGATGTATTTTGTTTTGTAAATTTTGATATGTTCTCCTTTGCAGGTTGCTTGCTACCGCGATTTGATAGAAAACCTCTTTTGTTACCCCAGGTCAACCTGATTATACGACCAAGGAGCCAATGGAAGAAGGTTTTGGGGCAATAATGAAAACATGTACGAGGATTCAAAGCCTTGCAGTCTCTGGTTTCTTAACTGATAGGACATTCGAGTATATAGGAAAGTACGCCAAAAACCTGGAAACACTTTCTGTTGCTTTTTCAAGAAGTAGTGATTTGGGTATGGAGTATGTATTAGGAGGCTCCCCGAAACTGAGGAAGCTGGAGATATGAGACTGCCCGTTTGGAAATGCTGCTTTACTTTCGGGTTTGATGAAATACGAGTCAATGCCATGATACAAGTAATAAGGTATGAGAAAGACCTATTTATGCAATTAATCTGTATTTTACATCTCTAAAAGAACAGTTGTTTGTTGAAGAAAGTTTTTATTTTTGAATATAACAACTTAAAGTAACAGAACCTTTTTTTATATATAGCTTCTTGATTAAAGTAACAGAACCTTTTTAATCTGTATTTTACATCTCTAAAAGAACAGTTGTTTGTTGAAGAAAGGTTTTTTATGTAATAGTTAGTAATGATGAAATGGACACAAAAAATGCTTATGGCGACCCAACTGATCCCAGCCCATTCTACTACAAATGACGTGTTTTAACTTGACCCTCCAATGTTGCCCCACCTCTATACTCATTTAAAACTCAAAACACGCATCTTTATATATAATTTTTTTTATTGTTCTTGATAGGCGGCTAGCAGGGATTTTGCGTTTGATCAAAGTTATATCCTCCAAAGTGCTAAACCTGAAGAAAATCCTGTCTTCCATATTCGCCCCAAAGAAGATTCTCCCAGCAGCAGCGGTAGCAACATTGCATTTACATCCAACAGCGATAATAATAATTTTGATACGGGCATCATAATAAGGAGCCGCCAAACACAAAGAGCTGGCCCAACCATTAATAGCCAAGGAACCGCACCGAGCAGAATCCGTTTGCAAAAGAAATTACAAATGGGGCCGGTTAGTACCCAAGCCAAGCCCACAATGCCCATGGTTACTGAGGTAGTTTTTCATCTCTCTATTTTAAGTAAGTTACAGAAATCGGTCCCTGTGGACCTGTGGTCATGAGCATGATTTTTTTTCTAGATAAAGTTGTTGATTTTGTAACTGGCCTTTACAGGAAAAGGAAGCCAAGCATAGCCCGACTGGTAGTGATGTTATCTCAATGAATGGCAGTGGATATGACCAAGAATTGAGTTCAAAAGTGAAGCCAAAAGCTGATTCTCTTATAAGTTTTCGCGTGCATATGCCTAAGGTGCTTTTGGTTCTCGGCTTGTGTCTAGGAGCCGCTACTTTATGGTCATGTTTAGTTTACTGAGGGGTTGTGTAGGAATAGCTGACTGGTTTTCTCACTTGGAATGACACGACTGTTAAATTTCTTCAGGTCTGATCTTCCAGGATCATATTGATGTTCCAAACAACATCATGACATCGTTTAATTGAATACAAAACACATAAACAAAGAAGATTTTGGTGAACCCTTTATATTGATATATATAAAACGAATTGGGTTTTTTTGATGTTTACAGGATCCTATCTATATATACATATTGAAACGTTGTCTTCAAGAGACATACCGCTTCTTCTAAACCGTTGCAACCCTAAACTAAACGTTGCAATCTAATTAACTGACTAAATAACCGTCTAATCTAAATATTGGGTTTGTTGGCCTGTGGCCCAAACCATTAACTAATCTACAGGCCCTTTATTCGACCCAACTTGATATCCTTTTGGCATAGCAGACATTATTCGTCCAACAGTTCCTCCCTAATGTCGATATGCCAAAAATCTGCTTTCTTCATCTTCTTTGTGATCGTCTAAGCCATTTGTATTCTTCATTTCCTTGTTGGTTATCTTCAAAAGTTATAATTAACTTTTCTTCCATCATCGAATTTCTATTTTGCCTATCATCCCTTCCAGCCTTGCCTTGGTTCCAAATATGTCTTCCACTTTGACATCTCTTGCAGTCCTACTCCTTTTCCTTGGAGTTTCTTGTACTTGGGCTTCAAGTGCTTCAACCTGTGCATTTCCCTGTGCACCATGTGCAATCACCCTTGCATCATTCTGTGGCTCCATTTCACTCATGCTAGCCATTCCCTCTGGTTCACCCTGCACTCTTTTAGCCTCCTCATAGTACAACTTCAACCATGCCAATGCATTCCTTGACTGCCTCGCATATTCCTCCCTGAACCCAATCGCATAGGCTTCTTTTATTCTCATAATAACTTGGGTATGACCGCGTCCATTCTTTTGTATCTTTCACGCAACCAACTTCTTCTATCTAACCATCAATTCTAACCATCGGTCTAACCATCGGCTCTGATGCCATGTTAAATTTCTTCAGGTCTGATCTTCCAGGATCATATTGATGTTCCAAACAACATCATGACATCGTTTAATTGAATACAAAACACATAAACAAAGAAGATTTTGGTGAACCCTTTATATTGATATATATAAAACGAATTGGGTTTTTTTGATGTTTACAGGATCCTATCTATATATACATATTGAAACGTTGTCTTCAAGAGACATACCGCTTCTTCTAAACCGTTGCAACCCTAAACTAAACGTTGCAATCTAATTAACTGACTAAATAACCGTCTAATCTAAATATTGGGTTTGTTGGCCTGTGGCCCAAACCATTAACTAATCTACAGGCCCTTTATTCGACCCAACTTGATATCCTTTTGGCATAGCAGACATTATTCGTCCAACAACGACTGCTTCGAGTAATGGCACTATCTACAGCTATTCAGTTGCTATTTTTTTCCTCCAAAATTCTTCGCTTACAGTATAAGGTTTAAGGTATGCAAGTGGATATAAAAGAATCGACTACGCTAATATGTAACTAACTTTAAAGTATATGTGACTATATGTAAAAAAAATGTGTTTTTTGCTCACTGTTGTAACACACTTTCTATCTTTTATTGTTGTATCCAAGTCATCTCATCTAGCACCTAAAATAGAAATGTGATACGACTTATTCTTTAATGACCTAAGACTGCGTGAAATCATTCATCCTCCCCAGGCCTGCAACTGACATCTCTGGAGGGACTTTAAGAGGTGCAATGAGAGGAACCGGTAGAGGAGTGGTGAAATCGGATACTGCATATGTGGCACCATCCACAAATGTGTCCATCGGTTCATCAATGACAACAGAAGCACACAATTCAGTAGTGCCATTTAGGACATATACGATTTTCTGAGTTGCCTGCACAGTCAGCTTCATCTGTTAAATGACAACCTCACACTACATATCTGGATCGAGGTTCTGAAAGGAGGAGTTTGTATGGTTCACCTTCTTTTGGTGATGATCTATCTGATCTCGGGGTTGGATATCCATGATAATGCAGGTATGTATATCTGCAAAACTGATCACCCATACATTCACTATGAAACAGCACAAGATGTATATCATACTATCAATTTTCCTAAACTTTGTTTGTCGGTTGTATCAGACGCTAAAGAAAAAATGATAACTGTTCTTCCATCCCGCTCTAAGAGAACCAAACGTGCCAAACAACTTCCCCATAGTAAGTAAAGCTTCTCAAAATTGCTACAGGTAACATATGCATATGAGTTTGAATAATTTTTAGTCATGGCAACCTATTGCAGTTGCAAGCACAAACTATAATTTGTGTCCAACCACTATTGTCTCAAATGAAAAGAATACTTGCGGACGCAACATGACCCAAGGTTAGTTACACCAAAGAAAAACCAACTTTTCTTGCATCTCGGTGTAATAGCATCGAACGTTCTAAACAACCTACCCATAGTGAGTAAAGCTTCATGAAATTGCTACTTCTAATATATGCATGAGTTTAAATTATTTTTAATCGTAGCACCCTATTGTAGTTGTAGGCACAGACTATCATCCGGGTCCGACGACCACTGTTATTTCAAATGAAACTAATACTTTTCGATGAAGCAGCTTCAACCCGAGAAACTCTGAACAATTGGACAAGCTGAAGTGGTATTCACGCGTGGAACAGCAGACCAAGCTCCAAATAGCAAATCAAAGCTGCAACATGGAACAAGTAGTTATTGTTAAAGCTACAAATTCATCTACCTGTATATTGATTTAGTGTGTCCAAACAGCCCTTTAAACAGAATTTGTCCAGCCCTTTAGACCGAATCTGTCCAAACATGCCGGACCGTCTACGTTGTCTTTTTCAAATTCTAAGGTTGATTAGTAGTAACTACCAATAGATTATTAACTGTTTTTACTCCACAAGAAGCTAATGACTGTGGTTTCCATATGCAAACAAGATTTGTAACTGTATAGTTGATAATCATTAATGTGATGTTTATAATTTTGAATTACTATATACCATTATGCTTCCTGTTGTGAATAAGAGTTATCTCTACAATTCACTTATAGTTTGAGTTATGGTATTAGAGCTTTGGTAGTACGAAATAACCATGGGCAAACCAGATACAATTACATATCAGATGTGAATCGAACTCGAAACTTAGCTGTGGTTTGATAATCTAAAATATGATATGTTAATCGTGTAGATCTCTCTCTCTCTCTCTCTCTCTCTCTCACACACACACACACACACACACATAATGCTTTTTCTTATATCCTGATGGTGTAATGGTGCATTCATGCAAAGGCTCAGAAAGAAGGGTAACAATGTTGTCATTTGGGGCTGCCTGACATGACTAAAAGGATGGGAGGTACCGAATATCATCCATTGCTTTTGATCAGTTTCCAATGTTAGTTTAAACAAAATATACTTGTGATTTTGACGTCCAAGAATCAGTTCCATAAATTCTGCATTTTTCACACGAATCTCCTTTTACATATGCGACTTCTTTACATGCAGGTGATTTGCAATCTTATCCTTCCGAATTCACATCGTATTTCCATTAATGCAACAGTTTGATGACAAACCAGATTATTCATACTTGAAGAGACTTTTCCGTGATTTTTTCATTAGAGAAGGTATAGTAGAAGAAGCTTTTCCTTCCCCTGTCTATGCCTATTTTAATTAATTTGTGAAATAGGGTATGCAATATGGATAATACCAACCTGAAATCTTGTGTATAATGAAATATTTGAAAATGTTTCATTTCAGATCTTTCGAGTAATTGGGTCAAGATGGTTCAATATCATAAATGTAATTTTGCTCTCTTTTTTAAATCTTATAAATAATTAGTAAAATTATATAAACTACATTATTTATGTAATGATATAATAATACAAAAACTACATTTTATTTATAAATGAATGCATAAATATCATAAAAGTGTGATCTTTGACTAACGTAGTTGCAATTGGAAGTGGATTTATTGCAAAGTCAATGGGGTTCCGAAATACCACAGGGCTTGAGGTAGCTCAAGTAGTAGCCCTCTATTCTAGCATTAGGTACGTGCTTTTATGGTGAGTATGCAAATGTGGTTGGGGGTGCAAGTATGGATATGAGGATTAAGTGGAAAGTGTTCAAGGATTATAGATAGGAATGAGGCTATGCATTACACGGCTCAAGCAATTGTTCAAGGAAACAGATGGCTGAAAGGAACGGGTGCACCATTTTCCCTTGGTCTTAAAGGTTGAAGAATAGTTTCAAGATCATAAATTTTGGTGAAAATTAGGAAAGCTAGAAATAAATTATTTTCAGTCCGAGGATTATAAAGCTAGAATCATATAATAGAACATGTTATAACAATGTTTTGGTATGACATGAATGAATTTTTTATATAAATTTGAATTAAGTTATCTCTTAAATTCGATTTACATCGACTAATTCAAGAATGCTTGAGTACATTATATGTGGAAACACAAAGGATCACATTGCATCAACCTCAACATTTACGAATGTGGTTGGTGTGCAAGCTATTATTTTTTTTACTATGTTAGTAAAAAAATAGGCTTACGGCTATTTTTTTTCTCATATAAATGTGTTGCACTTCTTTTAAATGTGTTATTCACATATACTAAACCAGATAACTCGACGTCATGCTATTTGGTTGTATACCTTATTCTTGCGTACCACTTTGTAAGCTTTTTTCCCTCATATTTTATAAACATTTGCTTTTTTTTTTTTTTTTTTTTTTTTTTTTTTTTTTTTTTTTTTTTCAATGCAGTCAATAAACGATTTGGTTTGTTTATATCTTATTTTCATTAACTTAAGTTTTTAACAATATTCATAAGGCTTGCTCGTCCATAGGGCGGGCTATGCTTTGAGACTTTGTTCATACGTACCAATTTGAAAATTTTTCCCATCTCATATTCAATAACTGTTTAATTCTTTTCGTTCTTAATACATTCAATAAAAATATTAGTTAACCTGCCCGTCCATAAATATGAATTTCAATTGACTAATACAATCAAAAGAATAATAATAAGTCATGCGTGACTCTTTATTAATACATAAGTTATAAGTGTAAAATTTCACTAATATACGTACATTACTAAATTAAAATGTAAATTACAAGTCATGCCCGCCCATCGGGCGGGCTTAGATACTAGTATATATATATATATATATATATATATATATATATATATATATATATATATATATATATATATATATATATATATATATATATATATATATATATATCAATTCTTCGTAACTTTGTTTTTTTCTTTTATAACGACAATTTTTTCATATGTATACCACCTACTTCACAATATATATCACAAATGTCCCTAACGAGGCTTGAACCCATAACTTCTAAATTGATGTGCAACTCATGTACCACTAGACTAAAAGGCTTGAGTAATTATGTCAGTACGATATCTACTCGTGTGAAATTCAATACGAGTATTAATAGCTACGAATAATTACTCAAGGCTTTTAGTGTAGTGGTACGTGAGTTGCCCATCTATTTATCTACTAGTGTGAAATTCAATACGAGTATTAATAGCTACGAATAATTACTCAAAGCTTTTATTCTAGTGGTACGTGAGTTGCCCATCAACTTAAAAGTTATGGGTTCAAGCCTCGTTAAAGACATTTGTGAAATATATTGTGAGGGCTTTTAGTCTAGTTGATGGGCAACTCACGTACAACTAGACTAAAAGCCTTGGGTAATTATTCGTAGCTATTAAGACTCGTATTGAATTTCACACGAGTAGATATCGTAGTACTGACATAAATAAATACAGGCAGTTCCATTTATTAATAGTCGTATTAAATTTGAACGTCTAAAGTAGTTAATACTTAATAGGGTCTTCCTAGCCTGATTGCTTTTGTGTTGTGGTCCTATGGCTTGGCCTTCTGGTGCTTCAGTTTGTAATTTTTGGGATCTATTACTATGATAAAATGGCTTGGTTTCTGATATATCATCCAATTTTGTTAAAGGGAAACGTGACATTTAACTTACCAGTTGTACGTTCGAAGAAAAACAATTTTCGTTTGCTGTTTATATATGGTTTCTTGTTTTTGCGGATTGGCATTGTATATTCTAAGAGACGTGCTATTTATACGGTTTCTTGTTTTAAAGGTGCAATGCTCCCAATAGTTGAAAGCAATAGATTAGTCCGTTATTTTTGCGGTTTCGACTAAAAAACAAGATGAAATAATACTAGTAATCTACTACTTCAAGATGATAACTAGCTTGTCGTGTTTCTTACAGACGTGGGACAAAACATTACAAAAGTCATTTATAAAGTTACATAATTTTGTTGTAATATAGACTCTTGATTACTTCTTACATTTAAAATCATTCAGATATGATTATAGATATGTATCATGTTTTTGTCATTGTACGAAACAAACTTTTATTTCAGTCATTTGATGTAACAAAAAGAAAAATGTGTTACACTAAAAAGGTAATAAAACAAAAGTATATTATTCAAAAAATAAAAGTTTGTTATAAAAATGATATAAAAAAAGGTCTTACAATTATAGATATGAAAACTACATTTTAGAGATCAATTTTTATTATAATTGATTTTAGCAAAAATATTTCCTTCCCTTCGATCACAAACAAATAGAGCAACAATTCATGTGTGAGGTGATCAAGTCTTTCAAAATAAAAAGCCATTCATAAAAAATGTTCATAACGTATAGAGTTATACTATTGATGGTTAAAGAACCGTAGTGAAGTTAGGCAATGATGATAATTGGAACAGTAGTGAAATTTTGTTACTAGTAGGCAACATTTTTCTTTATAATGCATGACCGTGATGTTTAATCCAAATGCATGACCACTTGGATGTCTTCTGCATGCCCGCTTACCGTGCCAAAACCATCTTCAAGCACCTATCTATCTGCCACAAATATATATATATATATATATATATATATATATATATATATATATATATATATATATATATATATATATATATATATATATATATAATTAACATGTTTCAACATCATATAATCTGAGAAATCAGTTTTTCAAAAGACCGCGATGTTTAATCCAAATATCAATCCAAAAGTGTGTTTAACTTCCACTTAAAACTTTTCTTTCCATACGATTATCTAGATATACCCATATACTTTATATCCAAACAACTTCTAATAATAACAGTATTTGATAACGTTTTAAAATTGCGCACATTACTGTTGTAGGATCAAAACCGCCATTAACACCATGAAACTTGACAATCACCCTTCTCCATAGTGCTCCATTTTCATTGATAAAACGCCACTTCCTTTCAGAGTTAATGTGAAAAAGAGTGACATGTTATATTTTTATTAAGTGGTAAAAAACATAATGAAAAGAACTAGCTAGTGTAGGATTTTGATTTGATTTCAATATGTTAAGGTGAAATTTTTTTAGGTACTAGTAGATATAACTTGACTTTCGAATTCAACGAATGATTGAGATTGATTTCTCACTTGAAAAAGACACTAAATATGAACTAATTGTATAGAATAAAGATAGATAGTAACAACAATAATTAGTAACTATATATGCGCAAGTTTTTATATAAAATTTTTATTATGTATTAATATCAATTAGTATTTTGTCTAAATTTTTGCTAGATAAAGAAATTTGACTTTGTTTAACTGGTACAATGTTGAATGTTGATGTTGACGTAGTTTAAATATAACTATTGATATAATTTTCTACACATTAAGGTGTTTAATAGCACATAATTACCTTTGAAAAAATGTTTTCCGAATGTCCTTATTTAAGCATCAAAGAGGAATTACACACGTTGTTGCTATATGTACAATCTTGTTCATTTATTTTCATTTCACAATAACCCGTTAGGTAATGGCTTCATTTTCATATTTATTTATTTTTTAAAATAATTTTAGCCGTATTTAAGTTTTAAACCTGTGTACACGCGAGTACGTTAAACTTATAAAAAAGAATAACATCAAAGAGGAATTACACACGTTGTTGCTATATGTACAATCTTGTTCATTTATTTTCATTTCACAATAACCCGTTAGGTAATGGCTTCATTTTCATATTTATTTATTTTTTAAAATAATTTTAGCCGTATTTAAGTTTTAAACCTGTGTACACGCGAGTACGTTAAACTTATAAAAAAGAATAACATGAGTAGTTATTGAACAAATAAAAAATATATATATTCCCGTTATACTTATTTATCTTATAAAGAAGGATAACACGATTCGTTCATATATATATAATCTCATGTATTTATTTTCACAGGGGGAATTGCATATATACCCACTAAAACATGAATATTTGCATATTTCTCCAAAACATAAGTTTTTAATGCACAATGTACAATGATGTTTAAGCATGTTTTGGGTATATATGCAAATATGCAAGTTTTAGTAGGTATATATGTAATTGCCCCTATTTTCACATGACAATAACTCTTTTGATACTTATAATTTCGCACATATATATTAATTTAATATATAATGATAATTTACATATAAAAATAACAAATGTTGTTGTTTAAAATATAAATAGGGATATAACGTTTAAGGAGGTATTTATTAAATTTATAAAGCTATTAAATACATGTTAGTTGATAAGTTTACTCAATTTCATGATAACATATTTAAAATTTAATAACTAAAATTTTATTGATTAGCTTCTCTCCTTTTATATTCATTGTATAAATTGTTATAGCAAGATATGTATATAGTACTATGAGTTGGTGTAATGGTGTGCATCAATTGATATAAGAATGTGCAAATCATCTAGAAGATAGTTTTCAAACAATATGTAAATGAATTTAAAGTTGAGTTTGCAGTAGTTTTTTTTTAACGAAATTTTTTTTTACCACAAAATTAAGTTATTTTCATTAGAGAAATCAACACGTTTGTGGTAGTTAGTAGACGAAAAATAGATCAAACTTTAAATAGTGAAATCCGTGAATGCAATGATTCATTAGAGAAATCAACACGAGAACATGACTATTCGTGACAGACTAAATCCGTCGCTAATGTCGCCAAAAAGTCAAAACACACCTATTTAAGTAGACCAACTACCATGCTCTACCCTCTTAATAATTCCAACATCACAGCATGTTTTCACCAATCCCCTATGTTCTTCTAATATTTTTCTTTGTGTTCCATTCACATTCATATCAACTATCCACGTCATCACGATGGATCATCGACCAAAACTCGGGCCAGCGCGTAAAACTCGCGTGTGTAAACTGGCCCGGGCACCTTCACGTCATGATACCCGAAGGTCTAAACAAAAAACCCATGAAAACCATCGTATCCGACATTTCCAATGTAATGGGATTTAATTGTGTACGACTAACATGGGCTACTTATATGTATACACGTTACGCGAATGTGACTGTTTCTGTGTCACTAGATAAATGGAATTTGACCGTTGCTAAAGATGGTGTCAAGAAATATAACCCGGAGATATTGGAAATGAGCATTGTCGAAGCTCAAAATGCCGTGGTAAATGAGCTTGGTAAAGGGGGTTTGATGGTTGTGCTTGACAATCATGTTAGTTTGCCGATATGGTGTTGTGGTGATAATGATGGGAATGGGTTTTTTGGCGACGAGTATTTTGATCCTGATGAGTGGGTTCAGGGTTTGGTTGCAGTTTCTCGTCGTTACAAAGGGAATCCTTCGGTATGGGTTAAGTGCTTTTCGTGTTTAATGTCTAACAAGAAACATAAGTAAATGTAGTACTATCTTGCGCAATGTTCATAAAAGTTCATTTTCTTTTCCAACGACCACTTCTACAAAATTTATTTATTGTTCCTTAACAAAAACATGTACTTAAAATGTTATTATGTAATCAAAATTTTTGAATTGTTTGTTGAATAGAAATCGAATTACAAATAACCTTAAAATTCATAAATGTGTAAAAATTTGAGAAATTTTCCCGTACATGTTAGGTAGTCGCTATGAGCATGCGGAATGAGCTACGAGGTCCAGGACAGAATGTGACAAGTTGGTATAACTACATGCAACAAGGTGCCATCGCTATTCATCACGAGAACTCAGACATTCTCGTGTTGTTCTCGGGTTTGGCCTATGATACAAACCTTGGATTCTTGAAAAGCCAACCTCTAACCATTGATTTGGATAACAAGTTGGTATTCGAGTCACATTGGTACCCATTTGGGCAACCTGATGAAAAATGGATTTTCCATACAAATGAATATTGTGCTTATATGACCAAATTGTTCATGGACAATTCTGGGTTTGTGTTTCAAGCAAACAAAAACCCGTTTCCTCTTTTTCTAAGTGAATTCGGGGTAGATCAGGGAGGTGGAAATGAGATGGAAAATCGTTATTTCACTTGTTTGTTGGCGACAATTGCTGAAAACGACATTGATTGGGCGTTGTGGCAATTACCGGGGAGCTATATGCTTAGGGAAGGGCAAGTCGAAAAGGAAGACGTATTTGGGATGTATGATTCGGCGTGGGAGAAACTTAGAAATTCTACTATGCTTCGAAGATTACAATTTGTTCAATCACAAATCCAAGGTATTGTTCAATACTTCAATATATCAATTAGCAATTCCTTGTCATTAAATTGCTACATCAATATTGATACAACATTTAAATCAATTGTTCCATAGCATGTATATGTAGTGTCATCTCAACCATTCAAACACACTTCAATTAAAAATTTTAGATTTTAAATGTTCATATCATTCTTCTTGATGCTATATATATTACAGGCTATGACGAATCAAGCACCCCAACATCTTACATCTTA
Source organism: Artemisia argyi (assembly GCA_030686995.1). Lineage (NCBI taxonomy): Eukaryota > Viridiplantae > Streptophyta > Magnoliopsida > Asterales > Asteraceae > Artemisia > Artemisia argyi. Next base: position 167,689,949 of record CM060685.1, on the reverse strand, counting down.
TACCACCCATTAAGTGGTCAGTGTATCAAAGCAAGTGAAACACTTTCCATGACAAATTGTCAACAAGCGAGTAGATGGAATCATGAACGCGATGGAGGATCAATCCAATTAGCAAACACAACCCGATGCTTAACGACTTTCAGACAAGGTCTATCACCTAACATCAGTGACAACGACAATTGCTCGAGTCCTGAAAGTTCATGGAATGTTGTTTCAAGCTCAAGACATCACTTGGCTTCAAAAGATAACCAAGGGAACAATTTGTGTTTAGAAGTGGATCCTTTCACTTTAAACATCTTAACTAACAAGTGTTTATGTCTAGATGATGATTTAAAAGATGCTCCAAAATGTGACGAAAATCCACAAAGGCAATGGTTGAAGCTCGTTCCAACTGATAAGATAAACACTGAATAGTTTAGGCATAAAAATTACAGCCATTATTGTCACAACTGGTTTTTGAGGCCGGATTAATATAACATATAACTACTTTTCGTTTTAATCAAACTAGGCGAATACCGCACATAGCAACGAGAATTTAAAGCGACAAATAACTATAATTGTGATATTTGGTCAAGTGTTTCGTGTGACGTTAATATATACAACATAAAATAATCATAATGTAATTGAAAATTGTTGTAAGATACGATAATTCAACTCAAATCACAATTCTTAAAATATATCAAAGAACGTATAAAAACGTTTAGTGAAACTGAAAATGAAACACTATATCAATTTTTAAATATGATGTCTTATATAATACTAGCTTATAGACCCGCGGAATCCGCAGGATTTTAGAGGGTTTTTATTAAAAAAAAGTAAGTATGTGAATAAAGTAAGAAAGAACAATGCACGTAAACGTTATGAAATTTTCTTGTAACGGAATAATAAGTTATAAGTGACTGATAGTATAAAATACAATGCTTGTAAATATCTGTGTAATAAACGTTCATTGCCTCGTGATCTCCAATATGTTTGTCTTCAGAACCAAATGTATGTAGTGATCATTCTAACACTTCAATAAAAGGTCTATTACGTGAACACCTAATAAGTTTAAAAAATATGCAAGTAAAAGAAGTTTGAGATTTATAATAAGTGTAAATAAGAAAAATACCACAAATCATGTAATATGTATATTGTACATATCATGTACAATAAGTGTAAATAAGAAAAATACCACAAATCATGTAATATGTATATTGTACATATCTATTGACCGTTTAATCATAAACCTTGAAGAACTTCTTTATATACCACATTTATAGTAGATTTTGATAGGTTACCATCCGTATATGAGGCAACAACCTTCAAACCTTTTCTGCTTTTAATCATAAACCTTGAAGAACTTCTTTATATACCACATTTATAGTAGATTTTGATAGGTTACCATCCGCATATGAGGCAACAACCTTCAAACCTTTTCTGCTTTTGACACGTGAAAGAGCCACATATAGCTGTCCATGTGTGAAAACATGACGTGGCAAATACAATTCGGCTTTTGAAAACGATTGCCCTTGGCTCTTGTTTATTGTGATAAAAATAGCTTTTGCCTTGATTCAAGATCATCCCCGATTAGCTTTTGCCCTTGGCTCTTGTTTATTTTTTTATAGACCCGTGGAATTACAGGGCTTTTAAAGGGTTTATGCATTAAAAAATTAAATGCGTGAATAAAGTAAAAATGAGCGACGAACGTAAATGGTATGAAATATTCTTTTGACAGAACAATAAGTTATAAGTTAATGATAGTATAAACTACTATACTTGTAAATATCTATAATAAACGTCTATTGCCACGTGATCTCCAATTTAGATAGTCTTGAGAAGCAAATGTATGTAGTGACTATTGTAACACTTCAACACACAAGGTCCAATACATGAATACCTAATGAGTTTAAACCATGTGTAAGCAAAAGAATTTTGTGATTAATAATAAGTGTAAATAAAAAAAAATGGCATAAAACATATCATACGTATATTGTACATACCTATTTTTAACACCTAAATTAAACAAACAAAACAACTGCAAGTATTGACCAATAGGAGAAGAGACATCATCAAATTAAGTGCATTGTGTGCTTCATTGGTTGATACATTTTTCTATAATATTACACAGTATAGCTTAATGACCCGTGAAATACGGAGTATTTAAAGAAGTTATGCATCAAGAAATTAAGTGTGTGAATAAAGTTAAAAAAAAAAAAAAAAAAAACGAACGTAAACATGTTGAATTATTTTTTGAAAAAATTAATAGTAATAAGTCAATGATCCTATAAAATACTATGCTCCATGTATCGTGTCCTCCCATTTTGATGGTCTTAAGAAAAAGATTTCGAAGCTATGGTGGCTACTGATGTAAAGTTGTAAACCTCTTCATACTCTTTTAGGAAGAGCCACTTCCTGCAAATAACAAAAATATTTCAAACAATTAAATGTATATTTAAATAATTATTAGATGGTAAGCAAAAGGAACAGAGTATCAGAATATTGCATCCATGGCAACAACTAAAAAATAAAGAGCGCATTTGATATTCGTAGTTGCCACCCTTTTTAAGAGCAGTAAGTATAGTTACTGATATAGCTACATATAAAATACTTGACTATAACTAAATTTAGAGCTTTCATTTAGAATCAATAAGGAAACAAAATTGTTAGAATAATGTTTAGTCTCACGCACGTCACATGGGTAATAAGCGAGAATTAGCCTACTGGAAATAGAGTAGAAAACCTCTACATGTAATTATCAAGTTGCAGTAAAACAAATAGTAAAGCAAGAAAATTAGTTTAAAAAGATACCTGCTATTGTTAACATTGATTTTATGAAGAGTAACACAATGCACAACCTCTTTACATTTTTTAAGCTCCTCATCGGGGCACTGAACAAACTTGGTATGCTGGCCCATTGCATCATAATCCCTAGACCTGTAAAAGGACCTCTCGAGTTTAGCAATCTTCTCAGACGCCTTATCAATAGCGATGACATCGCCACTATGCACTTTATCCTTCCCTAAATTTAGAACTTTCTGACCAAGTTACTATCATCACATAATGGAACATAAGAAGTTACAACTCTCCACATTCATTTAGTTATGGCCTATAAGTGGACCCTTTTCTTTGTAGTTCCTAATTGATAAAACTGAACTTCAATGACATTTAGTTATGGCCTATAAGTGGACCCTTTTCTTTGTAGTTGAAATTACTTGTTTTTTTTTTTTTACCCATTTGAAATAAGATACGGAGTATTACCCAACTCTCCACATTCATTTGTAAGCCTGTTAATTTGGTTTAATAAAGAGAAATTAACCTGAGCACATTGTAAGCAACCCGTGTCATCAATTTTCATTCAACATGTGTTGTGTGTTCCTTTAGCATTCAGTGTGTTCGTTCACCAACCCGTTTCATTAATTTTCTTGCAACTTCCATCAGCAACTTACATCATGAAGCTACTTTTGACTGCATAAACTACGACAACAAATAAAATTTAATGCATTAGAGCATTGTTTATCGAGATAGAGGTCTACAAATAAGTTCTCTACGTTAAATCCAATTAGAACTTATAAGCTATAAACAAATTACATCATTTCATGTAAGCAATTTGGAGAATCTTTGTATGCATCAGAATATGGAGAAACCAATTACCAACTTGCTTTAGTTTTACCTTTTAAAACTAACAAACGTAGGTTCAAGAACTTACACACAACACCTATTGAGCAGCCATGAGAGCTTTTCCCACATGTTTCATCTTCGTAGGTACCGTAGTAGTTTCCTGCAACAACTCCTAAAAAGACTACATGTTAAAAAAAAATGTGTTTCAGAAATCTTCGTAGTTTGTTTCAGAAAACTAAGTATACATAAAAAATAAAAAATAAAATTAAAAAAAGTGTGTTCCATTAACATGCAATTTACTCTATACAGCACTCAATCTTCTTTAACGTTAGGAACTTCGAGGTTTTCTTGTGTGTCTATTCTGCATCATTTCATCCAGTAATGCAAAAATAATTGGCCAAATAATTGAATATCACTATCATTTCATCCAGTAATGAAAAAATAATGAATAATCCTTAATGAATAAGTTTGAGTACACAACTTAAACAATATTTCTTTTTAGAGAAATCATATCGTTCTTCCCTGTGCAAAGTGATTGAATATCACTAAACCTTGGCCAGAGCAGAAGTTATACCAAGAGATATTGTTTGGTAACTTAGGGCTATCAATGATATATTTGTTCAACAAAAATATTATCTAACCAGTTTGATTTGATCAAAAATCAACTCTGTAAGAACACACTTGAAGAAGAGATAAAAATTATCTCTTTCTTGGTTGCTTCACAGGAATAGAAATTCAATCCGAAATGGATTAATCGGATCTTGAATCCAAGATTGGCTTGTACATCTATTTTGTTATGTTTTCCTTCTAGCTTCTTGTTAGTCTCAATAAAATTTGTCATTAAAAAAAGACAAAGGACTACAATAAGCATAAAGTAATGTAATATCTATTACATACATATGGGAAGATTTGTCCAAATTTTAATACAACGATCTTTTATCTTAGTATCACCACATATGTAAACCTTTTACACAACCAAGCAATTGCTTCAAGTTCCTAAAATCAACAGTTAGGAACTTAGAATATCTTTATTCAGCCTTTTCATTTTCCTGTTACCATTTAATGAACTTGACCTATAGGGCACCATAATGTTTAACATGTATAGTTTCAGTGAACGCTTAAAAGTTATTGCCCATAAACACCTCCCAACACTGTCCTGCTCCAATAAAAAGTGCAGCACATGTAGTTGTTAGGTGCTACACAAAAAAGGAACCAACAAAAAAGAGGGCATCCTATAGAAAGATGACACATATAAAGTATTTCATTATTCCATATGCATAGCGATGATGTTAAGAAGCTTGGTGGAAAATAATATTACCTGAATTTTTGGAGAAATTCTTAAGTAGATGAGCAGCAACCTGAGTGTCGAAAGTCAAAAATAAGTATAGCATAAAAAAGACCCACTTACCGAAAAGAATAAAGTTTAAAATATACTTCTGATTCATCCATTGTAATAATAGAACGATCAGAGAGTGTAGTGAACATAATCTTTAAATAATGGCTATGCATCAAGAGCATTCCAACCTTAATGCTTAACAAAAAAGAGCTATAAGATACACAAAATCTTCAATAGACCCTCTAAATGTTTAAAGGTAACACGTCCGCCTTCACAATCTTCACTGTCTTTATTAGACTTTGGGAAGAACTTGATTGTTGGATAACCACTGACACCATACCTACATAAACCTCAAGTTTTCCGTTCACTTCAAGCAAAGGAGGAACAATTGGTACACCAACTTGTTGTTGCTTTAGTAGAGCTACAACACAAAAGTAGCATAAGAAAGTCAAAGCAGATCATTATTCTAGTACATGTCCAGTTCTACCTATCTGACCCGCACGATATAAAACACAACTCAAATTGACCATTCATATTACCTGATTATTTTCCTATATTCTCGGTGACTTTTCCTCTATTCTGAGCAGATGATGGCCACGAGTCAAGGTAGACTTGAAAGAATGTGCGACACATAACATTGAATTACTCATGTTACACGGGCGGCTTTTGGTCGATTATTGTTGGTGATAAACTCCTGTAGATGGTTAATGGTAACTATTACTACGTAACTAATATATGGAGTAATTTAAATGAGAATTCAAAAACCAAGCTAACCTCTGCAGACTGCGAGGCAGCTTTTCTACCGCCAACTGTGTTGCTCGGCCAACCCAAACAAACACCTTTAATCCAAAGTCCATTCAAAAGCATTTTTTAGTTTCAAATGTTGATTTTGAAAATTCTTCAATCTGGTCTGCAACCTGCCCTCCAGCAATGCTGCAAAAGGAACACAGGTAAGCTCATAAACCACATATAAGCCTAAAAAACAACCACATTATGAATTAGAAGCAATGAGGCTACCTGAAGCAAAGTCATGGCATAGGTAATATAGCTCCACATCATCCCTTGGCTAGTCTTCAGATCTCGCTCTCAAAAATGGGTTGCTTTGCTCTTGGCTTCTCCACCTTCTACCACCAATCCATCTTTCAAAACAAAATTTTATCTATATAAATGATACAAAAAATAAAAGTTGTGATACTTTAAAGAAGACACAAATAACACATACCTTTCTGAAATGGTTTTGTCAAGATCTATAAACTAAGCTAGAAATGATTAAAATACTAAAAGAATGCTCAAATGATTAAATTACTAAATCAATGCACAAATGATTACCTCCCACAGTTTCCTTTCTCTTAAACATTCCATCGAACATCTTCTCAAACCATCTCACATTTGGCTCTCTATGTCTGCATAAACAAACGAACTTTTCATCAAATACCTCATGTGTATGCAATTAGCTACGAATCCAAATTACTCGTATAAGTTTATCACAAATCAAAACAATAACATGCTTTTTTGAGACTTTAACCAAATCAGCAATGATATACAAACGGACTGAAACAATTACCTGATTGATTTTTGAAGAACATAAATTCGATTTCCTCGACTCATCACATGATGCTCTTTTGGCCTACAAAAAACAATGACACAAACATAATTAAATCAAAACATATGAATTGTCATTTAAACCTAAACCGAGCAACAACATTTACACCTCAACAAACAAATTAAAACAAATGAATCATAATTCAAACCGCACGTCCTAACAACAACATTCAAACAACCAAATCATACTTATCAAGGGAAATACATTAAACTAAAATTATCAAATATTTATAAATTAAAAATAACACAATTACTTTGATTATATATAATGGAATACACATAACAAACACATTTAAAAAAAATAATTCATCAATGTAATTTCCCCCAATTTTTTAGGGTTCTCGTTACACAAAAATACTAAAAGCTAATCAAATGAATCGAAACAAAATAATTGTAATTTGCAACTTATAATTCAAATCCCTATTATAAAATACTTACCAATTTTTCTATGTTGACATCATAAAAATGACTTGCACATGAATTTGACACTGAAATGGCTGGTGTTTTCAAATCTGTAATTGTTATTGTGTGGTAATAGAGATAGAACGAAAGTATCTTGAATCGGTGTATTGAATTGGGGATTTTGGTTCGTAGGTTTTGAATTGGTTATTAAGGAAGCTGATAAAATTGATTTAATTTTTATGATTGTGGTGTTTAATGTTGGGAGCGTGTAGAGGAAGAATATATGTTTAACTAGCTTATAGACCCTTGGAATCCAAGGGATTTTAGAGGGTTTTTGAATAAAAAAAGGTAAGTACGTGAATAAAGTAAGAAATAACAACGAACGTAACGCTATGAAATTTTCTTGTAACGGAACAATAAGTTATGACTGAAAGTATAAAATACAATAACGGTTGTAAATATTTGTGTAATAAACGTTCATTGCCTCTTTATCTTCAATATGTTTGTCTTGAGAATCAAATGCATTTAGTGATCATCCTAACACCTCAACAAAAGGTCCATTCCGTGAACATCTAATATAAAAATGAGATAATAAGAAAACAACGAATGTAAACATGTTCTATTAATATATGAAAGAAACAATGAGATAATATGTGAATTATTCGATAATCAAACGTCTATGCATTGTCGTCTTCAAATTTGACGGTCTTGAATAGCAAATGACGTATGTGAGTACTAATCAATTTAATAACTAATGTCCATTCCGGGCACATCTAATATTCCATAGAAAATATAAATAAAAGTAGGTTATGATTCATAATCTATTATAATTTAAAATATGGTAAAAAAAATTATTTGATATGTATATTGTACATACCTCTTGAACGTTGTTCATAGACCTTGAAGTACTTTAGGGGGTTTTTTTTTTGAAAGGCACTTTAGGGGTATATTAAGAGACGGTCATATAAAAAGATTTAGTAGCTTAAAGACCCGTGGATTCACGGGGTTTTTAAAGTAATATGAAAATGAGATAATAAGAAAACAACGAACGTAAACATGTTTCATTAATATATGAAAGAAATAATAAGGTAATACGTGAATTATTCGATAATCAATTGAGTTTGTAACAACAAAAATAATAAGCCTCCATGGTGTTGTCGTCTCCAAATTTGATGGCCTTGAATAGCAAATAACGTATGTGAGCGTTAATATATTAGTATAATTTAAAGTATGGTAAAAAGTAGTATATTGTATATACCTCTTGAACTTGGTTATAAACCTTGAAGTACTTATTTGTATACGACATTTTTAGTAGTTTTAGAGATATTACCATCCTCATCACAGACTGATATAAATAAATTATAGACCCGTGGAATTATGAAAATTTTTAAATAAATTATTCATTAAAGAGTTAGGTGCATGAATAAAGTAACAAACAGCAACGATCGCAAATAGGTTCTATTATTTTATGAATTGAATAATAAGTTTAATACTTGAATGAAAGGATAAACAACCTGATTTATAACTAATAAAATAATGAACGTGCATGTATCGTCTTATGCATATGGTGATAGTCTTGAAGAGGCGAGGTATGCAGTCAACGTCAAACACAAGTATCCCATGCTCATTCCGTGAACACCTAAAAGTAATAAAATAACAAAAAAACAAACTATATAACTCCCACCACAACCTTGGATCAGCTCCATTCTCAGGACAAAACCTACCTATCCGATGGTATATCTGGCTGAAACTTTGAACACGTATGACCCCCTTCCTGTGTTGACAGACTCATCAATATCAGCACCTAATGACGTCATAGCGAACATTTGGTTATAGGCACGTATGTTGTTCATGAAGTGGTTATCTGAAAAGAGTTGCTGGATATATGGTGGATACTCCCGTGGTGTGAACAACCGTACCTTCCTAGCACGACAACAGCGGTTATACAAAGGGCCTGAGAACCTTGTAGAATTACTTAATCTCTCTTCATACCAGAAACGCGCATGACAATGACGACATACACATTCACACCGCCCAAAAGCTCTGTACTCCCTCGGTGGCCCTAGAAAACATTCGAATACAACATTCATAAAAAAAATATATATATCATCATATGCACGCCACTGTCAAAGAACAGCTAATGTGATTTTACAAAACTAACCTATACGATTCTGAGACCCGTTAATTGATGTTGTTGATGACGGTATTGGATTATTCTGCCTTCGGTTTTGGCGCCCTCGTGAATGGTTCACAGCCGTCAGCGACACTGCTGGTGTAGATGGACCTGAAACAACAAATAAACCTAAGAAGAATTAAAAAAGGCAAAGAACCAATTCTATTAGTAGAGAAAAAAACAATTTGAATTTCACATATGAGCAGGAAGAAACTAAAATCTCAAACCTTGAATATAGGTTCCATTCGGAGATGATTGCGTGCAAGTTGGCATGAAAGACATAGCATGCGAGGAGGAAGCGACATTTGTATGCATACCCATGTTCATATCAGTCGTAGATGGCATCGGGCAAATTAAAGCCATCCATCAAGAAAGGCATAGCACTTGAAGGTCCAGGAACACCAACATGTGTACATAAGGTTGTTTCAGCAGACGTCCTAGGTTCGTGTAAATTGAATGACGATTCTTCCAGTTGTGACCGTACAGGTATGCAGGAAGGTGGTCCCATTCGCTGATGTTCACTACCTGAAACAAAAACAACATTTGCAAATACATTAACAATTTAATAAAAGTAATTATCGGAAATTGAAGTATTCGCTAAACCTGAATGCACCTTAACTAAAACATAACAACCGTCTTTAACCGCCTAAGTTTACCTTGCATATGTCTTTTACGTTTATTGCCGGTCGTTTTACGTGAACCATGAGAGACTATAGGGGCAGTAAGAGCATCCTGTGTGGGCGCCCAAACCTGAGATGTCTCTAAGGCATCATCATCTGTAACAGGCTAAAAAAAACTACATAATATGAATACAGTCCCTAACAATGGAATTATTTATATACATTTTAGTTACATGCTTAAAACCACAGTGCCACAAAACTTAAGTTTGCTAAAGGTATCTCAACCCACTACTCCGAAACTATCATTCCTTTTGAAGATCTCCCGTTCAACCAATCAAAACATCTCAATTGAATCTATTTAGAATCTGATTAGGTCACATAATCCCTTTCAAAACACACGATCAAACATCCTAAAAGTAGAAGCACTTCCAAACATCCTCTCCGGAATTCAATTTTTTTTCAGCTAATTTTATGATTCGGATTACTTTAGGTCACATAATCCCTTTCAAAACACACTACCGAACATCCTAAGAAGCACTTCCAAACATAATCTCTAGAATTCAATTTTGTTTTAGCTAATTTTATGATTCGGATTACTTTAGGTCACATAATCCCTTTCAAAACACACTACCAAACATTCTAAAAGTAGAAGCACTTCCAAACATAATCTCTAGAATTCAATTTTGTTTTAGCTAATTTTATGATTCGGATTACTTTAGGTCACATAATCCCTTTCAAAACACACTACCAAACATCCTAAAAGTAACAATTCAAGCTATAGCAACAAAACTAAAAGTATTTATTAAAGCTATAGCAACAACCCGTAAAAATGCAAAACCAAAGTAAGATAGACGGTGCTAAGAATAATAAAATTCTTATATCTTAGATTAAGCAATGTGCTTGGAAACATACCGTAAAGACTAAAAATTCGAAGCATTAGGGTACTTTTGAACATGTGCTTGGAAATCAACATCATCTCTTGGTTATAATGAATCATCACGTGCTCTATTTTTCCCCTACAAATGACAATTACACAAACACAATTTATCAAACAGTTGGTGTGCATAATTCATTTATCAAACAGTTGGTGTGCATAAGAAGTCGACATATAACAGGGCCCTTCAAGGAAAAGATAGAAAACAACACAAATCAAGTAAGACAGTGTACTCAAATAAAACCATTAAATCTGTATTTGCATGGAATTGACATACTTCTGAGAGTATCCGCTTCAGTACATGAGATACCACCAAATCCACAGGTTGGATGTCTGTTACAATTGCACCAGGTTCTCCATGCTGAAGCAATACAAGTTAATCAGCTTTAAAAACAATACTAAACAAAAAATCAAATAGTCAAATGTACAATAACACTTTGGTGACGTAAAAAGAAAATCCTACTTACAATTCCAAGACCAAGTTCCATTTTTCTTGGAACTAAACGGTCTGATTTTGGCTGACCTGGAAGTGTGCAAACGGAAAGCGCAACGCCCATTGTACCAACAATTTCGCATGCATGCCTTGCATCGGCAGCAACATCAGAAAGGGGAAGACCGGAAGCAGCTGCTGCTCCTGCAATCTGATATTTTCAAAGAACTTCAATAATAATTTATGCAAAACAAATCATAAGAATATTACATCCTTGACAACATATAAATAAGCTAATTACTGTGTGGATTGCAAGTTCACGCAATAACCAACTCCTATAGTGTCACAATTAATGGAAATCTTGTCTAGCATAAATCCAGTCCACTCACCACTATGCATGGGGTCCTAATGGTCGATTTGCCATGTACAGTGACTCAGTATTAACTATTCTAGAAAGATCAAGTAGTCGAATGCCCAGTTAATAACTTAATACTAATAATTACCAGTTTAGAGTGATCAAGGCTCAACTAACGGTCGAATGCCAGGTAATTACTTAACAATATTAGGCTTTACTAACTTTTTATGTTTCTTTACCTAATTATTAACCCAACTCACTGATTATGGTTTCTGGTTTGACAAAGTCCCCATTTACTGCGACTCAAGAAGTGCCACAAAAATCTTATTAACAGCTTTTACACACACACACATACATGTATATACATATGTATATAACATCGCAAATCCAGAGGTGAGGAGGGTTACTGAAGGGCAAACAAATGATAAAGAACAAACTTAAATAACTGAGCACAATAATTTAACGTACTGTGCACCACATGCATGCATCTTACTCTCCATTTACTTAAGAATATTTTTATCAATAAGATGGATGGATGAGGATAAACCTTATGCACGAGAATGGTTCCAGCCAAACCTCTTCTCCCAGCTATGCCTCGTGGGGGTGGCAAAGCGCAATCATCTCCAACAATTACCATCTACAGCACATATATCGCAAGACAATATATCTGAGTGCTAAAATTCTCCTGTTTAAGAGTGGGGGCACAATTTAGGATACATGCTAACGATGTGCACTGACCTCGACTTTATAACCTTCGGATTTGGCTTCCTCGGCTGCCAATCCAAAATTTAATCGGTCACCTGTGTAGTTCTGTGGATCTGAAATCAGTGTCATTGTACTAAAAGTGCATCCTTACATACGAAGTATCCTAGCACTTGTTATTTATAATCTCCATGAGTAAACAGTTTGCCGTTAACTACAATAACGAAACCTCAAGAAATCACTAATAGTTATTTTTTTTTCTTCTAGAAAACCTAAACAAAAAAAAAACAGAAACTCCAATACATTTCACAGCTTAGTTGACAACCTGACCAGAAATGTTTTTTCCAAAACTGTTACATTTTCTGTGCATAATTAATGTGTCAAATATGAAATCAAAAGTTATAACTTCAAAACAATGTATTTTTTGAATAAACTGATTTAAAAGCTTTTTTGCAGTAAAAAACGCACTTTGGGTGACTTTGAACTATTCGACCCATATGACTTGTTTCCTTCTTAGTTACCTGATTCATTCGTTGAAGATAAAGCATAATCAAAATAATCCATTCATAAGAGCATCTCCAATGGTATAGTCTTACCAAAAGCTTTTGACATAAAAAAGGTAAAAAGAAAAAAGCTATTGATCGAAAATCACCTTCAATGCAAAAAAGTCATTCTATAAGTCCTTTGTGTACCTTTTAATCATAAAATTAAGAAATGTTGTGAGAGAGGTATTCCTGAAGTCATTCACTAAAAAAGAGTCAAGCAAAAAGGTTGAAGATTCAAAATTTATTTTGTTCAAAAAAAGTAATTCATCAAGCTACCATTGGAGATGCCATAATGGGTCAAATTCTCACCAATAACTTTTACTATCACTCCTAAACACGATGCAATAACTTGGGAGCATAAGTTGAAGCATTTGTGTGAAGCTCTTAATTAAATATCTGAAAGTTACATCACCTTAACAATTAGGAGACATCCCATAGGCCCAGTCACAGCTCGTATGCCCTAAAGATGGATAATATTAGTTGCAGTATCAAAATATCGCATCAAAATTAATTGAAATAAACACAGCCAAATACATTGTAAATTGAATCAAAACCACCAAATAAAAAGTCGGCACATCAAAATATCTTTACTACGGGATTTCAATCAAATCCCTAAAAAAACATGAATAAATGCGATAGTTACCAAATATACGGTGTGGATGGCATAGAAATCATTGGCAAATCAAGAAAATTTGTAGAACGAATTGAATTGATAACCGCCATAGATCAATTTAAAGGGATCTTAACGATGCTGTGATTTGAGTTGCAATTGGCATGATCATCAGCTATCATCAAACTTTATGATCAATTATGAGATTCAAATCAAAATAACTATATTATGAGATTCAAATCAAAACCCTAAAAAAAACTTGAATAGATGAATACTTACAATCGAATGATGTATCAGAAGATTTGTATGTGTGTTTTTGAATTGGTGAAACTCATTATTAGGATATTATATGAAAATCGTAACTTATTTTTGGATGTTTTTTTGAATGTATTGCATTAACTCTTGATCCAAAACTGACGCATTGATCAATGACAATCGTATAGAAGAAGCTTCACTAAAGAAATCGTATAGAATAAAGGAATGCAGTGAGGGGTTGTACAGCATTAAATCACCAACCAATCACAGCCAAGACACCTCAGCATATTAATTGCATAGGAAGCTTTAGGGGGTTGTAAATTATTTTGGTTTATTAGAAGATATAGATTGTTTACAAAAATAGGATTGAAGAGCGTATAGTTTAGTGGTTAAAGAATAGAGTGCATTGACTTGTTGTATGCAATAAATATTCGACCAATCATATTTGAGACACATCAGCGAATTTATTACAACGGGTGCTTCATTGAGTTATAAATTATTCTGGTTTATTATATTTTATAGATACTCCTTAGTTTGTAGATGAATTTTTAGAAATTATTAATATTGAGATTAAATATAAAAAATTCTCTTCCTTTTTTTTAGAAACTACATTAAAAAAAGTTGTTAAAACTTGTTAGGCATATTTGTAAGTTTTTTGGTGTGAACATTATTAATACAACTATTTCATTAAAACAACATTGTTTGAATTTTTATAATATAAATTAAGTAAACAAAAAATTAAAAATTAAGTTTTTTAAGTGTTAAGAAAATACATCTTTATTTTGTATGTAGTAGAGATTATATTTAGCTATAGCCATTTAGTTCCATTATAAAATGGAAATTATTAAATGTTGCCTTGACGGTTACATTTAACATCTTTTAACCGGGTTTATGTACCGCTAATTATCCATATTTTTGTTTATTAAACGTGACACTTATATAAAAGTATGTTTAGCAAAACCCTTGTAAAAATCATTAGCACCCTTCAAAAGGTTTAATTTGGGCTTTAGTTTCAAGAAATGAGTCCAACAACACGGATACTTAACACAAAACTACATACAAGGTTTTTATACAAAAACCGCTCAATTATTTTTGTAAAAACAATAATCTAACAGTATAGGACTATGGGTAGATTATCTATCAAGTAAAGTGCACACATATACGCCAATGACGAAGTGATAACATATGAATATATGATGATATATGAAACATAAATATATATTCTGTTCAATATTAATTGCACCTGAGATAAGCATAGTTTACTCCACCTGTAAATCTGTAATTTCCCAATATTGATTACGTCAAATATAAAATACTAAAATAAAATGCATCAAGTCAAACCATATAACATTCTTTATATTTGATAAACGATCTTGTTTAAAAAGAATTTTTATAGACGATTTTCCTAATTTTATGTCGATGGTTACAATTGCACGACTGTCATACACGTCTATTTAATTTGTTTCAAATGTTAGTTATATATTGCAATTCTTTTAACTCAAGTCGCTAGACAGAAAATAAAATTTAGTCCTACTTGCTTATTTCTTGCCTAAATAACTCGAAACTGTAACTAATTAAATTCCTTGATATACATTTCTTTTTTCTTTTTGGAAACGATATTGACTTTAATTCTAACTTTAATGGTAGTTAGCAGACGAGAAGAAAAGATCCATATGTCTAGTGTAGTTAAGTAAATACAAAGTCAATGCCTTTTATGGAATTGGAAATGACAGCTACTTTAATTCTAACTTTATTTAGTTAAGTAGATTATATGTTTTGTGACAGGTTGTATATGTCGCTAAATGTCAAGATGAGCACCTATTTAAGGAGCACATTTACTTTACAATAATTTGTGGTAATTTCCAACATGTTTTCACCACTCACCTATGTTGTTCTTACTTTTTTCTTTGTGTTTCATTGTCATTCATATCCGTTATCCACTTCATCACGATGGATTGTCGAGCAAAGCTCTGGCAAACGCGTGAAACTAGCGTGTGTAAACTGGCCTGGCCACCTTCACGTTATGATCCCCGAGGGTCTTAACCAAAAGCCAATAAAAGCCATTGTATCGGACATAACTAATGTCATGGGCTTTAATTGTGTACGGCTCACATGGGCTACTTACATGTACACACGATACTTAAATGTGACTGTTTCTCAGTCACTAGATCAATGGAACTTGACTGTCGCTAAAGATGGTATCGCTAAATATAACCCTGAAGTGTTGGGATTGACTGTTGTGGAAGCACAAAATGCAGTTATTGATGAGCTCGCGAAAGAGGATATAATGGTTGTGCTTGATAATCATGTTAGTTTACCGAAATGGTGTTGTGGTGGTGATGACGGTAATGCGTTTTTTGGCGACGAGTATTTTGATCCTGACGAGTGGGTTCAGGGTTTGGTCGCGGTTGCTACTCAATATAAAGGCAATCCTACGGTATGATGTTATGTACTTAATAAAGTTAGTGTTTAACAAAACTCATTTAAGTGGTCTTCTATGTGTCTGACATTTTTTACGATAGTCAAAAGGGATATTAATGCCTAACACAAAAAAGTCAAAAAGGATTATAATTTGTTCTTTATAGTTGTAGTTATTCAAAAATAAATAAATCGTTGTCAGTCGTTTTTACTTGTTTAGTATTTTTAGTATTTAACTTTAGTAATTTTAGACATAGGTCTACATTTTTATACATAGAAAAACATGTTTAAAGGTTTTTTATTTTTTTATTTTTATTATTATTATTATTATTATTTTCTTCTTCTACTGTGAAATAACCCAAAGTCACTTTTTAATGATAGCAATAAAAAAATAATAAAATAAAATAAACAGTAGTTAACATTTTTTGGAAAGTTTATTCCTTTAATTTCATACACTAGTTCTACTAACTTTTTACAAATCCTCTATGTGCATTAACCTAATATGCCAAACATTTTAGGTAGTCGCTATGAGTATGCGGAACGAGCTACGAGGACCACATCAAGAAATATCAATTTGGTACAACTACATGCAACAAGGCGCGGTGGCTGTTCATAACGCGAACCCTGAAATTCTTGTGATTTTATCGGGTTTAAACTATGATTCAAACCTCGGTTTCTTAAAAGATAAACCTCTTACGATCAATTTGGATAACAAGTTAGTTTTCGAGTCACATTGGTACCCATTTGGGCAATCTTATGAAAAATGGGTTGCCCAAACAAACGAATACTGTGGCGAGGTGACAAAAACATTTATGGATAATTCGGGGTTTTTGTTTCAGGCAGATGAAAACCCTGTTCCTCTTTTCCTAAGTGAATTTGGAATAGATCAAAGAGGTGGAGATGAGATGGAAAATCGTTATTTTACTTGCCTGTTGGCTACTGTGGCTGAACACGACATTGATTGGGGGTTATGGCAATTACCGGGGAGCTTTATGCTTAGGGAAGGTAAACTCGACGTGGAAGATGTATATGGGATGTACGATTTTGAGTGGGAGAATATTAGAAATTCTAGGGTGCTCGAAAGGTTGCGGTTTATTCAAACAAAGATCCAAGGTATCATGATCACTTCCAGTAAAATAAGTACCCAATGCATGATTATTAAAAATTATATACAAGCATAAGTGCATAACTAACATTGTTTGATACGTTGGGATGTTATATTACAGGTTATAACGAATCAAGCAACCCGACATATTATTTCTTGTACCACCCTTTAAGCGGTCAATGTATCAAAGCAAGCGGCGATACTCTTCTAATGACAGATTGCCAACAAGCGAGTAAATGGAACCATGATCATGATGGAGGCTCGATCGAATTAGCAAACACGCCGGAATGTTTAACTACTAGTGAACAAGGTCAAACTCCTATGATAACCGATCAAGTAAATTGCTCGAGTCCTCAAAGTTCATGGAATGTTGCTTCAGGTTCAAGACATCATCTGGCTTCAAAAGATAAGCAAGGGAACAATTTGTGTTTGGAAGTGGATATGTCTTCTCTTAACATCGTGACAAACAAATGTTTATGTCTAGACGATGACTTGAATGACGTTCCATCGTGTGGGTATAACCCGACAAGGCAATGGTTGAAGCTTATTCCAACCAGTATATAAATATGATTGATACAATATGAATAGTTAGACATTTAAGACTATATGATTCTTAAAGATAAGAATTATAGATTAAATTTTTGAGGATTAATACAACATTATATCAATGTCTAAAAGTTTCGATCTATTTCAATCAATCTAAAAAACAAAAGAAAAAAAATAAAGTTTCGACCTATTAATTTTTAGCCTGGATTTCGATATAGAAATTGATAATCACTTTCAATTAGAATGCATTAAGCAGTTTGGTCCAATAGTTGGCCCAAGTTCTACCTATTTGGGCTTTCCAGTGCATTTAATCAATTTTATTGAGCTTATAAAGAATCTGATAATTTTGTTTCCTTGAACATCATAAATTCATAAATCATAATGCATGTCATATATTTCGAATGTCATATTTTCTGAAAATAATAAAATATTGTACATAATGTATTATAGTCTTGTGATTTTGAGGAAATTTGAAACTTTGATGTTTGATGTCTCTTTGATTCTATCCAACTGTCCGCGTAAGGACTTTGGTTGAAATTGAAAACCATACATAATTTCGTCATTTCATTGACCCAAAGTTTGAAAAAAACTTGATTAATTAGCTAGTAATGGAAGATGGTGACTTGGTGATTAAGGTGGATATTCCACCTTATCATATTTTCCTTTCTAATGTTGTTTCTTAGAAGAGATTACGGGTAACGTAATAAGAAGTTAGCAACATATAAGTTTGTATTCGTTTTTGCTTAACCATGTAAATTCCGTTCTCTTTGCGTTGTTTCTAGGAAGACTTATGTATTTTCACCAACTTAAATACGATAACACTTTCAATTCTAACATCTCTAGTACTCAAACCATTACTTGTTTGGTCCGAGTTATGGTGACTTGAAGATGATCACATGAAATGGATATCTAATGTATTCAACTCAGGTTATTCTAGTCCAAAAAAAAAAAAAAAAAAGCATCAATATTGTAAGATATTACTGTAGGTGATTAGCTATAAACGGAAGGATTGAAAATCAAAATAAAACGTTAGATAAGAAGAAGAAAAAGCCAATATATAGATGATTTATTCAAACAATCACACAAACAACCCTTCCTCAGTTACAATCTAACTGATCTTTTTCAAATGACAAAGATAGCAAATATTGAAATTACATGTTCTAGCTCGACATTCAAGGATCAAAGAGCCATTAATATCTTGATTACAAACACGACAGACATACTTAGGAGTTTTCTTTCTTCGAACAAATGTTAGAGGATGTTTATGATACGACGGAGTTCTGGTGCCCTCAAACCATATGTTTGCATACCAATCAATTCGACTAAGGCAATCAAGGTGAAAAGAACTTCTGGATTTGTGATCGTGACAATGATATAGCCAGAACTTGGGGTCCATTTCCTCCTCACAAATATCGCAATAGAAATCTTCGGGATGATTTTCAACCGGGGGATATGTTAATGGGATATCATGTCCTTTGCAATACCTATGACTAAGGGACTGTGGGGACCTCAATGCACAATACATACCGAGTTGGAAGTTACAAGCCTTGCAAGCATAGCTTATACCACTATACCATTTACCACAAGCGTTGCAGAGAACTGTGGGATCAATAAGCTTGATAAGAGGATGATCGTGTGAAATATGTTTGATGGTGATGGGTAAAAATGCACAATTTACGCAGAGGTAGAACTCGCAAGTTTCACATTCATATGCAAATGTGTTGCCATAACTAAAACAACCAGTGCAATTGTAGAATCGTCGATATTTCCGTGTGTCTACTAGCTGAAGGTGTGGTCTGGGTGAAGTTGATTTTGTAATGTGAGCGGCAATTGGGCACAATAATTGTGAAGACCGGTGAATGAACATCCGTTTTCACAACTATAGTATGGGAAGGAGAGGGGTTGTACACACGCATAACACACCTTTATTGGTTCACCAGAGTTGATGTAGCGTAAGATGTTGTTACCTTGCAGTTTTTCATCAACATTAAGGATTAATGGATGACCTGGATGACTCCAATGGTCAATCTTAGTTGTTTCCTTATCATTCTGAGCCATGTTTTCAAGATGGAGTAGTTTCAATGGATATGTAAATGCGTCTGACATGGGAAAATGTAGTAAACTTTTAACATCTTCACTGGCTGCAGAAGTGCTCTCATCATCTCTGAAACCATGCACATAATGTTTTTAGAAGAGATTAATTACAAAAACACACAATTAAAAGAATATAAAGTTATTTTTACCTTGGAACACATGGTTGTCGTTGCGCATTTAAGGCACATTTGATATGGGCAAAAAATCTACAGTTTACACAAAGATACAACCATTCATTCCTTCGAATGTATTTCTTGCAAAATTTGCAATAATAATAAAAGTTATAGAATCTCTCTGGAAGCGAGTAGACAAGAACAAGAGGGTGTTTAGGGTGGTGGGGTAAGGAAGCACAAGACTTGTGGATCCAGAAATCACAACTATCACATTCATAAAATAAGCCTTTTTCTTCAGTTTTGCAAGCATCGCAACAGAATGACGCAGGTCTTAATTGAAGGGTTAATGTGTGTTGCGGATGGCTTTCATGTTGTAACTTGATCGATGCCTCCTCCTTGATAGCATCAACTTCTGCCATACGAGTAAACTCAACAAGAGAACAATTACTACAACCATTAAATCCTGGTTTATCACCCGGCTTAGAAAGATAAGCAAACCCTTTAGTTATTTTTTGACAACAAACTTTACAAGTATAATAGCCACCAAATGAACTTATAGTTTTAAACATATAGAAATTCAGAGGATGATGATATAAAAAAGGGAAGTTGATAGTTTTCGGAAGTTATGAACATAATTTATGAAGAAAAAAACGACACATGGTGCAAGCATACGCAGAGTCACCAATTAATAGAGGTTCCTCACATATATCACACACAACAACTCCTTTCGAGTTCTCCTCATCATCACCTTTCATGGTACCTAGAATCGTCTCCCAATCGATGAGCTTCAATGGATGCATCTCATGACCAAAATGATTAACCTCTTCCATTCTCTCCTTCTTTCACAAGTTTAAACCTAAATATAGATAAACACTACAAGGATTGCCGCTTTTGTTACTTAAATTTGACAAACAAAAAACAGATTTACAGCTCACAAACTTCAATAAGACAATAAATAACCAAATTTTGTTAGTTTGACATGAAGAAAATGAAACATGAAACTCCTAATGTAATTGAAAGCTCTCTGTTTAAAGATTTGAATATATTTGTATTTCCTAAATTACAATCTTCGACGTAGGTTATAAAAGAGTTTTAAAGAACATTATTCTTTTCTCAAATTAGAAGTTTGCATCTCACTTTTTGAAAAGATAGTCTATCTCCCTTTTATCAATTAGAAGCTTTCTCTTTATATCACACAAAACAAAATATTGATTGGAGGTTGATTAAGTGTTCCCGTTAAAATGCCTCAACCATATCATGCAATTCGTTTACTGTATACACATGAACTAAATTTTATTTTATTTTCCTCATTATGTTGTATATCGTAATGTTCATTGTGGCCAGAATTTATGTGCTCCACTGCTTAGCCAAATATTTACTGTAGTAGAATGACCAAGTTAATACTAGTAATTAGCAAGTAATGTACGTTATTGTTTCTTCCAGAAGTTATACCTTTGCATCTCTTGTTGTACAAGGATGGTTCAACTCTGCTATTAAGTTCGATTTCATATTTCAGGTTATATCGATACAAATCAATTTTTATACAGTACAAATCTGATAATCCGTACCATTTGGGCACAACACTCGATGATCGGACGATAACAAACTAGAAAGAATTACACATTATCAAACTGAACTTACTTATCATATCGCCATATATCAACTTAAATTTGACAAAAAAAAACAGATTTACAGCTCACAAATTGTAATAAATATTAAATAACCAACTTTTGTTAATTTGACGTGAAGAAAATGGAACATGAAACTCCCGATGAAAATTGAGAGCTCTCTGTTTAAAAAATTAAAGGGGAATTACATATATATGCATATAAATGATATATATGCAATTTTACATCGTTAGAATAATATATATGTAAATGACTCAAAAATTAAAGTATATTTTGTAGTTTTCTAAATGACAATCTTCAATGTTGGTTATAATTAAAAGCTTTATAAAGAACATTCTTTTCTCAAATTAGAAGTTTGCATCTCACTTTTTGAAAATATATTCTATCTTCTTTGTCAATTAGAAGCTTTCTCTTTATATCACACAAAACAAAATATTGATGCGAAGTTTTTTTTTTTTTTTTTTTTTTTTTTTTTTTTTTTTCTCCTCTATCATGTTAGGTGCGGGTCTTAAAATAAGCCTTCGAAAATTTTGAACAACAGAATGTTGATTTTAGTGTCATCAAATATTTTAAGTAATTATGATTTACTAGATACCAACGGAATTTCCTATTATGCCTGGATGCGAGTTAGGAAAATGTGGAGTGCACACTCGTTGAACTAATATGTTTTCACCCCGGCAAAGACACGGGGGTCAAGAGGCAGCGTCTCTTGTTAGGGTCCTGCTCCAACTTGGTTACCTGTTTTTCCGCCTTTTTCCCAACCATTATGACTATTGCCCACACAGTTGTGACTGTTGGTTTTTAACCAACATTAATTGTCAAATAATCTATCTTTTTAATAGGTTTATTTGGTCTTGTTTGAACATACAGAAACACATAATTCCCCTTTGTTTTGCTTTGTTCTCTTGTGCCTAGAAACAAAATGTTCTTTTCGAATTATCCTTATAAGGATTTTGTGATACCAAATCATTAATAGAGTTGAAATATTTTATACAGAAAGTGACCTTACACGATTCAATCAAGATGTCCAAAATTATCATTACACCTTAACCCAATATCTAACAGAGAATTGTACATAGATAACTAAAATAAGGTCTTGTTGATGACTTCAATGGGTGTTACCACATATAACTCAACTTCCATATGTGTCACTATAAATTATATATACTATCTAAAACCCAGGCACTCTTCCACACCGCGACACGTGTCCAAACACTGTAGCATGAACAGTGCTACAGTAAATACGCTACAGTAACTTTTTTTTAATGTTTTTTTACGTTGCTACAGTACTCGGTACTTTTTTTTTCCCTTAAGAAAATTTGTTTTTTTTTTAAAAAAAATATATACAAAAAATAATACATTTTTTTTGCGCCGCTACAGTGCTCGGTCGGTACAGATCTTTTTTTTTTTTTTTATAACATAAATTTCTTTAACAAAATTTGTTTTTAAAAAGAAAATACAAAAAATAAAAATAAAAAAATACAAAAAATAATACACGTACAAAAAATTTCTTATACAAATTTGTTTATTTAAAAAAAAAAAAAAACATACCGAGAAAACAAACAACCAAAAAAAATTTCAACCGCAACGCCAAAAAAAAAAAAAAAAAACCGTAAATATAAACAAATTATGCTTCCATGTAAACATATGCATACTTCAGATAACAAAATTATTAATTATACCATACAACCGACAAAATACAAAACACAAAACACACCCGCCGCAACGCGCGGGCAACCCCGCTAGTAACATCTAAAAGTGGTCAACCAGTTGGGTAAATGGGTCAGGGCTTAGGCATGCCAATTTAACATTTGGATTAAGTGTACTCGATAAAATCACATAGGGCTGCAATCAAGTCAAGCTTTTATCAAGCAACTCGAGCTTGACTCGATCGAGTTGAACTTTTATCAAGCTCAAGCCCAAAAATTAGCTCGAAGCATATAACGAGTTGAGCTCGAGCTTTTCATAGCTCGGCTCGAGCTCTTATCAAGCTTTTTCGGACCTTAATATAGATATATTTTCAAAATAAATTCATATAAGTAACTAAGGGATAATTTGATTTTAAAACCTATTTATAAGTACTTCATATATAATTGAAAATTGTATTCTAGAAGGTCCTTCAACCCTAATTAATCCTAATGATTTGTATTCTAACGCTTTGTATTCTTCACACTTCTTACTGCATTCAACCAATAAGTCCAAAGCTTCTCTTTTTTCCAGAAGTATTCATAAGTTCATTACTTCATTTATCAACAACTTCTATTTAATAATGTTAAGTGTTAACTCATCAGTCTGTATGATATGCATGTCTCTGTGTTTTTTGTCTTGTTATTGTATTGAAAAATAATCACAATATATCAATGGATGTTAATATATATAACATTGCTACTTGCTACACCTATATTCAGGTACTTTGTGTCTTTGGCCATTTGTATCATAAAACAAGTATTACTTAATATGGTGTCGTAGGTTTTTTTTTTTTTTTTTTTTTTTTTTTTTTTTTTGAAAGGTAAAATTCATTAGAAAACCGCCAGCCCACAAAACGGGGCGGCACACACTACAACCAACCCAATTACATAATTACAAATTTACACTAACTATCCCAAGTCAAAGACGATAACTTAGCTCTATTCTTAGCCCAAAGAAACCCCAACACTTTGAATTCTCCAATAATATCTTCCATCCTAGTCTTTTTACTTTGAAACTTAAGATGATTTCTCGCCTTCCAAATGCACCAACACCCTATAATAATAATACCATAGAAAATTTCTCTATCGCGCCCCGTCAACCCAACGAATTTATGGACTTCCAAAAGATCCTTGAACGGAAAAGCAAAGATATTCTGAACTCTACACCAAGACGAAAAATGTTGCCAAAGCCTGGTGGCAAAAATGCAACCTGTGAATAAATGATCCACCGACTCATCCGCGCTCCCACAAAGCACACACGACACATCCACAATCTGAATATTTCTATGTCTCAAAGCGGACGCCGTCGGAATCCTACCCATTTCAGCCCGCCACCCAAAAATGTTGCATTTCTTAGGGATCCACTTACACCACTCATAGACAGAGATGTTGCTGAAGTCCATAACAAGATACAACAAATTCCTAACCGCACTTACAGAGAAAACACCATTACCAACCCCAATCCAAACCCAACTATCCATCGTGTCAGTAAGCACAACAGCATCCAACAAAGAATTTAGAACTTCCCATTCAGACCCATCCTCAAGCGCTATAACCGATCTCTTCCACTTCCAAACCCGCACTATACCAGCATCAGACATCTTCAACATGTCACTAACTTTGCATCTCTTATCCGCATCTAACCGAAACAGGTTAGGACAAACAACCATCATAGGCAAATTCAATAACCACGGATCAATCCAGAAAGAGATATTATTCCCATTCCCCACTTTTCCTTTAAAGAATCTTCTAAGGGGCATCCCCGACACCACCTTCCTGGACAAAACTTTAACAATGTTGCTCCACACACCATTCAAAGATTTACGGACCGGAAGAAAATCCCAGCTTCTATTAGTAGTATGACAAGCCTCAACCACCTGACACCAAAGGCTACCTCTTTCTTTCTTGAACCGCCACCCCCATTTAGCGATCAACGCCGTGTTGATGAATTTCAACTTACACAACCCAAGGCCCCCACACTTCTTCGGAGAGCATACTCTATCCCACGCCACCCAATGTATTTTATGCACCTCTTTCGACCCTCCCCAGAGGAATCTACTAATGAAGGATTCCAGATCCTTAATAACCTTACACGGAGCTTTATACAGCGAGAAAAAGTACACTGGAAGACTTTCCAAAACAGCTTTAATAAGCATAACTCTCCCCCCGATCGACAAGCAATCAGCCTTCCATTTAGACAGACGCGCCTCGAACACATCATAAACCGGATTCCAATTGCTAATACGGTTCATATTGGCCCCAACTGTTATACCCAAGTATTTAAACGGAAGCGACCCAACTTTACATCCCAAAACTTTGGCTTTCTCAACAACCTCCCCTTCACTCACCCCAATCCCATAAAGACCCGACTTAGCAAGATTAATTTTAAGCCCAGAACATAAATAGAAGCATCTCAAAATTCTAACCACATTATCCAGGCAAGAATCCAACCACTCACCAATGATAATAACATCATCCGCGAAAAGCAAGTGAGAAATAACAGGACCACCATAAGGGGTACCTATACCTTTTATAAACCCTTCCTCCTGAGCCTTATTCAACATACACGATAGCGCCTCCATCACAATAAGAAAAAGAAACGAAGATATCGGATCTCCTTGTCGCATCCCTTTCCCAAACTGAAACTCAAACGTGGGAGAACCATTGACCAACACCGAAGATCTAGCCGGCCTAAGAATGCCTCTAATCCAAGCGCACCAAACCGGATAAAATCCCATCTGCTCCATAATGTCAATAACAAAGTTCCAATTGACATTATCGTAAGCTTTCTCAAACTCGATTTTAAGAATGAAAGCTTGCTTCTTTTTCATTTTGCACCACGTAATGACTTCATTGATTATCAAAGGCCCATCAAGAATACACTTATCACTTAAAAAAGCAGATTGCGACTTGGAAACCACCTTCCCCAAAACTCTCTTTAAACGGTTAGATAATATCTTAGATATAGTCTTGCTAATAATCCCAACAAGACTAATAGGTCTAAAATCATTAAGCTCAACCGAATCGCAACCTTTAGGGATCAACGTAATGAACGAAGAACCACATCCCATACTGATAACTCCACTGCTGTAAATAGATCCCATGATATGCACGAAATCCTTCTCGAACAACTTCCAGAAATGCTTGACAAACCTCATATTGAACCCATCCGGGCCCGGAGCCCTATCCTCCCCACATCCAAACACCGCATCTTTAATTTCTGAGACCGAGAACTGCTCCGACAAGATCTCCATATCATCCTCCGAAAAGCGACTTATATTCCAACACCGAAGCTTAGGGTGATCCGGACATTCCTCCAAGAACCTTCTCCTGAAAAAATTGAGAACCTCCTTCTTGATCAAAGAAGGACTGTTCACCCACAACCCTTGAATCATCAAGCCCGGAATCCCATTAATCGCCTTCCTACAGTTCATAATGCCATGGAAATAACTAGAATTCTCATCCCCTTCGAGAGCCCATCTCACCCGGGACCTTTGTTTAATATCCGCTTGTTTCCTAAATTCCAATTCTTTTAACACCATTTTACTTTCAGCGTAAATCCACTCCTCTTCCTCCGATAAATCCCTGCTTTCCATCTCTACCTCCAACTTCTCTATCTCAGCTCTTGCATCCTCCTCCTCACCACTTTCAATCTTCAGCATATTCTCCTTCCACCTTTTAATACTATCCCTAATCAGGCCAAACTTCTTCATCAAACAAACGTCCGGCGGAGCCACAACACCACTAACCCTCGCCGCCGAACACACCGCTTCCTCGAACCCATCTTTCGATAACCAAGAATTGAAAACTCTAAATGGTTTAGGACCGAAATTTTTTGACACCGTAGTCAAAAGCAAAGGGCAATGATCCGAATGAGGACCCGGCAAGGCACGTAAACAAGCATCCGGCCACTTAGAGAAAAAATTATTACAGACCAGCACCCTATCGATTTTACTCAATTTCTTCCCTAAGTCCCGAATACAAGTATACTTCTTTCCCCTCATAGAGTATTCCAACAAACCAGAATTGTGAATAAAGGAATTGAAATTCCTAGCACACGAATTCTTGAAAACCGATCCCAATCTCTCCACCGGGAACCGGACAGCATTGAAATCCCCCAAAACAACCCACATACCCTCCAAGGATAACACCAACGATTCAATGGAATCCCACAGGGCTTGCTTAGCCGAAACACCTTGAGGGGCATAAACATTAATGATATTAACAACTTCATTACTACCCTTTAATCGCCCTGACACAAAGAGGAAATTACGCGCCTTATGCGAGGAGCTCACCGAAAACCGACCCTTGTCCCAAATACACAAAAGACCCCCTGACTGACCAACAGAACCCACAAACTCCATCTCATAATTATTGTTACCCCAAATACATTTCCCTTCAAACTTTGACAAATCCTCAGCTTTTGTTTCTTGAATTGCCATAAAATCAACCCCATTCTCTATCTTTAATCTATAAAGCCAAGGAAAAGGTATGTTAGTTTGTTTGCTACTTCAAGCTTTACCATTCAACTGGTTATCCATGTGTTATCTTTTGTATCTACACTCACTTAGATATAATATATTGTGTGTATAACCCACATTTGCCTCAAAAACTGATGAAAGCGGGACACATATTATCTGTTGAATTTTATGGGTTATACGTAGTTTCCACTAAGTTGCTTATTTGTCAATAATTATATGATGGTTCATCATTTATATATATATAGATGATATTATCTTGTAGTTAGACAGTTCTAGTGAAAAAACTGAAACTAAATTGAAGCCTTTTTTAACAGTTTACATGTAGATTAGATTAGTACTTAGTATTTTATAGTGGCACACCCTCCAGATGTTAGATTTGCAGCCCAACTCTTACAAGATATTAGACAATGATCACATGATATGGATGTCTGAAGAGTGTGAACCTTTTTTAAGAGTTTACATGTAGATTAGATTAGTAGTATCTAGTATGAACCTGTTATAGTGTTGGAAAAGCTTCAATATGCTAAAATGATTTTTAGGCACTCTTTTTGTAAGATGTTCCTGTAGCAAATAAATATTGTATTTGAAATATGCCTAAATGGGTAAATTGGTAATTAGAAAGAAGGTAGAAAAGGATAAGGAAATAAGAAATGGGTAAAAGATAGGCATTAGGATCTGATGTATTTTTAGTTATGAAACAATTGCATTTTTATTTGTAGTGCAGCGAAGCTTGTTGCGACTTGCAAGTGCATGAAGCCTAAGATATCCCTATATATGAATGCATGAGTTAATTTCTTTTCTTTTATCAAGTAGACAAATATAAAACTCCATCAGGTTCTTACAATAAAATTCTAAGAACACTAGGTATCGTTTGGTGCCGTGGGTGGTGTCATAAGAAAAAGTGGTGCCACCTCAGCACTTTTTTTCTATGACACCACTTTTGGTTATGGCATCAGAACCCCCTCCCTAGCATAACACCAGTTTTTGTGGTGTCGTTGGATTTTTTTTTTTTTTTTTTACTAAAACGATATATAACTAAAATTTAATTTTATTAATAAAAAAAATAATATTACATAAATAAAAAAAGACGTGAAATTCAAGAAGTACACAGTACATCAATACGTGGCCTTTTCCGATCCAAGTATTATCATTATATAGGTCTTCTTCCTTCACCTACATGCAAAACACATTACACACACACAAAAAGAAGACATCACTGTATCACACAAACACAAACAACATCACGAACACAAAACATCACAAACACAAACAAAAAAGAAAGAAACCCACCAAAACAAACAAACAAAAAAAAAGTTGCTTGGCGTGAGCTGGTGGCCACGGCGCCAGGCCTTACCAGCCCAGCCCCGGTGTGGGTTGTCACGCCAAAGGCTCGTGCCGAAGGCTATGGCTCAAGCCAATAGCCATTGTACCCAGGCCTCTAAGGAGGGTACCCTGCATTTTCCCCCAAAATGCCACCGGACTACGCTAAGAGAGTACCGTCCCTCGCGGTTTTGAGTGCTGAGATGTCATGACCAGCCAAGATGGTCCCGGAAAACGCCACCCGACGACGCCTAGGAGGGTACCTCCCCTTGCTTTTTCCCGTATTTTTGTCACGTTTTCCTTATTATTTTTTTCCCTTGAATTATGAACCTTAATCACTTAATTGTACATAGTATTTTTTTTTAATTTATCATTATTTTTAATGTATCTTTTTGTACTTTTTTATTTTATTTTATTCTTTTTATCAATGAAATTTTAATTTTAGTTAATTGTTGTTTACCTATGGTATTTAAATCGATATTAAGAGATTGGATGAGATGGTTTTCTTGTTTGGTTTCACGTGTTAAATGCTACAGACCCGATGAGAATGATTGAAATCAAGAAGCTCGGGTAACACTTAAACAAAGACTAATTGAGACTGTTGTGAAGCATTATTTGCCCAAATGTGTGAAACTTGTGAAATTGTGTGTGAGGCCTTATATTCATAGAAAGGCTAGAAAGGTTTACAGATAAACCATTGGGGAATGATCAACGGTTGCGAAGAAGCCAAGTGTTGATCATATGAGGAGCACACAAGGAGGACATGTGGTCTCTCCTCATTGGCTCGTACAAAGTGTTGCTTGACGTGCATCCCTACTGTCCAATGTCAAATATTACATCTTAACCGACAGTGACAGTTGGGGAGCAGTGGCACTATACGTTCGGGTTTTGCCAAGCCATGTGTGGCCTGGGATTTTAGTCGGACCGCTATCAAGTGTTTATTGACGGGCCTTAATGGGCTTGATTCGTGTGCATATGTAGTGGGCTTGAGCTACTAATATTGATACGCTACTAAATGTGTTGTTGTTTTAAAATAAATGAAAAAGAAATGTATATGGGGTCCAAGGGAGCACGACGGCACCCGAAAATGGTGTTATATGAGGGAGGGGTTTTGGCGTTGTCGTAAATTCTGGTGTTTTGAGAAAATGTGCTGATTTGACAGCACTTTTACTTACGGAACCAACGGGGACGGCACTAGGGTACCTAGTGCTCTAAAGAAATCAACAAGTTATGGAGATCATTTTGCTCAAGAATTGAAGATCTGTGAACCTTATGAAGCCTCACGAGATATACTTTGTTGATATATTTTAGACGTTAGAACCTTAATAAGCACTTTGACTTATGTTTCATTCTAATGTTCGACTTGGGTACAAGAATGTTATTCTTGCTTTTATTACTGTTAAATCAATCTAATTTGGTTTTCAAATATAGTTTTAGTTTGTTTTACTTTATTCATACAATTTTTGATGAGTTTGGTTAGTAAATAGTAGTTAAATACAATATTTTTGTATACATTCTAAGCTTTTTAAACCAAGCTCAACCTTTGTTCGGATCCTTCTTAAGTCAAGCTCAAGCCTACTATGTTTTTTTGAGCCAAGCTCAAGCCTTGTCAAGCTCGAGCTCGGCTCGACTCTATTACAGTTGTTTAGACATGAACTAAACTTTATTTTATTTTCTTCTTAGAGTCATTATGTTGTATAGCGTAATGTTCAGCGTGCCCAGAATTTATGTGCTTAACGCTTAGCTAGACATTTAATTACTAGAGTAGAATGACCAGGTTAATTAGCAAGTAATGTACGTACGCTAATCTCTTGTTGCAGAGGTTATATCTTACCTGTGTTTCTTCCAGAATTGCTGTATTCCAAGGTTACCTTTCAATTTGAAGAAATATTAAATAAGCATGGAAATTAATTAAGGTGTTTTAATAAAATGTCTCAGTGATCTATTGTTTAGTCATTAGGACTCATTGTTCTTTCTTCTTAGATTGATGTTGGCATAAGGTATGTTGAATACGCCCAAATACTACGTGTCTAGTTAAATAGATACACACTTGCTAGACAAAAATGAACACTCTGTTGGGAAGATAATCTGTTTGACATGTATCTCTTCATTCTCTACAGGGAAATTGTTCATGAGATGCGATCCCCTACAAAGGGGTGTAATTCTACAAAGTCTAAAAAGGAATCTCGTCCGTCCAATTAGTCAAAAATTTGACCAAAATCAATCCAACCGCTCTCATTCAAACAAAAAAAAACAAAAAAAAAAAAAAAAAAAAAAAAAAAAAAAAAAAAAAAACACGACTTTCCTAAAAAAGGTTAAAACGGTAATTTACCCCACTTCTATCTTCCTCAAAACCGCTCACTCTCACTCACAATTTCACGCACAATTTCATTTTCCGATCATTTTCTCTCAAAAATTGCGATATAAATTTGGGGAAAAATTAGGGTTTCGTTTTCCGATCATTTTCCGTTCAAAATGATGAATCCAACTAGTAAGGAATAGATTAAATTGAAAAAATTAGGGTTTCATTCATGTTTTAATTATTTTTTTAACTGCATGCGTAATTTTTAGAAAAAAAATGAAAAAATGTATTTGCTTTTAAAAAATATGCATTTTATTATTATTTTTAATTTTAGATTTTAAAAAAATTAGGGTTTCATTTAGATTTTTTAGAATATAAAATGCATGCATAAAGAATTAGGATTATTTTATCAGTTTATTTATTTATTTATTTATTTTGATAATATGATTTTGATTTATTATTTTTTTTTTATTTAGAATCTGGAAGAGAAAAGAGCCCAACATTGTCAGAAAAAAGATCGAAACGATTCCAAGACCGGCCAGCTTTTACAGGTTTTTAAAAGTTTTTGGTTCATCAATTATTTTGCCGATTATCGATTGCCGATTATCATTAGTTAGAAGTGTATAATAAATAAAAATGAGGTTCAGCAGTTAAAATAGATGAAAAAAGTGTTTGTAACTTGATAGAAATATGGTTCATCAGTAGAATAATTGTTAAAATAGATTACAATGAGGTTCATCAGTTATTAGAATAGTTATCTGGTTAGATTAGACGTTGTGGATAAATTTTGTTAGAAATAGATTAAGAATAAGGTTCAGCAGTTAAAATAGATGAAAAAAGTGTTTATAACTTTATAGAAATATAGTTCATCAATAGAATAATTGTTAAAATAGATTACAATGAGGTTCATCAGTGATTAGAATAGTTATCTCGTTAGATTAGACGTTGTGGATAAATTTTGTTAGAAATAGATTAAGAATAAGGTTCAGCAGTTAAAATAGATGAAAAAAGTGTTTATAACTTGTTAGAAATATGGTTCATCAGTAGAATAATTGTTAAAATAGATTACAATGAGGTTCATCAGTTATTAGAATAGTTATCTGGTTAGATTAGAAGTTGTGGATAAATTTTGTTAGAAATAGATTAAGAATAAGGTTCAGCAGTTAAAATAAATGAAAAAAAGTGTTTATAACTTGTTAAAAATATATTAAGAATATGGTTCATCAGTAGAATAACTTGTTAGAAATAGATTAAAAAAATGTTCATCAGTAGAATAACTTGTTAGAATATATTAAAAAGAGGTTCATCAGTGATTACTTGTTAGAATATATTAAAAAGAGGTTCATCAGTGATTACTTGTTATCATTGTACAATTAGTACTAACTTGTTAGAATAAATTGAAAAGAGGTTCATCAGTTGTTATTTAGAATAAGGTTCAGCAGTTAAAAATTATATGAAAAAAAATTTTATAGTTATTTTTCATTGAAAGATTGTTCATCAGTTGTTTTTTTTTATTGTATAGGAAAGAAGCCTATGACGTTAACAATCTATTCTCCAAGTGATGACGACTTTGTTGAACACGCGTTTACTAATAAAAGAACTCGGGGTTCATTGAAAGCTGATCAACCACTTCCTAAAAGAACACGGGGTTCATCAAATCCTGAAATCGCTGCTAAACCTTCCAAATCTTCCAAACCTTCAAAACCATCAGGTTCATCAAAAACTAATAAACCTGTTCTCTCTAAAGACCTTAAGCCTGGATTAAGTCTTCGACAAATTCTCCCACCTAACCTAAAATTTTTTCCAAATGTTCTAATAAAAAATTTTCCCGGTCCATTATATGAAACAATTAAGAAAATAACAACGGACCAAAAAGAGGCAATATCAAGAATGGGTTTTAAATCATTGTTAGACTTTGAAATTAATGTCATGCCAAGTCGTTTAGGGTATTGGTTGCTTGAGAGGTTTGATGCTGAATCTGGAAATCTAACCGTCTTTGGTGATACTATACACATAACACCTGAGTTAATCCACCATACCTTCGGATTCCCAATGGGTCAGTATGCAGTTGATGTGCGTGATGTTGTTAAGGAAAGATCAAATGAAGCATACATAGAATGGAAAAAACAATTCAAAGGTGTTCCTAGACTTTATGCAAACAAGGATTTGATGCCGGTAATTAAGAATCAAATTAGGAAAAATGATAGTGGAGACATATTTTTGAAGAACATAATATCATTGTTTTGTACTATTTTGTCTTATGCGGGAATGATGGGGACTTTGAATATTGGAGTCATCCCTTCTCTTACTGATATGGATCTTGTGAAACAATTGGACTGGTGCGAGTATGTGCTACATAATTTGAAGGACGAAAGGAAAAATTGGAGACCGGGAACAAGATTCTATGGTCCAATCTTGCTATTGGAGGTAATTACTATATACTTTATGTTCATCAGTTAATTTATAGGTTCATCAATTAGGTTATAGGTTCATCTGTTAGATTATAGGTTCATTAGTTAGTTTATCAGGTTCATCAGTTACATTTTTCTTAATTTAAGATTTACACTTAAAATTGCAGGTTATATTTGCCAATTCGCTGCTGAAGAAACCAAAATACCTAGCGTTTAATTACTGGAAAACAGAAAATTTGGAAGAATTGGAAGAGATGATGTTTGGCAAAATAAAGAAAAGAAGAGCTCCTAAAGCTGAAAAAGAGAAGAAAAAAGAAGAACCGGAAGAAGATCAAGAAGAAGAAAATAATGATGAGGAAAATAAAGAAGAAGAAGATCAAGAGGATGATGATGCAGAGGAAGATGATGATGAAGATAATAATGATGTTGAAGCTGCAGAAAATAATGATGATGATGATTCAGAGAACTTTGATGAACAGCAGATAGAGAATGCTGGAGCAGAAATTTAATTGGAGGAAGAACCGAGGGGTGATGATGAAGACAAGATTGAATTCTCAAATGAAGCTGGATCAAATTGGACTAGAGCTCATTTGAAGGATCACTCTCCTGTAAAGCCTGCACTACTCATGATTGAAGGTATGATCTATTATTTTATTTGGTTCATCACTTACTGTCCCGTATAATGTGTTTTTATACGGATGATTGAATCTTTACACATTGTGTCTAAATTCAGATGCTGATATTGTGCCGATAAAAGATAGCGATGAGCCAGTAAAAAAAAAGAAGATTAGAAGAAAGAAACAAAAAACAAACGCTGATGAACCTTCTAATATAGGTATACATTTTACTATATGTTCATCAGTACTTTTTGTATGTGTCATCTTAAAAAAATGACATTTTTTTTTTTTTTTTTTCAGATGTCAATCAAGGGAACAATTCAGAAAGGGAAGGTTCGATGCCTATAGAAGGTACACAAATTATAATCTGATGAACCTTATATTATATTCTTATTTTAAACATTTACCTAAAATAAGTTGTATCTAAAATTAGTGGCTGATGGACCAATCCTTCTAATGCTGGAAGACAAACCACAAGAAGCAGAGGGGGGAAATGATCAAGAAGGTATGTATATAGACATTATTTATATTATATTATTGTTTTATAAGTAAATTTTTGTTATAAGTAAAAATTTGATGAACCTCAAAAATTTGTTGAAAATCTTGATGAACTTGAATATGTAAAATCTGATGAACTTGAACATTTGATGAACTTGAAAAAAAAATACCTTTTATAATCTGATGAACCTGTTATAACTTATGAAAAATGGTGTAAAACATGTAGGAAGAAAACAGAAAGCAAAAAGGAGTTCACTATCTCCTAAAAACCGCTATTCGATGAACATGTGCAAAAACATTGTTGGATACAAAAGGAAAAGAACATCAAAATCTCCAAAGACAGATGACGTTGGTGAGCAAGTGCCTAATGTTCATATAGATGATATTGAGGAGCATCAATGGGTTGATCAACAGGGTAAAAATCTATTATGTTTCATAACTTACATATTATCTGCAAAAATTTTGTATATATTTGAATTTCTTATAATTGGTTCATCAATTAGCAGATGATGATATTCAAATGATCGGAACAAATGAGGATATTCAAACGACCGGAAGTGATGAAAACACTGAAGTTGCTGAACCAATTACCGGAACCGATCAAACACCTGAAAATGGAAATGATGAACCTTCATCCTCAAGTATTAAGCTCACCCAACAACAGTTATCCGCAATGATTTTAGAATTTCAAGGGGAGTATTCCCAATTCAAATCAGCTGAGGTAAAATATATATAAACTTTAAAATGTTATTTGATTATAG
This sequence comes from Artemisia argyi, assembly GCA_030686995.1. Taxonomy (NCBI): domain Eukaryota; kingdom Viridiplantae; phylum Streptophyta; class Magnoliopsida; order Asterales; family Asteraceae; genus Artemisia; species Artemisia argyi. The sequence goes on along the minus strand of CM060685.1, from coordinate 167,654,403 downwards.
GTTCTTCAAATATAGGTTCATCAGTTTTAAGTTAATAAAGGTTCAAAGACTTAATTGATTATATTAATGACAGGAATTCAGTCACTCACTGAGGAACATGTTATGCTTATTTCAAGAGATGAAAATTAATATTGATGACATGCTAAGGGCTGGATTGGAGATGTACCCCGGAAATGAATCGTTGTTGGAAGTCCGAGACTGGATGAACAGTTTGGTAAACAGGACAATTTTTGAGAGCTCACAAACTGAAGATGAGAGCTCAATGCTGATGATAACGATGGGTGATGATAAGGATGCCTCCGAGGCAAAGGAAGCATCTAAACAAACTGATGAACCTCAAACAAAGGATGGCTCCGACGCTAAGGTTGCATCTAAGTAAACTGATGAACCTCAAATGAATCATGGCTCCGAGTTAACAGATGAAATGAATCATGGCTCCGAGTTAACAGATGAACCTCAGACGGACAAACAAGCTGAGTTAACGTTAACTCAAATGTTCATGGATCCTGCCTTTTTGAAAGAATATGAAAAGATTGAAAGTCAGGTAATAACCTTAGTGATGAACTTATAACTGATTTGTTTTATGAACTTATTGATGAACTTATAATTTATTGATGAACTTATTAATTAACTTACTGATGAACATATAAAACAGTTGCATAGGCCAGAATTCCCGATATTCAATACGGAGCAATTTGAGAATAAGTCTTTGCCTTTGGTTTTGTATGAAGAAAAGAAAGACTTGGAGCAGTTATTGGATGAGTTGCTCAAAAAGACACCGTTCTTGCACACATCCTCAGAAAGGTTGAGCAAGACTAGTGATGACAATCTTTGGAGAAGAATTCAAGCAGAAGCTTTAGCATTGAAAAAAACATCACAAAAACATAAGAACTCTTCCCCACAAAATAAAGAATCGCCAAAGATGATAACACCGATATCATATGCTCCCCCATCAGCAGAAGAAAAATTAAAATGTGAAGTACTAGATGAAGGTTTTTCCACGCCTCTAAAAGCCACGCCACTTAATTCTTTCAACACAATTGCTCGAAAGCTTAAAGTTCCTCAAACGGAAAAGAATATCAAAGAAGGTGAAGAAGGTCAAGAAGACTTGGAAAATATAAGAGAAAAAAGAAAAACAAAGCCTACTGAATCTCTAAAATCTCCGTATTTACAAAGAGTCGTTGTGATGAAGAACAAAGTACAAGACAATGAAAGAAAGGTGGCTGAAACAATATTCGCTGCAAGAGGAGATCTCGAGTAAGTAATATATATTAGGTTCATCAATTTAAAAATAATATTTCTATAATAAGTAGCTTCTTTATTTTTCTAAAATATTACCTTAAAATGAAATTGCAGTGATGTGTTATTTCATTCATACTTTGTTGACGGTCAAAGAATCCACTTTGAGAGCTTCAAAGAAGGGAATGAAATTAGTTCAGGAGTGATTGATATGTGGGCGTATATACATAACATGGCAGAAGAGAAAAGGAACGTAGGATCATTGAAGAAGCTATATGCCCACACATCAATGATTGTAAGTTACAAAAATCTTTATCAATTATGATTCAATATTTGAAATCATGTACATATGCAAAAATCTTGACTTATATTGATGAACCTCAGACAAAAGAAATGGCCAATCTGTCTCACAACTCGAGAGCACTCACACAAAAGTTTAATGAAAACATGAAGAATCTTTTGTTTTTGTCTGTTTATGGATCTATCAGAGACATTGACCTGGTAAGCACTTCTATTTTACTAATTTGTTTTAAGATAAATAACTGATGAACCTTAAAAAAACTGATGAACCTTAATAAAACTGATGAACCTATAGTTAATTGATGAACCTCTATCTTTAACAGGCGCTTTTCCCGATGATGCTCGGTGACGATCACTACTACGTCATCTGTTTCAACATGAAAGAACCTCAAATCCATATTCTTGACAACATGCATCACAATCAATTAGTCAAGGATAGATATCAGAAAAAGCTGGTTAATTTGGTAAGAATGTTAGGTATATTAAATGTATGTTCATCAACATAGTTAAATTGAATCTCATTGTTTTTAATTTATTATTACAGAGATTTCAATTTATAAAGTTCTTGAAAGACAATGGGCATCCAAATTATCAAGCACTGAACAACTACAAAGTGGATCATATCAAATTGCCATGGGAAACCAAAAACAATTTCATTGATTGTGGAATTTTTGCCATGAGACACATGGAAACTTATTCAGGGAAAAAAGACTTTGATGCTGGGTTTGTAAAAGAAGGTGCTGAACAAGACAAACAGCTTGAAGACTTGAGAAAGAAGTACATGTCAAAGATTCTATTGTCCGACTACAATGAAAACAGACATGTAGTGGAGAGCGAGGTAGAAGAATATCATCGTTTACCTCTGAAGGAAAAGCGAACGCTCCAGCAGATGTCAAAAAAGAATATTGCAGAACGTGCCAGCGATTATTTCGAACGGGAAGCTAGTGCTCTTCTTCGACAGACCTAAAAACAATTTGATCTAATAGTTTGTTATGGTTAAAATTTTGGCAGTACTAACCTAATCTAATTAGGGAATGTTCTAGTATAAATACTACTTTTTCGTTGGTTGTTATGGACAAGTTATTTTAGTTTAATAGAACTATCATTTTGTTATGTTAAATAAAATTGATGAACCTGAATTTACTTCTTGTTTGTTGATGAACCTTAATTTATTGATGAACCTGAAAAAAATTGTTAAATTTGATTAACTTTTGATGAACTTTAATATGTAAAAAATGATAAACCTCTAAAATTTGATGAAAATCTTTTAAATGAAAGAACAGAAATTTTTTTTAGAAACTTTGATAATTATAATGACACTGTTATAATTTAAAATTGATGAACCTCTAAAATTTGAAGAACTTTTATCTCAACTTTATAAGTAAAACTGATGAACTTTATAATAGAAAAAACTTTACAAGTAAAACATCACATTTATTTGTATAATAGAAAAATCAAAGTTACTTTGATCACTCTTATCAAACTAACACCACATTTATTAAGTAACTACACAAGTAGTCTTCTCAGCCAACTTCGCGTTCCTAGCAGCAGTCTTCTCAGCCAAATTCGCCTTCCTAGCAGCAGTTTTCTCAGCCAACTTCGCATTCTTGGCAGCCAATCTCGCCTTCTGCTTCATCTCCTTCGCAGCAACCTTTTCACTAGCTTTCTTAGCAGCAATTTGAGCTTTTATAGCATTGCATTTCGCCTGGTTATGATCGTTCATACTAGATTTGCAGGTTGTACAGTTCTTCTTTCTACGCTTCCCACTAGCAATAAGTGAACGTTCAACACTGCTCTTAATCCTCTTTCGCGAACCCTTAGTACTAACCTGTTTTGGACCAAAAAACAAAAATGATCAAAAAATATGTTGAACAATTGATAAACAACTGATGAACCTATAAAAACTGAAAAACTATGATAACTGATGGGCCTAGGATAACACATATAATAACTGATGAACCTATATTAACTGATGAACCTATAATAACTGATGAACCTATGTTGATGAAAAAATATGTTGAACATCTGTTTAACCTATGATAACTGATGAACCTATAATAACTAGAAAAATAACTAAATTGCAAAAATTTAACTTGTTCATCAACTAACCTAGATAACAAAAAAGAGAATGAATAGTCTAACCTATAAAAACTGATGAACCTATAAAAACCGAAAAAACTATGATAACTGATGGGCCTACAATAACACAGAACAAAAAACTGATGAACCTATATTAAATGATGAACTTATATTAAATTATGATAACATAAATCTGATGAACCTATAATAACTGATGAACCTATAACAACTGATGAACCTATAATAACTATAAATATAACTAAACTGCAAAAATTTAACATGTTCATCAACTAACCTAGATAACAAAAAAGAAAATAAATAGTCTAACCTGCTTTGGAACATTCACAATAATCTCATCCGGTTGCGACACACCAAGAATAGAAGCAATCCTATCCTGTTTAGTAGTCTTTGGAGGTATAGGAACATCAGCATCTGCCTTCGCCATTAACTGAACCTGATGATCTCTAAACTTTTGCAGTAGCTCAGGATCATTAGCATAACGATTCACACAATACTCAACTAATCTGAATATCTCACGCAAGATCATATCAGGATTGTCACCGGTGGCTTGAATGACTGATGGAGGTGGTAATGAATCTTTTGACCAACGCCTAAGCACGTACTTCTTGGGAAAGTTTTTAACATTTGAAAACCGAATCACATAAAAGATATGACGACATAACAGTCCATATGACTCAAAACGTTTGCACGTACACTGATAAAACTCTTCAGCTGGTTTACACAAAACCTGAAAAAAAGGTAGTACATACATTATCTGAGTACAAAAAAACATGATAAAAGGCAATGATGAACCTCATTCTTATCTACAATGACTGATGAACCTCATTCTAATATACAATGACTGATGAACCTGATGAACCTGATTCTGATATACAATGACTAATGAACATCATTATTATCTACATGCATTATCTAATCTACAATGACTGATGAACCTAATTCTAATCTACAATGACTGATGAACCTCATTATTATCTACATACATTATCTGATTACAAAAAACATGATAAAAAGCAACGATGAACCTCATTATAATCTACAATGACTGATGAACCTCATTATAATCTACAATGACTGATGAACCTCATTATTATCTACAATGACTGATGAACCTCATTCTTATAAAATTAAAAAAAAATAATGAAACAAAACTGTATGTATAAAAAGATGTTACCTCATAAAAAACATCATATTGTGGTTTCCCTTTCACTATACGATGTCGCCTAGAAATCTGCTCATCTTCGCTAGTATCTTTTATAACAAATTTTTTGCCAGAATCAACATCCGAAACACTAACCGACATACAAGAAATCACAGAAGCATAAATCTCATTTTGAACATCAAAGAAAATGGACCGAGTGTATAATTCTGATGCCTCCTTCTCTAATTGAAGTTCTGTGTGCATATCTGGAATAGTATACCGACTGTCATGATCATTTTTACGTTGAGCAAAACTTTGACAACCCACCACACTCTCAAAATGATTATAAAATTCCCATAAAGTCAAATCAATACTCGTCAAGCGACCGTACGCATTGTTTTCACTCTCAGACCTAGAAGAAGTACGCATCAAACCCGACATCAACTCATCCCTGTAATAGGCTGGAATCCATTTAAACCTCAAATCATACATATCAGAAAGCCATTTGTGACTCTTCAAATCGAAATCAACTAATAATTTCTCCCACAAAGCTTCAAACTCATCAGGCTCTATTCTATCAGTCCAAACAATATCCGATATTCTTCATTTAAAAGTTTCATCTTTAGCTAGATCAGGACCAACCTACAAAAATCAAGATGAACCTTATTGTATAAATGATGAACATTATTATATAAAAAAAAACTAACTGATGAACATTATTATATAAATGATGAACGTTATTCTATCAGTCCAAAACAATATCCCATAAAATGATGAACATTATACTGTAAAACTATCTGATGAACCTTTAAATTATAAGTAACTAATAAACAAAAATAATTAAAAAAAATACATTGATGAACATACCTTTGAAGTCAACTTCTGCATGATATGCCACATGCATAATCTATGACGAGATAACGGGAAAACTGTCTCTATAGCAACTTTCATTGATGCGTCTTGATCAGTAACAATAACCTTTGGTGCTCGCATGAAGGCTCTTTGAAAACATTCAAGCAACCAAATGTAAGATTCTTTAGTCTCCGACGACAGCAACACAGCTCCATATGTAACACAATTATTATGATTGTCAATCCCAGTAAATGGTACAAAAACCATTTTGTACCTATCAAAAATAAATGATAAACATTATTATAAAACCGATGAACCGTTATAATATAATTGATGAACCATTTCAATTCAATACCTTTCAACAACATCAGTTTATACAATCAAATACAGCAGCTTTATAATACTGATAAACTTATTTACACCAACTTTAAAAAATTTTGTTTAAAAAATACTGATGAACCATTTAAATTCAACAACATCAGCTTATAACAATCAAATACAGCAACTTTAAAAAAATTAAATGTTTCTAGCTTCAAATGTTTCCCCAGAAATGGTCGCTGGTGACTCTGCGTAGGCTTTGAAACTCATTAATAATCTCAAAACACACATAAACTGCCAGAACAAGATGATGTGCAACGCGAATTAACTTTTATACCGTTGACCATCATCTTGTTGCAGCAAAGTTTTTGTGTGTTTGAGCTTATCAATGAGTTTCAAAAAGCTACTCACACTCACCCAACGACCACTCCGGGGAAACAATTCAAGCTAGAAACATGACCTATTACACTCATTTCATCAGAATTTAAAAGATATGAAAGAGATAAAGAGATAGGATATGTGGGGTAGAGGAAAAAATATAGAATAGTTGGGATGGAGGATTTTCTGATAAAGAGATAGGATATGTGGGGTAGAGAGATAAGAAAAGTGGATTTTCTGATAAATAGATAAGATACGTGGGGTACAATCAAATAACAATATCTATCTTATCTTAAAATACAGATGAACCTATTAATTAAAAGATGTTCATCAGTTGAAAAATAAAAAACATATATAAAATGAACTTACTTATTAATCCTGAATGTAGCATCAAATGACATAACATCGCCAAAAGCATAATAATTCCTTTTTGCGTACTCATCGGCCCAAAAAAGATTCGTCAACGCGTTATTCTCACCAGTTTGATACTCAAATGAAAAATTAGGATGAAAATCCTTCTTGTTCAATAACATCTCAACTAACATCTGAGCATCATTCTTACCAATGAAATCAAGCACATCTCTCCTATAGTTTTTACAATCAACCGAACTAACCCCAATAAAATCATAGTCCCCATAAATCTGCCTAAGTAAATGAAAGCCCTTCACTGGACCAAGATTCACTTGAGATGCTTGATATAGAAAAACTTGCTGAGTATAAGAAACATCACGAGACGAAACCAGAAAAACACTATCTTCCTGACTAACTAGGCTATGGTTATGACCCTCAACAAATTCATAACACCAATATCCTTTTTCCTTCAACATACCTCACACGTAAAACAGCCTTACAATCAGTACGCTTAGATGGATGTTTCCTATGTTTTCTCTTTGATCCAACTTTCTTTGGGGCAGGATTTATACCTTCTTTACTACAAACAAAATATTGCAGATCAGGATTATTGTCCTTATTCTTCGTAGATTTATAATGTTGACCTAAACGAATCTCAAAACCAGCTCTTTTTGCATAATCTTTGTAATACTCATAAGTCTGCTCCAGAGAATGATACATGATACCATAAGCCGGCTTCTCACCATCAGGAATATCAGGAATCCATAACTTCTCACCCCCCTCCTCAGAAACAATACCAACAGAATATGGAACAACTTCATAATCATCATCTGAAAAAAATATATATACAATGAATGACTGATGAACCAAAAACACTTTATCACTGATGAACCTCATTATTATATATTATTACAATCAATAATTGATGAACCAAGACAAATAAAATTGATAACATTTTATAACTGATAAACCTCATTTTAATCCATTCTAAAAAGTTATTCTAATGAATCCGCAGCCTCTAATTAAACCACGATAAATAGCAATTACTGATGAACCTCATTTTAATCCGTTCTAAAAAGTTATTCTAATGAATCCACAGCCTCTAATTAAAACCACAATAACTAGGAATTACTGATGAACCTCATTTTAATCCGTTCTAAAAAATTACTCTAATGAATCCACAACCTATAATTAAACCATCATAACTAGCAATCACTGATGAACCTCATTTTAATCCGTTCTAAAAAGTTATTCTAATGAATCCACAACCTCTAATTAAAACCACAATAACTAGGAATTACTGATGAACCTCATTTAAATCCGTTCTAAAAAATTATTCTAATGAATCCGCAACCTATAATTAAACCATCATAACTAGCAATCACTGATGAACCTCATTTTAATCCGTTCTAAAAAATTATTCTAATGAATCCGCAACTTCTAATTAAACAACAATAACTAGGAATTACTGATGAACCTCATTTTAATCCGTTCTAAAAAATTATTCTAATCAATCCGCAATCTATAATTAAACCATCATAACAAGCAATCACTGATGAACCTCATTTTAATCCGTTCTAACAACTTATTCTAATGAATCCGCAACATCTAATTAAACCACAATAAATATCAATTATTGATGAACCTCATTCTAATATGTTCTAACAAGTTATTCTAATGAATCCGAACCTCTAATTAATCCAGAATAACGAGAAATAACTAATGAACCTCATTCTAATATGCTCTGATGAATCCACATCATACTAAGCAAACAATGCAGGCATAATATCTTCAAAAAACTAATTGATGAACATAATAAAAAATAACTGGCTGATGAATATATAACAAAAAATAAAATTACCTTGATTAAACACATGAGAATCACTCTCAGCCATCAGAAACTGATTTAACAATCAAAGATCCCCAAATTTGAACGGTTAAAACCCTAATTTTCTTCCAATAGACCAATTGAATACTCAAAACCCCCAATTGTCTTCCAATTAACCAATTGAATGATTAAAACCTTAATTCTATTGCAATTAAGCAATCCAACGGCTAATTCGAAGCCGATATGAACAATTAACACGATTTGAAGAAATATTAACGATTCAAATAAAGGAATATGAATTGAGAACAAAAAAGCCCTAATTTTGCAAAATATGAACAAATGAAAGAATAAAAAAAATGTAAAATTGAATGAATGAATGAATTGAATCGAAATCATTGTGTAAATTCGTTTATATATAGCCGGAAAATTGAAAGAATCAAAGAAGAGAGATCGTAAAAAGGAAAGATTATCAGATAAGAGAAAGAAGAAAGAGGAAAAGAGAGAAAAAAGCGAGAGGGAGTAAAGTTACAATACTGCCCTTTATTCTAAAAGGAACGAGGGACACATGTCATCTCCAGAAAACTTTTTAGACTTTTTAAAATTAATCCCCTTTGCAAGGGATTCGGGGTCAATTGCTCATTGCAAATATTTTTTTAAGAGTTCCAGAAGTTGATGGGCCAGTTTTTTTATGGACATTTATTGAAGTTATCCATACAAAAATTTTCGTCATTTCATGGACCCAAAGTTTGAAAGAACTTGATTAAGATGGTGACTTGGTGATTAAAGTGGATATTCCATTTCACCAATGACCAATGTTTTCCTTATTAGTGTTGTTTCTTAAAAAAGATTAAGATTAACGTAATAAAAAGTAAGCAACATAAGCATTTGTTTTCAGTTTCACTTAACCATGTAAATTTCGTTAGCTTTGCTTTTTCTGGACGATGTTAATTATTTTACATTGTGGCTGACTCAAATATATTGACACTTCCAATGTGGTCCTAGTTAGTAGTTATGTTGACCCGAAAACGACACTAAATGGACGTTTAACGTTGACACTTAGATACATGACTAATACAATTTTCTAATTTCTTGTACTTTTCCTGTTACCGCTGTATACGTACACATATATTAGCTTGGGACTTGTTTAGAAAGCTGAGTATGCTCTGTTATTCAATGCACTGGAAGAACAAGTTGCTTATACGGGACCAATTTAATAAAATAAAAAACTTGATCAACATCAATATACGTAGTAGTTTTCTTGATTAATTCAGGTCAGAAGCCAACCGAGAGGGTTCCGGTGAACCACATACATTTTTCTTACACAGTGTAAATTTGTGTCAAATATGCCGATTTATTATGGAATGCACTTGGTCCTAAGTTTTTGTGTTATGAGTCTTCACACATAGACTTTGAATCCTAGTCCACCATTCATTCCTTTGTAATATATTTTGATACACAAGTCAAAACCGTACTCAAGGATGATTCAAGTCTTATGTTAAGTTCGATTTAATAAATCAGGTTATGCATTACACAGCGATGTTTAAACAAGTAATCAAACGTACCACAGATAAACAGTTTATAACAAACAATTCAATTTCGATACTGTACAAATCCAAATACTCCCTACTATCTCAACATCTCGACATAACACTCAATGATCGGACGATATGATAACAAACACGAAAGAATTACACGTAACCAAACTGAACTTACGTATCGTACTAAACATCAAAAAACTATACGAATCGAATTACCCTAAACAGATGTACTACGATTGATATTTCTATTCTCTACTGCATACATGGCTCGATCTCGTATAAGCGTTCTAGAAGCTTCTATACTTCATCATCATCACCATATAACAAATTCATATCCTATCAGTTCTATTAACTTCTCTACTCCATAATCTATATGACTCGAGAATAAGCTTCTAACAGAAAATAACCAAATGACGTCAGCATAACGAACTCGTAACAAACCGCCTCGTCACATCGATCCTCACCGTACAGTTCATCTCAACCGCTTTCGCTCGACTTCGAACCTTCAAAACCCTAACTCTCCCACTCATTTTCACAAAAACAAATATCTCAATTAAATCCGTCTTATTCGAGTCATTCGACTCGAAACTCATCGCAACGCTAACCGCTTTCCTCGACCTGGCCTCCACCACTCCTCCGCTGACGTCTCCGCCTCCGATCATGACGTCATCGTGAAATATTACACCTTTACATTTCTCGTAACTGTACGGACCGTAGTTACGGTTCCTGATGGTTAACGCAGTTGACAATGTGACGTTAAGTGATGATGATGACGTCACGTTGAAGTGTTTGAGTGAGGTGATGGTGAGATTGAGGTTAGGGTTAGTGACACGTAGGATGACGGAGAATGTGATTAGGAGGATTAGTGAGATGAGGACGATGAAGGTGAGGATGTATACAGGTGATTTGCTGGTTTTTTTTGGTGTTTGGGTGGTGTTGATGGTGGCTCGTGGGATTTTGGGATGGCGCGTGGTGCGAGTGGGGTTTTTTGGTTTTCTCGATCACCTGCCATGTGGGATTAGAAAAGTGTGTGTGTGTGTGTGTGTAATTTTGGAGGTGAAATGAAATGTTGGTTTGGTTGTTTGAAAGTGTGGGTTTTAATATCAAATTTATTGTTTTCCTTTCTTTTTTTTACTGTCTCAAACTAATTATTCATTTTTAAACATAAAAAATAAATTTTAATCAAGTTTATCATGTTACCGTTATTTATAATTATTATTATAAATTTTAAAAAAATACTTAATTAATTTTTTAATTAAGAGAAAAACCGTATTCAAAAAAAAATAAATATATAAAACTACTGTAATAGTTATTAAGATGGAGGGAGTACAATTTAAGTTTGATATAAAAACGCCTTCCTCCTATGTAGAAGTCTCATGTAGGAGAGGTTGTTTTGGTTGAGAAAAAAATTGTAAAAACAAGTATCAACGAAAAATTAATGACATATGAGTGGCCTTACTAAGGGAGTGGACCACGCATTTTGGTCCTTGACCATGCGTGGTCACCTATCGTAACACCACTCGTGGAGTGTAGATTTTGGAGGTGGTTTGGTGATCCCAAGCACCAAATGAATTTCATTATTATTATTTTTTTCTCTGTGTGAGTGTGTTGTGAGGTATATTTGTGTAGTGAGTTTCGTGGTAACTAGTACGGGGTTTGGTCATAGTCTAATATTTAAAGCTGTTTGCATGATTCAAGTATTTGTTGCTACGTCCCAGGTCGATCTGAAGAGGACATTTTTGTTACATGTTTACAATTTCATAATAGTTATACATACAAAGAGGATATGTGCTATATTTAAAAGTTCAATCCCGCTTAATTTTCTCTCAATTCAACTTCAATTCGAGCTTCTTCTAAATCAAAACAAAGTTGGTTCAGGCCGATTTAGTTTATCGTTTATCATTGGTTTCATTTATGGACTTTGAATTCGATCATGTACAAGTCCATCATGATGTGATGAAATTTTATTACATTGGCATAAACGAGAGGGGTGTAAGTGTCGATTTCCTGTCTCATATTCGCTCGTCAAATAAGTTCAAACAAAGTTAGAAGGTCACTACCGATATTGACCAACTCCAAAGCTCTGTTCTAAGTTCTAACTAGTTATATTTGGTGAGACACTGAGACCTCAGCTTAACTAATTTTTCCATATCATTGTTCTATAACTTAGGTTCATTCGTTTACATATGGATACGGGTATACAGTGGGTTTTCTCAACAATGGTTATTCGGTAAGGAAACTTAGAATGACTGTAGCGCTTCTAATCTGTTCTTATAACATCCTTGAAATCAATGACTTTATTAAACCCATAATGCATATGAGAGTAGTTGAAAGATCGAACATGATTTTTAAAACTAGTCCTATCTTGTATCAGCAACAATTATCCAAAATGGACCGACAGAAAATGTAGGAGAGGAAATATCAAATTTCATTTGAAAACGATGAAAAAATTGTTGGGTGTGACTTGGAATCTTCTATATGGACAATCAAAATAGAGCAGCAATAAACACCGAAAAACCCCAATTGATTAAAATCTTTTAGTGCATCAATAAGATTTTCAGTTTGATTTGTAATTTACACACAAACATAGAAATATTACTAAAAGATCAGAGTAAACATGCACAGTTCTGGACAAAATATGAATCCAAATAAGACCTAAAGAACAACCTTATAAGTTATAACGCGTGACCAATTATCCTCACGACAATCAAGCATCATGTTGCTCTAGATAATATCATCATTCAACCTTATATGTAGCCACAATCATTCCATACAGTATGAAACTACATAAGAAAGCATATCATGTCTTTCATGATCATAGTGTGATACCTACAACAATATACCTCAAACTCAGCAACAAGTAATAGCTACTGATGATTTTACTTTCACTCTAATATGTTCCTACAAAACCTTGAATAACGGATCTTCCAAGGTCATCCTACCCTTGAATAACGCAACCAGCATAGATGCCAACAACAATAACTGCTTCAAAACACATCATAATTGTGCATGTAGCAATAATCATGTTTGATTTTGCTTTGGTTTTTATCCACTTTTCTGCATGTTTTCTTAGATCCTCATGTTCTCGTGTAAATACCATCATTGGGGTCTCTCCATTTTTGTTCTTTGCTTCTTTGTACTTAGGATGCAACAAATTTTCCACCTTCTGCAATTTAATCACATGTATATATTAATATTATATATAAGCTAAAGCAGAAATATGTGATAAGAAAATACTCCCTCGTACATCTGTCCCAAAATTATTATCGACTGTTATAATATGTCCCGTGATTACAGTCCACTTCAAAGAAAAGGAATATTTGTTTAAGTTTACCGTATACCCCTAATTAACAAAAAATTGTCCACCAATATGTCCCAAAACTATTTTCCACTTATGAAACGAAAGGTATAATTGGTAAATTGCTGATGTTTCCGCTAATCAAAATTACTATCACAAAACATAAAGAGAACATTTGATATTGGTGAAAGGGTAAGATTGTCATTATGCTAACTAAAAGTTGTCCACCTTGCTATTAAAATGTCCCGGGAATTGTTCACTTCTAAAAAAGAATAATTGGTGATGTATCCATATTAACCATAATTAAATTTCTATCATAAAAATTAAAGAATCTAAACATGGTTAAAGGGTAAAAGTGTAACACTGTCATTTCAGCTAACTAAAATCTGTAATAATCAATTTTTCGCCTAGACGCCTAGTGGACAATTATTTTAGAAAGTAAGAAAAAAAATAAGCAGAAATTTTAGAATTGGAAAAACAGGCTCACCTTAAACCACAAAACCTCTTTATGCATCCGTAAAGCTGGATTAGGAATTTCATCAACTTTTTTCAAAGGTGCTGACATTGCCGCCATATGCAACAGATTATTTTCATCTTTGTAAGTTTGTAGATTAAGAATGTGATACTTGTCATCAGGAATCTCGTGTACCCAAAAGTCTATAACTTTATAAGAACGACATAATACTGCTGTTTCAATAAGGTAATAACCCTCATGCTTCATCATAAGTGCATCTGGGAAATGTGTTGTGATTTCTTTCAATGCCTCTTTTATGTCAAGCCTCAGAGTAGCAGCATACATAAAGTAGTAACGTGTATCAATAAGTGTATCTTTTTTACGAAGTTTGTTGCATATACTTCTGAGAAGGAGAAGAGGTTTATTGTCTTTAACTTCACTTTCAGGAAACTCTTTTACTTCATCCAATAACGGTTCTGCAGTTGATTTTTATAGAAAATATGTAAAATATCTTAGTATTAAACAGTGAACTGTAATTTGTAATAATCATGACATAAGTAATACTTATTTGCTACACGTTTATAATGATAGAAGAAAACAGGAATATGGAATAAAAATGAAGGACTATGATGACAATGCAACTCTTTTTCCGAATCACTTTTATCATTGATTTGATTACATTTTCCGAAATTATATCATAAAAGAAGATTTTTTTTTTTTCCTGAAACAGTGAACTTGTATTGAATAAATCAGCAAATTACATGATTCCAAGACAGCCAATTTGAACATGCTCAAATTGCTGATACAAAACAGAGATACTATACAATTCATTACAACAAATTCAGGAAATAAAAGCTGATTCAAAGCTCACTATTCTTCTAGACATAGCATTCACAAAGCTTTGTGCTATCATCTAGGCAACCATGGAGAAATATCCAATCCTTGACTACATTTCCACTAGACAAACACCCTACCTGATCTTACTTATAGCCCATATAATTAAGACCAGAGGCTCTTATCCAAGGCATCATCAAGGAGAGGATCAAAACTCCTGTTCCATTGGGACTCTAATGCAAAAAAATTGCATAGAGTTGCCCAAGGATACATCCCACCTTGACTACATTTCCCAACCATTTAGCTCTCCCAAACACCCCACCATGGAAAAGCTAAAAGTTGGGCATCATCAGGCCGGCACTCCACCATTTGTCTCTGGAAACCTACTTTATGTGACTATGTACTAGACTGATTTGGACAGAGCAACTAACCACCATTAGTTGCCACTCCAAGCACCCCTAATGATAGTTAAATGGTATCCAAACACTCTTTCCAGTAGCCACAAGTTACAAGGCCCTCAGATAATCCAACAATGAGTCATACAGAACATATTCCTCAATTTCAACCAGTCCATAAAGATTGTCAGCACTTTTTATTGTGCAATATTCATCTCAACATTCCATCTTTGAGCAACTTTCAACACTTCAGCAGACTTTTTGACTTTTAAGCTTCTCAGTTGCAATTTGATATTACCTTCAATAATCTTCAACAAGCTATCTTTATCAGTGACCGCACGAGTGAATAATCTTGCATTTCTTTCCTTCCAAATATGAAATATCATAAAAGAAGATTCAAAACACCAGGAGAAAGCACTTGGTGACAAACGTGGCCTCACATGGATATCAACACAAATCAAAATTTTGAAAACAACACAATACACTTTTTGGTAAATCGTCATTATTATTATATCAATAAGAGGTTAGTATTATTATGTTAAAAATACCAGATTCGAAACAGCTTGATAATTTCCTTTGGTCCACACTATCCCTTCGCTCAGCCAGAAGTTTTTTCGCAATATCTTCAATACAAGAAATCAATTCACATAAGATATACAAAAAGAAAAAAAAAAAAAAAAAGTAAACAGAGCTACCATATGACAATAATACATACTATGATCGAGATTCCTTGATTCTTTAGATTGACTATAATACAAGTCAAAGTTTTCTACAAGTTTCATCAATGCAGGCTTGGCATTCTCATACTCTGTTGTACACAATCCAGGGTTGGCCGTAATCAACTCATATGCCACTTCTGAAAAAATAAATATACATGTTTTATAAACAGAGATGACACTTCAAATATATTTCCAATAATCTGATTATAATTAACTCATAAAGATTTAAAATCTCACCCATAAGTCCTGCATCAATCACAACACTGAGAAGCAATGCACCATGTCCGCCCTCAAAGGGACTGTGATTTTCCTTTACTTCTCATTTGTCGATATGATCTTTGGAGGCTTGAAGCAAAAATCCAAAAGTTTCTATGTGAGGGGCAAAAAGAGACATATGGATAGGCAAGTAGTTTAGCTTAGTGGCTTTGAATAACAATAGAGGGTCTTTTTTAACCAACTTCTTATACAAACTCGTGCTGCCAGTCATTGCAGCATAGTGCAGTTCATTAAACCCATGAGGAAGGTGTTTTGACATTTTCTACATGCAGTTAAGTAAATACTATTCAAAACACAATGAAAGTTTGTCTATCTATCAGGGCCATACTGGCCTTGTTGAGGAATATTAGTACATGCCTCATACAATATGCAGTTATACCAAGTTCAATGACAAAAAAAGCAAATAAGAAATGGAAAACCACGATTCTAGCTTTTTGATTCATCTCACTTTCTGGTTCAAATACAAAAAACATAATTATACAACACTATAATACTTACCATTATACTACATTTTTTTTTATCTTACTACCAAGTTTTGTGTATATCATTGGCAAAACATTATTGTAAAGATGACTTCAAAGAGACTGTCTACTCATTCAACACCTTCTTGTAGTTGGTTCTGAAAAATGTTGCCAGTCGAAAGATTTTTGCACAAATTTTACAGCATAAGAAACCCTTCTTGGCAATGAAATTAGAATTTACTCAGATATTAATACATGAATTTGCACTTGAAAACAAGAATATAGATGTAACATATCATTTAAGGTAACGTCACAGTGGCTCATTAAAAATGCATTCAGTCCTTTACAACCCTAAACCCTAACTCCCTCAATTGCTGTTCGTGTGTTGCCCGCCTGATCCGGCTCCTCTTTTCTTCCGAGTTTCGACTTCCGTACCATTGCCCCACTCGCAACTCGCCCTCCTCATCTCCTCTGCTCCTGCTCCTCGTTTTAAGGAAAACTCAGGTATTTCTTTGTAATTGTTTTTGTCTTTTTGAAGTTGTTATATTACTTGTATATTGTTGATTGAGTATTTGGAGTTGTGAAATGGTTAATTGAAATTGTTAATTTATTGGTGGTTAAACTTAATAAATTGGAAATTTGATGATGTAAGTTTGAATGGTTCACATTGTTGGTTGAATTGACTGAATTGTTTGTATCATGTTTTTATCGTGTAATTCCCTATATATGCCATGTTCAATGTTCAATTTTTTTTGTTTATAAAACGAGAGAAGAAACTAGATTAAGTTAATAAACCTCATTACATAGTGTTTTCGAAAGTAGGTGGGACATCACCACCATTTAACTGCCACGCAGGGCCAAAAACAAATTGTTCAATGTTCATTTGCTTTCCTCTCCACCACTCTTATAATTGAATCTGTTTTATATATGTAGTATATATATATATATATATATATATATATATATATATATATATATATATAAAGGAAGATTAGGTTTACAAATATATGAAGGGGCAATTTAAAACAAATTACTACCTTGCACATTTCCTTAGAAAAAATTTCTTAATTGTTGTTTTAAATAATAAAAATTAGGCAGCCACCACCAACACTAACACAACACCACCAGGACCACCACCAGCACTAACACAACACCACCACCACCAAGACCTACCCAACCACCACAACACCACCACCACCAAGACCTACCCAACCACCTGACACAACTAACACCAACCCCAGCACCACTAACACCAACCCAAGCACCACCACCAAGACCTACCCAACCACCTGACACAACTAACACCAACCCCAGCACCACTAACACCAACCCAAGCACCACCACCAAGAATCCAACAACCCCGACACCACCACCACTAACAACCACTTTTCTCCCCGAAAGGCCCACACTATCGCCATCGACATCTACCCCAAGAAAGCACCAAACACCAACTCAACCATCAACCCGACTCGCCTCAACCTTGTCAACCACAATCATCTATCCAACCACCGAAAACCTCATCCCCACTCTCTCAAAACCACAATACTCACCTCTCCCATGAACCTAGACAAACCCATAACCATGAAACTCACTCCCATGAAAACAAAAAAACAACCATTTAAAAATAAGAACAAAAAAATTAAAAATAGTAGATAATTACCTTTCTTATAAAATTTTATGTTCTTATATGGCTTTCTTGGCCAAATTTGACCATGAACACTCTAGCTCTAGAGTTTTCATGATCAAATTTGACCATAGAAACCTCAAGATCTGATGGTGGTGATGCAAAAAAATGGTGGTGGATGTTCATTGTTTGAAGTGATGATTGACGGAGGAAAGAGAAAGATGAATTAGAGGTTATGGTGGAAGATGATAAGTTGATTGGGTGGATTGAAAGGTTGTATAATTGGGTGGATGAATCAATTTGATTGGGGTAATTAGAGTGATGATTAATTTGTGTTAATAATTTAACAAAGTTTGATTAAAACTTTTAATATTGATATCAAAATTTTAAGTAGGGGTAATATAGTAATTTCATACAAAAAAATTTACTAAAAAAAGAAAGTTTTACTTTGTTGCACATAATATGTAGTTTCTAATTTTGGAAAATGTTGCAAATAATTCAAAACGGAGGTAGTATTTTGAATATGGGATATACAAGTTTCAATAACTTAACTTAATGAATATACTATTTGATATTAATAATAAAAGTGTTGATAATTTTCATGTAACTTTTTCGCTTTATTACTTGAGATTATTACAAAAAGTTAAGACACTGTTTTGGTTAAATAATGAAAGCTAAAAGTTCCGGTTTTCATGAATACTAACTTGCAGCTAAAGAAGTAACCAACTGAATTGTACTTAATGAATGTGGCATATGGAGCATCGGATAATATCGTACTCTCCAACTATATTTGGCATCAAACTTAGTATAAAGTTGACTTCTATTTTATTTGCATTTTGAGCAGACTATTTCTGTTACAATGGAGTACCTTGATGGAAAATCTTTTCTGGGATCTACAATGAATAATAACATTGCAAAAGTAAAAAAAATCATTCATTGTAGCTGAGTCGTCGCATATAGATAACATTCAAGAGCTCGTTTCTTTGTGTCTTACTCATGACAATCTTTTGAAGATTGATCAAGGCTTGAAGACATTGAAAGGTAGACAATGCTTTTGTCTAGTGAGGAAGTCTGCAGCATTGAACGTTTTTTTAGGCAAAAATTGAATGAGATTGCTCCTCATTCACAAGAATATTGGTGGGAAACTATCAAAGATATGTTTTGGAAAATATTCAGGTGATTTCTTTTTTATTTTAGGTTATTCAGTATATTTTTAGAGATATTTTGTTTATTAGTTTTTAGATATAACTGTTTACTGACAATCTGTTTTTTATATAATATGTATAGAGGTGTGATTCGGGGACTCATGCACTTGTTCGTGAGGGGTAAATCTTGTGGCGATTTGGTGTTCAGTGTGTTTGTCACGTCAAAAGGAGAAGGTCGAATGGTTCCATCTATGAAACATGCGAAACAAAAACAAGAGTTGAGTGGATTGGTAGATTTACTACGAACCGTTATCAAACTTCCTTTTCCTGACCAAAGCGATCTCTCCTTTCTCCCTTATCACTTGAAACACTTTTTCGAATTGATTGATAAGGCTGATGCGTAAGTATTTAATTTTCAGTTAGTATACTTGTCATTTGTAAATTATAGCTTGTTGTTAACCGAAAAGAAGACTTTATTTTTTTTCTTTAAGTTTGAGATTCTTTTTATTTATTTATTTATAATTTGTTCCTTTCGTATCCACAGGTCTGTTCCTCTACAATTCTTAATTGATCATCCATATTTCTGGAATGTGGCGGAAAAGATTGAGTTTACATTTAAACTAAGGAACTTAGTTAAGCAAAAAACTGGACCGCTTCAGACAGAAGTTAAAAATTTAGATGGTTACAAAGAATGGTGGAACAACCTTATCAATGTGTATCACTCAGTATATGTTGAGGCTTCTAAGCGCAAAAGGATCAAACAGTACAGACGAAATGTTGATATCGTGCGGTATTTTGGTGCTGTTTACACTCATATAAATGAGTATGAATACAAAGTTGCTCGAAATGGCAAGGTTTGAGCTTTTGTTTTAATTTACTCGAAATCTACACCTCTTGTTTTAGCTTTTGTTACTCTATGACTAACTTTTTTTTTTCCTTTTTGTAGAGATTTACAGATGAAATGGTCGAGTCAGATCTCGCAAAAAAATTTCCCAACTTTTACGTAGACATGTTTTACAGCTTGTGCGTCTGCGTGCGTAAGGGGTAAGTAACATAATTTGATTATTTTAAAAAAGTTTCATAGTTGACTGATTTTAATATTTATTGTTTACCTCTTCGGTTAGGACACTAGACTATGCAAATTTTAAGGGCGTATCTCCGGTTCTTTCTCATGGTGAGTAGATTTTTAACTTTTTCTTATCCACTGTTCGTTCTTTTTCTGTCTGTGTCTAGCGTGTCTGTGGTGAGTAATTACTTGTTTACCCAGGGTTATGTAAATTGATTCTAAGATTGGTTAATTAGTATGTGCTAGTTTAATGCACTATTATATCTATGCTCTGTGGTCTATTATTTCTGTAATAATTTGTGCAGTGGCATCTTATGTTACTATTATTACTATGCCTTTTCATGTGTGCAGTTTCCTGAAGTTCCTGAAGAAGTGATTGTGTAGCCTTCGCTCCCGCCTCCTGTTCTCTTTATCTAACTGTAATTATGCCAAGTTATTGCCTATAGGTTCCTAAATTACTGTAATCAACTGCTGTATTAGTGCAACTTTTATACAGCATCTTTTGAACTTTTATAAGAGCTTCGCTCTATATGTTGTGCCTAACTGTCTTTTGTCAAGGAGGCTTAGGTCTACTTGATTGATTTTATATATGAAGTATATTATTTCTCTTTTTTGCTAAAGAAAAAAAGTGTACTATTATTTAGGATATATTGGTGAAGATTATACATGTTTGATCAAACCATATCATTTGACCTTCTGTAAAAGCTGTGAACCTTGTCTTAATTTATTCATGTCTTGGGGATTAGGATCATGGATGTCTGCAATGTGCATGCTTAGTTGCTGTTGCTGTTGCAATGTCCGTGGAATTCCATTTCTCCCTGCCATTAACAATCTTCTTTTGTTAGTTGTTGGAGAATTTCCCATTGAACTAAGCACATGGAATCTTTTATGTATGTGATATGTGTTGGTCTCCTCAGGACATGCCTTCCTGGATCGCTTCCATCTACCATAAGTTTACTGCTATAGCTTCAAAGTTTTTCTAGTAAGATTTGATTACAGGATGAAGAGTACATTGTAACCTAAGTTTACTGTTATGCTTGCTGAAACATATGGATGAATAGATGATCACCATTAGGTCCCGTCTAACCTTCGACAGCCCGAAATCAAAGAGCTTGGCATTGAAATGAGTGTAGTAAGATGTTGGACATTTCAGGTTGTGATAGATGCCTGCAAGAACGTCTTTATGGTGCATATATATATATATATATATATTCTAATGTTGTAGCTATCCCCGCCTGAGTTATTTTCATTCTCCTGTACCAATCTAAGGGAGGCTTTTCCTGGGATGATGTATCTGAAATTTCAAATTTAATCACAACCTTTTTGCTGCTATGTGTTAGGAATGCCAAGAAAAATCAACCTTATTATCTAATCATGTATGAGGATATATATGCTCAAATTTGTTACACCCTCCATTTTATATTGTTCTAACTACTTCAAATTTTATTTTGAGACAAAATTGGTTAAAGTAGGAATCACAATATGAAACACAACGAGTAGATTAAAAGAAATCAGATATGTTTGTTCAATGAAGATTATTATTGTTCAACCTAAAAGAAAATAATATACTTGATAAATTATAGTAACTGTTGTAAGCCCCTCTTAACTAAAAGCCTAAGATATAATGGTTGAAATGAGGGATTGGTTTATATATATGCTCTATCAAACTCACTAACTACTACAATCATATTCAATTATCTATTGGTAAAAGAAATCTTGACAAATTATTACCATATAGATGCTTGTCTAAGGATCCAAAGGCAGATATTCATGCACTAAAGAGCTCTCATTTCGATCATTAGTACGGTAACCTATAAGATTTGATTACATTTGGATGATTAAGGACGTTCATCGTCATCACCTGTGCATGTAATTCTCCGTTTCCTCATGGTTTATTCATATCCAAATGCTGACGATATCTCAAGGTTGATCATTCAAGAAAATTATTACTAAACGTATTTATGTAAGTAAATATTGGTAATAGTTGCACTTGTTACTCGTATAGCATATTTCGTATAATGTAAGTTCATATCATACAAAATTAGATGTGAATATAGTACATATTGTATTGGATTGATAAAATATATTTGGTATGACATAACATTAGTTTTGATGTGATAAATGTCAGGATTAATAATGTAGTCTCAAACTTTTGAACCATAAGATAGTTTGAATCTAATTAGTACTTGCTTAATTTGAGCATGGAAAATGGATTGAGAACGATATTTTGGATAGGGAAAAGGAACGAAAAGGCCAACCAAGAAAAATAAAAGCTAAAAGAGTAAATCTAACATTTTGGTAAGGGTAAATCAGTCAATACATTGGCGCTAACCTACAATTCTGGCTAGAGGTGGCCACCGTGCAGGCTAGGTGGGCTGGCCGAGTTAGGTGGGTCGTGGGTCGGGGAACATAAACACTAGATCAAACCGTTTAAAAGTAGGGTGGGCTGGGTCGGAGAAACTGGATACACCAGAGTTATGTTCATGGGCTTGGGTCGCGGGTGGGTCGAATTGGGTTCATGGGTGAAGTGGGTTGAGGACTTGAGGGTGGGTCAAGCTGGATTCACGGGTTAGATGGGTCGTGGCTTAGTAGGTCGGGTATATCAAATGGCTTATCGGGTTGTGTGGGTCAAATGGAAAAAATTCAACTATTCAAGTTTATTTTCTAAAATAGTTTTAAATTTTTAATTACTTTTTTATTTACATTTTAACTTTAGATAATAAGTGATTTGGTAAGTTTATTGGTGGGCTGGATTGGGTTGAAACGTTGGTTTGGTCGTGTGTGTTGGTCGGTATGGGTGGGTCGTGTTAGACGAGTCCAGATGGGTTGCACGAGTTGGGTCAAAATGGGCTAGGCCGACATGGGCTAAGCTTAAATTTTTGGACCAAAACACGCCCAACTTTTTAAGCGGGCTGTGTCGAGTTGTGTCGGATCGGATATGGGTCAGACCCATATAGCCTACGAGCCGAGTTGGGCAGGATGGGTTGGGTCCAACCCAACCAATTCGACACCTCTACTTCTGACTTTTCATTTATACTGATGTTGTGAGATCAAACCTCATTAGGGGCATTTGGGGATGGGGATTCCCTTATCCTCTCCCTTACTCCCAAATGACCTAACCCGCTAACCCGAGCCGGATCCCAGATGGACCTGTGAGAGGTTCCGGCTCGGTAGGGCCCTTCATCTTAACTTTAAACAAAATATACTTCGTATATAGAGAGGCGACTACATTAACTAATTCAGCAATTCTCATAACTAGCTCCACTTACAATATAAACCCTAAGGAAAAAAAAAATCCCCAAATTTCCCTCAAAATTAAAAAATAAATTCTCCAGCAAAGCAAGTTCTCTGATTCTCCTCGCTGCTTCTCCATTGAAGCTCTCTGTTTTTGTTATTGGTGAGTTTTCGATCTATATTTTTTTTATTTAATTATTTGAATCATCTTATACGTATGATCTATTGTTACGGACTTGTGCTGTTATTCTTCCTTGTTGTTCTCAAAGTATGAATCTCTGTTTCCCATTTTCGATATTTCCTTGTTTCATCCTAAAATAATTGCATCAATTTTAAGAGCCATAATTTAAGGTAAAACTAGGGCTGAGCAAACGGACCGGCCGGACCGGACCGACCGACAAAACCGACCGGACCGAGACCGACCGGACCGGACCGACCACATTCGGTCCGGTCCTCGGTCTAAGCTTTTTGCCAAATTCGGTCTCGGTCCGGTCGGTCCGGTCCGGTCCGGTCCGGACCGACCAAAAACCCGAAAAAACTTGCCTAATTGGACCGGACCGACCGAAGACCGACCGGACCGAGACCGGACCGAGACCGGACCGACCATATTCGGTCCGGTCTCGGTCTATGGTTTTCCGGTTCTCGGTCCTCGGTCCGGTCCGGTCTTGGTCGGTCCGGTCCGGTTTTCGCCCGATGCTCAGCCCTAGGTAAAACTGAAATTGCAAAGAAAATCATGGAGAGAAAACCAGTGGCGAATCCAGTAAGGGTTCAGTGGGTTCAACTGAACCCTTACTAGCTAAAAAAAAAAAAAAAAAAAACTACTCGCAGTTTTTGTTTTTCTTTCTTTTATTTTTTTAAGTGAAAAACAAAAAACAAAACCCAATTCCTCAAAAACCCTAAGACCTGTTCCTAAGTCGTAACTCTCCTCGAGTCCTCTCTTGTCTTCAGCGGCGGCAAACGGGCTCTTGTCAACTTCTCTAGTTCTCTCAACTTGTCACTCTCACATAGTCATTAACTTCTCACAAAGAGTTAAAGGTATAATTTATTAATTTTCTGATTTTGTAAATTGTAATTAGGACTAATTACTTTTTGCAAATTTATTTAATTGAATTATTAGACTAAAATGGTTTGAATTTCAATTGTTCATGAATAGAATGTATTTATTTGCTAATTGCTAGAATTTATTTTCTGATTTAGTCATTTAGAATTGTTTGAATTTATTTACACTTGAATAATATACGAATCTTCAATGTTAATTTCTTAGTTTTAGTTAATTAGTTTATAGTATAATTTATTTATTACTTTATAATTTAACAAGTTAGGGTTTGAATATTTTGTTGTAGTAAATGGCGTAATTGAAATTTATGATTTTGTTGATATGAGATGAAGGGTTTAGAATATTTTTGGAAAAACTTTCAAAAATCATCCGCTTGTTCATCCCCAAATTCAAGGCTCCACGAATTTTTTTAATGTTATTGTAATAGAACTTGTACTCCACGAATTATTACTTGTAATTTGGATCTTGGATTATGATTTTTTTTATGCAATTTATAATTTCGAACCCATAACGAAAGATTTCTAGAGCCGCCACTGGAGAAAACTGAAATCGTACCCACTTTGTAAGAAATCTGCTCTTTTTCGAGGGTAATCAATTTGCTAATGAAAAATTATTAAGGGTTCAGAAAAGTATAAATCTTTTAGGAGGTTGATGAGGGAGGGAGGGAGGTGAGCAAAATGAATTAATTTTGTTAATTAAAAATGAATTACAGAAAGAGGGGACTGAGATTTATACTTCAATTACAAAACCTGTGTTGCTTATGAAAGCCAAAAGCTCCAGTTTTTATGAATACTACCTAAATTGCAGCTCATGTAATTTCGTATAATTTTCTACTCTTCAACAAAACAATGCATAGTTTTATATCTAATTACAATCATTGCTAGCTAATTTGGAGCTTAATAGTACGAAGGCAGGGGATAATTCTAGTGGGTTCATACATGAGTATAGAGACATAATTTTAGGCTTATAAAAGGAGAGTCTTATGCTCATTTGATTGAACCAGTAAATATTGTTGGTTGTTTGCTTGTGCTTAGTCTTTCACTTTTAAGGACTGTTCAATGTTCAATGTTCTATGTTCTTTGCTCTCCTCCCCACCTCCCCGCACATACTCTTATTATTGAGTCTTTTTTATTTATAAAAAAAACATAGATATATGAAGTTGCAATGTGCTGTTAAAACAAGTGGTGCTGCATTGCTACCATATGCCCATATATTGAATTTGCGATATACAAAGTTTAAGTAGCGTAGTATTTGATATTAGAAATAAAAGTATTAAATTTCATGTAAACTTTTTGGCTTTCTTACTTGTTTATTAAGTTTATCAATTTTTCTCTCTATAAGGTAAGTTTCCAATTTGTTTGATTATCCTACCGACCGCTTGCTGTATAGGGATATGGGGATAGAAAAAGAGCAGAGTAGCGGAGCCCAAAGAGGCCAAGGAGAGGAAAACAGGATATTAATGCTGGCACTGAACTCTGAAATGGTGGATGATAGACTAGAAGATGGAACTAAAAGGCGTTACTTAGGACTTATAGATTTTCACTCGGTGGATCTCAAGCAGAATAAATTACAAGTATCTCATTGTTGCTTTCCTTCACTGATCATGGTTGAGTTTACAAATGCCATGGTGACTTTGAATGAATTCCTCTACATAGTAGGAGGTGTGACTCCTTTTATAGCACGATCACCTGAATTCCAACAACTCCAATCTGCATCTCCCTTATCCAACCGTACACACTACTTTGGTGGTTCTAGTCTTGACATGTCTGATGAGGCTGCAGTGTGGTGCCCAGCTCCTGTCTTCATTGAAGATCCCACTACTTCCAACTATGTTAGCTTTCTTGGCAAGATTTACAACTTTGGATCTGATCGCCTTGAGCCCGAGGTTCTTGACCCTGCTGCTGTCGGCCACTGTAATAAGTCAATCAGCCCTATCCCTATCCCTGAAAGCCTTGCTGGTTGTAGTGTGTCTGTTCCTGCAGTTCCAGACCCCTTCAACAAACGCATTCTTATGCGCCTTTATGGTGGTCCCCTCTCACTGCCGTCCCTGTATGCTTTCACTCCGGATGATGGTGATGACGGTATTGGGACATGGGATTGTCTTGCCTCTGATTTTCAAGTTTGGGCTGACTCTGCCGTTGTTGTTAATGGCGTGATATACTTTCACTGCCATACATTCCCATCTCTTCTTTGTGCTTTTCATATAGACAAAAAAATGGTTGAAAGTCCGGTGGGATTCGTGCTTTAAGGACAAGGACAATAATCTTGATATGAATGTCGAAAGGATACACTTCGATGCAATGCTTCATTTAGGCAACAATATTTTTTGCTTTGCTGGTTGGACACCCTATCCTTCGCCTGCTGTATCTACTATCGAAATTGTCTTTTTCAAGTTCGAAGTGGTAGTCACTGATGAAACTGTAATCGTCAAGGCTCGTGACTCCTACTCATATGACCTTCCAAAGGCTGAAGATGTGCTTCGTTTCCTCTCTATTTAGCAGGTACTCCTATCTCCATCTAGCCTGATTTTAATATTTTAAAATGCTTTATATTATCGCACAAAAAGCTAGCAACATGTCACTAGATTTACAGAAAATTTAAAAAAAAGTTAGCTTTACAGAAAATTTAATAAATTCACCCATGCTCCATTATGCATCTATACAAGATGACATTGTCATGTGCTCTTAAGTACTTCAAATACAACTGATTTCAAGTTATACGATCTAGAATTAAATCAATCACTAATGTATTGAATTCAAATTAATTGATGTGTTTAATTCGACCAAAAACTGAATTAATTATTTATGTCCCCCCTCTAAATATATGTAGCGTTTTTTTTTTTTTTTTATAAAATTTATGTGAACAATATCAAAAAATTTCTTGATTGCTAATCTTGTTTTGTTTGTGATTATAAAAATAGCAAAAGAGCTTTTGGCGGAGGAGGATGTGAGAATTACTGCGGAATCAAAGAGGAAAGCCACGAAAAAAGAAAAGCAACTCTCAATGGTCAAGAAAGCTGTGGAGGTAGCAGATGAGTCGGATGGAAAGGTTTTGGAGGAAAACAAAGAAAAGGGAAGTGGATCAAATTTGGTCGAAGAAAGAGAACCGCCGGAGGTAAGATCCTGTTATTTGTCAATCTACTAGTAATGATTGAATAAAATAAAAATAACGCACAAATAAGCTACTAAATAATGTTTAGTACAGATTAGCACTTATCATAACTGACATTATAGTATACAGGACTTCAGGGCGCTCTCAGATTTCTAATCCTGTACTCTTGTTTCATACCCATCATCCTTTTTTTTCAGATTTGACTATCATAGTCTAATTGACATAGCTACACATTCTCTTACAGAATTACTACAGCAAATTTACAATTTCATTCAGCATAAATTACTATATTTGGCATCAAACTTGGTATAAAGTTGACTTCTATTTTATTTGCAGTTTGAGCAGACTATTTTCTGTTACAATGGAGTACCTTGATGGAAAATCTTTTCTGGGATCTACAATGATTAATAACATTGCAAAAGTAAAAAAAACCATTCATTGTAGCTGAGTCGTCGCAAATAGATAACATTCAAGAGCTCGTTTCTTTGTGTCTTACTCATGACAATCTTTTGAAGATTGATCAAGGCTTGAAGACATTGAAAGGTAGACATATGCTTTTGTCTAGTGAGGAAGTCTTAAGCATTGAACTTTTTTTTAGGCAAAAATTGAATGAGATTGCTCCTCATTCACAAGAATTTTGGTGGGAAACTATCAAAGATATGTTTTGGAAAATATTCAGGTGATTTCTTTTTTATTTTAGGTTATTTAATATATTTTTAGAGATATTTTGTTTATTAGTTTTTAGATATAACTGTTTACTGACAATCTGTTTTTTATATAATATGTATAGAGGTGTGATTCGGGGACTCATGCACTTGTTCGTGAGGGGTAAATCTTGTGGCGATTTGGTGTTCAGTGTGTTTGTCACGTCAAAAGGAGAAGGTCGAATGGTTCCATCTATGAAACAGGCGAAACAACAACAAGAGTTGAGTGGATTGGTAGATTTAATGCGAACCGTGATCAAACTTCCTTTTCCTGACCAAAGCGATCTCTCCTTTCTCCCTTATCACTTGAAACACTTTTTCGAACTGATTGATAAGGCTGATGCGTAAGTATTTAATTTTCAGTTAGTATACTTGTCATTTGTAAATTATAGATTGTTGTTAACCGAAAAAAAGTCAACTTTATAGCTTGTAAATTTACAACAAGCTATAAAGTTGACTTCTTTTCGGTTAACAACAATCTATAATTTACAAATGACAAGTATACTAACTGAAAATTAAATACTTACGCATCAGCCTTATCAATCAGTTCGAAAAAGTGTTTCAAGTGATAAGGGAGAAAGGAGAGATCGCTTTGGTCAGGAAAAGGAAGTTTGATCACGGTTCGCATTAAATCTATCAATCCACTCAACTCTTGTTGTTGTTTCGCCTGTTTCATAGATGGAACCATTCGACCTTCTCCTTTTGACGTGACAAACACACTGAACACCAAATCGCCACAAGATTTACCCCTCACGAACAAGTGCATGAGTCCCCGAATCACACCTCTATACATATTATATAAAAAACAGATTGTCAGTAAACAGTTATATCTAAAAACTAATAAACAAAATATCTCTAAAAATATACTAAATAACCTAAAAGAAATCACCTGAATATTTTCCAAAACATATCTTTGATAGTTTCCCACCAAAATTCTTGTGAATGAGGAGCAATCTCATTCAATTTTTGCCTAAAAAAAAGTTCAATGCTACAGACTTCCTCACTAGACAAAAGCATATGTCTACCTTTCAATGTCTTCAAGCCTTGATCAATCTTCAAAAGATTGTCATGAGTAAGACACAAAGAAACGAGCTCTTGAATGTTATCTATTTGCGACGACTCAGCTACAATGAATGATTTTTTTACTTTTGCAATGTTATTAATCATTGTAGATCCCAGAAAAGATTTTCCATCAAGGTACTCCATTGTAACAGAAAATAGTCTGCTCAAACTGCAAATAAAATAGAAGTCAACTTTATACCAAATTTGATGCCAAATATAGTAATTTATGCTGAATGAAATTGTAAATTTGTTGTAGTAATTATGTAAGAGAATGTGTAGCTATGTCAATTAGACTATGATAGTCAAATCTGGAAAAAAAAAAAGGATGATGGGTATGAAACAAGAGTACAAGATTAGAAGTCTGAGAGGCCCTGAAGTCCTGTATACTATAATGTCAGTTATGATAAGTGCTAATCTGTACTAAACATTATTTAGTAGCTTATTTGTGCGTTATTTTTATTTTATTCAATCTTTACTACTCCCTCCGTCCCATATTAAATGTCCACTTTTGACTTTTCGAGTCTTGTTTCTTTAACTTTGACCTTAAATATTTTTGTTTGTATTATATGATATTTGATAAAAATTATATCAATAAAAAGTACATTTAAAACTCAATTCATTCATATATTTTGCATCATTTATTATATAACATAAATAAAAATATTTAAGTTCAAAGTTGCTAAAACAAGACTTTGAAAAGTTAAAGTGGACATTTAATATGGGACGGAGGTAGTAGTAGATTGACAAATAACAGGATCTTACCTCCGGCGGTTCTCTTTCTTCGACCAAATTTGACCCACTTCCCTTTTCTTTGTTTTCCTCCAAAACCTTTCCATCCGACTCATCTGCTACCTCCACAACTTTCTTGACCATTGAGAGTTGCTTTTCTTTTTTCTTGGCTTTCCTCTTTGATTCCGCAGTGATTCTCACATCCTCCTCCGCCAAAAGCTCTTTTGCTATTTTTATAATCACAAACAAAACAAGATTAGCAATCAAGAAATTTTTTGATATTGTTCACATAAATTTTATAAAAAAAAAAATGCTACATATATTTAGAGGCGGGACATAAATAATTAATTCAGTTTTTGGTCAAATTAAACACATCAATTTACTTCAATTAATTTGAATTCAATACATTAGTGATTGATTTAATTCTAGTTCGTACAACTTGAAATCAGTTGTATTTGAAGTACTTATGAGCACATGACAATGTCATCTTGTATAGATGCATAATGGAGCATGGTGATAATTTAAAGAATCAATCACGAGGTAAGGGTTGTTCGTGCTCACTAAGATTGTAGTCGAGTTCAGACAGATATGAGATGGACTAGTGACTACACATCAATACTTCTACGATTCTATCATATGTAATAATGTCTTAAATTGGAGTGAAAATGTAGGTTATAAATTTTCAGTGTAATTTCAAGTAGACCATCCTATTCCTATAAGGTCATAATTTAGTAATCCTATGGTTATTTGATTTAAATTTAGGTGGGAAATTTCCTCTAAACTTCTAGTAGTCAATTTTATTTTTACCGATTTCCATTTACCCCATTATTCTATTCCTATATATCCCTGGCTCTGACTCACACTGTACTTCACAAATAGTAAAATCTAAAATCACAAGTCTGAGCTATTTTCATTACAATATCAACTACTAAATTCTTAATTTCAATATTGCTAAATTTCATGAATTATTTAGGTGACAATTTTTGTGAAGTACTTAAATTACAAGTTTACGATAAATAATCAATTAAATTTAATTTAATTTTAAGTTTAGCTCATATTAGTTATTACCATGTCTTTCGGCTTCATGTTCAGCTTGTTGGTGATCATCTTGTGCTACTTGTTGAAAATCTTCTGGAACATTTTCTTCTCGTACAATTTCTTCCAATGCTGCATGATCTCCTAAAGCTTTCATTCTACTATTTGCCTCCGTAAGCTTCCATCTTTTTCTTTTCTTCTTCACTTTCAGCCATATTAAAGCCTGATGTAAAGGCACTAATCGCCTTCTGCAGAGTTCCAGATTCCAACAACTTAGTCCTATAACAACAACAAAAAAACACATTAGATTGATAAAGTCTGTAGCCGTATGAATAATATTATAATCAGAATTATAGAAAGGATATTGAAAGTAAATTTTACCCATAGATATAAGCTCTTTCAGTATAAGCAAACCTCGTATTTTGTTCCCACACTCGAGCAACCTCCCAAAATCCTATAAAATAAAAACAAATTTCAACTAAAACAAAAACAACAATAACAATAAAAAATTAATAACAGTAATGCTCACCCTTCGTGTCCCTTGCAACATAATAGGCCCGCATCCGCAACTCTAGAAAGGGAATCTTCAAATTGGCGGGATATGGTGCACTGGTCAACTCTAAAACCTCGTCCACCATGTTTGCATCAAGTAACCTCTCTACCATGAACTCTAATCTACCCGGTAATAGTGCAGGTAAACCCGACTGAGAAAATGCCGAAGCAAATGTATCAAGAATGGAAGAAAACTGAATCATCTTTGCAGATTCAGCAGAGTTCTCTCGAAAACAAGTTATACTATGTTTTATAGTTAACTTGATAGCACCAGTAATATCATTTCTTCTCTTGTAGATTTGAAGACCCGTTTTCAAACTCATTTTCAAGGCAGTGACGTATCCTGAAATAAAGGTTCAAATAGTAAAAATAAAAATTGAAGATATATTAATTCAACATATTAGTGATAAAAACCAAACAAGGTTGGTCATATAAGCTGAAAACATACTTTTACCATATAGATAATATTTGACAAATTTACTAAACAAGCAATAAAGCCAAATAAAAAAGTTACATAAACTTTAATGCTTTTATTTCTAATATCAAATCCAGTATTCATTAAGCTAAACTACTAAAACTTTGTATGTTGTAGATTTAATATATGGGTAAACTGTGGCACTGCAACACCACTTTGCCAATTAGTTTTAATGGAACTTTGACACTTTATATATCTGCAAACCTAATTTTTTTTATATATAAATAAAAAGAATCAAATATAAGAGTATATGGGAGGGAGGTGGGCACGAAACCAAAAGGCATTAAACATGGTATAGGGAATTACATGATACACATCACGTAAGATTAAATCAAGAAATAGTCATACATATAGTCCTAAAGGTGAAAGACTAAGATTAAATCAAGAAATAGTCATACACATAGTCCTAAAGGTGAAAGACTAAATATTTACAGGTGCAATCAAATTAGCATAACAAATAAGAATCTCGAGTCTCCATTTATAAGCCTAAATTTATGTCTCAATTGTTAACCACTATTGCTGATGTATGATCCCACCAAAATTCTCTACCTTCTTACAATTAAGTACTCATTCCAATTTAGCTAGCACTGATTGTAATTAGTTATGAAGCTATGGATGCAATTTATCTTGTTTAGTTGGAGAGTACAATATTATCCGATGCTCCATATGCCACATTCATTAAGTACAATTCAGTTGGTTACTTCTTTAGCTGCAAGTTAGTATTCATGAAAACCGGAACTTTTAGCTTTCATTATTTAACCAAAACAGTGTCTTAACTTTTTGTAATAATCTCAAGTAATAAAGCGAAAAAGTTACATGAAAATTATCAACACTTTTATTATTAATATCAAATAGTATATTCATTAAGTTAAGTTATTGAAACTTGTATATCCCATATTCAAAATACTACCTCCGCTTCGAATTATTTGCAACATTTTCCAAAATTAGAAACTACATATTATGTGCAACAAAGCAAAACTTTCTTTTTTTAGTAAATTTTTTTGTATGAAGTTACTATATTACCCCTACTTAAAATTTTGATATCAATATTAAAAGTTTTAATCAAACTTTGTTAAATTATTAACACAAATTAATCATCACTCTAATTACCCCAATCAAATTGATTCATCCACCCAATTATACAACCTTTCAATCCACCCAATCAACTTATCATCTTCCACCATAACCTCTAATTCATCTTTCTCTTTCCTCCCTCAATCATCACCTCAAACAATGAACATCCACCACCATTTTTTTGCATCACCACCATTAGATCTTGAGGTTTCTATGGTCAAATTTGACCATGAAAACTCTAGAGCTAGAGTGTTCATGGTCAAATTTGGCCAAGAAAGCCATATAAGTACATAAAATTTTATAAGAAAGGTAATTATCTACTATTTTTATTTTTTTTCTTATTTTTAAATGGTTGTTTTTTTGTTTTCATGGGAGTGAGTTTCATGGTTATGGGTTTGTCTAGATTCTAGAAGAGGTGAGTATTGTGGTTTTGAGAGAGTGGGGATGAGGTTTTCGGTGGTTGGATAGATGATTGTGGTTGACAAGGTTGAGGCGAGTCGGGTTGATGGTTGAGTTGGTGTTTGGTGCTTTCTTGGGGTAGATGTCGATGGCGATAGTGTGGGCCTTTCGGGGAGAAAAGTGGTTGTTAGTGGTGGTGGTGTCGGGGTTGTTGGATTCTTGGTGGTGGTGCTTGGGTTGGTGTTAGTGGTGCTGGGGTTGGTGTTAGTTGTGTCAGGTGGTTGGGTAGGTCTTGGTGGTGGTGGTGTTGTGTTAGTGCTGGTGGTGGTCCTGGTGGTGTTGTGTTAATGTTGGTGGTGGCTGCCCAATTTTTATTATTTAGAACAGCAATTAAGAAATTTTTTCTAGGGAAATGTGCAAGGTAGTAATTTGTTTTAAATTGCCCCTTCATATATTTGTAAACCTAATCTTCCTTTATATATATATACTAGCTTCAAGACCCGCCCGATGGGCGGGCTAGCTCTATAAAATCATTTTAATTAATATTATTAGAGTAACTTATAGAGTTGATTATCTCAAACGACCATAACAAAGATAACAAATATGTAATGAGTTACACGAATATATAAAAAGATAAATTGTATTTAAGGAATAACAAAAACAATTAATACCAAAGAAAGAGTAATGCTTCTAGTCTACGCAATACTTCCTTCTAGACAACATTAGTGGTTTCATCAATGTATGTCCATGTCGCAACAAAGGTAATTTAAGTCCTTGCTTGTTTTTGAGTCCCGACGCCACCATATATAGCTCACCGTGTGAAAAATCTGGGCGTTGTAGAAACAAACCAACCTGAGACAACGCTAGACTTTGGATTTTGTTATAGTCATAGCAAAACAAACCAACCAGAAACCAACATAAAAAAGAACCCTGTTAGTTTTCTTGGTAATTCCGGGAATATGATAGTTGGCTTGTATGATACATTCGACCAAACAACCACCAAAAAAGGAACACTATAATCCGCAATAAGTCCCCTTAGCCATCCTTGAAATAAAAACCAAAGTCATTAAAGTTCATAGTAACAAAAAAAAATTCAAAATAAGATATACTCAATAGATGTCAAAACTACATGTAACATAACACCGTGACCTTGCTTTACGGCTTTTAAAAAAGTTAAAAGCAAACCAAAAAACAGGCCCAATGCAAAGTTTCCAAAACGTCATCAAGTTCGAAGTGCAACCTGATTAGGATTTTCACTTTTTGGTATACCAAACTAATGAAGTTCACTTATGAAATTTTATATAATGATGAAATTTATATATTTTCTTAAAACTTCCGGTTGTAGAATTAGCAAACCTTAAACGTTAAGCCCTCGATCTGGGAAAAACTACATGTTTGCTGCCATCATTATCTCAAGTAAGCAAACATCCCTTCTGACCTCAGGGTAATTCTTTCAGTGAAAATAAATAATAAAAAGAATAGCTTACTATCCGGACTTTTATTAATCTTATTCAGATTGTTTGTTTTGTAATTTTGTCCAAAGACCCCCTAAATTAAATCC
The DNA here is from genome assembly GCA_030686995.1 of Artemisia argyi. Lineage (NCBI taxonomy): Eukaryota > Viridiplantae > Streptophyta > Magnoliopsida > Asterales > Asteraceae > Artemisia > Artemisia argyi. The sequence goes on along the minus strand of CM060685.1, from coordinate 167,619,093 downwards.
TTGCAAACATACCGCAAAACCAAAAAAAAGAAACAAAAAGTCTTTGCATCCGCAAACTCATTATATTTTCCGAACAACCCGTGAAACATGTTATGTCCAAACAGCCCCTTAATATTTTTTATGTTCAAACATTGGTTATTCATATTTTCATATTAAACTAATTTGTGTCAATCCCCATACAAAAAGAACCGGTTTGGACCCATTACTCTAGTGTCACATGATCACTGCTCATATTACATCCACATACGACTAATACCACTGCCTATATATCATTGTCAATTTAAAAAGATCACCAAAGATACATTCAAATTTAAACAATAGCAAATTAGTCTATCTTATGATCTCCTATAATTGTTTGAAATGGTAAAAACCATCGGTCCTTATATATCTTAGTAGAGTGGTATACAATTTTCATTATCACATTGTTAACTCTCTTAGAGTAAAAAAATAGAGAGTAACCAACTTGGGAAGTGTAAGAGATGAGGGAAAATTGTAGAGCATCTATTCCACATTGTTGAATGCCATTAGGAAAATCATCTATTTGTGCTTGTTTGGCTATGTCAAATTCAGCAGGATCCAAATAATTGTTCATAAGTTTCTCCTGAATATCTTCTAAAGTTATTTCTTGCATGACATCAATAAGATCGATCACATTGCCCAAAGATTCTGACATCTTGCGTCAACTTTTATCACGAATCATGTGGTGTAAATAAACTTGCAAAACAATTCATATGAATTTGAGATAGAAATCAGCGGCTGGTGTACGGGTCAAATTGAAATAAATAACCCCAATTGACCCATCAATCGAGAATGGGTGATAATTGTCACCTCCAAGTAGAAAAAGTATGCAGTCATATTTAAAACTTAACTAACCTTTGTAAAAGGTACATTGCCACCTAATTTCATTCCAAGCACACCAAAAAACAAAATATCATGCCTAGTTTCAAGTACAGAATTAGGGTAATACGACTTAAAATCCTTTGTCTCATTGGGCCACCCCAATCCAGTTAACGGAAATAGACCTTAGGAAAACCAAGTATCCAAAACATCAGGATCTTGAGTTAACAAAAACTTCTTTCCTACGAATTGTCTTTTAGCCTCCACCATAGCCTCTTCCTCATTTCTAGCCATTACCCAACGATACATGTATGCATTAAGTTCCTTATCATCATCATCTTCTAACTTAACATACCATGCTGGCACGCGATAGCCCCACCACAGCTGCCTTGATATACACCAATCTTGAATGTTCTCCAACCATCTGGTGTATTGAAACAAAATAACAATATTAATAACATGAAAAAGTTGCTTTTATGAGAGAATAAGGGGGTCGAATGTTAGAATTCTTAACCTCTTCCATTCAGCTACATATTGTTTCAGAATAAAGTCGTTTATCTTGTTTTTATCATTTATGACAGCATCCAGTGCTTCTTTTGCCATATCATCGCACTTGACATACCATTGAGGCTTCTTCATGGGCTCTATCACATCATTGCTTCTTGAACAACGACCTAAACGCAGTTCATTTAATTTTTCACCTCTATAAAGTCCCTGTATCAAAGAGAGCAAAGAAGAATATAAATACCACAAATTACAACTACTAATAAAAAAATATATTGCATGTGTAAAAGTACCTTGAAGTTTAAAGCCTCTATAATTGCTACACGGGCTTCAAATCGTGGCATCCTTACAAACTCTGAGCCACCTTTGAGGGTACCATATCAATACATTTGATTTGTTTGTATCTTTGCAGCGCGAACACTCTAGAATGCCTTTTCTTTGTTCTTATTCATAGTGAAGTTTGCAAATAGGGGAAAACTACAAACTACCGTCGCTTTGTCCATCATCCGAGCTGTCGGTTTCTTTTTATCCACAACCGCAAACCAACCATACAACCTACCTACTTCACCAAATAAGAGTAGCCGCCAACCATACGACCCACCTGCTTCTGCCTGTAATTTCCTAGTAAATACCAAAACACATCAGACCATTCAAAAAATATTACATTCAATTGACATTCAGAATCTAAAAACACATGGTTACAAATTTAGGATTCCTTTGAGATGATTAGCACTCTTTATGTATTTTCATCGTCCATCAAAAACTGTCAATTATATATGACAAATTACCAAACAGAACATGATTAGTATATTTAAAATTTAGTGACATATGGGAAACGAAATATATGTACAACAATACAACTTAAGCTATAAAGAAGAAATGACCATTGGTCGAATTAACATCTATATCAATTGAGAAATGACCATTGGTCTAATTAACATCTATATCAATGGACAAAAAAATAATAAACGTTTCATAAAGCTATTCTCATTCCCCCATATTAATATCTAATATCCAACAACAACATTCAAAAGTTTGCTACATGAAAAAGCAATAATCATATAATAACTCTCAGAACACAACGACAAAGTGCCAAATGTCCCCAAGATATTAATGCAACTAAGATATTTAACTATATGAGAATAAGCTGGTCACCTGGAATTGTTATTTCTAACAGTTTCAGCATTGCCAAATGCTTCAAGAACGATTTTACTACAGCCACAATGGTAAAAAATGTGTATCAGCATACAATAATATAGTTGTGTACTTATGCATAGGAATTAAGTGACATATGATATAACATGATTAAGATGTTAATTAAATAAAGAACTATACGTCATATCATACTTCAAGGACTTGTTGTTCAACTGTGCGGCCTTCAGTAGCTTTCTGGCCACCCTGGTATGCAAGGAACCGCATAAGCATTTTGGTTGTCTCAGTTTTCCCTGCTCCACTTTCACCATTCACCAAAATTGAATTGCTTTTTCTCTCATGCATCATGGCCCTAACTCCATTAAAGGTGCAATGATATAGTTAGCACCCTTGCGTCCCAATTAATAAATAAAATAATGTTACTTGCCTTTACATAAATAGATAATAACTTGTAAGATGTATCTACAATCACGAATACATGGGGAATCAACACCCCAAAGGGTGCTCCCTTGTATTGTTGCATCATATGAGCATCGTACAAATGAGGTAACTTTTGGAACGGATTGATTGCAATTAGAATGTTTCCGGTGCAAGTCTCATGATTTGAAACAATTAAGTATAGATTTAACATGATAATCTTAGACTAAAATATGAAATGAAAACCTACATAAATTTTCATTAAGTTCATATCTAATTCTTAAGTTATGATTATGATTATGATTATGATTATGCTTCTATTTGAAGGGTTGAGGTTCCCTGCCTTATTGGGTGCCATTTTGGTGTTTGGTTAGTCACTGGACTCTCTTGTTATTGCGTCTATTGTAAACATCATAAACGAAATATATGAAGCAGTCACAAAACACAAATGCATCTTTTATGTATTAAAATACGCCATTTCAAACACAAAATCTAGCTTTAAGTATCAAGAAATGACAATGAATGAGTAAAACGATTATAAAACATATATTCACTTATAGAATAGTCCTTACTAATGATGCAATCAAACCTATTTCTTTTTTTTTTGGTTGCCAAAACTGTGGCGAAGGTTATAATATTGGGATTATCTTTCTTTGTTTAGTGATAAGAAAATGTACCAAACTGTGATGATCTTCCTTTTTCTTGCAGTATTCTTTTGTTGAAGGACCAACAATCCTGCAAACAGATAAAGTAACCACTTGATATATCATCATCTATTATGAAAAGCATTTCAATTTTAGAAGAACTTTCAGAAAAAAGATGAATAAAACTTACGTAAACAAAAATAAGCGAATGATGTCATGTATTCTTCGTATGTCAAATAGGTGCTGAGAAGTTAACATCTAAGACATAATCAAATATTAGTATTTAGGATGCCAGTCTCACCTCTCTTTTGCACAAAATAGTTTCCACGGACAATAAAACTGAACGACATCACGACTCCATGTAGCATAAGTACACAGTTTAAGATAAGAACATCTAATTTAGTTAGGAAGTTGATTGTTTCATCTTTAAAATCCTTCCACAAAATATAGAGCTTTAAAGGATGGCTTAATGAGTGTTTGGGAAAGTACTTTTAATGGTGCTCATGAAGAAATGCTTATTTGAGCGCAAAAAAAGTTCATGAGCTAAATATGTACCTTTAAGTAATGTATTTTAATCTAAGCATACACTACTTCAACGCCTATACCAGTTCATCCGTAAACTCATCCCAAACTACTTCAACGCCTACATCATCACTTCAGTCACCGAACTCAGCCTACACAATTGGACATCCATAGAAGTTTTATCATTATTCACTACACCACATAATGACAATGAATTAATTAAAAAAAAAATCTATTTAGCAACTTTTAAGTAGTTGCACCAACACAATTGGCATTTCTTTTTTGAAAGAATTGATATACAACAAATAAATGAAACTTTCATCTAAACCAAACTTCATATTAAATACCAATAAGTTGTGAAACATTAACTTGCCAAAAAAATAAATAAATAATAACCATAAAGATATAATTACAACTTACCATGAAAGGAGCATAAATGCAAATTTTGTGGTTAAAGCCGAACTACCACATGTTATGTTAGCAAAATCGAAATCCACTGTAAAGCGAGGAAGCAGAAAAAACGCTCATAAATTTGTGGATTATCATAAAAACACTTAAATCAATCAAACATATATTTACTACTATCTAATAATCAATTGAAAATATAAATTAAAAATTTTAAAAAAAATACCTTAGAATATGTTAATTAAAAGGTACTTCAGATCATGGTGTGCATCTGGTGAAATTATTGGTGTGTGTTTGCATCAAACCTGTCACTAAAGAAGAACAATATTTCATCAAAATTGAAACAATATTGCTTCAAAATATTAATTAATGATTTAATATGCGGTTTTAGGTAGAGATGATTGTTCTACATTGATTACAATCACCTCATTCTTCAAAATCACCTTCAAAAAACCTTAAAGGTTGAACTTTGTGATATTAGGGTTTGAATTTTAACAACAACTGTAAATTAACATACCTGTATCATTCGATAATGGTAAAATTCAATGACCGAATATCATGTTGTAGGTTATGAATTTCATCACTTTCTCCGCACAAATTCATATTCCGGTTGATGAATCTCATTTTGTAAAAAAACACATGATATTTGGTTAATTGTTTCCTACTTAAAAGAGATTTAAAAAAAATAAATAAAAGAAATTGGTTCAACAATTCGGTCGACCAATCCTTCCAAATATTTGGTCCTAATTAAAAGGGATTTTAAGAAAAAATAAATAAATAAGAGAAATTGGTTCAACAATTCGATTGACCAAAAATTACTAAACTTACTATTTTTATGAAATATGCCACATGTAGTTTTTGTGGCTTTTTGAGGGATTTTTTTGGATTTTTGCCTTCTAAAATTAGAAATCAAACTTGTGTTTTATATAGGTTAGGATACTACATATATAAAACAGATTCAATTATAAGAGTGGTGGAGAGGAAAGCAAATGAACATTGAACAGTTTGTTTTTGGCCTTGCGTGACAGTTAAATGGTTAAATGGTGGTGATGTCCCACCTACTTTTGAAAACACTATGTAATGAGGTTTATTAACTTAATCTAGTTTCTGCTCTCGTTTTATAACCAAAAAAAAAATAAAAAATAAAAAAAAATTGAACATTGAACATGGCATATATAGGGAATTACATGATACAAACAATTCAGTCAATTCAACCAACAATGTGAACCATTCAAACTTACATCATCAAATTTCCAATTTATTAAGTTTACCCACCAATAAATTAACAATTTCAATTAACCATTTCACAACTCCAAATACTCAATCAACAATATACAAGTAATATAATAACTTCAAAAAGACAAAAACAATTATAAAGAAAGACCTGAGTTTTCCTTAAAACAAGGAGCAGGAGCAGAGGAGATGAGGAGGGCGAGTTGTGAGTGGGGCAATGGCACGGAAGTCGGAACTCGGAAGAAAAGAGGAGCCGGAGACGGAGCCGGATCAGGCGGGCAACACACGAACAGCAATCGAGGGAGTTAGGGTTTAAGGTTGTAAAGGACTGAATGCATTTTTTAATGAGCAATCGAGCAGAGGAGGGATGAGCACAAATTAATACAACAAAGTAGGGATGAGCACAAACACCATCCAATCTTTTAATGATCCCTCAGACGAACAGTTCACCATGCTTAAATTAATACAACAAAGTAGGGATGAGCACGGTACCGGTACCGTACCGATCCCGTACCGAATTTTTCCCGAGCATAAATTAGCGGTACCGGTACCGTACCGAACGGGATTCGGATACCGGTACCGGTACCAGTATCGGTACCGGGAACTCGGGTTTTTCCCATTTTTTTCGGGAATTTCCCGATTTGGTACCGGTCCCGTACCGAATTAGTGGTCCCGATTTTTTTTCCTCCTTATTTCGTAGTACCAGTACCGTACCGTATATCGGGAACGGTACCGTTTCGGTACGGTACCGGTACGGTTCCGGTTCGGTTCCGGGATTCGGTTCGAAATGCTCATCCCTACAACAAAGTGAAACCAGAAATCTCTTGCTAGTGGTCCCCACCTCAACCATGACTCACCTTTTATGGGTTTTCAATAAAAGATTGTACTTAATTAAGCATGCTATGCAAAGTTATCGCCTGACACTTAATTAAATAAGTTAGCATGAGTAATTTTCCCAAGGCCCAAACTCGTCTTACATTATCACCTAAAGCTAAAACTTAAGCTATTAACTTATATCAATATTGAAGTTAGTAAGTTAAAAGATAACAGATGACACTACACTTCCTTTATCAATTGAAGAGGTTTGGTTTTCGGTCAGAACTCACTGAACCACTATGTATTTGAAAATCAACTACTGAATATGGTTCCCTAACTTTTGGGGGGTGTTTGCTAAGCTTCTTAAAAAGATCTTATTGTGTTTTGAAAACACATCTCCTACGGTGTGTTATCAGAAAACACTTTTTAACCTTTCAAAAAAAGACGATAATACATGTATCTACAAGACCATTTTGACTACTAGAACGCTCAAAGTATGTATGAACATGCCAGTGACTATTATTTTACTTTAAGCAAGTATATTTGTAGGAATGTGTAACTAAATAAGTGCATTGTCTATCAGACATTCGACTAATAGACTCCATAAACCAACTCCTGCCTAGTCTACTGCCACCATGTTCTGAGACCACCAGAACAAGGTATTAACATTGCTATTGCTAAGCAATTTGTCTTTGCTGGAATAGTGAAATTTTAACAAGTTGATACTTCAAGAATAATGGTTTTCGAGTTCATTTCAGGGTAGTGAACGTATTCGCCTTTTGCTGCATAAATATACTATTTGCCTATATATGCTTATGAGATCCTAGTATTTGGATAAAGCCGAAACCAATCCTATGCATATCATTTTTCATGTTTCGGTTTTAGGATGGAAAGAGATTATACCATTTTCCTACAAGAATCTGCCATATATTTTGTATGTTGTTTCGCGTGCTAAATTCCACCTCATTAGCAGAATAGGGTCATAAGTAATTACATGGTTGTAAAAGACGCTAGGCGCTAGTCGAGCGGTCAACTACCTTGTGGCTTGTAGCTAGTAATCGTCCTAGGCGGGGAGTAATCACCAATCGGGGAGTAATTGGATTGATAATATATTGTATAAAATCTCTACATTATATGTATGAGTATGACATGTTGATACTGATAGGACCATAAATCTGTTCAGAGAACCATAGAAATATGTTTAGAAACATTAGCGCTATTGTTCAAATAATTCAAACTGAGTTTTGACCAAGTTTGTCCGAGTTAAAGTTTGATCGAGTTATGACCTAGTTGCCACAGCTTTGACCTTGTACCGAGTAATCGTCAATTACTCGGCCTTGTAATCCAACACTGAATAATCTAAAGTTCATGTTTTCGGTTTCAAAAAGCTAACACCATTTTACGAAGTGTTTGGATAACACAGAAAACCAATAACCACCTCAATAAGCTTAGCCAAACACCCCCTCTTAAACCTATACTTCAATCCAAACACCATTTTTCATTTCAAATCGCATTCCCTTATTTCCAAACCCAATCAACCACCATTTTCTAATAACCTAAAGCTTAAAACTATTATATTCGAGTCACATTATACAATGCAACCTAAAACAAATTAATACTAGTATCTTACAATAAAAAAAGCTCAAATTCATCTTGTGTTGTAAAACAAATATTAAAAGGCCGAGTAATCGGCAATTACTCACTATAAGGTTACCGAGGCGAGTTGAGCAGAAAAAAATGGTTCGGTCAAAACTCGGTTTAAAGTATTTGAACAATTGTCGCAATGTTTCTAAGGGGGTGTTTGCTTAGCTTATAGGCTTACGAGCTTATATGATTTCGGCTTATATTTGATAAACCCATTTTTTTGGGCTTATTTTCGAGTTTATAAACTAATTTTTCTTATGTAATCATAATAATCTCATAAGCCATAAAAATATGGGCTTCTGAAATATTAGCCGATATCATATAAGCTCATAAGCACATATATATATATATATATAATTTCGGCTTATATGTGGGCTACTGGGCTTATGAGCTTATTTAAATTCAGCTTATATTTCATAAGCCCCAACTTTGTGGCTTATTTTGAAACTTATGGGCTTATATAAGCTTATTATGATATAACTTGCTTATATGAGCCCATAAGTCTCAAAATAAGTCTCAAAATATAACTTGCTTATATATAAGACGAAATCAAATAAGCTCATAATCCTACATATAAGCTTAAACAAACACCCCTTAAACATAAATTTGGGGCCATATGAACATGTCATACATATAATTTCGAAATTTATATATATAAATACCCCGCCTAGGCCGATTACTAGCTAGCGAGTTTTACAAGCATGAAATCATCAACAAATAAACAATAATGTAGCCTAACATGAACCACATATAAACACATAGCATTTTTAACTTCAAATTATTATGTATAGACATACAACAGCAAATAACATTTTTAACTTCAAATTATGTATAGACATACAACAGCAAATAACATTTTTAACTTCAAATTATGTTTAGACATACAACAGCAAATAACAGTTATTTATGTGGACTAAAGGAGTAGTAGAAGATGAAAGGGTTTCGATGAAATGTTTATGGTTTTGGGGGAAAATGGAGAACAATGAAGGTGGTCTGTTGTCTTGTTGGTTTATGCTAGTAGTGAGGCTACTCGTACCAAATATGTGTGAAAGTTGGTAGGTGCCTGGGTGGGTGGTTTAGCGGGGTGTTTGGCTTATAAAACAAAACTACAATAGCTACGCTGATCTAGGCCTAGCATAACGGACTACGGACCGGATCGAACCGGACCGACCGGACCATCCTGAATCTATTTTGGTCTGGTCCTCGGTTCACACTTTACCTCATATTCGGTCTTTGGTTCGGGTCGGTCCGGTTCGATCTTACGTACAACCGACAATTATGCCTTTTTAGACTGGACACACTCAGACTTTACGCTTGCACAACCGAACACATTCGGTCCATTCCTCGGTCCAAGATTTTGAGCTAAATCAGTCTCGGTTCGGTCCCCCTTTTTTGGTCCGGTCCGGGTTTTGGACCATGATCAGCCCTACGTTGATCTATGTTTTTTGAGATAAAGTGTTTGTAACATGCTATATAGTCATAATTAGTAAGTGAAAATGCTAGTTGCTCGTAATTACTATTATAACCTTAGAACTAGCACTTTTATTTGAAGCGTTTAAGAAAAGTAAAAAATGCTAGTTGCTTTTTTTCAAACAAGCATTTTTTGCAAAATGTTAACCTCGGTTGCTAGTTACTTAAAAACGCTCCTAAACGTTTGCTATCAAACGTACCCAAGAAATAACGGGCTTCTGATTGTTCTAGTGTGCAGTCAGCCGGTTTAAAATTTTGACAGAGGTGATAGGTGAAAGCTTTTTTTTTTTTTTTTTTTTAACGAGACAGAGGTGAAAGCTTGTTATTGTGAAATTTATGAGAATGTCAACAACTCTTGATACGGCACATGCAAAAATAAATAACTTAAGATTGAAGGCTTCAGATTAAATGACTCGGGTCATTATACATATTCAATAGATGTGTTGGGTACGACCGTACGAGCCGATAAATAATAGGTGTATAAAACTTTTAGTTATTACATACTTTCTCCGTCTCATATTAAATGTTGTGACTTTTTAAGTCTTTCTTTATCAACTTTTACCTTAAATATTTTTACATGTGTTCTATATTATTTGATAAAAATTATGCGCAATTAAAATACATTTAAAACTTAATCCATTTATATATTTTGTATCAAGTGATATTTTACACAAACAAAAATATTTAAGGTCAAAGTTGAAAAAAAAAAAACCTTAAAAAGTCAAACAGAACATTTAATATGGGACGGAGTGAGTAATTTTTATCGTCATTTCTGCATATTTATAAATATGTATTATTATATTCAATTTATTCTTAACCCAAATATGTACAATGTATGTTCGATATTTCAATTTTCATCTTATAACATTTGTGCGTACACAAGTCATCACGGTTGAATCGTCAAAAAACGTTTTTGAGTTTAGGTTAAAATATTCATGAACCCGTAAATGAGATATCTAACTCATACATGAATAACGCTATGTGTCATATACCCTTTCGATAAAAAAAAGAAAAAACGCCATGTGTCATAATGATTACACAAAAGTATATTTTTATTTGCATAAAACTAAGGTCATCCACTATGATAAACCTTTTAAAAGATTTATACTTGTATTATGACATTAAATTATAAACCTTTTTGTTTTATAAACCTATTTCCACTATGTTATAAACCTTTTCAAGTGATATAAACATCACACATAATCAAAGACATTAAATTATGAAAATGTTCAATATCCTATACCTCTTCATGACACATAAGTTTGAAATGGATGCTCACTATGGTTTATAAGTTCTTAAACCTCTTCATCATTTTATAAACCTTTTCATAAACTACCATAGTTGATACCCTAATAATCACATAAGAAAAACCACTAATTCGTAACCTCAATGACATTTTATAACGGCAAATATTTTAGTGATTAAAAAAAAGTTTATAAGTTATAAACGAAAAGTAATAAAAAGTTTGAGGATCTGGGGATTAAACATAATTTTTTGAAACCCGGTTTGACTCGAGTGGTTTAACCGGTTGAACAGTTCCGGTCGTAAAACGGGTCAACCCTACGGGTTGGGTCAAAATGGGTCAAATTAAAGTGGGTCAACCCGTTGAGTTTGAAGCATCTCGGGTCAACCAGGTTTTTGATATGTATTAATAGTTTCCTTTTGAAATGTATGTTTTCAACATTTCCTTTTTTAGTTTCAAGTTTCAACTTTTCATTTGCTTATAATCAATTGTTTCAACTTTCAACATTTCATTTTTAAATTTTTCTAACATTTTATTTTTTTGACTTTTCACTTTAACTATTTTTGTTTTATAAATAGAGTAGATATTGTATAATTATACATCCAATCGTTATATTTTAAGTATATTTTAAATTAATCATAAAAACATAGAGTTACGCTATTCATCCAATATTCAAACTCACTAGGTACACGCTTAAAATAGTCATAGAAGAGTTAAAAATGATCACGAGAACAACCCGATTAACGTACATTTACGAAACTCGCCCATCACAACTAATTTGAAATAAGAAAATTCTCACTCCATTTATACGACCCTACTTCATCTAACACATAAATAAGATATGCGTGGCGTGTCTTCGACTTATTCGATTGACTTTTCTATCACACCGAGACAAAATAAACTAGCATACACGTTAGTTCCAAAAATATCTAATGAAATGTTCCTTGACAAGACATATCATTTTCAGCTTTTAATTTTCAAGTCATAGGCGCATTACATCAATTTTTGCCTTATAACGTATTTATAAAATAATGAAAAATGATTTGGTAACCTAAAACCTACATCTAAAATTAAACCTAAATATGTGATTGGTGCATTTCAAAAATTGATTGGTGAGAAATGATGAAAGAGAAAAAATGTATAACAATTGTCAAAAGATGAATGGAGTAAGTCTATTGTTAGATCTCATTATTAGGCCTATATATCACTACTCTAAAACAAAACTTCTATTTCACTTAGTTTTTTTTATAAATTAATGTAATTCATTTTTCTTAAAATAATTGTCTACGACACCCAAAGCCTTTGGCTTAGTGCACCTGAGTTGTCCACCAACTTGAAAGTTGTGGGTTCAAGCCTCGAAGGCATTTATGATACATATATTGTAAGATAGGTGATACAGTATAAGGTGTAAAAAAAAGTTTGCTGATCAAAAGAAAAAAATTTGTCTCCGACAAAAAACAAATTTATTTTAAAAATTATAATTATTACTGCTTTATCTCGCAAAATAACAATAGTCTTCGATTTGAATGATATTCTTCAAACTTAAAAAAGTCAAAAAAAATCAGAATTATTATTGATTTATCTCTATTACTTTTCGCAAAATGACAATATAGTCTTCGATTCGAATGATTTTCTTCAAACTTAAAAAAGTAATAAAAAAAAAAAAAAAAAAAAAACCAAAATTATTACTAATTTATCTCTATTACTTTTCTCACAATGACACTATAGTCTAGGGGTGTGCATCGGGCCGGAACCCGACCCGTCCAGACGAAGCCCGAATCCCTATGAGCTTGAAAATCCTAACCGAATCCCGACCCGAGTCTAGCCCGAATCTTCCCGAATCCCGAAACCGATTTGTATGGTTTTTCTTTGTAATCCCGACTTCGTCCCGACTCCCGACTCCCGACCCGAATCTCGACAAGCTGAAAAACACAAACCGAGTCTCGACCCGAATATAGTCGGTTCGGGATTCAGGACAATTTTCGGGTGTCGGTCGGGTTTTGCTTAGCCCTGCTATAGTCTTCGATTTGAATGGTTTTCTTCACACTAAAAAAGTCAAAACTAATATACACGTAAGTTATAAAAATATCTAATAAAATCTTTCAATTTTTTAAATTTTAATTCATAGTGACACACAACTAGTAGCAACCAAAAATTAAAAAGATAGATAGGGTTCCTCCTCCTTTCATCTTCTCATTTTTAGGTCTCCCCTCCACTTCATATATAAACCCCCACTCTCCAGCCACCACCACCACTTCCCTTCCCACCACCGCCTTCTCAAGCGCGTGCAATTCACCGCCCCCACTTTTATCCCCATAACCATCAACCTAGGGTTTAGACTTTTAACGGATTTAACGGAATACTGTTAGTTAGTTAGGTTGTTAGGAGTTTGTTGAGATACAGTTATTGATATTCTGTGTGTGTTTTGATATAGTTTGAAGGTGTAACGGATTTAACGGAAAACAGTTAGTTTGTTAGTTAGTTAGGTTTTGGTTGTTGAGATATAGGAAGTGATATTTGAGAAGTTAGGGAAGGATGGAGGATGCTGTACTAGATGAGATAATAAGGAAGTTAATGGATGCCAAGGGTGGGCGGGTGCCGAAACAGGCGCAGATAAGCGAAGGGGAGATTAAGCAGTTGTGTGTTGCGGCGAAAGAGGTTTTTTTAAGTCAGCCGAATTTGCTTGAACTCGAAGCTCCTATTAAGATTTGTGGTAATGAAATTTTATTAGATTGATTGAATGTGTGTATGTATCGTTATATAGAAATTACTATAGATTATATTTCGAGCCCTTTTTTGTTAGGTTAACTTGGTGATTATATTATTTTATTTGATTGTAAGACTTTGGAACTTGATAGGAAAGTGTGTCGTATATGATTGGACTTGTCGTGTGGTTTTTTTTTGTAGTGTAGAAATGTTGATGTGGTAAATATCTGTTTTTAGAAATGGGATTGACTGACTGAATACTGTAATTGTCTGAACATGAACTATGAGTAACTTTATAACTTGGTTCTTTGATGTTTGAAAAAGTGTATGTGTATTATGTATACTGCAATTGTAACTCCTACTAGAGGGTTTTGTTAGCAGGGTGTATATGTTTATGTAGTACTGTAGCAAAGAAGAAAACACCCCATTGCAATTCATGTGAGACCGAGTGGGTCCATAGATAAGATACCTCATCATTTGGACTATAGTTATACCTTTCATGTTGTACATTTATATGGAAATAGTTTATGTCTAATGGTTTATACTTGTAGAATGTTTGTTTGTGTCAAAAATTATACCAGTAGTACACATGGTAGAGTTAAGTATTTTTTTTGGGACCAGAAGTCAACTTTGTGCATTCCAAATTTCCAATCTTAGTGCAGAGGATCTGTGTGCTCACATACAGTTGTTAATCAGTACATTATTTCATATTATAGTCTCTCTACTAATCGCTCTCTTCAATACAGAGATACAGCTAAAATTTGTCATTATTGATTACATTGATATTTGGTTATAAGGCATTTCTGGATCATGTGTAAACATGCTAACCAAATTTGAAACTGAACTAATTATCATCAGCTTAAGAGTGACTATAGAGCAGCCTATTTATGTATTTATCTTGCCAGTAAGCCGAGTTTTTTGTTATTTTACAGAAGTTTTTTGTTTCTACTTTGTATAATAAAATTGCCTTTTGTATTCAAATCGAGTTTGATCACTTGAGCGTTGCCATAATCACAGAAAAGCAAGATAATTACCAGTAATAGAAGTGGAGTTTTTGTTTTTCTTACTTACAAAGAGGTTGAAGGTCAAAAAAGTTTATGGAGGGGAATAGGATATTAACGGAAGTGGTGCTTGAGTCACAGGAAGATGAAAGAAAGGGGCTATATAAAAACATATGTGTTTTATATGTGTTATCAGTTTTACAACTTAATTAGTTAAAGTAGTCCATCACCTCAATTTGTTAGCCCTTCCCCAGAGCCCAAATGCAACTGTTCTTGGTTTTTACCAATGATCCTGAAACGGTCAACACTTTCACTTAACAATGAACCACTTCTGCATGACATCTGCTATTTTTTTTTCAAGCCAAACCTCCTGTTGTTATCGTTATCTCAGTGTCCTCACATTTATATGCTGCTGACAGTGATGCTTTAGTTAGGTTTTATTTCCTGCATGCTAAAAGATCATTTCCTGACGCTGCTTGACCCCATTTAACTTTAGTGTTTATGGACTCTTGTATTTGTTTTTCTTAATAGTTCAAAGAATCTGTGGTTGGTTTCCCTTCGTATACTTATTAGTATTAATTTTCAGGTGACATTCACGGACAATACTCTGACCTTTTGCGGTTGTTTGAGTATGGTGGGTATCCTCCAGAGTCAAATTACCTATTTTTGGGAGACTATGTTGACCGTGGTAAGCAGAGCATAGAAACAATATGCCTCTTGCTTGCATACAAGATAAAATACAAGGAAAACTTTTTTCTTCTCAGGGGAAACCATGAATGTGCCTCGATCAATCGGATATATGGGTTCTATGATGAATGCAAGAGAAGGTTCAATGTTCGTCTTTGGAAGACATTTACTGACTGCTTCAACTGCCTTCCTGTTTCTGCTCTTATTGATGAAAAGATTATTTGCATGCATGGAGGATTGTCTCCTGATATAAAAAACTTGGATCAGATTCGGAATATAGCGCGTCCTGTTGACGTACCAGATCAGGGACTACTGTGCGATCTATTGTGGGCTGATCCTGACAGAGATGTGGAAGGATGGGGAGAGAATGACAGGGGAGTGTCATATACGTTTGGGGCTGACAAGGTTGCAGAATTTCTTGAGAAGCACGATCTTGATCTTATTTGCCGAGCTCACCAGGTACATGAAAGTTGAAACACGAGTAAATATTATCTGTGCCTTTGACATTTAATTCTATCCGTTTGTCGTTATTGTTAGTTAATCAGTCTGCAGTAATCTGTTTCCCCTGTTGCAGCATTTCATGCAGTTTATTCTTTCCTGTCACCCTAAAAATTCTCACATTAAAGATTATGCTTTTTGTTGAGATCTGATTTGGATACTTTATATCTCGTTTGGTTGAATTTGTTTGTTGCATTCTGATATTTCTATAGTTTTGCTAAACATAACCTTTATGACACGGTTTAGAGGTATACTTTTCTTAAGTTGACTGGTTGTAAAAAACAGTATCATCTAATCATAGCTATTTGGTACTTACGATGTCCCACTTTTTAGTGATTATCGTGCAATCAAATTGTTTTTGATTACTGGAAGTTACACTTATAAGTACTATAATTACGCTTCCCATGTCGCTGCTGGAGGATCTGTATTAGCCCATGGGATTGATACTTTATGCCATTAAATGATCTCTTCTTTATGGTCCAATGTCTGGATCTGGTACTTCTTAGTGCTCCAGATTTTTGTGTCAGCATTACACATGCAGTTTGGCTGTATAATTTAATTTGGTTTACCTGCGTACTACTTATGTGTTTATCCATATTCATTGAAAATTAAAGGGCAATCATGTGTGTGTTCTTGATCGTATGAAATTAGTTGTTCTAAATTCTAACCACATTTACTCTTTTCTTTGTAATGCTTTAAAGGTTGTGGAAGATGGGTATGAGTTTTTCGCAAACCGGCAGCTTGTAACTATATTCTCTGCTCCAAATTACTGCGGTGAGTTTGATAATGCTGGCGCGATGATGAGCGTGGATGATACATTGACATGTTCCTTTCAAATTCTCAAGGCTTCCGAAAAGAAAGGGAGGTTTGACTTTGGCAACAATATGTTGAGACCGGGAACTCCACCACACAAGGTAATTGATGCTCATTAGTTGTAAAATGGACGCACTATCGTTTGTGCATCAATACATTATCTATGATACTATACCTATAAGGCTATAATAATGCACATAATCGAGGTACTCCAGCACTATGATAAGTATGATGCCGTTTGTAGTGAGTTTTTATTTTGTTACTAGATTGTGGGACATTCTATATAGCTTATATTACTTTTCTTGTTATAGAACTTGGGATGCTAGGAACTGATGGCTTTTGGTTGGCTAGGCACCATGTTAGAGAAGATTAGGTCAACAATAAATCAAATGTTTTTCCCAAGCAAATTCAACTCATATACTAGAGTGTTGGGACATTAGGAGTGTTGGATGATGTTTGAATTGGAGTCATTTGGGATGGATTTGGAGTGTCGTCTTTGGATTGTCAAATTGGAATCAGATTGACTATAATATATCAAGTATCAGGAAACAATAAACAAATCCAGATTGCTGTGCATTTTGTTGTGCTGTCGAATAATTTAAGTATAACCATTTACGTTAGTTGAAGAAATCGTATTAGAGGTGGCAAGTTGGGCATGTCGGGAGGTTGAGCCGTTGGTAAAGGGTCAAAACAAGCTCAGGTCAAAATGGGTAACATGTAAGCACGGGTTGGTTTGGGCCGTGTCAGGGTGAACCCATAACAGATTTTTGCTTTCTGGATTTTATGACTAATTAATCTACTTTTCAAAATAAATCGATCTAATAGTTTTATATTTGCTTTTTTTAGTACACTGGGAGACTTCGATGTGTCTGAACCTATCTGAGCTGATCATATTAGCTAGTAATTTTCTATTTTTACCCGTTTGAGATAAAGCATACCAAGTCTGAATCACCACATGTCAATTTAAGTTTGACCATATTTCTAGCATTTATTATTGTGTGACTACTAGACTCTTCAAAGAATTAGTGAACATGCTCGTGAGTAATCTTTTACTTTTTACATGTATAAACATGTGGCAGTCTACACTAGATTTATGCATTTGTTAGGGGAGACCTTTCAGTATTAGACTTCATATACCAACTCATGCCTACTCATTCACATCAATAAGTAATTTGTCTTTGCTGGGATTTCTTTTATTTACATTACAAAAGGGTAAGACCAGAAATTTTATTACTCCATCATCATTGCAGGGTAGTGATCCTGTTCATGTTCA
Source organism: Artemisia argyi (assembly GCA_030686995.1). Lineage (NCBI taxonomy): Eukaryota > Viridiplantae > Streptophyta > Magnoliopsida > Asterales > Asteraceae > Artemisia > Artemisia argyi. Next base: position 167,601,228 of record CM060685.1, on the reverse strand, counting down.
AATGCATAAATTAACGTGTTTATATCTGCCTTCAATCTGATGCATGTTCATCTTTTGGTTTCAGGGTGGAAAGAGATGATACCATCTTCTACAAGAAGCTGCCGTATGTTTTAGAGATCTTCTGATGTGTGTGGTGTTTTGTATGTGGTCGCTCCTGCTAAATTCAACTTCTTTAGCAGAAAAAGGTTGTAGGGATACTGTTACCGCATAATTGAAATCGTTGAAGCTCGAGTTACCTGCCATATCTGCTTCTGGCTTCCAAGGTTTTGGTGATGTAAAATGATAAATTACATCTAATTCTTGAACTTTTGCTTAAGGACATCTTTTTCTCCGTTTATTGTCTCTTCAGTGTGAAAGATTTGGTAGATTAGTAACCTCTTATGCTATTTATCTTGGGCATCTTTAGTTCCCTAATTCACAGTAGTTTGCATGGTTCATGCTATCTGAATTATTCTAGTTTGAAGTGATCCAATCGAATGAACACGTTTTTTTGTTGATGTGCCATGCGTATAAGGGTGTTATTTGGGTTTACATGGCATTGCATATAGCTATAAAATATGCCCGTACTCATTTTGGTACCTGTTTGGTCTTTTATCACAAAATAAAATCTGCGTGAATGAATTATATATGTGGAATTTCCAAATTGTGGTGTTATTATTGTAGTCTCCTAAACACCGTCACATGAACAACACTCCAAACTAACACTGTAAATTGTAAACTAAGGTCGGAAGTTGTAAGGGCGGGAAAACAAGTGGGAGAGAGGCTTCTCTTACCATGCCTCTTTTGTGCGGAAGCAAAAAAATTTCCGTTGCAGCATGTTTCTCCCGAGCTTAAAGAAGAGAAAAGAATGTTACGGAGCATGTGTGTATATTTTGTGTCGATATGTATCTGTTTAGGATATATTTAATTGATGAATAAAAAAAACTTATGGTTGTGGAAAAAAAATTTTGCAATAAAATTGAGAAAAAGAGAGGATGTTGAATGATAAGGTGAAATTGATTTAGCTAATGATGTAGCAAAAGAAAACTCTCACCACGTCTTGCGCACACATGAACCACACTTGCATTCGTATGAATGAAAAATACTAGGAGTAGTAAACTTAAACGTAAGTTATCATCGACTACCTCCGCTCTACCACTTATTGAATTGTTTGCTTGCTAGAAGTTACACATAAATGTTTTATATAGGTTTCATACTTGCAACCGTCCTTATTTTTTTTTATTTTTTTTAATCAACTTCTTATGGTTTTGACCCGGTACGTTTTAATATACATTTTATCCACGTGTTTTTGGATACATTTTTATACGTTTTTGTCCGTTTTTATACGTTTTCATCAATTCTTATACATTTTCGTCTGTTTTACACGTTTTCGTTCATTTTTATACGTTTTGTTACGTTTTCATATGTTTTTATATATTTTATCCGTTTCTTAGATTTTCAAACATTTTTATCCGTTAACATCCGTTTTTATGCGTTTTCGTCCGTTTTTATATGTTTTCATATGTTTTATGTGTTTTATACGATTTCGTCAATTTTTAATCGTTTTCGTCCATTTTCATCCATTTTATCAGTTTTGGCTCATTTTTATACGTTTTCGTCCGTTTTTATATGTTTTCATTCTTTTTTATACGTTTTCATACATTTTTATCCGTTCTTGTACGTTCATATACGACATGTTACGATTTTATATGTTTTCTTATGTTTTCGTCCATTTCATCCATTTTTTTATAATGGTAAAAAACATATGGAAACGTAAAAATTGTATAAAAATGCATAAAACATACAAAAACATATAAAACGGATGAAACGTATAAAAACGGACGAAAACGTATAAAAATAGACGAAAATTGATAAAAACGGATGAAAACGTATAAAAATAAACGAAAATATATAAAAACGAATAAAAGCGGACGATAAAGTATAAAAACACATAAACCATATAATAAGGTACTATAACACATAAAAACATACAAAACCATACAAAAAAGTATGAAAAACGGATAAAAAAAAGAAAATGAATGAATAGTATAAAAACGGATGAAAAAATGTATAAAACATATGAATGCGGATGAAAACATATAAAAACAGACGAAAACGTAAGAAAAACGGACAAAAACAGATAAAATCGGATGAAACATATAAAAACGGACGAAATGTATAAAAACGGACAAAAATGTATAAAAACAGATGAAAACAGATAAAACGAATGAAAACGTATAAAAACATACGAAAACAGATGAAAACGTATAAAAACGGACGAAAATGTATAAAAACATATAAAAGCGGATAAAAACAGACGAAAACGTATAAAAGTGGATAACAACGTATGAAAATGTGTAAGAACATATAAAACAGACGAAAATGTATAAGAAATGGATAAAAAAGAAGTTTAGGGACGATGGATGCAATTTTTCCCAAATGATAGGGACCATTTATGTAATTTATCTTAGGGCAGGTGGATGCTATTCTCTCTACTCAAAGAGACCATTTATGTTATTTAGAAGGATAAAATGGTCATCACAATCATCACAACCATAAAAATAAATTAATATATATATATATATATATATATATATATATATATATATATATATATATATATATATATATATATATATATATATATATATATAGGGGAAGGTTAATGTGAGAACTTTCTTAAAATTGTAAAAATGAGAACTATTCTAAAATACCAATAAAACATTGATAAATAATCATTTTAGCAAAGATGCACCAAAATATTATATATTAATACAAGTTAACATTAAATCGACTAATAACCAACTCATACACGAGAAACGGATTACTGATACACAATTAAATTTTTGATACATATACATTAAAATATCAAAAAACTAATTTCTTATACATAAATTGATACACCTAATATACAACAACCATTAAAAACTTGATACACAATACTAAACATTGATACACATTACACGTTCAATCAAAGTGTATCACTTAGTTTACGTCAATTTTTATAAGAAAACCCATCAAATCTTTAACAATTTTAGTTGTAATTAATTTTGTTTTAATTTCTTCTAAGTTGAGTGTCATTTGTGAGATTTTTGTTAGTTCTCATTTTTACAACTTTAAAAAAGTTCTCATTTGATCTCAATTATATATATATATATATATATATATATATATATATATATATATATATATATATATATATATATATATATATATATATATTGAAGCGTTCAAATAAGAAGCCTAAATTTTGTAAGAATGCGAGAAGTAGGGGTGGCAATCGAGTCGTGTTCGTGTTAACCTATTCGGGTTCGTGTGTTGGCGGGTTAGTATAACCTCTACCCAAACACGACCCATTTATTAATCGTGTCAAGAAACTCAACCCTAACCCACACCTGCATAACACGTGTAACCCATTTTTGACCCATTTAACCTGTTTAAATATATACTTCGGTTAGTGAATGAGGTTGGTAATTTGTTGATTTAACTAGTTTAAATGCAAAATTGATATAAGGATTTAAAATATGATAAAAATATCAGACAAATAACTATACGCCAATTTTCTCTGTTATCAGCGTCACTTTCTTCTGATATATGAGGTATACATGTAATTCAAGCGTATTAAGTACATAACACAATACAATTAATCCACATCGAACATAAAAAGACATGTTATGTATTTTATTTTTAGAATCTTATATACTTAAACGGGTTCACGGGTTGACCTGTTTAATATTTACTCAACACAAACACGACCCATTTATTAAACGAGTTAGACGGGTTGACCTGTTTTTGACCCAAACCTGTTTATCCTTAACCCAAATCTGTTTAACTTCGTGCCGGTTTCGTGTCGTTTATCGTGTCGTGTCGACAATTGCCGCCCCTAGTGAGAAGCAATCCTAACCACTCATTTTATCCTCCTTTAACTTTAATCTAATAGCTAATATTAGTTAATCAACTTTTAAAAATTTTGAAAAATTTTTAAAAAATTTTCAAAAAAATTTCGAAATTTTTTTTTTCGAAAAAAAATTTTCGAATTTTATTTTTCAAATTTTTTTTTTTCGAAAATTTTTATTTCGATTTTTTTTTCGAAATTTTGTTTTAGAAATTTTTTTTTTCGAAAATTATTTTTTCAAAAAAAAAAATTTCAAAAAAAAACATTCCGAATTTTTTTTCCGAAAAATTTTTTCTCGAAATTTTTTATCCGAATTTTTTTTTTCTGAAATTTTTTTTCGTCACATCGGAAAAAAAATTTTGGAAATTTTCACGAAATTTTTTTGTCACGTGTGAAAAAAAAATTCGTCACATGTGAAAAAAAATTTCTTCGCATGTAAATTTTTTTTTTTGTCACATGTGAAAAAAAAATTCCGTCACATGTGAAAAAAAAATTTCGTCACATGTAAAAAAAAAAATTCGTCACATGTGAAAAAAAAATTCCGTCAAATGTGAAAAAAAAATTTCGTCACATGTGATAAAAAATTTTGAAATTTTCACGAAATTTTTTTTGTCACGTGTGAAAAAAAAAATTCGTCACATGTGAAAAAAAAATTTCGGCGCATGTAAAATTTTTTTTTCGTCACATGTGAAAAAAAATTCCGTCACATGAGAAAAAAAAATTTCGTCACACGTGAAAAAAAATTTCGAAAAAAAAATTTCGAAAATTATTTGAAAATTTTTCAAAAAAATTTTTGAAAAATTTTAGAATTTTTTTTGAAATTTTTTTGAAATTTTTTTGAAAATTTTTTGAAAATTTTTTGAAATTTTTCAAAAAAAATAGTTTGCTAATAATAGCCATTAGATCAAAGTTTAAGGAGAATAAAATGAGTGGCTATGATTAGTTCTCGCGTTCTCACAAAAATTAGATTTCTCACATGAATGGTCCCCTATATATATATATATATATATATATATATATATATATAAAGAAATTTTTTTGTTCGATAAGAAAAATAATTTGTGGCAAAAGTATTATACTTTTATAAAACATTTGCCAAAAAAATCACTTTTATGTACCAACACCATCTATCTAGGGAAAAAAATCACAACTTTTTAAAAAGTTTTTAAGTTTTTTACACTTATCAGTTATCACGAATATTTGTCTTTTTATTTGATCTTTTCCTTAATCTATAAATACCGGATGATTAAGAAAGTAACTCACGGGATTTATGATTTTCAACATTGAGATAAAACTAAAATAAAAACATTATAGCAATAAGGGAAGGGATTAAGTGATAAGAAAATTTTAAATGAGATTAGTGAAAATGATTTCTAGCCACACAAATAGAAGTTCTTCTCGCTCGACGTCTAAAGCGCACTATGCTCCGCTTTAACAAATGAGAGATTTCAGTGGAATCGGTGAACCACGCGAGCAGGTTAAATGCATAGGACAGATGGCTCGTAAAACCTGCTATCGCAGCCACATGGCGGAAGGGAAGGAGCATAAATCGACCTTTCCTTTGAAAAAGAATAAAAGCAGTACAAGGAGATTATACTCTCGGATAAGTAGCAGCAAATGCAAGTAAAAGTAATAACAAAAACAAATATTAAATTTGTTGATAAAAACATCCGACAACAAGCGAAGATTATTCTTCATCATACAAAAAAGCAAAAGCAAACATCAAAAGCACACCGTATACATCTTTTGCGGCAACCGGATTTCGGCACGTGGCGGCCTGCCGACAGTCGGCGGAGGTGATTTTGGTTGGGTTTTGTGCATAATTGAAAAACAAACGCCAACCGCGTCAGTTAACTCTAAACGATAAAAAGTTATGGCCAAAACAATATGGGGTAGGATTTTGGTCGAAAATTGCAATTTTTTCTTTTTAGGTTGAGAATGGATAAATGATGGCAGCTAGGATTGACGTGTGACATAGAGACAGTGGCTCATGGCGGCCGATTAGGTCTCGGGATCGAACCCGCTTATGATACCATGTGAAATGATAATTTCTTGTATGTATAATTTCATGTATCCTTTGCATGTTTGAGTGGGCAAAAGAAAAGAAATAAATAGTAAGAAAAAACATTTAGCAAGAGTCGAAACATGTTTAGTAAGAAAAAATATTTAGTAAGAGTCGAAACATGTGTAAGAAAAAACTTATAAGTTCAAGTATTCCCTTTTGCTCACTCAAACATACAAAGAAAAAACATTTAATAAGAATCGAAGCATCCATGATGGCGTCGTATATCTTTGTATAAAGTGTGAATCTGTTATAATTATACCAAAAAATGGGGAAAAAAATAATCCAAAAATAATATTTAGGGTGCGTTTTGTAGAAGTAGCAGGCAGTAGCAGCGAGCTGTGGGCAGTGAGTTGTGAGATGTAGCTGTGAGCAGTAGCCACAGCTCACAGCTCACCGATCACAGTTTTTTAAAGAAGCATTAAAAAATGAGTTTTTCTAAAAAATAGCAAAGCTCACTACTCATTTACCAAACGAACATAAAAATCAAAAAGCTAATTACTCACCGCTCATCGCTACAAAAAGCTCCGCGCCAAACGTAGCCTTAAACTTATCAGTACATGCAATTACTAGGAGCCGAAGTATCCATGAGGAGTTCGTTTACCTTTATATAAACTGTGAGTCTGTCATAATTATATACCCAAAAACCGAAGTAAAAAACTATAACAAAAAAACTAAAATAGAAAAATAACTTTTTGCTTTAAAAAAAGAGTAAATTGCAAAAATCGTCCCTAAAGTTTGACCAATTTGCATGTTTCGTCCTACAAATTTCGAAACTGCAAGGATCATCCCTAAAGTTTCGCCCGTGTGCATGTGTCGTCCCTAAAGTTTGGTCCGTGTGCATGTATCGTCCCTAAAGTTTGACCAATTTGGGACGATATATGCCCCAAAAGGAAGATATTTGCCCCAAAAGTTTGCCACAGGGACGATTTTTGCAGTTTCAACAGTTCTGGGATGAAACATGCAAATTGGCCAAAGTTTAGGGACGATTTTTGCAATTCCCTCTTAAAAAAACGAACAACTAAGAAAGCTTGAACTTAGAAGCACAAGCTGTTAAGCATTTTCAAGGATCTCTTTGCCCGCTCAAACACGTGAAGGATGGTAGCCTTAATAAGCATACTTTAATTTTAGTCATAGAGCAATGTGGGACAGTTTGTAAGGCACGAATCTTTTAAGAATTAGGTGGTATAGCGTAAAGGGTCTTACACCCCGTTTCTTTTTTGCTTACAACCTCTGAATCATTATGAGTAGGGCTGTAAACGAACGGGACGAAAATGAACGAAGCCTTGTTCATGTTCGTTCATTTAATTTTAACCGGACAAATAAACGGACACGGACGCTTAAACGGATGAATTTTCTTGTTCATGTTCGTTTATTAAGAAAATGAGTTGTTCATTTTCGTTTATGTTCGTTCATTAAGAAGCTAAATGAACATAAATGAAAATAGCCAAACAAACATAAACTTTATTTAATTCTTTACAATATATTGTTTTGTTTAAACAAACCAATTTTTAAAATTATAAAATTAAAATATATGATATATGAACATAAATAGATAAATAAACATATACGAACGTTAACGAACGAATAATCGGACGTTCACAAACATAAATGAACGGACGATACTTTTGTTCATGTTTGTTCATTTAACTAAACGAACATAAAATATTGTTCATGTTCGTTCATTTATTAAACGAACAAACATAAACGAACTTTTTATCGAACGATTCATAAAATTTTAATTGAACGTTCAGTTCGTTTACAGCCCTACATATGACACAATATAATATTATTTCTTTTTAATTTGGGCCCACCATTATTCCTTAGAGTCAGGGAGTTGTACATTCACACGACATAAAAAGGGTCACAATATCTTTGTAGAATTATTTAGACTATAACTGACGCATCCTAGGCCACTTCAACGCTTCTTTCCTTATTGAAACTTGTCCCGATCGACACGTCATGTATAACTAGGGATAGCACCCATGGGTAATGGGCACGGGTACTTCTAACCCGTCATTCATCCACGTAGTTTTTTTCTCACCCATCACCCACCAATGGGTACAAATTTCTACCCATGCCCTTGCCCGCGGGTATTTGTTACCCATGGATTTATGTTATGCAACAAAATTACAAAACGATGATATGAAAACTAACTATAAAACTACGTAATAAGATACCAATCAATTTGCCAAATACAACTTTGATTATTTGATCTTTCATACTCTCTTTTTAGTCTTGAAACTCAAAAAAACTTTTAGATTAATGTGTTTTTTTTAGACTTGGTGGTAACTGTTAAATGTATACCGGCAACATCATAAATATTTTAATTAGTATAATTAATTTTAACATGGGTTTATGGGTACACCTACTGGTATTTTGACGGGTATACCCGTTGGCATTTTAAATGGGTGTCATGGGTTTACCCGCGATGGGTATGCCTCACCCGCCACCCACCCGCCACCCACCGATGGATAAAGATTTTCACCCACGACCCACCCGTGGGTGAAAATTGACGCGTTTACCCACCCATTTACGGCGGGTACCCGCGGGTTGTGGGTTTTTTCTCGCCCATTGCCATCCCTATGTATAACTTTTGAGCACAAGTTAGTTGTCAGAATGATTGACTTCTTTTCCTTTATTTTTTTTGTGTGTGAGAACTGTGAGAGTGTAATTTAGGGTATATTAGTGTTTAACCGTGGTATGTTTTGGGTGTGTTGCTGGTTGTGTTATCACATTATCTTTGTGTTGATGTTGGTTGAGTAGAGAGAATTTGATACGATGCTGAGTTGACATTGTGATCGCGATCACCATTACCACCATCCTTATGAATTGTTAGTCACTATTATAGTTTTTTTTCATCAAAGTTTAATACGTATGAATGAAAAATAAACCTAAACATAAGTTATCATCGACTGCCACCACTCTACCACTAATCGAGTTGTTTGTTTGCTAGACGTGTCGCATGTAAATACTTCAATAACGCTTCCATCGGAGGATCTATAATTTGCGCCCATGAGTTTGATACTTTGCTAAGAAGAGTGATAGATCTAGGAATTCACACGAGGTTTTGAATTTTTTTTGTAGAGCTATTAAGAAAAGCGGTTTATCGGGTTAGGTTTTTCCGAGTCGGATTTCTCAGAGTCTTTAAGCGTGACGGTTTTGTTTTTGGAATTTTTCAGGCACTAAATTAGGTGGACAATTTTGTTTTTTGGATCCGAGTTATCAAAGTTGATTTGCTTTTTCAAGTTTTGGTTATTCGTGACAACATTGTCGGATTCGAGTATGTTAATTACATTTGATTTGATTTTCTTGTTAATCTAATAAGATCAAAAGTAAAGCATATCTCAAATATTGTCCGTGCAATCAAATCAACCATCTTTTTTCTCCAATTAAATCAACCATATTTTGGTCCAATGAGAGTACATTGCCAAAATAACCCTGATAAATATACCAAAACACTCTTCTTGTAATTGGGTTTTTGCCTTTGTTTGTCAACCAAATGCATCTTTTGTCAAAATTAACTTGACTCCAACTAGTTATGTGGACAAATGGGATACTTGAACTTACAAGTTACAAGTACTAACATACTTGAATCATGTGTCCATTTAGTTTTCGGTAGTTATCAAACATATTACCAAGTAAAATGAGTCGATGGAGACTAATTAGTAGGAGTCAAAAGAATCCATGAGGATGTTGTACGCTTGTACACCTCCGAATAAGTGTATATGTGATAACTGTATAAGAAGGGACACTTGAACTTATAAGCCCAAGCTATTCACATACTTGAACATAGTCTTTTTTTTAAAGGAAAACTTGAACATATGTCGATTTGGTTTTGGAAGTTATCAAACATATTACCAAATAAAATGAGTTGACTAATTAGTAGAAGTCTAAGTGTTCATGGGGATGCCGAATACATGAACAATGAGGATACTTGAACTTAAAAACACAAGCTTTAAACATACATGAACAAGCTATTATTAGTAGGAGTCGAAGTATCCATGAGAACGTTGTATACCTCTGAATGAATACATTCACAGCTTATACAAAGAAGCCCTTTGCCCAGTCAAACATGCAAAGGATACTACATACTAGCATAGACAAAGGGGATACTTAAACTTACGCGCACAAGCTATTACTAGGAGTCGAAGTATCCATGAGGATGCCGTATAACTTTGTGTAAACTATGAATCTATCAAAACTACATACTTAAAAACAAAAGTAAAGAAATCGTTTTTTGCTTAAAAACTTGGACAAGGAAGTATCCATGAGGACGTTGTATACCTCGGCATAAATGAACATTCACAGTTTATACAAAGAAGCCCTTTCCCCTCTCAAACATGCAAAGGATACCAGCATGGACAAAGGGATACTAGCTTGAACTTATACACACAAACTATTAGTTGGAGTCGAAGTATCCATGAGGACTCCGTAAACCTCTGTGTAAACTGTAAATCTGCTCAAAACTACATACTAAAAAACAAAAGTAAAGAAATCATTTTTTGATTAAAAACCTATAAATTTGTCAAAACAAGAAATCATTTTTTGATTAAAAACCTGGAAAATAAACTTCATGAATTTATAAGCACAAGGCATTAAACTTTTTCATGAAGGTCTCTTTTCCTGTTAAACCTAGAAAGGATAATGGCATTAATAACCATACTTTTGTTTAGATCACAGAGCGGTGTGGGACAAATTGTAAGACATAAATTTTTAAGTAAGTTCATTCTTATTTCATTATTTGATATTTTGATGCTACAGTTACGGGCCATTTCATGAATTAGGTGGATTTGAGTTTTATATAAAGTACAGTAGCATCAAGGGACTTAGGAATTGCATTCACACGACATAAAGGGTCACGATATTCTTTATAGAATTCTTTATGAATTGTTACTCATTCACTTCAATAGTTTCTGATCAAACTTTCAATAAAGAAGAAATTGCATATAAGCGAATAAAATTGCTAAAAAGCCAAAAGTACAATATATGCTTAAACTACGTGAAAGCTTTGTCTTGGCAACGGATGAGTGCGAAAAGAATAACAGAGTAGCAACGATCAATCAATAACTATAAATAAAAGATAATTATGTGTAAATTCTTCTTATCAAAAATCCATGTACGCACAAGTTAAAAAACTAGTTACTTATCTATATGATTTATAACAAGGTATATGAAATTCTACAACAAATTAGATGGCATTCAAGGGTTGTTGTATCAACAAAGAGTAGTAGGCCGCGTTTGGATGCAAGCTTATTTCATCTATTAAGAGCTTGAATCGTTTAAAGTAAATTCATAACACAATCTTTGTTTGTGTTACACAAGTATATGAAAGTTTTATAAGTTACAAGCGTTTATAAACTCAAGTTAATCTTTAGCCCACTCAAGCATGTAAAGGATACTAGTACATGGACAAAAGGGATACTTGGAACTTATAACAAAAAACATTTAGCAAGAGTCAAAGCATCAATGAAGGCGTCGTATATCTTTGATAAATGTGACTTCGTTATAATTATATACCAAACTTATAAGCACAGGCTATTACTAGGAGTCGAAGTATCCATGAGGACTTCATATACCTTTACATAAAACTGTGAGTCTGTCATAATTGTATACCCAAAAGCCGAAACCAAAAACTCTATATACCAAAAAACGAAAGTAGAAAAATCACTTTTTGCTTTAAAAAGGAACACAGAAGAACCTTGAACTTAGAAGCACAAGCTATTAAGCCTTTTCAAGGATCTCTCTTTGCCCATCAAACATGCAAAAGATACTAACATTAATAAGAATACTTTTATTTTGTCATAGAGCAGTGTGGACAATTTGTAAGGCACGAATATTTCAAGAATCAGGTGGATTTGAGGTTTATGAAGTGCAGTATAGCGTAAAGGGACTTAGGGAGTTGTACATTCACACGACATAAAAAGTGTCACAATATCTTTGTATAATTTTTTAGAGACGCATCCTAGGACACTTAATCGCGTCTTCCCTTATTAAACATGTCCCGATCGACGTGTCATGTATAACTTTTGGCACAAGTTAGTCGTCAGTACGATCGACTTCTTTTTCTTTATTTTTTGTGTGTGTGAGTGTATTGTAAAATATATTTGTGTTTAAGTATGGTATGTTTTTGTTGTAATGTTGTTATGTTATTACATTATGTTGGTGTTGATGTTGATTGAGGAGAGAGAAGTCGATATGGCGGTAATGATCGCGGTCACTATTACCACTAGGGGTGAGCAGGAACCGCACCACAATCCGCAAACCGCAAAATTCGCACCGCAAAAACCGATCCACAATAAAAAACCGATGGTGCTGTTCATGAAATTAGAAAAACCTCATTTTGCGATGCGTGTTAGGTTTTCACTAAAAAACCGCACCAAAATAACCGCACCGCACCACTCCGTCATATTCAAATATATTTTTAAAAAATTTAGAATATCACACTAAAATTTATAATTTTTTTATGATAAAATGAATTTGTTTATACTTTTATAAGAAATAATTTAAACACATTTTAATTATCAATTATTATCTGAGTTTTTAGGTAATATAACTTTATTTTCCTTTCAATTTATCATCGAACTTTATAAAAGTTTTCATCTCATTCGACTTTTATTATTGTATAGATTTATAATTTTATATTAATACACATCATTTAACCTTATGATATGTTTATTCTATAATAAATATATACCAAAAATTATAATTTGAAGAAAAAGAAAAGAAAAAAACTTTGACACAAAAACCGCAAAAACCCGCAAAACCGCATAAATTGCAAAAACCGAAACCGCAAAATCGTACGGATGTGGAGTCTCATTTTTTAAAAACCACAATTGCGGATGTGGATTGGTTTTTAACAAAACTGCACCAACCCGCACCATGCTCACCCCTAATTACCACCAGTCTTATGAACTGTTATTCACTGCTATAGTCTTTTTATTTAAAAAAAATCAAACTTTAATATGTATGAATGAAAAATAAATCTAAACATAAGTTATTATCGACTACCACCACTCTACCACTAATCGAATTATTTATTTGCTAGAAGTGTCGCTTTTAAATACTTCAATAATTCTTCCATAGGAGGATCTATATAATTTGAGCCCATGAGTTTATTGTTAGTTTTAACGGATAAAAATAAATGAATATGTCCGGACTCGAACTCGAGACTTCGGGATTGCACACTTTACGTATGAGTTTCAATTAATTAATAATTATTGTTTTAGTGACGAATAATTATTAAATTCATGAAATAAGCACTTAACGGTACCTAACAATCGTTAGAAGAAAGTTAAAGGACTAAGAGTGAAAAAGAAGCCAAGAAGGATCTAGAAACCCTTCCTTGGGCTTACGTTCGGCTGATCCCACATCCCCATGGAATAGGGAATGCTTCAAGGTTATGATAGTATAAATACATGGCCTCATGTATTCATTCTTCTCATCCCTTGGTTCATTAGCAAGCCAATTCACTTTCTCACCTCCTTTCTCTTGAGCTATAGGCGATCCATAAGGATCAACTAAGGCTCAACTAGTAGTGCTTGCTCGTGAATTAAGAACCTAGCTTTTCTTATTGAAACGCTAATAGTACGTGTGTTCAATAACGAAGTGTTGGCATACTTTTGCTAACGTGTGATTGCCCATTCGACTACACCATAGTCGATCCACATTAAACCCTAATTAAAAGTTCTTGATCAATTGATTTCTTGTTCTTGCTAGAAATCACAAAAGAGGTACGCATTCATTTATATTCGGTTAATTTCAATTACATGTATTTGATCTTATTCCGCTGCGTGCTTGATGTGTTTTATGTTTATATACTTTGTTATGATTTACATATTCCAACAGTGGTATCAAGAGCCGTTAATACGTTGTAATTAATTACCGAAACACATAACATTAAATCGTTATGATTATTACATGCTTGGTGTTCTTATGTTTTTAAAATTTTTCATAAACCCTAGAATTTTATTTTATTCTTAAATGTCGACTTCTATTTATTCTTTTTATATGTCGATTTTTTTTTTTGAAAATAAAAATTAGAGTTTTTGAATTTTGTTATAAAACTTGTAGAAACCCTAGGTTGTATGTAATTTTTATGTGTATTTAAAATGGGTATTTGTGATATGCCGTTTTGGTTGCGTTCCTTGACATGATTATATGATTATAATATGTGCAATGTGGGCATCCATGACAAACCATGCATGTGTTGTTATGGATTATGGGTATTTGTAGATTTCATGCTTATATTATGCGATTTAATTATAATTGATATGTCTTTTAGTAAATATTATGACTATAAAGATTACTAAAATTTAATTAATTTTAAAATTAGGGGAGACCCTATTAAAATCGTGTATTAATCAATTGTGTGTTTTAAATTGATTTAATTTGCATGTCCATTATTTATGTTGTTTGTTTATTTAATTTAATTACTATTTGGTTTTATATGTTATGTGATATGATAATAAGCAAAGGGTAATTTTATAAATAAAATGTTAAACGGACTTAATAATGGTGAAATCTTGTTTTGAGCTTACAAAAAAATCTTGAACTTTTGGTTGATTGATCGCGACTGTATTAAGTGATTGGAAGGTGAAACTAATTTTGACAAACTATAAAGTGGGTATAAGGTGGTTTAGCATTAAATTGCGGCCTTAGTGAGCCTCCATTCTGGCTTAACGCTCGCCTGTGAGCCAAATTTTAGTTTTACTGAATAACCATGATAACTACGAAGCACTTAAGGCAAAGTTGTAACTTTCTCAACGCCTCAATCAAAACTTTGGAGATTTAAGCTCGTAAAGAAACTAATGAGTAAAAGTTTTTTACATGAAACGTATTTTACAAGATGAATGCATGACATCTTTGTACATATATTTTGATTACACACATCAAATTTACTACCCTTAAAATTTAAGTTATATGCCATCCAATGAAACGAAAACACCTAAAATTGGGTCTACGTCAGGGCGTAACCTGGCTAGATTGCAATGGAAGGGCAAATTACATGATTTCATTACTAGCAGATCAACTAATGTGATGGAATTATGTAAGTTTGTTGTTTCTTAAGTTGGATAACTTAATTGAGTTGATAGTAGGACTGATCACTCAAGGCATAAGAAGATGGGGATAAAACATGCTTACATTGCAACTGCGGTTGCCAAATATGTAAATCCCATCAATTCTAGGAATTGCAATTGAATATTGGCAATTGAGGCTCAACTCGTACCTTATTGAATACCATCATCACTAGCAGATCAACTGATGTGATGAACCTATGTCAATTTGGATCCTAGTTTTTCAGTGAAAATTAAATGGTTATATGATTATGAACCATGGGTATTTAATTTTCTTGAAAATTTAATTATCAAAAATACTAAAATTGAATTTTGTAATTCATTTTAATGTATTAATGCAAAATTAAAGCCGTAAACATGGTTTGGTCTTAAATTGGTAAATTGATGTAATTCAACTTTCAAACATAATGTTTGATTGAGAAACTTTTACTAAAAAGTCACAAAGTCTATTTTCCATGAGAGAAGAATAAGACTCAATCCTATTCCTTTTCATGATTGAGAAAGGTATGATAGGAACATTAGAATTGTCTACATTCTAATATATATAACTCATTGATTAGTGTCTAAATACTCATCATTTTATACCAATCTGAGCTGCCAAAACATTCAAAAACACTAAAATATGCATCAAAATACTTAAAATATCTTAAAAGTGTGTTTTATATGTTTCAAATGCAAAACAATCAAAAACAGATGAAAAACGTACAAAGTTTGCATAATTGGCAGTTTCAGTCTCTCAAGTTTCATAAATTGTCAAAACTAGTCCCTGAAGGTTAAAAATGAAAGAAAAGTCAACTTAAGTCCTGGGGAAACCAAAAATGTTCACTAATGATCCCTGGATGAAAGTTTATACAAAATGGCAACTTTTACCCCTCAAGTTTCAAAATTGGCAAAATTAGTCCATGGGTGTTTTAAAATGGAATTTTATCAAATATCACCCTTGTACTATTCATAAAATACAATTTGGAACTTTTTGATAACTTGTGGAAAATTACAATTTCACCCCCTCAACTTTGGTGAAATTACATAAATGGTCCTTTAAGGTTTAAAAATGGAAATATTACCCTTGTACTAATGTTATATGGCAGGAATGGCCCCTTGTGATACTTTGGAAATATGACATGATCAGCCCTAAGGTTTCATCAAATTACAAGTTTAGTCCTTGGGCTTATAAACTACAAAACCAAACCGGATCCTTTATACTCCTTATAATCCAAATCCTTAAATCCAAAATAATAAAACCCTTAAAGCCCAAAACCTTTTCCAGCCCAAACACCAATCCAGCCCACACCCTTTTTAATATTACCCAGGGTCAAACCCACGTTGACCCCGCCAATACCACCTCCACTGTTCACCTCCTTCCACCTCACCCCCTCCTTCTATGCAACTCAATACCACCAAACCATCCCACAGTTTTACCTCCCAACTTGACTACCCTACATCTCCACCTCACCCTCTACACCCAAGAAGCAGTTAATGCTTCCCCACCAATACACACTCAACCTCCACACTCACATACATGGTTTTTGGTGCCAACTTGCCCCCAACTAAATCCCTACTATCCAACCTTGTCCCTTCCACCTCCACAACAACCCAAGAAGTATTAATTGCTCTCAAAATGCCTCACGCTACCAAAGAGACTTTTGGCGCCAAAAGTTATTTAAATGGCTAGGATCATTTCTGCTTAATCAATGGACAAGATTTGAAGTGGGATTTGACCAGAGACATGTGGGGAACTCATTGAGACTATAAAAGAGGAAGAAGGAGCAAAGGAATAACCACTTTGGATTAGCCTTAGTCATAGTGTAATTTAGCTTATTGCTTTCTTAGTGTAATTGTTACTTTTAACGATTTCAATGCTTTGTTAGACATTGACAATGTATAACAAACATTATTTACAGCTTTAATGTCAATCTATCTGTAAATTCATGTTTTCTTAATTCATAGCAATTTAAATTTCATGTCTTTTAATTTATTATTGATTAGTATTGATTATTGGACTCAAATAGCTCATGCAAGCTCCTGACAAAGCTCACAAAGCTTTTAGAAATCTTAATTCAGCTTTAGTTTTAAAATACAAAAATAGATATAAAATCAAGAAAAATCAATGAAAAATAGAAAAATCAGTTACTATGAAGATACAAGATGGAGCAGGGTAAATACTTGATGGCCCTTGGTTTAGAAGCCTCATGGGAGGCTATAGGATGTAACAATGGACCTTGGTTCTTTGGTTCTCAGCATAATCACTTGTAAGCCAATTTTTACCATTTTATGCACTTTACTGTTCCTGCAATTTATCTGCTTTAAATTCTATGTTTTCTTGTTTCTTTGTTGTTAGTTTATGATATTATAACTTAATCTAGGTAGATTATGTTTTGGATTTCATTGTTGCTTGAAACTGCAATTTGACTGTCAATATGATAAATTTTTGATAATCATAGGCTTAGGCTGTGTGACTACTTGCTTGAGTTGAAAAAGGTCTATCTTGACAAAATATGGCCTCTGGATTTGATACAATAGGATTACACAGTCATTTCTAGTGAAAATATCAATTTGGTTCAATTTAAGGGTTGTTTGGATTTTATAGATGATCTGAGTTATGGTCTATGTTTGGTGTTGTTCTTGTTTGATGTATGCTTAATATGACATAATTGACTCAGTGAAACATTAATCAAGTGGTATAGCATGTAAGAAGTCAAAATTGACACTTTGATCCTCTAAACATGAGTACTGTGAGATTGTTGGATCTAATAACCTTGCATATCTCTTTAAATCTTGTTTATCTTTGTTAGTTTCATGTTCTTATAGCTTAAAATTACATGTTTAGTCATTAGATTCAGATCAAAGTTCATCAAAGTCAACTTTGATCATAAACTTAAAAAGTCAAAATTTTAGTTAACCTGTTTTTGCCCTGTGCACAAGTTCATCTGTCAAGTTCATGAGCTTGCATAAGCTTCATGACTTGACCATACTCTGTGCACTTGGCTTATTTGTGTAGCCTTTGTGGCTTATTTGTTATGTACATGCTTATTTGTTAGATTGTAGCTTATTTAGATAGCTTAATCAACCCCAACTTTTTGTTCACCTTACTCCCTTCACTGAAGCAAACAGTGAAGGTGAGTACTTTTTCCTAAGCTCATAATAAGCTCCTTACTGAGCTTAAGCTTGTGGTTTTTAGCTTTTTACAAAGCCAAACTACCAAACTCAATAACTCAGTGCTAGTTGAGCTATTATAAGCTTATTAGATAAGTAAAATGTGATCTTGTTGTTTGCCCACTCACAACATTTCCTGAGTAATCAGGAAATATGCACCATTTCCACAAGCTCACAAATAGCTCAATAGTGATCATAAGCTTGTGTGGCTTGGTTTTTTATGAAGCTTAGCAACCCAACTTTAGGATCCTGCACTTAAAATTCACCTTGTAGCTTATTTCATAGGGCTGCAAGTAGCTTCAACTTATCACAATTTGAAAAGCTATGCTGATCACTCAGCATACTTAACCAAAATCACTTAACTTCATAAGCCTGCAAAAAGCTTATCTGTTGGACTTAGCTTGTGATATTTGATTCTTTTTTAAGCTTATCCACTAGTATTTAAGTTCCAACTCTTAAATTCCATCTTGCAGCTTATTCAATAGGGCTGCAAGTGGCTTTTTGTTTGTCCCATTCTTGATTTCACTGAGCTATTCAGTGGATTCAAGCCATTTTCATAAGCTTCTCAAAAGCTCATCAGTGGACCCCACTTGATGAGCTTTGGCTCTTTGGAAAGCCAAACACCCCAGCTTGCTACTCAAACTCTTACTTTGGTATTGTGAGCTTATTTAATAGGCTTATCTTGACCTTGAAGTTGACTGCAGGGGTGTTTGGATTGTTGTGCATCTGAGTATTGCTTATTAGCTTATTTTGAGCTTATAAGTGAATCTCAGTGCACAAGCTTGTATAAATATGTATATAAAACTTGCATAAATACTTTTTCTACTTTTATTTCAAGTATGGAGCTTATACCAAGCTCAGTTGAGCTTTCACTCAATCCAAGTTAAGCCCAAAAAGGCTTAACTGTCTAAACCATAAGCTTGTGCTTATAAGCACTATCCAGTGCTTATTCTTGTTTATATATACCAATTATACATGTATACATATACTTTTCACTTTGGTTTCATGTGTATAGCTTTTCCAAGCTTATTACTCCTCTAAGAGCCCAAAAGCTCAACTGAGTGAGTAATAAGCCCACGAATAGCTTATTTTTAAGTTCTAAACTTTTTCTTTTCATTAAACTTGTATAATATTAGTATTTAGATAGTTTCATAAAAAGAAAAAAACAAAAACAAGCTTTAACACTAGTGATAGCTTCTATTTAAGAAGCTTTAGGCTTAAAAGTCATCTGTTAAGGAAATAAGCTCTCACACAGCTTATTTCCAAGTTTTGAAAAAGTTAGCTTTGTTAAAGTTTCATATATTAGCTTATTATATAGTTTTGCAAAAAGAAAAATGAAAAATAAAATAAAAGTGCAAAAAGGTTGTGTATGGGATTCGAACCTAGGTTCCCTTGGTGACAAGTTCACTGCATAACCCACCTAGGCTAGCTCACTTCTCAGTTATCATTTGCACATTTTTATTCTTATAGTAGCAAATAGGTCAGCTATTCAAATAAGCTTATACGAGCTGTTTGGCTTATTACAGCTTATCTGGATAAGCTATGAGCTTCATAATTTTTTCCCAGCTTCTTTACTAGGTAAATTACTTTCCATAATTTTTTCACATTTTTTACTGTTCATTAGATAGTTTTTAGATTTAATTTTAATTTAATTAGTTTAAATGAAAAAGCCAAAAATAAATTAGTTCTAGTATTTAAATTTTATCCTAGATAATTTTTTATAATTCTTCTAACTTTATTAAGTTATTTAGCATATGTAAAAAATACTTTTGCAGTTTTCACTTTTAGTTTTATAATTTTTAGATTTAAAATTAGTATATTTAGTTTTTAATTAACAATTAAGTTTTAAATAGCATAATTAGTTTTTATAAAGTAGTACCTAGTTTTTATATTTTTCCTAGCTTATATATAGTATAATATAATTTTAGGAATTTTTCTAGAATTTTTATTGTTCATTTTCTATTTTTTTATAATTAAATAGTTTAATTAGATATTAATTAATAATTAGAATAATAATTAGTAAAATAAATTAAAAATACATAAAACTAATTTTTTATAATTTTTTTAGGATTCCTGTGATGGTTAATAAGATTTATAAAAATCTTCTTAATTATCTAAGTCTTTTTAGTATGTGTAATATTTTAAATCAGTTTAATTAGTTAAATAATAAATAAATAGTTTTTAATTAATAGTAATTACATAAGTACTTGTAAAAATCATTTTAATTCATAATTAATTTTCTTATATTATTAGGATCACAAAAATATAAATTTCACATTTGTGGGATTTGTATTGATCAGTTTTCAGTTTTATTTTAGTACGTTTACGTTTATTTGAACCTAAACGTACGTTTGTATATCCTTGTACATTTTAGGGTTTCTGATTGTACGTTTTTACTGAAATAGCTGTGACCAGAGCTATTTACTATTCACATTGCTAGTGTTAGTCAGTCAGATTCCTGTTTTTATATTTAATTTCAACATCACACACATTCGTTGTATTACAGAATTCACACCTCGTTGGGACATAACGACCTAGGAATAATTATACTCCTCGTTCATAATTGCTTTTACTCCCGGGCTGTTCAGGGCCTTTGTTACGGTTGACCATTCACAAGTGGTTGACTTGTGTGATAAAACCTGGTCGGTTTGGGAGGAATCAAAATTTGGCGCTGCTGCCGGGGAGGCTATGCTGCGTATAACGAATTTTTTTTTTTGTGTTGTTCAAATATCTATCCTTGTATGTATATTATATATACTTTATCATTCAACTCCCGGGCTGTCAGGGCATATTTATTACAGTTAATCATTCACAAGTGATTAGCTAGCGTGATAAACCTGACACTATCCTGGGAGGTAGTGATTACATATACTATATCATATTTCATTTCATAAACAATATAAAAATACAAAAACATTTATAAAAGTTAAAAATCAAAAATAATCTCCTAACCTTAATATTCATAATTCTGTGAGTGGACCCCACTCCAATTTCTCATCCAATCTGTGAGTGGCAATCCCACTCCATTTCCCCATGGACAATTTAATTCGGGGTCAAGTCAAGCTTGCGACTCGGGAATCAAAAAAACAGTAGCATAAACATGGGTTTTCACCCGTGTGTACCACCTAAGTGTGGGGGTGCCCCACATGTTGTACATATTTTGAAAATGAAATGAAAAATTGTAAATACAGAAAAATAAAATAATTGTTGTGTTACCCCACTTAGCTTTAAATGTTATCTTTTTACGTTCAAGGATTCGGCATAATAGCCGGGATTTTGAATATTGAGGACAATATTCATTTCTAAGTATGGCGGGGGGGGGGGGGGGGGGGGGAATTCTGGCGAAT
The DNA here is from genome assembly GCA_030686995.1 of Artemisia argyi. Classification (NCBI taxonomy): domain Eukaryota; kingdom Viridiplantae; phylum Streptophyta; class Magnoliopsida; order Asterales; family Asteraceae; genus Artemisia; species Artemisia argyi. The sequence goes on along the minus strand of CM060685.1, from coordinate 167,579,715 downwards.
TTGATCAATTATGTACCCTTGTATGCCCTTTTTTCCAAAAATGGCCAAAATTTAAAAATTTTCATTTGGTATTAGTGTTTTGCACTAAATACAACAAATGGTAATCAATCCACCATGTCTAACACACATAAGGATTGGCTAATCCAGGAGCAAACGGCTCTTGGTAAAGATATCTCAAATCCGTTTATGGCTTGCAATTTGCCCAAAATTGTATGGTACCTCAACTCGCCATATCCTAAAAAGCGAATGAGTTGGCTAGCCCGCAAGATTATGGCTTGTGGTAAAGGCCGTGGAAAAACCATAATTGGTAATCAGCTCACCAAGATGTTGACTATTCCATCAAGAGTTGGCTAGTCCAGAAGCAAACGGCTTTTGGTAAAGACAAATCAAATCCGTTGACAACTGGTGATTTGCTCAAAATCACATGGTTATCAGATGTACCACAGTTCTTACATCTGGCTACTCCAGAAGTGATGGCTTTTGGTAAAGAGTTTTTCAAATCCATTAAGTTTTTCTCAAAAGATTGCTAGGGACTAGCAATAGTTTAGTGTGGGGGATTGATGAGTGTCTAAATACTCATCATTTTATACCAATCTGAGCTGCCAAAACATCCAAAAATACTCAAATATGCATCAAAATACTTAAAATATCTTAAAAGTGTGTTTTATATGTTTCAAAAGCAAAACAATCAAAAACAGATGAAAAACGTACAAAGTTTGCATAATTGGCAGTTTCAGTCCCTCAAGTTTCATACATTGTCAAAACTAGTCCCTGAAGGTTAAAAATGAAAGAAAAGTCAACTTAAGTCCTGGGGAAACCAAAAATGTTCACTATTGATCCCTGGATGAAAGTTTATACAAAATGGCAACTTTTACCCCTCAAGTTTCAAAATTGGCAAAATTAGTCCATGGGTGTTTTAAAATGGAATTTTATCAAATATCACCCTTGTACTATTCATAAAATACAATTTGGAACTTTTTGATAACTTGTGGAAAATTACAATTTCACCCCCTCAACTTTGGTGAAATTACATAAATGGTCCTTTAAGGTTTAAAAATGGAAATATTACCCTTGTACTAATGTTATATGGCAGGAATGGCCCCTTGTGATACTTTGGAAATATGACATGATCAGCCCTAAGGTTTCATCAAATTACAAGATTAGTCCTTGGGCTTATAAACTACAAAACCAAACCGGATCCTTTATACTCCTTATAATCCAAATCCTTAAATCCAAAATAATAAAACCCTTAAAGCCCAAAACCTTTTCCAGCCCAAACACCAATCCAGCCCACACCCTTTTTAATATTACCCAGGGTCAAACCCACGTTGACCCCGCCAATACCACCTCCACTGTTCACCTCCTTCCACCTCACCCCCTCCTTCTCTGCAACTCAATACCACCAAACCATCCCACAGTTTTACCTCCCAACTTGACTACCCTACATCTCCACCTCACCCTCTACACCCAAGAAGCAGTTAATGCTTCCCCACCAATACACACTCAACCTCCACACTCACATACATGGTTTTTGGTGCCAACTTGCCCCCAACTAAATCCCTACTATCCAACCTTGTCCCTTCCACCTCCACAACAACCCAAGAAGTATTAATTGCTCTCAAAATGCCTCACGCTACCAAAGAGACTTTTGGCGCCAAAAGTTATTTAAACGGCTAGGATTATTTCTGCTTAATCAATGGACAAGATTTGAAGTGGGATTTGACCAGAGACATGTGGGGAACTCATTGAGACTATAAAAGAGGAAGAAGGAGCAAAGGAATAACCACTTTGGATTAGCCTTAGTCATAGTGTAATTTAGCTTATTGCTTTCTTAGTGTAATTGTTACTTTTAACGATTTCAATGCTTTGTTAGACATTGACAATGTAGCTTTAATGTCAATCTATCTTTAAATTCATGTTTTCTTAATTCATAGCAATTTAGATTTCATGTCTTTTAATTTATTATTGATTAGTGTTGATTATTGGACTCAAATAGCTCATGTAAGCTCCTGACAAAGCTCACAAAGCTTTTAGAAACCTTAATTCAGCTTTAGTTTTAAAATACAAAAATAGATATAAAATCAAGAAAAATCAATGAAAAATAGAAAAATCAGTTACTATGAAGATACAAGATGGAGCAGGGTAAATACTTGATGGCCCTTGGTTTAGAAGCCTCATGGGAGGCTATAGGATGTAACAATGGACCTTGGTTCTTTGGTTCTCAGCATAATCACTTGTAAGCCAATTTTTACGATTTTATGCACTTTACTGTTCCTGCAATTTATCTGCTTTAAATTCTATGTTTTCTTGTTTCTTTGTTGTTAGTTTATGATATTATAACTTAATCTAGGTAGATTATGTTTTGGATTTCATTGTTGCTTGAAACTGCAATTTGACTGTCAATATGATAAATTTTTGATAATCATAGGCTTAGGCTGTGTGACTACTTGCTTGAGTTGAAAAAGGTCTATCTTGACAAAATATGGCCTCTGGATTTGATACAATAGGATTACACAGTCATTTGTAGTGAAAAACTCAATTTGGTTCAATTTAAGGGTTGTTTGGATTTTATAGATGATCTGAGTTATGGTCTATGTTTGGTGTTGTTCTTGTTTGATGTATGCTTAATATGACATAATTGACTCAGTGAAACATTAATCAAGTGGTATAGCATGTAAGAAGTCAAAATTGACACTTTGATCCTCTAAACATGAGTACTGTGAGATTGTTGGATCTAATAACCTTGCATATCTGTTTAAATCTTGTTTATCTTTGTTAGTTTCATGTTCTTATAGCTTAAAATTACATGTTTAGTCATTAGATTCAGATCAAAGTTCATCAAAGTCAACTTTGATCATAAACTTAAAAAGTCAAAATTTTAGTTAACCTGTTTTTGAATTAAATTGTGATTTTCATTGTGCTTTTGTTATTAAGTTTTAGCTTATGTGCTGGTAGGATATTATAGTTTAGCTGCTTATCTTTCTATATTATTTTTGTCAATTTTTGTTTACCATGTTTAATAGCTTAACAAGTAGCTTATTGTAGCCTGTTTTTGCCCTGTGCACAAGTTCATCTGTCAAGTTCATGAGCTTGCATAAGCTTCATGACTTGACCATACTCTGTGCACTTGGCTTATTTGTGTAGCCTTTGTGGCTTATTGGTTATGTATATGCTTATTTGTTAGATTGTAGCTTATTTAGATAGCTTAATCAACCCCAACTTTTTGTTCACCTTACTCCCTTCACTGAAGCAAACAGTGAAGGTGAGTACTTTTTCCTAAGCTCATAATAAGCTCCTCACTGAGCTTAAGCTTGTGGTTTTTAGCTTTTTACAAAGCCAAACTACCAAACTCAATAACTCAGTGCTAGTTGAGCTATTATAAGCTTATTAGATAAGTAAAATGTGATCTTGTTGTTTGCCCACTCACAACATTTCCTAAGTAATCAGGAAATATGCACCATTTCCACAAGCTCACAAATAGCTCAATAGTGATCATAAGCTTGTGTGGCTTGGTTTTTTATGAAGCTTAGCAACCCAACTTTAGGATCCTGCACTTAAAATTCACCTTGTAGCTTATTTCATAGGGCTGCAAGTAGCTTCAACTTATCACAATTTGAAAAGCTATGCTGATCACTCAGCATACTTAACCAAAATCACTTAACTTCATAAGCTTGCAAAAAGCTTATCTGTTGGACTTAGCTTGTGATATTTGATTCTTTTTGAAGCTTATCCACTAGTATTTAAGTTCCAACTCTTAAATTCCATCTTGCAGCTTATTCAATAGGGCTGCAAGTGGCTTTTTGTTTGTCCCATTCTTGATTTCACTGAGCTATTCAGTGGAATCAAGCCATTTTCATAAGCTTCTCAAAAGCTCATCAGTGGACCCCACTTGATGAGCTTTGGCTCTTTGGAAAGCCAAACACCCCAGCTTGCTACTCAAACTCTTACTTTGGTATTGTGAGCTTATTTAATAGGCTTATCTTGACCTTGAAGTTGACTGCAGGGGTGTTTGGATTGTTGTGCATCTGAGTATTGCTTATTAGCTTATTTTGAGCTTATAAGTGAATCTCAGTGCACAAGCTTGTATAAATATGTATATAAAACTTGCATAAATACTTTTTCTACTTTTATTTCAAGTATGGAGCTTATACCAAGCTCAGTTGAGCTTTCACTCAATCCAAGTTAAGCCCAAAAAGGCTTAACTGTCTAAACCATAAGCTTGTGCTTATAAGCACTATCCAGTGCTTATTCTTGTTTATATATACCAATTATACATGTATACATATACTTTTCACTTTGGTTTCATGTGTATAGCTTTTCCAAGCTTATTACTCCTCTAAGAGCCCAAAAGCTCAACTGAGTGAGTAATAAGCCCACGAATAGCTTATTTTTAAGTTCTAAACTTTTTCTTTTCATTAAACTTGTATAATATTATTATTTAGATAGTTTCATAAAAAGAAAATAACAAAAACAAGCTTTAACACTAGTGATAGCTTCTATTTAAGAAGCTTTAGGCTTAAAAGCCATCTGTTAAGGAAATAAGCTCTCACACAGCTTATTTCCAAGTTTTGAAAAAGTTAGCTTTGTTAAAGTTTCATATATTAGCTTATTATATAGTTTTGCAAAAAGAAAAATGAAAAATAAAATAAAAGTGCAAAAAGGTTGTGTATGGGATTCGAACCTAGGTTCCCTTGGTGACAAGTTCACTGCATAACCCACCTAGGCTAGCTCACTTCTCAGTTATCATTTGCACATTTTTATTCTTATAGTAGCAAATAGGTCAGCTATTCAAATAAGCTTATACGAGCTGTTTGGCTTATTACAGCTTATCTGGATAAGCTATGAGCTTCATAATTTTTTCCCAGCTTCTTTACTAGGTAAATTACTTTCCATAATTTTTTCACATTTTTTACTGTTCATTAGATAGTTTTTAGATTTAATTTTAATTTAATTAGTTTAAATGAAAAAGCCAAAAATAAATTAGTTCTAGTATTTAAATTTTATCCTAGATAATTTTTTATAATTTTTCTAACTTTATTAAGTTATTTAGCATATGTAAAAAATACTTTTGCAGTTTTCACTTTTAGTTTTATAATTTTTAGATTTAAAATTAGTATATTTAGTTTTTAATTAACAATTAAGTTTTAAATAGCATAATTAGTTTTTATAAAGTAGTACCTAGTTTTTATATTTTTCCTAGCTTATATATAGTATAATATAATTTTAGGAATTTTTCTAGAATTTTTATTGTTCATTTTCTATTTTTTTATAATTAAATAGTTTAATTAGATATTAATTAATAATTAGAATAATAATTAGTAAAATAAATTAAAAATACATAAAACTAATTTTTTATAATTTTTTTAGGATTCCTGTGATGGTTAATAAGATTTATAAAAAAATCTTCTTAATTATCTAAGTCTTTTTAGTATGTGTAATATTTTAAATCAGTTTAATTAGTTAAATAATAAATAAATAGTTTTTAATTAATAGTAATTACATAAGTACTTGTAAAAATCATTTTAATTCATAATTAATTTTCTTATATTATTAGGATCACAAAAATATAAATTTCACATTTGTGGGATTTGTATTGATCAGTTTTCAGTTTTATTTTAGTACGTTTACGTTTATTAGAACCTAAATGTACGTTTGTATATCCTTGTACATTTTAGGGTTTCTGATTGTACGTTTTTACTGAAATAGCTGTGACAAGAGCTATTTACTATTCACATTGCTAGTGTTAGTCAGTCAGATTCCTGTTTTTATATTTAATTTCAACATCACACACATTCGTTGTATTACAGAATTCATACCTCGTTGGGACATAACGACCTAGGAATAACTATACTCCTCGTTCATAATTGCTTTTACTCCCGGGCTGTTCAGGGCCTTTGTTACGGTTGACCATTCACAAGTGGTTGACTTGTGTGATAAAACCTGGTCGGTTTGGGAGGAATCACTCATCTTTCATACTTAAGAGTATTGCACATCCTATTTTCCATAAGAAATTTCATTACCCTAATTTGGTGAATGAATTCTTCTATAACCAACATGGCATTTGGTTAAATGGAAAATATGAGTTATTAATATATAACTCATAGCAATCTTTCATACTTAAGAGTATTGCACATTCTATTTTCCATAAGAAATTTCATTGCCCTAATTTGGTGAATGAATTCTTCTATAACAAACATGACATTTGGTGAAATGGAAAATATAAGTTATTAGAAGCTAGACAGATTACCACAAAATTGATAAAAGGCAAAGCTAGTATTTTATCTAGTTGTTGTGCTTTAAAGGTGCAACATACCATTATGGGGATGTGTGGAAAACTAGAAGGGAGGTTGAATAGTTTTACGTCAATTTATATTTTAAAAACTTTGTTTGATAAAAACTTCGATTCTTATTTATGTGAATTTCAACACTTGCACAACTCAAACAATTTAATCTAACTAACTAAATAATGATAACGTAAATATGAAAGTAATGAAAAGATAGAGATAGAGAGATCAAACCACAACACGCGATATTTATAGTGGTTCGGCTATGAAGCACCTCTTCGCCCTAATCCACTTCTCGAGTCACCTACTCGAGAGTTTTCTTCACTATGTCAACAAACTCCCTTTTTGGCGGAGAAACCTTACACAACTTTCGCTTACACCAATTAACGACACTAAGCTAAATGTCGAGTCCTAATAGTAGCTAGAACCAATCTCACACCACTATACGCCTTCTTCACAACTTGTACACAACACTACATCTCACACCTTCACTACTTCTTCTTCACACCACAACTATTTCTTCACTACTTCTATTCACAACTACTAACCCTCCTAGATCTATCAATTACAATCACTACACAACTATACTATAAATGCAAGCTACACTATTAATCTTCAACACTTCTTGGTTTGAGATGAAAGGAGTATTTTTCTCTTGCACTTTGAATGAGGATGGATGGAATCACTTGAAAACAAGAACTAATGTGTTTATGATCAAAGGATTTAGGAAGATGATTTGAATGAATTAGAACAGAAAGTTTTAGTGCAAAAGGTGAGGAAAAAATTCAGATTTGAACCAGTATTTATAGGTAAAGAAATCTGACACAGGAGCGTATGTCGGCCCCCTTAATTGTGTGCCGGCCCCCTTAAAATTAAGGGGGCGCCCCTTATAATTAAGGGGGCCGCCCATGTGAAACGGCCAGATTCTTTGTCTTTTCCAGGGAAAGTTTATTTGGTGAAAATTTAACTGAATTTGGTTAAAAATTTGAATTCATATATTTATTATGAAATAAACATTTTCCTTTAATTACCAAAAGTGTTTTTCTTAAATATATAAAATGTTTATACCATTTTATATAATTTGTAATTAGTAAATAAACCTTCCTTTGATCATAAAATGTATTAGGCACTTGTTTATTCATACCTTAAGTGAATTAGTTGGATATAATGATATTTTGTCACTAAATACTTATTTACGTAATGATTTTACGTTTAATGAGTTTATATTTTGTGATCGTCAAAACATAGGGATATCAAAAAATATTAATAACGTTTTTACGCATTATTTTTATCAACAATCTCCCCCTTTTGATGATTACAAAATCTAAACTCATTAAATCAAAAATTATTATATATGCAAGTATTTAGTGAGTTTATATCACTTCTCCCCCTTTTTGTGAACATCAAAAAGGTTGTCCCGAAGACGGATGAGCTCCCCTTTGATGTATACTCCCCCTCGTTTTAAGGTTAAATGACAAATCGAGATATGGAATGCTTGCAAAAGTATTTAGAACAAACAATATATATGCATGCAACAATTATATATAAAGATAAGGCATGCAATATAAGCATGGAAGAAAACACTTCATTAAATAGATAAAAATACGAACATCATACATCCAAGATGCATGAACAATACAACTAATAAACTAAAGCCTTAAGGGCTTACATTCAACCAAAACTCTAATAGGAATGTTTTTCCTAGAGCTTGTCATCAAAATGGTTTAAACAAATTTATTTACCAACCATGAGTCTTACTTAATTTGGGAGGAGCTATGTTGTAGGTAGAGATGATGGAGTTGATGAAGGAGTGTTTGATGGAGGTGGAGGTGTGGTTGATGTTGGTGGTGGAGGAGTGGATGTTGTTGGTTGAGGTTGAGGAAGCAAGCTTTCAATATATGAAAACATGTAACGGATTTCATCTTTTAATCCAAAGATGATGGTGCGGTTATGGATGCAACAAAGACAAGTATCACCATGAGCTTCAAGCAAGCTCCATGGGATGGGATTGTAGTTTGGTGGATTGAGTGGTGATGGTGAAAATTGTGCATCAAGAGGTGTGATGGGTGATAGTGAAAGGGTGATGTCTAAGGTTGCATTTTCAAGAGGTGGTGGTGGTGGAATTCTTGGTGGAGGTTATAACACCCCCAAAATCGATCAATACAGCGGAAGACTTAAAATGTCAGCGGAAGACTTTTGGGGTATTATATTGTCGATCTTTCGTCACAATTATAGAAAACGATTCAAGTGATCGTTTTAAGTTTTATTTAAAAATACCAAATATTCATAATTCCAAGAGAATTCGTTATTCAACAACAAGTTTTATTTAAAGAGAAATAAACATTTCTTTATTTGCCCACTTCGTGCCGTTGCCATCCATTCCATTTAGTTACCTGAGATAAACATGCTAAAAGTCAACAAAAAGTTGAGTGAAATTCATAGGTTTATAATTTAGAGTTTGAACACAAGAGGTAGATGTTTATTGTAATATCGATACAAATAAACAAGTTAGAAATCACATTCATTATTGCATTAAGCTCATGACACTCAACGATTCAACAGACATCAATATTTTCATAATAGTGATGTAAAATATATAGCCCCCAAGATAGGTATTTGCCAGTAACCTATTATATTCAAATAACGTGCATTTGGTAACTTTCCTCTAGCAACCAAATGGGGATTGTCAATCCCTAATAGATCTATTCACAATTATTTACGTTCACCCTTCAAGTGATTAAGGTTCATGATCGAGGGACTTTTGGCAATAGCTACTTAAGCAATAATAAGATCAGGAAAAGACTTGTGTTCGGTTTTTGAGCATGTATCCCCCCCACAAAAATAAGTTAAGTGTGGGCTATGAACTCACCTTAGTAGGATAGTAGAACAAACGTAATCTCAATGATGCAAGGCAACGGCTTCACACACAACCTATAAGATATGGCACGTTTCAGTTCTTAAGTCTCGTTTTATTGCGAACGTTTATTATTAATTACGAATAATCCATAAAGTGTATACGCGATGTGTTACGTCGTATAAAAATAGATAATGGTTAAGTATTGTTTTATTCGTCTAAATTTAGTTATCGTCATATAAGTTTTATTCGTATTATATATATTTATATATATATATATATATATATATATATATATATATATATATATATATATATATATATATATATATATATGTAATAAGTTACGTTTATTATTTATCGATTTAATATATATTCAAATATATATATATATATATATATATATATATATATATATATATATATATATATATATATAATAAAATTATTATTAACATCAATATTACTATTCAATCCTTCATGTTTCTCAATTTTTACACTTTTTACCCTTAACGGAAAAACATTTACGCCATTAGTCCAAAATTATATATATTTACATTTTTAGTCCAATTATTAAATATTTACATTTATTATCCCTAAGTTTCAATATTTACAGTTTATACCCTTAGAAAAACAGTTTTGTACTTTTCACCTTAAGTTTACAATTTTTGACAATTCTAGTCCCTATCCTTCGAACATTTGCAAAAATGGTCCAAACGTTTCCAAATTTAAAACTTAACATTTTTATTATTTCAATAAGCTCTTAAGGTCTCAAATAGCTTATTTTCTCAGCTTATCAGCTTATTATTAGCTTATTTTGTTAATTGGGCTTAACGAGCCAAAATTAAGGGCCCGTTAAGGTTTTATGATCCAAGGGGTTTGGGGGAACACTAGGTTTATAGAAATCCATCATTTTAAGTTACAAATTCATTTCAAAACAGCTTATACGCTCAGCTTATTGTAATAAGCTAAAATGAGCTTTTTGGGCTTTACGGCCCACTTAAGGCTTTTAAGTTTTTTGAAAGCTAGTTCTAATAGCGATTTACTTTGGGTCTCGTTAGGTGATTAAACGAAGTTATTAGCTCCAAGTATTTATCATTCCCGTTTCTTTACAAGCTAGGCTAATAGTTCATGTAAAAATATGGGGTGGTCGTTTATTAATATTTCAAGTTACACGATCAAAGTAAACGGTATACACTATTTTCTTTCATTAGTAATTTTAGTATCAAATTTATCTAAGTCTTTTTAAAGTGAAAACGTATAGGTCCATACTACTTAGGAACGTGTAATATTTAGTATGTATATGTTAATATGAGCTTGAAATACTTATAGGGTCTCATTAATGACTTAGTAAATATGTAATACGATAGATAATATATATGTGTTGCGTTTAAGTTTTACGTTTTATTAGTGTAAAGTGTTCGTGAAAAATAAGAATTTCGTATATGTATAAAATGAAAATAACGATTGAAGTCTCACCTCACCTCAAGAGGTGGAGTAAAACGATGAAAATGGTTCGTGTGTATGGTTCAACGCCTTGTGGTTCACTTCACGTCCTTCCAAGGTTCAAGTAGCTCCAATCCTTGCTTCCTAGGTTCGTTGTGAGATGTAGTTCTCCAAGCAATCCGTTCGTCCCTCCATTCACTCTCTCTCGTTAATATTTTAGTAGTATGGTACGTATAAGTGTAATTTAGGTTTGTGCTTGCATGAACGATCTCTCGTTATATAGTGAGTTATAAGATGTGTATAGATACGCAAGATCACATGAACGATCATGTTCCATGTTAAGCAAATAGTAGCGCCTCTCTCTTTGTCCAATCGAGTGAGTACAAGCCAAGAGTTCATGTGATACATTCCTGACACCATTTCTGTTCACTTACTTGTCATAGGGGAAGAAGGGAGGCATGGAAGAAGCCTTGTGCCACGTTTTGGCCTTATCTCCATGGAAGGTATCATGCATTTGCTTTGTACATTTTTAGAGTAGTAAACGAAGGTGAGTGAGTGAAGTTTTGGTCTCGTGTGTATCTTGGGTACTGGGTAAATCATAATGTGTAATAAAATGGGTATGTTGTATGTAGGAATCGTAAAATACTAGGGTGCGTTTGGAGTGTCGCGGCTAGCAGAAAACAAAACAAAAATAACAAAAGGGTGCGTTTTGGGCTTGTTAGCATTAAAATATTTATATATAGAAGTGATGGTCATTCTCATATTGTAACTTTGTGTCATTTGTTAAGATTAGTAATAGTTTAGTCAATGGGCCTTGGTCTTGGTAAGCTAATATGCTATTAGTTATGTTTCATAAGCCTTTATAGATAAAAGAAAGCCCAGCCCAAGACCAAGCCCATGGAAAGCCTTTAGGGCATCCTAACTCTTGTACTATATAAACACCTCAAAGCTCATTTGAGGTGTGTGCTTGTGTGTGTATTGTGTGTGTTTTTAATAAAAGTTCTCTTCATCTCTTATCTCTATTTCATACATATTAACGCCACACATATCTCATCAAGTCACCATCTTTACTTCATCTAGTTCTTATATTTGTGTTAAAGTTGATATATCTAAGGTCCTACAAGTGGTATCAATCGCCTAACAATGATTTAGGAGTGTTTTCATCAAGTTTTTTGTTTAAAAGTTACACTTTTCATTCATTTGGGTACTTTTTCTTCAAAAAGTTTTGATTTTTACGTGGTTTTAGTGTTAAAGTTGGTGTTTTTATTGAAGTTTTAGTGATTCTAAGTGTTTTGGGAAAGATTTGATCATTAGAAACAAGTGAAAAAGGAGTTTTTGGGTGAAAAAATCGTATTTTTGAAGTTTTCTGGTCATCCTACGCGTAACTTGGGTGAATAGTACGATCTACAGCTGTCTACAGTACTTTCTACGCGTAACTTAAGTCAAAACCCTTTTCCTACGCTTAAGTTTGGTCAAAACCCTCTTCTTACGCATAAGATTGGTGTTCTACGCTTAAGTTGGAAGTCTACGCTTAATTTCCTACGCACAAGTCAGATCCTACGCATAAGTTGATATCTTACGCGTAAGTTTCAGAAATCTACGCATAAGTTTCTTCAAAGGTCTTCTCTTCGTGCTACGGTGACTCAGTACGTCCCTGACTTGGATAAGTTTGTGAAATACTTTGACACGGGATATCTTTCAAGCTTGGATAAGTTTGAGAGATCACTTTGGTTTGTAAACCTTACGCGTAAAAAATCTTACGCATAAGCCAAACCTTACGCGTAACTAATCTTACGCATAAACACAAAGTCTACGCATAAACTACTAATCTTACGCATAAGTTTTTTCTTACGCATAAGTTTACTGTTTACGCATAACTTTTGTTTACGCATAACATTTCCTACGCATAAGTTTTTGTTTACGCATAACATTTTCTCTACGCTTAAGTTTACTGTCTACGCGTAAGATTCAAGGTTTACGCGTAAGTTTCTTGATTTTTGACAACCAAACTTCAAACGGCCATAACTTTTGAACCGTAACTCCGTTTTCGACGAATCAGCTGTCAAAACGACCGCGAGACCGAGAAGAAGGACACGTTGAATCATCTAAAGATCATTCAAGCCAAGCTTCGAGGCCCAAATCCACTCCGAACGGAAGTTATTGAGATTTTAAGGTTCCAGATCAAATTTTTCACCATAAAAACTTGCATCAACTTACACTAAACACAACTCCTACTTCGTTGAAACGATCCGAGAATCAACTTTATCCATCTTCACTTCATCAATGGCTACTCAGCAAGATATTCATGCAGCCGGTGCGGAAAACCGACCTCCAATGCTTGAAAAAGGTGGATATCTCCCATGGACAAGCCGCATGCTTCGTTACATCAAAACAAAGCCTGATGGTAAATTAATGATCAACTCCATTACAAATGGTCCATTCAAGCCACGACAAGTTCAAATTGAAGGTAATCCAAATGCAACACCTCCTACTCAACCATTCGTGCGTGAACAAATAGAAGCAGATTACACAGAGGAAGACAAGAAGCAGATCGCCGCTGATGATATGGCAATGCATTTAATCCAACTTGGATTACCACGGGAGATCTTTGCTGCGGTCGACAGTTGTGAAACTGCTTATGCTATGTGGGAACGTGTCAGAAGGATATGTCATGGAACAGAGATTGGACAACAGGACGTTGAGAACAAACTTCTTACGGAATGGGAGAATTTTACATCCACTAAAGGTGAACAGATTGAATCTTACTACACAAGGTTTTGCACTTTGATGAATGAGTTAATCAGAAACAAGTTGACACCTCGAACAATTGCAACAAACATCAAATTCATCAATAACCTTCCAGAAGAATGGGGTCGTTATGTTACAATTGTCAATCAAACAAAGGATTTACATAAGGTGAATTATGATCAACTCTATGACTTCATGAAGCAAAACCAAGCTGAGGCTAATGAAGTAAGGAAAGAAAGATTGGCAAAGAATCATGATCCTCTCGCATTAATTGCTACTACACCAACACCGCTACCAGTGAACACACAACAACCATCATCATCTTCCACTAACAACTACATGCAACCATCATACATTCAACAACCAACACCGGTCTACCAACAACAGTTCTACCCACAGCAACAACAACATGTTATTCCACAATAGCAATACCAACAATTCCAAGAACCAGAATTCACTGAAAATGATGAAGCTACTGCAGCATTGACCCAAGCGTTTGCTTTTCTGTCAAAGGCATTCCAAGGACGCTATTCTACACCAACTAACAACAACCAAAGGATTTCATCGAACACTCGCAACAAGCAGATTGCTCAGCCGAGTTTCAATATGGGCAATGGAGGCCATATGGTTGGAATTTATGGGAATCAGCAAGGATATGCCACTGGAATTAACATGGGCAATCAGAATGCAGGAAATCAGCATGGTCAGTATGCAGGGAATCAGCATGGTCAGTATGCAGGGAATCAGTTGGGTCAGTTTGTTGGAAATCAGAGGGGTCAGAATGTTGGTAATCAGGCGATGGGTAATCAGAATAGAAATGTTGCAGCTCCAGTAGTTGGGAATTTGGGAAATGTGAATCAGGGTAATCCGGTAAAGTGTTTCAACTGTCAGGGTGTAGGTCATATGGCAAGGAACTGTCCTACTAAGCCGAACAAGAAAGATCTAGCGTACTTGCAGAAAGCAGTGATGTTGGCACAAAAGGCAGAGGCAGGATTTCAGTTGAATGTCGAGGAGAATGATTTTATGGCTCTTATGGATGACATGGAAGATAGAGAGGATATCGATGCGAACTGCATATTCATGGCGAATCTTCAGGAAGCTAAGTATGACACGGATTCTGATACACTTCCTGTTTATGACACCAATGCACCATCTGAGGTATCAAATTTCAACACATGTCACAATAATGATATATTTGATATCTCTCCTCATGAGGAACAGCATTTTGAGAAGCAAGCACCCACTTATGATACATACCTGGACATGCCATGTAGTAGCAATACTCCTTCAGCAACTCCAGATGTGAATCATAATGGAGGCTTCGTTTCACAGCATGCTGAGAATGATGAGGAAACACGTGCTTTGTTTGAATCATTATTGAATAATTGTCGTATTGAAATTGAGAATGTGAAAAAGGTCAATCGCGATGTTAAGGCCGCGAATGTTAAATTGACCGCTGAGCTTGAGAGTTACAAAGAAAACATTAAAGCTTTTGAATTTCATAACAAAAGATTGTCTGAATTAGAAACTGGTTATCAAAATTCCGTTTCAAGGGAAAAACAATTGCAACTCAAGTTTGATACACTTGATGTTAATTCTTTCAAAAAGATAAAAGCTTTAAACGCGGAAATTTCTGATTTACAAAACCAACTTTCTAAACAAAAGTCAGCTTATACCAATCTTGAAAAAGAAAAGGACGAGCTGAAAAAGGACTTTGCAAAGAAAGAAGACAAACTTTTGGCCGAAATCGTAGAGTCAGAACACATGATTGCTCACTTAGAAGAATTGGTGGTTAAATCGGGTCAGTCAAGTCAAACAATGAAAATGATTTCAAATCAAACTAATCCGGTTTACCATACGAAACATAAAGTGGCTCTTGGTAACAACACCCCCAGTAATCTCAAGAAAGCTCAGCAAGAACAGAATGTTTTATATAATGGTAATGTGATTTACACTAAACATGATCCTCCCGTCGTTCGGGATTCTGTGCAAACGATAGAACATGTCGAAGAGAGCATTTCTAAAATGAAACAAAAGGATTTGAAACCCATTGATTACAACAAATTGAACAAACTTTCGGGAATTACTTTTGTTCCACAAAAAGAACCATCTGTGTTTTCCATAAAACGACCATTCTCAAAAATGTTTTCTAAGAAAGTAATTGTTTCCAAATCTCTTTCAATAATGGAACAAATTTCTTCTAACAACACTTTTAATACAAGTGAGGCTAGAGAAATTTTGGATGACGTTAAAAAGAGAATTCAAGAACTTCAAAATATTGTTGCTTCTAAAACTACAATCAATATTAACAACTGGCATTCCAGTTTTCATATTAAGCAGAAAAAAGTTTTTGAAAACGAAATTACTATCCCACTGAATAACATCAGTGCGAGGGTAATCCATTTTGAACAAGCTTTCTTAAAAGAAACGGCCGACTTTGTCAAGGACCACAAATCCCTGGTAAACGAAGCTAATGATACTCGTGAAAACATGAATGTTTTAGAAAACCTAAATGATTCTCTCTTCGAAGCTGTTATAACCACTGACATTATGTCCATCATTTTACAAACATATTCTGTTCAAGACGATGAAAGACTGAGAGCTGAGACCTCCGAAATTGTTTCAAAATATGAAAATGCTCTTATAAAGCTTGAAAAAGAAAATGTGTCATATTTTAAACAACTTGATCGCAAAAAGGAAGAATGCAAGTATGACAAATTGTCGTATGAGCGTACCTTAAAGAACATGAAAGAGCAAAATGATCTTTTGAGGGCTCAGTTTGAAAGTCAAAAAGGAAAGGGTGAGGAAACTAAGTTTGCAAAACCATTGACTTCGGAGAAACCAAATGTTTCAAACACGGTTCAAAAACCAAAAATGTCAATTTCAAGGTTTGCTCCAAAAGTCGATGAGAAAAAGGATTTGACAAAACCAGTCACTCCAACACCCTTGCCCAAGAAAAATGAAAATGAAAAGATTGTTGATAAAGGAAAAGCGGTTGTCGAAACACCAAAAGTGATAGCACCTGGCCTTTTTAGGATTAGTCCCACTAATGCGTCTGCCTGCACTTCTAAGACAAATGCGTGCAAAAAGGATAATTCTAAAGAGTCTAGTGATGCTAAAAAGGACAACAATATAAATCCTAATGTGTGTGCCTTACCTTCTACAGGATTAAAAAGCACCTCTAGGAGCAGCAGACTAAAGCCTAGGAGCAATACAAGGAACAATAGAGTCTCGCCTGTTTCTAAGAGTAGTAGCAAGAATAAAGTTGAAGAAGTAGAAGAACACCCTAGGAATTTATCGCTTTGTAATAAGAAACATGATTCATCTGAATGTAATGTCGAAAGTACTGGTTCTAATGCATGTAATGACTCTGTTTGTTTAATATGCAAGAAATGTTTAATTAATGATGTTCATGATGAATGTGTTTCTAAGAATGTGAATGTTACGCCTGAACAGAAGTATGTTCCAAAGGGAACTAGTGCTAGATCTAGATCTATAGAAAGATTAGTTGCACGCTTTAGGTCTACCACTAGTAGTCGAATGCCTAGGAACTACCTTAAGTTTTGTATGTGGAAACCTACGGGTAGAGAATTCATTCTTCAGGATGGCAAATTGAAAGTTGTTCAAAATGGACAAGTAGATACCTTCTATGAATGTGATTCAGATTTTACCCCTAACCAAATGGAACCAAATTTCAAACGGTTTCCAAATACAAACTCTTCTGTTCTTGGCAGGTTATCGAAATATGTCTTTGGATCGTCGACTCGGGTTGCTCCAAGCACATGACCGGGAATTTAAAGCTGCTGATCAATTTCATCTGGAAATTCATGGGAACTGTACGCTTTGGAAATGATCATGTAGCAGCTATTCAGGGTTATGGAGATCTTCAGTTTGGGAATTTTTTAATCACTCGAGTTTACTACGTCGAAGGGTTGGGACACAACTTGTTTTCAGTCGGGCAGTTTTGTGATGCAGATTTAGAAGTTGCATTCAGGAGAAACACGGTTTTTATAAGAAATTTGGTTGGTGATGATCTTTTAACTGGTAATCGTGGTACAAATTTGTATGCTATCGACATCAACCAAATGGCTTCTACATCACCAATTTGTCTTATGACAAGGGCAACCGAAACTAAGTCCTGGCTGTGGCATAGACGTTTATCCCATCTCAATTTCGACACGATCAACAAGTTAGCCAAAGACAACATCGTCACCGGACTTCCTAAGTTCAAATACACCAAGGAACACCTATGTCCATCATGCGAACAAGGAAAAAGCAAAAGAGCATCATATAAACCCAAAACCGTACCTAGTTCGGAAGCAAGGTTACATATGTTGCACATGGACTTATGTGGCCCAATGAGAGTTGAAAGCATTAATGGGAAGAAGTATATTCTTGTTATTGTCGATGATTATTCAAGATATACATGGGTAAAGTTTCTGAGGTCAAAAGACGAAGCACCAGGTACCATCATCACCTTTCTGAAGCGTATCCAAGTTCTACTTCAAGCTCCAGTAAGGATTGTAAGAACAGATAATGGCACAGAATTTACAAACCAGGAGTTAAGAACTTACATTGAAGATGTTGGAATTACACATCAAACATCAGCTGTTAGAACTCCACAGCAGAATGGGGTAGTTGAAAGAAGAAATCGAACTCTTGTGGAAGCTGCTCGCACAATGCTGATTTTTTCTAGTGCACCACTATTCTTATGGGCTGATGCTGTAGCCACTGCTTGTTTTACTCAAAACCGATCCCTAGTCCATCCGAGATTCAATAAAACCCCATATGAGCTAGTGAACAACCGTAAACCTGACATCTCTTACCTTCACGTGTTTGGTGCTTTGTGCTATCCGACGAATGACAGAGAAGATCTAGGTAAGTTAAAAGCTAAGGGTGATATTGGAATCTTCATTGGATATTCAGAAAACTCGAGGGCATTCAGGGTGTATAATAGACGTCTAAAAAGGATAATGGAGACGATGAATGTGAAGTTTGACGAAATTTCACAAATGGCTTTTGAGAGATACGCTCTAGAACCCGCGCTTAATCCAATGGCTTCTAATCAAAACGGATTAGGACCCGAACCAAACCAGCAGACTTCTGGACACATCAGTTCAGGACTCGTGCCTCAAGGAGCTCAGTCAACAAACACGGATAAACCTTCAGAACAAGATCTGGAAAATTTCTTCGAGTTAATGTTTGATGAATACTATGGTGGCACTTCGACAAATGCATCTCATCTACATTCCGCTGCACCCGTTCAAAACCATCAACCACCACCATCTCAAGATGCATCTACAACAATCGAAGCTGAAGCACCAACGACCTCAACATCATCAACATCTACTCAAGCAACTCC
Organism: Artemisia argyi; assembly: GCA_030686995.1. NCBI lineage: Eukaryota > Viridiplantae > Streptophyta > Magnoliopsida > Asterales > Asteraceae > Artemisia > Artemisia argyi. Next base: position 167,561,021 of record CM060685.1, on the reverse strand, counting down.
AGTTATTGAATCTGTTCTACCAAGAGTTGATGAGCAAAATCAAACTACAAATTTTCAAGAAGAACCTACATCTAATTCAAACGATGTTGCGTTAGAAGGAGAAGAAGAAGTATTTGAAAACCCGTTTGCATCAGACTCTGCTGAATCTTCTTCAAGGTTACAAGAACCATCTAACACACATTCGTTCAACCAAAGGTACCCTTCTACGTTTCAATGGACAAAAGACCATCCGCTAGTACATGTTATTGGTGATCCTTCAATGCCAGTTCAGACGAGGAGACAACTTGCCACCGATCTCAAATTGTGCATTTACATCTGCTCAATAAGCACAAAAGTACCAAAGAACATTCGGGAAGCAATGGCAGAAAACCCTTGGATTGAAGCGATGCAGGAGGAATTTCTTCAATACCTGTTACATGACAGTTGGGAACTTGTTGAACGACCACTTGATAAACGTGTTCTTGACCTCAAGAGGTTGTGGAAGAACAAATTGGATGAGGAAATGACTGTTATTCGAAACAAAGCTCGTCTCGTGGCTAAAGGTTATCCACAAGAAGAAGGGATAGATTTCGAAGAATCATTCGCGCCTGTAGCTAGACTTGAAGCAGTCCGGATTTTCTTAGCCTATGCAGCTCACAAAAACATCACAGTCTATCAGATGGACATTAAGACCGCTTTCTTGAATGGAACTCTGAAAGAAGAAGTGTATGTGAGTCATCCAGAAGGATTCGTTGATAAGGAACATCCAGACTACGTCTACAAGCTTAAAAAGGCCATTTATGGTTTAAAACAAGCTCCAAGAGCGTGGTATGACGAACTATCATCTTTCTTACTCAATAACAATTTCACCAAAGGAACAGTTGATGACACCTTGTTTATCAAAAAATTCAAAGATGACATTTTGATTGTTCAGATTTACGTGGACGACATTATCTTTGGGTCCACTAATCCGAATCATTCAAAACATTTTGAAAATCTCATGAAAAGCAAATTTGAAATGTCCATGATGGGGGAACTAAAATTCTTTCTTGGTTTACAAATACATCAATCCCCTCGTGGTATTTTTATCAATCAAGCTAAATATACAATAGAGATTTTGAAAAAACATGGTATGGAAAACTGTGATTCTGTTGGTACACCAATGGTCACTTCACCAAAAATAGGTGCTGATTTGTTTGGGAAACCCATCGATCCGAAGAAATATCGGAGCATGATCGGTTCTCTCATGTACCTAACTGCTAGTCGACCCGATATTCAATTTGCTGTTTGTTTGTTAGCACGGTTTCAGGCAAAGCCTACCGAACTTCACCTCAAAGAGGTTAAACGGATCTTTCGGTACCTACGAAGCACCATCAACATGGGACTTTGGTATCCGAAGGATTCGGAGTTTAATCTAACAGCATTTTCAGATGCAGACCATGCTGGTGATCAAGTTACAGCAAAGAGTACATCAGGTGGAGCACAATTTTTGGGTGAAAAGCTTGTAAGCTGGTCGTCAAAGAAACAGGATTGTACTGCACTATCAACCGCCGAAGCCGAGTATGTGTCTCTATCTGCGTGTTGTGCCCAAGTTCTTTGGATGCGGACACAGCTCACAGATTATGGCTTTACTTTTGACAGAATACCTATGTATTGTGACTCAAAAAGTGCCATAGCCATCTCGTGCAATCCCGTACATCACTCTAAGACGAAGCATATCAAAGTCCGCTACCATTTCATCAAAGAACACGTGGAAGAGGGTACTGTTGAATTATTTTTCGTTAAGACTGATTATCAACTCGCCGATCTATTTACTAAAGCCCTTCCAAAAGAAAGGTTTGACTATTTAGTTCGACGAATTGGCATGCGAAGCCTAACTCCTGAGGAGCTAGAACGTCTTCTCGAATCTTCTTGAAAAATGTTTTCAAAATCGCTTCGCTGTAAATATTTTTGAAAAACAAAATACAAAATTTGAAAAACCAACAAAAACAAAATACAAAAATATAAAATTTCAAAAAATACAAAAACAATATAAAATCAAAAAAAAAAAAATCCAAAAATATTCTTCTTACGACATGTCTCTCGTATAAATCAATATTCTGTACGTTTCTAGAAATGTCATTCAACAATGATACGGACATGTACAGATGCTTGAGCGGGAGTTCTTTTTTAAAATGTTTTTCTAAAACATGTCGTTTCTCAAAAGTTTCTTCACAATGGCTTTCGTATACATCAGTACGAAACCCGGACCCGAATGATGACTTCTGATTATTTTTAAATCAAGGACTCGTACGTTCAATGACGAACTCTTTTTCTAAAAGTTCGAGTCTAAACAAACGAAAAAGATTTCAAGCATAAACTCGTTTTCAAACAAAATTCTTGAGCACTGTTTCAAGATTGTTCAAAAGATTTCTCAAAATCTCTCAAAATGAGTGCTCAAGAAAACTCCCTCTAAACCCTTAATTGATTTTAAAAATGTGCTATCATTAAGGGGGAGTATAAAAAAAAAAAAAAAAAAAAAAAAAAAAAAAAAAAAAAAAAAGTTCCGATTTCATGCAAAATCAAATCTGTCTTTCTCTCCAAAAAGCTTTTTATTAATCAGTTGATATCAAAAAATATCACGCTATGCTATTTTTGAGGGGGAGAAGACATGATTAAAATGTGATCAAAGATGTTTAAAGCCTGTGACTGAATCTCAAAAGAGCTAGACTCAGTATGTACCAATGAATTGACGAAGCTTAAAATGTCAGTAATCGAAAAGACTTGTCCTGGACGGGTAATAATTTCAAGCTAGTCTAACTAGTGATGTAAGCGTGTCTCGAATAGGACTGTTCTGAGTAGAATGTACCGTATCGAGAGACTTTCTTTGGACTTGACCAGGACGGGTAATAACTTCAAGCTAGTCTAACTAGTGACGTAAGCGTGTCTCGAATCAGTCATGTTCACTGAAAGTGGATCAATTCAAAAAGTGCAAACTCCTCACGCATGTGCAAATTTCTTAAAAATCCATGAGCACATGTGAAAGGGGAGTCCTTCATGAAATGCAAATCTCTCGAAGTGTTAACAAAGTATGTTTTATTATCATAAACACTTTGAGAGATTTTCACTAATGGTTTGATGGCAACAACAGGATAGTCATGGAGTTATAAGGTGACTAAGGTTAGGAAAAACCGTCCTATGATCCGCCAGAGCCGGAGGGATCTACCCAAGGACAAATCCAATAGATTAGAATTAGAAGTCCTTAGGTATGATTGAGAAAAGGAGAAAATGAGAAAGGAGAAAGAAGGGGTTGAAGAATTAAAAAGAAAAGTTATGAAAAAGGGTGAAAAGAAATAGCCCTCCATATGTTCAACCTTAGGGCAGACACCGGGTTCAACTCATATGCTACTAGTTGTTACTAAGGTGACACTGGTATTGAAGACAAGACGTCATGGACCCAGTGACGCACTGCACTAAACCTTCTTAACCACTCAAGTTCTCTTAAAAGAGCTTGTTTCATTCTCACGGGGAACCGGTGTAATCTATCGACCTGTCTCTTAGAGATGGTTGATATTGAAGCAGGAGACCTCTCCCTAATCTCCGCATAGGAAACCAATTGTGCACTTATCGAGTCTAGAGCCCCGAGATTCATCAAAAGATCTCATAGGAACACATGATATTTTTACACTGGTTGTTCAACATTAAGGACGCCAGATGTAAACTTTAGAGTCCTACGCAGATCTTAGCAATCTGCCAGAACATTTATGAGAGGATTCACTTTTGTGATTCTCAATGATTGAATGGAAATTCCTGCCAGGGTCAACATCAAGCAGCCCTGACAGCAGGTCACTTCGGTAATTCTTTATGGGTTACGCTTAGTGTTCGCGGTGGCTTCAAACGGTCTACAGTCGTGGAGTGATCCCCAGCGACTCACCCAGTCATTGAGCTACTAAGTAGGTCTTGTAAGCTCTCTCGAGAGTATCTGACATGGGAACGGCCTTGGTAAGGGTTAGAAGGAGTCTTCACACTATGCTGTTGACGATCTCTAATTCTTATCTGTAAGTACCGGATGTTTTATTGCTAACTGTTTATATGCAGGGACACTTCATCTCCGTGGCGACAGATTCCACGTGCTCATACATACATCTGGAAGTTAAAGAAAGCTCCCTCAAAGATCTATACAACACAAAGTTCAAAGAAAGATTCTACGCCAAAAAGAAGAATCTACAAAGTATAAAGACTAAAGATCAAAGTGAATGAAAGGGAACTACGTGCATATGAATATCAAAGTCCAAAGATATATGAGCATGTTGGAATGGCAAACAACCACCACAGACGCAGAAGTGACGAAAGGCAGATAACTCCACATCACAAAGGAACAAAGAACGATGAAAAATCAGTTATCAAAGATCACAAAGCATGAAGGAACAAAGACTAAAGACTATTCTACAACGACACACAAAGTTAAAGACAAAGAACACGGAAGACCCACTCACGTGGAGCATCATTCGAATGACCACCCCTTAGGGGGAGATTGTTAGCATTAAAATATTTATATATAGAAGTGATGGTCATTCTCATATTGTAACTTTGTGTCATTTGTTAAGATTAGTAATAGTTTAGTCAATGGGCCTTGGTCTTGGTAAGCTAATATGCTATTAGTTATGTTTCATAAGCCTTTATAGATAAAAGAAAGCCCAGCCCAAGACCAAGCCCATGGAAAGCCTTTAGGGCATCCTAACTCTTGTACTATATAAACACCTCAAAGCTCATTTGAGGTGTGTGCTTGTGTGTGTATTGTGTGTGTTTTTAATAAAAGTTCTCTTCATCTCTTATCTCTATTTCATACATATTAACGCCACACATATCTCATCAAGTCACCATCTTTACTTCATCTAGTTCTTATATTTGTGTTAAAGTTGATATATCTAAGGTCCTACAGGGCTTAAAGTCCGTTTGGGCTTGCATTTGGTCTCGGCCCAGCAGAAAGAAAGAAAGAAATTAAAAAGGGAGTCCGTTTGGTTATGTGTTGGATTACGAGGCCCAAAGGGTGTTGGGGGCCCACCTAGTGTGTCTCGATTATCGTGTCAAAATCCAAAAATATTAGTGAGCGTTCTCGGGAAGTTTCGTAGGTTCGGGGAATATATAAATAGTATACATTATTTAGACGAAACGTATTATTAAATATAAACGCGTTATATAATTATTTATCGTTCGCAATAATTATAGGCAATCTAGGTTGTGTGTAAGCATCGTTCCTGGGTAAACGGTCAATCACAGTTATCGTAGTGGTTCAATATCAAGCCATATCATAAAAAAAAAATTGTTACCCGTAAAATGGTGTTAAATTATCGTAACATCGTTTTATTTATTCGTATGCATTTACTAATCGTATGGGAAATTTACGAGAGGTTACATTACCTACCTCTTATAGGGAATTCCGTCCCGAAATTGTAGTCTAAGATAGTTGCCAAGGGTGTCTTAGGTGAAGAGATGTGGGTACTTGGAGCGAATCTGATCCTCGCGCTCCCAGGTATATTCCGGCCCTCGCTTGGAGTCCCAACGAACTTTGATGATAGGGATACGGTTTTGTTTTAGTTGTTTGACTTCTCTATCCATAATTTCAATGGGTTCTTCGGTAAAGATAAGGTTATCGTCTAGTCGAATCTCTTTTAGTGGAATCACGAGAGATTCATCGGATAAACACTTCTTAAGGTTTGACACATGAAAGGTTTCGTGAATCCGACTAAGTTCTTCGGGTAGTTCTAGTTTATAAGCCATGGGTCCTATCCTTTCCAGGATTTTGAATGGACCGATGTATCTGGGGTTCAAGTTTCCATGCTTTCCAAATCGTACCATTCCCTTCCAGGGAGATACTTTCAATAAGATTCTGTCTCCTATTTGAAATTCCATGGGTTTCCTTTTTAGGTCTGCGTAGCTTTTATGTCGGTCTCGGGCTGCTTGTAATCGTTGCTTAATCTTAACAATTTTCTCAGTTGTTTCCGGAACAAGGTCTGGTCCTATAAGTTGTCTTTCTCCGACTTCTGCCCAACAAACGGGCGATCTGCACTTTCTACCATACAGTGCTTCGAAGGGTGCTGCTTTTATACTGGCGTGGTAACTATTGTTGTATGAAAACTCTGCTAATGGTAAGTGCTTATCCCAACCTTTTCCAAATTCAATAACGCATGCTCGGAGCATATCTTCCAAGGTTTGGATAGTTCTTTCACTTTGACCATCAGTTTGAGGGTGGTATGCGGTGCTCATATCTAGTTTAGTTCATAAGGCTTTCTGTAATGATTTCCAAAAGTGAGAGATGAAACGACCATCTCGATCCGAGATAATCGAAATTGGTACTCCATGACGAGTTACAATTTCCTTCACATATAGTTGGGCTAATGTATTCATCTCATTGGTTTCTTTGATGGGTATAAAATGAGCGGATTTTGTTAGACGATCCACAATAACCCATATTGTGTCGTATCCGGATGAGGTTCTTGGGAGTTTGGTGATGAAGTCCATAGTGATTCGTTCCCATTTCCACATAGGAAGTTCTGGTTGTACAAGTAAGCCTGAAGGTTTCTGATGTTCTGCCTTTACCCTTGAACATGTCAAATATTTACCGACATATTCTGCGATGTCAGCTTTCATGTTTGGCCACCAATATAGTCTCTTTAAATCCTGATACATCTTGTCGGAACCTGGATGAATGGAGTATTTTGACTTGTGGGACTCGTACATGATGAGCTCACGAATACCTCCAATCATAGGGATCCAACTTCTGTCCTTGAAACACAGTGTTCCATCGGATTTCTTCACGAAACCATTTTTATTCTCGGGCATACCGTAAATCTTTTCCTTGGGTCGGTTTTCTTCTTTAAGTGCTTCGTTCTGCGCGGTAAGGATTTGGGATGGAAGGGGTGAGTGGATAGTCATCCCTAGTGATCTAACTCGAAGGGGTTTCAATCGTTCCTTTCGGCTTAACGCATCTGCTACTACATTAGCCTTTCCTGGGTGGTAACGGATTTCACAATCATAATCGCTGAGCAACTCTAGCCAGCAACGTTGCCTCATATTTAAATCCTTCTGATCCAAAATGTGTTGAAGACTCTTGTGGTCGGTGTACACGGTACATTTGGTGCCATATAAGTAGTGTCTCCATAACTTGAGCGCAAACACTACAGCTCCTAACTCCAAGTCATGAGTCGTGTAGTTTTCCTCATGTTTCTTCAGTTGCCGAGATGCACAAGCTATCACTTTGCTTCTTTGCATCAAAACCGCTCCTAGTCCATGATAAGATGCGTCGCAATATACTATAAAGTCCTCGTTTCCTTCTGGGAGGGCTAATATTGGAGCTTCACAAAGCTTTTGTTTTAACAACTGGAAGGCTGCTTCTTCCTTTTCTTTCCAGATGTACTTCTCATTCTTTTGGGTCAGTTTAGTCAAAGGTTTTGCAATCTTGGAGAATCCTTCTATAAATCTTCGGTAGTAACCTGCGAGACCTAAAAATTGACGAATCTCCGTGGGGTTTGTAGGAGATGACCAACCTTTAACAGCCTCAATCTTTGCAGGGTCCACGTGAATGCCTTGACTATCGATGATGTGTCCTAAAAATTGTACGGTGCGAATCCAAAAGTCGCATTTGGAGAACTTAGCGTGCAATTCTTCTTTCTTGAGCAGTTCTAGAATGATTCGCAAATGTCTCGCGTGTTCTTCTTTGTTGCGAGAGTAGATCAAAATATCGTCGATGAATACTATTACAAACTTATCCAAGTAAGGTTTGCATACTCGATTCATTAAATCCATGAAAACTGCTGGTGCATTGGTCAGACCGAACGACATTACTTGAAATTCGTAGTGACCATAGCGCGTTCTGAATGCAGTTTTTGGAATATCCTCTTCTCGAACTCTTAGCTGATGATATCCTGATCTCAGATCAATTTTTGAGCACACACTTGATCCTTGCAATTGATCAAACAGATCATCAATTCGAGGTAATGGGTATCGATTCTTTACCGTAAGTTTATTCAACTCCCGGTAATCGATGCACATCCGAAAGGATCCATCCTTCTTCTTAACGAATAATATTGGAGCTCCCCAAGGTGATGAGCTTGGTCGAATAAATCCTTTATCCGATAATTCCTTTAGTTGTTCTGACAACTCTTCCATTTCAGATGGCGCTAACCTATAAGGTGCTTTAGCCACTGGTGCTGCTCCAGGCATTAGTTCAATCTGAAATTCTACTTGACGTACGGGTGGAATACCAGGTAATTCTTCAGGGAATACTTCAGGAAAATCCCTAACGATAGGAACGTCATCAAGTTGTTTCTCAGATGACTTATTTTCCATAACTTGGGCCATGAATACTTGACATCCTCCTTTCATGTATTTTATCACTCGCATACATGAGATAATTCCATATCAAGGTTTGCTTTTGTCGCCTTGGACAATGAGTGTTTCATCCTTGAGTGGTATATGGACGGCCTTTTCGTCACAGTGAATCCTAGCACGATGGTGGGATAGCCAATCCATGCCGACGATAGCGTCGAAACTACCAAGTTGAACCGGCATAAGATCAATGGCAAAAGGTTTTTCGGATAAGGTTAGGGTGCAATCTTTCATGATAGTATTGGTATCTATTAAATTTCCGTCAGCCATTTCGACTTCGTAGGTGGTGTTTAGCTTAGAGGGGGTAACATTAAGTAAAGGGGCAAACGTATCTTATATAAAACTCTTATCGGCGCCCGAATCAAACAATACTCTAGCATTATGATGGTTTAGTAGAAACGTACCGGTGACTACATCGGGTCCGTTTCCATCTCCGAGTAGGTATACCCTAGCTTGGGCGTTGGCTGGTTCGTTTCCTTTTGGGCAGTTCCTCCGGATGTGTCCTACTTCTCCGCATCCGAAACAAGTGGGTGATACAGCTAGTGTGTTGCTTCCCGTAGCAGGAATCCTACAGTTTCTGGTTTGATGACCGATCTTATGACATTTGTCACATCGGATGGTACAACGACCCTCATGATGAAGTTTGCATCGCTGGCACAGGGGTTTCTGTCCGTTGTACCCTACACCTTCCGTAGCGGTGTAGACTCGGGGTTTTTCTTGTCTTTGATTCTGCTGCTGAGTGCTTCGAGTGTTGTGATATGGTTGGTGGTTCCGATTATTGTTGCGTTGGTTGTTGTTGCGGTGATGACTGTTGTAGCTTTGCTGGTTGTTGTTGTGATGGTGGGTGGTTCTTTTATCGTCCAATTTCCTTTTAAGTTCATTGTATTTCACTTCTCGATCTAGAAGTTTCTGAGCAAGCTCCATTGCTGCTTCCAAGGTTGGCGGGTTTGCTGAGGTGACATTTCCTTCAATACTCCTAGGGAGTCCTTCGACATATTTCTCTAATGTCTTCTCATGATCGGGTACCATGGTAGGGCATAGTATCCTGAGTTCTTGGAATCTCCGGTTGTAATTTCTCAAATCAACTCCTTTCACTATTAAGGCCTGGAACTCATCCTCGAGTTTTCGCAGTTCGGAACGGGGACAATACTTCTTTAGTATTTTAGCCTTGAATTCAATCCAAGTAAGCTGATGTGTTGCTTCTGCTCCTAATGTTTGAACGGTAGAGTTCCACCAGGATAGAGCGTCTTGCATTAGTGTTCCCGTTGCGAAGCTTACCTTGTTATTTTCCGAGCATCCACTTCTTTGGAAAACAGTTTCACTTCTTTCAAACCATTGAGCTAATTCCAACACTCCTTCAGTTCCTTTGAAATACGTCGGTTGACATGCTATGAAGTCTTTGTATGTGCAGTAGCGGGGTGCAGGTGCATTTCCATCTCTATTACGGCCTTATCCAGCTAGAACGGCATTAACGCCATCAGCGATTGCTTGCTGGATTGCAGCCGGGGTCATAACTTCGGGGTTTGCTGGTGCGGCATTTGTGGTTGTTCTCCTAGTTCTAGCCATATTGCTATAAGAGAAGGTATATTATTAGAACATTTATAATAATCTTATCACGTTGAAAATACATATCGAGTAATGAATAGTTAAATATAGGTCGTAGTTACAATTATTCGATCATTGAAAAAGGTTTAAATCGTAAATTTTCGTATGTTGGGATGACACACATTACGAATAAGTTTGACCTGAATGAACTAATATATTACGATATAATGCAACGTAAATAAAGATAAAATAAACTTCCATAAATCAATGTCAAGGTGTTACAACACTTATTGGTACTTGTGCAAATGTTTACAAAACACGACAAGATATTCTTATTTGTAGGACATTGATTTTTCTTAACAAGATGGTGGTCTCATGGTTTTCCTAAGGCCTTGTCTAGGCGGTTTTGGAGTTCCTGAATGGCAGTGGACATGGTTTCCAGGGTTTGATCTCGAGTCCTTTCCCTTTCTCGAGCTTCTAGCAGGGCTTGCCTAAGGCGTAGGTTTTCAGTGTTGATCCTCTCAATTTCTCGGTCTAAAGTTCCCAATGCTATTTCGGTCGAAGTGTTAGCCCCACATAGTGCTCCTATGAATTCCATTGATTCCCAAAATAGAGAATCCAACTTTTCAACCTTATCTTCTATTGCAAGATGACCAATTATGAGACTGTTCATATCATCTTCAAAGGTTTCTAGAAGTTCATGTGGGATCTTGTTGAGTATACTAGCGATGGAATCAAGTCGGTCTTTGTGGCGAACCATTCTTGCAGCTAACAATGGTATGGTATGGTGTATGGGTTCCCCAGTGACTGGCAGAATTCGGGAGGTAGAGTAAGAACTTTCCCCAAGTTCCCTTGTTGTTGGTGTTCCTTCTTGAGATCTCCAATATCGTATAATGGGCAATAAGAAAGACCATTTACGAGCATCTACTCGCTTGTGGATCCTTCGGCATCTACAGTGAACACTAGATTCTGAGGTGGTTGGGCGGATTGGGTAAGTCTTTCGGTGAGGTGATAGAGGGACACTTTGGTAAGGTGCAGGTGGTGATGCTAGTGGAGGTGATGCTATGGGTGATGGTATTAGTGGCACAGTAGTAGTTTGGCTGTAGAAGATAGTTGGTAGTGGTGGTATTACTGGTGGTGCAGGTGGTAATGGCACAACTGATTCAGGTGGTATGACAAGAGCTGGTGCTGATACACCAGTACTTGCTTCATACGGCTGAAGTTGTCTAATTAGCCTAGATCGGCGAATTGGACCAGATGTTGCCAGAGGAGAAGCCTCTGTGTCAGATGCTGGCAGAAATTGCTGGCTTTGCATGTATCTGTCGGTAGCAGGAGACATAGGCATAGGTGAGGTAGCATAGGCTGAAGTAACATCTTCAGTTCCTGAGTTTGAGGAGAAGCTGATTGGGTGGGTGTTCGAAGACATGACACTGTAATAAATTTCCCGATTAGTAAATGTAAGCATAATTACAACCAATTTAAAATGCTATAAGGTAAATAATACTTTTTACCAATTACTGGGATGCGTAGGCACGAAGGGCGTAGGATGGTATTTTATGAAAATTTTGTCCCGTTTAAAGTGTAGTTATAGTCCAATGTTCCAAAAAAAACACTTGGTTCACTATAACCGTGGCTCTGATGCCAATCTATAACACCCCCAAAATCGATCAATACAACGGAAGACTTAAAATGTCAGCGGAAGACTTTTGGGGTATTATATTGTGGATCTTTCGTCACAATTATAGAAAACGATTCAAGTGATCGTTTTAAGTTTTATTTAAAAATACCAAATATTCATAATTCCAAGAGAATTCGTTATTCAACAACAAGTTTTATTTAAAGAGAAATAAACATTTCTTTATTTGCCCACTTCGTGCCGTTGCCATCCATTCCATTTAGTTACCTGAGATAAACATGCTAAAAGTCAACAAAAAGTTGAGTGAAATTCATAGGTTTATAATTTAGAGTTTGAACACAAGAGGTAGATGTTTATTGTAATATCGATACAAATAAACAAGTTAGAAATCACATTCATTATTGCATTAAGCTCATGACACTCAACGATTCAACAGACATCAATATTTTCATAATAGTGATGTAAAATATATAGCCCCCAAGATAGGTATTTGCCAGTAACCTATTATATACAAATAACGTGCATTTGGTAACTTTCCTCTAGCAACCAAATGGGGATTGTCAATCCCTAATAGATCTATTCACAATTATTTACGTTCACCCTTCAAGTGATTAAGGTTCATGATCGAGGGACTTTTGGCAATAGCTACTTAAGCAATAATAAGATCAGGAAAAGACTTGTGTTCGGTTTTTGAGCATGTATCCCCCCCACAAAAATAAGTTAAGTGTGGGCTATGAACTCACCTTAGTAGGATAGTAGAACAAACGTAATCTCAATGATGCAAGGCAACGGCTTCACACACAACCTATAAGATATGGCACGTTTCAGTTCTTAAGTCTCGTTTTATTGCGAAAGTTTATTATTAATTACGAATAATCCATAAAGTGTATACGCGATGTGTTACGTCGTATAAAAATAAATAATGGTTAAGTATTGTTTTATTCGTCTAAATTTAGTTATCGTCATATAAGTTTTATTCGTATTATATATATATATATATATATATATATATATATATATATATATATATATATATATATATATATATATGTAATAAGTTACGTTTATTATTTATCGATTTAATATATATTCAAATATATATATATATATATATATATATATATATATATATATATATATATATATATATATATATATATATATAATAAAATTATTATTAACATCAATATTACTATTCAATCCTTCATGTTTCTCAATTTTTACACTTTTTACCCTTAACGGAAAAACATTTACGCCGTTAGTCCAAAATTATATATATTTACATTTTTAGTCCAATTATTGAATATTTACATTTATTATCCCTAAGTTTTAATATTTACAGTTTATACCCTTAGAAAAACAGTTTTGTACTTTTCACCTTAAGTTTACAATTTTTGACAATTCTAGTCCCTATCCTTCGAACATTTGCAAAAATGGTCCAAACGTTTCCAAATTTAAAACTTAACATTTTTATTATTTCAATAAGCTCTTAAGGTCTCAAATAGCTTATTTTCCCAGCTTTTCAGCTTATTATTAGCTTATTTTGTTAATTGGGCTTAACGAGCCAAAATTAAGGGCCCGTTAAGGTTTTATGATCCAAGGGGTTTGGGGGAACACTAGGTTTATAGAAATCCATCATTTTAAGTTACAAATTCATTTCAAAACAGCTTATACGCTCAGCTTATTGTAATAAGCTAAAATGAGCTTTTTGGGCTTTACGGCCCACTTAAGGCTTTTAAGTTTTTTGAAAACTAGTTCTAATAGCGATTTACTTTGGGTCTCGTTAGGTGACTAAACGAAGTTATTAGCTCCAAGTATTTATCATTCCCGTTTCTTTACAAGCTAGGCTAATAGTTCATGTAAAAATATGGGGTGGTCGTGTATTAATATTTCAAGTTACACGATCAAAGTAAACGGTATACACTATTTTCTTTCATTAGTAATTTTAGTATCAAATTTATCTAAGTCTTTTTAAAGTAAAAACGTATAGGTCCATACTACTTAGGAACGTGTAATATTTAGTATGTATATGTTAATATGAGCTTGAAATACTTATAGGGTCTCATTAATGACTTAGTAAATATGTAATACGATAGATAATATATATGTGTTGCGTTTAAGTTTTACGTTTTATTAGTGTAAAGTGTTCGTGCAAAATAAGAATTTCGTATATGTATAAAATGAAAATAACGATTGAAGTCTCACCTCACCTCAAGAGGTGGAGTAAAACGATGAAAATGGTTCGTGTGTATGGTTCAACGCCTTGTGGTTCACTTCACGTCCTTCCAAGGTTCAAGTAGCTCCAATCCTTGCTTCCTAGGTTCGTTGTGAGATGTAGTTCTCCTAGCAATCCGTTCGTCCCTCCATTCACACTCTCTCGTTAATATTTTAGTAGTATGGTACGTATAAGTGTAATTTAGGTTTGTGCTTGCATGTAGACGTTATATAGTGAGTTATAAGATGTGCATAGATACGCAAGATCACATGAACGATCATGTTCCATGTTAAGCAAATAGTAGCGCCTCTCTCTTTGTCCAATCGAGTGAGTACAAGCCAAGAGTTCATGTGATACATTCCTGACACCATTTTTGTTCACTTACTTGTCATAGGGGAAGAGGGGAGGCATGGAAGAAGCCTTGTGCCACGTTTTGGCCTTATCTCCATGGAAGGTATCATGCATTTGCTTTGTACGTTTTTAGAGTAGTAAACGAAGGTGAGTGAGTGAAGTTTTGGTCTCGTGTGTATCTTGGGTACTAGGTAAATCATAATGTGTAATAAAATGGGTATGTTGTATGTAGGAATCGTAAAATACTAGGGTGCGTTTGGAGTGTCGCGGCTAGCAGAAAACAAAACAAAAATAACAAAAGGGTGCGTTTTGGGCTTAAAGTCCGTTTGGGCTTGCGTTTGGTCTCGGCCCAGCAGAAAGAAAGAAAGAAATTAAAAAGGGAGTCCGTTTGGTTATGTGTTGGATTACGAGGCCCAAAGGGTGTTGGGGGCCCACCTAGTGTGTCTCGATTATCGTGTCAAAATCCAAAAATATTAGTGAGCGTTCTCGGGAAGTTTCGTAGGTTCGGGGAATATATAAATAGTATACGTTATTTAGACGAAACGTATTATTAAATATAAACGCGTTATATAATTATTTATCGTTCGCAATAATTATAGGCAATCTAGGTTGTGTGTAAGCATCGTTCCTGGGTAAACGGTCAATCACAGTTATCGTAGTGGTTCAATATCAAGCCATATCATAAAAAAAAATTTGTTACCCGTAAAATGGTGTTAAATTATCGTAACATCGTTTTATTTATTCGTATGCATTTACTAATCGTATGGGAAATTTACGAGAGGTTACAGAGGTGATAGGTGAGTGTTGATATAGTCATTGATGGATGATGATGATGGTATGGAAGAGGTGGAGGTTCCATGTGTTGATGGTGTTTTGGATGGTGCATTTAGAGCACTAGGAGATGAGCATTGAGGTGGTGGTGATGGAGTGGTATTGTCTTCATTAGTGATATCAATGAAGAGTTGTTTTGGTGGGATGATAACAAGTTTTTGTTTCTTGGCTTTGTTGGAGGTGGTGGTTTTTGGTGATGACATGATGAATTTGTTGAGGTTGATGTTGAAAATGGAGTGTGGATGATGGTGGAAAAGGGTTATATAGCATGAAATCATGTTTAGAAATGGTATTAATTTGAAATTACATTGTTAGATTCCAAAATCAGTTTAGTTTTTAAGAGAAATGGTAGCTAGGACTAGCAAAAGAAGTCACAAGTTGCAAAAGAAAACAGTGTAAAAACTGTTCCAGATGGCCGGTCCCCTTAATTCATGGCCGGCCCCCTTAAAATTAAAGGGGCCGCCCGTGTTAATTATGGGGGCCGCCCATCTGGTGAATTCCCAGATGACCAAATTTCAAAAAATTTCTAAAAGTGGTTTATTTTGGTTTTGTGTTTGCAGCAAGCTCTATTAGAACATTTTATTTTAGTTTTGGTCTATTAGAGAAGCATATATATATAATCACAAATAAATCATGCAAGCATAGATTAAAGGCAAGTATATAAACAAGCAAACATGTAGAGCATCTAATAATAATAAGTTAACTAATAACATAGTTTAAATGTATCTAAAATTATGGCAACAAATGTTAATTCCCGAATATATGTCGGAAATATAGCACACAAGAAACAATTATTCAATAAAAGTAGCACACTAATAGTTCAACAACCATGATCAACCAAAGAAAATAATAAGACCCCATCACTTCTTCTTCTTGAACAATCCTCCAATCGTTTTAGCAATCGACTTGAAGCCTCCTCGCATCTCCTCGCGTATCCTTCGGTTTTGATTGAGCAAATCGGTTTGTTGCTCAAATAGTACTTGGTTAGTTTGAGACGAAGGAGATGGCACTAGGTAGTCATCTTCTTCAAGTTCTTCCAAGTCTTCAAGAAACGTATCGGGAGAGGGAGCACGATGAATAAATTCATCCTCTTCGTCATCCTCTCGACGAGATGATGAGCCATGGAAACTGTGACGACGAGATTTACCCTTATCACTACAAGGTTTACGGGTTTGTTTAAGAACGAGAGGATGTAAGGTCGGATAGATGGACTCATAGATGCTACCATCAAGATTGGGATAGTGTTGGATAACATGACGATAGAGACGAGTGAGGAACATTCCATACAGAAGATTGGCTTTAGGAGTAGCTCTTCACGTTCAATGCGCTTGATAAAGAAATAAGCTAAATTGTAATGTCGTTCGGCAACAATACAATACAACATATGAGCGAGGCTAGCCGGGAGATGGTCACGATGGCCTCCGGTACCAAACGCATTCTCACGAATGAGTTTTTCCCAACGCTTCATGTCGGGGCTTAATTCTTTGAGTAGAATTTGGTTTTCGGTAATATCGACATTTTTGGATTTGATTTTTCGAGTGGTGGTTTCACGGGTTAAACCAAGCATTTGACGAATTACTTGTGGAGAAGGAATTTCGGAGAAATAAGGACCAAAGGTTGGACGAGAATATTGAAGAGAACTAAGATCCCATTCGTTTGAGAAAACGGATTGACCGGTGAAAGGAATTTGGAGGATTTTACCGAATTGTGCAAGAGTTAGAGTAATGAATTCATGTTGGATCATGAATGAGATGAGAATGGAACCAAAATCATCGGTTTGTACCTTGACTTGGCTATAGAAGTCGAGAATGAAGCGAGGAATAATGGGTTCATTTATTTGGAAGAGACATTCAAAACGGATATTTGTGAACATACGATCGCTGAAATCGGATTGATAGTAAGTGGGATGTACGATACGACCTTCATGAATATTTCTATCTTCAATTTGACGATAGAAATGAGCAATGGAAGGAGAGGTGGTGGGAAGTTGTGAAACTTTGGGAATATAGTTTTTGGTTAAGGAAATATCTTCGGTAATAACTTTGGCCATTTTCACCTAAACACAATAACAACAAAAATAAAATTAAAATAAAGTTAACGTAAAAAAAATTATGCTTATATTTTTATGACATATGTGGAACGTAAACGTACTTCGACTTTAAAGACCTTTAACTTAAGAAGTAGTTTACCTTGTTTCTTATTTTATTTTTAACTTGTGTTAGATATATTTTACGATGTTTATCAAGTTGTCATGGGATATTCCAAACACCCCTTTAAACATCTTAATATATCATGAAAATTCGCTAGATGTACATTAGATTGTATAACTAGCTATTTCCAACAAGTTTCTTATGCAAATGATTTGTTTCGAAAAGAATAGTTTATATTTTGACTCAAAAATACTATTTTTCTAGTTAAACCAAACGCTTCCTTATCTAGAAAATTTACTACCAAAATGTCAATATATATATATATGAATTATATATCTTGACAACTCTAAAATGTTAGTTTTATACTTATATTCATGATGATGTATTGTAAAGGTTATATTGGATAATATTCGACACTATTTGGACATGATCCAAACACCCTCTTATCAAACAAAAAATAATATTTTTACTTCACCGAAAAATTTGTTTTTGTGATAAATAGGTTATAAAATCATAATGTGATATGTTTTGGCAAGTTTTTGTAACATTATTCAACAATGTACAAGCAAAATTTTGAAAATGAGTGTATGAACTTTTTCAAAAAATTTCGACGAGAGGGTTCGTAATTATTGGTTTCTAGTGTTAATTATACTTTCTAATCCTAAGGGAAGCATTTAGTTATTGAATTTCTAGACTCAATTTGAAAGAAAAGATGAAATTGAAGAAATTGAAATAAAATGCTAAATCATGATTATGACCAAATTTGATGAAATTAAATGAAATGTGTTATGAAAAACTTACGATAAGTGATGGTAATCGTGTTAAATGAATTTGCCCTTTGCGAAATAACCTGAATTATGTGATTTGGAAGTGGTTTTAGATGTTTTGGGGTTTAGATTTTCATCACAGCAGCAGCAGAAAATGGGGGTGATGAGAAAGTGAGGTGTTTGGCAAAAGAAATAAGAGGGAAAACGAATTGGAACAATCAGATGGCCGGCCCCCTTAAACCTTAAAGGGGCCGCCCTTATTTTGGCAGCCGGTCCCCTTAATTTTAAGGGGGCCGCCCTCCAAAAATTATCTTTTCGCGGTTTTTGTTTCTGGAAAGAACAAGAAAATATTTGTATATATATTAGATTTATATTTAATCAAAAATACGTTGGTGAGTATTCGTACAAAAGAAATTACTCGACACTTTTACTTGATATTTCGTCAATTAAAATTTCTTGATCATTTCGGATAAAATTAATCAAGTTGTCAAGTGGACGAGAGGGTTGTGGAAGGTATATAAGTATATATATATATATATATATATATATATATATATATATATATATATATATATATATATATATATATATATATATATATATATATATATATATATATATATATATAATAGTATGGGTTTATAAGACAAGAAAAAGAGAGGGAGACGGATGCAAAAGGTGACGGGAGTTTGTTTCATCCATAGGTTCTTCAACTCATTTCTTTACATCAACATGAGTATGTTTGAACGTTTAAAGTTCAAAAAGGCCAAAAGAGGGGAAAAGAAATGGTTCGTAAACGAACAATTTCTAGTTCTAGAAAATCAACTAATGAGTTTTCTAGGTTATAAAGGCATATAGTATGTATAATAATAGTATATATATATATATATATATATATATATATATATATATATATATATGCTATAAGAAAAAATATGTGTATATATATAAACAAGAAAATTAGCTAAGAGTAATTACGAAAAAGCTATAGCAACAATGAACTAGATACTAGACTAAGCATGCAATCTTGACATGGAAATTTAAAAGAGATGTGTACCTTTTTGTCTTCAACAAGCAAATCTTCAAAGTCTTCAAGAGATTTCAAGACCATGGGAAAGCGGATAGAAAACCAAGCTTGCCAAGGTATGACGAATTCATCTTGTTGGTCCCCATTGTCTCATTTGACCAAAGTTGTTTGGTCCAAAGATGTTATGTATTTGACTTGGATGCATGTATGGCGGAATCATTCCCCAAGGATTGAAGTTTCACATTTGATGATTATTGTGAAAGTTTCGTCTATTTTGGTTTACTCTAGGTTGAGGAGTTTTATACCTAGGATGAGGACTATTTGGTTTTCTAGGTGGTGGAGTTTTATATCTTATTTTTAGCTTAGGGGTTTCTACTTCGGGTTTTAAAGATGATTTATGAAAGCTTTTAATTTCTTCATCACTTGAAATAGGTACTAATCTATCTTTCAAAAGTATATACTTTGGTTTTAACTCTAAAGGCTTTAGTTCACTAGTTTCACTTTCAAACTTTACATTTTTAGATTTACTAGTTGATGCTTCGATTGAGTCGTATCCTAAACCGGTTTTATCTTTGGCAATTCTTTTAGAGTCAATTATTTTACTAAGTGGTTGACTACTATTTTCAAATTTCTCAAATCTAATAAGTTCTTCCTTAAGTTGTTTATTCTCATTTTTAACAACTAGACATTCTTTACATTCTATAATACTTTCTTTTCCTTTTTTTAGCTTTTGTAGTTTTATTTTTAACTCAAGTATTTCATCATTTAGTTCATTATTGGTGTGTTTTAGTAGTTTATTTTTAGCTATGACTTTTTGTCCTAGTTTGCATAATCTATTATATTCGCTATCTAAATCTTTTTCATCTAACGATAAATTATCATCACTATAGTATTCGGTTTCGGAACGTACCTCATCGGAAGATCTTGCCATGAGACACTTTTCTTCTTTTGTTGTGTCTTTTTCATCGTTGTCACTATCACTCCATGCTCCTCCTATAAAGGCCTTGTGGTTTTGACTTCTTGATAATTTCTGACATTCTCCAATAAAATGATTTGGATCTCCACATTTGAAGCATTTTCTTTCATTCTTGCTAGTCTTGTCGTCCTTGTTTCTTTGGAATGTTTTTCTTTCATCAAACGGTTGTCTAACGTATCTTCCTCGTCTTTTGAAGAATTTCTTGAAGTCTCTTATGGCCATGTCAAACTCTTCATCTTCACTTTCGGAGGTTGAGCATTCTTCGTCACTAGAGTCCTTTTTTGCTTTCAATGCGATTGACTTGGTTTGCTCCCTTTTTCCTTTGACCATTTCGGAATCTTTCTTTATTATCACCTCATACACTTTCAAGTTTCCAATTAGCTCGTCAAGTTGTAGAGTTGATAAATTCTTTGACTCCTCAATAGCCATCACTTTAGCACGCCACTTCGGATGGAGAGCCCTAAGAAATTTCCTTACAAAATTCTTGCTATAAAAATTCTCATCAAGTGCTTTTAAACTTGTGATGATAGTGTTAAATCTAGCAAAAGCATTATCAATTGATTCCTCTTCCGGAATCGTAAATTGTTCATATTGTTGTACAAGAAGATCTATTCTATTATCTTTGACTTGACTATTACCTTGGTGAGTGATTAGTAAAGAGTTCCAAATATCTTTTGCGGTTTTACACATAAAAATTCTTTCATATTCTTTGCGTGGTAACACATATAAATAACCATTTTAGCCTCGTTATTTTTAGCAAGTTTCTTTTTCAAATCATCGTTTTATTTTTCAAAAGGTACAATTTCATCCCTTTTGGTTTCGGGATTATTTTGTATAGGAGGAAAATCACCATTAGTAATAACATGTCAAAGATCTAGATCTTTTGAT
Source organism: Artemisia argyi (assembly GCA_030686995.1). Taxonomy (NCBI): domain Eukaryota; kingdom Viridiplantae; phylum Streptophyta; class Magnoliopsida; order Asterales; family Asteraceae; genus Artemisia; species Artemisia argyi. The sequence goes on along the minus strand of CM060685.1, from coordinate 167,540,289 downwards.
TTCACATAAGTTTCGAATCGATTTTTCCAATAAAGAAACCCATCACTTTTAAATAGAGCTGGTCTTTGCATAGATTGACCTTCTAAATATTTTTCAGATTCCATAGATCGTTTCAAGTTTTAAAATACAGTTTATTTTAAAAATCTTGTTTAACGTAGCTCTGATACCAATTGTGGAAAACTAGAAGGGTGGGTTGAATAGTTTTACGTCAATTTATATTTTAAAAACTTTGTTTGATAAAAACTTCGATTCTTATTTATGTGAATTTCAACACTTGCACAACTCAAACAATTTAATCTAACAAACTAAATAATGATAACGTAAATATGAAAGTAATGAAAAGATAGAGATAGAGAGATCAAACCACAACACGCGATATTTATAGTGGTTCGGCTACGAAGCACCTCTTCGTCCTAATCCACTTCTCGAGTCACCTACTCGAGAGTTTTCTTCACTATGTCAACAAACTCTCTTTTTGGCGGAGAAACCTTACACAACTTTCGCTTACACCAATTAACGACACTAAGCTAAATGTCGAGTCCTAATAGTAGCTAGAACTAATCTCACACCACTACACGCCTTCTTCACAACTTGTACACAACACTACTTCTCACACCTTCACTACTTCTTCTTCACACCACAACTATTTCTTCACTACTTCTATTCACAACTACTAACCCTCCTAGATCTATCAATTACAATCACTACACAACTACACTATAAATACAAGCTACACTACTAATCTTCAACACTTCTTGGTTTGAGATGAAAGGAGTATTCTTCTCTTGCACTTTGAATGAGGATGGATGGAATCACTTGAAAACAAGAACTAATGTGTTTATGATCAAAGGATTTAGGAAGATGATTTGAATGAATTAGAACATAAAGTTTTAGTGCAAAAGGTGAGGAAAAAATTCAGATTTGAACCAGTATTTATAGGCAAAGAAATCTGACACAGGAGCGTATGTCGGCCCCTTAATTGTGTGTCGGCCCCCTTAAAATTAAGGGGGCCGCCCATGTGAAACGGCCAGATTCTTTGTCTTTTCTGGAGAAAGTTTATTTGGTGAAAATTTAACTGAATTTGGTTAAAAATTTGAATTCATATATTTATTATGAAATAAACATTTTCCTTTAATTACCAAAAGTATTTTTCTTAAATATATAAAATGTTTATACCATTTTATATCATTTGTAATTAGTAAATAAACCTTCCTTTGATCATAAAATGTATTAGGCACTTGTTTATTCATACCTTAAGTGAATTAGTTGGATATAATGATATTTTGTCACTAAATACTTATTTACGTAATGATTTTACGTTTAATGAGTTTATATTTTGTGATCGTCAAAACATAGGGATATCGAAAAATATTAATAACGTTTTTACGCATTATTTATATCAACAGAATGGTAGGCCTATTAAGGAAGAAGCTGCATGCCCAAATTCTTCAAGTTAATATCATGATGGATAATCCATCATATACATAGTAGAATACACATTTTAGAACCTGAGTAATTATTACGTATGGGTTTTTCTAAATGTGTAGGAAAGTAAAAACAAGCAAATTGTTTTCACTGGTTATGAAACACGTACAATTTTGTCAAATCCAGTGGGAGCGTTGTGTTGTGTTACTGAATATGGAGTTATTGTTATGTTCTCTAATTCAGTGGGAGCTACAAGATTTAATTTCTCTTCATATCACTTTCTCTTACTCAAATCATCAACTCGTTCTCTTTCTACTCCTACGTTTAACTAAATCTCGGGACGAGATTTTCTCTAAGGGGGTGAGACTATAACAATCTACAAAATCCCGTTACTATCATTCCCATTACAAATACCTATGGTAGGTATTTCACAGGTAAATTTTTGCTTTTTATGTGCATTATTACTTGCATGACTCACTAGACCTGCTCACATATCTACACAAGCCAAATAACTCAACACTCACATCTTAGAAACCCCAGGTATGTCAAGCATAAAATCATAACATAACCATAATAAGTAATTCACCAATCTAAAACACTAAACATAACACAAAACCCTAATAAATACTAAACTAAAACTTAAGTAGGATTATGTGCTTATCTGAACCTATATTCTTAGTTTAACTAGTTTGAAAGTATCCAAGGCTTAAGTATGAGTTTCTTTAGGAACATTAGAATATCTTAGAACCCTTAGGTAATTAGTACAACCGTTTAGAACTTAGGAACAAACCCCCTTAAGCACAAAACCATAATTAGGTCATAGATAACTAGAATTAGGTCTAAACCCTCCCAAAACTTCCCCATAGGTCACTACCCCTTAGTATAAGCCTTTTAGGACTTATTAATAGTTATTAGATACCCTTAGGACACTAACTTAGGCACAAAACCATAGGAAAAACCCTAGTTTCTCACTAAACACACTTAGGTAATTTAGGTCACAAAACTAGGTCAAACCTTTCCAAAACTTTCCCATAGGTTACCCACACTTAGAATAAACCCTTTAGGACTTAGGATTAGTCACTAGGCACACTTAGGAACTTAATTTAGGCACTAAAAATTAGGTTAGACTTAAAACTTAAAACAAGTAAAACTAGGTCAAAATTAGTAAAAACTTAAACCTAAGCACCTCAAGCAAGCAACCTAGCACCTTGATTACTCCAAGCTAGCACCCTAGTACCTCACAAGCACCCAAGCAAGGAGGTGCATCACCTACTTGTCACCATTTTAACCCGCGGCTTCATCTCCTCCACAAGAAACCCTAAACCGCCTATAGCTTAGCCTTGTCACCATTGTAGCCTTGCTTACTCAGCCCTAGCTTGTCCTAGTCACTCCCCCTCCTCCTTAAACGTTGGAACACAGCCATACTAAGTTAACTTGCACACCAAGTCCAACGAGCCTATAAATAGCTCGTATACCCTCACCATTAAACTCACACCTTCACACACTTCTTTATCACACATATTGTAACAATTCGCAATTTCAGGTTAATTACTATTCCCGAAAAATTTCACAATTCATTTTTACTATTCATTTTTCCGAAATTTGATTTTTATTTCATATTCTAGTGTGATAAATCACTTCAATTGCAAAATAAAAGTTTGACACTCATCAGATCATTTTCGCGAAAGTTATTAAGGAATTACACGTTTTAGGGTAAAACGTCATTCAAAAATCCTACGCACAACGAAACTCGACCGCGTTAATTTTCCCCTCATCAGAAAAATGTTTGATACACTCATGATTTATTTGAGAATTAATCATGACTAAGAAAAATGTGACCAAATAAACCTCGGCCGTGAGAAACAGGAATTTTCGTTTTTAAGCACTTTTACTTAGCCGTAACCTTAGCCTATACCTGCACCGCATTTCTAAGACGATTTGAGTTTTCACATCTTTGGAATAAGTCAACATATTTTTCCCTCCTCCTTTGACCAAAAAAAATCATTCCTTGATTTTATAAATCATTCCTTGATTTTTAGGCTTACGGTTTTATGTCTTAAAGACATTAAATACCAACCGACACTAGACTGAGCCCAGTCTAAACATTATAAGTCATTTTAAATCATTATTTTCATATTAGAAAAGTAACATTTTACTTTTCTCAATTTTAAACAATATTCGTACGTTTTACGTATTACGCGTTTTAGACCCGTGTTTCTAGTTTTAGCAGGGTTTTAGCACCCCAATGGAACCTACCACTCATTTTATATTTTATTATGGATTATATTGACATGTTTAACCATTCTTTCAAGTTCCACATTTTTACGATACCCGGTTTTACGTTTTGAGGCTTAATCATTTACGGTTAGCATTTCCCGGAGTCAAAACTAACCAAGTATCATGGATAATATCAACCAAAGACCACCTCATCCCCCCTAGCATATGTGAACCGCCAATAGGGGGGAGTCACCCTTTAGGTGGCTTCATCTCATGCTTGAGGCCTTAGGATGCATGCATGTGTACAAGCTTTCCTTAGAAGCTTTGACTAGTCATGTAAACTAACCTCCTCAAACTCATATAAGTACCCCCTCCCCTCTCTTGTGCTGTCCCATATCACCCTCACCATCACCTCATCCTTAGAAAAATTTACTCCAAGTTTCATGCAAGATTAAAGTGCTAAATCAACTTAGAAACCCTAGCTTGGTTTTAGGTAATCAAAATACTTCCAAACCCAAGAAACTTTGGAGATTTCTCCTGAGTTTGAATCCACTCAAGTCACCTCAACTTTCATCATCTCTCTTTCAAGAATAAAAGGGTAGAAAGATTGCTTGAAGTGAAGTAGGGTGAAGCTTAAGTCAATCAAAGTCCTTACCTTACATGTTACTTACCTTTCTTTGTTGAAAGCCATAAGTTGTAAGCAAACCCTAACATACTTCTTGTTAAATATCATATTCATGCTATTTACATATCATTCATGCTATATTTTGTCTTGTGATTATGTCCATGATGTTTAAAAATGAGTAAAACAAGTATTGGTATATATATGTTAACTTATGTTATTTAAACAAGTAAACTAGTGACTTTCATGGTGAAATCTGACCAAAATGGTATAATTATGATATTGGACAATTACATATTGTAGTAGATGACTTAACAAGGAAACCATAGCAACTTGAACCACTTAAAATGGGTACATGAGTAAAAAGTTATGACCATTTGAAGTTACCAAAACTTTGCGGCAAAAACTGCCAAATGTTTCTGTAACAGAATTAAACTCGCAAAAAGAGGCCCTTCTGGTCCGTTTCACGAAAAAGTTAAAGCAAGAAAGTTGTCCGGAATCATGTTTTCTTCAAAAACTCAGGAGCACGTATCCAGAAAACCAATAACGAATGAGATTTTCTTCAGTTTCTTAACAGCTATTTTTTATACCAAAGTCACTATATAATAGTTATGGTTTAATAAGACCAAGAGGTCTAATGACCTAAATTCAAGACCACAACCATGGCTAAAGCCAAGGTTGAGTCTCAAGACCATGGAACAATGACCAAAGGTCATGGCAAGGCCATGACTAAATGACCATATAAACTTACTTAGGCGAAAACATGAGTTAAAGAGTTAGCGATAACTTAAACATGCAATTTGGATCTACTCCATCTAAAGAACCATGAGATTTTACAAGTAATTGTCATACAAGATTTAAGAAACTCATCCTAATAACAATCTTCATGTAAAAGTAAACTTTCCTAAGTTTATTCAAATATTGGACATGTAACTTTTCGGATCAAAACTTATATATATATATATATATATATATATATATATATATATATATATATATATATATATATATATATATATATATATATATATATATATATATATATATATATTATCAAATACTACAATAGTAGGGAGCCTCATGTGAGGAGTTCATTAAGTAAGCCGTCGAGATGAGTTGTGGATTTATGAATTAAAGTGTCCTGGCTCCTCGATCGTTTACTACATGACTTCTGAATTATGTCGGCCCGAACGGTAGTAAACGATATATAAACTATACATGTTTCATGAACCATTTCATTTCAAAGACTTACACTATACTTTGTACCACATCATGGACTAAATGCAAGACATATATAGGCAATTCTTCATATTCTTTACTCCAATCCTAAGTCGAAACATTCTATTATAGGTTGCTGGTAGAAACCTTCACGATTCAACCATTACATTCACTACTTGCTATTTAACTTGAGGTGAGTTCATAGCCCCACTTTCCATTACTTAATTGTTTTACAAACCCTTGGGGGGAATACTTGCTATTTTAAACCGAACACAATGCTTTGAAAGTGTATGTTGCCTAATTGTTTTATTATTACTAAGTACCTTCCTTGCCAATCCTAGGCCCCATATCATGAACCATTTAATCACTAGTATTAGTGAGCGCGAGTATTGTGAATAGGCCTATTGGGATTGACGATTCCCATTCGTTTGACTAGATGAGTTCAAACGAATGCACTATATTTGAAACATTAAGTATGACGGCAAAATACTTACCGGGGCAACAAAACCACCAATTGATATTGGTACCCGTTAACGTGTTGGTTGCATGAGCTTAGTATATAATAATAACTGTTTTGTTTTCCAACTATGAGTATGAGTCTAATTAACTCATACTACCAACATATTGTGTTCAACCATTAAACAAACTCTATGAATATCACTCAACCTTTGTGTTGACCTTTTAAGCATGTATTTCAGGTCCATAATAATCAAGAATGGAGCGGAAGGGCACGGACTAAAGGAAGAAGGCTATAAACTACTTTGTCATTCGATAAAACATCAAAAGACTTTATATTGATGTATTTTGAAACATGGAACCTTTTTGGGACCTAACTATGTAAACTCTGATATATTTGAATAAATTCGAATGATAACTCTTTTTAAAGCGACTCGGTTAGAGATCATTTTCTATTATTATGACTGTTGTGCCGTCGAGTAACACCCAAGTTGAATTCCGCTGCATCATGAATTGGGGGTGTTACAGATTGGTACCAGAGCCATGGTTATAGAGAAACGGGTCTAATTGAGACCTAAACTATAACTACAATTACAAGCAAAAACATTTTTATAGCCTTCCGCTCTTCGTGCCTTCCATCCTCCAGAAGATTATAGACTTATTATGCATGTTATGCTACATGAACATATTAGTATATTGTTATATACACATTGCCATATTTTGAGCATTTCCCATAAACATTAGATTTATTTTGACATCAAAATACTCATTGTAGACATCACGTCTGTACCTCCATCTCCCGATCATCTTCCTGCTATGCCCGCTCATTTACCAATTCTTCCCGGACCCAATGATCCTTACTTTGAAGCACTTGACTACAACGACGAGGAAGAACCTTACGAGGATCTAGTCGATTACGATGAAGAAGATCCGGATGAAGATCCTGAAGTGGACATAGACATCGATGATTACGAAGAAGATCCTGAAATGGACATAGACATTGAAGGCATCGACGACATTGAAGAAGTAGATGAACCAATGGTTGTGCGACCACTATCACCATTAACATCACCACCTCCTATCTCACCAAACTCCTCCGAATCTAATCATACTACTCCAGCTCAAGTTCCAAAGTCCACTTATGAAGTTGGCGGAACATCCACAATTACACCTATGTTCGTAAACTCTGCCCAATATGAAATATATTCCTTAAAACAAGCCCTCAACCTAACTCAACTTAAAGTTCAAAGCATGACACGCCAAATGAATGACTATATATCCAAGGTTAATTCAGCCAAAATGGATGCCATGAACGCACAACAAGACCTCTATTGGTTTAAACTTGATATGAGCTATGTGAAGAGAGACTTGACTCATGTTGGGGACATATTCTTGGATCCCTTGACCGGCTTGGAAGACGTCAAGGATAGACTTACATTAGTTGAAAGAGCTCAAGACCAAGATGCGGCACAAATTCACAAACTACTAAACCGCCTAACTACAGCAGAAATCCGTTTAGACGTTGCTAACTTTGACCGGTATCAACTCAAGAATGAGATACATGGAATGCAATATCAAATGTGTGCCATACAACAAAGGCTATACCAGAAGGATGTCAAAGAAAACCGCCCCAATGAGAGTGTGGATGTGCTAGCAACATACGGAAACAACAATCCGTCCGGACTACAACAACCCTCCAACCGATGTTAGACTAGTGTTATAGTACTAGTTATCTTTTGTACTACTAAACTGATTAGTATCGGCTAGTAAATGTTATGAAATCCATGTAATAGCTAGCGATAGTAGAAACGTTGTAATTACTAAACTGAAAGTATCAGTTAGTAAATTTTGAAGAAGCTTGTAATAGGTTTCGATTTTGTAAATCAATCAACGTTATATGAATAAAACTCTTGTTTTATACTATCATGTGTTATGCTTTTAAATTTCAACATTATTATCCTATCATTCTTATCAAAAATTGTGCTAATTTCACAACTCTCTAATTACGACGTATCTTTTGTACAAATAGAATCATGGCGCCAAAAAAGAAGACACCACCAGCAATGACTCAAGCTGCTATTCGCAAACTAGTTAAAGACAGTGTCAACGCAACACTCACAACGGAACGAGCAACCGTAGCTGCAGCAGCTGCAGCAGCCGCCGAAGCCGCCACAGCTGCTGGTGCTGCAGCAGCCGCTGAAGATGCTACAGCTGCTGTTGCTGCAGCAGCTGCTGAAGCTGCAGCAGCCGTTGAAGCCGCCACCGCTGCAGAAGTTGCCCGAATTGCCAACCTTAACACTGGGGGACCAAGCCTAACTAGCCCTCCAGTGACAAATGTTGCTTCAGTACCTAAGGCTTGCTCATTCATTTCCTATTTGAAATGTGAACCCATAAAGTTTAAGGGTACTGAAGGAGCTGTAGGTTTGACCCGCTGGTTTGAAAAAGCGGAGTCGGTATTTTTGGTCAGTAAATGTACTGAGAGTGATAAAGTTCAGTATGTCACGAGTACACTGTTGAATGAGGCATTATCATGGTGGAATTCAATATCTCAACCAATGGGCATTGAAAATGCTTATAAGATTTATTGGGATAATCTGAAGAAGATGATGATCAAAGAGTACTTCCCCCGCAGTGAAATGCAAAAGTTAGAGGTAGAATTATGGGATCATTCTGTTAAGGGAAATGACATCATAACTTACAACCGTCGATTCCAAGAATTGAGGATACTGTGTCCAACAATGGTTTCAACAAAAGAGAAATTGTTTGAATGGTATATCTGGGGACTTCCATCAAGTATACAAGGGAATGTAACTTCAGCAAATCCCAAGGAACTTGATGAAGCTATGCGGATGTCTCGCAGCCTCATGGATCAAGTGGTGCGTACAACAGAAACCCGAAAACAAAACACTGTCAACAACACCAACAACACCAACAATACCAATAACACCAACAACTCCAACTACCGTAACAACAATAACAATAGGAACAACAACAACAACAAGCGACCATGGGATGGTAACCGTGGGAGTAACAACAACAACAACAACCAAACCTGAAACAACAACCATCACAATCAACAAAACAAAAGACAAGAAGCCGCGACGGCTTATGTTGCTGCACCAGCCGGAGGTAAATACGTTGGTACTCTACCACAGTGTACCAAGTGCAACTACCATCATGCAGGTCCCTGCCCGGCCAAGTGCAACAAGTGTCAAAAGCCCGGACATCTTGCCAAGGATTGTAGAGGCAAGGTTGTAGCTACTGGGGCTAACACTCAGCCAATAGTTACATGTTATGGGTGTGGAGAAAAAGGGCACTTCAAGAGCAACTGCCCTCAAAACCATGGACCACAAGGCGGAGGTGCTCGCGGTAGAGCCTATGTCATGGGAAATGGAGAACCACACCAAGACCCGAACGTGGTTACTGGTACGTTCTTACTCAATAACCTTCCTGTTAAAGTCTTATTCGATTCTGGTGCTGATATGAGCTTTATATCTACTAGAATTGCGCCTTTACTTAATATCCCACCAATCACTTTAATCACTAGTTATAGTATTGAACTAGCTACCGGTGACTTAGTAAATACTAATACCGTAATCCCAGACTGTACCCTTAATCTCTTAGACCACCCCTTTAACATCAATCTTATGTCAATCGAACTCGGAAGTTTTGATGTTGTCATTGGCATGGATTGGTTGTCTAAACATCAAGCTCACATCATTTGTGGTGAAAGAGTCGTGCACATTCCATGTGACAATGAAACTTTTATCATTCGTGGTGATCAAAGTGGAACTCGAATAAACATCATCTCATGTATCAAAACCATGAAGTACATTGAGAAAGGATGTTATGCTTTCCTGGCCCACGTAACCGAAAAGAAATCCGATGAAAAGCGTCTTGAAGATGTTCCTATCGCCCGTGAATTTCCTGAAGTCTTTCTGGAAGATTTACCCGGACTACCACCAAATCGTCAAATAGAATTCAGAATTGATTTAATACCAGGAGCGGCGCCAGTTGCCCGCGCACCCTACAGGCTAGCACCGTCAGATATGCAAGAGCTATCAAATCAATTACAAGAACTTTCGGACAAGGGATTTATTCGACCCAGTTCCTCACCTTGGGGAACTCCAGTTTTATTCGTGAAAAAGAAAGATGGGTCATTACGAATGTGTATTGACTATCGTGAATTAAAAAAATTAACCATAAAGAACCGATACCCACTACCAAGAATTGATGATTTATTCGATCAATTACAAGGTTCAACCTATTACTCAAAAATTGACCTACGATCAGGTTACCATCAAGTTAAGGTTCGGGAGGAAGACATTCCAAAAACAGCCTTTAGGACACGATACGGTCACCATGAATTCCAAGTGATGCCATTTGGGTTAACTAATGCACCGGCAGTATTCATGGATCTCATGAATCGAGTGTGTAAGCCATATTTGGACAAATTCGTGATCGTATTCATAGACGACATTCTCATATATTCCAAAAACGAAGAGGAACACAAAGAACACTTGAGAACAATTTTAGGATTACTCAAGGAAGAGAAATTGTATGCAAAGTTTTCCAAATGTGAATTTTGGATTCAATCAGTACAATTCCTTGGACATGTGATTGATAAGACTGGTTTACATGTCGATCCCGCTAAGATTGAAGCTATCAAAGATTGGCCAACACATACCACACCTACAGAAATTCGTCAATTTCTGGGTCTAGCCGGGTATTACCGAAGGTTTATTGAAGGATTTTCCTCAATAGCAAAACCTTTGACCAAGCTAACTCAGAAAAAACAAGAAATACGTGTGGGATGAAGATGAAGAAAAAGCTTTCCAAACCCTCAAACAGAAACTTTGTAGTGCTCCTATTCTAGCATTGCCAGATGGGATCGAAGATTTTGTAGTCTATTGTGATGCATCGTACCAAGGTTTAGGTGCCGTGTTGATGCAACGTGATAAAGTCATGGCTTATGCTTCAAGACAACTCAAGGTTCATGAAGAAAATTACACCACTCATGACTTAGAGTTAGGAGTTGTAGTCTTTGCACTAAAAATCTGGAGACACTATCTATACGGTACTAGATGTACTGTGTTCACCGATCATAAAAGTCTACAACACATTTTGAATCAAAAAGAACAAAACATGAGACAACGTCGTTGGTTGGAATTACTAAGTGATTATGACTGCGACATTCGTTACTACCCAGGAAAGGCAAACGTAGTAGCCGACGCCCTGAGCCGAAAGGAACGGGTTAAACCACTACGAGTCCGAGCCTTAGCTTTAACCATAAATTCAAACTTTCCTGCTCAAATCCTTCACGCTCAAGCTGAGGCGGTGAAACAAGAAGACATCAAAAAGGAAAAGTTGGATGGCATGATACAGAAGAAATTCGAAACCCGTTTAGACGGAACTCTATGCTTCCAAGGTCGAAGTTGGTTACCACTCTATGGTGGCCTACGAGACTTGATCATGCATGAATCTCACAAATCTAAATACTCCATACATCCAGGATCTGATAAGATGTATCATGATCTTAAACTACTCTATTGGTGGCCAAACATGAAGGCCGATATTGCAACATACGTTAGCAAATGTCTTACATGCTCCAAAGTAAAAGCTGAACATCAGAAACCATCCGGTCCATTGTAACAACCAGAGATTCCTATGTGGAAATGGGAAAGAATTACTATGGACTTCATTACCAAGCTCCCAAAGACATCAAGCGGTTATGACTCCATCTGGGTCATAGTTGATCATCTCACAAAATCCGCACACTTTATACCAATCAAAGAGACTTACAAAATAGAACAGCTAACTCGACTGTACGTCAAAGAAATAGTCTCAAGACATGGTGCACCAATATCCATCATATCTGACCGAGATGGTAGATTTACCTCAAATTTCTGGCAGTCACTCCAGGACGCCTTTGGAACAAATCTAGACATGAGTACAGCGTATCATCCTCAGACCGATGGTCAGAGTGAACGAACCATTCAAACACTTGAAGACATGCTTCGAGCTTGTATAATAGACTTTGGAAAAGGAAGGGATACTCATCTACCATTAGTTGAATTTTCCTACAACAACAGCTATCATGCAAGTATTAAAGCAGCTCCATTTGAAGCACTTTACGGTCGAAAGTGTCGTTCACCTGCTTGTTGGGCTGAAGTGGGAGAAGTTCAACTCACTGGACCAGAACTCATTCGAGAAACAACGGATAAGATTGTACAAATCAGAAGTCGACTTCAAACCGCAAGAGATCGACAGAAAAGTTATGCCGACACACAACGCAGACCCCTAGAATTCCAAGTCGGAGATAGGGTTATGCTAAAAGTATCGCCTTGGAAAGGCTTGATACGATTCGGTAAACGAGGAAAACTAAACCCAAGATACATCGGACCATTCAAAATCCTAGCCAGGGTTGGCCCAGTTGCGTACAGACTTGAGCTTCCATCAGAACTCAGTAGTGTACACCCCACTTTTTATGTATCTAACCTAAAGAAATGCTTGTCAGATGAATCACTCGTTATTCCACTCGATGAAATTCAACTCAATGACGATCTTCAATTTATCGAAGAACCCGTAGAAATCATGGACCGAGAGGTCAAACAACTCAAGCAAAGCCGAATTCCAATTGTCAAAGTTCGTTGGAACTCACGACGTGGTCCTGAATACACATGGGAACGAGAGGACCAGATACGTAAGAAATACCCACATCTCTTTACCAACGAAGCTTCTACTCCCAACGCAAATTGATCTCCGGGACGGAGCTCTCATATGGGGTGGAGACTGCAAAAATTCGCAATTTCAGGTTAATTACTATTCCCGAAAAATTTCACTATTCATTTTTACAATTCACTTTTACTATTCATTTTTCCGAAATTTGATTTTTATTACATATTCTCGTGTGATAAATCACTTCCATGGCAAAATAAAAGTTTGACACTCATCAGATCATTTTCGCGAAAGTTATTAAGGAATTACACGTTTTAGGGTAAAACGTCATTCAAAAATCCTACGCACAACGAAATTCGACCGCGTTAATTTTCCCCTCATCAGAAAAATGTTTGATACACTCATGATTTATTTGAGAATTAATCATGACTAAGAAAAATGTGACCAAATAAACCTCGGCCGTGAGAAACAGGAATTTTCGTTTTTAAGCACTTTTACTTAGCCGTAACCTTAGCCTATACCTGCACTGTGTTTCTAAGACGATTTGAGTTTTCACATTTTTGGAATAAGTCAACATATTTTTCCCTCCTCCTTTGACCAAAAAAAATCATTCCTTGATTTTTAGGCTTACGGTTTTATGTCTTAAAGACATTAAATACCAACCGACACTAGACTGAGCCCAGTCTAAACATTATAAGTCATTTTAAATCATTATTTTCATATTAGAAAAGTAACATTTTACTTTTCTCAATTTTACACAATATTCGTACGTTTTACGTATTACGCGTTTTAGACCCGTGTTTCCAGTTTTAGCAGGGTTTTAGCACCCCAATGGAACCTACCACTCATTTTATATTTTATTATGGAGTATATTGACATGTTTAACCATTCTTTCAAGTTCCACATTTTTACGATACCCGGTTTTACGTTTTGAGGCTTAATCATTTACGGTTAGCATTTCCCGGAGTCAAAACTAACCAAGTATCATGGATAATATCAACCAAAGACCACCTCATCCCCCCTAGCATATGTGAACCGCCAATATGGGGGGGGAGTCACCCTTTAGGTGGCTTGATCTCATGCTTGAGACCTTAGGATGCATGCATGTGTACAAGCTTTCCTTAGAAACTTTGACTAGTCATGTAAACTAACCTCCTCAAACTCATATAAGTACCCCCCCCCCTCCCCTCTCTTGTGCCGTCCCATATCACCCTCACCATCACCTCATCCTTAGCAAAATTTACTCCAAGTTTCATGCAAGATTCAAGTGCTACATCAACATAGAAACCCTAGCTTGGTTTTAGGTAATCAAAATACTTCCAAACCCTAGAAACTTTGGTGATTTCTCTTGAGTTTGAATCCACTCAAGTCACCTCAACTTTAATCATCTCTCTTTCAAGAATACAAGCGTAGAAAGATTGCTTGAAGTGAAGTAGGGTGAAGCTTAAGTCAATCAAAGTCCTTACCTTACATGTTACTTACCTTTCTTTGCTGAAAGCCATAAGTCGTAAGCAAACCCTAACATACTTCTTGTTAAATATCATATTCATGCTATTTACATATCATTCATGCTATATTTTGTCTTGTGATTATGTCCATGATGTTTAAAAATGAGTAAAACAAGTATTGGTATATATATGTTAACTTATGTTATTTAAACAAGTAAACTAGTGACTTTCATGGTGAAATCTGACCAAAATGGTATAATTATGATATTGGACAATTACATATTGTAGTATAGGAATTAACAAGGAAACCATAGCAACTTGAACCACTTAAAATGGGTACATGAGTAAAAAGTTATGACCATTTGAAGTTACCAAAACTTTGCGGCAAAAACTACCAAATGTTTCTGTAACAGAATTAAACACGCAAAAAGAGGCCCTTCTGGTCCGTTTCACGAAAAAGTTAAAACAAGAAAGTTGTCCAGAATCATGTTTTCTTCAAAAACTCAGGAGCACGTATCCAGAAAACCAATAATGAATGAGATTTTCTTCAGTTTCTTAACAGCTATTTTGTATACCAAAGTCACTATATAATAGTTATGGTGTAATAAGACCAAGAGGTCTAATGACCTAAATTCAAGACCACAACCATGGCTAAAGCCAAGGTTGAGTCTCAAGACCATGGAACAATGACCAAAGGTCATGGCAAGGCCATGCCATGACTAAATGACCATATAAACTTACTTAGGCGAAAACATGAGTTAAAGAGTTAGCGATAACTTAAACATGCAATTTGGATCTACTCCATCTAAAGAACCATGAGATTTTACAAGTAATTGTCATACAAGATTTAAGAAACTCATCCTAATAACAATCTTCATGTAAAAGTAAACTTTCCTAAGTTTATTCAAATATTGGACATGTAACTTTTCGGATCAAAACTTATATATATATATATATATATATATATATATATATATATATATATATATATATATATATATATATATATATATATATATATATATATATATATATATATATTATCAAATACTACAATAGTAGGGAGCCTCATGTGAGGAGTTCATTAAGTAAGCCGTCGAGATGAGTTGTGGATTTACGAATTAAAGTGTCCTGGCTCCTCGAACGTTTACTACATGACTTCTGAATTATGTCGGCCCGAACGGTAGTAAACGATATATAAACTATACATGTTTCATGAACCATTTCATTTCAAAGACTTACACTATACTTTGTACCACATCATGGACTAAATGCAAGACATATATAGGCAATTCTTCATATTCTTTACTCCAATCCTAAGTCGCAACATTCTATTATAGGTTGCTCGTAGAAACCTTCACGATTCAACCATTACATTCACTACTTGCTATTTAACTTGAGGTGAGTTCATAGCCCCACTTTCCATTACTTAATTGTTTTACAAACCCTTGGGGGGAATACATGCTATTTTAAACCGAACACAATGCTTTGAAACTGTATGCTGCCTGATTGTTTTATTATTACTAAGTACCTTCCTTGCCAATCCTAGGCCCCATATCATGAACCATTTAATCACTAGTATTAGTGAGCGCGAGTATTGTGAATAGGCCTATTGGGATTGACGAATCCCATTCGTTAGACTAGATGAGTTCAAACGAATGCACTATATTTGAAACATTAAGTATGACGGCAAAATACTTACCGGGGCAACAAAAACCGCCAATTGATGTTGGTACCCGTTAACGTGTTGGCTGCATGAGCTTAGTATATAATAATAACTGTTTTGTTTTCCAACTATGAGTATGAGTCTAATTAACTCATACTACTAACATATTGTGTTCAACCATTAAACAAACTCTATGAATATCACTCAACCTTTGTGTTGACCTTTTAAGCATGTATTTCAGGTCCATGATAATCAAGAATGGAGCGGAAGGGCACGAACTAAAGGAAGAAGGCTATAAACTACTTTGTCATTCGATAAAACATCAAAAAACTTTATATTGATGTATTTTGAAACATGGAACCTTTTTGGGACCTAACTATGTAAACTCTGATATATTTGAATAAATTCGAATGATAACTCTTTTTAAAGCGACTCGGTTAGAGATCGTTTTCTATTAATATGACTGTTGTGCCGTCGAGTAACACCCAAGTTGAATTCTGCTGCATCATGAATTGGGGGTGTTACACATATTCTGGTCTTGGTAGTAGTACAAGGGTGCTAGAAGACGTAGAGATCATGTACATAAGGTCTAGGTGCTTGTCGAGCTAGGTTTTGGTCTAAGAAACCCTAAGAACCCTCGTTAACTTCCCCCACCCTAGGTAAGTCTTCCACCTTAGCTATTTTAGTTTTAGAACAGCCCTAGGATAGATTTAGAATGCCTTAGAACCCATAGAACCCCTTGCCTAAGCCTTGCATGCTAGAACTAGTTAGTATTCATTTTAAAACCCTAGAATTAGAAAAATACATGCTTATATGCTAAAATGCCTTATTATGTTCTA
This sequence comes from Artemisia argyi, assembly GCA_030686995.1. NCBI lineage: Eukaryota > Viridiplantae > Streptophyta > Magnoliopsida > Asterales > Asteraceae > Artemisia > Artemisia argyi. The sequence goes on along the minus strand of CM060685.1, from coordinate 167,523,720 downwards.
TAATCTGAATTAGATAACTTAGATTAGTATATATTAGTTAGTTATAAGCTTAGAAACTAGATTGCCATGCTAAATTATGAATTACATGCATTTAGGACTAGTTTTGCAAAATATTACATGCATAGGGGTATATATTGTAAATTCCTGAAACTATAAAGTCTAGGGACTGTTTTTGAAATTTCCTAGAAGATATTAGTGTAAGGACTAAATTTTCAATATATTAAACCTTAAAATAAACTATTAAAACAAATATAAAACTAAAAAGACTAAAACTGCAAATAGTATAAATATAGGGGTAAATAGGGTAAATATAGATAGTTAATATAGTATAGGGACTATTTCTGCCATTACTTGAAAATATATGAGTATAGGGTCTAATTAGGTAAAAGATTAAATGCTATGTGCTTAATTGTTATAAGTTTATAAGTATAGGGTAGAAAACGTAAATATATAAACTATAAGGATAAAAAGTGAAAATAACATATAAGTATAAAACCTAAATAAAGTTAGAAGCATAACACAATACTAGGGAGCTTCATGCGAGGAGTACTATGTGGATATTTCATTTTGACGAGTTTGTTGGGTTTACGAATTAAAGTGCCCTGACTCCTCGAATGATTATTACATATACTTCTGAGATATGATGGCCTGATCGGTGATATGATTATAACTAAACCCTAATAACAACATAACTCAATAATAGGGAGCTTTGTGTGAGGAGTATTAACTTCTGAATTATGATGGCCCGAACGGTATTATGTTGATAACATAATACAATAGTAGGGAGCTTCATGTGAGGTGTCATATACTTCTCAATTACAATGGCCTGAACGGTGTTATGTTATATATATATAAAACATTAAAATAATAACTTGAGAAACATAAACATGGTACATAAAGCTTGACATACATCCAAAGCCAACAACACACTAGGATATGTTAGTAAGGTGGTCTAGTTTCCGAGTCACTATTTGCATCACTTAGATTACTCTATGCCCATGTGAGTCTTCATAGCCTTACATCTTTTTAAACTTTCTCTCTAAATGCTTTTACAAACCCTGTAAGGGGGATACGTGCTAAATGCTTTACTTAAAACCAAATACAAGTCTTTTTCATTCGTTGTTGCACGAGTAAACTAACAGCCACCACTACATAAACAAAATTCATGAATTTAATCGTTTGGAAGGTTTTATCCAATCGAACGCGAATATAGTTGATAGATCTATTGGAGTTTGACAACTCCCGTTGGTATTAACACCCCACTAGGTGGTACCAATAAGTACTATATTTGAATCCACTCAAGGTATAACTTTGGCAAGTTATCCTTCTATCCCCTCATGTTGGGTCTGCAGCCCACATGACCCGGATCGTTAAGGTGTGATTCATGAGCTTAGTGCAACAAACCCCTGTTGTAGTATGGTACTGATCATGCAATACTAGCAGGAACAACTTTCATCTACTCTACATGGGTGTAAAACAATGTAGCCCATGCATTACTAAACTTGTATTCACAACTACTTTTCAACCAAAACCTATGACTCTCACTCAACACCTAGTGTTGACTTTTTAAGCATGTATCTTAGGTATATAGCCGTTACGGAGCTTTGGCAGGAGGTGGCACTAAACTCGGAGGACTTTCAAACCGGTTATCATTCAAACATAACATTTCACACTTAGATTTACGGGACCTCAACTTAATAAAACTCTGATATTTTAATGAATGATAACTTAATTAATAAAAACGTCTCTTTTCGAGTCATTTTCTATTACTGTATCTGTGATTCTATGAAGTAATACCCCAAACACTTTATCCGCTGCGATCAGTGAAAAATGGGGGTGTTACATCTTAGGATAGCCATATGCGTTTCTTAATAAGACAAAGTAGTCGTACATCTACTTATGACACAAGTCATATTGAATCACATAAACAAAAGTATGTTGTGTTGTTTATATACTACATGATATTGTTCAATGCACAAGTGGGAGAATTGTTTATTGTGTGCAAAGGAACAATACATAGAAATATGATTATAGGATTCTCTTAATTTCAAGGTAAGAGATCTATGTTCTAATAGAACGTATACGTTTAATGTGTAAGATTATCTTATGTAGAACATGTGTCATGATTATAACAAAGACTACTTTTATGTCTGATGATATTCAAACTAAAGGAAACACTTGAAATTACAATTTACGTCAGGGTGTAACCTTGCTAGATTGCAATGGAAAGGTAAACTATATGATTTCATTACTAGCAGATCAACTGATGTAATGGAATTATGTGAGTTTGCAGTTTCTTAAATTGGATAATTCATAAAATGACATAACCAAATGGAGTAGTAAATTAACTTGAAATTACTATTGAAACCAAATGGTGGTGTTCACAAATACTTTAGTTATATATGTTTATATTTTCCTATAAACATGAAGTCTTTTAACTATTACAAGACTTATAATAAAGTAAGACGTTAAACTTGTTATGTTTTAAACAAGAAATCATTGAGTTGATCAATGATGTACAACGTATAGTGGGAATATAACAGTTTATGTCCTCTTAAGACATGAACATAAAGTGATTTGTTCAAAAGGTACTCATGTTATATAGCATGCAATTGGCTTGGAAATTCTATTATACCATTAAGTTGACTTAGTTGGTAAATAGGTAAGCCAAAAGGAGTATAAAGTTATCTTACATATTGTTAGTTTGTCACACAATATTAAGTTCTAATGAAACATCACATGTTGGTGGTGTGTTCAGTTAGGAAAAATCAAACTCTTGTTATATTGTTTGATTAAAAGATAAATATGACTTCTTTTCTTCCAAAAGTTATCAAGGTTAGAAAATTGAGTATGGATTGTATATACTCAATAAGACTCCAACCTAGAAGATTAAATAAGACATTATGGAATGTGATGAATCACATTAAAGTCCTAAAATGAAGTCCTGATTTTGTTAATAAGTAGTTTTAACAAACAAGAGTCAGGAACTGCAAAATGTTTTGTAATATCCCAAATGAGAATGATTAAGTGTTGCTCAACTTGCTAAAGTATTTATTGATAAATTATAAAAGGCAAGTGGGAGTTTTTTTTAGATCTTGAAAGATCAAAATTACAAAATACACAATCTTCTAAAACTACACTAGTGAAAATCATGATGAGGCTTGAAATGTAAAGGTTAACCTCAACATGATGAAATTCTCATTCATAGATCCGTAGGGATGTCTCAGATATTTGATTGATATGCTGAGAAATATGAATTACAAGATCAAAGTAAGCCTGTTAATCATAATTACGCATTTACTAATTATGGTAAATTACTCATACTATGAATGATAAGATGTTGTTAATAAAGATAAGTCAACTTTGAAAACTTGGTTTATCTTAATGAAGATGAGTTTCTTCAAGAGAAGGAAAACCCTAGAGGTTTAAATCTTCATGTAATGAATCATATGGATGAAATTGTATACATATTTTAATGCATGTCTTATGACAAGATTATTAATCATATTTAAGTAATTAACTATGATTGAATACTCTTTCCTAAGCACATTAAAGATACAAAGATGGTAATTGTCATATTCATTTTTATGAATATGAAATTTGACAATGGATTATAAAGCTCTTTCTTGTATAATTACTTAAGCGAGGACGATAAGTAATTAAGAGTTTATGAATTCATTTAATCTTTGAAAGTATACAAAATGCAAGAATCCAAGTATGGATAAATGCATGCATCAAGGAGATAAGTCTTATGTTTAAAATATTAAATTCATGTTTGATTTATAATTTAAATAAGATAACTCCTAAGTAATTCTGAAAGCTAGTGAGAGTATTATGTTTACTTACTTAAATCATATATGTTGTATAACATATAGGAAGTAACATTCTATATAAGTTAAGTGTTAAGTCATAACTTGGAATGAAACTTTACTTGAAAGATTTAATAAGTAAAACATACAACCTTGAATATATGTTTATTGATGTAAACATGTGCGGTAAATGAATCTAATAGAACATGATATATCATTTAGAAAGTTTAAATGGATATGTAGTACATGAATGAAATTTAAGTTGGACACAAGGATTTTTCATGTATATCATGTTGTTGTTATACATGCTTTGATAAAAGATGATTTGACAACATTGATATCTAATTGAAAGATATTAGATAAGTTGTGTAATGAATATTCTAAAGGAATATATTTGGATATAGAATCACATCCTCAGCCTGGAACAATTTCTGGATTCTATAGATGAACAATTTGTCAATTGTCATAGCCAACAAACTTGAAAGTTTGAAAGGCATAAAACGTTACACATTAAAGTTTACGGAAAAGAGCATATTGTTGTTTGCATACAATGATGCTAATACAACTGAGATGACACTCAATACTAGTTATGGAAGGATTTCATCCTTGTTAATAGCCATGTATACTAGTTATGCTTAATTAAAGCATAGTTGCATTATACATTAAAGAATAAGAATACTTCAAACTTTAAAATGTTTGAAAGTTTAATTACCATAAATTGGATGTTGAGGATGTCACACTTTATGATGTATTATGTGGTTTTATCAAATTATTTGAATGCACATATACAAGAACTTCGCTAATTTAATTCTTGAAATAAGTATTCTCAAAATTCCGATAGATCAAAGTTAGTTGAATAATGCCTTGTCAACAAGTATGTCATTACTTGAGGCATAATTGTCAACAAGTATGATTGGTATTACTTGAGACAAAATTCATTAACGAGAATTTTCATGCATTGATCTATTTAGTATTTGGATAAAGGGATGTTAAGCAATTATTATTTAATAATGAATTAAAGTACCGAGTACGTTTGTTTTCATTAATAATAGATTGTATACCATATTTGCATGTTTAATCAATGAATAACTTATGTTATGTTATTCTAAATAGTCCGTTGTCAATTAATGATATGGGAGTACTCGTTGAACTAAGACAAATCTGAGTTTTGATATAATATACTTAAAGTATATTGATGCGTAGACATGCCAAATTCACATGATATTCAATAAGTGAATAAATTGAATATAGGACAAAATCCCAATTACATGATTATACTTATGGATGTTGTCATTATAGTAAATCATGAATATTTATCCTCAGACTTGAGATACCAGGTAACTACTGTGGATGTAGCTCATTTTCTGTGAGATAGTCTAACGCTATCCGTAACTGTTAGTTATAAGGATTATTTTCAGATGTGATACGAAGTTCATAGGTTATGCTTGTAGTCAACACAGGATTTGTTTCCTTCAAATTTGTTTTGAAGTTTAGTACTGTTGGGCCCCTCGTAGGGTTGACAAGATGTTTGCATGGCCATGCCCAAGGTCTATCTGGAATACGTTCAGATGAATTGGTAATCTTGCTCAATCATAAATAACGAGAAACATAATAGTTAATTATGGAATAACTTAGATCCATATCCATATTAATGTGGTATTAGAAACAAAAGGATAAGTATGATGATGAATCATCAAATGTGGTTTTTTCCAGGAAACCATACTCGTGATCGTTTTGGGGACATTGGCGTGTTATGCTAGACTAACCATTGTCATTATTACATTAATGTATATCCGAGTGGGAGCTGTTAGTTTTAACGGATAAAAATTAATGAATATGTCCGGACTCGAACTCGAGACTTCGGGATTGCACACTTTACGTATGAGTTTCAATTAATTAATAATTATTGTTTTAGTGACGAATAATTATTAAATTCACGAAATAAGCACTTAACAGTACCTAACAACCGTTAGACGAAAGTTAAAGGACTAAGAGTGAAAAAGAAGCCAAGAAGGATCTAGAAACCCTTCCTTGGGATTATGTTCGGCCGATCCCACATCCCCATGGGATAGGGAATGCTTCAAGGTTATGACAGTATAAATACATGGCCTCATGTATTCATTCTTCTCATCCCTTGGTTCATTAGCAAGCCAATTCACTTTCTCATCTTGATTCTCTTGAGCTATAGGCGATCCACAAGGATCAACTAAGGCTCAACTAGTAGTGTTTGCTCGTGAATTAAGAACCTAGCCTTTCTTATTGAAACGCTAATAGTACGTGTGTTCAAGAACGAAGTGTTGGCATACTTTTGCTAACGTGTGATTGCCCATTCGACTACACCATAGTCGATCCACATTAAACCCTAATTAGGGTTTATAAGTTCTTGATTGTTAGAAAATTTAGTGCACTTGAGGGATCTAATCATACTTGGAAATAGGTTTGGAGGTATGGAGTGTACAACCATCAAGTCACTGATTCCCCTGACTCTATCGTGGTTGTGCAGGATTCTGCAGAGTGCTGGTTCCTGTTGATGGTTCCTGTTGATGGTTCCTGCTGATGATTCCTGCTACTAGTGTTAGGATCCTGCTGATAAGCAGAGTTTCTGCTGATAGAGTGTTGTATGATTATGTAACAGATTTGACCTATTCAAATGGCAGTTACATCGGCACTCATGACCTCATTTAATTGGTCATGTAACCACTATTTTAGGCTATAATGGGGATAATTATCTGGAGATTAATGGGCCGATTAATTCTCATAATTCCATTTGACTAGCCATGAGTATCTTCCTATAAATGGGAAATCAAATAAAGCATGAAGGACACACATAAAAACATATAACACTGATACACGAAGGGTTATTGATTTGTGCCTAAATCACTAACAACATTTGGTCTTATCCCAAGTAGATATTCGTGATACCCAGGCATTAGGGTCGAATAGTTTACTTTGGAAAGTGATAACACGATTCCAAGTGATATCTGGTAACCATTCATTGGTACGTAGTTAGGTCATTGATTGTCTTCACCCTGTTCTGGGCTCATAACCATCAACAATCAAAGTAAACTATTTTGTGATAATCAATGGCTGCTGCTATGAGGCATATGGCTGCTAACTTTTCCAAATTGGAAAAGTTTGAAGGTGTTGATTTCAGAAGATAGCAAAAGAAGATGCACTTCTTGCTGTCAAGCATGAATGTGGTGTATGTTCTTAGCACTGCTATTCCTGAAGATCATGGGGATGATGCTACTATGGAACAGATAAAGAAAAGAAGCAAATGAGAGAATGATGACTATGTATGAAGAGGTTTAATTCTCAATGGTATGTCTGATTCTCTCTTTGACATTTATCAGAATGTTGAATCTTCTAAAGAACTATGGATTCCTTGGATGCCAAATATATGGCTGAGGATGCTTCAAGTAAGAAGTTTCTTGTAAGTAATTTCACAAATTACAAAATGACTGATTCAAGACCAGTCATGGAACAATACAATGAACTTCTTGGAATACTTGGAAGGTTTACACAACACAAAATGAACATGGATGAGGCTATTTCAGTCTCTTGTATCATTGACAAACTCCCTCCTTCTTGGAAAGATTTCATGCATACCTTGAAACATAAGAAGGAAGAACTGACACTAGTTCAGTTGGGTAGTCACCTGTGTATTGAGTAATCCCTCAGGGTGTAGGATAATGAAAAGCCAAAGAGTAGCAATGCTACTGGTGCATCTGTTGTCAATATGGTGGAACATAACAATTCCACCAGGTACAATGACAACAAAGGCAAACGTAAACATCATGATAACACAAGGGCTGATCCTAACAAGAAGGCAACACCTACTTGTTGGAAATGTGGTAAATCTGGTCACATTAAAAGGGATTGCAAAGGTGTTAAGATTGGAGGTAAATCCAATGGTTCAGGCACTAGTGGTTCAGGGAGTGGAGGTCCTTCCAACTCACTGAAAGGTCAGAATATGTTTAATGAATCTCTTCAGGTTTATTATGTTACATATGTATCTGAATCTAACTATGTGCAGGATGATGATGTTGCATTGTGGGTTGACTCTGGAGCAACTATTCATGTGTGCAAAGATAGAATATGGTTCAAGACTTACGAGTCACTGAATGATGGTTCTATTCTTCACATGGGAAATGAGTCAACAACTTTGGTGCATGGTCGTGGTTGTGTAGATCTTAATTTTAGTTCTGGAAAGATTGTAACTTTGTTTAATGTTATTCATGTTCCTGATATAAGGAAGAACTTGGTTTCAAGTAGTGTTTTGAATAATCATGGATATAAACAAGTTATTGAATCTGATAAATTTATTTTGTCTAAACATAGTGTGTTTATTGGTTTTGGCTATTTGTGTAATCAAATGTTCAGGCTAAATGTTGTCACTGACATTGTTAACTCAGCCTTCATGTCAACCTCTAAACTGAATGACTCTACCTTGTGGCATGCTAGACTTGGCCATGTACATTTTAAAAGGATGCAAGATATGTCTAAGGATGGGTTAATCCCAGCATTTGACATAGACACTGAAAAGTGCAAAACTTGCATGTTGACCAAAATTACTAAGAAACCTTTTCAGGGTGTTAAACGTGAGACTGAGCTCTTGGAGCTTATACACAGTGACCTGTGTGACTTGCATGCCACTCCCTCTTTAGGGAATAAGAAGTACTTTGTAACATTTATTGATGATGCTTCTAGGTTTTGTTATGTCTATCTATTGCATACCAAGGATGAAGCATTAGATAAATTCAGAGTATTTAAAACTGAAGTTGAGTTGCAACTTGGGTCCCTGATCAAAAGGTTCAGGACTGATAGGGGAGGTGAATACATGGATACTCTGTATTTTCAGTCTGTTGGTATAATCCATGAAACGACTGCTCCCTATACTCCTCAACAAAATGGTATCTCTGAAAGGAAAAATAGGGTACTGAAGGAGATGGTTAATTCCATGTTGTCCTATTCAGGATTGAGTCAAGGGTTCTGGGGTGAAGCTATGTTAACAGCTTGCTATTTATTAAATAGGGTTCCAAATAAAAGGAACAAGGTTACCCCTTATGAACTCTGGACTAAAAAGAAACCCAACCTGAATTATCTCAGGGTTTGGGGTTGTAGGGCAGTTGTAAGACTCCCTGATCCAAAGTTAAAAACTCTGGGTGAAAGAGGCATTGAATGCATCTTTGTTGGATATGCTGAGCATTCCAAGGCATATAGGTTCTATGTCATTGAACCTAATAAATATGTTTCAATTAACTCAATAATTGAATCAAGGGATGCACTCTTTAATGAGAATAGATTCTCATCAGTCCCTAGACCAAGTAACAGGATTCCAAATGGTACTGAGGACATTGGTGTATCAGAGGTCCCTGATGAATTATCATCTCAGGTCCCTGATGAGGTTGTGGTTCAACAACCTGAACCTGAGTTCAGGAAGAGCAAAAGGGTCAGGACTCCAAAGTCATTTGGACCTGAGTTTCAATTATACTTAATTGAAGGTACAAGGAATAAGGTCTCTGACCAATATTCCTATTGCTTCATTGTTGAGGATGATCCCAAAACATTTGAAGAAGCAATGAAATCCCAGGATGTTACTTTCTGGAAAGAGGCAATAAATGATGAGATTGACTCCATCATGGGCAACAACACTTGGGTGTTGGTTGATCTACCTCCAGGTTGCAAACCTCTTGGTTGCAAAGGATTTTCAACAGGAAAATGAAGGTAGATGGAACTATTGAAAAGTTCAAGGCTAGACTAGTCATTCAGGGCTTTAAAAAAAAGTCAGGGATAGACTACTTTGATACTTATGCCCCTGTGGCACGTATCAGTACCATCAGGCTGCTGATTGCTTTAGCATCAATTCACAATCTGATTATTCATCAGATGGATGTGAAGACAGCTTTCTTGAATGGTGAATTGGATGAGGAGGTTTATATGAACCAACCTCAGGGTTTCATCTTGCCTGGCAATGAAAACAAGGTGTGTAAACTGATTAAGTCTTTATATGGACTCAAACAGGCACCTAATCAATGGCATCAAAAATTTGATGAAGTGATTTTGTCCAATAGTTATGTTCTTAACCAGGCTGACAAATGTGTATATAGCAAATTTGATGAATCTGGTAAAGGAGTCATCATTTGCCTATATGTTGATGACATGTTGATCTTTGGCACTGACCAAAATCAAGTTGACCTGACAAAGGAATTTTTGTCATCAAGGTTCTCCATGAAGGACATAGGGGAGCTTGATGTTATCCTTGGTATAAGGATTAAACATGAAAGCAATGGTATATCAATTTCTCAGTCTCATTACATTGAGAAGGTACTGAAGAAATTTAATTGCTTTGATTGTACTCAAGTGAGTAGTCCTATGGATACAACTGAGAAGCTAATGCCTAATACTGCCAAAGCTGTATCTCAACTTGAGTATTCTAGGGTAATTGGCTGCCTGATGTATGCCATGACTTGTACAAGACCTGATATTGCTTTTACAGTGGGTAAACTGAGCAGGTATACTAGTAATCCTCGTGTTCATCACTAGCAAGCAGTTCAGAGGGTACTGAAGTATTTGAAGAGAACTATGGACTATAGTCTCTCATATACTGGTTATCCATCAGTGTTGGAAGGTTACACTGATGCAAGTTGGATCAGTAACACTGAAGACAATTCGTCTACCAGTGGTTGGGTATTCCTACTTGGTGGAGGTGCAATTTCTTGGGCATCCAAGAAGCAAACTTGCATCACCAGTTCAACAATGGAATCAGAATTTGTGGCCTTAGTAGCTGCTGGTAAAGAAGCTGAATGGTTGAAAAACTTGCTTCTTGAGATTCCATTGTGGCCTAAACCTATAGCACCTATTTCTATCCGGTGTGATAGTGCTGCTACATTGGCAAAGGCTTATAGCCAGATGTACAATGGGAAGTCTAGACACTTAGGTGTCAGGCATAGCATGATTCGTGAACTTATCATGAATGGGGTGATTTCTATAGAGTTTGTTAGATCTCAACAGAATTTAGCTGATCACTTGACGAAGGATCTTGCTAGAGACTTGGTTATAAAGTCTGCTAAAGGGATGGGTTTGAAGTCCAACTTGGTCACTGAATGCTAGGACACCCAACTCCCTCTTGAGGAAACTTGGGAGCTGAGTTCAATGTGGAAAGCTGAACATTCAGTGTACTGGAGCACATGTATTACACTACATCCCAAGGTTGTGCTCAGAACCTGCTGAAAAGGAGGATGAAGTCTTTACTTCTCAATGGTTAATTTCTTTAAAAAAATGCTAAGCAAGAGCATGAATAAAGAGGAACCACCAATGTAAATGTTGAAGTTTTGCCGCTTCAGGAAGCTATGGACTTTAGCTTTTACAACATTTATGAATTGGATATGGACACATGGCTTGTATAGTGTCAGGAGTGCTTAAGTGTTTGAAAATATATGTGTATTTTATCTTCAGGTATTCAAATGGGTTGAAGGGTTCAATTCTTAGAACACCTTGATTCTCGAATATTTGAACGTGTAATGTACTAAGATGGAAATTCAATCCTCAGGATATTTTCGTTTATGCATATGTTTTGTTTAATGTTTGATTTTCATGAAAAGGAAGTGAACTAAATTTGGGGAGGATTGTTAGAAAATTTAGTGCACTTGAGGGATCTAATCATACTTGGAAATGGGTTTGGAGGTACGGAGTGTACACCCATCAAGTCACTGATTCCCCTGACTCTATAGTGGTTGTGCAGGATTCTGCTGAGTGCTGGTTCCTGCTGATGGTTCCGGCTGAGTGCTGGTTCCTGTTGATTGTTCCTGCTACTAGTGTTAGGATCCTGCTGATAAGCAGAGTTTCTGCTGATAGAGTGTTGTATGATTATGTAACTGATTTGACCTATTCAAATGGCAGTTACATCGGCACTCATGACCTCGTTTAATTGGTCATGTAACCACTATTTTAGGCTATAATGGGGATAATTATATGAAGATTAATGGGCCGATTAATTCTCATAATTCCATTTGACTAGCCATGAGTATCTTCCTATAAATGGGAAATCAAATAAAGCATGAAGGACACACAGAAAAACATATAACACTGATACACGAAGGGTTATTTATTTGTGCCTAAATCACTAACAATATTTGATCTTATCCCAAGTAGATATTCGTGATACCTAGGCATTATGGTCGAATAGTTTACTTTGAAAAGTGATAACACGATTCCAAGTGATATCCGGTAACCATTCATTGGTACGTAGTTAGGTCATTGATTGTCTTCACCATGTTCTGGGCTCATAACCACCAACATTCAGGGGCGGTGCTGAGAACGTCAAAAAAAAATTAGGCCCGGCACGAAAAAAAAAAGAAGAAAAATTGCCCCTATATTATAAAATCCGTAGACCATAATCAAAGTCCAAGCCATCATAGTGGGTTGGGCCTAGTAAATATAATGGGTATAAAAAATTTTAGTGCCGCTTAGTAGGTTGTGCCCGGCTCGGTTGCTGATGGTGCACAGGCCCAAAACCGCTCATGCCAACATTGATTAATTGATTTCTTGTTCTTGCTTGATGTGTTTTATGTTTATATACTTTGTTATTATTTACATATTCCAACATTTATTTATTAACATACATGAACAAGCCATTAGTAGGAGCCGAAGTATCCATGAGGACGTTGTATACCCCTGAATGAATAGACCATTCACAGTTTGTCCAAAGAAGCCCTTTGCCCACTCCAACATGCAAAGGATACTAGCATCGACAAAGGTGAATGTCCAAAGAAGCCCTTTTGCCCACTCAAACATGCAACGGAGTAACAAAAAGAATAAATAAGAAATCATATGTGTAAATATTTTCTTTTTAAGTAAATTTATAACACAATCTTTGTTTGTGTTACACAAGTTTACGAAAGATTTTATAAGTTATAAACTTTTATAAACTCAAGTTAATTGAAATGAGCTTTTAGAAATAATTAAAACTTGAATTAGAAAAATTACTTAATTAACATAAAAGCTCACAATTTTCATATTTGCCATGATTTTCTTTTAGTTTTTTCAAAGTTTATTTTATATTTTGTTTTTCATTTGTTGTGTTAAATTTTAGAAATTTTGATGATTTCATTCTGTATTTATCTACCTTTTTCTTGTTGCACTTTTTCACAGATATAGAAAGCTTTTTAGATGATATATCGCTCTGCATAGCATTGCGTATATAATTTGCTCATTACTCATTTCGGTAATTGTTTGGTCTTTCTATCACAAAATTAAAATTCGAGTGAAATAGTGAATTGGTACTTGTTTGGTGACTTTGGTCAATTACAGTCTTTTCTGAACCCATAAGTATCCATAGGCCCATATGTGTGCAATCAAATTAACCATCTTTTCTTCAGTTAAATACTTAAATAGTTAAATCAGTTGTTTGGTCCGGTAAGAGTAACTTGCGGGTGAGTAGAAAAACTGAAATATTCAAATAAACCGAAAATCAAAACCAAACAAACTGAAAATAACCGAATCAAACTAATAACCGAACCGAATTTGCCAAAACAAAACCAAACCGAACTTTTAATTCAGTTCTCGGTTTGGATATGGTTTTAGTAATCAAAACCAAAAACCGAACCAAAAACCGAATTCATATAAATTTATATATTTATATATATAAAAAGATCAATAAAACTTTATATATATATATATATATATATATATATATATATATATATATATATATATATATATATATATATATATATATGGGTGGGGTTATTCTAAAAAGGGCCTTATAATAAAAAGTGTAGGAAGGATTGTGGGAGTGACATGTGTCACCCCCTTGCCACATCATATGACACATCATATGACACGTGTCACCCCACCCCCACCCATCCCGCCGCCCCCCCCCCCCCCCCCACCCTGCCGAAAAAAAAAATTCCCGTCAAAAAAAAAAAAAAAATTTGGGCAAAAAAAAATTTTTTTTTTCCCGCCAAAATTTTTTAGTGCATCACAGTTATAAAGTTACTGCATCACAATTATGATTTTACTGCATCACGGTTACTGCATTCATGGTTTTAATGTTACTGCATCATGGTTATAAAGTTACTGCATCATGGTTATAAAGAAACTGAATTATCATAAGTTTTATGCATCATATATGTATGTAACTGCATCACAATTAAAATACGATTCTTTTTTAAGTTTTGGTGCATCTTTATTATAAGTTACTGCATCATAGTTAATAGTTTAGTGCATCAGCTATGTTGCAGTAACTTATAACCTTAATGCACTAAAATTTAAAACTGTGATGCAGTAACTTTTATAATTGTGATGCAGTAACTTTATAACTGTGATGCACTAAAAATTTTTGGCGGAAAAAAAAAAATTTTGCCCCAAAAAAAAATTTTTTTTGGCGGGAAAAAAAATTTTTTTTTGCGGGGGGGTGGGGGTAGTGACATGTGTCATATGATGTGGCATAGGGGTGACACATGTCGCCCTCACAATCCTTCCTACACTTTTTATTATAATGCCCTTTTTATTTTAACCCATACATATATATATATATATATATATATATATATATATATATATATATATATATATATATATATATATATATATATATATATATATATATATATATATATATATATCAATAAAAGTTTATCCTAATATTAAAAAATATTTTTTATGTTTGAAATAACTTTTTTGGCTAAATATATTTGTATATTTTTCTTTTTTTTTAAATAAAGTGTGCAATTCGGTTAAACCGAAAATCGAACCGAACCAAACCGAACTAGAATTCAACCAAACCGAACCGAAAACCGAATTTGAATTCGGTTTGGTTTTGTTCACGGTTTGACCCTAAAAATTTTTTAACCGAATAACCCGAAAACCGAACCGATCAACACCCCTAACTTGCCAAAATTAAGAGCCGTAAACGGATAAAAAGTTTAGTGAATACCACAAAACTGTTTGGCAACAATTTGGTGAACATGAATACATATATCATTCGTTCATTTACGTTCATGAATGTTTGATTATACGTTTGTTTAAGTTCATTTATGTATATTTATTTGTCTATCGTTGAATGCCGTATATTTTTATTATTATATTTAAAGTAAAATCGACATACTTAAAAAACGAAGTGATAGAGATGTATTTGCTTAATAAAACAGCTAAGAAGTGGAACATTAGAAGTAGTAATTTGTACACCACCAATGTATACAACACTAATGCGCATTGGCAGAAGATATCTTTCGTAAATATGCGTTTAGTGTTAAAAAAATTCAAAAATTAATAACTTGTTTGCACTTCTAATGATGTTTAAAGAATATGAACCGTTTGTACCATCTACCTTAACTATGTTTCCCACTATTAATGTGCAACATAAATAGCTCATGATACCTAGCTTCTTAATGTTTGGTGCCTTTTCAGTGTTAAAGATTTGGTAGCGTAGAACCATTCAAAGGCAATTTATTTTGGGTATCTTTGGTTCGCTAATACATGAGGTTGATTCAAAATAGTGGTTTCAACTAGGATCTTAATTGTTGACATGCCTCCCTAATATCGTACTTTTGTTCGGTTTCTGTGTTTGATTGTATGGTATATTTGTATGTAAAGTGAGTTTTTTTTTATGTGTTTGATTGGTCATGACTACACCTGCTTGGTGGTGAGTTTGATAATGTGTTGAATGATGATGTGGCGTTGACATAAAATTAATAGGCTTGATGACCATTACCTTGTGTCGTAGTTAATTTGTTTTGAAATGGTCCAATTGAAAAAATGATCCGATCAAATGTTCAACATAATTTGGGCCTGTAGTCTGCGCGCGTTTTTTTGTTCGGGTTCCTTCTCTTTAATCGTCTTGTTTGGAGATGTGAAATGCCGTCTTTTCTTATTTGTGTTTCTATATATTGCTGCCTTTAAAAAAATGTTAACATTTTCTTCTTGATGTGACATGCAAGAGTTGGAAATCATAAAGTAAATGAATTTGCTCAACAAAAGTAGATGGTTTGTGTCTTTTTCCAATGGGTATCCCATCAATTTACTTCTTTAGAGTAATGTATAATTTGTAGAGCAAGTGAAGTTTTTGGAAGAAATAGAAACCACGTTCTAGTTGTTATGTAAGAAAACATAAATTTGATTCCATAACTTCTATAAAAGCACTACGTTTTAAATGAGTTAATGGGAAAAGAAAAGGCATTGTTTCTTAAAAAGGAAATTAGGTTCGATACAATGAAACTAGTTAGATTTTTAGTTTTGCTAGGACAACTTATTAAAATGAGAAATTTTTTGCATTAATAAATGTAGCCATACCATAACTCCTGAGATGAGCTATGGTCTAAATGCGAACATTAAATTAAGTCTTCTACGAAATGATTACGACTCACCAATGTTAAAAACGCTTGTGACTTTAATGAAAAAATAACTTTGTTTAGGGGTTGGCAATGCATCACTCACACCATCACCCTTCACTCACAAACAATCAATCCCATTATGCCACATCACCCTCCCACTTTTCCTTTCACTCACTCACTTTTTGTTAGCATCACATCACTCACCCTTCACTCACATTTTTTTTTTTTCTTTTTTAAATTCTATTAAAATTTATTAAAAAACTAAAATTTCATTAAAGTTAAAAAAATATTACATAATATTATTAAAAAACATAAAAGTTATACTTTTCACTAGGGGTGTTCATCGGTTCGGTTAATCGGTTTATTCGGTCCGGGTTGTTCGGTTAAAAAAAATTTTGGGTCATAACCGAAAACCGAACCGAACCGAAAATATCTATAACCGAACCGAACCGAGAACCGAACCGAAGTTCGGTTCGGTTATCGGTCAAAACCGAAAACCGAATTTTTTACTTAAATTACACTATTTATATTTTTTTTTGAATTTAATTATATATATTTTTGGCAAAAAAAATATTTCAAGCATAAAAAAATGTTTTTTTATATTAGTATAAAATTTTAATGGATATTTTTTATGTTTAAAATAATATAAATATATAAAAAATATATATATTTATATAAATTCGGTTTTCGGTTCAGATAGCTAAACTCATATCCAAACTGTAATACACCGTAAAATCCCAGGTCATTTATTAATGCTAATTGTCGACATTATTCTATACTAAGCCATTTTTGCGGGCTAATTTGAAATTTTTTTTACATGAGACACTGTTTGTTTGACACCCGATTGTTATGTTCACTGTTTAATTGACACCCAAATGTTTTGAACACCGTTTGTTTAACACCCGATTATGCATTGTCACCCGATATCACCCGTATACCACTCTTGGATGTCACCCAATGAGGATTAACACCAGTAACTCCCACTTGCGACCCGACACCCAAATTGAACACCGAGATTTTTGCTAATATATATATATATATATATATATATATATATATATATATATATATATATATATATATATATATATATATATATATATATATATATATATATATATCAACTTTCACAAATTATTATTATTATTATTATATACATATAAGTATATAAATACAAACGATGACATCGTTTATATACTTACGGTTATCACGAACCGACACCAAAATATATTTCACACGTTTTACGACACCGACACCCCGATATTTTGGGCCGAATCACCTCACTAGCCCAAGTTTATATTTTTCTTTTTCTTCCTTTCGTTTGGGCCGAGCACACCACAAGCCTACCACACCATTTCATTGTTTCTTTGGGCCACTTATTTCTCAAGCCCAATGGCCTTGGCTTATTCTTGCGATGCATGCTACTCGAATGAAACCAAACTCGTGTACAACATGGATAATTTACACACGTTTTTCTTTGGTTCCCTATTCACACAACACTTAGCTTCTACTACTTGTTGACTTTACAAGGAGCCACACATGAGCCGTCCGCCTCTTGGTCCTTAGCTTTGCACACCGAAAAACACATTGTCCATTGGATCGAATGTCTCATTTCCTCCAACATTTCTTACACACATGCCTAATTGTGCTTAGAACCTAGCTTTGACATGAAGAAGGTAGCCCTCAAAACCCTTACAACTCGATTAGACAACACAAAGGAGACCAAGACAAGATTGTCGAGTAGGACTTGACCTCTCGATGGATGTTGTGTTTCTAGGAACACTCGAACCACCCTCAACCTCCTATATAAGCCTCATTTAATGCAAGATTTCTCACACACCCAAAGTTTCACCAAGCTTACCAAATCACAAAACTCCTTGCTTCATTTCTTGGTTACAATCGAACGGGTAAAGTGCACACACGCAAAGTTTGGATCGAGAGTGCGAGTTAGGTAACTATTGGATAAAGAGATCACTAGACGGGAGAAGGGTACCACGTTTGCTTGTTCCTTTGTCTCATACGCACGACCTCTTCACCACCAAATTCTTGGTGTTGTAAGTTTACTATCCTATTTATTTTGAATCGTAGCATGCATATCACTCGACACACATATGATATTTTGTTACACCATTATTTCACCACATGACTCGACGCCACTAGAAAAGCCCTCGCCAATTATTTTCTACACGTATAACATATGTATTTTCTTCGACCCTCCCATTATTTGGCTCGAACTCAACCAAGAACACCAAACATGCAAAGCTAGTACGTTTTCGAACCACAAAAATTAAACACAAACCTTATGCTAGTCGAACTAAATTTTAGAACAAGAAAACACCCATATGGGCCTTACTGGGCTAACGAGCCCAAGACAAACCTTTATGAATTTTCGAGTGGTAAAACTCACTAGTTTCGAGTGGTGACTATTTTAGAAAACCGAGTTCCTACAAATAAAAAGGAGTAAAAATGGTAACTCTTATAAAATGAAAGTTAACTTTTTCAAAAACTAGATTTTGGACTATGTTTGCAAAAGTCCCACGATGAGGGACTAAATGTGACAAAACATGAAAACTTTCGGACTATTGTTGGAACCTGTCGATTTGAAATTAAATGAGAGGTATAAACCGTAATTTTTCAAAGTTTAGGGAACAAAATGTAAAAAGGCTCAACAAGGACCATATTGTAATTATTATTAACCATAGGGTAAAAGGTGAAATTTTAATAAAGTTAAGGGATAAATTGTGACAAAACCTATTTTTATAATTTATATACTTTTATAAAATATTACTTAAACTTAATATATATATAACTTTATTAAAAATATTTAAACATAAATATTTTTAAACGATATTATTTTCACGAAGAGATAATATTTAATCAAACACCGATTCGTATTAACACTAACAAATAACTACGTGAAGTTATTTGGAATATAATTTTTAGACACCCGAACGGATAACACCGTACACGTGATATATTACACGTCACTTATGACACAAATCTAAAACACCGATTACAATATATTTATAGGTCGCAAGTCGGAGGAATTTCATTGCTAGCCATAGCAATACACCATCACTTTTGAGCACCGTTGTGATTCACACGCACCTTTCAGGTGAGTTCATGGTCCCACATTTTTAATTGTTTTTAAACCCCGTGGGGAGATACATGCTATAAATCGAACACAAGTATTTTTCTGTATGTTGTTATCACCTGATATTGCCTAAGTTGACACCTGTGCTACAAGTCCCTCATATCACGAACCTTAATCACTTGCGAGTGAGCGCGAATATAGTTGATAGATCTATTGGAATGGCAGCCCGCCTCTGTCAAGGTGATCACTTGGCAGGAGGTGTGCTATATTCGAGGTATTATGGAAATTTGGCACATTTCCTGTCACCGAGGGCCCCTTGTCATTTACATCCGTTGTGGTGTAGATGGTTATTATTATCTTTATGATATGTCAAATCAATGTTAAGGCTTGCGTTTTGTGAGGCTTAGGAGCAATATTACACCCGATTTAGTCAAGACCTGTCTATCTTAGCTTGTTTATTTCAAATGCTTGGCTTGTGTTCACACTATTACTATTTAAACTACTATGGATTCACTCAACCTTTGTGTTGACTTTTTAAGCATGTTTATCTCAGGAAACTAGCAAGCATGGCGGCACGGAGCTGGCAAAAGGGCACAGGACCTCCCTTTGATTTCAATAATTATATCATTCTTTACAAACTCATCACCACTTTTGTGAAACAATTAACATTTTGGAAAAATGTTTGTAACTCTGAATATTTGAGTTTTCATGGAATGATATTGACAATCTTTTGAATTGTTTTCTATGAGTATGACTGTGTACTAAACTGTAATGACCCCGATTAGACTTCTGCTGCTTAATCAAATTTCGGGGTGTGACAGATTAGCATCAGAGCCATGGTTATAGAGAACCAAGTGATTTTTCAAAACATTGGACTATAACCTCACTGGATTTTAAACAAACTATTTATCACCGAAGTGCCCTCCGTGCCAGCGCTTGCCAACGCTATGTTTCAAGGTTTGATTTTTAGCACCCATCGCATTTAGCTCACCATGACACTATGATCACTGTGCATATAGCATTATGTAGACTAAATGACTTATATCACTGCTATTTTTGGGATATTACAGCACCATGTCGCCCCCGGTTATTATTTTGTCCGACAGTGACGACGTCGTACCAGCATCATCCACTCACCCTACTATTGACTTATCTGATTATGACACCCATGACACCCGAGACACCCATGATTCTGACCATGACACCCAACCTATATCACCTGCTATACCATCTCCTGTTCCATCTGGAGACCCATCTGCTGACACTGAGCCCTTTGAGGAGGGTGAGGTTGCTTCTACACCCGTTGATTCCTTTGCTATTCAGCCTCTCTTTCGTCCTGTTTGTGGACCTATGACACAGGGACAATACCTTTATGATCAGTACCTGACATCTCAGCTGTTTCTTGCGGCTGATGATCGTCCTACACCACCTGCTAGTCACCACACCGGTTCAGATGCTGATGACGAGTCTTCTGACTCCGATACTTCTGACACTGCTGCTTCTATTCCACCATCATCCCCGCCTGCACCGATTCGTCGGCGCAAGCGAGTGAGGATTCTTGAGCCCTATGAGCCTGAGCCTTTCGGCGAGTTGTTTCGATATCATGAGGGAGACTATACCCGCAAATGCACGGCTCGGAAACGAGTCTGCTTTTTGCCTGCTTCTACTGTTACACCACCTGTATCTACACCTGTACCTACACCTGTATCATCACCTATATCTGTACTACCACCTGTTTCTATGCCAGATTTGACACCTGTTGCATCACCAGCACCCCCACCATCACCTGTATCACCCCCACCTGAGCCACATCCTTACATGTTGCCTACTTACATCGTACCTCCTACTTCTGAGGCTTTACCACCCATGCCACCACCTACAGTTTTCTACTCACAGACTACCACTGTACCGATACCATCACCTGCTACATCACTTGTACCATCACCTGCTCCCACCGAGACACCCACCTCACCTGGTATTCATAGATTGGTTGATGATCGTCGATGGTCATTTTTGTTAGACTACATACGTAGATGGAGATTAGCTGAGGGATCACCTAGGGCTGCTGAGCTTGGAGATGGCTCTTCAGCGGTTTTACCGGTCACAGGAGAGCCGATACACCACACCATCCCTCTTTTGGCTGCTAGATTGATTAGACATGAGAGTAGACTTGATGAGCTGTTGAGTGTTATCGAGGATATATCCTTGGAGAGGATAGAGTGTATGCAGGAGGAGGTCACGAACCTCGTGGTACATAGGACAGCTTTAGAGATGGTATTTGAGATGATGGGGACAGAGATCGAGGAGGCACAGGCTACCATCACCGAGTTTGGTCACCGGCTAGATGTTCAGAGGCATGAGATTGATGATTTGAGAGCGATTGCAACCATCACACAGGAGATGATGGAGCATCAGGCACAGGAGTTAGCTGCATCTAGTTCTACCATCCACGCACTTTCAGCTACTATTGAGGAGATTCAGGCCCGTGAGAGATCCAGAGATATGGAGATGTTGGGGATGATCCGGATTATCAGAGAGCTGGAGAGGAGATCAGGAGGCGCACCTGGACCTTCATAGATCTGTGACATGTCATTACTTACAGAGACATCTTAACTTGCCGCCTGTGGCATTAATAATTGTTGTATCTTATTGTTTTGTAACAATGAATTCAAAAATTATTAAAACTTTATGTTGGTTACGATTGTAACGTATTGATATTGATTTATGATGTTCTAGTTGTCTGATCTTTCTTTTTATTATGCTCCCATATTGAGATTCATTATAATTTCCATGTGTGTTGTTACATGTCGTGATGTTTATTTATGAATGATATGGTTTATGTATGTATTTATGGTGTGGTTGTGATATGTACTTTGTGATGATCTCGACTATTATGAGTTGGTTACACTATTTCTATTGTCATTAATGTTTGGGATTTGTACTTATGCACTTACGATTTTATAGAATTATGACCCCAAGGAAAACCACTACTGCTACCTCGTCACCCGCTATGACCCAAGCTGCTATAAGAAAGTTGGTTGCCGACAGTGTTGCTGCAGCTTTAGAAGAGCAAGCTGCTGCAATGGCACGAACTAGTAGCAACAACCGAGCCACTGCTGAGAGTGAGTCTGCTGCGACTCGGAAGTGCACCTATAAGGATTTCATTGCTTGTAAACCATCTCACTTCAAAGGAACTGAAGGAGTAACAGAGCTTGCTCGATGGTTTGAGCGAACTGAGACTGTGTTTGTGAGGAGCGGTTGTACCGCGGAAAGCCGAGTCTCGTTTGCTACTGGAACATTGTTGGAAGACGCGTTGTCTTGGTGGAATGCAACTGCTCAGAAGATAGGTGTGGAGGAGGCCTATCAGATTACCTGGGCTGATTTTAAGGAGAAGATGTTGAAGAAGTTCTGCCCTAGAGGCGAGATCAAAAAGCTAGAAGATGAGTTTCACACTTTGGTTGTGAAAGGAAATGATCTCAGGGCTTACGACAGGAGATTTCAGGAACTTGCTACACTTTGTCCATCTAAGGTTCCCGATTTGGAAAAGTTGTTGGAAAGGTATATTGAAGGATTACCCAGGAGCATTGAGGGAAACGTCACCTCGTATAAGCCCCAATCTTTGGATGAAGCAATGTCCATTGCCCAAAGACTGCTAGACCGGGAGATTAAGCGTAACTCTGCTCAGGGAAACAACGATCACAAAAGGAAGTTTGATGATCGAAGGACAAACAACAACAGCAACAATAACAACAGCAGCAACAACAACAACCGAAACCCCAACCGTAACTATCACCATGACAGAAACACCCACCACAACCAACAGAACCGACGGCAGGAAGCTGTCAAAGCTTATGTCGCTGCACCAGTTAAGGATGCTAGGTATGCTGGACCTCTTCCATTCTGTGACAAGTGCAAGATGCATCACAATGGACCCTGCTATGCTAAGTGCGGGAAGTGTTCAAGGGTTAGACATAAGACACAAGATTGCAAGGCGACAGGAGCCAATTTGCAACCCGTGGTTGTAGTATGCCATGCTTGTGGAGAGAAAGGACACTACAGGCGACAGTGCCCTAACAAGGATAACAATGCACGTGGGAGAGCATACGTGCTGGGAGATGGAAATGTCCAACAAGATCCGAACGTAGTCACGGGTACGTTCTTTCTAAACAACCGCCTCGTTAAAGTTTTATTTGATTCCGGAGCCGATCAAAGTTTCGTATCTATTTCACTTGCACCCCTGCTTAATATTACACCCACCCAACTAGACACCACGTATGAGATTGAACTAGCTGATGGAAAGCTAGTGAGCACTAACACTATACTCCGAGGTTGTACCCTACGACTACTAGACACCCCATTTGACATTGACCTTATGCCTATTAGACTCGGTAGTTTTGACGTCGTTGTAGGAATGGATTGGTTATCCGAGAACCGCGCTAAGATTATTTGTGACGAAAAGGTCGTTCACATCCCACTAAATAACGAAACCCTGGTTGTTCGCGGAGAGCGAAGTAAGACACGTTTGAGCGTCATTTCTTGCGTCAAGGTTGTGAAGTACATCGAACGAGGATGTCAAGTCTTTTTAGCTCAAGTCACCGAGAAGAAGTCGAAAGAGAAGCGACTCGAGGATGTGCCAGTAGTCAGGAACTTTCCAGAAGTTTTCCCTGAGGACTTTCCTGGCCTTCCGCCGACTCGTCAAGTGGAATTTCAAATTGACTTAATGCCAGGAGCCGCACCTGTAGCACGAGCACCCTATAGACTTGCACCGTCAGAAATGAAGGAGTTATCTAGACAATTAGAGGAATTGTCGGATAAAGGATTTATTCGCCCTAGTTCATCACCGTGGGGAGCCCCGGTGTTGTTTGTAAAGAAGAAGGATGGAACCTTCAGGATGTGTATCGATTATCGTGAGTTGAACAAACTGACGGTTAAGAATCGATATCCGTTGCCAAGGATTTATGATTTGTTTGATCAACTACAAGGATCGAGTGTCTACTCGAAGATTGATTTGAGATCGGGTTATCATCAACTGAGAGTTAGGGAAGAAGACATCCCTAAGACAGCTTTCAGGACAAGGTACGGTCACTACGAATTCCAAGTAATGCCATTCGGTCTAACAAATGCACCCGCTGTATTTATGGACTTAATGAACCGAGTGTGCAAACCCTATTTGGATAAGTTTGTGATTGTATTCATCGATGATATCCTTATTTATTCACGTAGTAAGGAAGAGCACGCATAACACTTAAAGGCTATACTAACACTGCTCAGAGAAGAGAAATTATACGCCAAATTTTCCAAGTGTGATTTTTGGATTGAGAAGGTACAATTTCTCGGGCATGTTATTGACAGTAAGGGTATTCATGTTGATCCCGCCAAGATCGAAGCTGTTAAAAATTGGGCGTCACCTACGAGTCCTACTGAGATACGCCAATTTTTAGGTCTTGCCGGATACTATCGGAGATTTATTGAAGGTTTTTCAAGGATTGCTAAACCTTTGACTGAGTTAACACAGAAGAAGAAGAAGTTTGAATGGGGAGATGAGCAAGAATCAGCATTTCAGTTTTTGAAGCAGAAGCTTTGTGAAGCACCGATATTAGCACTACCCGAAGGAAGTGAGGACTTCGTGGTATATTGTGACGCATCAATCCAAGGTTTGGGTGCCGTATTGATGCAAAGACTCAAAGTAATTGCTTATGCTTCTAGACAACTTAAACCCCACGAGGAGAACTACACTACTCATGATCTAGAATTAGGAGCGGTAGTATTCGCTCTGAAGATCTGGAGACACTACCTATATGGAACCAAGTGTACGGTTTTCACCGATCACAAGAGTCTTCAGCACATTTTAGATCAGAAGGAGTTGAACATGAGGCAACGTCGATGGCTAGAGTTGCTAAGTGACTATGATCACCACTGCCGTCTCAAATTCTTGAAGTTCAAACTGAGGCTCTTAAGGAAGAGAATAGACCGCACGAGAAGATTTACGGTATGCCAGAAAGCACGAATGGATTTGTCAAGAAACCAGATGGAAGGTTGTGTTTCAAGGACAGAAGTTGGATTCCATTGTATGGAGGAATACGAGATCTCATCATGCACGAGTCTCATAAGTCTAAATATTCCATTCATCCTGGTTCGGACAAGATGTATCAAGATCTAAAGAGGTTGTATTGGTGGCCAAACATGAAAGCTGACATTGCAGAGTATGTCGGTAAGTGTTTGACCTGCTCGAGAGTAAAGGCTGAACATCAAAAACCATCCGGTCTTTTGGTTCAACCCGAGCTACCAATGTGGAAATGGGAAAGAATTACAATGGATTTCATTACGAAATTACCCAAGACATCGAGTGGGTTGGATACTATTTGGGTTATTGTTGATCGTCTCACGAAGTCAGCACACTTCTTACCGATCAAAGAGACTGATGATATGGATGTTCTTGCACGTTTGTACCTTAAGGAGATAGTTTCCCGGCATGGAGTGCCAATTTCTATTATCTCCGACCGAGACAGCCGTTTCACGTCTAACTTTTGGCGATCTTTACAGAAAGCCTTGGGAACTAAGTTAGATATGAGTACAGCTTACCATCCACAGACTGATGGTCAAAGTGAAAGGACAATACAAACCCTAGAAGACATGCTTAGGGCGTGTGTGATTGATTTTGGAAAAGGCTGGGATAAACACCTACCGTTAGCAGAATTCTCATATAACAACAGTTATCACGCTAGCATTAAGGCTGCACCGTTTGAAGCACTTTATGGAAGAAAGTGTAGATCACCAGTTTGTTGGGCTGAGATTGGAGATGTACAACTCTCAGGTCCCGAGTTGATTCTTGAAACCACTGAGAAAATAGTAAAGATTAGGCAACGATTACAAGCCGCTAGGGATCGGCAAAAGAGTTATGCCGATGTGCGAAGGAAACCAATAGAGTTTCAAGTTGGAGACAAGGTCATGCTTAAGGTATCACCTTGGAAAGGAATGATTAGGTTTGGAAAACGTGGGAAGTTAAACCCAAGATACGTTGGACCCTTTGAGATCATTGAAAGGATCGGTCCTGTGGCATACAAATTGGAACTACCTGAGGAACTCAGTAGAGTACACAACACCTTCCACGTGTCAAATTTGAAAAAGTGTTTATCGGACGAAACACTTGTGATTCCACTGAAAGAGATCAGAATCGATGATAAGTTGCACTTTATTGAGGAACCCGTTGAGATTATGGATAGGTAGGTCAAACGACTTAAGCATAGTCGCATTCCCATTGTTAAGGTCAGATGGAACTCTAAGAGAGGACCCGAGTACACATGGGAGCACGAGGATCAAATGCGTGCCAAATACCCACAACTATTTGATGAGACAACCCCGAGCACCGATTCAACTTTGGATTCCGGGACGAATCCAATCTAACGGGTGGGTACTGTAATACACCGTAAAATCCCAGGTCATTTATTAATGCTAATTGTCGACATTATTCTATACTAAGCCATTTTTGCGGGTGATTGGCTCTAAACAGTCAACCTAAATTGACCAGGTGATGGTCAACAAGGTCAAACAGCTCAGAATCAATCTCCGTGGAAGTATAGGGTTTCCCCGGGTCGTTATGTCCCGACGAGGTGTGAATTGTATTCAAACGGCTTTGTGATCGGGTGAATTTGGACGGGAAAGGGTATAAGTGAGTTGTGATGATTATACTACTGGAATATGAAATATACTAGCTTAAATATACTATATTAACAAGACTGGAAAGTCAGGAAAACCAGAAACGTTTAAAACTTAAAATGCGTACGTTCACGTTTAAATAAAACGTAAGCGTACGAAATAAAAAGTAAAAACGGAAATCTGTAAACACCCAGGGGGTGAAAATGACTTTTTTTTACAAACTAAAAGGTAAAAGAAAATTTTTAGAAAATTAAAGTAAATTTTAACCCTAATTAATTATTTAATATCAATTAAATACTAATTATTACTAATTATTAATATTTAAAATACTTAAATATAATTTAATACTAATTAAATACTAGAAAAATGAAAATAAAATTTCTAAAATTATAAAATAACTAAAAATAAGTTTTAAAACTAAAAATAAATATTTTTGTCTTTTTGTGAATTTTCTATTAATTAATTACTAATTAATTATTAATTATCTAATTAAATTATTTTAAATTAAGAAAATTACTAGATGAACAGTAAGAATTCTAACAAAATTCCTAAAATTATTTTACAACATATAAAAGTATAAAAAATATAAAAACTAGATTTTACTTAATAAAAATTAATTATGCTATTTAAAACTAATTATTAATTAATAATTAATAAAACTAAATTTAAATCTAATAAATATCAAATGATGAAATAAAAATCTGAAAAAATTATTATAACTATTTTAATATATGAGGAATTTAATAAAAATATAAAAAAGCTAAGTACTTAATAAAAATTTAAAAATGAAAATTAAAATTAAATTACATTAAATAGAAACTATCACTTGATTTTAAATTGTTTTTTCTTGATTTTTCTTTTACAAACCTATTTAATACTTAAAAACAAACACTTTTTGTAAAAACAACTTTTTTATAAACTTAAAATAAGCACTTTGGAAGGTAATAAGCGAAACAGTTTTTGTTTGACCAAAGTTGAAAATAAGCTGAAATGGGTACAAGTGGAACCCACTTTGGTTAAAACTGGTACAAACAACTTATATGAACTTGTTTAAGCTGGAATAAGCACTAATGGACCACAGAATAAGCAAAAAGCTAATCAAATAAACACTTTGAACATTGGTTTTACTCAGAAAATGGGACAACATTGGGGGTTGATTCCAAGTGGGTCCCAGGGTGATTGAGGTCAAACCTAAGAATGTGGTAGGAGGGGGGTTGAGGGAATCAAAATGGTGGTAGTGGGGCCCACTGTGGTGGCTGGAAAACACCACCAAAGGGTGGTGTTTGGGTTTCTGATCTGCACAGCAGAGGTATGGGCTGCCCTGCAGCTGTGTTTAGGGGTGAGTGGGGCCCACACCAAAATTCTTAAAAATATAACACAGATGGGATATTGAAGTTGAGGTGGTAGATTACCAATCCACAAAAGCACAAACCTTGAATCACAATACACAAATCTATAAAAATCCCTCAAGATTTGTGAAAAACTGAAAATGGAAATTTTGACTTTTTGCTCAAACTTGAAAGTTTGACTTTGTTGAACTTTTGGTGGTCTGAATTGACTGTAAATGATGTTATATGCTATTATAAGGCTAAATTAAGCTAAATGACCAACTTGTGTAATGGTATGATGAGGTTTGGGATCAACATACCTTAACAGTTAACTGTGGTAAGGATTGTGAGGTGATGTTGACTTTTTGCCAAATGAGACTTGGTTCTAGGACTCTATTTAACTTATAATAACCTAATGTAACATGCAGAGATAGAAATGACTCACAATTAAACTACAAAACTACCTAGGCAGTATTAAACCAAACACCCTGATGCGTGGGAATCGCACCTTGCTTTACCTCTCGAGGGATCTCGCGAGGCTTACAACCCCCACCAGGCAGTGTACCTGATCGTTGTAGTATAGTATAGTGACAAGTACCGGGGGATTGATCGTTCAGCTTAGGAATAGTGTCGCTAGGATTAGAAAGCCTAATTAATAGTTCTAGAGATGGAAGATGATTATTTTTTTTGTTTTTATATTTTATGAAAGCAAGTAAAATCTCGGGTTTTGAAGGAGTGGGCGGAATTAGTTGCTAATCAACTAACCCAAAAACTACTTTATAACTAATTAACTAATGAAAATGAAATTAAACTAATATTAAACTAAGGTTGTGAGCAGTGGTTGGAGAAATTGTGTTTACTTAGACTTCATTACTCCCTAGATATCTTTTACATGTTAATTACTTGTTACACTTGTATGAATGACGGGTTGTATTCCTTAATACCATTCGTGGAGTGGCATACATAACTCCCCAACTCTATGAGCTCTTATCTCCTCCTACACCATGACCCAGCACAACTATAGGGATTGTAAACAGTGGCTCATGCATTAAATACAACCAATAAAGACCTAGTACGCCTCGGTTCATGTTTCTTAAGACGTTCAAGCATGTTACCATTTGGAGATCTGCCAGTTTTCTTAAGCCTAACATATAATATCATTCATTCAAAACAAGAATAGACAAGTAATCAACACATAATCAACATCTAGGTTTCATTAGATCTAAGCAAACACAAAGGAAATTTAGCCTAGCATAGTAGAATTAAGATAAGAACAAAAGATAGACAACCAACACATAGACATATTGATTGAATTAAGAGTATACTTATCTCAATTACAATGCAAGGTCTCAAGGGTTTGGAACCCTTGAAAAACCTGTAAAAAAGGCACCAAAATCGTCTTTAGGGTTTCACCAAAACTTCTCTCTCTTTAATGAAAAAACTAGAAAACTATATATAGGAAAATCGTCCTGACGGCGTCAAGAGTAAAATCTGACGCCGTCAACTCGCCGCCATATACTTCCTCGGACGCCCTAGATCCAATCGTGACGGCCTATGTGACGCCGTCACCACCCTCGGTAAATTAATCTTGGTCACTTTGACGCCGTCATCTCTTCATCTGACGCCTTCACAACCTTCGGTAAAATATTCATCCTTTCTGACGCCGTCAAGAGTAAATTCTTGACGCCGTCACCTTGTAATTCCAGCTTGGATTTGGTACTTTGTTGTTTTCTTCACTTTATGCTCCAAAAACGTCCAAAATAGCCTCTTTTCCAGAATTCACTCTCCAAACACCTAAAATCACAAAAGGAACGATTTAGGGCAATATTTGATCAAATAAATTCGGATTCGGGCTTAAATGACCCCCTAAAAACGGATCATTTTTCGCCTCATCATATACCCTTACACTTGAGATTTGCTTGTCCTCAAGCAAATGAGCTTTTATTCTACTCAAAAGACAAGTTAGGGGTCATTTAACACTAATATAAAAGTAATTATAACAAATATTCGTTCCACTAAAGACCAATAGACAAGCACGGAGGTCATACACAAGCACCTCACAAATATTGTTTAGATACTCACATCTCTCGGGTGTAATAAAGTAATATAACATTATGGAAATGGAAGATATCTCTCACTATCTGTCATAGCAAAATAGATTACCATAGGCTTGGGAAAGGATCAAACCTCCACCACATGGCGTAAGCACCTAGGATAAACTATCAAAGAGGTCTTTTTAAAGGGTTATAACGTTAGGTGTAGGGATATGAATTACACGGTTTTGTTGGATAAAGGGGATTTCACTGGTGGCGAGTTAACAATCTTAGTTAATTACATGTACAAGATGGCGTTGCTAAGCCAAGACTAGACTCGACTTAAGCTAATAAATGAAAAATAACTAAAAACATAAAATGAACATAGAATGAAAACGGGATGGTAGTCCGTATGTTTTTTCTCTCTTTCTTTTCTATTTTTTTTTTCTTTTTCTTGATTTTTTCGATTTTTTTTTTTTTTTTTTTTTTTTTTTTTTTTTTTTTTTTCATACACTCTTACCCTACCATCCAAAATAATACATCATAGGGGTTTGAGCATTCCCCTTACACTTGAATCTTTACATACTTTACATTAAACTATTCTAATGACTCGAATTAAGAAAATCAAAACACTTGGAGCACTTTTAAGATTAACGTACATATGGGGGTAATAAGTGTTGTTCTTCCCCATTACTCCATAAAATAAGTACTTACCCATGAGTCCCAATCGTCCCAAAACAATATGTACAAGGATATGACTCGACTTAGCAACCATGTAATCAATTAGAAAGTTAACTTAGGGTTTAACAAATAACAATAATGCACTAAAAATGAGCGCATACACGGAAGGCTAAGGCGATTTGGGTGTACATTTAAGTGGGGTGTAACAAATTCTTTCTTTAAGTAAAATGCTTAAAGTTAGAAACGAAAAGATAGGCTCGGAGGGGTGTACTAGGGGTTTCGTGTACTAAAAATGAGTACAACGCTAAGGGTGTGGGAAAAATTAGTTGACTTAACTAGCCAAGTAATATGACTTAAATGGTCAAGTAATCGTAATACGGGTTTAACACAAGGGTGATCCTAATGCCTCTTATCATGTAGTAAATCCTACTACACGAATGTAGTCTCACTAGCGGTCTCGGGATGCATCACTAACGCAAGTTCTAGAATCTAAATGCTACCGGTACACTCATAAGCACCAATAATGAATGCTTTTCCTATCAAATCTAAAGGCGAACCTCACATTTTTGGGTGGAAAATTTTTCTGAATATACGGTTATGTGCTAGTCATACAACCTCCTATCCATGAGACGCTTGCTATGGCTAAAGTTTCACTCCTAAATGTTGTAAAAAATTTTAAATTTGGCGCTAAAATTGCACTAACAAGTATTTCTCATAGTTTTATTACTCATCTACTATCAAACAAAACAAACTCAAGCGAAAGTGCATATGTAAGGTATCATCTTTTTACCCTCCCCTTACACTTAAGATGAACATTGTCCCCAATGTTCAAGTAAAGAATGTAAAAGTTAAAAGTAAAGAGAATGAATTCAAATACTCCCCTGATTCGCTCGGTATGGATTTTAGGTTGGCCAGGTTAAATCTTCCTCCAAGAAAACGAACAATCAAAGCTTCCCTTCCAGAATATAAATCATCTTCTTGTCTCAAATAACCTGTAAATCCTGACAAAAGTAGACAAGGCAACCTCGCGTAAAATCGGCGGCATCCTATATAAGTTACTAAATCCTAGAAAACAAAATAAGATATAATGCTTGTGGAATGAAGTTTGCAGATTTCCTGGAGATTATAAAACTTAATAATTCACAAAAACTTATAAGACTCCGTTAGAAAAACAAAATCGGTAAAATTTCCAGATTTTTGACTCCTGACGCCGTCAAGAGCAATTGCCTGACGCCGTCAGAATGAACCTGCAGAAATCTTTATGTTAAGTTTCCGGAAAATTTCTGGAAAAACTTTGTCCTACTTCCTGGAAAATCCTGCAAAACTACATCATGACTCAATACAAGCATTTGACTCTAACAATACGAATACACATGTTCATTAAATATTGTGGAGAATCATGATCGGTTTGTTTCTTAAAAAACATATTTGGGGTTTCCCCTTACACTTATCTTTTGCAAAAAATACCTTTAGATTGAAGTTAAGACTAGGCTAAACAACATAATAAAGTATTTCCACATTTTAATTGAGAAACATGATCAACCAACAATAAAAATAAAGCATGCATACGGAAGCAAATAACAATCAAACAAAAAAAATCACACAAAACATGGGTTGCCTCCCAAGAAGCGCTTTTCTTTATTTACGAGTCTTGTAGCTAGACTCAAAGTCGTGGGTTACTACGTGATTTCATCATTTGAAATGATGTACCCCATATAATTGCGATCATTACTGTTATGGTGGTAGTGCCTTAATCTATCAATACTCGCAATAACCTTCCCACCTAATTTGCTTCTCAAGCTAGCTACCCCATCTTGGCTCAATCCTTCGATGGTGAATGGCCCATACCACCAAGGACTCGGTTTATCGGGTGGTATTGTGGTTTCTAAGTGTCTCAAGAGTATTAAGTTCCCTTCCTCAAACGGTGTATGATTGCTTGTGTGTTGGGTGTGTTTGAGTTCTATCGGATCCTTATTGCTTTTTCTCCTTTCATCCTTAGCTTTCTTATAGCTCTTGATTCTTGCCTCCCATGCAAGAATTTTATTCTGAACACGAATGGGCGTCGTGCCAATGTTGTTTTTAATCATTCTCCAACTCAAATTCTCACGCCCACTTCGCGGAGTCATGTGAAAACTAATCTTCCTCTTTCCAGACTTAAGCTCAATCTTCCTATCTTCATACTTAATGACAGCCCTAGCGGTGGTGAGGAACGGTGCCCCAAGGATTATTGGCATGCATCCATCCCCTTTATCATCAATGATCATAAAATCAACGGGGTACATGAATCCTGCAACATTGATTAATACATCTTCTGCGATTCCTAGGGGGTATACGTACGAGTGTCCAACAAGAGATAGCCTAACACGAGTAGGTGCTGGCATTTTTGACGTTAGTTGGATGTAAATAGTTAGGGGCATAAGATTTACTTCCAATCCTTGGTCGGCGAAAGCACTAAGATGTTTCAAGTCCCCGATGCTCGTTGGTATTTCAAAATTCCCACATGCTACCTGCTTAGTGGCCACTTTCTGTATTAATAACCTCTCGACCACTGATCCTCCAATAAGCGTATCATACTCATCTTTCTCTTCTTTCTCTTTCTCGGGAACCTGTTCGGAGGATTGGTTACGCCCATCACCCTTAATCCAATTTGTTATGGTGTTTTTGTTTATATCGTGTTTCAGGTAGTAGCTCACAGGTTGGGACTCAGGCGGTTTTTCTAAGGTCTGTTTAGCGGGAGTTTTTACCTTCTCATTATCTTTATGGACAATGGTGATGGAGTTAACAAATTGGGTGGTGGGAATAGTGCTTTCTTTCCTTAGCAGTATTCGTTCGGGGGTTTTCTGATTGGTATACTCCTCCAATAGACTCAGCATCTCATTCATTTTCTCCTGCATCTCCTCCTTTTGCTTATAAACTGCTTCTTCGAATCTAGCAAGCCGATCAGAGTGGGTCGCCATATACTCTCTCATCCTAGCCTCAAATTCCGAGCTAAGTTCCTTGGGAGGGGAACAAGGTGGAGTGCACTTCTGAAAAGTTTCGACATGTTCTCTAGAGGGTGATTCAGATAATGGTATCGAGGTTGATCTTGAGACAGAATTGACCGTGGCTTGTCTAGGACTTAAGGGTCTCCTTTGCCTTTCCTCAAAATAGTCAACTTTTGCCTCAATTTTGCATAAGAGTTCATCGGGGATTTCGGTGTTTCCTCCAGATGCCGAGACTGCATTGATGGCCGCTTCTACTGTATGTTTAAACTCCCACAGTTCCTGATTGTTAGTGGCTAGCTCCTCGATGATTGCCCAAGATTCCTCGGCGTTCTTATCACGTAATTTACCTCCCGCGGCTCTGTCAATGGTGCGCTTAGTGTGATAGTCAACATGATCGTAAAAAATCTGGACTAATAACCAAAGGTTTATACCATGATGGGGGAGTTTGTGGAGGAGATCCTTAAAACGGGCCCAAGCTTCGTAGAAAGTTTCACCCCGCTGCTGCTCAAACCACAAAATGTCCCTTCTAAGCATTGCGGTCTTTTCCGGCGGAAAGAATTGGGTAAGGAAGCGATTGGCGAGATCGTCCCATGTGGTGATGGATCCCGCGGGGAAACGCTCAAGCCATTGACTAGCTTGATCCCGTAGAGAGAATTGGAATAGGCGTAAACGGGTAGTCTCTCTAGTTTCAACACCTAGGTCTATGGAATCTACGATTTTGAGGAAGTCCTTAAGGTGTTGGTTTGGATCTTCGGAACGAAGTCCATGGAATGCACATCCGCTTTGCACCAACCGGATGGTGTCGGATCGCAAGGGGGTTACATTGGCTCCGGTGAGCTCAATGGTGTTTCGATAGCCTTGGTGGCTAGGTCGGGAATACTCTCCTAAGGTTCGGGGCCTAAGGGGTTCTAATGGTGGGTTTTGTTGTGGTGGGATGATGGGTTCAAAGATGTTACCACCTTCCATGATGTCGGATGGTAAAGAGTTACGAACAAAAGCACGAAGAAATAAGATAGACTAAAGAAGACCTAAAAATAAAAATAAAATCTTACTAGAAGGGAATCTAGCAAGTAGACCTAATAAAAAGAAATCCTAACCTAGACAATAACTATTCCCCGGGCTGCGGCGCCAAAAACTTGATGCGTGGAAATCGCACCTTGCTTTACCTCTCGAGGGATCTCGCGAGGCTTACAACCCCCACCAGGCAGTGTACCTGATCGTTGTAGTATAGTATAGTGACAAGTACCGGGGGATTGATCGTTCAGCTTAGGAATAGTGTCGCTAGGATTAGAAAGCCTAATTAATAGTTCTAGAGATGGAAGATGATTATTTTTTTTGTTTTTATATTTTATGAAAGCAAGTAAAATCTCGGGTTTTGAAGGAGTGGGCGGAATTAGTTGCTAATCAACTAACCCAAAAACTACTTTATAACTAATTAACTAATGAAAATGAAATTAAACTAATATTAAACTAATGTTGTGAGCAGTGGTTGGAGAAATTGTGTTTACTTAGACTTCATTACTCCCTAGATATCTTTTACATGTTAATTACTTGTTACACTTGTATGAATGACGGGTTGTATTCCTTAATACCATTCGTGGAGTGGCATACATAACTCCCCAACTCTATGAGCTCTTATCTCCTCCTACACCATGACCCAGCACAACTATAGGGATTGTAAACAGTGGCTCATGCATTAAATACAACCAATAAAGACCTAGTACGCCTCGGTTCATGTTTCTTAAGACGTTCAAGCATGTTACCATTTGGAGATCTGCCAGTTTTCTTAAGCCTAACATATAATATCATTCATTCAAAACAAGAATAGACAAGTAATCAACACATAATCAACATCTAGGTTTCATTAGATCTAAGCAAACACAAAGGAAATTTAGCCTAGCATAGTAGAAT
Source organism: Artemisia argyi (assembly GCA_030686995.1). Taxonomy (NCBI): domain Eukaryota; kingdom Viridiplantae; phylum Streptophyta; class Magnoliopsida; order Asterales; family Asteraceae; genus Artemisia; species Artemisia argyi. The sequence goes on along the minus strand of CM060685.1, from coordinate 167,487,889 downwards.
TAAGATAAGAACAAAAGATAGACAACCAACACATAGACATATTGATTGAATTAAGAGTATACTTATCTCAATTACAATGCAAGGTCTCAAGGGTTTGGAACCCTTGAAAAACCTGTAAAAAAGGCACCAAAATCGTCTTTAGGGTTTCACCAAAACTTCTCTCTCTTTAATGAAAAAACTAGAAAACTATATATAGGAAAATCGTCCTGACGGCGTCAAGAGTAAAATCTGACGCCGTCAACTCGCCGCCATATACTTCCTCGGACGCCCTAGATCCAATCGTGACGGCCTATGTGACGCCGTCACCACCCTCGGTAAATTAATCTTGGTCACTTTGACGCCGTCATCTCTTCATCTGACGCCTTCACAACCTTCGGTAAAATATTCATCCTTTCTGACGCCGTCAAGAGTAAATTCTTGACGCCGTCACCTTGTAATTCCAGCTTGGATTTGGTACTTTGTTGTTTTCTTCACTTTATGCTCCAAAAACGTCCAAAATAGCCTCTTTTCCAGAATTCACTCTCCAAACACCTAAAATCACAAAAGGAACGATTTAGGGCAATATTTGATCAAATAAATTCGGATTCGGGCTTAAATGACCCCCTAAAAACGGATCATTTTTCGCCTCATCACACCCCTATATGTGTTGGCTGTTTTCATATTAGTAAAGCTAAACACAGATTACCACCATGAAATTAAATAACTAACTTACATTAACATTATCTAAACCTAAATTAACTAATTTAAACAATAAATTGAGTTTATAAATATAAAATGCCAAGAAAATGGAGAATTGCTTACAATGGTAGTATGACTGAGAAACAAAGAACCACAACCAAGAACTTTCCTAACAGTCTTCCACAAGACTACTAACCCAAAAATAGTCCAAAACACACCTTCTTCAATCTTGATTCATCATTAACTCAGAAACTTTATTTTATTTCTATTTTTCTTTTATTTTTCTTATTTTTGCTTTTTTAACTTAAACTGAAATTAAATGCTTCTAAAAGCTTATATAAGCTTTGTCAGGGCTTAATTGAGCTTAAGAGATCATACAACAACAACAACTAACAACATACAAGCTTTGAGAGATTTTTGAGATTTTAAGAAATTAGCATAAACTGAGACAGCAGATGAAACTTGAAATTAACTTTAATTAAAGATTAAGGTACATGAAATTGACTGAGTACAAACTATTTTATTTGAAATTACAACTGAATTGGGAAAATACACTAACTACGATTAACTTATACTAAAGCTACTCTAATTGCCCTTCACCATGGCTTCTTTCTTTCCTTTTATGCACCCCCTGAGCTCTGTGGGTCCCACTAGTCAAATCCCACCAGCTTGGTTGCATTATTGTTCACATTTGCTCCTTACTCAATTTTGGCGGGAAATCTGTTTTGTGACCAATTTGCTTCTGTGTTTGCAGGCTAGGGGTAGGGTAGGGTAGTTGGTGTCTTGGGGAATGTAATGAAGGGATAAGGGTGGATGGTGGAGCAAGTGGTGCAAGGGGAGGGCAAAACCAGGGTGGTTTGGTTGTGTGGTGAGGATGGTGGTATTTGGGAGGGAAATGAGATAAGCTGGGTGGTTTTGGTTTGTGTTGACCGGGGTCAAATGCAAGGGTGGACTGGGCTTGGGAAACTTGGGCCAGGGAAAGGTTAGTGGGTTGTGTTGGATTTGGTTTTAGTTTTATTTTTGGTCCGGTTGGTTTTGATAACTTTTAAATCACAAGGACCATTCATGTAATTAACTGAAATTGAGGGGCTGGTTTTTGCCATTTTCCAAACTTGGTCCAAGGTTTATTTCTGCCATATATGAATAGTGTGAGGACCATAAAATTAGAGTTTTCAAAATTACACCTCCAGGGACTATTTCTGCCAATTCTGAAAGTACAGGGACCATACTTGTAAAATCTCCAAACTTTATACCCAAGGACCATAATTGTCAACTTTTTATTTTTCAAAGACTTTTGTTGACTTTTCAATTCAAAAATATTTCCCAGGGACCCAATGTGACAATTTCTGAAAGTTCAGGGGTCTTTTATGTCAATTTTGGATTTTGAGGGGTAAAAGTGTCATTTTCTCAAACTTTTTCACCCAAGGACTTATTTTGATAATTTTTGACTTTTCTTTGCCTTGGGTTGACTTTTCTTTCATTTTAAACTTCCAGGGACTAGTTTTGACAAGTTTTGAAAGTTGAGGGACTGAAACTGCCAATTATGCAAACTTTGTACGTTTTTGATCTGTTTTTGATTATTTTGCATCTGAAACATATAAAACACACTTTTGGAATAATCTTAGTATTTTGATGCATATTTGAGTGTTTTTGGATGTTTTGGCAGTTCAGATTGGTATAAAATGATGAGTATTTAGACACTCATCAGCGGGCTAATTTGAATTTTTTTTTACATGAGACACTGTTTGTTTGACACCCGATTGTTATGTTCACTGTTTAATTGACACCCAAATGTTTTGAACACCGTTTGTTTAACACCCGATTATGCATTGTCACCCGATATCACCCGTATACCACTCTTGGATGTCACCCAATGAGGATTAATACCAGTAACTCCCACTTGCGACCCGACACCCAAATTGAACACCGAGATTTTTGCTAATATATATATTTATATTATATATATATATATATATATATATATATATATATATATATATATATATATATATATATATATATATATATATATATATATATATATATATATATATATATATATATATCAACTTTCACAAATTATTATTATTATTATATACATATAAGTATATAAATACAAACGATGACACTGTTTATATACTTACGGTTATCACGAACCGACACCAAAATATATTTCACACATTTTACGACACCGACACCCCGATATTTTGGGCCGAATCACCTCACTAGCCCAAGTTTATATTTTTCGTTTTCTTCCTTTCGTTTGGGCCGAGCACACCACAAGCCTACCACACCATTTCATTGTTTCTTTGGGCCACTTATTTCTCAAGCCCAATAGCCTTGGCTTATTCTTGCGATGCATGCTACTCGAATGAAACCAAACTCGTGTACAACATGGATAATTTACATACGTTTTTCTTTGGTTCCCTATTCACACAACACTTAGCTTCTACTACTTGTTGACTTTACAAGGAGCCACACATGAGCCGTCCGCCTCTTGGTCCTTAGCTTTGCACACCGAAAAACACATTGTCCATTGGATCGAATGTCTCATTTCCTCCAACATTTCTTACACACATGCCTAATTGTGCTTAGAACCTAGCTTTGACATGAAGAAGGTAGCCCTCAAAACCCTTACAACTCGATTAGACAACACAAAGGAGACCAAGACAAGATTGTCGAGTAGGACTTGACCTCTCGATGGATGTTGTGTTTCTAGGAACACTCGAACCACCCTCAACCTCCTATATAAGCCTCATTTAATGCAAGATTTCTCACACACCCAAAGTTTCACCAAGCTTACCAAATCACAAAACTCCTTGCTTCATTTCTTGGTTACAATCGAACGGGTAAAGTGCACACACGCAAAGTTTGGATCGAGAGTGCGAGTTAGGTAACTATTGGATAAAGAGATCACTAGACGGGAGAAGGGTACCACGTTTGCTTGTTCCTTTGTCTCATACGCACGACCTCTTCACCACCAAATTCTTGGTGTTGTAAGTTTACTATCCTATTTATTTTGAATCGTAGCATGCATATCACTCGACACACATATGATATTTTGTTACACCATTATTTCACCACATGACTCGACGCCACTAGAAAAGCCCTCGCCAATTATTTTCTACACGTATAACATATGTATTTTCTTCGACCCTCCCATTATTTGGCTCGAACTCAACCAAGAACACCAAACATGCAAAGCTAGTACGTTTTCGAACCACAAAAATTAAACACAAACCTTATGCTAGTCGAACTAAATTTTAGAACAAGAAAACACCCATATGGGCCTTACTGGGCTAACGAGCCCAAGACAAACCTTTATGAATTTTCGAGTGGTAAAACTCACTAGTTTCGAGTGGTGACTATTTTAGAAAACCGAGTTCCTACAAATAAAAAGGAGTAAAAATGGTAACTCTTATAAAATGAAAGTTAACTTTTTCAAAAACTAGATTTTGGACTATGTTTGCAAAAGTCCCACGATGAGGGACTAAATGTGACAAAACATGAAAACTTTCGGACTATTGTTGGAACCTGTCGATTTGAAATTAAATGAGAGGTATAAACCGTAATTTTTCAAAGTTTAGGGAACAAAATGTAAAAAGGCTCAACAAGGACCATATTGTAATTATTATTAACCATAGGGTAAAAGGTGAAATTTTAATAAAGTTAAGGGATAAATTGTGACAAAACCTATTTTTATAATTTATATACTTTTATAAAATATTACTTAAACTTAATATATATATAACTTTATTAAAAATATTTAAACATAAATATTTTTAAACGATATTATTTTCACGAAGAGATAATATTTAATCAAACACCGATTCGTATTAACACTAACAAATAACTACGTGAAGTTATTTGGAATATAATTTTTAGACACCCGAACGGATAACACCGTACACGTGATATATTACACGTCACTTATGACACAAATCTAAAACACCGATTACAATATATTTATAGGTCGCAAGTCGGAGGAATTTCATTGCTAGCCATAGCAATACACCATCACTTTTGAGCACCGTTGTGATTCACACGCACCTTTCAGGTGAGTTCATGGTCCCACATTTTTAATTGTTTTTAAACCCCGTGGGGAGATACATGCTATAAATCGAACACAAGTATTTTTCTGTATGTTGTTATCACCTGATATTGCCTAAGTTGACACCTGTGCTACAAGTCCCTCATATCACGAACCTTAATCACTTGCGAGTGAGCGCGAATATAGTTGATAGATCTATTGGAATGGCAGCCCGCCTCTGTCAAGGTGATCACTTGGCAGGAGGTGTGCTATATTCGAGGTATTATGGAAATTTGGCACATTTCCTGTCACCGAGGGCCCCTTGTCATTTACATCCGTTGTGGTGTAGATGGTTATTATTATATTTATGATATGTCAAATCAATGTTAAGGCTTGCGTTTCGTGAGGCTTAGGAGCAATATTACACCCGATTTAGTCAAGACCTGTCTATCTTGGCTTGTTTATTTCAAATGCTTGGCTTGTGTTCACACTATTACTATTTAAACTACTATGGATTCACTCAACCTTTGTGTTGACTTTTTAAGCATGTTTATCTCAGGAAACTAGCAAGCATGGCGGCACGGAGCTGGCAAAAGGGCACAGGACCTCCCTTTGATTTCAATAATTATATCATTCTTTACAAACTCATCACCACTTTTGTGAAACAATTAACATTTTGGAAAAAATTTTGTAACTCTGAATATTTGAGTTTTCATGGAATGATATTGACAATCTTTTGAATTGTTTTCTATGAGTATGACTGTGTACTAAACTGTAATGACCCCGATTAGACTTCCGCTGCTTAATCAAATTTCGGGGTGTTACAGATTGGCATCAGAGCCATGGTTATAGAGAACCAAGTGATTTTTCAAAACATTGGACTATAACCTCACCGGATTTTAAACAAACTATTTATCACCGAAGTGCCCTCCGTGCCAGCGCTTGCCAACGCTATGTTTCAAGGTTTGATTTTTAGCACCCATCGCATTTAGCTCACCATGACACTATGATCACTGTGCATATAGCATTATGTAGACTAAATAACTTATATCACTGCTATTTTTGGGATATTACAGCACCATGTCGCCCCCGGTTATTATTTTGTCCGACAGTGACGACGTCGTACCAGCATCATCCACTCACCCTACTATTGACTTATCTAATTATGACACCCATGACACCCGAGACACCCATGATTCTGACCATGACACCCAACCTATATCACCTGCTATACCATCTCCTGTTCCATCTGGAGACCCATCTGCTGACACTGAGCCCTTTGAGGAGGGTGAGGTTGCTTCTACACCCGTTGATTCCTTTGCTATTCAGCCTCTCTTTCATCTTGTCTGTGGACCTATGACACAGGGACAGTACCTTTATGATCAGTACCTGACATCTCAGCAGTTTCTTGCGGCTGATGATCGTCCTACACCACCTGCTAGTCACCACACCGGTTCAGATGCTAAGGGTGGTAATGATCTCCTACATTTGATGCAACTTTTACTAAGGCACTTTTTTACATGTTTTATAGAGTTTGAGGAAGATGAATGAGAAACGAGGTCTTTACAACATATATAGTCTTATCATTTTTTCTTTTAAATTTTTTATTCATGTTTGTTACACACATCTATTCAGTATCTAATACTTACATCATTATATCACATTGATCAAACATATTATTTACTCACAAATTCTTAACAATCGCTCATTTATCTGTTAAGTATCTTTACATAATACATTCTCTATCGATTTCACGGTTTTCCATTTAATTCCGTGAATTTCACGGGTTAATAACCTAGTTTTCTTACAAAACAAGATAGTTTTATATTTTATTTTTCTTTTATTGTTATAGTTTTATCATTTTTTATAGTTTTATGCTCCGTATTTTTTGTGTTTTACTATTTTTGACTTGTCAAACTTTATAATTTATATTTTATACTTTGTGTTTCGCAGTTTATAATAAGAACAAAATTGTAAAAAATTTAGAAAAAATAAATAAAAATTAAAAAATAATAAATAAATAAATGGGTATTCCTATCACTTTAGTGGAGTAGTAATAACTAAATAACCTAAATCTAAAAGTATCATCTAAACCAAAACTAAAGCTCTGTACAATATTCAAATTTGGTCAAGTCCATATCATGAAATTGCGTTCAACTTGTCTCTTTCATTCACAATACCGTTTTAGTGAAAAAAGCCTTAGTAAAAAGATATGCACATTTAAGTCTAAATCATGTTTCAGCTTTGAACAAGATCACTAGTCAATTTTAGGTTGATGTTAATGAGAAAGGTTGCACCCCAACAAATCGACCTTTCAACTGAGTCTCTCCTTTTGCTCAATCGAATGGAACCGAGTTTCACCTCAACTTTTACAATCTTTCGGTTGCCCAACTATAACTTTCATTTTGTTTGTCTGTGTTGTTTTTTATTTAATTTGTTTTTGTAGAGTATGTTTTTTGTTGTAATTACGGTCGTTTTATTATTTGTTTGCGGTTGAGGTGTAATTTTGAAGAAAAAAAATTAATATGACGCTGATGTGACACAAAGTAACAGTAATATTTATTGTTGACATCAGCATTTGCTTTTGAGCCACATTAATATCCGCCAATATTTCACATCACTGTACAAAACTTATCTTTTGTACAAGACCTCCATCACCAAAAGAAAATTTACTTTTTACAGCTGTATCACCCGTCTGACACGTAACCAAAAAAAAAAATCATTTCTTTTTAAACAGAAACAAAAAAAAACCCTTCATTACACATTCAAACACAGGTTCATCAATCATCACACTTCTCTCATGACCACCATACCGCCCCCCGTTCCCGTAACGGCAAACTTAACGCCGTCAAAGCCGCTACTAAGCTCCTTCGTCATTTCCACCGCCGTTGAACGGTTGTTCGGTTACGTTAACGGCACTGTAACGGTTGATAACGATGCAGAATTCGGAAAATATTGTTCGTCTCTTGCTAGGTACTACTACTTCATTACTTTTTTTTTTTTTTTTTGAAATATTGTTTTTTATTATCATTATTTAGTTATTATTTTATTATTATGTGTCTACCTACTCTTGAAGGTTGATAATACTAGTAGTTACTTTTAGAAAAAGAAAAAGTTTACGCGTAAAGGCGCACGCGGTACATAAGTTTACGCGGCGTGTTTGTCGCGTAAACTTACCGGAGATATTTTTCTTTTACTAAAAGTAAGTAGGTTTTAAAATTTAAAAGAAGGTACTAGTTTTGTCAAACATAATGTGATAATGTGATGGTGTGAAACTATTTTTGTTACGCGGCGTGTTTAGCGTGTATAACACGCCGCGTAAACTTGTAGAATATATAGGAAAAGTAAGTTTATTTAAAATGTAAGTTTAATCTAAATCGGCGGCTAGTTTTGTCAAATAGTTTAACATGATGTGTTTTTGTGTGGTTTTACACACAAATATGAACGCGCTACATAAGTGTGTTTGGATGTTGAACTTGTTAGTAAAAGAATTTGTTAAGCGGCGTGTTTGGGGCACAAACTTATAGCAGATTAAGCTTATTTTTTACGAATAGTAAGTTTGACATGGAAGCTATAACTATTCGAGTAGCTTGTAAAATAAGCTACACTGCTAAAGGCGAAAGCTGCGGCTAGTTTTGTCAAACAATATGTGTTGGCATGTGTTTTTGTGTGATTTCACACACATGCACGCGCGCTTAGTAAAGTTGCTATGTGTGTGGATGTTGAACTTGCTACTTTGCTAGTAACAGAATTTTGATGCAGCATGTTTGGCGCGTAAACTTTTAGGAGATTAAACTTATTTATTATTACTAAAAATAAGTTGATTTAAAATATAAGAAAAATACGTTTAGTTAAAATGCGAGTTTGACTTGGAAGCTACTCCTTATAAACTATTCTAGCAGCTATTAAAATAAGCTACACTGGGAAAGCTGCTACTAGTTCTGTCCAACAATGTGTGTTTTTGTATGATTATACATGCATTCGCACGATCGACATAACATGGATGTTGAACTTGTTTGTAAAATTTCTTCGTTTTGTGGCGTGTTTGCCACACAAACTTATAGGAGCTTAAACTTGCATTTTTGCAAGAATAAGTTTATTTAAATTATTAAAGAATACGATTAATTAAAAATAAGTTTATTTAAATTATCAAAAAGCAAGTTTTTTTTTTTGGTTGACTAGGAAACTATAAACTATTCTAAGCAGCTTTTAAAATAAGCCAGCAACTGGGGCTAGTTTTTCCAGACAGTATGTGCTTATGTATGATTTCCCACACACGCAGAACATAAAGTTAATGTGTTTAGATGTTGAAGTTGTTAGCAAAATATATTTAGTGTTTGTGTGAGTTGGTGAAGTTATACTGTGCATTATGTTGTATTTCTATCTTCTGTATCTGTAGTTAAAAGGTGTTAAAACTTACGAGTAATAGTTAGTTACAGATAGCTTATTTGTGCCCTATGTTATACACACTCGCACGTTACTAAAAGTTACTGTGGATGTTACAACTTTTTACTTGTTACTAATGATTATTTTTTAGTATTTGTATTATGTGCTCTCGATTTTAAAGTTACTGTGTATGTGGATGTTTAATATGTTTGTAACATTTTTGTGAATATTTGTGTCATTTTGTGAGATATACTGTCTAGTGTGGTTTCGTATCTGGAAGTTATGGTTGAAAGTTAATACGTACTAATTATCGTTGGAATCTAGTAATGGGTTGCTGATAGTTTATTAGTGCCCTAGATTTCACACAGACACACATGCACTACATGTAGTAGAAGTTATTTGTTATGGATGTGTGTTTGGCGCCCAAAATAATAGGAGGTTAGGGAAGCTTAAGCTTATTTGGCTAGAAAAAATAAAGTTAATAAACTATAAGCTTCTATTTGCCGGAAAAGCTTATGAGAGCTTATGATAAAAATAAACTTTCAAATTCTAAGCTACTTCAAGTCTTTCCAAATTAAGCTCCAGCTTCGGGGTACAACTCGCTTGGCCAAACTCACATGTGTTTTTGTACCATTTTACACACACACATGCACATGCATTTGGACTTAGTAAAATTTCTGCAGTGATTGTATTATTCTGTGAAATATACTGGGTTGGGCTTCTTTTTGTGTGTGTATACAGTTATGGTGGAAAACTGATCATATTTGTTATTAGAACTTAATAGTTAGATGCGGATAGTTTATTTTTACCCTAGATTCCACACGCACGCTCAAACTTTGCAAAAGTTACTGTGTGCGGATCCTGGACACTTATACTTGGTGGTAAAATCTCTCTCTTTTTTTTTTTTTTTTTTTTTTTTTTTTTAAATATCTACAGTTATGGTAACAGTTAGTTGCAGATAGTTCAATCATGCATCGATTTCAAACACAAGCACGCAACAAATAGTTCTATGCATGCATTTAATTATACATAGAGTTTTGAACAAGGCTGTTAGCTGCTATGCTGTTTACATGATTTTCTTTTTTGACCTTTCGATTTATGAATGTGATTCTTTCTAGTTTTCATTAGTCCCTTTTTAGTTAAAATCTCATACTGACCGTACACATTGACTAATTGCAGAGGTATCGACTTTTCTATCGACATCAATGAAATTCCACAAAGAGCTCAAGAATTACCTAATTTGATGAAGCAGGTTAGGACCTCTTTAACATGCTTTGTCACTCTTACTCAAAGTTTGAGTAAAAATGTCAAACCTAAACTTATTGACGCCAAGGCACCAAGTTAACTTATGTCTACATAATAACTTGTTTTATTCAATAAAGTTAAAATACGTTCTATAGGCTTTAATTAAATACTTAGGACACACTGACACACTGCACAATAAGCTATTAATTTCTTTATAAGTTAGGTTATAATGTATCATGTATTGGATCTTGACCAATGGTGTGGAGTGTGGACTGTGGTTTTTTACTTTAAAGTTTAGATTCCTATATTTTAAATTCCCTTTTTATTTATATTTTAGGTAGTGAATTATACAGTAAAACTTATTAATGGGGTTTGAAGAGATTAAAATATCATTTTTGATTATAGGATCATTTACAGGACTCAAACGCTATTTTTAGAATGGAAGTTTTGTGTAAAATATCTTTACTTTAAATATTAAATATTTTACGCGTCATCAGTTATAATCGAAATGTGACCCGGGTATAGTATAGGTGTTTATTATCCAAATGGGTTAGATTTAAAATCTTTAATTGAGGTATACATTTTGAGACTTAGTTTTCTCAGCTTTTTTGATCAACAATCAGAAGTTAACGGGGCTGTGTTCTAACTATTGATTCGACAAGCATATCCCCATCTCTCATGAATATGGTCTATTTGGATGATCAATCTCTTTATAGAGACCGACAAACAAATAGTTTGTATCTTTAGCTGAATTATGAGTGAGCGAGTGACAAAATGAACTATATATACACACATGCACATGCCCTTTAACTAATGTGTTTCTAGTATCTTATGCAATAATTCATGAAATGCTAACACCAATTGTGGCTTAGTTATGTCGATGGACAAATGACATGTCATTTCGAGCAGCTATCATGGTGCTGATGTTCTCAATAAAGGTACTCTTATATCTTGATTTCTTTTATTCCATGTAGCAACGTATGTGCACAAGTAAATGGAGTTCATTCATGTCATTTGTTGTTCATGGGTTTTATAACACAATCAGATTGTAGTTTCTGAATTATTTTTGAATCCAACTATCACGTGATAATTTATTTTTATGAGTATTTAGTTTTGTTACCTTGTTTCTTATAGGCTGCATGTAAAGCTGGATGGTTTAGTGAGAAGGATAATGAAGAACTTCACTGTCTTTCAATTGAGGTTCGTAAATGGTTGTTAATTGGTGTACACTTGTATTTATCAATATTACCTTCACTTACACTTTTTCTCTAATAAAGTCTTCTCTACTCTAATTATAGATAGCAAACAATTTCTCCAGCGTTAAAGATATGATTTCTGGGGAGGGCACATTTCACCAGACCGTCTCATCAGTTATCTCAAGGTGTTTATCATCTCTTACCGCTTTTGGTATTTTGTTCAACTGTTATTTTTAATATAGTTAACTTTTTGGATTCTATTATATCCCTTCAGGTTCTATCCAGGAATGAAGATGGGTGAAGTACTTGCTTTTATTGAGGCTACGGTAATAGTGTTCCCTTTTCCTTTAACAAATTTATTTTGAAAATTTATGTCCTAAGTATCATTTTGTCTATATTGTAGCCTGGATATGGTGCATATGTGAAAGATTTTTATATGACGGTGAATGCAAAAGCATCTAATGAGAAAGTAGTAAGTGGTTCTTGTCCTGTTGCTATTGTACCATAAATCATTCTTTTGAATGTGGACTGCTTATTAGTTATTAGTACCTGTACCCACAACTTGATATACGAGATACATGTTAGCTTTATCATGAATTCTGATTGGGACAATTTTTAACCAAAATTTTGATTCACTAGTCGGTGGTAGTTTGCCAATAAAGCGCATCACAGTAACCATTATCTTTTGTTTATTGACATTATTCACTACACAATCTATTAGTTTTTTTATTTTTGCTTTTAAGTTTCCCATTTCTCTATTTAACTCCTCTGCAGTATTTGTTTGTTGCTCGAACAGATACTACAGAGACATCGTCGTGCATCGTAAGTCCCCAGCAAGTCAAGTATGTTTTCCTCCTTCATTCTTTTCACAGAGCATGCATACATTTAAAGTGGTCTGACCCCTAATTGTTTCTGTTCAATTTCTAGCATTTTCTTGAACGGAAACCCAGTCGATAAAAGGACTTATGTTTACAAGGTATGTATAGATGGTTTATGAGGGTTGCTACCAGAGGTGGCAAATTGGGTGGGTTGGAGAATGGGTCAAACTAAGTAATTTTTGGTACGGGTCAAAATAGGTCGGGCTTGATAGGTTTGACCCGAAATAAAATCCATCCCATGGGCGGAGCTTAAATCTTAATGAGAACCGGGACGGGTCCCGACCCCCTTAGGCCTAAGCCCGTTAGTGTATTTATTTGCGATTTCATGTGTTAAAAAAAGTTTTTTTTCATCTCGGCCCTCCCACCTAATGTTTTTTCGGGAAAATCGGCCCTCCCACAATTTTTTCTAGCTTTGCCATTGATCCATCCATTTATTTTATTATATTTGTATTCAGTTATTAGTTTAATACTGTGTCAAATATGCAAAAATAGTATTACTGTAATAATGATCTCTTTTGTATCAAATAAAACAGCTTATCTTATGCATTAATTTTTCTTTATTGGTGACAAACTACCCATTTCATTGTAAGCAATTATTTTAATCTTAGTCTCTTTGATCCTTTAGAGATGCATTTTAACCTGAATCGACCCATCGATACGTAAATGGGTCAAATTGCCACCTCTAGTAGCTACATATGTATGCAGGGCCTTGTTGCCTGATATGGTTTCGTTAATACTTTAATGTGTTACTATTTGTTATATATTCCTACAGGACCCTGGGCCACAGCTTCCAACACTTGTGACAAATATTAATAAGTCTGGATCCAATCTTCTCCAAGCACTGGGCCAGTTCAATGGTATCTTATTGAACACATACACTCTGTTTCTAGTGTGTCTTACATGCTTGAGTCCTCTATCTTAAACTTTCCACTAAACTCTGTTAGGGAAATATGTTATAATTGTTGCCTTCATGAGTATGGGCTCAAATCCACGCTGTCCTGAACTTCCAGATTACATGGCACCAGCTGCCGCCACATCTGATTCAGGTATACACATTTAATGTACGAGGATATAGCATAGGCAGAAGAAATTCTAAGCAAATGCTTGTTTGATATTCTTATCTGTATTTCTTTGTTTGTTTTCTTATAATAGATACTGATATAATCGAAGGGCCATCGAGAGTATCACTAATTTGTCCCATAAGGTATGCCCCACACTATACATGCTGTCGAAGCTATTAATTGCTATTTGCTAATTCAGCTCATTAGATCATCTTTTTGATAGAACTAGCAATTTCTAGTATCTTCAATTATTTATATCATTGGATCTGGTTTCTTGTATTTATGCAGCTTTAAACGCATCAACACACCTGTTAAAGGACATTTGTGCAAACATCTTCAGGTGAGTTTCCATACTCGTTACTCAGATAGATTGGTTCATTTAAGAATCTCATAATCTGGGTCTTTGTAAATTTTTAAAGGCTCGGGCTTCTGTAATTTACTCTTTAAGTTTGCTCCCTTTGCAGTGTTTTGATTTTGACAACTATCTGGATATAAATTCAAGAAGACCATCATGGCGCTGTCCTCATTGTGGCCAATCTGTCTGCTTCACTGACATCCGAATTGACCAGGGCATGGTTAAGGTAATTGACATAGAAGTAGGGGTTGCAGATTGGGCGGGTTTGTTGGGTAACGGGTCAAAGCATGTAGTTTTTTTGTTTGTTTGTTTGTTTTTTTTTTTTTTTGGGCCAGGTTGACTCGGAACACTTTTTATGTGTTTATAAAACTTAATGTTAGTTATGATTTCCAATAATCCTATCGTTATTGATAAAAAAAAACTTCTTGGTGTAGTAGTATCAAACAAAACCGAAATCCACCTGTTTACAAATGGATCAAAATTGCCACCTTTAAGCTTAGGACCCATCTTATCCCATTCATTTGATTATTGTAAATCTTTTATTTAAAGTAAGTGATTTGTTCATTAGGTTCTGAAAGAAGTAGGCGAAAATGTTTCTCATGTGAAAGTCTTACTCTCTGGTGATGGCTCGTGGCTTACTTTTGATGAATGTGATGATCATGCGAATATGCCACAAGACAAACCACCTGTACCCCAAGAATCTCCGACCTCCTTAAATGCTGATCCAAACATTATAATACTTGCTGAAGGTGACAACGATATGGATAGTACTCCTAATCAAGTTGATAAAAAACCCACTCCTGCCCAGTTGCAAGCTGTGTGCATGAATAATGTGCATAGTAGTATTGCACCTCCTATGATGGCACCTGTAACTGGTACTGGCATGAATGCAACTTCACAAGGTCAAAGTCAAAATCAAAGTCAGAGATCTGCTTCCAACGACACAAAGATTCCAACACATGCTTCCAACACTATGCAGTCAGCAACACATGCTGTTGGGACGTACTGCACTAGCATGAATGCTATGTCGCATGGCCAAAGTCATAGTCAGTTTTCTGCTTCCAACACTTTGCAGTTACCGGCACATGCAATTGGGACATCCAGCACTATCATGAATGCTATGTCGCATAGCCAAAGTCAAAGCCAGGTTTCTGCTTCCAACAATATGTAGTTACCGAGACATACAACTGGGATATCTAATACTCTTCTTCTGAATTCTATTTTGCAGCGTCAAAGTCAAATTTCTGCTTCAAACAATATGCAGCTGCCGACACATTCAGTTTTCAGTGCTGTCATGGATACCGTTTCACAGAGTCCAAGTCAAACTTATGTTTCCAATGACATGCAGTTTCAACAACAGCATAACTTGAACACCATGCGTAATGATCACTGTGGGAGGTATTCGACATCTGCTAGACATATATCAATAATTCCAACGGCCTCCACTGGAACTGTCATTGGTGATAGACAGCAACAATTTTATAATTATCACACAGATCAGCATCAGACAATGCGTATGATGTCAAGTCCGCCGTCCCAGAACATGGGGTCGCAGGTACAAACAATCTATATATATATTAGAGTTGGAAAAATTACTGAGTTGGGTACACGTAATTCTTTGGTACGGGTTCATATGTGCAGGCCAGCTTGGGTTAAAATATTATATTTTTGTAAATAATCAATGTCAAATATGATTAAAGATATTGTAGTATTTCAGTGATATTGTAAATGTTTAAATAAAATGGTTCGAGTTAAAAAAACATTTTGGTGAGACTTTCGACCCGTTTGACTCGTGTACTTGTATACTAGTTTTTGCTTATAACTTGTTTGACCAGTTTGTGAAAGCAACCTGTTCATAAGTAAATGGATTGAAATTGCCACCTCTATTTACCACGTTTTAATTGAATTTTAACAAAATTTGTTTCATGCGTTCAGATACTCATCTTAAATCCTCCTCTCTCTTTTGCAGAGTTGGGTTCATCGTGATAATGTAAATGTTTCAAGTCAACCAGTTCAGCAATTCAGTGCTCATTCAGGTTTACATCAACAATCAAATAGTTACCAACTCAACACTTACCAACATCACTCCTTAAATCAGATGCCACTGAATTCATTGCGACAGCCTTCTCAGTTGTCTCCCCAAATTCATCAAGGAATTGTAGGTCCCACATATGTACAAAGCAACCAAGAAGTGTATCACTATGTCAATGTTCAACCATCTACCCAGTTCAGTAGCGGCCCCCCAACTGTTCCATCTCCGCTCCAGACTTCACGATCATCTGTGACTATGACATCATTGGCAGGACAAAGAGGTATATATATATATATATATATATATATATATATATATATATATATATATATATATATATATATATATATATATATATATCGAATCATAACTAACAAGGTGAATGGGTCAAAACGCAAAGCCGACTCTCAAATACCGTCTCCTCTTTCTGAAATTTTATAAATTATTTTGTGTTTAGTACTACTAAATAAAATAAGTTAGTGATCTGTTTTTTCAAATAAAAACGATTCAGAAAGTTTTATGTAAATTTAGAGGTGACTTTGCGTGTTTGCGGGATGGTTATGTGCTTTGACCCGTTCACCTTGCCACCTTTAATGGTTTCAATTATAAAGGTGGATCATAATTGTAGTAATGTAGTTCAAGTAAATATTATTAACACTATAATTGAGAAGGCAAAATGTATACATCTTCCTTTCTATAAATAACTATGGTGATAAACGTATTTACATAAACGACACTTATATATGAATAATCTGTTGTTAGTAATAACTAGAGACAGATGATCGCGACGACAAATATATTTTTTGAATAACACGATTTAGGAAGTTTTATGCACACACTATTCCGCTTAACTTAAAGCTCCTACTTTCAATCCATTTTAATGTTAAAGGCAGTTTTTTTTTTTTTTTTTTTTTTTTTTTTTTTTTTTTTTTTTTTTTATAATATTTATCTGACCTCTTAAAGATTAACCCAAATTGACCCATTTGCACTAATTTAGAAATTTGGTGTTTTGTGTGTCCCATGTGTCCAGTTCAATTTCTCAGGCCAATGGATGGTTCAGTTGATGCACCAGCAGACCAAAACCTGCAACCAACTGGCCGCATGCGTGGAAGTCTAACGGGTCGCGTTTACTCAGACGCTGTTAGTCAGATGATTATTCTCCCAACAGAACCTGTCCAGGCAGCATCACAACCGGTTCTCAACAATCCTAGAAATGCACTACCACCCCATCTGCAAGTCCTACTGGCTAGTAATGGAAATCTCCATGGTTACCTTGATGGTGCAAGTGGATCGATGTAAGGTATGGTTATTTGTGAAGGGTAGTATAGATAGAACTGCCACTTTTGTATCTAACGGCCGTGAAAATGCAGATTGTGGTTCGATTTCTATTAACATACTTAAAACTGGCTGAAACAGTTGCTTCTTGCATCTGTTTTCTTTTGGGCCACAGCTTCTTAAACATTCAGTTAAATGATCTACTAATATATATTTATGAGGCATATTAGGACTTCTTAGCAAATTGTCTTGTTACATAATGTCAAAATGATATGTTTCCTAGTGTCCTACACTTTTATTTTGGCTGGAAAGAATCTGACCTGGGTTTAACAGTTTAACATACTCCATAACAGGTTAGATTATTACACATTTTCCACTTTTTTCCTCCTCACGTAGTTAATGTATGTGAACTCCCATCAAAACATTGGGAATTGAGGTAGCATGAGGACGGTGATCTTCGATATTGGTATTTTAATCATATTTAAATTTCACTGAAAACCATTTTGATTCTACAATCTTTGTAAGTACGAGTAGATTCAAGCAGACACCGGCACAAACGAACAAACACGAATCTTTTGAATACTCAATCGTGTTATATTCCATAGGTAGCACAATTGACCTTTTCGTCAAACAGTTCGGTAATTAAACGTCATCACTTGTTATTTCACATAAATATGTTCAGCAATCATAGATATATTCTATGTCTAAGAGCTCGCAGTACCTGAGATTTCAGGTGGCGCCATACCCTCACCGTGGGTGGTTGGTTTGTGTCTCGCGCCGTCCCCACTAGTCAAGCCTTTTTTTTTTTCTTTTTTTTTTCTCCTTCTTGGTTCTTTTGTATTGTATTTGTATTTTAGTCGATTATGTGTAGGCTAAAAGGTGTCTCATGACACCAAAAATATAAGAGCAACTGTAATGGAAGGTTTTTAAAAGACTTTTCACTATTTGAATAAGTCATTTGAATGACTTGACTTGTTGTGGCAAAAACTTTGCAAATGACTTTTAGCAAAATAGCATGGTAGAGATCAAGCGTTTGATAACAAATAATACAAGTTATTGTTATTAAATATAAGGCTGCTCATCGGTCTAAAACTGGACCGGACCGAAACCGAATCCGGCAAAAAACCTAAACCGAGACCGGACCGAATGTGGTCGGTCCGTTCTCGGTCCGGTCCGGTCTCGGTTCAAATAGGCTAAATGTCCGGTTTTTTAGCCAGACCGAGACCGAAATTATGAAAAACCCTAGACTGAGACCGGACCGAATGTGGTCGGTCCGGTCGGTCGGTCCGATCCATTTGCTCACCCCTAATTAAATGAAGACTTGTTGAGGAGGTTTGAAAAGCTTTTGAAAGACTTTTATGTATTGTAGCAAATTTGTAGAATGACTTTAAAAAAAAAATACAATTTATTAAAACATTAATTGTTTAATAAATGAAAAAAAGTCATCAATAGCTTGAAGTATTGCATATGCTTTAAGAGAGGAGTGTTTTGTGTGATGTGATAGATTGTGGTGTTATGGGAAAAGTGCTGATGTGACAACACTCCACGGCACGGGATGATACCTTGTGCTCTTATAAGTTATAAGATGTACAAAAAGTAAAAGATAAAATAAAAAGTTACTATCTTTTATTTAAGTTTTGATAGTTGGATTATTTATGTTAAATTCCTTTAGAAGATTGCTACGTATATCACCAACCTTAAGAGAGCTCAGCTATAAGCTCATATTATCTTCATTTGTTGCGTAGTTTGTGGAAGCTTATTCTATAAGCTCTTGTCATAAGCTCTTATTTGTAATGCATGGGTGCCTATATTAATAACTTCTACCTGGTTATAACATTACCTCGTAGTTAAGGTTTTTCTTTCTTAAAGTCAAATAATTTTACTTTCATGACTAGACACGTGTTTCATGATTTTCTTTTTAATAATTTATTTATTTACTTATTTTTTTGATAATTTTATCTCATGACATGATTTATATCATATTGTATTTTTATTAGATATAGTGTTTTCATAAGCTAATTTATTAAAGAAAGGACAAAAAGATCACTAAAAAACAAAGAAAAAATTAAATAAAAAAATATTAAAAGACAAAATAAAGAGGGTATAATGGGATCCTCTTAAGTTGAGAGGATCAACTTCACTCAAGTTGGATGATTGTGAGTAATTAGATTTAATCAAATGGTTCAAATCAAAAGAAGTATTTTGATTTAAGCCATTGGATCAAATCTAATGACTCATAATGAACTAACTTGAGTGAAGTTGATCCTCTCAACTTGAGAGGATACCATTCCCATAATAAATTCTTGTAGAGAAGTATGAATAATTTCAACGACGATCTATTTAGAAGTTGTAACTTTGATATTAGTGTTTTTTGTAACTCTGACTTAAGCTACAACTCAAACTAGTTTTTGCTAAATATCTCCATTTTGTTTAAGATAAAGGGGTTCAAATGGAGAAATATGAAGAGAAACGTTGCAAATATTGCGATTTTTCTTTTGAGTATTTTGGTGAAGATTGTTAAAGTCATAATTGTAGTAATTCAAAGATTAAAATACACAATTTGTCTTTGAACTTGTACTAAAACAACACATTGGGTCTTCTTTTTAAAAAATAAATACATCAACCTTTCTCAACGTCTCCACTTCGTAACTCCGAGAGTCCTTTCTACAAACAACCGTTAGCATTTGACGTTAGCTCATGTCACATGCAGATCACGTAAGGGCAGTTTAGTCAATATACATGTCTTTTATCTTCAACCTTTTATTACCTTTATAATATTTCTTTTCTTCTAGTTTAACTAAAAAATTACACCACAAAATTAAAGAAACCCAATGCAATATTTGCCATCAAATGATTTCTATCATCCAAATTTCTAAAACACAAAACAAAATCATGAAACCCACTAAAAGTACAAAACTAAGGTGATGTTTGTCATCTGAGAGGTTTTAACTTTTCTCATTTTGTTCACCTTTTATCATCTTTTCTTGGAAAAAGTGTTGAAGCACTTTTTTGTTCAAAAAAAGAGTGTTTATTTTTCACCTCTATCTATCTTTAAGGGTATTTGTTTCACCTGTATCTTAGGAGGTGTTTGTTCGGCTTATGTCATATGAACTTGTATAAGCTGATAAATGTCAAAATAAGTCATAAAAGTGAGTTTATAAAATATAAGCCCAAAACCAAATGTCATATGCCGACTATATAAGCCGAAACAAACACCTCCTTATCCATCAGAAACATAATTTTTCTTGTTCAAACAAAATTAGCACTACAATCAATCAAACAAATCGACAACAATAAAATTGATCTTGATAAACAAAACACACCAAATGTCTTGCATGAACTTAACCCAACAATTGAAGAACTCAAAACACATTCTTCAAGAGAACCCATAAACAGTCAATAATCTTCTTGTTCTTACAACTAAGAATGATAATACCTTTATAATCAATAATCAAACCAAATTCCCAATAAAAAAAAAATAAAACAAAATCCTCGTCGGATACGCAGTTGTCGGTGGTGATTGCTAGCGGGGTTATCAGGGACGGCAAAGATTTTGTAGCATTGGATATTTGAGTGTAGAATAATGAAGGACATGAGATACGTGTGTGTAATTATGAATAGAGTTTAAAGAGAAAGAGGTTGACATAAAAAAAATGGTTTGTAGACTTTTTCCAATTCTGCAAAAAGAGTAATGTTACATCCACAACAAAAGAGTTTACAAAATAACATTTATACAATGACTTGTTTATAGTATTGGTCTCATCATATTGCATCATAATTTATCTTTGTTATTTATTATCCTTCACATTTGATTGCCTAATCATTATGTGGGTATAATTATGTAAGATTTTTGTGAATCTAGTATTTCTCCTGCAGAAATGGGAGATAAGTGTTTTTAATTGTGACATATAGTTAAGAAAGGAAAAAAATAGAGGGTAATGAATTGTTGTTTCCATTTGTTAAGGCCATCATGTTTATTTATATGGTTTGTGGGTTTTTGTTCATGTTACTCATGTTTTCTTTCATCTATAACAAGGAGAAAATTATATAATAATCATTAGTAAATTATGATGGCGTATGTGGGGGTGCTTGGTTGGAGGTTTTAAGGGGTAAGTAAAGAGTATTATAATGAAAAGTTGTGATTGGTTATGTATAATGCAATCATCCATTTCCTAAAAGTGAATAGTACCCATTACTCTCCAAATTAGTGGCAGTAAAATTCAGCCTCCTATCGACATTTTGTTCTCACACTATCCACTCCTCATACATTCATGACTATTTGATTTTGTATTGGAATAATTTAACATATTTTAATATTTATTAATTTATAAATGAAATATTAACCCATTATATTCCTACGTATACCCATTGCATTTCTCTTTTCCATTTCTTTATTTCAACCAAGCACACACTTAATCATGACTTGATGCTGTATAACCCAGACCCTTTAAATTTGTAAAGGATTAAAGGAAGTGGCAAATGATGGTAGCTTATTTTTTATTTTATTTTTTTTAGGAAAAAAAGGGAAATTTTTGAAGAAAATGTCTTGTTGCATTTAAGCTTAAAAGAAAATGAAAATCCAATAGCAAATTCAAGGTTAAACATGAAGATGTGTAAAGTGACAAAATTGCCCTCATATGATATGCATGTGACATGATTTAATGGTAGATGCTAATGATCTTGGGGACAAAGACTTGCGGGGTTACGAATTGGTACAAGTTTAAGACCAAATGGAGTATTTTACTCTAATTTAAATGTGTAATTGACATTGACTAAATGTATCTCATGTTATAGAAGTGAATTACATGTTCATCAAATCCCGCCATGATATCTATTCAAGATGTTAGCAAACTATTCTTTTTATTATTATGTTAGCAAACTATTCTTTTTATTATTTTAAACAATCATTTATACAATAAGAGAAAACACCTCGGTGAGCATTTCAACAAAAAGTATATTTGAGAAAAAAATCATTGGCTAATAATGGATAACATTTTGACTTGTAAAATTGACATCATGATTGACCAATAAAAGTCAAAACTAAATATTATTTTATTCAAAATTCATTATTTATATTTATAATACATATAATAGACAAACGACTCTCTCTCCAAAAATTTTAAATGTACAAAAAATTATGCAATGTTTACAACACTTTAAAGCAATGATTTTTCATAAGTACAACAAGCAAAGCATTTTGTACAACAAAAACAAGCGTAACTCGAAATTCAGACCAAAATCTCAGAATTATACATTAAATACCATTAAAAACACTCCTAAACATAATATTACAATTATTAGAACATAATGTACAACCCTGTATATATTTCTCAGCCGTAAATGCAAACTTTTCCTCCATAATGTACAACCCTGCTTCTTTTCTACCTCTAGCCACATTTTTCCATCCATCTTGTTTTTTTTAAGACCATAACAGATCTTATACACACGAAAAGAAAAAAAAAATCATCATAAATCTATAAGAAGGTCAATCTTCTTAAAATTCGAATATTATAAAGAAATAACCAAAACAATTTTGTTTCAATTATTTCTTTCATTCGGTGAGACTTAAAATGAAAAATCAAAACTCAAAAACGATATAAAAGCATCACCTACTCGAGACCTCTTTTTCAAGATCTTGAAGCCACCTTTCAACAAAAAGAAACCATGTATACTCATGTATGTGAGATGGTTTGAAGCAAACATAGATAAAGAAAAATTGTGTGTGGTTTTGAGTTCTTCATTTTGTGTATGTTTGTATTCGTGGAACAGGAAACCGAAGAAGAAAAAAGGATTAGTAGACACGTTTGGTTTGTGTGAAAGAGTATTTGATGTGTCTGCATTTTCTAGATCTAAGAATTCATGTGATGGGGCGTGATTTTAGATGTGTGAGAGTTTTGGGTTAAGGGTTAGTGGTAGTTTATAACCGGGTATTAGGTTTGTGGGTGGGCCGGGTGTACTTATGGCGTTTGGGCTGGCCTGGTACTTAATTTGGACTTTGGTCTAATACTGAAAATTGGTGGACTTGTGTTGTGTTGTACCGGGATTAACAAAGAAATACTATTCAATAATTGTTAAACAAAACAAATGGGCTTTAATGGTTTTTTTTACTAATTGTCATTTGACAATATTAATTGTTGGTATAAGTAATGGTCTACTGGTGTATGAAAATAAAAGGTAGATCTTGGATGTAGAGGAATGGTGTATGATACACATCAGATGAGGAAATTAAAGTGGAAGATTCATATAGTAACGGGAAGGGTAGTTGATGGTGGAAAATTAGGGGATCTTTGTTTTAAAAACATGCTACGTACCAATGTAAGCAATGATTGTGAAAGAAAAGTTGACTTTGAAATTTCACACATGATGAAAAATGTCTTGTATGTCTGTGAATTTGTATTTGACAAAAATTATGGTGCGCTCATTACGTCATTTGGAAGGATTTTGGGCTTATGGCCTTATGAAATTATTTGTTAGGCTTTTTTGTTTTATTATCAAATATTTTTATTCTTTCACACTTACTAAATCTAATTGCGCCTTAAGCCAAATGTTATTATGCCATATAGTATAAAAGTAAACTTATCACACCATGTCATATCTAATTGCCACATAACTCGATATTAACCACATTGATTTGCTACCATCATACTATTGCCGACTAAGACTTTTATGTTGGCTCTATATTGCGCCTGCGACTCTAATATTTTCATAAAACATAGTTTTCAATTACTTAAAATTATTTGATATAAAATTTTCGTCATACGTAGAGTTAATGTCACAAAAATATATAATAAAAAAACAATATTCGCCGAATATTTTAATTACAGGGTACCCGTCACCGCATCTCGCGGGTACCCTGCTATTTTTTGTAAAGAAGAAAAACTTATTTTCAATTTCTTTTACACTAAAATGAAAATAACATTATATTTTCACTTGTTAATATAATTTACTGCCAATTTAAAAATGGGTTAAACTAAATTCATTTTTACTGACTTAAGTGTAAAATTGTAAATTTCTATTTACATGATTTTTAGTAAGTTTATTATTATTATTATTATTATTATTATTATTATTATTATTATTATTATTATTATTATTATTATTATTATTATTATTGATTTGTTACTTTGATTATTATTATTATAGATTAGTCATAATACCACAAAAATACTCCGCACATATGCGATATATGAATATATCATAACAAATCGAATCACAAATTATTAAGATAAGTAGATGATCACTTAGATTTCGATTTAGATCTTAAAAACAATATTTATAGTTGTTTGTAGTCATAAATGCTACATTTAACAATTAAAAACATGCAATGAAAGCTGATACATTTAGTTAGTTGAGAGAAGTTAAATTCAGAAAAGCTGATCAAATGAAGGTTGATACATTTAGTGAAGATACAATAATTTATTTATGTCAGAATTTCCTAAACGTAGCTCTAACGACTACGTTTAGCATTTTCTTAAGTTTAATTATCTAATGCAAAATAAAGTATAATGTGAAAAACACCGAAACTAGTTACTGAAATTGTTGTTACCATTCGCTGTGTTATTTAGTATCACTTAAAAAAAGGAAGTAGAAAAATTGAATTAAAAAAAAAAAAAAAAAAAGTTCTCAAGCATTACTTAAAGGGAGAAAAAAATTAATTGATTTTGAGGTATTGAGATTATTATTATTTTTATTTATTTATTAATTATTATTATTATTATTTCATTTTCAGTAGTACCGTACAAGGAAAAGTAAAACTAGAAAGAACCGGATCCCAAACACCTCATAACTCTACTACTACTACCATCTAAACCCAAAACAAATATTCCAATCTATCTATATGATCATCATCAGGTTTTTGTAGTAATGAAGTGTCGATCTGTAGGATGTGTATGGTCAGAATCACCGCCGGTACACAAAGTCACCTCCACCGTCGTACTTGACCGTCCACCCACTCTTTACACCGGCGGATCCGATGGCTCCATTTTCTGGTGGAATTTATCCTCATCCTTAGATCACGTAACTTCTTAACTAATCACGTCTCCATTTTTTTTATTATTAGGTTATGTTTTGTGATTATTAGTGATGAATTTCAACTCTTATTTTGCTTATTGTTGTTAACAGAATTAGTGTTTATATATTTGCTCTTTGTTTGATATCTGTTTCGGAATTTGCGTACATCGAGAAGTAGTGTTTAGGATTATATTATTTATTGTTTTAAGTTGTAACCATTGGCAAACGCGATTTCACTGTTAGAAGAAGTTGGCTTATGGATTTGGATAGGTTGATATTATATGTAATTGCTGGAGATAATCGATTTAGTATTCCTAGCGTGTGTTTATTAGAAGGAAATACCCCTGTTTTCCACAAAATGTTTTGTACAAAACAAGGAAAATAGAGATTGCGTTCAAATCAAATGTTTCCCATCAAATTCTCTACAAAACATAGAAATTTGCATTTCCTACGTTAACAAGGGAAACTACACAACATAAGGGTGCGTTTAGTTGTAGAAAATTTATTTAATTTTCCATCTCAATTTCTTCAGGAAATTTCACGTCTCTATTTGTGTAGGATCTAAAATCATCTAGTTGAAAAAAGGAACAGTCACTTCTTCATACGCGACATTGTCAAATTTAGGATCTTTAGTTTCATTTCTTGGCAAGTATCCTTATATGTTAGTATAATGTTGTCATTAGATAGTGTTTACGAATATAATGTTTCTTTTAGGTTTGAAGATTAAATTAACTGATTATTATGGAATTTAGGATCTTTACTATCACAAACTTGTTGTCCTGCCTCAAATTAGGTAGTGTCTCCTTGAAAGTTCTAAGATGGATATATGTAGATATGTATTACGTTGGGTATCAAATTAGTTAATGAGTTATGGAAGCGAGAGTAAATGTGAACTAGCTTCTAGTGGAACTGTTACCTGTATTCTGAAGGGTCTATGTAACAGATTTTATTACAGTTTTGCATTTTTAGTTTTATGCTAAATAGTTGGAAGTGTTGTGGTACTTCTACCACTAAAGTTCTTATCTTTGCTACATTTTGGACTTTTGATCCTGCCTTTATGAACCAAACACTACCAACACGTAAACACATAGATTACAAGGATTCATGTTACTTGGAAGATATAGACGTCCACCTAGAAATCCCTATTGCTTAATGTCCTTAATTGCGTAAAATTCACAATTGCAACAATAATAGTAATGTAATTTGTAAGTAACAAGCTTCTGCTTGCGCTTGTCATGTTAATGGAGGTTTTTATTGTCAGGACATTAAACCAGTTGCTATCTTATGTGGTCCTTAATTGCATAAAATTCACAATTGCAACAATAATAGTAATGTAATTTGTAAGTAACAAGCTTCTGCTTGCGCTTGTCATGTTAATGGAGGTTTTTATTGTCAGGACATTAAACCAGTTGCTATCTTATGTGGTCACACTGCTCCAATTTCTGACATGGGTATCTGTTCCCCTTCGTCGACTGTAGGAGATGATAACGTTACCGATTCAAGTAATGTGGCACCAAACTCTAGTTCAGTTAACTATGGTTCTCTAATCAGTGCATGTACTGATGGTGTATTATGCGTTTGGGGCAGAGACACTGGACATTGCACCCGCAGAAGGAAAATGCCAGCGTGGGTCGGAAGTCCATACATGGTTCAACCATTGCCTGGAAATAGTAGATATGTATGTGTTGCCTGTCGTTTCATTGATTCGGTTAATTTAATAGATCCTCAATCACTTGATTCAACTGAACATCATGAGCCACAATCCAACAAACCATCAAAGTGTACAGTTGTGATAATTGATTCGTATACCTTAACCATAGTGCAAACTGTGTTTCGTGGTACTTTATCTATTGGCCCTTTTGAGTTTATGTCCATTGTGACACCCTTTAGCGATATGGATAAGGAATCGGTACTGGTAGCTGACTCTTTTGGTAATGTGCAATGTGTGCCGCTGCTAAAAGACACCGAGCGAAATGAAGACATTACAGATGATTCACAGAAGAATTCTCGCCACCTGGAAATGTCTGATTGGGTTCAAGAATCAAGTGAAGGAGAACATCCGATTTCGTTTGCTGCTTCTGGGCAAGTTCTAGCGGTATTATATAAAACCAATTGTGTATTTAAGCTTGTGGACGGTAATGCTAAAGTTGGCGAGATTTCACTATTAGAAGACGTCAACCTTAGTCAACATGATGTTGCCGGTTGCTTGTTTCTTGGAAGCGAGGAAAACATTAACATATTTGTAGAAACTTTTGCTGTGTGGAACAACAAAGGTTATGTAATTATGTACACCATATCATATTCAGGACAAATTTTCAAATATGCGCCTTTATGTGCTGTCCCAGCTGTTTCACATCCTCCTAACGTCGAATTATCATTTTCTTTTATTCTGATGAATCAAAATCTTGTACGAATTGAATCAAATTGCCTCCACACTGGAGGACCAGTACATTGGAAACCCCTGATAACGATATGGGAAATATGTGATAATGATGAAAAGTTTTATCAAGAATGTAGATTGGTCGCAAAAGGTAGCTATTTTGATGAGTGGTTTGTGGACCAAAAGAACATTGCACAGACTTCAAATGGTAACAATAGTAAAGAATGTGTGGTCACTTCTTCAATGGTTATATCTGAAAACGACTCATCCCCTTATGCGATAGTTTATGGATACGACAGTGGGCAGATAGAAGTTTTACGGTTCAATATGTTTTCTGAAAATGCGGATACTCAAGAGGTTGATTCATGTGCATCAAAGCAATATCTCTCAGGTCACACAGGTGCTATACTCTGTCTAGCCGCACATCAGATGGTTCGTAACTCGAGGGGGTTCAACAGTAACATTTTCCTAATATCTGGTAGTATGGACTGTACAATACGTATATGGGATCTTAACTCCAGTAGTCTTGTCACAGTGATGCATCAGCATGTTCAACCTGTTCGTCGAATCATTTTACCCCCGTCCCATACTGATAGTCCATGGAGTGATTGTTTTTTATCCGTTGGTGATGACGCATGTGTTGCTTTAGCTTCACTCGAGACTTTACGGGTGGAAAGAATGTTTCCAGGACATCCATTTGTACCTTCAAAAATAGTATGGGATAGTATACGTGGTTATTTAGCATGTTTCTCTCTGAATCATACAGCAACATCTGATTCATCTGATGTGCTGTATATTTGGGATGTAAAGTCAGGGGCACGTGAGCGAGTTCTTCGTGGTAGTGCTGCTCATTCAATGTTTGATCATTTTTGTATGAGCGGGAGTAAGAATAATACGTCAGCTAGTTCTATGGAGAGGAACAACACGTCTACTTCGTCGTTGGTTATGCCAGTAATTGAAGATACACAAGTTTCACAATCTCATCCAAACACTCCTGAAAAAGGCGATTCGTCATCAGATTTTTCTCGTGAACATCCAATCACATGTTCGTGCCCGTTTCCCGGAATTGCAACACTTACGTTTGATATGACATCGTTAATGTCGCTTAGAACAGAATCTTTTGAAAGGCAAAATGATGCAATTGGGAGGACTCTTGTTGAGGAATCAGAATCGGTTCAGAACATACAGTACCCAGTGAGTACAGATAGTGGAAATGCTTCACAAGAAACCTTAACGGATACTACTGATTACACTGATTGGGCCCATTCATTAGAAGGGTCTTTATTTCGGTTCAGTTTGTCGGTTTTGCACTTGTGGGATGTGGATTATGAGCTTGACAAACTGTTGGTTTCTCAGATGAAGCTCAAAAAACCTAAGAATTTTTTTGTTGCTTCTGGTTTGCTCGGAGACAGAGGGTCTCTCACGTTAGCATTTCCTGGTCAAAGTGCAACGCTAGAGGTACCATATAGTATATCTGTTCACTATATATGTTGATTTATTATTTCACATCTATTATATTTAAATATTTTTCTAAATGTGTCAGCTTTGGAGATCATCGTCTGAGTTCTCTGCAATCAGGTCGTTAACAATGGTGTCCCTTGCTCAACACATGATTAGCTTGTCTCATTCATGCTCCAGTGCAACCAGGTAACCCGACTATTTGTAATAACAATCCTGCACTAGATCAGTAGCCAATGCTTGAAACATTTTTCTTTTCTTAAAAGGCTTCCAAGAGTTTATCACAAACTTTTTCTGGGATAGTCTGATTATATGGTTCATGAATTCTTTCTGTTTTGCAGTGCCTTAGCAGCTTTTTACACACGACAGTTTGCAGAGAAATTCCCCGACATTAAGCCACCTTTGCTCCAGGTAACTTCTCGTCCCTATAAAATTTGGTGCAACCATATGTTATGGCCCATAACTACTGATTTAGTTGCACACGATGTTTAGTTAAAAAACTTTCTGATCCTTTTTCTTATTGAAATAAAGCTTTTGATAAGCTTTTGGCAAGACAAGAGTGAACATGTCCGAATGGCTGCACGCTCATTATTCCACTGTGCTGCTTCAAGGGCCATTCCTCACCCCCTTCGTAACAATAAGTCAGATGATGCTAATAAATCAAATGGCGGTGCAGAAAATATATCAGAAAATATCTCATTAGATTCAAGCAAAGATAATTCTGAAATGCTAGCATGGTTAGAATCATTTGAACGTCAAGACTGGATATCTTGTGTATGGGGAACAAGTCAAGACGCAATGACTTCACATATGGTTGTTGCTGCTGCTTTGGCTGTTTGGTACCCAACTCTTGTGAAACCAGGTCTTGCCATGTTATGCGTACATCCATTATTGAAGTTAGTTATGGCCATGAATGAAAAATATAGTTCTACTGCTGCTGAGATTCTTGCAGAAGGTATGGAGAACACATGGAGTTTGTGCATCGGTTCTGAAATACCTCGTATCATTTCGGATATATTCCTTCAAATTGAGCATGTAAATGGAGCATCTGCCAAGCCAACAACACATGGTTCAGATACATTTTTGGAGATTCAGGAGTCTTTGGTTGGAATTCTTTTACCTAGTTTAGCAATGGCTGATGTACCGGCATTTTTACATGTGATAGAAAGACAAATATGGTCTACTGCATCTGATTCACCTGTTCATATAGTGGCCCTCATGACCCTCATCAGAGTTGCTCGTGGTTCTCCTAGAAATTTGGCTCCTTACCTTGATAAGGTTTGTAATGTTATTAGCTTTGTTTACTTGTTTATTCTCCGATAGAATGTGTTAATCCCTCCTTTATGATTCTATGGTATTTTTTGTTTCAACTATAATATGTTTTAACAATTAGCCAGGTTGCAGGTGGTCAATTTTATTTTACAGACAATGGACCCTGGCAACTTGGCCATGCGTAGAAGTTGCTTACAAAATTCGATGGCAACATTAAAGGAAGTTGTGCGTGTTTTCCCCATGGTAACCCTGAATGACTCATCTACTCGGTTGGCTGTTGGGGATGCAATTGGAGATATTAACAAAGCTATCATCCGTGTTTATGAAATGCAAAGGTAGTTCATAAAGCTTTTCGCTTGCCGTTTATGTACTGAGGTTCACTAGACGTAATAAAAATACAAGTCCATTCATTATATTACAGATACTTGTATAGTTGATATAGTGTATACTTACTCATAGGCATAATGATTCACTAGACCCCTAGTTGCTGGTCGTCAAGACCAACTCATTGGTTTGGATAAAAAGATCAAATAAGGGACGATCTTGGAGTGAGAACATAATTTACATATACTCATGTTCTTCTGACCCACCTCATTCTATAATAAACTGTCAAATACGTATGTAGTGATTAATTGTGTAATCACACAATTTGAATATAGCAGAAAGTAACGTGTGTATATTTTTTAATAATATTATAATTTCTAAATGTAGCATGACAAAGATAAAGATCTTGGATGCTAGTGGACCTCCAGGACTTCCAACTTTGCTTGGAGGAGCTTCTGACTCAACCCCGAAAACTGCAATTTCGGCCTTGAGTTTTTCACCTGATGGAGAGGTACTTTGCAATTTCAGCCTAGTGCTTATGTTATTTTAATATCACAAATGTGTAGTCTAAAGTAGTTATATAACAATATTTAATTAACAGGGGCTGGTAGCTTTCTCGGAGCATGGTTTAATGATTAGATGGTGGTCACTGGGGTCCATGTGGTGGGAGAAGCTTAGTCGGAATCTTGTTCCTGTTCAATGCACAAAATTAATATTTGTTCCTCCATGGGAAGGGTTCTCTCCTACTTCCACAAGGTCTAGCATAATGGCAAGTGTAATGGGTAATGGGAAGCATTTTTCATAGGTAATACTTTGATGCTGACTAGGGTTTATTTGTAATTAATGGAGTGTCACATGCTTACGGTCATAAAACATAAGCATCTGGTCCTAAAAGGACACACATGACTTTTGAAGTCCAGTTTAGTAATTTAAATATGAATAAAATCCAGTCACCTCGAAAAGTCGAAAGTCAAAATTCAATACATCCAAACTAACTGTACATTTTTTTTAATGGAATCTAAGGTGGCAAATTTGACACTTTTATGTACAAAGTGTTTGACTTAGGTTATTTTCAATCTCTAACGGGTCGAATGGGTTAAGCAAAAAGCTTAAACTAAAGGAAATGTGCCATATTGGTATAATTTGATAATTTCCCATGCATATAGTTTTTAAGTCTTATGTAACAAATTGCTTATATACAACTACAAAACCGAAAATAGAATAAGAAGGCGTTTGCAGACGTGGCCCAACCTGACCTCTCCAATTTGGACTATTATTAAGAAATTACATGTATATGATCCGTTGAATTTGCTACTCTATGTGGAAAATATGGGGCATGTATGTGCGTTTAGCCTCTTTTTATTTGGGAAGGCAAGCAGTTTGTCCTCTTAAAAGTGGTGGCACGTAAAGAAAGAAATTATTCCCTCGTTAAATCTTTAAAGCGTGTTTTCAGTTAGTCGTTTGGTCAAATAAATTCATATGTGATCGATAGGGAGTACTCATTTAGTGTTGTTCATTTGACAGGATAATACGAGGGATTTGAGCGAATTAGACAGATTGAAACTCTTGCTTCATAATCTTGATCTCTCGTATAGGCTAGAATGGGCCAGTGGAAGAAACGTATTACTCAAGAGGCATGGTCAGGAATTAGGGACTTTTCAGTTATAACATTGAAACCTTGTCCAAAATTTGTTTACCCAACTCTGATATGATGAAGGAGTTAGCCATCTGTCACATGGGGATCAGTGCGGATATGTTCTTTAGTCATCAAATGTAAATGGACAACATTGTTCGTGGGTCTACCTCTAGTGTATATTGTTCGTTTACGACATCTCCTCCAGAATTTGCAAAAGGAGCTCTTTCCAACAGGCTTAAAACCAGCCTCTGCCTTCATGTTGCACAGTTTTGCTGCTAGACTGCTAGTTGGATTTCTGGTATTTCACTATAGGTGCATCTTTAGTGCCTATAAACAACACAAATTGATTCATTGCAGTTTTGTAGCATAGTCGCTGTAGTATTTTCGAATTACATATAGTACCCTTCACCCAGTTTTTGAATTATGAGAAGTTCATCACAGTTTCTGCTAACGTTCTACCCGGAACTCTCATTTTTTAAAGGGCAAAAATCTCTTGTATAATAAGAGAACATACAAAATGGACAATCAAATATTATTTGGATTAAGTGTATTTTGTTATGTATTTAATATGACAATAAATTACAATTATAACTCGAATATCATTGAAATTGGTGTATATTTATTTGTATGTTATTTTTATTTATTTACTTATTTATTTATTTATTTTTTTATCATTTTTAAAGTCATTATATCATTATTGGATTTACTTAAACAGGTTAATGAGTTGCAAATGGGTTAAACGTGTTACGCACGTCAGGATTAAGGTTGATTTTCTTGACACGATTAATAAATGAGTCGTGTTTAAGTATATACTAACACACCAACCCGCAAAGCCAAATAGATCAACCCGAAAACGACTCGATTGTCACTCCTAATTATATATTACACCATATTCTACCGCATTATAAGTATGCTTAAGGCTTTCAAGAAAAACCTTGAGCACATCCTTTTCACACCAATTGAATTTCATCTGAAGTGTCTTTCGAATAAATAGTTTTTTTTTTTTTTTTTTTTTTTTTTTTTTAATGGAAAAAGCTTTTAGAAGATCTGATGCAATTGAAATACTAGCACAAAATGTAGTAGTACTAAAAATGCTTTTATAAAAGAGTTTTGCTAAATCCTCCTACATTATATTTTTACATATCCTTCTACACACACAGTAACTTCACTCATTATCTCTATCTGTGTATTAAAACCGTATATTTTGACCAATGTTTTGAAACCCGGGTTTGGGATCGACCCGGCCGAGTCACCGGGTCACCGGGTCAACCGGTTCGACTGTCGGGTTAACCCGGTTAGACCCGGTTTTATGCACATTTCTAAAAATCCATTTTCTATTGTTCTAAGTTTAATGTCGAAACTACAAACACTACTCTGTTGTGAAAAAAAAAGCAAAGAACCTGCATATAAACCTTCATAAATGCAGTTCAAAGTTCAAAGTTCAAACTAAAGACAAAAATAAGCGCTTTGGATATTAGAACCCGAATTTAATCTAATAAGTGGAAACTAATCACAAATATGAGTGAATATACACCATAAGAAAGTCATATCAAACAAAAATAGCACCTTAATAATGGCAAATAAAAAAAATAAATAGTCAAAATTTAAATTTAAATTAAAAAAAAAAAAAAAAAAAATCTAAACCCGGCTGGGTTTCAAAACCCGGGTTGACCCGGGTCACTTAAAACCCGGCGGGTCTAACCGGTTGATCCGGTTTTAGAAACCAGGGTTTTTTAACCCGTTTTTTGACCGGGTACTGGTCCGACTGGTTGACCCGGCCGGGTCGACCCGAGTTTAAAAACATTGATTTTGACACTTGTTAAAATCCTAGAAGATAGTAAGAAGAAATATCATTTCTTTTTATAAAATGTTTTGCATTTGATGTGTTTTGAGTTTTGAACAAACAGTTTTTTGTCACACACTACAAAGTACAAACACACTACTAAAAAAATAGAGAAAAGTCCAAAATACATCCCTGAGGTATGCCAAATGATACGTTTACATCCTTTTTCTTTTTTCGTCTCAAATATCATCCCTCCGTTAATAACTTTGGAACAAATACATCCCTAGGGACTAACGATGCAAAATTTTGCCCGTTAAGTACCCCACGTGTTAGTCACGTGAGGGGTATTTTTGTCTTTTTACACAATAATAAGAGATAAATTACAACTCGTCCTTGTGATAAGGTTAAGCAAACCGACACCCTATTTATCACTTCCATTCACAAACCCTAACACCCTCCCTCTCTTTCTCTGCTACTGCTGCCGCCGGCCATCCACAAACACCCACCACCGCCGCCATTTGAACTACACCACCATCTCCATAACACTCCACTCCATTTCCTCTTCACTCTAGTATAACTCACGCGCTCAAAATCAACCTTCCCCACCATTTCTTGTACACTACCGCTGTCAAAACTCACCACCAACACCACCCTTGACCTCTAAACTAGTGGATCTATTGAAGAACGGTAAGGAAAATGCATTTGATGCGTGAGTTGACTCGGTCACGAGTCAAATCGTGACTCAACTCGTGTTTTTAAAAATAAAAAGAAAATAAAGAAAAGGGGCGGCGGGGTGTGTTTTACCGGTGGTAGGAAGGTTGACGGTGGTGGTGGTGACACTCGGTGGTGGCGGTGTCGGCTGTGGTGGCGCGTGGTGGCACGTAGGGAGTGATTGGGGGAGCGGGGTTTGTACGGTGGTGTCGGGGGAAACCCGATCTACAAGATGGTGTAAAGAAAAGGGGTGGCCGGAAAATATTCCGGCGAGGTGGTCGCCGGATTCTGCTGGTGCACGGCGAGGGAGGCGGCCGGCCGGAAAATACAAGGGAGAGAGAAAGAGTGAGGTGTGTGTTTTTATTATTAGTTGAAATGAGAAAAGACAAAAAGAAATAAGGTGGGGGTGGTGTGTAAAAAGACAAAAATACCCCTCACATGACTAACACGTGGGGTACTTAACGGGCAAAATTTTGCATCGTTAGTCCCTAGGGATGTATTTGTTCCAAAGTTACTAACGGAGGGATGATATTTGAGACAAAAAAAGAAAAAGGATGTAAACGTATCATTTGGCATACCTCAGGGATGTATTTTGGACTTTTCTCAAAAAAATATTCGTTACAAGATACTGTAACACATAAGTTAAACAAGTTTAGCGACACCATCTTGACTTTTATCATCCAACACCCAATAATATTCAAAAAAACAACACACGCGAAACACGATATCAACACCTGCACCACCCCACACCCAATCCCACCTCTAAATAAATACCACCACACACACACTAACCACACACACTAACCACCAAACAATGGCAGCATCAACTGCTTCATCAATCTACACCACATCACCACTCCACACAACAACCAAAGCCTTCTCCACGCGCTTCCCCACGCGCCGCTCGTCTCTCACGCTCCGGCCGACTCAACACCGGGCGGCGGCTGTTGTTAACGCCGCGGTGGAAACAGAGAATATTCCGGCGGTTAAAAAGGATATTCCGGCGAAGGTGTTGCCGTTTAGAGTAGGTCATGGATTTGATTTGCATAGATTGGAGCCTGGATATCCTTTGATTATTGGCGGGATTGATATTCCTCATGAACGTGGTTGTGAAGCTCATTCTGATGGTAATTATTTATATATATATTTTTTTTATATATTTAGTTAGTTAGTTAGTTAGTTAGTTAAGTTTGTTATATTATTGTTAAATTTGTTAGAATTGTGAATTAGGTTAGGGATGTTAAAATTTTGCAGAAACCGTCTTTGTAGTTTGTCCAAATTACAGGCGCAATCCCTACATCTTCGAAAGCGCGGACGCAGTCCTTGTGGGGAACTTTGGTGTGCAATTATCGTCTCTGGCACGAGAATATATGAAACTTTTAAAGTGTATGTGCAGTCACGAGAACACATGAAATTTTGAAGTGTAGGCGTAGTCTGTGCCAGGGACGATAATTGCACACCAAAGTTTTCCACGGGGACTATGTCTGCACTTTCGAAGATGTAGGACTATGTCTGTAATTGGACAAACTACGAAGACTGTTTCTGCAAATTACTTTTAGGAATATGGATCTCGAAATACTAGTGTCAATATAGTTGTCAGAGTCGTACTGGTGACAGAGTCGAGTTAAGTTACACTAAAACGAGTTTGTGACCTAGGTTAAATAGTTGAGTTTGTTTGTATAGTTGTGCATCCTAAATTAGTGGTTGTGCTTGTGGATATTTGTATAGACTGAAATTATGAATCTGGAAATAATACTGTCATTGATCGAAATAGAATGAAATGTAGAAAACGTTGTTTGTTGACTCGTTGGTTGAGGTTTAGAGCACATGAAATAGTTCTTGTGTGACCTATGCTTAGATATAAATATGTCGAATAGTTAGCGATCATGAGTCATTTGATGTGTATGAAAGATGATTATCGCGAGAGATAATCATAAAGGATTATAAAGGATGTGATGATATTACTTGAATTTGTCGTAATGGATTATGTTTACTTTTGTGATGAGGTGTTGTTTATTTTTCTGATTATTTGGGGATGTTTTAGGTGATGTGCTGTTGCATTGCGTTGTTGACGCAATTTTGGGTGCTTTGGGTCTACCTGACATCGGGCAGATCTTTCCGGACTCTGATCCGAAATGGAAAGGGGCAGCATCGTCCGTTTTCATCAAGGAAGCAGTAAGATTCTATTTTCATTAACTTTTTTATTTTTACGTCATGTTGCATTTAATTACTTTAGGCACGTGCGGGCTTAGCCTTACTAGTTATATTCATGAGACTATGCTCGAATGTAACCGTGGCATATCAAAATCAGAAGGAAACGGCTTAGCCTTACTAGTTATATCCATGTTATGCTACTTATATCCGTATTTCTTTAACCAATTACATGTACATATGACTTTCAACCGTACCTGAGAGATGTAGAATGGTGTGCTCTGAGTGTGAAGAGTTTACATTGTGAATTACTGTATTAAAGAGATGTTCCTGACTAAACAGTTTAGAAAATAATGTTCATAGTCCAGTTATTATATTACTGAATTATTTATATGCATCCATCAGTATTAAAAAAGAACATTTAAAGTTTTCTATTTCATAAACTAAAAAGTATTGAACAATTTTTGAAGTGAAGAAATTTTTATCATTTAAAATGATTATAGTCAGATTTGGTGTAAACAAAGTTGAATACATAATTGGATGACCAATAAAGCGGTAGCAATAGGTGCATGGCCTTGATAAAAATAGTTAAATAGTTGGGTGGTTTCAGTTTCATTATTAAATTTCAAATCTGAAACTTTAGCTCCACATTGTTGACATAGTAGAAGCTTGTAGTCAACATCAGAACACTATGGCAAGCCCCATTTCTAAGAATTTTATCGTACAAATTTATTTATATTTTATATATTTATGTTATTGGTAGTATGCTTAGTTTACTGCTATAAAATTAATATATCAACTTATCCTTTCACTTACTTAAATATCAGGTGAGACTAATGGATGAGGCTGGTTATGAGTTAGGAAACTTAGACGCGACTTTGATCCTTCAAAGACCAAAACTAAGCCCTCACAAAGAGAACATTAGAGCCAATTTGTCTGCACTCCTTGGTGCAGACCCCGCTGTTGTGAACTTGAAAGCTAAAACTCATGAGAAAGTAGACAGTCTTGGAGAAAATAGAAGTATTGCAGCTCACACCGTTGTACTTTTGATGAAGAAGTAATTCTTCAACTGTAAGAATTTTACTTGCTACATTTGCAAAAGATATATGAAAACAATAATTTTTTAAGATGGGAGTCATGGGACTATTGTGTATCTAGTTCTCTTAAATTCTAGGGTGGGTGTTCTATAAAAGTCAATACAAAGTCATGGATACAGTTTTCCTCTTTCTGTTGTTACTCTTGCTTTATAACTTTGGTAGTGGAAAAATGATCTTCCAGTATTTAGTAGAACCGGTACACATAAGAAAGGTTCAATGATTGGTATTTACGTAAAGTAGTGGTAGGGCGCAAGGTGCTTGTCACATATGCTTCAGAAGTTGTACGCTTTGATCCTGTTTGCTTGTTAAACCACAACATGTTAATCTAGTCAACACTAGTATTTATAATTAACCACTTTACTACTCAAGATTGAATATGTAAACATAAAGGCAGATGCTTTGAATTGTCAAAAGGCTGCTTAACTGCGAAAATTAAATTATAGCGGTCAAAAGTCATATAAGGATTATAAGCATTAATATAATTGAAACTTGGCTCATTACTTCATTTTGACCCTACATATAACATGTGTGTTTTGCCACCACCTTCCCATGATTTTGATGTACTTCAAGGTGGTGGTTGTTGTAAAGTTGGTGATGATTCTTGAAATAGCTTAACAAATTAGGATGAGGCAAATCTGCATTTTCACCTGATGGTTCAACAGGTTGATAAAAGGTACCAGCGTGCAAATCACACAGGTAAAATGTATGGAATTATGGATATCCGCACATGACCCCATAGAGGATTCATTTCAAATGAAAATCGAAAACCAGTATACATTGGGCTGAGATAAGCATACTCGTGTTTCTCAGCTGTTAAACATGCATACAATGTTTAAACAAGAAAATGTAAAGAGTTCAAGTAAATCATTTGTTGCACTCGAGGAAAAGGAGTGATGACTTATTATTTTCTTGCACCGATAACAAAAATACATTTACAGTAGACCATGCCTGTAACTCAACATCAACAATCCAATAGCCATCAACCAGAAATAGGTGGCAAGTGGTTAGGATGGCTAAACATGTTATTGATCTTTGTCAAATAATTAACATATAGGCTCTTAGACGACACAACTGAGAAGAAGCTCTGCATGTTGTATCTTCTGCATTACTCGTCAGTAAAACTTGTCATAATACATGATCTGCCAAGATTCCTATATGTCGCCTTGCAGTCTTCAGCACTGTGTAATATAAACAAACAAGATCTGATTAACAGAAAGATAATGGCTTATGGCCTAATGTGATTGCAAAAAGAAGTGTGGCGAGAAGTAATATAGTATGCTGGGTTAGATTAAGAAAGGGGCAAAGGCTAAAATCTGGATACTTCAATTGCAATAGTGAAATACTAAATTATAAAAGGCATATGATAAAACAAGAACCATTTCCAAATCTAACATTCTAACCTATAAAGAAGCTCGGGCAATTTCAAGGGCTTCTTCAACTGAAGCTGCACTTTGAAGTTTGACTTTGTCAATAGATGGCTGACTCCTTGCAAGTTTAGGCAGCAATTGGAACTCCTACAATCAAATACAAAAGCAAGGTAAAATAGATTAAACGAAAAGCAAAATAGTATTAATGGTTTTCATTCAAGTTTTATGCTTTTGGAAAATGAAAACCAAAACTAAAGCCTTCAACTTCCTATGGCCAATTGTGTCTGCCCTTAAGGATATTTGCGTTTCGTGTGTGCTAAACTTGATTTTCATGACCAACGCTTGTTAGAAAAGGACCAAAGTGGCCATGTTTATGTGGTTTTTAAATTGGCAACTGAACACCACTGATAAATTGTTATACAGAATCTTGACACCTTATAATAAAGAAGATGACTTGTTAGCAATTACAAGTCACATACCTCTGGAGATCCACTTTCAAGAAGAACACCCTTCAATTTACCAGAGTCCAACCAAAATGTGGCAATTTTTGGATCAAAATTTCCAATTTGAATCGCCTCTCCCACTGTGCAACAAAGTTACTAAGTTAAAAATTCCATTTCTAAACAAAATTCACCCGTGTAAAGATTTTCAAGCATATGCTTACCATTGTCCCCAAAAAATTGCCACCAAACTTTCCTTGAACTTCCTTCATATTCGAAGACCCTTGAGTAAAAGTAAGGGAGATAGTCATATGTGTGAGTTTTTGCAGTTAGTAATGCTTTTACACAATGCTGCGCAGAGCCACGAGCATGATCAACATGTTCTACACGTGAGATCCTGTTGTACATCTGCTCATCGCAAAACAAATGTAATATTAGTAATAATCTAAATCCAACCAATGTATGGTAGTGATTTGGTTAGTTTCAGGAAGAAACATACTTTGAGTGGGAATGCTGCTACATCACCAATAGCAAATATCCCAGGCACATTGCTTCGGAACAGACCATCAACCTCTATACCACCAACAGTTGTATTTAAGCCAACAGCATTGTTGAAAGGGCTGACAGCAGGTTTTGCTCCAATACCAATAACAACCTGCAAAGATTCAAAAAATAAGAAAGCTATTTCACACCCTCGCGAGTTTTTCCTAGAAATAAGTATGCAATAATGTAACATAAAAGTACCAAATCTGCTTCAATTGTAGATCCGTTTGCGAGCTTAACACCAGCAACATTTCCATCAGAACCAGCTACCAAGCTATCTATAGAGGCGCCCTGTGAATAAAAATCAGTTAAATAACGATTATTCATTTGGGAGTTTGTATGTCGAGTAGTATTATGCAAGTGAAAGTGGAGAGAACCTTGAGGAATTTAACACCGTTCTCTTGGTAAAGTTCTTCATATTTCTGGGCCAGTGAAGGAGTAAACAACCTTGGCAGAAGATGATCTTCTGGAAATATAACCTGTTGTTAAACCAATAACTAATAGAGTTAATGTCTCACATTTTGTAGCATTATTTAAATACTGAAGGTTTTATTTCTGATAAAATGCTCACTGCAAGTATGCAACACTTGTGTGTCATGTAGGAGATTAGTATCATTTGGGATAACAAACAATATTGGAGTAAATTCTTACAGTTGTGTCAAGGTTCCATGCAACAGTAGCAGCTGCGACTTCCATGCCAATATAACCACCACCAACCACAACTACTTTTTGTGCTTTTGCCTAGGAAATCATACCGATTAGATAAATCACTAAATACTTTTCTACAATCATATTGGATACAAGACAAACTATTCACAACCAAAGCTAGAGGAACATAACAATAAACAAGTTACCAGTGATGATACTAACGAATCAGCATCAGCAACATCGCGTATGTAGTGAACACCAGGTAAGTTTCCACCAATTTTCTCAGGAAATCTGAATCAAAGGGGCGATAAGCTTCAGGATTTGTTTATCATTTTTTTTTTGTCGATAGTTAGATGGTCAAGCTGAAAAGTTAATACAATCTTCCGAGGACATACCTAGATGCAGTGCACCCTGTGGCAATAATGAGGGATCCATATTTCAGCAATTTTCCTGAATTTGTGGTCAATGTTTGCTTCTCTGCATCAATTCCTGTCACCGGATCTTCATATAGCATCTGCATTAAGCCTGGGGGTTACATTTCTTATACTACTGCTTTATTTAATCATATGAACTGTTACACTTTAGTCAAAGTCAAAAAAGTCTTCATGCTAAAATAAGTCAATCCAAATTCATAGCAGTGTAATCACCGGTTTGAACCAGAAACATATATTCGTTACCGTATCAAAATTTTCATTCTTGTATGAAGATATAAGAGTCCAGATAATATACCTCTATCCCTTTCTCTTTGTACCAATCAGGAGTCTGCCTCTCACCTCCTGATCCCACACAAGTATGAAAACCCTGAAAGAGTATCAATAGTAAAAAAACAATATATGCTTACCTAAAAGGAGTACCCATATCTATATCTATATCTATATCTATACTACGTAGTACTATATAATGCATTTGGGACTATTCTATAATTAGAAAGGCTTAAAATTCAGACTTTTTTCTTACTTATTATGGAAAGATTTGAAATTTAATTTGTTAGGAAGCAAGTTGGTTAGGATGCGGTTGGTTGTTCAAACTAAAATTATTTGGCTTAACCATCTCTAATATCTCTACTTATAAAGCATGAAGACAACTAAACGTGTAACCAAATAACACAAAATATAATCACACGGTACCAGTCGCCGCATTGCGCGGGTACCATTCTAGTCTAATAAAATGGAAGTGATCATATGTAATTCAAAACTTAAAAGCATTGACAAAAGTCAAGGGTACTATCGGCAAATGCTATTGTACTGAACCAGTATCTACAATGGCAAAATGACATCAGATCATTCAAATTTTCTTACTGGCAAACGAGCTGGCTTTTTGTCCGTGGGAAATAAATAACCTTTTGTGAGAGCCGGGCGCTCATATGGAGCAACTGCCTGCATTAATAGGATAACAATCCTTAAAATTAGTAACTAAAATATCCTCATAAAATCAATCATAAATCATTATGCATCAATTCTTCATTTTCATCTACTGTACCTCTCCTAGAATAATCCACATTTAATTTATTTAAAATTTATACACTACTTGATCATTATCACTAAAGAATGTTAGGCACGGTCATGTTCACTAGCTTTTTTCAAGAATTTGCCATAGATATATTATGTTTAGGACTCAGAAAATGATGAATTTGGAAGCATCAATTTGCAACCATTAATGTAAGTGATTTAGTTTATCAGGGTGTTTGGGATTGTGTTTAGAAAACTGATCATCCATTTGCAGAAAGGCGTTTTCAAAATGCTGTATCAGTTTATCTGTGTAAACGCAAAAATTAGATAATCACTCCAAAAAAGTAATCCCAAACACCCTCTACGGCTCTAAATAACAACAACGTTTGCAACTTTTTCCAATTTCAAAACCTTAAACCATAAACCCTAAGAGCGATCGGTAACGTAACGCAAAGCATGTGTTAAATGTTAACGCACCACAAATATGAGCCATGTTAACTTACCGGGGTTCATGGTCAAATGCACGTTAACACCTTAACTTGCGTTAAAGTGACTTGTTTGCTAAAAAAAAAAAAAAAATCATCCCACCCCCCTCTAACGGGGTTGAAATTGAAAATACTAATTGAGGTGGAAGTAAGTTAAGGTGAGTTAAATGTAAGTTATGTTACCGGGGTTGAAAGTCAAGAGTTAAGGTTAAAAGGTAAAAGCTGATGTGGTGATGTGGCGCTGAGGGGCAGTGCGTTAAGTTTTAACCCTGAGTGACCTTACCGTGTGCTCTAACGATAATCAACAAATAAATAAATCAAAATACCTCTTTAGAAACAATACACAGCTTCCCATCAGCCATCCCATTTTCGACAAAAGTCCTGGCCGCATATCCAGCAGCATTTCCACCTCCAACTATCACAAACCTTAAACAAAATCACACAATTAAATCCCAATCTACAAACATAACTTAACAAATTATAAGAGATTGTTTGGGACTACGTTTCGAAACTGATTTTCTAATTATTACTTTTGCAAAACCCAAAAATTTAAAAAGTAGTGTTTCGCCCACCACGCGAAATAAGTGATTATCTAGGGGGTGTTTGTTTCGGCTTATATAGCCAGCTTATGGCTTATTTGGTTTTGGGCTTATGTTTTATAAGCTTACTTTTTGTGGCTTATTTTGAAACTTTTCAGAAGTTTATTAGGTCATAATAAACTTATATAAGCTAAAAAGTTTAAAAATAAGCCACAAAAGGCGAGCTTATAAAACATAAGCCCAAAACTAAATAAGCCGTAAGCCGGCTATATAAGCCAAAACAAACACCCCCATACGTTTTCAAAACGCATAATCTATTTTACAAACACAATCACAAACACCCCATTAAAAAAAAAAAAAAAAAAAAAAAAAAAAAAAAAAAAAAAAAAAAAAAAAACTCACTCTCTATTCTCATTATGAAAAGAAGCCGAAACAACAAAGTTCCTCCTCCTAATAGTAGACCCATGATGAAACGACAACTTATTCGACATTAAACTCGACAAACTGGATAAGCTAGCCATTGATCTTCTAACAACTACTAAAAATTTATACAAATTTTATTAGGGACAATAAATAGGGTTTATGATCAAGTACTGTGTCTGTGTGTATGAGGAGGGTCAAACCTGAAAGCATAATGAGGTATTGAGGTCGATAGTTGTATACAACAAAAAAATATAAAAAAATTACAGT
Source organism: Artemisia argyi (assembly GCA_030686995.1). Lineage (NCBI taxonomy): Eukaryota > Viridiplantae > Streptophyta > Magnoliopsida > Asterales > Asteraceae > Artemisia > Artemisia argyi. The sequence continues at coordinate 167,443,771 of CM060685.1, read as the reverse complement.
ATGATGATTAAATAATTATTTGTTGTAATGATTAATAATAGTGAACGCATGTTTTTGGCTGTATGGTAGATTGAAAGGACATGAGTTAGAAGTCTTTTTGGTATAGTTTAAGGACAACTGAATTGTACTGTAGTTACTTCTGTTTTTTATTAAGAAAAGTGAAAAAATAAGTGACATTTCACAATAAATTTGTTATGGATTCAGATTCTCAAGTTAATATGAATACTAGTGGTCATGTTCTCTCACAAAGAAAACTGCAAGGTATATTGCGAGACTTGATTTTTTCTTTTTTGTTTATGAAAAAACATGACCGGTCATATTAATACTAACTTGAGAGAATCTCTATTCATTTGTTGTTATATGATATGTTTGGTAAAAGTTAAACTAGTTGTTGAATGCTAGCTTTAAGAGTTGATAATTGGTAGATGAAGATGATAGTTACAATAATTTATTTATTTATTTATGTTTGTTAAAATAGTTGTAGATTTAATAATAAAGTGTAAAATGCCGATAGTCGACATTGGCATAATTTGAATCAAATAAATTTTTTTATTAAACATCGATATCATGTATATTGTTGCACGAGTCATCACGTTTACAAACATTTCGCATTCATATACTGCTATATATAATTTGGATGATGTTGAAATTATATGAAATCAAAGATATTACATGTCGATCTCTGAAATCATATAAACCCGATATTGAGATCTTGTTTAAACAACAATCTCCATAATAAATTGCCATAGTTAAATATGAGTGATAACATTATAAGTGTTCTAGTGTACAAACATCTATATTATTTATATTAACGAGGTTTTAAACTCACGCGTTGCCGCGGGATGTTTGAATATAAAGTTGTTCGGCAATGTAGACATTCTTGAAGCAAATATTAGAAATCAAAAGGCAGCCATGGTCTTATTACAAAAGATTAGGAAGTTAGTGTACTGAACACTAATGGCTCATCACCAACAGTTAATAGTGTAGCAAGTTCAAGTTCAAAGTTTAGCAACAAAAAGCCAAAGCAACAGAGAAACAGGCAATGTATTATGAAGATTTGTAGTAGTTTGTAAAAAGTCAAGATTAGTCAAAGTTAGCTTAGTATAGAAAAGTCAAACTGTATGTTGTATAAATAGTTCTTTCCTCCTCACACTTTGTAATAATTTTTCATTTTGAATGAATAACATAATTTGTTACTTCATTTTTCTCCTCTTTTAATTCTTTCAATATGGTATCAGAGCCACCACCTCCGGTGACCTGTAACTAACTCCGGCGGTCTGTTATAACTAACTCCGTCATATTCAACAAACTTTTCCATCAATCCACCATTAATTCCGATCAAATTCACTACTAATCCCACTCAAATTCACTCAAACAACCATTAATTCTGATCAAGATTCACTCAAATTCACAGTTCTAATCATAAATCATTCCAATTTACGAATCAAAATTACAAAAATGTCAACATCCACCAATAATCAAGATCCACCGGTATCATCCCTCGTCACTGACATCAATTCACCCAATCATCCCTTATATCTACATCCCAATGATCATCCGGGCCTCATCTTGATATCCAAGAAACTAACTGGTTCTGAAAACTATAGTTCTTGGAAAAGAAGTATGATGATAGCTCTTAATGCAAATAATAAGTTGAAGATTGTGACTGGTGAGTATGTGGAACCAACTGTGGATTCAGACCTAAGGGCAATTTGGGAAAGAACAAATGATATGGTCATTTCCTGGATTCTCAACACAATTTCAGATCCGATAAGTAACAACTTGAATTTTGTGAACTCTGCATATGCTTTATGGTCTGAATTGTATGAACATTATGCTCAGTTAGATGGACATAGGATTTATCAGTTAGTGAATGATATAGTTCAATTGAAGCAGCAAAATAGCACTATAGAGGTTTACTATCATAAGCTCAAGGGTCTTTGGGATGAGCATGATGCCTTAGAAGCACCATATTTGTGTAGTTGTGCATGTGTTTGTGAAAATGGGAGACACAGTGGTGATAGGGAACAAAGGAAGAGACTAATTCAATTTCTAATGGGCTTAGATGAGTGTTATTCAAACCTAAGGGGTCAAATTCTCTTGATGCAGCCTTTACCTAGTGTTGCCAAAGCTTATAGCATGATTAGACAGGAAGAGAAGCAAAGAGAGGGTGTTTTACCAAAGCCTTTAGGATCTGCAGCCTTTTCTACACACTTAAATTCATCTCAGAACACTAGGTACAACAATCACTCAAACAACACTAGGTGCAATACCTCAAGGCCTCAACAAAACACTAATAGGAGAAGCAACTTTAAGACTGGGGTTTATTGTACAAATTGTGGAAAAGAGGGTCACACCAGTGAAGAATGTTACAAGTTAAAAGGTTACCCTGTTGGTCACCCTCTACATGGCAAGTACAAACCACCAGTATACAGAAATGTGACTGAAACTAGGGAAACAAGAGCCTCAAAGGTTGTCAATTCTGTGCTCAACCAGGACTCAAACACCCTAGAAATCAATCAAACTGACTCAACCAGTGGGAATGATGCAATATTTGTGAGAATGGATCAATTGCAGAACCAACTCAATCAAGTCATGTTGATGATGCAACAATGCCAGAACAACCCACCCACTGGTATGGTTAACTCCTACACTATTAGAAGATTCAAATTTATTGCCTCTATTATGATTAAGTTCAAAGCTGCTTGGGTAGTGGATAATGGGGCAACTGATCATATTTGCATTACCTTAACTGTTATGCATGACATATTTATATGTAATCCACCTATTCACATCACATTACCCAATGGCCAAACTGTAGCAGTCACAACCTGTGGAAAGGTCAAAATCAACAAAGACATCACACTCACAAATGTATTTTACATTCCCTCATTTGCTTACAACTTGTTGTCTGTAAGCAAATTAACACAACAAATGCTTGTAACAGCCATTTTCACATCAATTTCCTGTCACTTTCAGGGTCTCAACAAGAGGATTGCACATGGCAACCTTTGTGAGGGACTCTACATCATCTATCCAGGCCAACTTTCATCACCAAAACCAACAATTTGTTCAGCTAGCAACAATGAGAGTACTTTACTGTGGCATTCAAAACTAGGACATTCATCCTATTCCACACTCAAACACATCAAATCACTTTCACCTCTTTGTAATGATGCAATTTCTAGTTGTAATATCTGTCCTTTAGCTAAACAACATGCACTTCCATTTTCAATTAGTACCTCACATGCTTCTTCTCCATTTGAGCTTGTACATATTGACATTTGGGGCCCTTACAGGCATCCCACCATCAATAAATGTAAATATTTCATAACCATTGTAGATGATTTTTCAAGAGCAGTGTGGACATACTTACTACCTAGTAAAGATCACTCTACTTCACAAATCAAAATTTTTCACTCTTATGTCCTAAATCAGTTTAACAAAACAATAAAAATTGTGAGAAGTGACAATGGATCAGAGTTCTTAAATCAATCTTTGTCCTCATTTTTCAAAGCCAATGGTATCATCCATCAAACTTCTTGTCCATACACACCCCAGCAAAATGCCAGGGTGGAAAGGAAACATCGACAGCTACTAGAAGTAGCCAGAGCCTTAAAATTCCAAGCAAATTTTCCTTTTCATTTTTGGGGTCATTGCATACTCACAGCCACTTATCTTATAAACAGACTTCCATCCAAACCCATTCATCACAAAAGTCCTTTTGAATGTTTGTATGGTACTCCCCCAAACCTCACACATCTAAGAGTCATAGGCTGCAAAACATTTGCTCATCAATACCTTAATGACAAATTTGCTGCTAGAGCCATTCCTTCAGTATTCATTGGTTACCCAGACACTCAAAAAGGATACATTCTTTATGATCTCACAACTCACAAACTTTTCACTAGCAGACATGTTACATTTCATGAGACAGATTTTCCATTTCATAAACCAACTACCACAACCTCATCACCAACATCAACAGTGTCTGAACCTCCTAATTATTATCCTACACCCCCATTTTATTATCCTACATCACAACCAAACACCCCTTTTACACCTCCACCTGATCTTTCCACAACACCATCTTCATCATCATCATCCACATCTCACACAGAACAATCTGTTCATACCTCACCCACCAACACAGAACAATCTCAATCTTCATCATCCACATCTCACACAGAACAACCTCACTCTGCACCAACACCACCATCATCATCCAATACAACATCTATACAAAACACACCACCATCACCTCCACCACCTACCAGAACATCTAAACTTCCATCCAAACTTCAAGATTATCAGCTTAATCTACCAAAGTCACTCACCTCATCCAAACATCACTATACTAACTTTATTAACTACAACAACATAAAAAAAACACAACAACCAGGCACATCATCAACACAATCAACAAAATTTTAGAACCACAATCTTATACTCAGGCAGCTAAGAACCTAAAGTGGATAGAAGCAATAGATTCTGAAGTAACAGCCCTTGAGTCAAATGGTACATGGATAGTTACTGAATTACCATCAGGGAAGATCCCTATTGATTGCAAATGGGTCTTTAGGATCAAACTTAAGGCAGATGGTACCATAGATAAGTTCAAAGCTAGATTAGTGGCAAAGGGCTATACACAGAAGGAGGGTATTGATTTTCATGAGACATTTGCCCCAGTGGCAAAAATGGTCACAGTTAGAGCATTACTTGCTATAGCCACACACAATCACTGGCACATTGCTCAATTGGACATAAACAATGCCTTCCTACATGGAGATCTTTCAGAGGAAATCTACATGAAATTACCACAAGGGTATAAATCTCACCACTCACCAAACAGTGTTTGCAAGCTTCAAAAGTCTCTTTATGGGCTAAAACAAGCCAATAGGCAGTGGTTCATCAAATTGACCACTTTCCTTAAACAACTAGGCTTTGTTCAAAGTTATGCAGATACATCCCTTTTCACCTATAGAAAGGATCATCATTTCTTATGCCTACTGGTCTATGTGGATGACATACTCTTGACTGGCAACAATCTTTCTCTTATTCAACATATCAAGGATCAATTGCACCAACAATTCAGTATCAAGGACTTGGGTTCTCTTAACTACTATCTTGGCATAGAATTTCTTAGAAACACAACTGGTTTAATCATGACTCAAAGGAAATACACCCTTGAACTTATCCAGAGTGCTGGTCTTCTGAATGTAAAACCCTCATCTACACCTGTTGATCCACTTGTCAAGCTCAACCATGAAGATGTTGAACTCTTGGATACAACTGTTTGCTTTTTGGATTTCCATGAAATAGGACAAGATCCTAGAAAGATGCAATAACCAGATACTGATCTCCTTGAGAAGGAGCAAGTTGCCCAACCACTATCACAGAAGGCTTTCAAGTTGAGAGTTCTTTCTGTTAGAAATAGAAGACCTTGACCAGGACATGCTTTCAAATATCTCAAGACTTTGATCAATGCTTTTAGATGAGGTATCTTGGTGCCTGTAGGAACTGACTTAGAGTTTGTGCAGCATAGGAGATGTCTGGCCTAGTGATTGTGAGATAAAGCAGTTTTCCTACTAGTGCTCTTTCATGGATCAAGTGTCTTTTCAAAGATTTGGGCTTATGTATTTCTTCTCCTACACCAGTGTTCTGTGACAATGCCTCAACAATTGCACTGGCTTCTAATCCAGTGACATGCAAGAACTAAACATATAGAGATAGATTGCCACTTTGTGAGAGACAAAATCAAAAGTGGTCTCCTCTGTCCTACCTACATTCCAACTCAGCATCAAGTAGCAGATGTTCTTACTAAAGGATTGTCCAAAGCTCCTCATTATCTATGCTTATCCAAGTTTGGCATATGTGATCCCTACACATTGCCAACTTGTGGGGGGGGGGGGGGGGGGGTAATGGCTCATCACCAACAGTTAACATTGTAGCAAGTTCAAGTTCAAGTTCAAAGTTTAGCAACAAAAAGCCAAAGCAACAGAGAAACATGCAATGTATTATGAAGATTTGTAGTAGTTTGTAAAAAGTCAAGATTAGTCAAAGTTAGCTTAGTATAGAAAAGTCAAACTGTATGTTGTATAAATAGTTCTTTCCTCCTCACACTTTGTAATAATTTTTCATTTTGAATGAATAACAGAATTTGTTACTTCATTTTTCTCCTCTCTTAATTCTTTCAATAAATACATCCTACAATATATGACCTATGTAAACAGATACAAATAAGGAGGATTAAAGATCAGAATAAGCTCCGCGCTTCGCGGCGGGATGTTGAATAGAAAGTTATTGCTGCACCAGTTTGTATGTTTAGCATATACGGAAAAAGTACCATAGAATATCAAGAAAGATATCACTGTTGAGAGTTAATACAGTACAATAAGATGCACAAAGATGTATAGAAAGTTCATTTATCTGCGATATGTGGAAAACGGTCTCGATAGAAAATTGAAAAATATACTTGAGATAAACTATTTCATGCCAATTGATCAAACAAAGGGAAAAAAAGGTAAAATAACATCATGTTTGAGTTTAAAAATATTTAACGAAGTTCAGTATATGATAGTTGATTTCATCAGGTTTTTCCTCTTGAAGAAAATGGTCGACACCCTTCAATATGACTACATCTTTCAAAAGAGGCACATCCTTCTTGAACCCACCTTTTTCTATGTAGTCTTTAGTCCCAAATGCATTCTCAGTCAAATCGAATTTAGGGTGATCCAGATTCTAGAGAGATCTATGTGAGTAAGTTTAATCCACCTGTGTAAAGTCCGACATAGATGTTATTATAGTTGATTTAGCATCCTTCTTGCTTAGACGTTTCAGAACTCTGGGGAATTTTTGTCGCAGTCAACACTGAGCCTGCCATGTTAAAAATCTAGAGCATTTCTTTTTGACTTTCCATGGCTCTTCCATAGCTACAGTTCATAACAATGGCGTGAGCTAATGCAGGTAGAACAGTTCCTATCATGGCCCCAATTCTTAAATTCCTTACCTACACCAATAAATCCAAACAACTGATAATAGATTAAGATTCTAATTTAGCAACACCAACTAATTAACCATTCAAGATTCAGGATGCCCATTTTCAAAAGACCCATGTAACTTATAAAAATATCAATAAAACAGTTGATACAAAAGATACAAAAATCGTACTCCTAGTGAACTGACTTGAGTCGTGTATCATCAATTATAAAGCATTCATATTATCATCTGATCTAGCAAAGATTATGAAGTTTTGTGCCAACAATAATTATAATATCAAGCATTATTTTGGTACATTCCTAATGGGATTCAAATACTTAATAGCTCGTTTTAGTAAATCTATAGTTCCTCAAAAGTAGTATTTCCAACAGTAAACCTACCTTCAACCTTACTCAAACTATCCGCCTAAATAACCCTTACCGTTTCCGAAAGCCCATCAGATCCAGGACACTGAATCATACTTAAACAATAAGCAAATCGTGTCTGTAAGAACTAATGCCATATTAAACAATTATAATTACATGAATCCAAATTGAAGATATAGTTAAAAGATTATGACAAAATCCATACAACATACATATTTTTTCACTGAGTTTATATGTTTCCTCACATCAGACAGGTAGTTGCCATTTTTGTTAAAAAAAAACAATCTTTAAACATAAACAACTAAAGTTTTATATATAGTATGTTTGTATTGCCCATTGACCCATTATAACTCCAACTTAACATGACTATGCACAAAGATATAGATTGTTCGTCAAAATGGAGAAAAAACTAAGCCATCAGATCTGCAAATGTTTAATGACACTTTTGAAACAAACATAACCCTATACAACTATTCATAAATGATACAGGTAATGTCATATAACCGATTAAAGGATTTGAACAACTAATTATGTTTATTATCGTAGATAAAAACTTAATGGCAATGAATTAAAAGAATTGCATACCTTCAGGAAAAAGTGCCACAATGGCATTGATACTGCGTAGTCACCACATATCCAACTTCTTCAGGTAGGTTGATAACCTGCCAAATCTTCACAGGAAAGCTTTGACTTTCTTCTTTGTAGCTTCCACCTGCACAACAAATTATCAAATATTTGTAATCGTATTATAGCTGCAAGTGATCACAACCCAGATGAGAGCCTGCTATAGCACACTTAATGATGCATATTTAATCACTAACTTTTGAATTGAAGGGGCTGTTAATTTGGCTTTTGAGAACCCATGACCTTATTCACTTCATCCTATGTTTCATAAGCCTTTTGGAGCGCATCAGCTGTGTCCTCCTTCAGAAACAAAAGCACGGAACATTACCTAAAATTAACGGCCATTTTTTTGCACATCTCACCAACCAATTCCTATTCCTATGACATTTTAAACAACCCACATCAATAGTTCCCATACAAAACCTACAAAACTAAGGTATATAGCGTTTTTCTATAAGTTTTCAACGTCGTTACATATCACACTTTTCACATAAAGCTAAATAAATCAAATAGAAAAAAGCGGTATACCATGTATGCGAGTTTCCAGAATCTGGATTCCTCTACTGACAACTAAGGAGATCATAAGTCATACCTGCATTTAATGGTTGTTCAGGGGACATATTAGAGAAATTCTATGAAAGAAGCGGCACCAAACTTCATCGAGGTTACAAATGGAAAAAAATCACGGCAATGACTCAAATTTACCTGATGTTTTAATAATTTCCCCTGTTTCAGCCCGTTTCCGAAACTGTGCTAAATAATGCCCCAACAATTTCAGTTAATAATTATTTGTTAACATGTACCTTTTAGTAAGTTAGCAATTTCAGTTAATAATATATTGTAGTTCTTTAACCATTGAATGAAACATACTAAAAGATGAAAAGAAATCAAATAAATTCAACTTTTAACCTTTGCGACAATCAATACAGTTCATCATTCAAAGTACAACAGGTTAAACATAAACATGTGATTGTAATAAAGGATAATCAGATAATACACAAAAATGGGACAAATGAAAAAGAAAAAAAAAGCATCAACAAAAAGATGTGTGCAGATACATTCTTGCAGTGATGTTGAGCCATGGCAAGCATATCTGTCATTTGTGCACGAATAAGTGCAGATGTATATATCATTCCAATAGGTATATTGCTTATTCTTTTGGCGGATTCAACTGTTTCTTCTACTCCTTTTGTTGTTAATTGCAAATCAACACAACATGTAAATAAGTTATTTTCATTCCACAAAGGCTCGCCATGCGTAATCAATATCATTGCAGTTTCATGTAAAATTTGTATAAAAAACCCATGTTACAAAGTATCACAAACAACAAAGCTTCCTATAAAAATTTATATAAAAAATAAATGATACTTTGACTTATGGGGTGTTTGGGAGAGTTGTCGCCTACTTTCATGCTTATTTCTCAGTTTAGAGAAAAAGTACCTAAAAGCAGCCGTTATCAAATGGCCAACACTACTAAATACAACAATGAAACAACAACACCACTACCACCCAAGGAATGTCGTGTCAGATTAAAATGGTAACATGTCAGACCGTTCGTTATTTTACCAACCCATGTATTGTTCGGTCAAATGTTATGGATTTATCTGCCATGGCTGCAAAACTAGTAAATTGGCCCACCAAGATACGGACAATCTCAACTCTATATATTTGTTTGCCGAACGCCAAAAGGAACAGTGAAAAATCATTCCCAAAGTATTGTTTCCAAAAAATACAATGGGATGTTCTGAACCATGGTCCGAGTCCTGGTGAGAAGGAAAAAAAGAAAGAAAGGAGTTACTTGGCACATGTATTCTAAGATGTTTAATTATGTGTTCAATCATTGTTATTTGCATTGAGCTGCTAATTAGTGTTCTAAGAATGGTTCGCTGTATTAACTCTCTAATGTATATTCAGTTAGAAGGTTAGAGAGACCAATCAACAACCATCACATCTACTGCAGTTAAGAATTACCTTCCGAGTTTCATGGTTCATTTGTAGCAGCACGTTTAATGGCACACAGTTCCTGAATCTCTACTCCTCAACATTTGTTCGGCTTTCTGTTTGGATCTCTAACGCTGCTAGTTGGCGAGAAAGTTGGTTATGCCCGTCGAAATAGTCCAAACTATAAGTGAGTTGTAAACATTTTTTTAATTAATCATTTTCAATAAGCAAAATTACCAAAAAAACATATTTATATTATCTTGTCCTATATCATTTCAATAAGCAAATCCCAACGGGGCATAAAATCATCTAATCAAAACATAAGCACACCTAAATTTCATTCCAATTAATCACCAACCCCATAAGCAGCCATAAGCCCAACAAACCAACCCCATAAGCCAAAAATAAGGCAATCCAAACAACCCCTAACAAAACAACAAAATTCATACCTACAAACGAAACATGGTAAAAAGCTGAAAATTCAACAAACACCCAGGAAAATGAAAAACATAATCCATACCTGTAGGATCCAAATTAGGTCATGAATTAGGCAAAAGTAAACCATAACCGAAAATTAAAATCCATAAAATTTAAAAGCCCTAAAAAAACCCCAAATTAACACAACTCAAATTTACAATTAAAAAAAAACGAAATAATTTAATTAAAACATACCTTTGTATATAACGTTTTTTTTTTGGATCTGGGGATCTGATTAATGTGTGTGTGTGTGTGTGTGTGTATGTGTGGAAGAAGCTTCAAGAAATACTCCCGTTATTTTTTTGGGCGATGATTAATATGTGTGTCTCTGTGTGTGTGTGTGGAAGAAGAAGTTTGGAGCGCAACATTTACTGTTGCTAAGACTGTACACATACACACAATGCACTGTAGATGCATAAAAAAAATGGGGTGGGAGCAAGTTTGGGCAGTAACGCCCGCTAATGTGCTTGTACCACAAAGTGTGGTAGTAGCAAATTCGGGGGCACTGTAGCAACAAAGCCCTCCCCTTAATATAATGATATAATAATATTTTGATCACACCAACAATATTCATTTTATTTTAACTGTAACACAATAATAAGTGAATTCAAAAGGGCATATTTATTATTAAAATTAAAGCAACATAAACTACATAAATTAAGCATTAAGAAAACATGTTAATTAACTGTAACTATATAAGGTAGTTAAGTAATTTCAAGTATAAATAGCTCTACAAAATTTTAAACGCTTTATTTAGAAGCTTTTTGCTTAGGAACTAGAATATATAACACCTGTTTGGCGGGAGCTTTGAGTTGTTAGCTTTTTGTTACAAAAATAATCTCTTCTAAAATAAGTAATTCCATTTGCATACATTAATTTCAAGCTTTTATTTCAAACAAATAGCTCCTAAATAAAAAACTGATTCATGAAGCTTTTTAAACATCTTGAAGCTGTTAAATCTATAAATTACTGATATACCCTCCAAACATTTATTTACAATTATAAATATGTCATTTTATGTCATTTTACATCTTATAATTACATTTAACAGCTAACTTACCAAACACTTTTATTGAAAAAAAGATACAGCTTATAACTCATGTTAACAGTTTTGCAGTTTACAGCTTACAGTTAACAGCTTATGCATACAACTTACAGCTAGTTTTGCCAAACATACAGATGTTCAAAACACAAGCTTTAAGTTTGTGTTATCAAACAAAGCTTTTTAATTTAAAAGAGCTAGTTCTTCGAATAAAAGTTTACAGCTCTGAAAAGTTTCAAAGTAGCTCCATTCAAAGAAAAAGTGTTCGACCAGTCGGGTCGTCTCTCATTAGGGCTGAGCATCGGGCCACTCCCGACCCGTCTCGACCCGATCCCGACTATCTCGAATTCCGACAAGCCGGAAAACACAAACCGAGTCTCGACCCGATTAAGCTCGGTTCGGTTTTGGGACAGTCGGGACGGGACGGGATCGGTCGGTTTGATTGGTTTTGTTTGTTGTTTTTTGGTTTTCGGCCCGTCCCGACCCGATCCCCACTATCCCGAATCCTGACAAAACGGAAAACACAAACCGAGTCCCGACCCATTTGAGATCGGTTCGGTTTCAGGACAGAATTCGAGACTCAGGATCAGGACGGGATTCGGGAGTCGGTCGGTTTTGCTCACCGCTATCTCTCATCAACAACTCTTACAGTTAATACGAGAGAGATGAAAGTTAAACAAAGCAACATTATAACTAACCAAGACACTGACACGATTTAAACTCATGATCTCTATTAAATTTACTTTGCTTGAAACTGTTTTTAACATTCTATGAGTTAAGTGATTTATTTATTTATTTATTTATTTTCAGTAATTATGATTTACGATAATATGGTCAGATCAAAGCAAAAGCATACTTGAAATCTTGATTTAAATCTAACTAAACCACGTGAATAGATTTTTAAAACGACATTGAGTGTTAAATTACTCGGTTTGTAAACCTATTGGGATTTTTTTCTAGCATTTTTCATTTTACATATATGTGGCATTATATAATCCACTTGAAAGTGTCGACATGCCTTGTGATAAACTAGGATAATATTTACTACTGTAATAGTTTATACGGAAATTTAGGAGACCTGAAATAGAGTTGCGAGTACTAACTCATTCGTCAAGCTCGTGGCAAATTTCGAGCTTGAGTATTGAGTTTGAGTCAAGTCAAACTTGCATTGTTTCAGAAGTTTTACTCAACCTATTTACATATTTAGTAAAGTTTATTGTTTGTATATATCTTTTTTCCAAAGTTATTACTTGATTCAAAATTGTTACGTTGGCAATATAATAAGGCAAATAAAATCAACTATAATTCCATAATTCCTTTTTTAAACATATCTTGAATTCGCTAATTAAAATAGAAAATAGTTCAAAAGGATTTGTTGGGTTAATGGGTTTTATGCTAACACACTACTAAGTCTTGATCCGACCACATAAGACTTTGTTGAAGTTTTGGGCTACTACTTTTATTGTTGGGCTTTATCAACCTATATACTCAATCGGTCTTACATTTTATTGTATACATTTCGTTTTGGTGCGGTCTCAAATTAATTGTTCAATTCTAAAATTAGATAGGTAATTTATATCGAGTTTACAGGTTTACTATATTACTCTCATTTGATTTTATTATTACAAACATTAAAGTGTTACAATTTAATTAATTAAGAGTAAAACTGTTATTCTGCCAAAAAAAAAAAAAAAAAAAAAAAGTAATGATGATGATTTTCTTAAACTGTGTATTTTTATGAAAATTTATTTTGGGACGGAAGAAGTATTAACTTGGAGAAATAACTGTGAAATAAATAGCGTTTTAGAAGTAATAATGTCTTTTTTATAATTTTGTATAGTTTTCTTTTAATATTTAAAACATTTATCTTAAATTGATTTTGTGTTTTAGTCTTTTTTAATAGATTCATTAATTGTATTATTAAAATAATTAACATACTAACTAATTTATTATACTATATAACATTTATCTGAGATGAGAGACGACACTGTTCAGAAGTTGCCGATGGGGAGATCGACTCGAGGGAGTGGGACGACTTGGGTGTACTGTGGAGCTGCGACTCGAGTCGATACTGTTCACACGCCGAGCTAAGTCGAGTCGTCAGCTTAGAGGGATTAAAGAAAAGATTAGTGGGCTTTGACAGGGCTGTATACGAGTCGAGCTTTTAACGAGTTATACGAGCTTGGGCTTGTTTATATCGAGTCGAGTTGGATAATATTCGAGCTCAAGCCGATCCTGAACAAAAGTTATAGCTCGTTTAGCTTAACGAGCCGAGCTTAAAAAATATAATTTTGGCTCGGCTCGTTCGAAAGCTCGTTTAAAGTCGAGTCGAAAAAGCCGAGCATAACAGGCCTCACGAGCCTAGAATAGTTCTTTTATTTCAAAATGTAATATATGATAATGGTGGGATTCGAACTCCCGACCACGGCTTCAAATGCAACAAGCTTTACCAACTAGGCACAAGCTCATTTCTAATTGCATTGACAATATAATTTATTAATACATGTAGCGATATTTTTGCTATTTTATAAATTTAAGTTAGTAAGTTTTAGTTGTTTGACACTTTGATTTAATATAGTTCTTCACAATATATGACATCAAAGTTTTCTATATCATATTTGATAACATATAAGCATTTTTCTTTTATCCATATATATTTGAATTGATATTTATTTGCTATGTTGGACTAAATATGTGATAGTGTACCAATTTTTTTTCCCACTTGTAACATTTTTAACTATTGAGAGTAACATGTCGTCATATATAAATGCTATTGACCTCTATCGAAGGTACCCCAACTTTGTACACAATGTTTCACTAATTCGGTTTCTTGCAAGCCAAAGGTTAAGAGAATAAGTGAGTCTCCCGAAGAATAGGTTAATCACTCGCATTAAAGGTTCTAACCTGGAGTTAATCATCCATTCATAATCAATGTCTCCATGTATAATCTCTATTGACATCAATCGAAGGTGCTTTCGGTGGTACCCCAACTTCGTACACAATGTTCACCGATTCGGATTCTTGCAAGACAAAGGTTGAGAGAATAAGTCTAAACAAGAGTCTCATGAGGAAGAGGGTAATCACTTGCATTAAAAGCTCTAACCTGGAGTTAATCATTCGTTCATAATCAATATGTCTCCATGTATAATCGCTATTGACCTCTATCGAAGGTGCTTTCGGTGGTACCCCAACTTCGTACACAATGTTCACCGATTCGACTTCTTGCAAGCCAAAGGTTGAGAGAATAAGTCTAAACAAGAGTCTCATGAGAAAGAGGGTAATCGTAATCACTTGCATTAAAAGCTCTAATCCAGAGTTAATCATCTGTTCATAATCAATATGTCTCCATGTATAATCGCTATTGACCTCTATCGAAGGTGCTTTCGGTGGTACCCCAACTTCGTACACAATGTTCACCGATTCGGCTTCTTGCAAGCTAAAGGATATGATAATAAGTCTAAACAAGAGTCTCGAAGGTGCTTTCGGTGGTACCCCAACTTCGTACACAATTTTCACCGATTCGGCTTCTTGCAAGTCAAAGGATAAGAGAACAAAAACATTTTTAATCGCTATTGACCTCTATCGAAGGTGCTTTCGTTGTCTATGAATTTTGATCATCCATCCATAAAAACTAGAGCTGGAAAATCGTGTCTTAACAGGTCTTAACAGGTTCGGAGCGTGCAAATAACATAAGTTTCAAACATGAAAACGACTCGTTTAACACTTGGTTTTGATGGTTTGAGTATGACAGTTATACGTTTTATGTATCACAAAAGTTAAATATTGAACCCTAAAATACTAAAAACAATTATTTTAAAAAATAAAAAAATTGCATAGTACATTTTTTCCCTTAACAGATCTTAACAGGTCCTAACAGATACCTAATTTGCCAGCTCTAATAAAAACATTTTTTTTTTAGTTTTACCATTAGTTAAGATTAAAGTAACAAATTTTTTTTGACTTAAAGTAATTTTATTTTATTTTTATTTTTATTTTTTTTTTACGAATTGGAACCAATTAATGTAACAATTTTTTTGACTTAAAGTAACCTTGGTTAATGAATCGTCTAGTTCACATATTCCCAAAAGTTATCAAGTTTCTATATTATCAAGTATCAAGAGTCAGATTCTATCATTTTCTTTTAACCCTTTTCCTCCATTATAACAACTATCAACAATCAATCAAAACAAAAAAATGGCTTCAGGTGCGAACATAAATCCTGAATTAGGCGCTACTAGTTCTGGTGATCCTCAATCTCATAATTCGAACAACCAGTCTCCAACAGGGGATCTTGGTGATGAACATCAGTTTACGAAGAGAAAAAGAGCTTGCAAGTCAAAGGTGTGGATCGATATGATTATGATTGATCATGGAAAAAGAGCACAATGTATTCATTGTAAAGAGTGTTTTGTTATGCCTGCAAGTTCGTGCAGGTCTCTAGTTATGTAGTGCGTGCTTTAGTTGGTTTGGTATTTTAGCCTTGTTTGGTATTTTAACTGTAATGGAGAACTTGCCGTCTTAATTTCTTATTAGTCATGTTTGGTCTTTTAATTTGTGCACTTCTACTTTGATGGTTTTGGCATTTCAGTATAAGATTCTTGGGACAGTTATAAGATGTTTGGTCTTTTAATTTGTGCACTCCATATTCTGGTTTTTGGCACTCCTTATTCTGGTATGGTATGCAGTAGCAGCATTCTTTTTTTTTTGGTATGAGCATGACTAAGAAATGGCCATATTTCCAAGCTACTATATTTAGATGACTTTAACTTTAATTTAGTATTTACTTAGCCTCTTTACAAATTGTTACATAACGGACTACTCGTAAATGATTTAAAACCTTTAGTTGGTTTTTTTCATTTGGCCTATTGTTTTATTAGTCATTTATATAGTCTTTTTAGCTTTACATTTTATCTCATTAAAATTAATTTTAACTAATAAACGAGCTTATTCGAGCTCGTACACGAGCTAACAAGCGAGCTAGTCGATCTCGAGCTCATAAACGAGCAATTCAATTTTCAAATTGTAACAAGTAATAAATGACCAAAACTTGTAAACGAGCTTCGAGCTCGAGCACGAACATAAAACTTATAATCGAGCACGAGCTCGAGCCTAGTCAAGAAATACTATACGAGCTCGAGCCGAGCTCGAAACATATAAAAAAAATTCGAACCAAGCTCGATTAACATAAAACTCGACTCGGCTCGGATTGTTTACACCCCTAGGCTTTGTACATAGGTGAAATTTTATTGTTGGTGTTCGCTACATGTTGTACATATGTTCTCCATTGTCGATGCACCTGCCACTTATCTTAGGGTTGACTGCATGTTGTACATCTATTTTCTATTATATCAATGCTAGAACTACACACAAATGCAATCGATTGTTCATTTCTTTAGTCCGTAATTTCTCTTTCTATTGTTGTTCCATTATATCTATTGAACTAGTTTTGGTTGGTATCACCACCCATTTCAAGGCGTGTGGCAATGACCTTTTAGCGATGGCATGTCCTTGCAAAAGACCTTTAGAGAGGACATGTCCTTGTAAAAGGGCACAAAAAGTCCTCGCTAGTGGGATGATTGGTGGAGTGGGGTTAGTGTATACTATTAGCTTAGCATTAGTCATGTATTTATAAAGCCAATGGAATGCCTTGCATGGCAAGTAAGTTTGGCGCGTCATCACGCGTGTATAAGGATTGGTTGAACACCTCCTCATGGGGCTGTTAAGGCCGGTTTTCTAATTCTTTGACCGAGAATCAGATTTCTCTCCCCTCAATTTCTACAAGTGTAGATGAGAGGTGATGTCTCTTTGTTCCATCATCTTTTTCATTAATCTGTAAGAAAAATGTTTTAAGTCTCTCGGGTGCGCATAGATTTCTATCAAGCTTAAATTCTTGTAAGCGTGTTTATTTCTTCTCTCAAGTTTGGTGATCCGCTCTAGTTTTCCTGTTTATTAATCGATTATCCCAACAATTAATAAATACCTACTACGTGAATGGTATTTCGCAACACCACAATGCAATAAACGAATAAACTGTTAGGAATACAAATATTCCTATAAAAGACTCGGTCACCTAAATGATGTAATAGCATTATGATAGCTCGTAGTTAGTTTATATAACATCCCGTAAAATTTTCCTACGATTAATACATAAAAATAACCATTTTTACCCATGACAATTTTTTTATTATTATTTTATTTACTTGACAATCACAGTATTTTAACGGTACTCACACTATATTTAAAAGCCTATATATATCACAAGTGACTTAAAGCTTGTGTATTTAATAAATATACGTTTCATCAATCAACCAAACATGTTTTATATATTTACCGAGCTTACGGAAAACCTCCTACATACTCACCAATGTTATTTAACCTCGACCCGACACTCAAAATGCCATACCATCGTCTCTTTCCCCTTTTGTATACTTAAGCTCACATCATAATAAATATTACCCATGTGCTACTTGAATACAAACCAACCCCATTTACATGTATGCATATGTCAAGCTCTTTCCATACCAAATTTCTGTAAGTCCTAGCCACTCTCACTCTTTTCCATTCATGTCATTTTCTTATATTAATAAACTCAAAACAACACATAAGCAGTTAATATACCTTCTGTTTTGTTTCTGTTTTAACGAGACCAAACAAACACCCTCTTTATCTTGGTAAATTAGTTCAAGCTAAAAGCTAATTAACGAGACCTTTGAATAAGCTAAACAACCCGTTAACATATTATATAAATGAACCATGTGTCGTTACAAAGTTTGAAAACGTATCTGTTCTTTTCTGTCTTGTCGCTAAAACAGTCCCAAACACCCACTTTACGCCCTAGTTTTCTATCACTAGCCTAAGGTAATTAACTTAACCAAACTACCTATGTGATCATCACCCAGGAGATTCCTAAACGCCCCCATAACATGGCTCTAACAACTTGGTTTGACTAGTTAAAATGGACCTCTTTTCTGGTCGCAACTCACTAAACCAAACCAAACCCTTGGACATCTTTCTAGTCGATCTATCTATACTTCTTTTGTTTCTGTTTTCTCATCAACAAAATGACTTGCCAACTTAAATAAATTATCTTTATATACTCTTAAATACAGGTCGACATATACATGGAAACCAATCTCAGTTTAAACCAAACCGAGCCCCTTTCTCCTTCTTACTTCTTTCTCTTGGTCGACTAGGCACCTACATGTTACTTTCTTACAAGCACATGCCTTACACTTTCCTTTGCCAATGATGGTTGTTTATTCTTGATTGGTCCTTGAAGGAGGTAACATGTAATATGGCAGCTCACATCATCACCCTCCCCTCGTTTGTTACTACCTCAGGTGTAACCTGGGGGAAACCATGTGCAAAGTCTCACGCCACCACCATTATGGCCCAATCCAAATACATGCAAACATCTTATCCCTGCTCCATATCACATTCCAGATTAAGTATATAAGGGGTACATGCTGTTCGACATACTTACTACAGCATACAATCACAAACATACGTCTCTTACTTTTCTTGCCTACTGTCCATCGAGAAGAAGAAGCAAACCATGCAAGTTGACAATTCACTCATAATAAACACAACCAACATTTCACCTTGATGTTGTTCCTGTTGAACGAGAAGGAGAGGAGGAGAACAAGGAAGTGCCAAGGGTCATTTTTGCTAGTTCTTAGACATTTTGGTGTAGCTACACGACGGGTTCGAAGGCTTGGAGTTGTTTTGGTTCCGTATCTCACTCGCCCCTAGTTCGTCTTCCACATCGTCTCCCACCATCAGTTGGTGTAGTAAGTCTCCCAACCCATTCACAATTCATTATAACACATTCTGTGGTTATCTCAACATTTACCCTCGTACCATAGCTATCTCGCATATAAAATACTCACGATGAAAACTTAAAGATTTGCTAGAGGCTTGCATGAGGTGGCGCAATAATATGTAACTAGTATAACGTATCATTATAAATAAAATTCTTGTATGGCCATAACTGAGAAACATGAATATAAACAACACTTAATTTTTGGCTCTCATAGATAAGTGCTTATTGACTTAAAAACAACCATATAATACTCGACTATAAAAACTCAGTGAACTTCTGGTCACAGTTGGAAATATGAGTTGAGTAAACTCAAAGGGGTCGAGACCTATTTTGAGCTTATCTGGGCTCTCGTATGTAAACATTGCACGTTTTTAAAGGCTTAGTATCATATGTATTCATGGCATGGTAAACTGAAGTGGGAGAAATGAACATCGAAACTTATTTTGAAATACCAATATGCATGCAACACACGAGAAAGATTTAACCAAATCTAACACAGACTCGAACTAGTATATATAAACGAAAAGTGTGTTATTAAAACACAATAAGTAGAATGGCTTAGTTGGGTGGGCACTTGGTTGCTAAGCAAAAGGTCTTGAGTTCAAATCCTTCACATGGTAGTTTTAATTTTTATTTGGTTATTTTGCAACTTTCACATGTTGACAGTTTCAACCCCTCTACTTTGCACCCTTGCTATTTCCTAAAAGACTTTTATAAGCTTAACACTAATATAAATACTTTACACTCTCAACCTTTAAATTTAGAAACATTTATTATTTTCTTAAAAGCTTTTATATTCATTTCGGGCTAAATACGGAAATCATTTAAAAGAGTAACGATGGCATAGCTTAAAAGTTTATATAACAACTTAATTACAATTGACAAATTTATATTTTATGACTATATCATAAAAACATATAACGAGACCTATATTTTTAGACAATAATGAAGTGTTAAATATGAATAACTATATATATATAATTTATAACGTAAATTATATAACTTGACGTTATTATCAGTTAACTTGAATACACATTAAGTAATGATTATTCCTATAATAAAACTCATCGGTTCACTTAACCTGACGTAAACTTGCAATTACTATAATTTATCATTTATCAACTTTTGATACATATCATTGATTCATGACGAGAAATATAAATAATAAACGATACTTATACTTAAAGACAAGATATATTGTATATAACTTGCTCTTGAACTATTAAGCGTTTTGCCACGCAAGCCACCTCTGCCATAAATCATTCTGTCATCGAACACTATTCAAATCACGATTCTCGATAAGTCGAACTTATCTCGGACTTCTATATCATTCAGGTTATCTCTTGAAGTCATTTCCATCTTCACTTCTGACATTACTTATACTCTGTCTACCGTACTACTCAGGTGAGTCATAGCCCCTACTCTTACTTGTTTTACAATGATTTATAAACGTTTTTGGGGGAGATACATGCTTAACTATTGTTTTATACTTTTACAAGTACTCGTTAACTATTTACATATTACTATAAGTTCATAGCTACACTTTCTATCGTTTAACTGTTTTATAAACTCTTTGGAAGAGATGCATGTGTAACAACTTTTCTAACGATTTTGCTATAGATATTTGGAATTATGGAACAAACTGTTTAAATACGGTTTCAACTGTTTAAATACGGTTCTCCACACACTGTTTGGATACAGTTTCAACTGTTTAAATACGGTTCTCCGCAAACTGTTTGGATATGGTTTCAACTGTTTAAATACGGTTCTCTACAAACTGTTCGGATACAGTTTCAACTGCTTAAATACGGTTCCCCGTAAACTGTTTATGTTATGGACGCAACAACGTGGCCCAAATATCGAATCTCGTGTTAAATGGATTTATAAACCAATTACTATTTTGGATGTTGACCCGGTGAAGGGCAAACCAATGGATTAATTTGTATTGAATTGATAAGGAAATCACTCATTTTCTAATTAACGATTTAAACTATAAACTCTATGAACTCACCAACCTTTGTGTTGACACTTTTAGCATGTATTTATCTCAGGTAACTAAACAAGAAGGAACTTGAAGGCACGGAGTGGGCTTGTAACCCGGCATGGGCTTAAATAAACGTTTTGACACATTTTGAATTAACTTGTTGTTTAATTTATGAAACATCTTGATGTCTCGAATATTTGGTATTTTGAATGAATTAAACTTTAAAGCGTCACTTTTGTGTCGTTTTCTATGATTGTGACAAAGATCCTCGAAGTAACACCCAAAAAGTCTTCCGCTGACATTTTAAGTCTTCCGCTGACGTGATGATTTTGGGGGTGTTACAGATTTGCATCAGAGCTACAGTTATAGAGAACCAAGTGTTTTGAACATTGGACTATAACTACACTTTTAAAACGGACCACTTTTACAAAATACCACCTTATGCCCTCCGTACCTACGCGTTTCCAACATCTGGTAGAGACATTACTTTTACATGATTTCTTATATATGTTAACATGTTATAATTATGCTAATGAATTATATTTACTAATCGGGATTATTACAAATACCGTGTCTTCATATTTCCATCCGCCAAACGATTATATGACTTTTAGATAGTTTATGCTACAAAAACACTCTAGTATATGTATATATATATATATATATATATATATATATATATATATATATATATATATATATATATATGCTCCCCCAACTATTTTGAGTACTATACCAATTCTCCTTAATTATCCGCTCTCATGTTTATAGATGCATATGACATACTCTTTTCGTACTCTCGGAAAAATCTGCGCATTACTTTGTCGATTAGTATGGATGTTGAGTCAGAAATTCTTAAGTAGGATGATTTACAATGTCTTTATTTGAATGGATTGGGACGCCTTTCCATTGAAATAAAGAAATTGTAAACCGCTGAACCATAAGTTTATACTTCGTTATTTACATCGTTTGGGACGCTTCTCTATGTAAATAACGAATTATAAATAAGTGGGCTTAATTATATCTGAAATGGCATGCGTATGAAATCTAGGATCACTAAAGTTCATAAAACACTAAAACTTCAGCCAAAGACTCACAATTTTCTTCTGCGTATGGCTAATTCTAAGGCATTACGGCACCATCACATTTCTTTAATCATGTACTTACTTTTACATTCTGGCGATTTATGAAACCTTTTCACGACATTGTATGTGAATACAATGGTCTCTCTTACTTCTCCGGCACTATGAGTGATATAGTGATCTCCGAACCTTTCACAACTTTACCTAAAATCCATCAAAATCTATAAATTCCTCTAATAGAAATACAAGATATGGGATTGCTAAGGAACAAACAGATTCATCATCTACAAAAGCTTGAAACCAAAGACCGTGTTGTCACTTAAAACTATACAAAAGCTGAAGTTCAACAACTTTCTCTACATTCATCAAGTTCTCATCCGAAACCCTCATTGTTAAAAGTCTGTAACTAGCAAACACTTTGTTTAACGGGTAGGTTACCCGCGAAGATCTTGTTTTGTTCACAAAACAAGATATTGTGAACCATGTTATCTTCAAAACATGTTAAAATAAAAATCTTCATTCAAAAATGGAATTGTTTCTTAAGTCAAGTTAATCAAAAGGAATTGAACATAAGACAACGTAAGTAGTTAGAACTACTCAACAATTATGACTATGAGAACTGCTATCATCAAGGAAAAAGCTAATGTAGTAGTAGATACATTAAGCTAGAAAGAAAAATTAAAAAGAAGAAGCTAATGTAGTAGTAGATACGTTAAGCTCGGAAGAAAAATTAAAACCGCTCAGGGATTAGATCGTTAGGAATGACTATTTGTTCACCCTCTCCACTCACCTGTACAGCTACCTTATCTTAGAATCCCGGGACGGGATTCCGTTTAACGGGTAGGTAATATAACATCCCGTAAAATTTTCCTACGATTAATACATAAAAATAACCATTTTTACCCATGACAATTTTTTTTTTATTATTTTATTTACTTGACAATCACAATATTTTAACGGTACTCACACTATATTTAAAAGCCTATATATATCACAAGTGACTTAAAGCTTGTATATTTAATAAATATACGTTTCATCAACCAAACATGTTTTATATATTTACCGAGCTTACGGAAAACCTCCTACATACTCACCAATGTTATTTAACCTCGACCCGACACTCAAAATGCCATACCATCGTCTCTTTCCCCTTTTGTATACTTAAGCTCACATCATAATAAATATTACCCATGTGCTACTTGAATACAAACCAACCCTATTTACATGTATGCATATGTCAAGCTCTTTCCATACCAAATTTCTGTAAGTCCTAGCCACTCTCACTCTTTTCCATTCATGTCATTTTCTTATATTAATAAACTCAAAACAACACATAAGCAGTTAATATACCTTCTGTTTTGTTTCTGTTTTAACGAGACCAAACAAACACCCTCTTTATCTTGGTAAATTAGTTCAAGCTAAAAGCTAATTAACGAGACCTTTGAATAAGCTAAACAACCAGTTAACATATTATATAAATGAACCATGTGTCATTACAAAGTTTGAAAACGTATATGTTCTTTTCTGTCTTGTCGCTAAAACAGTCCCAAACACCCACTTTACGCCCTAGTTTTCTATCACTAGCCTAAGGTAATTAACTTAACCAAACTACCTATGTGATCATCACCCAGGAGATTCCTAAACGCCCCCATAACATGGCTCTAACAACTTGGTTTGACTAGTTAAAACAGACCTCTTTTCTGGTCGCAACTCACTAAACCAAACCAAACCCTTGGACATCTTTCTAGTCGATCTATCTATACTTCTTTTGTTTCTGTTTTCTCATCAACAAAACGACTTGCCAACTTAAATAAATTATCTTTATATACTCTTAAATACAGGTCGACATATACATGGAAACCAATCTCAGTTTAAACCAAACCGAGCCCCTTTCTCCTTCTTACTTCTTTCTCTTGGTCGACTAGGCACCTACATGTTACTTTCTTACAAGCACATGCCTTACACTTTCCTTTGCCAATGATGGTTGTTTATTCTTGATTGGTCCTTGAAGGAGGTAACATGTAATATGGCAGCTCACATCATCACCCTCCCCTCGTTTGTTACTACCTCAGGTGTAACCTGGGGGAAACCATGTGCAAAGTCTCACGCCACCACCATTATGGCCCAATCCAAATACATGCAAACATCTTATCCCTGCTCCATATCACATTCCAGATTAAGTATATAAGGGGTACATGCTGTTCGACATACTTACTACAACATACAATCACAAACATACGTCTCTTACTTTTCTTGCCTACTGTCCATCGAGAAGAAGAAGCAAACCATGAAAGTTGACAATTCACTCATAATAAACACAACCAACATTTCACCTTGATGTTGTTCCTGTTGAACGAGAAGGAGAGGAGGAGAACAAGGAAGTGCCAAGGTTCATTCTTGCTAGTTCTTAGACATTTTGGTGTAGCTACACGACGGGTTCGAAGGCTTGGAGTTGTTTTGGTTCCGTATCTCACTCGCCCCTAGTTCGTCTTCCACATCGTCTCCCACCATCAGTTGGTGTAGTAAGTCTCCCAACCCATTCACAATTCATTATAACACATTCTGTGGTTATCTCAACATTTACCCTCGTACCATAGCTATCTCGCATATAAAATACTCACGATGAAAACTTAAAGATTTGCTAGTGGCTTGCATGAGGTGGCGCAATAATATGTAACTAGTATAACGTATCATTATAAATAAAATTCTTGTATGGCCATAACTGAGAAACATGAATATAAACAACACTTAATTTTTGGCTCTCATAGATAAGTGCTTATTGACTTAAAAACAACCATATAATACTCGACTATAAAAACTCAGTGAACTTCTGGTCACATTTGGAAATATGAGTTGAGTAAACTCAAAGGGGTCGAGACCTATTTTGAGCTTATCTGGGCTCTCGTATGTAAACATTGCACGTTTTTAAAGGCTTAGTATCATATGTATTCATGGCATGGTAAACTGAAGTGGGAGAAATGAACATCGAAACTTATTTTGAAATACCAATATGCATGCAACACACGAGAAAGATTTAACCAAATCTAACACAGAGTCACAGACTCGAACTAGTATATATAAACGAAAAGTGTGTTATTAAAACACAATAAGTAGAATGGCTTAGTTGGGTGGGCACTTGGTTGCTAAGCAAAAGGTCTTGAGTTCAAATCCTTCACATGGTAGTTTTAATTTTTATTTGGTTATTTTGCAACTTTCACATGTTGACAGTTTCAACCCCTCTACTTTGCACCCTTGCTATTTCCTAAAAGACTTTTATAAGCTTAACACTAATATAAATACTTTACACTCTCAACCTTTAAATTTAGAAACATTTATTATTTTCTTAAAAGCTTTTATATTCATTATGGGGTAAATACGGAAATCATTTAAAAGAGTAACGATGGCATAGCTTAAAAGTTTATATAACAACTTAATTACAATTGACAAATTTATATTTTATGACTATATCATAAAAACATATAACGAGACCTATATTTTTAGACAATAATGAAGTGTTAAATATGAATAACTATATATATATAATTTATAACGTAAATTATATAACTTGACGTTATTATCAGTTAACTTGAATACACATTAAGTAATGATTATTCCTATAATAAAACTCATCGGTTCACTTAACCTGACGTAAACTTGCAATTACTATAATTTATCATTTATCAACTTTTGATACATATCATTGATTCATGACGAGAAATATAAATAATAAACGATACTTATACTTAAAGACAAGTTATATTGTATATAACTTGCTCTTGAACTATTAAGCGTTTTGCCACGCAAGCCTCCTCTGCCTTAAATCATTCTGTCATCGAACACTATTCAAATCACGATTCTCGATAAGTCGAACTTATCTCGGACTTCCATATCATTCAGGTTATCTCTTGAAGTCATTTCCATCTTCTCTTCTGACATTACTTATACTCTGTCTACCGTACTACTCAGGTGAGTCATAGCCCCTACTCTTACTTGTTTTACAATGATTTATAAACGTTTTTGGGGGAGATACGTGCTTAACTATTGTTTTATACTTTTACAAGTACTCGTTAACTATTTACATATTACTATAAGTTCATAGCTACACTTTCTATCGTTTAACTGTTTTATAAACTCTATAAACTCTTTGGAAGAGATGCATGTGTAACAACTTTTCTAACGATTTTGCTATCGATATTTGGAATTATGGAACAAACTGTTTAAATACGGTTTCAACTGTTTAAATACGGTTCTCCACACACTGTTTGGATACAGTTTCAACTATTTAAATATGGTTCTCCGCAAACTGTTTGGATATGGTTTCAACTGTTTAAATACGGTTCTCTACAAACTGTTCGGATACAGTTTCAACTGCTTAAATACGGTTCCCCGTAAACTGTTTATGTTATGGACGCAACAACGTGGCCCAAATATCGAATCTCGTGTTAAATGGATTTATAAAGCAATTACTATTTTGGATGTTGACCCGGTGAAGGGCAAACCCATGGATTAATTTGTATTGAATTGATAAGGAAATCACTCATTTTCTAATTAACGATTTAAACTATAAACTCTATGAACTCACCAACCTTTGTGTTGACACTTTTAGCATGTATTTATCTCAGGTAACTAAACAAGAAGGAACTTGAAGGCACGGAGTGGGCTTGTAACCCGGCATGGGCTTAAATAAACGTTTTGACACATTTTGAATTAACTTGTTGTTTAATTTATGAAACATCTTGATGTCTCGAATATTTGGTATTTTGAATGAATTAAACTTTAAAGCGTCACTTTTGTGTCGTTTTCTATGATTGTGACAAAGATCCTCGAAGTAACACCCAAAAAGTCTTCCGCTGACATTTTAAGTCTTCCGCTGACGTGATGATTTTGGGGGTGTTACAGATTGGCATCAGAGCTACAGTTATAGAGAACCAAGTGTTTTGAACATTGGACTATAACTACACTTTTAAAACGGACCACTTTTACAAAATACCACCTTATGCCCTCCGTGCCTACGCGTTTCCAACATCTGGTAGAGACATTACTTTTACATGATTTCTTATATATGTTAACATGTTATAATTATGCTAATGAATTATATTTACTAATCGGGATTATTACAAATACCGTGTCTTCATATTTCCATCCGCCAAACGATTATATGACTTTTAGATAGTTTATGCTACAAAAACACTCTAGTATATATATATATATATATATATATATATATATATATATATATATATATATATATATATATATATATATATATGCTCCCCCAACTATTTTGAGTACTATACCAATCCTCCTTAATTATCTCGCTCTCATGTTTATAGATGCATATGACATACTCTTTTCGTACTCTCGGAAAAATTTGCGCATTACTTTGTCGATTAGTATGGATGTTGAGTCAGAAATTCTTAAGTAGGATGATTTACAATGTCTTTATTTGAATGGATTGGGACGCCTTTCCATTGAAATAAAGAAATTGTAAACCGCCGAACCATAAGTTTATACTTCGTTATTTACATCGTTTGGGACGCTTCTCTATGTAAATAACGAATTATAAATAAGTGGGCTTAATTATATCTGAAATGGCATGTGTATGAAATCTAGGATCACTAAAGTTCATAAAACACTAAAACTGCAGCCAAAGACTCACAATTTTCTTCTGCGTATGGCTAATTCTAAGGCATTACGGCACCATCACATTTCTTCAATCATATACTTACTTTTACATTCTGGCGATTTATGAAACCTTTTCACGACATTGTATGTGAATACAATGGTCTCTCTTACTTCTCCGACACTATGAGTGATATAGTGATCTCCGAACCTTTCACAACTTTACCTAAAATCCATCAAAATCTATAAATTCCTCTAATAGAAATACAAGATATGGGATTGCTAAGGAACAAACAGATTCATCATCTACAAAAGCTTGAAACCAAAGACCGTGTTGTCACTTAAAACTATACAAAAGCGGAAGTTCAACAACTTTCTCTACATTCATCAAATTCTCATCCGAAACCCTCATTGTTAAAAGTCTGTAACTAGCAAACACTTTATTTAATGGGTAGGTTACCTGCGAATATCTTGTTTTGTTCACAAAACAAGATATTGTGAACCATGTTATCTTCAAAACATGTTAAAATAAAAATCTTCATTCAAAAATGGAATTGTTTCTTAAGTCAAGTTAATCAAAAGGAATTGAACATAAGACAACGTAAGTAGTTAGAACTACTCAACAATTATGACTATGAGAACTGCTATCATCAAGGAAAAAGCTAATGTAGTAGTAGATACGTTAAGCTAGAAAAAAAATTAAAAAGAAGAAGCTAATGTAGTAGTAGATACGTTAAGCTCGGAAGAAAAATTAAAACCGCTCAGGGATTAGATCGTTAGGAATGACTATTTGTTCACCCTCTCCAGTCACCTTTACAGCTACCTTATCTTAGAATCCCGGGACGGAATTCCGTTTAACGGGTAGGTAATATAACATCCCGTAAAATTTTCCTACGATTAATACATAAAAATAACCATTTTTACCCATGACAATTTTTTATTATTATTTTATTTACTTGACAATCACAGTATTTTAACGGTACTCACACTATATTTAAAAGCCTATATATATCACAAGTGACTTAAAGGTTGTGTATTTAATAAATATACGTTTCATCAATCAACCAAACCTGTTTTATATATTTACCGAGCTTACGGAAAACCTCCTACATACTCACCAATGTTATTTAACCTCGACCCGACACTCAAAATGCCATACCATCGTCTCTTTCCCCTTTTGTATACTTAAGCTCACATCATAATAAATATTACCCATGTGCTACTTGAATACAAACCAACCCCATTTACATGTATGCATATGTCAAGCTCTTTCCATACCAAATTTCTGTAAGTCCTAGCCACTCTCACTCTTTTCCATTCATGTCATTTTCTTATATTAATAAACTCAAAACAACACATAAGCAGTTAATATACCTTCTGTTTTGTTTCTGTTTTAAAGAGACCAAACAAACACCCTCTTTATCTTGGTAAATTAGTTCAAGCTAAAAGCTAATTAACGAGACCTTTGAATAAGCTAAATAACCAGTTAACATATTATATAAATGAACCATGTGTCATTACAAAGTTTGAAAACGTATCTGTTCTTTTCTGTCTTGTCGCTAAAACAGTCCCAAACACCCACTTTACGCCATAGTTTTCTATCACTAGCCTAAGGTAATTAACTTAACCAAACTACCTATGTGATCATCACCCAGGAGATTCCTAAACGCCCCCATAACATGGCTCTAACAACTTGGTTTGACTAGTTAAAACGGACCTCTTTTCTGGTCGCAACTCACTAAACCAAACCAAACCCTTGGACATCTTTCTAGTCGATCTATCTATACTTCTTTTGTTTCTGTTTTCTCATCAACAAAATGACTTGCCAACTTAAATAAATTATCTTTATATACTCTTAAATACAGGTCGACATATACATGGAAACCAATCTCAGTTTAAACCAAACCGAGCCCCTTTCTCCTTCTTACTTCTTTCTCTTGGTCGACTAGGCACCTACATGTTACTTTCTTACAAGCACATGCCTTACACTTTCCTTTGCCAATGATGGTTGTTTATTCTTGATTGGTCCTTGAAGGAGGTAACATGTAATATGGCAGCTCACATCATCACCCTCCCCTCGTTTGTTACTACCTCAGGTGTAACCTGGGGGAAACCATGTGCAAAGTCTCACGCCACCACCATTATGGCCCAATCCAAATACATGCAAACATCTTATCCCTGCTCCATATCACATTCCAGATTAAGTATATAAGGGGTACATGCTGTTCGACATACTTACTACAACATACAATCACAAACATACGTCTCTTACTTTTCTTGCCTACTGTCCATCGAGAAGAAGAAGCAAACCATGCAAGTTGACAATTCACTCATAATAAACACAACCAACATTTCACCTTGATGTTGTTCCTGTTGAACGAGAAGGAGAGGAGGAGAACAAGGAAGTGCCAAGGGTCATTCTTGCTAGTTCTTAGACATTTTGGTGTAGCTACACGACGGGTTTGAAGGCTTGGAGTTGTTTTGGTTCCGTATCTCACTCGCCCCTAGTTCGTCTTCCACATCGTCTCCCACCATCAGTTGGTGTAGTAAGTCTCCCAACCCATTCACAATTCATTATAACACATTCTGTGGTTATCTCAACATTTACCCTCGTACCATAGCTATCTCGCATATAAAATACTCACGATGAAAACTTAAAGATTTGCTAGTGGCTTGCATGAGGTGGCGCAATAATATGTAACTAGTATAACGTATCATTATAAATAAAATTCTTGTATGGCCATAACTGAGAAACATGAATATAAACAACACTTAATTTTTGGCTCTCATAGATAAGTGCTTATTGACTTAAAAACAACCATATAATACTCGACTATAAAAACTCAGTGAACTTCTGGTCACATTTGGAAATATGAGTTGAGTAAACTCAAAGGGGTCGAGACCTATTTTGAGCTTATATGGGCTCTCGTATGTAAACATTGCACGTTTTTAAAGGCTTAGTATCATATGTATTCATGGCATGGTAAACTGAAGTGGGAGAAATGAACATCAAAACTTATTTTGAAATACCAATATGCATGCAACACACGAGAAAGATTTAACCAAATCTAACACAGACTCGAACTAGTATATATAAACGAAAAGTGTGTTATTAAAACACAATAAGTAGAATGGCTTAGTTGGGTGGGCACTTGGTTGCTAAGCAAAAGGTCTTGAGTTCAAATCCTTCACATGGTAGTTTTAATTTTTATTTGGTTATTTTGCAACTTTCACATGTTGACAGTTTCAACCCCTCTACTTTGCACCCTTGCTATTTCCTAAAAGACTTTTATAAGCTTAACACTAATATAAATACTTTACACTCTCAACCTTTAAATTTAGAAACATTTATTATTTTCTTAAAAGCTTTTATATTCATTTCGGGCTAAATACGGAAATCATTTAAAAGAGTAACGATGGCATAGCTTAAAAGTTTATATAACAACTTAATTACAATTGACAAATTTATATTTTATGACTATATCATAAAAACATATAACGAGACCTATATTTTTAGACAATAATGAAGTGTTAAATATGAATAACTATATATATATATAATTTATAATGTAAATTATATAACTTGACGTTATTATCAGTTAACTTAAATACACATTAAGTAATGATTATTCCTATAATAAAACTCATCGGTTCACTTAACCTGACGTAAACTTGCAATTACTATAATTTATCATTTATCAACTTTTGATACATATCATTGATTCATGACGAGAAATATAAATAATAAACGATACTTATACTTAAAGACAAGTTATATTGTATATAACTTGCTCTTGAACTATTAAGCGTTTTGCCACGCAAGCCACCTCTGCCATAAATCATTCTGTCATCGAACACTATTCAAATCACGATTCTCGATAAGTCGAACTTATCTCGGACTTCCATATCATTCAGGTTATCTCTTGAAGTCATTTCCATCTTCACTTCTGACATTACTTATACTCTGTCTACCGTACTACTCAGGTGAGTCATAGCCCCTACTCTTACTTGTTTTACAATGATTTATAAACGTTTTTGGGGGAGATACATGCTTAACTATTGTTTTATACTTTTACAAGTACTCGTTAACTATTTACATATTACTATAAGTTCATAGCTACACTTTCTATCGTTTAACTGTTTTATAAACTCTTTGGAAGAGATGCATGTGTAACAACTTTTCTAACGATTTTGCTATCGATATTTGGAATTATGGAACAAACTGTTTAAATACGGTTTCAACTGTTTAAATACGGTTCTCCACACACTGTTTGGATACAGTTTCAACTGTTTAAATACGGTTCTCTACAAACTGTTCGGATACAGTTTCAACTGCTTAAATACGGTTCCCCGTAAACTGTTTATGTTATGGACGCAACAACGTGGCCTAAATATCGAATCTCGTGTTAAATGGATTTATAAACCAATTACTATTTTGGATGTTGACCCGGTGAAGGGCAAACCAATGGATTAATTTGTATTGAATTGATAAGGAAATCACTCATTTTCTAATTAACGATTTAAACTATAAACTCTATGAACTCACCAACCTTTGTGTTGACACTTTTAGCATGTATTTATCTTAGGTAACTAAACAAGAAGGAACTTGAAGGCACGGAGTGGGTTTGTAACCCGACATGGGCTTAAATAAACGTTTTGATACATTTTGAATTAACTTGTTGTTTAATTTATGAAACATCTTGATGTCTCGAATATTTGGTATTTTGAATGAATTAAACTTTAAAGCGTTACTTTTGTGTCGTTTTCTATGATTGTGACAAAGATCCTCGAAGTAACACCCAAAAAGTCTTCCGCTGACATTTTAAGTCTTCCGTTGACGTGATAATTTTGGGGGTGTTACAGTTTATTAGTTAGTTAGATATTAGTTTAGTTTAGGTAACATCGTAGAAGAAGGATGGGTCTTTACCCACTGTATACCTGATCCACAGCCCGCAGGAGGGCGTATACTTGTAATTGTATATATAGCCTTTCCACCTCATTTGGAAAGGTTGGTTGTTTCTCATAATACACACACCTCATTAGGTGTATTCTCTCACTAGAAACATCCCCTCTATATTCTCTCTCTCTCTAACTCTTACCATGTCATTCTTATTCTTCCATCATACAAGACCACCCGAATCACCACAAAACCATATATGTTATGATTATAGATATCCTACAATTGGTATCAAGAGCCATGGTTTCATCTTAGGGACTTGGTATTTGATTGGTGCTAAACCGTCAACTTATATTGACCAATGAATGGTCAACAAAGTTAAAAAGCCTAGAAACAATCTCCGGGTAATATAAGGTATCACCAGGTCGTTAAATCCCGACAAGGTGTGAATTGTGACTGAGCGTGCTTTGTGATCGGGTGATTATTCACAGAAAGGGTTTGTTATGAGAATTATTTGGAGATTATTTACAGGAATAGCTTAGGAAAGCTACGTGATTGATTACTGGAACTTAGGTTGAGAAGAAATTACCAAAAACTTAAAAACCGTACGTTTGCTCAAAATGCGAACAAACGTACGTGGAATAAAAAGTGAAAGAGGTGATCTGAAAAGGCTACTGGTATGAAAATGATATTTTTACAAACCTAATGATAAAAGAAAATTTTTGGAAATTTAAAACTAATTTTTACACTATTTTTATAATTACCATTGATTAAATACTAATTTTCTAATTACTTTTAATTAATTATATTAACCTTAATTACAAATAATTATTAAATAAACCTAGAAAAATAAAATTTAAACTTAGAAAAATCTAAAATACTATAAAACTAATTTTAGAAATGAAAATATATTTTTAAGACTTTTTAATTAATTATTACTAATTATTAACTATTTATTAATTACTTTTTAATTATTTAAATTAACCTAAATTCTAATTAATTATTAAATTATACTAGAAAATTGAAAATAAAATTTGGAAAAATAAAAAATAACTAAAAACTAATTTTAAAATTTAATTTATATTTTTCTGATTTTCTAATTAATTATTATTAATTATTAACTATTTATTAATTACTAAAAACTAATTTAAATTAAGAAAAATACTAAATGATGCAAGAAAAATCTGAAAAAATTACAGAAATTATTTTTATATACCAGAAGCCTAGGAAAATTATAAAAATGGGAATTGCTTATTAATAAGGTGAAGAATAAGCCAATTGGCTTAAATAGAAGCTATCACTTCTATTAAGTTGGGCTTATTTGGAATTTTCTTTTTCAAAACTACTTATTATATGATTTTAAGCAACTTTAATGAAAGAAGTTTGGCTGAAACCAAGTGAATAAGCACTTCAAGTGCTTATACCCTTGACAGTTGACTTTCTTTGACCAAGGGCAAGAATAAGCTCAAATGAACTAATGTGGGGCCCACAATGGTGAAAACTGATTCAAATAAGTTAAATGAACAAATTTAAGCAAGTGTCACACAAATAAGATGGCTGAATAAGCCAAAACACCACAATAAGCACTTTGCTTATTTGGTTCTGAAACAGAAAAGGGACAGCCTTTGGGTGCAATTCTAGGTGGGGTCCACAGGTCAAATGGTCAAACAAATGGTCAAAACACCAACCCTGGTAGGAGGGGGGTTGAATGACACTAAGTTGGGTCAGTGGGACCCACTGAGTTGGTCACAATGAACCACCTAAGTTGGTGGTGTGACTGAGTCAGCTGGTGCACAGGGCACACTCTTGCCCTGCAAGTGTTTTCAAGGGGCAAAATAGTCCACTAGAAAAAATTATAAAAATCAAACAAGTGCATGGATTTGTAGTTCTACTGGTAGATAACAACCTCAACAAGTTTCAGAACCTAAAACCACCCACAAAATTCAAGAAAATTCATCCCATATTGGGAAAAATCAGAGTCTTGTGTTTTTGACTTTTTGAAAAACTTTGATACTTTGACTTTTATGAAACTCAGATGCTTTTTATTGCTTGAATATGTTATGATAAGCTATATAAAGACCAATTTTAGTGATAATACACACTTGTGAATAAATTTGATTGGTTTTGGACTCCAAAGATCACCACAGTTAACTGTGGTGATGATTTCCTTGTGATTTTGACCTTTGTGGTATTTGTGACCAAGGAAATGGATTCCCTGACCTTATATCTACCCAAGCAACTAAATGAAACACAAAGTTGTGCAATAAAACAAGTAGAATACCACAAACAGACTACAACCAAACACCCCTTTAAAAACAACTTATGATGAAAATGTGATTCAAACAAGTACACAAGACAACCTAATGATTACAACTAGTTAAATAACTGATAATTAACTAAGATAAGCAGAAATAAACTACTAATACTACTTGTTAATAAGAAAATGCAATTTGGTGCTTACAAAAGCCTTCCAAGCTAGCTGCCAAGTACCAAGGGACCACAAACACCAATCCTAAATGGTTTCCACAAACCTCTAACCACAGCCATCCTGTATTAACTGTGCTCCTTGCTTTCTTCAACCTTGTAACCTTCTTTTTATTTTATTTTTATTTTTATTTATTTTTGACTAATTTTCTTAAACTTGGATAAAAACTAATCCACAACTTGGAAATTTGCTTAAAACAGATTCATGAAGGTTTGTATGAATGAGCAAACAAGTATTTATCACTAATAAGCTTTAAGCAAAAAATGGAAATTTCTTAAATAAACTTGAAAATTGCAAACTGAGAATTAACTTGAAACTGACTTTTTCATTAACTAAAAATGGATTACAGAGGTGCAATTAAATACTAAAACTATAAAAATTACATACTACACACCTAAAAAGGCTCATATGAGCTACATATATATAACGAGCTAAAATTAATCCCTAGGTCTTCCCACATGGCTTCCATTTGCAATCTGAGAGTCCCAAAGTCTTTGTGTTGACCCCTTGACCAAATCCCATCCATCAATTTAAGCTTACATCAATCCTAGCCCTTGATTGCAATTTTGGCGCCAAAACGGATACGGGCAAAATTGAGTGGGTTAGGCGAGGAGAATTTATTGTGGTGGTGGGGGTTGGTGTGGGTAGATGAGAGGTAATTGTTAATACAAATATCGCCTAAAAACGTTATTTATATTTTACGATCTTCGCTAAGTTTTGTTAATGACAAATGTAAACTTTAGCTTCTAAGTAAAACATAATCTTAGTTTTAAAGACTTGCATAAACTAGACTTTTGCTACATTTTACATTTCATAAAACACAACATCTTTTATTTTCTAAAAATAGAATTGTCACATCACATTTATGGCAAGTTTTGTCATTATACATTTATGGAAAGAAATGTGTTTGACTTACTTTGATGTTGCTTGCAAGTTTAGTGTTTGACTTGATATTATGTGATGTGACATTTTTTGGTTTGCAAGAGTAATGAGATGTGACCTTGTTTGGTTTGCAAGATTTATTGCAAAACCAACTGCAAGCCCGGCGGTACCCTGGAGGTACACGGGCGGAACCCTTTTGAGGGGTCCGCCTGATCCGCCAGACCTGCAGAAGGTTTGGCTATAAATATTGAGCCAAAAGTTGAATTTTGGCTTATCACTTGATTTTATTTTTTACACACACATTCATTCTTTCATCTAACCTCTTAACATTTCATATGTGAAGTTTCTTTTTGTAGCAAAGAGATTCACGAGCTTACTAAAAGTAACAAGTATTCAACACAACGTTGCAAGACTTGTTAGCTTAGCATTGTGTAGACTTGTGTAGTTTAGACTTCATTTGATTGTGTATTTTCAGTAGTGATCGGTTAGTATTTTAGTCCTTAAAATACAAAGAGTGTTGGGAGTTGTTGTACCCTAGTAAAAGAACTAACGGGAGTGGTTGTGCCCTTGTAAAAGAACTCGACATTTAGCTTTGTGTCGGTAAAAGTATAAGCGACGTGTAAGGTTTTCTCCGCCGGTGAAAGGAGCTTGTTGACTAGTGAAAGAAACTCTCGAGTTGGATACTCGGGGCGTGGACGTAGGGCAAGGAAAAAGAGTCCTTGTAGCCGAACCACGATAAATACTCGTGTTGTGGTTTGATCGTTTCTTTCATTTACTTGCATGTTATATATTGTGTTTGTGCATATATCTTTGATCAAACGGAAAGTTTCAAAGCTAACTTAACAAGTTAAAAAGATTTTAATCGGTAAACTATTCAACCCCCCTTCTAGTTTTCCACAATTGGCATCAAGAGCTACGTTACTCAAGCTTTTAAAATATATTGTGTTTTAAAACTTGAAACGATCCATGGATTTTGAAAATTACAAAGAAGGGCAATCTATGCAAAGACCACCACTCTTTGAAGCAAATGGTTTTACATATTGGAAAAACCGTTTTGAAACTTACGTGAAATCTAAAGATATAGATTTGTGGTATATAATTATTGATGGTGATAACATAGTTACTAACATCAAAGATGATGATCAAAAGAAATTAATAGGTAAAAATAATGAAGCTAAAATGATGCTTTACAATGCTTTGCCTAAGAAAGAATATGAAAGAGTCTTTTTGTGTAAAACCGCCAAAGATATTTGGCAATCTTTAATTGTCACTCATCAAGGAAACTCACAAGTTAAAGATAACAAAATTGATCTTCTTGTTCAACAATATGAACAATTTGTTATTTCCGAAGATGGGATTATTGATAATGCTTTTGCTAGATTTAATACTATTATTACTACACTTAAAGCACTTGACGAATCTTTTTGTAGTAAGAACTTTGTCAGGAAATTTCTTAGAGCACTCCATCCGAAGTGGAGAGCAAAAGTGACGGCAATTGAAGAATCCAAAGATCTTTCAAGCATGTCACTTGATGAGCTAATTGGAAACCTCAAAGTTCACGAAATGGTAATGGAAAAAGATTCGGAACTAGTTAGAGGCAAGAAAGAAAAAGTTAAGTCCATTGCCTTGAAAGCTAGAGTCCAATCAAGTGATGATGAAGAATCTACTTCGGATAGTGACGATGAGGAATATGCTATGGCCGTTAGAGACTTCAAGAAGTTCTTTCGTAGAAGAGGAAAGTTTGTAAGGCAACCTAAAGATGACAAGAAAACTTTCCGAAAAGATCGTGATGATAGGAAAGGAAAGGTTGAAAGAAAGTGCTATAGGTGTGGAGACACAAGTCATCTTGTAGGAGAATGTCCAAAACCACCCAAGAGCAAACCTCAACAAGATTTTGTGGGTGGTGCTTGGAGTAACTATGAAGGAGATGACGATGAGCCAAAGAATGACGATGTTGCTCTCATGGCTCACAACTCAAATGAGGTATTATCCGACTCATCTTACTCCTCTATTGATGATGACACTTTACAAAAAGAATATAACAAACTTTGTGAATTGAGCTTAAAAATCATAAACAAAAATAAATTTTTGAAAACTAAAAAGGAGTTTTTAGAAAATGAAGTTTATGAGTTAAAAGAAAAAGCTAAGAGATTAGAAAAGAGTAAAGGTATTGACACATCTTGCAAATCATGTGAAGAGCTTAAACTAGAAGTTGAGAAACTCAAAATTACTCAAAATGATCTAATAAAACAAACCACAAAGTTTAAGAAGTTCGATAAGAGCATTTCTTGTGCGGATGAAATTATGAAACTTCAAAAGTCACCCTTTGATAAAACAGGACTAGGATTTACGAAAATAGAAACTTCAATGGGTCAATTGAAACAAGAAAAGATTGCACAAGAAACAAATAAAATTGCTACAACAGCCTGCGGATCAGGCGGAACCCAATTTAGGGTTCCGCCCGTTGGTCCCGAAGGTTCCGCCAGGCCTGCTGCAGCAGTAACCTCATCCACTTCGGATCGTTCAAAATTTGTTAAAGTTACATACAAAAATGGAACAAAACCTGTGTTTAAAACTGGAGTAGGATTTAGTAAAAATGAATTTAGAGCTAAAACTACTCAACCAAGACCTAAGACTCCAATTCCCAAACGCCCCTTTCCAAAGAGCAACTTCAACGCTCGACCAAACTACCAACATGTTTGGAATCAAAACACTCCTAGACATTACCAAACTCAAAACCACATGCCATGGAACCCTTATGCTCTATTTTCATACTTGGAACAAATTAATGGCATGCTTAACCAAAATGGACCCATGAGAAATTGGGGACCAAATGTTTGAGTGTTTTTCATAAAATAGGTGTGCCTCAAAGTTTGTTTGGAACCGGATGAATGGATTAAAGATAGCGGTTGTTCAAGGCACATGACGGGTAACAAAAGCCTCTTCTCTACTTATCACAAATGTGATGGAGGTAACGTTACATTTGGTAGTAATGCTAAGAGCAAAATCATCGGAAAAGGTACAATCTCTCATGACTCCCTTTCTATAGATGATGTAGCTCATGTTGATAACTTAAGTTTTAATCTCCTTGGCATTAGTCAACTTTGTCGTAATAAGTATAATGTCCTTTTTAGTGAAAACGGTAGTAAAATACTTAAATATGGTATAACCATAGCCAAAGGTGTTCTTAAGAACAACGTATATGTCATGAAGATGGATCCAACATCTAGAGACAAAC
Source organism: Artemisia argyi (assembly GCA_030686995.1). Classification (NCBI taxonomy): domain Eukaryota; kingdom Viridiplantae; phylum Streptophyta; class Magnoliopsida; order Asterales; family Asteraceae; genus Artemisia; species Artemisia argyi. The sequence continues at coordinate 167,404,311 of CM060685.1, read as the reverse complement.
TTTGTCTTACTTCATTAGATGAATCTTCAACTTTATGGCATAGACGTTTAGGACACGCTAACATGAGACTAATTCAAAACCTCTCCTCCAAAGACTTAGTTCGAAACCTACCTAAGTTGAAATATGACCAACACTTTTGTGATGCTTGCAAAGTCAGTAAACAAGTCCATAGTAGCCATAAGGCTAAAAACTTGGTTTCTACATCTAGGTGTCTAGCACTTTTACATATGGATTTATTTGGTCCGTCGGCTATACAAAGTTATGGAGGTAACTTATACACTTTGGTCATAGTTGATGATTACTCAAGATATACTTGGACAAAATTTTTGAAAAGTAAAAATGAAGCTTTTGATAAATTTGAAATTCTAAGTAAGAAAATTCAAAATCAAATAGGGTCTAATATTGTGTCTATTAGAACGGATCACGGTCGTGAATTTGATAATGAATTTCAATTTGGTAACTTTTGTGATAATAATGGAATAACTCATAACTTTTCGGCTCCACGTACTCCTCAATCTAATGGTGTAGTAGAAAGTTAAAACCGGACATTGCAAGAGATGAGTAGAACAATGCTTAATGAACAAAACATTCCACAAAAGTTTTGGTATAATGCCGTTGACACATCAACATACATTTTAAATCGAGTCTTAATTAGACCATTTTTGAATAAAACTCATGAACTATATAAAGGTAAAAAGCCTACATTAGGATACTTTAGAGTGTTTGAGAGTAAATGTTTCATTCTTAACACCAAGGATTATCTCACCAAATTTGACCCAAAGTCTTATGAAGGTGTATTTCTTGGATATTCACAAAATAGTAAAGCGTACATTGTTTTGAACAAAGAAACCTTAAGAGTCGAGGAATTGTTGAACGTAACATTTGACGAGAGTCCACCTCCCTCTAAGACATCACCTTTGGTAGATGATGACTTAGTTGAAAACCAAGCAATAGAAAATCAAGAAATTTTAAGTGATGACAAAGAAGATGAACTATTTAACAAAGAACTTGTCAATGTCAAAGAATCTAAAAGTCATCCATTAGATGGTGTCATTGGCAACATTAACGAAAGAACACTAAGGTCAAAAGTTCAAAATGAAAGCAACTATTTTTGTTTCGTGTCAACCATTGAACCTAAAAATATTAATGAAGCCATTAAAGATGAGTCTTGGGTAATTGCAATGCAAGAAGAGTTAAACCAATTTGTTAGGAATGATGTATGGACATTTGTTTCTCAACCAAAGAGTCAAACTATAATTGGAACAAAATGGGTATTTCGAAATAAAATGGATGAAAATGGAGTCGTGTCTAGAAACAAAGCTAGGTTAGTTGCAAAAGGATATAACCAACAAGAAGGCATTGACTACGATGAAACTTTTGCTCCGGTTGCTAGGCTCGAGTCAATTAGAATCTTACTTGCATATGCATGTGCACACAATTTATACTTTTTCAAATGGATGTCAAAAGTGCATTTCTAAACGGAGTCATTAATGAAGAAGTGTATGTTGCTCAACCACCGGGCTTCATCGATTTTGAAAAACCAAATCATGTTTACAAACTTAAAAAGGCTCTTTACGGACTTAAGCAAGCTCCAAAAGCATGGTATGATCGAATTAAAACATTCCTAGTTGACCATAAGTATACCATGGGCTTTGTTGATAATACTCTCTTTACTAAGAAGAAAGATTCACATATTATCATAGTCCAAATCTATGTTGATGACATTATATTCGGATCAACTTGTCAAGAATTATGTGTGGATTTCTCAAAAATCATGCATGATGAGTTTGAAATGAGTATGATGAGAGAACTCAACTTTTTCTTAGGACTCCAAATCAAACAACTAGAAGATGGTATCTTCTTTAACCAATCTAAATATATTAAGGATATGCTTAAGAAATTTGGACTAGAAGATTCGAAACTATCAAAACTCCCATGTCCACGGAAACTAAACTTACCAAGGATGAGGAAAGTGAATCTGTAGATAGTACTAAATATAGAGGTATGATTGGTAGTCTACTTTACCTAACGGCTAGTAGACCCGACATTATGTTTAGTGTTTGTCTATGTGCTCATTTTCAAGAAGATCCTAAAACTACCCATCTCGAAGTCGTTAAAAGGATTTTTAGGTATATTAAGGGCACTACACATTTAGGTTTATGGTATCCCAAAGGAACGGGAATAGACACCATAGTGTATGCCGACTCGGATCATGCCGGTGACTATGTCGATAGAAAAGCACAAGTGGTATTTGTACTTTTGTTGGACATTGTCTCACCTCATGGTTCTCTAAAAAGCAAATGGCTCTTGCTATCTCAACAACGGAAGCCGAGTACGTTTCGGCCGGAAAGGCATATCAACAAGCTCTTTGGATGAAGCAAGCTCTTGTCGACTACGGAATTCAACTCAACGACATCACAATTCTTTGTGACAACAAAGGTGCCATTGATCTTAGCAAAAACCCGGTTCAACATGCTCGTGCCAAACATATTGAAATCCGTCATCATTTCCTTCGTGACAACGTTCAAAAAGGAAATATCTCAATTGAGAAAGTTTCTTCCGAAGATAACATTGTCGACATTCTCACAAAACCTCTTAAACGTGAACCTTTTAATCTTCTTAGGCTTGGCTTAGGACTCATGGAACCTACATTGTAGTTCTGGACATTAGACAAAAATCACAAAAATCAAAACAAATCCAAAACCATTTTTCTCAGCAGGGTCGGCGGAACCCTCAGCCATAACGGACGGAACCCAACTCAGGGTTCCGCCGTGTCCGTCGACCTGCAGAATCACATTCTTTGTTTATATTAAACCAAACACCCATTATCTCATACCACCACTTCCAAACTGCTACTATTCACTTTACCATCCATCCATACCTACGAATTCTTGGTCTTCCATTCATTTACATTGCAACTAAATCATCATTGTAAGTATTCTAAACATGATTACAATCCTGATCTAAGTCTAGGAATTCTATTTCTTGCACAAAAACAAAAACTTGGGGTTATGCATTAACTTGAAAAACTCATGCATTAGATTAGGTGTTTAATAAAACTAATCATGTTTCCCATAGTTAGGAATTGCATATTTAATTAGTATAAACATGTTTGCTAAAACACCCCATGTCAAATCCTTCCAAAAATTTCTCACAAGTAGGACAAATATTTTTTCGTCTCACATTGAGAATACAAAATCAAAACGTTATGTTTAAAACATAACTTGCATAATGTCTCTTGAATGCTAAAGGGAATACATAACCAATATGTATTTTCGGGTACATTCAAACGAAGCTACATTGAACTAGGAGCGTTTGGGTTATCTTTTGTTTTATAACAAAACTTGCATAAAACGATTTTGAAGCATCAAAATGAGTCAAGATAACCACACCTCCACATTGTTTTCATATAGGCACACACTAGAACATCCATATTATAATAGTGGTTTACGTAAACTAAAATGTGAAATTTTGTTGTTCTAGGAATCATCATGCCTCCTCTAACCCACTACGACCACAAGGACACCATTAAGTACCTACAAAAACACCACAAAACCAAAGGGCTTACCCCAAACCAAGTAAACGTTTTCAAAGCCCTAGAAAAACACTATGTCCATGAGGGTAGAACCATTGACCCGTCTTTCCTAGAAGGCACAAACCTTTACGCCGATTTTGCCACAATCAACTTTGAGTGTCTTTTGAATATCGACGAGCCTATTTGTCCTAGGTTCATTCTAGAGTTCTATGCATCCTCCGTCCTCTCCATGGATGACTATGGTCATATGTCTATCAACTTTAGGGTTAGCGGTCATCAATACTCCTTCACTCTTGAGGAGTTTGCTCAAATCCTAGGTGTCCCAAACCGTGGTAGTTGCCTCTATTCCGACTTGCACTCCCTCTCAACTCTTGACAACCTCCAAGACCGTATCCACCCTTATGACACACCCCTTGTCTCAAAAGACGTACTCCGTGACCACCTCTTTGTTAAAACCACCACCATTAGGAGAACCCGTTCGGGGAATGAGGTCGATAAGGACCCATATGGAATGGAAATGAACGAACTCAAGCCCCAATTCAAGAAATGGGAGGAAGTCCTTAGAGCCAATGTCATTAGCACAATAGGGAACCGTGACCATATCAACCTTTGCCTTTGCTACATGCTCTACTCCTTGTCCGTTAGGCAACCCTACAACCTTGCCTACTACATGGCCAAGAGAATGGCCGACATTCCCGTGCATGGCACAACGGCTATGCCATATGGAATGCTCTTGACCCGTCTCTTTAGGTTCATCTCACCCATTCCACCAACTTCAAATGGTCTTCGTCTTGACTACACTCTCATTCCACACACCTTTGTTCCACTTAGTGATAAGAGAGTGTACAAAGCCCAAGGAAAACGTCCTCATCCTCTTACCTCATCATCATCTTCCTCAATGAGTGAAGATGACAATTTGCCAAACTCTAGGCTTTCACCTCTCGAATACCTATCCCAACTTTCGGATATTCCAAACGAGTCGGCGGAGTTTAAGCAAACAAAGGGGATGTTTAAGAATCTTGGAAGATTCCTTGGAAAGCTCAAGAACAAGATTGACCGGCAATGAGAGCGGGTGTGTAGGAGTGTTTGGCACTAGGTGCTATTTGAACTAATTTGGTTGTCTAAACAATGCTTATGATGTATTTGTAGTTTGGTACAATGTTTGATACTATTTGGAACACGATTTAACTAACAATGATGCAGGGAGACAACTTTTGGCAAGTTGTCAAATTTTCATGTTTATATAATTTTCACTAAGTATAGTGAAATTCGCTAGCCCCCGGTCAAACTCCTATGCTATGCGTGTTTACATGTCTAATTTTTGCATTTCCTAACCAGTTATGAATTATATTTTTGGTTTTAGGACTTTTCGAAAATTTTGAAAATCGTCTCGCGGGTCAAAAACGTGGACTGCCACTTTTTTCAGCCCTGGCGGATCTGGCGGTACCCAAAATTGGGTTCCGCCAGTGCAATTTCTGGGAATTTCAGAAATGGCCCAACGGACCAGGCGGCACCCTCAAATGGGTTCCGCCTATGTATTCTGAGGGTGCCGCCAGCAACCTGCAGAATTTTTGTTTTCATTTTCACCAATTCAACATCCAAACATCAAAATCCAATCCTTTTAGGTAGAGACCCATTACTTGCAATGTGTTTAGCATAATAGGATACTCCTTCTTCCATAAACTTAACCAAAACCAATTCCCGCCAAAATTCAAAATTTGCCATAACAACCTCAAGGACCCCTCAAACATAAAGGAAGGAACCCTTTTAAGGGATCCTTGAAATCCCTGAGATTTATACTACCACAAATCCACCAAAACCACTAAGCATTTAGTGCAAAACTTGTCTTCTCACTTCACCATTTTCATTGGATTGACTTCCATGATTTGACAACCCACAATTAGTTTTCCAAATCATTAGAAACCTCCATTTTTGTATGGACTAACATCAAACCCAAACACTCCTTTCCATAATCCTTCAACACTATAAATTAAGCCATCCTAAACACCATCAAATCACACCTTCCTCAACACAATTTCTGAAACTTATAAACCATTTTTCACCATGACTAAGTCAACAAACACATCTCAACCATCAAGACCCATCCGGAAAACCGCCCGGATTAGTGTTAAACCACTATGGTCTAATCAACCCATCAACCTAAGCTCCTCATCCTCGGATGAATTCACATCACCCATAAAAAATGAACACTTTTTGAACCTTGCATCTCCATCACCATCACCCAATGAACCAAATGAGCTCACTCCACCACCAACTAAATCACCTATTGACCCAACTCCACCAAGTGCTCCAACTCAACCATCCAAAACCTCATCACCATCACCATTACCCAAAATTGAGCCAATGGAACTATTTGGGTCTCCTCCCACATCACCACACCCATTTGTCCAAGATCTTAATGATCTTCCACCAAGACCTACACAACCACCACCTTTTGCAAATGAATCACCAAGGTCAATTCTTGACCAAGATAACCTTTTTAACCACATTCAACCACCACAACAAGTGTACCATCAACCTAAACCATTATTGTTTCACCCCATCTACCATGACATCCATGGTCCTCTATATGGAGAACCAAACTTTGAAAACAATGATCACCCAAATCCACCACATTCTCAAGCCCAAAACCATTGAGACTTTCTTCCCCTCATATGAGGAAATCCAAAGCATGGTTGAGAACCACCTTTATCAAGCAATGGAATTTCAAACCACCTTGCTTGACTCAATACCAAATCCATCCTCCACCCAAGAACCAAAAACCAACCAACCCTCAAACCAAGAAACCAAAACCAACCCATTTCAACCCACTCATCCCCATGCTTGCTCAAATTGTGAGCAAATGGGTGAAACCATCAAAACATTGCTTAACCAATTCCAAAATGAAACCCGTTTTGCATTCCAACACGTCATAGAACGTTTGGATGCTCTTTCCCACCCCAACAAATCCTAGACAATCCTTGGAGGCCGTTTGCCCCAATTTAGGAAAGTAGGATTTTATTTTTCTTTCTTGGTTATTTTTTAAGTTTTTGTTTAGAAGTAGAAGAATAGTTCTCATTTCTTGTCTTTTGACTTTTAAATGTCAAAATTTTACTTGGAATGATATTTCTTTCTACTCACTTTAGTACATTGTTGGTTGATCATGTTTGTGTTGTCATTGTGGTTGCAATGTGTGTGGTAACTACATTCTTGACTATATATATCACCAACTAACAATTTTTTTTGTAGGGTCCAAAATCCATGTTTCCCATCTTGGCACTCCATTTAGGGGGAGTATAGACCAAGGGGGAGCATTGGTATTATTCCGCTTCGCCACTCTTCTTTTTGTTTCGACAAAAAGGGGGAGAAATATATTAAACTTTCAAAACTTAATATGATTTTCATAACTTAAGAAAAACACGTTTAATATTAATTTTTTAAGTCTTAAAAACCAAGATTTTGTGAGTTACTTAAAAACAATGTTTATGTTTTGTCATCAACAAAAAGGGGGAGATTGTTAATACAAATATCGCCTAAAAACGTTATTTATATTTTGCGATCTTCGCTAAGTTTTGTTAATGACAAATGTAAATATTAGCTTCTAAGTAAAACATAATCTTAGTTTTAAAGACTTGCATAAACTAGACTTTTGCTACATTTTACATTTCATAAAACACAACATCTTTTATTTTCTAAAAATAGAATTGTCACATCACATTTATGGCAAGTTTTGTCATTATACATTTATGGAAAGAAATGTGTTTGACTTACTTTGATGTTGCTTGCAAGTTTAGTGTTTGACTTGATATTATGTGATGTGACATTGTTTGGTTTGCAAGAGTAATGAGATGTGACCTTGTTTGGTTTGCAAGATTTATTGCAAAACCAACTGCAAGCCCGGCGGTACCCTGGAGGTACACGGGCGGAACCCTTTTGAGGGGTCCGCCTGATCCGCCAGACCTGCAGAAGGTTTGGCTATAAATATTGAGCCACAAGTTGAATTTTGGCTTATCACTTGATTTTATTTTTTACACACACATTCATTCTTTCATCTAACCTCTTAACATTTCATATGTGAAGTTTCTTTTTGTAGCAAATAGATTCACAAGCTTACTAAAAGTAACAAGTATTCAACACAACGTTGCAAGACTTGTTAGCTTAGCATTGTGTAGACTTGTGTAGTTTACACTTCATTTGATTGTGTATTTTCAGTAGTGATCGGTTAGTATTTTAGTCCTCAAAATACAAAGAGTGTTGGGAGTTGTTGTACCCTAGTAAAAGAACTAACGGGAGTGGTTGTGCCCTTGTAAAAGAACTCGACATTTAGCTTTGTGTCGGTAAAAGTATAAGCAACGTGTAAGGTTTTCTCCGCCGGTGAAAGGAGCTTGTTGACTAGTGAAAGAAACTCTCGAGTTGGATACTCGGGGCGTGGACGTAGGGCAAGGAAAAAGAGTCCTTGTAGCCGAACCACGATAAATACTCGTGTTGTGGTTTGATCGTTTCTTTCATTTACTTGCATGTTATATATTGTGTTTGTGCATATATCTTTGATCAAACGGAAAGTTTCAAAGCTAACTTAACAAGTTAAAAAGATTTTAATCGGTAAACTATTCAACCCCCCTTCTAGTTTTCCACAGTAATAAATGTGGAGGCTGGTTGGTGAAAAAGGTGAGGAGGGGGAGGCAAGGTGCCCTGGTTTTGCGTTGTATTGTTGGGGGGAAGAAGGTGGTCAAGGGTGGGTTTGACCCGCGTTGACTGTTTGACCCTGCTTGGGTTTTTATTAAAATGGGAATTGGGCTGGGCTTGTGGTGGACTGGATCATGGTTTTGGTTTTGGGGTTTAGAATTTGGGTTTTGCTATAATAATAAGGGTCTGGTTGGTTAAGGATAGCACAAAGACCATTTTTGTAATTTCCCAAAACTTAAGGACTGATTTTGTAATTTTCCAAATTGCTTCCAAGGACCAAAAATGTTATAAATCCAAAGTCCAAAAACCATTTTTGCCATTTTCCAATTTTCAAAATTTCCCAGGGACCTATTTTGCCATTTTTAAATTCTCAGGGACCAAACTTGTAATTTTGGAAAACTTATTACCCAAATGTAATTTTTTATGATTTTTGACTTTCAAAACCTTGGGTTGACTTTTCCTTTCAAAACAAATGCATAGGGACTAATTTTGACAAGTTTTGAAACTTGGGGGACTGAAACTGCCAATATTGCAAACTTTGTACGTTTTTCCTTTGTTTTTGCACATTTTGCATTTAAAACACATAAAACACAATCCCTGGGATAATTTAAGTATTTTGATATCTTTTTGATTGTTTTTGTATGTTTTGGCAGTTTAAATACGACAAAACTGATGAGTGTTTGAGCACTCATCAATCCCCTACACTAAACTATTGCTAGTCCCTAGCAATCTTTTTAGAAAACTTGATGGATTTTAAAATCTTTACCAAAAGCCATCACTTCTGGAGTAGCCAGGTGTAAGAACTGTGGCACACCTGATAGCCGTGTGATTTTGAGCAAGCCACCAGCTGTCAACGGATTTGATTAGTCTTTACCAGAAGCCATTTGCTTCTGGACTAGCCAACTCTTGATGGACCTAGTCAACATCTTGGTGAGCTGATTACCAATTATGGATTTTCCACTGCCTTTACCACAAGCCATAATCTTGCGGGCTAGCCAACTCATTCGCTTTATGGGATATGGGGAGTTGAGGAACCATACAATTTTGGGCAAATTGCAAGCCGTAAACGGATTTGAGTTATCTTTACCAAGAGCCGTTTGCTCCTGGATTAGCCAATCCCTTTGTCGGTTAGACCTGGTGGACTGATTACCACAAAAATTTTGAAATAAAGTGAAAAATATTTGGCCAAAAACGGGGGTACTAGAAGATATATTTTGATAAAATTCGCTAGAATTTCCCCCCACACTTAGAAATGAATATTGTCCTCAATATTCAAAGTCCCGGCTATTATGCTGACTCTTTGAACGTAAAAAGCCAAGATTCGAATCTAACTATGGAAACACCAAATTTCACTTTATTTCTATATATACACATTTTTTTTTGAACTTATATACATATATACGTTTTTTCAAATAGTGGGGGGTTGGCCATTCCCCCACACTAGGTGGTAGAAAATAGAAAGAATCAGAGATACGGGTGAAAACCTGTATTGTGCTATTGTTTTTGTTTATCGAGTCGCTAGCTTGACTCGATCCCCGAATTCAATTGTCCTTGGGGAAAGTTTGGAGATCCGGGACAAGCATGGATGGTACGTCCTCTCCAAAATAATGTTTCACACGATGTCCATTCACTTTGAAATTTGGACCGTCATTTTGAGATAATTCGACGGTGCCATAAGGATAAACCTTAGCGATAGTGAATGGACCAGTCCATCGGGTTTTGAGCTTTCCCGAGAAGATCTTGAGTCTAGAGTTGAAAAGAAGGACTCGATCACCAACGTTAAAAACGCAGTTTTTGATTTTTGAGTCATGAATCTTCTTTGTCTTTTCTTTGTAGATCAAAGAGTTCTCGTAAGCTTGATCACGAAGTTCATTTAATTCATTTAGTTGAACTTTTCTATGATCACCCGCAGTTTTAAGGTCAAAATTGGCATGCTTGAGAGCCCAATAGGCTTTGTGCTCAAGCTCGATCGGAAGATGGCATGCTTTCCCGTACACAAGTTTGTAAGGCGTACACCCAATGGGTGTTTTGTAAGCCGTACGGAAAGCCCAAAGTGCATCATCTAGTTTATCCGACCACGATGCACGATTTTCACCTACGGTTCTTTCTAAAATCCTTTTAATGCCCCGATTAGAAACCGTACGGAAAGCCGTACGAAAAGCCCAAAGTGCATCATCTATCTTGAGTCTAGAGTTCCGAATCGGGAAAAAAGAGCTTTTAGGAATTTCACAACTACTCGGGCATCATTTATGGGTAAAGCTTTTGCTTCAACCCATTTTGACAAGTAGTCAACTGCCACGAGTATGTATTTGTTGCCATGAGAAGATGGAAATGGCCCCATAAAGTCGATGCCCCAGATGTCAAAGATTTCACAAACTTGAATTGCATTCTAAGGCATTTCATTCTTTTGTGAAATATTCCCGTGACGTTGACAAGCGTCACAGGACTTGACCAATTATTGGGCATCCTTGTAGATCGAGGGCCAATAAAAGCCGGAATCAAACACCTTTTTGGCGGTGTAGTTGGGATTGTGGTGGCCCCCCGTGGGACCAGCATGGTAAGCCTTTAAAATTTCAGCGGCTTCCTGACCATACACACACCGCCGGATGACTTGATCCGCGCATATTTTGAATAGGTAGGGGTCGTCCCAGAAGTAATGTTTTACATCTTTGAAAAATTTAATTTTTTGTTGGGACGACATCCCTTTCACAATGAAGTTACCCGCAAGGTAGTTTGCAAAGTCAGCAAACCATGGGGTAATCGAGTCTCCACGAAATGAAACCGCATTGAGGGTTTCGAGAGGAAATGTTTCATTTATTTCCTTTTTCTCGAAAGCATTTTGGTGAGGGTTTTCAAGACGGGAGAGATGATCAACAGCTAGGTTCTCAGCTCCTTTTTTATCACGAATAATGATATCAAATTCCTGTAGGAGGAGAACCCAACGGAGGAGTCTCGGCTTTGCATCTTGTTTTGCGAAGAGATACTTCAAAGCCGAGTGATCCGTATACACTATGATTTTGGTCAGAATCAAATATGGTTGGAATTTTTCAAAAGCATACACCACAGCTAATAATTCTTTTTCAGTGGTGGTGTAATGACTTTGAGCCTCGGTCATAGTCTTGCTGGCATAGTGTATAGGCTGAAAATGTTTTGTTTTGCGTTGCTTCAAGACTGCCCCTATCGCATAATCACTAGCATCACACATGAGCTCGAAGGGCAAGTCCCAATCGGGGGCAACAAGAATCGGTGCCTCGATAAGCTTTTTCTTTAATGTTTCAAAAGCTTCGATGCACTCGGGGGAGAAGATAAAAGGAGCATCCTTCTCGAGGAGATGGGTCATAGGCCGGGCGATTTTAGAAAAATCTTGAATAAACCTACGATAGAAACCGGCATAACCCAAAAAGCTCCTAATACCTTTGACGGTAGTGGGATGAGGTAATTTTGCAATGACGTCCACTTTGGCTCTGTCAACCTCAATCCCGTTTTTTTGAAATTTTATGGCCGAGGACAATGCCCTCTTTGACCATAAAGTGACTCTTCTCCCAATTTAGACATAACTTTGTGTCTTCACAACGTTTTAGCATGCTGTCTAAATGGGAGAGACATGATTGTAACAAATCCCCAATGACCGAAAAATCGTCCATAAAGACCTCCATAGTTTTCCCGATCATGTCAGAAAATATGGCCATCATACATCTTTGAGACATGCCCGGAGCATTACATAAGCCAAATGACATACGTTTATATGCAAAAGTTCCATAGGGGCACGTGAAAGAGGTCTTTTCCTGATCTTGCGGATCAATGGGAATCTGAAAGTAACCCGAGAAACCATCGAGGAAGCAATAGTACTCATTCCCCGCTAATCTCTCGAGCATCTGATCCATAAAGGGCAGAGGAAAATGATCTTTACGGGTGGCGTCATTTAACTTACGATAGTCAATGCAGACGCACCAACCCGTAACCAAACGAGTTGGAATCAACTCATTCTCCTCATTTGTGACAACAGTAATGCCTCCCTTTTTTGGAACACAATCAATTGGGCTGACCCAAGGACTGTCCGAGATAGGGTAAATCAATCCGGAATCAAGAAGTTTTAAAACCTCTTATTTGATAACCTCGTGAATTTTTGGATTCACCCTTCTTTGTTGTTGGACTGCAGGTTTGAAGTCGTCCTCCATTAGAATCTTGTGAGTACAAAATTCAGGGTCAATGCCCTTGATGTTGGAGAGTCGCCAAGCAATTGATTATTTATGAGACTTCAAAACCTTTATAAGAGCAGCCTTTTCCTCAACACTTAAGTCTTTAGCAATTATGACGGGAAATTTATCATCACCCTACAGAAATGCATATTCAAGATGAGGCGGTAAGTCCTTAAGTTCAACCTCGGGAAAGTCATCAGTTTTCTCAACATTTTTGACTTCCTCCTTATGAAGTGTTTGTGGTAGAACAGGAAGAGGAGAGGGATCTTCGTTTAATAACTTCTCAAGCAGGAGAATATCCCTCTCGGGGTCAATCTCTTGGTTATTGATTCCATCGGGAATCGAGTCACTTTTGAGAAAGGCCTCAATTTCTTCTAAGATGAAGTCACTTCCCTCAAACGGAGTGAGGAAAGGAGAAGAATTGGCTATGATGGGATGAGAAGATTGAGTGAGGTTTTCACTCGAAGAATCATCAATGAAACCTAAAATCTCTTGAGCATACTCCTCAACAGCAACATCGATGACATCAATTTGATTCACCGATTCACAATCATAATTGGAGGAGTATCTCGAAGTTTGATTTAGGTTGAAGGTAATAGCTTCCGTAGCGCGCCCAGTTCTAAGGAATCCCCTTCCAAGAATGAGAGGGACCCTAGAATCGACATCAAAGTCAACAATCACAAAATCTGCCGGAAAATGGAAGTTTCCCACTTTAACGAATACGTCCTCGGCAATGCCAAGAGGACAAGAAATCGAACGATCGGCAAGCTCTAAAGTCATGCACGTGGGAGTGAGTTCGGGAAGAGAAAGTTTCTTCCACACAGAATATGGCATCAGGTTAATGCTAGCACCTAAATCAGCTAAGGCGAAGCATTCAACCATACCCGGGAAAGTACAAGGAATGAGAAATTTCCCGGGGTCTCCAAGCTTTTCAGGAAGCTTTTTCAAGAGAACTGCTGAGCAGTGCTCATTCAGAGGAGTTCTTGCCATCTCAAAGAGTTTTTCTTTATTAATCAACAGATTTTTGATTGTCGATGCAAACTTGGGCATCAAGAGAATAGCATCCGCGAAGCTAATATCAAAGTGCAAATCTTGGAAGATTTGGAAAAATTTATCCATTTGGTGATTAGCTTTTTCGCGGAGCTTTTGTTCATTGAGACGTAATGGATAAGGAATAGAAGTTTTGGATTTTGGGTTGTCCCCTGGAGTTTCTGGTGGTTCAAAGACAACTCCAGGCTTACATCTGGTTTCAGGATTAACCAGAGGTTTGACGTGTGCTGTACTTCGTGGGCTAGGAGTTTGCACCTTGTCCTTTGTCACCTCAGGCTCACGATCCACTACCTTTGGAGTAGAAGGAGAAGAGGTAGTAGGAATCGCGGGTTCATCATATGAAGCACCACTTCGTGTTGTGATCGCCTTAGCATCGCCCCTCGGGTTAGCGATCGTGTTGCTCGGTAAAGTAGTACCTGAGCCCGAGGGTCGATCATTTAAAGACTTCTTGATGTCAGAAATCTGGCTGACCAGCAACTTGTTCAACTCTTCTTGGGACTTCATGAATTGCTTTAACAACTCATCAGATGAAGGCCCGGTTGGAACAATGGCTTGATTCGGATTAGGAAGATTTTGAGCTCGATTGTTCGGATTGGGACCTTGATTGAAATTTCATTGGTTTTGATGATGGAAATTCCCTTGATTCTGGTGATTGTTTCCATGAAAGTTCCCGGGATTGAAATTACCCTGACCTTGGTTCCGGTTAAAGTTTCCTTGATTTTGGTGTTGGAAACCTTGATTTTGGAAACCTTGGTTTTGATTTTGGAAACCGTGACCCTGATTGAAGTTACCTTGGTTTTGATAACCTTGGTTCACTCTATTTTGGTTCTGGCCACGGTTTTGGACATTTTGATTTTGATTAAAACCGGGAGGTCCAGGATAATGATGAGGACGATAGTTCGGGTCCATAGGAGGGCGATATTGATTGCCTCCTTGATTATGGGACCCAACAACAGCATTAGCTTCATATGGAGTACCATCAGTAGCTGTGCAATTGTAGTAGGCATGCGGCCCACCACAAGTCACACAGACTTCCACTTTTTTTAACCTCAGCAGGGGGAGGATGTTGTGGAAATGAAACTTTCTTTGTTTGGGCGAGAACCAAAGCTTGGATCGCTTCAGTGAGCTTGTCAAGCTTAGCATCCGTGCTAGATTGACCCACAGAAGATGAAGAAGAAGGACCCGCATTAATTTGAGAAACAATCGGTTTGCTTCGTGTAGAGCGGACCTTAGACTTGTTTTCTATGATCTGTAAAGCTTCTTTTGTGGTTCTACTCAAGAAATTACCTCCCGCGGAGGCATTGAGAGAATCCTGATCAGCTTGGCTCACGCCATTGTAGAAAGTATAGAGTTGCATCAACTCTGAGAAACCATGATGTGGACACTTGCGAAGTAATTCTTTGAAACGATCCCACGCTTCACCAAAAGATTCATCATATTTTTGAGTGAACTTGGTGATTTCGTTCTTAAGACTCGTGGTCTTGGAAGGTGGGAAGAATTCATTCACAAATTTTTTCACAAGATCTTCCCATGTCTCAATAGATCTAGGAGGTTGTTTTTCAAGCCAAATCCGGGCTTGCCCCTCCAAGGAGAATGGGAAGAGAAGAAGTTTTATTGCTTCACAAGGGACATTCTTGTACTTGATGGTCGAAGTGATTTTATTGAACCATTGAATATGAGCATGATGATCGTCCCTCTCAAAACCGTAGAATTGACTTGAGGTTACAAGATTGAGTAACCCGGTTTTGAGCTCAAAATTTTCAGCCACGATGGCTGGAACAACAATGGCATCTCCGTAACCCTCGATGGGTGCTTAGAGAAGCTCACACATGGGGCGGTCTTCCGCCATGGTGACAGTGGGTGTGACAACAGTACGGATCTCAGATCCGACTGTTGGTGCAGAACGTCTACGAGGTCTTCGAGGTTTCCGGACAAGCTCACGTAATGGGCTAGTGGACCTTGAAGAACGAGTGCGCATGCACTAGGGATAAAAACTTTTTGGACAATATTTTTGGTATCGTCCCGTAATCTAAAATCGTTTTTCTTTAAGAATCACCTTAAAAGAAAACCGAATCAGAAAACGTTACGATATGTTTTGTTTTTTTTTTTTTTTTTAATTTTTTTTGGTGTTTTAACACTTTAGGAAAAGTGTTAATGACTTTTTTGTGTTTTGATTTTGAAAATTTACACAAGTGGTGGTATTTGTACAGTGAATGAGGTGAGATAACACTAATCTCAAAAGACGCTGCAGAAACGCGCACACCTCCCCGGCAGCGGCGCCAAAATTTGATTGGTGCTAAACCGTCAACTTATATTGACCAATGAATGGTCAACAAAGTTAAAAAGCCTAGAAAAAATCTCCGGGTAATATAAGGTATCACCAGGTCGTTAAATCCCGACAAGGTGTGAATTGTGACTGAGCGTGCTTTGTGATCGGGTGATTATTCACAGAAAGGGTTTGTTATGAGAATTATTTGGAGATTATTAATAGGAATAGCTTAGGAAAGCTACGTGATTGATTACTGGAACTTAGGTTGAGAAGAAATTACCAAAAACTTAAAAAATAGTACGTTTGCTGAAAATGCGAACAAACGTACGTGGAATAAAAAGTGAAAGAGGTGATCTGAAAAGGCTACTGGTATGAAAATGATATTTTTACAAACCTAATGATTAAA
This sequence comes from Artemisia argyi, assembly GCA_030686995.1. NCBI lineage: Eukaryota > Viridiplantae > Streptophyta > Magnoliopsida > Asterales > Asteraceae > Artemisia > Artemisia argyi. Next base: position 167,388,166 of record CM060685.1, on the reverse strand, counting down.
GAAAATTTTTGGAAATTTAAAACTAATTTTTACACTATTTTTATAATTACTATTGATTAAATACTAATTTTCTAATTACTTTTAATTAATTATATTAACCTTAATTACAAATAATTATTAAATAAACCTAGAAAAATAAAATTTAAACTTAGAAAAATCTAAAATACTATAAAACTAATTTTAGAAATGAAAATATATTTTTAAGACTTTTTAATTAATTATTACTAATTATTAACTATTTATTAATTACTTTTTAATTATTTAAATTAACTTAAATTCTAATTAATTATTAAATTATACTAGAAAATTGAAAATAAAATTTGGAAAAATAAAAAATAACTAAAAACTAATTTTAAAATTTAATTTATATTTTTCTGATTTTCTAATTAATTATTATTAATTATTAACTATTTATTAATTACTAAAAACTAATTTAAATTAAGAAAAATACTAAATGATGCAAGAAAAATCTGAAAAAATTACAGAAATTATTTTTATATACCAGAAGCCTAGGAAAATTATAAAAATGGGAATTGCTTATTAATAAGCTGAAGAATAAGCCAATTGGCTTAAATAGAAGCTATCACTTCTATTAAGTTGAGCTTATTTGGAATTTTCTTTTTCAAAACTACTTATTATATGATTTTAAGCAACTTTAATGAAATAAGTTTGGCTGAAACCAAGTGAATAAGCACTTCAAGTGCTTATACCCTTGACAGTTGACTTTCTTTGACCAAGGGCAAGAATAAGCTCAAATGAAATAATGTGGGGCCCACAATGGTGAAAGCTGATTCAAATAAGTTAAATGAACAAATTTAAGCAAGTGTCACACAAATAAGATGGATGAATAAGCCAAAACACCACAATAAGCACTTTGCTTATTTGGTTCTAAGACAGAAAAAGGACAGCCTTTGGGTGCAATTCTATGTGGGGTCCACAGATCAAATGGTCAAACAAATGGTCAAAACACCAACCCTGGTAGGAGGGGGGTTGAATGACACTAAGTTGGGTCAGTGGGACCCATTGAGTTGGTCACAATGAACCACTTAAGTTGGTGGTGTGACTGAGTCAGCTGGTGCACAGGGCACACTCTTGCCCTGCAAGTGTTTTCAAGGGGCAAAATAGTCCACTAGAAAAAAATATAAAAATCAAACAAGTGCATGGATTTGTAGTTCTACTGGTAGATAACAACCTCAACAAGTTTCAGAACCTAAAACCACCCACAAAATTCAAGAAAATTCATCCCATATTGGGAAAAATCTGAGTCTTGTGTTTTTGACTTTTTGAAAAACTTTGATACTTTGAGTTTTATGAAACTCAGATGCTTTTTATTGCTTGAGTATGTTATGATAAGCTATATAAAGACCAATTTTAGTGAAAATACACACTTGTGAATAAATTTGATTGGTTTTGGACTCCAAAGATCACCACAGTTATCTGTGGTGATGATTTCCTTGTGATTTTGACCTTTGTGGTATTTATGACCAAGGAAATGGATTCCCTGACCTTATATCTACCCAAGCAACTAAATGAAACACAGAGTTGTGCAATAAAACAAGTAGAATACCACAAACAGACTACAACCAAACACCCCTTTAAAAACAGCTTATGATGAAAATGTGATTCAAACAAGTACACAATACAACCTAATGATTACAACTAGTTAAATAACTGATAATTAACTAAGATAAGCAGAAATAAACTACTAATACTACTTGTTAATAAGAAAATGAAATTTGGTGCTTACAAAAGCCTTCCAAGCTAGCTGCCAAGTACCAAGGGACCACAAACACCAATCCTAAATGGTTTCCACAAACCTCTAACCCACAGCCATCCTGTATTAACTGTGCTCCTTGCTTTCTTCAACCTTGTAACCTTCTTTTTATTTAATTTTTATTTTTATTTATTTTTGACTAATTTTCTTAAACTTGGATAAAAACTAATCCACAACTTGGAAATTTGCTTAAAACAGATTCATGAAGGTTTATATGAATGAGCAAACAAGTATTTATCACTAATAAGCTTTAAGCAAGAAATGGAAATTTCTTAAATAAACTTGAAAATTGCACACTGAGAATTAACTTGAAACTGACTTTTTCATTAACTAAAAATGGATTACAGAGGTGCAATTAACTACTAAAATTGTAAAAATTACATACTACACACCTAAAAAGGCTCATATGAGCTACATATATATAACGAGCTAAAATTACTCCCTAGGTCTTCCCACATGGCTTCCATTTGCAATCTGAGAGTCCCAAAGTCTTTGTGTTGACCCCTTGACCAAATCCCATCCATCAATTTAAGCTTACATCAATCCTAGCCCTTGATTGCAATTTTGGCGCCAAAACAGATACAGGCAAAATTGAGTGGGTTAGGCGAGGAGAATTTATTGTGGTGGTGGGGGTTGGTGTGGGTAGATGAGAGGTAATAAATGTGGAGGCTGGTTGGTGAAAAAGGTGAGGAGGGGGGGGGGGGGAGGCAAGGTGCCCTGGTTTTGCGTTGTATTGTTGGGGGAAGAAGGTGGTCAAGGGTGGGTTTGACCCGCGTTGACTGTTTGACCCTGCTTGGGTTTTTATTAAAATGGGAATTGGGCTGGGCTTGTGGTGGACTGGATCATGGTTTTGGTTTTGGGGTTTGGATTTTGGGTTTTGCTATAATAATAAGGGTCCGGTTGGTTAAGGATAACACAAGGACCATTTTTGTAATTTCCCAAAACTTAAGGACTGATTTTGTAATTTTCTAAATTGCTTCCAAGGACCAAAAATGTTATAAATCCAAAGTCCAAAAACCATTTTTGCCATTTTCCGATTTTCAAAATTTCCCAGGGACCTATTTTGCCATTTTTGAATTCTCAGGGACCAAACTTATAATTTTGGAAAACTTATTACCCAAATGTAATTTTTTATGATTTTTGACTTTCAAAACCTTGGGTTGACTTTTCCTTTCAAAACAAATGCATAGGGACTAATTTTGACAAGTTTTGAAACTTGGGGGACTGAAACTGCCAATATTGCAAACTTTGTACGTTTTTCCTTTGTTTTTGCACATTTTGCATTTAAAACACATAAAACACAATCCCTGGGATAATTTAAGTATTTTGATATCTTTTTGATTGTTTTTGTATGTTTTGGCAGTTTAAATACGACAAAAATGATGAGTGTTTGAGCACTCATCAGTATTCTCGGATTTGTGATTGGTTTTGTGATTATTTTTGGTTCGAATGGTTAGATATGTTTGATGGTTGTACTTTTATGTTTCGGTGTATTTGATAAACTCAGTTTAGTGCTTGGATTGGCTGATTCTCATGGTATATGGTTGTTTAGATTGAATTTGTGGGTTTATTTTGGATGCTCTTGGTTGAGATTAGCTTGTTTCTTGGTTGAGATTAACTCAAAAACGGGAAAAAGACAAACTGGCAAGATAGTGACTTTCTTGTATTTTTTGTGTAAAGACAAACTGGCAAGATATTGATTTTTTTGTATTTTTGTGTTTTGTGGTTAGCTCAAGTTTGTGGTTAGCACAAGTTTGTGGTTAGTTCAAATTTGCGGTTAGCTCAAGTTTGTGGTTAGCTCAAGTCTGTGGTTAGCTCAAGTATGTGGTTAGCTCAAGTCTGTGGTTAGCTCAAGTTTGCGGTTAGCTCAAGTTTGCGGTTATCTCAAGTTTGCGGTATCTCAAGTTTGCGGTTAGCTCGAGTTTGTGGTTATCTCATCTCAAGTTTGTGGTTAGTTCAAGTTTGCGGTTAGCTCAAGTTTGTGGTTAGCTCAAGTTTGCGGTTAGTTCAAATTTGCGGTTAGCTCAAGTTTGTGGTTAGCTCAAGATTGTGGTTAGCTCAAGTCTGTGGTTAGCTCAAGTCTGTGGTTAGCTCAAGTTTGTGGTTAGCTCAAGTTTGTGGTTAGCTCAAGTTTGTGATTAGCTTAAGTTTGCGGTTAGTTCAAGTTTGCGGTTAGCTCACATCTTTATATAAGTTGAACTACAACAAGAATTTGATCATTCAACCATCACGTTCATCAAACAATCATCTAACCATTTACCAATCCAACAGTTTCTCATTGTTTCAAGGCTAGGGTTTGGGTGTTTAAATGCATGAGTTGACCACGAAGTTTATTTTGGTATCCCTTATTTGAGCTTGAAGTGGGTTTCACGAAGGCGCATACTTATTTTATCTTGAAGTCGGGGTTGGTTGGATGCATGACTTTCAATGATAACTTGCTCGTGATTAAGATTTAAGTTGAAGACTTGGTTTATCTAGTTACCAGCAGTCGGGGTGGATGGTTGAAGACCTGGTTAACTATCACTTAAAGGAGTTACATTATTGTACTCAATGTCACACGCAAAAGACGTTATGGATAATCGCAAGAGGTGATAAAAGTCTCATACTTTGTTAGGATAGTATTGAGTACTTAGAGATTTTCATGGTGAAAAAAATCTCTACACCGTTCTTTCAACAATAGTGCAAGCTTAAGTAACAAATTTGGGGAATTCTACTTCATTTTCAAATTGGGTATATCGGGTTTACCTCGCCAAGTGGTCACAAAAATAGCCGACAGAATACGAGGTTGGGTTGTTAGCCAAATGGTTCAAAGGTTGAGATGTGATCAGCCATTTTCATGGGTTAGTCGACGCTACAGAATGTCAATGATACTTCACGGTCTAAGCAAAATCTCTTAAGTTCCTTCAATGTCATTCATTTTTTTATAAGATAGTTGCTTAAGACAAGAACTTCTCGTGCATATGGTCGTACACGTCAATGATGTTTCCGAAAGTTCGAAACCATCATGGGGGAGAAACGTGTACTTTGATGATATAAGGTCAACCTCCAAGGGGAAGTAGTTTATACTACTTGACTTAGCATGGTTTGTGAAGTATTTTATATATGGGAGAAGAAATGTTGCTGATCTCTTGCATGTTTTCCCAAACAGTTATTCACCAAATCCAACGGTTGTCATAACACATTCAATCGATCATTGTCTCACGGTTTCTTCTTGGTTTTGTAAAATCATGCGAAAGAATCTATTTCTCGGTTTAAATCATAGATTTGTAAAATCCTGTGATGATGGAATTATCCTGGAGAAATAAAGTGCATTTCCGGATCTTAATTGAACTTGGTGCTACGGTTTCAACTTCAAAGAAGGGTTAAGGTGTGTACTTCATGTATTGGATTACTTTTATGATATACTTCATGGCATTTTGGCTATAACAAAGCGTTACGGGGATATGCGCTCTTTGACCATGATCGGGAGAAAAACCTTTATCAAAGTTCATTCAAAACATCAATAAGGGCTAGATTTGGGCAATTAAACCACAAGATGTGACTACGGCATTAATTCATTATTATTTATTTGAGGTTGAAGTGAAATTTTATGGGTGCGTGTACTTAGTATCTGAAGATATCGGGGTGGTTGGATGAAGATTCTTCGAGATCCTTGTTCGAGTTTTTAACCTTTACAATGACAAAGACTTGGATATCTAGTTATTTTTGGGATTCTTCCTTTCTATTACCACAAAATAACTATCATTTTAAGGAGTTACGTTGTAGTGCTCAGTGTCACACGAAGTTGTGGATATTCAAGAGGTGATGTACGTCTTATACTTGATGGTTGGTTGGTTGAAGAGTATAGAGTACTTAGGGATTCGATGTTGCACGAACTCTCTACACCGCTCTTTGTCATACATTAGTGCAAGCTTAATTCACAAGTTCGGGTTACTTTACTTCAGTCTCAAGTTCATCATATTGGGTTTTTCTCCATCAGTAGTCACGACAAAGAGCCGACTGAATGATAATGGGGTTGGTAATGAGTTAGCAGAGAGAAGAAGAAAAGAGAGAGATGACGTTTGGACACAACGGTTCAAGCCTCGTTCTCCAATATTATGGCGTCTGCAGATAACACTTCAGGCCCCATTCCTCAAAGAAAAGAAAGGTGTACGTGTCAGTGCGCCTTATCGTGGAAAGAAGAGAAATCTTCTTATTTATGGCCATTCTCATCAACAAACTTCACGTTTTCCCCATGTTCATACAAGTCATCAAGTGGATCAATGTACATTGATTTATATTTTTGTGCTTCACTTATTCAATCAAAAATTGCAAACAGGCATATGCAAATTTTGAGGGGGAGAAGGGAAAGGATGAAGATACTACATGTTGATGATGTTTGTAAAATGGTCATTCAGCTCTTGTACGCAGATATTTACTCCTTCTACAGTTCAACATATTTCTACAAGTGGTTTAAGCATATTATATGCTTAATTGAAAACTCTTCATTTGCTAAGCCACTGATGAGGAGACAAAAGAGGGACTGTTACAAGAGAGCTTTAATCATCATCTTCTTCGCAGTAGTGTTTGGGCCTACATGCATATTTATGCTGCACATGATTAAATCTCAACCATCATGGAATCTCAACTATGGCAAAAATGTCATTTGCTTGCCATTTTTGAGGGGGAGATAAAGAAGAAGATGGTTAACATCAAGACCCTTAAACATGATCATGACTTAATGTATTGAATCCATAAAAGAAGATGGTCAGCTTGAGGGGGAGCTGATTCAAAAACTTCACAAGTTTCGAAAAGGCTCTTTACATACGATGGCCTAATTGAGGGGGAGCAAACTCAATTAGTCATCATTTCATGACTCCTGAAATCTTCAGTTCAGGACTCATGAGGGTTTATCGACATCTTCTTCCGGGCTAATATTATTAGTGATGAAGGGCTTCCAGTTAATGCTTCATGTACACATCAGTATGATGATTCCGATTAATCGCAACCATCAGGGGAGAGGAATGTGTACACCAAGGACGCACAACGAGTTCACATGATCGGGCTTAATGTCTTATGAAACAAATTAAAGATGATCAGTGGTTCAACTTGTTACTTTGGTATTATCATTTCATGTGCACGCCATGGGCTGATTAATCGCAACCATCAGGAGAGAGAGAAATGTGTACATCAGAGACGCACAACAGGTTCACATGATCGAGCTTAATCAGTTATTCCGGAGTTGATATCCGCAGAGATGATCAGTGCTTCAACCTGTTACTTTGGTGTTATCGTTTCTTCTTGTCTTTGGGTACATGTGTACATTATGGGCTGATTTGTTATATGTAATATGATTGGAATGCATTTGGCAAGACGAAGATGTTGATATTCTATTCCCCAAATGGTCAACTGTGAAGAAGGTCGAGTCTACAGTCTGTTCTACATTTTCTTCTGCGTGTTAGAAGACTAAAGACGATATGCAATTAATTATCAAAAGACTTCTTCATATTCAAGGCACTCATCTGACAGGTTGCCAGTTTGGGGGAGAGCATCAATTAGGGGAGAGTGAAAAGTCTAAGTTAATCCCTAATTAGATGTGCTCACATTGCTCTTCAGCAAGTTGATTCTCACAGGATACATTTGAGCTAATTTTGTTTTTCTCACAAGATTTCAAGAATATGTGCATAAAATGGGTTGCTGATTCTGAGGTATCAAAATCAGCAAGGGGGAAGGAGACATACATCGGAACGCACAACGAGTACACATGATGAGCTTTATACTTCATCTTAATTGAAGTTATTCCGGGAAGACAAATGTCATAACCGCAGAGAAAATCAGTGTTTTAACTCGTTCTTTTGGTGTGTTATTCCAACTACGTGGGGGAAGATATGTAAGAAACAGTTTCTGACGACAAAAGAGGTACACAATGGATTGTGTGTGTACTTCGGGTTTCTGAGCTTCATATAATGAGACTGATTGCATCATTTCTACTACTTGGGGGGAAGTGGTCTCTGGATACTTTTTGGTACGCACTACTTCAGCCTTCAGCGGGAAGAAAGATGAGAAGTTCTATTCAAGTGTGAGATGATACGTTGCTGAGCTATCAAAGCTTCACATTGAGAAGGCTCAAGTTCTAACGACTATTCAAGAGCCTCGAACGCTTTGGTGGTGAAAGTTTAAGAGATGTTGACTACTGACTTCTACTACGCGCAGACCGAGATCCTCTTTTCGGTACTCATGGCAACATCCTCTTAAACTGCATAATATCCTTTTGTACATATTTTAAAACCAAAAAGAAAATAGAAAATTATAAAACCAACAAAATCCATAAAAATCGATAAAAACATAAAAATTCCAAAAATATTCTTCTCGCGACATGTCTCTCGTATAATCAATATTATTTACGTTTCTGGAAATGTCATTCAATAATGGCACGGATTCATACATATGCTTGAGCGAGAGTTTTTCTATCTTTTAAAATAATGTTTTCTAAAACATGTCGTTTCTCTAAAATTTCTTTCTAAAATATGGCTTGTAGTCATTTCAGGCTACAACCCGGACTTCAAAATTATGGCTTGCTATTACTTCAGATAGCAACCCGGTTTTTAAAAATGAGGAAAACACGTCGCCAAAAAGACAGTTGTTCCTAGCAAAGGGTGCCGTTCATCCGAGCGTGAATTACTTTACATTCATGCACCCTCGATCTAATGTACGCTTCAGTACATTATTTCTTGATAAAGAAGAGAAATCTTCTTTTTATCGCCAAATACTTTCCCTTCTATGATTTTTCCGGAAAGTATTTGTGCAAAACTTGGTGGTACCATGAGATTTTGATTGAAAATCAATTTGAACTCAAACTTTGATAAAATTTTTCACTCAATTAATGACATAACTTATTTATGTGTTAAACATTCGTCATTGATTGAGGGGGAGAGTGATTTCTCAAAATTTTATGTATCATCAAAACTCCCCACACTTTGTACAAAACAAAAGCAACAAAACGATTTGTGATGGTTATGTGTCAGAATGAGTACATTTTAAAAGAGTTTTCGTTAAAACTTTGAATCTTTTGTAAACTCTTCAAATCTGACACATAACAACCTCCCTCACAGATTGAGGGGGAGCAAGAAAAAGTTCTTTTTATTAGAAAATATTAAAATTGACCGCATTTCTCTCCCAAACGTTTTCTACCTTATTTAAATCAATTGAGATAAAAAATCTCGAAAGATTTGATATTTTTGATCGAGGAAGAGAATTTGATTTAAATATGAAAGCTGATAATCAAATGTGATCTTTTCGACTCAATAATAGGCTCCCACATATGTGCTAAACACTTTCGAATATCGATGCACATATTGAGGGGGAGCGAAAGGCGTTTGTGGAAGTAATACCTAAGACCGATCATTTATCTTTATGCACGGAGTTATAAGGACGGTTAAGGTTAGGTATGAGTTCCCATGATCCACCAGAACCGGATGGATCTTCCCAGGGACAATTCTCTAGATAGATTAGAAGTCCTTAGGAATGATTGAAAAAAGGAGTAAAGTGGGAAAGGGAAGAGTGCGGACTGAGATAGAGCTAGGACTAGAACAAACCCAACAAGGTTCTAGTGGTGAAGTCTCGGTAAGTACTGAAGGGGTTGAAGAATGAAAAAGAAATGTAATGAGAAAGGGTGAAAAGAAATAGCCCTCCATATATTCAACTTTAGGGCAGAAACCGGGTTCAATGCATAATCTACTGGCGGTTACTAAGATAACACCGGTATTGAAGACAAGACATCATGGACCCAGTGACGCACTGCACTAAAACTTCCCAACCACTCAAGTTCTCTTAAAAGAGCTTGTTTCATTCTCACGAGGAACCCTGTGCAATGTATCGACCGCTCATTGCGAGCTATGTTGATACCTAAACCAGGAGACGCCTCCCCAGTCTCCAGGAGCGGATCAAAACGCACTATTGAGTCTAGAGCCAAAGAGATCATCCATAAATCTCGATAGGACACATTCCAAATATGCTTATTGTTTCACACAATGTAGAAAATAAGATAAAATATTTAGAGTCCTACGCATTATCCTTGTGGTATTTCCAGAACATCCGAGTGATATGAAAAATATTCACAATGAAGATGGAAATCCTTCTAGAGCGAACATCTTTCAAGCTCTTGGTAGGTGACATGTGAGATCCATCTTGGATCAATGATCAAGTGACAACTGGAAAGCAACGATGGTGCGATTCAACATTGAATCAAACTTGTTCCAGGATATGGATTGACGGATACTTTTGCAAAAACCATTCAATGTGCTCACAAACTAATTTTCGTGCACATTAATTGTGTATAACCTCTCAACCAAAAGTATTTTTTATGGAAATTTGATTCAAAGCTTAAAACTCTCGTCGTGTCTCAAAATTGATTATTATATGACACGCGAGTGATTTCTATAAATCAATTTCTCATCAATCCGTGAATATCTATTCACCGATTCACTCTATCGTGTTGTCTGCTTTGAGACGTTCCGGTATGAGAACATGCTAAGTATGAAGATTCCGAAGTGGATTCTTTGGAAAATTCATTACTACAAGCTGGAAATTCCTGTCAAGGAGAGTCTTCTTTAAAAGAGACTCTACCTGATCACAGGTCGGTTTTCACAAAACTGGAGGGTAGTCTGTCCTCGTAGAACGAATGACAAAGCCATATTCGTTCTCTATCTTTATTGCTAACTGTTTTATTTCAGGGACACATATAAAGATGGTGTTGATGACTCCTATTTCCAGCTGAATCGGGTCAATCCATACCTCATGCTCACACATCCTCCTCACTATCAATGACGATAAGAGACTTTCTACAACAAATGTTGAGAGACTACCAACAACGTTTCCGCAACTCTGATGAAAAAGTTTCTTGATCCACAACTCTAATGTAAAGTCTCCTGATCCAGAAGGGTGTGAGCATGATGGTCCTTAAGTCACTACATCACATGATGGCAATACTACTATGGATGAGCTTGGAGATTTACTGTGGCTGATGATCTCAAAGAAGCTCAAAGATCACTCATCTCAAAGGAAGTCAAATCACAAGTTCATTGCTTGAAGTAAAAAGTGTGCTGAGTAGTGAAGAATCAGAACCTACGAGCTATAAAGACTAATGAATGCTTAAAGATCAAAGAGCTTAATTTCCAAGGTGACCTCACTTAGGGGGAGATTGTTAGGAATACGAATATTCCTATAAAAGGCTCGGTCACCTAAATGATGTAATAGCATTATGATAGCTCGTAGTTAGTTTATTAGTTAGTTAGATATTAGTTTAGTTTAGGTAACATCGTGGAAGAAGGACGGGTCTTTACCCACTGTATACCTGATCCACAGCCCGCATGAGGGCGTATACTTGTAATTGTATATATAGCCTTTCCACCTCATTTGGAAAGGATGGTTGTTTCTCATAATACACACACATTTCTCTCACTAGAAACATCCCCTCTCTATTCTCTCTCTCTCTAACTCTTACCATGTCATTCTTATTCTTCCATCATACAAGACCACCCGAATCACCACAAACCCATATATGTTATGATTATAAATATCCTACATAAACATATCAACACACAAAAATTAAAACACACACATTTGTGTGTGTGTTTCTTACTGGATTTAATTCTATGATTCAATATACACCTAGCCTTTGTATTATATGAATTTTCATGAAGAGATATGGTTTTAATAATTAGGTAATGTTGACAGGAAGTTCTAAGATCTTAATTTTATAGTTTTGATAAAATTGTTAGAAGCTAGAAAATGTTTCACCTTTGATGACCAGCATCATGATGCTCATGTGTTTTCATGATTGGCCATGTTTTTCTCATAAGAAAATGTAATTTGCTTTAAATAATGCAACATTATGATACCATATTTGGAGATCCGTTCTTTTTTTGAATCAATTTCATACCGATGTTACTCATTTACTTTACGCCTATTCACTGCCAAGTGTGGAATATTAAGTCTATATTTCATGGTGTCCATATATACTCGAATGTTTCATTTGGAAGCTTGAATTCTAACACTCAGACCGCATACAATTTTTAGCATAGCCACAAGTTATTTCTGTAGAAAACTAGAAGAGGGATGTTGAATAGTTTTACTGATTAAAACTTCGTTTTAAAACTTTTAGATCGGCTTATGTCAATCTATTTTGGACGTGTATTGGATATTGATAGTTAGATGTAATTAAACTACACTACAAGATAGAGAAAGAAAGACACAACTACAACACGGATAGTTATAGTTGTTCGGCTACAAGGTCACATTCCTTACCCTACTCCACTCCCCGAGTACCCAACTCGAGAGTTCGTAATCACTATACGCCACAAGCTCCTTAAACCGGAGGAGAAGCCTCACAACGTCTCTTACATTCTTTCTGGTACAAAGCTAAATACCGGGTTCTTTCACAAGGTAGAACTAAACCTACGTCGCCTACATTTTATCTGGTACAAGGCTAGATACCGGGTTCTTTCACGTCTTGATGATGACGAAGCCTAGAAACTTGATGAGGCGAAAAATGAACCACTTTTAGGGGGTCATTTAAGCCCGGAATTGAATTTATTTGATCAAATATTACCCTAAATCGTTCCTTTTGTGATTTTAGGTACTTTGGGAGAGAAATCTGGAAAAGGAAGCAATTCGGACGTTTTGGAGCATAAAAGTGAAGAAAACGCCAAAGACTTAATTTTCCATGCTGAGAACAGTACCTGATGGCGTCAAGAGGAAGACCCTGACAGCGTCAGGAGTAAAAGTGGTGACGACCCAGTGCAAACCTGACGGCGTCACAACAAGGGCGTCAAGAGTTAAAATCATGACGGCCTGCATAAGGTGTACACATGATGGCGTCAGACCTAGATCTAGGCAGTTCGAGGAACTATTTGGCGGCGAGATGACGGCGTCAGACATTTGTTCTTGACGCCGTCACCCTCTAAACTCTATATATAGTTTTCTATTTTTCATTCATTAAGGAGGAACTTGTGTGGAGAAACCCTAGGGCCGAACTTTGTGAACCCTAGCTCGTATTTTATAGTATATTCAAGGGTTTTCACCCCTTGAATCCTTTCATGTGCTATTGAGATAAGTCTTCTCTTAATTCAATCAATATGTCTATGTGTTGGTTGTCTATATCTTGTGCTTGTCTTGATTTCAACATGCTAGGCTAGATTTATCTTGTGTTTGCTTAGATCTAATGAAACCTAAATGTTAATTATGTGTTGATTACTTGTTTATGGTTGTATTGGATGAATGATTTCAATGTTAGGCTTAAGAAAACTGGCAGATCTCCATTGTGTAACATGCTTGAACGTCTTAGGAAACATGAACCGATGTGTACTAGGTTTTATTGGTTGTATTTAATGCATGAGTAAATTCTAATGATCCCATGTTAGGAGCTTCTTAGCCGGCTCGACATAGGAGTGAAGTAGGCACTCATAGGATTGGGGAAGTAAGTACGCCACCCCATGAATGGTATTAAGGAATACAATCCGTCATCCACGCAACTATAACAAGTAATTAACGTGTAAAAGATATCTAGGGAGTAGTGAAATCTAAGTAAACACATTTCTCCCATATATTGCTCACAACCTTAGTTTAATATAGTTTATTTTCATTTCTAGTATTTTATTTTGATTGCATCTTAGTATTGGGTTAGTTGACTAGCAACTAATTCCGCCCAAATCCTTCAAACCTGTGATTTTAATTTGCTTTCCTAAAAATATAAAAATACAAAAAGAATCATCCCTCATCTCTTGACCTAGTCTTTAGGTTTTCTAATCCTAGCGACACTATTCCTAGCTGAACGATCAATCCCCCGGTACTTGTCATTATACTATACTACATCGATCAGGTACACTGCCTGGTGGGGGTTGTAAGCTTCTCGAGATCCCTTGAGAGGTAAAGCCTGGTGCAATCCCTACGCATCAAGTTTTTGGCGCCACAGCCCGGGGAATAGTTATTGTCTAGGTTAGAATCTCTTTTTATTAGGTCTACTTGCTAGATTCCTTTCTAGTAAGATTTTATTTTTATTTTTTTAGGTTCTCTTTAGTCTATCTTATTTCTTTGTGTATTTGTTCGTAACTCTTCACCACCCGACATCATGGACGATAGGAACATCTTTGAACCCGTCATCCCACCACAACAAAACCCACCACTAGAACCTCTTAGGCCCTGAACCTTAGGAGAGTATTCCCGACCTAGCCACCAAGGCTATCGAAACACTATTGAGCTCACCGGAGCCAATGTGACCCCCTTGCGATCCGACACCATCCGGTTGGTGCAATGTGGATGTGCATTCCATGGACTTCGTTCCGAAGATCCAAATCAACATCTCAAGGACTTCCTTAAAATCGTAGATTTCATAGACCTAGATGTTGCAACTAGAGAGACAACCCGATTACGCCTATTCCAATTCTCTCTACGTGATCAAGCTAGCCAATGGCTTGAGCGTTTACCCGCGGGATCCATCACCACATGGGATGATCTCACCACTCGTTTCCTTGCTCAATTTTTCCCACCGGGGAGAACTACTAAGCTTAGAAATGACATCTTGATGTTCCAACAACGTCAAGGTGAAACCTTTTACGAAGCGTGGGCTCGATACAAAGACCTGCTCCGAAAAGTCCCTCATCATGGCATCGAACCATGGCTCCAGATTCAAATCTTTTACGATAAAGTTAACTATCAAACAAGGAGAGCTATAGATTATGCAGCCAAGGGCAGGCTAAACAGACTTAGCATTGACGAATGTTGGAAAGTTCTTGAGTGGTTGGCACAGTACGAAGAAGAAGGATGGGAGAACCCGATGTTTTCAAACAAGGGGAAACTTGATTACGCACACGCCACCCAAGAGCAATTATTAGGAAGTATTGAGAAGCAGGTAAAAGAATTAATGAGAGTTGAAAAACCTGCTACTAAAACCGCGTGGAATCCTAATTTACGTAGGAATGCGGTTATCAACCATAATTTTCCTGAACGTTCATGACAAGAGGAGTTTGAAGGGATAATGGTAACCTTCATGAATAATCAGGAAAAACAAATCCAGCACTTAGAAGCATGCATGGAAAGCACTCGCAATGCTTTTATGGATTTAGCAGAAAAATTCATATCAAGGATCAAAGAGAAGATTAAGGAAAAATCTGCACCAAGAAAAATCGAAAAAGTCTTCGAGGTTTCAACTCCTTTGGTGTTTGACCAAGAGGATAACGAGAAATCCTTTCCAGGTGCTTCACCGTCAATCACTTCCTACTCTTGCGAGCACCCTCATGAAGAGAAGAATTCGCAATTCCATAACATTTTTGTTGGATTGTTGCAAACCACGCTCCCAAATTTGTGCAAGAAACGTTCTTTTGGTTTTAAACCCGGTGTGAAGAGGTTGCACCTAAAAAACACCACAGTTTTGAGACCCTCTATGGAACAACACCTCTTTGTACCCACCGTTGACCAGTGCAAAGGTTACAACTTAACTAAAACCTCACCCACCCCTTTCCACAACCACACCTCTTTTCGTGACAGTAATGAGACGTTCGACCTTGGTGGACTTCATTAATGGGATAGCTACTCATAGTTTTTACTTGTGTTTAGCTATTCACACTAAGTACAGGGACTAAATGTGGAATTACCTCTTTCTACACCTGATACGGGCATCTGACGGCGTCAGATGGTAACTCTTGACGCCGTCACCTCGCTATCTCAGCAATAATAACCCAAACTCCATCACTTTCAACTCATACCCCACAAATCTCACCCAAATTGCTGCTCCACCTCCGAGTCTCCATCACCCAATGCGACATCTTCCGTGACTAATCTCCACTTGGTAAGTAGTTTTTCCTCACTCTTTTTTGTTCAATTGTCCTTAGGTTCAACCAATTTTGAAAACCCCTTTTATCCGAAACCCCATTTTTGACCCATCATTGATAAATCGTAATGCCGACCCGTTGGTGATTTGTAATCATGGGGGTTACCCTTAGATGGTGTTGTCCTACTTGAATCATGCGTTAATCTAGAAAAAATCTTTCATACCACGGATTTTTTGACCCCCCACCCATGTTTTCTGCTTAAAGGAGTGTTTGGGTAATGGGTTAAGAGTTTGAAAATTGATTTTTCCCTCGTAATTGCATGGTTCGATTTCTGCTTGGTCTGACGGCGTCAGGACCTCCTTCCTGACGGCGTCAGATGTGTCTGACAGCATAAGTCAATAAAATTCTCGTTCTAATTGTTTCCGTCCACTCTATCTTTTTCCAGGAAAATGAGCAAGCGATCTCGACAACACCGTGGCAGCTCCTCTAGGTCCCAACAAGTTAACTATGGGGAATTGGTCCATAGTTGGGGTGAATTCGACAATGTTGCCGCTACAACTAAGTATGCGGAGCTTTGTAATCACCACATTGATGCTGGTGTTGTGATTGATTGGGAGTTTCTGAGGTCCCAAGGGTTAGAGGCTACGTTTTTGGGGAGGATCCAAAGCGATGTATTCACGGGTCCTCAATGGGAGAGGTTGTTTAGGATGATGGAGACTGTGTATAGTGAGTTGGTGAGGGAGTTCTTTGCGACCTTCCACTTTGATCAGGCAGAGGCTAGGACGGACATGGGGGGGTACCACTATTTATTTTAGGTTAGGAGGGGAGGTTCGATCATGTTCGGTTACTGAGTTTGGTTGGAGGATAGGTTTGTATGCTAGGGAGGAGGCTATTGAGGGAGGTTTTATGCAGAGGTTGTTGCATGGGGAGACTATGAGGAGCGATATGAGGTGCGCCACTTTTTGGCCGACCATAGGGAATGGGGTGTACACCTCGACTATTGGGGCAACATCAATTAGGGACCCCGTGGTCAGGTTGGTCCACAGATGCATCACATACAGCTTGTCGGGACGTCATGGCACCACTCACTGTGTCACTGTTTCAGATCTTTTCTACCTGTATACCATCTTTTCAGCGGATGTTTACTGCAACATCCCATTTTGGGTAGCTAGCTATTTGAAGACTAGTGTGGGGGAGAGGAATATTGATAAGGTGTATGGGGGGATGTTCGTGACCCGGTTGGCTCGTTCTTATGATCTTCTTGTTCCCCCGATCATGGGATACTTGAGCGACTGTGGGGCTTGTAGGGTAGTGAGGGCTAAATCCCTCAAGCAGATGAGCATCTTGATGCAGTTGGCGGATGGGTCCTATGGCTGGTACGAGGCAGGGGGACCTGATGATGAGGATGATGATGATGATGAGGGAGCGCCCCAGCAGCATCAGTTCGGGGGTTATGAGGTTGGGTCTGCTGATTACTACCGACACATGGGTCGGGGAGACTGGCAGGCACACCAGAGGGCCTGGATGGGTCAGGTGGACACATGGTGGACCACCACTGACCAACGCTTTGATTGGATGTATGATCATACCATCCGCCAGATGCAACACCTCTCCACCCGTGATCAGATCGAGCCCCACCTGCAGATTGACCCATTCCCCGGTCGTGAGACAGACTACCCTCCCTACGGGTACACAGGAGACCTCCCTCCTGGTTATGACTACCGTTTTGGTCCTCCTCCCCAGTGATCTTTCTTGATGTCTGTTATGTTTGAACAATTTATTGATGATGATGTAATTTGAAACATTTGGGATTGTAATAGTTTAGGTTGTGGCCTCTGTTGGCCTTGAATATTTTTATTTTTATCTTTATGCTTACGTTATTTAGTAATAATGGAATGTGCTTATGGTGTCATTCTTCATTTTGTGTGATTTTTATTTTGTTTGTTTGTTATTTGCTTCCGTATGCATGCTTTATTTTTATTGTTGGTAGATCATGTTTCAAAACTAAATAGTGGAAATACTTTACTTTGTTGTTTGGCCTAGTCTTAACTTCACCCAAAGGTATTTCTTGGAGGAAGATTTAACCTGGCCACCTTATTATCCATACCGAGCGAATCAGGGGAGTATTTGATTTCATTCATTTTACTTATTTGACTTTTACATTCTTTACTTGAACATTGGGGACAATGTTCATCCTAAGTGTAAGGGGAGGGTAAAATGATGATACCTTACAGATACACTTTCGCTTGAGTTTGTTTGTTTGATAGTAGATGTGTAATAAAACTATGAGAAATATTTGTTAGTGTAATTTTAGCGCCAAATTTAAAATTTTTTACAACATTTAGGAGTGAAACTTTAGCCATAGCAAGCGTCTCATGGATAGGAGATTGTATGACTAGCACAAAACCGTACTATTCAGAAAAAATTTTCCACCCAAATATGTGATGTTCTCCTTTAGATTTGATAGGAAAAGCATTTACTATTAGTGCTTATGAGTGAACCGGTAGCATTTAGATTCTAGAACTTGCGTTAGTGATGCATCCCGAGACCGCTAGTGAGACTACATTCGTGTAGTAGGATTTACTACATGATAAGAGGCATTAGGATCACCCTTATGTTAAACCCGTATTATAATTACTTGACCATTTAAGTCATATTATTTGGCTAGTTAAGTCAATTAATTTTCCCACACCATTAGCGTTGTACTCATTTTTAGTACACGAAACCCCTAGTACACCCCTCCGAGCCTATCTTTTCGTTTCTAACTTTAAGCATTTTACTTAAAGGAAGAATTTGTTACACCCAACTTAAATGTACACCCAAATCGCCTTAGCCTTCCGTGTATGCACTCATCTTTAGTGCATTATTGTTATTTGTTAAACCCTAAGTTAATTATCTAATTGATTACATGGTTGCTAAGTCGAGTCATATCCTTGTACATATTGTTTTGGGACGATTGGGACTCAAGGGTAAAGTACTTATTTTATGAAGTAATGGGGAAGAACATCATTTATTACCCCCATATGTACGTTAATCTTAAAAAGTATTCCAAGTGTTTTGATTTTCTTAATTCGAGTCATTAGATTAGTTTATTGTAAAGTATGTAAAAATTAAGTGTAAGGGGAATGTTCATTCCCTATGATGTATTATTTTGGATGGTAGGGTAAGAGTGTATGCAAAAAAAAAAAAAAAAAAAAAAAAAAAAATCGAAAAAATTAAGAAAAAGAAAAAAAAAAATAGAAAAAGAGAAGAGATAAAAAAAACATGCGGACTACCATCCCGTTTCATTCTATGTTTGTTTTATGTTTTTGTTATTTTTCATTTATTAGCTTAAGTCGAGTCTAGTCTTGGCTTAGCAACGCCATATTGTACATTTAATTAACCAAGATTGTTAACTCGCCACCAGTAAAGACTGCCTATATCCAACAAAACCGTGTATTTCATATCCCTACACCTAACGTTACAACCCTTTAAAAGACCTCTTTGATAGTTTATCCTAGGTGCTTACGCTATGTGGCGGAGGTTTGATCCTTTTCCAAGCCTATGGTAATCTATTTTGCTATGACAAGTAGTGAGAGATGTTTTCCATTTCCATAATGTGATATTACTTTATTACACCCGAGAGATGTGAGTATCTAAACACTATTTGTGATGTGCTAGTGTATGACCTCCATGCTTGTCTTTGGTCTTTAGTGGAACGATTATTTGTTGTAATTACTTTTATATTAGTGTTAAATAACCCCTAACTTGTATTTTGATTAGAATAAAAGCACATTTGCTTGAGGACAAGCAAATCTCAAGTGTAAGGGTATATGATGAGGCGAAAAATGAACCACTTTTAGGGGGTCATTTAAGTCCGGAATTGAATTTATTTGATCAAATATTACCCTAAATCGTTCCTTTTGTGATTTTAGGTACTTTGGGAGAAAAATCTGGAAAAGAAAGCAATTCGGACGTTTTTGGAGCATAAAAGTGAAGAAAACGCCAAAGACTTAATTTTCCATGCTGATAACAGTACCTGACGGCGTCAAGAGGAAGACCCTGACGGCGTCAGGAGTAAAAGTGGTGACGACCCAGTGCAAATCTGACGGCGTCACAACAAGGGCGTCAAGAGTTAAAATCATGACGGCCTGCACAAGGTGTATACATGACGGCGTCAGACCCAGATCTAGGCAGTCCGAGGAACTATTTGGCGGCGAGATGACGGCGTCAGACATTTGTTCTTGACGCCGTCACCCTCTAAACTCTATATATAGTTTTCTATTTTTCATTCATTAAGGAGGAACTTGTGTGGAGAAACCCTAGGGTCGAACTTTGTGAAGCCTAGCTCGTATTTTACAGTATATTCAAGGGTTTTCACCCCTTGAATCCTTTCATGTGCTATTGAGATAAGTGTTCTCTTAATTCAATCAATATGTCTATGTGTTGGTTGTCTATATTTTGTGCTTGTCTTGATTTCAACATGCTAGGCTAGATTTATCTTGTGTTTGCTTAGATCTAATGAAACCTAGATGTTAATTATGTGTTGATTACTTGTTTATGGTTGTATTGGATGAATGATTTCAATGTTAGGCTTAAGAAAACTGGCAGATCTCCATTGTGTAACATGCTTGAACGTCTTAGGAAACATGAACCGATGTGTACTAGGTTTTATTGGTTGTATTTAATGCATGAGTAAATTCTAATGATCCCATGTTAGGAGCTTCTTAGCCGGCTCGACATAGGAGTGAAGTATGCACTCATAGGATTGGGGAAGTAAGTACGCCACCCCATGAATGGTATTAAGGAATACAATCTGTCATCCACGCAACTATAACAAGTAATTAACGTGTAAAAGATATCTAGGGAGTAGTGAAATCTAAGTAAACACATTTCTCCCATATATTGCTCACAACCTTAGTTTAATATAGTTTATTTTCATTTCTAGTATTTTATTTTGATTGTATCTTAGTATTGGGTTAGTTGACTAGCAACTAATTCCGCCCAAATCCTTCAAACCCGAGATTTTAATTTGCTTTCCTAAAAATATAAAAATACAAAAAGAATCATCCCTCATCTCTAGACCTAGTCTTTAGGTTTTCTAATCCTAGCGACACTATTCCTAGCTGAACGATCAATCCCCCGGTACTTGTCATTATACTATACTACATCGATCAGGTACACTGCCTGGTGGGGGTTGTAAGCTTCTCGAGATCCCTTGAGAGGTAAAGCCTGGTGCATTCCCTACGCATCAAAACTCATGTCTTCGAGCTTGCAAGTCTTCTAGAGGTCGTGATCTCGCCTTGAAAAGGAACCTAGAGAATCACTAAGAGAAAAACTACATAGAAGATCCTTGGATATGAGGTTAGAGAAGTGAGAATATTGAAAGAAGATATATCTTAGAGTGGTGAGAAGAAATGAAGACATGGCTCACTATCTATAGACAAAACTGTCCTTTGATCAGCCGGATTTGCCGGATCCTTTCCCAGAGGGATCCGACCAGTGCAATCCAAGGGATCCGGCACTTGGGTCAGTCCAGTCCGAATTTTGGGTTACAATTTCGGGTTTTGGGTTATGGGTCATGGACTATGGGTCATGTGATGTCATACATGATACAATAGACATCTTGGGTCATGCGTTATGGAATTTGGGTCATGGGTCATGGGTCATGGATTTTACCAAATGTGATGTCATGCATGATGCAATGAGCATAGGCCATGGGTTTTAGGTCAAGGTCCATGGGTCATGGGTTATAGGTCTATGAATAGTCTAACACATGATCGTTGTCATCACTGTCACATCAACGCCAACTAACTACAACTTTTTTCATGACTAACTTAGTGTAATAAGACGATCAGGTCACCACAAAAAACATACCACACTTAAACACAAATGTACTCCACAAAAATCATTTAATAAAAATACCCACACACATAAACATACTCACATGACTCGGTCGAATATACAACTGAGTGCTCGCAAAAAACCATGTTGGACGCTTTCATTGGAGGGGGTGTAACAAGGGAGACGCGTCTCCCTTGGGGTGACCAAGTAAGAACGATCATTCATTACGGATGATCTAAAAGACATGCTTTTATTAGAACTTGTTTTCCTTAACGGGATTAAAGGCAATGAAGATGCCAGTAAGATACTAAAACACCTCTAAATGGGATTAAAAGGCAATGAAGATGCCACCTTGAGATTATATATGTGTTCTAATTTGTGTGTGTTTTAATTTGTGCATGTTCTTATATGTGTATTTGTTTAGGAAAATGATATGAGAGATCTAAAAGAAATAACTAATTTTGTGTCTAACTTATTTGTCATTACATTATTGGATTGTGAAAAAGTGGGTCCAGTTGATACAACCAATGAATTATTGCACACTTGTTTATGCATAGAATTATGCATAACTTTTAGGTGTGTCAATCATTTCTCATTTGTTTAATATATAATTACTCATTAAATGTGGGGGTAATTACATAAATTTTAATATTAATTACACGTAAAACTAAATAAATAAGTAAAATGTACTTTTTTATCTGCCAGCTGCACAAGAAATTTAATATAAGCCGTCGCACGATTTTGGAGTAGTCAAATCGCTGCTATTTTGATTACTTTAGTACTCAATTTGGTTTGAACTTTTACATTAGAAGAATAAAACGCACAAAATACATAAGCCGTCAGTCGCACAAAAAGTAAAAGGCCTAATCAATAAAGTAATAGCTTAAACCACTCTTACATCAGGTGTACTTTATGATTAAAAAATGTGACTCGTGTAAAAAATTTAATGCAGTCGCACTAGTCTATTTTGATAATTTTATTATTATTATTATTATTATTATTATTATTATTATTTATTTATTTATTTATTTATTTTTTAATAATTTGGACTACCATTTGAATTTTGGGCCATTTTGAAAAATTTCTCTAGTTATAATTTGTTTTTAGCTATACCTTTTTCTGCTTCTATTGGAAAGTTCTTTTAATAATACGAAATGTTATTTCTTCTTATTTCAGTTGTCACGCAAAACTTTCGAGGTGTTACGCCTAAAAATTATATATTCATCTACATTCTTGTTTAGAATCAATCTTCGCTGAATTGAATGTAGTCAATGCATGCACTAATGCAGTAGTATTGTAGTATATATATATATATATATATATATATATATATATATATATATATATATATATATATATACATATATATATATATATATATATATATATATATATATATATATATATATATATATATATATATATATAATTTTTTTTTTCTTTTTTTTTTTTCTTTTTTCTTTTTTTTTGAGCGGCATGTAGCTAACAAAATTCTTATGATTTTTAATGGAACAAACAAAGTTTTTAGAATTCAATATTATACTATATGTTTACCATTTCACATAAAGATGTGACATAACTAAAAGCAACCTAAGAGGAGTTAAAACTAAAAACTCTTTAACTAATGACGGACAAACATCGTATATAGGGATGTACTTTACAGATGAGTTCTTAGAGCACACGGTGTAGGCTCGTCGAACACCCTCGCCGTTCCTACGTGGAGGGTCAACGGCGAGCCGTTCCTCGTTGCCACACAGAGAGGCCCTCGCCCTTCTTCATCGTTGGTATTTTCTTCGTGGGCAATGGCAAGGCAAATGGTCTGACAATTTAGCAGGTTTCTTTCATTTTTTTTTCTTTCTTCCATATCTGTTAATAAATTTATGTTTTAAAAAAAATAAAAATAAAAGTGTGTGTGTAAGAAGAAGATACGCAGAACAAGTAGACAAAGATCCAACCATGAAGAGGAAGATGTGTGTGCGTCAGTGTGTGTGGTGTGTGTACAGGTGAGAAGAAGAATATTGGTTTTTCAACTTATATATATATATATATATATATATATATATATATATATATATATATATATATATATATATATATATATATATATATATAGAGGCTTTATTTTCAGAACCCTGTTAAGTGTGGGAACTGCGAGAACTCCAATTTTACATTAGAAAACATGCATGTTCACATAAAAGATGTATGTTTTCTTACATACACCTTAATACACATGCCTGCGTTTTAAGGTGTATGTAAGAAAACATACATGTTTTATATGAACATGCATGTTTTCTAATGCATAATTGGAGTTCTCGCAGTTCCCGCACTTAACAAGGTTCTAAAAATAAAACCATTTTGCATTGATTTGCTGCACTTAACAGGTTTTTATATGAACATGTATGTTATGCATGTATGTGTATTAAGGTGTATGTAAGAAAACATACTTGTTTTATATGAACATGCATGTTTTCTAATGCAAAATTAGAGTTCTCGCAGTTCCCGTACTTAACAGGGTTCTGAAAATAAAGATACACTATATATATATATATATATATATATATATATATATATATATATATATATATATATATATATATATATATATATATATATATATATATATATATATTGGCTGGAATGGGCTCATGGATGCAAGTGGTAGGAATGGACTCAAAAATAATATACGATTGGTGTTTTTTTTTCTTTTTCTTTCTTTTATTTTTTTTCCTAATTATTTTGTAACTTTTAATAATAATAATAATAATAATAATTATTTGTATTATTTAAATTAAATGAATTTAATTTATTTAATGAAATGAATAAAAAAATAAAGTTGTAAGTGGTGGGGCTCAAATAAAGAAATTGAGGTTTGTTGTTTGGTGAAGATGTGGTTAGTTGTGAAGAGGTGTTGGGTAATGTGGCATACGTGGGGCTCGAATGAGAAGCTTGAGCTTGTCAACTACACCTAATGCTCTTAGATACGTTCATATCAAAACCTTAACAACAATTCTTAATAATGTGTTGATACTTGAAAGCTTGATGCATCTAACGGATATTAAAAAAATCAGGTCCTAACATACTTAAAAGAAAAGATAAAAGTTAAAAATACTCTATGAAGTATGAACTAACTCATATAACTTATTATGCTTTTTGAATTCGTAAACCACTAACTATTCATCAACTTTGAAGGTAATATGGTCATTTCACTAATAATCATCTTCTACATCTCAACTACGGCCAAACACCATGAATTCCGGCTAAAAAAATCCAGTTTTCAAGCAGGGGCGGACCCAGGACAATAAGTCAGGTGCACACATTTTTTTTACGAGTATAGGAGAAATAATAAAAATAAAATAAAACGTAGACAAGACATGCATTTATGTGACACATAATTTCGGGACCAAGTTCATTTCTAAAATTTCAGAATTTTTAACAAAAATTTGCATTAGACGACAACGAGTTCCCGGGAACCCCTAGGCCCACCGCTATTTCCAACAAAAACAAAAACACATAAAAAATTAAAAATAAAAACACATAAAAGTAAGGATATCAAAATGTTTTATAAACCAAAACTCTTTTTTCTTTTTTTTTTTCTTTTTTTTTTTTTCACTACCCTAAAACTCATAGGATAACAATGTTGTCACTAACTTTAAGTTACAAGCATTTTATCTACACGAACTGTAATGCGTTGTCCTCATTTTTTTTTTATTATTTTTTTATTTATTTATTTTTTAATTATTATTATTTTTTTGGAAAGGCACTTTATTATTGTCCTCATTTTATTACCAGTAGATCAAAATTCTAGTTATATTACCATTGGGTTTTCAGTAATGTCCTTAATATTTTCCTTTGGCTTCGCATCAGAAGGCTATCCCTGTGATGTTGGCTCAACTTACCTCCAAAACCTAATACAATTAATAGAAAACGCTAGTAACTTAAATGGTGGAGAACCCATAATTCCTCGATCTTTCTTTTTTTTGGGGACCTCCAGTGGCGGGTTGCGACTTTGCCGCTTCGACTTGGTGGGTTAGGCCTCTCCTCAGCCCGGGACGTGGCTACCTATGCTTTTGTGGCTTCCAGATCCGAGTCCTGGGGGCTGCAAGACCACATATTACGTAACAGTGGGGTTGCTCACGTTGACACGGATTATTCTGGTGCTATTGACCCTTTGCAACGATCCCTTCCTGACTTTGATATTGGCGGTTTCTTTAATAAGGACACTGCCCCCAAGAAGCCACAGAAAACTCTGGCGAATGCTCTTTATAGCCGAATCGCACAAAGTTTGGAGGAGGAATTTCGTCTGTCTGCCCGTCAGAAGGCCGTCTTGGAATGCCTGCAAAAGCCTCACGCCCAGGACTTCCTTACTGTGTTACCTATCGAAGGATTGGGGCAACGAATGTCGGCAGTAGAGTACAGGGCAATCCTTAAATACCGGCTGATGATCCCCATTTTCCCCAATGATGAAAATTGCCCCGTCTGCCGCAAAGCATGCCTTGATAAGTATGGGGAACATGCGTTACATTGTAAGGAATTGCCAGGGTTTAAATATCGGCACGATTTTGTCCGGGATGCATTGGCAGACATCCTTAGGAGAGCGGGGATCTCCGCAAGAAAAGAGGCGCCAGTTAATTTTCTCACAGACCCTGCGGAGGGGAGGTCCACCTTGCGCCCAGCAGACGTTTTAGTTTTTGGTTGGGAAGGTGGGAAACATGCATGTGTTGATCTTACCGGGGTGTCCCCCCTAGTTGGGCTTCGGGATAGTGGGTTTGTGGCCGGGCAAGCGATCATGAGAGCTGAATCCAAGAAAGTGGAAAAGCACGCTAAAGCGTGTGAGGATAATCAGCATGTTTTCGTTCCCTTGGCCTTCGACACGTTCGGTTCCTTGGCAACGGAAGCGGTGCGGTTTTTGGCTCGGGTTCAGCGCGTAGTGCACAGCAACTTTTCAACCCCCCAAGGGCGGGGGTTTGTTTTTAGCAGATTTGGATTTTCTATTCAGAAAGGGGTGGCGGCGCAGCTTGTTGCTCGCCTACCTACCATCCTTATGTAATCTATCCATTTTGATATATAAAATATAAAGGATATATGTTAGTAAAAAAAAAAAAAAAAAAAAAAAAATGATTTATGATTAATAATAACAATTTATGTTTAAAAAATGTAAGAAGATTCGAGCTGCATATGTTGTTTTAGATCAATGATGTGTGGTGGCCGGAAGTGGTAGTGGATTTGGCGGCCGGAGGTGGTGGTGATGGCTGGTAAAGAAGACAAGAGGTATTATTGTCTTTTAATGTGAGAAAAAAGAGTTAATCTACTATACTAATAAAACAGGGTTTTGAAATCTAATCTGCCTTTCAAAATACCTTAAAACTTGTCACCTGTAAATTAATTTTGATCCAATGGCCATAAATCAATTTAGTCTTCTAAGCATTGACTGGGGAAAAAATTTGCGGTATCTATTTCTATTTTTTCATTTGATACAATGCACCCAAAAAAACACACATTTCTCTCTCAACAATCTCTTTCTAAACCCTAAACGATAATCAAAATCATATCTTCACAATCACAATTTTTCTCATAAATCACTAATGTTTAACCAATTTCAATTGTAATTTCATATAATCCCTAATTTTGCCCCCAAAACTAATTGTTTTTAAACAAAAATTTATCTTCATCGTATAATCCCAGATTTCTCCTTACTTTGAAACAATCCAATGTGTATGTTCTTATTGGAATAATTTCTTATTTTCTTATATTATTCGCATAAACCACGAAGCGAAATTAAATTGTTGGATTTCGTTTTTCTTCAAGATGGTGCATGAAAAAGTTTGATTCTCCACACAGGTCCAGTTTTTATGTTTTTGTTTATTATTCGTTGAATTATTATTTGATTAAAAGAAACGCCCCATGATTTGAAGCTTTAACAAATTGCCTTGATTTTAGTGTTACAATTTTATGTTTAATTTAGGTCACATGCAAAGCCCCATAATTGTTATCTTCAACAATAGTGTTGATATAGTAAATATGGTTTTTAAATAAATTGTAATAATGGAGGAAAGTTTGATTACAAAATTGATTAAAAAAAACGCCCCATAATAATTATCTTTAATAAATTACCTTGATTTTTGGGTTACAATTTTAATTTCAAATCGCTTCCTTAATTATCTCTAATTTTTTGAATTTTGAATGTTCTTTCATCTACAAAACTTATTCTGCACATACAGGTTTGAGTGTAAAGCTCCAAAGTCATCGTAGCAGGTGAAGCAAATGCTCAGATATCTTTGGCCAATTTCTTTTATTTTCTTTATATGATTTATAAAGAGTGTAGTGTCTCATTTACGTATATATTGTAACAGTGTGTGTTTTTACCGCTTGTGTTCCATGTGGGTGTGGCCTGAGTTCCTTTGCATTTCGTTGGATGATGGACATGAGGATCTTGAAGTTGACTTACCTACTTATGAGCAAATATCAGGTTAAGAGTGCATTTATGATCGTAAACATGTTCTTACAGCTTTTAGTAACATCAATAAATAAATAACGGGAATGTTGATTGTGTCTTTTAATTTCCAGGCTTAAAGCGCAAATGCGAAGGACATATATTTAAAATAGAATTCATGTCACCAGAAGACACGAAATTAGGGATTAAAAGGATATAAAAGATCGTGTTCATTTCTCTCAAGGCTGAAGTGAAATTCCATTATGTAGAAGATTGTATTATGTGTAAGTTATGTTCAGGAAATATTTGTTTATACTAAATTTATTCTAACTAACAAATCAACTATTGTAGTAAACTTCAATTATGTTTTTTATACAGGTAAATAGAAGACGAATAATTTTGATGCGTTTCATGATATGCTGACAAAAATGCCCTTTTTGAAGAGTTGACTGAGTAGAAAGTCTTATCAAACGCTCACTATATCGTGATGGTATCTATCTACTTACTAACAAGTTCTATGGCCCAATAAAGCTATTAAGCGTTTATGATTGTTTGTGCTTTGATGATTAAGAAAAAAAGCTACTTGCGTAGTCATTGATCAAAACCTTATGTCTTTTCATATTTGTTTCAGGCTATTATATTTTGGTCACAGGACAATCCTAAAGATACTTAAAAGGTATGATGTATACATTGATTTACAAGAAAATTTTATATGTATTCTCTTTTGTGGCTTAGTAGGGTGTATACATATGCATATATGTTTTAGTGCATACTTTGAATAACACGGATATTACAAGAAATTTTCAACTTTTACTTACGTCATATTTGTTACAATAATCTTTAGAATCATGGTTTTTTAAAGAATTTTCTTATTGTCTCTTATTGTATTTTAATAGTTTAATCCAATTTTGAATGTTGTAGTTTCTAAGAAGGGTGGCGTGTAATTGAAGTTTACAGCGTTTTTTTCCACAGCCTTGGAGATGATTGTGTTAAAAATGCATGACTCGAATGCTTCAAACAAGTATATGAGGTATTCTTATAATGATTGAGCATGTCTTTAATAGAAGCCTTTATAAAGAGGCATCCTTTGGTTTGAGCATAATGAACTATGACCCTGTATGACAAGGCTGTAAAAGCAGTTAGAAGCTCATCCTTTTAACTCGCCCCATGTAAAAGCAGTTGGTACGATCCTTGGTATGATAGTACTAAGTATAATCGCTTATGAAAAGCAGTTAGAAGCTCGCCCCATATAAATTTAATCTCTTACTGGCTTCTAGAAAAGGCTATAAAAGAACATACTAAAAGTGTTGTTAGCCAGGCTTGGCCGACCCATTTTGACTCACTTGATAATAAGCTTTTTTGACCTGTTAACTGACCCTACCATTTTTTTTTGTACATATATAACACTTCATTTTCTGTGAATATTTTACATGTTATGTTTTTTGTTTATCCTATAAGTTCTTGCTTATATGTTTTGACCCCAAGCTGCATAATTGCACATCTTTCGTGATATTTTAAGCAAAAACCGTTGATTTGGGCTACAGTTGTAGCATTTTTGGAGTTGACAACCAAAAATGCAAGTGTGTGATGAGTGATTCAAGAATAATGGGCATGATTTTGCTATTATGTATCTGACTTATTTTCATCCATTCAAATATGATGAGGTTTTTAATCGAAAATAGAGGATGACGAAAATGAAGCGGGAATACCATTTTTATTTCGCGGGTGCTCCATGACCTGGTAAATGAATACTATTACACTATTTAGAAATCCCCTTGATGCGATTCATATTGAAATGATAATACTTTGTAATTTGTCAGTTCACTGTTAGCATATTTTCCTTTTGGTAATGTTGATGCACACGGTAAATTTATTGAGCGTGCTTCTTGATGATTATATCTTGCAAGTTATATATGTGGAAACAATTGTAGTGATCATTCACCCATACATGGCTATACTGAAGAAGGTCTTAATTTTAGTCATGCATTGGACTTTAAAGTTTTTTTTCGTGTAGATCCGAAGCAAAGGATTTATCGAGAGATGAATGGGTGCAAAGACACATAAGGGTTGTTCAACAACATGCTAATCAGTACAAGAGGATAGCTTTGGGAAAGGTACAGGGTCTTAAATGATAATATTTTGACACATGTTATAAACTTGGTTGAAACTTGAGACCAAATTGAAATTTTGGTGTTTTTAGGTTGAAAATCTTTTAATGGTCAATTTGAAATCTTCATCAAATACAATCTTAGTGGACGGTTCCTCACATGGAGTTAAGAGAAACTTTGAGGCTTGCAGCTGCTAAAGTTTTGTTGCCGACATACAGATCCTTTATCAAACGTTTTGGGTACAGTTTCATCATGATTTTTCATGCCTTAAATTATTGTTTATGTTTACGAGAATGACAACCTTAATCTATTTCTGTTAAATGGGTTGATTTGGGATTTTATTAATGCTAATGGGTCAAATGGATACATCAAAAACGTAACTAAAAGGAGAACGGCTCAAAGAGGCTAAAAGTAGTCATTGGCCCATTGCATACGTGTTTATAACTTTCTAAATTGCTATACTAAATATTTTATTTGATGGTTATATCAACAATAGTTTTTCTAATCATCTTCAATCTAATAAAAGTGAGTAAGATTTGACAAAATTTTAGTGGGTCGACCTAACCCAGTATAACCCATTTTATTCTTATTTAGGTCGAGTCTAAAGCCGGTGATACTCACTTTGGTGGGGAGGACTTTGATAACAAAATGGTTAATCATTTTGTTCAAGAGTTTAGAAGAAAGCATAATGACTTCGATAACAGAATGGTGAACTTTTTTTTTTCTTCTATATTAGCTTTGGTAATAACCTCCAAATAACTAAATTCTCTCTTCTTCTTTTTATAATGCTATTCAACAGTTAAAGGGTTAAAGTTGTGATGTTACATTTTTTTTTATGCAGTTGACTTCTAGATCTTACAATGGATATTAGGAGCTTATTATGGATATCATGAGCTTGTCAGTAGCTTATGAGTGGATCGTTTAGGATTTTATTTTTATTATTTTTTTATTTTTTTTATGCATTTGTTTTTGCTTTGGTTCATGCAGTATTACTCCAAAAGCATTGTTGTAATATTTACTCTCAACATTTACTTGCTATAATCGTTTGTTAAGTTTTTCAAGAATAACTTAAACCAAGTCTATAAAGAAGTTTTGTCATAATAAGTTTGGTTTTTTGGTTTACTTTTTTCCAACAATAAAATGTATGTAATTTTACTTTACGATTACTACGGACATGAATTTATGTTTAGTTTTAACATTATATTCTTCTAACGTTATCGTATCAACTATTTACCTACTTTTATCTTTTAAAAAAATCTTGAAGCTAGCCGCCCATCGGGCGGGCCTTGAAGCTAGTTAAGTATAATACACATAGTTGTTAAGATCTCGATCTAGCTTTTAAGATCTTCCTATCTTACGATCTCATTAAAAAAAACGAGTTGATCCTTCGTAGGATCTTAAAAAACATAGAATCTTAAGTATGATCTCGATCTTACTACATGATCGTAAGATCTCGATCCGATTTGATACTACTTCCCTTAATTTAACTAACTAATAAACTATAAATGAATGAATTTTGTTAAATTAAAAAAATATAGAAAGCGTTGATTAACTGTAAATGTTTAATACGCGTAAGATATATAGATTTTTTGATTTAAAGATTCAGCGTCCTTAATTACCGATTAGATATTTTTGTATTTTAAAGCATTACGCGTCGCATTCTCATATTACTATAACTTTCAAAACTCTTTTTCTTCTCTAATTTGTTATACAATCATCTTTGAACACGAATTACTAGAAAAATAAGATTTTTAGATATTTAAGTAGGATCTTTCGATCTCGATCCGATCATACGATTCCGATCTTGCAAAGAAAAAAACGATCCTTAGTAGGATCTCGATCTTAACAGCCTTGATAATAAGTCAAAGGAAGATGATATGTACACAGACCCAATTACTTTGCACACAACAATTTACGACGAAGTGACATTTTGCCACCTAAATTCCTTTACTTCTTTTCTATTCCATTAGTTGACCTGATCTGCTGCTCCCTTGTCTTTCAACATTACCATAGAGTTTCATCAATGATCACATGTAACATTTCATCCCCACATGAATTGCATTCAGCAAATTAAAATCGGTGTCGTATTAAACTATATCAATAAAACCACCACAATGTGAGATATATTCGTCTAATAACTTATAAGCCCCTGGCAAAAAGATAACCAATGATCGGTGTTTATTCCATGTGATCCGTCATTGATCAATATTCATACTTCTCCCTGGTGTTGACACCGAGTTCACTGTCGTATTCCGTCAATTTTCAAAGCCATATTTAGATGTTACCATTTTGAACCTCTTATTGATGTTCTACTCTCCCAGATTGTAACACCCCGTGCCAGACTTGCCTTAAAATTTTAAACTTTAACGCGGAAACGCTTGACTTTGACGAACATTCTGTTACTCTTTTGACCATTGAAAAAAATCTATAAACTTTCTGACCTTGGAACTATTTTTAAATGAAACTAGACTCAATTACCTTCGAAACGACGGGTGGCTCGACCTCTAACGACTTACGGATTAAAAGATATGATTTTTGGAAAATCGACTAAAATCTGCCAAGACTACCTGTGTACCATACGCCCGTACACCCAAGGTCCAGAAGGGCGTATGGTCTGTACTCAGAAACTGTGAAAAATGCATTTTTAGGCAGAAGGCCTTATGCCCAGCCCATAGGGCGTATGATCTGTTACTCAGAAACACATAAAACCACTTTTAATTGCAGAAGGCCTTATGGCTCAGACGCGGAAGGCCTTATGCTCCCATTTACATATTTTACCAAAAACACAACTTTTAACATCTTACTATAATTTCCGGAAAAATCGACTTCCAAGACTTGAAACTTAACGAAACTTTCCAGAAATCTTATTTACATTATATTATATCACATTCATAACCATTCGACACGTTGAACCCCAAAATGGGTAGAAATGGACTATTAACCAAACGCCCCTTTAACTTTTACTAATAACACTTTAACATACCAAATGACTACCAATTCATTATACAACTCTTGGCACACAATTTGATGCTTGTTTACTCATTACAAAACATTACTTGACTCACGGGGGTACACAATCAACATAGAGCTCGGTATTCTACCTAAGCTCCTACTTTCTTACCAATTTTCTAAAATACTTCCTTTTCCTTAAGCCTCGCAAGCTACCTTCCCAAGCCTTCCTTAAAAGCATACAAACCTACAAAACGGTTAGAAAACTAAACCATAAGCTTTCGCTTATTAAGTAACCAAGTTAATACATAATTAATACTTTCATTCACACATATGCAACATGAACACATATTGAGGATCTTAACACATTAACGTCAAACTCATCTACATCCACCATAGCCACTACCATCATCTATAACCTTTCATCATATCAACTTTTACACAAAACATACCTTGGTAATTCAAGACCAACAACTAACACTTGCATAAGCTCACTAAGCCATCTCCTATCCAACAAAGCTCACTAATCCAAGGATAATTCCTAAAACCCCATTCATTATCACATAATATGAGAACACACATATTAACATGTAATAACTATAGTCACTTACCTTGATCATCCAAGCTAACTACCGTGTCAAGGCATCATCATCATTATCATCATCATCATCATCATCATCATCATCATCCTATTTCAAAACCATCATACACCTAAACACTTAATACAATAACAAACAATCATAACAATGGTTTGGACAACCATAATCTTACCTCCAATATCTCTAATCACCACATAATTATGGATTGATTATATGATAATTAACCTCATAACTTACTAGCTTAAACCCAAGATAGATAGACTACTTACTTATGATAGATTATTGCTAGAACTTCAATCTTGATGTGAAATCATTAACTTTCTTCCATGATCACTTAACTCCATTCTTCCATCTCTTTTTCTTCTCCGAAAACCGGACCACACAAGCACCCTTATAAAAATGTGATGAAATGCCTAGAATATTCTAGGCAATAGATATTTTAGGTGATATGTTTGCCTAGTTGGCAAGTATGGTCCTTTTATTCCTTATTCTTCTACTTTGAACACATTTCCTTTGTAACATAATTACCACTTTGCAACCTTAGCCCTTCAAGTCCATTTCTTTTCTAAATGTGACACAACATATTTTATATAGCCATATTATACATACTTTGACTATCGGGTTTGACCACTACATAGTATCCATTGAATAATCAATTACAATAAATCTTAGTCAACTCATTTAGGATGAGGCCTAGTTGTATCCAGGAAACGGGTCTAACACAGATGGTTCCGAAAACCATCCGAATTGGACGGTACATTTAAAAGACACGCAATTAGTTCAATATATAGTAGTAGAATAGAATCCATTCTGGTAAACAATGGGCACCTCTCGAGTGTCAACACGCTGATCAAAATTGTTAAAATTGAACTGTTAGAGGGAGGGGTGGAATCGTTATCATCAAATAAAGATACTAGGATTATATATAAACCGACGGGAAAAGGTCAGGTGTGAATCTTTAAGCTTTCGATTTTGATAACTTTATACCAGTATAATGTAAGAGCTTTTTGTTGGAAATATTGGTCAAAAGTTTGAATGACAATTGATTGTGTCATTTAAAAACACTAATGTGGATTAAGAATAAAATTAATGTATGGTTAATTTTTATTTATGTAACATTAGTAAGATTAATTTTGTTAATTAATGTGACCCTTTTTCCTTGATCCCCTCTCCCTTTAAATGAGAGCTTTTCTCATTTGTCTAGATACACCGGAAAAACACAACTCAATTACTCCTCTCCATTTTGTTCTCACTCATATTGACTTCTTGTATATCCATTCGTAATAGAGGGAAGGCACGGTTTTTGGTTCGCCTTGATAATCCGTTTGTGCTAACGGAGTTATCCGTTATTGTTGTATCCTGGGAGATAGACGTTCATGATTCTCAAGCACCGTGGAGAGGACGAATCTGTCTTAAGGAAAGTGTGAGCATCACACGCCTCAACATTTTCCTTGTTTTTGTTCTTTGAGTCTATACACGCAAAAGGTTTACGGTATCATTCTCTACACTTTATCTTTTGTTGTTATTATCAACATATTATTTATTTGTCTCTAGTAGCAATACACACCATGTATTATCAACATATTATTTAATTGCCACCCCTATATATATATCATACTATATTATAAAGCATGAATGTCTACTATTAATAGAATACTTAAAATTAAGCCTTACAACTTCTAAAGCTATAAGTACAACAACAAATGCTACTTATAAAAATTTCTCTCATATTTAATTCTAACATACAATTAATACTAACATTAAATACAATAAATAAATCATTATGTATATTAAATACAATTAATTAAATAGTCAATAAATACAATTAATATATTTATTAAAACACCCCTTACATAAGAAATACAAATTATCAAGCATATTGTACAACCAACTTAAAACAATTCTTGCATTAAATGTCACTAATACAAATAATAAAGCATATTATACAAATTTTTAAGCCCGAACAGGCAATGGGACAAATGGGCTCGAGCCCGAACGGACACGAGTCAAACGAAATTTTTGATATCCGTAAATTTATTGTCAAAAAAAACATAATAAACTAAAATATGTTCACATATTGTACAAATCAAGCAAACTACTAAACAAAAACATAAAATAAATAATAAATAAAATAATACAAACAAAGCAAAATTTTATCAAACATTTGCCATAAAAAACTAATCAGTAAAGCTATTGCCAAAAAATGTACAAATAAAATAAATTATTAATAAAAAAAAATTAAATTACAGGGTGCCCGCAGCTGCATCGCGCGGGGACCCTGCTAGTATATATATATATATATATATATATATATATATATATATATATATATATATATATATATATATATATATATATATATATATATATATATATATATAATTACAAGTGAATTGGAATGACATGTTATAAGTGTAGGACTTACACATATAACTTATGGGATCCTCCTAAAACATGTGTGGTTTAAGGTGGTAATTTGTCTAAAAGAAAAATGTTAGTAGATGAAGCCATGAGTAATCAGAATGATAAATCTTCTGTCATATGCTTGATTCCTTGGTTTATAGCATGCTAGATTTGGAATCTGTTAA
This sequence comes from Artemisia argyi, assembly GCA_030686995.1. NCBI lineage: Eukaryota > Viridiplantae > Streptophyta > Magnoliopsida > Asterales > Asteraceae > Artemisia > Artemisia argyi. The sequence goes on along the minus strand of CM060685.1, from coordinate 167,352,090 downwards.
TTATAATACGGAAAATAATTAACATAAGACATTCAAAAAAAAAAAAAAAGTGTGCATACACTAGTATGAAACTTGTGAGGTGACAAATTACTAATGATGTTTATGTCATATCCATGAGAGAAAAATCTTATAAACAAGATTAATATATTGAAAGGGAGAATCTTTCTACAAAATTATTGAGATAAATTCCGTGTGAGGGATTCCGGCCTAGCTAGAGTTCAAAAGGACATCAACAAACATGAAGTTCTTGCCTATTTAGAATACTCAAGAATTACTTGGAGCATGATATACTTAACGAGTTGAACGAAACTCGAATTTGTACAGACATATTATGTCAATACGACAACTACTCTCAGTATGAGTTATCCCTATTGACAATATGAAGTCATAGAATAACATTGTGGATCCGCTTGCGAAAAGCTGAGAGTAGTTATAGAGTCGTGAAGAGGAATGAGACTAAAGCCCTTGAAAAGTTTATATGAAAGAAAACCTAACCCAACTGACTGGAGATCCCAAGATCTGGGTTCAATAGGACAACCTACTTGTATAAACTGAGGTCACTGTGGGGGAGTAATAAACTCCACATTTATTTAAGGGAGTTAGTAAGCTTCCTAGTCCATTCCTATAACAGTGACAATATGAGGTTAGGCATATGGCTTTTAATGATTAATCGAGAATCACCTATGTGAGAGAGAAGTGGGGTCGCTTCTAAGGGAATTGTGGGGGCACAATTCTTAACAGCTCTCACAAAACCAGGCTAATGTTCATGACCATAACGAACATAACTATGAGAACCAAAAAGTGTCAAGGAGATATTTGTGTGAATATATATTGTCGTCTCCACAAACAGAGGACAGTTCAAAGACATCGAGTTCTACTGGCTGCTAGGAGTCTAAGTATATTTCACAAGGGAAGGTTCAAAGAGTAACACCTACCTATCCTTTGCAAATATCAACTGCAAAACTCTATTACAACATCGAGTCATAGATTTGTGTTTTCCGTTATCAATTTTATTCATGTGGGGGATTATTGGAAATATTAGTCAAAAGTTTGAATGACAACTGATTGTGTCATTTAAAAATACTAATGTGGATTAAGAATAAAATTAATGTATGGTTAATTTTTATTTATATGACATTAGTAAGATTAATTTTGTTAATTAATGTGACCCTTTTTCCTTGATCCCCTCTCCCTTTAAATGAGAGCATTTCTCATTTGTCTAGATACACCGGAAAAACACAACTCAATTACTCCTCTCCATTTTGTTGTCACTCATATTGACTTCTTGTATATCCATTCGTAATAGAGGGAAGGCACGGTTTTTGGCTCGCCTTGATAATCCGTTTGTGCTAACGGAGTTATCCGTTATTGTTGTATCCTGGGAGATAGACGTTCATGATTCTCAAGCATCGTGGAGAGGACGAATCTGTCTTAAGGAAAGTGTGAGCATCACACGCCTCGACATTTTCCTTGTTTTTGTTCTTTGAGTCTATACACGCAAAAAGTTTACGGTATCATTCTCTACACTTTATCTTTTGTTGTTATTATCAACATATTATTTATTTGTCTCTAGTAGCAATACACAGCATATATACTACCCCAACGGTTTTTTCTAAATAAACCTTCCAACGAAAGATTTTGTTGCCAACGGTTTTTTCTAAGAGCCAGCAGTTTGATGTTAGGGGTACGCAGTAGGTTTTGTTGCCGGTTTTAATAGGGAAAAAAATGTTAGAAGAATAAGGTAATAGGGCTATTGAGGGTATTAACGTATTTTCATCTTGAATTGTTGTGTGCATAGTAATTTATTCTGTGTACATATCAATAGCCTAAGTGAAAATAATGATGTATAATGAGTGGTTTAAGATTTTGAGAAAACATAATCAGTTATGTGAATTATTTCATAGAGTACTTTTAGTTTTTACTTTAAAAGTAAAAAAAGTCGGAATCTTTTGTTACAATACAAGTAGCAGTCGATCAAATCAAGAACAAGGAAGACAAGACGCCTTATCTATGTAAGGTGCGAAGCTTTTCGACCTTTAATTAGGTGTTATTGACATGCGTCTTGTCTGTCTAGAATAATAGGTATGAGTTTGTTTCTAATCATTTATAGTTAAAGCTAGGAATCAAATATTGAGAGGATATGTTTGTTTTGAGTCCCATTTTTGGGGTGGTGGCCCTTTTTGCTTGGCTAGCCTTTGATTCTTTAAACGTCGATCGTGGTGGTGGATCATGTTTTAAAGAAAGATTATTTGTCACAACATGTTTATGAAAGATTCGTATTATAATGTCATAAAAATATACTTCAGAAATATATTATCAAACACGTTTTGAAGTTGTTCCTAGATATGTATACACTCCAACAAATAAATCAATTGTTTTTGTTAATGGATATCTATACATGCACTTCATAGCGTATAAAATTGTGATTGTCTAAAGTTACTTTTAGGCATGCATAGTTTTTACGAATCCGACCATTATTTTAGGATTTTACGATGTAAAGTAAAACCGATTGCATGTTTCATAGAATTTATGCAAGTGTACGATATTAATACTTTTTGATATTGACCATAAAATTATAAGATCTCGATCCAATTCAATTTTACTTTGTTCGAACCACAAGCTAAAAAACTATAAACGAATGGATTAAGTTTTGTAAATTTTAAATAATAATAGGTTAATTCTTTTAAACATTCCATAATTATGATTTAGAATAATAATTCTATTAAACCTTTATATAATTTTGTGTTTATATATAAGAATTTATAGATTGTACAATAATACAATGCCTATTAAAAGATGAAAATAGGATCGTAAGATGACAATATGAACGATTAACGATCTTGGAAAAACGAAAACGCTTTTAAGCAGAATCTCGATAGAAAACCTTGCTTTTACGGCTTTTGCAAAATGAAGAACCCAATTATACTTTCAGAATTGAAAGCGTGAAAGGAATTAATATATATATATATATATATATATATATATATATATATATATATATATATATATATATATATATATATATATATATAAGCCTACAAATGAAATAAGTTTATCAACAATTTATATTGTGGAGATTAGTCAAAAACTTCATAATTTAAAGTGTGAAACAAATTTATCTATTAACTACCAAACATATTCTACATATTAAACAGTGGGTAGTAAACTCAAGCTTGGTATGTGTGATTTAATTGGTTTAATATGGGTTAACTGGTAAGGTATCTTGTGTAGTTCATAAATAATGATGGATAGTCAGGGACGGAACCAGGACATAAAACGACCAGGTGCACTTAAAATAAACTAAACAATACTGCAAACGCAAGTTTTAGGAACCAGGTGCATTTACAAAAAATCGATGTTTTTTAACAAAATTAACACTACGCTACAAAAATCCATGGGTGTCCCGGGACACCCCTGGTTCCGTCACTATGGATAATACAAAGTATCCTACACGCTTTATTATTCAGCATGTTATCAAGCGGGTTTAATCTTTGGACATGGTCGGTTAACATGAGCCGTTATCTCGATGTCATCATGTCAAATCTCTTTATCTCACTTCTCAAAATCTAGCCGCTCGCCGTCATGAGCCGCTCATATCTTCTTAAAAGAAATTTTCTATGCAATTTTTGGTTAAAACCCTACATACATATTGTTTTGGCCATACCATTTTAACCCCTTGAACATGAAAACGCCATCCTCGGAGTTTTTTAATTCTGCACAAAACCCAACTAGGAACACCGCTTCCAGGCTCTCTACACGCCGCTACAACAACCGTGTGTGCTAATATGGGGAGAAAAAGAAAGCTACTAAAGTCCGTTTTCGTCTCGGAAATTTGAAGACTACTCAATCTCAGCTCGCTGTCGACTTCTTTAATAACAAAACTCGTTCGTTTTACAGTTAGAACTTTCACGATTTCATTTCACGGACTGTGGAGAGTATCAAATGGTATTTTTTTTTTTTCAAATAACAAATTAGTGATGTGGCAGGAGGAGCCAACTATTTTTATATATAAATAATTTTGGAACTACATAGAGGTGGAAGACAAACAAATAACAAGCCGCACCGCTAGCCTTTTTGGATTGCAAAACTAATTCTTTTGAAAACAACAATTATGGATCTAGGTGTCATTATATTACTATACATAACTTGTTGAACTCTATTGAGGAGCTCTACTAAATTAGGTGCAAGGAAATCAAAAGTACCAAACGCGAAAGGAATAAAAAAAGTGTTGATTTTCAATGCATACTTTCTCGTGTTTTGTCACTTTGCACGAGGCGGCTTTCACAACAGCCTATCCTGCTGTAAACCCCCCGGCTACTCAAACCCACGAGAGGAGAAACCTCAGTCAGATCCCCACACGCATGTTTCCCTCCAACCTATCCAAAAACCAAAATGTCTGCCGGTCTGAATGTGGATCTTCCATCCAACAGGACAGTCAAAAAGTTCACATGTGCTTCTTTCTTGGTTGAGATCTTGACACGCCTATATACGTCAAAAAGGACATCCCTAACCATATCGTGTCGGTAGTTGAAGCCCATGAGCTCTTTACAATGAACCGCATGTTCCCCTAAGGAATCCAAACATGCCTTGCGACAAACTAGGTATATCGCATCAACTGAAAATAATGGAATCATGAGACAATACTTAAGGATAATATGATATTCCACCAGTGACATATGTTGACAGTCATGCGGTGCTGGTAGACACTTAAAAATTGCCTTCTGTCTCACAGTCATGTCGAAGTGGACATCCATATCTTTGACCATTAACTAAAAAGGGCACTCGCCAATGTTTGTTGGGCTTTAAAGGGGGCGGTGTCCTTATTAGTGAAACCACAAAAATCAAAGCTTGGAATCGTATCACGAAGACAAGCCAGAGCACAAATATAATCATCATCCATATCACATATGCCACTGTCACATAAAATGTGGTCTTGTAGCACCCAATATTAGGCCCTCGAGGCCACAAAAACATAAGAGGAAACCACTTTTTGCCGAGTAAAAACCCAAGCCACCAAACCGAATGGGTAAAGAAGTGAGTCGCCACTCTAAGTCTCCAAAAAAGGCCCTATACAAACCAAAATGTTCTTAATCGACCCACACAATCCTTTGTCAAAGAACAAGGCCGCCGCCTCCATGTGTATAGGTTGACATGTCCTTAAACCAAAAAAAAGTTTGGCAATGCCCATACATGATTGAAGCAAAAGGAGCTCACTCTGCGGGTCATGTAACTGGGGAAGAAGATTCATCAAATCGCAACATTCACAGCTCTCCTCATAGCCAACCCACTAATAAAATCCATGTTTCTATTGAGAGCTTCCCCAAGAAGCTTCATACCCAATGACGACCTTCGACTATCAATAGGGAATAAACCCTCACGAAGCTTCATACCATTACACGAGGGCCAAAATATCTCTGTTTTCATGATATTAAGTTCAAGACCCAAATCTGGACCACTCACCCTTATAATGTCTAACACCCTGGCCATCTCTTCTGAATCTTCAATAAAGGTCCCATCATCAAGATACAAAGCATGAAGGAGAAGCTTGCAATTGTCTAATAAGTCGAAGTTCGATATTTGGGCTTTGTTTTCGTTCAGGTTTAGCTGACAGGTCTCTTAGACTATGTTTATTGGTGACATTCATCAACCGATTGGGAGTATAAATCTAATATATACATAATATAATATTAAGTTTATACAAAAGTTGAAAAGTGAATGCAAGAAACTGGTCACTTGATGACTTTCAACTTTTTGACCCAATGTGCCATATGTCACAACATGAATGGATACACATATCTTCTTTTATTTAGACATGGATTGGATTGGTTGGGTTGTTGATAAATGGTAAAAAAAAATTGTGAGATTGGTTGTATGTATTGGTTGTATAGATGAAGGAATAAGATAATAATATTTTAATTAGAGATTGAGTTGTGATAGATTGTTGATAATTATGGTCTTATGTACTCTATAAATAATGATTGAATAATACAAAATATCTCACAAGACTTTCATTATTCAACACTACATACTTTAGAACATCTAAAATCATCTACTTGTAATTTGTTGTAAGTTCTCCGGGCTAATTAATTAACTAATAAAGACAATTCCCTTAAATAATCTTCATTCATACATTTAAAATTACTAGGTGCGTAGCGGCAGCGGTGTATAGTTTTCGACAAAATGTTACTGCAACAGTGTATAGTTTTCGACAAAATACGGCTATAGACAGTGTTGATTTGTGTGTTTTTACCCTTGTTGCGTATATATGTATAGTTTAAACTTTAAAGATAACAGTCGCACCCTCATGTCGATTATCGATGTTTCTAGTTTAGTTTTGTAATTTTTATCAAGGACTCACGCATAATGGTGTTGCTAAACTATTTTTGACAACTTTTTTTCTTGTTGAGAAGGTCTTTGTCTTTTGGTTGCAATTTCCGTTTAAAAAGCACAATGGTGGTTAAAGGGGGTGTTTGTTTCAGATTATATATGGGCTTATGAGCTTATTTGACTTCAACTTATATAACATAAGCCCCAATTTTCTGGCTTATTTTGGGACTTGTGGGCTTATGATAACGCTCTAAATATACACATTTATTACCTCTATAATATATTATTTATCCACTTAATTATATAGATTATTATACTATTTGTGTATAGTTTGGTACTAATTTGTTGCAGGAATGATCAATCGAAGTAACTTGGAAATATAGCTAAAAACCGGTGTAATCACCAATGGTCGTTAAAGAGGAATGACTAGAAGTGCAAAGGAATGGAAAAGACTTTAGTATGCTGGTTTAATAACCGTGTGTGGCATACTTAGTTGGCGGGTAAAAGATATTTGATTTAAAGAGAAGTACGATGTACTAGTACGACGTACTTCCTATGAAGTGCGGCGCACTTATCTGTCAGTTACAAGACAACTACTTATTGATTTTTGCATTCATGGAGAAGTTGATTACTTGCCTCCACTATCGTTATTTGGGAGTTAAACCACGTCCCTAGACCCTATATAATGGACCCAAGGCCGGAGATACAAGATTAATACACCAAAATTATCATAAAAAGGGAAAAATCATCACAAGAGATAGGTGAACTCACACCAAGTTCAGCATATTTTAGTTACTACTGAAGGCCATGAGTTTGCAAGTGTCTTGGAGTTTCTTTGGTGCTATGACAGAGTTATGAGAAGCTAGGATACTGTCACACCCCCAAAATACCTGAATGGCAGCGGAATGGAATACCTGGGGGTGACTGTCATAGCACCACAGTTATAGTTATATTGAACGACCTAAAGTGTCGTTTTGAAAATACATCATTTGATTCATTCAAAATATTCAGAGTTATAAAACATAGGTCCCAAAAGAGTTGGAAGGTTTAAGTAAATAAGTTTAGTACAATCAAACGATAGTTCACAAGTGCATGAAAATCCAAAATGTGACGCGTCATCCTTGCTACTAAATGAAATGACTCCATGCATGTCATGAGGCATATGTCTTAGTTACCTGAAAATACATTGCGAAAACGGTCAACAATAATGTTGGTAAATAATCATAGGTTTGTAAGTTAAATCGTATGTACATAAGCCACAAGTATAAAGTAAACCGACAAAAATGTCAAAATGCTACATTGTCTCTTAAGCTCATGACCCCGAAGCTAGACATAATATTGTATTGGCCCCAAAAGAGTGTTTACCAGGCACTCATATAGTTTAGACATGAAATGCATTCGTACCCGTTGGAGCAACCCAAACACGAATGGAGGCGTCACCCTCAATAGATCTATTCACTCACTCTCGCTTGGCATTATAATTAACGGTCCATGATAATAAAGGGGACTTAACTTGGTAGGAAGGCAACTTAAGCAATGTATGGAATTTAATACTTGGGCATGTACAAAAATAATTGATGCAATGTATTCTCCCCCGTGGGATTTGAAATCAAATAAGTAATTGAAAACGGGGCTATGAAAACTCACCTTAAGTGATAGTACGATGAGATGAAATGATCGGGACAACAAGGCACGTACACTAGCCGCAACCTAAATGAATGAATATGATCTACTTTAGATCATGAAATGTTGTAATGAATAATCATGCACATGATACCTATACCACTCGTAACTTGAAAATACTTGTTATCGTCAAAGTAGGTAATTTCTATACTTAGGAAAAATAAGTCCAATTAAAAGTATAGAAATTTATCGTAATATATCGTATATAAAATGTTAGTGTTATATTCCTCGTTTTGAAAGCCTTAAAATGACGTCTAGTAGTTGCATAAATAAATCTTGGGTCGTACGTACTTCGTTGGTTAAAAATAAAATCCTTGAATAAGAAATCTAGAAAATATAGTATTTAGTACGTAGTTATATTATTTTCTAGTAGTGACTAAATATATATATAGTTTTGACGATTTTAAAACGTGTATAACTTGGTCGTTTTAAGTTCATTTTCCTCGTTTTTTATATCCACGGATTCGTCTTAGTATGTATTAATATATTTTCGATAGCTCGGCTCCTCTAGGTTACGTCTATCGCCTCTATTTGTCCATCGAAAATTGTCAAACAGCATGCAGTTTTTCAGAAAAATAGTTTTCGTCAATTAACTTGCAAAAATCATAACTTCTTCGTTATAAGCTCGTTTTAATCCGTTCTTTCGCCCACGGCTTCGTTTTTGAAAGTATTTTCTAAATATTTGGTCAAAAATTACCCATCACCTACTGAGTTTCACACGTTTTAAAAATATGGACAGTAGGTATATGTAATGTTTCAAAAACCATTTCTAGGGTTCCAATCTAGTTCCAACTTCAACCAAACCACTTTCAATTACCACAAAACTAGTCTAATCCTACCATACACCTTCTTAGGGTGTCATGGGTTCCTAAACATCATAATTCAAGTGGATCTAACAAGGATCTAACTATAATCTATTTCTAGGGCTCAAAAGTTAGATATGTTTAAAATGAAGTGGTATAAATAGCATATGCATGTAGATCTAGTATATATATCATATGAATATTGTAAAAACTTGGTAAAATCATAAAGATGAGTTTCATACACTTACTTGAAAGATAAATGAGATTTGAGGATGAAAACCTATGTAAACCTTGAGTTTATATTTCAAAACCCTAAAAGGAGTACAAAAATACACTAGATGATTACTTGTTCTTGAAAAATAAATGGTTCCTTCTTGTTTTTGTGTTGAGGCCGAGCACCACAAGGAAGAGAGAAAAGAAAATGTTTACTTGCTTTGATTTGGTGAAATGAGATGAAAAGGTGAAATTTTGTGTTATATATTTTATATAATAGACAACTATGACAAACATTTATGAGTTAGTAGCAAATTTTCAATGTGTAAGTTGATTAGTATGGACGGGGGGGGGGGGGGGGGGGGGCGGCAACATGGAGGGGTGATGAGGCGAAAAATGATCCGTTTTTAGGGGGTCATTTAAGCCCGAATCCGAATTTATTTGATCAAATATTGCCCTAAATCGTTCCTTTTGTGATTTTAGGTACTTTGGGAGTGAAATCTGGAAAAGGAAGCAATTCGGACATTTTTGGAGCATAAAAGTGAAGAAAACGCCAAAGTCTTAATTTTCCATACTGGGAACAGTGCATGACGGCGTCAAGAGGAGTTTCCTGACGGCGTCAAGAGTAAAAGTCCATGACGACCCAGAAGAGTTTTGACGGCGTCATGAAGGTAGGGCGTCAAGAGTTAAAGTCGTGACGGCCTGGAAATGCAATGTTCTTGACGGCGTCAAATGTAGATCTAGGCAGTCCGAGAATTGTTTTGGCGGCGAGGTGACGGCGTCACCTATTTGGTCTTGACGCCGTCAGACCCCTTTTCCTATATATAGTTTTCTAATTTTTCACATTTAAAGAGAGAAGTTTTGGGAGAAACCCTAAGTACGATTTTGGTGTAACTTTACAGGTTTTTCAAGGGTTCCAACCCCTTGATACCTTGCATGATTAATCAAGATAAGTGTTCTTCTAATTCAATCAATATGTCTATGTGTTGGTTGTCTATTATGTTCTTGTCTTAATTCCATCATGCTAGGCTAGATCTCTTTTGTGTTTGCTTAGATCTAATGAAACCTAGATATTAATTATGTGTTGATTACTTGTTTATTCTTGTCTTGGATGAATGATTTATATGTTAGGCTTAAGAAAACTGGCAGATCTCCAATTGGTAACATGCTTGAACGTCTTAAGAAACATGAACCAACGCGCACTAGGTCTTTATTGGTTGTATTTAATGCATGAGTCACTGTTTACAATCCCTATAGTTGTGCTGGGCATGGTGTAGGAGGAGATAAGAGCTCATAGAATTGGGGAGTTATGTGTGCCACCCCATGAATGGTATTAAGGAATACGATCCGTCATTCATGCAATTATAACAAGTAATTAACGTGTAAAAGATATCTAGGGAGTAGTGAAATCTAAGTAAACACATTTTCTCCAATTACTGCTCACAACTTTAGTATAAATTAGTTTACTTTCATTTCTAGTATTTTATTTTGATTGCATCTTAGTATTGGGTTAGTTGAATAGCAACTAATTCCGCCCACTCTTCCAAAACCCGAGATTTTAATTTGCTTTCTAAAAAAAATATAAAAACACAAAAATAATCATCCCTCACCTTTAGAACTAGTATTTAGGCTTTCTAATCCTAGCGACACTATTCCTAAGCTGAACGATCAATCCCCCGGTACTTGTCACTATACTATACTACAACGATCAGGTACACTGCCTGGTGGGGGTTGTAAGCTTCTCGAGATCCCTTGAGAGGTAAAGCCTGTTGCGATTCCCACGCATCAAGTTTTTGGCGCCGCAGCCCGGGGAATAGTTATTGTCTAGGTTAGAATTTCTTTTTATTAGGTCTACTTGCTAGATTCCTTTCTAGTAAGATTTTATTTTTATTTTTAGGTTTTCTCTAGTCTATCTTATTTCTTCGTGCCTTTGTTTGTAACTCTTTACCATCCGACATCATGGAAGGTGGTAACATCTTTGAACCCGTCATCCCACCACAACAAAACCCACCACTAGAACCCCTTATGCCCCGAACCTTAGGAGAGTATTCCCGACCTAGCCACCAAGGCTACCGAAACACCATTGAGCTCACCGGAGCCAATGTGACCCCTTTGCGATCCGACACCATCCGGTTGGTGCAAAGCGGATGTGCATTCCATGGACTTCGTTCCGAAGATCCAAACCAACATCTTAAGGACTTTCTCAAAATCGTAGATTCCATAGACCTAGGTGTTGAAACTAGAGAGACTACCCGTTTACGCCTATTCCAATTCTCTCTACGGGATCAAGCTAGTCAATGGCTTGAGCGTTTACCCGCGGGATCCATCACCACATGGGAGAACCTCACCAATCGCTTCCTTACTCAATTCTTCCCACCGGGAAAGACGGCGATGCTTAGAAATGACATTCTGATGTTTGAACAGCAGCAGGGTGAAACTTTTTACGAAGCTTGGGCCCGTTTTAAAGGTCTCCTCCACAAGGTCCCTCATCATGGTATAAACCTTTGGTTATTAGTCCAGATTTTCTACGACCATGTTGACTATCACACTAAGCGCACAATCGATAGGGCCGCAGGAGGTAAACTGCGTGATAAGAACACCGAGGAGTCTTGGGCAATTATCGAGGAGCTCGCCACTGACAATCAGGAAATGTGGGAGTTTAATCATACAGTGGAAGCAGCTATCAATGCAGTCTCAACATATGGAGGGACCACCGAAATCCCCGATGAACTCCTATGCAAACTCGAGGCAAAAGTCGACTATTTCGAGGAAAGGCAAAGGAGGGCTTTAAGTCCTAGACGAGCTACTGTCAATTCTGTCTCAAAACCAACTTCGGCACCATTATCTGAGTCGCCTTCTAGAGAACATGTCGAAACTTTTCAGAACTACACCCCACCTTGTTCCCCTCCCAAGGAACTTAGCTCGGAGTTTGAGGCTAGGATGAGAGAATATATGGCAACTCACTCAGATCGGCTTGCTAGATTCGAGGAAGCAGTTTATAAGCAAAAAGAGGAGATGCAGGAGAAAATGAATGAGATGATAAGTCTATTAGAAGAGTATGCCAACCAGAGAACCCCCGAACGAATACTACTAAGGAAAGAAAGCGCCACTCCCACCACCCAATTTGTTAACTCCATCACCATTTTCCATAAAGATAACGAGAAGGTAGAAACTCCTGCTAAACAGACCTTAGAAAAACCACCAGAATCCCAACCTTTGAGTTACTACCTGAAACATGATATAAACAAAAACACCATAACAAATTGGATTAAGGATGATGGGCGTAACCAATCCTCCGGACAGGTTCCTGAGAAAGAGGAAGAAGAGAAAGATGAGTATGATACGCTTCCTGGAGGATCAGTATTCGAGAGGCTGTTGGTACAAAAAGTGGCTACTAAGCAGGTAGCATGTGGGAACTTTGAAATACCAACGAGCATCGGGGACTTGAAACATCTTAGTGCTTTCGCCGACCAAGGATCGGAAGTAAATCTTATGCCCCTAACTATTTACATCCAACTAACGTAAAAAATGCCAGCACCTACTCGTGTTAGGTTATCTCTTGTTGGACACTCGTACGTATACCCCCTAGGAATCGCAGAAGATGTATTAGTTAATGTCGCAGGATTCATATACCCCGTTGATTTTATGATCATCGATGATAAAGGGGATGGATGCATGCCAATAATCCTTGGGGCACCATTCCTCACCACCGCTAGGGCTGTCATTAAGTATGAAGGTAGGAAGATTGAGCTTAAATCTGGAAAAAGAAAGATTAGCTTCCCCATGACCTCGCGAAGTGGGCATGAGAATTTGAGTTGGAGAATCATCAAAAACAACATTGGCACGACACCCATTCGTGTTCAGAATAAGATTCTTGCATGGGAAGCAAGAATCAAAAGCTATAAGGAAGCTAAGAATGAAAGAAGAAAAAGCAATAAGGTTCAGGTTGAACTCGAACATACTCGACCCGCAGAAAATCATACACCATTTGAGGAAGGGAACTTGGTGCTCTTGAGACACTTGGAAACAACAATACCACCCGATAAACCAAGTCCTTGGTGGTATGGACCATTCACAATCAAAGGATTGAGCCAAGATGGGGTAGCTAACTTGAGAAGCAAATTAGGTGGAATGGTGCTTGCGAGTATCGATAGATTGAGGCACTACCACCATAATTGTAATGATCGCAACTACATGGGGTATATCATTTCAAATGATGAAATCACGTAGTAACCCATGACTTTGAGTCTAGCTACAAGACTCGTAAATAAAGAAAAGCGCTTCTTGGGAGGCAACCCATGTTTTATGTGATTTTATTTGTTTGATTTTTATTTGTTTCCGTATGCATGCTTTATTTTTATTGTTGGTAGATCATGTTTCTAAACTAAATAGTGGAAATACTTTACTTTGTTGTTTTGGCCTAGTCTTAACTCCACCTAGAAGTATTTTTGCAAAAGATAAGTGTAAGGGGAAACCCCAAATATGCTTTTAAGAAACAAACCGATCATGATTCTCCACAATATTAAATGATCATGTATATTCGTATTTGTTAGAGTCAAATGCTTGTATTGAGTCATAATGAAGTTTTGCAGGATTTTCCAGGAAGTAGGACCTAGTTTTTCCAGAAATTTTCCGGAAACTTAACATAAGGATTTCTGCAGATCAATTCTGACGGCGTCAGGGGTTTACTCTTGACGGCGTCAGGAGTTAAAATCTGGAAATTTTACCGGTTTTGTTTTTCTAACGAAGTCTTATGGTTTTTGTGAATTATTAAGTTTTATAATCTCCAGGAGATCTGCAAACTTCATTCCACAAGCATTATATCTTATCTTGTTTTCTAGAATTTAGAAACTTATATAGGATGCCACCGATTTTACGCGAGATTGTCTTGTCTATTTTGTCAGGTTTTACAGGTTATGTATGACAAGAAGATGATTTATACTCTGGAAGGGAAGCTTTGATTGTTCATTTTCTTGGAGGAAGATTTAACCTGGCCATCCTATTATCCATACCGAGCGAATCAGGGGAGTATTTGATTTCATTCTCTTTACTTTTTCACTTTTACATTATTTACTTGAACATTGGGGATAATGTTCATCTTAAGTGTAAGGGGAGGGTAAAAAGATGATACCTTACATATGCACTTTCGCTTGAGTTTGTTTTGTTTGATGGTAGATGTGTAATAAAACTATGAGAAATACTTGTTAGTGCAATTTTAGCGCCAAATTTAATTTTTTTTACAACATTTAGGAGTGAAACTTTAGCCATAGCAAGCGTCTCGTGGATAGGAGATTGTATGACTAGCACATAACCGTATATTCAGAAACATTTTCCACCAAAAAATGTGAGGTTCGCCTTTAGATTTGATAGGAAAAGCATTCATTATTAGTGCTTATGAGTGTACCGATAGCATTTAGATTCTAGAACTTGCGTTAGTGATGCATCCCGAGACCGCTAGTGAGACTACATTCGTGTGGTAGGATTTACTACTTGATAAGAGGCATTAGGATCACCCTTGTGTTAAACCCGTATCATAATTACTTGACCAATTATGTCATATTACTTGGCTAGTTAAGTCAACTAATTTTTCCCACACCCTTAGCGTTGTACTCATTTTTAGTACACGAAACCCCTAGTACACCCCTCCGAGCCTATCTTTTCGTTTCTAACTTTGAGCATTTTACTTAAAGGAAGAATTTGTTACACCCCACTTAAATGTACAACCAAATCGCCTTAGCCTTCCGTGTATGCGCTCATTATTAGTGCATTATTGTTATTTGTTAAACCCTAAGTTAACTTTCTAATTGGTTATATGGTTGCTAAGTCGAGTCATATCCTTGTACATATTGTTTTGGGATGATTGGGACTCATGGGTAAGTACTTATTTTATGGAGTAATGGGGAAGAACATCATCTATTACCCCCATATGTACGTTAATTTTAAAAGTGCTCCAAGTGTTTTGATTTTCTTAATTCGAGTCATTAGATTAGTTAATTGTAAAGTATGTAAAGATTCAAGTGTAAGGGGAATTCTCATCCCCTATGATGTATTATTTTGGATGGTAGGGTAAGAGTGTATGCAAAAGAAAAAAAAATCGAAAAATCAAGAAAAAGAAAAAAAAAATAAAAAAATAAAAAAAAAAGGAAAAAGAAAAGAGAAAAAAACATACGGACTACCATCCCTTTTCATTCTATGTTCATTTTATGTTTTTGTTATTTCTCATTTATTAGCTTAAGTCGAGTCTAGTCTTGGCTTAGCAACGCCATATTGTACATGTAATTAACCAAGATTGTTAACTCGCCACCAGTAAAACTTCCTTTATCCAACAATTCGGACGTTTTTGGAGCATAAAAGTGAAGAAAATGCCAAAGTCTTAATTTTCCATGCTGGGAACAGTGCATGACGGCGTCAAGAGGAGTTTCCTGACGGCGTCAAGAGTAAAAGTCCATGACGACCCAGAAGAGTTTTGACGGCGTCATGAAGGTAGGGCGTCAAGAGTTAAAGTCGTGACGGCCTGGAAATGCAATGTTCTTGACGGCGTCAAATGTAGATCTAGGCAGTCCGAGGATTGTTTTGGCGGCGAGGTGACGGCGTCACCTATTTGGTCTTGACGTCGTCAGACCCCTTTTCCTATATATAGTTTTCTAATTTTTCACATTTAAAGAGAGAAGTTTTGGGAGAAACCCTAAGTACGATTTTGGTGTAACTTTACAGGTTTTTCAAGGGTTCCAACCCCTTGATACCTTGCATGATTAATCAAGATAAGTGTTCTTCTAATTCAATCAATATGTCTATGTGTTGGTTGTCTATATTATGTTCTTGTCTTAATTCCATCATGCTAGGCTAGATCTCTTTTGTGTTTGCTTAGATCTAATGAAACCTAGATATTGATTATGTGTTGATTACTTGTTTATTCTTGTCTTGGATGAATGATTTATATGTTAGGCTTAAGAAAACTGGCAGATCTCCAATTGGTAACATGCTTGAACGTCTTAAGAAACATGAACCAACGCGCACTAGGTCTTTATTGGTTGTATTTAATGCATGAGCCACTGTTTACAATCCCTATAGTTGTGCTGGACATGGTGTAGGAGGAGATAAGAGCTCATAGAATTGGGGAGTTATGTGTGCCACCCCATGAATGGTATTAAGGAATACGATCCGTCATCCATGCAATTATAACAAGTAATTAACGTGTAAAAGATATCTAGGGAGTAGTGAAATCTAAGTAAACACACAACTTTAGTATAAATTAGTTTACTTTCATTTCTAGTATTTTATTTTGATTGCATCTTAGTATTGGGTTAGTTGAATAGCAACTAATTCCGCCCACTCTTCCAAAACCCGAGATTTTAATTTGCTTTCTAAAAAAAAATATAAAAACACAAAAATAATCATCCCTCACCTTTAGAACTAGTATTTAGACTTTCTAATCCTAGCGACACTATTCCTAAGCTGAACGATCAATCCCCCGGTACTTGTCACTATACTATACTACAACGATCAGGTACACTGCCTGGTGGGGGTTGTAAGCTTCTCGAGATCCCTCAAGAGGTAAAGCCTGTTGCGATTCCCACGCATCAAGGGGGGAAGAAAAGTGTGATTTGTGTAAGATAGTTGGTGTATTATTAGTATTAGTATGTATATATTAATAGTTTTTGGGAATACCGGGTACCGAGTTAACTAAAAATAAATTTTAACGGAGTTAACCGGGACATAATAAAGTCTTAAAAATTGTAAAAATATGTTGAGTATAAATATTGAGTGTTTAGATAATTATTATTTAATTTCTACGAAAACCGTCATAATTTTAGTAAACTTACGATAATAATTAAATAAATTTCCAAAACACCGGGTAAATTAATATTATAATTTTTATATTATTAAAATGAATATAAAAATATATTGGGATCATAGTCGGGAGTGTCGGACGTGTTAGTCACATTATTAGTCGCGTGTTAACGTTTATTTAGAAATAAATATACGTAAAAGTTAGTTATACCAAAAGTACTAATTTAAATATCCTACGAGTGGAATAGTATGCAAGTGCCATAATGATGATATGCAGACTATTTCTAGTCCGTATGAAATATCCCAATGATAATGCATGAATTCACTCCTGAACCAATACGGTTACACGAATTTTGAATACCCGTAAACTAAGTTTACGATGAAATGAGTAATGCACATGAATAGTGGTTTTCTCTCGGAAATGAATAGTATCATGTGAATAGTGAAATTTTTGAATGTTTCTCGGAATATCAAACTGACCTAAAAAATGATGAATAGTGATCGATGAATAGTAATTGGTGAATAGTAAGATGTTGACGTTTGGAAAAATGACCTGAAATCGTGGGGTGTGATAGTCGCCCACCCAAAAAGGAATTCAGTCCCTGAATTCAGCTAGTGTTGGTCTCGGAAATTGACTTGGTGAAACGTTGTGGATACTTTAGTCGCATTTGGTCTTCTCGTTCCCAAGTAAACTCGGGTCATCTTCGAGAATTCCAGCGAACTTTCACGATCGGAATCGGACTCTGCTTCAACTGTTTGACCTCGCGATCCATAATTTTAACTGGTTCTTCCACAAAGTTAAGCTTGTCATCGAGTTGTATTTCTTCTAATGGTATAATAGCAGACTCGTCCGAAAGACATTTCTTGAGGTTCGAGACATGAAACGTGTTGTGTACGTTGCTGAGTTCAGACGGAAGTTCAAGTTTGTAAGCTACCGGACCAATCCTTTCCGGTATCTTAAATGGACCAATGTATCTCTGGTTCAACTTCCCGCGTTTTCCAAATCGTATCACGCCCTTCCAAGGCGACACTTTCAACATAACTTTGTCTCTGACCTGAAATTCCAATGGTTTGCGTCGAACATCTGCGTAGCTTTTCTGTCGACTTCTAGCAGTTTTGAGTCTCTCTCGAATCTGAATTATCTTTTCCGTTGTTTCTTGAACCATCTCCGGGCCAGTACATTGTACATCACCGACTTCGGCCCAACAAACTGGAGATCGACACTTACGACCATAAAGTGCCTCGAATGGTGCTGCTTTAATGCTCGAATGGTAACTGTTGTTATAGGAAAATTCGATCAAAGGCAAATGGTTAGCCCAACCATTTCCAAAGTCAATCACACATGCCCTAAGCATGTCCTCAAGTGTCTGAATAGTTCTCTCGCTCTAACCATCGGTCTGAGGATGGTAAGCAGTGCTCATGTCTAACTTGGATCCAAAAGAATCTTGTAATGACCGCCAAAAGTTTGAAGTAAAACGACTATCTCTGTCGGAAATGATGGAAACTGGTGCACCGTGTCTTGAGACTATTTCCTTGACATAAAGTCTAGCAAGTTGTTCCATGGAATAAGTCTCTCTAATGGGTATGAAATGAGCTGATTTGGTAAGACGATCAACACAAATAGCATCGTAACCTCCTGATGTCTTGGGAAGTTTAGTGACAAATTCCATTGTAATACGTTCGCACTTCCATTGTGGAATCGCTGGTTGTTGAAGTAATCCTGACGGTTTCTGGTACTCGGCTTTCACTTTAGCACAAGTAAGGCATTTGCTGACATATGTAGCTATTTCTGCTTTCATGTTCGGCCACCAATAAAGCTTTTTGAGATCCTGATACATCTTATCAGAACCTGGGTGAATAGAGTACTTCGACTTGTGTGATTCATGCATAATCAATTCTCGTATCCCACCATAGAGTGGTATCTAACTTCGGTCCTTGAAGCATAACACTCCATCTGATCTCTTTACAAAGCCATTTTTGTTTTCTGGCATACCATAAAGTTTCTCATGTGATCGATTTTCTTCTTTGAGAGCCTCAATCTGAGCTTCTAAAATTTTTGATGGTAATGGCGAAATGATTGTCATTCCCAATGACCTAACTCTCAAAGGTTTGAGTCGTTCTTTTCGGCTAAGTGCATCTGCTACAACATTCGCTTTTCCTGGGTGATATCGGATTTCACAATCGTAATCACTCAACAATTCTAGCCAACGACGTTGTCTCATATTGGGTTCCTTCTGATCAAGTATATGCTGTAAGCTCTTGTGGTCGGTAAAAATCACACACTTGGTACCATAAAGGTAGTGTCTCCAAATCTTGAGTGCAAAAACTACTGCACCCAACTCCAAGTCGTGTGTAGTGTAATTCTTCTCGTGTGTCTTAAGCTGTCTAGATGCATAGGCTATCACCTTCTCATTTTGCATTAGCACAACTCCAAGTCCTTGATGCGAAGCATCGCAATATACCACAAAGTTCTCAATACCTTCGGGTAGTGACAAAATCGGTGCGCTACAAAGCTTCTGTTTCAATAACTGAAATGCGGACTCTTGTTTCTCTCCCCACTCGTACTTTTAATTCTTTTGTGTCAGCTTAGTCAACGACTTCGCTATCTTAGAAAACCCTTCAATAAACCTTTTGTAATATCTGGCAAGTCCTAGGAATTGACGAATTTCCGTAGGAGACTTGGGCGTAGCCCAATCCTTAACTGCCTCGATCTTTGCTGGGTCGACTTGTAATCCTTGGCTATCAATGACATGGCCAAGAAATTGAACTCTTTGTATCCAAAAATCACACTTTGAAAATTTGGCATACAATTGCTCCTTCTTGAGTAGTTCCAGGATTGTTCTGAGATGTTCTTCGTGCTCTTCCTTACTCTTGGAATAAATCAAGATATCGTCAATGAATACGATCACAAACTTATCAAGATACGGTTTGCACACCCTATTCATGAGATCCATAAATACCGCAGGTGCGTTGGTTAATCTGAAAGGCATTACTTGAAACTCATAATGACCATAGCGTGTTCTAAATGCCGTCTTCGGGATATCCTCTTCCCGAACTCTAAGTTGATGGTAACCGGATCTTAAATCAATATTGGAATAAAAACTGGAACCTTGTAACTGGTCGAACAAGTCGTCGATTCTGGGGAGTGGATAACGGTTCTTCACTGTTAACTTGTTCAGCTCACGATAGTCGATGCACATTCTGAAAGTTCCATCCTTCTTCTTCACAAAAAAAACCGGTGCTCCCCAAGGCGAGGAACTCGGTCTAATGAATCCTTTGTCCAAAAGTTCTTGTAATTGATTTGACAACTCCTGCATTTCCGAAGGTGCAAGTCTATACGGTGCTCGCGCAATTGGTGCAGTTCCTGGCACTAATTCAATTTGAAACTCAACTTGGCGTGTAGGCGGAAGTCCTGGCAATTCTTCCTGAAAAACTTCTGGATATTCCTTAACAATTGGCACATCTTCAAGTCGTTTCTCATCCGACTTCTTCTCCGTGATGTGAGCCAAGAATGCATAACAACCCTTCTTTATGTACTTCTCGGTTTTAATGCATGATATAATCCTGAGTCTAGTTCCACTTCGCTCTCCACAAACAACCAAAGTTTCACCGTTATAAGGAAAGTGAACAACTTTCTCATCACAAATAATTCTCGCTCGATGCCAAGATAACCAATCCGTACCGATAACAACGTCGAAACTTCCAAGTTCTACGGGCATGAGGTCTATATTGAATGGATGGTTTAGGAAATTTATAGTGCAACCACAGACAATGGTGTTGGTGTTAACTAAAGACCCATCGGCTAGTTCAACGATATAGGAAATGTCTAATGGGGTTGGTTCTATGTTAAGTAAAGGTGCAAATGCAATAGAAACAAAACTTCTATCCGCTCCTAAATCAAATAAAATGGATGCATAACGATTATTAATGAGGAACGTACCCGCAACAACATTCGGGTCCTCTTTGACATCTTCTCCTCCCATAACATAAGCTCTTCCTCGAGTCATTCCACCTTGGTTTCCAGCTCCTTGATTCTTCTTCTTTGGGCACTCATTCCTGAAGTGTCCAATTTCTCCACAGCCAAAACATGTTACTGGTGATTTCTGATTGTTACCTAAGTTTGGAATCCTGCAATCTTTGGTGTAGTGACCAATCTTCTTGCAGTTGCCACATGGATCTGGGCAACATCCTGGGTTATGATGTTTTTGACACTTTTCACACTTGGGTAGATTACCCTCATATCCTTTCCTTTCGGTTGGTCCTGCAGCATAGGCCCTTGCCACTTCTTGCCTCTTAGGTGGCGGCTGAATAGCATTTCCACCTTGGTTGTATTCAAACCTCCTCTTGTTGTTGTTGTTATTGTTTGGGTTGTTGTTTCGGTTATTGGGATAGTTGCGGTTTCGATTGTTGTTATAGTTGTTGTTGTTTCGAGTGTTGTTGTAGTTGGGGTTGTTTGAACGGTTATTGTTGTTGACAACAGATTTTCCTTTTACCACTTGAACCATGAGTTTCTGAGTTATTCGGATAGCCTCTTCCATTGTTTGAGGATCAAAAGAAATCACATCCCCTCGAATACTTTCAGGCAGTCCACCAATGAAGTTTTCCATCTTTTTCTCATCGTCGGGAACCATAGTTGGACATAGTACAACCAACTCTTGAAACCTCCTGATGTAGGTCTCGATGTCATCGCTTTTAGTTACCAGCTCATAGAACTCTGTTTCCAACTTTTGCACCTCAGTACGAGGGCAAAACTTCTTTGTCATAAATTTCTTGAATTGATGCCAAATGAGCTTGTAAGCATTTTCCATACCAATCGGCTGAGCATAAGAATTCCACCAAGACATAACTTCATAAAGAAGCATACCTGTAGCAAATTTTACCTTGCTGACGTCCGGGCAACCGCACATGAGGAATACATTCTCAGTCTTTTCAAACCAGCGGATCAAAGCAACCGCTCCTTCAGTGCCCTTAAACTTGATAGGATCACTAATCTTGAAATCCTTCCAAGTACATTCACGCCTATTGTTGGGTGGTTCAACCGTCCCTGTATTAGAAGCAGTTTCAGCAGCCTTTGCAGCAACCTCAGCTCTCTCAACTTCTAGAGCTTCTGCAATACTATCCCTGACCAACTTGCGGATAGCGGCTTGAGTCATAGCGGGTGTTTCTGGTGCAGTCTTACCTTTCCTTGGTGCCATACTTCTGATAAATCACAATGGAAACAACCATGAGAAAAATCATAATAGAAATAGTCATCGTACCAAAGGTATACACCCACAACATATATATATATATATATATATATATATATATATATATATATATATATATATATATATATATATATATATATACAACCACAACGAGTATAAACACAACCAGGACATGTATGAGTACAACCACAACCTGTATAAATACAGCCACGACATGTATAAATACAACCACGACATGTATAAATACGATAACAATAAAGAGCAACCACGAAACATCATAAATATAATCACAACACATGAATATAATACATGAAAATTTCGGCCTACATGGACATCTATAATATATAGCACAACATTTCCAACATAGTAGAGTCACACTTGATATATTTGTTTGTACAACAACCAAAAGACTACAAGTTCTTGAACTATGTCCCACACCTCGGGACTAGGAAAATAGTAAAAGCTAATACAATACAAGTCTATGTCTAGGCTCCTCCAGGTGCTCCAGGTGCACTCCTAAGACGACGGATCTCCATGTCCATCATGACGACAATCTCCTCTAGATGCTGAACTCGGAGCTGAAGACCAGCATCCCTGCCCTCCATCATAGTCAACCTCTCCTGAGCCACTGCCAACTGGTGTGCCTGCTCACCCTGAGTCTCCTGTGTCATCTGGGCTCTCTCCCGTATCTCAGGTAGCTCATCTCTAAGCTGATCAATCAGCTCCTGGTGCATCTCCTGTCGTGCCTCAAGTCCATGGTAAGACACGTCTATGCTAACCCTGCCTAAGATCAACCCCTCAACCTGCTCCTCGACCTTCTCAAGTCGAGTAGTGATAATCTCATCTACCCTAAAACTCAACCTATCAACCTGCTCCTGTTGAGCATCCAAAGTACGTGCTGTAGGACCTCTAGCAACAACTACTCTCGAACTCTCACATATATGGTATACTGGTGGTGGTGGAAGGTCAGAAGTCTCAGTAGTAGGTGAAGCTGGGGTGGTAAACCTTGCACGCTTCCTGAGCGGCAAAAGTGAGGTATATATAGAAGTAGTAGTGGGTATGGCTGGTGGTGGTGTGGGTAATGTAGGAATAGCAGGGATCCTAAAAGTAGATGTAGCAGGGCGAACACTCTTCCTAGCAACTAGAGTCGTCTTACTACGGGGAAACATAAGTCTTGGTTCTGAGGGAATAGCAGTAGCAGGGGATGATATGTCAGTAGGTACACGGGTAACCTCAAGTGGTGCAGTGGGAGAGACATGAGGAGTAGGAGCAGTCTCTTCCTCCTCAAAAGGCTCGGTATCCTCACCTGATGCCAAAGGTGGCAACACATGTACTGGAGGAATGGGTAGTGGTGAAAAAGCAGTGGAAGACAAAGAGCCCTCAACATCAGAGTCTGAGACAGAGTAAAGTATGACAATGTTCGGGTCTGAAGACATATCTCTGTGATAATCAAGGTGAAACAAAAATAAATAACTCGCGGAATGGAATAACCTAAAAATAAATAATTAGGCACTTATGATGAAATGATGATATGCTATGATGATGTGGTTATAGTCTAGGGTCCATGATGCATCCTAGTTCGCTATAACCTTAGCTCGGATGCCAATCTGTCACACCCCCAAAATACCTGAATGACAATGGAATGGAATACCTGGGGGTGACTGTCATAGCACCACAGTTACAGTTATATTGAACGACCTAAAGTGTCGTTTTGAAAATACATCGTTTGATTCATTCAAAATATTCAGAGTTATAAAACATAGGTCCCAAAAGAGTTGGAAGGTTTAAGTAAATAAGTTTAGTACAATCAAACGATAGTTCACAAGTGCATGAAAATCCAAAATGAGACGCGTCATCCTTGCTACTCAATGAAATGACTCCATGCATGTCATGAGGCATATGTCTTAGTTACCTGAAAATACATTGCGAAAACGGTCAACAATAATGTTGGTGAATAATCATAGGTTTGTAAGTTAAATCGTATGTACATAAGCCACAAGTATAAAGTAAACCGACAAAAATGTCAAAATGTTACATTGTCTCTTAAGCTCATGACCCCGAAGCTAGACATAATATTGTATTGGCCCCAAAAGAGTGTTTACCAGGCACTCATATAGTTTAGACATGAAATGCATTCGTACCCGTTGGAGCAACCCAAACACGAATGGAGGCGTCACCCTCAATAGATCTATTCACTCACTCTCGCTTGGAATTATAATTAACGGTCCATGATAATAAAGGGGACTTAACTTGGTAGGAAGGCAACTTAAGCAATGTATGGAATTTAATACTTGGGCATGTACAAAAATAATTGATGCAATGTATTCTCCCCCGTGGGATTTGAAATTAAATAAGTAATTGAAAACGGGGCTATGAAAACTCACCTTAAGTGATAGTACGATGAGATGAAATGATCGGGACAACAAGGCACGTACACTTGCCGCAACCTAAATGAATGAATATGATCTACTTTAGATCATGAAATTTTGTAATGAATAATCATGCACATGATACCTATACCACTCGTAACTTGAAAATACTTGTTATCGTCAAAGTAGGTAATTTCTATTCTTAGGAAAAATAAGTCCAATTAAAAGTATAGAAACTTATCGTAATATATCGTATATAAAATGTTGGTGTTATATTCCTCGTTTTGAAAGCCTTAAAATGACGTCTAGTAGTCGCATAAATAAATCTTGGGTCGTACGTACTTCGTTAGTTAAGAATAAAATCCTTGAATAAGAAATCTAGAAAATATAGTATTTAGTACGTAGTTATATTATTTTCTAGTAGTGACTAAATATATATATAGTTTTGACGATTTTAAAACGTGTATAACTTGGTCGTTTTAAGTTCATTTTCCTCGTTTTTTATATCCACGGATTCGTCTTAGTATGTATTAATATATTTTCGATAGCTCGGATCCTCTAGGTTACGTCTAACGCCTCTATTTGTCCGTCGAAAATTGTCAAACAGCATGCAGTTTTTCAGAAAAATAGTTTTCGTCAATTAACTTGTAAAAATCATAACTTCTTCGTTATAAGCTCGTTTTAATCCGTTCTTTCGCCCACGGCTTCGTTTTTGAAAGTATTTTCTAAATATTTGGTCAAAAATTACCCATCACCTACTGAGTTTCCCACGTTTTAAAAATATGGAGAGTAGGTATATGTAATGTTTCAAAAACCATTTCTAGGGTTCCAATCTAGTTCCAACTTCAACCAAACCACTTTCAATCACCACAAAACTAGTATAATCCTACCATACACCTTCTTAAGGTGTCATGGGTTCCTAAACATCATAAATCAAGTGGATCTAACAAGGATCTAACTATAATCTATTTCTAGGTCTCAAAAGTTAGATATGTTTAAAATGAAGTGGTATAAATAGCATATGCATGTAGATCTAGTATATATATCATATGAATCTTGTAAAAACTTGGTAAAATCATAAAGATGAGTTTCATACACTTACTTGAAAGATAAATGAGATTTGAGGATGAAAACCTATGTAAACCTTGAGTTTATATTTCAAAACCCTAAAAGGAGTACAAAAATACACTAGATGATTACTTGTTCTTGAAAAATAAATGGTTCCTTCTTGTTTTTGTGTTGAGGCCAAGCACCACAAGGAAGAGAGAAAAGAAAATGTTTACTTGCTTTGATTTGGTGAAATGAGATGAAAAGGTGAAATTTTGTGTTATATATTTTATATAATAGACAACTATGACAAACATTTATGAGTTAGTAGCAAATTTTCAATGTGTAAGTTGATTAGTATGGAGGGGGGGGGGGGGCAACATGGAGGGGGGAAGAAAAGTGTGATTTGTGTAAGATAGTTGGTGTATTATTAGTATTAGTATGTATATATTAATAGTTTTTGGGAATACCGGGTACCGAGTTAACTAAAAATAAATTTTAACGGAGTTAACCGGGACATAATAAAGTTGTAAAAATTGTAAAAATATGTTGGGTATAAATATTGAGTGTTTAGATAATTATTATTTAATTTCTACGAAAACCGTCGTAATTTTAGTAAACTTACGATAATAATTAAATAAATTTCTAAAACACCAGGTAAATTAATATTATAATTTTTATATTATTAAAATGAATATAAAAATATATTGGGATCATAGTCGGGAGTGTCGGACGTGTTAGTCACATTATTGGTCGCGTGTTAACGTTTATTTAGAAATAAATATACGTAAAAGTTAATTATACCAAAAGTACTAATTTAAATATCCTACGAGTGGAATAGTATGCAAGTGCCATAATGATGATATGCAGACTATTTCTAGTCCGTATGAAATGTCCCAATGATAATGCATGAATTCGCTCCTGAACCAATACGGTTACGCGAATTTTGAATACCCGTAAACTAAGTTTACGATGAAATGAGTAATGCACATGAATAGTGGTTTTCTCTCGGGAATGAATAGTGTCATGTGAATAGTGAAATTTTTGAATGTTTCTCGGAATATCAAACTGACCTAAAAAATGATGAATAGTAAAATGATGAATAGTAAGATGTTGAGGTTTGGAAAAATGACCTGAAATCGTGGGGTGTGATAGATACTAGTTTGGAGTTTTCATTTGTGAAAACTAAGTTCAAATCATTGACTTGTAATTGTTTGGTACAATCTCTATAACTTTTCTATTATGAAGTTTTTTGAATTTCACACGTTTGTTATGAGTTTCGTTCCTAAAATTATGGAGTAGTTGTATTTTGTGTGTTTGGGCGATCTGGAAATGTGATTGTTAATATATTATATAAATACTTGCTCTTGATGTCATGAATCGTACACTTAATATTGTTATGTTAAGATCATTGATAATTGCTTGATTTGTCAATGTAGTAGAATTGGGTCGAAATGCTCTATTACTTTGATTGAATTTTGATTTGTTTGTCTATGGCAACTCGGTGTTAACCTTGTAAAAATTGGTTAATAAATCTATTATCAACCTGAGCATAATCTTGTTTAATGCCTAATCTCATGTCTAACAAACTTGGTTAGGAAAGTGTCTTGTTTATACATTAACCGCAAAATTATCTTATTGCATTTGGTATGTTGAGAATTATAGGCCGAAAGGACTTCTTATCGTATTGAATAGTTATTTGTTTGAGTGATCACCAGTCATCTCATGCTTATATATCTTGTTTGTGAGTGCAATCCTGTCCATATGTATGTTTACCTTCATGTTTCTCAGCTTAAGCAAACATGTCTCAAATCAATCTTGTTAGAAAATAAACAATTTGAAATCAACCCATTTTACTAAAGTCTATTGAAAAGTGACAATCTTTAGACTTCTCTGTGAACACTTGTTAACTAAGATTACACCAATCCCTTGGGATGACCTGGTATTACCTGTTTAGTAGATTACATCGATGGTTATACTTTACCCGTGTGTTAGTTAAAATAATCGGATAAAACTAGTCTTATAAATTTAAAGATTTTTTTTAACAAATCAGCTTATATAAGTTTCTTACGACATGTCATCTCTTGTTTTATACATCTATAAAAACAAACTATTTTGTAAGATATGTTTATATGCCGTACTTGATTTTTGTGGAGAGTTGTGTTTCTTTGCTTGCATTGGGAAGACAATTTATGTCAACTTTGGTTTATAATAAAAAATACATTGGGAAGACAATTTATAGCATTGTCATTGTAGGTGATGCATATTTTCATTCTGCTTTAAATTTATAAATTAAGACATACAAGGATTATCACATACTAATGGGCAGAGAACCCGATCACATGTAGTAAAGCCTAGGTAAATCCGAGTGTCGTCCCTAAGAGCAGTTGTGAAAGAAATTAAAATATGTTATACTGAAATGGTAGATGTAAGGTAATTATTTTGATAGAAAACGTTGATTCGTTGTAAGTCAACTCACAGGGTCGAGCAAGAGATAGAAAGTAGAAAGATAAAGTCTTAACCAAGTTTATCAAGTCAAGGTTCAGGTTTACGAAACTACATACAGCGGCATAAATATTGCTAAGAATCGTAGGGTAAAGTCATCATAGCCTATCTTCCCTAATATCGTCTCCGGAACCACATGCACTACCCCATGCTAGTAAGCGGAGATTGGATACTCGGTTGAGTCATTACGCGCCAAATCTAATAGATCACATTCGTTAGAGATCCGGCCTCTCGGATCTTAGATCTCTCTAACTTCTTAAGTACCTCCACTTGTAAGGTGATCCTATGGTCAATTCGCATACAAGGTCCGTGGTCAGTTGTCATCCCAACCGTATCCTCTCAATCTACCAGACTAGAGTCCTATAGTCAATTCTCCTAGCCTACTAAATAAACTGAGGGGTCTACTCAGTTCAATCTAGCATAATAGATACAAACAAGCTTATAATACTACCAAAACTAGTGTAAATGAATAGACAAAGAAGATATCTATATGAAGAAATAAAAAAGAACAAATAACTTAACAAAAACTTGAATTAATATGAATTCATCAAATGATTATTGGAAATGCATAATAGAATTCAAACTCGAATACATATGATTACGGTAGACGAGAACTTCCATCTTCAGACTTCTAAACCTAGCTTCTTCCTCTGTGGTTGTTCTCCCCAAACCCTGGAAAGGTTTGGGAAAGGGGAGATGATCTTCAAAGTGAAAATTCGTCTTGTATTTATAGGCAAGAAAGAGCTACGGCGTAACGTTATTAGTAGTTACGCCGTAGCTAGTGTTATCTTCAAATGATCATATTTGTAGTACTAGTTACGGCGTAGTTTAGTAGAGTGTTACACCGTAACCCATGCTACGTCGTAGTTGGCTTGAAGCGCTACGCTGTAATCATCACAATTTGCATTAAGTAGCCACGGTGTCGATATTACGCCGTAACATTATTATTAGTTACGGCGTAGTCTTGCATATGTGGATAATTCCACGTCATAATTCAGGTACGACGTAACCTCATCACATAGTTACGCCATAGTCTTCATGCAGTGGGCCTTTTGTCTAGTTTTTGTCTGTAGTGAATCCAACTTCACCCAAATGTCGCTTCATACTCTATTATTGATCCTGAAATGAAATACGAAGGAATAAGACACTACTAATAACAATATTAGGCTAAAATGGTTAATCAAAAGGGGAAATTGATACTTAAAAAATCAGATTATTTGATGTTATGAGTAGGTTAAGAATAACACTCTGAACACGATTTGTGATTTTCAATATCTACTTTTGTCACTTGAATATTGCTATTTCCCATATGGTACAACTCTTTTTAATGTGCACTTTTTTTTAACACAATACTACTATTTACATAAGTAATCTTTTAATGTTTAAAAATATTAAAATTTGGAATATTTTTTAAACTCACAATATTTCAAACTTAATAAAAGAAAGTTTTAAAGACTTTCAAATTTCGTTGAAATTATTTTAAATTTGATGTTTGAAATTTTGAGCTATCAACGTAAATTTTAATTAAATCTCAAAATCTTCTCATATTTTGAATTGATATATGAAATATTTATAAATATAAATTAACATAATTTACTAAAATTTAACCCAACTAATTTAACTACAATTTATAATAGTAATTCACCAACAAATTAAATCTAGATTCACAAAAAAATATACACAAGTTAATAAATCTTTATCAAGAAAACATATACACAAACAAATCACATAAAAAACGAAATTTACATAAACCTTATAAAAAAATACATAAACTTTATAACAAATTTTACACTGGCATTATAAACAAATTTACATGAACTTACAAATAATAATAATAATAATAATAATAATAATAATAATAATAATAATAATAATAATAATAATAATAATAATAATAATAATAATAATAATAATAATAATAATAACATCCTAATTACTATGAAACGCAAACCATGTATTACTGCCGCCGGTAGTAAATTCCGGTGGAAGTAGCGGCGACGGAGCAGACCTGACGGCAGCAGCTGTGGTTTCCGGCAAAGGTAGCGCAACAACATTAATTCAGATCCATAAAAAAAATATAAGTAGATATATGAAGAAAAAAACCCTTTACTCAAAACTAAACATATACAAGTATATTAGATCATTTGCCATGACATTAATTAGGAACTAATGATTTTAGTTATATATAAACTCATCATGAGAAGGTTACAGTGGTGGCGGCGTTCGGTGGTAGAGGGGCTTGGTGGTGATGGGGTTACAGTTGTGGAGGAGCTCGGTGGCGTAGTGGTGGGGAGTGGATGAGATGGGATGTGTGTTTGTTTAGAGTGAGAGGAAAATGTAGAAATAAATCGGATGAAAGGGCCAATTGTTGTTTACAGTCGTGTATAACCTTTGCATTTTAATATCCAACCATGTTTCCTTCAATAGATCTACGAAATAAACAATAGATGGTACCTTGCATTATTATAGCTTGTACTTTTCTAAATTAAAATGTTTTAAGTTTCTCTCATATTTGATAATTTTCAACATTTCACTTTTTCACATTTGATTGTTTTTCTTTTATCTGTAATAAAGAAAAGGTAACTCTATATATTCTGAATTACAATTCAACACCAATTCATAGCATGGCGTAATCCAAACAATGTATCATCTTAGCTTTTGTGGGATCTGTGATTCTAAACATATATGTTCTTCATCATACAAATATATCATATTAACATCAAATCCATTATACAACATAAATCACTGAAAAGATTAATACATCATTTTTGTGATGACTACATTTTATTCAGCAAACCTAGAAAGAAACCCTGACATGAATGTTAACAAGATGAAGATAGGAATCCATAAGGCTACCCACAGTAGGAGGTCGCGATCGAGACCCACGATCGATCCTCCAATCGATCAACCTTCTGTGGGGACTCGTTCGCATTACGCAAAAAACACAAATAGGTTGTCGGGGCCATCGATTCAATTATTTACACCAAGTGAACATGTGAAACAAAGATATAACGGTTATGTTGATATAAATAATGTATAAAAACGTTATTAATATCTTTCGATATCCTTAAGTTTTGACGATCACAAAATATAAGAACATTAAACGCAAAGTTAATACGTAAACAAGTTTATATCATCTCATCCAACATAATCACTTAAGGTATGAATAAACAAGTGACTAATACATTTTATGATCAAAGGGATGTTTATTTAAATAATACAAAGTTTATAAAATTAAATAAACTTATTATATATTTTTGAAAAACATTTTTGGTAATAAAGGAAAATGTTTTATTCATAAAAAATATATGAATTCAAAATTTTAACCAAAATCAGTTAGTTTTTCACCAAATAAACTTTCCACAGAAAAAGACAAGAAAACTGCAGTTTTCGTCTGGGCGGCCCCCTTAATTTTAAGGGGGCCGACACACAATTAAGGGGACCGGCCACGCTCTCCTGTCAGATTCTGTCAGAAATTTTTCCCTATAAATACCACCTTAAATACGGAATTTTTCCCCACCTCTTGCACGAAAATTTTCAGATCTAAATCTCTCTAAACATTCTTCTAAAAACCCTTTGATCATATAATTGTTAATCCTTGTTTCAAGTGATTCATTCCCTCACCTCTCATCTCTCAAAGTGCAAGAGAAGAATACTCCTTCAACATCAAGTTGTGAAGTATTGTAGATTTGTGTATATAGTCTAGTTGTTGTGTACATTCATTGTAAAGGTGTGATAGTAGTGGAACTAGATAGATCTAGGAGTAGAAGTTGTAAATAGAAGTAGTGAGATATAAGTAGTGGTGTGAAGAAGAAGTAGTGGTGTGAAGAAGAAGTAGTGGAGTAGTGTGAAGTTGTGAAGCAGTGGTGGTGTTGTCACACCCCCAAGATCGGGTCCAGCGGAAGCATACATGTAGCTGGGGTGTAACTCAATCGGTATACGACACAAGTTCAAAAATAGTTTGCACTTGAATCATTTAGATTAAAATAGTTAAATCAAAATGTTGATTTTTACATTGTTAAAAGTGGTGCGGAAGTAGGCCATTAAAATAGTTAAAAACGGTCCCCAAATGAATAATCAGAGTCTTCTATGACCATGCCATGCCCTGCCAAAACCTCTTGTAGCGTGCCATTGCTTAAAACCTGAAAATACATGCTAAAGTGTCAACACAATGGTTGGTGAGTTCATAGAGTTTGTTTAACAAATAAAGTTTATAGAAAGTGTTCACACAGCAAAGGCATCGTAAATCCACTCAGTTACAAGTCCCGCCATAAGAGACTTGTAACCTGTGTGTTCACAACCCACTGCTAAAATAGTTTAAGTCTAGTAGTCAAACACCCGTGGTCAATAATAAGTCAAGGCCGCTCCGAACAAGGGAGACTTTATAACGTTGCTCCGAACAAGGGAGACTTTAAGTCACTCCACCACCTAGGCGAGATTTATTAGTCACTTTACCGACTTGGCAAAGATTTATTAGTCACTCCACCATGGCGAGATTTATTAAGGATGCTCTGAACATGAGAGACTTTTTAACGTTGCTCCGAACAAGGGAGACTTTATAGCGTTGCTCCGAACAAGGGAGACTTTAAGTCTTAGAACATACAGTATAATAAGTCCAAAAGTTCAAGTCAATTTCAAAGGTCAAGTCAAGTTCAAAAGGTCAAAACAAGTTCAATAGTTCCAAACAAGTTATAAGGTCAATGAGTTCATAATAGTTCAAGGTTCAAAACAATGTTCAAAGAGTCAAGTAATAGTTCAAGTAAAAACGAGCATGTATTCTCCCCCAAAAGTTGACAAAACAATTTAAAAGAGTAGGGGCTATGACTCACCTGGTGCGATAGCTACGATGACAAAGTGGATACACAGAAATGAGGTTCGATCTTAAACCGCAACCTAAAATGAATGATGAATGATCTCATTTAGATCATCAAATGATGTTATGAATGTCCATGCTCATGTTTGTATACCACTCTAGTCTTTTGAAAAACACTTGTGTTATCAAAAATATATAATCCAAGAATTTGGAAAAATATTGCTATTAGAAAATATAAATAGCTAGTTGTAATATATATATACTTATATATATATATCGTAAGTTTCCATGTAAGCGTTGAAATACTCGGGTTGTAATCCTTGAAATGATGAAAACATACTCATAATAACTAATACTACGTTAGTTATAAAGCTCGGTACTTAATATTATGTTTAGCTTATAAATGTACTTCGTAGTTTTTGCGCCAAATTATATTAAAAGCTGTCAAATATAAAAGGGTTTTAGCCGATATTCAAACGAGTATATCTTTGTCGTTACTTGTCCGTTTTACTTGTTCTTTATATCCACGGATACGTCTTAGTATGTAGTAATATATTTTGGAAAGCTCGGCTCCTCCGGGTTAAGTCTAAAGCCTCTTTTTGACCGACGAAAAACGTCCAACAGCAACTATTTTCAGAAAAATACTTTTCGTCAACAATCTTGCAAAAATCATAACTTCTTCGTTATAAGCTCTTTTTAATCCGTTCTTTCGCCTACGGATTCGTTTTTGAATGTATTTTCTAAAAATTTTGCCAAAGTTTCCTTGGTGTTTACTGATTTTCCAGATTTTTACAAAACGGGACAGCATGTCTAAAATAGGTTCCAAATCAAGTTTCCAAGGTTAAAAATCAATTTCTACCATCACCAAACCTCTTGTAATCACCACATGGCTAATCTAATCTTACCATACACCTTCTTAGGGTGCCATGGACTCCTAACCAAGTTATTAGAGCTAGGGGATTCATAACAAGAAAGTTAGGGTTTGTATGTTTCATTTTAGCCAAAATAAAGTGTGGTATAGCTAGTTGTACATGATTTTTAGCATGGAAATCATGTAATACAAGTAAAAATAAGATGATCCATGAAAAAATAAAGTTGAAAACTTACTTGATAAAATGAGATGATTATAGGATGATTATGCTTGATGTTCTTGTGTTTTTGTTGCTTGATTCTTGATTAGACTTGTAAAATGAACAACTTTGGTGTTTTACTTCATGAAAAATGATCACTTGATCATGGAGATTGATTTATGGTCGTGGGTTTCAAGAGGAGGAAGAAGAAAATGAACTTTTGATCTTTGTTGAAAAGATGAATTATGATTTGTAATTTTAGTAAAGTTAAGGTTTAAGAGGTTTATTAGTTAAATAAGGTTTAGTTAATGCAATAGGTTAAAAAGGGGTGGTCTTGGGCTGGTTTTTAGGTGTGAAAAGGAGTAGCCAAAACGGTTTTGATCACTTAGAAAATATAGTGTAGCGTTAAGTGTTATTACGTGTTATTCGTTAAATTCGGGTAACGGTTTTAATAGAAATAATTGTTCACGAAGTTAACCGGGATGAAATAAAGTCATAATAATGTTAAAAACATATTAAAAATATGTTGGGTACATTTACTGAGTGATCGGGTGATTATTGTTTAGTTTTCACGAAAACCGTCGTTATATTCATACGCGTACGTTATAAATAAAATAAATTTCCAAAATACTGGGTAACTGAATGTTATAACTTTTATGATGTTAAAATGGATTTAAAAATATGTCGGGACCATTGTGGGAATATTTAGATATATTCGTCGTGTATAAACCAGGTGTTAACGTTTACTATAATTACTTATACGTAAAAACGTTAAATGTTCTAAATATAGTAATTTGAAAATCTTGAGAGTGGTATAACATGAAAATGCTGTTATGATGATATGCAGACTATCCCCAGTCCGTATGCAGTGTACTTAACACTAATGAAATGAATTCGCACCTAAACCAATCCGGTTACGCGAATTTGAATACCCGTAAACTAAATTTACGATGAAATGAGTAATGCAAGTGAATGATGAAAACTTTTCCGGAAATGAATAGTGTTTAGTGAATAGTAAATTTCCAAAAAGTTTCTCAGAACATCAAACTGACCTCGAAAACGATGAATAGTAAAACGATGAATAGTGTTTTGATGAATAGTGATTTATGAATAGTAAAAAGTCGAAGTTTTGGAAAATGACCTGAAATGGTAAATGACGTGAAATGGTGAGTTGTGACAGTCTTCCCCTCTAAAAGGAACTTCGTCCCGAAGTTCAGTTTATGTTGGTCTCTGAAAACATATTGGTGAAAAGGTGATGAAAAGTATGAATGTTCTGACAATGAGGGTATACACACATGCATGAAACATTTGGAAAATGAGTAAAGGATTCAATCCAGACAGAATTTTATTATAACCATTCTCAGTGTTGCAAAATTCATTTCTGAGTCGGATATAGGTAGTCAGCCTATGTCCCACTATCCCGGGTTGAATATAGGTGACTAGTCTATATTCCACCGAGGTTCCATGAATTTTGAAATACTCAACTCAGTTATACTAATACTATGTCCTTCACAAATACCAAGACGTTCAGAAAGACTAAGGCAGGTGACCAAACTCGAGGTCAAATGATGAAATTATGCAAGGAAAAACATAATGCGGTGACATATATGATACGTGAACATGCTTATATGAAAAACAATTATAGTAATCAACTATAATAAATGAATATAATATATCAGATAATGAGACACAGTCTCATCACCTATGTCAGCAACTAACCACAAATGAGGCTTCAGCTTGGCAGGCAGGCACGTGACGGTCATAGGATTAAGTTTTCTTGAAAGTAGCTATAGTCTAGGTTTTAAAAACACTTAGTTCGCTATAGCCAAAGCTCTGGTACCAATCTGTCACACCCCCAAGATCGGGTCCAGCGGAAGCATACATGTAGCTGGGGTGTAACTCAATCGGTATACGACACAAGTTCAAAAATAGTTTGCACTTGAATCATTTAGATTAAAATAGTTAAATCAAAATGTTGATTTTTACATTGTTAAAAGTGGTGCGGAAGTAGGCCATTAAAATAGTTAAAAACGGTCCCCAAATGAATAATCAGAGTCTTCTATGACCATGCCATGCCCTGCCAAAACCTCTTGTAGCGTGCCATTGCTTAAAACCTGAAAATACATGCTAAAGTGTCAACACAATGGTTGGTGAGTTCATAGAGTTTGTTTAACAAATAAAGTTTATAGAAAGTGTTCACACAGCAAAGGCATCGTAAATCCACTCAGTTACAAGTCCCGCCACAAGAGACTTGTAACCTGTGTGTTCACAACCCACTGCTAAAATAGTTTAAGTCTAGTAGTCAAACACCCGTGGTCAATAATAAGTCAAGGCCGCTCCGAACAAGGGAGACTTTATAACGTTGCTCCGAACAAGGGAGACTTTAAGTCACTCCACCACCTAGGCGAGATTTATTAGTCACTTTACCGACTTGGCAAAGATTTATTAGTCACTCCACCATGGCGAGATTTATTAAGGATGCTCTGAACATGAGAGACTTTTTAACGTTGCTCCGAACAAGGGAGACTTTATAGCGTTGCTCCGAACAAGGGAGACTTTAAGTCTTAGAACATACAGTATAATAAGTCCAAAAGTTCAAGTCAATTTCAAAGGTCAAGTCAAGTTCAAAAGGTCAAAACAAGTTCAATAGTTCCAAACAAGTTATAAGGTCAATGAGTTCATAATAGTTCAAGGTTCAAAACAATGTTCAAAGAGTCAAGTAATAGTTCAAGTAAAAACGAGCATGTATTCTCCCCCAAAAGTTGACAAAACAATTTAAAAGAGTAGGGGCTATGACTCACCTGGTGCGATAGCTACGATGACAAAGTGGATACACAGAAATGAGGTTCGATCTTAAACCGCAACCTAAAATGAATGATGAATGATCTCATTTAGATCATCAAATGATGTTATGAATGTCCATGCTCATGTTTGTATACCACTCTAGTCTTTTGAAAAACACTTGTGTTATCAAAAATATATAATCCAAGAATTTGGAAAAATATTGCTATTAGAAAATATAAATAGCTAGTTGTAATATATATATACTTATATATATATATCGTAAGTTTCCATGTAAGCGTTGAAATACTCGGGTTGTAATCCTTGAAATGATGAAAACATACTCATAATAACTAATACTACGTTAGTTATAAAGCTCGGTACTTAATATTATGTTTAGCTTATAAATGTACTTCGTAGTTTTTGCGCCAAATTATATTAAAAGCTGTCAAATATAAAAGGGTTTTAGCCGATATTCAAACGAGTATATCTTTGTCGTTACTTGTCCGTTTTACTTGTTCTTTATATCCACGGATACGTCTTAGTATGTAGTAATATATTTTGGAAAGCTCGGCTCCTCCGGGTTAAGTCTAAAGCCTCTTTTTGACCGACGAAAAACGTCCAACAGCAACTATTTTCAGAAAAATACTTTTCGTCAACAATCTTGCAAAAATCATAACTTCTTCGTTATAAGCTCTTTTTAATCCGTTCTTTCGCCTACGGATTCGTTTTTGAATGTATTTTCTAAAAATTTTGCCAAAGTTTCCTTGGTGTTTACTGATTTTCCAGATTTTTACAAAACGGGACAGCATGTCTAAAATAGGTTCCAAATCAAGTTTCCAAGGTTAAAAATCAATTTCTACCATCACCAAACCTCTTGTAATCACCACATGGCTAATCTAATCTTACCATACACCTTCTTAGGGTGCCATGGACTCCTAACCAAGTTATTAGAGCTAGGGGATTCATAACAAGAAAGTTAGGGTTTGTATGTTTCATTTTAGCCAAAATAAAGTGTGGTATAGCTAGTTGTACATGATTTTTAGCATGGAAATCATGTAATACAAGTAAAAATAAGATGATCCATGAAAAAATAAAGTTGAAAACTTACTTGATAAAATGAGATGATTATAGGATGATTATGCTTGATGTTCTTGTGTTTTTGTTGCTTGATTCTTGATTAGACTTGTAAAATGAACAACTTTGGTGTTTTACTTCATGAAAAATGATCACTTGATCATGGAGATTGATTTATGGTCGTGGGTTTCAAGAGGAGGAAGAAGAAAATGAACTTTTGATCTTTGTTGAAAAGATGAATTATGATTTGTAATTTTAGTAAAGTTAAGGTTTAAGAGGTTTATTAGTTAAATAAGGTTTAGTTAATGCAATAGGTTAAAAAGGGGTGGTCTTGGGCTGGTTTTTAGGTGTGAAAAGGAGTAGCCAAAACGGTTTTGATCACTTAGAAAATATAGTGTAGCGTTAAGTGTTATTACGTGTTATTCGTTAAATTCGGGTAACGGTTTTAATAGAAATAATTGTTCACGAAGTTAACCGGGATGAAATAAAGTCATAATAATGTTAAAAACATATTAAAAATATGTTGGGTACATTTACTGAGTGATCGGGTGATTATTGTTTAGTTTTCACGAAAACCGTCGTTATATTCATACGCGTACGTTATAAATAAAATAAATTTCCAAAATACTGGGTAACTGAATGTTATAACTTTTATGATGTTAAAATGGATTTAAAAATATGTCGGGACCATTGTGGGAATATTTAGATATATTCGTCGTGTATAAACCAGGTGTTAACGTTTACTATAATTACTTATACGTAAAAACGTTAAATGTTCTAAATATAGTAATTTGAAAATCTTGAGAGTGGTATAACATGAAAATGCTGTTATGATGATATGCAGACTATCCCCAGTCCGTATGCAGTGTACTTAACACTAATGAAATGAATTCGCACCTAAACCAATCCGGTTACGCGAATTTGAATACCCGTAAACTAAATTTACGATGAAATG
The DNA here is from genome assembly GCA_030686995.1 of Artemisia argyi. Classification (NCBI taxonomy): domain Eukaryota; kingdom Viridiplantae; phylum Streptophyta; class Magnoliopsida; order Asterales; family Asteraceae; genus Artemisia; species Artemisia argyi. The sequence continues at coordinate 167,313,446 of CM060685.1, read as the reverse complement.
AGTAATGCAAGTGAATGATGAAAACTTTTCCGGAAATGAATAGTGTTTAGTGAATAGTAAATTTCCAAAAAGTTTCTCAGAACATCAAACTGACCTCGAAAACGATGAATAGTAAAACGATGAATAGTGTTTTGATGAATAGTGATTTATGAATAGTAAAAAGTCGAAGTTTTGGAAAATGACCTGAAATGGTAAATGACGTGAAATGGTGAGTTGTGACAGGTGTGTACAAGTTGTGAAGAAGGTGTGCCAAGTCGTGAAGAAGTTGTGTAGAAGGTGTGAATAAGTTGTGACAAAGTTGTGGTGTGTATATTGGTGTGTAAGGTTTTCTCCGCTATAAGGGAGCTTGTTGACATAGTGAAGAAAACTCTCGAGTAGGTGACTCGAGGAGTGGAATAGGGCAAGGAAGGTGTCCTTGTAGTCGAACCACTATAAATCCTTTGTCTCGCGATTAGATCTTTCCATATCTTACTTATTATCTTGCTTATATCGTTATTACTTTTGTAGACGTAGACGTATATGTATAGTTGCTCATATAGTGCTAGTATTGAATTTACTTAAAGATCAAACAAAAGTTTCATTCACAAAACAAAGTTTTTTCAATCAAACTAAAAAGGTAACATACATTTAATTGATCATTTCGATCAAGTATAGTTTTCATATAAAATATAACTAAGGATTATAAAATAAACGTTTACTTACTTATCTCTCGTATATAGCTATAATTGTTTATATTATGCATGTGTTGATTTCACATACTTAGTTTGCATTATTATTATTGCTCATACTTAGACATAGTTGTTCATATTATTCAAGACTTGAATTCACATAAGATCGAATCAAAGTTTTAAGAGTAAACAAGATTTTTAAACAACTAAGTTTTCATAAAACTAAAAAGACGTAAAACTATTCAACCCCCCCCCCCTTCTAGTTTTCCACAATTGGTATCAGAGCCAGGTTAAACAAGATTTTTAAAATATACTGTATTTTAAAACTTGTATCGATCTATGGAATCGGAAAAATATTTATAAGGGCAATCTATGCAAAGACCACCACTATTTGAAAGTGATGGATTTTTATATTGGAAAAATAGATTCGAAACTTATGTGAAATCGAAAGATCTTGATCTTTGGCATGTCATTACCTTTGGTGATTTTCCCCTTATTCAATATAATTTTGAAACTAAAATGGATGAAATTGTATCTTTTGAAAAACAAAATGATGATTTGAAAAGGAAACTAGCAAAAAATAATGAGGCTAAAATGGTTATTTATAATGCGTTATCACGCAAAGAATATGAAAGAATTTTTATGTGTAAAACCTCAAAAGAAATTTGGGATTCTTTACTAATCACTCACCAAGGTAATAGTCAAGTTAAAGATAATAAAATAGATCTTGTTGTTCAACAATATGAACAATTTACGATTCCGGAAGAGGAATCAATAGATAATGCTTTTGCTAGATTTAACACTATCATCACAAGTTTAAAAGCACTTGATGAGAATTTTTCTAGTAAGAATTTTGTTAGGAAATTTCTTAGGGCTCTTCATCCAAAATGGCGAGCTAAAGTTACGGCGATTGAAGAATCGAAGAACTTGTCAACTCTTCAACTTGATGAGTTGATCGGCAACCTGAAAGTCTTTGAAGAAATAATAAAGAAAGACTCCGAGATGGTCAAAGGAAAAAGGGAGCAAAGCACATCAATTACGTTGAAAGCTAAAAAGGACTCTAGTGACGAAGAATGCTCAACCTCCAAAAGTGATGAAGAGTATGCTATGGCCGTACGAGACTTCAAGAAATTCTTCATAAGACGAGGAAGATACGTTAGGCAACCATATAATGAAAGAAAGTGTTTTAAGTGTGGAGATCCAAATCATCTTATTGGAGAATGTACGAAATTGTCAAGAAGTCAAAACCACAAGGCCTTTGTAGGAGGAGCATGGAGCGATAGTGATAATGATGAAAAGGAGAAAACAAAAAATGAAAAGTGTCTCATGGCAAAAGCATCCGATGAGGTACGTTCTAAAACCGAATACTATAGTGACGAACATTTATCTTTAGATAAAAAAGACTTAGGTAACGAATATAGTAGATTGTGTAAATTAGGTCAAAAGGTCATAGCTAAAAATAAGTCACTAAAACATATTAATAATAAATTAAAAAATGAAGTACTCAAATTAAAAATTAAACTACAACATTTGGAAAAAGAAAAAGAAGTTTTTATAGAATGTAAAACATGTTTAGAGTTCAAAAATGAAAACGAAAAACTTAAAGATGAAATTTTCAAACTTGACAAGTTTAAAAATAGTAGTAACTCACTTAAGAAAATAATAAGTGTTCAAGAAACTTTGGGAGATAAAACCGGTCTAGGATTCGACTTAACTAATGTCTCAACTAGTGAAAATAAAAATGGAAAGTTTGAATGTGAATCTAGTAAACAAAAACCATTAGACTCAAAACCTAAGTATGTACCTATAAAAGATAGAAAAATACCTATTGCGAGTGATGAGGAAGTAAAAAGTTTTTATAAACCATCATTAAAAGCCAAAACCGGATTTTCTAAACCAAAATTAAGATCTAAAACTCCACCTCCAAATAGACCAAATAATCCTCATCCTCGGTCTAAAACCCCTCAACATAGGAGAAATCAAGGTAGACAACACTTTTCTAATAATAGTCACCCAATGTGGAATTATCCATATCAACCAAGCTTCAACCCATGGGGAATACTTCCACCAAACATGCATCCTAGTCAATTGCAAACCATGTTTGGTTCAAACAACTTTGGACCAATGAGACCATGGGAACCAAGTGGCTAAGTTGTCACTTTTGGAAAATATTGGTATCTCATCTACAAATGGCTTCTACAAGTCAACATGGCATCTTGAAGTGTTTGAAGAAACTTTATTGAAGTCTATAAGGTACGCGTTTCTTTTAAGTTCATCGTTAAAATTTATATTCTTAGATTAATAACTAGTTAGAATAAAGCTTAGTTATATAGCTAGTTATACTTACTTACTCACGCATTATGAACCCCTCTTAGTTGGCTTTCCTAGGATTATAATAAAATTGTTCGTTGTCGAACAACATAGAAAATGGAAATCTTCTATGTCCACTAGTAGAAAACTCATGGTGATGAAGTGAAATGAGTCAAGTGGATTAATTATTAACATAGAAGTAAGATTAGATTTCTCGTGTTAGAAAACTATGGATGAAACAAGCTCTCATAGACTATGGCATTAAGTTAGATAAGTGTGCAACAACAAAGGAGCTATAGAAGTTAGGATATACCCTATTCAACACTCTCACATCAAACATATAGAACTACGTCATCAATCACTAATGATCATAGGTTATGTAGAAAAGGTAGCTTTGGAAGATAACATTGCCGATATGTTTACCAAACCCCTTAAGCGTAAACTATTTAATCACTTGCGTTTAGGATTAGGAATGATGGAGCAAATTGATTAAATTCTTGGAATACTTAAAATCTTCTGAAAAATCAAAGTTCTGAAAATTTCTTTTCTGTCAGATGGGCGGACCCCTTAAATTTATATGGGCGGCCCCCTTAAACATTAAGGGGACCGGCCTCACTTTAAGGGGGCCGGCCATATGAGAAATAAATTTCCAAGTTTTCTCTACTTTTTCACTAATCTGAGTCTAGGATTCTATTTTGCACAAAATCAGGAATTGGGATATTTTGTTATTGCATCAATATGTTTTCAAAGGAAACCCCAATTCAATTTTTAAAATCATTCTCACGTTTAGGAGAACTCATTGTTGAATAATGATAAAAATGTTTTTCTATCAAACCATGCACAATAGTCTCACTCTCGTTGTCTATATATATATATATATATATATAATCCAATATATACATATACATGACACTTAGAAGTGAGCAAAGCTAAATCAAGGAGATCAAGGATCGTTTCTTAGGAAAATTTGTTTTTCTTTTATAGGAGTCGAAACGATCTTAACTCCGTATTTGTTTCATATAGGCTTACACTAGAACAAAATCAAGAATTACACTATCACATTTGTTCCATCACTAGTGTCTCACTCATTAGTTGCTTTTTCCCTTGCACTAAGTTAGTCATGTTAGGTAGAATGCCTTAATTGCTTGATCTATTACTTTATTAAGTTTGCATGCATGCGTAGTTGTAATTATATTACATGTATGTTTGCCTATATACTTTTCATGCATATTCCATTAAGATAATACATGCATAGTTGCCTAAAGAGTTGGACTTGCCCAAAACCAAACCTCGTAATCTTTACTCACTGAAACCACCAAAGTGAAATGAAAAACCAAGGCATCCCTTCCGTGAACATCGCTATTTCACTCTCACCAATCACACCACTAGATACTCATCTCCCATCCTTACCAATAACTCCATCTAGTCATCCTCACAAAAAGATTCAACCATGAAACCATTCCCTACACTCTACAAAGTGTGTCATCACCACTACAACTTAACCCATGAAGGTCAAACCGTACTTCATGATACACAAACCTCATGTTCACTCAAATGAACCCTTTCACAAACCACATCATAATAACCAACCATCCATCACATTACCTAAGTACACCTTCATCTCACCCTTCACCTCCAACACACATCACCATAATCCACCATGGATTCACCAAAAACTTCCATTTCCAAAACATCAAAGAAACAGAAATCCTCATCATCGCTCCTAAACAACTATTCATTGACTTAACCAAAGATGACAACACAACCCCATCACCTCAAATTTAATGCTCATCTCCTAATGCACCGAATGCACCATCCAAAACACCCTCTACTCGTGGAACATCCTCTTCTTCAATACCGTCATCCTCATCCATCAATGACTACATAAACTCACAAATGTTTCCACCACCAAGAGTAACACCACCACTTCCTAACAACACACATGATATTCTCATGTTGCATATCCAATCATCCATCACAACCCAACACCTCCATCATCACCTTCGTTCGAACAATGAAAGTTCGGTGAGGAGCTCAAAGAAGCTCATGAGCTTAGTGCTCTTCTTGTCATGCATCTTGTTCTATGCAACTTGGACCAACCACCTTTATCACCCTACTCAAATTGTCTCCCTCACTCACTCCACTTAAAGCAAGTTGAGCATCATACCCACTATTGTCCTTGTTTCATTTACCTCCAAAAACAAACCATTCTCTTGGAAGAACACCTCACTTGGATTGAATACCTCCTCACTAGGAAAAACTCAAACCCATCACTCACTTAAGACACCAACAATTCATCAACCAATCCAAACCCACAACTTACCATTGAAAATGCATCCGTAGACATCACCCTTTCATTATCACCCATAACATCCCTTAATGCACACTTCTCCTCATCACCAATCAACCTACCAAACTTCAATCCTATCTCATGAAGCTTACTTGAAGCCAACTACCATGCTTCCCATCAACAACCACCAAACTCTCCAAACACCATTCCAACAAAAATCTATCTCCACTAAATCCAACTACCATGATTCCCATCTACAAATTAATTCTCCACAAACCTTTTGTGTTCCAAGCAAGTCCAAAAGACCTCAAGTTGGCAACTTAGTATTATCTAGTGTAATTTGCTAGAAAAGCATATATATATATATATATATATATATATATATATATATATATATATATATATATATATATATATATATATATATATATATATATATATGCTTATGTATTAATGATTATGTTTTTTCAACATAATCTATTTAAATTATTCTTGTTAGTTATCTTATATTTGTTCCATGCATATATATATATATATATATATATATATATATATATATATATATATATATATATATATATATATATATATTGCTTGTGCTCTAAATATTTTTGCAAGCATTTAATATCTCGATTTCTTATGACCTCAAAACGAGGGGGAGTATACTTCAAGGGGGAGCTATACATTCGTCGGGATAACCTTTTTGATGTTAACAAAAAGGGGAGAAGTGATATAAACTCACACTAAAAACTTGCATGTATATATTAATTTTTAGTTTAATGAGTTTAGATTTTGTAATCATCAAAAAGGGGGAGATTGTTGATATAAATAATGTATAAAAACGTTATTAATATCTTTCGATATCCTTAAGTTTTGACGATCACAAAATATAAGAACATTAAACGCAAAGTTAATACGTAAACAAGTTTTAAGCAAGTTTATATCATCTGATCCAACATAATCACTTAAGGTATGAATAAACAAGTGACTAATACATTTTATGATCAAAACGATGTTTATTTAAATAATACAAAGTTTGTAAAATTAAATAAACTTATTATATATTTTTGAAAACCATTTTTGGTAATAAAGGAAAATGTTTTATTCATAAAAAATATATGAATTCAAAATTTTAACCAAAATCAGTTAGTTTTTCACTAAATAAACTTTTCCCAGAAAAAGACAAGAAAACTGCAGTTTTCGTCTGGGCGGCCCCCTTAATTTTAAGGGGGCCGGCACACAATTAAAGAGACCGGCCACGCTCCCCTGTCAGATTCTGTCAGAAATTTTTACCTATAAATACCACCTTAAATCTGGAATTTTTCCCCATCTCTTGCACGAAAATTTTCAGATCTAAATCTCTCTAAACATCCTCCTAAAAACCCTTTGATCATATAATTGTTAATCCTTGTTTCAAGTGATTCATTCCCTCACCTCTCATCTCTCAAAGTGCAAGAGAAGAATAATCCTTCAACATCAAGTTGTGAGGTATTGTAGATTTGTGTATATATTCTAGTTGTTGTGTACATTCATTGTAAAGGTGTGATAGTAGTGTAACTAGATAGATCTAGGAGTAGAAGTTGTGAATAGAAGTAGTGAGATATAAGTAGTGGTGTGAAGAAGAAGTAGTGGAGTAGTGTGAAGTAGTAGTGGTGTGTATAAGTTGTGAAGAAGGTGTGCCAAGTCGTGAAGAAGTTGTGTAGAAGGTGTGAATAAGTTGTGACGAAGTTGTGGTGTGTATATTGGTGTGTAAGGTTTTCTCCGCCATAAGGGAGCTTGTTGACATAGTGAAGAAAACTCTCGAGTAGGTGACTCGAGGAGTGGAGTAGGGAAAGGAAGGTGTCCTTGTAGCCGAACCACTATAAATCCTTTGTCTCGCGGTTAGATCTTTCCATATCTTACTTATTATCTTGCTTATATCGTTATTACTTTTGTAGACGTAGACGTATATGTATAGTTGCTCATATAGTGCTAGTATTGAATTTACTTAAAGATCAAACAAAAGTTTCATTCACAAAACAAAGTTTTTATAATCAAACTAAAAAGGTAGCATACATTTAATTGATCATTTCGATCAAGTATAGTTTTCATATAAAATATAACTAAGGATTATAAAATAAACGTTTACTTACTTATCTCTCGTATATAGCTATAATTGTTTATATTATGCATGTGTTGATTTCACATACTTAGTTTGCATTATTATTATTGCTCATACTTAGACATAGTTGTTCATATTGTTCAAGACTTGAATTCAAATAAGATCGAATCAAAGTTTTAAAAGTAAACAAGATTTTTAAACAACTAAGTTTTCATAAAACTAAAAAGACGTAGAACTATTCAACCCCCCTTCTAGTTTTCCACGGGTTAGAAGTAAATGGTAAAATAAATGGGTCTCATATTTTAGTTAGAGCAGGGACGGACCCACATGGGAGCCGGGTGTGACACGAGCCACACCCAATTTAAATCATGAAGTGTAAATTTTTTATAAAATATGTCTTTTCAAAGTTTGTGCAACACCCAATTTTACCTAATAAATTATATATTAGACAACTTTAGTATTTGTAGTCATAAAAAAAAAGTTATGCAACACTCTGTCAGAAATCCTAGGTCCGTCCCTGAGTTAGAGTACTCGGTATCATATTGTTTTACATGCCAAATGCATCTTTTTGGACCAATGGCACGTTAAATGCCATACCATGCAATACGCCAAGTTCATGCCAAAATGGAGTTGAGCTAGTTGAGTGGCTCATGCCAAATGTTAACTTTTGTGTTTCTTTTATAATTTTTTTTTTTTGGTATTGTGAGTGAGTGAGTATTTTTAACGGGGTATTTTGTGGACCTAATAATATATTAGTGGTATGTTAGGAGGGATTGTGTTTGAGTGATTGGTGTGTTATTGGGAGGGGTATGATGTGGCGCTGAGGTGACATACTAATAGCGTGTTAACGCTCACATGATACCCGGTGCTCTTAGTAATGGCCTTACTATTTTATACACTTGCATTTAATTGCCTCAAAATGACAAAACATGAGAGATAAACATTTGAGAATCTTGATCCCTTTTTTGTAATCTAGCATTTTATATACAGTACGCCTTATCTATGCTTCATATAAAGCACGAAATGTTAAAGTGTTAAAAATTCAACACAATATAATTGTTAAAGTACCTTTAGAATATATGAATCTAAAATATATTTTTAAGTAATTACAATTACTATGCAAATTGTACAATCAATTCATGCAACAACATATATATATTGAATGATTAACACCTTCAATTAATGTAAACACCTCAATAAAAAATACAATTAGTAAAACTCATTATACAACCAACCAAACAGCAACATCAACACTAAAAACATTACAATGTCTTGTGAGTTTCTGTTTTGTAAAATAATTTTTGTATAAATAAACTTACGTAATTTATTTACCATCATGCATGAACATAATGGTATCTGCGATGTATAGCACTAAACTGAATATTGACATATCATTTGTATTACACGAAACTCTTTTGATCAAAGTGCATGTATGTTATCACAATGCTAATACACACTTGTGATATCCCTGTTATATAGCACTATTTCTTTTCTGTTATTAATGAACTTAAACGAAGACATATTGTTTTTAACATATTTAAACAAGCTAAAAATACGGAGTATTTAAAAATACCAAAATGGGCGAATGCCACAAAAGTACAACATATTTAATCTAATTGTTCGAAACCCCACTCTATAAAAGTGACCAGAATCTTCATATATTAAGCAACAAATAAACAAAACTGAAACATCAAAAAAGTTTTCATAGTGAAGAAATTGAGGAGCCGAAAGAGATAGATAGAATTGTCACTTGAATGCGTATGAAATGGAACGCAATTGAATTTTAATTTCAACTAATAAAGTAAAAACTTAAACCCTAATTTTAACTCCATAAAAGAATGTATGCAATATAATTTTGTGGCCTAGGAGCAAAGTTAAGGACTTAAGGCTATTATTAGCTCTTAATCTCTTTATAGGCCCGCCACATGGATCTATCTATATCCCAGTGTCAACTACTTTAACTTCATATTTCTCATAATTTTATTGATTATCACATTTATATAAAATTATTGATATTCGTAAAGTTATAGTCACGGTATCACGTCTATAAAAATTCTAATATCAACATCCTATTCTTGACAATTCTATCAGTCAGGACATCGGTTGCCGCAATGCACGTGTAACATGCTATATTTGTAATGTAGTTATGTATAAAGTTTTCCCAAGAAATAAAACTTTTATGGTTCTTTGGAAAATAATACAAGGAGTCTGGATCCAAAAAGCTAAGAACCATAAACAACTAATGCATACAGATTTGTCGGACGATCAAATGTTCATAAGAGTTCATGTAAATACATAAATAACACAAACTATTCTCATCCCATATACATAGTTATTGTTATACACACAATACTCAAATACATATATACAAACGAACTGCTAAGTGAAACAAAAAACAATACAGAACTCACCCTTCTCATAGGTACCACTACAAGAAATATGAGCCATTCGGGTAGAAATTCCTGCCGGAAAACACCTTAATACACTAGATAATATGCTTGAAGATTTGATTTTAAGCTCCGAGTGGATACAAATTCGATCTTTAGATTACCTTTTTATTTATTGATAAAGCTATATGGTTAAGTATTAGTGTAAACACTGATCACTTATCTCCAAACAAGTAGCCAAGAGATGAATCACCACCAGGAACCGATGTAACCTTTGTTGATGGCCGACCCTAAGATAATGAAGAAATAGTCACGAAGCCAACTCAAATAGAAATTAACAAAGCATCAAGATTGCAGTAACTTTAGCAAACACACATCCATATTATAGCATCATCAAAGCAAAATAAAAATCTTGATAAATAATGGCTATGTGTTTCTCATGGTTGATTATTTATTAAATGGTTGTTTCAATTCAAAAGAAGGTGTCTTATTATCGTAGCTTCCTCAAAGACTTTGTAACTTCATTTTGGATCGTTTCTAGATCCATTTCAACAATTGCTATATTCACCAAAAAACTATCTTTTGTTTTTCACTTTAATTTGTATGTATAAAATAGAAACTTACAGTCACTAGAAAACCTGTGGACTTATCACCATCTCCATGATAGACATAGTTCTTTAGAGATGTGGAGTCATCTTTCTTGGTAGTAGGAGTCGAGGCTTTCTTAAGTGGCTTGTCTTCGAAGTTGTCGATACCATAGGGTGGCATACACACCGGCGGTGACGATATTTTAGATTGATCTTTTTGTTGTTTCTCTGATTCATCAGAACCAAACAAGTAACCTAAAGAACTATGCCCTCCACCAGATGTGCTCTTTTTGTTCATCATTGATACCTAACCCTAGAAATCTTGGATCTTTTCTGTCTTTTTATTATATTATTTTTACTCTTCAGCCTAATTCTATATACAAAATAAAGTATATATGAAGGACAACCACCTTTTATAAATAGAAGTTTTTCGTAATTTTAATCATTTTCTAATTTGATATTATTAATTAATTTCTCACCACACTTTTATTATAATCTCGTTTTTGTGTTTGTTTAGGTGGTGGTGGGGATCAATATGTTGGTTGGTTTGATATGTTTCTTTAATTAAAATGTTTTTGTGGAGGACAAATTTTACAAAATATGGTGATTGTTTTAATGAAAAAAATAGTTGTTTCAATGTCGATGATATGACATTATAAGGTTAAAGTATAGTATCATATTTTGCGCATGCATATTTCTTTGTGTATCATATTTTGGACATGCTTTTAGTGTAAGGTCGATTATAGCGTCTCTTGCGGTTATTACACTAGTACTTATGTTTTTCTATATTATGTCTCTTCGTAACCAGCTAATATGAGGAAAAAGAAAAGAACATAACTTATGATCAGTTTGTGTATGCGTGTTGCCATAATTTAGTTACACTTGTTCTTTCTTTCTTGAAGAAAGAGGTAAACATAATCTAAATGGAAATAAACCACGGATCGATCGATATACAATGGTTTAACGTTGTGATTGTTATGGCTCTATGGGTGATGTGGTATAACTGGGACTAAAATGTTTTTCTCGACTAAGAGAGTCATGGCGTTGGACAATATTGCATGGTGACATTCGACGTCTCTTTAATTGACAATGGATAAATGAAGGTGTAAGCATGTTCCCCAGTTTAATGGCATAACTAATTAATCAACGGCAAATAAATCATATTGAAGTGACTAGCGAAATGATCGGGATTACAAAAACACCTTGAAGACGCTAATTAAAACACCAATACTACATCGATGAGCACTCAAAGAAAAAAAACTCAGACAAATCTACACCAAAACTAGTCACTTATGGTAATTAAGGGGAAAATGCAGCGGAGCGCGGGTAAACACACCTCATTAGTATATAGTAAATACGAAACAAACATGAAACAACCTTAAAAACATCTAAACATAATATCATACACTAGCTCGCTTCTATAGATTAACAAGAAAGTTTAAAATTCAATTAATCACTCTCTTTCATATTAATTTACGACCAAGAGAGATACGAGCAATTTAAAAAAATACTTTTGCTAGACAAATACCCATATCAGGTTTTGATTCATTCAATCTCCATCCAGATATGTAATCTATCTTTTTCTTTTACTTTATAATGTACAATGAGAGTGACTAAGTAAAAGATGATAGTGATCTTTACTTATCTCCAAAACAAGAAAAGAAGGGATTGAATCTCCACCAGATCGAACCGATTTAACCTTCTTCGATGGCCGGTCCTAGAATCTTAGTAAAATGTATAATACACAAAAATTTTTGGTTTTCTGAGTAAAACATATTATAAATGAATAAACATACTCTAACTAGATTACTAGAAAATCTCTAGACTTACAATCTTCATCTCCATGATATTATATCTCTTTGGGGAGGTGCGGAGTCATCTTTTTTGTAGGAATAGCTAGGGCTTTTTTCCGATGGTTTTTCTTCAAAATCGTCATTGCCATAAGAAGTTATACAAACTAGTGGTAGTTGTACTTTAGATTGACAGATTTGTTAGTGCCCTAATTGACAGTACTTTACCCTCCACCAGAATTACTGTTAACATACCTAACTCTAAAAGTCTTTGATATCTGTCTCTTTATTACAGTACCTCTCTATAATTGACAGTACTGACCAATCAAGTTTTGTTACAAAGACTCATTTATATGGAATATGTTAGGTTCCAAACGATCAAGATCCATGCATATGTTATAACAGGTTCGTCTCACACTTTTCGGTGACCCTAGGCAATAACAACAAAAAAGGTCATATTGCACTTGTAAACTAAAGAGAAGTTGCATATAAACTAGAATTATTAGACTCATATGTGGTTAATATTATACGCATTTATATCCAAAACTAATAAAAATGTGGTCTCTTTTAATTAAGTGGAGACCATGTGCGACGACACCTATTGCACACCCCCTCCGAGACCCCCTCTCTATTAGGAGGATTAGTTGGATGAAATACAAAGAAAACCAACCAAGAATTTCTAGAGAGAGAAAGTAGAAAGAGGGTGAACTTTTTAGAGAACACAAATGAATTACACAATGATGCACACCCTCTTAAGAGAGGCTAAGAGGGTATATATAGGCACTTTACAAGATAACTATGCTAATATTATACGCTAGTAATCTGATACAATTCCCGTAAATGGCTTCACTTAGAAGGCCAACAATCTCTCCCCAAAGGAAGTCATACGGGAATTGTTTACAATATTTTCGGCAAGTACAATGTAATCTAAACATTAAGCGCAACAGCTCTGAGGATGACATGACATCACTTAATCTTCTTGAATTCTTGGCTTTCTTCTTCTTTACTTGCAAATGAAACACCGTAAACAAATATAATTAAGTTTTTACTCTCCCTTAATTAGTGCGCCTTTCTCTTATTGCTCTCCCTCAAACCGACAACCCTTGTAGATTCTAAACTTGGAAAATGTAGATACCATATCTTTAACTTTGACGTAGCAGCTAAAACTGTTGTGGATACTGTAAAACACACTAAGCAAGCTTCTCTATCTTATTCAATAAGATAAACGTTTAGGCACTGATGAGGCGAAAAGTGTACCGCTTTTAAGGGGTCATTTAAGCCCGAATTCGAGATTATTTGATCAAATATTGCCCTAAATCGTTCTTTTTATCATTTTAGGTACTTTTGAGGAAGAATCTGGAAAAAAAAGCATTTCGGACGTTTTTGAAGCATAAAAGTGAAGAAAACGGCATAGTCTCAAAATTCCTTGCTTGAACAGTACCTGACGGCATCAAGCGTTTACAAGTGACGGCGTCAAGAGTTACAAAAGAGGTGGATGTGGAATTACAACGTGACGGCCCAGAGTATTTTCAAGCTTATGGACCTGACGGCGTCACCAAGGCCGTCAGGGTCCAATTATTAGTGACGGCCCAGAGCATTTCTCCACATGACGGCGTCACAAATAGATCTAGGCAATACGATTTTATCAAGGCGGCGAGTTGACGGCGTCACGATCCAACACATGACGCCGTCAAAGTGTAAAGTCTATATATAGTTTTCCAAATTTCATTCATTAGTGTGCAACTTTGAGGGAATAAACCTTAGTCCGAATTTTATCAGCTTTTCAAGGGTTTCAACCCCTTGATTATTCCATGTTCAATTGAAGATAAGTATTCATTCAAATCATTCAATATGTCTATGTGTTGTGTGATTATATCTTACGCTTGTCTTCTATTTAACATGCTAGGCTAAATTTTTATTGTGTTTGCTTAGATGTAGTGAAACCTAGATATTGATTATAGGTTGATTGTTTGTTTATAATTGTTACGGATGATTGTATTCGATGTTAGGCTTAAGAAAACTGGCAGACTTCCATTGGTAAATTGCTTGAACGTCTTAAGAAACATGATCGGAGGTATACTACGATTTTTGGTTGTATTTAATGCGTACGAGAATTCTAATGATCCCATGTTAGGAGCTTCTAACGGCTCAACATAGGAGTGAAGTAGGATCTTATAGAGTTAGGGAATATTGTACACGGCCCTACGACTAGTATTAAGGAATATGACCTGTAATCCATGCAATTGTAACAAGCTAATCAACCTGTAAATGATATCTAGGGAGTAATGAAGTCTAAGTAAACACAACTTTCCTCATTATTGTTTCCACCACATTAGTATAATAGTTTTATTTTTATTTCTTTTATTGTATTTTGATTGCATCTTTAGATTAATTGGGTTAGTTGGCTAGCAACTAATTCCGTCCACTCCTTCAAAACCTGAGATTTTACTTGCTTTCATAAAAATATAAAATACAAAAAGAATCATCCCTCACCTCTAGACCTAGTTTAGTAGGCTTTCTAATCCTAGCGACACTATTCCTGAGTTGAACGATCAATCCCCCGGTACTTGTCACTATACTATGCTACAACGATCAGGTACACTGCCTGGTGGGGGTTGTAAGCTTCTCGAGATCCCTTGAGAGGTAAAACCTGTTGTGAGGGTGCAATCCCCACGTATCAAGTTTTTGGCGCCGCTGCCAGGGAATAGTTATTGTCTAGGTTTGGATTTCTTTTTATTAGGTCTACTTGCTAGATTCCTTTCTAGTATGGTTTTATTTTTATTTTAAGGTTTTCTTTAGTCTATCTTATTTCTTTGTGTCTTGGTTCGTAACCTTTACCATCCGACATCATGGAAGGTGGTAACATCTTTGAACCCATCAACCCACTACAACAAAACCAACCACAAAACCCACCACTAGCAAACCAACCTCCTAGGCCCCGAACTTTAGGAGAGTATTCCCGCCCTAGCCACCAAGGCTATCGAAACACTATTGAGCTCACTCAAGGAGCCAATGTGTCCCCCTTGCGATCCAACACCATCCGGTTGGTGCAAAGCGGATGTGCATTCTATGGACTTCGTTCCGAAGATCCTAATCAACATCTCAAGGATTTCCTTAAAATCGTAGATTCCATAGACCTTGATGTTGTAACTAGAGAGTCGACCCGATTACGCTTATTCCAATTCTCTCTACGTGATCAAGCTAGTCATTGGCTTGAACGTTTACCCGCGGGATCCATCACCTCATGGGATGATCTCACCACTCGATTCATTGCTCAATTTTTCCCACCGGGGAGAACTACCAAGCTTATAAATGATATCTTGATGTTCCAACAACGTCAAGGTGAAACTCTATATGAAGCATGGACTCGTTTCAAGGACTTACTCCAAAAAGTTCCTCATCATGGCATAGATCTTTGGCTCCAAGTCCAAATCTTCTATGACCATATCGACCTCTCCACAAGGCGAACCATTGACCAATTGGTCGGTGGCAAGCTACGTGATCTAAGTGCGGAAGAATCATGGGAACTCATAGAAGATCTTGCTCTCTATGACAACGAAAGTTGGAATGATCCCCGTGATTTGAACAAAACGGTCGAGAAAATATCTTTGCCTTCGAACAATTCTAGCACTCCCGACCGTAGGATCATGGAACTTGAGGACCAAGTCAAGTTTCTCATGAAATCTTATGAAGCTCCTAAGCCTTCAAGCCAAGTGAATAAAATCACTTCTTCATGCGAATTATGTAGTGGTCCCCATGACACTTGTGATTGCGTGGAACTCCCCGGACAAGCTTTTGCGGATTACGCATCCTCGCCTAACAACAAAGCGGGAGACAAGTGGTACACTTTCAAACCCGAGCCAAACCCTTACGGTGATTCCTACAACCCTTCTTGGAAAAATCACCCGAACCTTAGGTGGAAACAAAACCAAAAAATGCCCCAAAACAATTATTCCAATCCACCTAATCGTTACCAACTAAACGGCCCACCCTCTAACTGTACTTTCAACAACAATCCTTCTAATAACTATGGTAGTACCAATAATCTTGAAGGGTTGATGTCCAAGTTTATGGCATCTCAAGAAGCTCGCATATCTAAGTTTGAAACCGAATTCAATCAACTACAAACGGAGATGACCAATAAGATTGACAACTTGTTGAAAGCCCTTAACAACCAAGTGCTAACTACATCTAGGAAGGACACTAGGGACACTAGTAGCGGAATCCAAATTAAGGACCCCTCATCATCCAAACACGTCCACTTTGTCAACGTTGTCACCATTAAGCCAATAGATAAGAATGTAGAAGAAAGTGACAAGGATGAAGTTGGAATAGAAACCGGGACTAAAGATGAGATTAAGGAAGTTGAGGATATTAAGGGAGAAAAAGTAGAGGAAGTAGAAAACGTAGAAGAATACTTTGATAAGTTACCCACCAAGGAAGAATGGGAATATCACAAGGATCTATTCGATGATCCCGAGTCACCTTACGTTCTTGGTTCACCCCTTATTAAAGTAGGTGATCCCTCTAACATCAACATACCATGCAACATTGGGCATATGCATGTGTGGAAAGCTTACATCGATCTTAGGTCTCCTATAAACATCATGACTAGGACCTATTATAATTGGGTAATGAAGAAGCAACTTGGATATAGGATGATGCCTAACACGAATTGGATGAGCAACTTTGTAGGAAGAGTGAAAGGATTACATGTCTTTGTAGGAAACTTCACTTATGTTACCGACTTTGTGATTGTAGAGGATATTCGTCCGGTAATAGATGGTTGCCTAAGTCAAGTAGTGTTCGGAAAACCGTTTGTTGAAGCCTCTAAGATGAGTTATGACCCGTCCTTAGGGATAGTTAGATTCAAGGATGAGAACGATGAGATTGCTTACCAAATGCCCTATAGGATTGAACAATACCGTCTTCTATCTAAGATGGTTTCTATAAGGAATGTTTGCAACTAGGTCCGGAATACAAAACTAAGATTGGAGATGACCTAGAGAATGAGACCAATGATGAGGTCACGTAATTGCCCATGACCTTGAGTCTAGCTACAAGACTAGTTAATAAAGAAAAGCGCTTCTTGGGAGGCAACCCATGTTTTGTGTGTTTGTTTGATTTTTAATTGTTTGATTGTTATTTGTTTCCATATGCATGTTTTATTTTTATTGTTGGTAGATCATGTTTCAAATTAAAATTGTGAAAATGCTTTATTTTGTTGTTTAACTTCGTCTTAACTTCATATAAAGGTATTTTGCAAAAGCTAAGTGTAAGGGGAAACCCCAAATTTGTTTCTAAGAACGAAATTGATCATGATTCGCCACAATATTAAATGAAAATGTATATTAGTAATTGTTAGAGTCAAATGCTTGTATCGAGTCATAATGATGTTTTGCAGGATTTTTTGGGAAGTAGGACATAAGTTTTTCTAGAAATTTTCCGGAAACTTAACATAAAGATTTCTGCAGGTCACTTCTGGCGGCGTCAGGGTTTAACTCCTGACGGCGTCACGTGTAAAATTCTGGAAATTTTGCGAGTTTTGTTTTTTTAACGGAGTCTTAAAGTTTTTGTTGATTCTTTAGTTTTATAAACTCCAGGAAATCTGCAAACATTCATTTCACAAGAATTATATCTTAATTTGTTTTCTAGGACTTGTTAGTATATATAGATTGCCGTAGATTTTACGCGAGGTTGCCTTGTTTGTTTTCTCAGGTTTAACAGGTTATATAGGACAAGAAGATGATTTAGATTTCTGGAAGAGAAGCTTTGAACGTTCATTTTCTTGGAGGAAGATCTAACCTTGTTAACACACTATCCACACCGAACAAATCAGGGGAGTATTTGTTTTCATTCTTTTACCTGTTTTACTTTTAGATTCTTTAATCGAACATTGGGGACAATGTTCATCCTAAGTGTAAGGGGAGGGTAAATGATGATACCTTATAGGATACTATTGCACTTGAGTTTGTTTGTTTGAAAGTAGGTGTGTAATAAACTAAGAGAAATACTTGTTAGTGTAATTTTAGCACCAAATTTAAATTTTTTTACAACATTTAGGAGTGAAACTTTAGCGTTAACAAGCGTCTCATGGATAGGAGTCGTATGACTAGCACAAAACCGTACCATTCAGAAAAATTTTCCACCCAAATATGTGAGGTTCGCCTTTAGATTTGATAGTAAAAGCATTCAATATTAGTGCTTATTAGTGTACCGATAGCATTTAGATTCTAGAACTTGCGTTAGTGATGCATCCCGAGACCGCTAGTGAGACTACATTCGTGTAGTAGGATTTACTACATGATAAGAGGCATTAGGATCACCCTTGTGTTAAACCCGTATCATAATTACTTGACCATTTAAGTCATATTACTTGACTAGTAAAGTCAAGTAATTTTCCCACACCTTAGCGTTGTACTCATTTTTAGTACACGATACCCCTAGTACACCCCTCCGAGCCTATCTTTTCATTTCTAACTTTAAGCATTTTACTTAAAGGAAGAATTTGTTACAACCCACCCAAATGTGTAACCAAATCGCCTTAGCCTTCCGTGTATGAACTCATCTTTAGTGCATTATTGTTATTTGTTTAAACCCTTAGTTAATTGTCTAATTGATTACATGGTTGCTAAGTCGAGTCATATCTTGTACATATTGTTTTGGGACGATTGGGACTCATGGGTAAAGTACTTGTGTTATGGAGTGTTGGGAATTATATTAACAGTTACCACAGCTAAGTATGAAGATTACAACTGCTGAAGAATGCACTAGCAGTGGAAACTCATTACCACTGCTAGTACATATTATTACCACTGCTGTTAGGATAACTGTTAGGAAACGTGTAACGATAAATATAGAATAGATCTTGTGTATATCTTATTCTATCAGAGTTATACGTATCTTGTAGAAGAGGACTCCTTGTGCTATAAAAGGAGGTCCTAGGTTAAGGTTAGATATATGTTTTTCTTAGAGCTTCAAGGTTGTAACCCTAGTGATACAAAGATCACTCGTATTATTATTAATAATATTGGAGCTAACCGTTTGATACATACATTATTCTCATTCATATACAACTGTTTCATTCACAATCAAACTTCTAAGTGTTACTAAGTAGATTCCGCATACTTAGTGATATACCTCAAAGTATCATTCTAACACAGATCAAGGTGTTTAAAGATCCATCAATTGGTATCAGAGCCAGGCTTTAATACTTTGATTTAGAAGACCCCAAGTTCACTCAAAAGATTCAATGGAGACAGAAACTAGTCAATCAAACATTGCTGCTAAGCTTCCCAAGCTTAAGTTGAATGACTATGAGATGTGAAGGCTAATGATCGAACAATTCTTTATGGTGCAAGACTATGCACTCTGGGAGATCATTATGTTTGGAAATTCCTTCAAACCTGGTACTACCTCAGAAACTATTAATGGCAAGGAAGTACTAAAGGTTAACACTGGACCAGTCACAAATGATGAAAGACTTCAGATGAAGAATGATCTGAAGGCAAGAGGCTTGTTGTTGATGACACTTCCCAGAGATCAAATTCTAGCTTTCAGCAAGTACAAGACTACACAAACTCTATTTGAGGAGATCTGCAATGTTTTTGGTGGTAATGATTCCACCAAGAAAACACAGAAGACCTTGTTGAAACAGACGTATGAAAACTTTGGTTCAACAAGTAATGAATCTATTGATAGTATCTTCACATGACTTCAAAATATTGTTACTCAACTCACTGTGTTTGGAATTGAGGTGGAAAGGGAAGACCTCAATCTAAAGTTCTTAAGGAGTTTACCCTCTGAGTTTGGTACAAATGTTGGAGTATGGGAAGACAAGCCAGAATTGGAGACTATGAAGCTTAATGATTTGTACAATAACTTTAAAGTTATTGAACAGAGGTTGAAGAAAGCTGGCAAACTTAGTTCAGGATCAGGGAATTTAGCACTCATATCATCATCTGTTGATGATAGTTCAGATGAAGAGAGTGATAGTGATAATGATGATGCTAACATTGTTGTTTCCACTGGCAGTGGAGGTGTTTCCACTGCTAGTTCAAAAAGACAGATTGCTAGTCTTATTGATTCTACCTTTTATGCCTTTCTGTCAAGTCAGATGAGTGGTTCAATTCTCACTCATGAGGATTTGGATCAAATTGATGAGGATGACATGGAAGAGATGGACATTAAATGGCAGGTTGCATTACTAAGCTTAAAGGCAAAGAAGTTCTGGAGGAAGACTGGTAGGAAGATCACCATAAATGGCAACGAAACTGTAGGTTTTGATAAAAAGAAGGTGGAGTGCTACAACTGTCACAAGAAGGGGCACTTTGCCAGGGAATGCAGGAAACCAAAGAAGCCTGATAACAGGTCAACTTGGTACAAGCAGGACAAAAAGAAAGAATCTACAACTAAAGAACCAAAGGTGCTATTGGCCATTGATGGAGTGAGCTATGATTGGAGCTATATGGCTGAGGATGAAGAAGATGGTTCAGAGTCTGCAATGATAGCTACTGAGCTTGCACTTATGGCTTTTTCTGACTCTGAGGTACAAATTAATAATGCTTGTTCTAAAACTTGTAAGGCTTTAAAAGATTATGAGAAACTTAAAGAACAATATGATGAACAATTGCTAGAGTTAAATCATACTAATTATAACTTAGCAAATCATAAAAGAGGTCTTGCTGTTTTAAAAACACAATTAGAGCATTATAGAGCCAATGAATCTAAGTTCAATGATGATATTGCTATTTTAAAAAGAGACTTAGATTATCAGGTTGCTGTGAATAAGGCTCTTAGGGAAGAGTTAGAGAAGGTTAAAAGGGCCAATGAGAATATACAGATAACTTGTAATACACTAGATCATCAATCCAAGTGTATTGACAAAATTTGGGAGGCCCAAGTTGTAAACAAAGCCAAATCAGGAGTAGGATATAAATCAGTTCCACCACCTCTAAGAGGTGTTCCATCACCTCCTGGTATTGATTAGCACACACAGGATTAGAAGAGTTCCAGGAACCAACCATGACCTATGGACCAAAATTTGTTAAAGAAGCTGTTATTGAAAAGGTTCAGGTTGAGGTTGATACATTTGACAGTGCTAGTGACTCATCTCTTAAAGATGAATGTTTGAATGTTGAGTCTAAAACTAGTATTCCTGAGTGTGTTCAAGTGGATGTTAAAAAGAGTATTCCTGAAGTTGTCAAAGAAAAGCCTAGGACACAATCTAATTACTCTAGACCCATTCCTAGATATGCAGAGATGTATAGAAGTAGGTCAACAACTCCTAGGGGGAATAAGAGGAGTTGGAATCATGTTAAGCCTAGAAAATTTGGTAGTGACTTTGTGTTTAACAATAAACCTTGTCACATATGTGGTAGTTTTGAACATCTTCATTATAATTGTAACTATCACATGGGTAGAAGGGAAGTGTTTGGGAATACCAGGGTGAATGAAAATAATGCTAATAACTTTACTCACCCAAATCCACTAAGCAAGATGATTCCCAGGTCTGTTTTGCTTAACTCTGGCATCAAAACTCTTTCCACTGCTAAACCAGCAGTTACCACTGCCAGAAATAAAAACAGAGTTTACCCTAAGTCCCTTGTTAAGAGTGCCAAACCTATTACAACTTTTGTTAAATCTGCACAAACAGGGAAAAAGACCTATTTTGAAAAGAAAGTTGACAATAATCATAAGTGGGTACCTAAAATTTCAAAACCAGCAGTTTCCACTGCTAAGCCAGCAGTTACTACTGCAAGGCCAAAAGTTTCCACTGGTGGTTCTGTGAACAATAAAAGGGTAAATGTGGGAAATGCTGTTAAGGCCTCAGCACGTTGGGAATGGAAACCAAAAGGATCTATCACCTCAAACAATCCCAATGGTGTATCAATGACCTTTGACAGATATAATTATTTGAAAATGGCCAAACATGTGTTGCTTGTCTTAAAGGTAAGCAACACAGAGCTTCATGCAAGACCAAGGCATACATTTCTATTGATCATCCACTTTACATGCTGCATATGGACTTGTTTGGTCCTACATCAGTGAGCAGCATAAATTTGAAGAAGTATTGTCTTGTTGTGACTGATGACTTTAGTAGATTTACATGGGTTTTCTTTTTAAGAACCAAGGATGAAACCACTAGCATCCTTAAGACATTCATCACTGAAGTTGAAAATCAAGTTGAAAAGAAGATCAAGATCATCAGGTGTGACAATGGGAGAGAGTTCAAGAACAAAGTTATGGATGATTTCTGTAGAGACAAAGGTATTAAGAGAGAATTTAGTGTTGCAAGAACTCCTCAAAAAAATGGAGTTGCTGAAAGAAGGAACAAAACACTAATTGAGGCTGCTAGAACCATGTTGGCTGATTCAAAGCTACCAGTAACTTTTTGGGCTGAAGCAGTTAACACTGCTTGTTACATTCAGAACAGGGTTTTGGTGGTTAAATCAAAGAACAAGACACCTTATGAGCTATTCAGAGGAAGACCTCCAACTTTGGATTTTATGAGGCCATTTGGATGTCATGTCACAATTCTCAATACCATTGATCATCTGGGAAAGTTTGAAGAAAAGTCAGATGAAGGCTTCTTTGTTGGATATTCTATGGTTAGCAAGGCTTTTAGAGTCTATAACTTAAGAACAAAGAAGATTGAAGAGAATTTGCATGTTGAGTTTCTTGAAAATAAAACTAACATAGCAGGTTCAGGACCAGAATGGTTATTTGATCTTGAGATTATCTAATACAATGAATTATGTACCTATTACTTCAAATTCTGGAGACAAAAATCTTGAAGAATCAAAAGAATTCATTGATGAAGATGAATCTTGCAAAGATGATGAAGATCAAATTGTTATGCCACTTTGGGACTTTGTTGACAATGATGAAGACTCACAACCTTCAAAGACTTATGAAAAGGAAAGTGATGCAGATGTTGTGAATTTTGATGTTTTGAATAAAGAAATTCCTACTAGCAGTGGAAATTCAATTCTCACTGCTACATCAGAAGTTTCCACTGATGGTTCAAATGTGGGAAGTACATCTCAGGAAACACCCAGTGATGATGTTGAGATCTCAAACATGCCAACAACATATGATATTCCTAGCAAATCACAGACTTCAATTCACAAAGTACATCCACTTGAAAATGTTATTGGTGAGCTACAATCAGGTATGAAAACAAGAAGGCAGACAAAGAAAGATGATGTTCATGGGTTCATTAGTGAAGTTTATGAGTCCAAGAAGCATAAGAACAAGAATGAATGTTTGTTTTTCTGTTTTCTATCACAAGTGGAGCCTAAAAATGTTTATAAGGCTTTAGAAGAATCTAGCTGGGTTGAAGCAATGCAAGAGGAGTTGTTGCAGTTCAAACTTCAAAAGGTTTGGGTTCTTTGTGATTTGCCTGATGGTATGAAGGTGATTGGTACTAAGTGGGTTTTCAGAAACAAGAAAGATGAAAAAGGTATTGTTATCAGGAACAAAGCTAGATTGGTTGCTCAAGGATACACTTAAGAGGAGGGTATTGACTATGAAGAAGTCTTTGCTCCTGTTGCAAGGATTGAGGCTATTATATTGTTTCTAGCCTATGCATCCTTTATGGGTTTTACTGTCTATCAAATGGATGTTAAGAGTGCCTTCCTATATTGAAAGATTGATGAGGAGGTTTATGTCTCTCAACCTCCAGGCTTTGAAGATCCTCAACACCCTAATAAAGTGTATAAAGTTGTTAAGGCTCTTTATGGCTTACATCAAGCTCCAAGGAAGTGGTATGAAACCTTAGCTAATTATCTGTTGAATAATGGGTTTCATAGAGGAAAAATTGATCAATCTTTGTTCATCAAGAAAGACAAGGGTGATATTCTACTTGTTCAAGTATATGTTGATGATATCATCTTTGGATCTACTAGACAAGAGATGTGCAAAAAGTTTGAAAAGCTGATGAAAGATGAATTTTAAATGAGTTCTATGGGAGAAATGACATTCTTTTTGGGGCTGCAAGTTCAACAGAGTAAAGAGGGCATCTTTATCAGTCAAGACAAATATGTGACTGAGATTATAAGGAAGTTCAAATTTACTGATGCAAAACCTTCAAACACCCCTGCTGATAAGACTACTCATCTATTGTTGAAGAATGCTAGTGGAGCTGATGTTGATGTGCACACCTACAGATCTATGAATGGTTCTCTGATGTATCTTACTTCATCAAGACCAGACATTATGTTTGATGTATGTGCTTGTGCAAGATTTCAAGTTACTCCAAAAACATCACATATGACAGCAGTACAGAAGATTTTCCAGTATTTGAAGACATATCCTAATCTAGGATTGTGGTATCCAAGAGAATCCCCTATGGAATTGATCACTTACTCAGATAGTGACTATGCTGGTGGAAGTTTGGATAGAAGGTCAACTACAGGAGGATGTCAATTTCTTGGATGTAGATTGGTGTCATGGCAGTGCAAGAAACAAACAATGGTGGCTACTTCAACCACTGAAGCAGAATTTGTTGCTGCTGCTAGCTGTTGTGCTCAGATCTTATGGCTTCAGAATCAATTGTTGGATTATGGGTACAATTTCATGAACACCATTATCTATATAGACAATAGTAGTACCATCTGCATTATTAAAAATCCTGTGCAACACACTAAAACTAAACATATTGAAATTAGACATCATTTTATCAGAGATTGTTTTGAGAAAAAGCTTATTAATGTTGTCAAAATTCATACTGATGACAACTATGCTGATTTATTAACAAAAGGGCTTGATGTGGGTAGGTTTCAATACTTGGTAACAGGTATTGGAATGCTAAATCCATAAATCTTTGATGTCTAATAATTTTCAGTGTTGCAGGATAGTTTTTAGGTACTAATATTGTTTGTATATGTTTGTATGGTTTTCTACTAACTTGTATGCAGAGAAATTAAAGAACAGTGGAAACCATGTTACAACAGTGGAAAGACTTGCTCTCTCAGTAACAAAATATAAAAGTACTTTATTCATTCATTCATGAGGAAACAAAGTACATCCATTTAGAGAGTTCATACACAAACATAACATCACAAAACATAAAGATAAACAACCAAACACCTAAACCTTCAGACCAACTACTCCATGGGTTTCTTCCCCTTTCCCTCATAATCCTGCTTGCCCTTAGAATCTTTCTTTCTCTTGTCATCAAAAGAAAGTTGCTTTCTTGGACAAGCAAGGCCTAGAACTTGCTTGGAAGGCTTTGGAAATTGTGTAGGCTTCTCAACAGCATGCCACTTCATGTTGACTATGGCTGACTCCAAAGCTGTAGTGAGGGCTTTTGGAAGTTCCTTGGACACGGTGTAGGTTGGATCATCATCATCAGAGGAAGAACTTGAATAAAACTCTAGAGATGGAGCAGGAGCAGCTGAAATCTTCTTGTTAGGCTTCATGTTGGAAGATGTAGCTATTGCAGCACTTGGAGGAAAATAATCACTCCATCCAGTTGAAGGTTCCTCTGAGTCAGAGCAATAACTGATTTCCTCATCAGAAGAATCATCTGATGATATGTAGATCAATGGAAACCAGTTCATGATGTTTTGTAGGGTTTGTGATATTGGAGATTAGTTTTGATGAAAACTAAAGTGTTTATGAGCCCCCTTTTATAAGCAAAGTCAAGGTCGAAGGATAATTAATGAAGGTTATTTACTCTTATCTGTTTTGGTAGGTTGGAGGAGTAAATTTGGATATTATCGGGTTGACTTTGGAGAGATATTTTATGAATAGTAACTTGGTCAAAAAGTTACTTTGGGTTAAATTATATTGGTTATGCTAGGTGCTTCTTACTTATGCAGAATTCACACCCATATTGTTTGAGACATTGGAGTTATAAGGTGTGTATCTCAGACACACAACAAATGGTTATTGATTCACCATGTCTAATCAACACAAGAATCAACTAGTCCAGAGCAAACGGCTCCTGGTAAAGACTTCTCAAATCCGTTTATGGTTGATAGTTTACCAAAAACTATATGGTTCTCAACTCACCATATTCCATGTGATTAAGAGTTGGCTAGTCCATAGCAAACGGCTCATGGTAAAGACATATCAAATTAGCTGATAGTTTGCTAAAAACTATGATAAGAGCAGCTAATTTTCATGTTTTACTTACCACTTCTCTTTGATATTTTGTGAAAATTTACCACTGCTAGTTCACAAGTTACCACTGTAATTTTTCCACTGGTGAACTAGCCGTTACAACTGTTGTGTCAGTAATCTTATTTTTTAACTAGCCGTTGTAAAATAACCATGTTTCCTTATTAATAGGGTAACTTTTTGTGAATTATCCACTTACCAATTTTAATTTATTCTTTTTCAAAGATAAATTCTTTCTTAAGATAATTCACTTTACGCATAATCCTCAAACCCTATTAGTATAAATTAATCTTCATACGGCTTGATTCTTATTCTCGATTACTAACGCTTTTATCTTTCTTTCACAAAATCATGGCGATTCTAAACTTTGTTGAGGAGCACAACCAAGTGGCCTATTTACAAAAGTCAAACGAAAATAGTGGCCCTGTTTTCCATCAGATTGTGGATTTTCTCAATACAACCCATATAAGGTATGCTTTAACTGTTAATCCCACAATCTTTGTTTCTCATATCAAACAGTTCTGGAACACTGTGGAGTCCATAACTATTGAACAGGGAGACACACACGAACATGTGGAAGCTCTTAGAGCCACAGTGGATGGGGTAACTATTGATGTTACTGAGTCATCCTTGAGGAGAGTTCTCCACTTGGATGATCTCAATGGTATCATCACATTACCCAATTTAGATATTTTCAAAAATATTGCTTCCATGGGGTATGATACATCTGATCAAAAAGTTACTTTCAGAAAAGGATGTTTTTGTCCTCATTGGAGATTTTTAATACATACTCTTTTACATTGCCTAAGTCCTAAGAAAACATCTTATGAGCAATTTGCATCAACCATGGCTTACCCTTTGGTTTGCTTGGCTACTGATAGGACTTTCAATTTTTCAAAGTTTATTTTCAATAATATGAAAGGCAATGTAAAGAGTTCATATAAATTTTTGATGTATCCAAGGTTTGTGCAAGCAGTGTTAAATGAATTTCAACTGCAAACCCACAAAAGAGTTTATGAAACCCCATGTCTTAAGCCAAAAGTTTTTCAAAATATGTGTAAGGCTTCAGAACTTTGGAATGGGGAGGTTAAACCAGTTTTTCCTGAAATGCTTTCAAAGATTTCACAGGTACAGGGTGAAGATGCAACCATCCCAGTTGTATCCCATCACACACCCACTATTGTAGTTCCACAAATTCATCATACCCCTGCAGTAACTCACACATATGAGAGGAGGCCAAAACAGACAACTCCTCTCATCTAAACATTGCATGTTGCTGAACCTTTTGGTTTAGGAACAAGCAGTGGTGGTTCAAGGCTTCCTCCTAGTCCACCTAGAGATGAGCCTGAATCAATGCCCTATGATTCACCTCTCCCAGCAGGTCACACAGTTGGAAGTGTTGAGGGCAGTGTGCAACCAAATGAATTGATGGAATTATGTACCCAGTTAGTCAAACAGGTTCAAGCTTTGGAGAAAGATCTGGCAATGACTAAACAACAACATGCCACAGAGCTTAACCAGATGAAGGCAGAGATTAAAAGATTACAGGATGAAGTTGACAGTCTCAAGAAGCACAGCTCTTCCACTTCACCTCATAATGATGATGACTCTGTCTACTTTAGTGAAGATTTGGAGAATTCTCCCAAACAGGGGAGGATTAGAACTGAAGCAGAGTTTAAGGGGAGGAAATTAAATTTTGAACAAGATTTTGCTGATTTAGATGATGTTGTTAATGTTCAAGAAAAGAAAGATGCAGCTGTGGTTTCTAAAGAAATTTTTGCTGAAGCAGTGGAAACTCATAAAGTCACAGTGGAAAAAGAAACAGATGTAATGGATGTTGCTGATGCAGAATTTCAAAGAAAAAGAGTAGAAAAAGGAAAAGTTCAAGTTGTTGATGAATCATCTGAGCAATCAAAGAAGATTTCAAAGAAAGAACAAGCTCAGATAGATTATGATGCAGAATTGGTAAAGGAATTGGTAGAAGCTGAAATTGAAAAGAAGAAAAAGCAAGAGGAGGATGAGATTGCAAGTTTTATGGAAGCTAAGAGGTTAGACAAATTGGAAACAGTGATGGAAGAACCACTTTCTGTTGTTCCACCAACAATATTACATGAGAAACCTCCAATGTTCACTTATGTGCCTACAGAAGAAGAAATTGAGTTCATGATTGATAATGATCCAGTGATTAGAAAGAAGGCAATTTAACTCATTGCAAATACAACTCTTAATGAAGATCAAAGGTCTGCACAATTAAAGGACTTCAGTCAGATGAAGAATCAACAGGCTCTTGATGATATCATTGGCACAGTTAGAAAGGGTCAAAAGAAACCAAGACAACCTACAAAGACACAAATTATTGTTGAGATGAAGACCTATTATTGTCATGTTGGAAATATGAAGATGGCACAATTTAAAGGTATGACACATGATCAGATTGAAGGTATTTACTACAGGGTTAAAAGACAGGATAGTCATTTCATCCCTATGGATAAAGAACCTACATTTATGAAGTCAAAAAGGTCAGGAGTGAGTCTTGGATCTAAAGATGCAAAGAAATTGAAGACTCAGGAGTCATCTCAAGCAAAAGAAGGTGTCAGCAAGTTGACTGAAGAACAAGTTACCAATATGGTGTATATTGAAACTGATGTGCTTAATATAGAACCTTTATAAACAAGATATCCAGTAGTTGGTTGGGAAATCTATTCTGATGACTTTGGTGTAGCATGGAAGATTATCAGAACTGGAAATGTCACAAGTATTTGCAGAGATTTTGAAGATGTTGTTAGATCTTGTGATAGAGAAGATTTGGATACTTTGTGGAGGATTATTCAAGATCAGTCCAAGAAAGATGAACTTGTTGATGTCAAAGCTCAAGAGTTGTGGGTTCACTTTAGAAGATTATATGAACCTGACCCAAGTGACAGGTATTGGAGATTTGAAGCTCACAATATGAATACTCTGTGGAAATTCTATGATTCAAGTGTTGTACATCATGTTTCTACTCAAGATGGAGTTGATGTGTTTATGTTATCTGAGAAAGAATATCCATTGAGAGCTGGAGTTTTAACTGTTATGATATCAGTAAGGCTCAGATGTTGGGAAAGAAGTGAAGTCATAGAAGATTTGTTACAGAGAATTTATGATCTAAGTGTGAGAGCTGATAAGGAGTTAAGGAAAAGAAGATAAGTGTTTGGAAGAATTCTCATATCCTCATATCTACTGACTACTTGAAGAAACTTATTGATTTACATGTTAATCATAAGTTTAGGGGAGGATTGTTGGGAATTGTATTAACAGTTACCACGGCTAAGTATGAAGATTACAACTGCTGAAGAATGCACTAGCAGTGGAAACTCATTACCACTGCTAGTACATATTATTACCACTGTTGTTAGGATAACTGTTAGGAAATGTGTAAAGATAAATATAGAATAGATCTTGTGTATATCTTATTCTATTAGAGTTACACGTATCTTGTAGAAGAGGACTCCTTGTGCTATAAAAGGAGGTCCTAGGTTAAGGTTAGATATATGTTTTTCTTAGAGCTTCAAGGTTGTAACCCTAGTGATACAAAGATCACTCGTATTATTATTCATAATATTGGAGCTAACCGTTTGATACATACATTATTCTCATTCATATACAACTGTTTCATTCACAATCAAACTTCTAATTGTTACTAAGTAGATTCCGCATACTTAGTGATATAACTCAAAGTATCATTCTAACACAGATCAATGTATTTAAAGATCCATCATGGAGTAATGGGGAAGAGCATCATATATTACCCTCATATGTGCATTAATCTTAAAAAGTACTCCAAGTGTTTTGATTATCTTGATTCGAGTCATTAGATTAGTTTATTGTAAAGTATGTAAAAATTCAAGTGTAAAGAGAATGTACATTCCCTATGATGTATTATTTTGGATGGTAGGGTAAGAGTGTATGAAAAGAAAAAAGAATCAAAAAAATTAAGAAAAAAAAATAGAAAAAGAAAAAGAGAAAAAACATACGGACTACCATCCCGTTTTATTCTATGTTTATTTTATGTTTTTGTTATTTTTTATTTGTTAGCTTAACTCGAGTCGAGTCTTGGCTTAGCAACACCATATTGTACATGTAATTAACCAAGATGATTAACTCGCCACCAGTAAATATTGCCTTTATCCTTCAAAACCGTGTTTTCCATATCCCTACACCTAACGTTATAACCCTTTAAAAGACCTCTTTGATAGTTTATCTTAGCTGCTTACGCCAAGTGGTGGAGGTTTGATCCTTTCCCAAGCCTATGGTAATCTATTTGCTATGACAGGTAGTGAGAGATTTTTTCCATTTCCTTATTGTGATATATACTTTATTACACCCGAGAGATGTGAGAATCTGAACACTATTTGTGAGGTGCTAGTGTATGACCTCCGTGCTTGCTTCTCGTTTTTAGTGGAACGATTATTTGTTGTAATTACTTTTATATTAGTGTTAAATGACCCCTAACTTGTATTTTGATTAGAATAAAAGCGCATTTGCTTGAGGACAAACAAATCTCAAGTGTAAGGGTATTTGATGAGGCGAAAAGTGTAATGCTTTTAAGGGGTCATTTAAGCCCGAATTCGAGATTATTTGATCAAATATTGCCCTAAATCGTTCCTTTTGCCATTTTAGGTACTTTTGAGGAAAAATCTGGAAAATGAAGCATTTTGGACGTTTTTGGAGCATAAAAGTGAAAAAAACGGCAAAGTCTCAAAATTCCTTGCTTGAACAGTACCTGACGGCGTCAAGTGTGTGGAAAACTAGAAGGGGGGGGGGGGGTTGAATAGTTTTACGTTGTTTTTAAATTGTTATAAAAGTTTTTCTTAAAGTTTTCTTTGTTTTATAAAATATAGATTCTATGCTATATGAAATCAAGTCATGCACAATATGAACAACACAAAGTATGTACGATAAAGCAATAATAACGTAAGTAAATAAGTAGATAAGAGTTGGAAAGATCAAACCGAGAGACAAGCGATTTATAGTGGTTCGGCTACAAGGTCACCTTCCTTGCCCTACTCCACTCCCCGAGCACCTAACTCGAGAGTTTTCTTCACTATATCAACAAGCTCCCTTATGGAGGAGAAAACCTTACACACCAATTTACACACCACAATATCTTCACAACTTCTACACAACTAGTTCACACCTATTCACTACTTAATCACACCACTTCTTCACACCAATCTTCTACACACCAATCTTCTTCACACCTATTCTTCTACACACCAATCTTCTTCACACCTATTCTTCTACACACCAATCTTCTTCACACCTATTCTTCTACACACCAATCTTCTAACCAATCACACTATATATATATCAAACTACACTACCTTCTAACTAATATTCACAACTAATCACACAATAATAACAATGATGAGTCACTAACAACTTAGATGTGGAGATCACAACAAATTGTAATACTTCTTGTCTTGAGGGATAAAAGTATTCTTCTCTTGCACTTGATGGGATGATGTTTGGATCACTTTGAAACAAAGATTTAAGAATGTATGATCAAAGGATTTATAGATTGGAAATGGAGATCTAGAACAGAGAATTCTGTAGTGCAAAAGGTGAGGAAAAAATCCAGGTTTGAGGAGGTATTTATAGGCAACAGAATCTGACAGAGGAGCGTGGCCGGTCACCTTAATTCATGGCCAGCCCCCTTAAAATTAAGGGGACCGCCCTTTATAATTAAGGGGGCCGCCCAGCTGAAACGGACAGATTCTTTGTCTTTTAGTGGGGAAAGTTTATTTGGAGAAAAACTAACTGATTTTGGTTAAAAATTTGAATTCATATATTTAGTATGAATAAAACATTTTTCTTTATTACCAAAAGTGTTTTTCAAAAATATATAATATGTTTATATAATTAAATAAACTTTGTATTAGTTAATTAAATACCCCTTTGATCATAAATTGCACTAAACACTTTGTTTATTCATACCTTAAGTGATTTGGATATAAAGAGAAATATTAATCACTAAATACTTGTTTATGTCACAAGTTTTAGTTCTATGAGTTTATATTTTGTGATAATTAAAACATAGAGATATTGATAACATGTTAATAATGTTTTTAGGCATTATTTATGTCAACAATCTCCCCCTTTTTGATTATTACAAAACCTTAAACTCAATATATCTAAAACTTGTTTTTAGACAAGTATTATAGAGTTTACATTTCTCTTCTCCCCCTTTTTGTAAAATTAAAAAGGTTAAGCCGAGTAAGCTTCGCGAGGGAAGTTTAAACGGGTAGAATGCTCCTCCTTGATGTATGCTCCCCCTCATTTGAGAGCACCAAGGGAACGAGCTATGGAGATCTTTGCTACAAAAATATTTGAAGAGAGCAAGATACACATATATGCAAGGCAACAATTTTGCAACTAAACATAGATTCATTCAATAATGATAAGCATTACAACATTCAATATGCTTGAAGCATATTGATAAAAATAACACAAAAGAAAAGACATAGTCCTATATTGCCTAAGAGAGCATTTGGACTTGCTTGAAACCCATGGTTGATTGTTTTATTTGCTTGAAGGGAAACATAAGCATAAAGCTTAGATGTTTGATTGAGAGGGATATGGAGTGGAGTATGGAGCGGAAGAGGTGGATCTCACGATGTTGTATCGTGTTAAGGGTGGTATTGGATGATTACGAGTGAGAAGATATTCAATCCAAGAAATATCTTCACTCAAGTAGAGGATTTGTTTTTGAAGGAATATGCAACAAGTGCAAAAGTGAATGTGGTTTGTAACTTGATCCAAGTTGAGAGAGTGGGGAAGGCAATTTGCATAGGGTGATGATGGAGGTTGCCCTTTGTTGCGTTGTGCAAGATGCATAGCAAGGAGATCACTAAGATCATGGATTTGGTTTATTTCATCACGGAACTTTTGTTTTTCCGTGGCAATGTGGAGGGGATCATAGGTTTGGTATGGAAGAGTTGGGTTTGTGTAGTTGGAATTGTAGTTCGATGGTTGATCAAACTTGTATGGATCATTATAAGTGGTTGGAAGTTGAGATGTGTAGTTTGGCTTGAATGAAGATGTTTGGCCAATGTTGTATAGTTTGTAAATGTGTTGGTGAAAAATGGGAAATGTAGGTTGAAATGGGCTAAAAAAGCAGAAAAGATTCTGTAAACCCGTCCATCAAATGGCCGGTCCCTTTAATTAGGGGGCGGTCCCCTTAAAATTAAGGGGGCCGCCTTACATAATTAAGGGGGCCGCCCATCTGGTGATTTCCAGATTGCCAGAATTGGGTTTTTGGCAGAAAATTTGCAGAAAGGTTGTGTTTTTGGACTTGGATTCAAGCAAGTTCAATTCCTTTAGGCAATATAGCATCTAATCTAATCATTAAATATCATGCATGCAAAAACACATAAGCATAAGAGCAAATAATCAACACATAATAAGCAATAGGAGGTGAGTAAAGGCAAGAACACTTAAGCTTCCTAAGGCACCTATCTTAGATTAAAGGCAAAGGCAATTAGTGAGTGAAAAGCTAGTGATGGATCAAGATGACACCATTATTAGTGAATTTGTCCTAGTGAGTGTCTATATGCAATAAATGTGGAGTTGTGATTGTTTCGACTCCTAGAAGCAAAAAGAAATAACGATCCTAAGAAACAATCCAAATGATCTCCTTGATTCAGTTTTTGCTCGATCATGAATGTCAAAGACATATATTAGATTATATATCTTGACAATTTATGTGAGAGTTTATGCATGATTTTGAAATACAATGTTTTTAGAATTAGTCAACAATGCAAGGAAAATGATCTTCATGTGATTCCTAGATTGTGAGAATGATTTTTAGAGAAAATTGATTGAGTTTAAAAAAAAAATTTATGCAAAGAAAATAAATCTTCTCAATCTTTAGTTTTGTGCGAAATAGATTCCTAGACTCAGAAAAGGTGGAATGGAAGAAAAATAAATTTCATGCAATTATAAATTTGAATTAATTCAATGTAATTTAGTCAACTTGTTCCATCATTCCTAATCCTAAACGCAAGTGGTTGAATAATTCACGCTTAAGGGGTTTTGTGAATATATCCGCAATGTTGTCTTCCGATGCAACCTTTTCTATAGATATATTTCCTTTTTGTACATTATCCCTAAGAAAATGGTGACGTATTTCTATGTGTTTAGTCCTAGAGTGTTGCACCGGATTTTTACTTAAATCTATCGCACCTTTGTTATCGCACATAATGGGGATATTTTCTAACCTAATGCCATAGTCTACGAGAGCTTGTTTCATCCATAGTGCTTGTTGACATGCCTTTCCGACGCTTACATATTCGGCTTCGGTGGTAGAAATAGCAAGAGCGGTTTGCTTCTTCGAAAACCAAGACGTTAGACAACATCCCATAAACGTGCAAATACCGCTAGTACTCTTTCTATCTACGTAGTCTCCCGCATGATCCGAATCTGCATAGACGATGGTTTCTATGCCGGATTCCTTATGATACCATAATCCTAAGTGTATAGTGCCTTTAACGTATCGGAAGATACGCTTAACCGCTTCTAGGTGAGAGGTTTTGGGATCCTCTTGAAAACGGGCACAAAGGCAGACACTAAACATGATATCGGGTCTACTTGCCGTCAAGTATAGTAAACTACCTATCATTCCTCTATACTTGGTGTTATCTACGGACTCACCTTCATCATCCTTTGTGAGATTTACCTCCGTAGACATGGGAGTTTTCATGGGTTTTGAGTCTTCTAGGCCAAACTTCTTAAGCATTTCCTTAATGTACTTAGATTGGTTAAAAAATATTCCATCTTCTAATTGTTTTATTTGTAATCCTAGGAAGAAGTTAAGTTCACCCATCATACTCATCTCAAACTCATCATGCATGATTTTGGCAAATTCATCACACATGTCTTGGCAAGTCGATCCAAATATAATGTCATCAACATATATTTGGACAATGATGAGATTTGGGTTTTTCCTTTTAGTGAAAAGAGTGTTATCTACCATTCCCATGGAATAATCATGTTTAATAAGAAAAGCTTTTAATCGATCATACCAAGCTTTGGGAGCTTGTTTGAGTCCATACAAAGCTTTCTTTAACTTATAAACATAATCAGGTTTTGCGAAGTCAATGAATCCTGGAGGTTGTGCCACATATACCTCCTCATTGATAAAACCGTTAAGGAATGCACTTTTCACATCCATTTGGAATAACTTAAAATCTAGGGCGCAAGCATAGGCAAGTAATATCCTAATCGATTCTAGTCTAGCTACGGGGGCATAAGTTTCGTCATAATCAATTCCTTCTTGTTGATTATAACCTTGGGCAACTAACCTAGCTTTATTCCTAGTAACTATTCCATTCTCGTCTAATTTATTCCTATATACCCATTTGGTTCCTATGATGGTCATATCCTTTGGATTTGGGACTAATTCCCAAACATCATTTGCCTTAAATTGATTTAATTCTTCTTGCATAGCTATAACCCAACTTTCATCCTTTAAAGCCTCGCTAATATTCTTAGGTTCTATTGCTAAGAGGAAACAAAAGAAATTGTTTTTATCTTGGGCTTGTGACCTAAGGGTTCTTTGGTTAAGATGTCCTATTATATTATCTAATGGATGTGATCTAGATTCTTTAATATTAACAGTTTCGCCATTTTCTAAGTTAATGTCTTCATTATCATTTCCTATGGGTTTTGTTTTACTAACCTCAATAGCTTCATCTTCGACTAAATCATCATCTTCTAAAGGTAATGTTTTAGGAGGTGGTGGTGTTTCATCAAATGTTACATTTAGTGATTCCTCTACTTTCATGGAGTGTTTATTAAGTATTATATATGCTTTGCTATTTTGTGAGTATCCTAAAAATATTCCTTTATATGATTTTGATTCAAACTTAGTGAGATAGTCCTTAGTGTTTAAAATATAGCATTTACTTCCAAATACCTTAAAGTAGCTTAAGTTTGGTTTTCTACCTCTTAATAACTCATAAGGAGTTTTTCCTAGAATTCTTCTAATTGATACCCTATTTAAAATATAAGTTAATGTATCTACGGCGTGACACCAAAATTTTTGTGGGATGGATTGTTCATTTAACATAGTTCTACTCATTTCTTGTAGTGACCTATTTTTTCTTTCTACTACGCCATTTGATTGAGGAGTACGAGGAGCGGAGAAATTGTGAGATATTCCATTTAACTCGCAATATTTTCCGAATTGTACTTCGTTATCAAATTCCCTACCATGGTCCGTCCTAATGGCAACTATTGAGCATCCTAATTTATTTTGAATCATTTTACTAAATATTTCGAATTTTTCAAAGGCTTGGGTTTTGTCACTTAAAAACCTAGTCCACGTGTATCGTGAGTAGTCATCTACTATTACTAAGGTATATTTGTTTCCTCCATAGCTCCGCACAGCAGATGGACCAAAAAGATCCATATGTAATAATTCTAGGCACCTAGTAGTGGATACTGTAACCTCTCGTAAATTTCCCATACGATTAGTAAATGCATACGAATAAATAAAACGATGTTACGATGATTTAACACCATTTTACGGGTAACAATTTTTTTTTTTATGATATGGCTTGATATTGAACCACTGCGATAACTGTGATTGACCGTTTACCCAGGAACGATGCTTACACACAACCTAGATTGCCTATAATTATTGCGAACGATAAATAATTATATAACGCGTTTATATTTAATAATACGTTTCATCTAAATAACGTATACTATTTATATATTCCCCGAACCTACGAAACTTCCCGAGAACGTTCACTAATATTTTTGAACTTCGACACGATAATCGAGACACCCCAGGTGGGCCCCCAACACCCTTTGGGCCACGGTTACACAATACACAAACCAAACGGACTCCTTTTTATTATTTCTTTTTCTTTGGGCCGACACAACCAAGCAGCCCACCAGGCCAAGCCCAAAACACACCCTTTGTTATTATTTTTGTTTTCTTTGTTTTCTGCCAGCCACGACACTCCCAAACGCACCCTAGTATTTTACGATTTCTACATCTAACCTACGTATATTTTTACTTAACTCATCTCACCTAGTACCAAAGAACCAGGAATGATAAAACTTGTGCTCACTCACCCTCGTTTACTACCCCAGAAACGCCCTAAGTAAATCACCAAAAACCATATAGTAAGATATGCACAAACGTGGCAATACATTCCTTGATGCCACCCATGCTCCCCAATCCCATCTAAACTAACCATATACATATCATGAAACATCAGGAATGAACATGGATCATATCTTACATGATCTTGGCTTGTACAAACTCGATTGGCCATTGTTTGTGGCAACACTATTCGCCCTCACATGCTACACCAACACTTATGAGCCTACCTTGTTTCTACCTTTCAAAAACTGCCTATATAAGACCTCCCATGCAACCTTAAATGTTACACACACTTATACGTACTATACTACCAAAAATAATAACGAGGAGGAGCGGTTGGAGGACAAACAAATCGCCAAGTGTACCACGTCTCAACTGAACCTAGGAAGCAAAGCTTGGACCCTCTTGAACCTTGGTGGAACGTGATGTGAACCACGAAGCAATTGTACCATTAAACGAACCATACGCCTCGTTTTACTCCACCTCTTGAGGTGAGGTGAGATCTTGATTTCTTTCTTTACATATATATATACACACGTATCACTTATTTTGCACAAACACTTCGTCTAAATAAAACGAGAAACTAAAACATAACATGCTTATATTATAAGTCGTATTGCATGTTTACTAAGCCATTAACGAGAACCTATACTAATCTTGAACTAATATTAACGTATACACATTAAAAATCACATGTTTCTAAGTGATATTGAACCTATACGAAAAATACTAAAAGACTTAGTTTATTTTTCAACCTATATAGTTTTTACGTATTGAGTTTTGGCTTACAATTTGACCTCGCCATTTCTAAATTTGACACACGACCCATTATTATTTTTATACGATCTAATTGCCTACTTGAAATAGAAATGAGAATGATAAATAAGTCGACTTAATAACCTAGTTGGACCACTCAACGAGACCCAAAGTAAATCACTATTAAAACTGTTTTCAGAAACTTAAAAACCTTACGTGGGCCAAAAAGCCCAAAAAGCTTGTTTCAGCTTATTACGAGAATCTGAGCATATAAGCTGTTTTGAAATGAATTTGTAACTTAAAATGATGGATTTTTATAAACCTAGTGTTCCCCCAAACCCCTTGGATCATAAAACCTTAACGGGCCCTTATTTTGGACTCGTTAAGCCCACTAAATGAAATAAGCTAATTATAAGCTAAAAAGCTGTGAAAATAAGCTATTTGAGACCTTAAGAGCTTATTGAAGTAATAAAAATGTTAAGTTTTAAACTTGGAAATGTTTGGACCATTTTTGCAAATGTTCGAAGGATAGGGACTAAAATTGTCAAATTGTAAACTTAAGGTGAAAAGTATAAAACTATTTTTCTAAAGGGTATAAACTATAAATATTGAAACTTAGGGATATTGAATGTAAATATTTGATATTTGGACTAAAAACGTAAATATATATAATTTTTGGACTAACGGCGTAAATGTTTTCCGTTAAGGGTAAAAAGCGTAAAATTGAGAAACATGAAGGATTTAATGGTAATATTGATTTTAATAATAATTTTATAAATTATATATATTTATACCTATATATATATTTGAATTAAAACGATAAATAATAAAACGTAACTTATTTTATATATATATATATATATATATATATATATATATATATATATATATATATATATATATATATATATATATATATATATATATATATATATAATACGAATAAAACGTATATAACGAATAACTAAATTTAGACGAATAAAACAATACGTAACAATTATCTATTTTTATACGACGTAACACATCACGTATGCACTTTATCGATTACTCATAATTAATAATAACGTTCGCAATAAAACGAGACTTAAGAACTGAAACGTGCCATATCTTATAGGTTGTGTGTGAAGCCGTTGCCTTGCATCGTTGAGATTACGTTTGTTCTACTAAGGTGAGTTCATAGCCCACATTTAACTTATTTTGTGGGGAGGGATACATGCTCAAAAACCGAACACAAGTCTTTTCCCGATCTTATTATTGCTTAAGTAGCTATTGCCAAAAGTCCCTCGATCATGAACCTTAATCACTTGAAAGGTGAACGTAAATAATTGTGAATAGATCTATTAGGGATTGACAATCCCCATTTGGTTGCTAGAGGAAAGTCACCAAATGCACGTTATTTGAATATAGTAGGTTACTGGCAAATACCTATCTTGGGGGCTATATATTTTACATCATTATTTTGAAAATATTGATGTCTGTTGAATCGTTGAGTGTCATGAGCTTAATGCAATAATGAATGTGATTTCTAACTTGTTTATTTGTATCGATATTACAATAAACATCTATCTCTTGTGTTCAAACTCTTAAATTATAAACCTATGAATTTCACTCAACTTTTGTTGACTTTTAGCATGTTTATCTCAGGTAACTAAATGGAATGGATGGCAAAGGCACGAAGTGGGCAAATAAAGAAACGTTTATTTCTCTTTAAATAAAACTTGTTGTTGAATAACGAATTCTCTTGAAATTATGAATATTTGGTATTTTAAATAAAACTTAAAACGATCACTTGAATCGTTTTCTATAATTGTGACGAAAGATCCACAATATAATACCCCAAAAGTCTTTCGCTGACATTTTAAGTCTTCCGCTGTATTGATCGATTTTGGGGGTGTTATAGATTGGCATCAGAGCCACGGTTATAGTGAACCAAGTGTTTTTGGAACATTGGACTATAACTACACTTTAAACGGGACAAAATTTTCATAAAATACCATCCTACGCCCTTCGTGCCTACGCATCCCAGTAATTGGTAAAAAGTATTATTTACCTTATAGCATTTTTTAAA
This sequence comes from Artemisia argyi, assembly GCA_030686995.1. NCBI lineage: Eukaryota > Viridiplantae > Streptophyta > Magnoliopsida > Asterales > Asteraceae > Artemisia > Artemisia argyi. The sequence continues at coordinate 167,273,207 of CM060685.1, read as the reverse complement.
TTGGTTATAATTATGCTTACATTTACTAATCGGGAAATTTATTACAGTGTCATATCTTCGAACACCCACCCTATCAACTTGTCCTCAAACTCAGGAACTGAAGATGTTACTTCAGCCTATGCTACCTCACCTATGCCTATGTCTCCTGCTACCGACAGATACATGCAAAGCCAGCAATTTCTGCCAGCATCTGACACAGAGGCTTCTCCTCTGGCAACATCTGGTCCGATTCGCCGATCTAGGCAAATTAGACAACTTCAGCCGTATGAAGCAAGTACTGCTGTACCAGCACCAGCTCTTGTCATACCACCTGAATCAGTTGTGCCATCACCACCTGCACCACCAGTAATACCACCACTACCAACTATCTTCTACAGCCAAACTACTACTATGCCACTAATACCATCACCTATAGCATCACCTCCATTAGCATCACCACCTGCACCTTACCGAAGTGTCCCTCTATCACCTCACCGAAGGACTTACCCAATCCGCCCAACCACCTCAGAATCTAGTGTTCACTGTAGACGCCGAAGGATCCAAAAGCGAGTAGATGCTCGTAAATGGTCTTTCTTATTGCCCATTATGCGATATTGGAGATCTCAAGAAGGAACACCAACAACAAGGGAACTTAGGGAAAGTTCTTACTCTACCTCCCGAATTCTGCCAGTCACTGGGGAACCCATACACCATACCATACCATTGTTAGCTGCAAGAATGGTTCGCCACGAAGACCGACTTGATTCCATCGCTAGTATACTCAACAAGATTCCACATGAACTTCTAGACACCTTTGAAGATGATATGAACAGTCTCATAATTGGTCATCTTGCAATAGAAGATAAGGTTGAAAAGTTGGATTCTTTATTTTGGGAATCAATGGAATTCATAGGAGCACTATGTGGGGCTAACACTTCAACCGAAATAGCATTGGGGACTTTAGACCGAGAAATTGAGAGGATCAACACTGAAAACCTACGCCTTAGGCAAGCCCTGCTAGAAGCTCGAGAAAGGGAAAGAGCTCGAGATCAAACCATGGAAACCATGTCCACTGCCATTCAAGAACTCCAAAACCGCCTAGACAAGGCCTTAGGAAAACCATGAGACCACCACCTTGTTAAGAAAAATCAATGTCCTACAAATAAGAATATCTTGTCGTGTTTTGTAAACATTTGCACAAGTACCAACAAGTGTTGTAACACCTTGACATTGATTTATGGAAGTTTATTTTATCTTTATTTACGTTGCATTATATCGTAATATATTGGTTCATACAGGTCAAACTTTTTCGTAATGTGTGTCATCCCAACATACGATAATTTACGATTTAAACCTTTTCAATGATCGAATCATTGTAACTACGACCTATATCTAACTATTTATTACTCGATATGTATTTTCAACGTGATAAGATTATTATAAATGTTCTAATAATACACCTTCTTTTATAGCAATATGCCTAGAACTAGGAGAACAACCACGAACGCCGCACCAGCAAACCCCGAAGTTATGACCCCGGCTGCAATCCAGCAAGCAATCGCTGATGGCGTTAATGCCGTTTTAGCTGAACAAAACCATAATAGAGACGGAAATGCACCGGCACCCCGCTACTGCACGTACAAGGACTTCATAGCATGTCAACCAACGTATTTCAAAGGAACTGAAGGAGTGTCGGAATTAGCTCAATGGTTTGAAAGAAGTGAAACTGTTTTCCAAAGAAGTGGATGCTCGGAAAACAACAAGGTAAGCTTCGCAACGGGAACACTAATGCAAGACGCTTTATCGTGGTGGAACTCTACCGTTCAAACACTAGGAGCAGAAGCAGCACATCAGCTTACTTGGATTGAATTCAAGGCTAAAATACTAAATAAGTATTGTCCCCATTCCGAACTGCGAAAACTCGAGGATGAGTTCCATGCCTTAATAGTGAAAGGAGTTGATTTGAGAAGTTACAACCGGAGATTCCAAGAACTCAGGATACTATGCCCTACCATGGTACCCGATCATGAGAAGACATTAGAGAAATATGTCGAAGGACTCCCTAGGAGTATTGAAGGAAATGTCACCTCAGCAAACCCGCCAACCTTGGAAGCAGCAATGGAGCTTGCTCAGAAACTTCTAGATCGAGAAGTGAAATGCAATGAACTTAAAAGGAAATTGGACGATAAAAGAACCACCCACCATCACAACAACAACCAGCAAAGCTACAACAGTCATCACTGCAACAACAACCAACGCAACAATAATCGGAACCACCAACCATATCACAACACTCGAAGCACTCAGCAGCTGAATCAAAGACAAGAAAAACCCCGAGTCTACACCGCTACGGAAGGTGTAGGGTACAACGGACAGAAACTCCTGTGCCAGCGATGCAAACTTCATCATGAGGGTCGTTGTACCGTCCGATGTGACAAATGTCATAAAATCGGTCATCAAACCAGAAACTGTAGGATTCCGGCTACAGGAAGCAACACACAGGTTGTATCACCCACTTGTTATGGATGTGGAGAAGTAGGACACATCCGGAGGAACTGCCCAAAAGGGAATGAACCAATCAACGCTCCAGCTAGAGTATACCTTCCCGGAGATGGAAACGGACCCGATGTAGTCACCGGTACGTTTCTACTAAACCATCATAATGCTAGAGTATTGTTTGATTCGGGCGCCGATAAGAGTTTTATATCAGATACGTTTGCCCCTTTACTTAATGTTACCCCCTCTAAGCTAAACACCACCTACGAAGTCGAAATGGCTGACGGAAATTTAATAGATACCAATACTATCATTAAAGATTGCACCCTAACCTTATTCGAAAAACCTTTTGCCATTGATCTTATGCCGGTTCAACTTGGTAGTTTCGACGCTATCATCGGCATGGATTGGCTATCCCACCATCGTGCTAGGATTCACTGTGACGAAAAGGCCGTCCATATACCACTCAAGGATGAAACACTCATTGTTCAGGGCGACAAAAGCAAACCTCGATATGGAATTATCTCATGTATGCGAGTAATAAAATCCATGAAAGAAGGATGTCAAGTATTCATGGCTCAAGTTACGGAAAGTAAGTCATCCGAGAAGCAGTTTGATGACGTTCCTATCGTTAGGGATTTCCTGAAGTATTCCCTGAAGAATTACCTGGCATTCCACCCATACGTCAAGTAGAATTTCAGATTGAACTAGTGCCTGGAGCGGCACCAGTGGCTAAAGCACCCTATAGACTAGCACCATCTGAAATGGAAGAGTTGTCAGGACAACTAAAGGAATTATCAGATAAAGGATTTATTCGACCAAGCTCATCACCTTGGGGAGCTCCAATTTTATTTGTTAAGAAGAAGGATGGATCCTTTCGAATGTGCATCGATTACCGGGAATTGAATAAACTTACGGTAAAGAATCGATACCCATTACCTCGAATTGATAATCTGTTTGATCAATTGCAAGGATCGAGTGTGTACTCAAAAATTGATCTGAGATCAGGATATCATCAGCTAAGAGTTCGAGAAGAGGATATTCCGAAAACTGCATTCAGAACGCGCTATGGTCACTACGAATTTCAAGTAATGCCGTTCGGTCTAACCAATGCACCAACAGTTTTCATGGATTTAATGAATCGAGTATGCAAACCTTACTTGGATAAGTTTGTAATAGTATTCATCGACGATATTTTGATCTACTCTCGCAACGAAGAAGAACACGCGGGACATTTGCGAATCATTCTAGAACTGCTCAAGAAAGAAGAATTGTACGCTAAGTTCTCTAAATGTGACTTTTGGATTCGCACCGTACAATTTTTAGGACACATCATCGATAGTCAAGGCATTCACGTAGACCCTGCAAAGATTGAGGCTGTTAAAGGTTGGTCATCTCCTACAAACCCCACGGAGATTCGTCAATTTTTAGGTCTCGCAGGTTACTACCGAAGATTTATAGGAGGATTCTCCAAGATTGCAAAACCTTTGACTAAACTAACCCAAAAGAATGAGAAGTACATCTGGGAAGAAAAGGAAGAAGCAGCCTTCCAGTTGTTAAAACAAAAGCTTTGTGAAGCTCCAATATTAGCCCTCCCAGAAGGAAACGAGGACTTTATAGTATATTGCGACGCATCTTATCATGGACTAGGAGCGGTCTTGATGCAAAGAAGCAAAGTGATAGCTTACGCATCTCGGCAACTGAAGAAACATGAGGAAAACTACACGACTCATGACTTGGAGTTAGGAGCTGTAGTGTTTACGCTCAAGTTATGGAGACACTACTTATATGGTACCAAATGTACCGTGTACACCGACCACAAGAGTCTTCAACACATTTTGGATCAGAAGGATTTGAATATGAGGCAACGTCGCTGGCTAGAGTTGCTCAGCGATTATGATTGTGAGATCCGTTACCACCCAGGAAAGGCTAATGTAGTAGCAGATGCGTTAAGCCGAAAGGAACGATTGAAACCCCTTCGAGTTAGATCACTAGGGATGACTATCCACTCACCCCTTCCATCCCAAATCCTTACCGCGCAGAACGAAGTACTTAAAGAAGAAAACCGACCCAAGGAAAAGATTTACGGTATGCCCGAGAATAAGAATGGTTTCGTGAAGAAATCCGATGGAACACTGTGTTTCAAGGACAGAAGTTGGATCCCTATGATTGGAGGTATTCGTGAGCTCATCATGTACGATTCCCACAAGTCAAAATACTCCATCCATCCAGGTTCCGACAAGATGTATCAGGATTTAAAGAGACTATATTGGTGGCCAAACATGAAGGCTGACATCGCAGAATATGTCGGTAAATGTTTGACATGTTCAAGGGTAAAGGCAGAACATCAGAAACCTTCAGGCTTACTTGTACAACCAGAACTTCCTATGTGGAAATGGGAACGAATCACTATGGACTTCATCACCAAACTCCCAAGAACCTCATCCGGATACGGCACAATATGGGTTATTGTGGATCGTCTAACAAAATCCGCTCATTTTATACCCATCAAAGAAACCGATGAGATGAATAAACTAGCTCAGATATATGTGAAGGAAATTGTCACTCGACATGGAGTACCAATTTCGATTATCTCGGATCGAGATAGTCGTTTCACCTCTCACTTTTGGAAATCATTACAGAAAGCCTTAGGAACTAAACTAGATATGAGCACCGCATACCACCCTCAAACTGATGGTCAAAGTGAAAGAACTATCCAAACCTTGGAAGATATGCTCCGAGCATGCGTTATTGATTTTGGAAAAGGTTGGGATAAGCACTTACCATTAGCAGAGTTTTCATACAACAATAGTTACCACACCAGTACAAAAGCAGCACCCTTCGAAGCACTGTATGGTAGGAAGTGCAGATCGCCCGTTTGTTGGGCAGAAGTCGGAGAAAGACAACTTATAGGACCAGACCTTGATCGGGAAACAACCGAGAAAATTGTTAAGATTAAGCAATGATTACAAGCAGCCCGAGACCGACAGAAAAGCTACGCAGACCTAAAAAGGAAACCCATGGAATTTCAAATAGGAGACAGAGTCTTATTGAAAGTATCTCCCTGGAAGGGAATGGTACGATTTGGAAAGCATGGAAAGTTGAACCCCAGATACATCGGTCCGTTCAAAATCCTGGAAAGGATAGGACCCGTGGCTTATAAACTAGAACTACCCGAAGAACTTAGTCGGATTCACGACACCTTTCATGTGCCAAACCTTAAGAAGTGTTTATCCGATGAATCTCTCGTGATTCCATTGAAAGAGATTCGACTAGATGATAAACTTGTCTTTACCGAGGAACCCATTGAAATCATGGATAGAGAAGTCAAACAACTAAAACAAAACCGTATCCCTATCATCAAAGTTCGTTGGGACTCCAAGCGAGGACCGGAATATACCTGGGAGCGCGAAAATCAGATTCGCTCCAAGTACCCACATCTCTTCACCTAGGACACCCTTGGCAACTATCTTAGACTACAATTCCGGGACGGAATTCCCTGTAAGAGGTAGGTAATGTAACCTCTCGTAAATTTCCCATACGATTAGTAAATGCATACGAATAAATAAAACGATGTTACGATAATTTAACACCATTTTACGGGTAACAAATTTTTTTTTTATGATATGGCTTGATATTGAACCACAGCGATAACTGTGATTGACCGTTTACCCAGGAACGATGCTTACACACAACCTAGATTGCCTATAATTATTGCGAACGATAAATAATTATATAACGCGTTTATATTTAATAATACGTTTCGTCTAAATAACGTATACTATTTATATATTCCCCGAACCTACGAAACTTCCCGAGAACGTTCACTAATATTTTTGAACTTCGACACGATAATCGAGACACCCCAGGTGGGCCCCCAACACCCTTTGGGCCACGGTTACACAATACACAAACCAAACGGACTCCTTTTTATTATTTCTTTTTCTTTGGGCCGACACAACCAAGCAGCCCACCAGGCAAAGCCCAAAACACACCCTTTGTTATTATTTTTGTTTTCTTTGTTTTCTGCCAGCCACGACACTCCCAAACGCACCCTAGTATTTTACGATTTCTACATCTAACCTACGTATATTTTTACTTAACTCATCTCACCTAGTACCAAAGAACCAGGAATGATAAAACTTGTGCTCACTCACCCTCGTTTACTACCCCAGAAACGCCCTAAGTGAATCACCAAAAACCATATAGAAAGATATGTACAAACATGGCAATACATTCCTTGATGCCACCCATGCTCCCCAATCCCATCTAAACTAACCATATACATATCATGAAACGTCAGGAATGAACATGGATCATATCTTACATGATCTTGGCTTGTACAAACTCGATTGGCCATTGTTTGTGGCAACACTATTCGCCCTCACATGCTACACCAACACTTGTGAGCCTACCTTGTTTCTACCTTTCAAAAACTGCCTATATAAGACCTCCCATGCAACCTTAAATGTTACACACACTTATACGTACTATACTACCAAAAATAATAACGAGGAGGAGCGGTTGGAGGACAAACAAATCGCCAAGTGTACCACATCTCAAGTGAACCTAGGAAGCAAAGCTTGGACCCTCTTGAACCTTGGTGGAACGTGATGTGAACCACGAAGCAATTGTACCATTACACGAACCATACGCCTCGTTTTACTCCACCTCTTGAGCTGAGGTGAGATCTTGATTTCTTTCTTTACATATATATACACACGTATCACTTATTTTGCACAAACACTTCGTCTAAATAAAACGAGAAACTAAAACATAACATGCTTATATTATAAGTCGTATTGCACGTTTACTAAGCCATTAACGAGAACCTATACTAATCTTGAACTAGTATTAACGTATACACACTAAAAATCACACGTTTCTAAGTGATATTGAACCTATACAAAAAATACTAAAAGACTTAGTTTATTTTTCAACCTATATAGTTTTTACGTATTGAGTTTTGGCTTACAATTTGACCTCGCCATTTCTAAATTTGACACACGACCCATTATTATTTTTATACGATCTAATTGCCTACTTGAAATAGAAACGAGAATGATAAATAAGTCGACTTAATAACCTAGTTTGACCACTCAACGAGACCCAAAGTAAATCACTATTAAAACTGTTTTCAGAAACTTAAAAACCTTACGTGGGCCAAAAAGCCCAAAAAGCTTGTTTCAGCTTATTACGATAATCTGAGCATATAAGCTGTTTTGAAATGAATTTGTAACTTAAAATGATGGATTTTTATAAACCTAGTGTTCCCCCAAACCCCTTGGATAATAAAACCTTAACGGGCCCTTATTTTGGACTCGTTAAGCCCACTAAATGAAATAAGCTAATTATAAGCTAAAAAGCTGTGAAAATAAGCTATTTGAGACCTTAAGAGCTTATTGAAGTAATAAAAATGTTAAGTTTTAAACTTGGAAATGTTTGGACCATTTTTGCAAATGTTCGAAGGATAGGGACTAAAATTGTCAAATTGTAAACTTAAGGTGAAAAGTATAAAACTATTTTTCTAAAGGGTATAAACTATAAATATTGAAACTTAGGGATATTGAATGTAAATATTTGATATTTGGACTAAAAACGTCAATATATATAATTTTTGGACTAACGGCGTAAATGTTTTCCGTTAAGGGTAAAAAGCGTAAAATTGAGAAACATGAAGGATTTAATGGTAATATTGATTTTAATAATAATTTTATAAATTATATATATTTATACTTATATATATATTTGAATTAAAACGATAAATAATAAAACGTAACTTATTTATATATATATATATATATATATATATATATATATATATATATATATATATATATATATATATATATATATATATATATATATATATATAATACGAATATATATATATATATATATATATATATATATATATATATATATAATACGAATAAAACGTATATAATGAATAACTAAATTTAGACGAATAAAACAATACGTAACCATTATCTATTTTTATACGACGTAACACATCACGTATGCACTTTATCGATTACTCATAATTAATAATAACGTTCGCAATAAAACGAGACTTAAGAACTGAAACGTGCCATATCTTATAGGTTGTGTGTGAAGCCGTTGCCTTGCATCGTTGAGATTACGTTTGTTCTACTAAGGTGAGTTCATAGCCCACATTTAACTTATTTTGTGGGGAGGGATACATGCTCAAAAACCGAACACAAGTCTTTTCCCGATCTTATTATTGCTTAAGTAGCTATTGCCAAAAGTCCCTCGATCATGAACCTTAATCACTTGAAAGGTGAACGTAAATAATTGTGAATAGATCTATTAGGGATTGACAATCCCCATTTGGTTGCTAGAGGAAAGTCACCAAATGCACGTTATTTGAATATAGTAGGTTACTGGCAAATACCTATCTTGGGGGCTATATATTTTACATCATTATTTTGAAAATATTGATGTCTGTTGAATCGTTGAGTGTCATGAGCTTAATGCAATAATGAATGTGATTTCTAACTTGTTTATTTGTATCGATATTACAATAAACATCTATCTCTTGTGTTCAAACTCTTAAATTATAAACCTATGAATTTCACTCAACTTTTGTTGACTTTTAGCATGTTTATCTCAGGTAACTAAATGGAATGGATGGCAAAGGCACGAAGTGGGCAAATAAAGAAACGTTTATTTCTCTTTAAATAAAACTTGTTGTTGAATAACGAATTCTCTTGAAATTATGAATATTTGGCATTTTAAATAAAACTTAAAACGATCACTTGAATCGTTTTCTATAATTGTGACGAAAGATCCACAATATAGTACCCCAAAAGTCTTCCGCTGACATTTTAAGTCTTTCGCTGTATTGATCGATTTTGGGGGTGTTATAGATACTATATTCTTGGCTTTGTGACTAACATGAGCTTGTTTTCCAATTTTACATGCATCACAAAAATGCTTGTCATATTTTAGATTAGGCAAATTTCTAACTAATTCCTTAGAGGCCAAAGATTGTATTTGTTGCATGTTAGCATGTCCTAATCTCCTATGCCATAGTGTAGAGTTTTCATCTAGGGTCGTTAGGCATATCCTATCCTCAGGTTTGTTTTCTAGTTTCATAACATATATGCCACCTTTTCTAATCCCTCTACCTATAATTTTTCCATTCTTAACTATTTCGCTATCATCTTCGGTAAATGTGACTCTACATTTATTATCACATATTTGTCCTACACTAAGCAAGTTATATGTTAATTTATCTACATGCTCTACATTTTCAATAGTAAGTGAGTCTTGAGAGATCGTACCTTTGCCAATGATTTTTCCATGTAAGTCACTACCGAAAATAACGTTACCTCCATTGTATGCCTTGTATGTAGAGAATAGATTGCGATTCCCCGTCATGTGCCTCGAACATCCGCTATCTTTAATCCATTCGTCAGGTTCCAAGTCAATTCCTAAACATATTTCGTCGGTTTCTTTTGCCATAAAACACTTTTCGTCTCTTGGCTTTTCAACTTCTTCTTTGTCACTATCACTCCATGTTCCACTAACAAAATCACCTTGACTTTCATAACCCGGTGGCTTTAGACATTCACCAATGAGATGATTTGGACTTCCACATCTAAAGCACTTTCTTTTCCCGTAGTTGTCACTTCTATTCCTTTGGAATGCTTTTCTTTCGTCTCGTGATGTTCTAGTGAATCTTCCTCGTTTCTTGAAGAACTTCTTGAATTCTCTTACGGCCATTGCATATTCTTCATCTTCACTTTCGTCACTTGAATCATCATCATCATCACTAGGTTCCTTTTTGGCTTTTAGAGCAATGGATTTGGTTTGTTCTTTCATTACTTTGACCATTTCCGAATCTCTTTTTATGATTTCTTCATGAACCTTCAAGTTGCCAATTAGTTCATCTAGTGATAACGTCATCAAGTTCTTTGATTCTTCGATTGTCGTGACCTTAGCTCGCCATTTTGGATGCAACGCCCTAAGAAATTTCCTAACACAATTTTTACTAGAAAATGTCTCATCAAGTGCTTTTAAACTTGTGATGATAGTGTTAAACTTAGCAAAAGCATTATCAATTGATTCCTCTTCCGGAATCGTAAATTGTTCATATTGTTGTACAAGAAGATCTATTTTATTATCTTTGACTTGGCTATTACCTTGGTGAGTAATTAGTAAAGAATCCCAAATTTCTTTGGCGGTTTTACACATAAAAATTCTTTCATATTCTTTGCGTGGTAACGCATTATAAATTACCATTTTAGCCTCATTATTTTTTGCTAGTTTCTTTTTCAAATCATCATTTTGTTTTTCAAAAGATACAATTTCATTCATTTTAGTTTCATCATTATATTGAATAGGGGGAAAATCACAAAAGGTAATAATATGCCAAAGATCAAGATCTTTTGATTTCACATATGTTTCGAATCTATTTTTCCAATATAAAAATCCGTCACTTTCAAATAGTGGTGGTCTTTGCATAGATTGCCCTTCTAAATATTTTAAAGATTCCATAGATCGTTACAAGTTTTAAAATACAATATATTTTAAAGATCTTGTTGGACGTGGCTCTTGATACCAATTGTGGAAAACTAAAATGGGGGGTTGAATGGTTTTACGTTGTTTTTAAATTGTTATAAAAGTTTTTCTTAAAGTTTTCTTTGTTTTATAAAATATAGATTCGATGCTATATGAAATCAAGTCATGCACAATATGAACAACACAAAGTATGTACGATAAAGCAATAATAACGTAAGTAAATAAGTAGATAAGAGTTGGAAAGATCGAACCGAGAGACAAGCGATTTATAGTGGTTCGGCTACAAGGTCACCTTCCTTGCCCTACTCCACTCCCCGAGCACCTAACTCGAGAGTTTTCTTCACTATATCAACAAGCTCCCTTATGGTGGAGAAAACCTTACACACCAATTTACACACCACAATATCTTCACAACTTCTACATAACTAGTTCACACCTATTCACTACTTAATCACACCACTTCTTCACACCAATCTTCTACACACCAATCTTCTTCACACCTATTCTTCTACACACCAATCTTCTTCACACCTATTCTTGTACACACCAATCTTCTAACCAATCACACTATATATATATCAAACTACACTACCTTCTAACTAATATTCACAACTAATCACACAATAATAACAATGATGAGTCACTAACAACTTAGATGTGGAGATCACAACAAGTTGTAATATTTCTTGTCTTGAGGGATAGAAGTATTCTTCTCTTGCACTTGATGGGATGATGTTTGGATCACTTTGAAACAAAGATTTAAGAATGTATGATCAAAGGATTTATAGATTGGAAATGGAGATCTAGAACAGAGAATTCTGTAGTGCAAAAGGTGAGAAAAAATCCAGGTTTGAGGAGGTATTTATAGGCAACAGAATCTGACAGAGGAGCGTGGCCGGTCCCCTTAATTCATGGTCGGCCCCCTTAAAATTAAGGGGACCGCCCTTTATAATTAAGGGGGCCGCCCAGCTGAAACGGCCAGATTCTTTGTCTTTTAGTGGGGAAAGTTTATTTGGAGAAAAACTAACTGATTTTGGTTAAAAATTTGAATTCATATATTTAGTATGAATAAAACATTTTTCTTTATTACCAAAAGTGTTTTTCAAAAATATATAATATGTTTATATAATTAAATAAACTTTGTATTAGTTAATTAAATACCCCTTTGATCATAAATTACACTAAACACTTTGTTTATTCATACCTTAAGTGATTTGGATATAAAGAGAAATATTAATCACTAAATACTTGTTTATGTCACAAATTTAGTTCTATGAGTTTATATTTTGTGATAATTAAAACATAGAGATATTGATAACATGTTAATAATGTTTTTAGGCATTATTTATGTCAACAAAGTGTTTACAAGTGACGGCGTCAAGAGTTACAAAAGAGGTGGATGTGGAATTACAACGTGACGGCCCAGAGTATTTTCAAGCTTATGGACCGGACGGCGTTACCAAGGCCGTCAGAGTCCAATTATTAGTGACGGCCCAGAGCATTTCTCCACATGACGGCGTCACAAATAGATCTAGGCAATACGATTTTATCAAGGCGGCGAGTTGACGGCGTCACGATCCAACACATGACGCCGTCAAAGTGTAAAGTCTATATATAGTTTTCCAAATTTCATTCATTAGTGTGCAACTTTGAGGGAATAAAGCCTAGTCCGAATTTTATCAGTTTTTCAAGGGTTTCAACCCCTTGTTTCTTCCATGTTCAATTGAAGATAAGTATTCATTCAAATCATTCAATATGTATATCTGTTGTGTGATTATATCTTACATTTGTCTTCTATTTAACATGCTAGGCTAGATTTTTATTGTGTTTGCTTAGATGTAGTGAAACCTAGATGTTGATTATGGGTTGATTGTTTGTTTATAATTGTTACGGATGATTGTATTCGATGTTAGGCTTAAGAAAACTGGCAGACTTCCATTGGTAACTTGCTTGAACGTCTTAAGAAACATGATCGGAGGTGTACTACGATTTTTGGTTGTATTTAATGTGTAAGAGAATTCTAATGATCCCATGTTAGGAGCTTCTAACGGCTCGACATAGGAGTGAAGTAGGATCTTATAGAGTTAGGGAATATTGTACACGACCCTACGACTAGTATTAAGGAATATGACCCGTCATCCATGCAATTGTAACAAGCTAATCAACCTGTAAAAGATATCTAGGGAGTAATAAAGTCTAAGTAAACATAACTTTCCTCATTATTGTTTCCACCACATTAGTATAATAGTTTTATTTTCATTTCTTTTATTGTATTTTGATTGCATCTTTAGATTAATTGGGTTAGTTGGCTAGCAACTAATTCCGCCCACTCCTTCAAAACCCGAGATTTTATTTGCTTTCATAAAAATATAAAAATACAAAAAGAATCATCTCTCACCTCTAGACCTAGTTTAGTAGGCTTTCTAATCCTAGCGATACTATTCCTGAGTTAAATGATCAATCCCCCGGTACTTGTCACTATACTATACTACAACGATCAGGTACACTGCCTGGTGGGGGTTGTAAGCTTCTCGAGATCCCTTGAGAGGTAAAACCTGTTGCGAGGGTGCAATCCCCACGTATCATGCACGTATCTTGGGTCATACAACCAAGTAGCTAGCTTGACTCCAAGATAAATAAATACTCATTTACATTCAGGGGACATAATATCAACATCATCATCTCACTCTGAATGCTTCCCAATTACCAAAGATACGAAAAATGAAACATACTATCAAAGTAACAAGTTACATAGCATATATCCTCAATATGACACTTGTCTCTCTGGTATAAACGATTAAGCTCCTCTTGTAACTTGTATATACCCGATGATGTACACATTTCTCTCCCCGTGATGCTTTCGATCTTTTAAAAGCAGTATAAACAGTGTACATGAAAAACTAGATCAACTAGAAGCAACATGGAAACCCGTAAATGCATAAGCACTCTCCCGTGAGATGATGTCGATAACTACTCTCTTTACTATTCCCCCAATCAATCTCAACATATAACCTCTTTTATCAATCCAAATGGCTAATTGTATTAACTACTGATGGAGACAACCTAATATGACGAACTTGAAAATGAAGTAATATAGCCAAAACTTGTGACTTAATCTTGTACTATACTAAAATAAGAACGGTAAAACCTCTTGAACAATCTTCAAAATCGTGAGACACAGAGCACTACAACGTCATTAAAGTGATAGTTATATACTGTAACCCAATAACCATATATAACTAGATAATCAAGTCTTAATCGCTAACAGTATATGCTCAAACAAGTCATTTTCGTGTGAGAGAAGGAAATGAAGATGAAATAAGTCTCACGTCTGTGAAATGCCACTTCAAATTCAAATAAGTAATACCGTACAAAACCCCGTAGTCACGATGACGTTTACATACCAACTCCATCTGTGTTATACAAAAACGGATTTTGATAACGGATCGATCATATGTGGTTTGTGAAGTGTTTGTTTATGATGTAATTTGGTTTTAGGTTTATGTGATACTTTGTTAAGGTTTGTGAGATAACTTGGTTGATTAGGGTTTATATAACTCGGTTGTGTAAAACCCTAATTTAATTCGGTTGTTGCTAATCCCTTAGTTAACTCGATTTTTTAGGTCTTGGTTTAACTTCGTTGTTTATGATCCTTTGTTTAATTCGGTTTTGTTGTTCATCCAAGAGGTTAACTCAGTTGTTTAGGGTTTTGGATAATTGAGTTGTTTTTTGAAATGACCAAACTAATGCAACCGAATTACCACATGACCAAGCTAATGTGACTGAATTAATGGGAACTAACCATATGACGAGCTAACTCAAAATTCGGTTGTGACCACTCAAGACAATGGTCTACTCCTAAAAACTAGGAAATGTACTACCATGATTCTAATGACTGAGTTAACTCTTGAAACTATCGAGCTAACGTTTGTACGAACAAAAACCTTCAAATTTGAACCAAGAACGTGACTTTTTGCAAGATTTGTACCCATAACACTCAAATCTTTTAACTTTGAACATCTAGAAAATGTTTTTACCAAGAAAGCCACACATTATATAGATCAAAAAGCTTTAAAACCCACAAAACTTGTTATAAAACCATAAAAACCCGCGAAAATATTAGTTTTTGACTAAAAACTTAACTCGGTTGTTCATAAAACTTCCGAATTAAATTTTTAAAACCTTTTTGGATCTCGTTTTGACAAAACAAACACTCACAAACATATGTAGGCTCTTGATACCAATGTTAGGCTCCCAAGATATCAAGATCCATGCATATGTTGGGAGGATGAGTTGGATGAAAAATATAGTTGGTTTTCTTAAGAGAAAAAGTAGAGAGAGAGTGAACTATGTGTTTTTTAGAGAGAAGAAATGAATTACACAATGATGCACACCCTCCTAGGAGAGATTAGGAGGGTATATATAGGCATTTTATAAGATAACTATGATAATATGATAATAGCAGTCCCTGCGTTATAGAATACTAGTTATCTAATACAATTTCCGTAAATGGCTTTACTTAGAAAGCGAACATTATACATCTATCTCTATTTCTCTATTACTTATAATGCATGAATATGCATTTCTTAAATTTGAAATGTTTAAAATTTGAGCAATGTTAATTACTTATAATAATCCTTAAACTTAAATGCTTAAATGACATGTTTTATTATTTTACTTTCCTTTTCAAAACAAGTTTAAGTCACACGGTTACTTTATCAATACCAATATGCACTACTTTTAAAATATCCACTTTTTAAATGGCAAGTTTTTAATATTAGTCAAGCTCTACGTGTTTAACAAGTATATACTCTTATACTCTTAAATTTGAGTAATGTTAGTGGACTATTATACTCTTGATTAAAAATGTTAACAACATCAACAACTTAATTAATATTTTAAATATTGTTTAGTCCTTAAACTTTTATTATTATTATTTTTTTTTCTAACCCATGAACTTTTATCTCGAAATGACTATAAAATAATTATTTGCTGCTATATAACGTCGCTTTGCTCGAGTATTCTTCTAATAACTATATATGAATGTGCAAGTGTATGCTTGCTGTAGATACAAGTTTGTACTCCTCCCGTCCCATATTAAAGGTCCACTTTGAATTTTTAAAATATTTCTTATTCAACTTTGACCTTAAATATTTTTATTTTTGTTACATAATACTTGATGAAAATTATACCAATGAAAATATATTAAAACCCAATTCATTTATATAATTTGCATTAAGTATTATATAACATATAGAATTTAAACTTAAAGTTAATAAAGAAATACTCAAAAAAGTTAAAGTGAACATTTAATATCAGATCGGTATATTACTTATTTAAATATGAAAGGTAACAAATTATTAGGTGGGTTTGCTCGTACTCTAAGCATCTTTAATTAAGTGCACCAAAATGCATGATTGATTAACTAATTGTGGGTTACTTCCAGGGGTTGAATAAAAGTCTTCCTAAAGCGCTTATTCTATGTTCGACACAGGGGTTGAATAAAAGTCTTCCTAAAGCGCTTATTCTATGTTCGACACTTTTGTTCAAATAGCATGTTGGATCATACGGTGTAGGACTAATTAACCGACTAAAGTTTGTTTCATTCCTAAACCAACTCGTAGAGACTAAAGGGGTGAAGTCAAGACTCTCATTTTCTTGAATCACACATAGTAAATGTAAATTATGTCCTATTTGGTTCAGTTGCATAGTGGATCCTAAAGTGTACTGCTAGCTTGCAACATATTCCGTGTAACTTTCTATTCTTGTTTTAGCCTCTTGATAGAATCTTTGAATAAAAACATTCAGAAAAAAAAGTGTGATTTATGACTTATTAACGACTATAAGACTTACGAAGCATGCTTTTGGTATGTAAACTCGTTTGATTTACAGCTATATGGCCAATCCAATGTACATGTATTACGTACAACATATATAATCATATATTAACGTCTTAAACAACCCAAAAAACTGGGTTTTCATCCTTTTAGAATAACATCGTTATCACTTTAGACGATGCCAATATGTAATGAAGGTGTTTAAGATATTAACATAATTGAACTTTATACGTACACAGAGGCAGACATATCTAAGGCAAGGCAGAGTATATTTACGTGCATACCTTCCGAAAAGCATCCGTAGTGTAAAACGTTGGATTTTTTATTTTATTTTATTTTATTTTATTTATTATTTTTTTTGTTTTGTTTTTGTTTTTGTTTTTGGTTTTTTGGTTTTTTTTTGTTTTTTTTGTTTTTTTGAGTTTTTGCTAGTTTAACACTAAGTACATATCCTTTTTCAAAACAAAATGAAAATGCATATACCATGTGATTAATTTTTACCTCCGCCACTGTACGTACATGCATCTATTTATTAAGGATTGATCGTTTGAAGTTATTGATGGTCAATCTTTATGTTGGGACACTTGCAAGCATACAAAGCGTATTCATGGTAATCAAGTTTTAGAGGGGTTTGCTCGCACTTAAGCATCTTTAATCAAAGTTGTATTAACTCACAGTAGGTGTTGTTTTTAATTGTATTAGACATTTTGACTCGTGTGATGCACAAGTCTTGTCTCATATCAAATTAAAACCTCTTATTTACGTCAATAACACGTTTTATATAGGAGGTATGAGTAACTGTCAAAATATAGACAGACGGTTTGATGATAAAACTATTCAGTTTATGTTGACCAATTGGTTTTTTTATTATTTTATTTTAATATTTCGAAGGTTTGACTTAAAAATATTTACAAATGAGTTTAGCTGAAAAGTGTGTTGGAATTATTATATCATTACATTCATATAAATAAACCAAGTACATCAAAGTGAGCATAGCGGAAGCAATTATAACAAGATCAAATAACATGTAATTAATTAATCAAATATAAATAGTAAACATACCTTTGTGATTCTAGCCCGAACAAGAATCAATTGCAATCTTCCAATCAAGAACCCTAATTAGGGTTTATGTGGATTATAAGAATTACCCCTTACCTTTTTGTAATTCAATCCAAGAATCAAACAATAATGTGTTTGAATCACGTTCTTGTACACACGTACTAATTCAAGAAAAGTATTTGCAAGTAATAAACACAAAATCTTTTTGATCTTATGAAAATCGAAACCCTTAGGGTTTGTTTTGATAAAATCGACCAAGGAAGAAAAGAGGAGAGAAAACACCAAGATGTGTGTGTACAAGTTATGAGAAAAACCTACATCTTGGGTTTGCTTATATACTACACAAAACTTGGAGCTCAAGGCACATAAGGAGGTGGGAACCCCCTTTAGGCCGATCGGATTTTGGATCCCCTAGGGGTTTCCGGATCCTTCTCTTGTTTCCATGTTTTGTCTAGTATTACTTTCCTAATCTTCGTTTAATAGATAATTAGTCATTAATCATTAAACACTAATTACTATTATTTATTTTATGTTTAATAATTAATTATAACATTTTATAAATAATTATTACTTTTTCTCTTCATACGTATTGTGTGCAATCCCGTGATCTCGAGTTCGATCCTAACATACGACTACTAAAATAATGTCCATAATCTAACAGCTCCCACTTGGACATATTTTAATAGTGTAATCACATCGGTTAGCGTCTTGCAACACGCCGATACCTCTAGTACGATCTCGAGTAAGGCTCCTGGAAAAACCTTTTAATGATTTCTCATTATTATTATCCTTTTGTTTCTAATACCATGTTAATAAGGATATGGATTAAAGTCATTCCTTAATTAACCATTCTGTTTCTCGTTGTTTATGATTGATCAAGATTACCAAATCTTCTGAACATATTCAGGGGAGATATTGGGTGCGGCCGCACATGCATCTTATCAACCTTACGAGGGGCCCAGCAGTATTAAACTCCAAAAATAAATTTGAAGGAACAAATTCTATCTTGAATACAAGCAAAACCCACAAACTTTGTAACATTTCCGAAAACAACCCTTATGACTACCAGTTACGTATAGCGTTAAGTTGTTCCACAAAAATGTACTACATTCATGACACTTATCTTGCATCTCAAGTCTGAGGATAACTTCTCATGATTTACTTAATAACTAAATCCATAAAGTAACATCATGTAGTTGGGATAAGTCCTATATTCGGTATCATTGAATATCATCTGAAATGACATGACTACGCATCAATATACTTTAAGTGTATTATACCAACCTTCAGATTTGTCTTGATTTAATAATATTCCCATATTATTAACTGACAACGGACAATTTAGAATAACATTTATTCATGGATTAAACATACAAATATAGGATACACTATATTATAAATTAAACATACCATGTATTTAAATTTATTATAATAATTGATTAACATCCCTTATCCAAATACTAAATAGATCAATGCATGATAACTCTTGTTGACGAATTATGTCTCAAGTAATGACATTCCTACTTGTTGACAAAACATAAATCATCCAACTTTGATCTATCGGAATTTTAAGAATACTTATTTCAAGAATTCAACTAGTGAAGTTCTTGTATGTGCATACTCAACTATTTTGACAATGCCATATAATATTTCATAAAATGTGTGACATCCTTAACCATCAATTTATGATAATCAAACTCCCAAACATTTTAAAGTTTAAAGTATTCTTATTCTTTTAATGTATAATGCAACTATGCTTTTAGTAAACATAACTAGTACATATAGTTAAAGATGAAATCCTTACCATGACTAGTATTGAGTGCCATCTCAATTTCATCAGCACCATTGTATGCAACAACAATATGCTATTAAAACTTTCCGTAAATCATAATATCTATTGTGTAATGTTTGATGCCCTTCAACCTTTCAAGTTTGTTGGCTATGACAATTTTCACAACAATTGAAAAATTGTTCATCTATAGAATTTGGAAGTTGTTCCAGATTTAGGATGTAATTCTATAATCAAACATATTCTTGTTAGAATATTACACAAGTTATCTAATAACTTTTTATTTAGATATTAATATTGCCAAATCATCTTGTAATCAAGCATGATACAACAAAACATGATGTTCATGAAAAATCTTTGAGTCTTACTTAAATTTTATTCATGTCATACATATCTATTTAGACTTTCTAAGTAATATATTATGTTATATTAGATTTATTTACCGCACATGTTTCAACAATAAACATTCATTCCAAGGTTGTATGTCTTATTTCCTAAATCTTTAAAGTTTCATTCCAAACTAAGACTTAACTTTTAACTTATATGGAATATTACTTTTCATATGTTCTACAACATATATGATTTAAGAAATTAAACATAATACTCCCACTAGCTTTTAGGAATACTTAGAAATTATCTTATTTCAATTATAAATCAAAACATGAATTTAATAATTAAACATAAGAGTAATCTTCTAGATGCATGCATTTATCCATCCATGGATTATTGCACTTTGTACACTTCCAAAGATTTATTCGAATTCATAAACTCCTTTTGATTACTTATCGTCCTCGCTCAAGTAATCACTCAAGAAAGAGTTTTGATATTCTATTGTCAATTTCATAAATATGACAATCATAATCTTTATATATTTAATGTGTTTAGAAAAGAATATTCAGTCACAGTTAATTGCTTAAGTGTGATTAATAATCTTGTCATAAGACATGCATTAAATACGTGCACAACATTGTCCATATGATTTCTATACAAAGATTTAAACCACAATGGTTTCCTTATCTTTGAAGAAACTCATCTTCATTTTCTAGTCTAACTATTAAGATAAACCAAGTTTCTAAAATTGATTATCTTTATGGACAGTATCTTAATCATTTATATCATGTATACTTGACCCAATCTCATATTTGGTAATGTATCATAATGATTATCAGGTTTTCAATAATCTTGTAAATCATAGCTCTCAGCATATTAATCAAATATCTGAGATATATTGCTATTCTATGAATGATAATTCCATCATCTTGATATTTAACATTTAAATGTCAACCTTTATTATCATGTTGAGATTTAACATTCAAATGTCAAACTTCATCATGATTTTTACTAGTGTATTTTAGAAGATTATGTATCTTGTAATTTTATCTTTTAAAGATCAAAACTCCCACTTGCTTTTAGTAATTTAAAGACTATCTTTAAATACTTAGCAAATTAAGCAATAATACAATATTCTCTTTTGGGATATTACAAATACATATTGACAGTTCCTAACTTTACTTTGTTAATAACCTCTTCATAAGCAGTTAAACAAATTTGAAACTTCAATTTAAGACTTAATGTGATTCATCACATTCCATCATATGATAATGTCTTATTAATCTTCTATGTTGGAGTTTTATTAAATATGTCCAAGTCATACTCAACATTCTAACCTTGATAACTTTTGAAAGAAAAGAAGTCATAGTTATCTTTAATCAAACAATATAACAAGAGTTTGATTTTCCTAACTGAACATACCATAAACATTTGATATTTCATTAGTATCAATATTGCAAGACAATCTAACAATATTTAAGATAACCATATTCGTTTTGACTTGTCTATTTACCAACTAATTCATTTTAATGGTATAATAATATTCAAGCCAATTACATGCTTTATAACACAAGTACTTTTTACAAAGTTACTTCATGTCCATGTTTTTACAAGAAAAACATAAACTGTTATAATCCCACTATACGTTATAAGTCATTTAACAATTTAATAACTTCATGTATATGTCTTAATTAAAAGACACAACAAGATAACGTCTTACTTTATTATAAGTCTTGTAACAATTAAACGACTTTATGTTTATATCTTTACAATGAAACATAAACATGTTTAACTAAAGTAATTGTGAACACCATCTTTTGGTTTCAATAGTAATTTCAAGTTAATTTATTACTTCACAATAATGTAAACAACATTATTTATCCATTTATTTATGCCGTTCCAATAACACATAAATATTCAGATTGAAGTAGCATTAGATTACTTAATTAATTTATGTCATTCCATGAATTCATAAATATACAAATTAAAGTAGTCTTGATATCATATTGACACATATTCTAATAGGTATCTAATTTAGAAACTGCAAATTCTCATAGTTCAATTACATCAGTTGATCTGCTAGTAATGAAAATATGAAATTCACCTTGTTGTTGCAATCTAGTTAAGCTCTCACATAACATAAATTGTAACACCAAGTGTTTCTTGAATTAGCCTAGTATAATTCATATCAGAACATTATTCTAATTTAGAAACTGCAAATTCTCATAATTCAATTACATCAGTTGATCTGCTAGTAGTGAAATATGAAATT